>OY728165.1:1175103668-1177798124 GCA_963277665.1 Viscum album | reverse complement strand
GCTAATAAAGGCCATTTTTAGCGCTGATAAAGGTCGTGTTTGTAGTAGTGAATGTTTATAATTATTCAATGGTTGGTGTTTCTGGGAAAGTGCTTCCTGAAAATCTTGTGATCCTTCCTATAGTGTAATTTTATGTTATTCCTGGCCTGGATTAGCTCTCTCTATACGGATCTCATATTAATTTCCATGGATGGGAAGTCACGTTTCATATTTTAGATCAATTTATGATCATCTATCGATTCAATGATAAATATGACCTTCTAGTAGAAATTTCTTCCATATTATGGGTGTTGATTCTTATATATAATATTTATCTATCTCAAATTTATAAAGAGAAACTAACCATTAATAATAATCCTATTGTATAGGAATTTGTTCATGTCTTTCTGGAATAATCATTAGGTCTTCCACCAAATTTTAGAGTTGATTTTTCAATAGAACTCATACCAGGTTCTATACCTATTTCAAAGACACCTAATAGAATATCCCCAATTGAGTTGTTGGAATTGAAGAGGAAACTCCAAGAGTATCTTGACAAGGTATTCAAATGCCCTACTGCATCACCTTACGGAGCACCTCTTTGTTTTGTTAAGAAGAAAGATGGATCAATGAGACTCTACATTGATTATCGGGAACTTAACAAGATAACTATCAAGAATAAATATCATCTTCCCCACATTGATGACATATTCGACCAAATATGCAGAGATCAATACTTTTCCAACATTGATCATCATTCAGGATATTATCAATTAAGGTTCAATAAGGAGGATATACCAAATATGACATTTTATAAAAGGTATGGATGTTATGCATTTATAGTGATGCCTTTTGGTATTACTAATACCCTCACCATTTTCATAGATCTAATGAATATATCCTTTAGATAAAATCTTGATTATTTTGTAGTATTCTTTAAAGATGATATTCTTGTCTATTAGAAGAGAAAGGAAGACATGAAGATCACATGAAAATTGAACTGAATACCCTGAGAAAGGTGAAGATTTTGGAAAAAAATTCCGAATGTGAAATTTGGCTTCAAGAAGTTTCATTTTTGGGTCACATAATCTTAAGAGAGGTGATATTTGGGGATCCTATGAAAACAAAAGTTATTGAATGTTGGTTGAGACTAACAATGGTAACTGAGATTCAATGTTTTATGGGTTTTTCTGGATATTATTAATGTTTTGTGATATATTTTTCAAAATTATCTAATCTAGTCAACAAGTTTACTCAAAAATTAGTTAATTTCATGTGGAAGGAGGAATGTGAATAGAATTTCACAAAGCTAAAAGTTAGGATAGCCAGTACACCTTTGCTCACACTACCTTATAGTGGAGAAAGGTTTTTGATCTATAGTGATTCATTCAAGAAGGGTTTGGGTTGTGTTCTTATGTAAAATGATATGTTGATATATTATGCCTCACGAAAATTGAAAATCCATAAGAAAAATTACCCAACTCATGATTTGGAGTTAGTTGTGGTAATATTTTCACTAATCATATGAAGGTATTATATTTATGGTGAAAGATGTGATATTTATACCTAACATTAAAGTATAATGTATATTTTCATACAAAGGGAGTTGAATATGAATCAAAGAATATGGTTGGAGTGGATTAAAGATTACGAATAATCAATACATTAACACCCTAGGAAAGAGAACAAGGTGGAAGAAACTTTAAGTCAAAAGAACCATGATAGCATATCCATGATGTTGGTCACAAAAGATCAAATATTAATATATTTTCAAAGGATTTATCTTGAAATTTTAAATTAACGAGAGAAATATTATCTTTATCAAATTAATGTACAACTATTTATATAAGTTAAGATTAAGGAGTCATTAAAGGAATATGTAGAGATACAAAAGAAGGTGATATTTGTTCTTGATTTCAACCTTTATTGTGTTTAAATAATAAGGTTCAGGAACCAGGTTTGTATTCCTCCCATAAAAGAATTAAAGAAGGATATGTTGTATGAGGCTCATAGTTATTTATTCTCTATTCATCCTGGAAGAATAAAGATGAAAAGGGTCCTGAAAAGATTATTTTTGGTCAGATGGCATGATAAGTGATGTTGCAGAATGTGTCTCTCGGTGCTTGTTTTTTCTGTAAGTTAGGGTTGAGAGACAGAAGTCCAAGTAGATTTTATAACCATTACCCATACCATAATGGAAATGGAAAAACATCATTATGTACTTTGACATAGGACTTCCCAAAACATATAAAAGACATAATCTATATGGGTTATAGTTGATCATCATACAAATTTGGCACACTTCATTACTATTAGATAGTATTTCTCTCTTGATAAGATTTCAAGGATATATGTAAAATAAGTCATAATATTTCATGGAATACCACTTTTTATTATATCTAATAAGGATCTGAGGTTTACCTTGATGTTTTGGAGAATTATTCAGTATGATCTTGATACAATGTTATGTTTCAGAACTACTTATCATCCTTTGAAATATGGTCTGTCTTGGAGGAAAATTCAAAATCTAGCAGTCATGTTTTGATCTTTATCTATGGATTTAAATGGTTGATGGTATCAACACCTACCTTTGGTGTATTTTTCTTAAAACAATAAATTTCACTCTAGTGTTCATATGGTTCCTTATGAAGCCCTATATGAAAATAAGTGCATAACTCCAACTTCCTAGGATGAAGTAGGGAAAATAAATCTATTAGGACCTAATCTTGTTGACTAAATGGTAGAAAAGGTCAGATCTATTCAATGAAACATAAGAGCATCTTAGAGTCGATAGAAAATTTATGTTGACAACTAATGAAAAGACCTAGAGTCTGAAGTAGGGGATATGGTGTTTTTATGAATTTCTCCCTAGAAGATATATGAGATTTGTAAATAAGGGAAAGTTGAGCCCTATGTATATCAGTCCTTTTGAAATTTCAGATCATGTTTGGTACGTAACTTACTGATTGGCGCTTTCAAAGAATCTCTCTCATGTTCATGATGTGTTTCATGTATCTCTCTCAAGAAATTATATACATGATCCTTCATGTGTACTAAACTTGAAACTTTTACCACCAGATCGTGATCCTTCTAACGAATAACAATCGATAGAGATTCCGGATTGTAGAAAAAAAAATTCTTCGAAACAAGACCACATGCTTGGTTTAAGTTTTATGGCGGAACCACCAATTTGTGGAAGCTATGTGGGAACATGAGGATGTGATGAGGTAGAGGTATATTCATATGTTTATATCCAAGTAACGAATTTTGAGGGTGAAATTCAGTTTAAGGTGGGTAGAATGTAACACCCAAATGTTTTTATAAAATATTTTCTTAAAATAATTTTAATTTTTCATTAGCTTGCATTGCACGCAATCGTGAGTTTAAATGAATCATGAGATTACCTTAGTATAAAATGACCATTATAACCAAACTGTTAGGCTATCGGGAATAAAAGTAACTAACCTATGAAATTATATAATGAATTCATTGGCTACTAATTTTTTATGAAAAATATAAATCAATTATATATTTTTGTTATTACATGAATAAATTGAGTGAATTACTAATAATAAATTAAAATAATTTTATATATATTTTATATACTTAATAAAATATTTTTGATATGCATATTATAGATATTTTTGTCATAGTGTATGAATAAACCCTATTTGATGTATAAAAACATATATTTATTAAAAGGGTGATTTTTTCCTTTTAATGGTGAACCCTTTTTAAATTTGGATTTTGAAACATTAATAATTTTTATATGAAAACACAATCATTTTATTTGTAATAAGGTTATAAAAATTTACTTTGGATGAATTTTGGCTATTTTTCTGATAACATTCATGTTTTGATGAATAGTAAAAATATATAAAATTTTAATTGAAAATAAATTTTTTAATCAAAATAATTTATTTAGTTAAATTATATTATTAAATGGTTTTAAAGTAAAAAATAGAATATGTTTCAGTCATTTATTATAATTTAGTTCATTGGCACTAATTTTACATTGAATTCAGATATAAAAACATTTCAATCTTTTGTAATATTTTAACTTTTAATACTCGTTCTCTTTTTCCAACAACAGAATTAATTTTAAATTAATTATTAAAACTTCTATATTTTGAATTTTGAAAAATGGATTCAATATTTGGAATCCGTAGGTCCAAATTATGTAAATATCTTTCTTTTATTTTTGGGCATTATGAATAGTAACTTTGGATGTTTTTATTAATACGGTAAAAAGGTAAATCTGGTAATTAAGGGTAAAAATAATATTATAATATCACCATAAAAATTATCCTAATATAATTTGATGAGTTTTTTTATACCTAAATCACCCTTCAGTTGAAATGGTATCCTTTAGAAGCCACTTGGATGAGATTAGTACATTTAATTGAATTTATTTAAAGAAAAGTTAAATTGGTCTCACTCAAATTTTAATAAATAAATCATTTTAATATAAGTTTATATAGAAGATAAATATTATTATAAATAAAAATTTGAAATAAAATGTGTTTTTATTTATCATGGTAATATATTTTTAATTTTTAGGAATTAAATAATTACCTTATAGCTTTACATATTGATGGTGGAGAAATTATTTAATTGGTGAAAAATCAATAATATAATTTTTATTAAAATTATAATAACCATTAAAAGACACAAACACTTGGGAAAATTTTATTGAATGAATATATATCGTCAAAAATCAGCCAAGGGTCTAGTTATTGACCATTTGGATCCAGATGGGAAAGATTATGACACATATAATATTTTATTTAATGTGATGTTAAAGTTTTCACATTCATGTTTTAATTAATATAACATTTTGTAATGTTGGATTTTACAGAAGATATATTAGATTATAGTTATTATTATTAAATATAGAGAATTTATATTTGTTATGGTATTTTAATTTTAATTTTTATTCAAGAAATAAGCATATTAAATAATTACACAAAACTGTCATACTAATTATTTTATTAAGAAAAATATCAATTAAATATTATTAAAAATATTCATCTAAATATAATTTCAACTAATTAATATGTTCAATTAATTTCATAGATTACCTTTACCTCTTAGTAATATAATAAAATAGTTGGTTTAAATTTAACTTATTATCTTAATATTTAAAAAAATGAATTGAATCGTGTCAAGGCTGAAACTATTGATTGTTTATCAAAATAATTTTTTGTTAAATTATTTAAATATTATAAAATATTTTTAAAAATAATTAATAATTATTATATGGTCTAAAATGATCTAAGGTGTTTATTTATGGTCTAACTAACATCAAATAAGTAAATATTGAACCCTTTTAATATTTAAATATTTGTCACCCTAGTTAAACATTAAATAGAATAACTAAGTGTTAATTAAAATGATAATGTTTAAATTTTTATAAACACTTGTCTAAAATTTATTTTTTTATGATATTAAAACCCTATATAATATTATATTTTAAATTGGATTATTTTGGAGTGTTTTTTGTGGATTTATTTTATTATAAATTAATATTTTTTGGAGTTTCCAAAAGTTCCCCTCGCCTCAATTATAAAAGGGAACATCCTCCCTTATTTATTCACAAATAATTAACCCTTAAATATTTTCTATCCCATTCCCATTTCCATATTCAAATTATACAGTAACATATTGTATTTTCAGACCTTCTTTAAAGACAAACTCTAGTGCCTTAAGAGGATATTAGAGGGAGCATGTCGAAGAAGAGGTAATCTCCTCTACCAATTCTTTCAAAATTATTTATTCTTATAATTCAACATAATTGGTTTTTTCATTATAAATTAATTAATACAGAATTATTTATATACTTATATGTTATTATGATTTTGAAAAAACCATATTCCGCCTTCTATCCATCCTATGAAAAATGAAATCACCACACGTGTGTACGTACGGCTTACCGTCTCCACATTGTGGTGTAATATTTTTTTCACACCGACCTTACTTGGAAGGGTATAATGATGGAAATAGTAACTATATATGAGTATTATAACATTATATTTATTCTTAAGTATTATACACCTTCCACTTCAAAACTATTCAATAATTATGGGAATGATGTCGTCGCTCATGTGTACGTACGACCTACCATCTCCACAATGTGATGTGATTCGTTCTACATGACCTTAGTTAATGAATGATTATAAAAATGAATTAAATGAATAAATATGATATATATTATACTAATATAATTTTTTAAATTATATAATTATAACCAAAGAATATGAACAATAACATATCTGACAAAACATGTATAAGAAAATAAAGAAGTTAATACCCGATGGACGAGTAATAATGTTACTAACAAACGGATGATAATATGATCATATATGATATGATAAAAATGAATATGATTATGGAATAAGTCTGTGACATAATTTAAATGATTATATTGGATGTTTAGATACATATGCAGGGTATCAGACCAAAGGTAAGGGATAATTTTGTAATCTCATTATTGTCTAAGATTTCTTATATATAAGTATTTACTAGGGTATATTTCTCATCCAAGTACATGTTTGTTAAATATGTATTCCGAAATACTCTTTCTATCCATCTAATATTTTTTAAAGTCAATTTTAACCATTATATAATTTTTATTAAATTTTATGAAAGAAATATTTTGTCATTTTTAGTATGAGGTTCTTTTTGACTTTCTGAGAAATGTAAGAGAATAATGTTTTATTTTAACTTATATAGAATTAATGGATTTTTTACATTTTCATAACTCCATATTTATATGAATCCACCTTTTCATGATTTCAATTTTATTTTCAATTAAATTATTTTCTATTAAAATTTAACATCATTTTGGGAAAAGAAAATGCTTTTGAATATGAAAGGATATATTCCTCGAGAATTAATTACAAGTATTCTATCAAAATTATTTTCCATCTAATAAAGAATCCTTTAATAGAGTTATGGTTCATGTAAACATCCCATGTTATTCTTATTGTTTTATTATGTTTACGGTGGAATGCTATTTATGTAATCTATTTGTTTTATATGAATTATGTTATGATGGAATGATGTTTAATAAACTCATTTTACTCCTTGGGTTATGCTATGAGGAAGGATTTGTGTTTTTTTTGGAAAAAGTGATAATGATTTTATTATGAGGTGGGTGGGACTTATATCTTCCTATAATTCATTAGGTAAAGATTTATATCTCATAGTATAGATAGGGTTGGAATGGGAAGTGATCTCAGTTCAGTAACATAGGGCTAGAATAAGGAGTGAACTCGGTTTAGTAATGTACTTTGTCCATTATGATGGTCTTGGAAATGATCCTTGACTAATATGAATTTATTTTCTATTCTTACATGTATGCCACAAATTCCTTGTCTTATGTTATGACTTCTGGGAAAAATTTCATTGATTCTTTATGAACTTTTATGATTTATCCCATGACATGATATCATGGTCTTTTATATATAAGATATGATTTTCAAATTATATGTTCTTATGTCCTATGATTATTATATGATTGATATCTCCCTTATTTACCCTTACTGAGCATCTTATCTCACCCTTTCTTCTGTTTCTTTTCCCCAGGTTTTTAATAAGATTATTAACTAAGATATGTCAAAAGAGGGTCTAGTTATGAAGTAATAAGAGGGTGACAATTTAGATTTCATAAGAACCAGTTTTTTATATTTCCCATTTTCTAAATACACTAAACCTATATGATCTTAGTGTGGTTTTTTTATTTTTTGAAATAAATATTCTTCAATTTTGATATAATATCTATGTATTTAAAGTATTAAACATTATATGAATTCCTTACTGCTCAATGGAATGTGGGATATGATTGAATTTTCAAAGGAGAAATGAAAATTAGAGAATAAATGGGGTTATCATTTGAAATAAGAGGGTTACAAAAGTAGAAGATATAAGGCATAGTAGGTGGTAAAAGGATTCCCACATAAGTAAGGAATATATTTCATGAAGAAAATTTCATTGGTAGTTAGCTTATAATAATATGAACAATTTTGAGCATTGTTTCTTCTTACGGTTTACACTTTTAGTAGATGGGTGTGAAGACTACCTTTAACTATGTAAATTTTGAGGAATAGATTTATATAATGAAGCACAAGGGGTTTATAAAATATTATTAGGAAGGTATTTTTTAAAACCGGAATTGAAGTCCCTATGGATTGAATCAAACACCTCAATAGTATAACTATATATTCGATGGCTTCATGAATTAATATGGTTTCCCAAGTAGTAAATTAAATCACTTCTACTATTAGATGTTGTGTAATAATGGTTCTTTAATTTTACTCTTACTCTATGTGGATGAAATGTTACTTTTGAGACTATAGATTCAATAAATTTCATATATGAATAGTATGTTTTCTAGAGGATTTGAAATGAATGATATTGCTCAAGATAAGAGAATATTTTTTATAAGTATTGTGAGGTATTAGAAATATGGTACTATATTTTTATCCATAAAATATTACATTTATAATATTATTAAAAAAAATTGGGATGATCATATATAAATCTATCAGAAATCCCCTTACTAGTCATTTTAAGATATCTAAGTTGTTGGTACCTTCAATGAAATATGATGTCTAATACATGGAGAATTTACTATATGATTTGATTTTCATAATATTTATGTATATCAAAATATTTATGTGTAAGGAGTGGCGTTTAAGTTCATGTATTACCCAATGAAAGATAATTGGGAAGCTATGAAGTGGATCATCTAATACTTGAAGGGATTGATAGATATAACATTATGCTTTTTGGAAGATGATCCTTTGCAAGGTTTTGTTGATGTGGAATTTTCTAGTGATTATGAAACATGTAAAATCAAAATTACTTTTGTTTTTACATTTGGAATAATGATTACAAACTAGAAGTTATGACCACAACTAGTGGAATCTTTTTTTCTACGATAGAAGTAGAGTATCTATAATCTACAAAGGCTAGAATAATGTTTGTCTAGTTATTGTGTTTATTGAAAGTGCATGTAAAATTATTATAATGTGGAACATTATTCTTTGATAGTCATAGTGTTATCCACCTTACCAATAATATATTATTTCTTATGAGAAAAAAACATAAGGACATGCATTTGTATTTCATCCATAATATAATAGAAGACAAGGTGTTAGAGTGATGTGAAGTCATTAATAAGAAAAATAAATTTGATATGTTAATTAATGTGTTAGTGTATGAGATATTAAGGTAGTGTAGTTCCTCAGTGGGACTTAGATGAATGAGAGGAGGATGAAGAACATTTCATGTACGAGAAAGAACGATCAGTTTTTTCAAAAGTGTTGGAGGATTCTGAAGAGGTTCCTTGAATCAATATTCAAGTGTGGGTTTTTTTGAGACATGGAAACTTTTTTATATTACCAAAATTTTAATCACTAGACATTTATACTTGGATATATCATTGTTTCCAGGTTGAAGTATTGATAATATAAACCTTGAAGCATGCGGGTAAACTTATCATAAGTTTTTATTCTTTTTATTATTGTGTAAATTAGTTTGTGTTTGATGAATAGGGTTTTGAATAATGTAGTTAAATATATGGTTAATTCAATGGAAGATTTAGTAAATTTTTGGAGTTAATATATCAAATACCTCACATGTTAGATGGTAGTGAAACTTGTTTGACTATTAATGAAACTCTATGAAAGGGATGGGGGATAAGCTACTGATCATATATATCTATATTATTTTTTATTTTACTATACTAAATTATGGAAATTATAAAAGTATATCATTATAAAAAGTGTGTTTAATTTTTTTAATTCCTATAATACAAAGGGTTTTTAGGTTCCACCCATGGGTGCATGATTAAAGTCTAAACCACGTAAAATCTAGTGTATTCATTTACCTTTCCCTTTTGATCTTATGTTTCTATTAGTTTGAGTGTGTGAGTGGTTATTTTCATTAATTAGTGATTAGGGTGAATAAATAATTCCTAATTTTTATAATTCATGATAATAATGAAGAATCGATAGTTGTTTTCTTATAGCATTAATCTAGTGGTGGAAACAAATATTCAGTGAAATCAAGGTTTAACCAACTAGAGTTTGTATCATTTTTCAGGTTCCTTGTTTTCATGAATCCCCTATAATGTGTCCTTCACATTCTATTATATATTCCTATTTTTAATTATTTTTAGTAACTCCCATAGTTCTATATTTCTCGATAGAAGGATATTTGGATCCATCATAGCAAGCTTAGTTTGTTCACATCACCCATGATGAGTCAGAGTAGGTTAGAAACCTAGTTTCTAACCTTGATCCTATACAGATCTTTCCACTGGTATCCAACCACCCAAATTAATTGATGGTAAATTTTTTATAGCATGCCTCTCCCTCAGAGATGATACCCCCAAAATTCTTCACTCCCAACTCTTCAAAGATGTTCATCTAAATAAGTTTCGAGTTATTGTTGAAGAAAATATTGATGAATAAGAACTTATATTGCTTATTGTGTTGTATTTTTTCAACATATAAATAAATTTATGTTATTAATATTTCCATATTTGATGATTGATTTAATAATCTTAAATGGAAGTATGACATGTGTTGGTGGTTATTATAACATTGTCATATACCTAAGTGAAGTTTATTTTTAAAAGTTGTTCAAATCCTCAACAAAATGATCCATGTCCTTTCATGGGATGAATTAAATCCTAAATTAGTAATGGTGAGATATCAAATATAGTATTATATTATTTTATGAACTATTATTTCATGGGATAAGCTATATCATATTGAGAATCTAGGAAATGAGATTCTATGAAGTTATGATAGCCTTCCATTTCAGGTACAAGATCTTCCATGATTACAAATCTTCCATGAATTTGAGGAAAAAAATATGCATGGACCTTCTCTAAGTGAAGAAGAAGGGACCATGAGTAAACAAGTAGTAGGATATAATATTATTTTTACACATATTTTTTCTTGGATGTCGATTGATGAATAGTGGAAGAATAATTGATACATGCAATCAAGAAAAAAATTAAGGCGATTCTCTTATTCTGATCATCATTAATTAAAATATCATAATGAGATTTTTATTCGATAAATATTTTTTAATAAAAATGTATGTAAAGTTAATAAAATTAAATTGAATATTATTCTTTCAAAAAGATCAATATTGTACAGTAATTGATCAGGAGCGTAAGAATTCATGAGCTTAAGACTTTGAAGAAAATCATAAGACATTTAGAATATGAATTCATCGAGGTAGAAAATTAATAAAGTCATGATCATAAAAATATTGTTAATCATATGACATCTGACAAATCCTTTAGACTATAATATGTAACATCCATATATTTTATGAAATGGTTCTCTATAAATAAATTTTATTTCTTCAATGTCTTTTCTTAAACACAACATTGTGTTTAAACGAACCATGATATACTATTAAAATATTATTATTTAATATGTTGGGTATCTCATAGCCATTGGATTGGTGGGTATTAATAGGATTAAATATCTTATGAAAAATATATGGTTTAAAGTTGAATAAAATGAATTCATTTTTTATCAATTATTTATAAATGAAAGTAAAAAATCATTTAAAAATAAAGGAGATGTTTTTTGAAAAACTACTTTTATGTACACAATGATTTTTAGTCATAAAGAATTAAATTGATCACTATTGGTGAATTATTTTAATGAAATTTTTATATTAATAGTTCAATAAAATATTTTAACTATCATATAATATTTTTTAGTGACAATGGATAAGAAAAATATGGTTTTATGCATAAAAATTCATTTTTATAAAAAGTGGTTTATGTCACGTTCTGGGCAATTATATTAATATTATTTTTTTTCCAATTATTAAAATTTAATTTGATAAAATGGATTCAATATTTTTAATTATTAGGTTTAAATTTGGTAAATAGTTCCATTTTATTTTTAGGTACTATGAATATTAACTATGGAATAAATTGTCATCTTGGAAATGGTTAAATTGGGTAAAATAAAGATTAATCTAATTTCTAAGGTCACCATTTTTAATCTTAATACTTGTTTGATGATTATAATTTGATCCTTATCACCTTATGCATGATATTTAATATTTTAAGGGACAATGGACCCTAAAAATGACCTATAAATTATTTTAGGAAAAGAAAAATACTAAATTTCACTCACATTTAGATATCTATTTTGTCTCCACATAGGAAACAATAATGTAATGTATTAGTATAAATATTTATTTTGAGAATAATAAAATTATTTTCATGAAATAAATTTATTTATAATTTTTTCTAATTATATAATTACTTTAATATCATATATAAAGTTGACATAGTATTTCTTAAATTAATATAAAAATAAAAAATGGATTTTAAAATATTAAAAGTAAAAAAAATATTGATTTATCATGTTACATGAATTCTATATATGAATATGACATATTAGTGTTTTGTAAAAGGATTATATACTAATTACAACATTTTATCTCTATTCTTTATGTAAAATTAAATGAATGGTATCAAAGTTAACAATAATTATATTTTTTCAAAATATTATTTTATTAAATTATTTGAAAATAATAAAAAAAATTAAATAAGATATTATGGATAAGATATGGTCATAAATTTTATCCCTTTTCTATTTATCATACAATTATCATCTTGTTGGTTAGAGTGAGTAACTCAAGAGTGGATGAATTAAGTACTGAATAAACTTTTCTATTAAAACACTTTAAATCTAAATCCCCAAAATTAATTAAAAATTCCAAGTTAATAAAAAATTATAATTATATAAGTTTGATCTTTTAAAAAAATTATCAAATCTGTATTAGGGATCAATTAAACAAAATATTTTAAACCACATTATTTTTTCAAACTATATTACGTAATAAAACTCTTTATTTAAACATAGGTTATGACTAACTATCAAAGTAAGGTTTTGTTTGTAGATTTAAATATAAAATGCATTTTTAGCTTTCAAATGCAAAAACTAATAATTGATTAAATAGTATAATAAAAATGGGGTTCAGTCTCAAGACAAGACTTAATCCCATCCACATGGAAATAACCTACTATCAAATGGATTATTATAAGAATAATTAGATACACAACCTATATCAGGTTTTATATTCAACAACACATAGAGTTTCTAGGAACAATGTCTCCTCAAAAATTATACATGGGGAAAACAAAAAATGGTCACACAAGCCCTCTTCTATGGTTCTTGTGGGTAAAAAAATAAAGAAATTTGAGAGAGTGTGTCTAGAACACTTCAAATTAAGTAAACGAGTATGTGTGTACATATAAATAGAGTAATACAACACACCACTCAAACTTAAGACATAAATAGAGATAGAAAATGAGAAATTATGATAAAAAGAGATGTTTCTCAATATAGATAGATTTTGATGTTCATAGGTCCTTGAATTTTTTATTCGGAGTAGCTTGAATAGGCTTCTCAAAATGTTCAGGGAAATATAGTATTGTAGATGTATAGAAACTTTTCTATTTTTTGTTTGTTTCTGTTTAGTAATCCTTCACAACTAGGTATTTTAATTCATTATATGGAAGGTTGTGTTCAACTATATATTATGCACACTACAAGGCTCAATCATTCTATTTTTATGTGAAAGAGGTAGTATTTTAGAATATATCTCTCTCTATGTCCAAATATCTATTGAATAATAATAATAATAAAATCCTAAATCCTCAAGTTGGGCGCTAAATCATAAAACTCCGACTTTAAATTTAATGAATTAGTGGATTATTTTTGGAATAAAGATTCATAAATCCACATTCATCTTGAATTCATTAACTCCCATAAACTAGCTATTAGAGGAAATAAATTCCAATTGAGAATCTAAATACGAATTGTAGATATTCACTGAGATTAGTTGATATCTAGAGGTAGATTATACTAACATTAGATCGCATCTAATGAAATCACATCCTAGTGGTAGATTCATCAACTATTGATCATCTAAACTAGTAGTAGATCTAATCAGTGGTGGGTGTGTTTTGGTGGTAGATATGTTCTACATGTAGAAGTGATATTAGTAAATCCATCCCTGGTAGATCTTTTTCAGTAGTATATGAAGTTTAGTAGTATATTTGGTCTGAAAAAATATTGTATATGATCTAAACAAACAATATATATCCTCAATAGTAGATCCATTAATGGTAGATTATGGTGGTAGATAAAATCCACTAATATATATGATTGAACTAATGGTACATCATCACAACCAATGGTATATCTCTTTTAACTGATGTAAGATCTTCTTAAATAATGGTAGATCTATAATTATACAAGTTTCCTTACAAAATGATATAATATCATAAAAGATTAACCATATTAGAAATATAACATACATTATTTGTGATCATTAAAATAAATAGGTTCCAATAATATTCCACTTTTTTTATCACAAATCATTATATTTTAAAAAAAATATAGACAAAGGTAAGTGAAGTATAAAAGTAATGGTCTTTTTAACATTTCATATTTATAAAGTGAGATACTAAGTTTAAATTATGAAACTGAATTACAAACTTCAATTCAATAATTACAAACTTAAATTACATCCAAAAAAATTATCCCCCTATAGGGATTATCAAAAAGATAAGACTATAGGAGAAAATATAAATAAGTAATTAAATACAAATAACAGATAAACTTCATTAAAATAAAAATAAGGATTGAGTTACATCTCAAAAATAAAAAACAAGGGAAAATAGAATCCCTATCAAATAAAATTCCTTGAAAGAATCACTCTTAGATCGATTTGATATAGTATTATTTAGATGTTTTCCTTCCCAAGAGACAGGAGGCATAGAGGTGAAATTTAAGGGTGAAGTGGTAGTGTGTGGAATCTCACAAATCACAACTGGCATGAGATACTGAACAGGTTAGATTGGTGACATTATAATGTGATGAAACTAAGGACTTAGTGGTGTAAAATATTGTTCATTAGTAAAATCCAACATATCAATGGATTTTTTTTTCTACTACTATTTTCCAAGAGATATATAAAAATTCTTCTTCTTATTCAAAAAAATATAGATATGTTCCCACCTCTCTTCATCACTATAAAGAAGTCCTTATACCCTAAAACAAATAGTTTGAGTAAAGGGGATAATAATTTAAGTTAGTTCACTTACTCTTTTAAGTCCCTATTGATATGAGGTATCCATAATTTTATAGAAATAAATTTAAAATTAGAATTGAGCTCATTATTCGTATAAATTCTAGAAATTTTTTATTTCATTTCCTTAGTGAGAGTCCAACTATCACTTTAAGATTCATTCAAACATTCCCTAAACAATTTATATATATACATACTAGGTTTCCTAGTCTATCATAGGTCATCGTGATGATATTAATTTCAATCACCCAAGAATGGATGAAACTCCTCTCTCACAATCGCTCTATCCGTCTCAACATAAATAGGAGATGTAGGAGGTGGGGTAGTGGAAGTAGAGGCAACAGTTGGAGGAAAGGTTTCCAACCTCTCCAAATGGTATGAATTACTTGTAGAAAAATTGGATATCATATCCTCTATAATAGATTTTATTTATTATATATTATTAACATATATTATATTATAAATCTCAACCTATTGAATATTTAAATTCATATTAGGTTGAATTTGGAAGATAACTAACTCAAAAAAATCATAGTATCTCCTTTACTGAGCTAAGTTACTTTAGGAGTTTAGAATCTAATAACTAAACTAAAATCAATAAGAATAATCACTATTAAATCTTACAAATCATATTTATAGACATAACCAAAAGGAACATAAAGAACTGGAGAAGGTATATTCTCTGATATAGAATGATCAGCGTGTCCATGCTTAGTTACAACTGAAGGCATAATAGATGTGAAGTCTTGAAAATGCACCGTTTCATCAATTATCTATATCTAATATCCCTTAGGATATCTTAAAATAAATAATATATAAATTACACCATTATCTAGTGGAATTATATAATCATCAACACTTCCACCATCTTTATATGACTCTGGGTATTTAGACCAAGTTGAACACATCCTATGGAATTATTTGCCTTACTAAGTGTTAAGTCATCACTATTATGGGTTGTCTCATAAACATGAGTATCCAAAACAACTAATTCATCCATATGAACTAACTTTTTAATGGTATAACATGGATATTCCACCCCCTCAAAAGATTCTCTAGGATCACCTCTAACAGAGGAAACATCATCACTAGGATGAATAGAACCTGGTCTATCCACATTTATAGACATTCTTGAAAGAGAAACAACTGGAGATTTATGTTATTGTTCTCTCTCATTACCATCATCATCATCATGAAATTTTTAGGCTTGAGGTCCATCACCATTCCCATATGTATAACAATCCAAAATATTTGAAACTTCAACTAGTTTTTGATGTATCAGAGGAACTATTCTCCTGAGACTTCCATCTCCTCCTCCTCGTCTTAACATAAAATGATCTCTCTATTATGGAGATAAATTGGTGAAATTCCATATCCATAAGACACTATCAGAATTTTTATAATATCTAGATCACTTACTTCATCAATAGAGACTAGAACTAGTTATTAACTTACTTTATATTTGTCTTCTGCAACTCCCTCATTAGAAGAATAAGAAACAACCTCATCTGGCCCTAAGCCAGGGTAAGCTATATTTTTAAGTCATGTATGGTGTTACGCAAGATTAAAATCCTTATATATCTTGTCATTTTCCTCCATCCATTTATTCATCCATAAATTCTAGTTTACCTTCATTCATTTAATGTTAAATTGGATTAGAAAAATATCACAACATTCTACATCTACTTCTTCATTATCATCTACCATTACCTTTACTTCAAACATAGTTATGACCATATTAGGATAGATCAAACATTTTGATATGTATGTGGTCTTTCTCATCTCCATCATATGTACTGTTATATATCTTTACAAATTAATTTTTCCCCTCTTTTCATAAGGAATAAGAGACAAATATCTTGATATCTCATCAGGATAAAATTCCCTTTCCTAGGACCTAGCATATTTTGGATAAATTTTAACAAGAGTATACACTCACCATAAAATTTTGTATTAGTAGGTTGTTTCACTACACCATTTCTAGTTAACACCAAAAAATAATTTTCATAAGAAAAATTCTCACTATCATATGGAAAAAATATTTGATAGTCATATAAAATGAATCTTTGAGGTACATTTAGGCATCTATCACATTTCATTTAATAAAATTTGACCTCATTTCTATTGATAATAATGAGAATCACATTTTCATTCCCACCAAAACTATACTTTGTGTACTATTAATATTGGTGAACCAATCTAATAAATTATGGTATGTCATTCAAGGAAGATTATTCTATTCATCCCTAGTCCTCAATTACCTTTGGCACTAAATACGTTCTTGAAACCTTAAAATATGCATATATCCCTTTCTATAAAAAATCTAAATGAGTATAATACTAATGGGGTATTTTTTTACTTTAGTATATCTCAATTATACATGAGGCTTCTTCATAGTAAGTGATCCTTCCTAAAATAAAACAGAGGATATGTCACGAATTGAATATGGTCGCCTTCAAAATCGGAACCCGACCCGGTCTGTGGCAAGACCTGAAGGGCGTTACTGATCCCCATGGGCTGGAAAAAGTGCCCAGGTATCATAAAATGAAGTTTGGGAACAATTTACCTGAATTTGTAAACATAAAATGACAAACGAAACCAAGAAACCAAAACATGATTTTCTGAAACCAAGACATCTTTTACTAAAATTCAGAACTTAATTACAATGTTTTAAACAATGTATGAAGACCATTACAAAGGTACAAAACCAAGAAAAGACAAACTAAGAACATCCACATGGAAAGAGGCACCTCCCTCAAGCCATCTCCACAACATTGCATCATGATGGACCGCTAAAATCCGAACCAATGACATTAAACATGTACCCAAACCTATGACAAAAAATAAGAAAATATACTTACACCCAATGTTGTAAGTAGGGTGTGAGACAAAGCCTAGTAGGATAAAACCACTAATATATTCCATGTGATAGACATTTAAAGATGAAAAGCATGCAAGTTTTCAAAAACATGAAAAGCTAGTTACAATTTCTAAAAGATGCAACTTTGAATAAAAACAGTTTTCAAGTGGGATATTTTAAGGGGTTAACACTTTTATAATAAACACAAAAGTACTGAATTTTCCATCCAAATGTACCGTATGTCAATGGTAAGTATAAAATAAATAATGAGCACAAGCAATAGGGAATTACCACTAGGCACTCGCTAGCTATGGGTCCCAGGTACCTCCTATCTCAGAGAGAGTAACCATCAAAAATATCCATTCCTGTGCACGATCCACTAGTAGGGAACATAACCATAACCTAGTGGTCCCAAATCATAATCATCATAGTTTAGTTAGAGTTGTAAGTGTCAATCTTTCAAAGTGAAACTGAGGCCAAACCCCACAGATTCACTAGCATACGAGTACTCGTCCACCCACCTAGATACCCAGGTTTTCCCCTTTTTCTCAAACAAGTTAAACAAGTCAAAAAATATAAATTGAACATGAAAATATTATTTCCACATCAAAAATTCACCAAACAGACCATATGTATACCACACAAGTCACAAAAGTCCATTTTTTCATTCAAAATGATTTTGAAATCCGAATCACACCAAAATAGCCCACAACACATGTCACATTTCTTCAACACTTCCACAAAACCATTAAAAAATTTTATAAAACAATTATAAGATATTTCAACTCATATAATAGCCCACACACATGGCACATAACACTCCTTTCATAATCAAAAATTCAATTTTTCACATCACACTCACACAAAACAGTCCACATCACATTCACATCTCTTTCACACCTCAATATTTCCTTTAAACAATTTAATAAAATATTTTCAAGATGATACATATCATATAACAAACTTCTCACAAATGAAATGGACCTTTTAAAAATATACTCCTACCAAAACAGTTTTTTGATATAGTTTCACCTCTTACACAACTCAATAAACCATTCAAAACTTTCATAAAACAATTATAAAGAGTATACCCAAGCTTTTCACATAAAACCCATTTCAAAAACCACTTTTTAAGCCAAAATCAGATCAAGACCCTACCAAAACATAATTTTCATCCCAATCAACATGTAATAATCTACTTTCAAATGTTATATAATCACCTTGAACAATATCACAAAAGATACCCATGAGAAAACACAAATCCATAAAACACTTTCAAGGAGTATAACAAGGTTACACACATAAACCCCATTAAAAGACCCCCCTTTTTAGGCCCACAAGACACTATATCATTACACAACAAAAATTGGTAGCCCCTTTAAAAAACTAATAAATCACTTCCCCATTTTACAAAACTACCACAAGAGATAACATATGAAATACATTTGAAAAATATACACTTAAAACAAAAATTTAACTTTAATACCAAATTCTTTACTATTGCTACCAAAAAAGGTTTTTTCATAATGCACAGCATATAAAGAACATGAAAATTATTTAATCATGTAACTCATCATTAAATGGTTACCTGTAACATCCCATATTCGGTTGCCACTCAATGGGTGCCCCGAACCCAGTTGGTCACATGACCTCAAGCACATTTCCCCAAACGCCGGAGGCTTAAAACTAGCAGCGAGGGCCCAGGTCTGATAGTGGGAAAACTATACCCTCATTTGTCAAAGTGTAGCGTAGTAGAATAAAATATATAAACATACAACAGCGAAAGTATTAAACAATATTAAACTTAAATTCACAACTGGCGTAAAAGAGAACCAGCAGTCATATATATAAAGATGCAGTATGTCACTAATTATATGAAAACAGCTAGAACAGGATACACTATAGTAAAATACAATACAACCCAAAGTACAAAGTACATCCAAACAAAACTAAGCAAAGTAAACATAACGTTACAGCATCACAAGCCAAAGCTCAGTCACATGCTCTCATACTCCTTTGCTACAATCATGTACCAGTATAGGGACCTTTTCCCTTATCCACACCTACAGAAATATAATCTGTTTGGGCCGAAGACATGACCCAAATAGGGTGTGAGAAATAAATCCCAGTAGGCACCCACCAAAGGCTTGTTCCCAACTATTATTGAAAATGTGCAACAGTAGTGTGCAGTAGTAAATGCAATAAACTTAGAAGTACTAAAAATTTACTAACATTACCATTCATATTTCCATTTTAATATTATTTTAACCATTCAGTTTAATAAAATTTTGTGCTCATCAGAACCGAGCCCTCAGGACAATCAGAACCTTTCCCTCAGGCTAATATAATAAAACCATGCCCTCAGGCTTGTCCTCAGGCTATCAAATATTTCGCTCAGGCATACATGATACTGCCCTCAAGAACAAAAGTCACTGCCATCAGGCATACGAAGTGTGCCCTCAGGAAAAATAGAACATTTCCCTAAAGCTAAATAGTACCTTTCCCTCAGGCTAAACAAACAATTCCCTAAGGCTAAAAAGAATATTTCCTTCAGGCACAGGTAACCGGGATGATCCCAAATCATAAAAAAGAAATATATATACAATTCCTCTCAAGGAAATTTAATACACATTACAATCATGGCATACCCTCTGGTATCCTGGACAAATGGATAAACAGAGGAACGCACCCCCGGGGTGGTCCTGGATCCCAGAAGTGATCCCAAATTACAGTTATACATGTTCATTAAACTACCTATGCAATTCTAGGTATTTAATATTGTAAGGACTTAGCCATACAACACCCCATTCATGGGTACATATCACAACGGTACACAAATTCACCATAGAATTTGATAAATAAACACTAGACCACCTACCATGATCATATCTGACCGGTATACATGAACGACGCCTCCAGAAATTCCCAAGAACGACGTAGATCTAGGAAAAACAACAACGAGATCAAACTTAAATAACTTCCCTTAGATGAATAATTGGTAAGAACAGCGTAAGGGGAAGGTAGGGCTTACCCATGTGGTCCCAACGAGATCGACAGAAGCAGAAACAGATTCCTGGTGTGTGAGCGGGAGATCTCCAAATCTTCAGACGTCCTCCCGAACTCCTCTGGCATTCTAAGATTCCTCTATGAACAGAGGAGGCTACTGCCCATTTTAAGAGAAAAAATCAAAATACACGGTGTGTACTTTCAATTACACAACGTGTACTTTTCTCATTTAATTGTTCCTCTGGAGGATACTTTTTCCACCACCGAACTGTTCATCCATCGACATGAGTACACGGTGTGTATTTCCGAATACACGGCATGTACTGTCGCTCACCTGGAGGCTAATACAACCGCCTTACTATTCACCTTCTGACTGACTACACTGTGTGTAAATAACAACTACACAGCATGTAGTTGGTTTTTACACCTTTCATCGCCGGCAAGGCTACACACCCAGTGTACTTATCCCACATGGCCAAAGTACACGGCGTGTGGAAAAGTACACGGCGTGTACTTTCAAAATTTGGGATTTTTCCTCATTTTCCTTATTTTCTCAAAAACACTTAAGAAAAAAAGGAAAAGAAAAAACTTGTATCTAAAAAAACAGGAAATGGGTTCTTAAAAACTTCCCCCCACTACTGGAAAAATGGCATATACCCACAGTTCAAAACCATGGGTATAGCCCCCAAAACCGTGGGTATAGGTCCTAAAATGATACAGGCGCCGAGTTTCGATCCTGCAACCTCTTCGTTGCAAACACCGCGTCTAAAAACTACACTAACATCACCTATATATATATATATATATATATTTAGTTAAATATAGTTATAAAACCCATGGGTATAGGGTTCCCGCCAAAAAAGATTCCTTCCAACGGAAAAAAAAATTCCCCGCACACACAAAAGTGACCTATACCCACGGTTTTTCATAACCGTGGGTATAGGTATTTTAGCCCAGACCTATCCCCATGATTTTCCCCAAAAACGTGGGGATAGACCCCCCCCCCCCCCTATACCCACGGTTTTTGAAAACCGTGGGTATAGGTGACTTTTCATGACCTATCCGCATGGTTTTCCAAAACCGTGGGGATAGACCCACCCTATACCCATGGTTTTGGAAACTCGTGGGTATAGGTCTTGAAAAGTCACATATACCCACGGTTTTCCAAAACCGTGGGTATAGGGGGGGCTATCCCGATGATTTTGGGGAAAACCGTGGGGATAGGTCCATTTTCCAGTAGTGCCCCTTAAAGTAATTCATCCCTGAATTTCCCTCCCAAGGGTGGTGAAGATAAATCTCAGAAAAACTCTAGCCACTGAGCACGTATGTCGGTCTCCCACTCTCAGGATTCATCTTGCACTCGGCCATGCTGCCATAGCACCCATACGAGAGGAACAGACTAGCCTCGGAGAATTTTTTTGCCCCTATCAACGATGCGAATCGGATGCTCCTCAAAGGATGCATCGATCTGAAGCTCAACCTCCTCAGGATGAAAAACGTGAGATGGGTCTAAATGATAACGGCACAGCTGAGATATATGGAAGATGTCGTGCATGGCCTAGTACCTCTATGGTAACTGCAACTGATAGGCAACCGGACCAAATCACTCTAGAATATCAAATGGCCCCACATACCTTGGTGAAAGTTTACCTTGTCTCCTGATCCTCATGTGTCCCATCCTCAGTGGAACATGAAAGAAAACCTGATCCCTGACCACGAACTCCAATGGTATTCTGCGGTGATCAACATAAGATTTATGACGAGACTCTGTAGTAGCCATATACTTCTGAATCAACTGGACTTGATCTGAACTCTCTTTTATGAGACGTGGTCCCATAAAATCTGCTTCACCTGCCTCCATCCAGCACAAGGGTGATCGGCATGGCCTACCGTATAAAGCCTCATAAGGTGCCATATGAATATTTTCTTGAAAACTATTATTATAGGAAAACTACACCAGGGGTATATGCTTCTCCCGAGATCCCCCAAAGTCTAGGACGCATGCGCGCAGCATGTCCTCAAGCACCTGTATCGTACGCTCTGACTGGCCATCGATCTAAGGGTGGTATGTTGTGCTCAGAAGCACATATGTACCAAGTTTCCTCTGAAAATTCTACCAGAAAAGAGACATAAAGTTGGATTCCCTATCATAAATGATAGAATGAGGGACCCCATGAAGACGTACTACCTCTTAGATATACAACTTCGTGAGCTCGTCAACACTGAAGGTCTCCTTGATCGGAAAAAAGTGAGCTACCATCGTGAGTCTGTCCACAACAACCCACATGGCATCATTGCCTCGAGGTGACCTCAGCAACCCAGTCACGAAGTCCATTGCGACATCATCCCATTTTCACTCTAAAATGGGTAACTGATGTAACAGTCCAGCTGGCCTTGGATGCCCCGCCTTCACCTGCTGATAGGTGGAACATCTCGCAACAAAACCAGCTACATCATGTTTCATACCCGGCCACCAATACTAACGTCTCAAGTCAAGGTACATCTTGGTAACTCCGGGATGCACTTCCCAAGCTAAAGCATGAAACTCTCACATCAGTTCCTCGCATATATCCCCTGGAACCCACACTCTTCCATAGAAACACAATACCTCATCATCGCCTATCATCCATCTAGGAGGAGGGTCCTCACTTGCCACTGACTCCCATAGAACTAGGCCTTCTGAATCTGATAGTTGTCTCATCCTCACTCTATCTAGGAGGGTTGAAGTCACAGGTAAGGATGAAATATATATCTTCCCCTGACTATTGTGCAAATCCAAATGCATCTCAGAGAACAAAGTCATAAGTTTCCACTCACTACCGGCCGCCTGCACTGCCTGTATCTGAGTCTTCTTGCTCAGTGTATCGGCTACTGTATTACCATTACCAGGTGTATAGGCAAGCTCAATGTCGAAGGAATGAAGGTATTCGACCCACCTTCATTGTCTCAGGTTCAAGTCACGTTGGGTAAAGATATATTTGAGACTTTTGTGGTCGGTGAAAACCACAAAACGTTCTCCCAAGAGATAATGTCTCCAACAACGTAACGCATGAACAACCGCAGCCAACTAGAGATCATGTGTCGGGTAATTCATCTCATGTGGCCTCAATTGCTAAGACCCGTATGCAACTACTCGATCACCCTGCATCAACACAACTCCCAGTCCAATACATGATGCATCACATTAAACTATATAGATCTTCCCTTGTTCTGGAAGTATCAGGACTGGTGTTGATGTCAACCTTTCCTTCAGCTCCTAAAATGATGTATCACAAGATTCTGACCAAATTAACTTCACACCCTTCTTAGTCAGACTCATCAACGGAGTTTCTAATCAAGAGAAGTCTTGTATAAAGCGCATTTAGTACCAAGCCAGTCACAAGAAACTCTGTATCTCAAACACGTTCTTAGGATACTCCTAGGACACTACTGCTCTCACCTTCTCTGGGTATACTAAAACTCCTCCCTCTGAAATGATATGACCTAGGAAGTGTATCTGGTCCATCCAAAAGTGTCACTTTGAGAGCTTAGCATATAGCTGATGACCTCTCAGTGTACTCAATATGATCTCAAGATGGGTGGCATGGTCGTGTCGAGTGTGAGAGTACACCAATATGTCGTCCACGAAGACTACCACAAAAGATTCTAGATAAGGGTGGAACACATGATTCATCAGATCCATGAAAACAGCTAGCGTGTTCGTGAGTCCGAACGACATAACCAAGTACTCGTATAGACCATATCTACTCCAAAACTTTGTAAGCAGTATATCCGATGGTATAACACATAACTTGTGATATCCGGATCTCGAGTCAATCTTCGAGAACACTCGTGCTCCTCAAAGTTAATCAAAAAGATCATCAATCCTTGGCAAGGGATATCAGTTCATAACCATAAATTGGTTCAGCTTTTGATAATCCACATAAAGTCTAAGGGTACAGTCTACCTTCTTCACAAAAAGGATAGGAGAACCACAAGGAGAAGTACTGGGTCAGATGAAACCCTTTGCCTGTAACTCCTCTAACTGTCTCTTGAGCTCCTGCAACTCTGTTGTATCCATCCTATAAGTAGGAATGGACATCGGTGCTACTCCTGGAACAATATCAAAAGATAAATGCACATCTCGTTCCGGAGGTAGGAACGAAAATTCATCTCGGAAGACATCCTTAAAATGATCAACCACTAGAGGGAAATCCTTCTAACAAGTCCCCTGGTCATCCAGATATAAACTCTCAATCTAGGCTGTCACTCCACCTCGCCCACGATGATCAGGTCCAGCTCGGATCACCTTAACATCCCATTCACCTTTTTATAGAAATTGTCCTCCATCTGGTGACGTGAAACTCACCCTACAACGATAGCAATATAAAAAGGCTCGAAAGGGTAGCAACAAGTCCATCTCGAGAATGAAATCATAGATTGTCATCTCTAGGACATAGAGGTCCTAGAGAAAGTGAAACCCACCAACCCCAAGGGGGAACTCCTTACACTGACGCACACCTGTCGTCCTCGCTCCCAACGGAGTCTCTAGCGTCATGATATCAGAAGAAGAAGAAACATAGAGCCTGAGGCTCTCCAAAATGGGCACAGATATAAAGCTATGTGTAGCACCCATATCAAAAAGTACAAAAGACAAAACAGAAGAAACTAGAATAGTAACTCTAACAGTAGAAGGTCGGGGATCCTGCTCTTGCTGGGTCTGTCGCACTACATATGCCTACCTAGTGTTGCGGCCCTGCGACACAGCCTTGCTACCCTGAGCTATCCCGCCCTACTGCCTCTAAGATCCTGGTTTCTCGATACCATGGCCACGACCACCACCTCTGCCTATAGTCCCTGACGTATCCCAATTCCCCGACTAGTATGAATTTGTTGGTCCTGCTTTTACACGTAGAGTCTGCACAGAACCCCTCTCACTAGTCACTGGTGGAAACGCCCTGCAAAAGCGTTGCAGATGACCTATCTTGCCGCAAGCTCGGTACTCCACTGGGTCACGGGTACACTGAGGTCTCTTATACCCCTCTCTACCACATTGCTAGAATATGACCAGGCCACCTAAAGTAATTTTCTATCTAGTACTACCACCGTGAGAGAAACTCATCTGTCTCTTCCTCTTCCCAGAATAAATAGTAGCAGGAATTGGTTCTGAACCGCTCAGGCCTGAACCACTAGCTTCCCGTGGGTTCCTCTCAGTAATCAGTGCCTAGTTCACAATAGCATGTACCATAGGCAACCTAAAAACGTTCACCAGTGCTCGGATGTCATACCATAGACCTTCCTCAAAGCATCGAGCCCTCAGTATCTCATCTCCCACTAGAACAGGTGCAAAACGCTGAATCTCGGTGAAGCGGGCAGAATAGTCCATCACTGACATAGTGCTCTACTGCAGATTCATGAACTCTTGAGCTTGATCTACTTGTAATGTCCCGGGAAAGATTAATTCGTATAAGATTGCCTGAAAATCATCCCACTCCATGTCTATGTGATGCTCTGATTGGGTGGTAACATCCCACCACCTCTTGGTGGAATCACGCAGCATATAAGTTGCAAGCTTGACCCTCTGCCCTGGAGGCGTCTTAAGATGCTCGAAAATAGTATTAACTGAATCCGGCCATGACTCCGCAACCTGTGGTCCGCCATCCCCCGAAAACGTAGGTGGATGCTGCTGCTGGAAGATACGAGTTAGCTCTGCCATAGATGTGGCAGCCTGCGGTGCACCCTGGAAGGTCTGCATAAACATCATGAAGCCTTCACGGAACTATGCCTTCGTGCATATGTCTAGTATAATAGTTAGCACCGCATATGGCTCTGCTGGAGGATCCATTGGTAGCCCATGGACTACCATCTCTAGAGTATAATCGTTTCCCCTCTCCTGGAGAATAACTAGAGGTCGTCTCGGTGGCATGACTCTACAAGGTCAAAAACACGCCTTAGATCACGATTTATCAAGGACTGAAACAAGGAGTGTAATAAGGGAACAATGAAAAGAAAACTTTCAAGTTTTACCAAACAAGACTACACGGCATGAATAATAACTACACGACATGTTTCCTCAAGTATTTCACATGGGAATGTACTCGGCCAAAAGTGGTCATGTAACATCCCAAACACATTGTGTGTTGTCCACACACATGGTGTGTACTTGAATTTTCCTCCCTACTCGAGTCCCTCTACATGGGTTAGCCACACAGATCTCTTCTGAACAAAACTACACGGTGTGTCCCAAATAGACATGGCATGTACGGCTTAATTTCCAACTTCCCATGTTGTTAGTGACACGGCAGACCACTCAGCTGACACTACCTGGCGTGTTACACACGCACACAACATGTACACCACCACTCCGTCTTCCTAGCCTCACGACTAGGTCCACACGGTCTTTCCCTGGTCAAGACTACACAACATGTCCCACAAGTACAAAACGTGTTCAAGAAGAGGTAACACCGACCCGTGTTGTTAGTGACATGTCTAGGTACCTGAGTTAGACTACACAGCGTGTTCAAGGTAGACACAGCGTATATGACTTAAGGTTTCCTCCATCCGTGTTATTAGTTACAGGGGCTGACATCGGGTCAACACTACACGATGTGTAAAACTGGTACACAATGTGTTTTTCCCAAGCCATTTTATACCCTATGTCCCCACCCACACGGTCTATGACTCAAAAAGATACTACACAGCGTGTACTGAGGGTACATGGCATGTACTCAAAAGATTTTCATTTATTATTGAACAGAAGATTAAACGGGATGTAATCATAGACCTACACGGCGTGTATCCTGGGTTTTCCGGACAGTAAGCCTCAGAAACTACTCTGGAACCCAGAAAAACAATTAAACCAACACCTAAGTGCCAAATTCCTATCTGTGAGGGCCCATACTCCCCTCGAATCAAAGCTTGGAATCTTATACATGTTATAACCAGGAAACATGTTAATGATCCACCAAATTCCGGTCATTGGTGGCCTATACTCCTTAAGAACCAAAGTTTGGCATTAATTTTATCAGGCTCACACAAAAATACCCTATCAAATAAAAGGTATTTATCAAAGCAGTTATCACAACAGCATGCTTTTCTAGCACAACAACTATCACAACAACATGCAATTTCTAATGCACCTACATGGCATGGAAGAATGCATGACATGTGATTTCTAGAATGTTCCTAAATGATGCATGAGATGGAATACCATCATCTCCTAGGGTTGCGACTAAATAGAACCCATGTATAAAATATAAACAGCACAATCACAAGTGTTTCACCCATACGTGAAAATCAAATCAACTGTAAAATTGCAAAATCAGAAAAATTGCAATGACCGAGGTAGACTAACTTTTCCCTATACACGGGTTAGCTACTCCTAGGCACAACTTACCAACTACCTTTTCTATCCTATCCCTGACTAAGTCTCCAAACAGTAAGTCAAATAAAATAACCACCTCTGTTACCACTTTGTAACATCCCGGATCCGGTTGCAACTCAACAGGTACCCCGAACCCGGTTGGTCACATGACCTCAAGCGCATTTCCCCAAACTTCAGAGGCTGCCGACTATTAGCGAGGGCCCAAGTCTGATAGTGGGGAAATTATTCCCTCATTTGTCAAAGTGTAGCACCACGGAATAAAATATATAAACATACAACAACGAAAGTAGTAAACAATATTCAACTGAAATGGACAACTGAAGTAAAAGAGAACCAACAGTCATATATATAAAGATGCAGCATGTCACTAATTCTATGAAAATAGCCAGAACAGGATATACTGCAGTATAATACAATACAACTCAAAGTACAAAGTACAGCCAAACAAAACTAAGCAGAGTAAATACAACATTGCAGCATCGCAAGCCAAAGCTCGGTCCCATGCTCTCATACTCCTCTACTACAATCATATACATGTATAGGGACCCTTGCACTTATCCACACCTACAGAAATATAATCTGTTTGGGCCAAATACATGACCCAAATAGGGTGTGAGAAATAAATCCTAGTAGGCACCCACCAAAGGCTTGTGCCCAACTGTTAGTGAAAATGTGCAATAGCAGTGTGAAGTAGTAAATGCAATAAACAAAGCAGTACTCAAAATTTACTAAATTTACCAGTCATATTGACATTTTAATATTCATTTAACCATTCAGTTTAATAAAATTCTGTTCTCAACAGAACCAAGCCCTCAGGGAAATCAGAACCTTGCCCTTAGGCTAATATAATAAAACCACGCCCTCAGGCTATCGAATATTACCCTCAAGCGTACGAGATAGTGCCCTCAGGCACAGAATTCACTTCCCTCAGGTATAATAAGTGTTCCCTTAGGTGAAATAGAACATTTATCTCAGGCTAAATAGTACATTTCCCTTAGGCTAAACAAACAATTCCCTCAGGCTAAAAATAATATTTCCCTCAGGCGCAGGTAACCGGGCAGAGCCCAAATCATAAACATGAAATTTATATAAAATTCCTCTCAAGACAATTTAATACACATTACAATCATGGAATACCCTCGAGTATCCTGTCCAAATGTCTAAACAAAGGAACGCACCCCCGGGGTGGTCCTGGATCCAAGCAATGATCCCAAACAACAGTTATACATGTTCATTAAACAACCTTTGAAATTCTAGGTATTTAATCATGAAAGGCCTTAACCATACGACACCCCATTCATGGGTGCGTAACACAAAGGTACACAAATTCCCCACATCAGTTGGAAATAAACACTAGACCACCTACCTTGATCATCTATGATCGTTATACGTGAACGATGCCTCTAAAAACACCCAAGAACGACATAGATATGGGAAAAACAACAACGCTTTCAAACCTAAATAACTTCCCTTAGAAGAATAATTGGAAATAACTGCGTAAGGGGAAGAGAGGGCTTACCCGTGTGGTCCCAAAGAGATCGACGGAAGCGAAAACGGATTCCTGGTGTGTGAGCGGGAGATCTCCAAAGCTTTGGCCGTCCTCCTGAGCTCCTTCGGCGTTCTAAGCTTCCTCTGTGAATAAAGGAAGCTACTCCCCATTTTAAGAAAAAAAAATACATGGCATGTACTTTCAAGTACACAGCGTGTACGTTTCTCATTTAACAGTTCCTTTGGCGGCTACTTTTTCCACCGTTGAACTGTTCATCTGTCGACATGAGTACACGGTGTGTATTTCGGAATACACAGCGTGTACTGTCACTCAGCTGGAGACTACTCCCACTACCTTGAAATTCACCTGTCGACTGACTATACAGCGTTTAAATACCCACTACATGGTATGTAGTTGTTTTTTACACCTTTCATCGTCGACAGGGCTACACGCCTTGTGTACTTATCCCACACGGCCAAAGTACACCACGTGTGGAAAACTACAGGGCGTGTACTTCCATAATTTGGGCTTTTTTCCATTTTCCTTATTTTCTCAAAAACACTTAAGCAAAAAGGGAAAGAAGAAACCTGTACCTCAAAAACAAGAACCTGGTTCTTACATTACCCATGGAATCACCTACTGAAATTGTCAAACCCCTCAAAACATGGTGTGAAATATCAACTGCACCACCCCATCACCACAAGGATGATAAATCTATCCCTAGGCCACAAATTTTCAAAAAAACCACTCATGGTTAAAGCCTAGGTATGAACCCTATGTTCTATAAAATTTGGAACATCAAGAAAAAGGGATGAAACCCTAAGGAAATGGAAGAAGTGGAAGGGAGGAACACTTACCTTGAATAATATTGAATAAATTGCCCCAAATTAATGAAATTTGAATCTCAAAGAAACAAAACCTGATAGTGAGGCTCGACTGATGAAGAGGAGGTCGTGTGGGGACTGAAATGGGGGGAAAAGAGTAAATATTGAAGGAGATAGGAAATAATGAATTTACCTCTTCAAATATGGGAAATTTGATAAATTTAGAGAAGAATCTCCCTCCTTCGGGGTTTAAATGAGCTCCAAAAATGCAAAACTGATAATGGTGGTGATCCTAGGGATAGTGGCTTCGTAAGGGAGGTTGCATCACCGAAAAAAATATATAAAATGAGGAGATATTAAATAAATAAAAATTATTTTTAATGTAGTAAATTGGCCTTCGAGCAGACCCAATCCCTTAAAAACTGAAATACACCATGATTAAGGATTTCTAAATGTTCCAAATTAATGTGGCGGTGTTATTAGGTCAGGGGATGCCAAGTAGGAATTGGAATGGATAAAAAATTTTGAAAAATGAAGGATTTATAAAGGAAACAATGTTAATTTTTTAATTTGGAATTGGGATCACGGTTTGGCCCAAATCATGAAAACTAACCCATTTCTCCAAAAATGTATGGGAAACCCCCAAAACAAATAAATAATGGGAATTAAATTAAAATATCTTTAAAATAAGTTATATATGTGAAAATTATCCCCACCATGAAAACCTTCCACCCTGGAAAGTCACAGAAAGGCCAAAGAAATAAACAAACCCAACTGAGAAACCAAGAGGTACTCCCTTGCTAGGTTTCTCCCCAAAAGGCCAAAACACCTCCCGTGATCAATTAAGGAAGGAATACTTCAAAACAAAAACATACACCAATTTCCTGAAACAATCAATTGCATTCATGCTTTATCCCAAAGGAAAACTCCTCAAACTCAATCTGAAAAAGGCTCTAGCAATTTACCCAAACAAACAACCACATCGAACAAGGTTACATCGATCTTGATATAACTAAACTGTTGGGCACTCTCCAATACAAACGTTTACCCATGTAAGATTTAGGTAGTTAGATATCTCTGAAAGAGACTACCCACTTCGAATCCAAGACCAAGTACAAAACTGAGTTACTGGTATAAGGAGACATAAATGGCCTCCCCACCATAAGAGACAACTTAATATATATTTTTCTGAGACAAAATCGGGAAACTAACATGGGGAGGCCTGAATGGACTCTTTGGTATAGAGGGTTGGATTCTATTAGACTTTTCCAAAAGAACATACATGATACCCATGGTGGGTCTCCCCCCCTATAAGAACCAACCATCTTAACCAACCATCATGGGCCGACACAGAAAGACCCCAAAACTCAAAGAGTTGGGATGACCACAAGGTTAGTCTGCACAGTTGGGGAAATTTTGTGATAACCATGTGGATCCTTATATCTGCATGGTTTTCTGGGGCATAGTTACAATTCAACATGTCAAAACCTTGCGCTCAACCTATCTAGACTAATTTTAAACCTTTCTCCAAAAACACAATGGAAACCAAAGAGGAAAGAAATGACATTGTGTAATAACATGGTCAAGAGGCCCTCCATCTCTTTCCGCCAAATGAGAAAAATAGAAGTAAGATGACAAAACCAGAGGTTTAAACTCTTCCCGTATTTAATATTGAAGGTTGGACTTGTATAAGGGTTTAAATAACCCTAATATTTCCCATGACTACACGCCAGCTTCTCTCTGGGACCTATGGGTGGAGCTCAAAAGATTGAAGCATCTTTGGCCTCGTAGTTCGGATTTGGAAACCCCTATATGGAACTTCTTCTTTCGGTGCCACAAACAACTACACTGCATACCCCTATGGGTTCAACAAGAGATAACATACTCATGAACTCAATTTACCAAAACCTAACATTTCACTAATACAAGGGATTAGAATATGCACACACATGACACCTTGTTTCTTTGGGTGAGAAACAATAGAAGGGGAGGACACATATAAAAACATTCCTCTATGATAAAGTATTTGAATTTTTTCCCAAGGGATATATACTCCAAACATAATAGAGACCCTTAGCGGATTGTATGGCATTCACCTTAACAGTCAAATGAGAACACAACATCACAAGGTGTCACCTAACATGACCATTGTAATTGATAGAAACAATACATGTAACGGGACCTTATGCCAACTCCCCAAAAAACACACAATCCTAGAATGTAGCCATAATGGCCTCTCATGACCAGATTTCCCACACTGGTGGTTTAACAAGAACTCATACTTCAAAGAGACTATGAAGGACCCAGAGGCCCTCTTAGACACCATCCAAACAATAATCCACAATAACAACCCCAGACCACTTCCACCTTCGACGAATCATGCAACTTAAGTAACTATGGTCTCTTTAAACCTTCCACGATCACTCTCCCAATACAAGAGGATCCAAAAATAAAAGAAAGGAATGGGTGTATAATAAATCAACAAATATCAACAATAGTTCTTTATATTGATCAACTATAGGGTTTTCTAATGGCGAAACTATTTGTGTTTTACTTCGGTTGTGCACTAACCCTTAATGGGGGCGTACCTTATCCAACAATAGAACCCAAGGACCCAACCAAGCTGGTCCATTGGAAAAAAAAATTCACAATCAGATACAAACACATGATGGTAACCACCATAAAGGCAGCCCTAAAAATTTCTCAGAAGATACCACTAACCAACCTTTCAACCCATCTTACCGACCGAACACCAACCCAAAACACTGTTCAAACAGGAGGGGCTCTTGGACTCAAAACATACCACAACATAAACATTTCCAAAAACACATAATACAAACCATCCTAAACTAGTCATCAAGACATAATGTTTCCCTTTAAAAACATTTCTTTGAAAACAAACAGTTCATCAGTTAGCATATTCACAAATGGTACCCCATAGTCCTCACACATGCATGTTTCTGTGCCACATTAGGCACCCTCCTCATATCTATCCTAGCACACATACAGTCATTCCATTATCCATCCATCATCCTATATAAACTCATGCATTTGGTCGCTCATGGAAATACCAAATTTTAAAATAAAAATTATTTCCACTTGTCAAAACCAAAACAGTCAATCAATACATCCTTTTTCTCAAGACTTCTAACCACGAGATCAAAATCCCATTTCACAACTTAAAAAAACTTTTCATAAACACACAACCATTTAGATATTAATTCACTTTTAAGTTATTCACATTAATCTCAAAAGAACTCATCCCCATTAAGACACCTTTCAAAAGTTTGTAAAACTCTACTAGAAACACTTTTTCATAACCAACTTTAACATAATTCCTAGTTTCAAAAGAGGTGTAAACACACCATTTTCCCACTTCAATTTTTTTTTGAAATTTTAGTTCCACAATTTCAAAAATCAAACCCTTCTTTCTTTATGTTAAAATCATTTCACAAAAAACCCATATTCTTCTTAAAACCACATAATTTTTTATTTAAAACTGAACTTCTAGGATTTCAAAACGAAAGGACAAAAGACAATGTGAGGGGGAACTATCTTCAGTGGGTGACATGGACATATGGTTGGCAGCTGTATACCAATCACTTCACCATCTCAAAGACTATTTTAGGGAAATATCCCCATCTCTACATGGCTTGCTAGGCCCTGCGAGCTCACTAATACCATTAGCCTAACTCTCCTTTCATTTCCCCAGATCATTGTCAAACCAAGAAAACCAAAGGACTCAGATGAATCTTGACTTCCCCTAGTGACTCAAATCCCATCATGAGGTTTTCCATCTAGGCACACAACCCATAACTATAATGTCAAGTCTCAATAATCCTAACTCCACACCATCCAAACTGCTCCCCAAATAACATGACCCAAAGTGTTAACATGGACCTCCTCTGATACCATTTTGTCACGAACCGAATATGGTTGCCATCAAAATCGGCACCCAACCCAGTCTGTGGCAGGACCCGAAGGGCGTTCCCGATCCCCATGGGATAGCACAAGTTCCCATGTATCAAAAAATGATGTTTCTGAATGATTTACCTGAATTTGTAAACATAAAATGACAAACGAAACCAAGAAACCAAAACTCGATTTTTCAAACCAAAACATCTTTTACTAAAATTCAGAACTGAATTTCACAATTTTAAACAATTTATGAAGACCATTACAAAGGTAAAAATTTAATAAAAGATATCCCAAGAACATCCACATGGAAAGAGGCACCTCCCTCAATCCATCTCCACAACACTGCATCACGATGGACCGCTAAAAACCTGAACCAATTACATTAAACCTGTACCCAAACCTTTGACACAAAATAAGAAAGTCTACTTACACCCAATGGTGTAAGTAGGGTTTGAGACAAAGGCCATAAGGATACCACCAATAAGATATTACATGTGATAAACATTTAATGATGAAAAGCATGCAAGTTTTCAAAAACATGAAAATCAAGTTACAATTTCTAAAATATGCAACTTTGAATAAAAACAGTTTTCAATTGGGATATTTTAATGGGTTAACACTTTTATAATAAAGACCAAATCTACTAAATTTTCATTCCAAATTTATTGTATTTTGACGTTAAGTTTAATGTAACTAATGAGCATGAGCAATAGGAAATAACCTCAAGGCACTAGCTAACTGTGTGTCCCAGGTACCTCGTATCTCGGTGATAGTAACCATCACAAATATCCATTCCGGTGCAAGAGCCACTAGTATGGAACATACCCATAACCTATTGGTCCCCAATCATCATCATCATAGTTTAGTTATATTTATAAGTTTCAATCTTTCTAAGTGAAACTGAGGCCAAACCCCACGGATTCAATAGCATACTAGTACTCATCCACCCACCTAGATACCCAGGTTTTCCCCTAGTTCTCAAACAAGTTCAACAGGTCAAGAAATATAAATTGAACATGAAAATGTTATTTACACATCACAAATTATCCAAACAGCCCATATGTATACCACAAAAGTCACAAAAGTCCATTTTTTCATTCAAAATGATTCTGAAATCCAACTCACACCAAAATAGCCCACAACACATTTCACATTTCTTCAACACTTCCACAAAACCCTTAAAAAATTTATAAAACAATTATAAGATATTTAAACTCATATAACATCCAACACACATGGAACATAACACTCCTTTCATAATCAAAAATTCAATTTTTCACATCACACTCACACAAAACAACCCACATCACATTCACATCTCTTTCAAACCTCAATATCTCCTTCAAACAATTTAATAAAATATTTCCAAGATGATACATATCACATAACAGCCTTTTCAAAAATTAAATGGAAATTTTAAAAATATAATCCTACCAAAATAGTTTTCTGATATAGTTTCACCTCTTACACAACTCAATAAACCATTCAAAACTTTCATAAAACAATTATAAAGAGTATACCCAAGCTTTTCACATAAAACCCATTTAAAAAACCTATTTTTAAGACAAAATCGCATCAATCCCCTACCAAAACATAATTTTCATCCCAATCAATATGTAATAATCCACTTTCAAATGTTATATAATCACCTTGAACAATATCACAAAAGATACCCATGAGAACACACAAATCCATAAAAGACTTTCAAGGAGTATAACAAGGTTACACACATAAAACCCATTCAAAGACCCCCCCCCCCCCCTTTAGGCCCACATGATACAATATCATTATCCAACCAAAATTGGAATACCCTTTCAACAACTAATAAATCACTTCCACATTTTACAAAACTACCACAAGAGATAACATAAGAAATACATTTGAAAAATACGCACTTCAAACAAAAATGTAACTTTAATACCAAATGATTTACAATTGCTACCAAAAATGGTTTTCGCATAATTCACAGCATAAAAGGAACATGAAAAATTATTTAATCAATAAAACTAACTCATCATTAAATGGTTACCCATAGAATCACCTACTGAAATTGACAAATCCCAAAAAACATGGTGCGAAATATCAACCACACCACCCCGTCACAACAGGGATGATAAATCCAGCCCTAGACCACAAATTTTCACAAGAAAGACTCACGGTTAAACCATAGGTACGAACCCTAGGTTCTGGAAACTTTGGAACATCAAGAAAGAGCGATGAAACCCTAAGGAAATGGAAGAAGTGGAAGGGAGGAAAACTTACCTTGAAAAATCTTGAAGAAATTACCAAGAATTAACCAAATGTTGAATCTCAAAGAAACAAAACCTGATATTGAGGATCGACTGATGAGAAGGAGGTCATGTGGGGAATGAAATGGGGGAAAAGAGTAAATATTGAAGAATATATGAAATAATTAATTTACCTTTTCAAATATGGGTGATTTGATAAATTCATAGAAGTATCGCCCTCATTTGGGGTTCAAATGAGCTCCAAAAATATAAAACCGATAATGGGGGTGATCTTATGAATAGTGTCCTCTCGAGGGAGGTGGAATCACTAAAAAAAATATAAAATGAAATAGATATTAAATAACTAAAAATTATTTTTAATGTAGGAAATGGGCCTTCGGGAAGACCCAATCCCTTAAATAAAAACTGAAATACACCATGATTAAGGATTTCTAAATGGTCCAAATTAATGTGGTGGTATTATTAGGTCAGGGGAGGCCAATTAGGAATTTGAATGGATAAAAAATGTTGAAAAATGAAGGATTTATAAAGGAAAAAAATTAATTTTTAAATCTAGAATTTGGCTCACTGTTTGGCCAAAATCATGAAAACTCACCCATTTCTCCAAAAATGTCTGGGAAACCCCCAAAACAAAGAAATAATGGAAATTAAATAAAAATAAGTTACGTATGTGACATGATATCTTTACTCTTACCATTATATTGAATTGAGATGTGAAAGAAGAGCAGGATGAAGGATAAAGCTCGAGATAAAAGGTAATTCAATGTGTTTGAAAGGTATGCATGAGAGAGAGTATTCCAAAATCATATTTAAAATTTGATTTTGTCTTTTAAGGATTATATATTTTAATATATAATAAAATATAAATAAATAAATCATATAGAAATTTTAATGCAGAAAATATTACTGGTAGAAAATAGAATAGAGACTCGAACGGTAGATTTCCAATGGTGGATCTCCAAATAATGGATCACCAAAAAGTTGAACACTAATAGTGGATCACCAATAGTGGATCATCCAATGGTGTATCTTCCAATAGTATAAATTTGAATATATAGTATTATCTGAAATTTATTAGTCCAAGTTATGTTTGATATAGCTTATCCTCTTATAATTCAAATACTTTTAAATATATCAACAATCAAATGTTCAATTCCTATGAATTCAATAGTTATATCACCATTTGAAAAGATCTCTCAAAAAGTGATGTATTGTATCAATATTTTTTTCCTAGAATGTGATTCATGATTCATGGATATATTTATCAAACTTTTTTTGTCACAATTCATAGGGACATGTCAAAATTGAAATCCGTAGTCAATAAAGGTGTATTTCATCCAATAATTTTGTGCACAAAAACTTCTTGAAACTATATACCTAGAATCAGCAGTGTAAATTGCAATAGAATTTTTCATTTTTATAACACCATGACACTAGTGACTTTCAAAAAAGGTGACATGTCCTAGAGGTTAATTTTCTCTCTAATATAAAACCACAAAATTTAGAATTTGAATAAATCACTAAATGGAATGCTAGTAATATATGGCAAAATAGTCCCAAATTATTTGTATACTTGAGGTATTTGAAAATTCTTTTAATTTCATGTAAATCATATTCTTGAGAATTTGATTTAAAATGGGAACACATACACACTTTAAACATAATACCTAGTTGGATAGAAGTTATGTATTGAAAGCTTACAATTATACCTCTGTAATTTTTTTGATTTAAAAATTTTCTAGTTTCATCTAGATCCATCTTAAAAGTTGTACTCATGGGAGTTTCATTACATTTAGAACCATCAAAACCCAAATATTTTAGTAGGAATGTGGTGTAATTAATCTGAATTAAAATAATTCCATATTTATTTTGAAAAATTTTAAGATAGATAAATAAATTAAGTTATTCCATTAAACTCATTTCTAATTCTCTTTAAATTAATTTTTAAAAATCAATACACAAATAATTTTTTTAAATCCAAAAATAATATCGTAAATATAAATTTAAAATAATTAAACATGTTTTGAAATTTTATTTAAAAATAAAGCATGACTATCAATGAACTTTTAGAAACCATTAGAAATAATAAAATAACTAATCCTATCAAACCAATATCTAGGATCTTATTTTTAACCACATAAAGTTTTAGTTAATTTAAAAACATAAATTGGAAAATGATAATTTTTAAATCTATGGGTTTTTCAAAAAGAACATCATCAACTATATAACCATTTATGAATGAGTTCTTGAAATCCATCTGATATAGTTTAAAATCTAAATGTGGTGATTAGGCTAGAATAATTCTAATGTCTTTAAGTCTAGCCACTATTGAAAATGTTTCTTCATATTATATACCATCTTCTTAACTATATCCTTATGTAACAAATATTTCATTAATTCTAACTATAGTGTCTATCCCATAAATTTGTTTTCTAGACACCCACTTATTTCTAATGGTTAAAATTTCATTAGTTCTATCTAATATTTCCCATACTTTATTTATTTCAACATTATTATGTTTTCTTTCATTTCCCTTAACTATAATTCATCATTAATTGCATAATTTATGTTGTTAGGTTTAAATAGTGATAAGAATACTTGATTATCAACCTAATTTATTAGAGAAGATCTAGTATCTAAACCTCTATCTAGATCTCCAACTATAACATCTAGAAAATGGTATGTTTGAGTTTTAATGGTTTTAAGAAAATAAATGCTATATATATTTTTTTATTCTATAGGCTAAGGTTTAGGTTCAAGTTTTTCCTCATAACTAGATTCTTTTTATACTTGTTTCCAAGAACTGTCATAAGGTTTTACATTTATATTCTGATTTGATATATCCTCTTTAATGTTTTCTAAAGGGGTCTTACATTCATGTGGATATGTTTCATCAAAATAAATATGAATAGATTGTTCCAAAATGATTATTATTTAATTAAATACTCTATATGACTTAATTAATGATGACGATCAAAAGAAAATTATTTTATCACACTTGGAGGAAATTTTTTTGAAGGTTATCCTTAGTATTAATAACAAATAATCTACAACCAAAAACTATACAGTAATTAACCTTTGGTTTTATTTTATTCTTTAATCTATAAAGACTATTCTTTAATATAGACCTAATTAAAACTATATTGATTATTTCACAAGATATATTCATAACTTCTACAAAAAAATAAATAGGTAATTCATACTCATTGATAATGCTCTAGGAAATTTATTTAAGGGTTTTATTTCTCTATTACACTAAACCACTCTTCTATTTAGTCTTTAGAGAAAAAAAATTTATGATTATAGAAATTTTCTGTGAAATTAATTAAAAAAAATTATTTTCAAACTTATGAATTTGATAAATTATTAATTTCTTGATTCTAATTACACTATAATTTTATATAGATTTATAATACATGTAAATTTAAGAACAAGATTCACTTTTTGCGCATGAAAGAACACCCAAGTATATAGAGAAAATTCATATACTAGAACCAAAATATAGTATATCCCATTTGAGATAGAAACTATAGAGGGTCCAAAAAAGTCCATGTGAACCAAATATAGAGGATGAGAAGTTGAAACATCTTTCTTTTATTTGAAAGATATTTTTTCTTGTTTCTCTTTTTGACATAGGTTACAGACTTTATCATTTGAGAATTATAGTTTCTGTAGATCCTTGACTAATCATTTCCTAGTTAGCTTCCAAAGTGAAAGAATATTTCAACAACCTGTTATCCTATTACAAATCCAATTTTCTTTCTGAAAGTCATATATATTTGAAATATTTTGAGATAAAAGGAATATAAATTAACAGTATATTCAATATGATATTTTAAAATATTAAGAACTAAATCATTTTCTGGATGAAAAAAATTTCATGCATTATTTTCAAACATAACATGAAAACCATCATCACATTTTTATGAGATGCTAAGTATATTATACTTTAATCAATTTTCAAATAAAACTTTATAAATTAAAGTAGTGTTAGAGTTTTCTATTTGACAATGTCCAATAATTTTTCCTCTAGAATTATTAACAAAATTTACATGTCCACCATCCACATTGATTAGGTTATTAAAAATTTAATAGTCCCTTGTCATGTGTCTAGAGTAGACACTATCTAGATACAATAGATGCATGTTAGATCTTTTCATCTAGGTTTCCTACAAAATAAGTTGTAAACCCAAAATTACTTTGGTACCCTAAACTTCTTGGGTCTAGAAATTTTATCAATCAAATATTTAATAATCCCAAACTTCTTAATAGGTTTTCTAAAGAAATATTAAATCATTTTTGAAACAAAAACATTGTTTGGTCAAGAAGAATAAAAACTACTGACATATTCAGCAGAACTGTAACTAGGAGTAAATTTTTTAATGATCCTACTCTATCCTATCTAATAACATATTCTAGTAGTATATCAAGGGGTTATTTTCTTTCCAAGAATTTGGTTCATGGAATTTCTTCCATTTATAATTTTTTTAAAATCATTTTTTTATTTTTCATTGGATAATTTTAACTCATTTTTTTCTTTCAGTAGTTGATAATTCTTATCATTCTCTATAAAAATATTAGTTTCAAGACAAGAAATCAAGGAATGTTTTTTTTATACTGTTATATTTATCATTAGTTCATTAAAAGTATATTCTAACATATTATATCATTAAAAAATTTCTTCATTGTACATGTTTTCATAACTTTTTTCATCTATAAAAATGTTATATGTATGAAACGTAGATTCATGAAAAACATTAGATATTGCAGATGTGTTTGTTATAAAATATATGTTGGCTATATTATGGTTGTATTCTCTACTTGAATCGGATTCACTTGAGTTATCCTATGAAGCACTCAAATTTTATTTTATAGATTTATTATACCACTTGTACTAATAATAATATTTCTTATAAAATATTAACATAGGGTTGTTAGATTTTACCTAACCTATTCTATTACATTCATGGCATAATTTCATTCATAGTATCTTCTTTATTCCAATACTTTATCTAATTAAATATATTATCATAATTTCCTTAATAAGTGGGTTTTCAAAAGAACTTATTCCCTTTTTGGAACTTTTTGAAACTTTTGGACAATTTTTTCATTTCTTCATCATTATTAGTAGGTGATTATTTATCACTTGAGCTATCAGCATTGATTGAAAATTTATATTTTGAAATAATAGTTTTGAAAGATATAGATTTTCACTTCGTTTTATCCTCTTCTTCTCTTTTTACTTTGATTTACTCTTCATACATCATGAAATTTCCTATCAATTGTTTACCAGGAAACTCTCTCATATCACATGACTCTCATATTGACACTGAAGTTCCTATTTATCTTTCTAGTAAACATCTCAATAGGAAAATCAGTTGGTCTTTGTCAGGAATTGGTATTTCATAATGACTTCATTGTGTTCATGATATCATTAAACCTTAGATACATATCATAAATAGGTTCATAAATTTTCATCTTAAATTTATTATATTTAATAGTATATGTATTTAAACTCATTTCATGGACATTACGAGTTCCTTCATGAGAAATAAATAAAGTATCCCAAATTTCAAATGTAGTAGTATAGGTAGAAATTCTATCAAATTATTTATCTCCAAAAGAAAAACATATGGAATTCATGGATTTATAGTAATTATTATAATATTTTGTAGTATGATCAATCTATTCATCCCTTTAAATTTTGGGTAATTCATATTTATCATCAATTATACTCTATATTTTAAAACCCATAATTTCACTATGAATCTTAATTTTAAAATTCCACTATGTATAGTTCATTCCATTAAATTAAGAAGGATAATTTTTTCATATCCCTATTGTCTATTATTATCAATAAATAATTTAATTTAGAAATAACATAAATTTAATATCTTTGTAATACAACTAAATCAGACTTGAAAAGTTCTATTTAAAAAACACCTTTAACAAAAAAATGTTGGTCAGAGTGAGTAACTTAAGAGAGGGGTGAATTGAGTACCCAATAAAAATTTCTGTTAAAAACACTTTAAAACTAAATCCCCCAAATTAATTAAAAATTCCCAATTAATAAAAATAGTAGAATTATATTAGTTTCATTTTTAAAATAATTTCTCAAACTGAGATTAGGTATTAGTTAAAATATTATTTTAAATCACTTTATATTTTGACATTGTATTACTTAATCAACCCCTTTATATAAACATAAGTTAATATTAACTATCAGAGTAAGAATTTTTTACATATTTAAATATAAAATTCATTTTTACCATTAAAATAAAAAACCCAATAGATTACACATTGGAATAAAGTAAGGTGTTTAATCCCTAGAAAATACTTAATCCCATCTATAAAGTAATTATCTACTACTAAGAAGAATACTATAACAATAATCAGATCCATAAAGTGGATAAAATTTTACAATCAATAGCACATGAGATTTCCAATAATGAAGCATCTTCTAAGGTTATAAATGGGAAGAAAAAACATAGGTTACACAAGACCTCTTCCATATCTTCTGTGGGTAAAAAAATAAATAAATTCAGGTGATTGTCTCTATAACACTCCAATTTAAGAATAGGAGTCAATTTGTATATATAAATAGCGTAATAAAACACACTACTTAGTGCTAAATCATAAATATAGAGAGAAAATAGTATAGATGACAAAAAGAGATACTTCTTAATTTGAAAATATTTTTATGTTCACAGGACCACGATTTGTTCTTTTTGAGGAGCTTGAATATGTTTATCAGAATTTGTAGGAAAAAATTGTATCATAGATGTTTGTAAAGTAGTTTACTTTCAACCTATTTAAGTTTAATAACCCTTGACACACAAGTATCTTGATTCAATATATTTAAGGTTTTATTCAACTATATATTCCACACACTACTAGTATCTATCTCTCTATACATATGTGCATGAGGGATTTATTAGAATATATATCTCTTTAATTCCAAATATCCAATGATGAATATTAATAACAAAATCCTAGATATTCATATAGGGCACTAAATCATGAAATATTTAATTTTTATTTAGTGAATTTGTGGATTGGTTTAGGAAAAAATATTAATAAATCCACCTAAATTATGAATTTATTAACACCCATAAATTATATTTTTTATGATTTAAATTTGAATTAAGAATATAAATAGCAATTATAGATTCTCACTGGTGGTAGATGATCTCTAGAATTAGACTAGAGTAAAGGTAGATCACATCTAATGGCCGATCGATCTAGTAGTATATCTTTCAATGATATATTATATGAAATAGTGGTAGATATAATTTGTAGTAAATCTTTTCTGAAGGTAGATCTGGTCTGGCAGTAGATATGAAGATAGTATATCCATCCCTAATAGATCTTGTTCAGTGGTATATGAATTTCACTGGTAAATTTGGTCTAAAAAATGGTGGATCTAATTTCAAATAATGGTAGATTTTCTTAATGATATATTAATAAATAGCATATTCTAGTAGTATTTTTAATCTTCTATTATATTTGATTGAACTAATAGGTCATCACTGCATCCAATGGTATATCTCTTTGAACTGAATGTATATCTTCATAACTAATGGTAGATCTATACTTAGCCCAATTTATTCAAAAACTTATATAATATCATAAAACTTTATCCTTATTAAAAATATAAGAAACCTGATTTGTTATTACTAAAATAATTTTCTTCCAGCATACCATATAAATAAAATTATAACCCTTTAAGAGTGAAAAATATGTAACTGTGATTAAAGTTAAAATAGGTTAACTAATGGGTTTAACCAAAAGAAAAGGTTCAAAACACCAATTAAACGTATCAAAATTTTATTGGTTGATGTAATTTCAAAACCATCATAAATTATAATCAAATCTAAATCCATTTGGAGTCATTTTTCTAGATAATGACTTTATTATATTATAATGTTTTATGGAATTTCAAGAGATCCCCTCAATTATAAAATGGAACTTGTAATTTCACTTCTTCACACCACATTGATACTTATATATTTAAAAATCTTAATAAATTAACTTTTATAGTCCATTAAAAAAATTATATAGGTGATATACTTCTAAAAATTCCAACCCAAATGCCCTGAAGAGAAAATATAATTGAGTTGTTTCAAAGAATATGTAATCACCTTAACCAATTGATTTATTTTTAATTCATATTTTAAATCATATAAATATATGTTATTTATCATTAAATAATAAATATATTATACTAAACATACTAAATTTAATTATGATTTGGAAACCAATAATATCCACCCACTTTATCATCAAATTTCAAGTGAAAGTATCGCATGTGTTTACGTTCAACTTACTGTCTCCACATAGTGATGCAATTTATTTTTCCTCAAAATATCTTATTGATGAGTATTATGAATGGTTTAATATTCATACATGATATTTATGACATAATTATTCTTCTATAATGTGAATCTCATATCTACATCCTTACCTTCTAATTAGATGGAAAATGATAACATCGCTTATCTGTATGTGTGGACTACCGCCTCCACGAAGAGATGTGGTTCATTTTTTATTCCCATTAAAGAAAGATGTAAATAAGGATATATTTTAAGAATATAAATTATTTATATTATATAATAATTATTATAAAAACTTTACTTATTATTTACCTTTATTTTCTTTAATATGTTGAAAAGTAAAAACATCATTCATGTGTACATACAGCCTACTGTCTCCATGAATGGTTTAAGTCATTTTATAACTCTGTAATTTATGGATTAATATAAATATATATATATATAGTGAATATATATGATTTTTATAATTATATTAATATTTTAGTGGATTTGGAACCATTTTCAACATATAATTACTAGGATTGCGGAACTGCAGTGTGCATGAAAAACAAAAACAATTATCACCCAGAATAGTGATTTCAATAAAAATTTATTAATAAATAGGTGAAAAATATCATAAGTAAATCATACATGTTATGATATATATTTTTAAGGTTCTAAGATACATTTATAATAAATCTATATTTATTATACATGATGTTAAAATTCATATGAAGAATAATGACACTTGAGGTAAGGGGTTTAAGTTTCAATTCTGTTTTAATAAGGATATTTTATTTATGAATATCCATCATGAAAATTATATGATACTAATATGATAAATACATTTCATATTTACTCTCAAATTTTTAATTTCAAAGAATAAATACCTTCCTTTCATTTTCCACACTTTACGTACATAAGATACCAAAAGAATGTTTAAAATAAAAAACCTTCTTTATTTCTCTCTTCAGCTGAAAATATTTTTTCCCATATCCATTTTTTCTAAAAATTAATTTTTTTGAATATTACTATATTATATGTTAAATACATATTTACCCATGATTTAATTTTTAAAAAAAATATTTAAAATTTATATTATTTTTAATTTCTGAATGTGATAGTTTTTGACTTTTGACAAAAGTATGAAAGAATTGCTTTTTAAACTTACACAAAATGAAAGGAATTCCCACCATCATGGCCGCTTAATTATTTTAAGATTCCATAAAAATTTTCCAATATTATTTTCAAATAATTTTTTTCCATAATATTTTGGAAAAATTTGTATTCTAAATAATTGATTTCAATGTGAAAACGGTATTTTCATCAATAAATATTCGAGTGGTTCTTTTAATGTATTTTTCATCTATGATAATAACCTTAGTTGTTAATTATGATTTATTGGGGATATTATACAATGAAAAAATCCTTATTCCTTATCTATATGTTTTATTTTTATGATTAATGGGTTATTATGAAACCCATTTATTTTTAATGGGTTACATATTGATGAATTGATGAAATATATATGATTTTTTTTATTTCCATAGGTTATGACCTAATGATATGATGAATGTTTTATGATCTTATTTCACACATATGTATGGTCTTCATTATGTGGTAGGTGGGACTATAATTATATATCACTCCATTTCATTGGTTAATGTTTTATATCTCACGAGATAACAATGGAAAGCAAGTATATGTGCTAGATCCCTTATAGTAAACAAGTATGTGTGCTTGATAAACAATGGGAAACAAGTTTTGATGTCTGGTCCATTATTATTTTATGGTCTTGTTAGTTTACCTCAACATAAAAAAATTTTTATAAACCTATGATGGTTCAACACTTTTACGACATGACTTTAACTTTAATGATTGATTTATGATTATTTCTTACTCTTATGAAACATATATTTTGAAATGATAGAGATTTATTCCATGAATCATGTTTATGGTATTTCATTTATTAGGTATGGAAATTTTAAGTTATGGTCGTGATCTCATACCTTTATTCTTATCTTATTCTTCTATATGATCATTGATTGATTTCTCCCATGTTTTCAATAACTAAGAATATGAGATAACCCTTTATTATGATTCCTTTCCTTGGGTTATGAATAAAATTTTTATGTAGTGTGTTTCTATGAAGAATATTAAAATCAAAGATATTTGTGGGGGATGTTGAAGATATTTCATGAGAATAGAATATTGTTTATCTAGTATCCAAAGACATTAAACTTTGTTGGTACTTAAATGTGTGTGTTTTCAATATATTTAATATTCATATAAAGATATGTAATATTTATGTATAAAAATAATGATTCACTATTTTTAGTATTATAGAAATGTTTAGCCTATTTCTATATATTAATATAAGAAAACATTTGTTAAACCCCTAGGGATATTTCTAAGTATATGACGACATCCTAATATTTTCGTAGTGACCATGAATAAACTAAGTTAAACCTAAGTTCCTATAGATTAAGAATATGGTTTCATGATTTAGAAATCTTTAGAATTATATTTCATTATTATATAATAACTCACTCTGATTATTATTGAAATATTCTTACACTTTTATTTCTTGTTTTAGTCAATGGCTGGAACCGGAAGTCGTCATGCTAAAAATTAATGTAATGGATAATGTAATTATTGTGAACCTAAGAATTAAAATGATATAAGAGTAAGAATGGAGGGTCTTATTTCAATGCTCATTTAATTTCTCAGGATATGAATCATGTTGAGCTTCCAAATAACAAAATAAGGGAAAACATACAACTTGAGTCTTTCATGAGGAAACATCCACTTTCTATTAATTGGTATTATAATCCAATATAATATGAGGAATTTATAAGAACCATTGAGAAAATATTTTATATTATTTATTCCTTAGAACAGGAAAATGGTTTCCTAGCCATTTATCATTTTGAGGGTGAAGAAGATAAATGGGGTAATATTATTTAGAATATGAGACAAGATGAGGAAATTTACTCCATGTAATGGGATGAGTTTAAAAATATATTTTTAGTAAGTACTTCCCTAATATTCTACGTATAAATATGTAGAACTAGTTCCTTGAGCTGAAGAAAAATGATGATGAATCCATTGGTTCATAGAAGGAAAATTTTATAGGACTACCAAGGTGTGCCTTTGGTCTAATCATTAGCATTGAAAGTAAAATTTCTTGATTCTTTAGTGGTTTAAAACCAAGTCTCTGAAAGTTATTAGATATAAAATACTTTATTAGTTATGAATAAATAATACAATTATCACTCATGGTATAAAAGAGAGTTTTATATTCCTAACATTCCCATGGTTTTGGTAAAAATGATGATTGAGTCTCATGAAAAAATAACATAGTGGAAAGAAATTCCTACCATATTTATGATATAATTGTGTGAAGAAACTTCAAAGGAATTTATTGAATGGAACTGGGCGGTTATTTAAACATGGAAAGGTGGTTTATAAATATTTTTAATATAAAAAGTGGATGAATATTCCTGTAAAATAAATATAGAAAAATATAACACCATCAAATAAACCACCCGCGCTATAATTTTTCAAATGGAAGTAATATAAGAATTATGAAAACCAGTACACAGATATAAAGTTTTTTAATGATTATTGACATAAAAAACCACTTAATCCCAATGAAAAATCAAAATCTCATATGATCACAACAGTTGAAGTGGGTTATAATAATGATGTGGTGAAAATTACACTTAACATTCACTCTATAAAAACTAATGTATTATTTAATTTTGGATCCACCACCTTTTTTATATCCAGCAAATTTTTTAATTGTAACAAATTATGAACTCAAAGATTTGATATTGATTTTGAAGTAAAAACCCCTAACTTTATTATGACAACAACATAAGTCTATAATTATTCTTCGATTGAATTTTTTCATAATGTTATTCTTTCAAATCTTTCAATTCTACCATTGGTTGAATTTGGTGTGATATTAGGCATGGATTAAATTTCATTACATGGATCCCATATCAATTTACCTAGAATAGAAGTCACATTTCATATTCTAAATGAACCAATGATTGTTTATCAGTATGATGTTTATTACAAACTTCTAATGGAATGTAATTCAATCATGTGGGCCTTAAATCCTATCAATGAAGGGTATTTATCTTAGATGGTTTGGGAGAAATTTAATATCGAATATATACATATTTTTCAGGTGTTTTTGGATTTATTTTAGAAATAATTTCATTGTATTCTACCAAAAAAAAAATTCAAAATAACAAATACATGGTGTTACACCTATTTTTAAGACTTCTTATATAATGGCCCCAATTGAGTTTAAATAATTAAAGAAGAAACTCTAAGAGAATATTTAAAAGGGATTCATTCATACAAGTGCATCAACATTGGGGGAAACTATTCATTTTTAAGTATAATGATGGATTAATGCAACTCTTTATTGATTATCAAGAATTTAACCAGATCATGATCACGAAAAAGTATCCCCTTCCCCATATCGATGAATTGTTTGGTCAACTTTAGGGAACTCAATACTTTTCTAAGATTGACCTTAATTAGGGATATCATCAATTGAGATACGATAAAGAGGATATACCCATGATGGAATTTTGTAAATGGTATAAACAATATAAATTTAAAGTGATTCCATTTGGTCTTACCATTTAACCTACTATCCATAGAGATTTAATGAATATAGACTTTAGATATTTCCTAGATCAATTTGTGGTAGTCATTATCTATGATATTATTATACATTATAAAAATAATAAATATCATGAAATTTATTTGATAATTGTGATGAAGACCCTTAGGAAGGATAGGTTGTATGAAAAATTTACCAAGTGTTAATTTTGCCTTCAGAAAGTTACATTCTTGGGTCATATAATCTCTAGTGAGCGTATATTGGTAGATCCTTAAAAGATGAAATTTATTGAGTAATGTCCTATAATAACCATGGAAATGGAGATCTATAACTTCCTTGGGTTGTATGGATATTAAAAATGATTTTTTAGGGATTCCTTATGACTATATAATCCAACTACTAAGTTGACTATGAAGGGAGTTATGTTCTTACAGACAGATGAATGTGAAGATAATTTCGAGGAGCTATAGAGAAGGTTGGATAGTACAGATGTTCTCACACTACCCTATATTGGATAAATGTTTTTGATCTATTGTGATGTTTCAATTAAGATAAGAGGATTTTTCCTAATTTTTAATGTTATGGTGACATCTTATACCTCCATGAAATTGAATGTTCATAAGTAAATTTACCTAACTCATGATTTAGAGTTAGCTACAGTAATTTTTTCACTAAATATATTGATGGTTTATATTTATGGATGGCGGTGTGACATATATACTAATCATAGAAGTTTAAAGTATATATTAACATATAAATATTTGAATATGCACTAGAGAATATTGTTGGAGTTGATTAAAGATAATGAATTCTCAATACATTAAAACCCAAGAAATTTGAATAGAGTTTGATGATGCTATGAGTCAGAAAGATGACGATATTTTTTCCATAATGAATATTGAAATAGTTTCAATAATTATGGATTTTTTTAAGATATAATATGAAATCCTAAAAAATGGTAGATATATTATCTTTCACAAATAAATGTTCAACCATCTTTCCATGTGAGGATTAAAGAGGTGTAGAAGGAGGATGTGGTATTATAGAAGATGGTGAGAAATGTTCAAAAAATTTACCTTGATTTTATGGAATGATAAGATTTAGAAACCATGTATCTGTTTATTATATACTAGATTTTAAGGAGTATTTGTTTAATGATGTTAATAGTTGTTTATTCTTCATCCATATTGTAATTTATAAGATGTATAAAATACTAAATGATATTTCTAGAAGGATGACATGTAGAGAGATATTATAGCGAAGTTATCCTGATTATCGGTTTCTAAATAAGTTAATACTTTTAGATAGAGGTATAATGGTATTTTATAACCATTACCTATACCGAAATTATAATGGGAAAACATTTCCATAAATTTTTCCATTGGGCTCCCCTAACAATCAAAAGGGCGCATTATTATTTTCCTTATAGTCGATCACCTTAGGAATTCATCACATTTTATTTACATAAGATATATTAATAATTTTATCAACTTAATTGGTTATAAATTAATAAAGTGTTCAGATATTATGGAGAACCACTCTTTATTGTATCTAATCAGGATTTAAGGTTTAAATCAATGTTCTGGCAAAGTCCTCAACATGCTTATTTTATAGAGTTAATTTTCATCAATTCTTATCATCCTTGGATAGATGGTCAGTTCGAGAGAACCATTAAAACCCTAGAAGGCATGTTGATATATTTTAATATGTAATTAAAATGTTATTGGGATCAACACATTCCTTTAGTGGAATGTTCTAATAGTAATAGGTTTCACATGAGAATTAAGATGGCTCCTTTTGAATCCTTATATGGAAGGAAGTGCATAACTCCAAAATTTTGGGATGAAGTTGGGGAAATAAATCAATTGGTACATGAGATAACTGAATAAATGGAATAGAAGTTTATATCTATTAAACAACACATAGATCAGCACAAATTTGATAGAATAGTTATTGAGATAATCATTGGAGAGATGTAGAGTATGAAGTCGGTGACAAGGTATTCCTATAAATATCTTCTTATAAGAATTTTATGAGGTTTGGAAATAAGGGAAAGGTTGGACCGATGTATATTTTTTCCTTATAAATTCTTGATCGGGTCAAGATAATAGCTTGTTGTTTGGCACATCCATCAAATCTCTCTTAAGTTCATGATATTTTCCATGTATATCTCTTGAGAAAATACATACTGAATCCTTCACATGTACTGAACTAAGAGGTCATGCCACTAGAATAGGATATCTCCTGCAAAGATAAAATGATTTATATTTTGGATCATAGAGAGAAAGTTATATGAAAAAATACCACACACCCGGTCAATGTTTTGTTCTGAAATGACAAATTTAAAGAAGCTATATGGGAACTTGAGGATGTGTTAAGGTAGAATTATCCCCATCTACTTATATCAGAGTGATAGAATATTGGAGAATAAATTAATCTTAAGGGGGTAAAATTTTACACCACTATATTTTATGAAATATTTCTCTATAAATAAATTTAATTTCTTTAATATCTTGGGATACATGAAACACCGAGTTTAAAAAAACCATGATATACTACTAAAATATTATTATTTTGTGTGACACGGATCACATTTCCACTGGATTAATGGGTATTAATAGGTATAAGTAAATCATATAAAAATTAGGGATTATATATGAATAAAAATAATTAATTAGTTATCAATTTATTAAAAATGACAGCTAAAATCATTTTAAAATAAATTAGATGTTTTTATGAAAAAACTATTTTTATGTGTACAATGTGTTTTTATCTCAATTAATTAAATTAATAAATATTGTTTAATTATTTTAATGCAATTAATATATTATATATTCAATATAAAAATTTAACTATCATATAATATTTTTTTAGACATGAGATAAGAATAAATCATGTTTTATAATTAAGATATATTTGTCTAAAAAGTGGTTTTCATCTTATTTTGAACCACTATTTTAGAATTAATTTTTCCCACTTATAGAAAGTAAATTAGATAAAATGAATTAATTATTTGTAATCAGGAGGTTCATGGTTTTTAAAAAGGTCCCTTTTATTTTTAGTCATTATGAATATTAATCGTGGTAAAATATATCACATCGGTAAAGGGTAAATAGAGATAAACTATGTTATAACTAAATAGTAAGGTCACCATTTTTCATATTTATTATTGTTTTATGAATTCAATTATAAACTTATGAGCTTATTCTATAAATGTAATTTTTTTAGGAAAACTTGTTCATGAAAACGACCTATATAATTTTTAAGGAAAAGAAAAATAAAAAATGTCACTCTCTTACTTTTAAATGTCAATTATGTGTCCACAAAACAAACAAAATATTGTGGATGAATATATATGTTTATTTTAAGAATAATGAAATTATTTTTATGGTGGTAATTTATTTCTAATTTTTTTAGTAATTATATAATTTCATTAAATTCTTATAAAAATTCGATGTAATATTTCTTTTATTAATAGAAAAATAAAATAGATGATTTTAAATATATTAAAAGTAATATATTTGGAGTGATTTATAGTGTTACGAGAATTTTATATATTAATATGAAATATTAGTTTTGTGTAAAAGGATTATATTCTAATTATAAATTTTTCTTTATGTCTCTTATGACAAATTAAATGAATAGTGTCAGAAATTGACATTAATGATATTTTATCAAAATAATATTTTATTAAAATATGTAAATATAATAAAATATTTAAATGAGAAAAATTAGATATTTTATGGAATACAATATCATATCGTGTCCAATTATGATCCAATTATCACATTATAAGTAAACTTATAACCCTTTAAAATCGAAAAAGATGTTACTGTAGTAAAGGATAAAATATATTAAGGGGTTAAACCAAAAAATATGGTTTAAAACCAACTTAAACCTATAAAAAATAATTTTTTATAGGAATTAAAATCCATAGTACCCTATATTAAAATCCTTTAACATTTAGAAGCATCTTTCTAGATAATTACTTTATTATATTTTAATATTTTAAAAAAATTCAGGAGCACTCCTCCCCTAAATTATAGAAGGGAACCCCTCATTTCTCTTATTAACTCCAAATTTAGACTTATAGATCTAAAACCCCTATAAAATTATCTCCTCCACTCCACTATCCACATTATTTAGGTTCTGGTCTTCCAAAAACACCAACCCAAGGGTCCTTTAGAGAAGATCAAAAGGAGCTGGTTCAAAGAATAGATAATTGCACTAATTGATCGTATTCATTTTAATTATTATTTTATCTTCTATAAAATTATTCAATTTATAATAAAATAATAAATTAGGTGTAAATTATTTACTAAACTATTATAATGATTATAAAACCACCATTATCTACCCTCTTTCTCATCAAATGGGAAGGGAATGTATCATGCATACATACATACGACTTACTGTCTCTATGTTTTTCATCACCATATTTCATGGGTGAATATTATGATGGGTTTAATATTAATTTATGATATTTATGAAATAATTATTCATTTATAATGATAAAATAATATCTAATTTATTACCTTCAAATCCATTGGACAATACTAATGTCGATCATGAAAACATGTGGACTACCACCTCCAAAAAGAGAAGTGAATCTTTTTTCATTCCAATTTTACATGGATGGTAATAACATAAATTTGAAATATATATATAATATATATTATATAAAAATGATTATTTAAAGGTTAATTATTATTTATTTTTTTTATTTCCTTCTTTAAAAAAGTAAAAAAAGTGTTAATGTGTATGCATGGCCTACCATCCCAATGAATGATGTACTTCATTTTTTTATCTCTAACTTTTATGGATGACTATAAATATATATATATATATATATATATATAATTAATATATATGATATATATAAAAATATTAAAATTATGGAGGTGATGTAATCATGATCAAAGTACAATGATCAAGAATACTAAATTGAAACGGGTATGAAAAAATGAAGTAGTTATCACCTAGAACATTGATTTTAACAACAAATTGTTATTAAACAGGTGATAAGTTGTTATAAGTAAATCATACATGGTATTATATATATTAGAATTGCATTATAATACATTTATAATGAATCTATATTTATTATATATGATTTTTAGATATATACTAAGAACGATGATAATTGAGGTAAGGTATTTATATTTTAATCCAATTTTAATCAGGATTGTTTATACTTGAATTTCTGTCAATGAAATTATATAATCCTTATCTGATAAATACATGTTATATTTATTATCCTATGGCTACTTCTACATAATTCTAATTTTCCATTCATTTTCCTCACTTTAAGTACTCGAGATATAAAAAATAATGTTTTAAAGGGACAAAACTTTATTTTTTTGTTCAGTCAAATTTTTTTTCATTTCTATTTTTCTAAAAATAAATGTTTTTAGAATTATTATATGATATTTTAAATCTATTTTATGCATTATTTACTTTTTAAAAATGGTTTAAAGTTAATTTTCTATTTTTGTCTAAACAAGATGGTTTTTACTTTTAAAAAAGTGTAAAAGAAATGTTTTCTTTTAACTTATACATCATGAAAATAATTTTCTATAATCATGAATACTAAATGCTTTGAAGATTACTTTAAAAATTTATAAGTTTATTCTCAGAAAAAAAAATCAATAATATTTTGGAATTATTTTTATTTTAAATATGTTATTCTGAATTGAAAAGGTTATTTTCCTGAAAAAAATATTCTAGTGATTCTTTTAAAGGATTTTTCATCTATGATAACATCTATTTATGTTAACTATAATTTAATGGGGATATAATATAATGATAAAATCCTTATTATTTCTTTGGATGGATTATGTTTATCATTATAATATAATTATAAACCTTGTTTATTTTCATGGGTTACACATTGATGAATTGATGAAATGTTTATGGAACCAATTTTCCTTGCATGGGTTAAGACAAGATGATATGATGAATGTGTTGGATTCCTCATGTGTTAATCATGATTTAATGATCAGAAATCCAATAAATTTGGTAAATATTGTTAATCATGTCTAATCTATTTAAAATCATGTGTACAGATGATTAGTTTCTTTATGCTTTAAATAAACCTATCCAAGTTCTTAGGTGCTATGTTTAATGATTGTAAACTATTTTGAGTTTGTGTTATAATGGATTTCCATGATAAATGATTAAGTCCAATTCATTCTATGAATATCACTATCTATTTCTATGTACAGATATTTGGAAAAGTCTGAGAAACTGTGAGTCTGCCACCAGTTATGTTTTTCTGGAAAAGGACCCAAACATCGTGACCCAGACATTGTGATCTGACACCGTAACCCAGACACCGTGACCAGACACCATGACCAGACACCGTGACCTAAACATCGTAACCATCTAGACACCATGACCATCCATACATTATGACCATCCAGACACCGTGACAAGACACTGTGATCAAACGTCGCATTTGTGCTAATAGTTCATGATCCCTATATAATTATGCCATCATGATTGCCTCATTACTCAAAGGAAAATAAAGATACACTGATTAAAGGAGTCACCATTTCAAGTAGACATCATTTAAAGGAGACACCATTTCAAAGAGAAACCATTTCAAGGAGACACTATTTCATGGACACACCATTTCCAGATGGACTGTGACACCATTTCTTAATTTGTTCTTTCATTTTTCAATTTAATCTCTAACTGTCATATTTGAAGCTTTTATATTCACTATAATAATTAATGTTTCTTTGTAGACATGTCACCTGATAGTATGAGGTATGAGGTGCATCATAAATGCATCATATCATCTCCAACACATGTATTCCAAGAATAAAAAGAACATCGTTTCTAGAAACTAAAAAAGGATGATAGCGAAACAAGTGTGCGCAATAACAAAGAATCATGAGGATTATTGAATGAAGAACCTCCAAATGATACTTTCCACTTCTGAAGAACACATAAAGCATAATCGAATCCTAGAGTCGTGAACATTTTCTCACTATCAACTCCACGAAGAACACAAGCCATGTCAAGCTAACTTATGATACTCTTTTTTCCACAAGAGGACATTATTCCTACATATACTTCATCCTAGAAGTCCAAAGAAACATAGTCTAACACATAGATAAATTTTAACCCTATCTCGTCATTTTTTATCTATTTTCTATTATTTTTAGCTTTCAATTAGTGTGTGTGTGTGTGTGTGCAAACATGCATTGTCTCCTGTTTTAAACTAAAGGATACAAGATATCCTTTCTCATACATATTTTTACACATGTGTATTCCCACGGATAAGTGTGGAAGAGGTCCCTGTGTGACCTGACAGTTCATACCCATGAAGAATTATGGAAGAGGTTGTGTGAATTGGATAGTCATGTAAACTATTTTTAACCCCGATCTAGGTTCTGGATCAAGTTTATTAATATAAACTTCTTGGTGGTAGGTGATCACCATGTGGAGTGTATTAGGTCTTATCTTGAGACTAAACCACTTATTTTATATCCACTGTGTTATTTAATTTAGTATTCTTTGTTTTACTGTATAATTCATAAATCACTAAATTTACAATGATATTTAATCTTTGAAAGAATTTATAATTGTTTTTCCTTATTATAATTACTTCAAAATAAATATTTATAACTAATATTAAGATTAATGAGAATTAATCAATATTATAAGAAGTTATTTAAATATTCAAACTTTCATAACAATATTAATTTGATTAACTAGACTCTATTTAAATTTATTAGGGAACCATTCTAAGAATACTTTTCAAATAGAAATTTTTATAGATACTCAATTCACCCCCCCCCCCTCCTCTTAAGTACTCTACTCCAACCAACATAATGTTTTATGATCTTGTGAGACACATATGTATGGTTTAAATTATGTGAAAGGTGGGTAGGGAATTATATATCCCTAAAATTAATTTGGAAAAGTTTTATATATCATGATATAATTATGGGAGACAAGTCAACATGATTGATCTATTATGGTAAACAATTCAATAAGATTGATCCATTTTAGGAAACTAGTGGATTTACTTGATCCACTATTAGAAATAGGTGTAGAGGCTTGATCCATTGTGATTTGATGGTCTTGGAATTTAACCTTTACATAAGAAATGGTTTCTATACATATTATGGTTCCACAGTTTTATCACATGAACTTATGGTTCATCATTAATTTATGATGATTTATTTCTCTAATTAATCATGTATTTTGAAATCATAATGATTTATGTCATGTCACATGATTATAATATTTGAAAATTGGGTATAAAATTTATAAGTCATATTCATTGTCTCACACCCTTATTCTTATATTATTCTTTATGGTAATCGATTGATTTCTCTCATGTTTACCCTTACCAAGCATCTGATTTCATCCTTTCTTATATTTCCTTTCCATGAGATATGAAGAATGATTGTAATTAGGCTTTTTCTAATAAGATTAATAAATGGGAAGATATTTTTGGGAGATTTTAAAATTATTTCATGAGATAAGAATATTTTTTATCTATTCTCCAGAGAAACTAAACCATCATGGTCATTGGGTTTGCATTTGAGAAATGTATTAGATATTCATCTAAATAGATGTAATATTTATATATAAAAATATATTGTTACTATAGAATATGACTTATGTTTAATCATTTGTTTATGAATATGAAATATACATAAGAATTGATTACATAAATAATTTTAGGTGACTAGTTGTTTTTAGTATTTATGAGGAAGATTTCGAAGATTTAAGTTACCATGATAATTTTGATGGCGTCATAAATTTGAATATTATTTCATGTAATATAATGTTTAATAAATGAAAGTTTAAATGAGTATAAATAGGTTGTAATAATTATATATGTTTATAAGTATTTATAATCAATTATTGTAGAAGTTTCTTATTAAAGTTATTATAAAGACCATATCTGATAATTCTAGTGATTTGAATTCAAATGTATTTATGTGGTTTCATAATTTTTTGAATAAAAGAGAATGGTAATAAGTAATCAATGTATCATTTTATATAACTTATAGTTATTTTAGATCAGGTACTGTTCTTATATGTGAGAATAATATACAAAGAAATGAACAAAGATATTCTTGCTCCCTGGTGTGTCAGAAATTGAGGAATAAGAAGAAGAACTGACATACATAAGTGAATGTGTGAAGAATTAAAAAATCAAAATGACAATGTATTGAATCCTTTTGGTGAATGTTAATTCTGTTGTTTTAAAATAAATTTTATCATATTATCTATTCAAATATCACATGATTTGTCAAAATACTATAGTGAAATGAAAGTTATAGATATACTTTGATTACTACAAACCATAAGGATTTTTTAGCGAACTATTTGATGTCATAATGTTTTCAGATCATTCCAAGGACTAACTACTCTTACTGATTAGTGAACCATGTAAATTACCGTGTTTATATGTTTGAGATTTTTTTTGTGTTAAATAGATTCATTTCTCTCTAAATGTGAAGATTGGTTCAATAAGAAGAAGACATAAAAATATCTCAACTATTATTCACTCCCCCCCCCCCCTCAATGGTTACACAGACCAGTACTATTCATTACAATTGGTATCAAAAGTAAGTTCCTATAATTGACTCAATGCTACTTGATGTTTGAAGAAGAATATGAATAATAATTCCATATATGTTCATATCTTAGTTAATAGTAAGTGTATTTTTATATTTTATGGTAAGAACTTCTATATAGATAAGTACAAAATTCTATCATATCTATTATATATTGGCTATGATGTTTTGGAAGAATATATAGATTTTTTAACTCCTTATTTTAAAAGTTATACCTAAATGACAACATATAAGAGGAATCTTGAGAATTATATATGATCTGTAAATGATATTACTTCATCTCTCCCAAAAATTAAATTCATGAGGGATAAAGGAATTGGAATGACTAAAGGCATCTGGGATAAGTTGAAGAATATTTATGAAGGTGACATGAATGTGAATAATTATATGTTATAAATTTGGAAATTTGATTATAAATATTTGAAAAAATGAGATGATGGATATATTTTTAATCTCTTAAAAAAGATTAATGATACTATAATCACCTTCATAGTCCTTGGTGAAAATAAAAAAATCAATAGTGGTTGAAAAAATATTTTGAATTCCTCCTAATATATTTGATGCCAAAGTTTCCTCATTAAAAGATACATATCTTTAAACAACATCTCTAGATTATTTTAATAGTATTATCATTTCATATAAGGTGATAAAATATAATTATATCAAAATGAAGGATAATATTTATCATGAAATCCATACCAAATTTACTAGGAAAGAAAAGTCAATGAAAGTTATAATTGAGAAAGGGGTTTGTGATTCAGATTTAGAAGATCAGGTGAGTAATAAGTTTTATTAATTCATGTATTTATCTTCTATAAGTGTAAAACAAATGTGTAATATGGATGTATAATGTAATTTTACTACTATAGTCCTTTAATTGTGGAGTTGTTGGAAATTTTGTTGAAAATTGTCCAAAATCAAAGGAAATTGAAGATATTGAAAAATATAATGGAAGGCCAAGAAGAAAATGAATAATAATGAATAAAAAATAATTTTATATTATAAATGAATAAAATATAAGTTATTTTAATATTAAAAAGAGATTCATTTTGTCTAAATGTAAAGAAGATTATGAGAGCGGAGAAGAAGTTGAAACAGGAATTTCTTATCATGAATGTAATAATAATTATCTTATTGAAATAGTGAATAAAGATAATTTTCTATTGATGAAAGAAGTAACTTTTAATAATAATAATAATAATAGGAAAATCAGCTCGATTTCATTATAAAAAGAGAATTGAAGTAATTTCTCTTTAAATTGTAAAGCTAGGTAAATAGAACAAGAAGTTAAATAAAGATGGTCAACCTATTAATAATCAAGAAATAGTGTATAAATAAGAAAAATATAGAATGTTAAAACATAATGACAACTAAAATAAGTTACTTGATGAAGTGAAAATATTATATATCAATATTGAAGTAAATATTAGTGAAATGGACAAAGAATTTGACCTTGTATAGCTAAAACTAATTAAAGATGAACAAAGAAGATCTAACTTCAAAAATTAAATTTTAAATGTTGGTAAAAAATATAAGAAGTGTGGATATAATAATGATTATAAAATATAATAATCAAGGGTTAGTGATAAGTATTATGATGTTGGTAAAAACAATTTAGGATATGAATCAAGTTAAAATAATCATGTATGTAGCTAAAATAAAAAAAAAATCCAAAATTATAGAATTTCTCAGAAATAAAACTTTAAAAAACTCATTATTAAAATTGGAGACTTTAATAAAGATCATAATAATACTTATATAAATTATAATATTTCAGAATCCTAGCAAAATTCTGTTTTACAAAAAAATATCAAAGATTTATGGTTAGAAGGATGCTGAAAAAAATGCATAATTTTAGGCAACATATAGATTTAAAAAAAATGCTTTTTATGAAATTTCTGGTATTTCAAAGGCTTTGGGTATAAAAAACTTATATTCTATTTTAATAAAAATTAATAAAATGGATCCAGGAGACACTTTAGGATGATTTTGAGGGGGATTCTAGACACTCAATGAAGGCATACTCAAGTGAAATCTGAAAAAATAATTTGAAGATTGAGAATAGATTCTAACTGCTTGAAATTCAATGTGGGAGGTGTGATCAACCTAGATTTCGTATGGTTTTCTTGTGATGATTATAACCAAAAACAATTATGAAAAATCTCAAATGTATCAGGTGAAGTAATTGATGGGAAAATAGAAGGCCCTTGTGTTTGAAACTACACTCAACACTATAAAAAGAAAAGAAAACTTGAATTTTGGATAGTGGATGTTCTTCACACATGAAGAGGTATTTGAAGAAATTCATGAATATTAAAGACTATAAATTAAGAAGTAATAATTAATTCTGAATATTTAGAGTCTCTCATAATCAATGAGATTGGATTTTCTATTATTGGAAATGAAAAATTGAAATCTATAAGTGCATTATTTGTTGATGGATTGAAACAAAATTTGGTGAGTGTTTCAAATATTTTTGATAAATTAAATGAATTTATATTTATAATAGTCATTTTTATTGATAAAATTATAGATTATTAAAAAAAATACAATAGGACAATAAATCAAGTAAATCTATTCTAGGTTGGTGATGCAAATAATTCATGTTATTTGAGTGTGAAAGAATAAAATCAATTATGGAATAAAAGGCTTGAAAATATTTTCTAGATAAACATGAGCAAGTTAACTCGTAGAGGAATTTTTTGTGATGTCTCTGATATTATAATTAATAGATATCAGTGTTATTTAATATCCAAGAAATTGATATTTTTAAATTCATATAACAATAAGGTTGGGATACAAGCATCTCATCCATTGAAGTTTATTCATTCCAACATATGTGTCCCTGTGAGAAATCAATAATAAAATATAGCTACATATTTTATTTTTTATTGATTTTTTAACTCAAATTACATTTTTTATGTTTTAAAATTTTAATTCATATAATTTCAATTTATTCAAATGTTTCAAGATAAGTGTTGAAAAGAATGTGGCTACTCCATAAATAATATCCAAACTAATAATGATGTCAAATAAATAATTGGTAATTTTGAAGTGTATCATGAGAATCATGGTATTATTAACAAAATTAGTACTACATAAACTCCATAAAGTAATGGTGTGGTTGAAATAAACAATATAATATTTGTTGAGATGGCTAGAACCATGTTGATTGAATATGATAGTTCTTTATTCTTTTGGGGACTTGTTATTAGTACAACAGTTCACATACAAAATCACTTCATTTATAGAACAAATTAAAAAAAATTATATGATTTTTATTATAAGAAGACACAAGTATTAAAGTACTTGAGGATGTTTTACATCCTCTATATTATCAAATTTAGAGGTTAGAATCTTAATAATTTTGATCAAAGAGCAACTGAACACATTTTTCTTAGCTAACTTTAAAATGTTAAAAGATTTAAAAAAAGTAAATTGAAATATTTCTTGATTCAAATAATTTGAAAGTACTAGATCATTTAGAAATAAAATATTAATAGTCATATTTAAATATAATAGTAAGTGTATATAAATTTGTTTCTATTAAACAATATATCAATGTATCAGATAGAAGTGATGATGTAGAAGTCGTAGAGGATGAATATGTTTATTAATACATTTCAAGTGATGAGGGATAACTTTTTTTTCCCATCCGTGGATGATAAAAATTTATTTTTTCAAAATATCATTGGGGATTAATGAAAATAGGTTTAAATAAATAACATTGGGGAAAATTTTACATAACTCTTTGTTTCCATAGTTTATCCAAGAGATTTTAAATAATAATTGGAGTATCAAGAGTTGATTGATTTAATTATTAAGGAATTATATCAGATTTAGAAAAATATGACCTGGGAGTTGGTACCCAAACCTGAGGATTGAAATGTGATTGGAATAAAGTGGGTTTTTTAGAATATATTGAATTAAATAGGTGAAGTGGTAAGAAAAAAAGTAAATTTTAGTGTATAAGGGATACTCATAGGTTGGAGGCATTTATTTGATGATACTTTTCACTAGTTTAAAGACCTAAAACCATTAAAAAAATTCTTTCTATTACTACACAAAGGAAAAAATAATATTTTCCAAATTTTAGGTTAGGTTTTCTTTTCTCAATAGTGATATGGAAAAAGAAGTATATATTAATAACACAATTGGTTTCTTACTTGAAAAAAAGGGAGATGTTTTTCTAAGTTGAAGAAGTAATTATATGGGTTGAATAAATCCCAACTATCTTGGTAGTATAAGCTGAAATTCAATTTAAAGTTGCGAAATTTAAAAAAAGTATGGGTGGAAAACAATATATTTTTAAAATATAATAAATTTTTTCTCACATTGTGAATATTTATGTTGATGGTATCATATTTATAGGGAATAATGAAGAGTAAAAAATGGATTTCCAATGAAATAAAAATTTGGATTGAAATGTCTATGTTGGGAGAAATAAATTACTCTCTTGGTTTACAAATATCTCCATAAAAGGATCTCATTTTATTCTCTAAAGAAACATATTACAATGAATTACTTATTAGATTTGGCATGTAATATTAAAAATATTTTTCCACACTGAACTAAGTGGGAAAAAATATGTTCATAGATAATACTAGAAGGGTTTCTAATACATAAGAATTTAGTAAATTTTTTAAAGCCTTTTGTATTTAATAGCCTCTATACTAGACTCGGTTTTCACTATTACCCTTAATTCCATATTTCAGAGTGTGAATGAAAATTAAAAAAATTCATGGAAAATAAATATCTAATACAGTATGGGAACTAAAAATTATTGGATAATGTATGAATTTAATGGTAAGTCTAATATATTTGGATATAAATATTTCTAGATAGCTTGTGTGGATGATGGAGATCCACAACTAGTGGAGTCTTCTTTTTGTGAAAAATATGTGTGAGTTGGTATAAATATAAGAAATGTTCAGTGACTCTAAATATAATAGAAACTGAGTATATATATTCCACTAAATCTATAAAACTATTAATTTGGTTTAAGACATTATTGTAAGACTTGTTGGTTATTGTGAATATTCCACTTCGCTTGGGACATTATAATCAAGGTTCTATTAATCTCACAAAAATATGGTTCTACATTTAAGATCAATGTATAATGATATTAAATATCACTTCATCAATGATATTATGCAAATAAAGGAAATAATATTGCAAAAAAATTCCTAAAAAGTATTAGGTGGCTAATATTTCCACAAAACCATAGCTAAAGAATACTTTTCAAATTCTAAGTTTTATTTTGGGTGTTCAACCTCCCCCTATTCAAGGATAAGGTATATAATTTAACTACCTCCTCTCTATTTTAGTCATTGGATATTTTCTTCAAAATGGTAGAAGCATTACATCATAAATATATCCATTGATATGTTATCTATATATTTTTTTAGAGCATATGTAAATGGGATTTTTTAAAAGTTTAATTATATGATTTTACAATGTGGGATCAATGTGAACTGTTTTAAAAGTTTTTTTAGTGGTTTTATAAACAATTTCTTATAGATTTCATTCCATTTAAGTTTTAAAATTGTGATGATAAATTTTTAAGTAAAGAAATTTTTTTGGTATTATTTTTTATCACTTCTTTATAGACAATATGTAATTATTGATTAATGATTCGTGTTTCCTACACCTAACTAGCTCATGTAGGCTTAGATTTTTTGGATAGTGACCCATATATTCAGTTTTATATCTTTTATGACTTGTTTAACTTTGTTTAAAATAATATCCAACTGGGGGTATTGTTTAATCCTAGTGGTTTTTAGTTTTCATTGGTAAAGATGCTAGTGAAAAAAGAAGTGGGAATGATTATACTGTTGCCTTTTATTGTCAACAAAGAAATCATTTTACGGAAGGAAGAAATCCAATATTTTATGATTGATATATTTATATTAAAGGGAAATATGAAAAGTGTGGGTAGGTATTATAGAACTATCATATATATATGTAAAGATGATTCAGAAAAGTTTTTGAGATCTTCCATATAAAGGTCACTAACCTTCCATGGGATAAAGGTAATACTCCATGAGTAGTGATGATACACCACATGAATCTTATATGATTACGTGGACTATTATTATGTGTAATATTCTTACATGGGATAATATGCCATGTATTGAGAAACTATTCCATGAGATTCCATGAAAATATGATAACCTTCTACATGAAGTGCACAAATATTCTGTGAATATGAATCTTCTATGAATTTGAGCACAAACTATGCATGAACATTATGTGAGTGTGGAGGGAGTTTTTGTGAGTAACATGGTATTAGTATCTACCTTGAGTTTCACAAATAAGGTTTCTTAGAGATCAACCAAATAATAGTGGACAAATAATAAATTGCCACGAACCAGCCTGGGTACCCTGGTAACCTGATAACTAATCTAGCCCTGAAATAGCCCGAAGGGTGTTCCCGATCCCCACGGTTTGGTGACTAGCACCTGGCATCACACAACATGCAAGTGGGAACGATTTTTTCCACAAGAATACGTAAGAAAAAGAAACAATACAGTATGAAAAACAAAAAGAGAAACTCCCCTAGTAGTATTGTACCAGAACAAAGAGGCATAAAAATCCCAAAGTTCTACAACCCAAGTACTAAAAATTAGAAAAACTTCCCCAAGGTCCCTAAGGACACAACTCACCAAGACCAAAAATCAACAGCTGGATCCACCTCCAAGAGTTCCCTTCCCTTTGATCGATCCTGGAAAAAGAAAGTTTATAAACACCCGAATGCAAAAGTAGGGTCTGAGCCTAAGCCCAGTAGGATATAACCAAAGATTCCATAACAGATGTGAAATATAGATTTTCCAAAGAAAAACTTTCCATTTTTCAAATAAACAGGTTTTGGAATTTCAAAAGCATATTTTTACAAAACATGCTATACATTTTCAAATGATGGAAAAAACAATTTAAGCAAAGGGTTTACAATAATGGAATATTTCTAAAACAATGGCTTAAGAAAAACATTTATATAAAATATTTTATATAAATTCAGAAGTCATGTAAGGCAGTTCAAAAGCATTGGAATATATTTATATCACACATATAAATAAACAAGAGAGCAACATGGCCATCTATCAAAAGGTACGATAATATTAACCAGTTATAGGATTCCACACTCTCTATGTGATCTCAGCAAAATGTGTATACACACGTCCCTATGACACTGGCCAAAGGAGACTCTTCACCAACCCATCGGGGATGTGACCCGCCACAAGTATGTTTTAAAATGTTGTCATAGCATAGAGTGTATCCGAATAACTCACTAACTACCTAAGGCTTTCATGAACTCTTATATGATGGGCGAACTATTTTAAGAATGCATAAAATATGATCAATCCCATTCTTCCATTTCAAATGTTCCAATTTCATTCCATTTAAAACCAAAACATGTTTTATTCAAAACATGCCTTTTCACAAGATAAAACCAATGGGTTTCTATCAAATCATTTTAATCCATTTTCACTAGTTTGAAATCCATTCAAAACCAATTCCACCTTTACACAATTTATTTCCACAATTAAATTCAACAATTTAATAAAAATAATTTCCATCAAATCCATAATTTAAATCGGGCAATTTCCATAAACACACCCAATTCAATGGTAATGGGGTTTTCCAAATTTCCATGCCAAAACAATTTCAAATATCTCAAATCACCGAAATCTATTTTTTATCAATTTAATTGAAATAAAACTTGAGAAATTGGATTTAAATCAAAAATTGAAATAAAACAAGCAAATAAAATGTTAATCAATTTGGCAAGTCGGGACGGAACCACCTACCTCGAAGGTTTTGACCAAAACCACAACGGTTGAGAACACTAAAGAAAATCGGGTTGCTTCTTAAAGAACCAACCTTAGATCTCTTCTCCTAGCAAGATCAAGACCAAATATCATCAAATTTGGTACCACACACTTAGATCTACCCATAACGGGCGTAGATCTAAGAAACCAAGAGAAGAGGAGAAGTAGATCTAAGTAGATCTATGAAACTGATCAAGAACGATGAAGGACAATCACTTACCTCAAGAATACAGCTTCGATTCACCAAGAGGAGCCTTTGGATCACCACCAAAATGATGGTAGAACCTTATCTGACCTTAGAGAAGAAAAATCTGGAGTTAGGGCTGCCTAGGAGGGAAAACAAGGTACTTAGAGGCAAAATTGAGTGAGATCCACAATTTAAGGATATCATTTAAGTGGTCTCACAGTTAATTCGCACGGTTTGATAAACTGTGTGGTAGCCATGCGTTAGCTTCTGCCTCGGCCACCCTTCTTGTATGGTTTGGCCGCATGGTTAGACAAACTGTGAGCTGCCCGTGCAGAAGCTACTGCCTCCAAGACGAACTGTGCACGGTTTACCCGCACGGTTTAGACAACTCGTGCGCTGCACATGCGACTTCCCCATTGCCCCAAAACAACTTTCAGAGTTCTCCCAACTCTCCCAAGTCCCAACTCCAAAACAGAGGTACTTAGAAGCATCAAAAGTACCTAAAAACATAACGTGATGTTACAACCTCCCCACCATAAGATCATTATGTCCCCAGAAAGCCTATGAAGAAACCACCACATCAAAAAGATGAGGCCACTAGTCTCTCATTAGTACCTCCCTTTACCATGTCTCATGAGAATCAGAACCACGCTGCCAAAGTACACATACTAGAGGTATCGTTCTCCAATGAAGTACCTTGGTCTCAGAATCAACAACCCTAACTGGTCGTTCAGTAACAGATAAATCTGGTTTAATCTCAAGATCACTCAAGCTCACAACCTGATATGGATCAGAGAGATACTTTTGCAGTTGTGATTCATGGAACGCGTTATGTATCAACTTCATCTATGGTGGTAGATCTAGACGGTAAGCAACATTCCTTACAAGACCAACAACCTATAAAGGTACCACAAAACCAAGAGAAAGCTTCCCTTTCCTCCCAAGTCGTCGATGTCATAATTGGGGTGAAACATTCAAGAACACCTGGTCACCAACTGAGAACCTTAAATGTTTATGGCAACAATCATCATAAGACTTGTACCGACTCTGGGCTGTCAACATTCTCTGACGAATCAACTGGATCTTAGTTTTTTTCTATTGGACCAAACTTAGTCCAACCAAGGAACTTTCACCAATCTCCGACCAACATAAAAGAGATTTAAAAGGACGGACATACAATGCCTCAAAAGGAGCCATTTTTATCGCAGACTGATATTTATTTTTATAAGAAAACTCAACTAGCCCCAGATGATCATCCCAAGACCCACCAAAGTTGAGAACACTTGTGTGGAGCATATCATCAAGGATCTGAATATCTCTCTCTGTCTGGCCATCTAACTGTGGATGGTAGGTCGTGCTCAAACAGACCTGAGATCCCAGTGCCTCTTGAAGGCCTCTCCAAAATAGAGAAGTAAACCGAGGATCCCTATCAGAGACTATATCATATGGAACTCTGTGCAAACGAACAACTTCTTTCACATAGATATTTCCCAACTCCTTAACTTTGGTTGTATCTCGAATAGGTATAAAGTGGGACGACTTGGTCAGTCTTTCGGTCACAACCCATATCGTGTTCTTCTTCCTCTGGTTTTGATGTAACCCAACAACAAAGTCCATAGATATTTCATCTAACTTCCATGTAGGGACTGGAAGTGGTTGAAGCAAACCTGAAGGCTTCTGGTGCTCGGCTTTCACATGTTGGCATGTACAGCAACGAGATACAAACTCAACAATTTCTCATCCCATACCTAGCTACCAGAACTATCACCGAATGTCATAGAACATCTTCATGGTTCCTAGGTGTATAGCCCACTAAGAGTTATGGAAACCCCCCCCCCATCACATCCTTCCTTGCTTCTAATGGCACAATGTAACGGTTTCGATAACACAAAACACCCTCTTTGGAGAACGACCTATGAGTGTCGGTCTCCCCACCATAAAGAGAGTCCCTAATACTATGGAATTCATCATCCAGTTGTTGTTCTTGAAGAATTAACTCTAGGAGAGAAGAAGTCAACTAAACACTAGCTAAAGATACTTCATCCCCCTTCTACTGAACTTCAATATGCAACTGAGAAAAAAGAGCCATCAAACTCCACTCTTTTGAAGATTCTTTCACAGCTTGTGAGGGAAGTTTCTTGCTTAACGCATCTGCAACTACATTCCCTTTCCCCGGGGTATAGGCAATTTCAATGTCGAAAGATTGTAGGTACTCCACCCAATGCCTTTGGTGGAGAATCAAATCTTTTTGAGATAAGATATAACTCAAGCTCTTGTGGTCTGAATACACAATAAACCTTTCTCCATAAAGGTAATTTCTCCAACACTTAAGTGCGTACATTACAGCTGTAAGTTCAAGTTCATGGGTAGGATAGTTATTCTCATGAGGCTTAAGATGACGAGATCCATAGGCAACAACATGATTACCTTGCATAAGGATACATCCCAAACCTGAACCCAATGCATCACAGAAGACCACGTAACCTATCCCAACCTCGGGAAGATTTAACACCAGCACAATAGTCAAAAGACGCTTTAGATCAACAAAAGAGCTCTGAAATTTATCATTCCAGGAAAACTTCACTCCCTTTTGAGTCAGAGCAGTCATTGGAGAAGCTAACTTTGAGAAGTCTTTAACAAACCGGTGATAATATCCTGCTAAGCCCAAGAAGCTCTGAATCTAGAAAACATTTCATGGTTATTCCCAAGTCATAACAACCTTCACCTTTCTAGGATAAACTAATATTCCTTGTTCTGACACGTTATGTCCCAATAATTTCACTTCCTGAATCCATAAATCGCACTTTGAAAGCTTGGCAAAAATTTGGTGATTCCTGAGAAGACTCAGAACTTTTCTCAGATGATGCACATGATCCTCCTCAAACATGGAGAAGACAAGAATTTCATCCACAAATACTACCACGAAAGTATCTAGATACTCACAGAAAACCTTTTTCATCAAATCCATGAAAACTGCTGGAGCATTTGTTAGGCCGAAAGGCATAAAAAGGTACTCATAATGGCCATACCTACTTCAAAAAGTGGTCTTATGAATGTCAGATTCTTTTATCCTCAACTGATGGTAACTAGACCGAAGATCAATTTTTGAAAACTACTTCACCCCTTTCAATTGATCAAACAAATCATCAATTCATGGTAACGGATATTTTTTCTTTATCATAACTCGATTGAGCTTTCAATAATCAACACATAAGCGAAGAGAACCATCAGCCTTCTTGAAGAAGAAAACCGGTGCTGCCCAAGGTGACACACTTGGGTGTGTAAAACCTTTCTCAAGAAGATATTATAACTAAAACATCAGTTCTTTTAGTTCATATGGAGCCATTCGGTAAGAGGGAATAGAAACTGGTTCAGTACCAGGCATTAAGTCAATATAAAAATCAACCTCTCTTACTGGTGGGAAACTAGAGAAGTCAGAAGGAAACACATCGGGAAACTCAGCGATGACTAGAGGAAGATCACTACACATTGAATCTCCCTCTAGATCAAAAGCAAACACCAATATAACTTTCCACAACTATGGATAAGAGGGTCCATCTCTTCTTGACCTTGGGTCCCATTCTCCTTGAACAACAAGAGGCACACCATGGGGTGTAGTAAGGTAGAACCATCGAGGATAAAAATCGATTTGGGATTTATTGTTAATGATCCAATCCATCCCAAATATGACGTCAAAAGATTTCATGTCTAGAACCAAGAAACTCCAAGAATAATCAACATCTGATAGAGAGAAGACACAAGAAGGACTACGGAGACCCTTCTCTCTCATTGTACCAAGGGGTGTAGTAATATCCATTGCACAAGATAAAAGTTCCATAGTTAGATTAAGCAGATTAACAAGTTTGGTTGAAATAAAAGAGTGAGATGCACTAGTATCAAAAAGAGATATCACTAAAGATGAATCTATAGTAATGGTACCTCTCATAGTTGCAGGACCTGTATCAGCTACCTCCAGCGACTCTTCCACTGCATGAAGAAGCTTCGTTCCAGATGCTTGTGGTCGGAACCCTTTTGTACGTGAAGCATTTGATTGCCCCGCAGTTTCTGGAGGTTATAAGGATCCTACTCAACTACGTGGAGTAGAGAAGTGATGGTATAATCTCTCTAAGTTACCTAAACATCCGTAGGATCTACAGTTCTTGGGTGCCTCAGTGAAAACCCTCTTAGAATTTCATGGCTTCCCACACTGATAGCAAGTCAAAGAAGCCCCTCCTGGTGCTACCGAAGGTCTAGAATGACTCTGCTACCGAGAACTGCCATGAGAAAATTCATGCTTCCGTTTTCCTTTAAAGGAACCCACACTGCCACTAGGAGGGAAAAGAACCTCCTTCAACCCTGACATTCCTTCCAAGTCCATCTCAACCATCATCACCCTATCCAGCACATCAGCATAAGTGGGTAGCTTTAGTAGGAAAACCTGAGAATAGATATCTGATCGAAGTCCCAACTCAAATCGTCGAGCCTTCATCCTCTCATTAGATACAATCTCAGGAGAAAACTGTACTAGCTCAGAAAAGTGATTTGAGTACTCAGTCATGGTTTTGTTGGCCTGATCAAGGTCGAAAAACTCTACAGCCTTGGCCAACACCATTGATTTTGGATAGAACAGGTTAGTGAAAATAACCCTAAAGTATTTCCACTCCAAACCCTCATGCTTCCCAACCATCACCATTGTGTCCCACCATCTCCTAATTGGTCCCTCTAGTACGAAGGTGGCACACTTCACCTTGATCACATCAGGTGTCTCCAAGAACCCAAACAGACGTTCAATCTTACTCAACCATTCCTCAGCATGTTGAGGGTCAGTGGAGCCTTTGATAACTGGTGGCTTCTGGCGTAGAAATTCTTGATAACGACTTCAGAGAATATCACTATAAGGATCTATAGCTAGAACCTGAATAGGTACTAGAGGTGGTGCATGTCCCAGTGCTTGGACAGTGTGAAAAATCACCTCAACCAGACTCAGATTTACAATAGGACTCGCTTGCTGAGATTCAACAGTAGCCTCTTTTTGGATCTGATTTCCATGACTTCTTGGAGGCATGATGCTACACAGCATAAAAAGACATATATTAACACCCAAACCGAGTAACAAGGAAAACTATTATTTTAATAAGGGATTACAAGATTTGGATTCCACTCTATCAAAATCAAAATAGGGAAAATACTAGAACTAGTCCACATGTCTTATTTCCCTAACCACCCCTGGTGACTTAAGGTTATTGTGGTGAGAGCTATCCAGGCACTCAATCACATCTACCTCTCATGTCCCGATAAGAAAACTCAAATGCATACTGTTATCAAGGCAAGATGCTTAACCTGCCCTATGATACCACTTTGTCATGAACCAGCCTGGGTACCCTGGTAACCCGATAACCAAGATGGCCCTAACATAGCCTGAAGGGCATTCCCAATCCCCGTGGGTTGGTTACTAGAACCTCGCATCACACAACATGCAAGTGGGAACGATTTTTTCCCCAATAATGGGGAAGAAAAAGAAACAAGACAGTATGAAAAACAAAAAGAGAGACTCCACTAGGAGTATTGTACCAGAACAAAGAGGCATAAAAAGCTCAAAGTACTACAACCCAAGTAATAAAAATAGTAAAAATATCCCTAAGGTCCCTAAGGACACAACTCACCAAGACCAAAGATCAACAATTGAATCCACCTCCAAGAGGTCCCTTCCCTTTGCTCGATCCTGGAAGATGAAAGTCTACAAACACCTGAAGGAAAAAGTAGGGTGTGAGCCTAATGCCAGTATGATACCACCAAAGATTCCATAATAGATTCCAAATATATATTTTCCAAATAAAATCTTTTCATTTTTCAAATAAACAGGTTTGGCATTTCAAAATCATATTTTAACAAAACATACTATACATTTTCAAATGATGGAAAAATCAATTTAAGAAAAGGTTTTACAATGATAGAATATTTCTAAAATAATGGATTAATCAAAAAACTTATATAAAAGAGTTTATATAAATTCATAAGGCATTTAAGGTAGTTCAAAAGCATTGGCATACATTTATATCACACATATAAATAAACAAGCGAGCAACATGGTCATCTGCTAAAAGGTATGATATTATTAACCAGTTATAGGATTATTCACTCTCTATGTGATCTAAGAAAAATGTGTATACACATGTCCCTATGACACTGGCCAAAGGAGACTCGTCACCAACCTATTGGGGATGTGACCCGCCGCAAGTATGTTTTAGATTGTTGTCGTAGCGTAAAGTGTATCCAAATAACTCACTAACTATATAAGGCTTGCATTCCCACTTACATGATGGGAAAACTATTTTAAGAATGCATAAAATACGATCAATACCATTCTTCCATTTCAATAGTGCCAATTTCATTCCATTTAAAACCAAAATAGGTTTTATTCAAAACATGCCTTTTCACAAGATAAAACCAATGGGTTTCTATCAAATCATTTTAATCCATTTTCACCAGTTTGAAATCCATTCAAAACCAATTCCATCATTACACAATTTATTTACACAATTAAATTCAATAATTTAATTGAAATAATTTCCATAAAATCCATAAATTAAATTCAACACTTTAAATTGGCCAATTTCCATAAACACACCCAATTCAATGGAATTGGGGTTTTCCAAATTTCCATGCCAAAACAATTTCAAATATCTCGAATCACCAGAATCGAGTTTTTATCAATTTAATTGAAAGGAAACTTGAGCAATTGGATTTAAATAAACAATTAAAATAAACCAATAAAATACAATGTTAATCAATTTTCTATGTCGGGACGGAACCACCTACCTCGAAGGTTTTGACCAAAACCACAGCGGTTTAGAAAGCTCAAGAAAACCAGGTTGCTTATTCAAGAACCCACCTTATATCTCTTATCCTATAAAGATCAAGACCAAATATCATCAAATTTGGTAACACACACTTAGATCTACCCATAACGGACATATATCTAAGAAACCCAGAGAATAGGAGAAGTATATCTAAGTAGATCTAAGACACTGGTCAAGAACTATGAAGAACGATCACTTAACTCAAGAATCCGGCTTCGATTCACTAATAGGAGCCATTGGATCACCTCCGGAATAATGGGAGAACCTTCTCTGACCTTAGGAGAAGACAAATCCCAAGATAGGGCCACCTAGGAGAAAAAACAAGGCACTTAGAGGCAAAACCGAGTGAGATCCACAATTTAAGGATCTCATTTAAGTGGTCACATGGTTAGTTCGCACGGTTTGAAAAACCGTGCACTAGCCATGCATTAGATTCTTCCTCGGTCACCCTTCTTGCATGGTTTGGCCGCACGGTTAGACAAACTGTGCGATGCCCGTACGAAATCAACTGCCTCAAAGACCAACTGCGCACGGTTTTCCCGCATGGTTTAGACAACCCGTACGCTACCCGTGCAACTTCCCCTTTTCCCCAAAACAACTTTCAAATTTCTCCCAACTCTCCCAAGTCACAAATCCAAAACATAGGTACTTAGAAACATCAAATGTACCTGAAAACATAACGTGATGTTACATCAATTCCTGAAGGAAATAAAAAATTCAAGATATGGTTTTGTGTTGAACTTTATTGATTAAAATATCATAATAATATTTTTATTAAAGAAATTTTATTGAATAAAAATGATTTATGAATGATAGAAATAAAATTAATGATGATGTTGGGAATTATATCAACTTATTACTTTAGATGAGCATGATCATAAGACTTCTTTATCATAATACCTTGATGTAAAGTGTAATACTTTGAGTGTATGAATCCACTAAGGAAAAAAATTTATAATGGAATGAGTGTAAGGTTTTGGTTAAGAATGTGACTTATGTGAAATACTTTGGCAAGGTATATGAATTCTTCATAGTGATTTTTCTAAGTGTATGGATTCTTTGTGATCCTTAAATACTTATCAAATTTTATGTTTCTGTTATTTTACATGTATTTATGAGGAAGAATTCCTATATTGAAGTTAATGTGGTCAATTACATGATGGTTTAAACATGAATATGATTTTATTGGATTTAATTTAAAAAAATGGTACAAAGGATAATGAAGAGTCCATGATACTTATATATGTTTACATGAAATTACAATTAGTAGTATGAGTGGTTTCTTATATAAGTTATTGTGAGGTCCGGATTCGAGAATTATTGAGATTTAAATTCAAAATTATTTATAAGGTTTCATAAATATTTGTATAAAGTAGAAATATAATAAGTAAACAATATTGCACGTTATATGATTTACATGTTTTTTAGATCATGCAGTGTGTGTAGTTATAATAAGAAAAAATAAATATAAATGTAAATAGATTCTTTCTCACTATTTTATATGAAATCAATGAAAAATAATAATTGTATTTAATAAGAACAGGTGTGAAGAATCTGAGAAGTGTAGTGATGACATAAACTAGCATGTTGGTGAGGATTAATTTCTTTGTCGCAAAATTTTTTTGTCGTATTTTCTATGTGAAGATCACATTCACTGTCATAGTAATATATTGAAACACAAGTGATGGATATACCCTACTTTTTAAAAACCACATGGATTGTTTTCTGTTGGACTATGTGATATTATATTGTTTTTAGATCCTACCAAGGAATAGTTACTCTAACTAAGTATCCAACCTTATAAATTCATATGCTTTTGTTGGTGTGCTTTTTTGGTGTTCAATAAATCAATTTCACTCTAAAATGAGGTGAATGTCAATTAAAAAATAATAAAACATAAAAAATAACTAAACATTGATTCACCCCCTCCCCTCTTAGTGGTCACAAATATCATGAATCGGATTTATAGAAAGTTCCCCAACACTCCAACCTAGAACCTAATTCTGAAGGAAATGTCATCAATTAAAAGTCCCCCTAAGATTATCTAGCTCCTCAAGGTTTTTATCAGGCTCGTTACCCTTTCCAATAATCATTCTCCCTCATCAGTTTATAAATCTAGAAGTCTAATACTAACTCCCCAATTATGGATAGAAGCATCAACAGATGTCTTTCCTTAGGAGGTACCTTCAGGACCTATACCCCAAGGTAAATCTTTTTATATATTATCATACTTTTATGAGTTTAGTATACTTCCCCATTTTCATAGGGTCATAATATAAAGTTGATATTATTAGTAAAAATCTATGATTACAAGTTTGTTAGGGTGTCCACCTTATCAACCACTCATCTCTCCTAGAAACTGCTCACATAACCCATAATGAATGGAACTAAACTACAATTATGACTTGAAAGACATTATCACTAGGATTTATATATTGATCTAAAATGAATGAGGAATTATATCCCAATCCTAGGGAAATAATATCCTTAAATAATTCTATAAAAATTCTTTAACATGTTTTCTTAGTTTAAATAAAAAAATTTCTATTACATATGTTATATTGACTTGTTTTCTACTAATATTTTGTTATCTTACCTATATTATTCATGACTTTATATATATATATATATATACATTATGTGGCTATATTTTTTCAATGTTTTGGGATTCAATTTCTCCCTATAATTTATATTTCCTTATTGAGGGTTTTTAATTTTCATATTTAATAGTACCTTTATTAGATTGATCTACACCATTTATATCATTAATTAGATGTATTTCCATGTTCTTGACTATGCATATGTGGTGTGTTTCTTTTCTATCATAGTCTTCAGGTGATCCAATTTTATGTTTCATGAACTGAAATGTGTTTCCATGTTCCATTGTGAATTGTATCATATTTGGTTATATGAATGATTATTTTGATCTTGGGAATCCACATATCATGTATCCATATTCCTTTCTTATTTCTTTGCTTGATATACTGGTCTTAATATCTATCTTATTGATCCCCTATAACTGGAGTTTTGTTCTGGTGCAGAGTCAAGTGAGTTGTTTTGATTTTTTTATTAAGTTGACCTCTTGAAAAAAAGATCTATCATAGGTTGATAAATCCTTTATCGTTTGATCACAAATAGGTTTTGGTAAAAAAACTTATCTCTTTAATATATTATAAATTATTATTTTTTTATTTTAGAAATATACTTTAGGTTTCTCTAGGTGAATTATGTTATTTCTTCCAAGAATGGATCATGCTAACTCCATGTGAAATTTTTTATCATCACCACATATTTTAGCAAGGTCATCTTCCTTAGATTGATTATTTAGTCCATTTTTTATTTTTATGTATTTTATTTCACTCTCTTTTTTAGTAATGAATATTTATTATGTTGGATTTCTCTCCATGAATTTAGGTTCAATGTGTACCATTTCACATTATATGTTATTAACCATAATTTTTTCAATTAATTTATATAATCATACTCATCCGGATACATGTTTGATTTAATCTCAATATTATTCATAAAAAAAATATGTCTATATGAATTTAGACCATCACATATAATTGATTGGATCTTGTCCATTATTTGGGAAAACCACAACAATTATTCACATAAAAATTGGTATCATATCTATTTAACAAAAAAATAGGGGTTATAATAAATTTTATATAGGTAAATTTGATGGATAAAACAATTTTAATCTATAGATTATAAAGATGAGTGTCTTTTTCACAACATTTTATTGGTTCTCTTGGGAGTCTTAAAATTTAATTTGTGAATTTTTTCCCTGATCACTGTTTCATGGTTATTGAAATAGATGTGTCTGCTGATGTCATTAGGAAGGTTGATAGTCTAAAGTTTTGGTCCTTTAGATATAAGTTTCCTTAAAAAGTCACTTATGATTATACAGTTCCTAGATATATCTTGAATAAAAGGATCTATATATGGTTATATATTTAGTTAGAAAATTACATAAAAATGAGATTTTTCAACTTCAAAATGTGCCTTGAAATTGCATTCATGATGAATATTGTTGAGTTTAACATGATAATTTTATATTTAACTATTATAGATGTATGAAATTAAGGATAAATACCTATAAATAATTATTTTAATATCTTGATGTGAGTTTTATAATATTTTTAAGGATTAAATGATGTATGGTGGGGATACTCTATCACTAGAAGAGGTTAAGTCGGAATTATCATCTCAAGAAATAAAAAAAAAGAGGATATTTTAAACAAGAGGCTAAGGGATTGAATTTTAGAGGTAGATAGAAGCATCGAGGTCAGTATAGGGACAAGATTTAGTCTTTCCATGATCATTCTATGTCAATTAATAGGTTGATTAATTTTTTTATGTAAACAAAACAAGGAATATAAAATATAATTTTCATAACAAGAGGAAGAGTTATAAATATAATAATAATGATCATTATTTATTAGTAGAGAATAAATTTTATACTACTGATGTTCTTTGTGTGTATGACCATGCTATATTAGAAGAGTTGTTTTTAGAATTTGGATACACTTTTCACATGTTTCCTAAGAGAGATTTTTTTAGTGATGTGAGAGTGATTTAGTTGGTTAATGTCTATTTAGGTAATAATAATATTTTTCATATCATGGGGATATGTTTTATCTCTCTAAAAATTCATGATGGGATGGTGAAGACTATAATAGTGGTTATATGGGTACCCAAACTAAATATAAATCTCACTTACCTTGGATTTTGTTATTATAATTATCATAGATTTTTTTCATAAATTGGTGGAATTAAAATATCCCATGGAATCCTCATCATGATAAAGGGAACCCTATTTAATGGGATCTATGTGTTAGATGGTAAGACCCACATGAAGTATTAGAATAGTTCTCATGTCCTAGTGTTTAATAACACTATCATTTTGCTTATGTAGCTTGGGTATGAGAGTGATAAAGTCATTAATTAGTGTAATAAACAAGGGATTCTAACCAATATAATCCCTAGCAGTCTCCCCTTTTATGAAGGTTTTGTATATGGTAATTCTAAATATGGGAGTTTCAATTGTCCTTCTTAAAATCTAAAAACCCTATTGATTATGTCCACACTAATATTTGGGATCCCTTTAGGATTGATTCCCATGATGGAGGAAATTTTATAGTAACATTTATTGATGATTACTCATGAAAAGTATAGATTCATATAATTAAGCACAATTCAGATATCTTTCAAACTTTTAATAACTAGAAAACCAATGTAGAGTTCCAATCGGGTTGAAATTTCAAGAATTTTTGAACTCATAATGGGTTAAAGTATATATAAAATTATTTTATAGAGTTATATAACTCTAAATGTGTCCAAATACACTAGAATTTTATTGAAACCATGTAATAGAATAGATCATATGAGTGAATTAATATGACCATCTTGGAGAGAGCTAAACTCATTCTCTTACACTTTGTTTTTCTTTAGTACATATGGTAGAATGTTAAATTATAGTGTTTTACTTTATAAAACATTTTCCTTCACTAAATAATGCCTTTAAGGTCCCTTAATAAGCCTATATAGGTAGTACACCTATTCTTTCTCACCATATACTTTTTGGATCCACAACTTATACTCATACTAAGAATGATAAGCTGTAAAAAAGGCATTTAAAGTGCATACTTATGGGTTATAGAGAGGGTTTCTAAGACTATAGGATATAGATAGATAAAACCAATTATTGTAAGTGCATCATAAGTTATGATGTTTCCTTTTATGATTCAGTCTTATCTATGAAAAATAATTTTAAACCTGAATATGATTTAACACCCAAACATTTGGGTTTTAAGGTTCCCTCGGAACTAAGAAAAAAATCTGGACCCATGTTAGTCTCCACTGACCCACTAATTTAGGTTCAAATAGTGTTTTACTGAGATTATAAATCTAAGGATGATAGATTTGATAATTTTAGTGATTATTAGTTGACCCATGATAGAGTTAAGAGGACCATTAGACCCCTCACTTGGTTCATTTATTATGATGCGACTACTTATGTGTTTAATATTTCTTAGGATGTAAACATTGATAAGCTACATAACATGAATCAAGTTATGAGATTAAAATATTATAAGTAGTGGTTCACTATTATGGTAGATTAAATGAATTACCTTTATAAAAATAAGTCTTAGACCATTGTAAAGAAACCTAAAAATTATAAAGAAATTGGTTAAAATGGTTTTATAAAAGGAATGAGGATAGTACCAGGGGCTTAAGAATTAAATAAAAATCTAGGTTAGTATCCAAAGGTTTCATTTAATATGTAGGAATTAATTATGTAAATCCCACTTTGTTGTTAAGAATTAATCTATTCAGGATTTTCTTTCATTTTCAATGATATATGATTTCCATATTGAACAAATTTTTGTTCAAACTATTTTTCATTATGGTAAACTAGATGAAAGAATTTCTAAGAATTATCCTGATGGATTTTCATGATATTTCAAAACTAATAAAATCTTTTTTTATAGTGGATTTGAAAATATTGAGGAAAATAGTATATATGTTTTTATTCCTTTATAATTGAAATGTTTTAAACTAATTTAAATTTGATGCGTGTGTTTATTTTAAAATTTTTAAGCATGATATCATTTAATTTCTCTTATTTTTAGATGAAATAATTATTATATATAAAAAAATGGGGATGATTAATCCTATAAAATTAAATATAAATTCATTATTTTTTAAAATAAAAAAAATAGTTATATGAAAAAATAATATATCAATTTAAATCATTGGTGATATAGAGACTAGGGTCTTGCATTTTTTACAACATTCTTATGTTAAAAATGTTTTGAAATGGTATCTATTTGAGAATATTAAATCCTTTTTCATTACTTTGGGATTTTTTTTTATTTTTTCCCTTATTAAATCCCTTAAATTTGATTCTGAGGTATAATTCATGAATAAGATACTATATGGTGACATATTTGGTATTATAATGTATTACATGGTCTATTCCTGACCAGATATTTCCATTGTTTTATTTACTCTAAGAAGGTTTATGGAAAAACCTAGGAAACTGAATTTACTTTCCTTGAAATAGATCTTCAATTATGTGTATATGTTTGTTGATTTATGCATTCAATGTAAAAATAATAGTATATATACTGAGGATATTGTTGGATTTTTTGATTCTAACTTTACTTATAATATTGGAATGACACAACCCAACCCACTAGTCCCCTCTTGGGCAGTGATATGCCGAATGTGCTACACCAAACATTCATTTGATAGGATAGGGTTTAGTGGCTAGCACCAAAAAAGAATAACACTAAAATGATAGGCCTTTTATGAAAGTATCTATATACAATTCACCCTCACATATATTCCAAAAATAAAGTAGTTATATATCTAAAATTAACTGATAACTGTAATAAATGTGTGAAGTAACCTCTAGGATCTATAGGTGAATAGTAAAACATAAAAAAATGATATGGGAAAAAATATATACCCAGTATATTGAAAAGTCAATCCAACCTAATGAACGATGGAAGAAAAGTCTCTAATCACATTCCCAATATCCTTATAGCATTAACTAATACTACCAAGAAATTTTAGGCTCCACTGACTCATGTCAAACCAAGATCCCAATCAATCATCCAATCATTTTCTTAAGATGGTAAACTTGTGGAAAAGATTCCCATGTAAGGGTAACTATAAACATACATATAAGGACACCCCTGAAAACCTCAAAGAAATATCGAAAGGCTAGTCATCTCATACAATAAATAATGAGGAATAAAGATAATGATACACCTAAACATTCTAAAATGAGAACCTGAGAAAAAAAAGAAGAGGCATTGATCTACACAGCTAGAAAAGGCATGAATTCCATGTACAACTATATGAATACAAATCAACTAGAAAACTAGTAACCCATCATAACCTCTCTAAAAATATACTTGGGGACCCACACCTCTTTGATTGTTCTATAGTAGTCAAGGGTATATCGACCTAATGGAGAACCCACATACCACTTCAGCTTCTAGTAGGGGGATACTAACTCTTAATATAGGGGACTCATCCCCTAGGTAAGTTTGGGGGGATATCGATCCTACTAATATAATGGAAGTAGGGGAATTACACTATACCAAAACCATGACTATAGGGAGATACTGACCCCTTCATTACCCTAAATATTACTCACATTTATCACTATTAGATAACTGATATTGAATATAATATCCCTCTAGTAGCACCTCAAATTTATCCTCAGATATTTAATATATATAAACCATCCCATTTTATACAAATAAACACTCTGGATAGATTAATTGAATGTCAAAATATCATTCTTAATAAGGATATGTGGGAAGTATTTAATTTTTATGGAATTAAATGATGTGTGGGTGGGGTACTCAGCATTTTTTCCTAAGAATTATCATATACGTGAGTTGGTTCTACACATGGTGTGTATATATTCGAACACCTAGCATGTATGTTTTCATACACAACATGTGGGACTAAGGGTGTTACTTTTCATGTACCATAGTCTCCCATGACATGTGAAAATATAGGTACATGATATGTGATCCAAGGTCATTTATCATGTTGTGAAAAATAGCTACCTTGGTATGTACTCTCTATATATTTCAAACATTTATCTAGGCATAAACCATGTGAAAGTAATTCTAATGGCATGTGGTATTTAATTGACTTAAAAAACTACCCGCCACATCCTCCAAAGTACATATCCTGCATCCTTCTAAACTACATGATTTGTACTCATTAATTTTATAGAAACTCGATTCCTCTCACAATATTCCACCAAAATTATGGATCCACCTCCAATATCACCATACCCTTTTTGACCATGTCAATCATGATAATTTAATCACATAAATTTAGTTTTCATCCCTCGCATATTGTAAAAAAAATATTTCTATCTAATACTATTACCTACACATCATTATTCAGGAACCATTGCACATAAAGGTGAATAATCAAGATGGTTTTCATGAATGTATCCATCGATCATGGGTGAAGAAGATAAAAAGGAAATGGGTAAAACTTTCATGTTTATAGTAAAATAATTCCAAATTAAAATATGGAAGAAAAAAAATTCAAAATGGAATGATCAAATTTAAGAATCATAAATCTGACACAAATCATTCTAGATAATCCAAAAAGAATAGATAAAATAAAAAATTATAAATTCATAACTCAATGAAGGCTCGTTTTTTGGTTAAGGATGTGATCATGTCAATTCCATTACCAATTTTTTCAAGTTTTTTTTCATTATTGGATTCTCTAGGATCTCTACTATAAGATAAAACTCATGTGGTGGATCCACTCGCATATCTTATGGTTTTTAGATAACCATATAGATTATCTTGAACTAGGTTTAAATAGAGGTTAGGTCGGTTAAAATGTAATTAAACAATTCAACAAATTAATTAATTATTATTCCTTTAAATATTCCCATGATGGTGAATCTTTTTGGAACTCAATTTGAACGAAATTCACATCATTCATATGGATTAACCCATATTTTGGACTCAAATTCAGTCTTATTTTACACATCTAAGACTCACTTAAAAAGAAAAAGTATAATTCTAAAATATACACAAATATTAGGGATCCAAAACTCCTAAAATACCTCTCCAACTCTATGAAAAAATTCATAAATTTACATTAAAATATTATAATTGGTAAATAAAAAATATATAATTTATTACTCTCACCCCACCTTTAAGTATTTTCCCTTGAAAAGTATAATCTATTAAAAAAGGTGAGGGTATTGAGCTTACATATAGCTCTCATGATTCCATGATAACTCTTGAAGTTTCCCATGATTCCAAAGGAAATGTACTAAAGTGTTGGATCAAACTCATAGGCTCCTCTCATATTGAACGTTTATTACCACTAAGTAATCTTAAAATATTTATCTAACCTCTATATCCTACTCCCTTAGATGAATTATGTGTAATGGATCATAAATATAACTCATCAAATGTGATACATAGAATACATAGTGAACCCAATACCATTGTGGGACAGTTCCAGGTGGTATGTAAACTCACACACCCTTTGCAAGATCTATAATGGTCTGATGAATATTTGGGACAATTTACCACCCAAACCAAATTTCAAAAATCCCCAATGAGTTTATACCTTCATGAACACATGGTATCCCTCCATAAACTCCAAAATCCCCCATAATTTGTTTTTATAAAAATTTAGATTGATATGAGTGGTCATTATCCACTCTTCAATCTCCTAAACCTTATGTTTCTCCACTTACACTAACTATGGACCCATGAGTGATGACTCACCCATATCTGACCATCATACAGGTGACCTACAAGGTCTCCATGTATTAAAATGGTTCCATATTGATAGTGGAATGTTGGGTATATCTTTAGGTGAAATCCACTAAGGGAAAATATTCTTCCCAGACCACATTAAAAAAACATAAAATCCCTAAATATATCCTCAAAAACATGAATGGTTCACTCTTTTAGACCATCAATTTGAGGGTTGAAAGTTATACTCATTCACAACATGGTCTTAAAAGGATCATGTATGACTATCCATAATCAAGAGGTGTATTACAAATCATAGTGAGATACAATTATTGGTGGGACCCCATGATTACATACATTCTCTTTTATGTACAATATCACCTATCTCTCCACAAAACTCTACTCTTGAAAGGAATGTAAGTGATCCAAATTATTTATTCTGTAAACAATTGTCCAAATAGTGTTGTGATCTCTCAATGATTGTGGAATTCCCATCATAAAATTAATCAATATGTCATCACACTTCCACTTTGGAACCTCAATTTGTTGGTTCATACCCACTTGGCCTTGGTTATCCACCTTCACATGATGAAAGTTGAGGCATCAAGAAATAACTCAATAGCACTTTGCTTCATTCTTACACACCAAAACTAGAATCAAAGGTCCTATTTTATATTCTCTACACCAGGATATACTTCCAAGGGGTATGTATGTAACTCTCATAAAACATCCTATCATAGAACAACCAATACTATCATCCATCCTCAAAATAAGGTGACATGCTCCTCACATTCAGATAATCCATCTGGTGTGTCACATGAGAAAATCCAATCATCTGTCACCAAATAATATATGTATCAATGTTGTGCCTCCCTCACATTATAAAGAGGAATATGGGTAACTAGCATCGATCATAGGTTAGATTATCCTCCATAATCTACTAATGGTAAAAAAAATAAAGAAAACCTCTCTTGTGCATCTCCTATTAAATAAGAATGGGGACTTTCAGTAAATAGAATCTGCTACTATGTTCCCCTTCTTCTGAATATTGAATATCCCAAAGTCATAATCATATAAGAAATATGGCCATCAATTCTATCTCTATTTGATATATCTCTAGGTAAATATATTCTAGATAAATGGTAGTATGAGTAGACTAAAAACCACCAACTAAAAAGGTATTTTCTTTAAGTTTTCATGGAAAATATTACTGCTTCCATCTCTATGTTTTATTCATGAAAATATTTTTGTGGGGTATTATATGTCAAGATAAATAATCTATCACCATCTAACTCTTTATCAATACAGACCAGATCACATATCCATAGGTGTCATAGAACATTGCCTACTCAATCCCCTCCTTTATAAGTCTCAATATAGAAGAACTAGTAAATATCTACCTCAACTCATCAAAGGCCCTCTAACACAAATCAGACCAAATGAAAGGATATACATTTCATTTAATGGAATTAAATTATTCTACTATCTTGAAAATTTCTTCCACAAAACTATAATAATATCCAACAAACCCAAGGAATATCTACACATCAGGCATGCTCTTAGGTGGCTCCCAAGATACCACATCCTCAATCCTCAATGAGTCCAAAACTACATTATCTTTTGAAATAACATGTCCATAGAATTGAACCTATCTAATACATAACTACCACATTAATAGTTTTTCATAAAGTTGATTTTCTCAAATTATATCTTGGCCCATATGTAGATACTCTATATTCATGACCTATTATTCCAAATAAATATGTAAATCCTTAATAAAGAGTACCATAAACCAGTCCAGGAATGGAAAAAACCAGTTCATGTGTCCTATGAACTCTAATGGGGAGTTCATCACACCAAATTTCATCACCAAGAACTTGTAATTCCAATAGTAACATTGAAACATTATCTTCAAGATATACTCATCTTGAGAGTATAAATAACGATATGCATACCATAGAGCAGTCTTTGAGAACCACTTCACTCTATCCATCTGGTCTAAGAAGTCATCGATCCTTGGAATAGGGTATTTTTCCATGAATTTCACAAGGTTTATATGGATATATTCAATATGGAGACTCAGATACCATCCACCTTCTTCTAAAACAACGTACGAGTTTCCTGGGGGGACACATTGATCCTAATAAAACCTTTCTTTTGAGGGTCCTCCAACATTATCCTCAACTCCAAAACCTTAGTGGGAGACATCTGAGAAGTAGTAGAGGTTATCAATACTACCATATATTGTAGTATGATGCAAAATCCTACCTCTCGATAATAGTGTAATACTAGTCTATCATCATGGAAAAATGTACTTGTATTCATCAACCACTACAGAAAGTAGAGAATCAAACTTTTATACTACACCAAGGGTCAAACCCACTAATTATTGTGATATAGACTATATATTCCTATTCATAATTCCTACTCATATCAACTTAAAATATATTTTACCCACAAAGGGAAACATAATCTTGGTAAATCAATATAACCTCACCTTTTTATCAAAATAGTATAACTTGGAATGGACTATTGATAGGTAGTCTATACTAAGTGTGGTGTTATAAAGATCCATAGATGATATGAATATTTCAAATTACAACCACTCTACACATAATTTGAGTTCATACTATAGTAAAGTGTACATGATCATAGAATTAATCATTGTAGGATTCTCTAGCCTCATGGTTCTGGCTAGTAGATCTACTAGAAACTCAATTTTTTAGACAAAGGATAAGGTAATGAAAGAATGGGTTACATCTATTTCTACTGGAATTCATTCTAAGGTAAAAAGGAAATATATCATATCTTGAACAATTTCATGTGTCATAGAGTCATATCCATCTATATCTTATATATGATTGTGACCCTAACCACCTACCAATTGCACCTAGCATAGACTACATAGAAGTAGTGGTGGAAGAAGTGGTCATAACACCATCCTCCTCCAGTACCTCCCCTAGATAACATTCATCTCCTCTACCAAAATAGTCAACCTATATGGCACTATGAACACCAATAGGATGAGATTTTTCATGTCACTTCCTCTAGCGTAGGGATCCATAAATTTTCTGAACACCCTATTTTTTTCAATGGGTAATGTAGCCAAAAGATTTATGACCCAAACACTCATAATAAAAGTAGTCATTATTTCCTAAATGGATGTATTTCCTCCATGATCCTTGAAATATTGATCATTGGGTTTGGGCCTTCTTATGTGAAATACTATCATGTTATAAATATAAAGTTTAACATTTATTAGTTATAGTAAATTACTCTACTACAGGGTATCCACTATTAGTACCAAATACGTATTTCTCCTTATCCAAAATATCACTATCACTAATGCTCTCTGTAACACCGCGATGGAAATTGATATTCACAAAGGAATCACACCTACTCAAGTCTCTCTTTATAAACCCCCTTGAACTTCTATTTTTAATGAAATAATCAAAAATAATGTAAAGGGAGTAACATATAAGATCTATAAATATTTATATATACACAAAAATTATCATAGAACCCTACTGTAACTCTAGTTTGTTATAATTAAACACATATTATAGAGTTTATAGATAATAATCCTCCCAAAAGAGATGTTAAAACTCATCCCTTGGTATTATATTCTCTTTAGAAGTCTATATGACCAATATCCACTATAATCCCATTATTACATGAATAATACTAGCCAAAAGCACCTCCTTCTAATTGAAATGGGTCATAATGAGATAGAACTCTCAAACTATAAACTCTAGAAAGTCCTTTGATGAATATAGATTCAGCTCACCATGAAACCTAGTTGGCCCCTACCTATGGAACTCATGTGACATTCTTAACAAACATGAATCATCAACATAAAAAAAAATTTGCTACTTGACAGAAAGAGAAACATATATCTTCATTTCTAGTGGTGGGTCTAATTGTTGTTCAATGATTGGGGGAAGCACTATTTGAATACCTTTAGGAAACACCTCAAGAATCATCCCCAAAATATAAGCCTCATTTCTTAACTATTTATTAACATGACACTATATTTAAATCCTTATTGTTTATTTATGTGAAGGGATCCTGTAATTTAATAAGACATTAGTAGCCCTAGTTTTGGGTATAAGACCCATTATTCTTCTATTTGGAGTCCAATTTATGCTCAGGTTGTGTTTCAAGAGGTTCTGAGGTATTATGGTATGTTTTTTAGGATTTTATGGAGTTTCATGGTTTTTTCATGGTTAGTAGAAACTATAAAACTACTCTAGGAAACCATGCTAGGGAGGACAGTGGGCATTGGGAAGGAGCATGAAGGGTGCACAGTTTAGTCCAACAATATGAATACCCCATATACTTTTTGAATCATGAAACATATGGAAACTCATAGTTGGAACATGGTTTGTCAAACCTATGATCCAACCATGAATGGTATGGATTTAAAAAAGTAGTGCCACATGTTTGGGGCATTTTTTAAAAAACTATGAGGCCTAACTATGCGGCATACAATTTTCCCTCCTTAAAATGTGGATCTAATATGAATTATTCTATTTTACCCAAATTTTTTCCTAATCCTCCCATAAATCAAATTCATTTTTCTCCATAGGTACAATAGATGATCCTCTTATACTCATGAGTGATTCTTAGGTAAACCAAAGTGCATTGGAGGCCCAAATTCATCTATAAGTACTTGTTATTCCCCATTCTTATTTGATACATATTTATTCTCTCTCTTCCTCTCTTAGAACCATAGATATAGTCTATTATAGATAAATATATCTGTTTTGAATTGTTTATAATGAAATCTTATTGGTTCTAGTGAAGGAAACGTGGGTTCTGAGGAGATCTTGAGGTTTCATTATTTTGTTCTTTATTTTCACCAATTTTTGTGAAGTATGTGGATTTTCTATCAACTCTAATTAATTTATAACTTAAATTATTAGTTTTAATAAAAAGTTTCGATTAAAATTTTTTGGGAATCCTTGTAGTATTCTTGGTGGAAATCCTTATTGGTTTTGATATTTAAATTTTTGGGACAATTGGTTTTATTTCAAAAAAACCTTTTAATTTAGGATTTTAGAATCATGGTTTTATTTTTATGCATGGATTGTTTTTGAAAATGGTCTAAATAAATAATGGTTTTTGAAATGGTTTTACATGAAATTTGGAACACATGGTTCGCGTGAGTTCATTTTCATTATAGGTGACTATGTGGAAGTGGTGTGTGCCATTGTGGAACCAAGAATTTGTTATAATGTGATGACTTGGTAAATAAAATAGAAACTTATTAGGAGTATGGAACTATCACATGTGTTTTCATGGTGTGTGTGGAGATGTGGTTATGGGTATTCCAAATGATTATAAAAAGGTTTTATGATTCATTTATTTATTTCCATGGAAAAAATTTATGGATTTGTTATAAATTATATTACTATGTGAATAAATTTTATAAATTTTGATAACATGTTTTTTTCCATTGGAAATATATGGGAATTCATTAGAGAAATCCTATGGAGTTTAGACTCACTCACTTCTAGGGAAATTTTATATGTGTGTAGATGTCATCTATAGGGATATATGTAATGGAAAGGTGTCCCAATTATTTATTGATGCTTCTTGATAACATGGGAAGGGCATTTAGAGTTCGATCTTGGAGTAGGTTGAGTTTTTCTAGTTGATGTTACCTTGGAGTTTTGAGATTTGTGGAATTTTTGTCTTCTTTGAGTATGTATTTTGGATTCTTATTTTAATTTAATATGGTTTATTGGTTTGGTAATGTTTTTTGTTTTATTTGGAAAATTGGTTCATATTCCCTAGTGCATATCCTTGGGGTGTGCCAGTGATCGTTGTGAAGAATAATGATGGATAAATACAGTTGTGTATCGACTACTATGATCTCAACAAGATCACCATAAAGAACAAGTATCCTCTTCCAATGATTTATGACTTGTTCGATCAGCTATTAAGAGATCAGTACTTCTCAAAGGTGGATCTTAATTCAAGATATCATCATATAAAGTTGAATAAAAAATATATTCAAAATATTTTCTTCCATGCAAGGTATGGGCACTATGAGTTTATGTTGATACCCTTTGGACTTACTAATTCCCCTACAATATTCATGGATTTGATGAATAGAGTATTTTGACATAAAATCAACTAATATTTGGTAGTGTTTATCTATAATATTATCATCTACTCCAAGATCATGGAGGAATAGGAAGAACATCTAATTCTTGTGTAGGTGATAGTAATTAAGGATAAGTTGTTATAAAAGTTCAAAAAGTGTGACTTTTGGATATAAAAAGTCACATTCTTGGGACAAGTGATCACAAATGAGGTAATTTCTGTGTGCCCATGAAAAAAAGGCAATTAATGAATTTCCCAAACCCACTAGTGTCATGGAAATCCATAGTTTTATTGGATTATTAGGGTACTGTCTACATTTCGTGAGGAATTTATCATGCTTTTCTAGCCCAATAACTAAGTTATTGTAGAAAGAGGTAAAGTTTTTATGGATAGAAGAATGTCAGGAAATATTCAAGAGGATAAAAAATTGGTTGATCACAGCACTTGTAATCATATTAACAAAAAGTGGATAATGTTTTTTTGATATATAGTGATGCTTCAAAGAAATTATTGGTATGTGTGCTCATAAAAAATGATAATGTGAGAGACTACATCTTGAAAAAGTTGAAGATCTATGAGAAGAACTTCCCAACACATGATATAGAGCTAGATTCTATGATTTTTTCCTTAAAAATATGGTTTCACTACCTCTATGGTGAGAATTGTGACATATATACTAATCACAATATCCAAAAGTTTATATTCACACAAAAGGATCTCAACATGTGTCAAAGGATATGGTTAGAGCAAACCAATGACTACAATTTCTCTATTCACTATCATCCTGGGAAGAAAAAAAGGTAATTGATGATCTTAGAAAAAAATAATCTAATACTCTCTCTGTGATGAAGATTGAGAATGATCCTCTCTTATTTTATATTCAAATAATGGATTTTGAAATCATAATCGTACATAATACATCCTACCTAGCCCAAATCATTTCCCAACCATCTATCCAAGAAAATATCAAGGAGGCACAAATGGATAATCTGGAGCATCAAAAGAAGGTGGGTTCTGTAAAGGAAGGGAAGCTACAAGAGTTCCATATTGATGATGATGGTGTGTTTTGGTTTAGAACAAGGCTTTTTGTGCCTTATTCACCTGAAATAAAGAATGAGATATTGGATAATAAACATAGATCCACTTTCTCTATCTATCCTGGTATCACCAAGATATATTGGGAACTCCAAGAAAACTTCTGGTGGGACAACATGAAAAAAGTATATTGCAGAATATATCTAAAGGTGGTTTCTATGTTAGTAAGTTAAATTAGAGTATTATAATTCTTAATGTATGATGAAACCATTGCTTATACCCATGTTTAAATGGGAGAATGTCACATTATACTTTGTTACTGGTCTCCTAAATACATACAAAGGAAACAATATGATATGGGTTGTGGTGGACTGACCCACCAAGACTTCCCAGTTTATCCCAATTTAGGAAGATATCTTTCTTGAAAAACTTGTTGAGATATATTTTAAATAAGTGGTGAGACTTTATGGGGTTCCTCTCTCGATTGACACAGATCATGATCTAAGTTCCACATCTAAATTATAGAGGAGTCTTCAACATGCTTTGAGTACTATATTGAATTTTATCATAGCCTATCACCCCAAAACTGATGTTCCATCTAGAATAACTATTCAAACTCTATAAGACATGCTAAGATCCTAGTCAATGGAATTTAATGGTGGATGGGATCAATATCTCCCCTTAGTTTAGTTTTCATAAAACAACGAATTCCACTTGAGTATTCAGATAGATCCATATAGATATCTATATGGAACTCGATGTAGAACCCCAACTTGTTGCGATGATGTTGGTGAATGAAAGATACTTGGACCTAATCTTGTGCAAGAGATTATAGAGGAGGTTCAAGTTATCTAGTAACATATCAATTCTATTTAGAGCCGTAAAAAGTGATATGCTAAAAACTATTTATGGGACATGGAATTCACCATTGGAGATAAAATCTTCCTTCTAATATCACCATGTAAGAGATTCATGTGGTTTGAAAAAAAACAATATTAGCCCAAGGTACATTATCCCCATGTAAAACCTTGGTCGCATAAGATCAATGGCCTACCATCTTGTAATTCCACTAGGTGTGGCTCAAATTTATGATGTGTTCCATGTATCACTCTTGAGAAAGTACATACCTGATCCCTCATGTTTACTAAACTCAGAGGTGGTACATCTGGAATAAAATATCTCTTATAAGAAGTAGCTAGTAAAGATTATAGACTGCAGAGACAAGGTTATACACAAAAAGGAAACCCAACTTTTTAAAGTGTTGTTGAGGAACCATAATTATGAAGAAGCTACTTGGGAACCAAAGGAGGCGATGAAGTAGAAGTACCCTCACCTGTTTATGTAAAATGAAATTTCGAGGGCGTAATTTCAAAAGGGGGAAAGTATGTAACGTTCCAAACTCTTATCAAGGGAATTTCACCCTTCTTTTAATAGTTTAATATATTATAAATCAGATAAAATCATATAAAGAACATAATAAAAATTTTATAAAATAGGAATGAATGAAATAAGAGGTATTTCTAGAAATTAAGGAACCTATACCGATAGAATAGTAACTTGACCTTTGGAATAGTAACATGAACCTTAGGAATAGTAAACCATCTAATAGAATATTAACTTAACCTTTGAAATTAAAAATAAAATTTAAGTATCTTATGACTGAAAATATGATATATTTATTTCATTTTATAAGTAAATAAATTTTTTAAAATGATAAATTAAGCTTTAGTATTTTTGTAAGTCATAAATATTTAATTACAATTTATAATTAATTTTATACTTTTAAAGAAAATATATTTTCATAAAATATATTCATAAATCACTAATTTTTTATCTAATGATTATAATATTTTTTTATTATACCTTAATTAATTTCTCAAAGTGTTAAAAAATCATTTTTAATTTTAAAATCTGTATTTTTTGAGTAAATGATTATTTTAATTAAAAATTAAATTTCTCATATTAAGAAAATTATTTTCATAAAATATAGTTCATTTTTTACTTTTATACTTCTAAAAATGTTTAGGGTAAATTTTTTATATTTTATGAAATACTTTAATTTTTGGTGAATAGTACAATACAGTAATTTATGGTATATATACATTATAAGTTAAATAAATTATTCATTGAGTCATGGATGATTTAATCACCATAATATAGAATTATAATTATTTATTTACTATATTTAGTGATTCAATCATCACTATTTCTTTTCTTTTGTAAAATTAATAATCTAATGAATAAAATAATGAGAAAACACCCCCTCTTCTCCACTATAAATATCACCTCTTTTCCTCACACCTCTCAAGCTTTGAGCCTATTCAAAACCATAGTCAAGTGTCTTTGCAATCCCCTATCCCACATCCATGATCCCTTGTTCTCATCAAAAGACCAAAACCTTTTCCCTAAGTAGGTTCTAAAGGATGATAGATTTAAGAGGTAAAATCATCTTCCTTTTTATTTTAATTTATTTTAATTTATTTTTAATTTATTATTATTTAATCACCTCCTCTATAAAAAATTTCATGATTACTCCAATATCTTTTTATAATATAATCATATAATTTTAATGGATTATCCATCATGAAACTCCCTTCTCTCTCTCTCTTCTATTCAAAAAATGAATTCATCGTCGGTGATGTGTCAATTTACCGACATCGTGGCCGATGCATTTTTATTTTACTCTAACATCATCCATTATATTAATAAAACCTCTACAATGGTTGGTAAATAATTTAAAATATGTTTTATAACCATTTTTATGTTATGGATCTAAAATATTTACATAATTCTAAATGATAAATTAAATTGATTGTGCTGAAATTGAAAACCGCAAAAATTAACCCAAACAATTATCATTAACTATTTATCTAATGATTCATCCTAATTACATTTAACCAATTGATATATATATATAACTATATAAAGATATTTATGTTCATTAATAAAATATATTTTCAATTATGTATATTTATACCAATTACACATAAACTTCCATACGCATATTCAAGTAAACCCATCATGAAACCCAAGAAAAATAACCATCCCAAAAAAATGAAATTAAACTATATAACTCATCAAAAAGATAATAAAATGAACTTAATATAACTATAATGAATAAAATTCAGGTAAAATAGTTTCTTTATTTGTTAATGAAGGAATTTTTTTTGATTTTCTAGGACATTAAAGAGAATAGAGCGTTCGGACATAAGGTAAGGGGGATTCTTGAACCCAACTCTATTTCGTTGGGTTTTCCCTTTTTCACTCCATTTTGAGTGTGGATATTCCTTTAATGTTACTTAAATATCATTTCCCAGTCATTATATTATATTTTCTTGGATATTAATGTTACTAATCTAGTTTTATGACAAATGTGAAGTTTTTTCCAAAATAACACTTCTTTCTAAAAACACATCTTTTAATTCTCGTGAGATTGTTTCTTCTTAACTCAAAATCAATGATTCTTATACCAAATATGTTATTCCCTATTTCTTTTGTGAACCCCAAATATTATTCCTGAATTTATTCTTTATGAAATAAATCCACTTATTTCCATGGGTTAGTTTATGTCTAATATTGATATACATTCTATGTGGAATGCATGATAATGTTAATGTTATGATGTGATAGGGGCTCCTGGAATTATATAGTGTATGTAATGATATGATGTGATGGGTGATCCCATAATTATGTAGAACATAAATTAATTTGGTAATGTGTTGTATCTCAGGATATAAAATGATTTATGTGTGGTAGTTTACCAATAATACATGTTTAATTTTTATGCATTACCACTTTACATGCCTTTATTTAATGATTCCTCTCATGATTATGAACTTATGCCTATGTTATGATGATAATGATTATACTCACCTCATGTTATATTGATTCCTATTCTTATTTATCCTCTTATTGGTCTTTTATGTCACCCATTTATTTGATGTATATCCTCAAGTTATTACATGTACTAAGAAGAACACAAGGGACACTAAGAAGCTATAAAATAAAAAATTAAATATATATTTATGTTTTATTTTTTAAATGTTATGTATGGTCCTAATTTTCCCCAGACACTAAACCTTTGGATCCTAGTTTTTTAATTATTTTCTTTTGTTTATATTTAAAAGTACATAATAGATATTTAATGAAAAGTAGTGTCTCTATATTAAACATTTTCTTAGGCATTAGAGACACCCATATCACAAAAACATTGTCTTTATTAAAAGTATTGTATTTGGGGAAAAATAATGGTATATCTCTATTAAGTGTACATAATGACTAAACTAACATCTTAAAATAAACTTCAACTCCCTATATTACCCATTGGTAGGTTTTTATTGGACCCACTATGTTAAATACCTAAAGGGGTGAATTTGGATATGTCGAAGAAAACCATTTCCCCTTCTTGAACTTGTTCCATAATTAAACAATATACACTTATATCTCCTCCCTATATCAATGTATAAAGATAAATGAAAACATACATGAGACATAATAATTTTTCTTGGTTCATCATATCTAATCTTTTCCCAGAAGCATACAAAAAAATCATGAAGGTGTACTAAATCCACTATAGTGTACTACAATCTCAATGTTCAGAGCGGACCCACTCTCCCCCTAGATCACTTTCAATCGCATGTTGAATGATCACTACTCTCTCTACTGAAGTTCACTCATTGTTACTTCAGTATATAACTTTTTATTTCTTTAATAAATATTATATACACTATAATAGGTGTTCCATAAATCTCATCTTTTATCCAACTTATGTTTTGAAGTTTACCATATAATTAATGGTAAACACTTTATAAATTTTCACAACATATAATTTCATACAACCATTGCACACATTTTAAAAAAAACATCCTAACATTTTTTGATACTTTTCACTTTCATAAAACTCACATTATTCTAGAAACACTCCAAACATTCATGAAACTCTCTTGGTCATATTTACACAAGACCCATTCTTCACTTAACTAATGTTCACAACAAATATTTTCATAATAAATTTGTTTGAACAAATCTTTCAAGAATTAAGAGCCTTTATGTATTATTTAATTCTTTCTCATACCAAATTAGGGTGGTATGGCCCTATTTATATGCATTCTAAACCATTTTTTGAAATTATATGATGTTTACTAACCTTTAGTGGAATATGGAATTTCATGTTCATAAAAATCCAGCTTCATGTAACTTTTGAAAATATTTTTTACTCATGAAATATTCTAAAATAATCATGTCACCTTAATCATTAAGTTTCATACATAACTCACCACCTTCATTCAACATTTCATCTTTTCAAGTAATTCTATTTTTTCTGAAATTTTCAAACTTTCACAAAATTCATGTGCTTTACTTATTTTAATGAGTTCACCACAGATCACTACTTTCACAAAACCTTCCACATGCTCAAGAATGTTTTTCACTAACACCAAAAATTTTCATTTTCTCCATTTTCCTTTGAAAATTTCTGAACACCATCTAGTGCTTCAAAACCTTAATACTCCTCTTTCATGGATAGCACCAACCAATCTCTCAGTAGATATAATCCAGGATCATAAGAGGCTCTCATTCCATAATTATTTGTAAATAAATTTTATCATAAATAAATTTTAACTTCAACATTGTCTTTTTCAAGTGGATTTTCCAATATACACAATAAAATAAAGACCTTGATATGACTTCGAGAGGTATTTTTTATAAACAATATTCCTCTTCGAGTTTATTGAAAATTCTTCAACCATTTATACCTCTTCAATACTTTTATTGAGAAACACTTGTGCACCATTTTTGGAAACCACCATTCATATTCTATGACTCCAAATAAAAACCAAATGTTTATTCAACCCATAATATAATCCCACATGATCCAATTGAGGTATTACAAATAAGATTTGCATGATAATTTCATCAATGGATCACTTTATTCTAAAAACCACCTATTGGATATTCCTCAATACCAAATTATGATCAATGGAAAGTTTTCTTTAATGATGTTACCAAATGTTTCATATAATTGATACCAATGTGTCACAAATTTTGGATTATGAGAAATACTACATATTCAACCACACTTTGAAACTACTATCATTAAAAACCCAAATTTTAATTATTTTATGATAAATATTGATTGAAAGATCAAATTAGGCACAAAAATAATTTAAAACTCACCCAAAATTCTTTCTCCCCCTAATTCAACATAGACAATCTATGTCCCTATTAACCACCGTAAATTTCCATATAATAGGTTTGAGAAATTGCATCTCCAATTTCTCTCATTTTTATCCCTTTTTAAACTAACCAAAAGTTAAATTTTATGTTATATGATAGGAAAAAAGCATATATGATCACATAGGTAAATCCTCAACATACATAAAGGTGGTGTTCCTCAACTACACCACTTATGTGAGGGGGGTTTATTAGTCTCTAATATAAAATTGGTACCTTTAAAACAACTATTTGGGTAAGTCCTTTTCCATAATTTATGTGACTTTTAGTTTTGTATGCCCAAACTCTAACATTAGCGACATATGCTCTACCTTTTCCTTGATAAATTTATTCTTGATTTCATTGTGCTTCATTCCTGAGTGATGGATAGAATTTTTTTCTAAGATTTATTGAAATGTAATTATCAATATTTATTATGATTAGATAATTCCCCTCAACTCCATCTATTTAAGATGTTTCTTTATCCACAATAACTACATGTAGTCTTCTGTATTCACTATATATTTAAACTCTATAGTGATTAGAGAAATGAGGTATTTTTTTAATCCAAGAAATAAAAAATCCACAAATATAGATTACACCAAATAATTTTGAATTCCTATCAATCATTAAATTTTTCAAGTATGTTTTTGTATATCCTAATAATTCTTACCAAGTTGTTTTGCTTTAAAAAACAGAAAACCACCTTGCCTTTGATATACCATAGTATCTATTTCCCAAAAAAAGTGTCTTTCCATTAGATCACTTTGATATTTCACTACCTATAATGTGGAAAATATAATTTTGGGTCATTTAATTATTAATTACATTAATCTTCAAATGATATTCCTATATTCCATAATAATCATAACTTTTACTTCGATATCCCTTGAAAGTTTCATCTAGGTAGAAATCGAAATTGTAATCTCCTTGGAATCATCCATTACAAATATTCTTAGAACCACTTTGGTATATTTAGATTGGGATATAAATATACCAATTTATACTTGTATAAATTAGATACCAAAAAAACATTATCTCATCAATCATTGATATTTCAAACTCACACTTCATGAATTCAAAAAACTTTTTGCATTATACTCTGTCTACTCTACAAAATATTATTTCATCGATATACACTAGCATCATCATCCTTATATATATATATCATTATTTAAATAGTGACTGTAATTAAATACACTATATTAAAAACTAGAATTTGTTAAGTATTGATCAAATCATGAATACCATTCCCTTGGTTCCTACTTCAACCCATACAAAGCCTTCTTCATCTGGAAAACGTTTTTCACATAATCATGGATAAGAAAACCTTATAACTATTTTATGTACACCTCATATTCTAGAACTAAATTTTTAAATGATAACTTTAATCCATCTAAAAAAAATTGAATTATCTTTTCACTATTATGGATAAGAATATTCAACTTGTATCCATCATTACAACAAGTTAAAATGGCATGTCAACATTAATGCCCTCTATCTAAGAGTACCACTTTCATAAAAATAGTTTTTTTTAATAACCATTTCTTATTTATTCATATTTATATAAAATACCTTTTCATTTTGATTATGTTATTATCTATCGACCACAAAAATATCTTTCACATCTATTTATTCTTGATTCAGTCTAGCTCTTCATTTATATACTAAACCCAATTCCCATCTATTATTGTTTCAATAAATAATTTTGGATTTAATTATAGTAGGAATGATATTATTTGTAGATACTTCTATATATTAGTCTATATTAGGGATATCTGATCAAAAAAATTATTCTTCCTTTAAATTATTTTTCAACTTCTCTATAGATATAGTAATAACGCCATAATTATAATAAACTTAATCTTATTCTGAATAAACTCTCCTATTGATCAATATTATTATTATATAGTTACTTATTGGATGAAGATTATTCCCATTATCTACTAAAACAGAATTACATATCTTCATAACCTTTACAAGTCATTTATTAAAGAATTTATTTTTATTAATTTTTCCCAAGAACCTAAGAAATATCCCTTCATCTTCATAGGATACAATCTTCCTAGGTTTCTTCTAATCTAGAATGAATAAATTTCTTACAAAGACTTAAAAGTATATCAATTCAGTAATATTTTCATAACATATCTTGTATATTTTCTTATCTTCTCTCAGGCACAAAAAAATCATATAGGAAATGTAGACCAATTTCAAAATCACTTCTTTTTAAAACTTCTATGGTAGGTCTTTCCCAATAAGCATAATTATGCCCATGTTTTTTATGATCCTATTTATTCTATCAACCACCCATTTTCTCTAAGTATTTCTCATTTATGAAACTTGATACCTTATCTGAGGATTCTTGAGATAATTCTCTACTTGGATGTTTTTTGAACTCCATCTCATTGTCAATTTGAAAGTTTCAAATTTTCTCTCCTTGCATCTATTCAACCTCTCTCTCTTATTTCATTATGAAAATTAGCACATAAAAATTTTGATTGATGACCATTATCAAAGCCATACAACTATAATATTAAATTAAAAGAACAAAATGTCTATTTCTATCAATGTATATTGATGAAATTGGTCTACATACTTCATTATTCACTTGCATAAGCACTCTTTTTGACTTTTGTTCTTTGTATTTTCATGTCTTCCATTGGATAAAAATCATATAACTCTTTCTCCACTCACAAGGTATAGATTACACTTCCCATGATTCCCTTATATTACCACTGAACCATATTTTTCCTTGATGGTACACAACTTCTTAGTAAATATTATTTCATGTCCTGAGTCAAATATTTGACTAATACTAAGAAATTATTGAACAAGAACTTAAAAAACCAAGAAATTTTTGCATCTTATATCTTTTCCCCCCAATTTTGGCTTTACTACAACCAATAATATTTAGGATTTCATAATTTTAAAATTTTATGAGATATTCCATATCATTATAGATTCCTAGGATAAGAAAATTATTTCCCATCTTATGGGAAGTTCATCCACTATCAAATATCTATACACTAGTGTGATATGATGTTTTTAGGGTAATCTATTCAACCACTTTCCACTCAATTCATTTTTATTTAATCCATGTATTTGGATTCACACCCGATGTTGGTTGACATTCTTGATATTATTCATAATATGATGCTCCAACCTCATCATGAAAATATGAAAATTGATTTTTTGTTTTTAGTACACTTTATGATTCCTTGATCTTATTTTTATAAACACTTTGGGTCTTCTTTATCATGGCCCCATGCATTTTTTATGAGAAACATCAGTACATATTTCCAAATCCTCTACACCAGAAACTGTGGCCATCAAAATCATCCCTATAATATTGAACTCTTTATGGTTTCCTTTTTTTCTCTTGATCCCTTCAGTACCTCTTGGATATGGATTAAACATTTTTTGAATTATCCATGTTTATATAACAATAGCACCCAATACGATGTGCATTCCTACATACCATTACTAAAGCATTAGTTGTCCTTGGGGTTCCCCGATTATAATTCATACCTAAATAAACCTTCAACATCAGAGTGAGTTCTTGTTTTTTTTGTAAGATCCACCATTAATTTATATTTATAATAAAACCACATACCATCCTTGTAATTCAAATATGATTATTTCTTCTACTAATAGTTCTTTATCTCATTGTATAGACCTATATGCTCTAATTTTTCCTTTTATATCTTTTGAGTGATCTTTTTCCCAATTTCATACTAGGATTCAAAAATATTTCTTCACATTAAATATTTCCTTTCAGGCTAACAACTTCCTCTAGAATTTATTTGATGCATTTTACCTGATCATTCACTATCTTTATCAATAAATTTATAACCCTAGACTTTTCTTAAACTTTAGCCTTATACTCAGTGACTTTCTTTAAGTTTTCTAGATTTTAATATTTAGTATTTTCAATTTCTATCTTCGTATTAGACTACTATTATTCTTTATATAATATATATAGTTTTTAATTAAGAACTACTCTATTTTTTTCATCATTTTGGATCTATAAACATTTATCTCTTTAAGAATGAATTCAAATTCAAACTAGAGATCAAATATTTCCTCTAATTCTCCTTCGTTATCATTACTCCCTTTCCCTGTTTGGAAACTTCCATTTACTTCCACCATAAAATTTTATTTATGGTATTTGTACTCTTTATTTTCTTCTAAAATAGTTTATTCTAAACTGTAATTTTTTCATGAAAGTGTGTTTTTCTTTATGAAGTAAGTTTTCTTGGTGATTACCCTACCATTAACAATGGTTAAAGACTTAATCATGGGAATTTAATCATCTAAACCATCTTCTTGAAACTTCTTAGAACACTTTTCTATAATGTTCCAACATTTCCAAATTGAAAAAATGAAAGTGGAAGTTTACTTTTAAAATTTTCTTTTTCTATTTATAGATTTTATGAGAGGAATGGAAAAATTCATCCACCTATTCTTTTTCCTGTATATTCTACATGGTGAGCATCATTATAGACAAGAATTTCTCCACCTTAGACTTCCCCTTTCCCACCACCTCATTATCCTTATTTATCATCTTGTATATGAAAATAGTACCAATAAAAATATCCAACACGATCGCCTTTGGATCATTATTCACAATAATATTAACTTTAGAATTAAACTGGGGTGGAAATATTCTCATGATATGCTTAAATATATTAAAATTATTGAGGGTTTCTTAGAGACTATTCTCTTCCTCCATAATCACATTAACCCAAACAAATAATGCATCAATAGATTCATTAGGGTTCATTATAAGGTCAATATATTTATTTTATAAGACATGTAGTTTTTATTATCAAACTTTTTAATCAACTTCTTAGGTATTTAGTAGTTTCTTCCATACATACTTTGAGTATTTTCACAATATCACCTTCGAGTATATTATATTAGATATAGGTCACCCTAAAGCATAAAAACTCTAGAATCCATATCTTGTTCTTTTTATTCTATGTATGATAAATCTATATTGTCCATATTGAAATGGATCCCATGAATAATAGTTGTATACACATATATGCATAAATATTATAAGTAGTGTTTCATCTAATTCTTCTATAGTTGGAAATTTTTCCAAAAAAGATCAAAATACATTTTTAATTGATGAGCTTAATGGATTCAAATTAGAGAGATTCATTAAATGTAACCTTTTTCTATATTAAAAATTATATTCCCCACTATGTTAAATACCCTAAGAGTAATGGGGGTGAATCAGGGTATGTTTTCTAAAATCATTTCCCCTTTTTTATCTTGTTTAATCATTAAACAAAACACTTATCTCTCTCTCTCTCTCTTCTTTCTATAGAAATGGATAAACAGAAATGAAAATATGAATGAGACACAAAAATTTAAATGATTCATCCCAACTAGGATATTATAAGGATCGTAAAATAGAATAGTAAAATTTACCAAATACAATATATCACACTCTTGTTAAAAAATTCATAGTAGACTCACTCTCCCCCCTGGTTTACTACCAGTCACATGTTGAAAGATCACTTCTCTTTATACTAAAGTGTACTCATTGTTCTTTAAGTAGAGAACCTTTTATTTCATGAATAAATTTTTTTTACACCACAATAGGTGTTTCATGGAGTTACACTTTCATCCAACTTATGAATTCTACTTTACCATGTATGTTTTGATGAATTCTTCATAGGTCTGTAAAAATTAAAATTTTGTGAATCCATTTTAAAAAATTTCAAATATTCCATTTTTTTCACAAAACAATTCACTTTTGAGAAACTCACAACTTCTAAAAAACACAAAAAAAAATTCATGAAACTCACTTTCTCATATTTACACAAGTCCCTTTATTTACAAAATTAATGTTTGTGTTAAATCCTCATAAAATAAATAAATTCTCATAACTCATTCATGAATTTAGAGCCTTCAGATTTTCATTAACTAATTCTCATACCAAAAGAGGGGTAGGGGCCTATTTTTGGGAATTAATGTCCATTTGTAAAAAATTTAATGATTTTTAATGCCCTTTCATGAAAATTAGAATAATAGGTTTGTGAAACTCTAGATTTACATAAATTTCGACAACATTTTTATTCACATAATCTTTATAAAAACATGCCATCATTGTCTTTAATTTACACATGAAACTTACCACCTTTGTGAAACATTGAATCTATTTTTGTAACTCCTAATTTCTATAATTTTATAAATATTCATTAAATGGCTGGATTATATATTTTCATGAGGTTTCCTTGAATAACCACTTTTTTGAAAGATTCCACTTGTTCGTGAAACTTTAGAACTTAAGTGGAAAAGATTACTTTTCTATACTTTCCTATAAAACTTCCTGATAACCTTATATTGATTCCATTACTCAATGATTCTATTTCATTGATAAATTCAACCAATATCTTTGTATATGAACTTTTTGATCACATGATAGTCTACCTTCCTATATATTTATCAACATAATTTTCCAATAACTACACTAGAACTTCGACACTGGCTTTGTAAAGCATCTATGTCAATACATAAAACCCAGAATCTGTGATATGACTTCAGGATATATTATTTCCTAATAGTTTTATATACTATCAGAAAATAATGATAGTTTTTATTTAGAAACTTGGAATTCCATTATATAGAGAGAGTGTGTAAAATGGTGGGAAAAACCCTTGCTACTAAGATCTCTCTCATGAAGGGAGACGGGATATTCTCCACCCTTCGCTCTCTCCCGTTGACCAATCAAAATTTCATGTCTATACATACTTAGCATCTACATTACTTTAAATATCCTTAAATATTCATCCTTTTTCCTCTGTAGCTTTAATAAAAATTTAAGTTTCACGTGTATATATATATATATTAATAACTACAAATTATTAAACATAAATCAATCATTATTGATTACTTGTTATTTATATATTTATAAACATACACATTTATATCAATATATATATATATATATATTAAGAATTAATAATTAAGAATCACTAATTACTAATAATAATTCATTTTATTAATTTAAACTATGAAATTGGTCATTATTAGCCCTTATATTTAAATGAAAAAATATAAATTAGTTATTAAATATGCTCACTAATACTTTATATTTGATAATTTATAGATATTAATAAATATAATCATAGAAACATATATATTAATTCTGATATAGACACATATTTTTATGTGTTTATATTTATATATATATATATATATTAATATATGTATATATTCTATAAATTTTTATATACTCATATATAAACATTAATCAACAAACACAACTATATATTTATTTATAGGTTAATTTATATAAATATATATATTAGTACCAATAAATTATTATATAAAAATTGTTAATTATTTATTACTTACTATATATATATTAATTAAGAATTAAGAGTTACTAAAATACTACTTTATATTAATATTAATTGTTTTTATATTTTTTAATATTTTAAATTTATTTCAGTTGGTGGTGTTTTTTTAAAACCACTACTAAATATAACAATTAGAACAAGTTTTTAAAAAAATATTGTTAAAATTAAATAATAAAAAAATAATAAATTTAGTGATGGTTTAAACAACCATTAAATGGTGGAAATTTACAAAAATACCAATTTCATTTATAATTCTTTTGAATCACCAAAACTAAAAAAATAGAATAAAAAAAATTTATAGCAATTTTGAATACTATTGGAAAATGATTTATTTTTGTAATGGTTTTCTCAACTAAGGAAGTACAAAATATATCTATCACATGTTTTTATCTTTGATAAGGGGTATTTGAAATAAGTTATTATATTAATTGAAATGTCGATATAGATTTTTGATATAGAGTATATGATCTTTATGGTATAAAGTATTCCCTTAGTGAGGGTTGTGGAATAATGAAATTATTCAAGAGGAGACATAGGAGAAATAATATCATATATGGTAGAAATGGATAGAGTTTTTCATGGATAAAGGAATCCTATGTCTTCTTAGAGATGAAAATTCATATTTTTTGGAGTATTGTAACACCCTTAACCTAGTAGGTAAGTTTCATTTTAGTTATGATGATTTTTTATGATTTAAATTTAGGATTCTTAGGAGGCAGTACCAAGAGAATGGTTAAGAACATGGTTCCTCAAACTGTGTATTCGATGGAGGATTGAATTATATTGGCGGTAGAAAATATATAGTAAAAGGATCAATTAATATATGATAGACTTCAATTTATGGTTAACATGATGATTAGCAAGATATAAGGAAAATATCAGCCTACGCATTCGACTTATTTTCCTCCATGTTCATATCTGACCATCTATTATGAATTATATATTATGAATACCCTTTATCATATTTTATATTTTTATAATCAAGCATTATATTAGGTGTAACATGCATCACTAGAAGATAGTATCAAAACATCCAAGGGTGTTAGTATATGATATTAAAGATACATCATCTAGAATTTATTTCCCTACTGATGAGGTGGCCATAGTTGGACAAAGACACATAGACTTTTTTTATGAATGGATAGAATCGTATAATAGTTGGTGACTCGGGTATACATGTTATATATTTTTATTTAATGTTAATTTAATATATATTTGAATATTTGATTATATTTAATTTTTTATATGAATATAAAAAATGAAACAAATCACTATAATATAGTAAAATACTTCAAGTTGCAGCATCTTCTAGTAATACATATCATGTATTCAAAGGATTATCTAAATTATTAATGAATGATTTTATATGGAAATAATTATCATTTTCTTATGACTACAACACATTCATAAGATTTTATACATTAATTATAATAAAAATGGATACCTTTAAGCCAGATGTTATTAATATTCTAGGCATTGGAGTATCACAATCCATTTTGATGCATGTAGATTTTGATATTTTATTAAATTAATTAATTGAATTATAATTATAATTAATTAATCTTATTAATTTAATAGGTATATTTACACTCTTTACATCCAAAATTAATCAACATATTTTTACGAATTCATGAATCCATAATTCATTTCACTAGAAGTAAAAATTATAAGGCATTTAGAAAAAATTGAATATGTCTCTGAAATTTTTATGAAGAAAAATATATATATATTGATAATTTTATTTATATATTTAGATTAATAAAAATATATTTTATATAAAATAACTTGAATTATAATTTCCTTCTTATTTTTTGGTCCCCCTAACTCAATTGGTCAGGAAAAGGGATTGGTATCAAATATTTTTTGGCATCAAATCTTGAAAACTATAATTTTTGGGGTACTATAACATAAAAAATAATGGGTAATGAAATAGATAATATAGCAATAACTTCTTACATGTATTTTTTATAATTATAATCTTTGAGGATCACCCTCATGTACCACCTTTGATCACTTTCAATGAGAACTATTGCATTTAATATTTGTGAGCATAGTCTATGAGTACTATATACAAATATTGTACATAATCATTACTAATGGGTAATATTTTTGGGTATTTGGGGAATATTGTTTGAATGTGTTATTAATGGGTGTTATTTATGGGTACTATTTTTAGAAGTTATTTATGAGTACAATTTTTAGGTACTTTTTTTGGCACAATTTCTAGGTGTAGTTTACATATTTTTTGAAAACTATATAATAGTGGTGCACTATTTCATTCTGGTACAAGAAGAACACACTACAAATACAATATATTCATATATAGTTTTTTAAATTTCGTTCAATTTTCTGCCATCATTTCATGGATATTTTTTTCCATTTTGAAACATTTTTTACTATTTAAAAATGGTTTCTCATATGAAAATAATTTTTTAACATAAATCATGGAAACCATAGTTATTTGTTTTATTTAATTAACATGGGGGTTTTTTTATTTATCTAGAAGTTTTAGAAGTATTAAATTTAATTATTAATAAATAAAAGATCATGTCTAAGAACCTGACTTTGGTAACCTATAGACAGTGTTTACTTTATTATATTGGTACATGATACAAGGGATCACACCAAACATGATCGATCAGCTTATTAACCTTGGTAAACTATTTTCATACATAATTCCCATATTACCTTGGAATATTAAAACATGCTATAAGAAACATTATTGTTTCCTTGATATAATTCATAATATACTTATTCATATCCTAGGTAAAGGAAAACAAATAAATGGTGAGCTCTTATGGGTAGTAAGGGTTGTGTATAACAGAAGCTATCATGAGTAAATAAGGAATAATAAATATGGAGGATTGGAAAATCAAAATTCATTCCATTAATTCATCAACTTCATTTCAATAAAAATCAATGGATAATATCAACATATAAAACATGTGGATAATTAAAATTTAATTATTAATAAAGGAAATGAATAACTCTAGACATTCATGATCAAGGCCTCTCAAACATGATATCACGAATCTTACCATCATTGTGTAAACTATATACCCATATAATATGAAATGTCTTATATTTTATATCTTGAGATCTATCAATTAATTTAGGGGTAATCTATAATCGATACCAAGCATTCACTTTTAATTCTTATGCATTCCTAATATTTTGAATGATAATTCTCAAAATTCCTTATGAGTTGACAATTATCCATGTTGAATCAAGAATATATAACATCAATATTTCATCATCATAACCGTAAACCATTAATAAAATGAATAAATATGGTATCATTAGATCATATCTTTAGTAAAACAAATGGTTCTTCTCATATATGAAAATACCATCAAAAGATTGTGAGAACATTTCTTGAGGAAAATACCCTTTTTCATTTTATAAAAACCTTATTTAAAATATAAAAATTTATATAATAATATAGGAAACATTTTCTTTGAAAATATTCATGTAAACATGTAATTGAGGTTTCAAATCAAATATTAGTCATGATATTAGGAAAACATTTTCATGCGGTATATGTTAAAACTAATATTTTATTCACCTATTTGGTAAAAAAAGTACCACATTTGGAAAATAATAATAATATTCCTTTTATTCCATTTTATAGAAAGTAAAACATGGGTAAAATATACTTTAATAGATCTTTATGTAATATTAAAAATATTCTAGAAAACATTTAAAAGAAAATATGGACATGGAAGAAAAAGAGTTCGAAGGAAAACATCAAAATATGATTTTTAAAAGAAAGTCCATTACATGTAACTAAATGTTAATTTTTGACCCAAAAATATAATAAATGGAAAATAAAAATGTAGAAAAACATAACTATAGGATCATAAAATTTTACTGAAGGAAATCTGAACATAAACAATCCTAAAAAAAGAGATTATAACAGAAATACATTACCTTAAGTTTAACGTGAATTGTAAGTAATTTTAACCAACTATATAATAAATTTTAATTTATTATAATTCTATACCATAACCATATAATTTTATATAATATCATATATTATCCAATTATTTCATTCTGACACCCATATATTAATTATTTGTTATTAAAATTAACTTTTCTGACTGTTAACTATTTTGTTTTTCATGTATGTTTTCATTTGATGGTATTAGTCCTGGTATCTTGATCATGGTTCCATAATATCAATAATTTTAATAATTATATTAATATCATATAAATTCCCTATATATATATCTATAATAATATATTAAATGTGAAAATGAAAAATGAATCACATTTCTTCATGGAGGTAGTAGTCTATAAGTATGCACAGGCGATGAAATAATTTTATAATGGGTTGAAGGGTAAGAAGGTAAGTGATATATTATGTTTTATAAAATAATATTTAAGTAATAAATATTATATATAAAATTTCAATTCATAATAATAATCATCCATGAATGGTGGTGAGGAAAAAATGAATTACAACACTTTGTGAGGCGATAGTCCGCGCAAATGCATGAATGATAGTTTTGTTTACTATTTGATGGAGAAGGATATGAATAAATGTTGAACCTTAAACATAATAAAAAATAATTATATATTAAAAATTATGTTATTATATAATCATGATTATCAAAAAATTTAAGTAGGTATAAAAAGATATAAAATGAAGTCAATTGATTAAAAGTTATACCTCTTCTTTAGAAAACTTCCTCTCGATTACTCCTTCATATAAGGCTAGAATTTAGATCAAACCAGAACATATATATCATGAGTAGGAATGTTATTAATGATTTTTTTAAGTTGTTTTATTATCAATTATTCTATTTAAGTGTGTATAATAAAGGAGAATTTGTTCCCTTTTCTAAGGGAGGGAGAGGACACACTCATATTTTTTTCAAAATATTTACATGTATTAATTTCTTACTCAATAAAAATAGATCCAAAATGAATCATATTAGAAGTTTATAAAGTAAATTTAAACATTCAACTAACCAATTTGTTATAAGAAGTTTTTATATATTATATGGAAAACTTATTCCTTTATTTTTTAACCTTTTAACTTATTTTACCCTCAATATAGGTGACACGTATTTACTATGGTTACTATTAATTATTATCAAAAAATAATTTGAAATTATTATATAATATTATTTATGATGATTCAAAATATTTAATCCATTTTATATTATTAACCTTATATAATTTTGTTAAATTTCTTTATTTTATGTTATAAAAAACGATGTGAAAACTATTTTAAGAAAAATGCTTGTTTTAATAAAAGAAATGATTTTATGGTAAAATAAATTATAATGTTTATTTGAATGGAATTAATAGGATTATTTTAAATTTAAATATACTTATTTTTATTTTAGACCAAACCAGAACCTAAAGGTACCTTTTAAATACTTTGTTAAAAGAAAATAACCAAAAATAGTTTTTATTTGAACAAAAACATTTTTTAGATTTCCAATTTTTTATGAATATATTTCTAAGTTTGAAATTATATTTGTATATGAATTATATTAATTATTTAATATATAATACTTCTGGAAAAAATATTTATAAAGCTTAAATATCTTATTATATGTTAAAATTTTCATAAAATTGATAGTTTTTTAAAATCAGTATTTTTCACTATTCCCCTAAAAATCAATTGTTTCTAAAAAACTCAAAAATTCATTATAAGATATTTTGACATACTGAATTAAAAAATTAAATTAATATCATCAAATAAAATTTATTTGGATTTATAATTTAGGTTTTAATCACTTTCATGAATACATTTATGTGCATAATGTTATTATTTCTTTAGAAAGAAAAGTTTTCTTACTGTAACTGAATCATAGGTGTTACATCATGTAACTTATAGATTTTATACTAGGGATTATCCTTTGTACTTGGATTTTGATTTTTTTTTAAGGCGGAACTCTCCTATAATTGTAATCACTCGTTTATTCCTTAAAGAAGTATGACCTTCCTCCTTCATCAGAAAGTGGGGGTTACTCTAATGAGGTGTTTCTTCAACAATATGTTACTTATTTTTCAAACTCAGATCCAAATCATATTATTATGAAGGGAAATATGGCTTGTTTTATTTATAATGAAAAAGTGTTCTTGGATTATTTAATGATCTTTAAGCATTATCTTATCATTTTTCCCCATGGGGGAAAGGACATGAACTGAATAATTTTCAGAAGTAGTGCCCTACAGTGGTGAATATAGATGATAAGATTAATGTTGTTACTAATGGTATAGTGGTTAGATCATTTTATAGGGTTGGAAATACTATTTTCAGTCGAGAACCTATTGTGGGTATGATAAATTAATAGACTAAGTTGGAATCTTTAGTGATTAATGTATCATGTGAATTTGGATCCTCTCTTATGATGACTCTCTTACCAGGTAAATCTCAAGTTGTTTCTAGCTTTATAAGGGTAGGGGTGTGATGACTGGGGCTGGTCTTTTTGATTTTAGTCTTCCTATGGATATTTTCTTATAGGATACTAATTTAACTATTTATCTTAGATCTCAAAAATTATTTACTAACTCTACTAGGAAATTTATCTCTTCTAATGATAATGGAAGTGTTGGTATACTTCTTGATCAAGCTAGATAGGGAAATTACCTATCTTTGATACAATGGTAGGGAAATGATGTTATTCCTATTAATGTGCATTACTTTAAGGATTCTTTGGAGGGCTATCAAGATTTTAAATACTGTTAACCTGGTGTTTTGTATCATCAAATCTTTAATGGTTAAGGAGAAATGAATATCGGTGTGAAATAAAATCTAGATCCCAAGGCCAAGAGCATTGGTGGATACTAATCTTAAAATAATTCTTTAGATAAAGAAAAGAAAAAGGTGGTTGATAGTGAGTGATTCACTTCAGTACCACCAAAAAGGACATTGTGCAAGGGTTACTCCAATCTCCCAATAAATATTTCTTCCAAATCATCCATGAAAGCTTAAAATTCTAAGGTTAATCTAGAGTAGTGTAAGGACAATACTGGGTTCTAGAGCATCATTCGCTAAGGTATCTTATAGTTTTACTGGGAGACTAATCATGAGTATGATTATGCAAAAGATTTTCTATATTATGATCACTAATTTTCTATCTTTCCTTCCATTTAGATGAGGGAATGTCCATATATCAAACCCCTTCCCAACTCTTTTTTCTTTGTTCTTGTTTTACTTTTTTAATAAATGGGAAGAGGCATTTTGTCCTCTTTATAAGATCATTTTATATTAATAAATAATAAATAATAAATAATAATTTATGAATAACATATATATATATATATTAAAAATTAATTTAAAATTAATAATGATATTATAGAGTAAAAATATTAATTATTAAAATATTAATACATAATTATTATCTATAAATTATTAAATATAAATCATTGATTGTTTAATATATAATATTAATTTAAAAAAAATAAATATTATTAATTACTAGTTGGAAAAAATAATAATAAAATTATTAATACAAATTATAAATATAAAAAATCATATATATTGTAATTAGTAATTAATTTTAAATTATTTATTATCAAATAGTAATATTATTTTATGTATTTATATATTTATGTATACTTATATATCTTTATAATATTATGTATACATTTTTATATTTAAATATAAACATATGTGTATATATATATATTTATAATTACATTTATAAATACATATAAATATATACAAATACGCGTGTATAAAAATATATGAATGCATTTAAAATATTTATTTATATTGATTTATATATTTATATATTTATATATTTATATATTTATATATTTATATATTTATATATTTATATATTTATATATTTATATATTTATATATTTATATATTTATATATTTATATATTTATATATTTATATATTTATATATTTCTATATTTCTATATTTCTATATTTCTATATTTATATATTTATATATTTATATATTTATATATTTATATATTTATATATTTATATATTTATATATTCATATATATAGTTATATATATATTGCAATCAAGGGGTTGTGTGCTTGGTTTTCCGATAATTAACGATGGTTGATGATGATGAATGGATGTTAGAGGTGATTATTGCAACCAAGAGGTTGTCACTAATGGTTGATGATGATGGATAGTTGTTAGAGACGATTGTCACAACCAATAGGTTGTGTGTTTCTAAGAGGTTATGAGAAGGATTTGTTGAAAATAACTAAAGGATGAATTTTTTGAATTCATGACCAAAGTAAGAGCATACATTGAAGACGTGGTTATGTGATGAAGTTGTATATGGTTAACCATACAAGGGAACCATACAATGTAATAGTGATATGAAAAAAAATTCCATTGACATATATGATAATCGAGTTTTAGGATTCTCATGGAAGATTTAGAGAAGATATTCATAAGGATAAACTTTTAGAGAGATTCAAAGTGACATTTTGACATATTTATATATCATGGGCATGGATTTGAAATATCAATATTGATGTGAAATGTGAAATTTGACTTTAATGGATGTTTAATATAGATTATTTTATTTTTTTAATGCATATTTTTCTTTTATATAGTGTTATAGATTACAAAGAAATTATTTGGAGATGAACAAAAGAACTTTGGTAATGGTTAAAAACTCACCATTCCATAGTGAGACTTTTTTGGTCAATGGGAATATGTGAAATGATAGGTTTGATTGTGAACATTTTGGAAGATATTATTATCTATAGGAAATTCATTTAAAAATGAATAGGTTATTTAGTCCATGGGAAAAGGTTTTTTGAGACATTAAGGATCAAGGGAAGGGTGGTGTGGTAGGAGATGAAGAATGATAGAAAGAGAATTACCTTGAGCTAATTCTCAACTCTATGGAATATATGCAGGAAAGGATGATCAAACTAAATTTACCAAGGGAGGATTTAGATAGAATATAATAAAGAGTGATACAAATTGATGTTAACAATGATCAAAGGGCCTCGATTAATCAACAATATTTGATTTTGGAAAGGGGGTTCAATTAAAGGAACACAAACATAAAGTATTACTTCTATACTTGTGACAATATTTCCACTGATTTTGAAGACTTAATCAAGGAAGACCTGAGTACAAAAGTTAAATCACTTAAATGGGGATTATACCGGGTAAGAGACTCTTATATTGTTAGCCTAGTTTTTAATGATTATGTAACTTCCGTTTGTGTTGGATGATCCTTGACTTTGAACAACTTGGTTTCTAACTTTTTCCTCAAAAGTAATTTTGAATAAAAATTTAATTTTATGTTCAAAAAAGGATTAAGTGAAGTAGGATTATTTTGTAGGACCACAACTTATAAGATACCATAATTGGATTTTATAATATCAATAAAAATGATGAGGCTCACTCCGAGAATTTTCATTTCATTAGAGGAATATTGTAAGAATGATATAAATAGAGTGTTGAAGAGCCTCTACACTATGGTATAATGCATTTTAGGCATTGAGCTTTTCAAGTTGAATATTAAATGGGTTTTTGAGAATTGAATAAGATGTTTCAAAGGTACATTTCTTGGTAAATTATTACATCATGTTAAAAACTAGACCATGTCATGGTCCATATTGATTTAGTATAATTTAGGATTTAAAATTATTGAAGACTCTGGATATAAAGTTGAAAACATTGTGTCATGTAGGGTAGGTAACTGAGTTAGAGCCTAAAATAGGCATCCTATGGTGTTACCACCATATAGTGTACCTGAACCAGGAGAAATAAAGGGAAATATTTTGAATAAAAATATATTTATCATGAAGAAATATTAGGGGATTTAATATGAATTGAAGAGGTGTGCATTACCACACTAAAACTATAACAACTTGTACATAACTGACCCGTATTTATTAGTTTGATATAAATTATTTTGAACCATATTACAACATCATGATATTTTACATTTTTAATTTTAGTTAATTATTAAAACATGTAAATTTTCATAGGGAACACCATCCTAAAGTGTACATTTTTTTCATAAAATCAAGTTCTTATCTTTACACTCCAATTTTCATCCGTGATACACTATCTTATTTTAATAAATAACTTTATTTCTATAAGTATAAACTTATTATAGTACTTATACATCTTTAATACATATGAAAATTTTTTGAAAAAATGGGATGAGAAAAAAATAAATGTATATAAAAATAAAGGGTGCCCATTATTACTTTGAAAATTAGGAAAACTCATTTGAATATTTCCCTTTTCACATAATAAATTTTTAGCTCTAATAATAACCTACTTAATATTTAAATAAACTTATTTGGAAAAAAATTCATAAAACATTTCATATGAAAAGGTAAAGTAAAAAATCATAATCTTGATGGTTACTTGGGATGTCATAATTTTCATAATCCCCTCCCCTAAAAGGAACTCCTCCTATATGATAATGTGATAAGGGAGATAAAGATTCCCAAATCTTTTCTCCATTATGACACATGTTAGCGACAAACATCGAGGGTATGTCAAACACAAAAATGGGAGAAATTACCCTAAAAAGAATATAAGCAACTAAAGATAAGAAAATTAAATCAATAAAATCCAAATTAAAAAGATAAAATATACCGATACATACATGTAATGTCATACATACTAAAAACAACTATAAATAAAACTATAAGTACCAAAGTTAAATCCTCAGCAGCAACCTTGAAACCCAAATAGATCTTGAACCATCCCACAAGCTATTAATGTCTAATTAAATCACCAACCATATCCCAGTGACCTGAAAAATAATTTATATATATATAAGGTGAGAATAACATGTATAATCTCTAGGATTCTCCTAAAATCCTCTCATTCAAAAGATAATGAGATAATACTAAATCCTAGTGAACAACAAGTAAAACCAAATCATCATCTAAACATGTATACTATACTCCTAGACTCACTATGTATATCTTAAAAATTATTTCATACAAGTGATTATATATTATAATATCAAAAAGTACCATGATACCACTTTCCCACTGGTTTTCCACACTTCTGCAACATCGTATATCCTGAGTCATCTCTTTACATAAGTAAGTTGGTTGGAAGACACTTGGTATAACGTATCATATCATGAAACTTATGCATCAAAACATCTCATCATCATGTACCATTCACTTCATGAATCACATCATCTTATTATCCTATGCTACATCTATATATGGTAACTAAGTAGTTTCTTAGAGTAAACATAGATTGTGTGTCATGTATAATACCTCAAGTCATTATAGACTATTTACGACATACCTATAATAATACAAAGGATACAATATCTAAAGATACATGTGCATGAAATACCAATAAGTCATTATATCCATCTACACACATATATTAGAAAGGAACCCATCATGCATACCATCAAATAATACTATCATGATAAGATATAAGGTCATGAGGCAGTAGTTATCCATTTATTCCTCACCAACCTGAATATTGGGGAAAACACCCTCCTAGCGTCCACTAGGTGTTAGTATCCCTATCAACATGGTTTTGGTAAAGTATTAAACCACATAAGATACATAATATATATAGCTCACAACCACACTATGGGCATAGACCCAGTCTTAGGATGAACTATATATATCATCACTCAGACACTCAGATTCCATTATTAAGAACTAGAAATCCAATAAACTCAAAATCATACAAGGAAATCCATTTAATTAATTATTCCATTTAATAAATTATTATTACATTAATTAAATTTTATTTTTATTCCCTCTAGTCATAGTCAAACCTGTCCCACAGTTTCTCAAGATTATCATATTTATCATTCCATTCAAGCACAAAACCCATGGGTTAAATCATTTATTATTCCTTGTTAATCCATAATTATAGGTACATTATGACTCATATTAAGCTACCATAAAATAGATTCATAAACCAAGAAGAACAAGATACTTCAAGAAGTGGTTAAAGGAATGAATGAACATGTAACCCAGTCATATGTCCTTTAAGAAAAGTCATTATAAAGTAGGTATCCCATATTTCATGGAAACAATAGTAAATCCCATCATAAACTGATTGTTTCAATATCATTTCCATCCTAGTAATCTCTATGCATATCACCATGCATCCCACCATCACATGCTCCATCTGTTTCCAAAAACCTATTTCTCCTTACCTATGTCTTTTCAACCACAATCTATCCCAATCTCACATCAAATCACATAGAAAGGTTCACATTTAGATCAATCAAACAAAGAAGAATGGAAACAACAAAAAATAAACATGGAAACTATTCACTAAAATCGAGCTATCCAACCTTCATAAGAAAATTATCTCACTCAGCCTCAAGTATTTTTATTTATCAAACAATTGGTTCCTTTACATATTAGGATAATTGATTCATTTATCACAAGTTACAACCATGATAAACCTAATGAATCACCTATTAAAATTTATAGATTTTTTAAACATTATTTAAGTCTAACTTCAAATTTCATTAAACTATAAAGAAGAATGATTTCAATTAACATGACACATTATTATTTAGCCAATAATAATTTCCATCCTTAAAAATTTTAATATGCCTCTTTAAAATGTATCTAACAATAATTACTATATTTACATTCTTTATTGAATTTCCAAGAATAAAAAAACAAGATAAAACACAACAAAGGCATAAATAACACACTATCTTGAAAAATAATAGGCAAATAATGAACATGGTGTAAATACATGAAATAAATATAATAATAAACCAATACCTTTATTTATTGTGGTTTAATATTAATTAATTATAATTCCACCATTATATAAATATATAAATCATGATAACATTATTATTTCACATTAAAATAGAAGTAAAAAAATTACCCTACCTGAAAAAGAAGTTTAAACCACAATCCATTGAAAACATATAAGAAAAGAAGATGATGTCACCACCAATATGTCTTGGAGATAAGGAATTAAACAACATTTAACATTTTATATAGAAGGAGAAAAATGAAATAAGAAACACTCCTACCTCAAAAGAAACTTTCTGTGGTTGAAAATAGAGTTTCAACCCAACTATTGACATGCCTTAATTACCAGAATAGCATGGTTCTTAGTGGATGCATATAACACTTCAAGGGTCATGAACAAAAGTTTATTCATATGGAATCAAATAAATTGTGAAGATATTATAATGATGGAAGTATCATCGGTTTGGAGTTAAAGATGAGAGATCATTGGGATTTCTAGATTACAGGTCAAACATTAAATAAAAATTAATTCAGATCTCATATAATTCATAAGACAGAGAAAAATTAAAATATCTAGACATTTAAGAAACTAAATATTAAAATATAATATTTTAAATGGCTCTTAATTACATTATTTAATTCATTAAAATAATTTTATGATACGAATTAGTATTTATGACATTCTAGGTAAAACTATAAATTTTTTAAAAATGGACTAGAAACCGATACCGGTAAATAACTATAGAATGACTAACCTGCTACAAATGGACCTTGATACTACCTAACCATGCTACTTTAAAACCAACATGTTACTACCTAACCATGTTATCTTAAGACACTACTATGATAAGAAAAACCTACTAAATCCACACATCCCAACTACTACTAGGCCATAGTATCACCAGGTACTTCTACCATCAGGCCCTACTACCACCATACCCTGCTTTTACTAAACCAACCTATAACTGGTATGCCCTACTACCACTATATATTTCATCCACTATTACCTACAATTTATATACTCTCCTTCCATTATACAAATATAAAAATTTATAATTTTTTGGGAAAATAAGACTCTAAACACCCCCTTAAAACCTCTAGGCTAAGGGAAAACACAAAGGAAAAGTTTTCAAGAATTGATCCATTACATTAGATACCTATCAATAAATTATAATCCTTGAGAATTAAAATAGAACCCAAAAGGAAAAAATGGAATATACGTATATACTATCACCCTAAAAGATACATCTCATGATTCTCACTATCACAAGAGCATAACCACATAATTTATAGGAACAACAAACATAATAATAAAAAACAACTATCTTTCCAAAACTATATTAGGGGAGATACTTCCCAAAAAATATCAAGTCCACAAAAAACCTAAAATAATATAAACCCATATCATAAACTAGATAAAGGTCAAAAACCACAAAACATTGACACAAAATAAGAGATAAAAATAAAACCTAGGATACTTAGAACATAGCTATAAATAAAGTTCTCATGCACTCTCTTCCACACCACCATTTTTTTACAAGACGTGAACCAAGGGAATAACACACCCATGTAAAACCTTATCAAGGAAGACTTGGATCTCTATAGGCCACTCATTGAAGGTCAAAGATGTCTTCCCAATAAAATATGTAAAATTCATCATGAAGATAATTATGAAACTGTGACACATGGAAGACATCATGCATCTGACTCATATTTATAGGGAGTTCTATCTAATATGAAATTAATCCAACATGATCCAACATATCAAATGTCCCAAAAAATAATGGATAAATCTCACTCCCATGACTAAACCTTCACTTACCAAGACAAAGAGTCTCCTTTAGAAACACAAGATCACCAATGTTGTACTTTAGTGGTGTTCTACTATAGTCAACATAAGAATTGTGATGATCATTTGCTTCCTTCATCCTCTCATTAATTTACTAAATCATAACTTTAATTATATATAATAGTTTTTACATGAGAATTAGTGACTCTAAAACCCCAATCCAGTATAAAAGAGAATGAAAATTTTATCCAACCAAGTATTCAAATGGTTCAATAACTGTAGTGGAGTGAAAAATATTATTGTAAGAAAACTCAACCCAAGGTAGGAGCCTCATCATTAGACCTCTAAAATATAGGACACAAGTTCAAAAAATGACATCAAGAGTCTACATAGTCAGCTCTATTTGGTCATCTATCTTTGGATGAAAATCATTTCTAAGGAAAAATAGAGAGCCAAAAATCATGTTGGACACCTCTCCACGACCTAGAGGTAAAACGAGGATAAAAATAAAATATAATATTCCTTGAGATTTTGTGGAGCCTCACCACATCCTCTAGATACTTCCTCAATAAAACCTCTACTAATATCAACTCCTTGATTGGTATGAAGTGATCTAATTTCATAAAATATTCCACTATCACACAAATAGCAGCATAGCCTCCATGATATCAAGGTAAAGTAGTAACAAAGTTAATAAAAATGTTATCCCACTTCCACTGAGGAACATCTAATGGTTGTAGGAAACCACTGGGAAATCATTCTTCTTCCTTCATCTTTTGGAAAAATAAACATCAAGACACAGAATATGTAATTGAACACTTCAACTATGTCCACTAAAAATGAACTCTCAGAGTAAAATATATCTTTGACACACCATGATGTACCACTGAGGGTGAGATGTTGAAATCATAGAAAACTACCTCATCCATTACTGAAGAAATTTAAATCATGCCCTAAAATTACCCTTGGTTTTTTCCATCATTTGACTAACCATCAGGGGAATCACTATCGAAAAATCACTCTCTCTAGACCACTACCTCGATGTCCCCCAGTTGGGACTCCTCTACTTGATTCACCTGATATTACTACACCATAATTTGAAAAATAAATCCTCTTACACCAACATATACTATATCAAGATGCACATTAAAGTTCTATTCCATCACTCTAAATGTGTCAATATACTCACATATGGCATTACTTCATGACTTCCCTCTTAGTACACCAGCTATAATATTACCCCTTCCTAGTGTATAAGAAATATATAAGTCATAATATTATAATAATTATATGTATCATCAGTATTTCTAGTTCAACTCATTCATGGATAATACATACCTCATGCCCTTGAGATCAGGTAAGACAATAAAATGTTTTTTGGTGAGGTAACGTCTTCATAACATCAAGAAAAACACAAATATTTTCAACTTCATATCATGGGTGGCATAGATACACTCATGGGGGACATAAATACTAAGACCAATAAGAAAAAACTAATATCTATTTCATTATTAAATTGCCCAAGGAAATACATGAAGAATCATAGAAACCCTCGAACTAAATTCCCTATTCTTGAAAATGAAGGATTGTAGCAATGAAAAACACTTATTTGAGATTATTGAATATTATGTTATACTTGTTAGTCCAAAAAGATTATTGATGATTTATGATCAAGGCTATCATAAGAGTAGAAACCTAGGAGAATCAACCCAGAACCTCATATAATATCCTACACGGTCAAGGAAACTCTATACTTATACAACAGTCTTGGGGGATACCTAAGAAATGAATTCCTTGATCTCCAAAGGATCCATGACTACTCCTCATTGTACATGACATGAGTAATGAAACAAACATCACAATCCCATAAATATAAGATTGATTGCTTTCTGAATAGCTACTGATGATGAAGAATTCCGAAAGTGGCATGTGGATGTTAAGTGTGATCCTCCCCAACTGCAGAGTACACAAGAAGGTCTTAAATGAAAAGCACCATGAACCAATATAGTAACTCTTAGAACACTACACTCATCAGCCTCATGAAAATAGTTGGAGAGTTCATATTACCAAATAATTTCACACTAAACTCATAATATCTATAAATATATCATATAGTGATCTTTAGTATGTCCTCATATTTCACTAACTTCTGATAATATCTTGATCATAGATTGATCTTTGAGAGCAAACTTGATCCTTTAAAATGATCAAATAAATCATCAATCCATTGAATAGGATAAAATTTCCCCATTTCCAAATGATTCAAGATAAGATAATCAATAAAGAGATGTATAATACTATTGATCTTCTTTACAAATAGAACCAGTGCACCCTAAGGTGACATGCTTCCCTAAACAATACCTCGCAGTAAAATATTATCAGCATGTACTCGCAGATCTCCCAACTCAAAAGGGGACATATTATAAAAATACATCAAAAAAAGATAAGTTCATGATAGTATCTCTATCCCAAAATCAATCTACATATATGGTGTGTAACACCACAACCTCTTTAGTAAATACATTAGGGTACTCTTCTACAACTTTGGGAAACACCATTGGTTGAATGTTTAATGAACTCAGTATTAGATCATCCATCAAGTAAGAGAGGTATAGAAAATACTTATAAATTATTTTAGGGTACTACCATAGATTTGGGTAAGAGATGCACCATCTTTTATCAGTGCCAAATAGAAAGCGCTGATAAAAGGGGGGGTCTTTATCAGTACTGGGTAAAAGCACTGATAAATTTTTCATTTATCAGTACTAAAAATATAATGATTAAAGGTTTATCCTTTATTAGAACTTTTTTAACACTGATAAAGGGTAGATTCATGATGTTGTTCTTGCGCTCAACCCAGAAATCTCTCTAGGGCTAGACGGTTTCCCATGTTGGTTTTACGTGCATTCTTGGGACCTGGTTAAAGGATACATCATTGAGGAAATCCAAGGGTTTTTTAGAGGAGGCCATATCCCACGTATGGGAAGGGAAATTATGATGGTACTCATCTCCAAGGTTGAGGATACATTAGCGCTGCATCAAATCCAACACACCATCATGTGAAATTTCCCTTATAAATTTCTTACTGTCGTTTTTAACCATAGACATTCACTGAATCTTTCTCACTAGATTTCAGAGGAGCAGAATGTGTTCGATAATGGTAGATTTATCTAAGTAAACATCAGTTTAGCATAGGAAATTATTAGAGAGGTGAACCAAAAATATGTTGGTTCTAATGCAGTTATCAAATTTGATATGGATAAAGCCTTTGACTAACTCGAATGGACCTTTATTCTCATGGTACTCGAATGTATGGAAATCTACACTTGGTCATGAGATCTTTTGTACAAGTGTTTCATCTCTCCATGGATCTCTATATCTTACAAGGGGAAGATTTAAGGATTTTTAAAATTGGAACATGGGATCAGGCTAGGTGACCCATTGTACCCCAGTCTGTTTGTTATCTTTCAGGACACCCTCAGTCAACTTATCAACAAAATAATTATGGAGAGAAAAATTCTACCTTACTGATGCAGTCACTAGAAAAGGATTGTCTCCCACATAATTTTTTCATATGATACTATTTTTTTGTTAAATGGGAGTAAGAAATCAATATGTGGCTTTAACAACATTCTTGAGTAATATAGTCTCTAGAGTGGGAAAGTGGTGAATCCTGAGAAAATTAGTGTGTACCTTTCAAAACGATGTTCAGATGGTCATGCTAGCATTCTATAGAGGGATTTGGGAATTCATATGTGATATTTTCCACTAGAATATATAGGTACCCCAATCACCCCATGTAGGATTCTAATCCAACATTTCAATAAGGTGGTTAACAAGATCACTAGGAGGATCCATAACAAGAAGAATCGATTTTATCCTTCAATGTCAGAATCACCCTGGTCAATAGTGTTCTAAACTCAATTCCAATACACATACTCTCATCCCTTAAGGTTCCCAAATCAGTGATCAAGGAATTGAAAAAATTCTAGTCTCATTTATATGGGGCGCCCACTCAAATGGGAAACATCTTTGGGTGTCTTGGGGTAGGATGGATAAATCAGCAAGGGAAGGTGGTATTAATATCAAAAGTGTCTCCAGTGAGATTATCAGTGCTCATGAAAAATTGGAATGGGTGGTTATAGAGGTACAAACCTTGTGGGTAGTTTCATGGGGAAAAATATGGGAAAGACTAGGAGACTCCTAGGATGAACTCTTCTATTATATGGCTTCTAATTAACCTGTGCATAATGACTCTATGTAATCACACTTGGTGGATAGTTAGCAGAGGTGATATCAACTTTTAGAATGACAATTGGGATAGGTATATTCTTGGATTTCCTGGTCTCCTAGTTCCCGATATGAGATTCAAGAGTGGAAAAGATCTTCCAAACATCACTCAAGCAGTCTTGGATGATGATCAACACTACTTATTCGACCTCATTGATCTCTCAACCGACCCTGATCTATGTTTTTTTATTGTTTTGACATCTGGTGTTTTTTCTGGTAAGGGCTATTCTTGGATGGTGTCTATCCTCAATCTACTTGACTCCTGGGGGAGCTGCTATGGTGTAAGGATGTACCTCCAAAATAAAACTTTCTCATATGGTGGATATGGAAACAATCCCTTCCCATGGATGATCAAATCAAGAACATACGAATTCATTTGGCTTCTAGGTGTTGTTTCTACACTGAGTTATAGGAATAATCTATCATCCACTTATTTTTTGAAGGAGAATAGGCAAGCACGGTATGGAATACCTTTGGTGTTTTTACTGCTATTCAAACTCAACCGATTATATGGGGTTCCTTCCTCGACCTTCGGTTTCAGAGTGCGCAAAATAATAGTAATTATAGACAGGCGCATGCAGTGATCCTAATCACGGGCTGATGGATGATTTGGCTTACTAGGAACAAAGAGAGGTGTGAGGGAGTCACTAGTTAGATGTTGGATCTTGCTATCAGAATTAGAAATTTATTAGCTAATATTTCCCAATAGTATAAGGTGTGGTGAAATACACCTTCATTCAAATCCATCATAACCAACAGATCCATTCTTCCTACATTTACCTCTAATCACCATGGCAGGTGGATCTGATGGCTCCCACCAAGTCTGGGACTCAAATTAAATAGTGATGACTCTTATTGTTATGTCATTATGGGAGCGAGTGGTGTGGTTCATGATATCAGGTGTGGTGTTGTTTTTTTCTTTCAAATACTTCTTCAAGTGTGGTGACACTCTTCAGGCGGAGAATCATAAAGTGCAGGTAGGCCTCACCCTTTGCAGGAAAATCAACATCAAATTTTCTATGGTGGAAACTAACTCCAAAATTATTTATAACTCTATGTGTGGCTTCCTCACTGCTCTTTGGTCTATTGTATACCTCAAACATAAGTGCAGAAGGTACATCACCAACCACATGAATGTGCTCTACACCTATCATGAGGGAAAAAATTGTGGATTTCCTCACATCAAAAGCTTCTCATGCTAGGTTCATCTCTTGATTTTCCAGCTTTGATGCATTTGTCCCTAAAGGAGAAGACTTAGTCAGAGGGGAATCCCTTGGAATACACTATTTTAGGCCTCTATGACTACTTTGTATTGGCCTTTTCCCTTTCATAAAATTTAAATATAATAATTTGATGATGATGATTATTTAAAATTGTTAAATATATTTAAAAAATAATATTTTATTTGTATAGATTAAATACAAAAATGCATGTTTATAATTAATATATATTTTTTAATAATTCAAATATATATATAATGCTTTAAAAATTATTTCAAAGATTATAATTAATTAAATAAATATTTAAATAATTATATGATTATAATAAATTTCATTAAATAATAAATATATTTATTATATATATTATATTTATTATATTTATACTTATATAAAAATAATTTTTCAATATATATTTATAATTATAATTAGAAATAATTTAAGATATGTTTCTAATGAATTTAGTCAATAAATATATTGATGTGTGAGTATAATTAACATGTATACATGTTATGTATTTATCATGAATGTTCATTTAAACATTACACCCTTCTTATTATTTATGTTTTCCATATACGATGACTCATTTTTTATTATCTATACTTTACTAGTTTTATGATTCATTCATGTTATACCCATGTACCTATTATGTTCTAAAAAATAATTTTAAAATTAAAATAAATATAATTATTATATTTATAATTATAAAATTTTATTAATGTATAAATACTTTTTAAATATATTTATTTGTAATTATAATTATAACTATATATATATTTAAAAAATTATAAAATAATAATAAATACATCTATTATAATTTTATAAATATATATAAATATATATTTATAATTATAAACAAATATTTATAAATATATTTATTTATAGTTTTAATTATAAATATATATACAAATATGTATATAATTATAAAATTATAACAAATATATTTATTATACTTATATAGTTAAACATATATATAATTAAATATATATTTATAAATATATAAAAATATTTAGAAATAAATACAAATAGTTATAATTATAATTATAAATAAGTATAGATATATTTAAATAATTATAAAATTTTAATAAATATATATATTTTATATATTATATACAAATATTTATAAATATATAAAAATATATATAATTATAATTCTAAATATATATATATATATGTAAATAATTACAAATTATAATAAATATTTTAATTATATATATTTATAAAATTATAAAAATATTTGTTGTAATTTTATAATTATTTAAATATTTATATTTATTTATAATTATAATTATAAATAAATATTTATTTATTATAATTTTTAATTAAAAATAAATATATATTTATTTATAGTTCTAATTGTAATTAAATATATATATATATACATATTTATTTAAATAATTATAAAATTATAAGAAATATATTTATTATATTTATAATTTTATTAATATATATAATTAATATGTTTATTATAATTTTTTAAATATAAATAAATATTAATTTATCTATAGTTATAATTATAAATATATATATATATTTATCATATATATAATTTTATAAATATATATAATAATATAAATAAATTATTAACATTATATCTTTATTAGCGCTATTTTAGCACTAATAAAGATAGGGAATTTTTAGTGTTAAAAAAGTGCTGAAAATGTGTCTTTATCAGCACTACAATTTTAGCACTGATAAGGAACCTTTTATCACTGATTTTTTATCGATGATAAAGGTCTATCTTTATCGGTGCTAAAAAACACAGATAATGGAATTGTTTATTATCATTTTCTCATTTAGCGATGATAAGACATACCTTTATCAGTGCTTTTTAACTTGTACTGATAAAATCTTCACCTGGTTTTATAAATGAACTCTAACAGTTGGCTTCTTGTCTCGCACACATCAAACATTCATGGAAGTCGACCACTGAATTATCAACCCCTTCTCTACGCTGACCTCACCTCTGCCACTACCAACCCCTCCTCTGCTTCCAACCCCTCCTATGCCACTGTGAATCCTTCCTCTACCATCGTGAAACCCTCTTCGGGCATGAACCCACCTCTGACGCGAACCCTTATCCGCCGCAAAACCCACCTCTATCACGAACCAACCTCTACCGTGTGACGAACCCCACCTCCTGCTGCAAACTCCTCCAATATAGTGAACCCTTCTCAGCCCCAAACCCTCCTCCACCATAAACCCACCTACACCATGAACCCCACCTCCACTACAAACCCATTTGCGGCCTCTGCTACTGCTACCATCGTCGCCTACCCCGACTATACCACCACCAGACCCTACTGCTACCACCAAACGGGTATTCCATTTTTTCCACATTATTATGATTTACTAATATATAGATAGATTTTGGCTTGGTTTTGTTATATTCTTACATTATATTTAATATGAAATAAATTAATTTGAATATCTTCAAATGGAGTGTCATTGATTTAAAGACCCTAGTAGTATTATAAAAATCCTTTAAAACATCTATATTTTCTATATTTTCTAAAATAACATTGTAGGAATTAATAATATAATAGGTTTTAGAAAAAGGTCATTCACCCTTCTAAAATGAACAAGCCTCTAAAATTAACATCCTCATCTATTGTGAGAAGGAACTAGTATATTGAGATCCCCTACAACTATTTTCATCTTGTAGAGTTACATTACGTTATTTCTTTTGAGTTTTTGTGATTATCAACGGATATTTATTAGACTTCTTTGATATGGTAAAATTCTCCATAAACTAGTTCAAAACTCAAAAACATGATATCCCTTCATATTATGTTTGTTTTATTTTGCTAAACAATTGTATCATTCTTCTAACATCACTTTTTTCATTCCATTCCATATTCTTCACACACTCGTTTTTTTCATAATTTATTTATTATCAAAGATCTTATACTGAGCCATAGAGAGACCCATAAAATTACCTAACATTCAAAATGATGTAATATTTTCATTTTAAATTATTAAATAATGCTATTGGAAAAATTATTGTTAGAGCTGGTACTATAGATCTAACTAACATTATACTTTAAATTTCCAAAATATTTATATATATTTATATCATATAGTGATTATTATTCTTTTTAACATTGATTTTTTAATTTCCTTCGAATATAATTCACATTAACATTTTATAATAGTTTCCCACTATAATGAGAACATATATATTCCATAAATATATTCTTAAATAAATATATCATATAGTCTATATACATTTATCTTATATAATATAGATAATGGTTGACTATTGGGTGATGGAGTCTCATATGAAATTCATACATCTTCTCATGAAGTTCATACTTGGTGATCTCTAAGAATAATGCTCCCAAGGAAAGACCCACTAATAGTAATTCCACATGTTTTATGTTTCATTTGATATTATTATATGGAAAAATGTTTATTTTCCCTATAAATATAATTTTTTTGTTTTTTTAAATGAATGGTATAAAATATTTGACTATATACTACAACTCTATTTTCTCACATCATACATATACACATTGATGCATATATAGACTTATTTTTCTATGATACAGGTAAAAGAAAAGGGTAAACCTTTTATAGTGGTGTTCCATAGTCACTTGTTAATGATATAAGGATAATGGGATATAGAGTTCACCATAGTAAAAAAAGAGATAATATTCATTTTTTGTTATTTCAAGATATTTACTATAAAGTTCCTCTCTTACAAATAAATTTATTTCTATTTTACCTTTATATTTTGGTTCATGTGTAAACCTTTTATAGATTTATAATTAATAAAATGTTGGTTATTTTTTATTCTTGTATCTTTTATAAAGTGACTCTCTTGGGATTTATTTCTTTTTTAAAATTCATAAGTTGTTCTTCTAAAATGATTTATGTGTTTTGAAATTTTTCTTAAAAAAATTATATTTATTCAACATACCCTTAATTCATTTTAAATAGCTTTAAAACTATTTAAAAACTTGAAATCGACTTAGTTTTCATGCCAATTGTTTTTCAACTCACCTGATTGGCTTTTATAAAGGGATGTGAATGTTTTGAAAGCATATTCAATACTGGATTCATTTTAACATGGGGCATGTGAAGTTGAAAGTGAAAATTTGTAAATTCTAGAGGTATGTCTCTCATTTTAAATGATTAAGACTATTGGGTCATGAAGTATACTTGAATTCTTACAAAAGTAATTGTGGTATTGTGAAATAGTGCTTGGAGTTTATTGGTTTATTTTAAAAAGGGTGTGTTATTTTAAAGAGAGGTTTACGTAAATGGTTGGTTTTTTTAATGGGATTTCAAATGTGATTTTATAAATAGTTTTCAAAGTAAATATAAAATTTAGTTTTTCCATACTCTTTTAAGTTTATATGTTTATATAATTAGGAAAACTAATACATTATATAAGGAAGACAAGTAGATTTATTATAACGCCATGGAAATGTAATATCACTAACTCTATCAAAACCATTGGATATCCATCATAACCTCACCCCCAAAAAAGGTGAATTAATGTTCAACCCCATTGAAACTCTTAAAACTACTTTTCATCCAACATCACCTGCATGGTTTAAATTAGGGGGCCCCTTGTTTGATATTTCTATTTAGGCCTTTTCCCTGAAATGGATACGATTGATTATTAATATGAAATTCTTGATGCTTATTCATGGATGTAAAAATGGTCTCATTCTTATTAGGGTGTTAGACTTGACATTTGATTTACTATGTATTTTATATTTATTCATGTGATGATCATTTTCTTGTTATTTATCACTTCCACTTTTTTGGCTGTATCGGAACCCTATGGGTTAAGAAATGGGTCTATATGTATACTATACTTGTTAGCTCACACACTAGCTATTTTCCCCTAGTTTTATAGTTTTAATCATTTATAGGATTGTCCTTAATGAGTAATGTGTGGGTAATTCATGTGGATTTTCTATTTTTTTAGGATTCAAAATAGGTTTTCTATTGGATTTATTATAGTGTGAGTAAAAAATGAAAGAATAATTGAATTCCTTCAATGATTTTAATACAATACAGATAATAGATTTGGAACCAGGAAACAGGTATCTATAAAACAATTAGATTTTTCATCTAAAGGATAAACTGGATGATATGAAATAGTATAAGCTGTCTCTTGTTGTAAATTTATTTCAATAATTTGAAGGATTAGATTTCATTTAGATTTTGTATCCTGTTGTAAATCATATAATAATATAGATGGTTCTTGGCTTGGTTTCCATTGATGGTTTATTTATATAATAAATAGATTTCAAGATTATATTTTGTCATGGAGATTCGAAGGAAGTGATCTACATAGATTAAATTGAAGGTTTCATACTAAATGGAATAGAAGGTTCAGTTCCTGTCTCAAATGGATTTTTTTAGGCTTAATTAGGCACCAAGATAGTGTAACTAGAATTTCAATGATTTCATGGTAGAATTAATGTTCAGGAAATGTAATGTAAATAATTGCTACTATATGAAGGTGTATTATGATGGGATTTTTGTCATTTTACTTCTTTATGTGGATGAATTTATCTTTGTTTGACCAATGAAGGAAAGGTTGGAAGAGCAGAATATTGATTTATCTAGAAGATCCCAAATGAAGGACCTTGGTTCTGAAAAATGGATATTGGGGGGAAATATTGAAAGAGACTTAAATTATATAACATTTTTTAGCCTTGGTAAATTTTTATATCAACATTTTGTGTAATTATTTTTTAAAATATTAATATTACTAAATAAAATAGGATGTATATGAATAAAGAATGTATGGATTCCAATCTTATGATAAAAGAGTATGAAGATGGAGTGAAAGAGTTCATCATGTTTGTAAAGGAACATGCATATGACCCTTCTCAAATTATTTTCCCATTTTTACACTTTTTTTATTCAAGAAAAATTAGTCCAGAGGTGTTTTAATAATAATTAATCTATCACATAATAGATCTATGTTATAAATGTTGGAATAAAATTGGGGAAAAAGATAATGTAGCTAGTGGATGGGATAGCACTGTGTTTTATGGATAATTTGATATGATTACAAGTATGGATAATGAAGAAGACTATATTGAGGATTTGATTACATATATGAATGATGATGATGATTTTATTGAGGAAATGATAATGATAGCTGAAATTGAACTTTGTAATTTCCAAAAATTGTTTGAGAAGTTAAAGATTTGTGAAAAGATACAATTGTATGCTGGTTGCACTAAATATATAGCATTTTAATCCATACTAAATCTTTATAATTTTAAATAAGGCAATGTATGGAGTGACACCAGTTTTATGGAACTACACTCTCTCTTGAATGACATGTTTCTAGAATATAATAAGCTCTCGAGACAAACATATGATGTCAAATGAATGATATGCTTTATGGGTATGATCTATGAATAAATTCACACCTTCCCAAATGATTGTATATTGTTTCACAAGGACCACAAATTACTTATAGAATTCCCAATGTGTCGAACTTCTCTACACAATGAAGATGAATCTGGTCCTGTGAAAGTTTTATAGTACTTTCCGATCATTCTAAGGTTTAGGCTCTTATATGGAAATGAGAAGACTGTTGGGTAATTGACTTTGAACATAGATACAAGAGTTAAATATGGGAAACTACATCCCCTAGAATACTTTCCTTAGTGGAATATAATTGTTCATGAGTATCCTAAATTTGGAAAAGATCTGAGAAACATTTCTCTTGCATTATCTACAGATAGAGTGAATCTTTTTGGTTTTAAAAGTAGCACTCACAATACATGGTTGGTTATTTTGGTAAATTATAACTTTATATTGTTTTTATGCATGAAATGAAAATACATCATGTTATCTATGCTTATATCAGGAAAAAAACAACTAGGTAATGATATTGATATTTATTTGGCTCCATTGATCGAGGATTTGAAATTATTGTGGGATTTAGGTGCTATATTGTATGATGTTTATAGAACTAAAGATTTCACATTTAAATCCATGTTGTACGGGATGATAAATATAATTCCTACTTATATAAATTTTTCTGGATATATCATTAAAGTAACTCAATGGTGTCCCATTTGCAAACAAGGTAAAAAGTCAATTAGGTTGAAACATTTATTGAAACCCATGATTTTAGGACATCATTGATTTCTAACCTGATAAAATAATTTACAATCTTGGATGACATCATTTGATGGAAGTTTAAAAGAATTTATAGCACCATATCCACTAATAGGTGATCAAATATTTGATAAAGTAAAATATTTGGACATTTATTTTGGTAAACCATATTCAAAAATCCTTACGAAATCTGATTGAAAAAAGTGATCAGTTTGTTTTAATTACCATACTGTAATTTTCAATATGTTAGGAATTTTATTGAAGTTATGCATTTTGAAAAAAAAAATGTATGTGATAGTGTCATCAGAATGTTTCTAAATTCACCCGGTAATAAAAATGATGGAATTAAGGATAAGTCGGATATGTTTGACATGGGAATACGAGAATAGTCGGAACCAGTGAAGGGTGAAAATTAAATTTTCTTCCTCCAGCTACTTACACTCTTTCCAGTCAGTAGAGATATCAGTTTTTCAAATTCTTGAATGATATAAAGGTTCCATATGGGTATTAATAAAATATCAAGAACATTGTTTCAATAAAAAATTAAAAGTTAAAGGGTCTGAAATCACATAACTGTCATGTTTTGAAGTACGATCTAATTCCAATATATTTACTTTTCATTTTTTCCAATAATTTCCATCATAAATTAACTAAGCTCTATTTATTTTTCAAATCTATATGTAGAAAAATTTTAAACCTGGAGAAATTTCTGACTATGTCAAGATAAATTGATTTCATATTATGTGAATTAAAAATGTTCATCCCACCTACATTCTTTGATATGATGGTTCATTTTATGGTTCACTTGGTGAGAGAGATTTGATTATGTGGTCATGTACACTATATATGGATGTACCCCATTGAACGGTAAATGAAGATTTTGAAAGGGTATGTCAAAAATAGAATTTGGCTAGAGGGTTGTATTGTGGAGTGATATATTTTTGAGGATGTTGTTGAATTCTATATGGAATACCTATCTGGTGTGTAAATAATTGGTCTACCAAAATCTCATCACATTGGGTGGCTTGCGAGTGAAGGAATTTTAGGAAGATATCTTATCACAACCAATATTATAGATTGGTAATAGGCATACCTTTACATTTTTCAAAGTATTTTAGATGTTGCCACATATTTTTAAACCCACAAAGAAATTATTAGGCATTTGAATCCATCAAGGGCTAAAATATGGATATCAAATACACATAATATAAAGTTTATAGGATGGTTTCGGGACCATATTTTTAAGGATTCATATGAAAATACAAGTTTAATTTCATAGAGACTTAGATGCCTAGTGAGAGGACCAAGTGTGTATATATTATCATACAATGGTTATGTAATTAATGGTTGTACATTTTATACAAATGAACATGATGAATACAATAATGTGAAAAATATTGGTGTTACACTTATGGCTAAAGTGATGCTTATTTTTGGTACTAAGGATAGAAATCCAATTTAAGTGAATATGACGTACTTTGGAATCATCTAACTAATATGGGAGTTGGATTATACAACATCCCATGTGCTGATTTTTCACTGTAAGTGGTTTGATCACAAATATGTTGTTAAAATAGATGAATTGGGATTCTTGAAAGTTAATTTTAGTAAGGAAGGGTACAAAGAAGAACCATTTATAATGAAATCACATCTAGTACAAGTATTTTATGTTCTATATCCCACAAACCAAAAGTGGTCAATTGTTCTTTTATTGACCAAAACCACTGAAGGGTTATATGAAAATTCAACTGAGGATGAACCTTTCATTTGGACATCGCAATCATTTTATAGTGGTTCCAATGTAGATAGTGTTTTGTATATTATAGGAGACAACAATGAAGGGATTTGGATAGTCGATAGAGGTTTAAAATCCCTTCAACCATTAAAAATAAAATTTTTGTTCAATAATTAGGCTATATTATTTTGTAATATACATCATGTTACCTCATGTTATTATCTATCAACTGATGCATTTATGTAATCTAAATTAAATGTTAAACCAATTATATAGATAATGACTTATGCACATGCTATTGATCCCAATATCAAGGCACAACAGGCCTCTCGGTCTGCTAATGCTAGCAATATAGAGGAATAATGACCTTCTACATGTGTTGGTGCTCCCAATCCTGAGGAGCAACAGGTTTCTCAACCTACTGCTACTCCCAGTGGAGAGGTACAATGACCATCTGCATGTGCCGATGATATTTCTCTATATGAACATATTCATGATGTTGAATCTGAGTAAATGGTAGGCGTTGCTGGCCTGTAAATGAAAAAAAAATAGGAGCATCGTAGTTTGAAGGTGTTAGAAAAAATCATTAAAGTGAAATTCAATGGAATCAAGTATGAGGTCAGATGGAATGCGTAGGTCCAACATGTTAACCCCAACACTTACATGTTTAGTAATTAAATTAGAATCATCAATCAGCAACATGTGGTGATTGATGTAGATTCATGGAACCATGTTGTGCCTGCACTTAAGAACCTGATGTGGGAAGATATTATAATAACATTATTATATCATTTATTTATTTTACTCAAAAATAAAATAATGAAACATTTACTTACTCTTCATCATCCATTATAAGGTACATTTATATTAGATTACTCCCACAATAAATATGTATTAATTCTTTCTGGAATGATTCATAATGTATTTTTCACAATTATAACTATACATCATCTTAAAGATAGTGATGGGAAAATAAACCCACACCCACCGCATATATATGTACACCTGATAACCCAAGAATCATGAGATTAATTTACTAGATGTCGTGAAGATGTGTCTTTTTAGGTACATTGTTGCTAGTAATATGTTATTTGATGATACATGTATTCATCACTTTTATTGAAAATTTTTTATTTATGAAATAGAAACTAAGTGAAGGAAATATGGAATGACCATCCAAACTAGCATACCCCTACTATAAATCAAGGATGGGTATTCTTCACTTGAAAAAAAAGTGTTATGTATTTTAAATCTATCGTAATACTTTTATGTGAAATGAAACAACACCATAATTATGTTCCTCTATTTATATACAGATTGATGAATCTAAATCCAAATCCACTTACATCCCATGTCATGTTCTATGGAAGGAGGAACATGTAAATAAAGATGGGATACTAATAGATGAAAATACACAAAAAAGTGTGGTAAATATGTGTAAGTATTACATAATAAAAAAAATTATTTAAATAACTATTACATAACATTGATCACTTATTTTCCTATATTTTCTATCCTTAATATTCACAAGAATCAGCAACACCAATACCATATGAACATACACTATCAGTGGCCTTGAAGTGGCCACAATAGTATGGTTGCATCATAGGTGTGGGTTTTGGGGTGACACCCCGAACATATTTTGAGAAAAAAACAAGAGGAGGATCAAAGTAAAGAAATGAAACATATGAGAGAAAGACTAGATGCCCTTGAAGAACAATTATAATGGTAGAGATAGATTATGGAAACTTTTATGGGGGGATAAAAGATAAGAAACAACTGATGAACAACCACCACATGGAGATCTCCCCCACCCCCCCTCCCACTAGCTATGAGGTGATCCATTCCCCTCAAAGAGATCTCTCAGCCGAGGTAATCAATGTTCTAATACATTTTTCTATAAAATATGAATCATATAGACATGGATGCCTTTTCTGTACTAATATTCTATTAGATGATAATGACTGTGATTTATATCTATCAATTCCTATCCATCATCTTGTAGCGAGGGCAACGGTGTTTAATATCCAAAATGACATGCTACATAATAGACCAAAATCAACAGGTCATGTGAGAGTGTCAATTAGCATAGCCCATGTGTCAATCACTGAGCTACATGTTCCAATTGATGAATAATATATTCATACAGTCGAAAAAAATGTTGGAACATTCATCACATGGTTGTCACGTCTTATAAAAAATATGTCGACAAGGAGGTATTCATTTATAATTTATTTTTCAAGATAAACCTTTAACAATTAATAAAAAAAGGTCTAAACTGATGAATGTTATTACAAATAGACAAAGGGAAGGAGTTGAAACAAAATACCTACACAAAACTATCTAAAGGATTGACCAAATGATCTAAAAGATCTATCTAAAGCACCATTACCCCACTTGTTCTATATCCGCATTTATTAGCATTAAAGGTTTGTGTGGATATAAAGTTAAAAATGGAAATAGTAGTAGTATAGTTTATTGTGAAGAAAATATATATGGAGAAGAAGTTCAAGACTTTATTAGTGTTGAGAAAGTATCTGAAATCCTCGAATATGATTGGATAAGAGGCTCAGTAGTAAATATATACATGAGGTATATTTTCATGATTTGATTTTCCAAAAGCTGATATAATATTTTAATTATGACTAAATACATTTCATATTTTTGTCAATCATATATATGAAAAAAGTTAAAGGGACATTCTAATGAAAAACATTTTTACTCATTAATCCTCACATCACATCTAGAGAAGAACTAAAAATAGATACCAAAAAATGATGAAATAGTGGTAGGTCTTGTCAAATCATTTGATAGGAGAATTTCAGATGACAGAGCCTATTTAATACCAATGATGTTGGGGGAAAACTATAGAATTTAATAATATCAAATATATTTTCATTTATTTCATTACTTATTCCTTTTTTTGCTTTTAGGTAGCATTGGATTCTCATTGCGGTAAATTTGGATACTCGAATGATTTATTTCTTGGATTTAACACATGGATATCCAAAAAAATCATCCACACATGAGGGAATTTTTCAATTTTTAATACACTAAATCCAACATTTTAGATCTAAACATAAAGTTATATGATTTATATTATAATTTAATGAGGGTTCTCTTATGATAGGGTGGTGCATTAATATTTTGAAAAATAAGGAATGAGGCCATGGGTTAAGCATGAGTACCAAGATAAGTTCTACAAATAGATAAGTATCAGGGTATATATAATAATATTTAACTATCCAAAAATATGTCAAAACAAAATATTTATTCTACTCAATGTTTTTATAATGTCCAAAACAAACCAGTGGAAAATATTGTGGTTATTATGTTTGTAAATTTATGAGAGAGGTCATATTTCATGAACAAACTTGAATCCCTAAAGTAGTATTTTCAAAAATAATTACTATTTCATTTATAATATTTATTAATCCTTTGTGTATTTATATTTTTCCACTACTACTATGACTTCCTAAAATAATCATATTCACATGATGATGTATATTTTCCCAGAATCTAATGGGAAGAATACCTAATAGAATAATGTATACAAATAGCATGAAGATGTGACTTTCATAGAAGTAGTGGATTGTTTAATATTTATGTTTAATTTACTTCTTTTAGTATTACTCACATTATAATTGTTTTATTATATAGGTGGATTCCTATTTTTGAGTTTTTGTGGTTTGTTCAAATATTTCCATTTTTATGAGAGATAGGACATCGAGGTTTGAACTCAGATAATGACAACAAAGAGATGGGTCAAGAATGTATAAAGATGAATTCCCGCAACTTATTTAATTAAATAATTTTGTCATAATTATATATGTTATTTTTAATTTAGTTTCATTATAATTTTTATCTAATACTTATTTAGTTTTTTTATAGATATTTTAGGAAGTCATGCTTTCCTTTAAATTATCTAAAACGAGCTAGAAAAGAGAGAACATGTTACTTTCAAGTGGAAGTGTAAACCTCATATTGCATGAAATGTAAATTGAATCATAAATATAAATATACCAAGGGATTTATCTATAGTTGAATTCAATGTATTACTTCCCAAAAGATCTATCATGAACATTTTCATGAACAGTGTAGTAATCAGCCATCACTCAATCAATAGCACCTCAATCAGATACATAGTGTTCTCAGTATGTCTCGAAGTGTATGTTTTTAGTTTATAATATTCTTTGATTTTTTAAGATTAATTTCTTATGAACTACCATGATTTGATCCATGACTCGTGATTATGATATATGATATATAGGGTATTAATTTCTAATTTTAATATCACCTTATAACATCTTTATGCTTAGGTTATCCTTATATGATCATTGATATCTCCCTTTTTTACACTTATTAAGCATCTATGATCACCCTTTATTAGGTTTCATATAAATAGGTTATTAAGAATGGTTTTATAAATGATATTTCTAAGAAGGTTTACAGTAAAGAATAACTTTATGAGAGACTCTTATGAACTAGTTCTTTATGTTTCCATGTTTCTAAAAGCAGTGGACCTAAACTATTATGGAATGGATCATTATGTCATGTAAGGAATATTAATATACTAATATGTGATATCTATATATAGAATTTCTGGGTTAATACAGTTGGTATAATAGCAACCGACCTTCTAAAATTTTATAAAAAAGAACAAGTGACTGGTATCACTTAAAGGGTATCTTTTTATTTCAAATTGACATTACTTTTAGTAAAAATAACAAGTTATATACTGAAAACCAGTAAAATTAATTTGGATTGTTTTGATATTTTTTTTCGATGACCCATAGGTTATTTTTGATGTTTAGGAATCAACCACACCTTGATCTAATAAACGGTGTGGCTGGTTTGACTTTAAATGTGTATTTTCTTGTTAAATTGACACTAAATTTAGCAAAAATAATAAGTGACATATCGAAAATGAAGAAAATTAATTTAGATTGTATTGATACTTTAAAAAAAGATCCATTAGTCATTTTTGAAATTTAAGAATCAATCACACATAATTTAATTCATGGTGTAACCAATATGGTCAAAAGTGTCTGTTATTAGTTAAAAATTCACATTTTAGTTCAAAAACTTTCACTCATTGAAAACCAAGAAAACGTGCTCTAATTGTCTTAATAATTTAGGAAATGGATTCATAAGTCATTTGTGACATGTATGAATCATTATCATGTCAAAATGAAGTATGATACATGTCACATCCATGAATTATTTAAAAGGTATTTTTCATTTTATTTCCATTCTTGCTTTGTTTTGGGGGTTTCCCATGAATTTTGGTGGAAATGGTGGGTTTTCAAAATTTGGGCCAAACCATGAGCTCATTTCCATATTTAAAAATAAATTTTGGTTCTTTTATAACTCCTTCATTTTTAAACATTTTATACCCATTCCAATTCTCAATTGGAAGCCTTTAGTATATTAAAATCACCATATCCATTTAGACCCCATAGGAATCCATAATCATGATGGATTTGGGTTCTTTATTAAGGTATTGGAACTCTCATAAGCCCATTTCCTACTTTAAATTATATTATTAATTTTTTAATATCTCATACATGTTTTACTATTTTTAGATGATTCTACCTCCCACTCGAAGCCAAACACCTGAGTCTCACCCCCATTAGTGATATTACCTCGTTGGATCTCATGTCCCCCGCATATTAGGGCGATCATTCTTAATCTTTCTCAAATCGAACAGATTTAAAGAGGTAAAATGATTCTTTCATAACTCCTTTAGTTTTCACTCTTTTCCCCCATTTCAGTGCCCACATGACCTAAAATGACTCCTTGTAGCCTCCATACCAGTTTTGGTTACTTGGAGATTCATAGTTTTGTGGATATAGGGATATTTCTTCAAGATTTCTACATGTAAGTCTTTCTCTCTTTGATTTCTTCCCTTTCCTTAGGGTATCTTTCACCCTTTCATGAGTTCTAAAATGTACAGAAATTAGGGTTTGTACCTAGGGTATAACTTCTTGTATTTAGGGTGAAATATTTTGGTTTTAGGTTTCTTTTCACTTCTTTGAGGTGTGGTGGTGGTACAGTTGATGTTTCGCACCAAAAATTGAGGGTTTTGACACTTTCAGTAGGTGATTCCATATGTAGACATTACTTGATGAGTTAAAATGCTTCATTTACTTATTTTTCATGTTCCTAATATGTTTTTTTTGGGTGTGTAAACTTTTTTTGATTTATTTGGTTAAGTGTTTAATTTTATAGTTGCATTTTATCATGAAATTGGGTGTTTTTAATGTGTAACTCTTGGGGGTATTGTTTGGGTGTGTTTAATAACATACACAATTGGTTTAATAAATCTTGTTGGGCTGAAAATTCTTATTTGGTAGGTTATTAGTGTGGCTTTGGGTTTAAAATAGGGTCTTTGAATAGATTTTATGTGTAAAATCATGTTATGCCTCTTTGTAAGTTTTTTATGAAAATGTGTGTTTTTCATGTGCATCTTTCGTAGTATTATTCAAGGTAATTTTATAATACTTGATATTGGTTTAATAAATACTTATAGGGCTTCCAATTCTATTTTGGATTGGTATTGGTGAGATTTTTTCCTTAAAATAGGGTGTTAAAATAGGTTTTGTGTGCAAAAAATAGTTAAACCCCTTGGGTTTGTTTTATGAAAATTGTATATGTTTTATTGTGTTAAAGAAAGTGGGAAAACGATGTTTATGTACTATTTTGTGGATTGTGTTCGCCTAAAATGAATTCTTGAAGGATTAATTGGTCATTTTTTATGTCAAACTTTTTTGATAATGTTTTTAAAATTTTTTGAGGTGATTTATGAAATTGTGATGTGGGGGTGATACATTGTTGTGGGATATTTTGTGAGAGATTGATGTGAAAAATGGATTTTGTTTTTGAAAAGGGTATTATGTAACATGTTACTGGGAAGTTATGTGATGTTTAGCATCTTGGGAAAGATTTTATGAAACTATTGAAGGATTTGTTGAATTGGGAAAGATATGCAAAATGTGTTGTGGGATATTTTGGTGTGAGTTGGATTTCAAAATCAATTTGAATGAAAAGGGGGATGATGTGACTTGTGTGATGTATATGTGGGTGGTTTGGTGAATGTGTGATGTGGAAGAGATATTTTTAAGTGAAAATTATATTTCTTGACTTGTCTAACTTGTTTGAGCACAAGAGGGAAACCCGGGTATCTAGGTGGGTGGATGTGTACTAGTATGATAGTGATCCCACGGGGTTTAGCCTTTATTTCACCTAGAATGTTTGATTCTTACAACACTAAATAAAATATGATGATGATTATTGGGGGACACTAGGTTATGTGTTTGTTCCCTACTAGTGGATCATTCATGAGAACGGATATTGTGATGGTTACTCTCACCGAGATACGAGGTACCTTGGACCCATAACTAGCTAGTGACTAGGGGTTATTTCTCGTTACTTGTGCTCATTGTATGATTTATGTTTACCATTTTCATATGTTATATTTGGATGGAAAATTAATTAGCTTTGATATTTTATTTAAAAGTTTTGATTCTTTAAAATATCCCACTTGGAAACTGTTTTTATTTAAAGTTGCATCCTTTAGAAATTGTAAATAGCATTTCATGTTTTTGAAAACTTTAATGATTTTCATCTTTGAATGTTTATCACATGAAATATATTATTAGTGATATTCTTTTGGTCTTTGTCTCATACCCTACTTATACCTTTGGGTGTAAGTAGACTCGGATATTTCTGTCACAGGTTCAGGTACAACTTTTGTGCCAATGGTTCGGGTTTAGCGGATTTTTGTGATGCCGTGTTATTGAGATGGATTGAGGGTGGTTCCGCTTTCCATGGGTAGGTTATTGGGATGTCATTTATTTGTTTTGTAGATTTATATTGGTATTTAAACATTTTTTAAAATTTTTTAATTCATTTCTGAATTTTAGTTAAAGATTTTTTGGTTTGAAAAATCCAGATTTGGTTTCTTTGTTTCCTTTGTTTTTTTATGTTTATAAATTTAGGTAAATCATTCCCAAATTTATTTTTATGATACCTGGGAACTTGTTCTATCCCATGGGGATTGGAAAATACCTTAGGGACTTATCAAGGGATGGGTTTGGCACTAGTTTTGGTGGCAACCAAATTCATTTTGTGACAAAATGGTATTAGAGGAAGTTCAGGATAACTCTTTGGGTCATGTTATTTGGGGAACAGTCAGGATAGTCTGGAGTAAAGATTATCAGGACATGGAATTCTGGTTATGGGTAGTGTTCCTAATCCCCACACCTCATGATGGGATTCGTGTCGCTAGGGGAAGTTAGGATTTATCTGAGTCCTTTGGTTTTCTTGGTTTTATGATGATTAGGGGAAATGAAAAGAGAGTTTGGTTAATGGTCTCAATGAGCTCGCAGGGCCTGGAAAGCCATATGAAGCCAAGTATATTTCCCTAGAACATTCTCTATGATGGTTATGTGATTATATTTTGGATACCAACCATATTTCCATGTCACCCACCGAAACTAGTTTCCTCTCGCATTGTCTTCTGTTCTTTAGTTTTTATATCTTGGAAGTTTGGTTTTAAAGAAAAATGACTTGGTTTTAAGAACTGTAAAGTTTTTGTGAAATAGTAATGGTTTTATTTGTGAGATTGTGGAACTAAATTTTCATAATTTTTTTGAAATGGAAAATGGAATGTTTCCACCTCTTTTGAAAGCAGAAAATTGTGTTAAAGTTGGTTTTGAAGAAGTGTTTCCAATATAGTTTTCTAAACTGTTGAAAGCTATTTTAATGGGATGAGATGTTTTTAAATTGATGTGAATATCTTGAAAGTGGATTTTCATTTTATTTATAGTTCCATTATGAAAAATCTTGTAAGTTGTAAGTTGGGATTGATTTCGTGGTTAGCGGTCTTGAGAAAAAGGAAGTATTGGTTGATTGTTTTGGTTTTGAAAAGTGGAAAGAGTTTTTGTTTTAACCATTGGTATTTCCATGAGAAACCACATGCATGGGGTTATATGGGATGATGAATGGTTAAATGCATGACCGGATGCGTATCGGGATGGATATGAGGAGGGTACCTGGTGTGGCATGGAAACTTGCATGTGTGGGGCCCATGGGGTACCATTGGTGTATATGCTAACCGTTGAACCATTTATTTTCAAAGAAATATTTTTAAAAAGGAAAACATGATTTCATGATGACTAGTTTGGGATGGTGTGTCTTATTTGTTTTGGAAATGTTGTTGTAGTGGGATGTTTGGAGCCCATGAACCCCTCCTATATGAACTATGTTTTGGGTTTGTGTTCAGTCGGTAAGTCAGGTTGAATGGCTTGTTAGTGGTATCTTTTGAGAAAAGTTTGGGAAGAATTTAGGATGGTTCCCCTCATTTATTTGGTTCTGGTTTGTGTAATTATTTGACCAATAGAACATCTTGGTTTGGTCCTTGGGTTCTTTATTTGGATGAGGTATTCCCCCATTAAGGGTTAGTGCGTGACTGAAGTGCAACCCAGATTGTTTCGCCATTGTAAAATCCTCTAATTGATCAATGTAAGGAATCTTTTCTCAAGCTTTGTATAATGAGTCTAAACCCTTTCCTTTTTGGTTTTATGGATCTTATTTTAGTGGGATAGTGCTCATGGAAGGTTGAAAGAGACCTTAGTTTATTAATATACATGATTCGTCGAAGGTGGAAGTGGTCTGGGGTTGTTAGCATGGATGAGATATAGATGGTATCTAATAGGGCCTCTAGGTCCTTCGTAGTCTCTAAAAATTATAAGTTCACGTTAAACAACCATTGTGGGAAATATGGTCATGATAGGATATTGTGGCCACTTTCTTGAATTTTGTGATGTTTTGGGAAATTATATAAGGTCCCTCTCCTTTTATTGCTCCTATCAGTCACAATGGTCATGTTCAGTGACACCTTGTGATGTCATGTGCTCGTTTGATTGTAAATGTGAAGTCGTACAATCTATTTTGAGTCTTTGTTTTGTTCAAAGTGTGTCTCATTTCAGAAGATCTTGACATGCTCTATTTTAGAGGAAGGTTTTTATATGTGTCCTCTCCTTATAATGTTTCTTAGCCAAAGAAAAAAGGTGTGATGTGTGTGTGTCCTCTAAGCCCTTCTTTCAGTGAAATGTTGTCTTAGGGTAAAGTGAGTTTTGGAGTGTGTTTTGTCTTGGTAAACCCATTTGGGTTTGTGGTATAGTTTTTTTGGAATCAAAATAAGAATTTTCATGAAAGGGTTTCCAAAGACTAACTGTGAGTTCGAAGATTATTCAATCATTTAAGCTCTAGCCATAGGTCTCAGAGAGAAGCTGGCGCGTAGTCAGGAGAAATCCCAGGGTCATTCCAAGAGTTTTTTTAGAAAGGTTTGAAATTTTGCTAGACAGGTTGAGTACACAGTTTGTGCATAGTTAGTAGTCACCATTCCCCCAGAAACCATGCAATTATAAGGATCTTCATGGTTAGTGTATGACATCCCAAAATGTGTAGGCTAATCATGCTGTCGTTCCAACCCTTTAAATTTTAGGGTCTTTTTGTGATGTCATATGTTGGTCGATTAAGATGGTTGGTTATTATTGTGGGTAGACCCACTAGGATTTTTATGAAATTTCTTTTGGAAAAGTCTAATGGGATTCTAACCCTTGTAATGGGGAGTCCATTCAGGCCTCCCCCTATTAGTGTCCTGATTCTATCTCAGGAAAAAATTTGGGTTGTCTCTTATGGTGGGAAGCCTATTTTTTCCCCCCATACTAGTAACTCAGATTTCTCCATGGTCTTATCTTGGTAGTAGGTAGTCTCATTTGGATTTATATATCAACAAACATCTTCCTTGAGTAATCTTTGGTATTGGAGAGTGCCCAATCGTTTAGTTAAAGTAAGGTAAGTGTAACCTTGTTTGATGTTGTTGTTCATTTGGGTGAATTGATGGAGTCTTGTTTGGATAGTGTTTGAGGGGTTTTCTTTTGGGATAAAGTATGAATGTGCATTATAATTTTAGGAAAGCGGTTTCAGTTTTTTTTGTGAGAGTAATCCTTCCTCAATTGATCACTGGAGGTGTTTTGGCCTTTGGGGGTGAAGCTTGGAAAAGAAGTACATCTTGGTTTATCGGTTGGGTTTGGTTTTTACTTTTGGCCTTATTGTGGATTTTTGAGAGTGGAAAGCTTTATGGTGGGGATAATTGTCACATCCATTAATTATTTAAAAGTAATTTTTCATTTAATTTCTATTCTTTTTTTGTTTTGGGGGTTTCCCATGAATTTTGGTGGAAATGGTGTGTTTTCAAAATTTGGGCCAAACTGTGAGCCCAAATCCAGATTTAAAAATAAATTTTGGTTCATTTATAACACCTTCATTTTTCAAAATTTTACACCCATTCCAATTTCTAATTGAAAGAATCTGGTATATTAAAATAACCATATCCATTTGGACCACATAACAATCCATAATCATGATGGATTTGGGTTTTTTATTAAGGTATTGGGCATGCCCGTAATCCCATTTCCTACTTAAAATTATATTTTTAATTTTTCGGTATAGCATTCATTTTTTACTGTCTTTCGGTGATTCCACCTCCCACTCTAATCAAAACACCTGAGGCTCACCTCCATTTGTGATTTTACCTCTTTAGAGCTCATCTCCCCCACGGATTAGGACGATATTTCTTAATCTTTCTCAAATAGACCATATTTAAAGAGGTAAAATGACTCTTTCAAAAATCCTTAAAATTTCACTCTTTTCCCCCTATTCCAGTCCCCACATAACCGAAAATGACTCTTTAGAGCCTCCATACCAATTTTGGTTACTTGTAGATTCATATTTTGTTGTATTTATGGCTATTTCTTCAAGATTTATGCAAGTGAGTCTTTCTCTCTTTGATTTCATCCCTTTCCCTAGGGTTTCTTTCACCCTTTCTTGAGTTATAAAATTTCCAGAAGTTAGGGTTCATGACTAGGGTTTAAATGCTTGTATTTTAGGGGAAATCTTTCATTTTTAGGTTTCTTTTCACTTCCTTGAGGTGTGGTGGTGGTGCGGTCTATGTTTCACACCAAAATTTGAGGGTTATGACACTTTTGGTAGGTGATTCCATATGTTGACATTACTTGATGAGTTATAATGCTTTATTTACTTATTTTTCATGTTCCTAATATGTTTTTTGTGGTTACAAAACTGTTTTTTATATATTTGGTTAAGCATTTAATTTTATAGTTTCATTTTAGCTTGAAAATGGGTGTTTTTCATGTGTAACTTTTGGGGGTATTGTTTGGGTGTGTTTTATAACATATGTAATTCATTTACTAAATCTTGTTGGGATGATAATTATACTTTGGTGGGGTCTTGGTGAGCCTTTGGGTTTAAAATAGGGTCTTTAAATGTATTTTATGTTTAAAACCATGTTATGCCTCTTTGTAAATTTTTTATGAAAATGTGTATTTTTCATGTACATCTTTTAGGGTATTATTCGAAGTAATTTTATTATACTTGATAGTGGTTTAATAAATATTACTAGGTCTTCCAATTCTATTTTTCATTGGTATTTGTGAGATTTTTTATTTGAAAGATGGTTTTGAAATAAGTTTTGTGTGAAAAACATAGTTAAACCCCCAGGGTTTGTTTTGTGAAAATTTTATATGTTTTATTGGGTTAAAGAAAGTGGGAAAAGGATGTATATGTACTATTTTGGTGAATTTGTTCACCTAAAATGAATTTTTTAAATATAAAGTGGTCATTTTTTATGTCAAAAAATTTTATAATGTTTTGAAATTTTTTGAGTTGATTTGTGAAATTGTGATGTGGGGGTGAAACATGGTTGTGGGCTGTTTTGTGTGAGTTTGATATCCAAAAGGGACTTTTTTTTTTAAAAGGGTATTATGTACCATGTGACCTGGGTATTATGTGATGTTTATAATCTTGGGAATGATTTTATGAAATTGTTGAAGGATTTTTTAAATTGTGAATGATATGAAAAATGTGTTGTGGGATATTTTCATGTGAGTTAGATTTCAAAATCAATTCGAATGAAAATGGGGGTGATGTGACTTGTGTGATGTAAATATGGGATTTTTGGTGAATGTGTGATGTGGAAGTGATATTTTTATGTGAAAATTATATTTCTTGACTTGTCTAAATTGTTTGAGCACAAGAGGGAAACCCAGGCCTTGTTCTATTTTCGTGTGAGTTAGATTTCAAAATCAATTGGAATGAAAATGGGGGTGATGTGACTTGTGTGGTTTACATATGGGATTTTTGGTGAATGTGTGATGTGGAAGTGATATTTTTATGTGAAAATTATATTTCTTGACTTGTCTAAATTGTTTGAGCACAAGAGGGAAACCCAGGTATCAATTGTTTGACACTTACACCACTAACTAAACTATGATGATGATGATTGGGGAGCACTAGGTTTTGGTTTTTTTCCCTACTAGTGGATCAGGAAAGAGAATAGATATTGTTATGGTTACTCTCACTGAGATACGAGGTACCTGGAACCCACAAATAGCTAGTGCCTAGGGGTTATTTTCCATTGCTTGTGCTTGTTGGATGATTTATGTTTATCATTGGCATATGGTATATATTTCTAGAAAATTCATTATCTTTTGTATTTTATTTAAAAGTTTTTATTCTTTAAAATATCCCACTTGGAAATTTTTTTTATTTAAAGTTGTATCCTTTAGAAATTGTAACTAGCATTTCATGTTTTTTAAAACTTGCATGCTTTTCATCATTGAATGTTTGTCGCATGGAATCTATTAGTGGTGATATACAACTTGTCTTTTTATCACACTCTACTTACACCATTGGGTTTAAGTAGACTTGGTTATTTCTATTGCAGGTTCAGGTACAAAGTTTGTGCTAATGGTTCTGGTTTAGCAGTCCTTCGTGATGTCGTGTTGTTGAGATGGCTTGAGGGTGGCGCCTCCTTCCATAGGGAGGTTCTTGGGCCATCTTTTCATGGTTTTTTATCATTTTAATGGTCTTTAAAAATTGTTTAAAATTGTGAAATTCATTTATTAATTTCAGTAAAAGAAGTTTTCGTTTCAAAAATCCAGATTTGGTTTCTTGGTTTCGTTTGTTGTTTTATGTTAATAAATTCAGGTAAATCATTCCCAAATTTCTTATTATGATACCTAGGATCTTTTTTTAGCCCTTTGGGATTGTGAACGCCCTTCGGTCCTTTTCAAGGGCTGGGTTTAGCACCAATTTTGGTGGTGAATAGATTTGGTTCGTGACAAAATGGTATTAAAGGAGGTTCATGTTAACTCTTTAGGTCATGTTATTTGGGGAACAGTCGGGATAGTCCGGAGTAAGGATTGTTGGGAATTGGAATTATTTTTATGGGTAGTGTTCCTGATCACCACACCTCATGACAGGATTCGAGTCATCATGGAAATTTAGGATTTATCTGAGCCCTTTGGTTTTCTTGGGTTGATGATGATTAGGTGAAATGCAAAGAGATTTAGGTTAATGGTCTCAGTGAGCTCGCAGGGCCTAGAAATCCATGTGGAGCTGGGGATATTTCCCTAGAACACTCTTTGTGATGGTGAAGTGATTGTAGTATGGCCTCCAACCATTTTTCCAATTCACCCACTTAAACTTGTTTCTTCTCACATTGTCTTATGTTCTTTAGTTTTAAAATCATGGAAGCATGGTTTTAAAGAAAAATGACATGGTTTTAAGAACTGTAAAGTTTTTGTGAAATGATTTTCTAATAAAGATGGAATGGTTTTATTTGTGATATGGTGGAACTAAATTTTCAGAATTGTTTTGAAATGGATAATTTTGTATTTCCACCTCTTTTGAAAGAAGAAAAATGGGTTAACGTTCATTTTGAAGAAGTGTTTCCAATAGAGTTTTCTAAACTATTGAAAGGTGTTTTAATGGGATAAGATGTTTTGAAATTGATGTGAATATATTGAATGTTATTTTTTATTTTAATGATTGTTCCATTATAAAAAGTATTGTAAGTTATTATTTGGGATTGATATCATGGTTAGCAGTCTTGAGAGAAAGTAAGTATTGGTTGATTATTTTGGTTTTGAAAAGTGAAAGGAGTTTTTCTTTTAACCTTTGGTATTTTCAGGAGTGACCACATGCATGGGGTTATATGGGATGATGAATGGTTAATGGAATGACTAGATGAGTGTCGGTATGGATATGAGTAGGGTGCTTGGTGTGGAATGAAAACATGTATGTGTGGGGCCCATGGGGTACCATTGGAGGATATGATAACCGCTAAACCATTTGTTTTCAATGAAATATTTTTAAAAAGGAAAACATGATTTCTTGATGACTAGTTTGGGATGGTGTGTCTTGTGTGTTTTGGAAATGTAGTTGTTGTGGGATGTTTTGAGTCCAAGAACCCCTCCTTTTTGAACCGTGTTTTGGGGTTGTTTTCGGTCGGTAAGACGGGTTTAATGGATGGATAGTGGAATCTTTTGAGAAAAGTTTGGGAAGACTTTACTAGGTTTCCCCTCATTTGTTTGGTTTTGGTTTTTGGAATGTTTTGACCAATGGAACATCTTGGTTGGGTCCTTGGGTTATTTTTTTGATGAGGTATGCCCCCATTAAGGGTTAGTGCACGACTGAAGTGCAACATGGATTGTTTCCTACATGGAAAATACTCCAATTGATCAATGTAAGGAATCTTTTATCAATATTTGTTGAATGAGTCTACACCCTTTCCTTTTTGGTTTTGTGGATCCTCTTGTAGTGGGAGATTGCTTTTAGAAGGTTGAAAGAGACCTTTGTATCTTAATCTACTTGATTCGTTGAAGATGGAAGTGGTCTACTGCTGTTAGCATGGATGAGTATCTGGATGGTGTCTAATAGGGCCTCTAGGTCCTTCATAGTCTCTTCAAAGTATAATTTCACTTTAAACCACCAATGTGGGAAATCTAGTCATGAGAAGATATTGTGGCCACTTTCTGGAATTTTGTGATGTTTGGGGACATTATATAAGGTCCCTCCCCTTGTATTGTTTCTATTAGTCACAATGGTCATGTTTAGTGATGTCTTGTGATGTCATGGGCTTGTTTGATTGTAAAGGTGAAGTCAAAAAATATTTTGTGAGTCTTTGTTTTGTTAGAAGTGTGTCACCTTTTAGAAGATATCAATATCCTCTATTTTAGAGGAAGGAGTTTATATGTGTCCTCTCCTTCTTTTTTTCTCAGCCAAATAAACAAGGTGGGATGTGTGTGCATCCTCTAAGCCCTTCTTTCAGTGAAATGTTGGGTTAGGGTAAAGTGAGATTTGGAGTGTGTTTTGTCTTGGTAAACCCATCGGGGTTTTCAGTGTAGTTTTTTGTGGCACCAAAAGAAGAAGTTCCATACAATTGTTTCTAATGCCTAACTATGAGGCTAAAGATACTTCAATCATTTGAGCTCCAGCCATAGGTCTTAGAGAGATGTTGGTGTGTAGTCATCGAAAATCATAGGGTCGTTCCAAGAGTTTTTGGAGAACGGTTTGAAATTTAGCTAGACGGGTCAAGCACACTATTTGCACATGGTTAGTAGTAACCATCCTATAGGAAACCATGTGATTAAAAGTATCTACATGGTTAGTTCATGACATCCCAAACTGTGTGCTCTAATCGTGCGGTCGTGCCATCCCTTTAAATTTCGGGGTCTTTTTGTGTTGACCTATGTCGGTTGGTTAAGATGGTTAGTTCTTATGGTGGGGAAACCCACTATGAGTTTTATATAAGTTATTTTGGAAAAGTATAATGGGATTTTGTCCCTTGTACAAGAGATTCCGTTCATGCCTCCCCCTGTTAGTGTCCTGATTTTATCTCAGGAAAAAAATTTATCTTGTCTCTTATGGTGGGGAGACTATTTGTTTCCCCCCATACTAGTAAATAAAATTTCTCATTGGTCTTGGCTTGGCAGTAGGTAGTCTCGTTTGGAGATATCTAGATTCCAACATCTTCATTTAGTAAACATTGGAACTGAAGAGTGCTCAATGGTTTAGTTAAATTAAGTTAAGTCTAACCTTTTTCAATGTTGTTGTTCGTTTGGGTGAATTTCGTGAGTCTTGTTTGGATAGTGTTTGAGGGGTTTTATTTTGGGATAAAGTCTGAATGTGCTTGATTTTTTTAGGAAAGTGGTGTAAGTTTTGGTTTTGAGAGTAATAATTCCTTAATTTATCACTACAGGTGTTTTGACCTTTGGGGGTGAAGCTTGGAAAATTAGTACACCTTGGTTTATCGGTTTGGTTCGGTTTTTTCTTTTGGCCTTTTTGTGGCTTTCTGGGGGAGATAATCATTATGGTGGGAATAATTGTCCCATCCATGACTTATTTAAAATTCATTTTTCATTTAATTTTCATTCGGGATTTGTTTTTGTGGTTTCCTATGAATTTTGGTGGAAATGGTGGGTTTTCAAAATTTGGGCTAAACTGTGAGCCCATTTCCAAATTTAAAAATAAATTTTTGTTCTATTATAACTCCTTTATTTTTCAATATTTTACACTCATTAAAATTCCCAATTGGAAGCCTCTGGTATATTAAAATCACCATATCCATTTAGACCACATAGGAATCCATAATCATGATGGATTTGGTTTTTTTATTAAGGTATTGGATCTGCCCATAAGCTCATTTCCTGCTTTAAATTATATTATTAATTTTTCAATACCTCATTCGTTTTTACTATTTTTTGGTGATTCTACATCCCACTAAAATCCAAACACCTCAGGATCATCCCCACTATCTATTTTACCTCTTTAGATCTCATCTCCCCCATAGAGTACGGCAATCTTTCTTAATCTTTCTTAATTTGACCAGATTTAAATAGGTAAAAGGATTCTTTCATAACTCCTTCAATTTTCACTCTTTTTTGCCATTTTAGTCCCCACATGACCTACTATGACTCTTTCAAGCATCCATACCAGTTTTAGTTACTTGTAGATTCATAATTTTGTGGATTTAGGGTGATTTATTCAAGATTTCTGCAAGTAAGTCTTTCTATCTTTGATTTCTTCCATTTTCTTAGGGTTTCTAGGACCCTTTATTGAGTAATAAAATGTCAAAAAGTTAGGTTTCGTGCATAAGGTTTAAATTATTGTATTTTGGGTGAAATATTTTGGTTTTATATTTCTTTTAACTTCCTTGAGGTGTGGTGGTGTTGCGGTTGATGTTTCGCAAAACAATTTGAGGGTTTCGACACTTTCAGTAGTTGATTCCATATGTAGACATTCCTTGATGATTTAGCATGATTTATTTATTTATTTTTCATGTTACTAATATGTTTTTTTATGGTGTGAAAGCTATTTTTGATGGATTTTTTTAAGAGTTTAATTTTATAATTGCATTTTACCTTGAAATTGGGTGTTTTCATGTGTAACTCTTGGGGGTATTGTTTGGGTGTGTTTTATAACATACACAATTAGTTTACCAAATATTGTTGGGAAAAAAATTATTCTTGGGTAGGGTCTTTATGTGCCTTTGGGTTTAAAATATGGTCTTTGAATGGATTTTATGTGTAAAACCATGTTATGCCTCTTTGTAAGTGTTTTATGAAAATGTGTGTTTTTCATGTGCATCTTTCATGGTATTATTCGAGGTAATTTTATAATACTTGAGAGTGGTTTAATAAATATTTCTAGGGCTACCAATTCTATTTTGGATTGTTATTGGTGAGATTTTCTCTTTGAAATAGAAAATAAATTTTTGAAAGATAAAGTGGGAAAAGAATGTTTATGTACTATTTTGGTGAGTGTGTTCACCTAAAATAAATTTTTGAAAGATAAAGTGGTAATTTTTTATGTCAAACGTTTTGATAATGTTTTGAAATTTTTTGAGATGATTTAAGGAATTGTGATGTGGGGGGAGAAGCATGGTTGTGGGCTGTTTTGTGTGAGTTTGATGTGAAAAATTAATTTTTTTTATGAAAAGGGTATTATGTAACACGTGAGTGGGTTGTTTTGTGATGTTTAGAATCTTGGGAAAGATTTTATGAAATTTTTGAAGGATTTTTTTAATTGTTAAAGATATTCAAAATGTGTTGTGGGATGTTTTGGTGTGAGTTGGATTTCAAAATCAATTTGAATGAAAATGGAGATGATGTGACTTGTGTGATGTACATATGGGATGTTTGGTGAATGTGTGATGTGGAAGTGGTATTTTTAGGTGAAAATTATATTTCTTGACTTGTCTAAATTGTTTGATCACAAGAGGTAAACTCGGTTATCTAGGTGGGTGGACGTCTACTAGTATGCTAGTGAACCTGTGTGGTTTGGCCTCAGTTTCACAGAGCAAGTTTGACGCTTACAACACTAACTAAACTATGATGATGATGATGATTGGGGACCACTAGGTTATGAATATGTTCCATAATAGTGGATCCTGTATGAGAATGGATATTTTGATGGTTACTCTCACTAAGATACGAGGTACCTGGGACCCACAGCTAGCTAGTGCCTAGGGGTTATTTCTCGTTTCTTGTTTCCATTAGATGATTCATGTTTACCATCGGCAGACGGTATATTTGGGTGAAAAATTCAGTAGCTTTGGTATTTTATTTAAAAAAATTTATTCTTTAAAATATCCCACTTGGAAACTATTTTTATTTAAATTTGCATCCTTTAGAAATTATAACTATCATTTTATGTTTTTGAAAACTTTCATGTTTTTTGTCTTTGAATGTTTATCACATGGAATCTCTTAGTGGTGATATCCTACTGGGATTTTTCTGACACCCTAATTACACCTTTAGGTGTAATTAGAATTGGTTTTTTTTACAGGTTCAAGTAGAAATTTTGTCCCAATGGTTCAGTTTTAACATTCCTTTTTGATGTCATGTTGTTGAGATGGCTTGAGGGCAGTGCCTCATGCCATTGGGACATTCTTGGGTTGTATTTTCTTGGTTTTGTAGATTTTTAATGGTCTTTAAACATTTTTTAAAATTGTATAATTTAGTTCTTAATTTTAGTAAAAGATGTTTTGGGTTGAAAAATCCAGATTTTTTTTCTTGGTTCCGTTTGTTGTTTTATGTTTATAAATTCAGGTAAATCGTTCCCGAATTTCTTTTTATGATACTCGGGAACTTGTTCCAGCTTGTGGGGATCAGAAACACCATTTGGGAATTTTTATAGGCTGGGTTGGGCATTAGTTTTGGTGGTGACCATATTAGGTTCATTACAATATGATTAGTATGACTCAAAATGAATTTTTCCATTTTTAAATAATATTTTATTAAAAAAACAATTGGTATACTGAAAAATAAACAAAAATGTTTGGATTGTTTTGATACTTTATTAAAACAATATATATATAATTTTGTATGTTTTATAATCAAACTCACCTCAATATGATATACTTTTTGGATGTTATAACTCAAAGTGTCTCTTTTTATTTAAAATTTACATTAGTTTAAGTAAAAAAAATAAGTGACATACTAAAAACTAAGCAAACACATTCATATTGTTTCGATATTTTAGGAAAAAAATCCCTGAGTTATTTTTGAAATATAAGAGTCAAATTCAAATCAATAAGACACACGGTGTGATTGGTATGACTCTAAGTGTGTCTTTTTATTTAAAATTGACGTTAATTTAAGTAAAAAAGAACAAGTGACATACTGAAAAATGAGAAAACGCATTCAGATTGTTTTGATATTTTATTAAAATAATCTATGAGTTATTTTTGACATGTAGGATTCAACCAAACCTCAATATGATGTATGGTGTTAATGGTATAGGTCCAAGTGTGTTATTTTAATTAAAATTAACTTTAATTTAAGAAAAAAGAACACGTGACAAAGTGAAAACTGAGAAAATGCATTCACATTATTTTGATACATTAAGAAAATGATCCATGCATCATTTTTGACATGTAATAATAAACCCAACCTCAATACAATGTATGGTGTTACTGGTATGACTAAAAGTGTCTCTTATCAGTTTAAAATTTACAATTTAGTTCAAAATGTGTCACTCACTGAAAACAATGAAAACGCACTATGATTACCTTGATAATTTTGGACATCGATTCATAAGTAATTTATGATGTGTATGAAGTAGTATCATGTCAAAATGATTAATGATGTGACCATCATGACTCATAATACATGTTTCTAGTTCAAAATTACATTTTAGTAAAAAAAACACAACTAGCATATTGAAAACTAGGAAAACAAATTTGGATTGTTTTGATACTTTAGGAAAATGATCTATAAGTCATTTTTGACATATAATAATCATTTGAACATTAATAAGATTCACAGTGTGACTGGTATGACTATAAGTGGGTATTTTTTTTAAAATTGACATTAATTTAAGTAAAAACATCAATTCACATACTAAAACCAAGAAAACAGTTTTGGATTGTTTTTATATTTTAGTAAATTGATCCATGTGTCATTTTTGATATGTAGAAGTCAACCTTACCTCAATGAGACACACAGTGTGACCAGTATGACTCCAACTGTGTCTTTTTATTTAAAATTAACATTAATTTAAGTAGAAAAGAACAAGTAACATACTGAAAACAAAGAAAATTCATTTTGGATTGTTTTTATAGTTTAGAAAAATGATCCATCAGTCAATTGTGACTTGTAGGAGTCAACTACACCTTAATACAATGCATTTTATGACCGGTATTACTCCAAGTGTGACTTTTTATTTAAATTTTTCATTAATTGAAGTAAAAAAGAACAAGTTACATAATAAAAACCAAAAAAAGCATTCATATTGTTTTGATACTTTAGTAAAATGATCCATGAGTCATTTGTGGAGTGTAGGAATCAATCACACCATAATATTATACACAGTGTGATCGGTATGACTAAAACTATCCATTGTCAGTTTAAATTATATTCAGCATGTATGAAGTAGTATCACACCAAAATAATACGTGATCCAACTGGTATGACTCATAATGTGTGTTTCTAGTTTGAAATAACATTTTAGTAAAAAACAACTCACATACTAAAAATAGAGCAAATGCATTTGGATTGTTTTAATACTTTAGGACAATGATCCATCTATAATTTGTGACAGGTGGGAATCATCTGCACCTCAATTTGATGCATGGTGTGACCGATATAAATCCAAATGGGTCATTATATAAAATTGACATTAATTTTAGTAAAATAACAAGTTACATACTCAAAACTAAGCAAACACATTTGTATTTTTTTGATATTTTAGTAAAATGATCCATTGCTCATTTGGGATGTGTAGGAGTCAATCCCAACTCAATAGGATGCACGATGTCATCATTATAACTCCAAATTTTTCTTTTTTATTAAATATTGACATTTTATTAATGTATTCTTTCATAATAATGTTTAATTTACTTATTTATATTATTACTAATATAATATTTGTTTTCATATATAGGCAAAATCATTTTCTCGGGTTGAGATGATTTCTTTGGCAATTAAGACCATTGGTGGGCATTTTTTAGAGGGGATCACAATTCTCAAAAGATGAAATATTAATGTTTTAAAATGTCTGTTGGATAATTGTAAATGTAATTATATAAATCATTGTTAGAAATGTAAATAGTAGTGTTTTTTTGTATATGCCATGTGTGGAATTTTTTTATTCATGATGCCAATTAAATGTATATATAATTGTTTGAAATTACTAATTGTATATAGAATTATTTGAAATTATGGTTTTTATATAGCATTGTTTGAAATTATGGGTTTTTTCTAGGTGTGTTGTTATATTAATAGCACATTGAAACCAGTTATTCATTTATCAATGCTATTTTTAGTATTGATAAAGGGCCCCCTTTATCAGCAGTATTTAATGAGATAATAAAGGGTGTCCTTTATCAGTTCTTTTGTTAGCGTGGATAAAATATCCCCTTTATCATCACATTTTTAACACTGATAAAGGGACCCTATATTATCACTATGATTAATAGTGTTGTTAAAATCATATTTCTGCACTATTAAAGGGTATATGTGTAGGAGTGGGGTCTCACTCGCCAATGAACATAGAATAATCTCAGTTAGAATTATATTACATAATCTATCTCCAAAAAATCACAATTTCCTATACCAAATATAGCCAATAATTTTTTAGGATTATTTCCTATGGATTTATCAATAAATATTGGAATTCTCCCCATGATCGGTGCTTCCCCAATACTAACTCATAATCTCTACAACATTCATATAGATTAGGTCAACCTCCAACTAGTTTATTCAATGAAAATAGAACTTAAAGTATCTCCACATCTTGTCCTAAATCATAGACTAGGGAAGGTGATATGAGGGATTGTGTATTAAACACCCCGTTTTTTGTGAAATATTTTTTTTCAAATTAATTTAATCTTCTTGATATTTTTCATTTCATGCAACATTGAATATAGCTTGTGTCATATGAAAGCATAAAGTTATTCATTCCTTGTATGATACTCCATGTTAATATTTCATTATACTATACCCCAAGATAACATTTCATTTCACACAACATTGACTTGGCTTGTGCTACACACAACACTGACTTGTCTTGTGCTACATACAGCACTGACTTAGCATGTGTTGCATGAAACATTGAGTTTCTACAAAACAACATTTTATTATTATAATTATTTAAACAAGATAATTATAACATAGACATTAAATTTACTAATATTAATAGTAATAAATATCTTTAAAATATTATTTATAATTTTTATAATGAAAATATAACTTTTGGTAAACTCTTTAAATGTTTTGAAATACTATTTTCTCAAAAGAACTTCTTTTTATGTCCTTCTATGAAAAATAATAAAATTAAATTTAGAAACTTTTAAAAATTTAATTTCATAAAATAAATATCATTTTTTGAATTCAGAATATATAAATAATCTTAGGGTGAAGTTTTTGGATTTTTCTGAGAAACTACATTTTTTGGATGAATAGTGAAAAATATTGAATTTTAATTCAAAAATATCTTTTTCGTCTAATTTATTTTTATAGTTAAATTATATTTTAAGTTTTTTTTTAAGTCAAATTATATAAATTATACATATATTATTAAAATTTAGATTATTATAATTTTTTTATATTGAATTTAGATATAAAATTTTAATGAACTTTTCAATATTCTCACTTTTAAAACCCACTTTCTGATCTGGTCAGTGGAATTATCATTAAACATAATTTTTTCACTTCTGTGAATTGAATTTTAAAAATTTTAAATACATGGTTGTAATAGGTATGATATTTATATTCTAAATATATCAACTTAATTTATGACCAAAAATATTAGTGAAATTGATTAATATTAATTATAGTGATTACGGTAAAATTAAACTTAACAAAGGAATAAAGCTTAAACTTAAGTGCTTAAATGACCTAGACACTTATAAAAAAATCCATTTTCAGGACATATTTTGTACATTAAGCTTTTATTATTGAATTGTTTTGGTTTCTTAAGACTTTTTTTTGGTAAAAAAGGAAAGACCTAACTTGTTTTCAAAAATGAAAAGTGTGTCCCCTCCCTTCCCTATAAAAGTTCAACTACTCTACACATTTTTCACACCTCTAAAAACACTTATGTTTGGAAAATATGCACATAATACACTTCCTAACATCTATCCATTACTTTTTTAATCCTCCCTTTTGTAAAAAATCTCTCCAAGGAAGCCCTTCCGTGCAAACCAAAAGGAGTTTCCCAAAGAAGAGGTAACATCCTTCCTCAAGCTCCTTTCTATTATTTTCTTTCTCCACTACCTAAATTATTATTATTTAATGCAAAAATAATAGCCTAAGTATCATTAATATATTGTTATTTTGTAATTTTAAGACTTATAACTTCACTTAAACACACTTCCATCTAATTTGTAACGAACATATCGTTCTTCTATATGGTGAACTACCACCTCACGAAAAAATGTTGTTCATTTTACTTTTAGAACCTCTTATGTTTGGAAACTATGATGGAAAATATATTTATATATGATATATATGATGTTTATTCTATATTTTTAATTCTTTATTTATTATATAAATCTTACCTTCATTCTTTCCATTTTGTGTAAATATGATAACTTCATTTTTGGAAGTGTGGATTACCATAAACCACGCCTCTGAGCAGCTTCTCCTCTCCCCTCTGTGGTGACTAGGATTTTCCCATTGGCCTCACTTCCTCTTCCCTCTCCGGCATGATTCGGTCTCGAGTCGGCTTTCTCTGCATCGTCTCGGCGTGACACGGCTTTGTCGGCTTCCTCTAGATCATCTCATTGGTCGGCTTCCTCCGGATCTTCACAGCAGGAAGATTTGTGATGGTTCGACATGGTGGGGTTTCATCTTGGTTTGGTGGTGTCTTTGGTCTCGGTGAAGAAATGTCTCACGGAACACCGGCTTCATCTCGGTTTGGGTTGGTGCCATCGTGTCTGCGTGCGGCTTGATTCAGCAGGGCTCGGTCTGTACGAATGGTGTACAGTGGATCCGGCTTTGGTTCAGTATTGAATGGCCTAGAGGAACCTTTTCATGGATTCGGTGATGGCCGACGACAGATCTGAGTGACCCGGAGGGGGGAGGTAATGGTCTCCAGAGTGTTTGTGGAGTTTTTGCAGGTTTGAAGGTTTTGTGATGTCTTATTTGGTTCGAATGGATGTGATTTCTGTGATCTGCTGGTTCTTCTTATTTGTCTGAGTTAGATTTGGGGTTGTTCTATTCTTCTGGAATCGTTTCTACGATTCGGGAAATGATGGTGATGGTTTGGTGATTTTTTGAATGGTTTGATGTTATGGTTGAGTTTTGTGGTGATTTTTTTGGTTCAATTCTGTTGGAATAGAGATGCACCTGGATTTGACCACATGGATCAGGCCTTAGAGAGGTTTCAGATCTAGATATTTGTCATTTCAGTGCTTTATGGATTTGGATTTTTGAGATGGTATGGCGTCAGCCATTGGATCGGGCCTGTGCTTTGACACAAGACACTTGCTTGTCGTTCATCCTTGCAACGATGGAGAGCTTTATCACGATTTTATGATGGGGAAGGGTGTTCTGTGTTGTCTATTTGGTTTGTCTCTCTTGACCTTCAGGTATGATTTGTTTTAATTCCATGATATATGTCTGGGTTATCCCCCTTCTTCCCTTAATAGGGGTTTTGATTATAATAAAAAATTTGAAGGCCTTCGGGCCGTTGGATGGAAGTGTGGATTACCGCCTCCTAAAAGCGATGTGATTCGTTCAAACTTTACATGGAATGTTTTGAAGATGTTTTTACTGAACATATATGATATATATAACTCTATAATGATACTATAATGAAATTATATACATATATACCTATATTTCATTTAATTACATTCTTTCAATATAACAATAAAACAGAAATAACGTTTATGCGTATGTACGGACTACCGTCTCCAAGAACGGTGTATTCCATTTCATTTTTCTATATTTTATAGATTATTATGAAAAAATATATTATGAATATATATGATATTTATATAATGTTTTAAATTCTTTATTTAAGTAAATCATGATCTAATTAATATGGTCAAGAATAATAAGTCAAAACATGTATGAATAATAAAGTGGATATTACCCGAAGTGAAACCATAACATAAAATTGTTAATAAATGGGTAATATAAAATAACAATAAAAAAATATATGGTATTAGATATAATAATATGTTTTTATGATAGATTTATAATAAACTTATATTTATTATATAGGAGGTTTGAATGAGTACGATGAGAGTCAAGACACAAGGTAAGGGAATTTCATCTCACTTTTTATTTTTGTGAGATACATGACTTATTCACCACTCATTTCTTTTGTGTGGTGTATATACTAAACATGAATATATTATATTATTATTATAGTTAAATTTATGGTTATTTACATATCCATTTTATTATATTTCATTTCATTGTTTTTTTATGGTTAAATAGTTAACAAATCGGTAAAGTACTTTTGTCTCAATTTTCCTTCTTTGAGACACATGTTTTATTATGCGCCTATATTATTTAATGAGGTATATATGATAAATTTTACATGTTAAATAATTATTATCATCATTTTCATGATATTTTAATCTTCATGTAATTTCATTTTCTTGTATGGGGAGTATAATTCAAAGTTACCAAGTGGTAATATTTTATTGAAATAATCTCATCATTTATCAAGATTGTTTAAGATTATGCTTATATTGATTAAATATTATGATCTATATATCAGGAGAACTCAATAATTTACTTATACTATTTATATTCATGATATATTCATGTATTATTACAATTTTCCCAATATTTTGTATATAATATGATTAAGAAAGTGTTTTTACGAAGTTCCGACTTTACCGCTTTCTTCAGTCAGAAATCTATGTCCATTAAAAACCTTGTTTTCTAAAAAGGTTTTCAAAATGTTTTCAATATTTATTTATAAGTTTTAAAATTAATTTCAAATAAATGGTTTTTAAAATGTTTTCAATATTTATTTATATATTCTAAAATTATTTTCAAATAAATGTTTTTCAAAACATTTTCAAGATTTCTTTATAAGTTTTCAAAGTGCTTTCAAAATAAATGTTTTTAAAATGTTTTGAAGTTTATTTTATAAATTTTCAAACAAAAAAGTTTTTAAAATGTTTTCAATATTATTTTAAGTTTTCAATGAAAATGGCTTCCAAACATTTTCCAATATTATTTTATATGTTTTCAAGGAGAAAAGTTTTAAAAGTGATTTCTGGCCTTTATTCTAAGATTTCAAAGTATTTTCAAAGAAAATGAATTAAAAATAAATTTTTCAAAGACGGATATTTTCCTAAATAAATTTTTTGTAAATATATTTCAAATTTACATTCCATATAAAATTACATTCATTTATTTTACTCGTGTAATTTTGGAAAATAATCCAAAGTTTTCATTAATATTATTTATTTGAATGGATTATGTTTTCATGGTGTTATTTTTATGAAACTCATTTATCTTTCATGGGTCATATGTTTATGAAGCCCATTTCTCTTTAATAGGTTATATGTTTATGAAACCTTCATCTTTTCATGGGTTATTATTTTGATGAAATGATTATGAAACCTATCTTTTTTCAATTGGTTAAGATCTGATTACATGTTTATAAAACCCATTTTATTTAATGGGTTATAATATGATTTTTTATGATATTGTGAAAAATTTGTGTATGATTTCATTATGATATAGTCGGAACCTATATCTCTCTATAACTCATTGGTTAAAGATTTATATCTTATGAGGTAGACTAAGACGGTATTGGGAGTGAACCTTGACTACTAAGATGACCATGGGAGTGAACTATGACTACCAAGTTGGTATGGGGAGTGAACTCATACTACTAAGATGGAAATGGGAGTGGACTGTGACTACTATTATGATATGGGGAGTGAACCCATACTACTAATATGTCCTTGGTAGTAATTCCTTAACTACTATGGAAATAATTTTATATATTTATGTGTCTTCCACAGTTCCATGTATTATTCCTATGTTATTATTTCATGGATTATGTTCTTTATTTCCTTATGATTCATGTCTTATGAACATCCAAGATTTATTCCATGATTTATGTTTATGATCTTATGATATACAGGGTATGATCTTATAATATTATGATCACGTTATTAGACCCCTATGCTCATTTGTATGCTTACATATCTCCCTTGTTTACCCTTATTGAATATATGATCTTACCCCTTTTTGTGTTTCCTTTCCCAGGTTATGAAGATATGTATTAATTATGATGTTTTTAAGAAGGGTGTTAGTCATGAATAACCTTGTAGGAGATGATGTAGTTGACATATGTACCAATTTTTATGTTTCCATGTTTCCAAATGAAATAGACTAATACAGTCTTTGGGCGTCTATTTGTATAATGTATTAAGTAATCTACAAAATCTAGGTAATGTTAATTTATGAAAAGATAGGGTCTCTAAAATGTAGTTCCTGAATCAAAAAAATCTTGTACCCAAGTAGAAAACAATAAAAGGGTACCTCAAATAACATCTAGCTTTCCCAGTACTAAAAATTCTAGAGCTTGAAGAAAACTATGACCTACCCCACAACCTCTTTGATCCTAATAGAGACCACATCCATGACCAAAATTTTCTCTCTAAGGTTTAGGAGCATCATAGGTAAATAGTCTACTTTCTAAATATCTACTCTTCTGATCCAATGATAGATCACCCCACTACTATATCATTGACTGAAACTATCGAAATGCAAGAATATGAAGCAGAACATATTCTAAACGCTACCTTATTAGGAAGTTCGATCACTCTCACCACTGATGACCTCGACCTATATAAGAATAACAAGCATATTAATATTTAGTAGAATCTTGAGAGCATTTACCCCCATAGAAATAAGATGATGGGGGATGGGAAATACCCCCAACTATCCAAAATCTCTTTTATATAGGAAACTAGGAACCCAAAACTACATCTCTTTTATATGGGGAATCCTAAAGAATCCCCTATCATGATGATATCATCCTATCCAAAATAATCATGATGACATTTGATCTTTCCAGTAATTCTATATATATCAATAACATAAACTAAGTGACCCAACATTGGATCTTTAAAAAAATACTCTTTGTAATGACTCACCCTAGTCTTATTATCTAGAAACAGGTCAAAAGCATATTAGAGAAGAGTCCTGGAATGGATCTCAAACTCTTGCGCACAAGAGCTCCCCTGTTGAATGGTAAGATACTCCTAGTGACTGGTTTCCTTCATAGTCAAAGAAATAAACTCTACTCATAAGTAGTCTCACGACATCTCCTAAGATAATATCTAATCATTGTGATCCCTACGAAATAAGAACCACCACTAGTTGGATACTCCACACATCATCATTACCACTGACAAAACCTGGTGCTCCTTTGAAGAAAAGATCAAACTAAAGATAATCTCCTCCACATCTAACAATTTCTTCATTTCTGGGTCAGAAATAGAGCCCTCATAATTATTTATACTCTAGCACTTAAACTTTCAAAGTTTCCTCCATCAAGTGCCATCTACAATGACATAGATCATGTATAAATCTGCTGAAACATCTTAAGGAATGTCCTCAATATAAACCTCATGGGTATTTCAACAATGATCCATACCTTTAAAATAAAAAATGGTTAGGGAATCCTAGTCCTAGATTATGTAATATTGACGATTAATTAATTATTTCATTAAGATTCATTCTAATCCGAAGTTTTACTCATTTTAAACACATGTGAAAATAATAATGATTCTTGATACTTAAAAAGGTCTCTACCCTACAACCAGTATCACTCTTCTTAGTAGGCATAGTGTACTAAAAGGTTCATGAAATGGATCATAGGAGTCCCTAAATACATATTTTCTAGCTAGTATCCCTTTTCTACATCATATACTAAACTCATTTAATATTTTTTTCCCAACAAAATCATGATTTCCTCACCTATTCCTACCTCCAAATTTCATCCCATTATTGCAAATAAACTTTTGAACCCACTCTATCACGATCCCCCCTCCAAAGGTACCCCTCATGGGGCTAGAAATAATAGAAGGGATATAATGGAACTTGAAGAATTCTTCAAATAGGCCACGAGTTAGCAATAATCCCCAGTAATATCATACACACAAATGGGAGGCATTTCCATCTAAAGAACATGAAGAAATAGTGATAAAATGATCACCCAAATTAACTCTTGTTCATAAAGATAAAATATCACAATAACCTCATGTAATTTCTCATAGTATAAAACAAATATAAAGAAAACTATAACTACCATAAGTAAATCCTCAATAGTTCCCTCACAACCCAAATAGATCCCTAAAAATCCCACAAGCTAGTAATGTTCATCCTAAAACCAACTAGCTTCAACTGGCCTATAAAATATATATATATATATATATGGTGAAAATAATAGTTATATATAAAAGGATCCTCCCCAAATCTTCTCATGAAATAGATAAAGGAATTATACTAAATCCTTATCAACAACAAGTGATACTAACTGGTTACCTAAGTGTGTATACTATATCCCAAGCCTCACTATGGCTCTCTCATGAAGTATCACATATAAGTGATCATATAATATAATATCAAAATAAAGTACCTCTTTCATACTTATCCATTTATTTTTCATTCTACCACAATTTCATATGTCCTGATCCATATCTACCAAAAAGCAATCTTGCCTAATGAAACTTGGGATAATGTATCATATCAATCTCTCTATGCATCAAATCATCACATACTATGCACCCAGTGTATCACATCATCTCATTGTCCCATGCCACATATCTAGATAGTAATTGACTAATTACAGGGTGCCACCATAGCCCATATCTCATGTATTATACCTCAATCAATTACATCCAATGGATTATATATCAATAATAATCCATAGAATACTATATCTGGAGATACATGTTTGTGAAATATCCATATGCCATTACATCCCTCTTAAAACATATATAGGAAAGGTAACCAACATGCATACCAACATATAATACTATCAAGAGAAGAGAGTAGGTAAATTGGGGGTAGTTAGCCATCTGTTCCTCACTAACCTTGATATTTAAGAAAACACCCTCCCATAGTCAACTGGGTGTTAGTATCCCTTTCTAAATGGGTAGGGTAGTGTATGAAATTACATAAGATACAATATATATATATATATATCACAACCATAATATAGGAATCAAACTTTTATTAGGCTTAAATACAGTTACTATCACTCAAAAAGATGGCTACCATCGCTAAAAAATAGAAATACTATAAGCACACAAGCATTCAAGTAACCTCATTTAATTAATTATTTCATTTAAACATTTATTATTACCCTAATTAACAACCAAGTCCATGCCCTCTAGGCATAATTCAACTGATCCCACGGTTTCTCATGATTATCATATTTATCTTTCAATTAAAGAACTAACCCCATGGGATAAAAAAATTATTATTCATTTTTATTTCATAATTATATGTACTCTAGGACTTGTCTTAATCTAATATAAAAGAGATTCATAATACAAGAATAAAAAGCTACCTCAAGAAGTGGGGAAAGGATTGAAGAAATAAGAAACCTATCCATTCATCCTTTTAGTAGATTTATTATCAAAATAAATCCCAACTTTTATCATAATAACTAGAAATATGAGTTCCATAAATCCCAGTTCTATCCTTGATAGTTCCATGTATATAAATATTCATCCCACCATCACATGAACCATTTTCAACCACAAACATGGGATTGAAAACCCTTCTATCATCAACCATCAGCTATCCCAGGCTCACATCATATCACATAGTAAGGCTTACATCCAGATCAATCACATAAGGAATAAAGGAAATAAAAAATATTTGACAAGGTACCTAGTCTATAAAAACAAAGCATTTGTCCTTCATAATAAAATGGGCTTGCTCGATCCTAAATATTTTTTTATCAAACAACTAGTTCATTATTATCATACGTTAACTAATTCATTTATCACATGTTAAAACCATAGGAAACATAATGAATAAGCTATTAAAATCTATAAATTATTTAAACATGATTTAAGAATAACTTTTAGTTTCATAAAATATAAAGTACAATGATTTAAATTAACAAGAATCATTATTTTATGTCCCATAAAAATTACCAGTATTAAATAGTTTAACATTCCTTTTAATTATTTATCTAATAATAATTTAAATATTTACATTCTATATTCAATTTACAATAATAAAAGAACATTCTGAACCACACATAGACTTAGATAGAACACTATATAGAAAAATAAGAGGAAAACCATTTTCAATGTGGAAATATATGTGATCACTATAATAGAAAAATAATTCCTTTATTTAGTCAGGTTTAATCCTAATTAAGTTTAATTAAATTTTTATCCATAGAGATAAAAAAATATAGAATTACATTTTCATGAAAAATAGGATAAACTAAAAATACCCTACCTAGAAAGGAAGTTTCCAAACACCATACACTGAAAATAGAGTGGAAAGAAGATAATATCATTCCCTGGATATCCCTAAGACAAGGTCTTAAACAAACCTTCATCTTTGAAAAATGAGGGAAAATAAAATAGAATAAAATACAACTTTAAATGTGACTTGACTCTGCTAAAAATAGAATGCCAACCCAACAGTTAAAATTCTTATAAAACATGAAAAATGTGGTTCTCAGTGGATGCACACAACTCTTCAAGTGTTAAGAATAGAGTATGGTTCATATGGACTCGAATAAATCGTGAAAATATTAAAATAAATGAAGCATCTAGGAATTAGGGTTAAAGAAATTAGAACATTAGGATTTCTTGATCACGGTTCAAACATTATTTAAACATTATTGTAGATCTCATTTAATTATGCAAAAGAGCCATATTAAAAACTCATAAATTTTAAGAAGCTAGTTATATAAATATCCTTTTTGAAATATCTATTAATTCAATTATTTAAGGCTTTAAAAATATTTTTATTTCAAAAATTCATATTTATGATATCCTAGGAGAAACTATTAATTTTTAAAAAGTAAAATGGAAACATCTACTATAAAACTACGACCACTAGACTAACCTATTACCACAAGACCCTACTACCACATGACAAACCTAATATATCCAAGCCATGCTAAAACCATGCCCTGATACCACTAGTTACATATTCATCCATACTAACATGTTACTACTAGGCCCTTCTACTATCAGACTAGCCTCCTACCACCAAACCCTGATACCACCAGACCCTACTACTGTCAGGCCCTGTTACCACCCAACCCCACTACCATAATATGTTGATACTACCAGTCCAACTACCTTCCGAATTTTCTACTATTAGACCGAGAAAAAACATTAGAATTTTTTGGGAAAATAAAACCCTAGACACCCCCTTGGTACCTCTAGTACTAAGGAAATCACCAAGGAATGTTTTTTAGTAAAACTTTTATTATAATAAAAATAGTATTCCTTCAATCAAACTTAAAATGGAATAAATGAATAATTTGATTCCAACTTCTTCATAGAAGTGACATATAAATAGTTAAATCTTTCCACTTTATATGATAAAATTATAAATATTTAACTCTATAAGACTCATATGAGTAACTTATAAATAGTTATCTCCATTCACTTAAAAAGTGTAACATATCACCATTTAACTTTGTCCATAATTCTCAATGCATTGGAGGTATATATCATACCAAACCATAATCAATAACAATTTTTAAGAACTATAAGATGAATAAAACACGTAAAAAAATTATTCCCTTTAAAACACTCATTAGAATTATAATTTGAGAACATAATCAAAGTCACTTTCTATTATCTTATAAAAATTAGAAGAAATATCCTATTATTTTGATAATAATTTAAAAAATAAAAAAATCACAGAATAATAAGAATATAAACCTATTTTAAACACTATAAAAATTATATGGGAATATTGATATTGAATAACTACAAAAATATTTGAAAAATTTATTCATGTTTTATACATTAAAAAAAACATTCACGTTGCACTATTTTCAAGAAGTTTAAAATAAATATTGCATAAAACTTTGAAAATATTCTTTTTAAAAACCATTATAATGGAATTAAAAAGTTTTTAAAATGATATTTAAAAATTAATTAAGTATAAATAATAAAATTATTGAAATATTAAAAATAACATGGATATGGAAGAGAAATATTTTAAAAAAAATTAAAACAAGGTTTTAAATAAAAAACCCTTAAGACTTTAGTAGCTTTTGAATCAAAATGACATTGAAGGATAAAAAATTAAATGGATTTTTAAACCATATTTATTTAAGTAATTTAATGATAAAATACATACACAATTCATTTTATACACCAAACAAAATAAGCATGTGGTAAAAATATAATAATTCTTAAAGAAAGGAAATTGAGATGAGAAATATCTTACCTTGAGCCTCGAATCGCCACATATATCTCTTAATTTATTGAATAATATACTTATAATTATTATCTAATTTCATAATTACCTCTTTAATGTTTATTAAATTATCATTATTCCTTTTATTTCATTTATTATAATGATTTATTTAGTTTTTAAATTATTTAAGTTCACGTAAGATGTTTTGGGGTCATTCGGTCCAAAAATAGCTTCGGTGTGTTGATCATGGTTAAAAGGGTCCTAGTTCCATAATATCTAGATTATTTAACATTTTATAATTATAGTTTTTATAAATTAAATATATGTTTTTAACCATTCATGTAAGTCAAAGATGAAAAATGAGATACATCATTCATGGAGGAGGTAGTTCACACATACACCTGAATGATGTTTTGATTTTTCTAATGGATGAGAAGGAAATAAATTTGATAAAGTTTTACCCCTAAATAATCATAATAATGTTATAAATATCATTTTTATTAATTAAATATATTATTATTAACACTCATGTGAGATGGTAATAAAAAATTAACTTCCTTGTTCATGGAGGTGGTACTCCACAAATACACTTGAGTGACATTTAATGAGAGGGTAAGAAGGTAGATATTGTATTATATTTATAAAATCATAATTATGTAATAAATATTAAATATATATTAAATAAAACTTTATAAAAATCAATGTGAGGAGATGATGATAAATTAATTACATCACTTCATGGAGGCGGTAATTCACAAGTACGCATTAGCAACATTTTCATTTTCTATTGGATGGAATGAAGGCATATAATAGTTTTTTTCATAATAATAACATTTTATTATATTAAATATACTTATTTTTTTATATTATAATGGTTAGAATATATTTTATGTATCTATAATAATAAATAATCCTGAAATAATTCAGTTAAGACTTATACCCCCTCCTTGTATATTTTTCTTTATATTACACCATAATAATTCTATGATTGATCTTTTTATGAGGTAAGGACCTCTATAACGTTAGGAGGAGAGTTGGGTAGGTATTTTGGTATATATTTTGTGAGATAATATTCTCAAAATGTGTGAAGAAGTGATGAGAAAAGGTTTCCTTTTATAAGAGAGAGGAGTAAAACTCTTTTAAATAATAATAACTTTAGAAAATAATAAATGTATTTATCATGGAAATTTTATCCCATTTAGTCAAATTTCAAAGTTAGGATATGGTAATTTTGAAATACACTCAACTAATTGAATTTATTTTATCCACCTACTTAACCCTTTTACCCTTTATCATTATATATATTCAATATGAATAAAAATGAAATTTAACTTTTTAAAAAATTATAACATTATAATCCCAAATATGTAATCAATATTCTAATATTCAATTAATCTATGGGTTAAAAATTAATTTTAATATGATTTTCCAAAACTAAATTAAAAAATGATTTTTCAAAAATTCCCTTTTATGAATAAAAATGAGTTTACACAAAAATCAAGTATAATGTTGATTACCATATAAATAATTGGATTATGTTTAATAAAATAGTACTTATTTTTATTTAAAATATAATCAAACCCAAAAAACCTTGTGAATACATGATTAAAATATAATAGCCAATAATATTATTTAATTGAATAAAAGAATTTGTAAGATTTCTAAAATTTCAAGCATAAATTTCTATGTTCAACATTATATTTTTAAATGAATTATATTAATTATTTAATTAATATTTGGATTATAAAAAGGTTTCATAAACATTTAATTCATTTTTACATCGTTATAATTCTATAAAAGTTACAGTACCTTTAAATTTTATATGTTTTTCAATTTAACCAAAAAATAAATCTTTTCGGAAAAATATAAAAAATTTACCCTAAACTGATTTTGTCATACTTAATTCAATAATTATGTTTCTTTAATTAAATTAAAATTAAAAAAGTTCTAAATTTATCTTTTAAATTAAAAAAATATAAAGAAACATTTAAAGAAAAATGACCCTTTTATACTTTAAGTGTTGTTAACCTTATTACATATTAATTACTAACAAGTGTAAATTTATTTTCTTTAAAAAAAATATTCAAGATTTATTGATGTTTACATTGAATTATAATTATGTTTTTTCACCTTATTTCAATGTTACAAGTAACATAAACTATCAATTATAGTGTTATTTAAATGAAAATACATTCTAAAGTCTTAGGTGTTTCATTCTCTCCCTTTAAATAAATTATATCCTCATAATTTAAATTTTTTCTTATTGAAATAATTTAATCATTAAATTATAATAATATATGATATATATTTTATCATGATAATTAATTTCTAGTAACTTTTATGATGCTTAGTATTTCTAAATTAAATATTCTTAAGACCATGTATATATCATTATAAGACTAAATTTTTTGAATGGGTTTTAAAAGGAGTACCTTGAAAGATAAGTTGTATTTTCTATATAATACTTGATAGATTTATATTCCTCTTGTTTGAGTTGAGTAATTATTTTACCATCAAGATAATGAATGAGAAAACTTACTCAATTTATTTCAATTCTATTACTACAATTTCATATTCTAGTTGTGTTTCGAGAAATTTTCCACCTCTACTTTATATCATGTTCTAAATGATAAATAATCAAAATTTAAATTTTATTTCTTAAAGTACTAAAATTAATTTTCAATGGATAAAAATATCCCAAAAAATGGATGAAAATTTATTCCTCTTATCCATAGATATTTCATAAAACCAAAAATAGTTTTCAAAAACATTATAATATCCAAAGTTTAACTTAAATGATTATATTAATAATATCAACCACTTTTAGAGAAAATACCATAAAATCCGATAGTATTTCCTTTACCTTGATCATATAATGTTTCCAATACAGTGAAATTTTTCAAAATTAACTTTAATCACATCCAAATATATTACTAAAAACTATTTTTCAAAATAAAAATAATTATAACATCAAATAATATAATAACCCTAATGGTAATCTATCTTTTAATCCTGAATTTTTTAAAAAACATAATAAACCATTCCCAACATATCATTACTAAACTTAAAATAAAATTATCTAAGGCTTAAAAAAGGGTATTTATACCTTTAATCATATGATCATCCTTAAATTTATCAAACATTAAATAAAATTCCATTACATCATAACCCTCTTAACCCTATATGTAAAAACTTCAATCATTCAACTTCCTACATAAAACTTTAACCAATAATTTTCATCATATACCATAATAATTTCATCCTTTTATATACCATTCAAGGTATCTTCATCTTCAGCTGAAATAGTAGATAACTTTTCTAAACCATTATTCATACAATCATGATGATTCACACCTTTAATACCTATTTTTGGGTATAAATTTGAATAATTTCCCATATCATTAAAATTAAAACATTTCAATAGTTGCATACCTTTATTAGTCGGACCATTACAATTCATTATTTCCTTGCAGTCATGAGCCAAGTGTCTGATCCTATCACACAGGTAACACTTCCCCAATCTCATCAGACACTCCAAAAAATGATTATTAACATAATTATAGCATGAGAGAAATATACCTTAATATTTCCTTAATAATTTTTTTTATGTCACTTACATATTTTTCTCTTATTATCCTTGTTGTCATGAGACATAAAAGAGTCAAAAAATTACATCTCAACCCTCTCATTACATAGAAAAATTACATTATAATTTCCAAATTCATGAGTAAATAGGTTTATTCATAAATTTGGTTTCAAACTTGAGTAAAATCTATAAATTTTAATTTCATTACTTATAATAAAATTTGGTTTTAACTAGAAAATATAGTAATTGTATCTTTATAAACATCCACTAAGTCATTTTCCTTCAGTTTTACTCAATAAATTGTTTCTCCATCCTAAGATGAAACACATCGGGAAAATATTTTTCAAGAAATAGATTCATAAATTCTTTCCACTTAATGGTATCAATCTCATTCTTCTATTTGGTATTATTTATAAATGACCATAATTGATTAACTTCACCTTCAAGATGGTAAATTGTAAGAGTTTCCTTCTAATTCACTAAATATATAAAGACTTAAAATATATTTTCTACGGCATTTATCCTTCCATTTTCAACCATAGGGTATGAGGTTCCACTAAATTCTATTGGATGTTTTATCTTGAAAATATCTAATATTTACATGTTCCTTTGAATATTATTTATTCATTCACGGGTACCTTCATTTATATCCTATTTTAATTGACTTAACATAGTCCCGTACTTATCAACTCCAACTCTAACCATTTCAGGTTTATGATTTAGAATGATATTTTCCTCTTATTTCCTTCCCACTTCATTCACCCTTTTCACTTTATAGAAAACCATTCTAAAAATGTCATAGATAAGTTAAAAAACATGTAAACCCTTAGAGTAACTAAAATCTCTCAAAACCAAAAATTAAATTATAATTGCTTAATAACATCCTAACTTCAAAATTTATATAAACCCTTACTATAATATCAACTATAACAAACCATATATACACAACCCATAATTATGAGTCAAATATAAATAATCTTGACCCTTCTTACATTCTCCTGGTCTTTTAGTTTTATTTTTTATGATAATTAGTAAAACCCATAAATTTACATAGGGAACACTGTCACATAGTGTATATTTTTTCTCAAATATATGTTCTTGTGTTTACACATCTATTTTCATCCTTGACACACTTTATTATTTGAAGAAAAGACTTCATTACTATAATATTAACCTTGATATAGTTTCTATAGATCCTTAATCCCTCTAAAAAACATTTGAAAAAGTGGTATGAGAGAAAAAATATAATTAATTATATAAAAATAAAATAAATTGGTTAGTCATTTGAAAAATAAGAAAACCCATATAAAAGTTTCATTTTTATGTAATAAGTCTTTTTATCAAATAATCACTTACCTACTATTCAAATTAACTTCCTTGCTCAATGTTTTTTGATAAAACATTTCATAAAAAATCATAAAGGAGACAAGCATGATCATAAAGGTTGCTTGGGATTTCATAATCATATCATTATTTTAATCACACTTACAATGGAATAACCTACCTAGTCATTTCCAAATTATTTATAGTAGTAAATTATAAAAAGTTAACTCTATAAAATTCATATTATTGTTGTATAAATAGTTTAATACATCCACTTTATATGAGTAACTTATAAACATTTAACTCTATACACTTCATTGGAGTAACTTATAATTATTAAATTCAATCAACATTACCCAATTCATTATAGGGATATATCAAACCGAGCCATCATATTAAACAATATACAAGAAATATAAAATGATTTTATCAAATAAATTATTGAATTTACATCATAAAATAGATAATAATTGGTATTTTATCCCATATGAAAACACACTTTATGTTATCTCGTAAAAACGATAAGAAATATGCTTTTTTAAATCATTTTAAAAACTAAAAATTATCTTTAAAATAGGAATATAATATTATTTAATATAAAAAAAAATAAAATTATAGAGGAATCAATATATCTAATAATTTTTATGAATATTTGAAAAGTTATTCATGTGGCAAAGGTAAAAAATATATTCTTTTTATACTTTTGTAAAGAAATTCAATAATATTCAATGTAGAAAACTTTGAAAACATTCCTTTTAAAACCTTTATAAAGAAAATCCAAAGTAGTAAAAAATAATATTTAAAAATAATTTAATTATAAATAATAACATTCTTGAAACATTTAAACGTGAATATGGATGAGAAATAGTATAAAACATTAAAATTATGGTTTTAAAGAAAAATTCCTTATAACTTTTATAGATTTTAAATCAAAAGGATATTGAAGGAGAGAATGTGAAATAGATTTGTAAACCATATTTATTTATAAAAATTAATGGTAAAGTATATTCATAAGATAGTTCATACACCAAAAAATAAACTTTTGGTGAAAATGGAATAATTATTAAAGAAAGGAAACTAAGATGTGAAATCCCTTACCTCGACTCCGGAATCTACACATACATCTTTTAATTTCCAAAATCATAAAATAATATTAATTATTTTATTTATTAATAACCCTTTTCATGTTATACCATTACCATTATTCCTTTAATTTAATTTATTATCATGTTCTATTTAGTTATAAAATTAGTTAAGTTCAAGTTAGACAGTTTAGGGTAATTTGGTTCAAAAAAAGATTTGGTGTTTTGACTGTGGTTAAAGGGTTAATGACTCCATCATCTCCATTATATTAAAAAAAATTGTAATTATAATTTTTATAAATTAAATTTATTTTTATAATTATTCATGTATATCTTTGAGGAAAAATGAGACACATCATTCATAGAGGTGGTATTTTTCACGTATGTATGAGGGGAACTTTAATTTTTAAAATGTATAAAAAATAAAGAAATTAGATATATTTTTAACCTTATATAATTATTATAATTTTGAAATATTATATTTATTCATTAAATAAATTATTATAACCATTAATGTGAGATAATAATGATAAATGAAATGTGTCATTCTTGGAGGTGGTAGTCTGTATGTACGCATGAGTGACGTTTTCATTTAACAACTGATTAGAGGGAAAGAATGTAGATAATATATTATCTTTATATAATAATAACTATTTCATTAATACCATATATATACATTAAATCATAATTTATAACCATCCATGTTAGTTGGTGATGAAAAGTGGAATACATCACTCTGTGGAGGTGGTGGTATGCAGGTATGCACAAGTGACATTTTCATTTTCCATAAGAAGGAAATGAGGTAAAAAATTATTATAAAATCTAAATAATAAGATTTAATCATTCTAAATATAATTATTTAATTATATTAGTATGGTTATAATATATTTTATGGATATATAGAAAGAAATAAACTTGAAATAGTTTGGTTAATAGTTATACATCCTCCTTGGATATCTTCCTTTGGATTAAACCAAAAGACTTATTGGATTGGTATATTAGTGATGTCAGGACCTCTATAACATGGGGATGAGATTTGGGGAGTGATTTTGACATAACTTGGTCCAAATAAGGTGCTCAAATTGTGTTAATGTGTAAGTATTAGAGGTTCTCTTTTATAAGTGATATGAGTGGAACCCTTATCAATATTAAGATCGCTAAAATATAATAAATGTATTTCTCATTTATAATGGATCCAGTCTGGTCCAATTAAGAATATATGATAATTTAAGGTTAAAATACACTCAAAAAATCAAATTTATACAAGTTTTATAGATATTGTAATCTTTATATTTTTGTTTAACCCCCTTTTTAACCCTTTTAACTTTTACCATGGTGGAAAAATTTTACCATGGTAGAAAACTTTTTCCATGGTAAGGATTAATTATGAATAAAAATGAAATTAACCTCATAAAAAAATTATAATATTCTGATTCAAAATATCTAATACATTTTCTAAGATTTAATTTCCATTTTTGGTAAAATTTATTTTAATATAAGTTCGTAAAACTTGATGAATTAATTTTTTGATAAAAAATGTCTTTTTAAGCATAAAATCACTTTTATACCAAAATGAAGCATAATGTTGATTCACATGAAATTAATTGGATTATTTTAAACAAAATGAGATTTATTTGACTTTTAAATATGACTAAAACTGAAAATAACCTTGTTAATACTTGATTAAAATTGAAGAACCAAAAATAGTTTTTGATTGAATAAATACATTACTTAGATTTCTAAAATGTAAAAAATATATTCATAAGTTAAAAATTATATTTTTAAATGAATTATATTATTTATCAATTATATATATTTTTATTTTATAATGGATTTAAAAAAATTTGGTTCATTTTTATATCATTATAATGTCATAAATGCGATAATATTTATAAAATCGATATCTCTTAGTATTCATCAAAAAATAAACCTTTTCATAAAAATCCAAAAAATTCACCTTAAGATAATATTTCCCTTATAAATTCCAAAATTAATTTCATTTTATCAAATTAAAATTAAAAATTTCAAGAATTTATCTTTTAAATGATAATAAAAAATATAAAAAACACTTTTATTGAAAAAATTCCTTCTAAAACATTAAGTGTAATGAATCATCTCGGGATTCCATCCTACCTGACTATATTTTCCACAAGGATTGAATGGAATTCCTAATCCCAATAGGCTAGTGACTAGTTCTTGGTAATCACATAAATTAATTTGGGAATGATTTCTCCCAAATTAGAGTTTAATTGTCAGTAAAAGATATAAATGAAATAACCAAATAAGTAGATAAGCAAAAAAAGTAGGTCATACAGAAACTAAATAACTAAAAGAAATAGTTATAATCAAGAAAGAAGGAAAAACTAACTGACTCAAGATGAGACCCAAAACATCTCTACCTAACTCTCCCCCTGTTGGCCACAAAGAATAAAATTGGATCCAACTGAGAACATAGAAATACATAGGTGTGAGATAAAAATACCATTAGGTCAACACAACCCACCAAAACTATGAAATACATTCCTTAAGAAATTAATAAATGATATTTTGAAAATAAATCTATAAATTAGGCTTTACATACATATTCATCTCAAGTAAAAACAAATCAAATCCATAGAAAACTTCCAAAACATTTTCCTTTTATTTCAAAAAACAAAATACATGCATTTGAAAACAAAAACATGTTCCTAAGCCTTATCAAAAACCACGCACACCATTATAATTTCTCAAAAAACAACTTTATTTTTTAAAATGTAAAAAATCACTTGGAAAAAATTTCCAATAAGAATCAAATAAACACCCATGGCCACTTAGGCACAATATGCTAAAATATACAGCATGTAATGGTAAAGGGGGACATAATAATCCATATATACTCAATGAACACAACGGTAATAACACATCTCAATACATCATGTCTAAAGTGGAACTAAAAAATACATCAAGCAAACTACAAGACCATCAAAGAAGTAAACATCTCAGGGGATCCGGAATGCCATTTCCAACCATCTGAGAGTTTTTTAGGTACCTAAGTGTAATGGTGGCCCAATCAGGGGGTGAGAACAACTCAAAGATCACTACTAATGGTGTATAGAGAAAATAGTAGTTAGTACAATAGTGTATGAAAATAAAGAGTCTAATAAAATAAACAATGCAATAAAAAGGATACAAGCCAAGGATGCAATATCTCATCTATTACGAACTATCCCAAGGTCTCTAAGGTGAAACATGAGCCAAAAATACATCTAATGATATAAACTAGTCATCTAAATGGTGATTTATAAGGTACACACTATAAATATCAAGGGTATTCACTATTTTATCAACTTAAGGGAGCATAAACCTACACCCACAAGGCCTATCCAAAGTACCTCAACTATTAATGCCTAGAAAGTTAGTCTGGTATATAAATAAAATATCAACATCAAAACATAATGTGGTTGGAATATCTATACCACACCTATCCATATACCAAACTATTAGTATTTCTACCAAACATCAGGTCTATCAAACCCATCACAAAACAAAGTATTAGTGCCTCGAGCCTCATTCCATCCTCCATATATACATACAATGGTGGTTTCTAGAGCATCAATATGGCCCAACCCAAGGAGAAGGAGCATCCTTCCAATATATTTTTCCCACATGGCATCCATCATTTCTCAAGCCTATGTTTGGATCACTATCCATGAATTATACCATCATTTCTTAGATCCTCAGTCTAACACCATCTCAGTAGCATACAACTTATGCCTGGAGCCTCAGTCCAGCACCCAATCCATACATAAAAACTATCTTTCCTGGAGAATCATCCCAGAATCCAAACCACATATCAATTACATCATTCCATAAATCCAACTAGGATTCGACATGAATCGTCTGACCATCCCATACCATTTATCTCATCATAAAAATAAATCACATAGATAATAAAATCATCTCCTATATACATGAGGGTTCAAAAAGGGTAAACCACATCATATCACCAATTCCAGTCGGGCCTTCATTTATATCATATAAATTTATAAATCCCTTTCTAAAATAATATGAAATTTCAAACACAATTCCAAATGGAATCATAAACACTTCTATACACAGCCACATAAGTCAAGGGAAACTCCATTTTCACTTTAGAAAACCAAAACATACCTTTAAATAATTAAACCAATTAAACATAAAAAAGTGAGTCCACTTAAAACCCCATTTGTTATAAATTACAAGGATCAAGTTCATTTCATAATAAAAACCCTCACTGGAATTTTTATCAAACATGAAGAATGTTTAAGACCCCATTTTAAAATCTAGTTCCAATACATAATGAAATTCACCCATTTTTTCCCAAAGAAAAACCCAAGACAGTAAATCATATGAAGTTCAACCTCACCCAATGGATTTATTCTTTGAAAATTTAAAGTAGGTCCAATTTTTTTTCTTCCATAAAACTTTCCAAAAAATATCACCAAAAATTTTTCAGAGGTTTAACAAAATCATCTATTTCATAAAACATCTCAACCTACACTATTAAATCCAAAACAAGGAACAAGCCCTTTTTATTTCTATAAAACAACCTATATAGAATCAAACTATTCTTTTAAACAAAAGGTAAACAACACAAATATTTTGAATCACTATTTTAAATAAAACTAAATACACCTTTATAAGTCATTTGTGATCAACACCTAAATTTAATACCACATTCCCCTTAAACCCATACTTTCTCTTAATGAAAATCTAAAATAGTTTAAAACCCATCACCTACTTCTCAAAACCTTTTAAAAAAGACCAAATTCATTTCATAAAATATTTTTATGACTAAACATTCCATTTCAAAACATGAACATGGATTACACATGAAAAACATGTTATTCCAAGTATAAAACACACTGAAATGGTTTCAACACATTACAAGCCTATCCATGTATCAATACGAAAATAAAAGGTAACTCGAAAATGTATAACCATATTAGAATTACAAAAGGAAATAAATTTCATAGTAACACCTACCTCAAGGAGAAGAGGATCAAGTCTAAACAATTTAGTACTTAACACTGTCATCAGTGACCACTCGAAGCTACTCTTCCCCACCTCCAAGCGTGTTCACCTTTGCATATACATAAGGATACCTATACTATATGTAAATATTCTTATGGTCATGAATATGTATGATTGTATCCTTACATATATTCTTAAATATATATATACTTATTTACATTTATACATGTATGCATTTTTCATATATATACATCAGCACACCTAGCCCCAATATTTATATTCATACTACCATGGGTGAATTTATATATATATATATGATAGGGAAAATTACATATATATATATATATATGCCTACCTATTCATATGTAGGTAAGCTGACTTTGACTCTGGAGACTCAAACCCACCTCAAGAATGACCAAAACACACTAAAAAATACTAGGAACTAAAAATCACCCAAAGACCCCAAATAAAAATTGTTCTAGACAAATTAGTGGGATAAATCCTACCTCAAGCGGTAATGGAAACACAAAATGATCTAAAATGCATCATCTTCCTCAGAAAACACAAAAACATGCCAGAAGATGACCCGAGGAGCCCATTGCACACCCTAACCAAAGAAGAAACAACCAAAATTCAGATCAACCCTAACTCTAGGGTTCAGATGAACAATAGGGGATGATGGGAAGTAGAAAAATTATTTCAAGAGGAATAAGAGTATAATAAAAGGTATTACCTCAAATAATTGACCAATAATTTGAAATAAATCTCATGGAATCATCGTAAGAGGAGAGGGTCGAGAGGCAGGGAGGCGCATGGTTCAAGAGGAAGGGGGATAGGGAATTGTGTGATGCTAGGGAGGGTAATGGGAGATTAAAAAGGTGGAAATAAAATAAAAACAAATATAAAAACCTAAATTTTAAAATATTGGGAAACTATACAGTTTACACATGGTTTACCAAACTATGTGTCAACCATGAACTAGACACTACCTTGGCCAAGAACCGTTGCACGGTTACTCTTAAGAATATTCACGGCTGAGAAAATTGTTCTCAAACAATGTCACTCAGCATCATCAACTTACAGACCATAACTGCAAGCTTTCTACATAGTTTAATAGATCGTGTTCAAGCTTTCTGCCACACTGTATACTCACCTGGGAACCCACATGGGCATTGTATGGTTACTAAAAACTATGAAGGATAACCATGAAATAGCTAAAAATCGTCAAAAAATTAAATTTTCATCCTTACAATTACAAGAGTTCAAACCCACTCCATAACAATACAAAATAATCCAAAATAAAAAAACATTGTGACACCTAAGGTGTCACATTAATTATTGTTAACCTTATTTTAAATAAATTACTAAGATTATTAACTTATTTATTTGAAAATTTTATATTCATAATGTATTTATGTTTACAATAATTTCTAATAAATTATTATTTACTTTAGTTTAGTGTTTCATGTAAAATAATATATTGATGATAGTATTATTTAAAATAAAATATATTTTAAAATATTGTGGTGTTATACATATCATGTGGGGGAATTAGTGTGATCATAGAACATTAAGGAACATGTTGTGTTCTACACTATTAATTGAAGGTCTTGAATTTAGAGGTTTAATTTTATAAACATCATATCATAGTTCTGGTAGAATGAGAGTGGGAAATATGTTGAATTTTTGGTTCAAAATAGAATAATGAAGGAGAGACTAATATTGGAATTCCATTAATCATAACCGATTAGATTCGATAATAAATTCATAAAGAATGACATAATTTTTTATTTATATATCATCATTTTGAAGGATCACAATAAGAATAATTCCATTATTTAATTATTATTTAACTAGATATTGTAATCACTACTGTGATTATTTTCAAATTCCAGTAGTAGATCTTCTCATTAAGAGGAAACTCTTATCCAGATTTGTAAGATAAATATTCAAATCACTATAATTATTTAGTCTCATATTGAATTAGAGAAATAGTAGTTCAGTGAACATGGACATCAAAAGATCATATATTCTATAATTGAATATGAAAGGGTAATCAAAAACATACACTGATCTTGGAGATACTTTCATGTTTTTAAACTATTTAATATATCGTTACATCTATAAAATGTCCCTTTCCTTCACCAAAGTAGTGCATGGAGGTTAATAATAGGGAGATTCATTTGTATTGACAGTGATTCATTCCTAAACTATATAAGGTAAGTGCATTAGGGAATGAAGTTTTCATAAATTAAAATATTGTATATAATAAACAATGAATGGTAGTGGATTCTATTATACTATAAAATATTTGTTTTTATGATACTTGGATTAGAACTTAGTGGAAAACCATGTAAAATATATATGTTCTTGTGATTTACATTCCTACCCATGTGTTTGATATTCAATGTGATTGGCGATGAGATAATGTTAAATTGAAAGTGTTCCATCCTATGAAGTAAAAAATATCTTTACAAGAAATGAAACTTCAAAGAAGGGATTTTTATTGAATGTACACCCTAATTAACCCCCTCTCAAGTTTAATACTTTTAGTTTGGTCTCAATAAGTGGTATCAAAGAAAATTATCTCTATTTTGATATTAGATATCTATTTTTTCACACATGGATTCACTGATGAAGCCTCCATTTTTCCATGGTGATAAATTTTATTAATATAGATATAGATGTTTTGGTTTCTATAGGATATTGGTTAAAAGATCATAGAATATTTCCAATGAGATAATAACTTGAGAAATCACAAAGAATGTGTTCATGAAGTGGAGACACATAAAATTTTACAAAGATTTATCTCTAGTAATGTATTCAAGAAAACAATTAATTATATTGATGATTTTGATATTTGGATTTTTTATTAAATATATATAAAAAAATGGAAGAAAAGAATGTTATAGAGTCAAACTTGGGAGATTAATTTAAATCTAGTTGTGATGAGAAATCAGTGAAAAATCAAGTGAATATTTCGTTATATTAAAAGGAAATAATATGAGGAATAAAAAAGTAGACTCTTAATAAGATAGAAAACCCTAATAAGGTTTATATGAATGAGTTCTATGATAAACATATCTCCATTATATTTTTGGAAGATTCATTAAAATATGGAAATTCATAGTCCACCTATAGATATTGATGTTTTTGGTGATTTAATATAAAAAGTAGCAATGATGTTGAGAAATTAATCCAAAAAAATTTTAAGAAATAACTAAGTTGAGTTGAAATTGATATATTAAAAGGTGGATTAACCGAATATTATATATAGATTAGACTATGTTTTCATAGAATATTTAGTCATGTAAAATATAATATTTAGGAGAGTGTAGGTTTCCTTCAATGAGATCATAATGAAAATGGTTTTACAAATAAAGGTAAAAAGAAACTTACTTGGAACTTTCACACTATTTAAGATAAAAAATATCCACAAAGAAGGAATTGAAATCATGTATTATTCCTATCAAAACTCAACCAGGGTATAGGATAAAATTTAGAAATTATTTTTAATCAATAATGATGTATATGTATTCCCAATTTAAGGAGAAATACATGATGATCAAGTGACTTAATGAGAGTTTAAAACCCACTAATGAAAATATGAAGATATCTCCAAAATAATCAAAAATAAGAAAAGTATATAAAAATGAAAATCTAGTATCATGAATAAAATAAAATGATAGTGATAAATACATAATTGAAATATCTAAAAGTAAATTAGGTAAAACATGATATTATTGAGTAAGAATGGGGAACTTTATGAATCTGTGTATGGAATCCCAAGGTCTTAAAGGTGAAAGAAAATCTATTTCAACATCTCACTTGAGGCATGATTACATGATGTATATTTTTAACAAGAAATTTTTTATATATTCTAAACATTAACATATATAAAATAAATATATTAATAAATAAGGTAAATATGTCATAAGGAAATCCTACATTCCTTTAACAAATAAGAAAAAAAATTCATCAAAATAAAATCAATTCTATTGGAAAACCAATTTACCACATTGAAGGAATGTAATAATAGATCTTAATGAAGGGTGTATCAAGATTTTATAAATTATTACTCACAAAAACCTATACAAAGAGTATAAAATAAATTATAGAGGAAGAAAAAAGAATAATCTTTATGGGAAATATGGATAAATATATAAAGAAAGATTGTCCAAGGGAAAAAATATGAGGTGGATCCAATGACCATCATATAGATTGAACATGAAGTTTTCCTAAGTTTTTTTACAAATCATACTACATGTTAGGGGAAAATATCAGTGTAAGAGGCCTATTACGGTGATGAAAGCATGATCGAGGATAAAAAAATGATGTATAAATGGAAGAAATTTATACATATGAGATTTTTCTCACAATATATGTGAAAACCAATCTAAATTTTATCAATAATTCTAAATAAAATATATTTAATGAAATGTGTAAAAGTAAAAACACTAAGAAGTTTTGGAATCAAGTTAGAATAAAAGGTTTGGTCTACTAAGACCAACCATATTTTTTAAATTTTAATCAAAAAGTGATATCAAGTTACCACCATGAAATTCAAAGATGAATCTTGGTATAAATGTTGATATGATGAAGTTTTGGTGGTGAGAACCCTAATTTAGAGTGAAATGGGTTTCAATAAAATATATAACCTTTATAAATGGAATCAAACTAAATTTTGAATTTAGAGAGTGGTATTATCCCTTTACTAGGTGTTATAAGACCTTAAATAATACATTAGATAGCTTGATGGAAGATAATCTATTTTTAAGGAAGAATTCATAATCTATTTTTATGAGATAATAATTTGGTGTTATTTGATTTCTTTTCAAGAGACTAAAAGCTTCTGAAAATAAATTGTTATGACTAAAAAGTGTGTAACACCCCATTATTTTCGAATATATTTTCCTCTTATATAAATTCAATTCATTCAATATATTTTTATTCACAGAACCCCAAAAATAAGTGAATTCTGAAATTAATTATTAAATAGTTAAATTAAATTGGAAAAATAAATTAATTTATAAAAGGGGTCAAATTCACATAATAAAATACCAATGATTTTAATTTTAATTATTCTTTTATTTATTTATTTTATAAGAATTGATACCTTTGATAAATAACATCAATAAACTTTATTTATAAAATTTTATTAATAAATAATAAAATCTTTTCCTAATATCCACAAAATGGTTAAATAATGATAAGTAATATTATCTGAATAATTCTTGGCTAAATGAAAATCTTTTTTTACATACATTTCTTGTATTTGTTTTTTACTTAAAATTAAATTTACTATATTCATAATATTAAACATATAGAATATTAATGTATAAAAATTTATAAAAATTAATTATCATTCATAAATTTATTATTAATTAGTTATAAATAATGACAAAATCATTTAAAGGTAAAGAGAGATATTTTTCTGAAAACTAAAATTTTATGTGAACAGTATTTTTTACCATAAAAAATTAAATGAATCACTATTAATGAATGATGTTAATGAATTTTTTAGATATATATATATATATATTAAATTAAGTAAATTTTAATTCACTTAATAGTTATTATTTTTAAATTAATAAAAATAAATTCATTTTAAGCTACAAAAATACTTTTTTTAAAACATCTTTACGTGTTTTTTTATGGATATTACAATTAATTTATTCAAACATTAGAAATTAAATCTAATAAAATTTATTCCATATTTTCAATCATCATTTCTATATTTTTTTATAATGTCTATTTTATTTTTATTCATAAAGAATAGTTACCATGGTAAAAGTTAAGTCATCGTGGTAAAGGTTAAAATGGTTAAAAGGGGTCGAAGTAAGGTATAAGGCTTAAAATATAACCAAAACCATATATTTATTTGATATTATGTGTTTATTAATAATATCACTCGTCTTATCTTATAAACTATCTTTACATGGATCTAGCTTCCTATGAAATTGAATTTACATTATTTTAAAGTCAAAACTATTTACAAGGGTGTCATTACCCTCAACTATGAAATGAAAACTCTTCTCCTCACTTGTTTACAAACCTTGATAACATTATACTAACCATAATATATCTATATAACTTCCAAAATCTCCTACACATGTACTTGAGGTTATTGTCCCTCCAAAATACCAACCCAATAAGGCTTAGGGAGATATCCAAAGGATGAAACCTAAGGAAGTTGTAATCATTTTAACTGAGTTATTTTAAGATTATTTTTTCTTCCACCTCAAAAATAATTCTACAACCACATAAAAATATTGGAATTAGTATAATTATTATAATTAAATATTATTATGATAATTTAAAAATAATATTCTACCTTCTTTCCATATGATTGAAAATGAAAACTTCACTCATTTATTCGTGCAGACTATCACCTCCATGCAGTGATTTATTTCATTTTTCATCATCTCCACTCATGGACAATTATAAATATGTATTTAATGAATACATATTATATTAATTTTTTAATTATTTTTTTTAAAATATAAAATGTTTTCAAATTTGTGAAGATCCATACCTCATATTCCCATATCGGGATCCTTACTTTATTACATTGACATAGATACAAGATTCAAATCCCAAAGGACCGATCGGTTTAGTATCTTTAAAAAACTACATACATACATGTTACCCTTATTAAATTGGTAAAAAAATATAAAACATAACAAAGTAAAGTAATTTTATCCTTGAAATCATTCAATCATTTCATCTTAATAACCTGGGGAAAGAAGAACAAATAAAAGGGTGATCTCAAATGCTCAGTAAGGTTTAAATAGAATAGAGTCATTCATGAATCAATAAAAAATAAAAAAATAATAAATTTATAAATTTATATATATAAATGGAATACATTCCATTTAATAAACATCTTTTTTATCATGATAAGATACAGAATAAACATTATGGAAGTGTGAATGATTGAAAACAAATTCCATTTAATTAATAACTTGAGCACAATTTGAATCCACAGATAATATCATAGTGAAAATCATATGGATAATAATTACTAAAATATTAATAAATTAAATGATTAATAATTTGTTTTTCATGATATCAGGCATCATAATCCCTCTACCATCATGACCTTTTACAAGATGGTTTAATCATTATGGGTAAAAACCCAAATAATTTGGCTAATATTGTCATCTCATGAGCCAACTGAGGCATTAAGGGGCTATATAAAACTGGTCCCCACCCATGTATACATTTCCAAATAATTCATCAAATATCAAAATTAAAAATTAAATTCATGAATCAAAACTACATATCAAAAAATATCTGTATTGAGTAAAAGATAGGTATTTAACATTATTTCCCCAATTAATCAAATAAGATTCAAAGTAAACATTATATGAAAAAATGGTATATGAATTAGGAAATAATAATATCCATGATATAATAAATATATATATTTAATAAAATATTCAATAAATTATAGTAATAAATAAAAGGGGCAGTACACAATGGTAATAAGTGATGAATATGGCATATGTCCCATAGAAATTAAAGTGACACGAAAAACCTTTATCACATGTAATCAATCGAATTGTATGCCCCTTAAAATTAATAAAAATAAAATGAATCATTTAATATAATGAAGATAAATATATTCATGATATGATATATCTAAGTAATGTATACATACACTGTTTATAATAAATAATTGGTCAATAAGGCATGTCTCACAGAAATAAAAGTGAGATGAGGAACCCCTTACCATTTTGTAATCAGTTAAATCATATGACCATAAATTAATAATTATCAAATTAAAAACTTAATATCATGAATATAAAGATATTCATGATATTATATATCAAATAGAAGTATAAATTCATCACATATAAGAAATAAGAGGTGAATGATTCATTTCTCACAAAAATAAAAGTGAGATGAGAAACCCCTTACCATGTGTCCAAAATCATTATACACTTTTACTTAATATCCTGGATAATCAAATTAGATCCATTATTTACTTCATTCATAAATTACTAAAAATATATTTTATTTATTATAATTTTATTAAGTTAATTTATGTACATTTTGATGAGTAATAATTATTAATTTTGTTATTCTAGGAGCATTCTTTTCATGGTTTCATTATCAGTTCACTTGTGTATAATTATGGAGGTTCTATTCAAATTGGAATAATTATTCAAAAGTGTAATAAAATGGTATTAATATAATTCCATGATTTTAAATTCTTCCATATATCATTTTTTTACATAAGTATGATTCATTTGATAAAATTTTAATGAAAAATTATTAGTTTATTTCGGTGGCTTTTACAACCATCATGAACTAGTATCGTTTTATTTAATATTATGTTTATATATTAATTATTGAACATAAAATAAGTTTAAATACATATATTATAATATTTTTTAACCATAAAAATTATTTTATTACCTTTATTTAAATCAATAATGAAAAATGGAAACTCTATGCCCACGAAGGCGGTGAATCGATACCTCACAGATAATGTTTTCATTTTTAGAATTAGAAGGAAAATAAAAGAGATTTTATAATTAATATTCAATTATATAAATAAAATTATAGAATATATATGATACTATATTTACCATTACACTTTGTATAGAGGATTTTTAGGAGAGGGTAATAAAATAAAAGAAATTAAAATAGAGAGAATGAGGGTTTTAACTCTTGAATATATTCTCCTTAGAAACCTCCTTAAGACACTTGGATTTGGTATTTTAGTAATACCAGTAGGTTTTGGATGTGGGGAAGAGGCTTAAGAAGGTATTTAGGATTAATTTAGACAAGATTCAATGCTTAGAAGGTGTGAGGAGAAGGGGAGTTTATGGGTGGTATTTATAGTGGGAATATAGGGGTGTTTTTTATTATTTTTTTCATTTGCATGTTATTTTGGCTCAGTATTATCAAGTGTTTATTCTTATGAATATGTTCGATAAATAGTTCATGTGAATTCTAAATAATGGTTTATTCCACCATTCATGACTCCAAAATTCATGAATTTAGCTTCAAATGTTAAATAACATAAATTATTATCTTTCACTATTCACCAAAAATTCAATTATTTGTGAAAAATCCAAAAAATTCACCCTAACCATTTTTTATGGTATTTTTTAAAAATGGATTCCATTTTCTGAAAATAATTTTCTAAATATGATAAATTTATTTTCAAATTAAAATCATCATTTATTCAAAAAATACATATTTTAAAATTATAACTAATTTGATGAGACTTTGAAATTTTAATAAAGGTCCCATAAAATTATATTATACTTATAAAATGAAAACATATTAATTTAAAAATATATTTTATGAAAATAAATTTAATTTTAAATCATTTTATTAATTATAAAATTGTAAATAAACATTTACATTTTACAAAAATACCAACACTGTCACTTTTAAAACATCTATTTACTTATTTAATAATATAAATATAGCATACTTTAATTTACGAGATACCAAAATTTTATTTTTACTTTCATAGGCGAGGTTATTATTTTAATGGTCGCTTTACTATTCTTAATGGTAGCATTTCTATTCTAACAGCCATTTTAATATTTTATAGTATATTATAGCTCATTTAAGGTTGGTGTTGCATGCAATGTAAACTATAAAATAAATTGAATTTATTTAATAAGATGCTTACCAAAAAATATTGGGGTTTTATATTCTTCACCCCTTCAAAAATTTCATCCTCACAATTTATCAAGAATATTTCCTTTTAAAAATATGAGGGTGGGTTTTCTTTATAACATCCTCAGGTTTCCATGTTGCATCTTCCATTTTTTAGTTTCTCCAAAGAACATTTACCAATCGAGTAATCTAATTTATTAATAATTTCTATCTAGTGTTAATAATCTTGATTGGCTCTTCACAGTAAGAAAAATCATATTCCAATTCTATATATTTATAGTTGAGTACATGTGTTGGGTATTGCATGTACTTTCTTAATAATGATATGTGAAACACATCATGGACTTTGGATTGACATAGTGGCATTGCTAATCAATAAGCTATAACTCCAATTATTTCTAGAATTTTAAATGGTCTGATGTACCTAGGGCCCAGTTTCCCTTTCATATCAAACCTTATGACACCCTTCCATAGAGATATTTTTATAAATACATGATCACCCACTTGAAATTCTAAATCCTTTTTTGATTTTTAGCATAAATCGTTTTCCTAATTTAAGATTCATTAATATGATCCTTGATAGTATTTACCTTTTTAATTGTTTCTTCAATTAGTTCTAGTCCTATCAGTTTCCTTTCACCAACTTCATCCCAACAAGTTGGATTATGACATCACTTTCCATATAATTCTTTATATAGCACCATTTGAATACTTGAATGGAAACTATTATTATAGGACAACATTAAGGTAAATATTGATACCACATACCTTGAAAGTAAAGTGATTATGATATCAACGTATCTTTCAATGTTTGAATAGTATTTTTAGAATATCTTTCAGTTTGATGACGGTAGGAGGTACTTAAATGAAGCTCCATATCTTGAGTCGATTGAAGAATCTTCCAACATTTTGATGTAAAATAGGGATCCTGATTATACAAAATTGATATATGTGCACCATTAATTATTAAAAATTAATTAATATAGTCTTTTTAGGCACTCAAGAGGTAAATATTATCATATAATAATAAAATGTGATGATTTTGTAAGACGATCAACAATAACCCATATTGAATCATTCTTTTTAGGGGTCCTTGGTAGTCCTATGAAAAATTCTATCATAATATCACCCCACTTCCAAATAGTAATAGGTGTAGGTTTCATTACTAATCTAGAATGATTTCTCTCAAATATAAATTGTTGAAAAACTAGACATCTTGACACATATTCATCAATTTCCCACTTCATATTTAACCACCAAACTTTTTTTTGTATTTTCAAATAAATCACTTTATGGCTGAGTGAGAACCTAAGAAAAATCACATTGAGGATAAGTGAGAACAAAAACAAGAAGAACCAAAAGCAACGAAACGTGTCCAAGGGGATCCACCATTGAAGAAACATGACAGAACCAATCCAAAACACCAAAACAGAGGTAGAGGATGACCAATGGAAAGAGATTCATCGAACCACTACAAAGAAATCACCACACCCAAAGAGAACCCCCAACATATATGCCTTCTCCGTAGCCACCAACACAATCCAAAACATCGTGGAATTTATCACATCTAACCATGGTGTGGTTTTGTGTGAAGGAGCAGAAAGAAATGGTAGAGGAAACAAGGAGAAGCAGAGCCATTGGGGCACAAAGAAGAAACAAAAGCACCAAAGGACAAACCAGTAAGGAATTGTGAATCGATTTGGCAAGGAGAAGAACACTAACACTAATCATTCATGCGATGACAATATGTTTCCACGTACATGCCCTATTTGTTGATGATGACCCTGCCACAATACGAATCTAACAAAACCAAACTAGTTTTCAACACGGACACTACAAAAAGATGACTATGAACACTGCAACATCTAAATAAGTAGTGTCAAGCCTATATGAGGAGCACCAAAAATGTATAGAGAAATTTGAGTTGTTTGAATCATCTCATGGTTAAATTTTTAGATAAGTTATTGATGAAACACATTACCCTTTACATATTTCAGAATTCCTTCCTCATATATAAAGTCTGAAAATTTTCCATCCTTAATAGCTTTAATTTTTTTTTTAAATTCTCATCATCAGATTGAGAACTTTTTATTTTATCCAGTAAAGTTAGTTTAACAATCATTTGAAAAAGGAGTGATGTTTTCACCTTCTTAATAATTCACATATCCATATTTTATAAATCCATGAACATTGGATCTCTATCAATCTTCATCTTGGTCATAACTCCATGATCTTTCCTACTCGATGGATCAGCCACCTTATTTGCTTTTCTTGGGTGGTAGTTTTTTAGGAAATCGAAATATTTTAGTAACTTGATTCATTGTCTTTCCCTCATGTTGACTTTTTTCAATGTAAAGATATATTTAAAACTATTTTGATCCATATATATCTCACATCTTTCACCATAGATAGTGTCTTCATATCATCAAAGAAAACATTATGGCAGGTAACTCAAGATCATGAGTTGGATATTTTTTCATGAATCTCCAGATTCATTGATGCATATGTAATAAATTTATCATTTTTTTATAAGGAAAAAATCCAATACTTTATTCAATTCATTAATTTAGATCACAAACCTATTATTTTCTAATGGTAGATTCAAAGTTAGATCATTGAATAATCTTCTATTAAATTCTTCAAAGCATTCTACTCATTCTTTTTTCCATAAAAAACATAACCCCTTTAATGTGATATTTCTTAATAGGTTAGCAAATAATAACCTTCTAAACCAATAAAATTATGTTCCTTAGTTATGTTTTTTGGTTTAGGGTGTTCTTGGACTAACTTTATCTTCACATGATTAGTTGTGATTCCATCCTTAGAGAAAATATGGAAAAGAAAATAAATTTTATAAAGACTTAATTCACATTGGTTAAATTTACCATATGAATCTTTCCTCTTGAGAGTCTCAATAATTATCCATAAGTAATTACCATGTAATTAATAGGTTTTATAATATACCATAATATCATCAATGAATACCACAACAAAATTATCAATATATTCCTTGAATATTATGTTTATAAGGTCAATAAAAATTGAGGGTGCATTATTTAATCTAAATAGAATTACTATAAACTCATAATGTTCATACCTCATTCAAAAATATTTCTTTAAAATGTCTTTCTTATTTACCCTCAATTAATGAGGTCTAGAATGAAGTTAAATTGTTAAAAAATATTGAGACTCGTGAAGTTGGTCAAATAAATAATCAATTTGAGGTAGCGGATACCTGTTTATTTTCATAATTATAATGATTTCTCTGTAATAAATGCACAATGGATCCATATTTATCCTTAATAATGAGAATATGGTCTTCCCATGGAGAAGCATTAGTGCGAATAAATCCCTTATTAATAAAATCTTATAGTTGTTTCTTTAGCTCTAATAATTCCACTACGACCATTATATAGGGAGTCTTTAATATTGGTTTTTCATCAGGGATTAAATAATTGCTAAAACTAACCTCGTGTTTTGGGGGGTTTCTAGGTAATTAATCAAGAAATACATTAATGTATTCTTGTAAAATAGGAACACCCTCAATTTAAATATTACCTTTTTCATCCCTAGATGTTGTTTCATCTTCCACCCTAAGAATTTTATTCAGCAAAACTATTTTGGGTGAAGCTAGATAAGAGTTATGTGATGAAGTTCCTACTCTAATGAAAATGAGTTCTACATCTTCCTCACATATTTTACTTTCTTTATTCTTATAATAAATTTTCACATCATATTTTGAAATTTAGATCATACTAAGGATTATATCAAATTAAACTATTAGTATTGTGATATGGTCCGTAAATAATGCATGTTTATATGCCATAATGGTTTCTTCTCAACAAATATTTGGTGCAATGAGACTTCCATTAAGATTTTTTACTAAAAACTCCCTTATTAAATCAAAAGGGATATTTCTAATTTTTTTGGAAAACTAGGTAAGTATTAAAGAGTGTGATGATCTAGAATAACATAAATCATTGGATAAATTTGAAGATAAGATTAATGTACATGATACCACATAATTGGGTACTTATACCTTAGTTATAGTGATCGCATAATCTTGTAAATATCCCCTTGGCCCTTTATGTGGTATCTTCCCATGGCTCTTGGGACATTTGTTTGAATATTTCACCATTTTGTTGTAGTTTTAACACTATATAACATTAGTTTGTTTCCCTTTTCACTAATGATATAAATGGCCCATGTCTCCTCACTTTTAACACACTCATGTTCCCTTCAAACAATTTCTAGGAATTTTCTTCCCAAAATTTTCAGAAGATTGAAAATGATTCATTACATTTTTGTTATTTGGTTCTTTACCTTTATCATGGTTCTCATCTAACCTCTTCTTATCTTAATTTAAATTAAATATAAAATATCTATAAAATTTCTTCTCTTTTTTGATGGAATGTAGTACTATTTCAACATATGATGAAAATGTTTGAGAATCTAGTTACCATTGGAGACTTGGATTTAGACCTTAAAAGAAATGATCAATATTGTTTTCTAAGTCACGTATGTAATCTATAGCACATCTTGATGGACTTGTGAAGGTATAATTGGAATATAAAACAATTTATTTTTCTTTTTTCTTTAATATATGGAATTTTCTCTTCATTTTAGTTCATTTCTCATGAGAAAAATATCTGTAAAAGAATGTTTCTTTAAAATTTATCCATTACATATCTTCTATTTCATCTTCCTCCTTAGTATTCTAGATCAACAACCACCATTGATCAGCATCACCCTTGAGAAAATATACAAATATTACTACCTTTTACCTTTTATTGCATCCCAATTCCAAAAAATATATTTTCAAGGGACTTTATACATTACTTAGATGACACTAGATTAGTATTCTTACAAAAATATGGTGGCTTCTACCGCAAGAAACGATCCAACATAGGTGTAGTATGGTTATTCATCATAACATGAGTAATTTGTCCTAATATGATAATGATTTTCTAGGATCAAACACTAACTGTGTTGACTTGATCTGTGGTTCAATCCCTACATATTTTAAAGGAATTGATTACTTTCCTTCCATAAGTATAAATCACTAAATAATGGAACACACTAAGTTATCTCATATTCATCATGATAATTGAGCCAAAAAATAAAAATTATTCTAATGTTAAAAGTTTTTAAATACTATAATGAATTATTATAGTTCTCATGTTGGTTATGTTAATTTTAAAATCTAGTTCCCAAGGTTTCTATTAAACCTCCCTACGATACCAACTATGTTAACCAAGACCCTATTTTCCCAAATCTAGAGCCTTAATTTATTAAATTAGTATAGATACAAGATTCAATTACCAAAGAACCGATCAATTTAGTGATATTGAAGAACTAGATACATATATGGTAACATTATTTAATTTTTAATAAAATATAAAACCTAAAAAATTAAAGTAATTGCATCATCTAATTCATTCAATCAATTCAAAGTGATAACCTGTGGAAAGGAGAACAAATAAAATGGCGAGCTCAAATGCTCAGTAAGGGTTAAATATAATGGAAGCCTTCATGAAACAATAAAAAATTAAACATAATAAGTATGGAAAGGTATATATAAATGAAATACATTCCATTTAATCAAAAACTTTTAGATCAGAAGAATATAAGTTGTAAACATTATGGTGATGTAAATGGTTGGAAATAAAATACATTTAATCAATAACTTGAGCACAATATGAATCCACCAATGATATCATAGTGAAAATCACATGGACAATAATGAATAAAATAATAATGAAGTAAATTCTTAATAATTTTTATTCCATGATCTCAGGCATCATGGTACCTATACCATCGGTACCTTTCACAATATGGTTTAATCATTATGAGTTAAAACTCATTTAATTTGGCCAAATTTTTAGTGTCATGAGACTATCAATGCATCGAGGGGATATTTATAATTGGGACCCAAAACAATGTTTTCTTGTCCAAATAATTCCTTAAATATTTAAATGATTGATTAAATTCATGAATCAAAATTCCTCATCATTAAATATTCATATTGAGTAAAAGATATAGATTTGACATTATTTCCCTAATTAATCGAATAACTTTCAAATTAAACACCATATGAAAAATTGGTATACATATTAGGAAATAGTCATATCAATGATATAAAAATGTGGATATTTAAATAAATCCTCAATGAATGATGATCATAAATAAAAGGGGAATTACAAAATCGTAATAAGTGATAAATATGGCATATGTTTCATAGAAATTAAAGTGACACGAAAAACTCTTACCACATGTAATCAATAGAATTGTATGCCCCGTAAAATTAATAATCATAAAATGAAACACTGAATAAAATGAATAAAAAGAGATTCATAATATTATTTATTAAATTTCAGAATATATACATCACATATAATAAATAAGTTGTGAATAATCCATATCTCACTGAAATAAAAGTGAGATGAGAAAACCCTTACCATTTGGTAATCAGTCAAATCATATGCTACATAAAAGTAATAATCATAAAAAGAAACATTTAATATAATAAATATAAACATATTAATGATATTATATATAAAATGGTATTATACATATACTATATACATTAAATAAGTGGTGAATAAGGCATATCTCACAGAAATAAAAATGAGATGGGAAACCCATTACCATTTGTCTGAAAGTGTTCATCACTTGTACTTAGTGTCCTGGATAATAAATTTAAATTCATTAATTACTTAGTTCATAACATTTAAAAAAATATTTTATTTATTATAATTTTATTAATTTTATTTTTTTTCATTTAGATGCGTAGTAATGTTTAATTTCATTGTCTTGCGAGCGTTTGTTTCATGGTTTCATGATCGGTTCACTTGTATATAATTATAGAAGTTCTTATAAATTTGTAATAATTCTCCAGAATTAGAAGGAAATGGTATTAATATACTTCTATGACTTTAAATGTTCTCATATATCATTCTATTTTTTTACAAGAGGATGATTCGTTAGATAAAGAGTTAATGAAGAATGATTAGTTTATTTTGACGGTTTTTACGACCATCACAAACTAGTATCATTTTATTTAATAATTTGTTTATTTACTAGTTATAGAACATTAAATAAGTTTTTATACACATATTATAATATTTTTTAACCATAAAAATGTTTTTATGAGCATCCATGAAGGTGATAATGAAAAATGGATACTCGTCATCCACGAAGGCGGTGAATCGACACCTCAGAGACGATGTTTTCATTTTTATAATTAAAAATAGAATAAAGAGATTTGATAATGGATATTAAATTATGTAAATAAAATTAAATTATATATATGACAATGGATTTACTATTCAACTTTGGGTAGGGGATGTGAGGATAGGATAATAAAATAAAATAAAAATTAAATGAGAAAGAATGAGGGTTTTGCTTCTTGAATATTGTCTCCTTGGGAACCTCCTTAAGACACTTGGAATTGGTATTTTAGTAATACCACCATGTCTTGGTAATGTGGAAGAGGATTGTTAAGTTATTTTTCCAGAATTTAGACAATCTTAAAGTCTTAGAAAGTGTGAAGATAAGGGGTGGTATTTATAGTGCGAGAAGAGGGGTGTTTCTGATTGTTTTGTTCATTTGTTTATTAGTTTTGGCTCAAGAATATAAATAGTGTTGATTATTATGACTATGTAAAGTAACTAGTGAATGTGAGTATGAAAAAATGGTTTATTACATCCTTTAATACTCAAAAATTCATGTATTTGGGTTAAAATATTAAATGCTTTAAATTATCGTATTTCGTTATTCACCAAAAAATTCAACTATTTCAGAAAAATACCAAAAATTAACCATAAAAATTTTTCAATATGTATATTTCCAAACTTGACTTCATTTTATGAAAATAATTTTCTAAATATAGGAAATTTAATTTCTAATTAAAAGTGTTATTTATTCAAAAAATACCAATTTCAAAATTATAACTAGTTTTATGAAACTTTGAAAAATTAATTAAGGTCTCATAAAATTATATTATAATTATAATATATAAAAAATATCAATTTATTAATCTATTTTATGAAAAGATATTTTCTTTTAAATCGTTATATTAATTATAAAATTGTAAATAAATATTAATATTTTAAAAAAATACCCACACTTAATTTATCATTTTTAATACATTTATTTACTTATTTAATGATATAAATATATCATAATTTCATTTATTAGATACCTAAATTCTATTTGTACTTTCATATATGAGGTTATAATTATAATGGTCAGTTTACTATTCCTAACAGTCACATTACTATTCCAACAGTCATGTTACTATTTAATAGTATATCACGGCTTGTTTAAGCTCAATGTTTCATGAAATTTAATAAATTGAATAAATAGAATTTACTTAAGAATATACATACCATAAAATCTGGGGGTGTTTTAAAATTTATTTCTTTCCCATCCATTGTAAAATGGAAACGTCGCTCATATGTACGTACAAACTACTATCTCCATGAATGATATATACCATTTTTTATCACCTATATACATGAATGGTTATAAAAGTTTATAAGATAAATAAATATGATATTTATGAAAAAATTATTATTCTATATCCTTGAACAAGTCATAAGGATCAAAACAGTCAAATTGAAATATGCATGGAAAATGGAACAATGAACACTCAAATACTTACTTTAATAAAGAATAATAAATAAACGGGTAATAAGAAATTATAATTGAATATTATATAGTAATATTGATATAAATATAATATTAATAAATGTTTATAATAAATTTAAATTTATTATGTAGGAGGTTATATAATGGTCATCTAATCAGAATACTGAGGTAAGGGTTTTTGTTGTAATCTCACTTTTAATCAGAATTTTTTAGTTTTAAATATCCATTGGGAAAATTTTATGATCTCTGTCTATCATAAACCCCATTAATTTTCTTATTCTAAGGTTATTATAATATTTATAAGTATTATTATCATTCATTTCCCCTTTAGTTCAAAAATCAATTGAAAATTCTTATAAAAGAAACTAGCCTTATCAATCCTTTTAGGTCAAGAAAATTTTTCTTCCATGTTTATGATCTTTATCATGATTCAAGAATGTTTTTATATATACTTAATTATTTTTTAAGGTCATTATAAACTATATTTTACTTTTTAAAATGATTTTAATGAGGATCATTATAAAGTTTTTTGTACAAGTAAATTTTCAATTTCTTTATGAAGGTGTGAAAAGAATATTTTTAACATTTACTGGTCAATTGTATTTTCCCTCCGTAATTTCCTTTATTTTATATGAATATTTGTTTTTAATTTTCCATGTTATTTCAAAGAAAATGATATTCCCATTATTCTATAATGTTTTATTTTTTCAAATTTACCAAAAGAAAAGGATATTCTTCTTTTTTTAAAATAATATTTTTAATTATGTTATAAAAATATTTTTCAAGTATGTAAATATCATTTAATGATAATAATAAATGGTTTAATTAGTTGATGAAGGAATGATGAATTTTATTAATTTCTTGTTATATAAATATCAATGGTTTATTTTTATTTGTTGGGTATGTCTTTTATATCCCTATAATTCATTGTGTAATGTTTCATATCTGATTATCCCAATGGGGTACAGTGGTGGTTAGCCTATGACCAAGAAGTTACATATGTAGTTATCTAAAGATTACTATATAATTAATGTATTTTTGGGTAGCCTTTATAGAATTATGTTCATGATACACCTTTTAGCCACACCCTTATGACCTATTTTTATTCATATATTATGCTTTTATGTCGCATAATTAATTTATGTTTCACGCTCTTATAACCCATGTATTATGTTATGCTGATTATTTAATCCATCACTAATGATTTATTATTTATGTATTTGGGTATGATCTCCATGTCCTCATACTATTATTCTCGTCTTATTATCACTTTTGATCTTCTAATTTTGTCTCCCATTACTAACCTTACTAATAATCTAAGTTCACCCCTTATTATGTTTTCATTTCCTTAGGTTATAAGGAAATATTTTAAGTTTGATGAGTCTAGAAGGGTAAATTGTGAGAATCATTTTTGTGGGAAATTTTAAATATTTTTCATAACTAATTTGGTTATGTGTTTATTATCTGAATACACTAAACCTATATAGTTCTCTAGAGTATATTATTCTGAGATGTATTGAATATTTATCTAAAATGATGTAATATTTATGTAAGTGATGCTCAAGTTGACTCAGTTGTAATCAAAGTAGAGTTTAGTTATTTTTAGGGATTGGTTTATGAATAATAAGATAGTATAACCTAAAGCAACCTATGGTAAAATTTATATAGTATAAACCTATAATTTTAAATGTTAATATAAGGTTTTTTTATTTAATACATCATAGGAATAGTTTTCATTAGCATATGATTTCTTACTCTGATTAATGTTGTTTGATACTCATGCTAAAAATTTTGATGTAAGTAAGTAATGGGAAGTATAATCAAATAGAGAAGTGTATTCTTATTATTATTTCATAAAATTTAAATTTTTTATTTTTATATTGTTCTATCCACTCTTTAATATCTATGAAATTTTATAAAGGTATCACATCACCACCTCAACAATTATAAATTGAACTATCAATAGAAACTCCTAATGGAACATTGATTGTATCTCAAGTTTATAACTCATCACTAAAATAATTTTGTGTGAATGTGCTTATTGTAAATATTATTGTTCTCTATATAGTTGAATATGATGTGATTTTGGGCATAGATTTGGTCTATTTACATTGATCTCATATCATTTATTGAATATTAGAAGTTATATTTGATATCCCAAATTAATCTATTATCATATATTGATTTAATCATGTATAGGAACTTCCATTGGAAATTATTTTTTTATATTGGTCTTAATACCTACTCATGAGGGGTTTCTAGTTCAAATGGGTGGGGAGAAACTCAATATTGAATATTTTCATTATGTGTGGGAATATATTGATGTATTTACTAAATATTTTCTTATTCTTCCTCTGTATTTTGAAGTTAAATTTTTAATATAACTCATACATAGTGCTACACATATTTCAAATACTATTTATTAAAAGAACCCAATTGAGTTGCAGGAAATGAAGAAGAAACTCCAAGTGAATCTAGAAAAGGGATTCATATGCCCTGGTGCATCTCCATAGGGTACACCTATTCTTTTTTTAACAATTAATATGGTTAAATTCATCTTTTCATTGATTATTTATAACTTAAGAAAATATCTATAATCTAACCCATATTGATCACTAGTTTGATCAACTACATGAAGATCAATACATCTCAATGATCACCCTTCAAATTGATTATCATGTGTTAAGGGTTAAACAGAAAGATGTACCCAAGACAACATTTTGTATGATTTATAGACACTATAAATTTATAGTGATTCCATTAATACTTACCAATGAACCTACTATCTTCATATATCTAATGAATAGAGTCTTTAGAGATTACCTTGATCAGTTTGGGGTAGTCAATATAGATGATATTCTCATATATTCCAAGGTAAAGGAAGAGCATCAATTTTATTTGAGGTTTGTGTTGAAGGACCTGAGAAAGAATAAGATATATTTCGTATTAATAAAATGTGAATTATAGCTAAAAATAGTATCATTATTGGTTTATGTAATTTAAATAAAGGGTATATTAGTGTATCCTTCAAAGGAAAAGGTTATTAAAAAATGGTTCAGATGAAACATTGTGACTGAGATCCATATTTTTATTTGATTGTTTATATACAATTGATGTTTTTTGGAAAATTTATCATGATTATAAAATTTAATACCAAGTTTATGTAGAAGATATACAAGTTCTTATGGATAGATAAATGTGAATAAAAGTTCAAGGACTTAAATAGAAGGTTTATCAAATCACCTATTCTTAAACTACCCCATAGTAGAAAAGGGTTTGTGATATACATTGAATAATCAAAGGAGTGATTGAGATGTTTTCTCCTAAAAATTACATGGTTATTTCCATATTCCTTACACTAATTGATGTTTATGAGAAAAATTATGTGACTCGTGATTTGGAGAAACCAGTAGTAATTTTTTCATTAGAAACATGTATATATTATATTTTTTGAGAAAGGTTTGATATATATACTGATCATAAAATCATAATTTATATATTCATATATAAGGACTTGAATATTTTCCAAAGTATATGGTTGTAGTTGATTAAATAATATTACTACTTAATACATTACCACCCTAGGAAGGCAAACATGGTAGTTGATGCTATAAGTTAGAAAAATCATGTTATCTTATCCAAGATGAGGATTTAAAGAGATCCAATATTTATATATTTATATTTTATTAACATTTAAATCATGAGGAAATAATATAAATCATATCCTTCTCAAATTAATGTTCAAATATCCATTCATGTAAATACTAATGAGGAATATAAGGAAGATGTGGTGTAGTAAAATAAGGTATAGAATGTTCCTAATTTCAAACATGACCATGATGGAATAATAAAATTTAACACCTAAATATGAATCCCTTCAATAATATAATTAAATAATTATCTATTTGATGTAATAAATATCTCATTATTCTCTAACTATATTATAATCACAAATATTTATAGAGATCTCAAAGAGAATTTCTAGTGATAAAACATTAATAGGGATATGCATAGTATGTATCTTGATGCTTGGAATGTAGTAAAGTTGAATATTAAGTTCATAAGTTTAAGTGTATGATTCAAATATTACCCATATCTATATGGAAATGTGAAAACATCAGTATTAATTTCATCATGGGACTCCCCAAAACATCTAAAGTACATAATATCATTTGGGTTGTAATCAATAACCATATGAAGTCGGATCATTTAATTTCTATTAGATAATATTTATCTCTTGAACAACATTCTAGGTTATACATTAAAGATGGGGTAAGGTTTCAAGGATAACCACTCTCAATTGTATCTAATCTAGATCTAATAATTACCTTCAAGTTTTGTATAAGTCTTCAACAAGCATTGAATAAAAATCTAATCTTTATCACTAAATATCATCCTCAGATAGATGGTCAGTTCAAGGGGACTATTAAAACCCTGAAAGATATATTGAGATATTTTTCTATATATTTCAAAGGTTATTTGGATTAACACCTTCCTCTAGTTAAATTTTTTTATATTAATAACTTTCAAATTAGCATTTAGATGTCACCTTACGAAGTATTCTACGGAAAGAAGTGTAGAACTCCAATATGATGCGATAAAGTTGTAAAAAATAAACTATTAGGACCTAATCTAGCTAAAGAAATGGAAAAAAATTATAGATTAATTAAACAACACAACAAGGAATCTTATAGTTTGAAAAGGTTATATGCTAAAAATAATCAATGAGATCGATATTTTTAAGTAGGTAGCAAGGTATTTCTTTGAATATCTCATTGGGATATGGTTATGAGATTTGGAAAAAAGGGGGATGTTTAGCCCTAAATACATCATACCCTATGAGATTATTGATCTTATTGGGATGGTAATTTATCTCTTAGAACATATAATAACCCTATATAAACTATATGATGTCTTTCATGTATCTAATTTGAGTAAGTACAAACTTGAAAATTTATATGTACTTAACTTAGAGGTATTATATTCAGAAGATGATATATCCTAAGAGGAATAATAGGTGTAAATTTTAGATCAAAGTGATATGGTTTTGTGATATAGAAACACCAACTTAGTTTAATTTTTTGGTGGAATCATAATTTCGAGAAAGTTACATGGGAACTTGAATACATAATGTGGTAGAAGTATCATCTTTTTTTTTCATAAGAGTAAGAAAATTTTGAGGATGAAATTATTTTAAGGGGGTAGAATGCAGCAACCTGTGATTTCAGAATATATTTTCCTCTTAAAAAATTTTGATGTGTTTGGTAGATTATGATGTACAAAACACCAAACTTAAGTTAATAATAAAATAAATTATAAAATACTAAAATAAAATTGATAATATAAATGACTCTATAAAAATGGTCAAATTCACATATGAAAATACCATTGATTATAATTCAAACTATTTTTTAATTATGTACTTTTGTTATATTTAATACATTTTAGGAATAATATTGTTGTGACCAAGATAGATTTTATTTTTTATAATAATGAATATAATGGATTCTATTAATATATGTATATAGATATTGAGGTGCTACCATCATATATAGTAAGGAAACAATTGTAGACTACTGTTTGAAACAACTGGCTGGAAAGTGTCAATAAGAATCCCTTATATCTGAGGATTTTTACACTAGTATTCAAGTAAAATAAAAGTTTTTATGGTCTATAGAACATTTTTTACCAAATTTTATGGAATTTATAAGGAATTTGGAGTGACTTAGGAAGGCCTAAGATGCTTTTGTAGGAGTTTTAGTAGCTACATAAAGTTAATAGAAGATTTATACAGGCTGTGTAAAGGTAAATGGTGTATAATATTACCTATATAAAAGAAAATCCATATGTATATAGGTTTTTTGAAGATATTTTGAGTCATATACTTCATAAATGGAAAGGAAAAAGTTAAGGTTGGTACTTGGAATAACTAGTTGGAAAAGTTCAAGAAGTATCCCTTTTATCTGATGATTGTTACAATGATCTTCAATTAAAAGACAAGTGTTTATAGTGATATAATATTTTCTAAAATAATTATGGAATTTAGTAGTCATAAGGACTGATTGAGTATGTACCAAGATGTTTTTGGTGAAGTATGGGTATTTTTATAAAGGAAAATAAATATTCATACATGATATATAAAGGTAAATGGTGAATTATATTATTAGTGTAAATGTAAATCCATATGTATGAATAATTCATAAGGGTACATTGATATTTCCACTACCTATGTAAAATTGGTCTATTTTTTCACAAAGGTGAACATAAAAATACACCACCTAAGTAAATATACATATATAATCATACTATATTCATAATATATATAAAGGTACATTAGACATTATATTAAAGTTTTAGTAGAATTTTGAAAAATATGTAATGGTAATGAGGAAAATCAAAAAGCTATAGAAAGGTATCATGTGAATAAAACTGGTAATGGAATTTTAAATCCAAGAATTCCATATCTACAAAATGTGTAAAGATAATGAGTAATTTGTGAAGGGAACATACGTGTAAAGATTAAAGTTTCATAAAGTAATAGATGCGATCAACTACTATATGGTTGATTTGATAACCATCAAATGTCGTCTTCTAATGGTATGTTGGAAATGATTTATCCACTAACCATAGAATTACACAGTTGTTTAAGTTTTAACACATGATCAATTTAGAATTTTCTTTACACGGTTTATCCACTAAACATAGATTGATATAATCATTTTTTGTGTGATTGATCCATCAAGTTGAATTTCTAGAATACATATTTTATATTATGATTTGGTAATGATATTAAATGAATTTATATCATATTAAAATAAAAAAATGATTCAAGATGAGGTCAAATGATGATTCTTCACAACATAAAGATCAACCTTTTTCTCTATAAGGATGAAGCTGAGAAGATATTCATGACCAAAACAGTTGTGAAATGAAAAAGAACACACTATAGTGAAAATTATGTAGCTATAGTGATTTGAATTTCATGTTATATGATTATATAGTGAGAAACTTTTAGTTCCACACTGTAAAAGGGAGCACCACATCATAGTGATAGCATCCCATGCACACATAGAAATATTCAAAATAAATATAATTTATATGATTTATAGGGAATATAAGGCTGTAGATATTTAAATATCACAAGGAATTTATTTTCGAGAATATTGTAATGGGGATTTAAAGTATTTTTAAGAAATAATATATTGAAAAATATATTAACTGGTTTAAATAAGGAGATAAATCTTTCCAAAGATCATGAAGTTTCAATATTTAAAATATGGGGAATAATATTCTTGTATTATTATTCTATGTGGTTATAACTATATGTAGGATGAGAATAATGATAGGTGTATAGTTGAAAATATTAATATTAGACAAAGTGTTGTGTGATATATTTATGAGTTTCCAATACTATACAGTATTAAAGATAGATAATATAACGACCCATACTTTACATACATTGTTAATACTTCAAAATTGAAGTACACTTATTACAACATATGACAAAACCACAAAGGACCGTATAGGTATAGTGTCTTTAGAAACTGGGAAACATAAACAACTGGTCCATAAATCTTCTACAGTGTCTCCCATTTATTTCATCATATCTAGGGTCCCTTTTAGCATATTCTACTTAATATCCATCTTCCTGACCTGGGGAAAATAAAACATAAAAAGGTGAGCTCAAATGCTCAGTAAGGGCAAATAAAGGAAATAAAAATCATATCATATCTTTTTGAAAAATCAAAACCTGAAAAAGAGATCATAATATCTTAACATGGAATAAATCATAGAAGTGAAAATGATATCCCCATAATCATAACATAAAACTTGAAACTTTGTGGCATGCACACATAATCATGGAAAATCATTTCTTGTTAGTCATGACTCATTTCCAAGACTATCTTAGTGGACAAAGTCCCTTTCTGAACCGAGTTCACTCCTCGTTTCAGTCCTGTACCACTGAACCGAAATAACCTTCCGTTCCAGCCATTTCTATCTCATGAGATATAAAATCTTTACCCAATGCATTGGAGGGAGATATAGGTCCCACCCATCTTATAATGAATCCTTTCTTATGTGTGCCACATAATCATAAATCATACATCATCGCATAACCCATGTAATAAAAATGGGATTCTTAAACAACATGACATCATAAAACAATTCATATAAGATAAAGGAATTCATAAAAATGTTTCCATCACAACATAATCAAATCCATGTAATAATAGGGATAAAAACAGAACCCTTTATTATCTTAGATAGAAAATCATTTTGATAAAACACTTGAACTCCATTCTTGAGGAAAATATCCTTTCTTCTTAAAAAACATTTTTCCTTTCATAACATGTCATACAACTTTAAAATAAAAGAATTTGATTAAAAATAAACTTGAAAACTTGTAAAGGAAGCTTTTTGGAAACAATGTTTTAAAAATCCATTCATGCCGTATAAGTTAAAAAAACGTTCTTCGTACTTTTGTCGGAAAAGTCAAAAAGTACCTCGTACGACAAAAGATTCCTTTCATAAATATTACTAAAAACTCACCGAAGGGTAAAAATGGATTTAAACAATTGTAGGTGGATGGAAATAATATTACATTTTGATGAAACATGGATGTGGATGATAAAATACACCCCAGTAAATACTTACGAATAAACAATCTCGGATAAAAATGAGATTGTGATATTTCCCTTACCTTAGGTCTGATTTGCTTTGTTCGTGTCCGAAGCTCCTGTATAATGGTTTAAATAATGTTATTGACTTATTCCAGAATCATACATATTGATATGATATCATATATGGTCATATTATTAGCTTCCTGTTAGTAATATTTCATTGTTACTTGTTACTCGGGTCTTTATAACTTTTTGTTCTTATGCGTGTTTTGTCGAATAAATTCTTATTCTTATCTTTAGGTTATAGATAATTCATTTACAGAATGGTATTAGTGTAGTATATACCATATTCATTCATTCAATTCATTTATATAATCATTATGAAATGAAGATCATGTAGAACGAGTCGCATCACATCGTGGAGACGGTATTCCGTACGTACGCACGAGTGATGATATCGTTCCTATGATCGTGGAATTGAATTGAAGTATATATATATTATTTAAGTATCAATATTACTTCATAATAATCATATATATTCACTCATTACACCATTATACCCATCCTTTTAAGGTGATGGTGGAAAATAGATTACACCACGGCGTGGAGACGGTATTCCGTACGTACGCACGCGCGGTGATTTCATTTTTTCCGTAGGATGGATAGAAGGTGAATAAGGGTTGTTTCATATTTATAATAACATATCAGTATGTAAGTAATACTGATGTTATTACTTTATCATGAAACGACTAAAGAAGAAGAAGTTGAAGAAGAAATAAATTGAAAAGATCGGTAATGGATATTACCTCTTCTTTGGAACGCCTATTTGAATCCTCCACTTAAGGAACAAAGATTGGTCTTTGGAGAAGACCAGGACCTCTAGGATTATTCTAGGGAAGTGGAGAGGAGAAAATGGCAGGGGTTGGCCGAGCTTTAGTGCTCAAATTGGTGTGAGGAGGAGGGGGAGGAGGTGCCCTTTTATAAGGGAGGAGAGGGGCACCTTAGGAATATCTCAAAATATTATTTTATATTAAAGTCAAAATCAGCTTATAATAGTTCCAAAGGGTCTTATTTCGAATCTAAAGTGGGGATGGGTCGAAATACTATCAACCAATAGGATTTATACAAGTTTAGGGTATTATTTTAACCTTATCAATTAGATTTAACTCTAAGTTAATTAATTTAACTTTTACCGTGTCTTTTTGTTTTCTTTCACTATATGGTTAATACACTTACTATAACATGCCAAACGAACCCCAAATTGTTTATTATTAATATATATATCCTTATATAAGTCATTTGGCCGAACCTTAGATTTTTAGGAATAAAATAACAATTAATAATATAATATTTTATTTAAAAACTATTTTGTGTCAATTTTGACACTATTTGATATATGATTTTTGTGAAAGTCATAACAGAATTATATGTTCGAACAAAGTTGATTAAATCAACATTAATATATCATAGTAACCTAGAAAATTAGTGGAATTCATAAAAAGTCTTAAATTACATTTATTTTGGTATTTATATTATCAATTATGTCAATATTTCATTAATAAGATAATTACTGCATCATCTTTGTCTCATAAATAAATTAAATTATTTGATGTCTAAAAATTACAAATAAAATATCATCATGTAGGAAATCTTTTTATCTTTCTAATTAATATTTAAAATTGAATTTATCTTATGTATAACCCCATATTAAAAATGATTTACTTATTAAACTTTGATTTTAACTATTTTAACCCTTCTTTAAATAAATTAATAATAAATGTCCTAATCTAATCCAAGTGGGCCTAAATGGTCATATTTTATTCCTAAGATTGTTTTTGGTCGAATTACACTTGTCCAATAGAATTAGGACATGTGTTAGGGTAATATTAATATCATATTTACCCTTAGTTACCCTATTTACTATTAACCGCGGTAAAAATAGTAAAAAGTTACTATTCACCAAAAAATTATTTTTATCTCATTGAACCACATTTTACTTACTGATATCAACCGTGTCTATCAGATTTTTGAAATTCCAATCACAGAAGCGGTAAAATTAAGTTTTATGCAAAATTCAGTTTTTAACCTACCACTTAGTGGTTTCACTATTCATCAAAAATTGAAAGTTTTCAGAAAAATACCAAAATTTCACCCTAGGCTAATTTCGATATTCTGAGTCCAAAAATGAAGTCCATTTTGAAAAATAAAATTTATAAAATTTCAAAAAGTGGTTATTACTATTCATAACGGCTAGTTTTAATAGCATATTGTTGTTTAGTGAAACTCGGTATTGCCTACGACGCAAGCTATCGAGGAAGGTCGCGATTGCGTGTAAAGCAAGCCAAGCAAGTGTTGTGTAGAAAAAGATTCCTTTGATGATTTATATAACATAAAAGTCTCGGGTGTTACATTCTACCCCCCTTAAAAATAATTTCTCCCTCGAAATTCGTCACTTTGCAACAAACAGATGAGGATACTTCTCCCTCATCATATCCTCAAGCTCCCATGTAGCTTCTTCAAGTTGGTGGTTTCTCCATAAAACTTTCACCAAGCGAGTGGTCTTGTTTCGTAGGACTTTTTCGCTACGATCCAGAATCTCTATCGGCTGTTCTTCGTAAGAAAGATCTTGCTCCTGCGGTACAACTTCTGAGCTGAGTACATGTGAAGGATCTGGTATGTACTTTCTCAGGAGAGATACATGGAACACATCGTGAACTTGAGAGAGATTCGGTGGAAGCGCCAATCAGTAAGCTACCTTCCCAACACGATCCAGTATTTCGAAAGGATCGATATATCTAGGGCTCAACTTCCCCTTCTTTCCAAATCTCATAACCCTCTTCCAGGGAGATATTCATAAGAACACTTTATCGCCCACTTCAAACTCTAGGTCTTTTCTTCGGTTGTCGGCATAACTTTTCTGTCGACTCTGAGCTTCTCTTATGTGTTGTTGAATAGATCTGACCTTTTCTGCCATTTCATCAACGAGATCAGGTCCTAATAGATTTCTTTCCCCAACTTCATCCCAGCAAGTTGGAGTCCTGCATTTCTTTCCATAGAGAGCTTCATAAGGAGCCATCTGAATACTGGAGTGAAAGCTATTATTATAAGAAAATTCCACCAAAGGTAGGTGTTGATCCCAACCTCCTTTGAAATCCATAGAGAAAGCTCTCAACATATCTTCTAGGGTTTGAATTGTTCTCTCAGACTGACCGTCTGTCTGGGGATGATAAGCAGTGCTGAAACTCAACTCTGTATCCAGAGTATGCTGAAGACTTCGCCAGAACTTCGAGGTAAATCTCGGATCCCGATCAGATATAATAGAAAGTGGTACTCCATGCAATCTTACCACTTCCTTTACATATATCATGGCAAGCTGATCTAGAGGGAAATCCTCTCTAATAGGAATGAAGTGTGCAGACTTTGTAAGACGATCAACTATGACCCAGATAGCATTATTGCCTTTGGATGTTTTAGGAAGTCCTGTGACAAAGTCCATAGTGATGTTTTCCCATTTCCATTCGGGTATGGGTAATGGTTGTAACATCCCCTTAGACTTTTGTCTCTCATCTTTAACTTGTTGACAAACCAAGCATCGAGAGACATATTCAGCAACATCTCTTTTCATGCCATCCCACCAGAAGTACTCTTTCAGGTCCCTATACATCTTCGTGCTTCCAGGATGAATAGAGAATGAAGAACTATGAGCCTCATCCAGCAGCTCCTTCTTTAATTCGGGGATGGGAGGAACACTAACCCAATTCCTGAACTTTATTATCCCATCACAATCAAGGTTGAATTCAGGAACATTTCTCACCTTCTTTTGTAACTCGGCATCTTCTTTCTGTGCCTCTTTAATCTTCACATGTATAGATGGTTGAACATTCATTTGAGAAAGATAAGATTTTTCCCCTTCCATTATAATTCCAAGATCCATCCTTTGTAAATCCATAAATATTGGATCTTTTGTGATCCTCATCATGGATAAACTAGCATGGTCTTGTCGACTTAATGCATCTGCCACCTTGTTTGCTTTCCCAGGGTGGTAATGGATTGAGCAGTCATAATCCTTAATCAGCTCCAACCATCTTCTTTGACGCATATTCAACTCCTTTTGTGTGAAAATATACTTTAAAATTTTATGATCAGTATAAATATCACACCTTTCACCATAAAGGTAATGCCTCCAAATCTTTAATGCAAAGATTACCGCAGCCAACTCCAAATCATGTGTTGGGTAATTTTGCTCATGGATTTTCAACTGTCGTGAGGCATAAGCTATCACCATATCATTTTGCATAAGAACACACCCCAATCCCTTCTTGGATGCATCACTGTAGATCACAAACCTTTCTCCACTATAAGGCAGTGTGAGCACAGGTGCACTGAATAACCTTCTTTTCAACTCCTTGAAATTCTCTTCACATTCCTCTGTCCAGACAAACTTAACTCCTTTCCGAGTCAACTTGGTGAGTGGATTAGATAATCGTGAAAAATCTTTTACAAAACGTCGATAATATCCAGCCAAACCAAGAAAACTTCGGATCTCAGTTACTGTTGTTGGTCTTGACCATCTTTTGATAACCTCTGTTTTTGCTGGATCCACAGATATCCCCTCTTTTGAGATTATATGACCCAAAAATGCAACTTTTTGAAGCCAAAATTCACACTTGGTAAATTTGGCATAAAGCTTCTCCTTTCTCAGGGTCTTCAATATAATTCTCAAGTGATCTTCATGCTCTTCCTTGCTCTTTGAATAGACAAGAATATCGTCTATAAAGACTACCACAAATTGATCAAGATAGTCTCTAAAGACTCTATTCATTAGATCCATGAAGATAGCAGGGGCATTAGTAAGACCAAATGGCATCACTATAAATTCATAGTGTCCATACCTTGTACGGAAAGCCGTCTTTGGTATATCCTCCCTTTTGACCCTTAATTGATGATACCCTGAACGAAGATCAATCTTGGAAAAGTATTGAGCTCCGCGTAGTTGGTCAAATAAGTCATCAATGCGTGGGAGAGGATATTTGTTCTTGATAGTGATCTTGTTAAGTTCTCGATAATCAATGCAAAGTCTCATTGATCCATATTTCTTCTTAACAAATAGAACAGGTGCTCCCCAAGGTGACGCACTAGGGCATATGAATCCCTTATCAAGATTCTCTTGGAGTTGCTTCTTCAATTCCTGCAACTCAATTGGGGCCATTCTATAAGGTGTCTTTGAAATAGGCAAAGCACCCGGTACGAGTTCTATTGAAAACTCAACTTCACGATTTGGTGGAAGACCCGGCAATTCCTCCGGAAAGACATCATCAAACTCCCGTACAATGGGCATATTCTTAATCATGAGTTTCTCACCAACCATTTAAGATAAATAACCTTCATTTAGTGGAATCAATACCCATAAGATGGAAGAAATTTCCACTAGAAGGTTATGTTCATCCTTGCATTGATAGACGATCGTAGATTGATCTGGAATATGAAATGTGACTTCCCTTCTTTGGCAATCGATATGAGCTCCATGTAGAGAAAGCCAATCCATGCCAAGAATCACATCAAATTCCACTAAAGGAAGGATCACAAGATTTGCAGGAAGCACTTTCCCACAAACTTAGATCGGAGAAGAATTATAAACTTTTGATGTGATTGATGTGCCATTAGGTGTTGTCACAGCTAACTCAACATCTAATTGTTGAGGTAATACGATGATACCCTTAGAAAAGTCTTCAGAAATAAAAGAGTGGGTGGATCCAGAATCAAATAAAACATTTGCTACTTTAGAGTGGATGGTAAGTGTACCTTTCACCACATCGTTATCGTACTCCACATCGCTGATAGAAATTGCATGTGACTTTCCTTTGTCTTTAGCCTTAAGATTTTGTTGACGTCGACCATCATCATCAACCCTTGGATTTGGGCATTGATTGGCATAATTCCCCATCTCCTTGCACTTGAAACATTGAAGTGTAGTAGGTTCATTCTGTGTATCCCTTCCTTTGTTTGCGTCATTAGAAATCTTCTTCCCATTATCACGGCATTCAAATGCCCGATGACCTTCTTTTCCACATTTAAAACATTTACTTGTCCCTTTAAGACAACTCCCTCCATGTTTCTTTCCACACTTTGAGCATAAGGAAAAGCTCATCTTCTTTTCCGTGTGCTCTTTAGATTTTTCTTTGAATTCCATCTTCCTCTTCTTATCAAACCCATGTGACTGATGGGTTACTCCAATCTCCATCTCGACTTTGAGAGCACATCGAACGATTTCCTCGTAGCTATTGAAGTCCCTTATAGCTAACGCCCTTCGAAGACTTGGTTTTAAGCCACTAAAGAATCGATCGATCTTACTCTCAGGTTGGATAATAATACCAGAAGCTTACCTTGCAAGTCTTGTAAAATTTGCTTCATAGGTACCAACAGATTCATCATCCCTTTGCTTCAGTTCAAGAAACTCTTTCTCCATCTTTGTTCGGAGAATACGAGGGAAGTACTTATTGAAAAATAAGTTCTTGAACTCGTCCCATTCCATAGACTCAATTTCATTCCTTTGCCTCGTATTCTTAAAAAGATTCCACCATTGATCAGCATCTCCTTCCAAACGATACACTGCTAGGATGACTTTATCATGCTCAGAACATTGAAGAACTGAAAATATCTTTTCAGTAGTACTAATCCATTGTTCAGCAACTAATGGATCAGTAGACCCGCTGAAAGAAGGTGGACGCTGCCTCATGAAGGATTCAACAGAATGTTGCTCCCTCGTTTGCTCGTTTGGAAATCCTGCATGATTCATAGCTTGAGAAAGTTGTGTGAGCATGGCTACAAGATTTTTCATTCCAGCTCCCATATCGTTTGGTTGCTCAGGGGGACAATCATTGCATTGCCCATCGCATTCCGCATTAACATGGTTCCTTCGGGTTCCAGCCATTGACTAAAACCAAGAAGAATAGTGTGAGCAACACTAATTATAATAGGAAACCACATAATTCAAGAATAAAATTTTCATGCTTAAGGTCTTATCCTAGGTTATTCAAGGCCATTTCTAAAACACTAAGATTGTGTTCTATGCTTAGACTTATCCTTAGGGTTCTTACTAAGGCTTTCACATCCTAGTTTCCAAAGGTTGACTATACCTTTACTCTGATACCAACTATAACGACCCATACTTTACATAAATTGTTAATACTTCAAAATTGAAGTACACTTATTACAACATATGACAAAACCACAAAGGACCGTATAGGTATAGTGTCTTTAGAAACTGGGAAACATAAACAACTGGTTCATAAATCTTCTACAGTGTCTCCCATTTATTTCATCATATCTAGGGTCTCTTTTAGCATATTCTACTTAATATCCATCTTCCTGACCTGGGGAAAAGAAAACATAAAAAGGTGAGCTCAAATGCTCAGTAAGGGCAAATAAAGGAAATAAAAATCATATCATATCTTTTTTAAAAATCAAAACCTGCAAAAGAGATCATAATATCTTAACATGGAATAAATCATAGAAGTGAAAATGAGATCCCCATAATCATAACATAAAACTTGAAACTTTGTGGCATGCACACATAATCATGGAAAATCATTTCTTGTTAGTCATGACTCATTGCCAAGACTATCTTAGTGGACAAAGTCCCTTTCTGAACCGAGTTCACTCCTCGTTTCAGTCCTGTACCACTGAACCGAAATAACCTTCCGTTCCAGCCATGTCTATCTCATGAGATATAAAATCTTTACCCAATGTATTGGAGGGAGATATAGGTCTCACCCATCTTATGATGAATCCTTTCTTATGTGTTCCACATAATCATAAATCATACATCATCGCATAACCCATGTAATAAAAATGGGATTCTTAAAAAACATGACACCATAAAACAATTCATATAAGATAAAGGAATTCATAAAAATGTTTCCATCACAACATAATCAAATCCATGTAATAATAGGGATAAAAACAGAACCCTTTATTATCTTAGATAGAAAATCATTTTGATAAAACACTTGAACTCCATTCTTGAGGAAAATATCCTTTCTTCTTAAAAAACATTTTTCCTTTCATAACATGTCATACAACTTTAAAATAAAAGAAGTTGATTAAAAATAAACTTGAAAACTTGTAAAGGAAGCTTTTTGGAAACAATGTTTTAAAAATCCATTCATGCCGTATAAGTTAAAAAAAACGTTCTTCGTACTTTTGTCGGAAAAGTCAAAAAGTACCTTGTACGACAAAAGATTCCTTTCATACATATTACTAAAAACTCACCGAAGGGTAAAAATGGATTTAAACAATTTTAGGTGGATGGAAATAATATTACATTTTGATGAAACATGGATTTGGATGATAAAATACACCCCAGTAAATACTTACGAATAAACAATCTCGGATAAAAATGAGATTGTGATATTTCCCTTACCTTAGGTCCGATTTTCTTTGTTCGTGTCCGAAGCTCCTGTATAATGGTTTAAATAATTTTATTGACTTATTCCAGAATCATACATATTTATATGATATCATATATGGTCATATTATTAGCTTCTTGTTAGTAATATTTCATTGTTACTTGTTACTCGGGTCTTTATAACTTATTGTTCTTATGCGTGTTTTGTCGAATAAATTCTTATTCTTATCTTTAGGTTATAGATAATTCATTTAAAGAATGGTATTAGTGTATTATATACCATATTCATTCATTCAATTCATTTATATAATCATTATGAAATGAAGATCATGTAGAACGAGTCGCATCACATCGTGGAGACGGTATTCCGTACGTACGCACGAGTGATGATATCGTTCCTATGATCGTGGAATTGAATTGAAGTATATATATATTATTTCAGTATCAATATTACTTCATAATAATCATATATAGTCACTCATTACACCATTATACTCATCCTTTTAAGGTGATGGTGGAAAATAGATTACACCACGGCGTGGAGACGGTATTCCGTACGTACGCACGCGCGGTGATTTCATTTTTTCCGTAGGATGGATAGAAGGTGAATAAGGGTTGTTTCATATTTATAATAACATATCAGTATGTAAGTAATACTGATGTTATTACTTTATCATGAAACGACTAAAGAAGAAGAAGTTGAAGAAGAAATAAATTGAAAAGATCGGTAATGGATATTACCTCTTCTTTGGAACGCCTCTTTGAATCCTCCACTTAAGGAACTAAGATTGGTCTTTGGAGAAGACCAGGACCTCTAGGATTATTCTAGGGAAGTGGAGAGGAGAAAATGGCAGGGGTTGGCCGAGATTTAGTGCTCAAATTGGTGTGAGGAGGAGGGGGAGGAGGTGCCCTTTTATAAGGGAGGAGAGGGACACCTTAGAAATATCTCAAAATATTATTTTATATTAAAGTCAAAATCGGTTTATAATAGTTCCAAAGGGTCTTATTTCGAAGCTAAAGTGGGGATGGGTCGAAATACTATCAACCAATAGGATTTATACAAGTTTAGGGTATTATTTTAACCTTATCAATTATATTTAACTCTAAGTTAATTAATTTAACTTTTACCGTGTCTTTTTGTTTTCTTTCACTATATGGTTAATAAACTTACTATAACATGCCAAAAGAACCCCAAATTGTTTATTATTAATATATATATCCTTATCTAAGTCATTTGGCCGAACCTTAGATTTTTAGGAATAAAATAACAATTAATAATATAATATTTTATTTAAAAACTATTTTGTGTCAATTTTGACACTATTTGATATATGATTTTTGTGAAAGTCATAACAGAATTATATGTTCGAACCAAGTTGATTAAATCAACATTAATATATCATAGTAACCTATAAAATTAGTGGAATTCAAAAAAAGTCTTAAATTACATTTATTTTGGTATTTATATTATCAATTATGTCAATATTTCATTAATAAGATAATTACTGCATCATCTTTGTCTCATAAATAAATTAAATTATTTGATGTCTAAAAATTACAAATAAAATATAATCATGTAGGAAATATTTTTAGCTTTCTAATGAATATTTAAAATTGAATTTATCTTATGTATAACCCCATATTAAAAATGATTTACTTATTAAACTTTGATTTTAACTATTTTAACCCTTCTTTAAATAAATTAATAATAAATGTCCTAATCTAATCCAAGTGGGCCTAAATGGTCATATTTTATTCCTAAGATTGTTTTTGGTCGAATTACACTTGTCCAATAGAATTAGGACATGTGTTAGGGTAATATTAATATCATATTTACCCTTAGTTACCCTATTTACTATTAACCGCGGTAAAAATAGTAAAAAGTTACTATTCACCAAAAAAATTATTTTTATCTCATTGAACCACATTTTACTTACTGATATCAACCGTGTCTGTCGGATTTTTGAAATTCCAATCACAGAAGCGGTAAAATTAAGTTTTATGCAAAATTCAGTTTTTAACCTACCACTTAGTGGTTTCACTATTCATCAAAAATTGAAAGTTTTCAGAAAAATACCAAAATTTCACCCTAGGCTAATTTCGATATTCTGAGTCCAAAAATGAAGTCCATTTTGAAAAATAAAATTTATAAAATTTCAAAAAGTGGTTATTACTATTCATAACGGCTAGTTTTAATAGCATATTGTTGTTTAGTGAAACTCGGTATTGCGTACGACGCAAGCTATCGAGGAAGGTCGCGATTGCGTGTAAAGAAAGCCAAGCAAGTGTTGTGTAGAAAAAGATTCCTTTGATGATTTATATAACATAAAAGTCTCGGGTGTTACAGATAATGTAATAGTTTTAAAGAGATCTTGTGTATCAAAAAGTGAGAAGTATGAATCCTATCCTACTGCCTATAATATACCTATATTGTCAAGAGTTACTATGAGAAAGGATAATTGATCCCAATAAGAATCAGGATGTGAAAACTTGAAGAATGACAAGACCGTCTATCTATATCAATTGGAAATATATTTGAAGACATGTTTGAGGATGATTCAGGATTACCCTTCAGGAACTACCAGGAGGTAGTATAATGACCCCACTGGGAGATGGAAAAGAGAATCTTTATGGGAGATAAATTCAATTAGTAGGATTTTAGTATAAAAATTTAATTTAAAGTTTTATTTTATGAACACATTAAGATCAAATATTTTTAAAGGTTGTATTTTTTGTATTTTGAGAGAATTTTTTTCAATCTTTTTAGGAGAGGGAATGTCTATTTTACTTAAGTGCTTCATAGTGGAGAAACCATGTCTCAAAATCTTACATGAACCTATAAAGGAGTAGTATTTTAAGGGAAAACCTTATAAATACTTTTTTTATATACCAATTTAATTTTTCTTATTTGAGTAAGGATAAGAGACAATAATATGGTAGGTTTAGGATTTAACAAATAATAAAGGTTGATTAAAAATGAGAAATCATAAAATTAAATGGGTTCACTTATTCACCCCTCCCCCTCTCAATGACATCATTAGATTTGAGAATAAAAATATCAATAAAATTTAATGATGAAGTTTAAGTGATAACTAACCAAACCACTTAATGACAACCATGTAATGAGTAATTAATCATAAGTAATACTAGCTTAATAATTATTAGCTAAACAAAAATGTTTTGTTTGAAAGAATTGTTTAATATTTATTTGTATTTAAAATTTAATTTATCATATTTTGGTTATTAAACATATAGAATTATTTTTTATAAAATTTAAAAAACATTCCTAAATTAATTATAAATTGGTGTGAAATGAAGATAAAATCATTTGAAGGTCTAAAAATATTTTTTTTATAAAACTATTTTTTATGTGTGCAGTATATTTTTATAAAAATTAATAACTATTTATGAATTATTTTAATAAAATGTGTGGATAATATATTAAATTAAATAAATTAACAATAACATAATGGTTTTTACTAAGAAATTTATAAAAATACATTTGTTTTATGATTTAAAATGAATTTTTTGTAAAAATGGATTTCACGCGTATTATGCATGGAAATTAGAATTAATTTATACCACCATTAAAAAAATAAATCTGATAAAATAGATTCAATATTTTTAATTATCATGTCTACATTTGGTTATAATTTCCACTTTATTTTTAATCATAAATAACAGTTATCATGATAAAAGTTAAATCATCATGGTAAGGTTAAAATTGTTAAATTGGTTTAAACTAATAGATAAAGATTAAAATATCAAAAAAAATTAATTGATTTTATGAGTTTATTTATACTCTAACTCATAATATATTATAAATTTCGTTTCCTTGGTGTCATTTTCCCTTGAATATGAATTTATATTATTTTAAAGTTAGGGGTATGTACAAGGGTGCCACTATCTTCACTTATGAAAGGTCACATTATCTCCTCACTTATTCAAACACTTTTAGAACCATATATTGATCAATATCTAAAAAAATAAAATCTCTTAAAAATGTCCCATAATTTCTAATATCACCAAAATACCAACTCAATATGGCTTAAGAAGATATCCAAAGGAGGATACCCAAGGATGTGGTATTGATTTAACCGAGTTATTTTAAGTTTATTTCTACCAAATATTTTATAAACAACTCAACATAATTGAATTAATATAATTAGTATAATTAAATGTTATTATTTTAATTTAACACTTATTATTTACCTCCATTCCATTTAATGGAAAATGAAAACATTGATCATGTGTACATTCAAACTACCACCTATATGAAGAAATTTATTTTATTTTTCATCCACACAACTTACAGATGGTTATAAAGATTTATTAAATAAATATATATGAAATTTATGAAATTATTATTATTTTTTAAATACAATTTATTATCAAATTTACTTCCCTTATATCTATTGGAAAGTGGAAATTTCGCTTGTGTGTACGTGTGGACTACAACCCCCCTGAATGATGTATCCCTTTTTTATAAAATAGTTAAATGGATGGTTATAAAAGAGTATATAATAAATAATTATGATATATATGAAATTATTAAAAAAAATTAATCATTAACAGGTCTTAATTACTAGATCTTTCAAACCGAAACATGCATGGAAAATAGAGAAGTTAACAACCAAATATTGACTATATCAAAGAATTATTAATAAGAAGTTAATGAGAAATTATAATTGATTGGAATTTAGTAATATAAATAAAAAATATTATAATATGTATTTATAATAAATTTTGTTTAATATGAATTATTTTGGACCATTTCCAACTATGTAAAATCCCAACATAAGGGTTTTTGTTTCAATATCACTTTTAATTAGGATTGTTCATGTTTAAATTTTGATTGGGGAAATTGTATGTACACTCCTAGTTAAATACCATAAATTTTATTCTAATTTATATTTTTTTGGCTTTTACTAGTATTCTTATAATTTATTTCCTTTTGGTTAAAAAATTAACTTTAAAGAGACCTTATAAGAGAAGCTAGCCTTATCTATTATTTTAGGTAGATAATATTTTAATTTCATATACATATTATTTATCTTGTTTCAATAATATTAATCTATATACATTAAGGATTTTTAGGTTCATTTTCAAATATATTTTACTTTTTAAAAAGGTTATAGAAATAAATTTGTTTAACATGTATCATATGGGTCAATTTTTACATTCTTTGGAAAGGTGGGAAAAGAATGTTTTTTATGTTTATTTCTCAAACACATTTTCTCATCATAATTTCCTTTATTTTTTATGAATCTTACTTTAAAATATACCATGGTTTTTAAAAAAAATCATATTCCCATTTCTATATAAATTTTTTGTTTTTAAAAGTTACCAAAACAAAATGATTTTCTTCTTGTTTTTCTAAGCATATTTTTGATGATTTTGTAAATTTATTTTTAATTTAAGTAAACATTATTTAATTATTGTTATGATTAAATTGGGATATTATCTAATTATATCATCCACATTATTTATATATATGATTTATGATGATATTTTGAGGAAATTTTTCTAAAACCCATTTATTTTTTATGGATTAATTATGTTATGAATGCACTTATAATCTTTTGGAATACCAATAAATAGTTTATTATTATGTGATAAGTGGGTATTTTATATAAATCTAATTTATTAGTGAATATTTTATATCTCATGAACCCAATAGGGTTAATGGGAAGTTATATCAAGCCTAAGAAGGTACACAAGTGGTTATACCAAGCCTATTGTATAATGAATGTCATTAGGGGTATCCATGACATATGATTTCTATACTTATATTTATGTTGGACTATTATACTATAATCTTATGAAATATTCTTATGAATCCATTAACCTCTCATGTCTCATGGTTTTTTTATGGTCTACACTCTTGTTAATAATGTCTTATGTTATATTGATTCCTTATGTCATGACTTGTTATTTGATAATTATGTACTTTGGTATGATCGTTATGTTCAAATTCCCTTGGTCTCACTTATGATATTCAAATTTTATCTCCTATGATTATCCTTACTAAGAATCTGATATCATAGATTCTTATTTTTTCTATTTTTCTAAGTTATGATGAAATATATTAAGTATGACAAGTCTATAAGGGTAATATTTGAGAAGAAGGTTTTTTGGAAATGTTGAAGATTGTTCATAAATAAGTTTCTTATATATGTAGTCTCTAAATACACAAAAAAAAATATTTCTCAGGATTTAATTATTTTGATATGTATTGAATATTATTATCAAATTATTTAATATTTATTTAAGTGATTCTTGATTCACATCAAAGTGGTATACCTATGTTGATGATTTTCTGAATATTTGTTGTCAATGGATGAAAAAATAAAGGTGGATTTGTTAATGAGAATTAAATGGCTAATTAACCTCATAGGGGAAATAAAAAGTCCCATGAAGAAAGTAATATCATGTATATCAAGTGGAATCATTATTTTATAATGAAAATATGGTATTAATTGATTCAATATTTATTATGAATAACAGGAATTGTTCATTATTTCTAATTTTATGACGATCTTATTAAAGTGTGATTTAGTTCACATAATGTTTAATGTCAAAAGAAGTTAATTTCTCAAGTTTCACAAGATTATGTATATAAGTGAGTGTCATGGAAAACATTGAAGTTTTTTAATTAGACTCTGGTTTCTGATATCAATTTCTTACTCAGTAGGCTTATAGAGTTTTCGATGACTCATAACCAAGTGGTAAATTAACTCACTGGAAATACTTGAGAAGAATATAGCTAAATGTAAAAGTGTTTCCAACATGAAGTTATAATAAATAATTTTGGGAATATATTTAAGGTTTTTATGATAATAATAAATTTATTGAAATTGAAAAATGATTATAATTAAAAAAAAGAAAGTGTATGAATGTTATGGTGATATGGGAAGAAAAATGGGAGGGTTTTAACTCTATAAATATTGATTTTCTATTAAATTAGTTGGTTAATCTATAAGTGTATTAATAAAGGTGAAGTAATGATGATGAATATATCTTGGTACCTATTATGCAAGATCAGGGAAAAGAACTAAAGTATCTATAAGAGAAAAACCACTTGAATTTTATTTAATGTGGGAGAGGAAATAAGTGTATAAAATCCATAGGCTTGGTGGATATTGGATTTAAATAGAAGGGGTAGATATTATCTTCACCCCTTTATAGTTATTTTATTTTGTGGAAGTATTCTCAACAAAATCCAAAGTGGGGTATTGTAACAACTAGGAGGTTGTGTGTTAAATATGTTTACCATTATAGAAGGTTTATAACGGTGGATGGTTATGAGAGATGAGTTGTGAAAAAAAAGTGGTTGTGTGTTTCCAATAGGTAGTGAGAATTATTTATTGATAATAAATTAATGTTGAAATTTTTAAATACATGGATAGAGTATGATAAGATATTGAAGACATGTTTTTGTGATGAAGTTTCTTATATTTAGTAATATAAGGGAACTATATATTGTTATGGTGATATTGTAACGGTTAAGATTGACATATATGGTATTGTAGTTTTAGGACATTCATGTAATATTTAGAGAACATTTATACATGTAATCCCTTATGAATATACATAAAGTGATAACTCAAAATATTTATATATTAAATACATGGATTCAAAAGATTAATATTCTAGTGAAATGTAAAATATGACTTAACAGATATTTGATAAAGATTAATGGTCTTATTAAAGCATAATAAAGTTATATATGGTGTTGGATATTACAAGGAAATTATTTTGTGATGAATAAAATAATATTTGTAAAGGATAAACACTAATCATTTTGGGGTGTGGCTATTTATTCCATGATTATATGTGAAATACTGAGTATGAAGTATTTGTTAGCATTTTGAAATCTATTTTAATCTAAATGAAGTTCATTTGGAAATAGTTAGTATATTTATTTCATGGGAAAAACATTTTGGAGATGTTATGAAATCATGAAGACATTGAGATGTTGAAATGACTTGTTATTCATTACACAATGTTTTATAGAGATCATGTAAGTCATAGTATTAATTTAAATGGGAATATTATAAGTAATATTCCATGGAATTTTCTGTAATTATATTTCAAAATCTTTGTATGAAATAAGGAGACTCATTATGGGATTTTTGGTTGTTGTAGGGGAATCACATAAAAATAGTTGAAATAGGGTATTGTATAGAATCAATTTTTTAGAAAATTTTATTTTAGGTATTAATGTTTTTGATTTAAAGCTAAAATAGATAGGCTGGAATGAATAAAAACATTTTAAAGGTCCTTTTTTCTTTATAATTACAATTTCATGTTAAACAATATGACATGTTGTAGTCCATATTGATTGTATCAAACTGTATAATTAAAATGGCCATAAGAAGCAGGATATGAAGTTGAAAAAGACATATAATGTGAATAATAATGCTAATATGTAGCCTAAAATGGGTGTTTCATGGTTTTTTCACATATTGTTGTACCTAAATTTGAAGAAATAAAAGGAAAATTTTTGAAATAAAATACTGAGATCATGGAACAATATTTAGGGGTTTAATTTGAATTGAATAGGTGAATTTGACCACACTAAAATTGTGTGGTACACATGGAATGATCATAAAACATGGGGGAATAAGGTGTCATCCAAACTATTGACGGTATGCCATGAATTTAGAGGATATTATATATAAGTTTCCTATTTTAGTTTTGGAAGAATTGGAGTATGAAATATATTTAATATCCATTTTAGTAAAAAAATAATAGTTATAGCCTATGAAAAAAATCAATTGATCATATCTAGTAATAAAAATTTATCATAGATAAAGACAATTTTCTATTTCTATATCTAGTTATTTAAGGAGTACAAATAATAATAATTCCATTACTAAATAATTCTTCATGTGGATATGGTAGTCACTGATATGATTATTTTTAAAGTGAAAGAGTTTATCCTAAAAATAAAATAACACTTTCATTTGGTCTTGGAATATAAGTATCAAACTTACTACGATGAGTTGATCTTATCTAGTGTTAGAGAAAGTAGAGTTCAATGGACATGGATTTCAACAGAACATATATTCTATACTTGATGATACAAGGGGAATCATTACCTTACAATGATCTTGGAGAGACCTTCATTTTTCTATGAACTTTTTAAGAGATCCTTAAGTCTATAAATTTATGGTTTCCTTCATAAAATAAGTGCATAGATGAGAAAAAGAGGGGGTGACCCTTGGATCGATAGTGAGTCTCTCCCAAACCTTATAGGGGATGTTTTCCTTGGTATAAAGTAACCATGGCCTAAAATATTGTAACCACCAAATAGTACATGATTTGGATTTAGGTACACCATCACATCTCTATGTGTATACTCTTTAGATTATCCCTTAGTGGTAAACCAAGTAAAATCCATGTGTGTTTGTGATTTACTTTCTTGAATATGCATTTGATATTCTATGTGATCAGTAATAAGTGAAATTGAGATTGAACATCTTCCTTCTAATGTGGGAAGATGATCTATATGTAAAAGGGGACATCAAAGAAGAAAATTTTTATTTACTATGCACCCTAAGCCACCCCCCACTTAGGGTGCTTACATTCAGTTTAGTCCCAAAAATATATATATATATATATATATAAAGTATATTAATAAATAATTATATTATTATATAATAGTAAAATTAGTTATTATATTAGTTATTCGTAATTAATAATTATAAATTATTAAATATAAATTCACTATTTTTTATTATTTAATATTTAATAAAAAATTAAATATTATCAATTACTCGTTAAAACATAAATAAAATTAATAAATAGTTTAAATAGGTATGAATATTAAAATTAATATATATATATATATATATTAATAGTAAATTATTAATTATTCATTATTTATTATTAATATTATTTTATATATATATATTTATATATACAGATATATTTATAATATTATTTATCTATTTATATATTAAAATATATACTTATGAATATATATATATATATATAACAATATTACTAATTTCTAATTATATATGTATGTATGTATGTATGTATGTAGACATAGACACACACACACAGAAATTTATAATTAGTAATTAGTAATTGATAGTATTAGAAATATATTAACAGTAATACATATATTTATATATATATATATATAATATTTTTTATATATTACTATATTAATATATATATACACTAATGTAGACACATACACACAATTTCATATAGTTACTAATTATATAATTAAATATTTATATATAAAGAAATAAAAAAATTATATTAATATATATATATATTTATATATAAAGATATTTTCATAAATATATATATATATATGTGCAAATATACATATTTATATATATACAATCACACACACACAAATATGTATGAAAGAAAAACAAGTAGTGGGTTCTAAGGATTATGTTTTGGTCATCGACTGTCAACTTGGAGATCATGGGTTTAATTTCTACCAATGACATAATAGTACATTTTTTGGTGGGTTACTCCATGAGTAGGCAGGTCGGGTCGAGGAGGTTAGGATGACGGTGGGACAAGAGGGTTGGACCATGTAGTTTTGGGATAAGGTTTATTTTAGAAAGTATTATTAACCTTTAAAAATATTAAAATAAAAATGTCACTAATTAATTAGTGGTTATTTAAATTACCATGAAATAAACCCCCAATAAATGATTCATAATAGTTCTTAAAACCATTTAAATTGTATTCTTTCCATAGGTAAACGTGACCACTTTAAGAATCCAAAAAATAATAATTATTGGTAGTTTAAACCACCACTAAATAGACAAAATCAACTAAATTTTATTTTTGGTGTAGTGAGGGATTCCTTTCCCAACACCTTTCAAATGGGCCACCATATAGATATCTTTGTTGTCCTCAAGTTATCCTCTATGGTTTTTTGGGCCTTTTAGCCTATCATTAATAGACCCAGTCATAATTGGAATTGTTGGGTCCTCTAGGTGTTCCCAAAAATCTTAGGACTTTGAGTTACTCTCAAGTTGGTCTTCAAACCTATTTTAAATAGGCCTTTAGGAAACCCATATAATATAAGGCATATAGACCATCCCTTAAATGTAAGTATTTCATGAAACTCCCGAATGAAAGGTCTTTGGGATACTATGGTTATATAATATGGCTTTTGGGACAATAGGAAATGTACATTTTGTGTTTTCTATCCTCAAGAAAACATTTATGATTGATCATGCACTTTACTAAGTGTCTTGCATGAGTTGTTTCAAAACATATTTAAATAGTGAGTTTTATTATTTTATTTATTAGAAAATATTATAACTTCTTATTTTAATTTTTCTTTTAAACATAAAATTCTCATTGATCATGGAAATACTTCCATAGAAAATATTTATCAACAAAGAAGTTATAAACAATTAAATTTATTTATATACATTTTTTACTATAATTTTATTAAAAATTTGGTTTGTTAATTGATTGGTAATTTTATTTAAAATATTTTAACTTTTTGTTTTCAAATTATATTTTCATTGTTAATGTCAAATCATAGATATTATTTATTATTTTTTGTATTTTATTTATTAAATAATCATAATTGGAATATCTAAATCTTTTAACAAAGATAATTTTATCGAAAGTAATTCCTTTTAAAAAATATATCATATTGTTAATATTATAATTTTTTTACTAATACGGGTATATTTTTTGTAACACGTACTCTTATTACGGGAATGACTTGAACCACATAATTAAACATTTATTTTATTATTTTACTATATTAGTTTATTTTTTTTATTTTTTTTATTTTTTTTTAAATATTTAATAAAATTATTATTTTATAACTTTGATATATTTCAGAGTTCATATATGAAATTTACAGAACATATTGAACATGTTTTTGTAATAAAAAATGTTATGATTTTGTACTATTATAAATTGTGTTTTGTTTTTAATTTTTTGAATCTAGTCTACATGTGTTGTGATTTGTTTTGTATATCAAATTACATAAAAAACTATTTAATGTTAATTATCTCACTGACTGGCATAAAATTTCAAAAATATCGATCATTCAAATTGGTTATCTAGATAACCATGTATTGTAATTTGTTGTTTCAAGTGATTTATTTCTATATACTATTATATTATGTGCTTGGGGGTACAATTACATCAAACACACACACACCACACACACACAAGCCTAAAAGGTAGGTCATAGCCCCCCAAGGGATAACGCACCCAACCACCCACTTTATCACATAATATATATTTGGTTTGAAGGCTCAGTGGTAATGTATCCCATTACATGGTTCGTAGGCCTAAATTTTTTGTTCCAAGGCCCATTCTGTGAATAGTACTACTATAGTACCTGCTGCTACAGTACACACCCCTATTACAGTACCCGCCTCCGTTGTAATTCATGCCACCGCTACAGTGCCCGACGTTGCTATAGTAACTCTGCTACTACAGTTCCTCTATAGTACTAATCCGGTACTTGCGCCCAATGGGTTTTGAACCCCAATTTTTCATATAGGATTAAGGGGTGATTACCACTAATCCAAACCCCAACTAGAATTTTTTCAAATAAGAAAACCATTTGATATTGTTTATTTAAAATAATGTACATAAAATGATGTATACCATATCAGTAATTTCAAATAACTAGTTTAGAGAATGTTTAATTTTTCATAAATTGTATGTATGGTGGATGTTCACCAAGACCGTTATTTAAATAAATATTATGGTAAAAAAATTAAATGATCGTTTTTATAACCATATTGAAGCATATATTTACTAAAATATTTTTATTTACATCACATAATAATTGATATAAAAAATACAATAGTGAAAGTATGTTAATAGTATTCTTTTTTTACAGGTAGGTCCACAATAGATCTAAATATAATAAATAATTCAAACTATTTTTATAATATTAATTCCTTAGGTTGGTTGGGTTATATTTTTGGATATCTATTTTTTCTAATCATATAATTTTTTATTATTAAAATTATTTTTTGTAAAAAAATATATCTTCAAATAAAATTAACAATTATATTTTTTTATTATTGAACTATTAAGTAATGAAGAGTAATATTTTACGAGTCACACGTGACATTAGCATAATATAACTTGCTCTAATTGACTCTCTCATGTTGGAATTAATATTACTTTTTATAATATTTAATTTTATGTTTAATTATAAAGGGGAAGATTATTGTGGGTTTTAATTAGAAGCCCACATAAAAAATATAGTGTTTTGGGATCCACTTTATTAGGTGAAACAATTTATCATTATTTAAAATGATATAGTGGTTTGGAAAAATCTCAAGGAGAATCCCATCCATGCATGAGATCACACTTGTATAATCATGAAATGTGGTGAAATAATGGTGAACCTTTCACTTTGCACACTCCATCAGTGTGAGGTGATTGGAGGTGCCTTTATATTTCTAAAATATTATATGGGTCATACTAGTTTGGGAACAATATTTAATAGGTGTATCCAGTGTTTTGACCTAGTTTATCAACCTTGTATAATATAGACCAAGGTTTATATTCCCAAGATCTCCAAAATCATACTCATAAATATAAATTACCTCTCTTCAATTCCACAATCATCAAATATTCTTTACTAGTGCATAATAATAAATTTTTTCCATTTATACTATAAAAATAAATGTTTACTAGCATGATTAATATCTACAATAGGTTTTTAACATCAATTATATAATTGACAACATTACTTTTTTAAAATAAATTTTTATATAATCCATGTTAAAAACCCATCATGGATAGTTTTCATGTCAGTTAATAAAATAAAAACATATAAAAATATTTTATAACATTGGTTTTTTTAAAAACTAACATCAAAATTGATTTTAAAAATTAATAAAGAATGGATCTATGTTTTCTATGTTTTTTTATGGACTTGATCTTTTATAAAACTTTTTGGTATTACCAATTGACCATGTTATTTTCATTTTCATATCACTCCCACCACTTTTTCATTTAAGAAAACAATCAAACCTCCTTCTTTATTCCACATGATTTCTGCAATTGATTCTCACTATCTTCTAAGTACTAGTTAGTTCTTATCCCATGGTTTATTATAATTTCTAAATCATTATTTTCTTTTTTTGGTGATTTTTTTATCAAAGATCCATTATTTTTTAAGTGTTTTTTACTAAATAAGATAACTTATTCTAATATAATAGAAATCCTCAAGATTCATCATGAGTTATGTTAATGTTAATAGAGATTAACTTTCATAATTCCCCATGATATTTATTAGAAGAAGTTCAAAACTCCTCCAGAGTTTTTCCTTCCAATCCAAATGAAAAAAGGTGAACATACATAAATTATCTTTATATTTAAAGGAAAATTGAACAATTAAGAAAAATAATATGAATTATTGGGCCAAATTTTCCTAAGTTCAATTTTTTTACAATTTTTCACTTATTCTGTTGTGGTTTTCCCCTAAAAAACATGTTTTTAATAACACACTAATATATGTGTTGTTAAAAGTTATATATATGAAAAAAGACACATGTTGAACAAATTAATTTTTGACAACATACATGTTCTATAATTCTTAATTTTCTTAATTCCATATAAATTAACAATATATATTAATTTTATATTATTATATATATATAATAATAATATTATTATTATTAAACATGTTTAGTTAAAACATATGGTAACTATACCCAGTATGGATTATCTAGATAGAGGAAAATATAATATGAGAGATATATTCCCTATAACAAATCATACCCCTCAGAGAACCTTCTTCCCCTACAAATCCAACCATCCTTCATGATGGATATATCCTTTAATGATAATATAAGGTATCAATCACGTTACATTCATCACCCTCTTACATCTCTAAAATCACTAACCTAAAGTATAAAACTCTATAATATACATCTTATAAAATCACATCCCTACCCATGAAAATATGATTTAAAATCCTCACTCCCAATCATCCTTTCACTAAGAGATTTCATTTCTTCCTTTTTCTATTTTGTTTAATCATAATAAATTTGATTAAATCCATGAGAAAGGGTTTAATTTACGTCCATTGCTAAATTTTTATAAACCCATAATAAATTTTTATTAAAACCATGAAAAAATATCTCTATTATTTCAAGCACTCGTATTTTTTAGCACTTGGTTTAACTAAATATACCCTATAGGTATAAGCAGTCACCTATAGCACAATTTAGGTGTCAATTATATAGAAAACAAAGAAGATAACTAAGCCACACATATTTTTTTGGGATTTTTTATAAAATTTCAAACTATTTATGATGATTTAATTTGATTAAAAGCATGAAAATATTTCAATTTAAACAATTAATGAAGATAGATTAATCCTTTGTTGTTATTATGGTTATATTGGATGGATTTTTCTTATAGAAAATTTTATCTCATTAATTCAGGAAGTATCCATTCAATGAGATAAATGAAAATCTCATCATTCTCCAATTTAATCTCTATAAATTTCAAATACAAATAACAAATTCACTTAATGGAACACATTCATGATCACTCAATGGTAAGGCATCATACTAGCACTCAAAATATATAGTTATTAAATTCAAAGAAGATGAAGAATAAAATAAATCATCAAATAGAACTCTCAAATTAAATAACTAATAAAAGGTTTAAATCGCATAGAATAAAAAACAATACATCCAACTAAACTATATAAAATCAACCCATAATAGGGTTATCCTTATATTGATTCAAATATCTCAATTAAAGACAAGAATTGACTCTTATGAGTGGGATTAAAGAAGAGAAAAAAAATAAAGGAAATAATTAATCTCATTGTTGTGTGAATGGATTCAAACCAATTACAATGATAAATATGAGAATAATATTAAATATGAATTAGTAAATATTTTAATTAGGAAATTCTATTCATTGTGGAAAACTTACAAATGATGAATCCAATTACAATAAGAAAATGGAAGCATAATATTACCTGAATAAAAAAGTCATAAAACACTCTCATTTACTCCCCCAAATCCACATTAAATATATTTTTAGAGGGACTTTGGTTGAGAAAATGGATTTAAAAAATTTACCATTCATTAAGTCAGGCCAAAGGTTCATTTAATGTTGGTGTAGAATTCATTTCCCATCATTCATATACTTACATTCATGATTTTATATCCCCTCATTGATGCACCATAAAGTACTTATTTAAGTGAATTAGGATTCTTTTTATTTTAAGAAAATATTGGAATAAGATGTATTCTAATATATGGTAAAAGTTCATCCAAATTGAATTATCCATTCAGTTTTTATCCCTGAAATAGTGAGATATGTTTTGAGATAAAAAATATTTCTCATATTTAAAACTTCAACTTGGGATTCTTATATGACCTTATATATGATCTAATTAGCCTTGAACATTGTTCAATAAAAATTTTCTCATGAATTTATGTATATTAAATAAAGCTATCAACTTTATTGGACTTGAATTGTTAGATCCATGTCTATTTAAGTGTCATGATTTCGAATCTACATTGCCAAGAAATTTTTGTATTTGAGTCCAAAAATGGAATCTTCCTTTATGAATAATATATCACTGTAGAAGAACGATATATTCTCAAAATAATGAGTAACATAATCCTTTAATTTTAAATTCATATCATGAATATAGATTATTCCAAAATTTTATTTTTAAATGGTCCCAAATTTATACATTTTAGAAAATAATTTCATATATGAAGAGAAATGAAGTATAAATTTAAAAAAATCATTAACATATACTTTTGTTAACAACGAATTAAACTAAAACTCTTCAAAATACAACCAAAATTTTATATTTTTACTACTAATCACACCCCTAACCTGAGTTTTTCTAGTCCCTAACAAATTACTATTTTAAGAATATCAAATTTCAATTCCTCTCTCAAAACACATTTTAATATAAAATGTTTTTCACAAAAAATTAATATCAAAAAATCATGAATCCCATAAAAATAATTTAAAATAATAAATATAAACAAGATTATCTTAATCCCAAGACCATTACTTTTATAAAATTCACCACTAACCATAGTCCAATTTCAATTAAGCATGAATATGTGTTGTGTATCACAAATTTCATGTGGGTTCACTTTTTTTTAGGGGGGAAATTGAAGCATTAAGTGGAAATAAAATTTAAACCTTAATTTTATTATCCAATATACATATATATATATATATATATATTATCCACAATAGAGTTAAAAAGACCAAATTTGACAAAGATAATTATGGAGTCACTATCCCCAGGTGTCAAACACAACACATTATGTAAATTTTATAATCTATAATAGAGATGTAAAACCTAACTCTAGGTAATACAAATTTGGATTAATTATACCTAATTGTTAAACGCAACATATAAGGTAAAAACATTACTCTATATAGTCATTTTATTGGTTTTCTAGAAATTCAAATTAAACCAAAAGTGATCACAAATCATATGATATAAATAATGGATCCCAAGAACTTAAACTCGTGCCCAATAATCCTAAGGACATGAATTGTGATTTTGTATCAAATAGATAAAAATTTTAATGGTGAAATTTCACCTTTTAAAACCATTCTTACCAAAATCTATTATCATTAACTTAAAATCACCTTAATATTAGTGTATAGTTATGAAGAATCATTTTACATTAAATTTTTAAATTTAACAAAGCATGTTATCACATAAAAGGATAAAGAAATTGAATTTTTTATAGAATTTGAAAATGTTTTTTAGAAAAATTCAAAATTTCCCACCCAACTTTTAATGTCACTACACTATATATTATAGTAGAAGAGAAGATAGGGTTCAAAATTTTAGAGAATGTGTAGAAGAGAATTATAAGAAATAAATAATGGAACAAAATCACATTTTTTGATGATAAAGACCTAATAACAAGTAATTTATCATTCGCACTTCATATCATATGTAGACTCTTCATAGATTATGATGATTAGGTTTTAAACTTGGAAGGAATATTGTTCAATTTAAATAAACTCAAATTATTTAGAAAATATAACTTATAAACCAAAAAAATTAGAAAAAAATAAAAACCCCAAGGGGTTACTCTATATTTGGGTTGAGTCTACACCAAATTTAGTGGGATGGTTTAAAATATCATTTAAGAAATATTCATTGTGACTCGGTGAGGGGGGAAATATCTAGAATATCAGAAAGGGTCTATCTAATTTATTTCTTATTCTATTTAAAACTTTTAGTAATATTATATCTTCTATATATTAAATATAATAATAAATTATAATAGGAATATTTTGGTTATACCCTATTAATGAATACTTAAGTGAGGAAGGTAAGACATTGAGATCAATTATTGGTTGGTCAAAATTATACTAGGTAGATTGGGAGATGGAATGAGGCTAGATTGATTCTTTTAAAACTATTGTTCCAGCCTCCAAAATTTCAATTTTAGTGTAAGGAGTGGGTTTAGAATCGAACTTCATGATTTCTCCCCAAGTTTTAATGATTAGTAGTCCTGATAAATCATAAAATGAGTTATATTTAGAATATTCAATCCAAGAAGAAAAATTCACCTCATGTGAAGAACAAAAATTTATTTCCACTTGAATTCAAAAACCATTATCAACTTATTTATATCTATCAGGTTCAATTTTAATACTACCATACAAGTCACCTCAAGAATCTCCTCATCATCCCCAATTTTAGAGCTCATATTATAGATGTTGAGATCAAGGATCATGTTTTTTGAAGGTTATTATCATATTCTCACTCCTATCTCAAATAATTGAGTTAATTGTTTCTAATAAGGGACAAATAGGAATGGTGGTGGGTTTTTTCCTAGGACCTAATATTGGATGATTATAAAGTTAAATAAATTCATCAAGGTGAATAATATTTTCAACTTTTTCTAAAACATTATTTAAGATAATATTAGGTACTAGAATACTACAATTAGCAATTTGGTTAGTGAAAAATGTGGGTTAGAGGTCCTCAATACTTAAATGAAAATACAAGAAATATATAATGATGTTAAAATTAGCTAATATATTATGTTATACTTTGATAACATTTTTTTTCTCCAAGTTAAAAATTTATGTAAGGACAACTTGGGTTCTTTTAAAATAGGAGGTATGGTTCCCTGGATGGTGGTTTTGACATTAGATTCCAAAAGGACATGTCTTTTAGGATAGAATTTCCTTTTTAATGTTCACAAGTTCTTAAGGTACATAGATTATGAGGGTATAGTTCGGATTTCATCAAGAATTGGGATACTAAGTTTAAAATGATAGAATATTTCCCCTAAATTTTCATTCAACTTGTGTTTTGATTTTCCTATCATTCTTTTAGGGAACAACAAAGCTTGTTCGATTATTTTTAGAGGTAGTATCTCCTATATATTATATATAGATATATCATATTCTAAGGTTTGTTATTTGATATTATCATGATATTTGGATCCTATAATGAATTATAAATGCTTGTTTTAGGTTTTTCAATGGGTTACCTACTCTTTATTATAGTTGCGGAGTTGAGTTTTTCAAGAGATGTTTGTGTGTAACTAGACTTTACCTTTACGTTTTAGGATGGTATATATTTATTGGGCATTGGTGTATTACCAATTTTAATTATTTTCAATTCATATTTTAGTGATGAAACCAAAAAATTCATTTTCTCCATTTTATTACCTAACTAGTACATCTCTCGTGCATACGCACGGCGTCATAAATGAAATATGAACTAAAAAATGAATTAGAAATATGAGAAGTGATCAATGGAAATTAATAAATGATGTATTGAAATTAAAAATATATTCATAGAAACAAAGTATGAAAATATAATTTCTAGATACTTGAAATAGGTAAACAGTGAAACATATTCATGGTAAGAGAACTTGAAATTGGAAACAGAAATTAGTTGTCATTTTCATGTCACCTTTGAAATATAACTATGGAATGTTATTTAATCGTGATAAGAGAACATAAATACACTTTATGTAGCAGATACATGTTTGAAAACAATTACAAGAACCATGATTTTCAATAACAGCAGGTGTATAGATCAGATTACAATTCATGTCATCAGAATGTGCAGTCAACAGCCTCCCAGTACTACCATATATCATTGATGTAGATTAGCAGTTTGTCATGTTTGTTGAAAGTTATATTGATCCCTGTAATATATAATTAGACATTAATGTGAGTAAATGAGATATATTACTATAAAAAATCCCAGGTAATGTAGTGAAGTGAAAAAAAAACATGTCATAAAAAATGGATTATTTGTTTACAATAGTCATCTATGAAAAGAAGCTTGATAAAAATTAAATGAAAACAATTATTAATATGAAAATGAAAAATCACTACTAATTGACATAATAGAAAAACCAATACTAATTGTAATAGAAAAATTGGTTAATCTGGGTAGCTTGTCACCCCCCCCCCCCCCCCAATTTTCCAACACCTCCTCCTACCTCCTACCCAGCTCTACCCCTCCCCTTCCCCCTCCTCTACTTGTCTCCCACCCAATCCTAGCATCTCCCCCACCCACCTCAGCCTCACCCCTGCCCAGCCCCTTCCACCACCACTCCCCCTACCCAACCTCTTCCCCCAATAGCCCCCTCCCCCCTGCCATCATCCTCCCCTCCCCTCCCCTCCCCTCGAACATGCCCATCCCCACCCCCCTGCCCTCATCCTCCCCTCCCCTCCCCTCCCCTCCAACCTACCCAGCCCCCACTCCCCTCCCCTCATCCTCCCCTCCCCTACCCTCCCCTCCCCTCCCCCCTTCCCAACCTCTTCCCCAATATCCCCCTCCCCCCTGCCCTCATCCTCCCCTCACCTCCCCTCCCCTCCCCTCCAACCTGCCCAGCCCCTCCCCTCCTCTCCCCTACCCACTAGCCAAAATTTTCTCCGACCCTTTCCTCCCCACTCCTCGTCTCCCCTCCTCCTCCCTCCCCTGCCCAGTACTCTGTGCTAAATTGTCACATGTAAAACAGAATATTTTGAGTAGAATAAAATGCTAGATGTAAGGATAGTCTTATGAATTGAACTAAAACATAACAAAAAATGCACCCAACATAGGAACTGAACTGAAACAGAACACAACATGGACTCAACACATGAACTGAACTGAAACAGAGAAGAAAATAGACCCAAATCAAATCCCTAAGGTCAAGCTAAGTGGTAGCAGTTCTGCAAGGTCATAAATACATGTGCATTAATTAAATGTAGTGCATAGTACTGAACAGTTTATAAGTTTTTACCATTTAATAACAATAAAACACTGCAATACCTTCTTTCAAATATGAAATATGCATAAGAGAATATCACCAATAACCTCACAGGATTGGTTTTTGTAGTCAAAAAATCAAGTCTAAGATAGCCAATCTTCATTTTTTGTGTAATTTCATTCATATAAACCATCCAATGCGCCAATAAAAATGTAATTCATTACATTACATAAGAACATACCTTGAATATCTGTATAGAATTCCTTACAATACACCCCCACCCCAAGTTGCTATTGAACCTGCACATAAAAGTTAAAATAAAGGAATCCTAAAATTAATGGATAAGTGAACATCTTTCACTATCAATGATCAAAAAACCTTTATATAACAAACACCACATGCATATTCATGTTGACTATCCATATATTTAAGTCACCAAGGTAATATGCAGAAACTTGATTAAAAAAATTACACAGGCCCGTCCCCCCTGCCCAGTTCCACCCCCCCCCCCCCCCCACCAGGCTCGTCCCCCCTTCCAACTCCCCCTCCCTCCTTCCCATCACCACCCCCCACCCATGCCCATCCCCTCCCCTCCACCCCCTTCCCAACCCCTTGCCTCCCCTCCCGCCTTAGCAGCCTCTGCTGCCACCGCATCCCATCACCTTCCCCTTCCAACTCATCCTCCCTCCTGCCCGGCACCAACCCAACCAGGCCCCTCCTCCCTGCCCAGCCCCTTTCCCACCAGGCCCCCCTCCGTGCGATGCCCCTTCTCCCACCAGCACTGAAATACATCAAGTGATAGTTGATATGTAATACAATAATAATAAACTAACTCACATGATAGAAAATAAATTAGAAGATACAATCACCTGATATCGTATTACCTTTCATGTATGCAAAACATATCAGTCATTCTTTTATGTCTTGTATTCTAATTTATCAGTAATTGATGTGAATTCAAACATATAATTGTGAATATGCATATATTCCTAGAATTCTCTTGCATTTATAGAGTTTTTATTGAAGACTAATGTTCGAAGGTATTGAGGACAGGACGGTAGTAATTGTAAAGAGACTTTACCACTTTATAATGCAAAGTTTATTAACACCATTCATTTAACCATTACTCACCTGTAGAATATTTTAATAGTGGAGATTCCTCTAATGTTTTCCAATACCGTGGTTCTATATTTTGGTTTGATGAGAGAAATATAAAATGAAGCACCAAAGAAAACCCACGATTTGGTATATGTTGTGTGCTTGGTAAAGTCTCTTTGAAATGGTTAAATGAATGGTGTTAATAAACTTGGCATTATAAAGTGGTGTTAAACTGTGATGACTTGAATAAAATTCTAGAAAAAGGTAAAAATAATACAGTGACCTGCATTTTCTGCAAGGTGAAGTAGTTTCATTCTTTCTGCAGTAGTATTTTCATTTAATTAGTAAGAAAATGCATATGAAATACTTGTTTAGTAACAAATGATTATATAGTAGGTCAAACCTGAATAGTCTCTTCGATGATTAAATCTAGAATTGATTTCACCAGTTGTTACATCTCTTTCTGAAATGACATGACTCAATGTAGATGACACATATTTTTAAAGTGTAAATTATGCATTTAAATTACTTTGAAATACCGAATGATTGGAGATATATATCTATAGATACAAAAAAATAATATAGCAAGATTAGAATATACAACACACCTATCTCGGAAAAATAAGCTTCGTTACCAGTAGTCGAAAAAGTAAAACAGTATCTGTTTTAAACATATTATGCAACAAATTACACTATGTGATAATTGAAAAGAATTTGAAGACATGATATGTGCTTACTCTGATAATGGGTCACGAGAAGGGTAATTGGGAATATTTCCCTCAATCGTTACACTTACCAAAAGTAATGAAAATATAGTTTAACTATTAAATACATATGAGACAAAATGTGAATCTGTTCACAAAAATACGCTGAAGGAGTAGATACTAGAGGGGTCATAATTTTCTTCATTAGATGTTGATATATTCTTTCTCTTTCTATCGAGCATAGATCTTGTTGATGAAGATCCACGTATAAAGTGGTGTCAAATTGTGATGATTTGAATAACATTCTATAAAAAGGTAAAAATAATACAGTGACCTGCATTTTCCTCAAGGTGAAGTAGTTTCATTCTTTCTGCAGCAGTATTTTCATTTAGTTAGTAAGAAAATGCATAAAAATACTTCTTTAGTAACAAATGATTATATAGTAGTTCAAACCTGAATAGTCTCTTCGATGAGTAAATCCAACATTGGTTTCACCAGTTGTTTCATCACTTTCTGAAATGAAATGACTCAATGTTGATGACACATATTTTTAAAGTGTAAATTATTTATTCAAATTACTTTGAAATACTGAATGATTGGAGATATATATCTATAGATAAAAAAATAATACAGTATGATTAGATTATACAACACACCTGTGTCGGGAAAATAAGCTTCGTTACCAGTAGTTGAAGAAGTAAAATAGTATCTATTTTAAACATAGTATGCAACAAATTATAGTATGTGATAATTGAAAATCATTTGAAGTCATGATATGTGCTTACACTGATAATGAGTCACGAGAAGGGTAATTGGGAATATTTCCCTCAATCTTTACACCTACCAAAATTAATTCAAATATAGTTTAACTATTCAATACATATGAGACAAAACGTGAATCTATTCACAAAAATATGCTGATGGAGTAGATACCAGAGGGGTCATAATTTTCTTCATTAGATGCTGATATATGCTTTCTCTTGCTATCAGGCACAGATCTTGTTGATGAAGATCCGCATCCATGATGATCTATCAATAATAGTTAATATTTGAAAAATTATACAATTTTATGACATAGTAACATAAATATATTTAGTCATTGTTCTTTGACAGCTTAATATAACTCACTATTTAGATAAAGGTGACAATGAAATGTCTGATCCACCTTTGGTGAATAGACAGTACATGAACAAAAGTGTAATGATTAGAAGTAATTTAAGATAGAACTGCTCAGTTACTTACTTGAAGTACAGTTAATACGGTTACTAAAACCTTTTCTAAGGATTGTTTTAATAGTAATTGGCGAAGAAGATCCATAATCCAGAGCCACTGTCAGTTAAAAAGTAAAATGGGTAAAGAAGATGAGATTATTCACATTTAATATATTTACTGTATCTGAAAATGTTTGTAAAATGAAAAAGTACTGACCATTGGTAGGTATAGGTGAAATAGGTATGTGTGCTCCTTTGATCAAGTCAAAATTCAATTGCATAGAATCAAATGTTTTAGTAGCACATAGTTAATGGGATCTCATGGGTGATTTTCCTATAAAGTTACGAACCTGTAATTCAGTAAGTTTATGTAATTTTTTCAACAAAATAAAGTACTATTGTACCTATTTGTCATTCTCTCATATGAAGTCTCCTTTGTAACCTTGCATCTCTCGATGCTGACGGTGTCTGCATCTTTTTTTTATTTTCTTTATGTTGAATTGTCAAGTTTTATAATGCAACGAAAATATGTTTATGGGTACGTACATTAAATTCAAAATATATTGATAATAAAATTGATAGAGAATTCATGTTTGAATTCTATATGATATATCTTGTAAATGTAAATTGGCAGTGTACTTTGGTTTTACTGAATGACACTTACACCAACATGAACAAAGCATATCTATTTTATACATAAATGATATATTTGAAAATAGCATATTCAAATAAAAATAATGTAGTATGGGAACACATCTGCAAAAAGGTTTGAATGAATACCTTGGATGGATATTGAGGAATATTTATGCAATAAAGATGGATGGAATCGCGACTAAGTAATCCATAAACTTGAATAAGCACTGTACTGTGATTGCAATGAACCACAGTTATACCAACATCAAAGAAACATATATACATTACACAGAAAATATACAATGAAATCTCATAATTTAATGTCACATCATGTAGTAAGAGGTACCCATTGATAAGCATTGTCCTGTAATTTCACTAAAAGACACTTATACCAACATTAAAGAAGAATGTATATACTATAAAGAAGTGAATCATTTGAAAATAGCATATTCAATAAAAAACAATGTTGTACAAGAACACATCTACAAATCAGTTTGAATGAATAACTTCAATGGATATTAACGAATATATATGCAGTGAAGACAGATGGAATCGCAACTAAATATTATGTAAACCAGAATAACCACTATTATTTGATTGCAATGAACCAAACTTATACCAACATCAAAGAAACATATAAAGATTTCACAGAAAATATGAAATCAAATTTACAAATTGAATGTCATATAATCCACTAAAAGTTACCCTTAGATAAGAAGTGTAAATTTATTTACATTTAAAAGAATGCAGCATGGGAACACATATCTGAAACAGTTACAATAAATACCTTGGATGGATATTGAGGAATATTTATATAGTGAAGACGGATGCAAGAGTGGGGGTAAATAATCTGTAAACCTCACGAAGCACTGTCCTATTATTGTAATGAACCACAGTCATAGAACTATCAAAAAAACAGGTATAAATTAGACTGAAAATATACAAGCAAATCTGCAATCTGAATGTAATGTAATTCAGTAAAAGGTACCCATACATGAATTGCAGTTTCATACTGATGTGAAAAATGAGACAACATATACGTGAAAATAAATACTGGAAGATGTCATTCAGACATCATATGGTAGAATGGAGTAATCTGAACATCTATTCAATGACAGGAGCTCGTGTATAGAGAATCCAAACCAGGATGAATTAATACGGACGGCATAGTGAAGAGGCGTACTACTGTTTCGTTGAACTTTTTCGAAGCCACCTGGTAGAATGAAACTGTGATATGGAGGTAAGAGTAGAGAGTTCACCAGTCACTGAATGGCGATGTGGGAGGTGTGACTGAAAATAGGCAGAGTGTATCGAAGTTTTTTGTTGAATCGGGTTGGTACCTCGAAACCCTAAACCAGATTGGAAGGCGGCACAACGTGTGGTTAGGAAGACCGGTTTCCATCACTGGAGCAACTAAAAAGGAGATAAGGAATGTCGAATTAAGTTGGATGATCAAAGGAATTCTGAAGCAGGAACCCTAATTCAGAGGGATGTCGAGAGAGTGTGCGGGGGGAGCCCGAATGGGTCACGGGAGGGAGTATGGAAAGCCAGAGGGAAATAAAATGGAAGGATACGTGGAGGTAGTTGGTGGTGACACGTATGGTAAGAGGAAGCCTAGTTTAGTATAGATAATAGATTTCTCAAGTAATGATTATGGAACAGATTTGATAGGGTTCGAGCTAGTCCATTTTTTTATAAGAGGATATTATGTTATTATATGGGTTGTTGGAATTTTAATAGAGGATATTTTAATTTTTGATTGTGTAGATTGAAACTTGTTATGTGTTAGAAAATTTTGTGGATGGTAAAGTATTAAAACCTGTGTTTGATTTGATTATTGATTATCCCTCCAAAGAAATCCTAGTTGGTTATTATACCTTGGATTGAAAGTGTTGTATTGCTGATGATATTGAATATTTAGATAATATAACTCCACATAAGGTCCCTTTAAATTAAATTTCTTTATTTAATTAATGGTTAATAAATTATCTATCTTATGGTCATGTTTTTCAAAAAAAAAATTCAAACATGTTCAATAGTTTGAACATCATGGAATTTCCTAAGGTATATCTCTTAGGCCTTCTTAGAGATGAATACAATTTTATCTCAAAGGATTTCATTGTCCCTAAGAGTGTGAATCGCTTCAAATTTGAGTGGTTCTTCATAGCTAGGATAGTTTCCTCATGTTTGTTTTTGTTTATCAATACCTTCTAAATACACATAAGTATCATAGAAGGCTTTATTCTTGAAGGTACCATTACACATCGAGTTTATAAATTGTTTGTTCTTATAAACAAACCTTTATAAAAAATAAATTTTTTGGATGGATTTAAAAACCATGGAGAGGTACCATGTGTAAGCTATTATTGAAAATTTTCCATATTTTTTAAAAAGACTCTCCCATATTTCCAATAAAGTTTTGAATACTATTTTTAAGTGTAATTATTTTATTTTGGGGAATTATTTTTTTAAAATCCCTTTGAAATTGTAACTATTAATGGTTATATACTAGTATCATATTTTTTAACTAATTCCTAGCTCATTAATTTTGTGGAATATGGGGAGAGTTTCATTGGGGATGGCTCAATTTGATAAGGGTGGAATATGGACTCGTTGATTTCATTAAAATATTTGACATCAAGTTAAGGAATCTTGGACTTTATACAATTAAAGGTGGACATGTGTTTTAAGACATGGGGTATAATTCACCTTGGATAGTATGTCTGATGAATGAGTGGGAAATAGTCCTGATATGTGTAAGTTATTCATTCATGTCTTGATGAATGAAATTAACCAAGTTAGAGGCTAACTCATTTAGATTTACCATTTTTACACATGGGACTAAGATAGGGTTATATATATGATCCTAAGTAGGAATGGAATCAATTATAGATTTATTATTCTCATCAAAATTTATATCTAAAGGTAAATGACCACTAGATTCACTTGATTACACTAATCAAACCTAAATAAGATTCTTAGATGGTCCTGAGTGTAAAATGACATGCATAGATATAAATGAAAAATAATAATTGAAATGGGGGTGAGAATAGATAAATTAATGCAAGAACATAATTAAAGTTTCTAAGTTAATAAGTTGAGTCCCTGAAAATAGTTCCAAAATTTGGTTCCCCTAAATTTACCCTTTGGGTAGAAGTGATCTCTTGTAGAACAATTAGGGTATTGGTTCCAAAAATATATAAGAAGTGAACAAAGACATACATATTTATTAAGGATTTTGGATATAAAGTGGTCACCTATTTAGGGTTAGTTTATTTGAATAAAACTTATGAAAATATTTTAATTGAAATTATTAATTAATATGGTTTAATCCTAAGATGTTTCTATAGAAATATTGGATGGTTTTTAATAGAAAATTACACCTTATTAATTCAGTAATTATATATTCAATAAAATAAAAATAAAACTCGTTATTTAATGATTAAATCCATACACAATTCCAAGTAAAATAACCTAATCAATTAGAGGATCACTTTCATGATAATTCTAAGTTATCAAATCATACATTCATTCAAAAATGTAGTTTTAAAATTCACTAGATATGAAAAACATAATAAATTATCCTATAGAACTCTCAAATCAAATAAATAATTAAATTTTTATAGTTAATAAAATAAAATCCTATATTTCCAATGAAAATACCTAAAATAAACCCATAAGAGGGTTATCCTTCCATTTATTATAATATCATAATAGAAGACAGGAATTGACTCATAAGAATAGGATTAAAGAAGAGGAAAATAATAAAATGATTGATCACTTCCATTTTTGTGTGAATGAATTCACACCATAAAAATAATTTATTAAAGTAATAAAATTGATAAGAGAAATAACTAAGAATAATGAAATATTATAATTATGAAACTAGAGTGAGTTCAGAAAACTTGTAAATTAAGAGCATAATAATAATGAGAAAATTATAGGATATCATTACATACAGAAATAGAAAAAATAGTCTAATTTACTCACTAAAATCCAAAATAATTATATCTTTAGAGGATATTTAGAATGTTAAATGGATTTAAAATTGGACCCATTTGTTAGGGTAGAAAAAAAAAGGTGGTGTAAAGTGGATGTAGAATTGATTTTCCATCATTCCCAAGGATACATTCATTCCTTTCTCTCTTCTAATTGACACACTAGAAAGACATTTTTTGAGCTAATTAATATGGGTCATAATTCAATAAAATATGAATAAATATATACTATAATATTTCATAAAATCTCATCCCAATTTTATTATACATTCTTATGTTATGCCCAAAATGGGGAGATGATTTTTTTGTCTTGGAAATATTTCCTAGATTTTAAACTTTAACTTGTGATGCTTGGATAAGCTTGTATTCTACTAATTAGTCTAGGATATATCCAAATAAAATGTTCATTTTGAACTTATATATATGTAGTTAAACTCTCATCTTAATTGGATTTTAATTATGGATTCTACATCTATTTTAGTAGACTTGGTTCCAATATGATTTGCCTGTAAATTTCTATATTTGAGGTGTAATATATCCACATTTCTTTTTAAATCATCTATCACTCTATAAGAACAAAATATTCCCCAAAAAATGAGTAAACTAATCCAAATATTTCAAATTTAAATCATTAGTAGATATTTTTCCACAAGTTAATTTTTAAATGGGTTGAGATTAATACATTTCAAAAATAATAATTTCACATATGATGATAAATTAAGTTTAAATTTTACAATGAATTAACCTCATATTTTGGAATAATAATGAACACTAAAACTATTAAAAATAAAATTAAAATTATCCACTTTTAGTGTCTAATCACAACCCTAACTTTATTTTTTATAGTCTCTTTCAAATTACTAGATTAGAAATTTCAAAATTTAATTCCTCTCTCTAAACACATTTCAACATATAAAATTTTCCAAAAATACCTCACATTAAAAAATCGTGAATCTATGAAAAATACTTTAAAATAAGATAAATAAAAAATAATTTACCAATCTCAATCACATTATTTTACTCAAATTCACCACTACCCTTCATTTAATTCCAATTAATCCTGAATATGTGTTGTGCATCACAAAAGACTCAGGGGTTTATTTTTGTTCTAGAGGAAAAAATGGATGCACTATGTTGAAATAAAATTTCATCCTTAATATGAGTATAAAGTTATATATATATGTGTATGTATGTATGTATGTATGTATGTATATATGTATGTATGTATGTATGTATGTATGTATGTATGTATGTATGTATGTATGTATGTATGTATGTATGTATGTATGTATGTATGTATGTATGTATGTATGTATGTATGTATGTATGTATGTATGTATGTATGTATGTGTGTGTGTGTGTATGTATGTATGTATGTATGTATGTATGTATGTATGTATGTATGTATGTATGTATGTATGTATGTATGTATGTATGTATGTATGTATGTATGTATGTATGTATGTATGTATGTGTGTGTGTATGTATGTATGTGTGTGTGTATGTATGTATGTGTGTGTGTATGTATGTGTGTGTGTGTATGTGTGTGTGTGTGTATGTGTGTGTGTATGTATGTATGTATGTATGTATGTATGTATGTATGTATGTATGTATGTATGTATGTATGTATGTATGTATGTATGTATGTATGTATGTATGTATGTATGTATGTATGTATGTATGTATGTATGTATGTATGTATGTATGTATGTATGTATGTATGTATGTATGTATGTATGTATGTATGTATGTATGTATGTATGTATGTATGTATGTATGTATGTATGTATGTATGTATGTATGTATGTATGTATGTATGTATGTATGTATGTATGTATGTATGTATGTATGTATGTATGTATGTATGTATGTATGTATGTATGTATGTATGTATGTATGTATGTATGTATGTATGTATGTATGTATGTATGTATGTATGTATGTATGTATGTATGTATGTATGTATGTATGTATGTATGTATGTATGTATGTATGTATGTATGTATGTATGTATGTATGTATGTATGTATGTATGTATGTATGTATGTATGTATGTATGTATGTATGTATGTATGTATGTATGTATGTATGTATGTATGTATGTATGTATGTATGTATGTATGTATGTATGTATGTATGTATGTATGTATGTATGTATGTATGTATGTATGTATGTATGTATGTATGTATGTATGTATGTATGTATGTATGTATGTATGTATGTATGTATGTATGTATGTATGTATGTATGTATGTATGTAAATATAAACCAAAATAGAGATGAAGAGAACAACATTGGGTAGGAAACTATGGAGTCACTATATTTTATTATTAGAAACCACAAATTATATAAATTCAATTATTTTTAATAGATATTTAATGAATAACTAGGAAAAATAAAAATATGGAATTCCCATCAAAAATGATCAATGCCTTACATTAGTTCAAAAAATTACTCAACACGATCATTTTATTAGTCTTTTAAAAACTACAATTAAACTTAAATTGATCCCAAATCTTATGCTATAAATAATTTATCCCAATAAATTAAACTCACCCCCCATTATCCCAATGACATTAATTTTTACATTTTTATTAAATCTATGAAAATTTAGATAGTGAAAACCAAATCGAACAACCATTATTACCATATTCTATACTCAAGCTCTTAAACTTTCATAAAGATCAGAATTATGGCCTGAAAAATCATTTTAAATTAATTTTTCATGTTTCTAAAAGCATGTTATCACATCCAAGGTTAATGAAATTAAATTATACATAAAATCCCAAAAAAATAATCTAAAAATTCTACCCCATAAAATTATAATTTCACTACCCTTAGTCTTGAAATAAAATTGAAAAGAGGATTCAAAATTGGGAGGAATGTGTAGAAGATAAGTTAAAGAATGAAATCCTGGAAACAAATATCTTATTTTTTAAGATTAATACCCAATAAAAATAAATTGATCATTTTGGATCCTTGTCAAATGTAGGCTTCTAATGAATTATCAAGTCTGAAAACTAGATGGCATGTAGTAAAATTGAAAAACAATAAACATATTTTGATCCTATTTCTCATACACCAACAACATTAAAGAACAATAAAAACCCTAAGGGGTACCCATAAGTGAAAAAAATAAAAAACCAAAATAAGGATTAAAAATAGGATATCTTTTTTTACAAGAAGAAGAAAAAACAAAATAAAATAACTATAAAGAAGTTAGGTTTCCTCTAAAAACATACTTAGTTTAAATTTTTTATCTCAACATGGACCCCCAACATACCTAATTAAATCTTTCAACGTCTTATGGTTTTTCTTTTTCATCACTTTTATTAAGTTTGAGTTGATTCAACACTATGTTTGGTAGTAATTTTTAAATCTAATTCAATAAAAATCATTTATTTCATATTGAGTTGGATAATACAAGGAATATAAGAAATGGTTCTTCCAATTTCATTCTTATTCTTTCTTAATACTTCAATAATCATTCTCTTTTAGATTGATTCTATAGAATATGAAATGAAAATAAGAATGTTTTTTATAACCTATTAATTATAATTAAGTGAGGGATGTGGGAAATTGAGATCAATTTTATGTTGGTTAAAATAATATTATCAATATTGGGAGTTATAATCAGGCTGAATTGATTCCTTTAGAATTGATATTTAAATCTCCCTAATTTTTTGTATTGTGAAACTAATGGGTTTAGACTCAAAAAATTGACTTGTTACTATGGTATATTATTAGTGGTCTTGAAAAATAATAAAAGTAGTTATATTTAGTAAATTTAGGCCAAGTATAAAAATTCCATTCAGGTGAATAAAGGAAATCAATTTCCCATTATCTTTAACAACTTTAAACAACTATCGTATGTCCCTTAGGATTAATTTTAACAATAAAAATCTTATTCACCTCACATATCTCTTCATTATTCCCTATTTGAGATCTTGGATTATATTTTTTGAGATCATGAGTCTTATTTTAAAGGTTATTATCATATTTCCATTCTTAACTTGGATAGCTCGATTGATTATTTCTAGGAATGGATGAACATGAATGATTCAAGTTTAATCCCTAAGAATTAATCTTGGATAATTTTCATTGGAAATGATTTCAACAGGGTAAATAAAATTTTAAAATTTTAACAAAACATCCTTTAAGATTCCCTTAGGTACTTAAACACTGTGAATAATAAGTTGGAGAGTGACATATGTGGGTTAGAGGTCCTCGAGTCCTAACTAAAAATACAAGTAATATTTAACGTGGTTAACACTATCTTCTAGATAATATTTGGATTTGATAATTATTTTCCACTCAAATGTTAATATTGATATAAGGAAAACTAGGGTCTTTTAACATAGGAGGCATGGTTCCTTGGATGGTAGTTCTGACATTAACAGCCAAAAGGGAATGGTTTTTATAAGACAACTTACTTTTGAAAGAAACTAAGTCCTTAAAATTATTTTTCTATCTAGGGATGGTTTAAATTGAAAGGGGTTATTTAGTTTAACATGAGTGATTATTTCACTTTAAGCTTCACTAAACTCAGGTTTGGATTTTTTTTTTCAAATTCCTTGAGGGAACAGTGCATCTTGTTGAATTGTTTTGGGATGTAGTGTTATCTCTATTTCCTCCCCAAATATATTGGATTATAATTGTGGTTCTTTAGTATTATAAAAATATTTTTAAACCTTTTATGTTTTATAAATTATTTATTCATGTGTATTAATGGTTTCCCTACTCCTTAAGATAGTTATATATTTGGGTTACTCTTTAGAGGTCTCTATGCAACAATATTTTCACCTTAAGTTTTATCTAGGTATGAACTATGTGAGAATGGATTTCTTACCAATTTTAATACTTTTTAATTCATGTTTTAGTGATGATACATCAGAATTTATTTTCTTTATTTTCTTGTATAATTTCTCTAGTAATGGATGTGGAAGAGATTAAATAGGGGTTTGAGATGGTTGTTTTATTATAGGATGATATTTAGTTTATTGGAAGGGTTGTTATAATTTTATTGAAGGATTTTGGAATTGGGAATGTTGGTATTGAAATTGGTTATAAGTTATAATATTTTATGAAGGGTAGGGTTTTAGAACGTGTGGGTGATTTGATATTGACTATCCCTTAAATGAAATCATGGATATTAATTACAACGTGGATTGAAATGTTTTTATTGCTGATTTTTTTTTAAACATATACCCCTAAAACTATTTCTACTTGAATCAATTAATTGGTTTTAGGAATTTTGGGAAAATTACCTTTTCAATGGTCATATTTTTCACAAACAGTAAAAATAGGTTCAATAGTTTTAACTTATGTATTTTCATAAGGACTATATATTTGGACTTCCTATTGAAAGATAAAATATTATCCATGAGGATTTAATTATCCATAAGAGTTTCATCCCACTATATTTTTGAGGTTTCTAATTTTAGGCATAGGTTCCCCAATCTAGTTTTGTTAACTAATACCTTCTAGATACTTCTAAGAATCATTATAGTCTTTTTTTCAGAAGGTCCTATTATGTATCATGTCTATAAGTTGTTTTTTTTTTCTAGAATAAACCCTTTATAAAACATTTTTTTATTTTTTATGGAATTGAAAAACCATATTGAGGTACCATGTGTAGGTTATCTTTGAAATTTTCCCATGTTTTATAAAACAATTCTCCACATTTTTCAAAAAAAATGAATGAACTTCTTAAGTTACATTATTTTGTGGTTGGGAAATAATTTTTGTAAATTATCTTTATAATTGTTCTCATTAACATATGAATATTGGTCTCAAACTATTTATCTAATTGGTAGATAAATCATATAGGGAAACTTTAAGTGTTTCATAATAGCTTACTTTATTTGATAAGGGGGAACATGGAGTCATTGATTCCATTAAACTATTTGAAATGAAGGTAATAAATCTTAGAATCCATCCCATAAAAGGTGTGATAGTATTTTATGCCATGGGGTTTGAAGATATAGTTTTTTTTCTACATGGGAAATATGTTTGATTCATAAGGGTTAAATGGTCTTGGCATGTGTGATTTAGTCATTTATGGATTAATCCATGATATTCCACAATTTAGGGGTTGTCATATTTTTATTTCCCATATTAATCCTAAATGGGTTTAAGATAGGGTTATTTGGAAGATTCTATATAGGAGTAGACTCAATTTTAGAATCAAGATTCTTATGAAAATTATAATCTAAATATAGAAGACCCCTAGGTTAACTTGATTCCCACAATCAACCCTAACTAAGCATTTTTAATGGTCTAAGGTGTAAAATGACATGCATTGATAGAAAGGGAAAATGATAATATAAATGGATGTGATAATAGAAAAATCAAGGTGAGAAAAAAATGTGTGTCTTAGTTTCTTACTTGATTCCTAGAAAATGGTGATAAATTTTGCTTTATATAAATTTACCCTATGGGTAGATTCATTCTATTTTAGATTAATTAGGTTTTCATATCCATAAAGTCCTAAGAAGTGAAATAATACATATATATTAATCTGGGATTTGGATATTAATTGATAGAATATTTTGGGTGGGTTTATTTGAATAAAAAAATGAGAAATATGAATTAAAATGATTGATGATCATTGGTTAATCCTAGGTTATTTATAAGGTTGTTTACTACTAGAAATAGGAGCTATCCCCACAAACTTGAACCAACAGTTCTTTAAAACCATTGTTATAGTTACCCCTATAACAATGGTTTTCAAAAACTATTGGTAAGAAAATTTAAGAGTAGGATATAAAAATATTTTTTTAAAACTATTGGTATAAAATACCGCTTAATACATCCCCCATTATATTTGAAAGATGTGTCCACTTCAAATCATTCCCTCCTTCAGTGTGATTGGTAATTACTCTTCATTACATTCTACTTTTAATTTGGTTTGCTCCATCCTTATTAAAATTATTCTGAATTTAAATAAACATATTATATTGATTCTATTCCCATTTTCACATATATTATCCCCATGTTTCAATATTTCATTCCCTAAATTTTTATTAATATAAAATTTATTTTTATTGCCATATTATTGGTTTTGAATCAAAAAAAGTACTTTGAATCTTATCTTGTATAAGGTAGTGTTATGAAAGTTTATTATTTTTATTTGAAAGGAATGAATTATAAATGGTTTATTTTTTAAAATTGGTGTGTATTTAGTTAAAATTTAATGTGGGTTTTGATGGTATCCAGAAACTGTTTTTTTCAAGAATCAATTCATCCATTCTAGAATTTTAAAAATATTTTTTTTGAATATTATTTTTTGGTTTTAAAACAGTAAATTGGTGACGATTTTAAGTTGTGTTTAATAAATTAGGGTGTTTTATGGTCTCAATAAATTTACAGTACACTTTATAAATCCACATTATTAAAATTTATTTTATTAATTTATTAATTAAGTTTAAAATTGGTTTTAATAAAATTATAAATAATGTTTCATATAAATTGATTAAAAAACCATTTTGTATATTTTTTGTACTTTTTTGGTATTATGTATAGTTATTACTCATTTATATAATGGATTTAAATATTACAGTTTAATATATGTGGTATTGTGTTATTGTATAGGATAGTGTTATAAAATTATAGATATGGGTGATAAATATAAATTTTGAATTAATTCCAAATGGTTTTTCCTGTCTCAAATTTCATATTTCATGGTAATATAAATTTTTATAATGATGTATTACTTTATGTTAAATTTGGTATTTATACATAAAAATAGATAGTAATTTAAAATAGATTTTACATTAATGTTATTTCAATGTTTTTCATATTGATTAAAATATAGTGAACAAGTCTCACTTACTTAAATATATTTGTTATTTTAATTAAAAATTATTTCAATTATTTTAAAACATGACATAACCTTATTATATTTTTTATTATAATTAACAAAATTTGGATGTATGATACTAATATAATCTTAATTGATTTTCAAAACATGTTGGATTTTTTTATATTTTTCATTTTACAATGATTTAGATAAAGGTCTTATAGATTTATAGTGTTATAATTATATTGGAAGACCTTTTTTAAGTCAAAAATAAGTTAGATACCATAAAAAATTGGTTATCAAACTAACTATTATTTCTAGTATCACAAAGGAGAGAAAATACAAGAAGAAAATGTTTATGAGCTGAATGAGAGGACTACATTATAGAATTTATTATATAAATAGCTTATATTTATTCATTATCATAAGAGAGAATATATTTTAAATAAAATATATATTGATACATGTACACGTGATGCAAGTAATGAAAATGAGGATGTTTATAGAGTAAAAAAATTGAAGGATACTACCACAACTCCAGTATATCAGTAATGTGGTAAAATGAAAAATTAGAATTTTTAATATAGTTATTTCATGGGAAAATAATTTATAGAATTTATAATAATACCATCAATTATATTCTTACATTTTTTAAGGAATTACTTATTTATGATCCATATATTCCCTTTAACCATTATATGGTATGGAAGTTAATTAATTGACTTGTATTTTCTATAAAAAATCCATGCTTTCTTAAAAGATTTCAACTTATTCTAAAAAGAAACCATAGGCCTAAATTATTGTATAAAATTTGGTACATCGTGATGGAAAAAATGATCATGGAACAGTATATCAGGTTCTATAGAAAGTAATGTGGAAATTTCCATTGGTTTTTAGGCCCCAAAATATTTTCATGTCCAATAAAATCTCAATAAATATGTGATGTCATGATACTAAGATAAATAAGGATTATTATGAGGTTTTTCATCCTATGAACAGATTAGTATGGTGGACATTTGATGCTCAATATCCTAATTTTGAAGCTTAAGGTTGTGATTTGAGTTTATTTTTATCATGTGATGGGTTTAATTTTTTGGTTAGAGGCTTACTTTTCACAACACATGGCCAGTTTTCATTCACATTTATAACCTTACTCCTTTGATTATTATGAAAAAACCATTCCATTTCTTGAGTATACTCATATATTGACCATGTGATCTTAGAAATGATATATATTTTTACTTTTAACCATTAATAAAATATTTAAAGCATATTTTGAATGTGAATGTGTGCATATATGATTCTTGTTCGAAATTCATATTTGAGATTCATTCTACAATTATGTGGTCAATAAATTACTTTTCTTGTTATAAAATATTTTTTTGATGGTTCATGAAGGTAAAACTTTCATGTTACATTTTTATTAATAATATATGATATTGAAGACTTAAATATAATCATAGTTTCTAATTTATAAAACATTTAAAATTCATTCCAATGGATCATCCATATAGGAATAGTTATTGAGGGTTTTTCAATATCATTATGAATGAAAATATACTACAACATATGTCTAGAACTGATGTTATTAATGAATTGAAATACATTGGTTTTTTATTTGATAATGGTCAGACGAAATCTATAAAGAATAAGGATGATTTCACTAAATCCAATAAAAATTTAAAGAAATAAAGAATTTGCACTGAGTTTCCTTATTAGCTAACCAATTTATTATGTCATTTTTTAGGCATAATAAAAATTGAAAAAAATATGTGAATTATTTTGTTCAATTATTTTAAATGTTAAGGAAATTATTTATGATCTTTAAATGACTTGTTTTATTGGGTTATTTGATAATAACCACATCATGTGTGTATCAATGAAAATAAATGTAATGTTCTATATGCTTCTTTTGGGATGACACCATTTGAAAAAAAATATACAAAAATATTATAGAGTGTAATGGTTGTTTATGGATATTCAAGAAATATATTACAATGGGTCAACAGAAGATATTTGACGTTAAAATCTTTAAAAACTCATGATTATCACATCCTTCCACATGAGTTCATTCCAATAGAAACCCAGCATCTAATGGATAATAATGTAAGGATAATAGTGATTTTATTTTGGTATTCTTATATAAATCTCTATGGTCAAAATTTTTCTAGTTATTTCTTATAGAAAATATAGGAAGTGAAGACATTAATTTTTTTCTTTAGAGAAAATTTTCCCTCCATAATTTTCCAGAAGCATGCTATATGTAATTGTCCATATTCTAATAAAAATACATCTTATAGGACTTTTTTCTTTTTATTGGATGTATCCAACTGAAATAAATATGTATATGTTAAATTTCTATGCCCAAAATAGGAATCATCTTGAATATTCCATTGTAAAAGGTTACATGTCTTAATAATGTATGGATTTATGTTCAATATATTTGTCTAATGTGGCTGAAAGAAATAACTAGATAATGAGAAATAAAGATGATTAGTTTGACTAAATTGAATCCATTTTTCTATCACTTTTCCAAACAAGTAGAATTATTGGATTATATGCATTGGCTACATTGAGCCTTTAAGAGAAGGAGATAGAACATTGCAGAGTTTTGTTTAACTATTATTTATTCAATGACTATATAAAGTATGTAAATTGAATATGTAAATGTTATCTCATCCAATTTAATTGTAAATAATTGTCAAATTGTTTTAATCCTATTATTTTGGGAACATAAAAATTTATAAATATAAATAATCATTCATTACCTCTAAGAAGGAGGCGGACTTAACAATGAAAATAGTATCATGATTGTTTGAAATAGAAGGTAGATTTATTATTGTAATAAAATAAAATAATATATTTATTTATTTAATTTTAATACTACTTTATATTTAAATTATTCAGTTTACTTGTTGACTTCATCTCTCATGAAATAAGAGATTTTTCTATTGGTTCTAATTTTATGGGTTGTGAATGAAAATCAATGGTGATCAATGTGTATAAATTTTTTATCACCAATTAAGTTCTGAACATGAGAAAACTACATGAAGTGTTATTGTAACTAAAACAATAGAATGTTATGTCATTACATTAGATAATAGGCCTCTATGTGAAAATATATCTTATTATATAGTTATTAAGAAAATTCTAATATTGGCTTATTACTCACATGGTCGAGTCAATGTGACGAAATAATAGCGGTTTGATTCAATGAAGAGACTTGGAAAATTTATTGATAACTATAGATTTATATTTATTAACATGACTCACATCATTACTACTAATGAGCCATATATTTTGGCTTCATTGGAAAAATAAGTTTTTATGTGAAAGATCATCTGAGACCTAAAATCAATGTCATTATTGAATTAATCCCAAGACATATTTTTTATGGGGTGAGGATGAAATTGACACCATTACTAGCCCTATTAGACTATATCAACTTATTACTTATGATGACTCAAATTGTAACACCCAGATACTTTTAAAAAATAATATATGCTTGATATCATACAAGACATGCAACATCGAGCTTAAACAAACCATGAAATAATATTATTTTTAATATGACAATTATAACCTTGAAATTAAATTAGTGGGTATAAATAGTACTAAGTATTTTATGAAATATATATACAAATTTCTTAATCAATAAAAATATGTTGGTAAATTCTTAGTATATAGTCAATCAATTTTTAGTAAATTAATTTTATTCATCAAAAATATGTTTCCTTCGATATGAATTTTATTTCTTTTTGCGATAAAATACTATAATTAATTTATAGATATTTTTAAAATTTTATATAATAAAATGAACTTAATTTTTTAAATCATCGCATAAAAACTAACTTATGGTGAAATTTTGATATTTTTATGAAAATATTGATTTTTCAGTTAATGGTAAAAATAACACTTTTTGTAAAACTTTCATTTATTTTAAATAAATTAAGTAATTTAAAGGTAAAATTACAATTTTATTTTTATTTAAAGTAAATTAATTATTATATTTTAATATTTAATCAAATTAATTACATTTTAATCATCTTTATACTGAATATTAGTATAATTTTATTTTTGTTTTTTAAAAAAAAAATCGAAAAACTTTTTTAAAGTGCATAATGTTTCTACATTAAAATAAATTACAAACCCCTAATGAGTAATGATTAAAATGAAATTTATATATAATATATAAAAAAATAATAATTAAAATTCACACAATTATTTTTAATAGTCATTTAGTTAATATAAAATTATATTATACTTGAAAAATAAATTTCTTAAAAAAATGATTTTTCATCACATCTGTGGGTTTCATTTTAAATTAAATTATTCCAATAATTTGAATTGAAATTGACAAAATGTATTACATATTTTTAATCATAATAATTTATATTCTATGTTCAATTTAATTTTTTATCATAATAAATAGTGAAAATAGTAGAAATTTTTTACTGTAGTTATGGTTAAAACAGGTTTACCAGGGGTTAAAATAACCTAAAAACTTTTCTACATTATATTCGATTTATATATTTAGAAATTGGTTACCTTATTATTTATTTTTATGTGATTCTAGGACACTTTTCTTAGAAAGTGATCAATATAATAATTTAAGTAAAGAAAAAAGAAAAAATGTCACCCTCTAACTTTTAAATTTCAATTATGTGTTCGCATATAGACAAAAAGAAATGTTTGAATAAATATTGATGTTAATTTTGATATTAATTAAATTAATTTAATAAGGGGAATTTATTTTTAATATTTATTAACTAATAATTACATTATTTTTCTTATGTAACGTAGATGTAGTAATTATTTAATTAAAAGAAAAATAAAATAAATGGTATAAAAATGTTAAAAGTAATATAATTTGAACATTTTATTGTGTTCTGTTAATTTTTTAGATAAATATAACATGTAATGTAATTTTTTATTGGTTATATTCTAATTAATTTTCTCTCTTGATGTTATTAAAGTCAAAGTAAATGAATAGTGTCAAAATTGGCATTAATGATATTTTATAATAAATAATATTTTATTAAATGTTTTAAAATTTATAAAAATAGTATATTCTTAAATTTTATTAGGATGTGGTTTATAATATCAACCATGGTATAATTTTGTACCAATTTCTCTTTTATATAAACTATCTTGACCCCTAAAAAGTAAAAAAACTAGTTACCATGGGTGAAAACTGAAATGGTAAAAGTGAGTAAACTTAAAGGAAAAAGAATAAAATATTTAAAACATGTGTTTTTTTTGTTCGAGGTGTGAATCAAATATATATTCCATTAAATTATTTAATTATCAATTTTTTACACACTTACAGTGAAAGTGACTTCCCATTATTGAATAGTTTTGGGTATTTACAAAAATTCCAATCCTCCTCCGTCATAAAAGGAAAATCCTACCCTCACTTTTTCACACCTCTTAAGACATATAAATCCAAAAAAAATACTAAAATCCAAAAAAACTCCTTACAAATGTTATTTATCATCTTTTCATCCCAAAAAAATTACCCTAGGGTCCTTAATAAGAGATCCAAATGAGGTTGTTCTAAGAAAAGGTAATTATCTTCACTATGATCTTTATTTTTACTCCTCAAATCACCACCTTAATTCATGTATTAACAATTAAAATACAATAAAAATTTATATAAAATATTATTATATGTTATTATATTAATGGGATAAGATATATCCATATCCACTTCCTTCAAATTTGAAATGAAATTGTCAATCACGTGTACGGCAGACTATCGCCTCGCAAACCGATGTAATTTGTTTTCTGTCACCACCTATCATGGATGTATATAATGATGGATTTAACATATTTATATGATATTTATGACATAATTATACTTCTTTAAATATAATATTACTTATAAATTCTTACATTCCATTCTGTGGGAATGCGATAACATTGATCATGTGTACGGAAGACAACCACCTCGCGAAGCGATATGATACTTTTTTCACTAACGCTTTACATGGAAGGTAATAAGGATAAATTAAATGAATATATGTTAATATATGAATCCATTATGATATTAATTAAATATTTATATTTATTAAAACATAATATATAATTTTATTTCTTACCTTTCATATCACTATAAAATGATAACATCGTTCGTCCATACATGTGAACTGCCTCCTCCACGAAGCGATGTGATTCCTTTTTTCATCACCACATCACATGTATGATATATATAATTATATTTAAAGAAATAATATTTTTTTATTATATTATGATAATTATTTAGAGATAAAATAATACTTACCTTTTTCTATAATGATCATTGAAAAATGGAAACGTTACTCATGCATACGTATGACCTACCGTCTCCATGATTGTAACATAGTTCATTTTTCATAACCATATTTCATGATTAATTTTAATAGTATAAATGATGTATGAAAATGATAACTATTTTATGATTATTTTTTTATGAATTAATAATGACCTCTTTGACCTCGATCAACACACTGAAGTCATTTTGAAACAATGAACCAAACATCCTAAAAACACATGATGTGGACTTAAATGATTAAGTATTTAAATACATCATTAAAACAAATAAAATATATGATTTAATTAGAATTTATTAAACCTATAAAAGTTTATTAGGAAATAAAATAATTGATATAATCTTATTATAGATGTGTTAAAGAGTATATGTGGAATGTTTGGAATCGAAGTATGGGATTTCATCTCAATTTACTTTTATTATGAAATATTTTATTATCATGAACCTAATTTATTTAATATGGAATATACTAACACTTTTACATGTAATACAATGAATAATTCTTACATCATGGTATTTTAAGTTTCAATATTAATTATTTTATCCAATGGGATTTGACTTGAAAGTTACCAAGTGGTAAAGAATTTCAAAAACTTGATTTTTTTCATTTGGTTATATTACTTATTTATTTTATTTGAAATTATAATATTATGTTTGTAATGACTTTTGATTATATTTTATTTTATTTTCACTTGTTTTATGTGGATTTAAATTTTATACACATAATTGATTCATTTAAAAATTCTAACATCAACATTATGATCATTGTAAGGGTTTCTCATCTCAAATTTTCTTCTTTGATACATATATTATGTTATACACCTATCTTATATTATGAGGTGTATATAATCCACCTTTGATATGTTTTATCATGGATATAATTATGTCAATTATATTGAAATTTCATCGAATTTTATTCTTTCATGAGGCTTTCTTTTGAGAAGTTACCATAGTGGAAAAGGCATTATGATACAATCTTCTTTATTTTCAGAATGGTTTATGTTAAATGTTCTCTGGGAAGAAATAATATGATATTATTTTCATAAACTAAATATCATTTCTTATCTTTTTTTTATTCATGAAATTATTATGTAATATTTCTATTTTCATCAGTTTATTACTTATTAAGATTTAGAATTTTTTTTAAGAAAATACTAATTTATTTCTCTCTTTGGTTAAAATATCCTTTTTCTTCTAAATACATGTTTTCTATAAATATTTTCAATTTTTTTTACTCAGATTGTCTAAATTCGTTTTTAAAATTAATTTTATCTTTTAAAAATTATTAAAAATTAATCTTCATGTCATTTTCTAAATTAGGTGCTTTGTGACTTTTACTAAAAATGTGAAAGTAGTATTTGTTTTAACGTACTCATCATGAATGTAATTTTCCACCATCTTAACCACTAAAAGTTTTCAAGCTTACATTTTAAGTTTCAAATGTTATTTTCAAATAAAATGGTTTCATTAATGTTTGATAATTTTTTAGGAGTTTTTGAAATGGAAATGATATTTTCCACAAGAAATATTCTACGTGATCTTTCAAAATCATTTTCCCTATGAGATGACATCCTTTTATGTTACTTAAATTTAAAAGGTTGTTTTTCTAAAAAAATAATGTTATTTTAATGGTATTTAAATTCATCAATGTCAATAAACCTTGATATTACTTATACTCCATTTTGGATATGTTTAATTGATATTATCCTTATTTTTTCTTTGGATGGATTATGAGATTATCAAGGAACCCATTTACTTTCCATGGGTTAATAGAACTATGAAAGAATATTTATTACTATTATGATTGAAAATTGAATTACTCTAAATTTTTTATTCATGAATGGTACATGGAAATTATTTATGATGAATGGTTGATCCCAATACATCTTATATGAAAGTTTTATCCCCATTATAGCTTATTGGTGAGTTTGATATTTCTTATTTGATTATTGTGGCTAGATAGAACTGGGTGAGCCAAATATATCTTATATTATGGTTGTGCCTAGATATCACTCCAATTAATTAGATAATAATCTTTATCTTTAAATGTAATAATGAGGGAGTTATCTGAGGGTTTCTCCTATGGATTTAACTAGGATCTAGTTATTTCTATCATATGTTTAAAATGGGTTATAAATATAATGCTCCAAAGATACCAACATGTTTTATTTATTCTTTCTATAGGTTTTAATGATTCCTTTGATCAATATTGAAAAAAAAATGGTCATGATTATTGATTATTATGAATATTTCCTTCGATAAATCTTTATTCCTCATTTCATGATTGATGATCCATGTATTGATGGGTATAAATATTCTAATGTTATTCTTATGCAATTTCATTATGTCATAATACCCTTATGCTCTTCTTATGATCACCGATCAAATTTAATTTTTAATGATTATGTTACCCTTACTAAGAAGTTGAGCTCACCAATCTTATGTTTCCTATTACCTAAGCTCTAAAGAATGATGATTAAATTTTTTGTGTCTAAAAAGGTTTATAACCTAATGATTTTTTTGGAGATGTTTAAGACTTAATATGGAATATTAAATATTGGGTATAGTGGAAAAAATACTCCCTTGAATTCATGGGTGTTTTTTATTTAAGTGTTTTTACTAATTATATAAATCTCTAAACCTTAAGGGTGCTTGGGTGTGTAAGAGATCCAATATTTCTTTTTGATGTTGTAAGTTTTAGATAGTGAAAATTTTATCACCGTCATTAGTTTCAAGTCCATAAATATAAAGATCATGTTTTTAGCAATGGACCAAGGAGAGCGGCTCTAGGGCTATTATACAAATATTCTAATTGTTAAAAATGATTGTGAACCTGAAGTTATGGTGGGTAATATATATAATAAACCATATGTGTTCTCAACTCCTTCAGTTTATCTTGACTTAGGTTATTTAGTATGGTGCTATTCAAATTTCTTTAACTTTGTTTTCATTTTTTATCTAACTTAAACTTCATGTTCATTTTAAATATAAATTGGTTTGTTTTTATTTGAGTTTCATTTTATAATATTTAATTGAACTTTATTAGAACCCAACAATCCAAAAAAACTAAAATAATCTAATAAAAAATCAATATGAATTGAACTGAATATATATTAAAATAATTAGAATGAAAAAACAAAAAAACAAAAAAATGAAATTGAATTAAACTAAAATGTATCAACCAACTAAATTGAACAAAATTTTCTAACCTGAAAATGATCCAAATAACCAACCCAAAATAAACCAAATTTACAAATAGAATGACCAACTAAGAAGATGATTAAATGACCAAATAACTTAACTAAAAGATAAAATAATTGACCTTAAAAAAATATGAACCAAATGACCTAACCCAAAAAAAATCCAAATGACCTAATTGAATGATCAAAATGCACCAAATGACCAAAACTAAACTAAATTGGATTGAATTAAAAATACAACAAGAATACCATATTGTACACATATTTAATATACTAATTAAAATGTTTTTATTTTTTATGATACATATTTTATATTTAGATATTTTACTCCTAAATATAATATAATTATTTGATATCATTACCTATCCCTTATTTTTCTTGAAAATTCGTATCCCTTGGTTAATCCATGTCACCTATTCTTTCTTATTTGGATTACAAATTAGTAACAAATTTCTAGTTATATACATATTTCTTTTCTAATTAAGTAAATAAAAATATTGAAGAGAAAAAAATGAAGGGAATGTATGATAATAGTTGTTGTATGAAAGAGTTGGCTATTAATCCTATAGTTCCCATTGATAATATATCATTTCAAAGATATATATCAAAAACACATAATTTCATGTCATTAATCATTCATTTGATTTTCATTAGGAACCATTATCCAGTGGTTTCCAACCTAAAATTTCAATGGGGGTTGGTACTAGAGATACTCATAGCACTTTATATACTCGGTTACACCCAGACCCTTTGTTAGATATACATTGTAAAATAGTTTCTTATCCCAAATTTCCCTTATAGGTACCATATATATTCAGAATGCCTATATTATCATTACCATTTATATATGATCCTTCTCATATATATTTTACTTATCTGATAATGGCTCCCACTCCCCATATATGTTATCATTTTTCATAAATTTCTATGCCAACTCTATTTAATGCTACTTTTTTCACTCTAGTATTTTTTCCTCCTTTAACTTCTTATCTAGAAAATTTTGAACCTCCAAAGTATATTGATCATCATGAGTAAACATTATACCCCATTGTTACTATATAGTTCATTTATGATTCATAGCCTACAGATCCATCAATACTCACTAATTTTCTTGGATCAAGTATATGTATAAAACCCTAGTAAATTTTTGTGACCATAATTTATTTTCATTTTGATATGTATTAATTTAATATTTTTCTCTTATTCATTCACATTCAGATCTTCCACTATTAAGAGGAATGTGGATACACACATGTGTGAAGTGTGGAACCACTAGACAAATTTTATGGTGATGTAAAATGAGGATGATCAGATGATTGGTAAAACTAGGAGAGAATGAAATAGTTTTATGGAAACACTTTCCAAATATTGTGACAACATTCTTATTAAGCCTGTATTCTAGAAAAAAGTTGAAAATTAAATAAAGTATAACATTTGGGATTAAATATTATAAAGAAAATTCATTATATTTAATTTTGTATTATTATTTTATTTATATGAATAAATATTTTACTAGCATCTTTGTTGTGAATTTCCTAACGGTGGAGTTGTGAGGACTGTGTGAATAATTGAATTATGTAAACTATAGAGAGCATATAAACATGAGTTATATAATTTATGGGTTTCTAGAGTTACAATATATTTTTAATCTATACCTATCCTAAATTACTTTCCAGAAACAATGTACCATGAAATGATTTCTTATTTGAAGAGTGATTACTTTATGGTATTATTAAAATTTTAGGTTTTTTGAATGAAAGTGATGGTAATTTTCATTAATTCTTTTCCTTATTTCATTGAATATTATTTTTTGGGAATAATTAAAATGAAATAATAAAACAAGTATGATATGAAGTATCTCCATAATTTTGGGATAATTATGGTATCAAAATATGAATGTAAATATGCATTTTTTATGGACGCATGGATTTAATTAGGTACTAATAGAATTGAAAATGGATCGTGCCTTAATAAATGGGTAGGGTGTTATAGATGGTGTGTTAAAAATAGGTTTAAAATGACTAAAACCAACCTAAAATGGATCAAAAAACTATAATCAATTGAAAATAACTTTTTACATATTCTAGAATATTTGTAAACTATTGGTAAAGATTTTTCAAACTATTTTTAATCAATTTATCAACCACTTTTAAACACTTTTTTAAATATTTTCTATGTTTTTGAAGTGGTTAAAATGCTATTTTTAAATAGTATATAAAAACTATTTAGATGTAGATAAAAACTACTTTTCAATTTCTTTGAAACTGTTTTATAACTTATTTTAAATAACTTATAAACCTCTTTAAAATAGTTTTTAAAAGTGATTTTAAACATTTTTAAAACTAATTTAAAAAAATAAAACTTAATTTAAACATTTTTCAAAACTATTTTTAACCACATTTTAAAACTAATTTTAAACACCTATTAGATCACTTTATGAGATTTATTAAAACTTTATTTTAAAAAATTAAAACTTCTTTTAAATAGTTTTAAAATTTTCTTTTAAACAGATTTTTAAAACTCATTTTAAATAGTTTTTTAAAACTAAATTTAAATATTTTTTTAAAATCCTTTCATATTATATTTTCTTAAACTAAAAATATCCTTAAAATTTTCATTAATAGTGATTTATGCTTTAATATTATATAAAGTGTGGAATACTTTAACTCATACTTTAGTTGGGTAAAATTCTCAACACACAAACATGTTTGTGGAAACATGCATCAATTTCTAAAATTAATACAGCACAGAAATAACATGTGATGCACATTCTATAATTATACCATAATAATTCATTCAAATACTCATTATTATTTATATTCCCTTTATATTATGTGATTTTAAAATTTACCTTTTGCATCACATGATTAATTCTTAAAATGAATATTTTACCCTTAAAAATGCATGTTATTTTCTCAAAAACTATACATGGAATAATTTTTTATAGTTCAATATTTAGGGTAAATATGATTTAGAAATTCTTTAAACATAATTTTATAAAAATTATAAAAATCATACAATAATATCAATAAGAAAAAAAAAATTAACAATTTTAATCTAATTAATACAAAAGAAAATATGTTATAACATGCATGGGAACAACACATTAAATAATAAAAAAGGATTTATTTAAATCTTATATTCCAAGTGGTCACTATTTTACTTTACTTTTAGAAAAACTAATTATTTTTGCAGAAGAAATAAAAATTATCAGTAGTTATATCATAATAAAAATAAACACAGAACAGGGATAAGGCCCTAAAATATAAATTCTAATTCAATTAATGGAAATGATTCATGTGACTCCATATTATCTCTACTATGAAAGGTTTACACTTACACAAAATAAAATTTATTAGGTTGTAAAATTCCTTAATTCAAATCATTGGGGTTATAATGTATATGTTATGGTTGGAATCCTTTGTCTATATCACATGTTTGGAATGAGTTTTACCTTTTTAACTCATCACTATTATATTTACCATTATCCCATGATTAATGTAAGATAAACACAAAACACAACCTTTATTCCTTCAATATAGTATCCTTACAACACCCCAACTTGTGTCCATTCCATGATTTTACTAGGATCATGAGGGAGTGAAGAGAGAACCCCAAAAACTCATCACCTAACTCAATGCACCATTAAAACTATAGTAGTATGAAACCAACTCTTATAACTTTCCCAACATCAATTTTTCATTAAATGTAAAAATTTTATGTTTTATAATGGAAAACCTAGACTTATACATCAATTTTAATTCCCATTATCATATTTAACTCATATAATAATTTCTCATTATTCAATAAAAGACGAATAATTATCAAAACACCACCAAGACCACAAAATTAATAGAAATTATAACTAAAGTGAACTATAAAAAATCATCACCCATTTTAAAAAACACTCTGATAATTCCCTTTTCAAAACGTGTCATCATAATAATTCAACACCTATTAATCCTATATTTCACCCAACCACCATGTTTCCTTCTTAAAATGATTTACCATTTATAAAATATGATCTCAGAAAACTATAAAATTTATTAACATGTTCATTGTTTTTATTACTATTAAAATATAAACATGTAAATATATTAATTTAATATGAAAAAATATACTTTTCAACTATAAACCGTAACTAAAGAGGTGGTAATATAAAGAAACTAAATATAAATAAACTGAACTATTTATACCTGGCCAATATAAATCAAACAAAATAAATAAAAAAAACCAAAATGGAACAATCATAACCTAATAAATTTGAACCAAGTAGTCATAGATAAAATTAAATTGCACTAAACTAAATTCATTCAATCATTAAATGAAATAAACTATAAAAACATGTATGAAAGAAATTTAAATCATGTGTTTTATTAAATTTAATTACAACTACTAAAACAAAAATTTAATAAAACTAAAATGATGAAAACTAGATTAAAATAAACAATAATAAACCATTCAAAATTAACCTAAACATAACTTTATTAAACTAAAATAAATCAAATTTTCCCAAAAAAACCTAATTTAATAAGTTTTATTCACAACTAATCAAAAAATTATAAATTATATCTAATAGTTATGAATTAACCTAAACAATTCTTACTCAAAATAAACTCACCAAAACTTATTTGAACAAATAAAAAATGAACTTGACCTAATAAAATAAAATAAAAAACTAATATGAATATAAATTCACCAAAACAATCCAAATTTGTTTATTTTTATTTGATTGATTCACGTTTCTCTCGTACATTTTAGTAAAATTTGGTTTGATTAGTTTCAGTTATTATCAATGAAATATTAGTTATAATAAGTAATTTTATCAAAAAATATAGTATTATTGAATAACGTTTTCCTATATTTAGTATTATTAAATAGGGTGGTATTAAAAATTAAAGTTCATGTTCCTTGAGAAATTTTTTTTGTTTAAGTAGAAATAAGAATGATAAAAGTGATATAAACAAATATACACAATAAAATATTTTAAGTTTTATTTTTCTTATTAAAAAAATTAATATGTATTTTGTAAATAAATATTTCATTTATATTGGAAAAACATTATTTGGAGTCCCTTGATACACATAAAGATGAAAATTTTAGGCCAAATGATTATTTTCACCATATATTAAGATATAAGCACCATGGTAAAGTACGTTTTCAACCAATGAAGAGTATTATATCCACTAGTAATTAACCCACTTTAGGTTCAACTAACAGTTTTAGAAGAACTATGGTGGAAAGAGGTCCTACAGAGGTAGAAGAGGCCAAAAAATAACAATAAAGAAATATGAAATATGTCAAAAATCCAATGATAAATTAATGAAAGTAATGAAAATTTTATGTTCATCAATTCCACTAGATACTACCATAGTTTTTGATAAATTCATGTTAATGGTGAATTTTTTATATGATGAATTACATGATGGTGATTTTAATCCTAGTGGTGTTTATGAATATGAATTTCCTTGTGATGTTGATAGTGATGGTGATGGAGATGGAGATGTTGATGGTGATGATAATGGAGATGAGGATAGTGATGATGATGGTGATGATGATGATGATTGGGATAAGACATTGGTGATGATAGTGATGAAAATAGTGGTCATGATAGATTGATTGATCCCTTACATTTTTTATTGATATTTATGACACATGAGTTTTGATGACTGAACATGATTTCATATATGTTCTATGATTTTTTTGTACTTACCAACTGATCAAACCTAAAATATAAAAAAAAATTAATTGTATATGGGTGTGACTGTAAGGTCTAAAGATTGTAGGGTAAGGGTTTTTGTTTTTTATTTTTATGGTGTAAGGTTATACTAATGGTTTGTTTAACCATTATTATAACATTATACCAATAGTTTTATATAACTTTTGGGATGGGGAAATTGAATAATAGTTATACCAACTATTTACATAAAATAGCTGGTATATAGATACCCCCACACCATACTAATGAATAGTTTAGGGAAATACTGATATATCTAATACCATTGGTTCCCTTCCCAATAAAAGTGGTTTCAAATCATTGGTATAGCTTCCTTTTCTAGCAGTATGGACAAAATTGTTTCTAAGAAAATTTCATATAATTAATTCAAAAATTCTTCATTCAATAAGATAAGAAAAACATCATAATTTTTTAACCTAATTCCTGCACAATTAGAAGTCTAATCACCTAATCAATTAGATGATCTCTTTCATGGTCACACTCTAGTATAGGATCGTACTATCACTCAAAATATGTAGTTTTTAAATTATTGAAGATGAAGAAGAAAATAAATCACCAAATGAAACTCTCAAATAAAATAATTAATTAAAGGTTTAAATCACATAAAAAATATCCAAACCATCTAACAAAACTCCCTAAAATAAACCTAGAAGTGGGTTAGCATTCCATTAACACATAGTTCTTAATGGAATATGGGAATTGACTCCCAGGAGTGGTATTGAATAAGAGAAAACAATAAAATAAATGTTAACTTTTGTTTTAGGTTGAATGGATTAAAACCATAAAATAATGTATTTTAATAATAAATATGAGAATAAGAATATCTAAGAAGAGGAAAATTTATTAATTGGTAAACTAGAGTGAGTTTGGAAAAAATATAAATAAATAACACAATTGTAATGGGAAAATGGCAGCATTACATTATATGAGGAACATGAAAAAATAATCTCATTTTCCCCTAAATCAACCATAATTGGAGATTTTGAGGCCCTTTAATCAAGAAAATTGATTTATAATTCTTCTCGTTCATTAAGGTTTTCCAATGGGTGGTGGAAAGTAGGTGGAAAATTGATTTCCATCATTTGGCATATTATATCATGAATCCCTTTATTCTCATGATATTATAAAGTTTTTATTCAATGTTATTTCTCAATTATTTGTATTCAAGAGTCTCTCATTTTCTTAAAAACTCTTTAACTAAAATAATGTTTTAAATGTTTTAAAGATTTATTCTTATAAATATTTATCATTAATATCCATGTTTTAAAAATTGTTTTAATGATTTATTTATATGGACATTAATGTTTTCAAATGATAATTCATTTAAAAACATCAAAGTGGTATGAGACCCTTTGAATCAAAAATCTCTTTATTAAATGTTTTAAATGGTTTTGAAAATGTTTTGATAAAGCATTGATTTTTTCAATATCTTGAAATGATATATTGTGATTTCAATATAGAAATGTTATTTTTCCTTTATGCTTGTTTTATGTGTTATGAATTTGATATGGTTATTGGGCATTGTTTACTTATATGGGTTGGTTCTGTGATAAACCTAGGGCGGGTGAGCCCGAGATAGCTCTTCAATGCATTGGGTAACGTGACGTAGGTAAACGTGAATGTTTCTCCTAAGAGATTTAGGGAATATACTGTGATGGGTATTCCAAAGTAACTCCTTATGTAGCTGTTATAGCTACAATACAAGTATGTTATAGATGCCACAAGTTACCTTTATTATTTATGATTTTTATTTATTATTCATAAATTCTTATGATTTTATGAGGTAAGTAAAAGAGTTCATGTTTTGTATGTATTTATGAACATATGTTTTATTTCTTTGTTTTATAACCCTTACTGATATTTTTATGCTCATCCTAAGTTTTGAAATGTTTTCACAGGACTTAAAGATGAATAGTGTCAAGGATGGGATCAAGGAAAAGTCATGTTGTCTAAAACATGGAACTAGACATGACTTTTTTTTCAATAGTTTTTATTTTATGAAAAAAAATGGAAACTGTGTAGAAGTGTCTACTTTGTAATCTTTTGAGATGTAACAGTTTTGTCCTAATTATCTAAAACTCTATACCTGAAAATATCCTCAATGTGAATTATTCATTTAATTCAATATTATGTAATGTTTAAGGTCAGGCCCTTATAGTTGGTATCATAGGTCGGTTTAGACAACTTTAGAGGTTATGGTATTCTCTAAGCATAAGTGACATAACTATAATGGTTAGGATTTTAGAAAGAGTCGTAGTTTTTTTGATAAAGTAAATGAGTTTAATATAACTTGAATAAGTATATCTTAGTATTTACCCTCCTAATAATATATTATATGATGATTTTACTAATATACTCACACTGACCATTTTGGTTTTAGTAAATGGTTGGATTTAGCAGGCACCAAAGTAACAGTGAATGTGAAGAAAACTGTGACGGTTTTCGGAATGGGAAATTGAATGAAATGGGAGCTGCAATGATAACTCTTGTGGTTATTCTCAACCAAATATCTGGCATCATTATTGACCACATGAACCTTGGTGATTTTTATAAGGCATTGTATATGTGAGAAACAAATCCCCATATAAGTTCAGGTAATAATCATAAAGTTAAGTATATTCAAAAACCTATGTGTAAAGGATGTGGAAAGAAACACACAAAAAAATGTTTCAAAGGGACGGGAAGATGCTATAGATGTGGAAATTAAGGTCATAAAGAAAGAACCTTACATGGAAAAAGGAAGCATCCAGTTGACTCTAGGAAAGGGAAAGAAGTTCTTTCTGAGGGATCAATTAAATGTTTTAAATGTGGTGTGCATGGTCATTATACAAATAAATGTCCTAAGAAGAAGTTTCGATAATGGGATCACTTGGATCATACAAATGTATGTTTACCAATACCTAATGCAATTCCGATTGAGGATGAAGAAACTGACAATGACCAATGAAAGGTATGGATTAATTCTTAACATATGTTTTGATATTATTTAATCTTAGGATATGATTCATGATTTTTGTATATAGGAAAGAATTATTTCAGAATAAGTTGGTAAATAATTATTAATGAATCATGAATAATGTTGAATGAGTAAGAGGTCAACATATAAGGGACTCAAGAGTTACGGTAGATTTTAGGATGGTGAAATTCTTAAAAGTATTATGGCTCTTTTGATGATGGAATTACATTAGAAGACTTTTTATAGTATGTGTAACCCTATAGTTTGATATATGAAAATTTTATTCAAGGAATAATTATCTTTTGTTTTGTTTTTATAGTTATAAAGAACAATTTGGGTTTATATGATCCTTGGATTTGAGGCAATTATAGGTTAAATTATTTTGGGCTGCAAAATGAAAGTTATTAGATAACCTTTGTGGTTAAAATATGTTATGGTTATTTTTAATGAATTTATCTCTTTTTGGGAATGTTATAAAATTATATAGTTTTTGAAAAATGACAACACACAGACCGCGTGACAACCCTTCGCATTGGACAAAGCTGTGGGAATCGAACCCACAACCAAAGTGCGACTGGGATTTATCACCTGCCACAGGACTACGTGAAGTCCCTAGTTAGTATGACTAATTCTTTTTAGTTAGATGATTTTATGAATCAATAATAAGTTGATTTTGGGTTATTTATGTAATTTATTAACCTATCATGGAGAATATGTGATTAGGTTAATTACTTTTCAATATGAGACTTTAAGAGTAACTGTTGTTATTTGGGGATAAATGTTAAGATTTATCATGGATGACTATGTGATTAAATATTTCTGAGATTTGGGTTTTAATATTAGTTTGTATTACTTTGAAAAATTTTATGGACAATTTTTTATCAAATGGTCTTTGTTAGACTTTGGGTTTTGTTTGAAAATTTTTGGATATTAAGAGTAGTTTTTTCTAAAAGATTATCCTTTTTGGGTATTATCTTATCTCGCACAAACCATTTTGGTTTTGGTTAATGTCTAAAGACATGGAAAAAATATAGTTCATATTTTTTGGATTATGTGATTCCCTAGAAGTTGATTATAGCACTTTTAATGTGAACAAGTCATCCTGAATACTCATTGTTTGGAGAAAATATGAGTATGTGTTAGAAAGCTAGTAAATGATGAAAGTCTAAATGACAAGTAAGTATGTTTCCTTATGTTTTTAGTTAATCTCATAAATAAATTCCTCAATAAAAAGTAACAAAAATCAAAAACGTTGTCTAATAACTTTTCCTACTGGGGAATCAAAGACTGTTTAACCCATCACAAGTTTGTGATTTTCTGGTGGTTAACTTTATCCTAATCATGTTTTCTATCACTCTCCATCAGAAATTGATGGGTTTTTTCTCCTCCATATCCATGATTTCATGGAATCCTAGTATTTTTTGTCTTGGGTGACCTTTTTACTTCTCTTTCTTTATTTTAAAGTGATAGTTTTACTGACTCTTTTCTGATGTGGGACTTTTAATGAAGTTTCCAAGACCAATTTTAAAATTGCGAGGATGTAATTCCCAATAGGCGGGAAGGATGTAACATCCCAGGTAAATATAGAACATGACATTTTTTATATTTATTAATATTTTTGAATTATATATTAATTTTACATTTAAGGGGTTGCAATGTTCGATACCGTACCTGATATGCAACAACGAGTTTCTTGGAAATCTTACGTTGCACACTAATAATATAATATTATTATTTTAAAAGGTAGTTAACTCCAAGCCGTTGTATTGGAGGGAATGAAAAAAACTAACTACAATATTATTATACATGTTTTTTAAATGTATTTAAATCTATCCAATAAAAGTTAGAGGCTTAAAATGTGAATGAATCTAATTTTAAGAATAATTTACATTAAAAGGTCAATTTACCACCTTTTAATGGTGAAACCTCTTTAAATACAGTTTTGGTCATTTTTATATGTTCTATTTGACCAAATAAAATTCTTCTTTAGAATCAGAACATCAAAATTTACTTTGGATGAAATTTTGGTATTTTTCTGATAAAATGCAATTTTTAATGAAAAGTGAAACATATTGTATTTTAATTCAAAACTACCTTTTAATATAATTTATTTATATGGATATATTATCTTTTTAATTGTTTTTAAAGTATAATTTTAATATATTTTTACCATTAAATCCAATTTTTGTCATTGTAATTAATTTCACTTTTAAATTGGACATAAATAAGTGTCAATCTTTTGATGGTTATTATTTCGTAAAAACACGCTATTTGTTCTAACAACGGGAATTAATTTTAAATTAATTAATTCAAATTCTATGTTTTTAATTTGGTAAAATAGACATCATTTTTGAATTAGGAATATCAAATATAGTTTAGGCTGAGTTTTTGTTATTTTTCTAAAAAACTTCAATTTTTGATGAATAGTGAAACCACTTAGTAGTAGTTAAAAACTGACTTTTTCATTTAAATGAAATTTAACCACTTCTGTGAGTTGAATTCCAAAAATTAAAGAGACACGGTTAATATCAATAAGTAAAATATGGTTCAATAAGATGAAAATAATTTTTGTTTAATAGTATCTTTTGACTTTTATTTACCGCAGTTAAAGGTAAATAGGGTAATTTAAGGTAAAAAGAATATTATAATAATTCAAAATTGCCTTAAAACTTGTCCTAACCTTATTGTATGAGTAATTTCCAACCATGGGAATCTTTGGGTTGATTTTAGGACCCCATTAAGTCACTTATGAATTATAATGACACTTTAGATTAATTAATTTAAAGTAAAGACAAAAATGACATAAACAAATATCTCTTTGTAAATTAATTTTTACATGGTGTTATATAAGTTATTTTTTCCAATATAAATATTAATTTTTAAATATAAAATTATTTAATATATCATGGTTTTTTTTATAATTTTTAGACATAGAATAAATTAAATTATTTATGACACAATAATGATGCAGTGTTTACCTCATTAATAAATTGTTTAATTAAATAAGATTATAAATATTAAAATAACATCCAAAACCGATCAAATTCTTATTGGATGATTTTATTTCGACAATGAGTCATCTTATATTTGACTCTAATGATTTTTAGACCTTTATAAACTGAATATCATTATATAATAAAATAATATTTTCACACTTTCCTAAAGAGCCCCTCCTCCCCCTTATAAAAGGAGACCATTTCTAACCAATTACACACACCTATTAAACCTTTTGGATCATTAAAACTCTGCCCAATTTAGATCCCTACGCCCCTCCATTCCACCTAGAATCCTTACTTTAGGCATAATTCACTTCAAAAAACCATTTTGGTTCAAACTAAAGGGAGTTACCCAAATTAAAGGTAACGGTTTCTCTTAACTTCTTTTCTTTTATTTTACTTCTCCAACCCCTAAACTCTTTTTATTCCAGTATTTTATAACAAAACAAATATCCTCAATATACTGGTATATTTTTATGAGAATAATTCAAACTACACTTACACACGCCTCCATCTAATGGGTGAAGAACATACTATTTTTGTGGATGGAAAACTAATGCCTCACGAGACGATGATTGTTCGATTATCTCCCATAGCCTATCATGGTGGCCATTAAGATGAAACTATATTTATATATAATATATATTATCTTTATGTTTTCTTTATGATTCTGTATTTTTCTTTTATATCATACCTTTATGGTTTTCGTTATGGGTAAACGCGATAATTTCATTTGAGGAAGTGCGGACTACCGCCCCCTCAAAGTGATATGACTCGTTCATGCCATACGTGGGACGTATAAAGGATAGATTTAATGATATTATGTATGATATTATATTGGAATTATAATATACCTATGAATAATTATGTTTTAACTTCCATTAAATTACTAAATAGAAATGAAAGTTTCATTCATGCGTACGTACGCTTACCATCTCCATGAACGGTGCATTTCATTTCTTACCTCCAAATGTTATGTACTATTATAAATACATGTATATACTGGATATATATGATATATAAGATATCTAAATAATTAATATCATTCTATATATAATTAATATTATTCTTTTTATAATGGACTATAGACCACATGTACAACTTGTAACTATAAGGTGTTCATTTTTTACTCAAGTACCAAATATCGACAAAACAAACATTATTAACTTAAATGATTACATAATGTTTATAACATGGTAATAAGTGATAGAAAAGGAATAATAAACTTTAAAAATGTTCTTAAGCAAGTAGAAATTAACTTTAGTTTATTATTCAATAGATTGAAGAACGATCGAGTCAAGTCGGACACGAGGTAAGGGATTTCTTATCTCACTTTTAATTTCGTGAGATTTCCATTATTCACCACTAATTTATTGCATATGGTGTATTGTGTACTGACATTTGATATATATTATCATGATTATTTTTATATTCATGGTATTCTGTGATTCATTTAATAGTTATTAACTTTTGGTCATATGACTTGATTGATTACGTCGTGGTAAGGATTTTTCGTCTCACTTTTTATTCTCATGAGATTCATGATATATTGCCACTATTTTCCTTTTTTGTGGTGTATGTACTTACCATGATTGTATTATTTGTTTAATATAATTTTATTTATGGTTTTTTAAATCTTCTTTCATTCATGGGGTGTAGGTTTCGTAAGTTACCAAGTCGGTAAAGGGAACTTTTTAACCCAATTTCTGTTCCTTGGGTTAATATTATAATTCTTAATTATGTCATGCTATGATTATGTGTGGAATAGTTGTTTATTTATTTATGTTGTAATTTCAACTCCCCTTTGTGTGGATATACTTTTGATACACATAATAACTCCATTGATAAATTCTCAAGTCATTTATATGAACTTGATAAGAGTAATTTTAATTCAATTTCCATTCATTGAGTTAAAAATCCAAGTCATTGGTTTTGTATTAACAATAAAATGTGTGAATGTTCTCTGATTGATTTACATTGAATACCCAATCATATTTACTATATTTATATTTTTCACACATTATTATGTAATATATTTATCCTTAATCTAAGGACACAGTTTTTATAAGGGATTTCGTCTCAATTTGCATTCCATTGAGACTTCATTGTTGTTATGAACCAATTCACTCTTATATAGTGTATATACTGTCCTTTGGAATATTATATCATGAATCCCTTTATTCTTATGATATTATAAAGTTCTGATTAAATGTTATTTCTCAATTATTTGTATTCAAGAGTCTCTCATTTCGTTAAAAACTCTTTAACTAAAATAACGTTTTAAATGTTTTAAAGATTTATTCTTCTAAATCTTTATCATTAATGTCCATGTTTTAAAAATGGTTTTAAGGATTTATTTATATGTACATTAATGTTTTAAAATGATAATTGATTTAAAAACTTCAAATTGTTATGGGACCCTTTGAATCAAAAATCTCTTTATTAAAGGTTTTAAATGGTTTTAAAAATGGTTTTATAAAGTATTGATTTTTCCAATATCTTGAAATGATATATTGTGATTGCAATGTGGAAATGTTATTTTTCCTTTATTCTTGTTTTATGTGTTATGAATATGTTATGGTTATTGGGATTATTTACGTCTATAGGTGGTTCTGTGATAAACCTAGGGCGGGTGAGCCCGAGATAGATCTCCAAAGCATTGGGTAATGTGATGGAGGTAAATGTGAATGTTTCTCCTAAGAGATTTAGGGAATATACTGTGATGGGTATTCCAAATTAACTCCATATTTATCTTTGATAGCTATAATATAAGTATGTTATGGATTCCACAAGTTACCTTTATTATTTATGATTTCTATATGTTATTCATAAAATCTTATGATTTCATGAGGTAAGTAAAAGAGTTCATGTTTTGTATGTATTTATGAACAAATGTTTTCTTTCTTTGTTTGATAACCCTTACAGAGAATTTTATGCTCATCCCAAGTTTTGAAATGTTTTCACAGGAGGTCAAGGATGGGATTAAGGAAAATTCATGCTGTCTAAAACATGGAACTCGACGTGAATTTTTTTTTCAAGAATTTTTATTTTATGAAAAAAATGGAAACTGTGTAGAATTTTCTACTTTATAATCTTTTGAGATGTAATAGTTATGTCCTAATTCTCTAAAACTCTAAAACTGAAAAGATCCTCAATGAGAATTATTCAGTTAATTCAATATTATGTAATTTTTAAGGCAGGGTCCTTATATATAAAGTGTAACATCCTTCTCTCAAAAATAAATTCTTGAATTATAAATTGAAATACAATCCATACTAAGGATTATATCACAATAAATCATAGGTATAACAGCCAAGTTTTCTATCAGGTTATGCCTATTCATATTAATAGAGACTTCTTGATAAATCATTATTGCAATAATATTCCTATTATGTTTCTTTTATGACAACTCCTTTCTCATATCATTATGGTATTATTAAAAGTAATTAGTAAATATTCATGATATAAAGGATTGTGTGGATCCAAAATCAAATAAATCATTTTTGACCATTGATTTTAGGATAAATGTACCTACTATCATGTCATTTGGAATTTAAACCTCAACTATAGTGATCTCATAAACTCTACCATTGTACCTCATCCATTTTAAGGTAAATTCCCTTGATTTTTTGGGCCATTGAATCACAAAATGGCCCATCAATTTATAGTTTAATCATTGAACATTTGAAAATTATTTATTTCCTTTGCATTCATGATAATGATGACCTTTTTATCCATATTAGAAAAAAATCTCATTCAATTCAAGAAATTACTTAGATGTTTCTATAACATCCCAAGTTTAAAAAAAATAAATACTATGTTTTATATCATACATGATATGCCACATCAAGTTTAAATTAACAATTGAATATTATTATTTAAATGTTAACATTATAACATAGTCATTAGAATAGAGTGAATGAATAGTATTAATTTAATTATGAAAATATTTTTTACACATGTATATAAAATTATTTGGTGACCTATTAATTATAAATGAATGTAAAACCCTTTTTAAAATAAAAGGAAATGATTTTCTAAAAACTATTTAAATGTGCACAAGTTTGTTTTATAAATAATAAAATTTCTCTTGTTGAATTATACTAATGAAATATATATATATATATAATAAATTTAATTTTTAAAATTTATCATGTATATTTTCTAGACATGATATAGGAACAAGTCAAATTTTATTAATAAAAGAAGTATTTTTCTAAATAGTCATTTTTACCACCTTTTGATGGAGAACCCGTTTTAAATCTAGTTTTTGTCACTTTTATAAATTCTATTTTATAAAATAAACTTATTATTTATAATTTTAGTATCAAAATTTAATTTGGTTGAATTTTTTCTAAGAACATTCATATTTAGATGAATAGTGAATAATACAAAATAGTAGTTCAAAACTGTTTTTTTTTGTCAAATTTATTATTATAGTTAAATTATATTTTTAATTAGTTTTAAAGTATAAATATGTCATTTTTTATCAGATAATCAAATTTAGGTCATTTTAATCAATTTCACATTAAAATTGGATATAAAAACTTTGTGAACTTTTGAATGTTTTTACTTTAAAATCTTGTTTTCTCGATCTGACAACGGGATTAATTTTAACTTAATTTTAGCCACCTATGTGTTTTGAATCTTTAAAAATTGAAATAAAATATTTTAATTAGTATTAAATTTATGATCTAATAGGATCAACTTAATTTTTGTAAAATATTAATATTAACTATAGTAATTATTTTTATTACCACAGTTAAGGTAAATTGGGTAATTAAGGGTAAAAATAATATTATAAATATTATAAAATTACCTTAATACTTATAATGATTAATTTTATGAGTTTTATTCAGCAAAAATATTCCTTTTTATGATTTTATTTCCACTTAGAGTCACTTGGATGACTTTATTCCCTTTATAGTATTTTATTTTAAAGAAAAGACAAAGATGCCACAATCATGTATTAATAACTATAACATTTTAAATATATAGTTATTTAGAATATATCTTAAACTATAAATATTATTTATAAATATAAAATCATTACCTAAATCATGGTAATTTTTTATAATTTTTAGGAAAGAAATAATTAAATTTAATGGTGACAAAATGGTGATGCAGTAATTGCTTCATTAATGGAAGAATCAAATAAATGATATTAAAAATACTAAAATTAATATAATTCATATAATTTACACCATCAAAAAAATTTATATATTAAATTACTTGTTAGGGATGATTAAATATAGTTTTTTATAATATAAAATGTTTTTTTGATATTTTTAAAAACTCAAGTAATTAATAATGTCAAAATCGAAAAAATTTATGTTTTAAAATAAATAATATTTTATTAAATGATATAAAATTAAAAAAATCAATAATTTAGTCAAATAATTTGGATATGTCCTAAAATTTTATTAAAGACTCATTTATTAGTCTTTTCGCATGTTATAGTAATTATATTAACCCTAAAATTGTAAATCACGTGATATTACGGTAAAAATTAATAAGGGTTAAAAAAAGATAAGGATTAAAAATAGTTTAAAAATATATAATTTTCATTAGAGGAATTTTATTCAACACAAAATCATCATATCATCCAAATAAATCAATTTTGATCAATTTGAAAACTAATTTATATTAAATTAATATTTTGAATAATTCCAAGAGTGCCCCTCCCCTCTCTTATAAAAGGGAACCTCTTATTCTCTTTTCCTCGTACTTAAAAACCTATTTTTTTTGGTAAATATCTACCAAAATTTATTCTTATAATCCTTACCCACACTATAAAGGTGTTATTTTTTCATAAAACCCTCCTTAGAGGTTTTAATTTGTTAATTAAAGGTGATCTTCTGAAGAAGAGGTATCGTTTCTAATTAAGTGTTTCTGTTTTATTTATTTTTCCACTTCCTTCAAATATTATCCCAAAATAATGAAAAAAATAATCCAATATAATAAATATAATAATATGTTATTTTTTTAATATTATCACCTAAATCCATCTCTACTTCCATCAAATGCTAAAATAATTAATTGTTTGTGTGTATGTGTGAACTATCACCTCCACGAACCGATATAATTCATTTTCCATTATCATATCCAAAGACTAGTTATAATAATGGAATTAATGTTTATATATTATATTAATGACATATTTTTCATTTTAATAGAACAATATATCAATTAAATTCTTACTTTCCATGCACATGAAAATGATAATGTTTTTTGTGTATATGTGTGAACTATCACCTCCATGAAGCAATGTGATTCATTTTTCTTCACCACCTCACATTGATGATATATATATATATATTATTAATATTATATTAATGATATTATTATCATTTTGGAAATAAAAAATAATACTTACCTTCTTTCCATTATGATCTTTTGTAAAATGAAAACGTTACTCATGCGTACGTACGGTCCACCATCTCCATGATTATAACATTGTTAATTATTCAAAACCATAAATAAATGGTTTTATTTAAAATTATAATTGATGTATAAAATTTATTATTATGTCATTAATTTTATTCTTGAGATGATGTACTAATAACCACTTTGACTATAGACATCAAATTGAAGTTATTTTGGACTCATGTACGGAATATTGTCAAAACATCCAACGTGAACTTAAATAATTAAGTAATTTTTATAAAAAGTTAATATCTGATATAATAGGAATAATAAACATTAAATTAAGGTTCTGAATAAATTTTAAATTAACCTAGGTTTATTATTCAAGAATATAAATAACGTATGCGACAATTCAGACTCACGGTAACAGACTCTTTAACTAAAACATCATTTTAAATGTTTTAAATATTTATTAATATAAATATTTCCCATTCATGTCCACGTATTCAAAATGGTTTTACTTATTTATTTATATAGAAAATAATTTTTTAAAATTTTTATTTCTTTCAAAAGTTTAAAAGTGGTATGGGATAATTTGATTTAAAAATCTCTTTTTTTTAAATGTTTTTAAATAGTTTTTAAAAATAGATTTATTATTTAAATAACTTGGAATTTTTTTTTAACATATACAACATGAACGAAATTTAAAATTTTCATGAATCTTTATTAATTTAATGTTTTCTTTATATGTTTTCATACTCATTTTCAAAGAAAATTATTTCATTATTATGTGTGTGGTTTTTATATTTTAAAAGAGATTTTTAGAATAAAATGGTATTTTGATATCTAAAAGTGATTTGATTAGGGGATTAAAAGAGTGTTCAAGGGTTTTATTCATGATTTAGTTATTTTATAATATAAAATAAGGTTTTAACCCCATTATATCTCATGAGTGTGCTAGATATAGCTTATATGAAGGGTTTAGCAACATTATAGCTTATGAAATATGGGTGAGCCCGATATAGATTATACGAAGGGTGAGCCCTATTATAGCTCTCCAAAGCATTGAGTACTCTAGATATAGAATTAGACTGTATGGTTATTCCATTTGCAGGGGTAAATGTAATAGTGATATGGTAATTATTTCCCAAAAAAACTATGTGATTTTTTATGCTTGTTAATAAGTTTTAAGAAAATATTTTTAATTGGTTTTCATGTTTTCATTGGACTAACAATTTTCATTTTTTATATTCCTTACTACAATTTTTTTCTCATCCCAAGTTTTAAAAAAAATTTCTCATCCCAAGTTTTAAAAAATTTTTCATAGGTATTATGATTGGTAAGGGAAAATAAGATGTCATAATGAAAGAATTTAATATGTGCCTTAATAAGAAGTCATGTTTTTTAAAAAGGGTTTCCTTTGGTGGAAAAAACTGATGCTGAGTATATGTGTTCACATGTAATGTATGATTCTACTTTGTAATATTATGGCATAATTCTCTAAAACTCTAAACTAAAAAGATCCTCGAATGTCAATTATAGTTCAAAAATACTAGAATAAATTTTCTTTAAGGGAGAATCCTTAAATTTGGTATCAAAGGATGGTTTAGAAAACTTTGGAGATTAGGATGTTTACTTAAGAGTTATAGATATCATCATGGGTTTATAATTTTAGGTTAATCATTAGATTAATGTCTTAGAAACCCCTTATGAGGCTTTAATTTGTGAAATTTTAAGGTGGTTAATTGTATTTTTTGGAGACATTTATTATTGAGGTAATTATGGGTGATTAGTTTTTGGGAAGAAAAATGAAATGCATGAGATAAACATTGAGGTTAAAACATATTATGGTTATTTTTAGGACTTTATCCAATTCTGGTAGTTTTATAATAATTATGCGGTTTTTAAAAAATGATAACTCATAGGATGGGTAGAAACCCATTGAATTTGGAAAGGTCATGTGTTTTGAACCCATATCTAAAGGGAGACAAGGGTGCATCACTTACCACTAGCAGACGTGAAGTCCCGGTTAGTATGAATTTTTATTTTTAGTTAAATGACTTTATAGATGAAGAATGATTTGATTTTGGGAACATATCTTTCATCAAATATATAACCATGGGATTAGAAAATGATTTAGGGATTAAATAATTAATATTAATTATGAAGACATTCACTATTTTGTGAATCCTATAAAATTGAGGTAAATAGATTACTATGGGATTTTATTGGGGTAATAAAGGCTAAATTTTATTTTAGAGGAAAATATGATTTTATGCTTATTTATGGATATCATACTTGGAGATTATGTGATTTAGGAAGTTACATTTTTTGGTATGAGACATTAAGAGTGATTGATATTATTTGGAGATAAATTTTAAAATTTATCTTAGAAGACTATTTTATCAAATCCATATAAATTTTGGGTTTCAATCTTATTTTTGATTATTTTGAGTAATTTTAAGGACAATTTTTTGGTGAATGGTCTATGGTGAACTTTGGGTATTACATTTGGATTTTTGAGATTAAAGTAGTTTTTCATTATATAAAGTTTATTCTTTTGGGGGAATTATCTTATCTTATAATTACCATTTTGGTTTTGGTTAATGTCAAAATATAGGATAAATAGATAGTTGATATTTTTTGGAATATGTGATTCTCGAGAAGTTGATTCTAGGTCTTCATGTGTAAAAAAATCATCTTGAATACTCATCATTTGGAGAAAGATATGAGTTTGTGGTAGAAATTTATTAAAGTATGAAACACAAATATTCAATATATTTATTTATGTTCATATTACAGTAAGTAAATGAATTCCTCAACTCTATGAATATTATCTTTAAACAAATGCATTATTTGTTTAATTTTCTTTCTAACAAATTAATGACCTTTTAACCCATCAAAGATTTATGGTTTTGTGATTATTAACTTTCTCATGACCATGTTCTCTATCACTCTCTAGCAGAACATGATAGTTAGTTTTCTCTTTCATATCAATATTTTCCTACACAAAACCTTAGTATGTTTTATCTTATCTGACCTTCATACTTCATTTTTCTTATTTTAAAGTGGAAGTTACATTAATCCTTTTTCCAATGTGGGATTTCAAAAAATTTATTTTGAAAATAAAACCCCTAGTTTTCAATATAAAGTTCAAATTGATAGGATTCAATTTATTAAAGGGTAGATAATTTAACATATCAAGTTTTTTTTAAAGGAAAGACTATGTTTGATAGCATACATGATATGCCACATAAATGTTTAAATAAACAATTAAATATTATTATTTAAATGTTAGCATTATAACATAATCTTTAGAATGATAGGAATGAATAATATTAATTGAATTATGAAAATATTGTTTGAACATGTATATAAAATTATTTTATTACCAATTAATTATAAATGAATGCAGAACCCTTTTTAAAATAAAATAAATATTTTTCTAAAAAACTATTTAAATGTGCATAAGTGTGTTTTATAAATAATAAAATCACTCTTGTTGGATTCTATAAATGAAATATATATATATATATATAATATAATCAATTTAAGTTTTAAAATTCATCTTATATATTTTCTATACATTATATAAGAATAAATTAAATTTTATGGCTAAAAGAAATATTTTTCTATATTGTCATTTTCACCGCCTTTTGATAGAGAATCCATCTTAAATCTAGTTTTTGTCACTTTTATAAATTATATTTTTTAAAAAATTATTATTTATAATATTAGTATCAAAATTTAATTTTATTGAATTCTTGGTATTTTTATGCGAACATTTATATTTTGATTAATAATGAATAATACAAAATATTAGTTCAAAACTATTTTTTCATCATATTTATTTATATAGTTAAATTATTTTTTTTAAATAGTTTTAAAGTATAATTAAGTAATTTTTTTATTATTTAATCCGATTTAGGTCATTGGAATCAATTTCACATTGAAATTGGATAAAAAAAACTTTGTGAACTTTTTAACGTTTTTATTTTAAAAACTTGTTTTAGCGATCCATCAACGGCATTAATTTTAAATTAATTTTAGCCACTTTTTTGTTTGGAATTTTGAAAAAAATACATAAAAAGTTTTAATAATTATGATATTTATGATCTAATAGGATCAAATTAATTTTTAAAAAATATGAATAGTAACCTTAGTAATTATTTTTATTACCACGGTTAAGGGTAAATTGGGTAATTAAGGGTAAAAATAATATTATAAATATTATAAAATTACTTTAATACTTGTACTAATTTAATTTTATGTGTTATTTTCAACCCAAACCTTCATTGGGATGATTTTATATTCACTTGGAGCCACTTGGATGACTTTATTCCCTTTATAGTATTTTATTTTAAAGAAAAGACAAAGATGACATACCCATGTACTAATAACTATAACATTTTTAATATCTATTTATTTAGAATATATATTATACTATAAATATTATTTAGAAATATAAAATGTTTACCTACATCATGGTAATTTATTAATAATTTTTATGAAATAAATAATTAAATTAAATGATGACATAATGATGATGCACTAATTGCTTCATTGAAAGAAGAATCAAATAAATAATATTAAATATACTAAAAAAATATAATTTGATATAATTGATGGCATACATGAATTTTATATATTAATTCTACATATTAGGGATGGTTTAATATAATTTTTTCAAATATATAAAGTTTTTATGATATTTTTAAAAAGTCAAGTAATGAATAGTGTCAAAATTGACATAATTGATATTTTAAAATAAATAATATTTTATTAAATTATATATAAATAAATGAAATATATAATTTATCAAAATAATTGGTATAAGTCCTAAAATTTTATTAATTACACATTTATTGGTCTTTTGGTGTGTTATAGTAATTATATTATCCCTTAATATGTAAATTACATGATTTTACGGTAAAACTTAATAAGGGTTAAAATAAAAAGATAAAAATTAAAAAATAGAAAAAACGTATCTAATTTTCATTTTAAGAATTTTATTTGGCCCAATATAATCATATATTTAAAATAAATAAGTTTGGATTCATTTGTATTAGAAAATTGATTCATATTAAATTAATATTTTGAAGAATTCCAAGAGCACCCTCCGCTCTCTTATAAATGGTCACCTCTTATTATCCTTTCCTCACACTTAAAAATCTATTTTTTCTCAGATAATATATACCCAAATACCTTCCTATAATCCATATATATATTATAAAGTCCTTATTTAAGCCAAAACACCCTCTTTATAGGTGTTATGGTGTTAATCAAAGGTGATTATTCGAAGAAGAGGTATTGTTTTTAATTAAGTGTTTCTATTTTATTTCATTTACACTTCCTTAAAATCTCCTACAACCATGATAAAATAATAAATATTGTATAATAAATATAATTATATTTTATTATTTTAATATCATCACCTAAATCTATCTTCACAACCATTAAATGGGAAAATAATTAATTGTTTGTGTATACGTGTGAACTATCACCTCCATGAACCGATATAATTCATTTTCCATCACTGTCTATCAAGAATATTTATAATGATAGAATTAATGTTTATACATGATATTAATTACATTTTTATCATTATAATATAATAATATATTAATTACACTCTTACTTTCCATGCACATGAAAATGATAATGTCGTTCGTACGTACGTGTGAGCTATCACCTCTATGAAGTGATGTGATTCGTTTTTCATCACCAGATCACATGGATGATATATATAATAATCTTTAAATTTTTAATAATATATTAATTATATTATGATAATTCTTTATAGATAAAATAATACTTACCTTCTTTCCATAATTATCATTGAAAAATGAAAATGTTACTCATGTGTACATACGGCCTGTCATCTCAATAATTATAACATTGTTCATTTTTCATAACCATACATAAATGGTTTAATTTAAAGGTATAATTTAATTAAAAATTTTATTATTATTTAATTAATATTATTTTTTATATAATTTACTAATGACCACTTTGACTATAGACATCCAACTGATGTTATTTTGGACTCATGTACTGAATATCATCAAAACATCCAATGTGAACTTAAATAATTAAGTAATTGTTATAAAAAAGTAGTATGTGATATAAAAGTAATAATAAATGTGAAAATATGGTTCTAAATCTAGTTTAAATTAACCTAAGTTTATTATTTATGAATATAAATAACGTACTTGATGATTCGGACTCATGATAAGGTACTCTTTAACTAAAACACTGTTTTAAATATTTTAAAGATTTATTCTTATAAATATTTCTCATTCATATACATGTTTTAAAAATGGTTTTATATATTTATTTATATAGAAATAATATTTTAAAATATTTATTTATTTAAAAATTTTCAAAGTGGTATGGGACACTTTCATTCAAAAATCTATTTTTTAAATGTTTTCAAATGGTTTTTAAAAATGGATTGATTGTTTTAATAGCATGGAATGTTTTTTAACATATACAGCATGAACAGAATTTCCTATTTTCATGATTATTTATTACTTTAATGTTTTATTTTTAAGTTTTCATATTCATTTTCTAATAAAAATATTTCATTATTATGTGTGTGGTTTTTATATTTTAAAAGTGATTTTTAGAAGAAAATGGTATTTTGATATCTGAAACTGCTTTGATCATGGGTTTAAAAGAGTGTTCAAGAGTTTTATACATGATTTAGTCCTTTGAAATTATAAATTAAGGGTTTATCCACATTATATCTCATGAGTGATCCTGATATAATATATATTAAGGGTTGATCCCCATTATATCTCATGAAAGATGGGTGAGCCCGATATAGCTTATACGACGGGTGAGCCCCATTATATCTCTCCAATACATTGGGTACTCCAAAGATAGAAGTTTATTGTATAGTTATTCCATTTTTAATATTGAATTTAATAGTTATGTGGTAATTATGTATAAGGCCCCAGCCTTAAACCTTACTTAATCTTGAGTTATTACAAGATTACACATTGAGGATCTTTTCAGGTGTAGAGTTTTAGAGAATTAGATCATGAAACTTGCATTACATTCCACATTTAAACAAAGTGGTTACATAAAAGACAGTATTCATTCTTCCCATCAACGGAAACATATTTAAAATAAAACATGGATTCTTTCTTGACACATCCTTGACACTATCATCACATCATGTACCCTTCCCTTGACCTGTGAAAAACATTTCAAAAACTTGGGATGAGCATAAAAAGCTCAGTAAGGGATATATAGATATGGAAAGGAAGCATGAGTAAATGTATACATAAGAATGAAATCATACTTTACCCATAAAACATAGGCATATAAAATCATGAATAAATCATAGAAATCATAAGACATAAAAGTAACTTGAGGCATTCATAACATTCTTACGTAGGGAGTAACCCTCTTGGTTACGTTTGGAATACCCATCACAGTATATTCCCTAAATCTCTTCGGAGAAACCTTAACATTTCACTCCTTCGCGTTACCCAATGCATTGGAGAGCTATAATGGGCTCACCTGCCCTTAGTTTATCACGGAACCACCCTTCTTCATAATAATGCCCAAGAACCATAACATAATCATATCACATAAAACATGCATAAAGGAAACATAACATTTCCACATTTCAATCACGAGATATCAATACAACACATTGATATAATAAAAACATTATGAAAACCATTTTCAATACCAAAGTAAAACATGGTATTTATTTTTCGTTTTTTTAAAAAAAAGGTATGGCTTGTAGAGGAAGCCAAAACTCAAATAACGGTCACGACGGCGGAGAAGTCGTTGTCGCCGCATACGTACGACAAAAACATTCCCTTTTTTCGTTTATTAAACGCTTCGTATAAAAAAGATTCCTTTTGAATAAACATAAAAGTCAAAGGGGTTTATACACCGTATAAAAGAAAGTTGTGTATAAAATAAAATATGCCTCAATGAAAGGAGATTGAGACGAAGTCCCATATAAAGAAGGAATCCTTAAATTAAGGAAAAATCAATCTCAAAAATATGTGTGACAAATATAAATACACCCAATATAAGTGGATATTAAGTGTAAAACAATAAAAGGTCATTCACACATATTCAATGGATGACATATTCAATGACCACATGTTGAACCCAAAGAAATCGAAATTGGGTTAAAATGTTCCCTTGACAGCCTAACGGCATCACATCAAAATGAGTTGATGAGAGATAAAACGTGTATCTCATCACTTGGACATAAATTTTACATCAATAAGGATATATGAGAACATATCCCAACATCACAATATGTAAATTAAAAGATCCAACAAAATAAGTCTTTTAAAAAAAGAGGAGGGTGAAAGGTTCCCTTACCGACTTGGGTATCTTTCAAAACATACACCCCATGAAAGAAGGACAATAGATCATTGATGTAAATACTCATAAACGAAATTATATTACACAAAGAGTATAATAATGGGCAGTAAATACACCACTCAATGGAATTTGTGGCAAACGTAGCATAAATCTCATGAGAATAAAAGTGAGATGAAAAATCCCTTACGAAAACTCGGCAGCCTAACGGCGCCACATAAAACTTCCGAATATGGATTGATGAGATCAAATAGGGTATCTCATCACATTAAAATAAAATGTACAGCAAGAGGAATATAAAATAACATCCCCCAACATTACAAAGAGGAGCTTAAAATAAGTGACATAAACTAGAGTACTTAAAAAGAAAGAGAGAGGTTAGATCTCTTACGAAAATTCGGCAGCCTAACGGCGCCACTCAAAACTCCCAAAAATGGATTGATGAGAGAGAATAGGGTCTCTCATCACATGAACATAAAAATTACAGTAGGATTAATATAAAATATCATCCCAATAACAAGAAATATTAGCTTTAAAAGGAATGACATAAAAGAGTGTACTTAAAAAGAAAGAGAGGTGTAGGATCCCTTACCTCGGGTCTGACTTGACTCGATCGTTCTTTAATATCCTGAATAATAAACTTGAGTTAATTTATAATTCCTTAAGAACCTCTTTCAAGTTCATTATTCCTTTTATATCACTTATTACCATGTCATAAACATCATGTAATCATTTAAGTTAATAATATTTGTTTTGCCGATATTTGGTTCCTAAGTCGAAAGTGGACTTCTTACAATTACATGTTGTTTGTGTGGCCAAATGTTTATTATATCCAGAATTGTATTCATGATGTAGATATCATATATGTCATATATATCCAGTACATTCATGAATTTATAACTTTACATAATCATTTAGAGGTAAGAAATGAAATGCACCGTTCATGGAGACGGTAAGCCGTACGTACGCATGAACGCTACTTTCATTTCTATTTCGTATTTTATAGAATGGAATAATAATGATATAAAGGTATATTATAATTCCAGTATAATATCATATATAATATCATAGTTCCATCCTTTATACGTCCCACATATGGTATTTAACGAATCAAATCACTTTGAGGGGGCGGTAGTCCGCACTTCCTAAAATGAAGATATCGCGTATACCCATAATGGATGCCATAAAGGTAAGACACAAATGAAAAATACAGAAGCATAAGTAAAACATAAACATATTATATATCATATATAAAAATAGTGACATCATAATGGACACCTTTGAAGGTGTTAAATGAGTATTGAACAATCATCGTTTCGGGAGGCAGAATTTCTCCATCCACGGAAACCGTATGTTCTTTAACCATTTGATGTAGTTGTGTGAGAGTGTAGCTCGAATAAATCTTATAACAACATCCTAGTACATTTAATATACTGGTTTTGTTACAAAATAAGTAAATAAAAAGAGTTTAGGGGGTTGGAGAAGCAAAATAAAACAAATGAACATGAGGGAAAAGAATTACCTTTAAAAGTGTAACTCCTTTTGATTTTAGCCTAAAGGCTTCCTTTGAAAGGATTCTGCCCAAAGTTAATCCTCTAGGATTAGGAGAGGGATGTGGAGAGAGTAAATGTTCAGGGTTTGGCCGAGCCAAAGGCTTGAGGTGTGTGTTAAATGAGGTAGAGGTGGGGGCCTTTTATAAGAGGAGAGGAGGGGTACTTTTGGAAAGTAAAGAAATATTACTTTATTTGAAAATGTGTTTCGGTTTCAAAAGGTCCCAAATTTATATAATTCGTGGATAAGGTGATAATTCTTCGAAATCCACTCATCCAATAAGTTTTGGACATGTGTAGTTCATAGATTTTACATTATCTTTCCATTTTATTTAAATCGTCAAATAATGATGTCATCGCTGCATCATTATTATGTCATAAATAATTTAATTTATTTAATGTCTAAAAATTATAAAAAAATCACTATGATGTAGTAAATCTTTTTATCTTTCCAATGACTATTTATAATCAAAATTTGGACTTGTGTAACCCCACTTAAAAACTGTTTTAGTAAAACAACTCATGTTTGTGTCAATTTTACTTTTACATTAAATAAAAAGTTATTTATGTCATTTCCCAACCAAAGTGTCTCCATGGGGTCCCCAAGTTGACTCATGGCTTGTATTGGTCGGCCATGACACAACCAATAATGTTGGGACATGTGTCTAGGTCATTTTATATTATTAAAGCATTATTTATACCTTAAACTACCCTAATTACCACTAATCGCGATTAAGAACTTAATAAGTTACTATTCACCAAAAAATTATTTTTATCCCATTGAACCACATTTTACTTCTTAATGACAACCATGTATGTCTGATTTTTGAAATTCAAAACACAATGATGGCAAAATTTCATTTAAATGGAAAATCAGTCTTTATAAGTACCACTTAGTGGTTTCACTATTCATCAAAAATTGAAGTTTTTCATAAAATTACCAAAAATCCACCCTAAGCTATATTTGATATTCCGAATTAAAAAATGAAGTCTATTTTAAAAAATTCAAAACATATGAGTCACGTTAATTAATTTAATAATTAATTCCCGCTGTCAGAGCAAATAGCGTGTTTTTATAAAACAATAAGTATCAAAAGATTGACACTAGTTTAAGTATGATTTCAAAGTGAAATTAATTCCAACGACCACTATTGGATTTAATGGTAAAAATATTTTCTAATTTCACTTTAAAACAAATTCAAAATATAATCTAATCATATAAATAAATTATATTAAAAAGAGGTTTTGAATTAAAATACAACATTTTACACTATTCATTAAAAAAAATGAACATTATCGGAAAGATACCAAAAATTTACACAAAGTAAATTTTGATGTCCCGATTCTTAAGAAGAGTTTTATTTGGTCCAATAGAATGTATAGGAGTGAACAAAACTATATTTAATGACAGTTCGCCATCAAAAGGCGATAAGTGAACCTTTAGTGAAAACTAGGGCATATATGCCTAAAATTGAATTCTTTCTGTATTTTAAGCCTTTATCTTTTATTGGATAAATGTAAAAACATTTAAAAACATATATAATCATATTTTAGTTATTTATATCCATTCCCGCCAATACAACGGCTACATGTTAACTACCATTTAAAATAATATTATTTTATTATTAGAGTGCAACGTAAGATTCCCAAGAAACTCGTTGTTGCGTGTTGGGTACGCCATCGAGCATAGCATCCCCTTTAAAGTAATATGAATATTTGATTCACAAATATGGATAAATATGAAATGTCATATTCTTTATTTACCTGGGGTGTTACATTATGTCCCAATGCACCTATGTGGTTTTTTATTCTTGTTAATGAGTTTTTAAGAAAAGGTTTTTAATTGGTTTTCATGTTTTCACCAGACTAAGGATTTACTTTCTTTATATTCCTTACTGAGCTTTTGGTGCTCATCCCAAGTTTTAAAAAAATCGCATGTATTAAGAATGGTAATGGAAAATAATATTTCATTATGAAATAATTGAAGATGTGCCTCAACAAGAAGTCATGTTTTTTAAAAGGGTTTACTTTGGTGGAAAAAATGGATACTAAGTATAAGTGTCCACATGTAATGTATGGGTCTAATTTGTAATAGTTTTTCTTAATTCTCTAAAACTCTAAACTAAAAATATCCTCAAATGTCAATTTTAGTTTAAAAACACTAGAATAAATTATATTTAAGTTTGGGTCCTTGAAGTTTCTTTCTATATTTATTATATGTGGTAAATTCCACCCTTCCTTTATTCCCCTTTTCTACATATTTATTTCATAGATTCTCAATTTAACTCTTATTATCCTAATTTCCTTTGAATAAATATGTATTGGAGAACTCTTTTTTATCTTAATAGTGTTTTAGACTATATCCTCATATGATAAAAATTCCTAAGAGACAAAATCCCTTTGACAGATCCACTTTAGCCAATCAAAGAAATAGCCAATCTTAATCTCTATTCTATAGTTATAGTCCACAACATGTTTAAATAACCTCATAAAGTTAACTTTGTACTCAACATTAGTTTCCCCCTCCTTTTGTCTATGATTGAATAATTTCATTTCCATTTCAAACCTTTTCTGATGAGGAAATTATTTTTTATAGAATATCTTCTTAAAATATTTCAATTCCATGCACTCTATCTCTACTTACTCTTTAGTGTTATGAATTAGTGACCACTATAGATCTACATATCCCATAAAATTATATAGTATCATAATGATTTTTTTCATTTAACTAATTCTCAAAGAAATAAATATCATTTTAGGGACATGATCTATTTCTATATTACCAATGTATTAGTAGTTCAATTGGATTATAGAAGTTATTGTCACATGGAGTTGTCCGGTATAGTTACACCATGTTTTGGATTGGTAGATTTATCTATGTGGGTTAGGTTATTTATCATAAACTGGTTCAACATCCCTAATATAGTTATTACTTGATCACCTCTAACTCTAAACTCAATGAATTTATTAGAAGGAACATCCCTACATTGATTACAGGTGTTGTTATTATTTCCATTCCTTCAGTTATTCGTTATTTCTAAATAATGGAATACATTCAATTAGTGTATAATATTGAATTATAAAATACATTTACTATTAGGTTTTTCTAGAAAATTTCTTTAAAATATTAATATTTTTTCATAATATTTGTGTCATCTAATTACATTCCTCTAAAAATAATTCCAAATATTTCTACTAAACTTACTCTAGTACCAATTGTAACAACCCAGATCCAATAGTAATATTACATTATTTGTACAGAATAAAAAATTTCTCATAGGATCTAGTAAATTAATAGTCTTAAAATACTAGATACATGCATGTTTTTCACATTACAATTGAAAACATAATATTTAGCATAAAAACTCATGATAACATTATTATCCTTTCAAGTATATCCTTGAAAACGTAGCATTTTTCTCTTCTTGGTTCCCCATAGAAAGGAAAACCAAATAAGGTTGATCATATATTCTTAGTAAATAGTAGCGTATACTGGAATCTATCAAGCACAAGCATAGAATAAATAGTATGGTAGGAATAAATGATAAAAATAATTCCATAATCAAATGAAATTGAAGGAATACTCTATCAATGATAAAAAAAACATGGTTAATGTTTATTGATCTTATACTTATGGAATAAATAATGTTATAAATCATAAATATATCATCATGTACCTGAGCTAAGTCATCATTCGTAAATGGGTAAAGTGTATGTCAATACCCTAGTTAATTCTTCTCATGATACCTACTAATGAATCGAGTGGTTATTTATACTAGGCCTCACCCATCATGAATTATGTTCAATGAATTTATCATATGAATTAATGAATAAACTATACAATACATGAACAATATTCCCTATTAATATATAAATATATATATATATATTGAAATAATAAGTATATAGATGATAAATATTTCCATAATCAATAAATGGAATATCTTTCTATGTAATCATCCCTCAAAATAACACCATATAGAGTGATGAGTATTTAGTTATGTAAATAATTTCTCCAATCACTAATTGGAATAATGTGGATGTATTGAAGAATATATCATAATAAAAATAGAAACTATGAGTTATTATTAATGTAATAGTAAGTACACTTATCAAAGAAATAAAGATAGGGTGGTGGAGAGGGTGATTTAAAAATGTTAGGTTGTAAATAGAATATACTAATTGAATTAATTCATTTGAAATGGTAGGAGACCAAATAAATGATAGGAAAATACTTTATTATGTATTTTAAAGAGTTTTTTAATTATCCAAAGCATATCCCCTTGGAGTATCTAGCCTATTTTGTAGTCTTAGGCCCACTCATCATGCACTGAATAAAGATTGGGTTGATAATCAATTTGAATTTTTCTAGATTATTACCCACTGGTGAATCTATTTTATATCCTTATCCACTTTTTATTATCTATATAGATATATAATTTATAGGAAAACCACAAACTTTCTTTAATTTCAAAAATTTAAAATTTATGGGCATTATTACAACCTTAGTTAACATTTTAATAAAAACCCCATTGAAATATTGAGCTTGTAATTAAACATAAAATACCATGAATAATGAAATTATTATGATAAAAAATATTAAATAGGTAATTAGATACCCCATACAAAAGAAAACATATAGTATAATAATAAATATTCCTCAATGATTTGAAATTTGAGATAAATAACCCTTAACTTAATTCCTAACTTCCTTTAAAGAATCTGAATATCCTATATAACAAAAATAACTATCTTAATAACCTATTTTAGAACCTTTTTAATATATATATCCTATAATAAAACATTATTTATAATTATTATCTTCATGTATATTAGTTAGTTATTATCTATTTTCAATATTGAGTGATAGTAATCTTCATAATTCTGATCAAGTTTTGTAATAGGGATTTTGTTCTTAATTATTCTTCTAAATTTGATCATTAATAGATAATTCAAGGTACTATAATTTATTCTTTATGATTATTTATGTTATCATAATTTCATTCTATTTTATTTTTGGTTATTACCCTTATAGATGAAATCAATGACGAGAATGTTTTGGTGATTTTTCACAAATGAAAATTTGTATCTTAACTAATGAGTTTAAAATTAATGTTACCATTCCAGAATCAAAATAAAATATTTATTTTATTATTTATATTATATATTATAATTAATTATGTTCCTATATTCAACCATCATATTATTTTATAGTATTGTTCATATAGGTGGTAAGACCAACCCAGACATGAACATACCATAATTAATGAATGATTATGATTATGAAAGTAGTTTATTTTATAATAATTTTATTATTACTAAAGTATAATGATATTATTTAGATAATTTTAAGGTTTTTAATCATATTTTATGTTTTTTTAACAAATAATAAATAAATCATATGAAAAACTAGATATGTTACTTCATGGAAGTGGTAATCTGAACAACACACGGTTAACATTTTCATTTATCAAAGAATTAGAGGGAAATAATGAGGATTATAATTTTTCTCCTCATAATAACAATTATATAATATATTTCACATTTATTCTAAAATTTCACCCTTATAACTATCTGAGAGAGGTAGTGGTGAAAAATAAAAATCATTGCTTCATGGTGGCGGAAGTCCGCACAATACATGAATAATGGTTTTGTTTTTCTTAATAGAAAATGGGAAATGGGGTTAATATTTATTACCTTTGAATAATAAAATTTATTATAAAATCAATATTTATGTCATTATATTAGTATTACTAATATATTTGGTAAAGTAAGAATAAAATAAAAGAAATTAACAAAAAAAATACTCATGTTGAGGGATTTGGATTTCCCTTGGAAGACTCCTTGGAAGGTCTTGTGAAAATATATTATGAAAAGTGACTCCAATAATATGAATAAAATTATAGTGGAATTAAAAAATGGAATAATTTCAAGTGGAAGCCTATTTTTTAGGGTGGTCTTAAATGATTCATGAGGGGCCCTTCTAAAAGTGAGGATAATGATATATTTTTTAATATTTCAACTTAATATAATTAAACAAATGTTTTACATGTAAATAATACTAAAAAAATAAAATAATTAAGTGGGTATGATATAAGGTCTATAATAACTAAATCTTTAATCTTAACATCTTTTTTTAATCCCTTTACTCTTTGAATGTTCAATTTAAACATTTTTTGTTTTACTGTGGTAATTAATTCATAACTAAATAATTTACTTTAATGCATTAAAATAAAATGGCCCTTATTACATAATTTTTACCTAAATATTCCAAATATGAAATAAATTTTATAAGATAAAATTTATATTTGTAATAAAACTCAATTTTGATATTAACATGTGAAAACCTGTTTTTAGAAAAAAAGTGTATTTTTAAAATTAAAATTTAAGTATAGGGTAAAATTATCAATGTGTTTGATATTCACAATAAAAATGGGATTATTATAAAAAAATATGTGGCTATATAATTGATCTAAAATAAAATTTTACCAAAATATTATTTAATAAAAATGAAATACCAAAAATATATTTTATTAGAAAATATTACTTATCCTGAAAATGTAATCCTAGATTTTATAAATTCATCATAGTATTTTTAAAATGTATATTTTAACTTTTTAAATAAATATTGTATCAATTAAAAGGTTTTCTACACTTATAAGTATTTATTATAAAGTTATAAAATTTATACTTTTGGTAAAAACTGTATTTTCACTATTCATCGTAAAATCAATTATTTTAGAAAAAAACAAAAAAATCCCCCTGAGTTAATATTGATATTATTAATCTAGATATTGAATAATTTTACAAAATTTAAATCCTAGATTTTTTGAAAATTATATATTTAGTATATTCATGAAGAAATGATATTTAAAGTGTGTATTTTGCAGTATTTTTAGGATATATTGTTTTCTTGCTTTAAAGAGGTCTTACAATATTTTCACTGAAATTACACTTCAAATGTATACCATGGTTTATTTTTCTTTTTTTTATCAAAATGGTTGGATTGAGACATTTTATAATTTCTAAAAATTAGTCACATCCTTGATTATTTTATTAGTGGAGACACCTTATTTTGTTTTTTATAATACTAGATGAGGACACTATCCTAAAATGTATTATCCTCAAATAAAATTCATGCTAACTTGGTTTCTCAATTATGTAAATTTGATCATTGTTTAAAGATTATTGTATGAATTTTTTCATGTAATTTTTATTTTACTCTTCCATTATGAATTAATCTTTTGAGATAAAAAATTAGCAATTCATGATATGTTATTCCATCTTAGTTATTCTAATGATGCAATGGTTAATTAAAATCATAATTTTTTTTATTTTTAAGAGTGTATCTAATATTATGTTATATTCATGTTATAAATATGATATGTTGGTGTTAAGGTGGCATGTTAATATATCTCGTCCCTAATCTTCACTTATTATTTAGTTAAATTGTCATAGAATATTCCTTATATATTTTGATCCCAAACTTTTTTTATAACTCTAATTAGGCTATTAGTTCATGATGGGAATAGAAATTATATCACCCTTTCAATTTTATTGATTATCAAAAATCAATACCATTGATTTATAATGGGAATAGAGAATCCCACACCCATTAATTTTAAGGATTATTATCAAATGATACCTATTTGACTACACTAGATATATAAGTTAATGAATTTAAGAGTAGTATAACTTTTTATAATTTTATATCATTTTATTTTTTCATTTTATTGGGGAAATACATGCTTATTCTATTATATTTTTCATTAAATAAAATAATTGAATATGTTGCGTGACTATTTATTTAATGATTGAAGAAAATCCAAGGAAAAGGAAACTCTTTATATCTAAATCTATCCTCACATATTTTTAGTAGGTGACTCTTATTCTAAAAAAAATACTGGGAGAATTTTACCATTTAATTATTAGATAATAATTATTTGGGTATTAATATTTTTTAATATAAGTATCATACTTTTACTATTATTTCATATAAATTACTATTTTAATAGTTTTATCTTCATAAAGTGGGTTTTGATAGTTGGAATTTGGGATAATGACATCCCAAAGGAAAATAAAATTCTTTAAAAATCACATTGAAGATGCACACATGGTAATGCTTTAATTGTTTCTTAAGATTAATGGATTTGATTTCATTTTATTTTGGGTAGTAAATCCATAACTAATATTAAAAACATTAATTATTAAATTTAGATATGTTACATTTTTTTACTAATTTTTGGTGGCACAATTTATAATTAATGCTTTAATCATGACTATTTGTTCTATATTTCATCATTTAATATCTAGTTTTATCATTATTTTTAACTTTAAAAAATATTTATCTTGTAAAGTTTTAACATTTGAACTCGATTAATCATGTTTTTGTTATAAAATTTTATATATTATAATTTAATCATTATATATCATTATTATATTTAGTTTTCCTTTTTAGATAATCTTATATAAAATTTTATAACTTCTTCATGTTCATCAGTGACACCGAATAATTTTAGTTTGAACCATTCATTGATATATTCCTAAGTTTCAGTGATAATATATGATTTTATTTATGGTTTAAATAATATATTAGCGGTTATCATTTCTTGTCATCAGCTTCTATCCATATTTCAAGGATCTTATTTGTTTTTAAGGATGCGTGATTGAAACCTTCAAGTATTATATAGGAAAACATACCCATAAAGGGATAAATTTTCAATTAGATTCAACATTTTGAACATTTTAGGGTGTATTAATGATCGTGATAGTTGACTATATAAATATTGGTTATGCATCACTTAACATAAAAAACCCAATAAATAGTAATAAACATTAAAAAATCTACCTTGTTCTATTTTTTATATTTAGCATAGTATCATATATATTTGTTACCAAATACATTGATGAGTCAAAAAAATCAATCAATGATAATTTTTAGGTTCCATTTGACTACCTTTAATTAATCACTTTTTTTATTATAGTTCATGACCATATATGGACATTATTATTATTTATTAAGTACATATATATTTATATATGTGGATGGTAAAATTATTTGGAATAGAAGAATCCTAAATCAGCCTCATTCTTCATCTTTTTTTCTACTTAATCTATCCCATACCACCTTTATTTCCACAAAACCATGTCATTTTTTATCAATGTGTTATGATTATTTCCTTACTCTACATCTTTTATAGGCCATTATTTGATAAAATGATCACTGTAAATCACATCCAAACTACATTTAAGAATCAATGACTCCCTAAATAAATTAACCAATCAAACTTCATGAGTACACCACCCTTATGAAACATGTGAACCACAATAAAAAATCTCCAAATTACAATAGGTTACGAGTCGAACCCTCAACATTTCATTGATAAATTGTTTATTTTAATACTTAATGAAATTATAAAGTTATGATAAGGGACTTTATTCTATCCTTATTAGTATAAATAATATTTCTTGGTAAAAAACTCATTCCTTTTCAGTTGATAGGCATTGGTAGGAAGTTAGTCCATGAACTGAAATCATACTTTTAATCATCTTTCTTCCTTTTTTGAATTTTGGTGCATGAGGAGATCATGGTGCGGCATATTTTAAAAAAATAGCATATTTCTATAAAATATAAAACAACAAAAAAATTTAATGATGTTACCATCAAAGGTTGAAAATGATGAAAGAAATAGTGGTATCCGAGCATTATCATGTTAGTTAACTTTTGATAAAGTTTTAGGATTCTTTAATGATATTGTAAGTTGGTTTCCTTGTGTTTTTAATTCCATTTTTCTATTTACATAAGTTCAAAATCATAAATAAATCTAATAGTTATTTTTATCTATGTTAATTTTAAATTTTAAAATTTATGTTTTTTTTCAATTAAACTTTTTTTGTTCTGGGTTTAATAATTTTTTTCTTTATTTTCTATTATTGTCTTCATAAAAAAGATAGAATATTGAGAATGAGAATTTTGGTTTATGGTGTTGGTGTTTTATTTACATGTTTTTTGTTTTGTTTTTCATATAGTAACTCTTGTAATGTTTATAAATAATTTCTTTTGGGAATTTTCATTTTATATATTTTTTTATTTTTATTATTATATATTGATGAATCTTTCTTTCTCGTTATGGAAAATTATTTATTTCTGAGTTTTTCATATTGGATTTCCAAAAAAGGAGAGTGGGTTTTGTTCTGTTCTCTAAAAAAATACTTAAATTTCATAATAATAACACTTAAATATGAATTTTGGTTATGTGTCATGTTATTTAAAAAAAATATGATTTTTTATAATTTTTATTTCAAATATAATAGAGCTTGATGTTATGTTAATATTTTTAAAAATTGGTAGGATTATAAAATTTTATCTTGAAATTTTTACTGTTTGCATTAAAATTTTATCATTAATATAAAATAATTGTTTTTTTACTAAATACATATAATTATAGGAATAAAAAAATATCATTTCATGAGTAATAAATAGATAATAAAATAAATGATAACAAGTCTCAAAACATATCAATGAAAAAATAAATATTATTAAATAATTTTATATAGTTAGTTCTGAGTGAGGGTATATATTCCAAAAACCATTTTGGTTTAAAATGAAAAATAGTAATTAAAAATAACTCCTTAATAAATATCCAAAATAATTAAAAATAGATTAATAATAAAAGACCCCAACAAAAGTCCAAAATAAATAAAATTCCTTGTCAAAAATAAATAAATTAGTAAAAAATAAATGAAATAAACAAAAACCCTTAATGAAATAAAAAAATGAAATGAAATGAAATGAAATTCACATGTGGTTGGACTACTCAGGTATGGTACATCACCATTCAACATAACTTGAAAGGAATTCACCCATGATTTATTCCTTGATAGAGTTTGTTATCTGGGTAGAATGGAAAAGTGTTGTGATCCATGATTTATAGTGGAGGAAACATTGTAGAAAGTTCATAGGGTAATTGATGTGGAACCTCCATCCCTCATTCAATTCTAATTGTTCATTCACTTACTCTGATGATATTTAATAGCTCCAATGGTGGTCAGAGTTTGAGATAAAGTTCTTATCTTCCTTGAATATCCATTAATTTTAAATTATTTATTTCATCATCACTTTGGTAGGTTCTTCCCATCAGTATTTTTATTGTTCAAGTAACCATCTATTTCCATCTTTGTCTACAAGTCCTCTATAGTCCTATATAGTAGAATACAAACCCTGGTAAGCTCGACCACCAAAGGGATTCATGATATGTTTTATAGAGATATCATAATATAACTAATAACTATTATTGGTGGCACATAAGTAGATCATTTAATTATTGGAATTCAAAAAATTACTTTAATCATAATAATGTGAGAAGTATGTTTTTTAATAGAGTTATGAATAGTAGTTTGTCTTTTTGTGACTTTATGTTCACACCTTGATCATCATTCATTTCAAGGTTTCAGTATGTTATCATCTCAATTGAGGGAGTGTAGACAACACCTCCTTCTAATGGTTCATGGGTATAAGTGAAATATAATGGATTATGCACATCAATATCTCCAATGACTGGTTCAATTATAAGAATATTAGTTTTATTGGGAAAGATTTTCTTATGGCACTGTAGAACAAGTTCATATAGCACCATTACTAGAAATTTGTGAATAATTATTCCACCCAAATCTTTATCCATATTAATTGGAAATATTTGTGATTGGGTTTTATCACTCTTTCTTATGTCATCTTGTGGAAGGTGTGGTGTGGTGTGATCATTCCACATGAATAGATATTCATTAATTATAAGTTTCTTCTATGTAATCCACCATAAAAGACCCCATGTTTGAAATTTACCTCATCCTTCTTATCTCTTTGTGTTCAATCATGCTTCCACCAATAATAATATTCTTCTAATAATTTTAAAAACCATGACATGATATATTTTCTCATTTCACCAATGATATTTTCCTTCAAACTCACCAATGACTAGAATACATTATAATTAATGAACTAGGTAAAATAATCCATTAAAAAGTGATGTTTTTAAAATATTTATGATACTTCCTTTGAGTTTATTTCCATGTGGCCATGTTTTTTGTTAGAGGCTATTAACAACAAGGGTGGTGATTTTGTGGGGTGGAGGTGATCATAATAATTTTGTGATCATATATAGAGGGATGCACATATTATGGTAGGGTGATTAAGGGTAACTAGTAATTTATGTTGGAATATGAGTAAAGTCATCAATCTAATACTAATTGATATAGTGTAAGTGGAAGGAAAATCGATCCTTTGATGGGGGAATCGATGGATAACACAATAAGAAAGGCAAAGTATCAAAAATATTTCAATGATAAAATTCTATAATATTCATTAATTTTATATAACTTGACTTGATAGTGGGGTTAACTATGCCAAAAACTCTTTCAATAAAAAATTAAAAATAATAAATGTCCATTAAAACCCCATAAATACCCAAAAAAACTCAAAAGAGAAAAATAATAAAATACCTAGTCAATATTCAAAAATAAATATAAAACCTAGGAAAAATTAAATAAAATAAACAAAAACTATTAATGGAATAAAAATAAAATGGAACACACATGTGGTTGGACCGCTCGAGTTTGGAACTACATGAACTGTTGTTTTCTTATCAAGGCATGATCAATCATCTACTCTCCCACTATTTATTATGATCTAGTGATGGTGGCCACCATTTCAATATTTTAGATAATGCGTGATTTGGTATTATATCATGGGTGTAAAATGATTTCAATAATGGAAAAATGTGATGGATCAATGAATATGATAAGATGTGAAGCAGGTTGGATAGAATTATATTTTTTGAAATATTTTATTGACTAAAATTATGACATTGAATATTTTCCAATGTTAGAATAAATATGTTTGTGTATGATATATTTCTCTAAATTAAGGTTTGAATTTTCTTATATTATATTTCATATTTTTTATATGTTTTACATATAATATGTATAATAATTATAATTATATAAATAAATAACATGTATTGAAAATTAAAAAAAAATCCACACATGAAAAATATTATTAAAAATGTTATAACAAAAAATAGAAATTTTTGAATATTAAATGAGTTTTATGAGTTTTTAAAAGTCACATAATAGGTGTTATAAAAAATATATAACGACATGGATTTATCAATGGTTAGAATATATAAGGTTCCATTAGTTTGGAACAAGAGTTGATGGAGGCTCTTGATTAGAAAGTGGTTGTGGACAATATCATAGTGAAAATAAATTTGAAAAAATATATTGATAGTATAGAGTTGAATATGATAATAAAATTAATTAGAAGGTGTGGTTTCTTGGAGTTATTCTTGGATATGTTATTTAGTTGTCACTACTCGCTATTTTTATCGGTTTCCCTCATAGAAAAGAAGTATGGTTTCTTTAAATTTTATAATGGGATTTACCAAGGTGATCATCTATCTATAAGCCTTTCAATCCTTACTCAAGACCGGTCTAGTAAAAAAATCAATGTTATTGTCTCTAAAGGTGAGGTGTGGAATTTCAAAATAGAATCAAGATCTCAATATTAATGAATCTTTTATTTATATATGGAAATGTTTTCATTCTAAATGGAATGTTGTGATCTATCGAAAACTTCATTATTATCCTCAACGCCTATGAAAAGTAGAGTTGTAAACTAATAAACAAGGTAAAAAATAATGTCTTCATATATAGGTGGTGTTTATCTCAGAATTCTCTCCTTATTGATAGGTGAATAGGTATATCAAAAATAAATATCTCAAAAGACTACCTAGGGGCTTCATTGTTCATGGGTAGAGATAATATTATTATAGAAATATTCAATTATAGTCATGGTCCATTCCCATGGAAATATGCCATCCGGCCATAACTATAGGTTATGGTCATGTGTTAGGTCCACGAGGTCGAATAACCTAAGAGGAGAGGTGAATCAGGGTAAAATAGATTCAAACTTTCTCCCTTTTGGATCTTTTTTCATTGTTAGAAAAAACTCAATTCTCTCTTCCTCCCATGAAAATATACATACTGATATGAAATCATGCACATGACACAATTATTTTTTACTTGGTTCACCCTCACTTGTCTACGTCCAAGGAGCGTAAAATGGCAATGTGATGATGTACCAAATTCAGTAAGGATTACAGCCAATAATGAGTACAATTTTCAGGCTATATATTCTATTCCCATGCTCACTAACTTTATAAGGTTTAGGGTTTACTCATCGCATTCCCAAGGGTCACTCTCTATGCCTCTTTCTCTCGCTCACTACCGGTGGAAAGGGTCGTCGTCTTCCTCTTCCTTCGCTCACTGCTCTTAGAATGGAATCCACTCACATTTTATGGTCTTTTAGGTCAAACATAGTTTATGGACATGTATGTCCCTTCATTTTCATTAATTCTAGCATCCTCAACTATAGATAGATGCTCTATTGAAGTTTTTTTTCATCCGTAGATAAAGTCCACCTTCCCAGGTACTACTGGGTACGGTAAAATACTTTCACTGACTGATTTTAATATTTTACAAGCTTCATTATGAAAATTGTGAACCACCTTCCTCTCCCGTATACTGAGTACCAGGTTTGGTGTGTGGATCACCTCCTCCACGTACTGTTGACACTACTGCAAACCACCTTCGTCTGCGGACTGCCTCCGCCTTCGCGATCATGTACCACTACCGCTTACTGACTCCACGAACCTCCTCTGTGAAACAACCCCTATACGTGAATTTTCCTCTATTCGTGGACCATCTTCATCTCTGTGTACCAGATCTCCCCCTCAACATAACTCTTACAGAACCCTCACTCTCGTGTACCGGAGATTCCTCCTCTGCGTACCGAGTCTTAAGCGAATACAACTTTTCACATAAATCCTTCGGCGGAAACTTCTTCTATGTGAAACTCCATAGCCTTCGCGAGATTATCCCTCGTGAACTACCTTTGGACTTTATCAAAATATAGGATCAAAAGATATTCTCTAATGATGTTAAATCTACACAGTAATCAGTGGGAAAAGTGTCTCTTATATAGGAAAAGATACCTTCTTAATCCGCTGAATTAAGATTTACCCAATCTTTAATCCAGCCACCACTGCTTACCGACTATTCAGCCACTAAAAACTGAAAGTCATCGATGAACCATTTTTCTATGCACTCCATGTACCATATTTTCTCTTACATGGTCGACTTCCTCTACCGACTTCATCCCATCTGCATACCACACTGTCGCTCTGCTACGAACCATTTTTGGTTATACGAACCACATTCTCATACCGTTCCCACTGCCTGGTATGCGGACATATACCCTTCATGAACATGGTACACAATCCATGTCTCAGGCTTTTCATTCCTCTTCCTTTGACGATTTTTTTCGCCATTATTCACACAAATTCTTGATTTTGAGGTCCCAATATTTTTCAAACACTAGGAAACTACACCACCTTAAAAACATGTCTTCGGAAAACACCAACCATTCTCATTTGTGGTAATATGACTTTTTCAACAAACACAACCACACCCAAAACATACCGAGAGGATTCCTTGAGGGATTTTTTCCCAACAATCTCCCCCTTTGGGTTTGTTGACAACTCTTCTTAAAATAATTCTTTGTATTTTGATATCTTGATTAAGATCCTGTCATCTTTAACCATTATTTTCTTCATGCGATTAAGATAGAAATCAAGGATTTACTCAACACATACTCTATGCCCACATGATCCATGCTCATCATGAGAAACAAGAGTAAATGAAAATTTCAGCAAAGAATCACTTTATTTCTGACACCAATTGTTGATACAAAACTGATACCAATTACTGAGTACTGGAAGCCTTCTAACACTATTCCAACATCACCCTTATACTTTTATCACTATCCTCAACTATCGTGATATCTATTCTTTGATCAATTACTTCTATTATCATCGGATTTAACACTCTCCCTATCTTGTATCTCTTCTGAATAGCTTCATCTTTAACTCCCCCTATCTCACTGTTCCACTTAACAGCTTATCCCCGTGTCTTTTCTCCACCTAGATGTCACACTTTCTCCCCCTTTGTCAACAAACCCAAAGGACACTTCAAGGTTTTCTACAACAAGGTAAATAACACATATCAGCATATTAGGGAATTAAACATCATAACTCGGGGAGAGGGGGACCCACATCCACACTTTTTCAAGTGCAGGAAGTTGACTAGACTTCCCGAGCCAGTCGATGCCTTTCAAATGATTCTTTGGGTAAGGCCTTTGTCAAAATATTTTCAACCTTTTGTTCTGTAGGAACATACTTCAACTTCACAAGCCCTTACTCCACCTTCTCCTTGATAAAATTATATTTTATTTCAATGTGCTTTGTCCTTGAGTGATGTACTGGATTTTTTCTCAGATTTATAGCACTTGAATTATCACAATGAATTCGGATCAGAGATTATACTTCAATTCCCATATCTTCAACTCCCATATCTTCAAGTTGTTGCTTCATCCATAATATATGTGTGCAAGCTAGAGTAGTTGTGATGTATTCAGCTTCTGCATTGCTTAATGAAATGCAATCTTGTTTCTTGCTTAACCAAGAAATACTCAACCTTTCAAGATAAAAGGCACCTCCAGACGTTGATTTCCTATAATCTGCTAAACCAACCCAATCTGCATCTTTATATCCCAATAACTCTAGTGTAAATTTGTCATTATACATTAGGACAAAATCCATTATTACCTTAATATATCGAAGAATTATTTTTACTGAAATCATGTGACTCTATTTAGGATTTATTTGATACCTCATTACTTGGCATGTGGAAAATACAATACCAGGCCTTGTCACTATCAGGTACAACATACTTCCAATGATTTGTCAGTATTCTATTATCTTAACTGGCTTGCCTTCATCATCTCATGACGATTTCAATCGGGTAGCAACCGGAGTCTTAATCTCTTTGGAATTATCCATTAAAAACCTTCTCAAAACCTCCTTGGCATATCTATATTGAGAAATTAAAGTGTCATTCCTTCCCTGTGTCACCTGTAATCCAAGAAAAAATGTCATCTCTCCAATCATCGACATTTCAAACTCACTTTTCATGAATTTAGAAAATTATTTGCCTTGTGATTTATCTGATCCACCAAAGATTATGTCATTTACATAAACTAGCACAATCATCCTTTGATTGTTTCCATTATTGTAATACAAATTGTAATCAACTCCACCACGCTGAAAACCGAGATTCTTTAGAAACTGATCAGGCCTTGAATACCATGCTCTTGGAGCTTTATTCAAACTATATAAAGCCTTAATCAGTCGACAAACTATGTTCTCATCTTCATGAATGAGAAAATCATCCGTTTTCTCAATGTATACTTCTTCTTCCAGAACTCCATTCAGAAATGATAAATTGACATCCATATGGAAAACTTTAAACTTTTATTGCACAGCTATGGAAAAGAATAATCGAATTGTCTCTAGTCTCGCAACAGGTGAGAATGTTTCATAGACATCTATACCCTCTATCTGGGAGTACCCTTTGCACACAAGTAATGCTTTATTTCAAATCACAACACTGTCTTCATTTATTTTTTTGCAAAAGACCCATTTTTTCCTATGAAATTATTGTATTATGGTCTTGAAACAAAATCTTATGTTTGATTTTCTCAATTTGGTCAAGCTCTTCATTCGTTGCATAAACCCAATTCTCGTCTCCAACTGCTTTATCAAAACATTTAGGCTCCACTTGTGATAAGTATGATTCTTTATGTAGAGACTTCATCCTTCTTGTCTACACTGGTGTTATCTGATCACCAATTATGTTATGCCTATCAATTTTATCTCTTCTTTCTGGTCTCTGGGAAGATACTGATTTATTCTCATCATATGAGTCTTCTTTTGAATCAATATTTGGAGTTGGAGCGTCTCTTGATCTGCTTATCTCTTCATCACTATCCTCCTAAGTCTGATTATTTATTTGCTGAAGATTCTATTCATTTTCTACAATAGTCACATCATGACTTTCAACTATATTTCCCAATTTCTTATTGAAGCATTTATACGATTTTCTTTTCTTTGAGTAGCCAAGAAATATCCCTTCATCCCCATGGGATTCAAATTTCCTATGTTTCTCCTTATTGAGAATGAAACATTTACTTCTGAATATTCAAAAGTAATTTAATGATGGATTATTTCCATACCATAACTCATACAGAGTCTTATCCTATTTTGGATAAAGTAAATCTCTATTTAAAGTGTATACTTAATTCATCACTACTTCTTTCAAAAATTTCTCCAGAAGGTCTTTCTCAATGAGCATTGTTCTGGCCATGTTGTTGACAATCTGATTTCTTCTCTCAACTACTTCATTCTACTGTGAAGTTATTACTGCTAAAACTTGATGCCTTATCCCATTTTTTTCGAGATAATCCTCCACTTGGATTTTTGTGAAGTTTGTTTTATTATCGGTTTGAATCGTTCATATTTTCTGAACAAGCATGTTTTCACATTCTCATCGATATCTTGTAATGCAACTGAACACTTAAAATTTATGGGTGATTATTGAAACCCATGCCATTATACTATAGTAATAAATGAATAGAACATAATATCTCATCCTATCAATATACCTTGGGGAAATTGGCCCACACACATCAATATGCACCAACTCAAGCAGTCTAGTTGACTTTTTCTCCTTCTTCATATAAGTCTTTCGAATGATCTTCCCCTGTTGGCATGCATCACACGTATGAGTATGATTGCATGATAATCTAGGGATATTTCAAGCTACTTTATATCTTACCAGATATTTCAAGGAACCTTGTATTATGTTCCCAAGACACTTATACCATAACTTGTTTTCTTCATCCTTGGACAGAAAGCACATATCATGTTCTCCACTCATGAGGTAGATATTCCATTTCGTACAGTTTACTTGCAACACAACAGCACAATCATTTGCCTTGATGATACATAATTTCTTGGAAAAACTTATGGCATGTCCCGATTCACACAACTGACTAACACTAAGCAAGTTGTGACTAATCCCCTCAACAACCAAGACTTCTTCTTGTCTCGTGTCTTTTCCTCCAAACTTGGATTTTCTTGAACTAATAATTTTAATTCCTTCATAATAATCAAATCTTACAATACATTATTTATCATACCTAATTTAGATTACTAGATTCTTATTTCCCGTCATATGGGAAGTGCATCCACTGTCAATTCTTCATATCCTTGTCTGATCTGATGCCTTGAACGCAATTTATGAAACCACAGCCTGCTCGGCCCTTTTCTTTTTGACCCAAGCCTTTGAATTCATAACTGACATGGAATGATGATATTGATATTCCTCAGTATATAATGGGTCATATTCAACCTACAGAGCTTCAAATTGATTTTGAATTTTCTTCTCACTTGAATATACTTTTGGCTTCATCTTAATAACAAATTTCGTTTGCCTCGACACATTCCTCTACATTGTTGATGTGCAATATCTTTCGATATGTTCAGGAACTTTACACCTGAAACAATGACTGTAAAATGATGACCTGTAATTTTGAACTCTATACAATCACCTTTGTAGGTCTTGTTCCCTTTGGTACCTCTTTTCTATAGAACATACATTTTTTAGAGTGCTCCATTTTACCACAACAATATCATCTTATGTGAGGTACATTCCTGTGTGGTAATGATGCACCATTAGTTGTGTCTTGGGTTCTCTGAATATTTTGATTCTGCTTTATACCCAAATTAGTCTTTAGTCTTCGAGTGGGTGCTTATGGTCTGACTTGATCCATAATAGTTTTTTGTTTTAGATCAATCCCCATACCAGCCTTATTATTCAGAGTGGATTTGTGCTTCAGTTCAGATGGACCACTCTGTTCAAATCTCATCTTCTCATTTGCCTGTTTAATCTTCTTTCCTATAAGTTTATCTTGATCTTCACTTGTCCATTGCATATTGACACCTTCTTCTTCTAGTTGTTCAATACATTTTTTTTATCTTTTTCAGTTTTAGTCAAACTATCAATTTCAATTTTCTATTCTTCAATTTTTAGTTTCTACTCAACCACCTTTTCATAGCTTTCTGACATTGAAGCCCTTATATTTTCAATTTCTTCATTCAGCTCAGAATTCTCTTCTTCTTCTTGTTGTATAAATAGTTTGGCATCATGAACAACTTTTTTATCTTTCTTCATTTTGGATCTCAAAATAACTACCTCTTCAAGGGAATCTTCTAATTCATCTTAAAGATCAACTCTTCCTTCAATTTCTCCTTATTCATTATCACTTTCTTCTCTTGTTAAATAATTTCTTGCAACTACCACCAAAGATTCTACTTTATGATCCATGTAGTCCTCTAACTCTTCTGCCTCAGATTATTTTGAACTTTCATCCTATCTTGAAAGAAGATTCTTCTTTTTGAATTACTTGTTCCTAGTACTTATCCTCCCTTTCACATTTGATGAATACTTCTTTTGGGGAATTTCATCATTTTCTTCATTTTCATCATCAAACTTCTTAGGAAACTTTGATGCAAAATTCTCAATCTTTCCGCATCAAAATCATGAAAATAGAAGTTTACCTTTGAACTTTCTTTTGCCTCTTTGCAGATTAGAGGGTAGAAATGACATGACATCATCCATATTGTATTCCTCCAGACTATCTTCAACAGAGAGATTCTTCATGGCCTTGAACACCACTTCCTTTGACTTCCCCTTTTCTACTACATCATTGTCATCTTTTCTCATTTCATATGCTACAAGGGTACTGTTCAGGTTATCTAGTGTTAGCTCTTTTGGGTCTTTGTCTTCCAACACTGAAACTTTCGGATTGAACTGCGGTGGAAGTTTCCTCAATATACGTTTCACAATCTTTATATCTTCAATAACTTCTCCAAGACCTTTCATGTCTTCCACAATAATATTTATCCTGTCAAAGAATGAATCAACAATCTCATTGGGATTCATTCTAAGATCCTCATACTTGTTCCACAGAACCTATAGCTTTCCTTCTCGGAATTTTGTGTCGCCCTCATAAATGTTCAACAATTTTTCCTAAATTGAATGTGATGTTTTACAGGACATCACCTTCGTATAAATTTCATTTGATAGGGCTCCCCATAAATAATTTATCCCTTTTGCATCAGCATCCAATTCTCCTCTTTCAGCTTCTGATAAATCACCACTATTAATGTCAGCTGATATTCCATGCATAGCTGCTGTGAATACATCCATCCCTATTGATCAGAAGTAGTGATGCATTCGATTCTTCCATATTTGAAAATTATTTTCGTCAAATATTGTAATTCATTTATGATTGAAAACCTCCATTTCTTCTTCTTAAGAGAGAACCACTAACTTTCAACCTTTCCCTCTAATACTAATTGTAAGGTCCACTCGGTCTAATACCCTGAGAGGGGGTGAATTAGGGTATAGTAGATTCAAACTTTCTCCTTTTTGGATCTTGTTTTTTGTTAGAAAAAACTCAATTCTCTCTTCCTCCTATGGCAATATACAGACTAATATGAAATTATACATAGGACACAGTGATTTTTACTTATTTCACACTCACTGGGCTACATCCAAGGAGCATACAATGGTAATGTGATGATATACCAAATTCACTAAGGCTCACATCCAATAATGAGTACAATGTTTGGGCTAGATCTTCTATACCCAGGATCACTACCTTTACAAGGTTTCGTGTTTACTCACTGCATTCCCAAGGGTCACTCCCTATACCTCTTTCTCTGTCTCACTGCCAGTGGAAAGGGTCCCCATCTTCCTCTTCTTTCTCTCACTTCTCTTGGAATGGAATTCAATCACAGTTTATGGACTTTTAGGTCAAACATGATTTATGGACATGTAGGTACCTTCATTTGCATGAATTACTAGATCCTAAACTATAGTTAGATGCTCTATTGAAGTTCTATTTTCACCTATATATGAAGTCTACCTTCCCAGGTACTACTGGGTACCAGAAAATACTTTCGCAAACTGATTTAAAGCATTTTCAAGCTTCCTTGTGAAAATCTCAAACCACCTTCCTCTCCCGCGTACTAAGTACCAGGTTTGGTACGTGGATCTCTTCCTCTGTGTAATTTTGCTTCCACTATGAACCACCTTCATCCACGGACTACCTCTACTTTCATGATCACGTACTTCTACCTCGTACCGACTCTGCGGACCTCCTCTGCGAAACAACCCATGTCCAAAAATTGTTCTATGTTCACAGACCATCTTCGCCTTCGCATACCGAAGCTCCCCCTCCGTGTACCACTTATGGAACCCTCACTCTTGCATACCGTAGATTCCTCTTCCACATACTGGTTCTTAAAAGGATACATCTTTCCGCTTAAATCCTTCGGCAGAAACTTATTCAATGTGAACCTCCTTAGCCTTCATAGGATTATCCCTTGAGAACTACCTTCAGACATTACCAAAATCTCAGATCAAAAGATGTTCTCTAATGATGTTCAATCTCTATAGTAATCGATGGGATAATTATTTCTTATATAGGAAAAGATACCCGCTTAATCCACTGAATCTAGATTTACCAAATCTTTAATCCAGTCACCATCGCTTACCGATTCTTCAACCACCGTGAACCACAAACCATCTTCAAACCATTTTCCTACACGTTCTGTGTACCGTCTTTTCTATTATGTAGTCTACCTCCTCCACCGACTTCAGCCCATCTGCATACCGCACTGCCACTCAACCGTGAATCATTTTTTTTTCTGTGAACCATATCCGCGTACCATTCCCACTACCTGGTATGCAGCCACGTACCCTTCCCGAACATGGTATGTGATCCATGTCCCAAGATCCTCATTCCTCTTCCTTTGCTAATTTCGTTCACCATTATTCATATAAATTCCCGATTTTGAGGCCCCAAAATTTGGAAAACACTGGGAAACTATGCCATGTTAAAAACCTGTCTTCGGCAAACACCAACCATTCTCATTTGCGGTCATCTGGCTTTTTCAACAAACACAATCACACCCAAAACATCCCAAGAGGATTCCTTGAGGTATTTTTTCCTAACATCATGGTTGGAGGACTCATGTGGGATATTCCCACCATAATAGCCTCTGGGGATATTTTAATAGGTTAATTTCCCTATTTCCATAGGTTATTTCCATGTATATAGTCTTAGATAGTGATGGGAACCTATTTCCATAGGCACCATACCTATACCAATAGGGTAAAAAACCTGAGGGCAGGTGAATTTGAACCCACATCACCCTTTTGTAGGTATAGCTCCTTAACCACTCCACTATCCTTCTTTCACAATAAATATATAGAATATATAAATATATATATCTCAAAAAACATGTATCCATGATTGAACATGGATATAAGGATTTTCCCATGTGTTTCATGCGGGGAAAAAATCTCGTGCTTACATGGTAAAGTCTACCACTTTGATCAATCATGACCAAAGTTGTAGGCCATTTATAACTTTCTTAGGTTCATATTCAGGGGCCAAGCAAGGCTATGATTGGGGTCAGGTCACCTATGTACATGTTCATATCCCATCATGGATATAGCCCTATGGTCGTAGGTCAATTTTCTATTAGTTAATTTCATATTTGGATTGTCTAGTAGAAAAAAATTACTTTATGCATATCCAACTAGAAATGTTAGCTTCTATATTTTAGAGGGAGGATAATCCTCATCCATAGTGCTATATACTCCATCCCAATCAATTTTTTATTCATTATTCTTTGTACTAAATTTATATTAAAAAATTGAAAAAATGATTAATGGTTTCCTGTGGGACTCCCACCAATATGGACAATGCCATTGGAGAACAAGAATCACCTAGATAAACCCTTCAGTGAAGGTGGTATCGATGTTAAAATACTTGAAGAATATTTATTGAACATGCAATCCAAACCGGATTGGGATGAATTAGAGGGGAAATATTTGGTGTTAAGGTACACCAAGGATAAATATGGGAGGGGTGGTTATATAGCTTGGGATTGGATAATTGTGTTATACAATATGTGTCAAGGCCTCCAATAGAGCTTTCAAACTCTTTTCAAGCACTCTAGATGGATCATAATGTATAGGAACATTTCCTTTTAGGTTGAAAACTATTCAAAGTGATTTTTCTTTTTTCAAGGCAGCCTACATCCAACCCTATAGTTTTATAGAGACAAAAATCATTCCTAGTTTAATCAATGTATTCTTGGATGAATATTATAAATATTTATACTCTAACATCATTCTGGTTAATAAGTTAGACTTCTTTTACTTTACCCCTTTCATCTTGGATCATTTTTCAACTAGTAATTACTAGAACCTAACTCATGTTCCATAATGCTCAGATCCCTAGGGAAAGTACATTTAATGTAATTATAAACCTATCAAAATTATAATTATAGTATGGAATATAAGGTAAAATTAAATCCCAACATATGATATAATTCAATTTAAAGGTATTCATCAAGTTTCTAAATGCTCTTGTTGTAATATTGCCACTATATAGATAGTTGATCACATATTCATGAATGGGGGTTGATCAAGATTCCTGTGAAACTTCTTGGGAATCTACTTGGTCATCCTTTTCAACCCTAGTACCTTTGAGAATATCCTCTTAACTTGGTATAATAATGTGAAGGTTAGTTATTTATCTTGGAATGCTTGTAACATAGCCCTTGTTTCTGGTTGCTAGAGAATATGGGAGTCTCATAATGAGTCAAGAAACTCAAGATCTTGAGTAAATTATGTCTTCTTAAAAATCATGTTATTTCACTTAGAAGGTGAGTTATACATGAAATACCTAGTGAAATCTATTTTTTGTTCAGGTCTCTATCAATTTTCTAGTCTGCACCATGAAGCTATAACCACAAGCTCGCGAGGTCATTAGGTGACCTAGATGAGACTGAATGCGGACGTTTAAGCTTAATATTTATGGATCTTGTGATGATACTATGATATACTATGGTGTAATCATACATGATGCTTGTGGCATACTAGATTATATAACATCATACTGTATAAAGTGGATATAGACTTATCCTTGATTTCCAGCTTTTTAAAGAGTGGTTATTCTATACATTGGCATATTACATGTTTAATTAGGTAATATATATTTCTTATTGATCATGATGTTGTGTTTTATCAAACTTATCATGAGGGTAATAAACCAAAAGGAATATTTTCTTATAAAGGTAGTCCAGATGACACACTTTAAATATTTTATAACAAAGGATCTATTCCCCCTGATTGTAATTATATTTTCTTGGGAGATTCCCTTTGGATCCACTATTTTAGACCTCCTTTAACTTGTTTTTTATTTTAATTGATAAATATATATATTGAGATAGTATATTATTAAATGGTAATTACCTTTAACCACAAAAATTTCCAAAACACTCAAGGTTGTGTTCTGAATTAATTTTCACAACATACAATATGTATTGTTAAAATTCATTTTTATTATAGTTTTTGTTCTATGGAATATTATGAGTATTGAAATTTTTTAAATTTTTTTATAGTATTCCACCTTTTTTATTTTAATAAATGATTTAGAAATTATCAATGGTTTCTTGAAAATAAGGCTTTTGATGTTGATTTCTATAATCAATGTTAAAATTTTCCTCATAACTTCATCTGTATTAAGGAAGATTAGAAACTGATGTTAAAACTCAAAAACCCAATGTTAAATGGGAATTATTCCACTAGTAAACTCACTTGATTCCAAAGGATCTTCTAAGGTTACTCACTAGTAAATAATAGTATATAGTAATAGAATATCATTATATCCTAAATAATATTAGCTTTAAACCCAAAGTACTACCATGGGGATAATATAATCTTAAGTAGAGTGACATCATAACATGCCTTGACAAGAACTACTTTTTATCAACAAAAAAGGTACATACCATAATTATCCATCTATATTCATCAACACACCATGTTATTTCCTAAAATTACATGAAAAATTAAATAATGTAAATACTAATATGTTTTTACCATAATTCTTTGCATGTCCCATGAGAGTTATTATAAGAAATATTTTTTTTTTGGCATGATTTTTTTTGTTACAAATTAAAATATTTTGTTTTTTATTTGTTTATTCCATGATTTTAGCTCCCTATTACTATTTTTTAGTTTATTATTCATATTTTATTTGGTTGGATATTATTTTTACTCTCTATGTGTTTGTTTTATATTATATGGGATTTAATTCACCTTAAATGAGTTGTGTTCGAGACTAATGAGTCTTCCATATATACTATGTATAATATTTCATAGGGGAGTAATTATTCTGATGTGTGATGTTGGATTCATCTCATAAAACTTAGAGAAATAAATTTATGTGCTAATTTTTTTCAGAGGTATAATATCATGTATTTGGGGGTGAGTTTACTGGATGAAACACAAGGAAGTTTTGTAAGGATTAGTAGAAAAATTGTTTTCTAGTTTAAGTGTAAAATCAAAGTAGTTCATTCACTATACGTAACACATAGGTGAACATAGATGGATGAAATTTTCTTACACCACACATTATCAACATTTACATGGATGAAGTGAGTTTACAAGATATATTATCATCCATTTAATAGATGTTTAACAAAGGTATTGGGTTTCTGATCGCTGAAAGCATGCTTGATGGTGTGAGTTCACTAAAAGCGGTAAGAGTAGTTGGATAGATGAGTTCAGTGAATAAAGAATAGTGGAGTCTAAGTATAATAATATTTAGGAGGATCATATAATTCGTTTTATAAAGAACCCAGTCATGATCTAGAGTAATGAGTGAAGAAAACTGAAGGGGTGTCCACCGGATGCTGAATGAAACTCTAGATTTGGTGAATATTGTGTAAAATTTAATAACTTCTATGAAGTCAATGATGGTGGTATGTAGAAGTCTTTCCTCATATATATGATAAAGGGTAATTTGTCAATGTCATTAGTGAGGAGTAGAAGATTAAATACACTATTCACTAGGATTTGGCATTCATGGAAACAAATGTTATAGGAATTCAAAGGTTTCTTATGTCAATGGAGTGTCGCCTACATATCTCGGATGGTAGTTTTGGCTGAATGACTGGCTAGGACCCACTACATAAGTTATATTGGTACACATGTGAAAAATATAATTAAAATCTAACATTGACTAATAGACACTAATAGGGCCTAGCTCAAAGGTGGACTTGGCTCTAGAAGGTATGCACATGGGTGTGTGTTGGGGTCAGAAGCTGAAGGGATAGAGGCGAAGGTTGAAGGACAAAAGGCTGAATATTGAAAGAAGTAGGTGTTGAGATAAAATGAACAAAAATATAACTAGTGAGACTTATTCTATTTCTATGGGTAGGTCACCAGTACATGGATTGTCCTTATAACTCATATACTATATTTCCAATGAAATGAATAAAATTTAGTAGTTCTCTTATGGATGTAAGATGAGTGATCGAACCATGTAATCCTTATGTGCTTTGTGTTTTAACTATGTTATTTCATGTGTGTGTTCATCATGTATTTTTTTCATTGGTTCATTGATCATAAATAGAGACCATGAGGTGATATGAACCATATATTAGAGGATGACTTGATGTTGTGGTTGGGGTTCATGTACTTCCCAATTTCGGACATCGAAATTATGGAATGGTTAATTTAATAAAGTTTCTTCTAATGGTTGATGTTTAGTTTTTTTGGATTACCAAAATAAAAACTTATGATGATCAGAATCTATACCCTCATCCCCAAAAATTGGTATCAAATCTTGATTGTAGTGATTGGTGGAAGAGAAGAGTTGTAGTAGTATCTGGTGATGCAGTTTGTCAAGTCTTAGAGGGAATTCACATTGAATAAGTGACAATACTAAATGGATTTTGGGATATATAAAGTTCTTTTGACCGAAAGGTGTCATGGGGTATGTTCTATTATTTAGGAAGTTGTTCAATCTTGGTTGGATGACTATAATATTATCATGGTTAAGTGTTCAATCAGTTACATGAATAATGTCACTAGAAGATGGAATCAATACTAGTGATTGAAAGTCTTTTTGGTTGTAAGTGCCTTGTGGAATCTTCCATTTATTTGGGTGAATTTATAACATGGTTTAAGAAAATTAAAATTCTGATGGATGTTGATGATCCCATAAGTTTTCTAAATTTAGTGTGATCTCACGTTTTGGGTGGAAAGTGTTACATGGTTTAGGAACTAGTTTCATGATCTGATGGTGGAGGCTACAAATATTAGAGAATAATGGTGATGCTACTCCTGGGGGGTCAGTTCCATTGGAAATAGAAGTTAGCTAAAATAAGAGGATAAAAAACTAGAATTTCATGATAGTAATCACATGGATTGTACTCATTTTTATATTCTGGGTAAAAGGCGCATGTTCCTAGAAGGTGTTATCATAGGTTAAGTTAATTGGAAATTCGAGTTGGTGAAAATTTTAGTTTTTTCCCTTATTATTTATAGAATTTTGGATGGAAATGGATTTTATTGTAGGGATACTATGAATTGAAGGTTTTTTCTTGGAAAGTAAATTTTTTCGAAGGATTCAAAAACCTACAATTTAGAGGGAGTTTCAAAAAAAATTCAAGTGTTATCTCAGGACCATCGTGATTTAGGTCAAATCACTTTTTAGTTGTACCACTCAATTTTTGTGATGGTGGAGAAATTTTTAATTCCAAAAGCCCTATGATTGTTAGAAAAATTTATTGCTCCATTTTAAAGAGGAATGATAGAATTTTTGGTGCATCGTGGTTTTGATTCATTGGAATATAATCAGCTGGAAAGTATGAGAAATTGTTGAAGGTCATGGGAATTCATATTTGGGGATTCATAATGATATCACATGTTCACTGGTTTCAATCTCTTAAAAGAGTTGTATGTAAGGATTATTTTGAATTTTTTGGATCATATGAATAAAATATAGAGTCGGAGGAATGATTTTTAAGGGAACACAAAGGTGAGAGAAGAGGAAGAATGATAATTTGGAGTTGTTTGATGTTTTGCTGGAACTCAATCATAGTGAGTGAAATATTCTATAGCAGCAATTGGTGTTCAAGATCCTAAATGAGGTTTTCAAGAGAATCAGAACTTGGAATGTTCTGAAGGTTTATCTCATAAAAACCATTATACTTAAAAGTTCCTTCCTCAAAAAAATTTAGAAGAACTAGGATTCATATGGACTGGATGTTGGTTTGGAAGATGACATATGTGGATCAAGGTTAGAGTTCTGGGATACTTGTGGATGTTTTTTTCTACATTTGAAGATGACTGAACTAGAACACCGGAAGATGGTTTCATAGATAAGAAATTGAATTTTTTGTGTTGGGTTATTCTAGAAGATACTTTAAATATTCAAAATTAGGACATTTTTTTGTCTCATGGAAACTTATACGAACATAGTGGAATTGGGTTGTAGTGAAGCCAGAGAAAGGAATACCCCATGTATCGATGTGTGTTTCATTTCAATGGTGTATAAATCTTTGATAACAATCATAATAATATTTTCAAAGAATCATAAGGATCCCTATAATGGATGTGTGATCCTCTTAGGGTCATGACTGTGTTTGGATATAGTGGGAGTAAAGGTTCACATATGTCTTAGTTGTACTGAAGGATGTTTTTTTAGTAGGAGTCTATAATGATAATGATATCAGAATTTTTGATAGTACCATATGGAGTCCAATATTAATGATGTTACTGAAGTTCTATGTACTAGTAACCTCATATATTATAGAATTTCAGAAGAACAAATTCTTAGAATCAGACATCCAGAAGGATAATTCCATGGACTTGATGCATGATCCCACTTATTGGATGGAATTTTTTCAACAAGTCCAAGGATGGAAGATTAGTTCATGTTTTTTTGTATTTTTTCCATGTATACATTCACATGAGTTCCATGGGTTTAGTGAGCCAATAGATCATGATTCTAGATAACTATGGGGGAATTCTTTTATTGGGTGACTAAATGATTGGAATGAGCATAGACTAGAGAACAATGAGGTTGCTACGGAAGGAGGGTGAATGAAATATAGATAATGGGGCTTTGTGTGAGTATGAGAATAGTATTTGAGTAGAAAATTTCTAGACTCAACATATGGAATCAATTTTTAAATGGTATTTTTTTGTAAAAATTATTTTATGTTTCAGGTTTCAATACTCTAGAAGTTTAGTATCGTGTAGTAAAACTTGAGAGAACATGGATGGAGGAAATGCACCAACACCGTATATCATTCATATTTAGAAAAATTGAATGAGTTATCTAGATATAGTGGGGTTAGTTGAAAGTAATTTTTTTAGAGGACTCATGTTTTAGATCAATGGAATCACATTGGATAGTGTGAGTTCATCAGAAAAAAGAAAGGGCACCTTGATGGGTAAGTTCAGTGGATGGAGCGTAGTGGAGTTTGAGTGTAGGAATATTGAGGCGAATCGTATAATGCATGTACATAGTGATTCTTTCATGTTCTATATGAATGAGTGAAGAAGACAGAATGTGCTACTACTATATGCTAAATGAAATTTCAAACCAGGTCAAGATTTCACAGAATTTTATAACTTTCATGATGTCACTAATGGAAGTACATGGAAGTATTTACTTATGTATGCAAAAAGGGATATTTTTTAAAGTAATTAGTGAGTAGAAAAATATTTCATGAATTGTTCAACAGGATTTTGTGATCAAGGAAAATAATTTTATAGTAAATCAAAGGTTTCTCTTGTTAACAGAGGGTCGCTCATATACATGGGATGATATAACTAAATGGATGACTTGTTGGGAATTGATAAATAAGTGGGTTGGTACATATGTTCAAATTGTACTAAAAATATTACATTGAATGAATGTAACTGATGAGTATTGACCTAAATATGGAGGTGGTTTTGAAAGGATCATGTTTGGGAACATCTTGGTGCTAGAGACAAAAGTTAAAGGTTGAAAGGTCAGCAACCAAAAGAAGCAGAGAGGGCGATGCAATGAATGGAAGATGTCATTGGTAGTATTTATTCCATTTCTTTGGTAGAAAACCAATACATGGTTTCCCATAATAAATCATGTAATTTTTTTAATGAAATGAAATAGATGTCACAATTCTCCTTTGGATATAGGATTAAATTCCAAATCATGTAATTCTAGTGTGTATTGATCTTTTCCTATGTGATTTCATGTTTGCATTTGTTGTGTACTTTTTATTGGTGTGTGGATAGGAAAGGATGATTATTAGATGAATGGAACCACATACAATTGGATGACTTGATGTGGTGGTTAGGATGCATGTGCTTCATAGTTTCAAAAATTAAACTCATGGGGGGTGGTTGATCGAAGGAAGGTGATTCTGATGATTGATTTTCCAATGAAAAGGATTATCGTAAGGGAGAACTTCTAGTGATCAGAATCTATTCCCTCATCCCCAATAATTTTATTCCTCCATGGTGGGATATCTCACCTGATATATCATGTGAACTCATCTTAAATGGTGGGGAGTTTCACCTTCTGATGCCAGGAAACTAAGAAAATAATTTGATGTGGGTTGCAGGTGATCTGACCTAACACAATGGTGGACTTCACCTAACATTAAATGTTCTTTTAGTTTTATTATCTTGAAGCAGGAAATTTTCCCTGTAAGTAGTAGTTGGGAAAATTCATATATTGGGAAAGATATCTTAAATTGGTCACAATAGGTAATTCTTCCATTAGAACCATATTCGAGCATGTGTCCCTAGAGAAGTTAGAGGTGTTTATTGTTATATGTTTTATTATTTCTAGATGAATTCTTTCATGGATGGATAGATAGAATAATTTTATTTATGTTTGAGATAAATCGCTAGAGGAAGGAAACGATTCCATTGAGGGGAGGAAAAGTTTAGAGATCTATTGATGACACTACTCATGCATGGTTCCAAGAGGTTTCATTATAGTAGAGAACTTATATATTACAACCTCATAAGATGACAAAATGATGACAATAAATCATAGAGGGGTATTGACATGTGAGACTAAACCCTAGTATGGGGGTCTTATTCTGGTTCTTTTCTTTCATGTTGGTTGTTTTCCTTTTTTATTTTATTAATTTTTTCTTAGCCACTGTGTATGTGGTTTTCTTTTAATTATTCCTATTATTCCATCCATTTTTATTGTGGTTTAATTCATTTTTTTATGCCACCATTTTCTTTCTTTCATTATAAAATCTCATGAGGTGGTGTTTTTACATTTCACGTAAAAACAACATGGTCTAAAGCATATTATATCTCACGTTTCTTATCTTTACATAGTTTTATTTTATTGGTTTGTGGATTTTCATTAATGTTGTTTCTATCATTTTCTTTTATTTTTAACTTTGGTTTTCATTTTTTATGAAGTTCAACATAAACTTGATCGTTTTTACATCTCTATTGATGGGTTAGTTGGCGATTCACAATATGTCCCCCCCAAATGTTAGTATCAGGGTTTTGATATTGATTTTTATAAGGTCTTATAGTATGTTTGTGATTCATAAGTTTTTCAGAGAGAATATTTTTAATTTGTGGAGTGTGAAGATGTGTGCTCTTCTTGTCTACAATTGACTTTTCTTTGAGTGGATCAAAGAAAAATATCACCACTATTTCTTCCACTAGGAACACATTAACCTCTTTTATAGATGTTTACCTTGATGATTTGAAGAAATCCTACTCGTTAATATTGAATCTAGGTGATATATCCATGCGAGAAGTTGTCTATGAAACCTCTATTAGTAATATCTAGTTAAATCTTGAATATATTTATATGATCAAGTCTCTTCTTAGTAGGTTGACACATGAATGTTTTGGGGTGTGATAAAAACAAATATTACCTAATTTAAAATGTAGTAATGTGGTTAACCTAGGTTGTCTCTAGAGAGGAGTTCACAACAATTATGTTTGTCACTTAAATTAATGAAAAATGAAGAGGTTGTTTTTGAAATTGTTTGAGTTGAAAAATAAATCAAGCAATTAAAAATAAAGATTGAACACTAATGGATGAAGAGAGTGATGGGGTCAGGGTAGGATCACCTTTTGCAATGTCATCATAGTAATAAATATTATTCCCCCTCTCTTTCTATTGAATGATAAATAAAAGACTCCTTGATCGAGTTATCAATCACCATTGGTTGAAGAAAGAAATGGAACTCACTCCTAGGTGAATAGAAGTTAATAAACAAATACTAAACAACTAAGGAAATTACCGATCGGGAATTATTGATCTTTATAACTCTATAGAAGTTCACTAGTTCGACACACATTCCAACGATCTCTAGACACTCACCACCTAACACAATATGCTCGATCGAGACAAATTTCACTAGGAGGAGGGAGATTAAAATTCTTCAACCAAAGTTATTAACGATGAATACACCAAACCCAAAACAATATCACATTAATAGAATTTGGAAACACTGAGAATAGAAATCGTTCAAAAGAAAAATATAGTTTTACATTTAAGCACAAAACTCCAACATTACAAAAGTAAAACTCCCCCTTCCTCGATCACTCAAAGGTTTTACCCCTCCATTTGAAGGATAATAGAGTTGATAGGGGAAGAAAAGAGCATAATGGAACTAAGTAGAAAATAAAAGAGAAAATACAAAGCACATAAATATTCCAATCCTCTAGCACATCCCTTCGATCACCTTCTTCAACCACTTTTAATGGTACTAAACACTCTTATTTATAGGCTTGTGGGGTAGAAAATTTCTCTCCAAATTTATTCCACCAAAATATTGAGTCTGTTTAGCATATTAAATGACTTAATCTCGGGAATTTTTCTTCATAAATTGTGTTCCTATATATCTTTTTCATGCTTCCTCAAAATCTAATAGGATTTGGAAAAGTGTGACAAAAGTTATACTCAAATTACTAATAACAACATTTTTTCCCGAGGTGACTCTTCAACCTTCTTTTTTTGACGCATTGAAAGGAAGCCTTAATGACCGAATTTCATCATACATGGATTCCTCTTTCTATTACAGCTGTAATCACTTGATTTAGAGTTATTTAGGCCTAGATATTCTTTAATCACTAAGTTGGGGTCCATTTTGTCAACGAACAAACTTTTTCCACTTAATTAATTTGTATGGGCCATTATGTGTTGAATTGGACCTTGGTCCATAAAATAAAGTTGAATCCCATGAGAAAGGAAATAATATAAAAAATAATCACTCTATTTGGATCAAAATAGTAAAATATATGCCTAAAATACATAATCTTCATAAAACTGATAAATATCCAGAATTAACCAATTTTCACAATTAATCCCATGATTCACCAAAACACTAAAATGATACAAATCTGCTAAAATTGATTAATTTGAAGGGGTTAAATCATTTAAAACACATGAAAAATAATGAAAATATTATTTCTATAATAGGTTTAAAAAGAAAATAAATATTTATTAATATAAAATGGTCGTTGAAACTCCTTTCGGGGCACATTTGGATGATTTCAATAATATGTTTTTGGATATAGTCATTGTGGATGAATAGGTATGAGATAAGGGTCATGTATGTTTTTATAATTCCTTGGATGATTTATTTAATCTATTTTATATATTTGATGATGTATGATGGGGATTCCATTATTTTAGTGGAAGTGAAGTTCATGATCTTGTCTATGGATCTTCAGTGAGATGTTCATAAGGTGGAGGGTTGTGGGGTGAATTTTGGGTATGTTTTCCTCAATGTGAAGTGTCAACCAAAGAACGGTATAAAGTAGAAGAATAATGGTAGTCAATTTAGGAATTTTTAGTGTTATCATTATGGAAATACTAGAAGATTAAAAGATATTTCCCTAAGAATATGTGTTGGGATAGTATAGCCTAGAACAATGTGGTATACCTAGGTTTTGATAGTGATGATGTTCTTTGAGTTTAGCAGCCTTTCGAGTACAATTAGGTATAGATATAGGTTGTCTTTATCATGCATTCCTTGGACTAGCTTTTCATATGATATGCAGATCCCCCTGGTTGGATGGAAGAGTGTGAGTTAGGAAGGTTTCTGATCCTGTTTAGGTCCAGGTGGAGACTTATCTCATATTAGATTATTGTGGTTTCCTGCTATGTGTTTTTTACTACCTTAATTATTTTATTTTGAGTTTTTTACTTTTTTAAGTTTCAAGATTACTGCTTTAACCATTGACGAAGGTTATGCTCTCTATTTTGTAATGAGTTTCTGGTGTTCAGGATTCCTCAGGTAATTTCAACAACATAATTTCAAGTGGAGATTTGAATATATATAGGTATGGTAAGATCTATTTAAATGTTATTTCTTAGATTAAGTTGTCTTCTAAACATGTTTAGCATTTGATAATAGTAGATGAGGTGGATTAGATAGACATGTGTCATTATAGCACATGCTAGGGGAATAATCATGCTAGCCTAATTATGATAGTGATTAGGTTTTTTCTGTTGATTGAAAATTTCCCAAACCAGTTGATAGGATAGAGTATATTTTCATGAACATCATCTTGTTTACTTTTTAATTTGTATGATGGAGATTTTTTTGGCATGTTTTATGTTGTAAATTAAAATATTTTTCTTTTGATTTGTTGATGGTTTGTATTTATCTCATCATTTCATGTTATTATTATTATTATTATTATTTTGTTTTTTTTATTATTCATTTCGTGTTTTTTGGTATATATTTTTATCTATCTATGTGTTTGGTTAGTCTTATATAGAATTCACTTCACCTAATTTGAGGTGTGATCAGGATTGATGAATCTTACGTAGCCAGTATGTTTAATCTTTTATGGGGGAAGTTGGTATTCTAATGTGAGATGTATGATTAATGTCATCCGGCTGAGAAAGCTCACTAAGCACAACACTAGTGTTATGAAGTTTAATCTCACATAGTTGGGGGTGAGTTCACCTGACACGACATAGGGGAGTTTATTCCTCTACATCAGCTGATTTCACCTAATGTAGCATGTGAAATCATCTAATGTAGTGGGGAGTTTCACCTTCCATAGCTAAGTAGTCGAGAGGATAATATGACGTTGGGCACAGAAGATTGAACTTAACCCAACTGGGGACTTCACCTGATGTGTAGTTTTCTAACGGTTTTGATTATTACATAACTGGAAAGTTTCACATAGTAGAGCCACTGGGATGATTCATACATGAGGCTACCTATCTTCAATTGGTTGCAATGATTGTCTCTTCTACAAGAACTCTACCTGAACATGTGTCCCTTGTGCAGTTTTAGGTGTTGATTGATATGCCTTTAATCAGTTCCCAAGGATTTATTTTTGAAGGATCGAAATGATACTGATTGTAGTATCGAAATAATAATGTAGATGCTCAATATACAAGAGGGGGTGAATTGTATACTTTTAAAAAAATTCCTTTGGATCTTTTAAAGATGGTAGTTTTTAACAAGGTTAAATAAGGTAAATTCATAGAACCTCTTAGTTCTACAAACTTGCTTGATTCCGGAAATGTGGTTCCGAAAGTGAAACTTAACGAAATTTTACAAAGATAAATATTCTACCTTAAAGCGTATATAATCTTATTAATTAGAGTACAAGTATAAGAAAGTATAAGACAGTTATACTTTCCTCAACAACCAAAATGCAGCGGAAAACTTGAAACAATACAAGTAACAAGTAGTAAATATTTTAACCCGAAGAGAAGGGTATACAACAACCTTGGATAAAGGTCCCTTGATATATACTTTCAAGAAAGTCTATCTTACTCACACCAAGGTAAGCCCTCGATATAAAGATCAGAGTTTGTCTTGCTATCCCTGTAATCCCTCGAACTTCAAGGTAGTCGACACATCTGTCTTCCTATCCCCGGAAGCCCTCGAATGTACTCAGCAACATTCGGAGTCACACGAAGCAATTCTGAACAATATGTTCAGTACGCACAAAGCATGAAAGTATCTCTCTCTAGAAATCACTTCAGTAGTATGTAATCTTTAGATTGATCAACTTATTATGAGCTCGTTCAAATGAGATCCTATTTATAGGCACATGTTCAACGGTCGGCTCCCTCCTCCAATGGTCATATTTTTCCTTAAATTTTGGAGGGACCTGTACACGCGTCACTCAAACAACAGTTGGTTAGAAACAGAAAGCATGACATCGTTTTATAACTCAAACATGAGTAAGTAAAAATATAGTTGCTCAACCAAATTCATTTTTCGGAGTCTAAGGAAAAATGAAAGTTCAGATTCTAACCAAAAAACCATTCGGTGTCTATAATACATGAATATTCGGATTCTGTCTTCAAAGAATTTAGAACCTGAATTCTATAGAATTCTGGGATCTGAATTTCAAAGAAATTCAAAGTCTAAATTCATAAGAATTTGGCGTTTGAATTCATAAGAATTCAGAGTCAGAATTCGGAGAATTCGGAGTCTGAACTCAGAAAGTTCGGAGTCTGAATTTAGAGAATTTGGAAACTGAATTCAGAAAGTTTGGAGTCTGAACTTAGAGAATTCGGAACCTAAATTTGGATCCTGAAAACAGAATGCTCTATATCTAAGTATTTATAAGATTCTAAGGTTTTAGATGTGAAACTGAATTTTATACTTAGGAATAAAATGTGTTGGATTAAGACATGAATAATGAAAACATGGTGAGGATAAATTTTCCTTGGGGAAGGAAATTTTTCCTTATTAAGGGAAATCTTAAGGAAAAGGAAGTTTGCCTAAAGATAGGGTGTTTGTGATTTTCAATACATAAAGGAATGGTAGAGTCATAAGGAAACCTTATTGACTCAACAATCTCCTCAAACATGAAGGAATGGAAAAGTTATAAGGAAACCTTATTGACTCAACACTTTCTTGGAGCGAAAAGGTATTGAATTTGATTTATAGTCAAGGGAAATCAAAAGAGAAAGTCGGCGGTTCCAGGTAGGGGAGAGTTGGTTGGAAGCTCTGTTAATGATGCTACTCACGCCTAGTTCCAGGAGGTTTCATTCTGGTATAGATCTCATAGATTTTGAGCTGGGAGGACTCTGTGGAGACAGTGAATCATGGAGGGGTTTTGACAGGTGATACAAAGCCATGTTAAGGGGCTCTTAGATGGGTTCCCTTATTTCCTGTTGGTTATTTTCCCTCGAGATTGTTTCTCTAGTTCCATCCATTTTTGTTGTGGTTTCTTCCTCATTTTTCTATTTGTTTTCCACCATTTACCAGAACAATGCAGACCATGGAAAAATTCTATGGCCCCAAAAAATTATTATACAAAAAAGAGTTAAATAGGAGACCATAGGATGTACAGGGTAAAAGTGGAAAACAAGCCACCAAGCAAAGAAAAGATTAACACCATTCATCCTCCATTTCTTCCTCTTCCTCGATATCCATTGTGGCCTCTTGGGTGCATTCCCCCCCCCCACCCCCCCTCCACTACTTCGGGGTCTACCATACACCACTTTGATGAGCATCCAACGATTCATCAACCACAACATGGCCAGCAACTTGATCATCATCCAAAGTTATAGGAGCATCATCAGCCTCTATGTCACCCTTAGCAGAGTGTTTTTCATTCAACATGTCCTCATTTGAGGATTGCCCTATCTGCAAATCTTTTTTGGCATCCAGATCTATCATCAAAGAAGAGGAAGGTACATTAGCAACAGAAGCTGGTAAAATATTTGTATTTTTTCTCTCTTGGTTCTCTCTGTATAGCTCATCAAACTCTAGAGAGTTAATAGACTCTAGCATAGTAAAGAAGTTGGGTTTTACAACAACATTTCCCTGTGCAACAACTTGCATTTTATCAGTAATGGGAGTTCCCAAGACCGTGGGGATAGAACCTGCATGAGCAGGTGACAGAACAATGTTAGCTTGTCCATATTCACTATTGACAGCCTTCTCAGCCTCCACAGTTTCAAATGCAGCAGTTGCCGAAGCAGCAAGACAAGCAGGGGATATATCAGGGACAATACTCCTAGTACAATGCTTATTCAACCTAGCAGCGTTAACATGGATAGAACCAGAATTCAATTTCCCTTTAGATAGAAATTGATTCTCCAACAGAATCACAAGATCATGCTCAACATCACTATCAGTGCAAGCATCGCCGCATTTAAAAAGGGAGGTTTCCCCTTGGAGCATAGGATTAGAAACAGTTGTGTTTATAGCGAGGGGTAGACATTCTCCTAAAGAAACTGGTGGCATGCCCCCATTTCCCTCACAAGCAACATGGTTGCCAAGAAAGATTTTCCCATGGCCAACCACAACCTCATTAAAAGAGGTTGCTCCCCCGTTGCCAAAGCTATTCATCGAATTGTCCTTGGAGTGTGAAGGTAGAGCAGCTTCTTACACACCAACAGGGGTATCCGTCTTCCCAGACATAAGGGGAATAGAGTCGCATACAAATGGCATTTTGAATTTACATTTTTCTACCAGATGTCCATATCATTTACAATTAGAGCATCTCAGCCCTCAATAACTTCATACCAAGTGACACGATGTGTCATTCACTGAAACCCCAGATTTGGACAAGACTCATCCTTAGGTCTTCAAGCTTCCAAGACTTAGTCGTTTGCGAGCTGATTCGAGCAATGATTGAATGTTTGCACGCTTCAATTCTTTCCTAAAAAAATCGAGGGTTCGATTCAATGACCGCAAGCGCACCGTTCCTCGAAATCTGATTGTGAGCAGTGGGTTTGCCACTCTGAGGGTTGGAGAAGAATCCGTCAGCACCCTTTACTCATAACTCATCTTCGCCTCTAGAAAACCCTCCCATCTTAGATCACTTCAAAGGGGCTTCATTTGTCGGTTCCACAAATGGAACTGCGTCGCATTTCGAGACAGATCTCAAGGGGCCAACAAAAACATCCACAGGATCAAAGAAATCAGCGAGATTCAGATTCATCATAGAAATCTACCCTAGATGCCGTTTTCGTAAAGAGAATCTCTTAGCCCTAATCACCATCTTCTTGTTATATTTCATGGTGGTATACAATAATTTATGTCTTTCTTTGCCACCATTTGTTCTCTTGCATTATGAAAGGTCATGAGGCGTGAATTTGGAATTCACGGTTTTTTGTTAATTAATTTATTTTAATAATTTGGTTTTAAATACGTATCTCATCTAGCTGTGATGCAGTTCTGTCGTTATGGGCTTTGCTTGATCCGCATCGTATGCGTGTCCCGGGTGATGTTCCTTTGCGTGCTCCGGGATTTATTCTTGCCGGGTGGGCTCCTCAATCTGGGTATGCGGCTCCATTCAAGGGCATGATTCAGATCTCTCTCAGGGGCATCCGATTTGGGTGATGCTAGGGTTTCAGTTGGGTGATTCCTTACGAAGAGCTCTTATTTTGGGCAGCTTGTCTATGCCGACAGAGAGAGAAACCAGAGAAGTGAGGAGGTGCCGACGGGCTGGCTCTTGTTCATCGACGAAGATGGAGGAGGGAGAGCTCTGACATCCTGGTTCTTTCCTCACTAGTGGAGAAGCTCAATGGCGGCTTGATGGCGCTGACCCTGGAGGTCTCCGCCGGACCCCGAAGTTGGTGTGACCCCTTTTCATTGGTTCACAATGTGCTTCCTGTACTCCTTTTCCCATCGCATAGTGAAGCTCATGATGATCTTGCCTGAAATCCATTGAACTTGTAAATCCCTGAACATACACTTCTTCTTGAATTTAATTCAATTCTGTTTGTAATTCTTTATTGATATATAAGATGTTTGAGCTCCTGTTTTGCCTGTTTTAATCACTGTATACTTATTCTGTCTGTTCTAGCTTGATGATTTAGTTTTTATATGCAATAATCTGCATGCGGTTCTGGAAGTGTTCATTTATAAATCTGTCATGTTAATAGACTCTTTCATCCATCACGATCAATCCACCATATTGTTAATCAAACACAATCACATCTTCACTATAACATCACCATAACCACAATCGCATCACAACCACCACCACATCACTATAGCCACAACCACATCAATACCATCACAACATCACCACAACCAAAACCACATCACAAACACCACCACATCATTGCATCATCATCTCATCGATTCATTCTATAACCGAGATCCATCACATCCAAAATACATGACATAAAATTAAGCTATCATAACCCAAATATATGTGTACATGTCATAACCTTGAGCGATTATATCCCATAGATAGATGCACATGTTATAACCTTGAGCTGTTATAACCCCCACTTCTGTCTATATATATACACATTGTACATTAATCCATTACAGACCTTGCATGTGTGTGTATATATATATATCATAACCATAAGCCCTTACATCCTTAGAAATATATATATATATATATATGTGTGTGATAATCATGAACCACTACTGCCCGTGTGAATATGAATTTTGCCTTAAGCCATTATAGCCTTTGCATGTATACACATAACTGAAAGCCATTATAGCATGCATGTATAGTATCATAAGACCATAAAAAAACAATCCATCAATCTAAAAAACCAACTATCATAATCAATAATAATCAATGAAATATCACAAGGTATCATAAAGAAATAACATCAATAAAATAGCTAAAAAATAACTGCATGAATTCGTGATCTAATGATCAGTCATACAGGAAAACAAAGGTGGTAGCAACCATAATGTCAACGTCTTTTTCAGTATCACCTTGTAGTTATTTATCTCATCACAATTAATCCAAACACTTGTATCTAAATCTCACAATCTTTATACGTAACTCAGACTCATATTAGTGTAGTTATTTAATTCATTCAATTGTTTCACTATGAATCATATAATCATTACACCATGTCATCGCGTTATAACATTTCTATTAATTATTTACTAAGTTTAATACAACCAAATAATTATGAATAAATATGACGCAACCATGACCTAATCTTACAACCCCACACACAACATTCCCAAGAAAACATAAGCCAAATACCAACAGCTACCAAACACCTCAAGCATAACTTCTAAAACACAACCACAACCTCTCATCACTCCCACCATTAGGACATACCCAACTCCCTCAACAACAGACCCACATAACCTCTTAACAAACTTACACAACTTAACCTAAAACAACCCTAATGGAATCACCCTAGGAAGGAACACATAACCCCTCTCCTCACCCACACCTTTTCACTATCAAGCCCAAAACCCAAAGTCATTTTTCTAGGAAAGGGATTTTAATTTCAAGGAAGTGACTAATCTCAAGAGACTAATTAAAGCACACCCTATATAACCTTAAGATTATAACCAACACCAATTAAACTAACCACCTAGAATTGAATGGAAAAAACTAGAACTTTAATCATAATCCATACCCTAAATCCATCTCAAGATAATAACCCTGAACAATATAATAACCCCATTCAACTAAAGAAACACTCCTAAATCCAAAAGCAATTGAGTCACACATTTAAAATCATTTTCATGTTCATTAATATTTAATTCTAGAGTCCCTTTTTATTACCATCATATTACAATTCTTAAATCAATTTCCATCTGCATATATTATTTTAACATGATATCAAAATCATAGAGAAACAACAAATATATCACTTAATTTCATAATTGTTGTAAATCGAAGTCCCACTGAACACCCTAAGTGGGGAGGGGGGAGTGAGCTGGGGTCACTTGAAAATTATCTTAATTAGATCATTTATTTGAATTGGAAAATTCACCCTGAATATTTTACACCAGAATAACTAAATACATAAGAATAAACGAGTACATTTACAATGATTTTAACATGGTTCACTCACACTAGGATACATCTGAGGAGAACAAATCAATAATGTGTTGATATTCTAATTAATCACTACATCACTAGTTTGTGTTTACATAATTTAGGATAATCAAATTGATCATCCAAGGTTGATGACTTATTCTTATATACCACCCACTGATTTACTAAAAGATTATTTTAATATGCAGGTTGAACTTATTAATATATAAATAAATGATATATCACAAAACTACAGTGGGTGTTCTCTAGGATAATTTGTTATTAACTTCTAAATATTTAATGGTATGAACATAAAATCTATACTTCAAACATGATCTTCAATAAAAAAACCCAATCACACTTCACTTCATAGTTCCAAATCTTCATTGGTATATACAAAATCTCTTTGCTTCAATATGTGATCTTTAATAAAATCTAGTCCAAACACACTTCAATTCATAACTCCATATATTCAATAATGTCCATTATGGGTTTCATTTCCATTCCTTCTTCTATATATTCAACATCATTATATATTTTGAGATCATTTATTCCATATAACCAATAACCATATATCCATAGATTTTCTTGTATTCAAAACTCAAACTAGTGATTGCCACTCAACTTCAAACCACTTTTTCTTCAAATCAATCCATTGAATATTGTTCATATATATCTCTACCAATGTAATTATAATAGGTAGTTAATAATTGTCTTAACAAAATATAAAATGTTCTAAGAATTCCATATGTTTTAATTTTATAGATATCAGAAATCACAGCTCAACATCCAATATCATAGGGTGATATGTTAGATTCTCCTTCAACATACTTCATCTTTCATATGAGTCATAATGTGATGAGAATATTCAAAAAAAAATCTAATTTGGTTTTTTAAGTAGATCAATGCTTAAGAATAATGATCTTATAGATTTTTTACAGTTTAGACATCATGATATAGTATTACATTGAATAAGAAAGATTGTAGAGTGATTAACAAATCATGGCGCGACTTCCTACACTTTAGACAATCCATTCACAGAATGTTATTCACATATCACAACTCACATAGTGTAAACACCACATCAAAATGTGAAATATTTTCTTTAAATATTAAAAAAATATTAAACCATATGTTTCACTGCTTCTAGAAAAGATAATATTACATATCACAATGTTGTTTAATATATAGCCGAATTCAACCATTTTAACTTAAAGTTGTGTCTTATAGTCGTGACATGAAATGAGTAATATAGATTTGGTAAAGTAGTAAATATCTTGCATTACCTGCATGAACTTTACTTAATATTTTCATTATCCTTATGTATGAAGGGAATTTTCCTTTTTTTGTTGAGACTTGTTCCTACAGTTTGTAGAATCACCATAGCATATCACCATACACAAAAAATTATCTCTAAACATGTTCACATACCATAATTATATTCATATGACATCCAATTAACAACAAATCCAACTAATACGAACTATAATTACAACAATATCCCCATTTATATTTTTTTGACAATCCTCCCTATTTCTCAATTCCCATTTATAGACTATTCATTTCAACCATGATATCCATGAAACATTGTATTCATTATCCCCATGTATCCCTATAGTATTTACCAACCTTTGAAAATAGAATTCAAAGGGTTATCCTATTCATGTTTTAATCATACACAACTATTCTTGAAACTGCTACTACTCCAAAAACTAAGAAAAGAGATTTTAACACATTTAATATGCCAACATGAGTCAAAGATCATGTTAGGAAATAATGGAAGAATTAAGTGCTATAATTCTACCCATAATTACTAATCAAACAATAGTTTTTCTACCAATTAATCATGGATAGTGTATCCCCTATCTTTTTAACCCCAACAATAAACAATTTCCTACAAGGAAAAACATTTTAAAAATAAATCATTTTATATAATGGGGAGAGGGTATTATGAAATTAAATAGTTTTAGGATACTGGTTGAAATCCAAGGATCAATATAATTGATACTCGATCCTTCTTTAGAATATAAGAGTTTCTCAAAATCTGTCCCCATAAGTATGCCTCCTAGATCTTATCTTTGTTCCTCTTTAAATAATAAATATAAAAAGAAGCTTTTTATTTTGATAAATGTTCTATACTTTGGTGATAATTTTGACCATTAATACAGTTAATAATTTTATTATACTCTTCTGAAGTAAGGATATAGTTATTCTCAAAAAATTTCCCTAGATAAAAGCTCCCATTTGTTTTTTATCATTGCATAATAGTGTCTCCAACTATTCCTTTGATATTTATGAAATTTTTATTGAATATGAATTCTCAACCAAATTCAAAAAATTGGATCACACTTGAATTTTTTTCAGAGACCTTTAACATATATAAATTTAGTACTCTTTAATTCATATTTGGACAAACATATTTTCTTCAGTTACTTTAATTTTTAGAGCCCCATCATTTCCAAACTGAAAAATCCCATAAACTCATTATTTCATTTTTAATAGATCCACATTACCTATGATGTGGGATGATACCCCATTATCAATAATCCACTTGCTACTATTCTTTGTGGCCTTTAAAGTTATCTTAGAAAAATATATTTCTCTTTCATCTTCAGTTTCTTCTCTTTACATGATATTCCAAAATAAAGAAGTATGTCGATCTCTTCTAATATTCTTCAACACAAGTAATCAAATCATATTTTTTCTCCCCTGGTATTCGGTGCTCTCGATTCTCCTTCACCCTCTCCTAGGTTTTCTTCTCCTTCGGCGTTGGTTCCCCCTCTTTTTCCCCTTGTTTTCGGTGCTCTTTCATCTCTATATCCCTCTTCTAGGGTTTTCTCCTACTTCAGAGATTTTTCCACCTCTCTTTCCCCTACATTCGGTGCTTTTGCATCTCCCTCATCATAGGTTTCTCCTCTTTTGGTTCTCTTGTGTCTCCTTTACCCTCTCCTAGGGTTTATTATCCTTCTACATTGGTTCTCCCCCCTTATCCCCTTATTTTTGGCACTCTTTCATCCACATATCCCTATTCTAGGGTTTCTCCTCCTTCATAGATGGTTCCCCCTCTCTTTCCCCTTATTTTGGTGTTTTCACATCTCCCTCATCTCGGGTTTCTCCTCTTTTAACATGCTCTGGTTCCTTTCTTCATGACGATGAATTCTTCTACAAGGAGGTCTGGGGGTTTCTTCACTAGTTGTATACTGCTAAATCCTTCAGAAACCATTTTTGTAGTTTTGACCTCTTGTTACCCTATGCCTCTCCAGGTCAGTTATGGAGCGGTGGTTCTCAGTGGTTTTGGGTTGTGCAGTTTGGTAGTCGATGGATCTCAAGGTGCTAGGTCACTAATCATGTTTGTTTGTTCCTGGTTTTCTCCTCATTGCCATTGCTGCCATTTGGAGCACTTGGCTACTCAACCACTGCTATGACCAAATGTTATGCTTCTACTCTCCTGGTCGGAGCTGGAGTGGTGGAAAAAACCTGGTTTTGGGAGGTGTGGTTATACAGTTGCCATCATTCCAAACACATCTATTCAACACTGGTTTATGTTTTTTAGTTTTCTTCCTCATGTTTTCAGAGATGTTTTGTTTTTTTGGTTCTCAATGGTGGTGTGCTGATGAATTGTGATTTTTGATGATGTGTTCTTACTTGTTTTAGGTTTTTGGTGATTTTATTGTTATTAGATCGATAGGGTATGATTCCATGGTGTGATGTTTACAACGACACTGGTGGTCTCTGATGGTCTCCGGTGTCTGGTGTGGTGGTAGGATGGTGATGGAGATGTGGGGATAGATGGAGATGAGAATGGTGGTACTCATGATGATGATAACTTGTGATGGAAATAGTGATGTCTGGTGTGGTGGTAGAATGGTGATGGAAATGTAGTGATAGATGGAAATGACAATAGAGTTACTGATGATGATGACGTGGGTGATGGATGACGATCATTTGGTATTGTGGAGGTTTTTTAATTTTAAAATGTGTAATGGGGCTATTTTTTTTTCTGGTTCCTGCTCATCCTTAAAGAGGTATTTGAAAATCCAATAGAAAAAGAATTTTCAGTCATCATTAATGATTATTTTTATTCAAGTATATGTAAACAATAGTTCACTAATTCATTAGGTTTCACTTGATTTTCCACATTATTCTAAAAAATTATAAATAAGATCAAATTTTTCTTTGAGGCCATCAACATAAATTGATGATTCCTTCAGTATTCATAAAATCATATTATTATTCATTATCTATAAATAAATATCCTCAAGTTATCCTTATAATTACTCATGGAGATCAAAAAATCTCTCCACTTGATCATCCTCAGATACTTTAGTTTTATATTTATCTATAATAGTCATCATGAAATATTAAGTGTTTGAGATAAAACCAGTTATAACACCTTTTAAAAGATCTTCCTCTATACTAACAAACACATTTCTATGAAATTTCCTATAACTTTCATTTCCTAAATTAAAATTTATTCTGATAGTAAACCTTTTGTTTTTTTTGAGAGAATTAAAACTCACCATTCTCTTCATTTAATATTTTTTGACAATTCACATTGATGTTCCAAGTCTTTCCACATCAGAAATTTTATGAACAGTTAGTTTTTGAGTAGTTATTTTGACAGAGAATTGGAATGTTTTATTTTGTGTTGTGTATGTTGTACTCTATAGAATATAGTCTTACTTTTAAAATTTCATGATATTAAAAGTACTCTTGAATGAATTTTTAGTTTTCAACAATTATTTTCAAAATAAAAGAATATTTTCATCAAGAATGTTTTAAATGACATTTTAATGGTATTTGAATTCATCAACACCAATAACCCTTGATGTTACTTATGATCCACTGGGGATATTTTTTATTGATACCATACTCATTATTTATCTAAATGTATTATGATCATTTCAAAGATATTTTCATGGAACTCATTTCTTTTCCAAAGGTTAATCAAGTTATAAAATGGATAATGAATGTTTTTATGAGTTTTATAATGAGATGGAAGATCTATGAAATTTATTAATTTTATGGCTCTAGGACATTATTTATGATGATAGGTGGTTCAATTATAGAATAGGGTCATATATTTCCATTATAGCTCCCCAATGAATTGGGTAAAAGGACATAGTTAACCGATTAGGTTTCTCCTACGATATTGTGGGAATTTACCATGAATGTTATTCCATGTATAAACATTATGGTAATTTTAAGTGTAACTATGATTGTTACTCCAAGTGTAACAGTGAGGGTTATTCCAAATATAACCATGATGGTTATTTCAAGTGTAAATGTGATGGTTAATCCAAGTATAATTGTGATGGTTATTCCATGTGAACCGTTAAGGTTACTCCATGTATAACCATGATGGTTATTCCATAAGTAAGAGTGATATGAAAATGATTCCCCAAGTTCACTTACATGTTTTATCTATTCTTTATATGAGTTTTTGTGTGTGGAAATTTTATGATTTCACAAGGTATGTTAATGATTTTATGTTTAAAGAAAAGTATTTTCTTATTCTTATGGAAAAAAAATATATGGGTTTTTAATGATTCATTTGATCAAGATTGACATCACACAGCTCGTGATTATTGATCCCAATGAATCATTCATTTGTTAAAGTTTTATTCTATGTCTCATGATTGATGTTGTAGGTATTGATGGATATTAATTCCCATATTTTATGCTCATTAACTATGGTTATGCCATCATACCCTTATTCTCATCTTACTCTCATCAATGAAATTCAATTGTTAATACTTATATTTACCCTTACTGAGAATTTGAGCTCACCATTATTATGTTTCATATTCCCCAATTTATGATGAATAATGTTGAATGATCTAAATATAGAAAGGTTTCATATGTGAAGAATATTATGGTAGATGTTGAAGACTTAATATGGAATATGATAATTTGGGTATAGTAAGAGGTGATGTTGATCTTTATGAACTAGTTTTGTTTTGAATCCAAGTTTAATGTTTTTCATATTTCTATAAAACTATAAACATAAAAGGTTCTTAGGACTGTAAGTGGTCCAATATTCCATTTTGATGTTGTAAGTTTTGGATGAAAAAAATTGGACCACATTTATCGGTATCAAATACAAAAATGTAATGTTTATGCTTTTATCACTGGATCTGGAGTGTATATTTAGGGCTACTATAGTTGTTATAAAAGAAGGTTTTAGACAACTTTGGAGATTTGAATATTTTCATAAGAAGTTATATTGAGAGTTAATAATACTATCATGAGTTTATAATTTTAAGATCAATCATATATTCAATGTATTAGAAACCCCTTTTAAGGTTTTAAATGATGGAATTTTGAGGTGATTAATGGTATTTTGGAAGATATTTTATTGGGTTGAGGTATATTTAACCTTTTGGTTTAACATGAGGTATTATTTGAGTAATAATGAATTTACATTTTTAAAAAATAAATTTTAAATTTATTTATAACTTTTAGGCTTTATATGATCTCTATTATGAAGGTATTTATGAGTTATTAGAATTTGGGAACATATGCTGTTTCTATAGAGACAACTTTGGGATTAAATATTTATTTCCTGATTAAATGGTTAATGTTATTTTGGAAGAAGAGAACTGTAATTTTTGGGAGCATTACATGATATTGTGGGATTTTATTTGAGGATTCAAGGTTGATTTATCTTTTGAAAGAATATATGATCTTAATGTGGATTTATGGAGATTATGGTTATTTATGGAAATGATTATCATATCTTGGAGATTATGTGATTAAGGAATATAATTTTTTCTTATGAGGCTTTAGGAGTGATTGATGTTATTAGAAGATAAATGTTAAATTTACCTTGGAAGAATATGTGATTAAATACTTTTGATTTTGGGTTTCAAGATTGGTCAATAATATTTTAAATAATATTAAGTATAATTATTTATGGAGTGATTTAGTTTGAACTTTGGGTATTACTGTTGAATTTTAGAGATTAATTTACTATTTCTCAATATGTAGGTTTTTTCCTTTTTGGAATTATCTAACCTTTTACTAACCATTTTGGTTTTAGTTAATGTATAATGAAAGGATGAAATATATTGTTACCCTTTTATGAATTATTTGATATTTTAGAAGTTGATTCAAGTCCTTTAGGCATGAAAAATTCATCATTAATACTCTTCGTTTAGAGAAAGTTATGAGATCGTAGTGGAAATTTATTAAAGGATGAAATTATAATTTTCATGTAAGTGTATTTACTTATGATTTTAGTCTAAATGTTAAGGTAATTTCTCAAATCTAAGGAAAAGGATATTGAAACAAAATTATTATCTTATTAACTTTATTTCTGATGAATCTATAGTCTCTTCACCCATCATATATTTATGATTTTTTGGTCATTAAATTTCCTATGAACATGTTATTTATCACTCTCTATTAGTCATTGGGTGTTATTTTTCTCTTACATGTCTATATTTTCACTTCCCACCAATTTTTTCCTACTGGGAAACCTATTTTTATGTTATTCCAGATGACCCTCAAACTTTCCTTTCCCTCTTTTTAAGAGGAATTTTTATGAGCCCTTTTTACGATATGGGATATCTACAAAGGTATTTTCAAATGATAAAAATTTGATTATCAATATTGAGTTCAAATTATGATTACATAATTTATTAAGGGGGGTGGGGTGAGAATTTAATATCCCTATATTTGTAAAGAAATACTATGTTCGATAATGTATAATATACGTAACCCTAATCTTAAATGAACAATGAAATAATATTATTTAAATATGGCTGTTATAACCTAGACATTGAATTAGCGAGTATAGACAAGATTAACCAAAAATTAAAATATAAATATAAAGTTCATATTAAATAATTTTTTTATCAATTCCTAGTTAATAATCACACAGTTTTTAGTAATGTTATTTTATTATTCAAAAAAAAATTTCTTCAAAAATATTTTTATTATTTTTATGAAAAAATATTCTAATTAGTTTTTGATACATTTAAAAAATTTATTTGAAAAAATGAAATTATTTTTTTATATCATCATATCAAAATTTTCATACGGTGAAATTTTTAGAATTTTATGAAAAGATTGATTTTTTCAAGGAATAATGAAAAATACTGATTTTTATTGAAAATTGTACATTCTTTTCAATTAATTACAATGTAAAATTATATTTTGGATTAGTTTTAAAATTAAATTAGTACATTTTTAGTTAAAACAATCGAAATATTTTTTTTGAAATGATTTTTATACATGAATTTAGTATAAAAACATTTTATACTTAAAAGGGATTTTTTTATGAAAAACCATTTTTTCAATGCATTTTTATAGTTTAATTTTAAATATAATTATTCCACTTCTATGTTTTTAATTTAAAAAAAATTTATTCCATATTTGTAATTAGGTGGTCCAAATTTGGTATATAGTTCCCTTTTTTTTGCCAATATGAATAGTAACCTTAGCAATTTTTGTTACCACAGTAATGAGTAAATCGAGTAATTAAAGTTAAAAATGATATTATAAGGACTATAAAATGAACCTAAAACCTGACTTAATTTTATTTTATGATTCTATTTCAACCAATAACATCCAATATCAGTTTATATGAATTTTATTTCCATTTATATTTGACTATGAACTTTATAATATTTTATGTAATGAAAAGTAAAAAATACCACACACTTATTTTGAATAACTATAATATTATTTTACATGGGGATAAACAGAAGATATGTCAGGTTATAAATAATAATTGAAAAATAAAAATGATTAATATTTCATCATGGTAATTTATTTTTAATTTTTAGTAAAAAAATAATTACCTAAAATTCTTACACAACTCTGACGCATTAATTGTTCAATTAATAGAAAATTAAAATAAAAGTTACTAGAAATATTAAAAGTAGTATAATATAAAAGAATTATTGCGATCCAAAAAATTTTATAGAAAAAAATAACATGTTAATGATGTATTAAAATATTTTACTTGAATTTCATTTTTTCTTAATGTTATAAAATTCAAAGTAAATTAATAGTTCTAAAATTGATATTTTTGATATGTTATGAAAATAATATTTTATTAAATGATATAAAATTAATAAAAATAATTTATTCATCCAAATTATTAGGGTATGTTTAAAAATATAAACAATGATACATTTATGGGATTTTCCCCATTTATGGAAACTATCTTGACCCTCAAGGTGTTAAAAACCTTGTTATCACAACAAGTGTGGAAAGGGTTAATGTGGATTTAAAACCTAAAATATGGGCAAAAACACAGTCCCAAACTGTACAAATTTTATTGGATGAGAGGATTTAAACACATACACATCGTATATCCAAATATTATCATTTTGAATCCATTTTGACCTAAAATTAATTAATTTTAATTTAATATTTTATGAAATTTCAAAAGTGCCCACTCCTCTATTATAAAAGGAAACCTCCTCACCTTTTTTACTTTTCACATAAAAAACCCTTTATTTCAGGAATTATTTTCTTAAATACCTTCCTTGAATCCATCCATATATTCTAGAGGCTTTATTTTGGAAAAAATACCAACATTATTTGTCTTATGGTGTTAAGAAAAGGTGGTTTCCCAAATAAGAGGAGTTAAAGGAAATACATGGAATATATGGACTCGGGGAATTGTATGTCATCTCAATTTTCCTTCATTGAAGGATAATTTATTTTTATGTACGTAATTTAATTTATATGATTTATATGTTTCCCTTTTAAATTTTATATCATGAGTCCTACATACCTCATGAAATTTTTGTTTTCAATTTGAATTATTTTATCCAAAGGTATTTGACTTAAAAGTTACCAAGTGGTAAAGGGTTTCTTAACTCAATTTTCTTTTATTGGGTTATAACTCTTCTTTATTGACTTTTTTATTCCATGATTATCTATTAATTTATCTTTGAATTGTTTTATTTTGTATTTCCACTTTTTTGGTGGATTTATATTTGTTACACATAATCTATCCAATGATTAATTCTCAATTCAATGATATGATCTTTGTAAGGGTTATTTGTCTCAAATTCCATTTCCATAGAAATATATTTATTATATGAACCTATATTAATTTATCAAGTGTATATGCACCCCCTTTTTAATTATATATCATTAATATTTTTATTTTTCATGGTATTTAAAATTTTATTTGACGTTATTCCTTCATGGGTATTATGATTGGAAAGTTACCAAAGTGGAAAAGGATTTATGTTATAGTCTCCTTTCTTTTTGAGAGTGTTCATGTTCAAGGTTCTTTAGGAGAAATCATATGCTATTATTTTCTTGATCCACATATCTTTTATTATCCTCTAGTTATGAATGTGGTTTAAATGTTTAAATTATATTTCTTCCCTTATTGATTAAATAAAAATCAAGAAAGTTTTTTGTAAGTGATACCAATCTTGTATCTTATTTTAGATCTGGAATATTACTCTACCATATACTTTTTTTCTAAAATGATTTAAAAAATGTTCATTTATAAACATTATTTTTCCTAAATCTATTTTACTTGTTCTTTTGGATTCTTTTAAAAGGTTTTAAAATGGATATTTTTTTATCATTTTACAAATGGTTCACTTTAGAACCCACTTGAAAAATGTTTGAAAAGAATTTTCATTTTTAACATTTAAAAAATGGATGGATTTTATCATTACCATGACTATTATTTTCATTTAATATTCTCTTTTAATTTTCTAATGTTATTTTCAAATAAAATTATTTTCACAATATTGTATAATTTTTTAGTTTTTAAAAGTGTATTTCAAAGTAATAAAGCTTATTTTCCTCAATAATATTTTAGATAATATTTTAATGGAATTTCCATTCATCAATGAAAAAAACCCTTAATGTAACTTATAATATATTGTGATTATTTTGTATTTATACTATCCTCATTATTTCTCAGGATACAGATATTTTCATGGAATCATTTTATTTTCCATGGGTTAATCAAGTTATGAAATTGATAATGGATGTTTCCATTAGTTTTATGATGACATGAAATATCTATGTAATTTATAAATGTTATAGTTATTGGAAATTTTTTATGATGATGGGTAGTTATATTATAAAACAAGTTTAGGTGATCCCATTATAGCTCTCCAATGCGTTGAGTAAAGGGATAGAGTTAACCGATTAGGTTTCTCCTAAGAGATTATGGGAATTTACTATGAAGGTTATTCCACGTATAAATATGATGGTTATTTCAAGTGTAACTATGATATTTAATCCAAGTATGACCAAGAAATTTAATTCAAGTATGACTATGATTTTTATTTCAAGTGTAATTGTGATGGTTACTCAAAGTATAACTGTGATGGTTATTCCATATAGACCATGAAGGTTACACCATGTATAACCATGATGGTTATTCCATATGTAAGAGTGATATGAAAATGATTCCCCAAGTTACCTACATGTTTTATATATGATTGATATGGGTTTTATGGAAATATTATGATTTCTCAAGGAAAGTTAATGAGTTTATATTTAAAGAAAAACATTTTCTTCTTCTTATAGGTGAAAAACTATGGGTTTTTAATGATTCCTTTAATCAATATTAACATCACATGGCTCATGATTATTGATTAAAATGACTCTTTACTTTGATAAATCTTTATTTTATGTCTTGTGATTGTTGATAAAGGTATTTATGGGTATGAATTCCCTTATGTTATTCTCATGCACTCTGATTATGTCATCATACCCTTATTCTCATCTTACTCTAACTAATGGAATTAAATTTTTAATGCTTATGTTTACCTTACTGAGAATTTGAAATCACCCTTCTTATGTTTCATATTCCTCAGGTTATAAAAAATGATGTTAAATGATTTTAATCAAGAAAGGTTTCATATGTGACTAAAATTATGGGAGATGTTGAAAAATGAATATGGAATATGAAATTATGGGTATAAAAAGATATTATATTAATCATGATGAAATGCTTGTTTATGAATCTAAGTAGTTAATAGTTTATCCTAATTCTCTAAAACTCTAAACCTAAAAGGTCCTTGGGAATATAAGTGATCCAAAATTTTCTTTTGATACTGTAAGTTTTGGATGTAAAATATTAGGTCACATTTATCAGTATCAAATCTAGAAATGTAATGTTTATGTTTTTAGCATTGGATATAGAAGTGAAAGTCCAGTGATGTTATAATTTTTATATCCTTAAATGGTTTTTTTAAATTGGGTTGAGGTTCGTGGATTCCTTGGGGGTTTGAACAAATGTTAGAGTAGAGGCGAGGTAGATGGACTACTGAAAACTATGGCGGTAGGATATTCACAATGTGATAGGGTTTTCACACTATGAATGGATTTTTTTGGGTTCCTTTAATTTTGTGAATGAGGGTGGGATAATGGAATAACCACTAGCCCAATTGTTTCATATCATAAACCTTTTCTATGTCATTAATGAGGTTTGGTCAAGGGAGGTACCCACTTCCTAGGGACTTTTAGGACATGAATGCACCCAATGAAAGGGATTCACATTATGAACCCTATTGGTTACACCATGAATTGTTCATGGGTGTGTGTTTTTAGATGAACACAATATCATATTTTATAGGCTAGGATGTTTCATAATTTAGGGGAGATGCAGGATTAGGAGAGCAAATTTCTTAGTTGATTATACCTTCACTCATACATCCTTAAATTAACCATGGATTGGAGTTATTATGGGTACATTCCAAAGATGGATTGAGGTAATATCATCCATTATTGACTTTGTTTGTGCTTCCCCATGTTTTACACTAATTTTGTTTTAGTTTTGGTTAGGGTTTTGGTGATTATTTCATTGAATTAGGGTGAAATCATCTGAGTGTGATGGGGTTTTATGTGTAGTGGCTAGAGGAGGAGCATAAAGGATGATTACACACCATTTTTCATTGTTTCAATTTAGGTAAGCCACATACCTATTTTATTTAGGGTTTTGGGTTAAATTTATGTAATTAATGATTGGTCGAGTGTTGGGTGATAAGGATTTTTTCCATAATGGTGACAAGGATGTTCTATAGACCTATCATGGGTGGTTGATCAAGGATTCAATGAGACTATGGGTCCCATTGAGTTTTATAGTGATTAAACATTGTGAAATATTTCAAAAAATTAATTATAATTATTTTAATTAATTATTATTGATTTGTGGTGTGAGGAAGGTGCTAGAGCTTATTTTGGAGCTTGGATGGGCTTGGATATTAATTGATGAAGCTTGGTGAGTATGGAAACTCCTTTACAGAGGTAGGTGGTCCATTCAATATAAATTCACATGATTTTTATGCATAGGAGTGCATACCTTATTTCATTGAATGGGACATGGTAGTCAAATAAGGATTTAGTGGGCCTTGGGAAGGATAAATATGATGATTTTTAGTCACTTATGCTTGAAATAATTTCTCTTTATCAATTTGGTGAATTGGGGTCTCTTGAAGACTATGACTTTGAGGGGTGAGGGTATTAAGTGAGTTAACATGGGAACTTGGGTAGGTCACAACATTTGAGATGAGATGCGGGTATCCTATGATGTGTTCTATATGGACTACTGATAATAGGTTAGATGGTTTTACATCTCATTCCTATGAGTGACATACCTTTGGGGGTGGTTTGAGTCATGGAAAGATTTGTGAGTGGGATTATCCCTCCAAGGTTGTACAGACATGATAAAGAGGTGGTTCCTCTAGGATAAGGGTTGAGTGGTCCACCCTATGATATGTGAGATAAGAATTGAGTCTAGATCATGGGTTGTGGATAGGGACTTGGCATAAGTTTCTAAGGGGTTTGGGGTGATATGAATTAGGGTGGCCCCTATTGTATCAAGACTGAGTAGGGATGCTGATCTAGAAGAGTATGTAGATTAACCTCTTTATTTTTAGTTTAATGAAATAATATGTTATATGGTTTCACCAATATGTGATAGGTTCAAGATTGTATCAATTAAAAGAGACTAAGATTATTCTATAGGACCGTGGTGGATTATCTGATGGGTGAGTTGAGATATAATCAGGATGAGGGGATAAGTTTAGTTTGACGAGCTCCCAGCTAATACTATGATGAGACGATGTTCTATGTGAAGGGATGTGTCCCAATTTTTTATTTTTTTGTGTGTGATTGTATAGGAAAAAAATTATTATTGGAGTTAGGGTCTTGAGGACTTACCTCTCCATGAGTGAGATAAAAATGGAAAGGAAACTATGAGATAGATTCCTGGTTATGTGCAAAGGCCGGATCATCCACAAGTGAGATGGTTGTCTTCGATATGATGATCCACCCATGAATGAGATGTTTGGACCTGAGGATCATATGGTTAGAGATCCATGAGTGATATGGGGCCCATGATGTGATGTGTAAGGATTAGACAATAGACTTACATGATTGAGATAGAGTCTGTAATGAGATGTGATGAAAATTTGGATAATATAACCACTATACATGAGATAAGTATTGGTATGATATGTGATGTAGGGTATAGATGAACGTTAACTTGAGTTAGAAGGTAGAAGTTGAGCATTGTACGTGTAACCTTCCCAGTTAGAGGGTTTGGTTAGGATACTCAGAATGAGACTATACTTTGAGTGAGAAGCGGTCAAGATTTGTACAATACTATACCCTAAGTCTTTGGGTATGGTTTGGGTTTTATATCATAGAGTGAAAATGATGGTAATTCCAAAAATGATCCAAAGTAGGTATAATCAGGTTTCATGGAGGCATATTTTACAAATAGTGACCAAACATATAGGAATTTATAATGCATTGGTTAGAAAACAACTTCAATTCACTTGTATGGAATGTTTATATATATCCTCATACATACATTCATATGGTGGAATATAATATGGTAACTTGGTGAGACCTTACTTAGATGTATTTTTCATAACTTTTACTGTAACATTGATTATTGTGTGAACCCACTATTTTAATATAGGTTTAGAATAGGATGTGAAGTAGATCGAGCTAGAGAATCTCGTGGGTATGTGGAGATTAGGTTTTTTTGTGGTATGGGGATGGTAGTAGGGCTTGAGTGTTTATTTTGTTCTTTTATTTATTTTTATATGGGATCATATTAGTGGGTGATCAGTGTATGTTTTTATGACTGCGAGTCTTTATACAACATTTCATTTTATATATCATTCCGTCTCATTTGATTATGCATACTCTGATGTTTATGCTATGGGTTTTTGGTTATTTTTGATATTTTATGACTCTAATTTGAGTACATATTCTCCCCATTCAATGGATTAAGTCCTCACCACTAGTATATATCCTTTGGAATACAAGGAGGATTACTAAAGGTTTTTTGGCACTCCAACTCAGATGAGCATTCTGGTTCGAGGCATAACAAAGTAGCATCAAAGATTTTTGTTTTGTTTTACTATTTGGGAAAATGGTAGATAGGAAGTCTATAAATGTTTTATATCTTGCAATGGACATTATACTAGTGATTCATTAAATCCTTTATAAGGGGAAGTACTGGTTGCCAAAGTGATGGGATTGTTAATATTGAATTTTGTTATTATGGATGATATTTTTATTAAATATTATAGGTTTATAGGATATATTAATTATGATTTTAGATCTTGGAACATTGGTAAGAATCCCATGTTATTGCATTATATTTTTCATGTATGAGTCACATGACATTCTCTTTATTATATATGATTACTTTTTTAATGATAATTTTTGGTTGTCTAAAGTGTCAGCAATAAATTATATGGAATTTTCCCATATAACTTATAAGTTGCATCTAATCAATTGAATGATCGATGGTTTCTTATAATGACAGGTCATATGGATATTTTGGTAGGAGGTTTTCTAAATATGGAATTTATATCCCTTAATCATGTGATATAAGGATACCATTACTGGGTTAGTATTGATATTTTATGCCTAGGTGATGGCTCAATGAAGGCATGAAATTCTTAAAGATGATTTGAGGATGTGTATGGATTTCCCTATAGACACACAAACCTTAAGGAGTTATTGAGAAATTAATTAGTTATATTCCATGGTCTATGATGTAGAGTATGTGAGGTTCTATTGTTATCGATGTTGGGTTTTAAGAATACATGATTAGTTGGATAACTTACCTGTTTAATGTAGTGTTGTGGGAGTGTGGTTGGATGCTCATGATTCTGTAATGATGATCGTGTAGAAGTTTCTCACACTGTTTGCCTTAGAATTATTTATATTCCTCAAGATATTGGAATATCCTAAGATATAGTAGGGTATGGTAAATGGTTTAGATATGCGGGCCTTGGTTTAGTGGGAAATGAATAACAGGAGTGTGAATTTGGTTGTGTGATTGGGTTATATGGGAACATACACTCGTTGGGTTCCAATGAGATCAAGTTAAGATCATGAATGGGAAACCATGAGGGGGTTATTATTGTATCACTATACCTTTGGTGGAGGATATTGAGAATTGATGTGTATTTTTAGGAGAAATCCTTGATATGTAATGATAGGTTCACACTAGGTGTATAGGATGCATGTTTGGTTTGAAGATTGGTTAACGAGTTATGTGTGGGTATGCTGACAATTTTTTGGGTTGTGGATGAACTTTATTATTTTTAAAGTAGTATTAAAGTGTTTATATTCTATTGACATGATGTCTGGGGGAGTGGTGAGACAAAATATATCTCTTAGTGGTAGGAGGTGAAATCAAAAATGGATTAGGGTACCATGGAATGGTAAACCCGAGTGCGTGACTTGACATGAAGCATCAAGGAGATGTGGAAATGGAACCCATTTAGGTTTGTGATTGATTATATTCATAAGGGAATCCACATGGTGGGTAGTTCACCATTGGATATTGGGGAATGCTGTTTATGGTAGGTTGGGAGTGAGAAGGGTTAGTGTTTTGTGTTGGTGCTTGGGTATGAGTGGATCAGCCACATACAATCATTATGTGATCTAATGAATGTATCATGAGATAAAATGTATGGGTTTTTGGTTTTTAAAGGTGATTATAAATATACTTAGGTGGTGGGGAGTATCATATTGATCATGGGAAAGTGACCCTCATGTTGGAAGGGTAGTGGAAGTGTTGAGACCAATTAATGGGTGGTTTAGGAGACACTGAGATATTAGGGTGTGAGAGGATCTGATGTGAACTATTTCCCTGGTTAATAATAGATTTTATATTTAGATATGGTATTTGTTAGATTTTGTGAGTTGGCATTGAGATTAGGGTGGACTTAGTGTGGTCTAAGGGTGGGTAAGATCGGAGGTGCACTAGTTCTCAGGCTAAGAGCCTGAAAAATGGCGTGATTGTTTAGTTATCCAACTATGGAATTAAATATTGACTTATTTGTGGGATTCAATGTGGAGATTTGTATGATCTCATAATTCAACAATGAGTTAAGGCACCTGATTGGGGATTTTGTATGCATCAATGGGTATGAACAAGCAGTTTCACTATGGTCTACTAGATAATGTATGAGTAATTATTTTGTGTGGAATTGGATGTGGTGAGTTGGAAACAATTTTCAAAGAATAATATGGGATACAATTGATGTTGTTTAGGGAAAATATTTGTTCTTTTTGGAGAAAGGATTATTTATTTAGGATTGGTAGTTGATGTTGTGAAATGGATTTACATTTAGAATTTCTCAATAGAATATGACGACTTGATGGTTAATTGGTGATATTAGTGGGTTTATATTATTTCTGGAGGAATATGAGATGATCATAAAGAATAATAATCCATGTGATGGGGATTTGGTAATGATCCATATATTTTAGGTTGTATTATTGAGTGGGAATTTTATTTTTTTTGTTTGTTGAAGGGTTTTTTAAAACTGAGGCTCAAATTGGGATTCCATGTGTTTGTACATCATTAAATAATGTATTTTGGATTTTCTTGAGTCTAAAAAAATGTCTTGGGGGGTTTGAGTGGATGTTAGAGCAATGGTTGAGTGATTGGGATTTTGAGAACTATAGTAGTAGGCCATTCAAGACATGGAAGGGTGTTTATTCAGAGAATGTATTTTTTGGGGGGTGTTTTTAGTCCATGAATAAATGTGGTACGATGAGGATTTTTTTTCCAAAGTATTGTGTTGGTTTCATTGAAAATATGGTTTAAATTCTGATAAAGTAAATATTGGAAAAGGAAGAGGATGGCTATGCCTTAGCACAAGGCATGATTTGTTAAAGTTTCCCAAGATAGGTAGGGACAAAAATTAGTCATTAGAAATGGTAAATATAGATAATAATACATGTGTATGAAACACCCATATCTTAGGGTGTTTTGAGAAGAAGATATCAAAAATAGGAAACCCGGTCAGGGACTACATAGTAGTTTTCCCCATGGAAAGTCTCCAGATAACCTGGGAAATATGGTTTATCCCAAATAAAGTGTAATAGTGACTATTGTTTGAAGAAGAAGCAATGAATTTTTGTATTAAACTTGAAATTACCAACACATAGAGTACCACACCGTATATGTGGGTGTGGTGTTGAGATGTTTTCCTGTGTAACATGGGGAAGGCCAAAATGTTCGTAGTGATGATCATGGAGTAATGAAAGAGTACCTATGAAACCCAGGTAATAGTAGATGACTACACCATAATGTTCAGTTTTTAAGGTAAAAATATCCATAAGTCACTACTATGCCATTAGGAAGAGCGTTTTAGTAGGTGACATGTCAAAAATGAGAAAACCAACTCTGATGATGCTTGAACAGTTCATAAATTTTTACATAATAATAGTATTTGGATCTAGGACATGATTCAGGCCTTATTAGAAGGTGGGGATTTTTAGTTATTTAAGAAAATTAAATGGAATTAATTTATCCAATAAAGAAGAGAATATTGAAAAATGAAAAATTTATGGTTTGACTATTATGATGGAGACCTTGGGAGTTATGGGTGGTTTCTTTGATGACCCATAAAAAACTGATAGGTGTTCAATTTAATTAGATTTTTTTGTTTCTCTATTTTAACATAGGAGAATCTAAACATGAAGGAAATATGTGGAAATGTGAGGGAGTTACTAAGACCAGAAGAACTCCAAGAGAGTCAGATACACCTTGTATTATGGAAATATTTGAGTGTGGTGAATCAATGGGATATTTAGTTGGAATATAAATCCTAAGACATAAAGTATTGATAAAGGTGAGGGTGAATCAAGAACACACCATATTTGGAAAGAGTTTCAATACTAGTATCTATATTCAACAGATGTTAAAGATCTTGTAGAATGTACCCGTACAGACCTATTGATCCATATGTTTGTGGAGAAGGACATAACCATAGGTATTTCCTATTTATATTTTAATTGTTGTAAATTTAAATCTTCTAGTGTATTCTGGAGGTAGTGTGGATGTAATGGATTCTATGTTGTAAATCTTTCATGATATAGTAGATAATCCATATTAGGGGGACTAACCAACATGATAAGGAGTAGGCATTGGTAGTAAAACCTTGTAAATATCATGTGCTTTGACCCGTCTTTATTTCTTTATATAAGGAAAGGTTGAGAGAATATATTTATTGGATCAAGAACCTTAATTAGTTCAATAGTTTTATTTTAAAAGATATAAACCCATGAAATAAAAATATGATAAATGATTCACCCCCCTCAAAGTTATCCAATCACATCTTAATAAGTGGTATTAGAGGGAGGTTACCTCTTAAGATCTAATAAGCATATAGAATTGCAATTTTTTTTTGTAAAACCATGGAGTACCTAACTTTTATGGATCCAATTACTATATTTTTAGGAATAATACAATTTCTTAACTCCTTTCACTTGGAATTTAGGTCATATATAATACTAAAGTGGGATATCAACCAATTCTAGAAAATAATCATATGACATATGATGATAAATGGAATTTAGAGATGGATGTAAAGGAAAAAAATACATTTTTATATCTTTATTAGATATGTTTTATGCTAAGGTAATGGGTCTTGAAATTGAAAAAGAGATATAGGAAAAATTGAGAAGTATCTATGGAGAAAACACCAAAGTGAAGGAAGCTGATCTATAAGTTTGGAAGAGTAGATTTGAGGATATTAGGATGGATAATTTTGAAGATATTTATAGATATTTGGCATGTGAAAATTAAATAGTTAGTCATATTCATGTATTAGGTGAGAAAATTGAAGAATCTAAAATTTTGAATAATCTTATGAGAAACTTTTCAGATAAGTTTGATCCCAAGGTATCAAATTTAAAAGATCAAGAATACATTTCATTGGATAAAATTCACAATATTCTTATTGCATATGAAATGTAAAATTAAATGAATTTCAAAAAGGAAGATAAGGTTTATATATCATTTAATTCCATGAGAAAAGGAAAAGCTACATTGAATGAAGAGTTAAATAATTAAAATGATGAGGATGATGGAGATATCAACCAAATTTTGACCACTTTTCATATTGATTCTTGAAGGGAAAATAGAAGGGGATATAAAAAATTTATTAGATGTTTTAAATTAAATTACATCGGCCATATTTCAATTTTTTTTCAAATAAACTAGTTGAAAATTCTAAATTAGATGAGGAAGAAGATAATCCCTGAGGGAATTAAGAAGATAAGAAGAAGAATAAACATTCCATCACCAAAATAGGAAGCTTCTTGATAAAGGATGAAGACTCATCAAATAATTATGATAATTAATACACTCTTTTTTATCATGTGGATAATGTTTTACATTTTTCAAATAGGGATGTTAATGGAGAAGAGAGAAAAAAACAAGAATGAGAGCTAAAAGGTTAGTTAGAATACTGTCTTCAATAGATTTCACAACTCAATAATGATAAGAGAATGATATATAATAAAAAGGATAAATAATAAAAAGTGAATTATAATAATGAAAAGAAATAATTGATTAAAAAGGATTCAACCTATATTGATGAAATCAAAAGCCACAATTTGAATATTTTTTAATAAGAAAATTTGAAATATGATCTTGAAGATAAGTTAAATTCCATGGAAGAAGATTTATTCAAGACACAATCTATTTTTTTTGAAAATAAAAATAAGTTTTATTAAGCTTAATAAGATTTTATAAAATCTATTGATATTAGATTAAAATCTTCTCATACTAGTAAAGACAGAGGATCAAAGGAAAAAAGGAAATACTATTCCTTTTCATCTTGAAAAACTATTATTTATAATGGTGTGTGTGTTCAATGTAAACCTAATAATATTCAAATAAAGAAGTATGAAAAGAAATCTCAACACTGTAGGAATAGAGGATTGTTCCAAGTAATCCACAATCTCCCTTAAAAGGAAGGATCTAGGTAGAAAATAACAACACTATCATAGACAAGTATGGAACCAGTTAAGGAAATCAAAATTCAAGGGATATTTTTATCATTATAAGGGGTAAAAATACATAGATTATTCATGTTAGTTTAATAGGTATTAACTTGGGATAAGGTAACAAAAAATGGGGATGTTTGGTGAGAAGCGGTGGATGAGAACTCAAAGCTAGAAGGTTGTCTCTAAAGAAGAGGTAAAATCTCATGAGATGTATTCCAAAAGTAGTGATTTGAAAATGTGGATAGTATGTGAAATGTGTGATAAATATGGGAATGTATCAAATAATTCAATGAATATTTTCTATTAATAATAATAAATAATAAAAAATTCACTTTAATCATAGATAAGTAAATATTTCATAGATCTAAAGGTAAATAAAATTTATTTACACAAGAATGATTTTGTGGTTGGAAGGAAAAATGTCCAAGGTTGAGAGGAAGCTATCAATCAAAGTGGTACCTCTAAAATTACAAGAGTTTCCTCTTTATTCCCTTAATATTTTTATGTCTTGTGCTAACATGTAGGTATTTGATGTATAATTATGAGGCTATCAGTTTTATAAAATAAATAGGACAATTTTTTATGGATTATCTCTTAATTGTAAATATGATAGGAGTGCATATTTTTGGGGGAGATCTATTATGAAGAACACTATCAAATCTAGAATTTCTGGAAAACTGGGAGAAATATAGAAATGAGTTTTTAGAATCAAATTTCAATCTATTTTATTTAATATAATTAACATATTTATCAAGGGGGAGTTTTGGTTGATCATTAGGTGAGAAAAGGGGGGATCTATATTTTTTTACCTTGAACTATGTTGATGGTGTGTTGAGATGTGTGTAGAAAATTCTTGTAAAATTTTATTATAGTTTACCCATGATGAGAAATATAATGTTTTTTTAAGAATAATATCACATGATGAGATTTTATATACAACTTAGATAACCTTGGTTATATCTCTCTTGTATTATATAATGGTTTAGTCCACATAGACTTAGAGTGGATTAATCAAAGGATCTTTTCTAAGGAACCTTTTTATATCATCTCTCTACTTTAAGTGTCAAAAGGTTGGTTAAGTTTTTTTTGAGAAGAAAAGATAAAGGACCCCATTATTTACTTTTTAATTTAATTATTAATAAGGTGGAGTAGGAATTTTAAAGATAAAAATGAGTATTGTTAATAAAATACAAAGGTTGAGATCATTGGGTTATAAAAGGATTATGTTGGATTTTTCAACAATGAGGTTTAATGTTTGAAGAAGACTATCTTGGAAAAGGATGAGGAGGACCACACCTTAGCACATGGAATAGAGTGATGATTTTTTCTAACACTATAAAGTCCACACAATAGTAAATGGACATGGTAAATATGAAGAATAAGCTAGTAGTAGGTCATGCCCATATCATAGGTCATGTGAGAATAAAATGCCCAACACGAGAAACCTTAACATGAACCACACCATATTGGTCCCTATGGAAATTATCTGAATCACCTATGAAATATGGTTCAAGCTAGATTAGGCATAATGGTGACCATGTTTTGTGGAAGAATAACTTCATTGAAGTATTAAATGTGTAAATCCCAAAATATCCAGTCCTACGTCATAGAGTTGGGCATGGTGTTTAAGATGTCATGCTATGTAATATGGGGAAATCCAAAATGACTATAGTGATGATCATGGTGTGATGAAGGATTGCCCATGAAATATGTGAAATAAGAGTATAACAAATTATAGTGTTCAGTGTGTATAGGGAAAACAACCATAGATTCTCCACTACATCATGGGGAAGGTAGTTTTGGAAGGTGACACATCAAAATAAAGAGAACAAACTCTAATGATACTTGATCGGTTTTTAATTTCTTCCATAATCATAGGAATTGGTTTTAGGAAAAAATTCTAACTGGATTTGAATGCGATGAGTAGCTATTATTTAAATTAATTTAATGTAAATAACTCAAATAATAATAAATAAAATATTAATCCACAAATCAATTACGGCTTGAATGCTATAATAGAGATCGTGGGAGTTATAGAGGAGTTATGGGTGGTTTCTTTTATGACCTATAATGCCCTGAAAAGGGGTCAACATAATTGGTATTTATGTTTTTTTCTATTTTAACATTGGAGAATTGACACCTAAAGGGTGGAGGGGGAAATATGAGGGAGTTCATGTAACCAGAAGAACTCTGAGAGTATTGGATACACCTAGTATCATGAAAATATTTGAGTGAGGATAAGCCATAAAATATTCAAAAGAAAGAGAATTCCTAAAAACTTGTGTATTCATGATGCTGAGGAGAATCTATATTTCACTATATCTGGAAGTATTTTCAAGTCTATTATCCATTATCAACAACTGTTGAAAATTTTAAAGAAAGAACATGTGCGGACCTATTGATTCATCTATTCAAGGAGGAGGACATCATTAGAGGTATTTCTTATTTTGATCTTCACTATTGTAAATTTTTATATTTTAGTGGACTCTAGAAGTGGTGTATACATAGTGTAATATATTTTATAAGATTTTTATTATATAGTGAAGAATCCATGTTTGTAGGACTAAAAAATATAGAGAGGATTAGGCATGGGTAGACGAACCTAGTAAACAATGTGTGCTTTGATCGGTATTTTTTTTATATATTAGGAAAGTTTGGGATATTATATTGAGTGGATCAATAACTTTCATTAGTTTAATAAGTTTATTTCAAAAGGGAGAAACTTGTAAAAAAAAGGATCACTAATTCATCCCTTCCCCTCTCAGTGAACTAATCGGGTCCAAATAAGCCCCTTCACTAAGTTTTCATGGAAAGAACCTTATTCACACATTGAATGAGGTTCAATTGAGGGAGTTACACTCTACCCTGGGAATTTCAGGCAATTAATTCACCCGATGAAATGGATTAATGGAATGAACCTTATTGGTCTCCTTGAGAATGGTCTCAGGGTGTGTGTTTTTTGATGAGGTAAATATTATCTTTTTTGGGTTAGAGCATTTCACCTTGGTTTCTGTTGAGTATTTTGGTGAATACACATTGGAAATAGTTTAAAATAATTAATTATAACTATTTATAATTAATTTTTGTTGTGTTGTGGAATAAGACAGGTTCTCGGGGAGATATCGGAGCTTAGACAGGTTCAAATGAGGCTCTATAGATCTTAGAAAGTATGGTAACTCCTTTACAGAGTTAAGTGGTCCCTTAAATATAATGTATTATTATTTTTTATTCATGTTTGTAATTTCCTACCCATATTTCATGGGACTAGGTAGATGGATAGGGGTTTAGAGGTCCTTGGGTAGAAGTGATATGATAGAATTCAATATCCAATTCTTCAAAAAAGTGTTATTTACCACTTAGGTGAATTGAGATTAACCAATGAATATGATTCCAAGGGGCTAGTCCATTTAATGAGTTTACATGAGACCTTGGGGTAGGTATCAAGGAATCAAAAAAGGTAGAAGTTTCCTAGAATGGTTTCCCTAAAGATAGTTGGATAGGAAGGAGAGGCCTCATCCTAGTAATAATGGGTGAGATGGATGTATATATCATTCTTATTAATGACACCCTTATAAGGGTGTCTTGAGGATTAGAGATTTATATGATCATGATGAGGCCTCTAGGGATAGATGTAAATGATGAAGAGATGGTTCCTCTTGGTGACAGGTTGAGTAGTCCCCCCAAATAGACATGAGATGATACCAAATTGTGTGTTATGGGTTGTTTCTAGGGACTTAACATGAGGTTTCCAAGGGTCTAATAGTGAGATGACTTGGGAAAGTCCCAGAGGCATCAAGATTGGGTTGGAATGTTACTCTTGAAAAGTATGTGGACTGGACTCTTGTGGTCTATGTCGTTGGGAGACTATGGGATATGAGGTCACCGATAGGTGATGAGAACAAATTGGTATTGATGAGAAGAGTCAAAGATGAGTTTGTAAGAACTTGGTGGATTATTTAATTAGAAAATTTAGATGTGATTGATATGAGAGGATATGTATACTATGAATAGATCCCATCTAACACTATGACAAGTCAGTGGGTGGTGTAATGGTTTGTTACCATATTTGTGTTTTTTGTTTCTTTTCTCATGTAGGAGACTATTTCTGGTGAGGGATAGAGTCCCAAGTCCTTTCCTCACCATGAGTGAGATGGATATGGTGGTACTTTTGTGATATGTATTTTTTGTTATGTGTGGAGACCGGGTCATTCATGAATCAGATGATTGGATTGAGCATGATAGATAACCTAAGAGTGAGATGGTTGGACCCAAGGATTTTATGATCAGACCACCATGAGTGTGATGAGGTCTCATATGTTATGTGATGTGATCATAGGATATAATTCCATAAGTGAGATGAATTATGTAATGAGTTATGATGTGGAATTATACAATGGTATGGGGTTAGTTATGGTATATGATGTGGGGTATGGATGGACCCTTCCTTGAGTGAGAAGGTATACATCAATTATTGGGAACATGACATTCTTTGTAAAAGGGATTGATCATGATGCTTGGTATAATAACCTTCTTTGAGTGAGTAGTGGTGAAAACCTGGACAACACCCTATCTCGAGTATTAAGGTGTAGTTTGGGTTTAATATAATGAGGTGAAGATGATGTGAATTCTGATATGGAACCAATGAAGGTATGATCGGTTGCCATGCTTTCCTTGTAAATATATAGTGACCTTATGTGTATGGAGTCATGGTATCCTAGTAAGCACATGATGTACAATGTGATTATGTGACATGTTTATTTATTTTCTTATTAATAAATTCATATAATGTAATATACTAGAGACACATTATAATAAATTTTTATGTTTTATTTCTCAAACCCCCATGGGAACCCTGATGGACTTGTAAAATATATCTTTACTTTCATGTTATGCACAAAATGTATAGTGGATTGGGCTGGAGAAATTCGAGGGTATGGATAGATTGGGTTTTTGTGAGACCCGGGGATGGAAGTGGGTCTATTGTACATAATTTTTATTTTATTTATGTTTATATGGTATTGACCCAATGGTCTATCAATGTATGTTTTTTATAACTGTGAGTCTATATATAATATTCCAATTAATATAGCACTATGTTGTTTTTGATTATGTGTACTCTGATGTTCATGCTATTGATGTTTGGTTATTTACATTATTTTATGACTCTGATTCAGGGGAATAGTCTACACATTGTATGTATTTGGACCACACCAATAGTTAGAAGAATTTTTCATATAGTGAGGCACACTTGAGGCCATGTGGCAGTCTAGATGAGATGGAAATTCTAGTTCAGTGTGTCATAAAGTGGTATTAGATGTTTTATTTTGTTTTACTATTTAAGGATATGGTAGATAAGTTTTCATTGAATGTGTCAAAGATTTTCATGGACTTTTTACTTGTGATTCATGAGCACTATTTTAGTGGGAATTCCTTGTTACCAGGGTGACAAGGTTATTAATCTTAGTTTTTGATGTTATCAATGAGATGTTTATTTGATATAATGGTTTTATAAGAGAGCTATTTGTAGTTTTTTCTCTTATCCCATTGCCAATAAGTCTATTTTCATGTATCATATTTGGAATTTAGGACTCACATGACACATTCCATATAATGTGTTACTAGTTTATTGATAACAAGGTTTGGTTGGTTAATGCATAAAAAACAACTAATATGATGTTTTCCTATATAAAGTGTTGGTGGAATTATAATTTACTGAGCCATCAACAGTTTTTTATGATGTAATGTCATGTGGATATTATGGTGGGAGGTTATTCTATGAAATAAAATCAATCTATTAATAATGAGATATATGGATACCCTTAGTGGGATGGTGAAAACATTTTATTCCTATGTGATGGATTGATTAAGTAATGGAATTATTGAGGTGTTATCTAAGGACGATCATGAATTTCTCTATGGATGTGAAATCCTTGAGGTGTTATAGATAAATTCATGAATGATATGCCTTGGGAAGTGGCATATAAAATGGGAGTGATATTGGTATCAAGGATGGGTTTTAGTAGGAAAAGATCAGTTGGATACTTATCCTGTTTTTTAAGGATGGTGGGAGTGTGGGATGATTTTTATAGTTCCAAAATGATGCCTATGTGTTAGTTGATCATATGGTTAGACTTATCATGAGTATGATGACATGGTCCATTGTACAATCCTGAAATACAGTGGGGCATGTTTAGTGGGTTAGGTAAGTAGGCCTAGATTCGACGAGAAATGACTAATGAGAGAATGGGTCTAGTTTCACGAATGGGTTATACAGAAGTTTACACATATTGAGCTTGGGTGAGATTGTTGTAGGATCAAGAGAAGGAATATATGATAGGTTTCTTAATGTACCACTCAACCTTTTGATGAGGATAGTGAGATTTAATGTGGATTTTCATGGAAGTCCTCAGTGTGCAAGGGAACATGCACTATGGGAATGCACATTGCATGTTTAGTTAACAAGCTGGCCAATGGGACTTATGCAGGTCAATTATAAATTGTCTAGGTTATGGATAAGACTTTGTAGTGTTGTGGAAGTAGTAAATTGGTGATATAATCATGGGTATGGGTTCCTGGGGATCGGTGAGATGGGAGATGTCCCTTATAGGTAAGAGGTGACTTCAGAAATAGACCAGGATACCATGGTACAAATGAACTGCATGTATTATTTGACATGAACTTTTAGCGATACATACAGATGTGACATTTTTGGGTTGAATATCAAGGATTGGTGTAACATAATCTACATGGTGGGGAGTTAACCATTGGCTATTTTGGGATATCATTCCTGCTAGGTTGGGAATGGGCAGTATTGGTGTTTTATGTTGTCACTTGGGTATGAGTGGGATGGTCATGACTAGTAATTACGTGCAGTAATAGATAGAGTGTGGGACATTGAGTTTTGGTTTTTTGTTCTATAAGGTAATGATAATGATGTTACTATGGTGGGTAACATCATATCAGTTGCAGGTAAGTGAACTTTGAGATCAAAGGGTTATGGAGGTGGTGAGATTGGTTAGTGGATGGTTGAGATAAAACTAGGATATTAGTGTGTGGGAGGATCCAATGTGATCTAGTTACTTAGTGAATGCCAGATTTAGGATTCATATACGATGTTGGTAAAGGTCAGTGCATTGGAATCTGGCTCATGATGGATTTTTTGTGATTCGAGGGTGAGTCAAATCAATGTTTTTTTAATGTTTGGGGTGGCAGTGTGATAGACAGTGTGGTTGGTTGGTGATACAATTATGAAATCACACTAGGATTTAGATTTAGGATTTAGTGTGGAGTATTGAACAATCTTGTGATGCCTTTAATAGTTAAGGTATCATTATTGGGTGGTTGGAAATTATTTTATGGGTGTTATTGAGTAGTTTTAGTAAGGCTTTCTAGAGAAGGTACAACTTGTGATTTTTTGTGGAATTGGATATGGTGAGGGGGAAACCATGCTAGGAGCATCATGTGGGACATAGTTTTTATAACAACCATTATCTTTATTAAACATTAATACATGATTTATTGAAAAATATTATACGTAACAAAACCCAGAAGATTGAGAATTATAGTGTCTTTTGGAATTAGGTACATTATATAACAATTTAAAATAGGAAAACATCATCTTTATTGAAAACTTCTTTAACATGCTCACACTTAAAACTGCATGGGACAACCTAGGGACATACATAAGAAAGGGGTTATCTATAAATCACGGTAAGGGGACAAGAATGGAATAATATAATACATGTTATACAATAGTCATATCAATGGGGAAATAAAAGGAATATGAATAATAAGGCATGATATAACATGATCATCATAACATGGTAAATGTGGAAACAACTTAAAAAACTGCATCATAAACATAGGTCGAGGATAACTGCTAAGACATAATGATGGAAAAAGTATCATAAAGGAATTAGGTTAAATCCATATCCCAACATGACGTCTCTTGATACTAAACATTACCCAATGCATTGGAGCGCTATATAATTCTAGTCACACCAATCACTTTCATTTTATTATCATGTTTAAGTGTGCCACGTAGATCATACAACATGGATTCATTCATTATCATATTTTATTACACAAATAATGAGTGTGTAATATATACATTTAAGTTACAAGTCAAATAATTATACATGTATAAAGGTGAATACCATTGATATAAAATGGCTATGGTAGTCACTAAAAAATTATTTTGGCATGGAAAATCACGATGATATTTCGGCAACATAACAACATCACTTAAAAATTTATAAAATGGTTTGATGGGAGAAAAATTGGTATATAATGATTTTAAAATAAATTGGAAAATAAGGAGGATATAGAATGACATATCCTATCATAATGAAATTAAGATAAAATATGTAAGGTAAAGAAGATACTTAAATAAAAAGGAGAAAGGAAAAAATCCCTTACTTGAGTGAATGACTCCAAATTATTGGGAGGAGCTTCTTGAGATATTGGGAGAACCTTGGGAGGAATATGGAGAGGATATGGAAGAGTAAGGATGTGCTTCAATAATTTTTAATGAAGAGAAGTGGGAGATTGAGTGGGTTTATATAGGAAATGAGTGGGGATTTCTTTAATACTTCTCAAACCTAGGTTTTGGACTCTATATAATAAAATAACCAAAAACAAAAACCTTACCATGGTTTTTACCCATGGTTTATGTAAAATGAGAGTGGTTTCCATTATTTTGTATGGAATAGGGAATAAATTAATAAAATAATACCCTTTCTTATGTGGATGTGATTCATACTCTTAAGAAATGATTTTAAAACCTTAAAATATATTAATGGTTTTGAAGGATTCATAATGGATTTATAAAAATAATAAAATAAACATAAAATATCATTATTTAAAAGTTAAAACATATATTTTTTCTTGGATACCCTTTATTGTATTTATTGTATCACTTTTTGGTCATTATGATGTGATAATAAACAAAGTAAATTTATACTATAATTAAATTTTATACAAAAATTTGACTGTCATAGAAAATTATTAAAAATTCACCATTAGATAATTTAACTTCTATGATTTCAAAACTAATATTTTGTTTACCTCAATATTTTTCTATATATGTGTATTTTTTCTTTTTAAGTAATAATCAACATTTAATGAGAAATATTGGGTTTTTTGACACTAATAGTTTTCCACCCCTTATAGAAATTACATTCGACTTCATAAAAATTATATGATAATTTATATTTGATATAAATTATTTAATAATAATATTTCATTAAAATATTATTTATTTCTAAAATCCACTAATTCATCAAAATAAATTCCTTAATTGAATTTTAATATTACCCAAAAATAATTTTTGTGTTTTATTGTATCAAAATAATAGTCATTTATAAAGTAAAAATAATAGGATGAAAATATATTCATTATTTTATACAAAATAATGTACATATTAATATTTTTAGGGTCTTAATACGTATCTATTTAGTACACTAGCAGACTCTCTAAGGGTAAGGTGCGTGACTATGAGACTTTCATGGGGTGGTTCGACGAACATGGGTTGGGTTGTGATATCGATGACCTTGAAATTCTCCCATAAATGGGGTTTCTCATACTTAAGTTGTTGGATCTCATATTGGTATTGACCAAGGGAAAATCACAAATATGCTATCTCCCTTGGAATATCTGATAAATGGGCTTCGTAGGGTACACTCATACTGGTTAAGGCCATCACTTCCTTTGTTCATGTCAGTTGGATTTGTTAAACCCCTATTTTATACTAATAATGTGATCACTATTCAATGACTATATTTTCAATGGAAATAATTCTTAAGAGTATTTTAAATCTAATATAATATATTAAAATCAAATAGGTTCATGTGTTTTCTATAACCATATTACATAATAATACATTTAATTAAATCAAAAGTGTAATTTTATTTATAGTAGTTCAGGTCATTACAATATTAATCCCTTAAGAAATTTCACCCTCAAAATTTTATTTTCACACATTAAAATAGATGAGGTCAACTCTGTTTTATCACTTTATCTAGTTCTCACATCGCTTCTTTAAACTTGTGGTTTCTCCACAACACTATGACAAGATGCATTGTCTTATTTTGTAGAACATTGCCCAAATGATCTAAGATTTTATCCGAATACTCTTCATAGGAAAGATCATTCTAAAATGGAACCACATATGTATTAAGTATATGTGAGGGGTCTGGTATGTACTTTATCAATTGGGATACATGGAATACACCATGTACCTGAGATAGGTTTGGTGGGAGTGAAATTTGGTAGGACGCTTCTTCGATGCGATCATGGATCTAAAAGGGGATAATGAATCTTGGACTAAGATTTCCATTCTCACCACTTCTCATCACTTTCATCCATGGAGATATATAGAGGAATACCATATACCCAACATCTAACTATAGGTCTCATCGATGGCTGTCATCATAACTCTTTTTTTACTCTGATCAGCCTTGATGTTCTGCTGAATGGTCTTAAAAATTTCCACTATTTCCTCAACCATTTTCGGACCTAGCTATTTTCATTCCTTAAATTCATCCCAACAAGCAGGTGGTTTACACTTTTTCCTATAAAGGGCTTCAAAGGGAGACATTTGGATGCTTTAGTGGAAAATATTATTGTATGAGAACTCAACCAAATGGATATTTTGATCCCATACTTCTTTAAAGTCAATTGATCATGCTCTCGACACGTCCTCAAGTTTGTATATAGTTCACTTAGATTGGCCATCTGTTTGAGGGTGATAATTCATGATGAATTTCAAATCTATATTTTCGTAATGTTGGAGAATTTTCCAAAACATGGAGGTAAATATTAGATATCGATAGGATAAAATCAATAGTGGTACTTCATACATCCTTACCACTTCTCCGATGTCTATACTTGTAAGTCGATATAGTGAGAAGTCCTCTCAAAAAGTAATAAAGTGTGATGTCTTTCTATGATGATCCACTATAACCTAGATTGAATTGTTTCCTCTAGATTTCTTCAAAATTTTGGTGAAAAATTCCATGGTTATGTTTTCTCATTTCCATGTAGGTATGGGTAATGGTTTCATCATCCCCTTATATTTTTTCCTTTACGAACTCACTTGATGACATTCAAGACATATTGATGTAAATTATGTGATCTTCTTATTCATATTGTCCCACCAATAATATTATCATAGATCTCAATACATCCTTGTTCTTCTAGGATGGATAGAGAATGTTGAACTGTGTGCATCATCCAATTTCTTCTTCTTTAACTCAATATTTTATGGTACACATAGTCTTGACCCAAATCTTACAACACCTTCTTCATTAACATTGAACTACGAGGATTTAACTTTTCTAATATTTTCCACTTTCTTACAAATTCTAATATAAGCTATTAGATCATCGTGTAACCTATCCTGAAGGGATGATTGAGAAATAATTTGTGAAATGATTGATGATGTTCCTTCCTTTATGATTCAATTTCTATCCTTTCTAAATCTAAGAAGATCTGATCCCTCTCAATTCACATCAATGAAAAAATTTATAGATCCTTTCTACTTAGAGCATCTGTCACTTTATTCAATTTCATAAGATGATAGTGGATTGAGAAGTCATAGTCCTTGAATAGATCTACCATCTTTATTAAATCATATTTAGATCTTTTAGTGTGAATATATACTTCAGGCTTTTGTGACCCATATATATATATATATAAAACTTCTCTCCAAAGAGATATTCCTACCATATTTTCAAAGTGAAGATCACTGTAGATAACTCCAGATCATGATTTGGGTAGTTCTATTTGTGAACTTTCAAATTACTTGAAGCATAGGCTATGAATTTTCCATTATTTATCAACACACAACCCAATCCTATCATCGAAGCATTGTTGAATACTATGAAAAGCTCTCCACTTATGGGTAGTGTGAGTACAGGTGTAGTGATAATCCTTCTTTTCAACTCATTGAATCCCTATTCACATTCATCATTCCTATAAAAATTAACTAACTTAGAAGTTATCTTGGTTATAGGGTTTGAAAATCATGATAAATTATTCACAAATCAATGATAATACCCAGCTAATCCAAGGAAACTATAGATATCTATCATAGATGTTGGAATCAACCATCCTTAAATTGATTTTGTATTTTAAGGGTCCATATATATACCATTTCATATTATTATATTCCCCAATAATGAGAAATTATTCGACCAGAAATCCCATTTTCTGTACTTGTCATAAACCTTCTCCTTTCGTAAGGTTTTTAGCACAATGCTCAGATACTCCTCATATTCCTCCTTGGTTTTAGAGAATATTAGAATATCATATATAAATACATCCACAAATTTGTCAAGGTAATATATAAAGACTCTTTTCATCATGTCCATGAATATTTATAGAGCATTAGTGAGTCCTAATGGCATTATTATGAACTTACAGTTCCCATACCTTGTATGAATAGTAGTCTTGGAGATATCCACCTTCTTCACCCTAAGTTAGTAATATCTCGACCACATATCCACCTTAGAGAACTATTGTACTCCATGTAGCTGATCTAACTATTAATCAATACATCTTAGAGGATACTTGTTCTTTATCATGATCTTTTTGAGCTCATGATAATCAATGAAAAGGCATATTAACCCATCCATCTACTTAAGGAAGAGGAATGATGAACCCCAGGGTGAAACACCTGGGAGTATGAACCCTTTATACAGACTCTATTATAACTTTTTCTTAATCTCCTCAAGTTCCACACAATCCATTCTATACAGAGTCTTGGAAAATAGTAACACCCCAGGTATAAGCTCGATTGAAAATTCAACCTCTCATTTGGGAGGAAGACTAGACAATTCCTCATAAAACACATCAACATATTCTCTCATAGTGGGCATGTCACCGAGGATTATATTTTCCTTAACATAAATCATTTAATCTAGATACTCTTGATTATAGTGAAATAATATTCGTTCTTGAGATATTGGTTATAAATAATATTCATCCTCCTCCATGAACTTGTATAGAATCAAAGGACGATTTTCACTATGAAGAGTGATTTCTTTATCACAATGATTAATGTTGGATCTATATAGGGAAATACAATATATGCCCATAATTTCATAAAATTACACCAAAGTTAGTTTCACAAGGTTTTTTGGGAAGTTAAACCCACAATTTTTGATATGGGAGGAGTTATATACTTGGGATGAAATAATTTCCCCATTTTCCATTTTCACCAACAACTCTACTTCCATGATTTTTGGTGGTGTTTAAATAGTTAATTTTTTTTTGTGATATAAAGAAATTAATAGAACCAAAATCAAATAGTCACTACCACAAAACTGGGTTTTTGCAGCGTCACCCATTAACAATGCTAAAAAAATCACTGATAAAGGGGGGGGGGGCTTTATTAGCGCTAAAAAAAGTACTATTAAAAGTGACCCTTTATCAATGCTTTTTTTAGCACTGATAAAGGCCCCCACTTTATCATCACTTTTTTTAGCGCTGTTAAAGGGGACCCCTTTATCAGTGCTTTTTTAGTAGCACTGATAAAGTTTATATTTAAAAAAAATAACAAAAAATAATAATATATTATTATATAAGTATATTTATATTGATATAAATATAAAATATATTTTTTAAATATGTTTTAGATTAGTATAAATAGACTATTACATTTAATATATAAGAAAATTAGTGAAAATGGATTTAAAATATTTTTAAAAAATATTGTTAATTAATAATTTTCTAATTATCATCGATTAATAATCATTTAATAACAGTTTGAAGACACAGAAAATCAAAAAAATTAATGAAAGATCTAAAATAAGTTGAAAATGTAACTCAAATTTCAAACAGCTATAACTTTTGATCCGGGTGTCCTTTTAAGCACTACAATATATCAAATTGAATATTGCAATGAGATCTACACTCTAGTGATCAAAGGGAGCCTTCTGTCACATTTTTCAAGGCCCAAAAGTCCTAAAGACCTCCAAAATTGAGTTTTTAGTCGAGATAACCCAATTTTTTAACATTCAAAGAGGTATAAATTCTATCCAGAAGTTCTATAGGCTTTTACCACATATCATATTGAATATTGTTTCATTTTATTCGATTTTACTGGTTGTGGAGTTGAAATAGACTTATGGATTAGAATTTATGGCCATTTTAACATTCTATTTCTTTTTAGATACATATATATATATATATATGTATTTCTTCACAAATATATATATATATATATATGTGTGTGTGTGTGTGTGTTGTATATATGTATGTATTTATTTATAAACACACATAAAAATATATATTTTATAATTTTATTTAAAACTAATATTATAAATATATATTAATATACAAATAAATATACGAATACAAAATTATAACTAAATATATATATATATATATATATATATATATTAATATATGAATAAATATATTTATATTAATATAACTAAATATATTTATATTAATATGAATCTATATTAATATAGAAATTATTATAACTATATATATATAAATAAATATAAATATATATTAATATATGAATATATATATATATATTAATATATGAATAAATATATCTGTATTAATATAACTAAATATATTTATATTAAGATGAATTTATATTAATATATGAATACATATAACTATATATATATATAAATAAATAGATATATCATAAAATAGAGAAAAAAACTAAATAGATTAGTGGTAAAGGTGTAGGTGCGCAAGTGGGGAGGTCTTGGGTTCGAGTTCGGGTGGAAGCAAGGAGGGGCGCGTGGGAAAGTGGGGGATGCGTGGGAAAGTGCAGTGCATGAGAGAGTGGGAGGGGGTCTACCTAGCACTGATAAAGGGAGGGGGGGTTAAGTGTTGTTAAAAGATCCCATAGCATTGTATTTTTTTTAACTTTTTTTAATTTTTTTTTGACTTTTATGAGCGCTAAAAAAGGGCTGATAAAATGAGTCTTCTATCAATGCTAAAAAAAGCATTGATAAAGGACATTTTTATCAACACTGATAAAAGTCACCTTTTATCAGTGCTTTTTTAGCGCTGATAAAAGGGTCCTTTATCAGCGCTTTTCTGAGCGCTAATAAAAAGGACCCCCTTTATCTTCGCCTCAATTAATAGTGCTTTTATAACGTTGTTAATGCCCTTTTCTAGAACTGATAAAGGCCATATTTGCAGTAGTGAGTGCATTATATATTTTTGAATAAATAACTAGCATACCTATCACCATTTGTTTTCATGACCCACCTTAGAAATTGTGATGTAAAATGCTCACTCTTTTTACCTTGGAGGTTGTTGGTTGTCTCTGAAAACCCTTGGGTTAGTGAATTAGTTTTCAAAGTTCCACGGTTACTTATAGTTGAAGCAATGAACAATTAACTAAGGGTTGATTGGATCATTCCTTTCCTCCATCTAAAGAGTGTGTTTCTCTTATAGACAATCACTAGCTAGGTGTCTTTCCTTCCCACACCTAAAGCATTTCCTTGCCCCCCTTTAGAAATTTCCAGGGTTCTTCTTTCTGAACCTTTAACAAGTGAGATGTTGAAATTTCATGGCACCATTATATTTCATCATTAGACCTCTATAATTAAACTATAATTTTTGATTCATATCCCCTTGATACCCTTGAGATTCACCAACCTCTGTCTCGACATTAAGGGAATATATAATAATTTATTCATAGCTATTAAAGTCTTAGATCACTATTGATTTTCATGGACTTGGTTTTAGACCACCTAAGAAGTTGTAAACCTTGCATTCAGGGGTAATGATGAAGATAAATTAATATTGTGAAAGTCTTTTGAAGTTTTCCTCATATTTCCAGATAGATTCTTCATCTTATTTCTTGAGGTAAAAGAAATCCCTTTATATTTTACATTGGAGAGTACAGGGAAAATATTTATCAAAAAATATTTTCTGAAATTCCATCCACCCCATGACTTTGATCTCTTACATAGGATTCATATTCTTGATCAATTTCTACCAATGATATTCTTCTCCATCCATACAGTAAATAGCCATTATAACTTTCTCTTTCTCAGGACATTAAAGGTTGGAGAATATATTCTCAATGGAGTTGATCCATTGTTCATTGATTAAGGGATTAGATGAACCATTGAAAGTTGGAGGCCTTTGTCACATAAAGGTCTCAATCACATATTGTTATCTCTTAGGGGGATTTGGGTGATCCTATTGATATAGGTTTATATTCATAACCAAAGTCAGTTGAGAGAGTATCATCACAATTTTAGTGATTCCCTCTCCCATCAGATTGGGTATCTCATTGGGGCAATATTCACATTTCCCGTCACATTTATTTTTTACCCAATTACTCATATTTCTATACATTATCTAGAATAAAGGTAAAATTAGGTGTGGGTATTTTTAAACTATTAAAAACATAAATGATAATTTAATGACATTAAATGGAGAAATTATAACTTATATTTATTTCCTTAAATTATGAATTTCTAGCCTTCAATCTATGTTATCTGTGATATATTACCTAACATATATTTTTATGGGATTTTTTTTGTTCCCCTTAAAAATTGTTCATAATGATCTTTTATTTTTACCAAAGTATGTCCCCTAGGAGTGTCACACTGAGTGAGTAGTAAGGATTGTTTTTGTGTACTAGGTTACACCGAGTTAGGCCTGATGCACCTTGTCAGAGTTGTTACCCCTAGGAACATCTATTCTAGAACCATGTCCACTTATAGTATAAAAATAGTGATATATTTTCTTGATAAAATACTTAATATATAATTAATTTTCTTTGTATATTTTCTTATACTTAGTTTTATCCCTAAGGATTTCTCTAGAGTTTTATAATCCTAATCCCAAAAATAATTAATGTTTTCCTTTGATATAAACTAAAACAACCCTTATCATTATCACAAATTGATACATGATTTATTAAAAAATATTTCACTTAACAAAGCATATAAGATAGAGAATTATAGTTTCTTTGGTAATTAGGTACATTACAAAATAATTTAAAATAGGTAAAACATCATCTTTATTGAAAACTTCTATAGAATGCTCACACTTAAAACTACATGAGATAACCTGGGAAAAAACATAAGAAAGAGATGATATATTAATAAAAGTTAGGAAAAAATCATGGAATAAAGTAATATATGTTATAAAATAGTCATATCAATGGATAATAAAACAAACATTAATAATAAGGCATGATATAGCATGATAATCATAACATGTGAAATGTGGAAACAACTTAAACTAATGCATCATAAACATAGGTCAAGGATAATTGTCAGAACACCATGATGGAAAAATTACCATAAATAAAAATATTTAACTCCCTATAACAACATGAATTCTCATGAGACTAAACATTACCCAATGTATTGGAGCACTATATAATTTTAGGCACACCCGTCACTTTCATTTCAATCTCAAGCTTAAGTGTGCCACATAGATCATACAACATGGATTCATTCATAATTATATTTTATTACATGATGAATGAGTGTGTAATAAATACATGTAAGTCTGAATTCAAATAATTATAAGTGTATAAATTTGAATAACCTCGATAGGAAATGGGTATGGTATTCACTATACTATATTTTTGTAATGGAAAATTGCGGTTAAATTTCAACAGCATAACAACATTGCTTAAAAATTCATTAAAATTGTTAAAAAGAGAGAAAGGGGTATCTCATAATTTGGAAATCAATTAAAAAGTAAGATTGATATGTAATAACATATCTTATCATAAGGAAATGAATATTAAATACATAAGGTAAAGATGATACTTGAATAAAGAGGAGAAATGATAAGATCTCTTACTTGAGTGTGTGACAACAAATGCTTGGGAGGAGCTTCTTGAGATCTTGGGGGAACCTTGGGAGGAAAATAGAGAGGGAGGGGGATAGTAAGGAAGTTATAAAAGGATTTTTATTGAATAAAAGTGGGATATTGGGTGGGTTTATATAGGAAATGAGTGGGTATTTCTTTAATATTTCTCAAACATATGTTTTGGAATCTATATAAAAAAATAAACAAAACCAAAAACCTACCTAGGGGTTTTCCCATGGTTCCTGCAAAATTAGAGTGTCTTAAATTATTTTATAAGGCTAAGGTCCAAAATTAATAAAATAACACCCATGATTATGTAGAGGTGATTCATATTCTTAAACAAATGATTTGAAAATATCAAAATATATTAATAGTTTTGAAGGATTCATAATGGATTTATAAAATTAATCAAATAAAAATAAAATATGATTATTTTAAAGGGAAACACATATTTTTTCATGGAAACCCTTTATAATATTTATTACATCACTCTTTGTTCATTATGTGGTCATAATACACAAAGTATATTTATATGATATTTAATTTCTACCAAAAAATTTGATTGTCTCAGAAAATTATGAAAAATTAACCATTGGATAATTTTGATTATCTAATTAAAAAAATAATATTAATTTTATCAAAATATTTTTCAAAATATTTTTATTTTCACTTTAAAAATATGAATCGACGTTTATTGAGAAATATTGGGTTTTTGGAAAATAATAGTTCTCTAAGAATTATAAAAATTACATTTGACTTCATAAAAATTATATGATAATTTATATTTGAAAAAAATTATTTAATAATAATATTATATTAAAATATTATATATTTCAAAAATATATTAATTCATCAAAATAAATTCTTTAATTATATTTAAATATTACCCAAAAATATTATTTATGTTTTATTATATCAGAATAAAAATAATTTATAAAGTAATAATAATTTGATGAAAATATATTCATTATTTTATAAAAAATAATGTACATACTCATATTTATAGGGTCTTGTTACATATCAATTTAGTATAATAAAAAATTCTATAAGGGTAAGGTGCGTGACTTTGAGACTTTCATGGGGTGGTTTGGTGAACATGTTTTGGGATATGATCTCGATGAGCTTGAAATTCTCCTATAAACGGTTTAGATCATGCTTAAGTTATTGGATCTTAGTTTAGGATAGGTCAAGGGGAAAACCCAAAGATGCTATCTCCCTCATAATCTTCGATAAATGGGCTTCATAGGGAACTATCCTACTATTTAATCCAATCACTTCCTTTGTCTATGTCAATTGGTTTGGTTAAAACCCTATATTTATACTAATAATGTGACCATTGTTCAATGAATATATTATTGAGAATATTGATTCTTAAAGGATTTTTAAATCTGATACAATAAAGTAAAACCAAATAAGTTTATGTGTTTACTATAACCAAATTACATAATAATACATTTAATTAAATCAAAAGGGGGATTTTATTTATAATAGTTTTGGTTGTTATAGTTGTAGTGGTTTAGGGGCTAGAACAATGTTTTCTTGGTGTGTAGTGAGTGGATTTGGGCATTGTGGTTAGAGTTGGACAATATAATCACGTTTGGAATTTTATTGTAGAACATGGTTTCTAGATAGTGAATTGAAAAATGTGGCACGTTTGATTTTTTTTTTAGAGGATGAACAAACACTTATCAAGGATGATAATTCATATAATGGTGATTTTGTAACAACCTAAAAATTTCTGGGTCATTATTTTGAGAGGGAATATGATTTTTTTTGATTAGTTTGGGGGGGGGGTTAATTTGATAATTGGGACTCAAATTTAGATTTTGAGTGTTTGGAATTACATAAATGAATTTTATAGATATTTTATGAGGGTAAATGGATTCCTTGAGAGTTTCAGAGAATATAAAAGTAGTGGTTGGGTGGTTGGGCGGTAAAAAATGTAGTAATGGTCCATTTATGAGGTGACAGGGTGTTCACACTGTGATTATCTTTCATTGTGTGCCATTCAGGTCTCTAATGAATGTGGGATAGGGAAGTATACTCTACCATTCATTTTTCAAGGCATAAACCATGTTTATACCTTGAATGAGGTTCATTTGAAGGAATTCCCATCTTCCTTGGTCCTTTTAGTCTATGAATACACCCAATGAAAGGGTTTCAAAGAGTGAATACTATTTTTAATGCCCTAAATGGTGCCAAGGTGTGTGTTTTTAGATGAGTTAAATATCATATTTTCTAGGTATGGGTGTTTTTTATTCAAGGGAGAGGAGAGCTCTGAAGTGGACATTTCTTGACCGATTATACCCTCCCACATTCCTTATTTGATTTCCCATAGCTTGGGGTGATTCTGAGTGAAATGTGTTGATAGTTAGAGGTAAGTTCTTATGACATTGCTTCTATTTGTGGTTCACCTTGGTTGTAACTGATTTCAGTTAGATTTTATTTAGTGTTTTAGTAATGATTTCACTAGAGCATGGTGAAATCATCCGAGCATGATGGGGATTTCATGTGCAGTGACTAGAGGAGGAACCATAAGCATGATCACTTATTTTTTTTCCTCATTTAAACTTAGGTAATTCGTTAACCTAATTAATTTAGGGTTTTGGATTATATTAGATGAAATTAATATTTGGATGGGTATAGGGTGATTGGGAATTTTCCCACTATGTCACCAAGGATGTTCTATGGACCTTCCATGGGTGGTTGGTCAAGGTTTCAGTGCGATGACAATGCCCAGTGAGTTTTCCCATGATTATTCATTTGTAATTTTTTGACATGATTAATTATACTTTTTTATAATTAATTTATTAGGGAAATAAGGCATAATATAGGTTCTTGAGGTGATTTAAGATCTTAGATGAACTTGGCTGAGTTTTAGTAGATCTTGGAAAGGATGGTAACTCCTCTACAGAGGTATATGTTCCATTAAATATAAATTCATATACTTTTTTATGCATTGGTGTTCTTATTTTCATGAATTAATGATAATTATTAGATAGATAGGGACTGAGAGGGCCTTGGGATGGAGGAATAGGATAACATTCAACCTATTTTTTTAAATAAGTACTCTTTAATAGTTATTTGAAATTTGATTGCACATCAACTATATCTCTGTAAGAACACGATTCTTATTCTTGAGGTATGTGTTTCTTCTTTTCCTTTTCCTTAAGTGTTTTTGAGAAAACAAGAGAAATGGGGAAAAATCCCAAAATTTGGGGGTACAAGTCATGTACTTTTCCACACACCATGTATTGTGGCCATGTGGGATGAGTATACAGGGCATGTAGGCCTGTTGGCGATGAAGGGTGTAAAAACTAACTACATGTCATGTACTTAGTATATACACACCGTGTAATCAGTCGGCAGGTGAATAGTAAGGCGATGGGAGTAGTCGCCAGCAGAACAATGGTACATGCCGTGTACTTAGTACAACATGCCATGTAATCAAGTCATCTGGTGAATAGTAACGTGGTGGAAAGAATCCGTCAGAGGAACAATTAAAAAAATGGAAATTACACGCTGTGTACTTGAGATTACACTCCATGTAGTTATGTTTTTTTTATTAAAAATAGGTAGTAGCCTCCTCTTTCAATAGAGGAAGATTAGAACTCAATGAGAGCCACAGGAGAGAAGGCCAGAACTTGGAGGAGCTCCTGACCGCACACCGGGACTCCGATTCCTTTGTCGTCAATCTCGTTTGAACCGTGCGAGTGAGTTCTTATATCTTCTTAAACCTATCATTCCAATTATTGACCTAAGGGAAGTTATATGGGTTTTACTGCGTAATTTTTTATCCCATATCTACGTCATTATCGGTTGATTCAGGAGGCATCGTTCATGTATATCGATCAGAGGAGATCGAGGTAGGTGGTCTGGTGTTTATTTTCAATTTTTGAGTTGTTTTTGTGTACCGTTGTGCTATGCACCCATGTTTGGGGTGTCATATGGCTGAGGTCATGACGGATTAAATACCTATAATTTCATAGGTAATCTTTTGATTATGTATAAATTACTATTTGGGATCATTTCCTTGATCTAGGGCCACCCCGTGGGTGCGTTTCCCTTGTTTAGTCGTTTGTCTAGTATACCCGTGGGTATGCCATTATTATAGCATGCTTTGAGTTTTCTTGAGAGAAAATGTATATAAATTGCTTGCTTATGTGTTGGGCTCGGCCCAACTACTTTCTTAGCCCGAGGGAAGTGTTTTGCTTAGCCTGAGGGCAGTGTTTTGATTGGCCCGAGGGCAAGGTTCTGTTTAGCCTGAGGGTAAGGTTTTTTTAGCCTAAGGTAAAGGTTTTGTTTAGCCTGAGTGAAACGTTTCATATGCATAAGGGCAATAGCTTCCATGGTTGAGGGCCATATATTGTAATCCCAAGGGCAATATTCATTATGCCTGAGGGCAATCACTTGAGGGTTTCAATTCTGGTTACCCGAGGGTAAGGATTTGCTTGTCTGAGGACACAGTTTATTTTGAATATACACTGTGGTGGTTTCTTATTTTATACTTACCAAGATAAGGCACAGGCTTGGTATTGTTATTACCTTATACTTGTTAGATAGCCTGATGTGGTTTTTTCTACGGCATTGTATAAGAGATTGTTGGTCGATTCCGGGTCTTAGGAACTTATAATTCAATTATATTGAATTGTTAAATAATAATTAAATGGTAATGGAACTGGTAGGAGTAGCTTCTTTTGAGCACTTCCTAGCTTACTATACTTCTTTATTTCATACAGCTGTTACACATTTTTCACTCACATTTGGGCACGAGCCTTTGGGGGTTGCCTACTGGGATTTATTTCTCACACCCTTTTTGGGTTATGACTTGGGCCCAAATGGATTATATTGATATAGGTGTTGATAAGAGCAAGAGTCCCTATACAGTTACTTGATTATTGCAGAAGAGTAGGAGAGCATGGGATAGAGCTTAGGCTTGTGATGCTGCTGAGTTCCTGCTGCACTGTTTTGTTTTACTTTTTGTACTTGTACCTTGTACTGTATTGTTTTAGATTGTAGTGTATCCTATTTTGGATACTTTCTTAGAATTAGGAACATATTGCATCATCATATATATGACTATTGGTCATCTTTTACTTCAGTACCATTGTCCATTTCAGCTTAGTATTGTTTAGTGCTTTCGCTTTTGGTATGTTTGTTTTTTCTCCACTTCGATACACTTTGACAAATGAAGGCATAATTTCCACACTATTAGACCTAGGCCCTCTCTACTAGTCAGCATCCTCTGGAATTTAGGGAAATGCGCTTGAGGTCATGTGACCAACCAGGTTCGGGGCACTCGTGGTGTGGCACCCGGATTCAGGATGTTACAAAGTGGTATCAGAGGGTTTATTTTCTCTTGAATTACTATTTGGAGCCTTTATCCAGGGATAGGAAGGAATAGGTACTTGGTACTAAGCTGTGCCTAGAAGTATCTAACCCATGTACAGTGAAAATCCAATCTACCTTGTTTAATTGCAATTTTTTTTGTTTTGTAATTTTACAGTTGATTTGATTTTCACCGTTGGGTGACATACTTTTGGTGTGCTGTTTATATTTTTATACTCGGGTTCTATTTAGTTGCAACTCGATGAGATGAGGGTATGACATCTCATGCATCATTTTGGCACATGTTAGAATCACATTCCATGCATAGTTTCCATGCCATGTAAGTGTATTAGAAATTGCATGTTGTTGTGATAGATGTTGTGCTAGAAAATTCATGTTGTTGTGATAGGTACCTTGATAGATATTCCTACTATTGATAGGGTAATGGTACATGTTATGGTTGGGTTTATGGACGCTAAACTTTGGTTCCTAAGAAGTATGGCCTCTCTTGGACCAGAATTTAGCGGATCACAATCCAGCTTTTTATACTATAATGTGAAAGTTCGGGTGCTAAAATTTGGTTCGTGGGGAGTATGGGTCCCCACAGATCAGAATTTGGCACAACGATGCTTGAAATTTAAGGAAAAAGGGGCTATGGAGTAGTTTCTGAGGTCTACTATCCAGAAACCCAGACAACACAGCGTGTGGTTCTATGAGCACATGCCATGTACTCTTTTGTTCAGGAAGAAATGAAATTTTTTTAAGTACACATCGTGTAACTTAAGTACACGCCCTGTAGTCTCTAACCATGTCATAGGATGTGTAGGCAGAGACATGGGATGAGAAAGTTCTTGTGGAAACATGCTTTGTACCACTTGTGCACGTCGGGTCGTGTTGAACCGGTGTCCGACCATGTCACTAACAACACAGACAAAGAAATATCCGCTTAAACACACCGTGTCACTTCCAAACATGCCGTGTAGTGTAATATGGAAATCCAGATGTGTAACTAACATCACAGGTCAGTGTTATCCTTTCTAGTATACACCATGTCCATATGGAACATGCAGTGTAAAGTGACATGTGTATCCAGCCATGTCTTGAACAACATGGGTCGGTGAAACTCGTCTAGTGCACACAGTGTACCTTCGGGACATGCTGTGTAGTCTTGACCAGTGAGAGACCGTGTAGACTTGGCCGTGTGGCTAGGGAGACAGAGTGGTGTACACACCGTGTGCAGGTGTAACACACCGTGTACCTAGGGTTGAGACACGCCCAAGCCGACATCATAACACGACCATGTAAGGGCCTAAGGGAAAATACTATGTAAACCTTATACAATCCATGTAGTCTCATTAAAAAGAGAACTGTGTGGCTTAGCCATGTAAAAGGACTCGAGCAGGGGAAGAAAATTCAAGTACACACCATGTGTAAGGACAACATGCCATCTGTTTGGGGTGTTACACGACCTGTTCTGGCAGAAGTACACACCCATGTGAAAGACTTAAGGGAACACACCGTGTAGTTATTATACATGCCATGTAGTCTTGTTTTATAAACCTTGAATGTTTTCTTTATCCTGTTACCTTATTATGTTTCTAGTTCCTAGTCCCTGATGATCTTAATATAAGGCATGTGTTTGACCTTGTAGAGTCATGCCGCCGAGATGACCACGAGTTGTTCGCCAAGAGAGTGACAACGATTATATTCAAGAGACTTTAGGACACAGGATACTAATGGATCCTCCAGTAGTGCTAGATGAGGAATCATCCATTATACAGGACGCAGGCATGGATGCACATTTCCATGAAGGCTTCATACGGTTCATGCAGACCTTCTAGGGAGCACCACTGATTGCCACATCTATGGAAGTGCTGACACGTATATTTCAGCAGCAGCATTCGACTACGTTTTCATGGGATGATGGACTGTAGGATGCGGAGTCATGGTTGGGTTCTATGTATACAATCTTCGAGCATCTGGAGACACCTCCTAGGAGGAGGGTCAAGCTCACTACTTATATTCTGCGTGATTCCGCCAAGAGATGGTGGAATGTTACTACCCAGACTGAGCATCATAGAGACATGGTGTGGGAATAATTTCCGACAGTCTTCTATGAATTATTCTTTCCATAGATGCTAAGGGAAGATCAACCTCAAGATTTAATGAATCTACAATAGGGCTCCATGTCATTGATGGACTATTCTTCCCACTTCACCGAGCTACAACGTTTTGAACCTATTCTAGTGGGTGATGATACGTTGAGGGCTAGAAACTTTGACGATGGTCTTTGATATGACATATGAGCATTGGTGAATGTTTTCAGGTTTCCTACAGTGCATGCTATTGTGAATTAGATACTGATTACTGAGAAGAACCTGTGATAAGCTAGTGGTGCGGGCCAGGGATGGTTCGACACCAGTTTTTTGGTACTATTTCTACCAGTAAGAGGAAGAGGCAGATGGATTTCTCTCACGGTGGTGGTACTAGCCAGAATAATTCTTCAGGTGCCCAGATAATGTGCTACTAGTGTGGTAAAGAGGGGCAAAAGAGACCTCAGTGTTCCCATGAGCCAGTGGAGTGCTGAGATTGCAGCAAGATGGGTCATCTTCAGAGTTTTTATAGGGTGTTTCCACCAGTGACTAGTGAGAGGGGTTCTGTGTAGACTCCTTGTGAAGGAGCTGGGCCAACAAATTCTTACCAGTCAGGGAATTGGAATACATTAGGATGTTTAGGCCGAGTTGGGGGTCGTGGCCATGGTAGCTAGACACCGAGATCTCAGAGACAGCCGGGCGGGTCAGCTTAGGGTATCCAGGCTGTGTCATAGGGCCACGACACTAGGCAGGAATATGTAGTGCAACAGACCCAACAGGAGTAGGATTTAAGAACTTCCACTATCAGAGGTACTATTCTAGTTTCTTCTGTTTTATCTTCAGTACTTTTCGATATTGGTGCTACACATATATTTATATTTGTGCCCATTTTGGAGAGCCTTGGGCTCTGTGTTTCTTCTTCTTCTTCTGATATTATGATTCTAGACATTCTATTGGGAATTAGAAAGGCATGTGTGCATCAGTTCAAGGAGTGACAACTAGAGGTTGATGGGTGTCACTTTCTATGGAACCTCTATGTCTTAGAGATGACGGGCTATGATGTCATTATCGGGATGGACTGGTTGGTACCCTTTTGAGCCTTTGTGGATTTCTATCATCACAGGGTGAGTTTTACATCACCAGAGGGCAGAGAGTTTCTATACAAGGGTGAATGGGATGTCCAGGAGAGACGAGCTGGACCCGAGCATTGTTGGCGAGGTGGAGTGATAGCCCAGATTGCGAGTTTATATCTGGATGACCGGGAAACTTGTCAGAAGGATTTACCTCCAGTGGTAAATCATTTCAGGGATGTCTTCCAGATGACTTTTTAGGTCTACCTCTGGAGCGAGAGGTGTACTTCTCTATTGAGCTTGTGCCAGGAGCGGCACCAGTGTTCATTCCTCCTTATAGGATGGCTACGCCAGAATTGAAGGATCTCAAGAGGCAGTTAGAGGAGTTGCAGGAAAAGGGTTTCATCTGACCTAGTACTTCTCATTGGGGTTCTCCTATCCTATTTGTGAAGAAGGAAGACAGTACCCACAGACTTTGTGTGGATTATCGGAAGATGAACCAGTAGATGGTTAGGAACTGATATCCTTTACCAAGGATTGATGATCTTTTTTATCAACTTTAAGGAGCACGAGTGTTCTCGAATATTGACTTGAGATCCGAATATCACCAGTTGCGCGTTGAACCATCGGACATACCGCTTATAGCCTTTCAGAGCAGATATGGTCTAGACGAGTACTTGGTCATGCCGTTCGGACTCACAAACATTCCAGTAGTTTTCATGGCTCTGATGAATCATGTGTTCCACCCATATCTGGATTCTTTTGTGGTAGTATTTGTAGGATCGAAATAGTGATGTAGATGCTCAATATACAAGAGGGGGGTGAATTGTATACTTTAAAAATTCCTTTGGAACCTTTAAATTTAGTTACGAATAACTATGTTTTACTTAAGCAAAGGAAAGGGATAAGTTTAACAAAGTTAAACTAAGCAAATTCACAACACCTCTAACACCGAATGAAAACTTGGAAAGAGATTCCGAAAGTAGGTTCCAGAAATATGGTTCTGGAAATTGAAACTTAATAAAAGATTACAATATGAGATTCTACCTTAAAGCATATAGAATCTAAATGAGACAGAGTACAAATAAGGAAGTATAAGAAAGTTATACTTTCCTTACAATGCAATATGCAACGGAATATAAACATGCAGTAGAACTACAAGTAACAAGATATAAGTCTTTTAACCCAAAGAGAAGGGTATCCAACAACCTTGGATAAAGGTCCCTTGATTTATAATTTCAAGCAAGTCTGTCTTACCCACACCAGGGTAAGCCCTCGATACAAAGATCAGAGTCTCTGTCTTGCTATCCCCGCAAGCCCTCAACTTCAAGGTAGTTGGCAACCTCTGTCTTCCTCAGCAAGGAAGCCCTCAACTTCAAGGTAGTCGGCAACCTGTGTCTTCCTATCCCCGGAAGTCCTCGAATGTAATCACCAACATTCAGAGTCGCACGAAGCTTTGAGAGTTAATAAGAGCCCCTCTCTCTAGAAATCACTTCAACAGCATGTATGCACAAAATCAAGTTATTCATCTATATCGAGCTCTTTCAAATGAGCTCCTATTTATAGGTAAGGTCGGCTCCTTATCCAACGGTCATATTTTCCTTAAATATCGGAGGGACCTGTACACGTGTCACTTAAACAACGGTTAGTTTATAAAAAAATAGACGACATCGTTTTATAACAAAACAAGTGTAACAGAATGTACGACACCGTTTAAAATCTAACTCAAAAGTTCGGAGTGAATGTTCGGAGTGTAAACAAAAATAATTTTTCGGAGTCTAAATAAATACGGAGCATATAAAACAAAGATGATCAGATTCTGTTTAATAGCTGAATTCGGAATGAGAATTCGGAATGAGAATTTATCATCAGAATTCGTAATGAGAATTCTTCATCAGAATTTGTAATGAGAATTCATCATCAGAATTCGTAATGAGAATTCTTCATCATAATTCATAATGAGAATTCTTCATCAGAATTCGTAATGAGAATTCCTCATTAGAATTCGGAATGAGAATTCGTCATTAGAATTTGTTATGAGAATTCATCATCAGAATTCGTAATGAGAATTCTTCATCAGAATTCGTAATAAGAATTCATCATCAGAATTCGTAAGGAGAATTCATTGTCGAAATTCATAAGGATTCGTATCCTGAATCTGGAGTAAAACTGTATCCGGAATTCGGAATGAAACTTTATCACAGTTCTCATTCTGGATTTCGGAGTGAAACTTTATCACAGTTCTTATCTAGAATTCGGATCCTAAAACAGAATACTTCATATCAAAGTTTTAAGAAATTCCGAGAAAGTAGAAATGAATATGAATCTTATACTTAAGAAAAATATGGATGAAAATATGATAAGGATAATTTTTCTTACAAAATCGATTTTCCTTTTAAAAGTAATTTTTCTTATAAAATCAAATTTCCTTATAAAAGCAATTTTCCTTAAAGATAAGGTGTTTGTGATTTTCAAAACAAGAAGTAATGGAAAAGTCAAAAGGGAAACCTTATTGACTCAACAATCTCCCCCTTTTTGGAAAGCACAAACATCCTTACGAAAAGTAAATTCTAAGAAGAAAGAAAAACATTAAGGCTTATCTCCCTTTGCTTTAAGGAATTTGATGAATACGACTAACTCCCCCTTATGCTTTGAAACTCTAAGGATCGTATTCAGATTTCCGGAGTGATGTTTCATTATGAATTAGAAAGTCTTCTTAAATGAAAAACTCCCCCTTAGATAAACTCTTGTTAGAGTTTTTTTTCTTTCTCACCCTTTGTTAGGATTCTTTTTCCCTTTCATGAGTTCTTTTCCTTCTCCCCCTTTGTGATTTTTAAAAAGAATACAAGGGAATGGAAAATATAACAAAGTACCTGAAATATTAGTAGTAACAACAAAAAGAAACGAGAAAGCACAAATTTTTCATTAAGTTTGAAAATTTCAACAACAAAATAGTTAAGGTACAACAAAAGATCGGATCTGTCTATTTTGGATCTTTTTCCTTCGCCGTGAGACTCTTAAGAATAGTCTTTACTTTCTTCAAGTCTTTATGGTCTTCTTCGGCTTGCTTCTCTAAGACCACTATTTTTGCACTTTGAGCTTCAATCTTTTCTACCTGGGCTTGAATCTTTTCTTCCTGAGCTTTGATCTTTTCTTCCCGAGCCTTCAATTTCTATTGAAACTCAATCCGATGATCCCTTTCAAACTTCCAGTTTTTAGAAATAGAATTCAGCTTCCCATTCAGATCTCTGACTTCTTGAATCTGAAAGTTCTTTTCATCTGTCAGCTTCTCTTCAAAGGAAGACGTCAACTCATTTATCTTCCTGTCCTCTGTCTTAAAGGCATCTTTGAAATTGTCTTGGAATTCATCAAAGAGTCTCATCTCTTCTACAGTCTTCCTCGACCAGTTTGTCATCCTCTTACAAGATTTTCTATGGGCTTCGTAGCCAACAAAAAAAGTTTTGAACTGAGCCTCAATCTCAACGCACTTGTCCATAACCATAGATATGGAGTCTGTTTTCTGATTCAAAGCATGTTGGAGCATCTGGCATCTTGAATCAATGCTTAAGAAGGTCGGAATAGAACCTACCAGCTTCTTTAAAGATTGAACAAAAAAGTCATGCCCCAATGAAGATGACTCTGAATCCGAGACTCTGCTTAGAGAATTTTCTTCTTCAACTTGTTCAAGCTTTCTCTTTGAAGAGCTACCAACTTCCTTTCTCTTCACCACTACTGAGCTCGGAGTATCAGCAAGAATTTTCTTTCCCTTGTCTGTTTTCAGAATGGAGTCCTGTTCCGGAGTTCTCTTCTCACTATCAGAAACTTGGACAACATTGTCTTCCTCATCAGAAACTTCCTGAGCACCAACTTCTACGTTTTCCATCTGAGCAATATCATGTAGAAGTTGTTCTTCTTCTGCATGATAATCTACTTCTTCTTCTCCTCTCACTTCTTCCATTGTTGGAGTGACTAGCTTCGAAGATTCAGCTTCTGAAGTTCAGATCGATAAGTGTTCTGAAGGTGTCCCCTTATAATCATCTACTTGTTTCAACACATCTCCGGTTTCACCACTTCATTCAGCAACATCTTCTTCTTCTTCCACTTTCTCAACCTGCTCAGCTTGCTCAACAGGCTTAGCTACTGCCTCTTCCGAAGCAACAAACTCTCTTCCTGGAGTCTCAGGTAGAGATTCCAATGAAAAGGATCTCAGAACAGGAATGTTCGCAGAAACCATTTCATTGAACTTCAACAAATCCTGAGCTACCTCAGCCTCAGACATATTCTTATTAAGCTTCTTTTCTTTCACTTGTTTTTCTAGCTCATCCGCAGTTTTCTCCTTCAAGGCCTTAGCCTCTGCAGGGTCCAAGCCAAACTGAGGTTCCCTTTGCGCTCTCTTCTCTTTCATTTCCCTCCATTTAGAAACTAACTCATCTGGGTAAGCTTTCTTCTTCTTTGGTTTTGGAGGTGCGGAATGAACTTACTTAGACTTGGGATTCTCTGATTCTACTTCCACTTATTTTAACTTTCTCTTCCTTACTGGATTAGAGGATTCCGGATCAGCAACTTTCGGAACTGTTTCTTCTTGAGCAGGTAGATCAATAAACTGTGCAGACTCCTTGTCAAAGGCTACATCCATTCTTTTGAGTGTACCATCACTCACCAGCATAATATTGAAAACTATTGGCTTAGATTTTCAAGCCTCCTTGAAAGACTCAAGGCACCGAACTATTAACTTGTAGAAGATTGCTGGATACATTATAATCTGAGCTCTCAGATTCCCTTTCTTCAAATTCTCAGGAGTGATAAGAGTGTGCTTCATCAGGTTAAAATTCCTCAGATTTATCAGAAAATCTAGGATGTAGATCTCACTCGTCTTCAAGCTATCTTTTTCACCTTTCCTCGGTATGATAAGACCCTGTACCCATAACTCTAGAATCCGGAAATTTGTAGATAAACTAGCAATCTTCGGAGCCTTGTGATCAGCCAGTCCGAGAGTTTCTAAAGCTTTTTCCTTGTCGAAGCTACCCTTAGAATCCGGCAAGACATGAGATATGAACTAAGCTTCACCTTAATTATTCATCCCTACCAAGCTAGCTGCCCTGGCATATGAAAGTTTATAAGTCTTACCATAAGACTTAAAAGACAACTTCTCCCTTCCATCTTCCTTAAGAAAAGAAACTGTTTCATAGAACTCTATAAGAAAATATGAATACACTTCATCTTGATTCCCAGGTTTTGACACCGCAACATCTTCCCAACCATTAAGCTTGATATTCTTGGAAATAAGAGAGTCGTACTTGTTGAAGAAATTCGGATGGACCAGCCTCTCTCTATAAACTAACCATTGTGAAATCGGTTTGGAGGATGACATTTCTTGAGAAGCTAATTCCACAGACATTCAGATTTGAAGACCTCTGAGAAGTTCGGAACGGAGAAATCTGAATTTCAGAACGGACTTAAATCAGAGAGGCAGAGCTTCGGGACGCGAGAGCTTGAAAACCGATGTGGGACAACTATTTGGGTCCCCTTTATATAGGCAATGAGATGACGGTTCATCTTCCACGGTTGATTGAACGGTTGTGACAATCTGAGATCAGATCTGACGGTTGAAAACCAATTCTCATGAAAACTTGAATCCGATATTTTTGAGGTTTTATTACAACAAATATCTAAGAAAATTATAATCCAAAAACAACATATAAGAAAATTCCAGCAAGAAAAGTATGACTACAAAAACTTATGTAAAGAAATCATAACTTTCGGATTGGATTAGGAAGATTATTCGTAATTGGTAACTTACTTACAAAAACTACGAAAAAATATTTATTATGAAAAGACATAGTTCACAAAACTAAAAAAAAACTCAGTACGAAAAAAAATTCATCATAAAATTTTAAAACGAAAAACTCTTCATGAAAGATTCGGTACGAAAATCCCGTTATGAAAATACCAGTACGAAATTTTCCATTCAGGAAGTGTTCAATACGAAGTCTTTAATTCAAAAAGTCTTATACATGAACATATCTATTCTAGAAAATTTTAGTTCTGGAAATTCCATTCCGGAATTTTAGTTCCGAAAAGTTTGAAAACAATTTTTGGAAAATTTTGTTATTCTAACAATCAGATGTACTCCCCCTATGAAAAAGAGTTTATTGCTGTAAGGAGACTTTTTCAACAGAAAGTTAATTAAGGAGGATTACTTTACGGTTATCATCCTTAACTTCTGTTTAATGTATTCAAATCTATCAGAAGAAAATATTTTGTGAAAATATCAGCAAGTTGATCTTGTGTTCCGATAAACTAAAGAATAATATCTCCTTTAAGTGTGTGATCCCTAAGAAAGTGATGCCTAATATCTATGTGTTTTTCATGGGAGTGATGTGCATGATTCTTACTAAGGGAAATGGAACTTGTGTTATCACACAAAATTTGAGTTTTAGTAAAACTCAAGCCATAGTCTGTGAGTGTGTGTTTCATCCACAATACTTGAGCACAACAATTTACAGCTGCTACATATTCAGCTTCAGCAGTGGAGAGTGCTACAGAATGTTGCTTCTTGCAGGACCAAGAAACTAATGAATCTCCTAAGAAATGACAAGTTCTAGATGTACTCTTTCTATCCATTCTACATCCACCAAAGTCAGCATCAGAAAATCTTTTTAGAACAAAATCATTTCCATAAGTATAAAATAATCCTAGATCCATGGTTCCCTTAAGGTAGCGAAAAATTATTTTTACCGCCTTTAAGTGAGATTCCTTAGGATTGGACTGATATCTTGCACATAAGCATACTGAGAACATTAAGTCTGGTCGACTAGCTGTCAAGTAAAGTAAACTTCCTATCATACCTCTAAAATATGTTTGATCTACTAGTTTCCCAGCTTCATCAAGATCTAAAGAGTTTGAGGTACCAATGGGAGTAATTATACTCTTAGTGTTCTCATAACCATACTTTTTAAGAAGATCTTTAATATACTTATGTTGAGATATGTAGGTTCCTTCTGGTTTTTGAGAAATTTGAAAACCAAGGAAAAATGTTAACTCACCCATCATACTCATTTCAAACTCAGATTTCATTAGACTTGCAAAAGAGTCGGTCAAAGATTGCTGAGTTGAACCAAATATGATGTCATCAACATAAATTTGAACAATCAAAACATTTTTCTTATCTTTCTTTATGAAAAAGGTTGGATCTGCATTTACCTTAACATAGTTATTTTGAAGCAAAAATCCAGTGAGTCTATCATACCATGCTCGTGGGGCTTGTTTAAGGCCATACAAAGCTTTGGTAAGTCTAAAAACATGATCAGGATGTTTTATATCTTCAAAGCCAGGAGGTTGTTCAAAAAAAACTTCTTCTTGAACATAACCGTTAAGAAAAGAACATTTCACATCCATTTGAAAAAGTTTAAAATTAAAGAATGCTGCAAAAGCAAGTATAATACGGATAGATTCAAGTCTGGATACTGGAGCATAGGTTTCTTCATAGTCTATTCCCTCTTACTGATTATAGCATTTAGCAACAAGTCTAGCTTTATTTCTTACTATGACTCCATTTTCATCACATTTATTTCTGAAAACCCATTTTACTCCAATAATAGAAGTCTCCTTAGGTCTTTCAACCAAGGTCCAGACTTTATTCCTTTCAAATTCATTTAGTTCATCTTACATGGCTTTGATCCAATCATCATCACCTAAAGCTTAATCAGTGCTTTTAGGTTCTAATTGGGAAATAAATGCTAGATGTTCTATTTCATTTCTTAAGGAACTTCTAGTCCTTACAGGTTGGTTTACATCACCAATGATACTATCACTGGGATTATTCTTAAGAAACACCTGGTTTGGATTTTGTAAAACCTGTTCATCAACATAGGGTAGAAAGTCTTCTGGGGTAAATGTTTCAGAAGTATCTTCTTGAACAATTTCCTTATCAGAAGGTTCTTCTATCAAAGGTTGACAATCAGTTTTTGAAAACACATCTGAGGATGTAGGTTGAGGTGGTTTAAAAACAAAAGGATATGACTCATCAAATTTTACATGTACTGTTTCTTCAACAGTACAAGTATTTTTATTAAAAACTCTATAAGCCTTAGAAGTTGTGGAATAGGCTAAGAAAATTCCTTCATCAGATTTTGGTGCGAATTTATGTAAGTTATCTTTAGTATTAAAAATTAATACTTTGCAACCAAAAACCTTGAAGTTGGATAGTCTTGGTTTTCTACCATTCCATAACTCATAAGGGGTTTTATTAAGAAAAGGTCTAATCAAAACTCGATTTATAGTATAACAAGCAGTACTTACAGCTTCAGACCAGAAATGTCTAGCAATAGAATATTCACTCAACATGGTTCTAGTTATTTCTTGAAGAATTCTATTTCTCCTTTGAACTACACCATTATGTTGAGGAGTTCTAGGTGATGAAAAATTGTGAGTAATACCTTATCTACTATAAAAAGTTTCAAAATCAAAATTTTGAAATTCTCCTCCATGATCACTATGAATAGTTTTCAATGGAAGGTTTTTCTCAATTTTAACTTGAGATCTAAAACTTTTGAAATACAAAAAAGCTTCAGACTTCTTTGTTAGAAAATAGACCCAAGTAAATCTAGTGTAATCATTAACTAGAACAAACACATAGTATTTGCCTCCAATAATTTCAGTTTGTGTTGGACCAAAAAGATCCATGTGAACTAACTGTAATGCATTAGTTGTTGAGACTTCACCGATTGATTTAAAACTAGATTTATGTTGCTTGCCGTATTGACAAGGATCACAAACTTTAGAAGAATCAAATCTAAGCTCTGGTAGATCCTTAACTAGTTTCTTCTTAGAGAGTTTACATAAGTTTCTAAGGTCACAGTGACCTAGTCTTCTATTCCATAACCAGGAATGATCTTCCATTGCACTTAGGCAAGGTAAATCTTGACTCCTAAGGTCTTATAAGTTCAATGTGTAAACATTCTCTTGCCTATTGGCTGAGAGAACAAATTCTTCCTTGGAATTGTGAACTAAGCACTTATCATTCCTAAAATTCACAAGGTAACCTTCATCAAATAACTGACTTATGCTAATGAGGTTGTGCTTAAGACCCTTAACAAAAAGAACATTCAAAATCAAGGTTTTACCAAGAAGAACAATATTACCAATACCAATAATCTCTCCCTTATCATTATCTCCGAAAGTTACCTTTCCTCCTTTCGTTTTGATAATCTTTTCAAAATAGCTTTTGTTACCAGTCATGTGCCAGGAACATCCACTATCCATGTACCATGTATTGTTTATGGTACTTTCTTTATTTTCCTGAAATCAAGAAGAGAATTAGACTTTCGGAATCCAAACTTGTTTGGATCCGAGATTTCCAGATAATAAAATTTTAGGAACCCACATCTTCTTAGAAAAGTAAGCTTTGTGAAATCCTAAAGATTTGGTTTTGTTTAAGGAAAAATTCTTTGCCAAGTGACCACCACATTGACACTTGGTACAAAAGGGGTCACTTTGAGGAACAAAGTAATTGTTACTAAAAACTGGTTTTTCATGGGTATAACCAAATCCAGATTTATTTCTTAAAGGTCGTATTTGGAATACATTTTATCAAAATTTTCCTTACCATGGGTAAAGTTTGATAAACACTTATTTAAGGAAAAAATTTTGGACTTGAGTTTTACAACCAAGTTTTTATCCTCAAAATCATTAGTTTTAGAACTAGAGCTAGGCTCGAAAACATTTTTCTTAGAAAATAATTTTTCTAACTCTTTAGAAAGTTTGTTCTTCTCAGAACTTACTTCCTCAAGATTTTTTAAAATACTTTCAAAATCAGCATTTTTCTTATCAAGATCTTTAGAAAGATCTGATATCTATTTTGTAAGAATAGAATTCCTAGAGTTTGCCTTATCAAGTTTTTTATTGAGTTTGGAATTCTCAATTTCAAGAAGTTCAGCAAACCTAGAGACTTCTTCATAAGTAGGTAAAGTATTTTCTTCATCAGAAGAAGATTCTTCATTAGAAGAGTTATAATAATTACTATCATTAGAATTTAAAGAAACATTGGTCAATGATTCAGCATTTCGTTCCTTATCCATAAGACAATGATTATCAATAGGTAATCTGGCTATAAGACCAAGATTCTTCTATCCTAAAGATTCATAATCAGAAGATTCATCTGAAGAGTAACCACCACTGGCACTCCAGGTGTCATTAACTTTCAAAACATTCTTAGCTTTGGATTTATAATATTTCTTTCTATTCCTGTCTGAATTCCTTTCTTTCCTTTCTTTCTTTTTGAGCAAAGGTCAATCTGGTCTAATATGTCTAGTTCTCTTGCATTCATAACAAGTAACATCTCCATCTTTCTTATCTTTCCTATCCTTTTTCTTATACTTGGATTGGAAATTTCTCTGTCCAGCTATCTTGTTCATCCTTCGAGCAAGATTTGCTAATTCATTTTCAGAGACTTCACTCTCACTAGATTCGGATTGGAAAATAACTTTCTTAGACTTGGATCTGGTTACTCTCTCAGGATTCTTAGCTTTCATCTGATTTGAAGTTGTTTTAAAAGCAACAGTACCATTTCCATTCTTCTTCTTGATGTTGTCAGCATCTCTCTTCATTCTGGTTTCATGTTGTAGAAGAGATCCAAATAATTCATCAAGAGTAATTTGAGTGACCTTCCTGTTTTCATCTATAGCAGTTATTTTGGATTCCCACTCATTGGGCATAATATCAATTATTTTATCCACAAGAGCTTCATCATCTAAACCTTTCTCTCCCATAGACTATAAGCTGTTAACAATGGTCATAAATCTCTGTTGAACTTTACAGATTGATTCACCATAAGGAAAGTTGAAGCCATGATATTCAGCTCTAAGCATTGCTCTCCTAGTCTCAATCACTTTAGAAGTTCCAAAGTGTGTAACCTCTAACTTCTTCCAGATACAATTAGCTGCTTCACAAGAAGAAATTTGGCTATATATATTTCTAGTCATTGAACATCGTAAAGTATTGCGTACCTTATAATTGAGTTGATATTCTTGCTTTTCTTGGTTAGTGAAAGTTATAACTTCCTTGTCGGGAATTTTATAATCACCAGTAAGAATAAAAAAGTTGTCCACTCCAGTATTGATAATGAAAGTCTTCATTAGATCTCTCCAATACTCATAATCATTACCATCAAAGATTGGTGGTCTTGTAGGATTTATATTATCAATTGAACCAACATTAATTCCTGCCATACTAGAACAACCTTTGGCACACAAATTTGTTAGTAGCAAAAGTTCGTAATAACAAAGTTCGGAATGAGAAAGTTCGGAATGGGAAAATTCGGAATGGGAAAATGAGCAAGAAAAACTTATTCGTGAGTATAAGTATTTCAGAGACCTCCTCTGATACCAGTTGTATGATCGAAATAGTGATGTAGATGCTCAATATACAAGAGGGGGGGGGGGGGTGAATTGTATACTTTAAAAATTCCTTTGGAACCTTTAAGGTTAGTTACAAATAACTATGTTTTCCTTAAGCAAAGGAAAGGGATAAGTTTAACAAAGTTAAACTAAGCAAATTCACAACACCTCTAACACCGAATGCAAACTTGGAAAGAGATTCCGAAAGTAGGTTCCGGAAATATGGTTCCGGAAATTGAAACTTAATAAAAGATTACAATATGAGATTCTACCTTAAAGCGTATAGAATCTAAATGAGATAGAGTACAAATAAGGAAGTATAAGAAAGTTATACCCTCCTTACAATGCAATATGCAGTGGAATATAAACACGTAGTAGAACTACAAGTAACAAGATATAAGTCTTTTTACCCAAAGAGAAGGGTATCCAACAACCTTGGATAAAGGTCTCTTAATTTATACTTTCAAGAAAGTCTGTCTTACCCACACCAGGGTAAGCCCTCGATATGAAGATCGAAGTCTCTATCTTGCTATCCCCGCAAGCCCTCAACTTCAAGGTAGTTGGAAACCTCTGTCTTTCTCAGCAAGGAAGCCCTCAACTTCAAGGTAGTCAGCAACCTGTGTCTTCCTATCCCCGGAAGTCCTCGAATGTAATCACCAACATTCGGAGTCACACGAAGATTTGAGAGTTAATAAGAGCCTCTCTCTCAAGAAATCAATTCAACAGCATGTATGCACAAAACCAAGTTATTCATCTGTATCGAGCTATTTCAAATGAGCTCCTATTTATAGGTAAGGTCGGCTCCTTCTCCAACGGTCATATTTTCCTTAAAGATCGGAGGGACCTGTACACGTGTCACTTAGACAACGGTTAGTTTATAACAAAATAAACGACATCATTTTATAACAAAACAAGTGTAACAGAATGTACGACACCGTTTAAAATCTAACTCAAAAGTTCAGAGTGAATGTTCGGAGTGTAAAAAAAAATAATTTTTCGGAGTCTAAATAAATACGGAGTGTATAAAACAAAGATGATCAGATTCTGTTTAATAGCTGAATTCAGAATGAGAATTCGGAATGAGAATTTGGAATGAGAATTCATCATCAGAATTCATAATGAGAATTCTTCATCAGAATTCGTAATGAGAATTCATCATCAGAATTCGTAATGATAATTCTTCATCAGAATTTTTAATGAGAATTCTTCATCAGAATTCATAATGAGAATTCCTCATCAGAATTCGGAATGAGAATTCGTCATCAGAATTCGTTATGAGAATTCATCATCAGAATTCGTAATGAGAATTCTTCATTAGAATTCGTAATGAGAATTCCTCATCAGAATTCGTAAGGAGAATTCGTTGTTGAACTTCATAAGGATTCGTATCCTGAATCTGGAGTAAAAATGTATCCGGAATTCGGAATGAAACTTTATCACAGTTCTCATTATGGATTTCGGAGTGAAACTTTATCACAGTTCTTATCCAGAATTCGGATCCTAAAACATAACACTTCATATCAAAGTTTCAAGAAATTCCGAGAAAGTAGAAATGAATCCGAATCTTATACTTAAGAAAAATATGGATGAAAATATGATAAGGATAATTTTTCTTACAAAAGCGATTTTCCTTATAAAAGAAATTTTCCTTATAAAAGCAATTTTCCTTATAAAATCAATTTTCCTTAAAGATATGGTGTTTGTGATTTTCAAAACAAGAAGGAATGGAAAAGTCATAAGGGAAACCTTATTGACCCAACAGTCTTCATGGACGACATCTTGGTGTACTCTTGCACTCAACACCACCATGCCACCCATCTTGAGATTGTACTGAGTACAATGAGAGAGCATCAGTTATATGCTAAGCTCTCAAAGTGCCACTTTTTGATGGACCAGATACACTTCCTGGGCCATATTATCTCAGAGGCAAGAGTTGGAGTAGACCCAGAGAAAGTGAGAGCAGTAGTTTCCTAGGAGAAGCCTAAGAACGTGTTTGAAATACAGATTTTCTTGGGGTTGTATGGTTACTATATGCACTTTATGTAAGACTTCTCTCACTTAGAAATGCCATTGATGGGTTTGAATAAGAAGGGTGTGAAGTTTTTTTGGTCAGAATCTTGCGAGACAACCTTTCAGGAGTTGAAGGGAAGGTTGAAATCAACACTAGTCCTAATACTTCCAGATCAAGGGAAGAGTTATACAGTTTACTATGATGCATCAGGTATTAGTATAGGAGTAGTGTTGATGTAGGGAGATCGAGTAGTTGAGTACGAGTTTCGGTAGTTGAGGCCACATGAGAGGAATTACCCGACGCATGATCTCGAGTTGGATGCTGTTGTTCATACATTACACTGTTGGAGAAATTATCTCTTGGGAGAAAATTTTGTGGTGTTCACGGACCACAAAAGTCTTAAATACATCTTTACCCAGTGTGACCTAAATTTGAGACATCTAAGGTGGGATGAATACCTTTAGTCCTTCGACTTTGAGATTGACTATACACCTGGTAAAGGTAATGCAATAGCTGATGCACTAAGTAGGAGGAATCAGATACAGACAGTGCAGGAGGACAGTGGTGAGTGGTAGCTGATGGATTTATTCTCTGAGATGCATTTAGAGGTGCACGATAGTTAGGGGCGAGCCAATCTTTCATCCTTATCTATGACTTCTACCCTCCTGGATAGAGTGAGGATGAGAAAACTATCAGATTCAGAAGGCCTAGTTCTACAGGAGTCGGTGGAAAGTGAGGACCCTCCTCCCGATTAGACAATAGGCGATGATAAGGTACTACATATCCATGGACGATTGTGGGTTCTAGGGGATATACACGAGGAGTTGATGCGGGAATTTTACACTTTAGCTTGGGCAGTGCATCCCAAATTTACCAAAATGTACTGTGACTTGAGACGTCAGTATTGGCGGCCAAGTATGAAAAGAGAGGTAGATTGTTTTGTTACAAGATGTTCCACCTATCAGCAGGTGAAAGAGGAGCATCAAAGGACAACCAGACCATTACAAAAGTTACCCATTCCGGAGTGGAAATGGGATGATGTTGCGATGGAATTCATGTCTGGGTTGCCGAAGTCACCTCAAGGCAATGATACCGTATGGGTTTTTGTAGACAGACTTACAAAGTTAGATCACTTTTTGCTGATCAAGGAGACATTCGGTATTGACGAGCTCAGGAAGTTGTATTTCTAAGAGGTATTATGTCTTCATGGTGTCCCTCGTTCTATAATTTCAGATAGGGACACCCGTTTTATGTCTCATTTCTGGAAGAGTTTTCAGAGGGCACTGGGTACATAGCTGCTTCTGAGCACAACTTACCACCCTCAGATCGATGGCTAGTCAGAGCGTACGATACAGGTGCTTGAAAACATGCTTCGTGCATGCATCCTGGACTTTGGGGGATCTCGGTAGAATCACATACCCCTAGTATACTTTTCCTATAATAATAGTTTTTAGGAAACTATTGAGATGGAACCTTACGAGGCTTTATATGGTAGGCCATGACGATCACCTTTGTGCTGGTTGGAGGCAGGTGAGGTAGCTTTACTGGGACAACGACTCATGAAGGAGACTTTAGAGTAGGTCCAGTTTATACAGAAGCGGATGGCTACTACACAGTCTTGTTAGAAGTCTTATGCTGATCACTGCAGATGCCCCTTGAAGTTCATGGTCGGGGATCAGGTTTTCTTATGTGTTTCACCGAGTTTGGGACACAGGCAGATCAGGAGACAAGGTAAACTTTCACTGAGGTATGTAGGGCCGTTTGAGATTCTGGAGAGCGTCGGGTCGGTTGCCTATTGGTTGCAGTTACCACAGAGGTACAGTAACGACCCGAAATTTTTAATTATATTTGTTTCCTAATTTTGTGTGTTATTTTATTTTATACTCAACAAAAATATATCCTTTAATTAATGAAGTGGGATTAATTAAAATGTGACCATTGGGTTTCTACTGTTATATGACTGTTGGTCAATATGACCATTGGAAACTATAATCTTAACGTTGTGTTTTTTATAAATACGGTTATCTTGGTTAATTAATACATAAAGAATATTGAATGGCCTCATCTAGTAGACTCGAGCCTTATGAAGCCCATCTGTCAGAGCTTGGAAAGGAGGTAGCATCACTGGGCTTTGCTCTGGACCAAGCCCAAGCCAAACTTCAATGTATGAAGCTTAAACATAATCATCTAAGGGAGAAGTTCAAGCTGATAGAAATCACCACTCAGGCAATATTGTTCGAGCCACCCCAAGATTCTATCACCATAGCACACCTACACTTAGGTCCTATGCTGGTGTTATAAGGGGCTATGTAACGAGACCTTAGATGCTTTGTGTAATCCATTTATATAAATAAAATTGTTATTTCTTATTATGGAAAAGTTTGTGAATTTCAAATATCTGGATAAATATAGGATGTGTATTATTGATGAATTTAGAAAAAAAGGGTATTTTAAAATATTTTTGTATTCATTAAATAATTAATAATGTGAAATGATTTAAAAAAAATGGCCTTCTACAGTTGTGATCAGTGAGAAATTTAGAGTCTAATAAGGTCAACTTGGTTTTTATTGAATAGTAAAGTAAGAATAGTAACATACCCTTATGAATAGTAATGATTAGTAATTTGACCAAAAAAATAGAAACTTCACCCATGAATGTATAAATATATTTTAGACATCTTAAAAGTGAAAAAATGATCATAGTTTAAGTTTTGGTATTTTTGCACGCCATAAATACTTTATTTACAATATTATAATTAATTTAATAATTTAAAATGGAAATGTATTTTCATAAAATTTAATAATAAATTGTTACTTTGTTGTCTTATGGGTATATGATATTTTTATGGGACCTTGATTACTTTTTTAAGGTGTTACAGAATGCGTTATAGTTTTAAAGTTGTATTTTTTTAATGATTATATTTAAAAATTAAATTAAAAATATTTAGAAAATTATTTTCATAAAATGGACTTCATTTTTGGATTTAGAGCATCGATAGTAGGTTAGGCTGAATTTTTGGGATTTTTCTAAAACAGTTGAATTATCAGTGAATAGTAAAAATGCAGTTTTGAGTATCGGATGTTTAATGACATAATTAATGATGTAATAATGATGTAAGATTTCTGGTCGACTTATGAATAGTGAGATATTCTATGAGGTGTCCCAAGTGTCCAATACCATGGGCAAGCCCATGGTTTTGCAAATACCAATGATGAGGAGTCCCTTGGAAATTAATAATTTATTCACTCACTTTTCCTATAAATACCAAGCCATTTACCTCATTCATTTCATTCCAAAATCATCCTCAAAGAAGTTATGCTCTCATTACCTCCCAAGTAGTCCTCCCAAGGTTCCATCAAGCCTCCCAAGGTCCCAACCTTCAATATTTCGAAGTTACTCTTCAAGGTAAGGGATCCTTTCACCCTCCTCTTTTAAGTCATGACTTCCTTTATGTTGTGTCTTCTAATTTCCATCTCTTTATGTTGAGGGTATGTTCTTATATGTTCTATTTACTTTCCATTTCATGTATAATTGTTGAGAGACTCTTTCTTCTCTCATAAATTTTATTTTCTGAATTTTTAAGTGCCGCCGTTAGGCTGCCGAATTTTTTGTAAAAGGAATCACATATTCTCTTTTCTTTCATGTTTACTTTTCATGTAGTATGTAATTCAAATTTCCATACCATGTTCGTATCTCCATGTTATTCTTAATTTATACTGTATTATGAATTATTTATGAGTGGGTGACCCTTATCTCATCTCTTTTCAATGTTTTCTAAAATCATATTATATAGCCGTTATGCTGCAGAAATTTAGTCTCAAAATTTATATCTCTTTCTCTCAAGAAATTATCTTGTTTTATTTATGTGAATACCCATACCTATTTCATTTATATGGGTGTTCATAAATATATAAATATGATATATTTGATTCTGTAATCAACATACATATAACCCTCACACCCTTCCATGGGTTATAAATGATATAATGATCTTATCTTTAAGCACTCTTAAAACGTTACAATTTTGAAATGAAAACCATTAATTGTATTCTCTATAGGTCATTTATGAAATGTTTGATTATGATCTATGTAGCTCACATGAAAGTAAATACATATTAAGGGTGCTCCCTGATAGTGCTCCAATTCATTGGGTAAAGAATTAATCTCTAGAGATGACAAGTTTCACGTTACCTTGGTGAATAACCTTGGTAATTTTTATGACACCTCAGGGATAAACCTTGGTGATATGTTCATGAATGTATGAATGAAATGTTGAAGCCACATATTCAAGTTATGATTCAAGTTATTTTTATTATGATATTACTATTCTTCCTTTTCTCACGCCTTTATAACTTTTATCATGTTCTTATTAACATTGCTCAAGATCACATGTCAACTGTTTCACTTACTTTCCTTACTGTGCCTTCTGCTCACCCTTTTCTTTGATGTATGTCTCCAGGATATGAGATGCAGTAATTGTACATCGTATGAACCTATGATGAATCCTTACAAGTGTATTAGAAGGATGTTTTATGTTGTTTTCATGTATTATGTTCCTGATTTCCAAGACACTAGACTTTAAAGATCCTCTATTTGTAAAATGTATTGAAAAGTTATGTAATAAAAAGGCGGGATGTCATAGTTGGTATCAAAGGATAGTTTAGTTATTTATGGAAATTTGGATATGAAAAATTTAGGAAGAACCCTATAGAAAAGTTTAAATATAGGAAAACTTCCTGGTATTTTGGTTAGTATTGAGTAAGTGGTTTATCAAGCAAATACATCCCTGACTGGATACAGGTAGGTAGAGGTGGATCTGGCACAGATGTACATTGGGGTAAAACATGAAAACACCACTTTGAGCTAGAATCCAACAGGAACTAGTATATGAAAATGGGCCTTGCTGCACTCTTGGTTACGACACTATCGGGGGATATGTTTGGTTAATCATAAGATTTTTATGAATCATTATGAAGGATTTATAGAGAAATGTAATTGTTTAAAGAAGTTTTAAGACATAAATCCTTTATAGTTAAAATATTCGTAAATGAAATAAGTTTCTCATTAAGGTTTTATTCTTTTAAAAATGGCGGGAAATAGGAGGAACCGTGCAAATGGTGACTGCAATGGGCCATGCGCTGATGGCCCTCCGATGGAAGTCGGAATGGAAACATTCATGCGAATGATGAACCAACTGACTCAAGTTATGGGAAATAACTTGAATCAAGCTGAGAGACCGATCTCACCACGAAGGGAATAACATTATATTGAGTCCTTTATGTGTCAACGACCACCAAACTTTAGTGGATCGACTGACCCATTGATTTCTGAGTATTGGATCAGCTCTATCGAGTAAATATTTTCTATGATCCGTAGTTCAGAGCAAGAGAAGGTCACCCTGGATGTCTATCACTTAAAAAGAGATGTTGATCAGTGGATGGAGCTAATTAAAAACACAAGGCCAAGATTGGAGGTTGAATCTATGGAGTGGTAAGACTTCATAGGGATCTTTTTCAGTAAGTATTTCCATCATTCCATGAGAACAAGAATGGAGAAGGAGTTTCTCGAGCTGAAGTAGAAGGAGAATGAATCTGTGGGAAGCTATGAGATGAACTTCACCTAACTTTCACGATATACCTCTAGCTTTGTCATGGATCCAAATGGTAAGGTTGATAGATTCTTTGGTGGACTGAGACCTCATCTGCGGAAGAATCTAGCCAACCGAGACTATGATAGCTATAATAAGATCGTGTAGAGTTCGATAAAGGTCGAACTGGAGTTTGGTGAGACGCAATGGTCTCATAAATAAAGTGAAAAAAAGAGATCGATGGAGTCCAGCTTAGGGAGGACCTTTGATCAAGGAAGAGGAGGCAAGAAAGTGCAACATCCCACGTGTAATAAATGTGGGAAGAAGCATTCGGGGAATTTCCTGCTCGGGAGCGGGAAATGCTACAAGTGTGGAAGAGATGACCATATTGTGAGGAATTGTCATAGTGAGGTGAAACTTCAACTTCCAAACACTAACGACAAGGGGAAGATGGTGCATGCCCTACCTGATATCCAATGCTTTAAGTGTGGACAACTTGGTCACTTTTCCAATCACTATCCAAATCCGAGGGCAGTGGAGGGGAACCACCATCAGCCCTAGAAAATGCCAAGGGAGTAAGGTCGTGGTTTTTCTATCACAAAAACTGAAGTTGAAGCTCCAAATGATGTGGTAGAAGGTACTCTTGTTGTTCTCTCAAAGCTTGCAAGTACTTTGTTTGATTCTGGTTCTACCCATTCCTTTATTTTCTCCAAGTTTGCAAAGAATTTAGAATCAACCCCCGACTTTCTAAATGTAGAGTTATCTGTCAAGACTCCTGGTGAGATTATCCAAGTATCATTAGTGTTTAGAAACTCTAGTATTTACATTGGTGATCACAATCTTATCGCAAATCTAGTAGTCATTCCCATGTTGGAATTCGACATTATACTAGGTATGGACTGGATCTCAAATTATAATACTAATATCAAATGCAGAAGTAAGGAAATATCAGTAGTCATGAATGGAAAACCTATAGTTATCTTCTAAGGAGATTTATCTCAACCTGATCTTTGTCTAGAAGAACCTCATATATCATTCTTTATGTAATTGATCGGTGAATAAGAAGAAGGAAATGAGAGTTTGAGGATAGAAAATGTACCCATCGTCTAGGAATACATTGATGTATTTTTTGAGGAGTTTCCTGGACCTCCCCCAAAAAGAGAGGTAGAGTTCTCCATTGAACTCGTACCTAAATCTCATCCAATATCAAAGACCCTGTATAGGATGGAAAATGTAGAGCTGGAGGAATTAAAGAAACAACTCCAAGATCTTTTGGATAAGGGTTTTATCTGACCAAGTGTGTCTCCTTGGTGAGCACATGTTCTCTTTGTGAATAAGAAGTATGGATCAATGCAGTTATGCATTGATTATAGAGAACTGAATGAGATCACAGTAAAGAAAAAATACCCTCTTCCAAGAATTGATGACTTATTTGACCAACTTCATGGGGATCAATTCTTCTCGAAGATTGATCTTTGATATGGTTATCATCAATTAAGGGTGAAGAAAGAAGATATTCCAAAAACTGCCTTCCGATCAAGATATGGGCATTATGAGTTTGTTGTTATGCCTTTTGGACTGACTAATGAACCTACTATTTTTATGTATTTGATGAATAGAGTCTTTAAATACTACTTTTATAAATTTATAGTTATTTTTATTGATGATATTATGATATATTCCAAAATTCGTGAGGAGCATGAGGATCATCTAAGGGTAATTTTGAAAAATCTACAGAAAGAGAGACTTTTTGGAAAGTTCAGTAAATGTGAATTCTGGTTACAACAAGTTTCTTTCTTGGGGAACATTGTTACCAATGAAGGAATCACGGTTGACCCTGAAAAGATAAAATTTGTAGAGGAGTGGCCTCAACCTACAACAATAACTGAGATTTGTAGTTTCCTTGGATTATCATGATATTATAGGAGGTTTGTGAAAAACTTTTCATGAATTTCTAATCCATTAACCAAGTTAACCCAAAAAGGGGTCAAGTTCATCTGGACAAAGGAGTGTGAGAAAAGTTTCCAAGAGCTGAAGAAGAGATTGGTTACTGCACATGTGTTAACTCTGCCCTCAAGTGGAGAAGGATTCGTTATTTTTAGCGATTCATCTCTGAAAGGGCTTGGGTGTGTCCTCATGAAAAATGACAAGGTCTTTGATTATGCATATCAATAGTTGAAGACTCATGAGAAGAACTATCCTACACATGATCTGGAGCTGGCTACAGTTGTTTTTGCTGTGAAGATATGGAGGCACTATCTTTATGCAAAGAAATGTGATATATACACATACCATCAAAGTTTGAAGTATATTTTCACACAAAAGGAATTGAACATGAGACAAAGGAGATGGTTGGAACTCCTTAAATACCATGATTTTTCAATTCATTATCATCTTGGAAGAGCAAACAAAGTCGTTGATGCATTAAGCAGGAAAGACCCAGTTGTTCTATCCGTTATGAGGATTCAAAGAGATCCTTTGATCAATGACCTAGTAAAACTGGAAATGGGAATTATAAAGGAAGGGACATCATCAACCCTAACCCAAATGATTTCTCAACCATCACTACTAGATAAGATCAAGAAATCTCAGAAAGAAGATCCTTTGTTACAGAAGAAGTTTGAGGATGTGAAGGATGAGAAGTTTCCTTAGTTCAATATTGATCAAGAAGGTGTACTGAAATTTCATACAAGACAATGTGTTCCATCTATTCCAGAAATAAAGAAGGAGCTGAGGGATGATGCTCATAGCTATACATTCTCTATACTTACTGGTAGCACAAAAATGTATAGGTACCTTCGTGATCATTATTGGTGGGATAATATGAAAAAAGAGATTGTTGACTACAGTTCAAGGTATCTGGTATGTCAGCAAGTGAATTCAGAGTGACAACTTCCTAAAGGGGTATTGCAACCACTACCGATACCAGCATGGAAGTGAGACAATATCATTATGGACTTTGTCACTGGTCTCCTGATAACTTCCAAATAAAATAATGTGATATGGGTTATTGTGGACCGTCTCACCAAGACTGTACATTTTATCTCCATTAGGGAAGATTTATCTCTTAACCAACTTCCCAGGATTTATGTGAAGGAAGTGGTAAGGCTACGTGGAGTTCCACTTTCTATCGTATCTGATCATAATCCAAGGTTCACATAAAAATTATGGAGAAGTCTTCAACAAGATTTGAGCACTGAATTGAATTTTAGTACGGCCTATCACCCCCAAACTGATGGCCAATCTGAAATGACTATTCAAACACTTGAGGACATGCTGAGAATTTTCTCAATAGAATTTAAAGGTGTATGGGATCAACATCTCTCTTTAGTTGAGTTCTCTTACAACAACATCTTCCACTCGATCATTCAAATGACACCCTATGAATCTCTATATGAAAAGTGATGTAGAAATCCTACTTGATGGGATAAAGCTGGCAAGAGAAAGCTTCTTGGGACTGATCTTGTGTAAGATATGATAGAAAAGGTCCATGCCATCAAACAACACATTAAGGCTGATCTGAGTCGGAAAAAGAGCTATGCTGAAAACCGTCGAAGGGACCTAAAGTTTGATGTTGGTGAAAAAGTCTTTCTTCGGATTTCACCTTGGAAGAGATTCACGAGGTTTGGGAAGAAAGGGAAGCTCATCCCTAGGTACATTGGCCCCTATGAAATCCTTGATCGTGTGGGATCAGTGGCCTATCAGCTTTCACTTCCTCCAAATCTAGCCCAAGTTCATGATGTCTTCCACATATCCCTCTTGAGAAAGTATATACCTAACCTTTAACATGTACTAAATATAGAGGTGGTACAACTGGAACATGACCTCTCTTATGAGGAGCAGCCGGTGGAGATCTTGGATCATAGAGACAAGGTTCTACGCAACAAAACTACCCACCTTGTTAAGGTGTTGTGGAGGAACCAGAAATGTGAAGAAGCCACGTGGGAACTGGAGGAGTCAATGAGATAGAAGTACCCACACCTTTTCCCATCATAGGGTACGAGATAAAATTTTGGGGACAAAATTTCTTAAGGGGGGAATAATGTAACGACCTGAACTTTTTAATTATATTTGTTTCCTAATTTTGTGTGTTATTTTATTTTATACTCAACAAAACTATATCCTTTAATTAATGAAGTGGGTATAATTAAAATGTGACCGTTGGGTTTCGACTGTTATATGAACATTAGTCAATATGACTATTGGAAACTATAATCTTAACGTTGTGTTTTTTACAAATATATTTATCTTGGTTAATTAATACAGAAAGAAGATTGAATGGCCTCATCTAGTAGTCTTGAGCCTTATGAAGCCTATCTGTTGGAGCTTGGGAAGGAGGTAGCATCATTGGGTTTTTCTCTGGACCAAGCCCAAGCAGAACTTCAATGTATGAAGCTTGAATGGAATCATCTAAGGGAGAAGTTCAAGCTGATATAAATCACCACTCGAGCAATGTTGTCTGAGCCACCCTAAGATTATATCACCATAGCACACCTTACACTTAGGTCCTATGCTGGTGTTATAAGGGGCTATATAACGAGACCTTAGCTACTTTGTGTAATCCTTTTATATAAATAAAATTGTTATTTCTTATTATGGAAAAGTTTGTGAATTTCAAATATCCAGATAAATATAGGATGTGTATTATTGATGAATTTAGGAAAAAAGGGTATTTTAAAATATTTTTATATTCATTAAATAATTAATAATGTGAAATGATTTTTAAAAAATGGTCTTCTACCGTTGTGATCAGTGGGAAATTTAGATTCTAATAAGATCAACTTGGTTTTTAGTGAATAGTAAAGTAGGAATAGTAACATACCCTTATGAATAGTAATGATTAGTAATTTGACCAAAAAAATAGAAATTTCACCCATAAATGTATAAATATATTTTAGACATCTTAAAAGTGAAACAATGATCATAGTTTAAGTTTTGGTATTTTTGTACGCCATAACACTTTATTTAAAATTTTATAATTAATTTAATAATTTAAAATGGAAATATATTTTCATAAAATTTAATCATAAATTGTTACTTTATTGTCTTATGGGTATAAAATATTTTTATGGGACCTTGATTACTTTTTTAAGGCGTTACAAAATGATTTATAGTTTTAAAGTTGTATTTTTTAAAATGATTTTATTTAAAAATTAAATTAAAAATATTTAAAAAAATTATTTTCAATAAATAGACTTTATTTTTGAATTCATAGCACCGATATTAGGTTAGGGTGAAATTTTGGGATTTTTCTAAAACAGTTGAATTATTGGTGAATAGTAAAAATGCAGTTTTGGGTTTCGGGTGTTTAATGACATCATTAATGATGTAATAGTGATGTAAGATTTTTGGTAGACTTATGAATAGTGAGATATGATATTAGGTGTCCCAATTGGACAATACCATGGGAAAATACCATGGTCAAGCACATGGTTTCCCAAATACCACCGATGAGGTGTCCCTTGGAAATTAATAATTTACTCACTCACTTTTCCTATAAATACCAAGTCATTTCCCTCATTCATTTCATTTCAAAATCATCCTCAATGAATTTCGGGTCTCCTTACCTCCTAAGTATCCCCCCCCCAAGGTTCCCTCAAGCCTCCCAAGGTCCTGAACTTCAAGCTTTTGAAGTTACTCTTCAAGGTAAGGGATCCTTTCACCCTCCTCTTTTAAGTCATGACTTCCTTTATGTTGTTTCTTCTAATTTCCATCTATTTATGTTGAGGGTATGTTATTATATGTTCTCTTTACTATCCATTTCATGTATAATTTTTGAGAGACCCTTTATACTCTCATCAATTTGTTTTATGAATTTTTAAGTGACATCGTTAGGCTGCCGAATTTTTCATAAAAGGAATCACATCTTCTCTTTTCTTTCATGTTTCCTTTTCATGTGGTATGTCATTAAAATTTCCATTCCATGTTCTTATCTCCATGTTATTATGAATTTTTACTATATTATGAATTATTTATGAGTATGTGACCCTTGTTAATTCTCTTTTCAATGTTTTCTAGAACCATATTATATAGCCGTTATGCTGCAGAAATTTCGTCTCAAAATTTCTATCTCTTTCTCTCAAATAATTATCTTGTTTTATTTATGTGAATAACCATACCTATTTCATTTCTATAGGTCTTCATAAATATATAAATATGATATATTTTATTCTATAATTGACATACATATAACCCTCACTCCCTTCCATGGGTTATAAATGATATAATGATCCTATTTTTAAACACTCTTAAAACGTTACAATTTTGAAATGAAACCCATTTATTTTATTCTCAATGGGTTATTTATGAAATGTTTGATTATGATATATGTGGCTCACACGAAATTAAATACATATTAAGGTTGCACCCTGATAGCGCTCCAATGCATTGGGTAAAGAATTAATCTCTAGAGATCACAAGTGTCACGATACCTTGGTGAATAACCTTGGTAATTTTTATGACACCTCGGTGATAAACCTTGGTGATATATTCATGAATGTATGAATGAAATGTTGAAGCCAAATATTCAAGTTATGATTCAATTTATTTTTATTATGATATTCATATTCTTCCTTTTCTCACCCTTTACGACTTTTATCATGTTCTTATTAATATTGCTCAAGATCACATGTCAACTGTGTCACTTGTTTTCCTTTCTGAGCCTTATGCTCACTCTTTTCTTTGATGTATGTCTCCAAGATATGAGATGCAGTAACTTTTCATAGGATGAACCTATTATGAAGCCTTACAAGTGTATTATAAGGATGTTTTATGTTGTTTTCATGTATTATGTTCCTGATTTCCAAGACACTAGACTTTAAAGATCCTCTGTTTGTAAAATGTAATGAAAAGTTATGTAATAAAAAGGTAGGATTCCATAGGTACCAAGACATGCATGAATTCTTCCATGTATCTTAGCTAGGCCATTACCAATCAGACCTGTCTCACGTTTTTCAGCCCGAGGAGGTTGAACTTCAAGTTGATGTATCCTTTGAGGAGCATCCGATTTGTATTGTTGATAGGAGCACAAAGGTTCTTTGAGGCCGGTCAGTTCCTATCGTACGGGTGCTATGGAATAATGGCCAAGTGTAGGACGAAACCTGGGAGTGGGAGACCAATATACGTGCTCAGTGGCCAGAGTTGTTCTTAGCTTTATCTTCACCACCATTGGAAGGGAAATTCAGGGATGAATTTCTTTAAGGGGGGAAGTTTGTAAGAACCCGGTTCTTATTCTTGAGGTACGAGTTTCTTCTTTTCCTTTTCCTTAAGTGTTTTTGAGAAAACAATATAAATGGGGAAAATCCCAAAATTTGGGGGTATAATCCATGTAATTTTCCACACTTCGTGTACTGTGGCCATGTGGGATGATTGTACATGGCGTGTAGGCCTGTTAGCGGTGAAGGGTGTAAAACTGGATACACACCGTGTACTTAGTATATACACACTGTGTAATTAGTCGGCAGATGAACAGTAAGGTGGTGGGAGTAGCCACCAGTGGAATGATGGTACACTCCGTGTACTTAGTACTACACACCGTGTAATCAAGTCGGTGGGTGAATAGTAACGTGGTGGAAAGAAGCCATCAGAGGAACAATTAAAAAGATGGAAAGTACATGCCATGTACTTGAGAGTACACGCCGTGTAGTTATGTTTTTCATTAAAAATAGGAAGTAGCCTCCTCTTTCGATATAGGAAGATTAGAACTTGATGGGAGCCGCATGAGATAAGGCAGGAACTTTGAGTAGCTTCCAACCGCACACTGGGACTCTGATTCCTTCACCATCAATCTCATTTGAACCGCGCGAGTGAGTTCTTCTCTCTTCTTAAACCTCTTCTTAAAATTTTTTCCCTAAGGGAAGTTATTTGGGTTTGAATGCGTAATTTTTTATCCAAGATCTACATCGTTCTCGGTTGATTCTGGAGTTGTTGTTCATGTATATTGATCAGAGTAGATCGAGGTAGGTGGTCTGGTGTTTATTTCCTACTGTCGAATTGTTTTTGTGTACCATTGTGCTATGCACCCATGTTTCTATAGCCACGGTTTTTGGGCTTATAGCCACGGTTTCAAACCGTGGTTATAGCCTAAATTTCTAGTAGTGTAAACTTTTATTGTCAACCCATTTGCAATGGAAAATCGACACTTGAAATGTTGTATAATCCAACTCATATATCTATTCAATGATGTCGAAATATTTCATATTCACATAAATTGGATTTCTATCCTTAGACTCAGATATATACGTCACTTATTCCACAAGCATAACTCTTATGATTTGCATTGTACTGCATTCATCATTCTCTTTTGTATAGAACATAAAACCATTAATTACAAAAACAATGCAAGATATAACATTTTCATTTGGTCCCCTTGCTATCCATCAAAGTCATTTGACAATTGAATTCATATTTTCAAATAAATACTTATAAATATGATCTTGGAACCATTCTATAAATTGTTTATAATGTGTATTTGATATCCATCCTTCTTCCTTTTAAGGATTAAAATGTCTAAGAATTTATTTGTGGTATTCAACATATGGATTTACCTATATACTAATATGTAAAATTTAAAGGTGATATTTCTCCCACTCTTTGATAGTAATTGTAATAAAATCTATTTCGAAAATCACTTAGTCTATAAGGAATACTCCATGATGAGACTTTGGGAGAGTGATGATATCAATATATGATAGATAATAGATATAGAATTCAATATATTCTTGAAAAATATATTGTTCTACAATAAAACCTTATGAATGAATTTGATTCTTGACACACCCTTTCTAATATCTTTTTATACCATTCAATGGGGTACATCCATCTGTAATGGACAAGACCACATAGTGGAACCTCTCTAACCATACAAAATATCAAGCGGACCATTATATCAATGAATGATAGTGGGAAGAATATATCTAATTCACATAATATGACTAGAATATCTTTATTCATGATTAGAAACTTCACTGGGTCTATAACTTTACTGTACAAGGATTTGAAAAATAAGTAAATTCTAGATAATGTATGTTGTAAATTTTTAGGAAGAATGCAACATAAAGTGACAAGCATCAAATATTTCCCGAAAAAAAGAAAGTCATGTGATTTTAGACCCTTTATCTTTAAATTAGTCATTTTATATTTTATGAATACCCCTATATAACTTTTAAACCATTAAGGAAAAAATAAAAATTGTAATTTTTCTTTTCTAGATAGAGTGTAAGTTTCTAGAGGACGAAAAGTACTCCTTTAACCCTTCACCGATTCCAACTCTTCACTTATCCCCATGTAAATCATGTCCAACCTAGCCTTGAGGCCATATTTTTTTTAGGAAAATTTAGTAATGTGATAATAAAAATATCAAATTCAATTTTTTCTATATGCATGAAATCAAAAAAATTCAAATGTAAAAACAATTATAATATGACAATTCAAAGAAATTTGATCTCTTTTTTCCTACATGATTTTGTAATATTTTTCAAAAATGGTTCATTGAAAATAGTATCATTATATTTTACATTATTAAACAGTTGATCACCCATTAGTGGATATAGTGTTATACCTTGATCAGTATTCCCATCAAATGATTTTTGTCCAGGATCGATATTTATGTTATCAAGGTAAAAATTACTAATGTCCTATAAAAAAATTGTTCTAGGAATGTTTTAACTAAATTGAGTGTGTTAATTCTACACAAATGGAACACCACAACTTTTCTTTAATTCAATAGACTGACTAATTTCCATAAGCATGAAATTTATTTATTATCAACATGGCCCTAAATGTGAATTTTTCACTTATATGAGAATTTATAGAATGAATATTTACAATATTTTTTATGTATAATTAAATTATTTAAACACCAAAAATTTATCAATTTGAGCTTAATAACATTGTTTGATGATTTTAGGGATGTTTTGATATTGAAACTAAAAATTGTACAACTCTGGAATTTTAACTATGAAAAAATAGATTCTGTATTTAGGGTATATCTTCTTCTATATTGATCCAAATTGAATTTTTCATTTTTATATGATTTCTATGTTTTTGGTCTAAATATTTTTCAATTGGGAAAAGTCCTGATTCAAACATATTGAGGCCCAAATAAATCTTCCTTTGTGGAAATATGTTATAGCCTACAGAGTAGACCCCACATCAATAATTGAGGCATAACTCTGGATAAATGTTTCAAAATACATTTATTCTAATTAGAGATGAAAGAAGATTCAATAAAACACGCTCATAATGACTTTAAATGAAAAATCCACTCATTAAGATATAATTTAAATAGTTCAAAATAGTTGAATATAAAAGGTTTCTTTGGAAAGAAACTCTTTCATTCAGTAATTAAAGAATAACTTTTGAAACACATGTTAAAAACGTCTAAAATTTAGAGGGTTGATAGAGGGTTTAATTAAGAAAAAATATTTATAATAATCTAATGATATATTCAGCCTATAAATTATAGAAAAATTAGAATTATTTTCAAGGACAGAAGGAGAAGAAAAAATTTATATCCCCCCTTTCTCTTTATTTTTCTATCTCCTCATAATTCCAAGGGGAGATCAAGGTATTTTTTGAGACAATGATCAAGATGAAGATGATGTGAATTCATAATGGAATGGATAATATGTAGGATTCTCATATTATGGGAGGAAAAGCACAAAGTGGTCATGGATGATGACAATCGATGGGAACTCTATTCTGAGTTGAAATTTTCGTGGGTAATATTTTTTAAATTTTATTTGAACATATATTTGCGAATGAATGTGGATGTTTTCATTATATAATACATTTTCATCCAATTTATTTTGGATTGTTTTCTAATCTATCAAGTAAAATAATTTATTTCACTATTTAAATTTATTTGGTGAGTTCTTGTCGTTGAGCATTGTGATTTCAATTAGGTTTGATTCCTTGGAGGTCTTAAAGTAATTGAATAAATTATATAAGAGGGGAAAAAATAATATTAATATATTTATATAAAATACTTTCAAAGTAGGTTGTTTAACCAGAGGTATTTTGGCTACATTACATGAGTATTGGGAATGATTCAGAAGACTCTATTTTATTTTCCCCCACTATAAAATTAGAAACCAACTCATGATTCAATATTTTTTTTATAGATTGTGTCTTACTGATAGAAGAATGATTGATACAGTAGTGGGAGGGGATTTAGTTGAAAAAAAACCTCCTACTACTAGAACATTAATTTCAAACATGGCCCAAAATACTCAATAATTTGGAACAAGATTCATTCTTCATGTGAAATCGGCCAATGAATTCCCCACTGTTATTTCTAAAAACAACATTTCTATGAGTCATTTTTCTGATCTTACCACCATTTTTATGTTAATGATGTTTTCCAATAACCACCAATAACACCCAAAACTAAAGAAACATTTCAAATGAATTTCCATTGTGTAATGTTTTCTTCTAATGAATATTTTAGTTACCAATGCCCACAAATTAAAGTGCCTTTTGAGAACTGAAATGCTATGTTTACTAGAAAAAATTTTCAACCATGTCTAAAAAGACAATTCAAAACCAACCAAAATTTAAATCGGGGCTAAAAAAACCACTCTAATGAAAGATTTTGGTATCCAAAACACCCTAGAATATTCTGGGAAGGAAAATAAAGTAATTATCATCCAAGATATTTCAATGAACAAGACAATGATCATCCTAAAAGAAACTTTCAGCCTGATCCTCCCACCCAAAAATCATAGAGAAACTATGAAGAAGAAATGAGGCAACAATAAGAAGCCTAAAAAGAAAACTAAACCTCTTTAATACCTTGGTGAATCAAATGAATCAAATTTCCTTTGAAGTTAGTTGCATGAAAAATCAAATGACTAAATGTTTACCATCGCAACCTTAAGTGAATCTGAGAGATAAAGTGAAATAAAATTTGAGTTAAATTGAACTTAGGAGTTGTAAAAAATTGAATAACCCTAAAGATGAGAAACTTAAACCTGTTGCTGAAACTGTTAATGAGAATCCCACCATTGATGGAAAATATGGTAATTATAAATTTTATTTGAATGGAAACACAATGTCAAGAGAAGAAATTTTGTTTGAAATAACAAATAATGATTAGAAGAGGATGTTTATTCCTTATGTTTCTCTAAAATGTGCTAAAAATAGCCTATAAAAATTCAAACCACCACTGCCTTATCCTATTAGTGAACCACCGATGAAGTAAAGTGATGAAAAAGAGTTGGAAAATGAGGTTTTAGAGATATTTTAATAAAGTTAATTTTGACATAAATTTTCTTGATTTTGTGAAAAAAATTCCAAGGTATGATATTTTTATGAAAGAGATGTGTATCCATAAGAGTAAATTCAATAGAGATGAAAAAGTAAACTTAGGGAGGAATGTTTCATCCAAGATTCAATATAATTTTCCTATCAAATGTAAAGACCCATGAACATTTACCATTACCTACACCATTGGGTAATATAAATTCAAGGATTTTATGATTTATTTAGGATCTTACATAAATGTTATGCCATATTATATTTACACATATCTTCAAGATGGAGAACTGAAACCCTCAATAATTATCATTCAACTTTCCAACTGAAGTACTACCAAGCCTACTGGAGTTATAGAGGATGTTCTAGTTCAAGTATAAGACATTATTTTTCTTGTATATTTCTATGTCTTGGATATGGAAGATGATTATTTTAGTACCCATGAACCTCTCATTCTAGGGAGGCCATTTTTGAAAACTACAAAAGTAATCATAAATGTTCACAAAGGAACCCTTTCACTATATTATGGATTATATGTTGTTCATTTAAATATTTTTAAGTCTATGAAACACCCATTTTAGGATCATTCATCCCCCAATATGAACATGATTTATTGGTTTTCCCTTGATCATATTCCTAATTTTTCCTTTGATGAAAAACCAACTATTATTTTAAAAGATGAAAATCTGTTTTTTACTGAATATGCCTAACAATAGAGTGAAAATGAATATTTTAATGAGAATTGGAATGTTAAAACTATTTTACAAGAGTCTTTTGATCTCAAAATTTATGAAGATGACTTTCTAGAAACCATTGATTCTTCTAGTGGTCTCTCTAGAGAATATTTCAATTTTTCACATGAAACAAATCTTGAGAATATGTACATTAATCAACATGATGAATTTACCTTAAAATATGGGAGTTCACTGATCAATAATACCTGTGAGAAATATCCTTTTATCAATGAAAATACCCCACCTGGGTTAGAGTTGAAATCAATTCCCAATAACCTCAAATATGCTTTCTTGGGTGAGAATGAAAAATTCCATATCATCCTTTAAAATATTCTATCAAGGGACCAAGAGAACTAACTATTATAAGTCCTAAAAACCCACAAGAAATCCATATGATGAACTATTCTAATTTAATTTCAATTGTTACCTCAGTGTTCATGTATATAATTTTGTTAGAGGAAAATGCTAAACTAGTTAGACAATTTCAAAGGAAGTCAAAACCAACACTTTTAGATATTGTCAAGTAAGAATTCACCACATTGTTGGATACTCGAATTATATTTCCCATCTATGATAGTTAATGGGTGATTCTTATACAACATTTTCAAAAATAAGAGGATTCAAAATCTCAAAGAATTAATTTAATGAGCCTATCCCTATTAGGATTCCAAATAAATAGAGAATGTGCATTGATTATAGGAAACTCAATATTGTTATAAGGAAAGACCATTTCCCATTTCCATTTTTTGATTAATTATTTGAATGAATAGATGGTAAAACCCACTATTGTTTTCTTAATGGATTCTATAGTAATTTTGAAATTCACATTGCACTGGGGATCAATAGAAAACCACTTTTCACATGCCCCATTGGAACTTTTTATCATAGTAAGATAACCTTTAGTTTATGTAACACTCCTGTAAAATTTCAAAGGGTTATGATGAGTATTTTATCTAAATTTATAGAAACTTTCATATAAATTTTTATGGATGACTACATTATTTATGGATCATCATTTGAAAGTTTTTTGAAAAGTTTGGCTTATGTTCTTAAAACATGCACTGATAAGAATATTGTTCTCAATTATGAAAAATGTCATTTCATGGTGGGTAAGGGGATTGTTCGTGGTCATGTTGTGTCTAGATGTAATTCAAGTTGATTAATCAAAATTTGAGGTCATTTCTTCGTTTCCATACCCAAAAACAATGAGAGATGTTAGATCCTTCCTTAGTCATCATGATTTTCATTGGATATTCATAAAGTATTTTATCAAGGTTTCAATTCCATTATCTAGATTGATCCAAAAAGAATCCCAATTTTTATTTGATGAGAAATGTAAACATTCCTTTTATGATTTGAAAAAAAATTATTAACCACTCCCATTGTTCAACCCCCCAAATGGGACTCGCCTTTTGAAATCATGAATGATGCATCTAACTTTTCTATTGGTGTAGTGTTGATTAAAAGGATTGAAAATAAATATCATTTGATAACATATGACTTTAAAACTTTAGATAAGGCCCAATAAAACTACACAAAAACTGAGGAGCTGTTGTTTGTTGACTTTTCTTTATAAACATTTAGATGTTATCTGTTGGGATCCAAGGTGATTATTTTCACAGACCATTCTGCAATAAGATTATTAATAAATAAACCTGATGAAAAACAAATAATTTTGCAATGAATATTTATATTGAATGAATTTAATTTTTAAATAAATGATATAAAATGAAGTGATAAGCTTGTTTCTGATCATTTGAGCATGATACCATTTCTTTTGAATGAGAAACTTCATATTTTTCCATCAATCAAAGAAATCTTTCTAGATGAGGAGTTGTATGCTTTTCAAAGTGAAACACCATGGTTTAATGATCTTGGGAATTATTTATACACTGATGAAGTTCCCCACTAGTTTTACAAGTAACAAATTTCTAAACATGTGAGTGATTCAAAGAATTACATTTGGAATTATCCTTACATGTGGCATTTCGAGAGTGATCAAATGATTAGGAGATGCATTCCAAACTCTGAATTTAAATCCATCCTAATTTTTTTTCATACATTGAGTTGTGGAGTAAACTTTGGTCCAGAAAGAACTACAAGAAAAGTTCTTGATTCTGGTTTGTACTGGCCCACCATTTTTAGAGATGCTTTTGAATTTTTTAGAACTTCTAAAATTGTAAATTTCAAGGAAGCATTTCCAAAAGGAATGAGATGCCAGAACAACCAATTTTGTTTTGAGAGATCTTTGATGTATGGGATATGGATTTCATAGAGATTTTCCAAATTATTTTGGATATATTTACAACTTTCTTGTTGTTTATTATGTCTCCAAGTGGGTAGAGGTTATTCCCACGAGAGATGATGACTCCAAAATCGGGTCCAAATTTGTGAAAGGAAAACTGTTTTCTAGATTTGAATTTCTAAAGTTTCTTATTACTAATCAAGGTACCCAAATTTTTAATAGGACATAAAAATCACTCTTTAAGAAATATAGAGTTCATCATAGGGTCTCTACATAATATCATCCTTGTAACGACCCAAAAAAATCATTAATGAAAATTACACTTGGTCTATTTAAATGTCTTCTTATAGTTATGTAAAATGGATGCACTTATTTGGTTCTATGTTTTGGATTTTAAAACACTATTAAGAATTTTGAACATTTCTAATATAGCCTTTGAACAGTGAAAACATTATTAGTATAAATATAGGGCTTTAACAAATCCAATTTACTCAGACAAAGGAATCGATGACCTCATCCAGTAGACTTGCCCCATACGAAGCCCATTTTCAGAGATTGGAAAGAAGGTATCATCATTGGGATTCACTCTTGACCTATACCAAGCCAAGATTGAATATGTTAAGCTTGAGTGGAACCGCCTATGAGAGAAGTGGAAGTTGACATAGATTACCACTCGAGCAATGCTATCCGAGCCACCCAAAAGTCTGTCACCATCACGCACCTTACCCTAAGGTCTTATGTAGGTATTTTAAGGGGTTATGTAACAAGACCCTAGTATTATTATTATGTACACTGTTCATGTATAGATAATATACATTCTTTTTATTATTGTTACTTTGTAAATAGTTTTTAAAGTACCAAAAGTATTTTTAGTTAATATTAAACTAAGAAATATATTTTGATGAATTAATGGATTATTTAATTAAATAATATTTTAATAAATTATTATTATTATTAAATTACTTTTTATAAAATATAAATTATAGTATAATTTAATGAATGCAATTGAAATTTTTATTAAGGTTTGAAAGCTGTTTTTGTCAAAACCCATGAATTTTCGATAAATGTCAATTTTTATTTTAAAAGTAAAAATTAAAATATTTAAAAAATTATTTATATAAAATTAATATTATTTTTGGAATCATTATGTCAAAATTATCCAATGGTGAATGTTTCATAATTTTCTGAGACAGTCAAATTTTTGGGTAAAAATTAAATACCGTTTAATTAAATAATGTATTTTATGAAATCATAATGACCCAATAGTGATGTAATAAAATAATATAAACATTATGTTCGACCAATATATGTTTTAAAATTAAAATAATGTGATTTTGTGTTTTTTTTATTTATTTTACAAAGCTTTAGTGGACCCTTCAAGACTTATAAAACATTTTGTCTTTTTAAATTGTTTTCCTTGAGAGTGTAACTCACCTCCACAAAAGAAACCATATTATTTTAAGAAGTTAGGACATTTTACTTATAAAATATTTTTTCCACTCCCCTTTGGTAGAAACCATGGTAAAAAAACCATGATATGGTTTGTGGTTTTGATTAGTTTTATGTGAGGTGTCCCAAACCTAAATAATAAAGAATTCCTTATCCTTTCCTATATAAATCCACGCAATCTATGCCTTAATCTCCACTAAAAGCCTTTTTAGTTTGACCAAAAAATGCCCTACTCTCTCTATAATCGTCCAAAGGTTTCTCAATCTCCCAATAAGCCTCTCTAAAGCCTCTACCAAGCTTTTGGGATCACACTTCCAAGTAAGGGATTCCTTCCTTTCTCATTTAATCCAAGTTTCTTAATGTTGTTATGCCATTTTATTTTCAATAATAAATGTTGGGGTATGATTTTGAACCACCCCTATACTTTCCTATTTATGTTTTAATGATGAGATACCCCTTTATCTCTCATCAGTGCCTTCCATATATACCCGTTTCCATGCCGAAATTCAGTAAGGAATTTCTCTCTCCTCATTTACATTCAAGAAATTATTTTGTATTATGAATCTAAATTACATTACCTATGTTGGGAAATATATCTATATGACTCACCTTACTTTCAATTTCATGTAAATATAATGAGACCCCCTTTATCTCTCATCAACCATTTTTATGAAGTCTTATGTCACACAGTTATGCTTCTGAAACTGTGTCGTAATTTTCCAAGCCAAAATCATTGTGTAGTGAATACCATGCCCATTTAGTTATAAAGGGTATTCAGATTTATGCACATTTACATATTGATGTAATATTTTCATGTATTAATTCCACATTCCTTTATCATAGAATAAAGTATGATGTCTTATAAATTCATGTTCTATGATCTAGTGACACACTTATGCATGAAATGAAATGTTTAAGAAGGGTGCGCCCTGATAGTGCTCCAATGCATTGGGTAAAGTATAGAATCATGATACATCATGTTAAATGAGTGTTAAATCATGATAATTCAAGTACAATGAGGGTTTACTCATGCTTCATGTGCAATGAGGGATTAATCATGTCCCATGTGCAATGAGCCTTGGCTCATGTTAATTCCATGTTAAGTGTTGTTGCCACATTTCCAGGTTATGATTATCATGATTTATCATGCATTTATGTTCATGTTTCTATTGTTCTCCATTGACATTACTATTGTCTAACATGTACTGTATTCCTCATGTTATTCCATGTTTATTCCCTTAATGGGCTTTATAGCTCACCATTTTCTTATGCATGTCCTCAGGTTATCCTATGCAATACTAAGTACGAGGGAATGTAGCGGTCATGTAAAGAAAGTTTTCAATAAAAATGTTGTGTTTCATGTTTTAAGTTGTTATTTAATGTTATTAAGCCCCAAAGACACTAGACCTCTCGATCTTCCATATTGTATCATTTGAAGAGTTTATGTAATAAATCATTTTTAAGTGTGTAATAAAGAGCAGGGTTGTCATAGTTAGTATCAGAGGATAGGTTTAGTTATTTTTGGGATTAGGATTAGAAAACCCTAGTGAAGCCTTAGAGACAAGACAAAGTATAATAAAAACATCTCTAAGTTTTTGTGGGTATTGAGTAAGTGGTTTATCAAGCAAATACATCCATGTCTAGATACGATCAAGTAGAGGCGGCTCTGTCACAGATATACCTAGGGGTGAAAACCCTGACAAGGAGTTTTAGGCTTGAATCAGGGTATCCTGATACACGACAATGGGCCTTGCTGTACTCTTGGTTATGAAACTCTCAGGGGATATGCATTGGTAAATTCACAAGCTTAGTATGCACCATTATTAAGGGAATTAAAAAAAATTCCCCTAAGAATATATGCTAGAAAGTAGATCATGGATAACATATATTGAAGCCTATAGATTCATAAGTTAAGGAAATAAAATCTATTTATAATTAATCTGTTTTGTCCTTGGATCAACCTTTATGTGTTACCCATAACTTTCCTTTTATTCTAGCCAATGTCTAGTAATAGGAGGACTCGGGCTAACAACCGATGTGAAGATCAATGTGATGATTGTGCTAATGAGATGCCCAATGTGATGGGAGTCAGAATCAAAAACATGGTCGTGATGAACGTTCATCCCCACTAAGAAAGAACAAGTCGCTATCAAAAGATTCATGAGACAAAGGCCTCCTACTTTTAATAGATCAACTGATCCCTCAATCACCGAACAATGTATCAGCTCCATTGAAAAGATCTTTTATATCCTTTAATGTTCTGAATAAGAGAAGTTTCTCCTAGATGCTTATCGTATAAAGGGTAAAGCTAATTAATCATGGAAATTGATCAAAAATATGAAGTCTGAGGAGGATATCAAGGCATTGTAATGGAAGGATTTATAGAAGATGTTTTTCGATAAATATTTTCCACACACCCTCTAACTTAAAATGGAAAGGGACTTCCTTGACCTCAAGAAAAAATACGATGAATTCATTAGAGCGTATGAGGAAAACTTTACAAGGCTTGAACGATACGCCTCCGGCTTTGTTGTTACCCCTAAATGCAAGGTTGACCACTTCTTTGGTGGGATGAAACCTAACTTACGGAAAGCCCTGGAGATCTGTGACTTTGACAGCTATGAGGAAATTGTCCAATGCGCCCTCAAGGTTGAAATAGATATTGACCAATCATAGGGGTATCATGAGGATAAGAAGAATAAGGTGGACTTCAATTCTAGTGGTTTTATGGATATATCCAATGGTTCTAAGAAGATCCAGCACCTCACTTGCCAAAGGTGTGGAAAGAATTACCCTAGAAATTTCCTGAAGGGGATGAGGAAATGCTTTAGGTGCAGAAGATAAGGACACCTTACTATTAACTGCCAAAAAGAAAAATACATGGATGTGACAGAGGAGAGGAACACTCTGTTATACTCTAAATGTGTTTTTTATTGCTTCAACTACAAATAACCAAGGCATATTGCAAATCAGTTCCCTAACCAAGGGTTTTCAAAGGCAACCAACAACCTCCAAGGTAGAAAGGGAGAGCTTTTTCCATCACTACCACCTAAGTGAACGCCCAAAACGAAGTGTTGATAGGTACTCTAGTTATTAATTCAATAATAGTGAATATAATTTTTTATTCAGGTTCTATACATTCTTTTATATCCCAAAAGTTTAGTAGAATAATCCCAACACCACCACAAATCATGGAAGTAAAGATGTTAGTGAGTACAGAAAATGGGGCAATCATTTCATACCATGGATATAACTCCTCCCCTATCATTATCAGTGTATTGAAATTCATGGATAACCTCATCATACTCCCTCTGGTGGAATTTTATGCAATTATTGGCATGGATTGGATTTCCCTATATAGATCCAACATAAATTGCCATGAGAGGTAAATCACTCTCCATGTGGAGAATCGACCCCCAATTTTGTACAAGTGTATGGAGGAAGATGAATCTTCTTTAGCTCCATCATCTCATTAGTGGATATTACTACCCTACAAGAACACATATCTGGCACAGATAATTGAGTATAAGGAGGAAACCATCCTTGAAGACATGCCTATTGTGAGGGAATTTTCTGAAGTGTTTCCGAAGTAATTGTCTGGTCTTCCTCCTAGAAGAGATGTTGAATTCTAAATTTATCTTATTCCTGGGGCATTGCCAATATCCAAGACTCCATATAGAATGGTTGTTGTGGAGCTTGAGTAGTTGAAGAAACAACTACAAGAGAATCTGGATAAAGGGTTTACATGCTAAAGTGCTTCACTATGGGGTTCACCAGTCCTCTTCATCAAGAAGAATGATGGGTCAATGCGCCTTTACATAGATTATCATGAGCTTAACAAAATCAAGATAAAGGAAAGTATCCTCTACCACAAATTGATGACTTTTTTAATTAGCTGTGTGGAGAAAAATAGTTCTCCAAGGTAGATTTGCAGTCGGGATATTATCAAGTAAGGTTAAAGAAGGAAGATATCCCCAAGACTATTTTTCGTACAAGAAACAGGCACTATGAATTCATAGTAATGACATTAATACTCACTAATTCTCCATAAATATTTATGGACATGATGAATAGAGTATTTAGAGATTACCTTGAAAAATTTGTGTTAGTCTTTATAGATGATATTTTAATATACTCCAAAACCAAGGAGGATCATGAGGAGCATCTAAGAACTGTACTAGATACCTTGAGAAAGGTGATTCTCTATTTAAACTACAACAAGTATGAGTTCTAGTTGAAGGAGGCCTCATTCCTAGGCCCTATCATCACAAGCAATGGGATATCTATGGATCCCTCCAAGACAACTGTAATAGAGGGATGGCTGAGGCCAACATCGGTAATGGATACCCATAGATTTTTTGGGTTAGCTAGATGTTATCGCCTATTTGTGAGAAATTTCTCATGATTGTCCAACCCTCTTACCAAGCTAACTTAGAAGGGGGTAAAGTTTTTTTGGAGTGATGAATGCGAAGAAAGCTTCAAGGAGTTGAAAAGGAGGCTTATCACTATGCCCCTTATCACTTTACCCACATGTGGATAACATTTTGTGGTATTCATTGATGCTTTGAAGAAGGTCCTGGGTTGTGTGTTGATGAAAAATGACAAATTCATTATCTATACTTCAACGAAATTTAAAGTTCGTGAGCAGAATTATCCAACACCTGATCTGGAGTTGGCTGCGGTGATCATTACTTTAAAAATTTGGCGGCATTTTCTCTTTTGGGAGAAGTGTGAAATATATACAGACTACAAAAGCCTCAAGTATATATTCACACAGAAATAGTTGAATATGCACCACAAAGATGGTTAGTGCTGATCAAAGACTATGACTGCCCAATACATTACCACCCTGGGAAAGAAAACAAGATGGTGAATTTTCTAAGTAGAAAGGACCTAGCGATTCTATCATTGATGAGAATTGAGAATGATCCAATCTTATTATATTTTATGAAGATGGACATGGGAGTCATAAAGAAGGGAACATCATCAATCCTTACATAAATGATTTCTCAACCATCTCTTTTAGAAAGGTTAAAGGATGCTCAAAATGATGATGTCAGAATTCAGAATAAAGTGGAATCTATCAAAAAATGGAAATCCACAGAGTTTAATGTTAATAAAGAAGGAATTGTGAGATTTGGGAAAAGAATATGTGTTCCATCATGTCTGGAGCTGAAGAAGGAAATTTTGGATGAGGCACATAGTTAAAATTTCTCTATTCACCCAGGAAACACCAATATGTATCGAGATCTCTGAGAGCATTATTGGTGGGATATTATGAATATGTAGATCATTGAGTATACATAAAATTTCTTGTTTTGTAATCAAGTGAAGGCGGAGAGGTAGAATTCTAAGGGGATGATGCAACCATTTCCCATACCAGCATGGAAATGGGAGAACATCACCATAGACTTTGTCATCAGACTTCTGAAGACATCTAAAGGCAATAAGGAAATCTTGGTTATTGTGGATCTTCTTAAAAATTATGCACACTTCATTGAAATTTGGGTGGATTTCTTATTGGATCAAATGGCACGAATATATATCAGGGAAATGGTAAGTCTATATGAAGTACCACTAACTATTGTATCTGATCGAGATCCGAGATTCACCTCGAAGTTCTGGAAAAGTCTCCAACATTCTCTAATCCTTGAACTGATCTTCGGTATGGCCTATCATTTTCAAACTAATGGAAAATATGATCGAACCATTCAGACATTGGAAGATATGTTTAGATCATGTTCTATGGACTTCAAAGGAGGGTGGGACCAACATCTTCCACTGGTTGAATTCTACTATAATAACAATTTCCACTCGAGCATCTGAATGGCGCTATATGAATCCCTTTATGGGAAAAGTTGTAGAACACCATCTTGTTGGGATGAATTCGATGAGTGTAAGCTTCTAGGACCTTAAATGGTTGAAGAAATAGTGGAGAAGGTGAAAACCATTCAATAACATATCATGGTAGCCCAAAGTCGACATAAGAGTTATGCAGATAACTGTTGATGATACCTTTAGTTTAAAATTGGAGACATGGTATTTCTACACATATCCCCATGGAATAAGGTCATGAGGTTTGGAAATAAGGGAAAGTTAAGTCCTAGGTACATCGGCCCCTTTGAGATTCTTGATTGTGTCGGGGTTGTGGCCTATCGACTAGCACTTCCACAAACCATGACCAAAGTACATAATGTCTTTCATGTGTCCTTCTTAAGGAAGTACATACCATAACCTTCACATGTACTCTATTCAGAGGTATTACAGCTAGAGTATGATCTTTCTTACGAGGAGAAAATAGTGAAGATCTTAGATCGTAGAGAAAAATATCTAAGAAATAAGATAACGCCCCTCGTGAAAGTGTTGGGGAGAAACCACAAGTTTGAAGAAGAGACATGGGAATCAGAGGAAGTGATGAAGAAACGTTACCCACATTTGTTTTAGTGTATGAAAAGAAAATTTCAAGGGTGAAATTTCTTAAGGGGGAATATTGTAACAATCCAAAAAATTTATTAATGAAAATTACTCTTGGTCTATTTAAATGTATTTCTATGGTTATGTAAAACATATGCACTTATTTGGTTCAATGTTTTGGATTTTAAAATACCTTTAATAATTGTGACCATTACTAATATAGATGTTGAACAGTGATCACCTGATTAGTATAAATATAGGCGTTTAACAAATCCAATTTACTCAGACAAAGGAAGTGATGACCTCATCCAGTATACTTTCCCCATATGAAGCCCATTTGTAAGAGCTCATAAAAGAGGTGGCGTCATTGGAATTTTCTCTTAACCAAGACCAAGCCGAGCTTGAATAGGTTAAGCTCGAGCAGAATCACCTACAAGAGAAGTGAAAGTTGATAAAGATTACCACTTGAGCAATGCTATCCAAGCCACCCCAAGAGTATGTCACCATAGTGCACCTTACTCTAAGGTCTTATGTGGGTGTTTTAAGGGGTTATGTAACAAGACCTAAGTACTATAATTATTTACATTATTCTTATATATATAATATACATTCTTTCTATTAATATTACTTTGTAAATAGTTTTTAAATCTCAAATAGTATTTTTAGTTAATATTCAACTAAGAAATCTATTTTTATGAATCAATGGATTCTTGAATTAAATAATATTTTAACAAAATATTATTATTATTATTATTAAATATAAATTATCGTATAATTTCATGAATGCAATTGTAATTTTTATTAAGGTTTGAAAGTTGTTTTTGTCAAAACTCATTAATTTTTTATAAATGTTGTTTTTTATTTTAAAAGAAAAAATTCGCATATTTAGAAAATTATTTATATAAAATGAATATTATTTTTGGAAATAGTACATCGAAATTATCAAATGGTGAATTTTTCATAATTTTATGAGACAGTCAAATTTTTGGGTAAAAATTAAATACCGTTTAAATATATAATGTGTTTTATGACATCATAATGACCCAATAGTGATTTAATAAAATACTATAAAAATTATTTTCGTACAATATATGTTTTAAAATTAAAATAATGTGATTTTGGGTTTGTTTTATTTATTTTACAAAGCTTTAGTGGACCCTTCAAGACTTATAAAACATTTTGACTTTTTAAATTGTTTTCCTTGAGAGTGTGACTCACCTCCACATAAGAAACCCTATTATTTTAAGAATTTAGGCCACTGATCTTATAAATTATTATTTTCCACTCCCCTTTGTAAAAAATCATGGGAAAAACCAAGATTTGGTTTGTGGTTTTGATTAGTTTAATGTGAGGTGTCCCAAACCTAAATAATAAATAATTCCTTGTCCTTTCCTAAATAAACCCACCCAAGCTCACACTTACTCTTCACTCAAAGCCTTTAGATTTATACCAAACACTGAACTCCCCTATCTATAATCCTACCAAGGTGCCCCAATCTCCCAATAATCCTCTCTCAAGCATCTCCATAGCTTTTGGGATCACACTTCCAAGTAAGAGATTTCTTCCTTTCTTATTTTATCCAAGATTCTTAATATTGTTATGCCATTTTATTTTCAATTATAAATGTTGGGGTATTATTTTTAACTACCACTATAATGTACTATTTATGTTTGAATGATGATATACCACTTTCTCTTTCATCAGTGCCTTCCATATATACCCGTTACCATCCTGAAATTCCGTAAGGAATTTCTCTCTCCTAATTTACATTAAAGTAATTATTTTGTATTTTGAATCTAAATTCTATTACCTATGTTGGAAAATGTATCTATATGACTCAAATTAATATCTATTTCATGTAAATATGATGATACATCCCTTTCTCTCTCATCAACCATTTTTATGAAGTCTTATGTCATGCCGTTATGCTGTTGAAATTGCACTGCAATTTTCCAAGACAAAATCATTATGTAGTGAATACCATGCCCATTTCTTTATCAAGGGTATTCAACTTTATGAACATTTAAATATTTATATAATAGTTTCATGTATGAATTCCAAATTCCTTAATCGTGGAATAAATTATGATGTTTTATGAATTCATGTTCTATGATCTTGTGGCACACTTATGCATGAAATGAAATGTTTAAGAAGGGTGCGCCCTGATAGTGCTCCAATGCATTGGGAAAAGTATAGTATCATGATACATAATGTGAAATGAGTGTTGACTCATGATAATTCAAGTGAAACAAGGGTTTACTCGTGCTTCATGTGCAATGAGGGATTACTCATGCTTCATGTGCAATGAGCCTTGGCTCATGAAAATTCCATGTTAAGTGTTGTTTCTACATTTCCATGTTATGATTATCATGCTTTATCATGCATTTATGTTCATGTTTCTCTTTTTCTCCATTTATATGAATATTTTATAACATGTACTATATTCCTCATGTTATTCCATGTTTATTCTCTTACTGGTCTTTATAGCTCACCCTTTTCTTATGCATGTCCTCAGGTTATCCTATACAATGCTAAGTACGAGGGAATACAGTGGTCATGTAAAAGATGTTTTCAATAAATATGTTGTGTTTCATGTTTTAAGTTGTTATTTAATGTTCCTAATCCCCAAATACACTATACCTCTCGATATTTCTTGTTGTATCAAGTAAAGGGTTTATGTAATAAATCATTTTTAATTGTGTAATAAAGAGCAGGGTTGTCATAGTTGGTATCAGAGGATAGGTTTAGTTATTTTTGGGATTAGGATTAGAAAACCCTAGTAAAGCCTTATAGACAAGACTAAGTATAATAAAAACATACGTAAGTATTGTTGGGTATTGAGTAAGTGGTTTATCCAGAAAATACATCCCTGTTTGGATATGAGCAGGTAGAGGCGGCTCTAGCACAGATGTACCTAGGGGTGAAAACTCCGACAGGGAGTTTCGGGCTTGACCCGAGGTATCCTGGTACATGACAACGGGCCTTTCTGCACTCTTGGTTATGACACTCCCGGGGGATATTCATTAGTAAATTCACAAGATTATTATGAACTGTTATTAATTGAATTAAAAAAAATTCCCCTAAGAATATATGTTATAAAGTAGATCATGGATAACATAGATTGAAGCCTATAGATTCATAAGATAAGTAAATAAAGGCTATTTATAAGTCATCTTTTTTGACATTAGATTACCCTTTATGTGTTACCCCTAACTTTCCTTTTATTCCAGACAATGGCTGGTAAAAGGAGGACTCATGCTAACAACTGATGTGAAGATCAATGTGATGACTATGCTAATGAGATGCCCAATCTGATGGGAGAGAGAATCACAAACTTTGTCATGAATATCTCTCAATTAAATCAAGATTTGAATAGAAACATGGGTCAAGAGGAACATTCAACCCCCCTAAGAAATAACAAGTCTCTATCGAAAGATTCATGAGACAAAGGCCTCATACTTTTAATGGATCATTTGATCCCTCAATCATCGAACAATGGATCAACTCCATTAAAAGAATCTTATCTATACTTAAATGTTTTAAACAAGAGAAGGTTATCCTGGATGCTTATCATATAGAGTTTGAATCTAATCAATGGTGGACATTGATAAAAAATATAAAGCCTAAGGAGAAGATCAAGGCATTGGAATGGAAGGATTTCCAGAATATGTTTTTTGATAAATATTTTTCGCGTACCATCTGACTTAAGATGGAAAGGGACTTCTTTTCCCTCAAGAAAAAATATGATGAATACATTAGAGAGTACAAGGAAAACTTCACAATGCTTGAATGATACACCTACAGCTTTGTCATTACCCCCAAATACAAGGTTGACTGCTTCTTTGGTGGGCTGAAACCTAGCTTGCAGAAAGCCCTGGCGATCTGTGACTTTGACAGCTATAAGGAAATTTTCCGATGTGCCCTCAAGGTCAAAATGAAGATCAGAAAATATCTGGGATATCATGGGGATAAGAAGCTTAAGGTGGACTTCAATTTTGGTTGTCCGATGTATAAATCCAATGGTGCTAAGAAGATACATCACCCCACTTACCAAAGGAGTGGAAAGAAGCATCTCGGAAATTTCCAGAAGGGGATGAGAAAATTCATTAGGTTTGGAAGAGAAGGACACCTAGCTGTTAACTACCAAAAATAAAAACCTACGACTATGATAGAGGAGAGGAACACTCTGTTTGACTCTCAACGCATTGTTCATTGCTTCAAATACAAAAAACCTAGTCATTTTTCAAATCAGTTTCCTAATCCAAGAGTTTTCAAAGGCAACCAACAACCTCCAAGGTAACAAGGGTGATTTTTTTCCATCACTACCACTGAAGTGAACCCCAAAAATGAAGTGGTGACATGTACTCTAGTTATTCATTCAAGAATAGAGAAAATAATTTTTGATTTAGTTTCTATTCATTCTTTTATATATTGAAAGTTTAGTAGAACAATCCCAACACTACCACAAATCATGGAAGTAAAGATTTCGGTGAGTACGCTAAATGGTGAAATCATTGCATCCCATGGATATAACTCCTCCCCAATCATAATAGGTGGATTGAACTTCTCAAAGAACCTCACCATACACCCTATGGTTGAATTCGATGCAATTATTGGAATGGATTAGCTTTCCCTATATAGATCCAACATAAATTTCTGTGAGAGGGAAATCAATCTCCATGTGGAGAATCAACCCCCAATTCTATACAAGTGAAAGGAGGAAGACGAATCTTCTTTAACTCCATCATCTCAAGAATGGATATTACTGCCCTATGAGCATGCATATCTGGCTCAGATAATTGAGTATAATGAGGCAACCATCCTTGAAGACATGCCTATTGTGAGGGAATTTGTTGAAGTGTTTCCTAAGGAATTGTCTGATCTTCCTTTTAGAAGAGATGTTGAATTCTCAATTGATATTATACCTAGGATGTTTCCAATATCCAAGAATCCATATAGAATAACTATTGTGGAGCTTGAGGAGCTGAAGAAACAACTACATGAGAATTTGGATGAAGGGTTTATATGCCCATGTGCTTCACCATGGAGTGCACTAGTCCATTTCATCAAGAAGAAGGATGAGTCAATGCGCCTTTGCATCAAATATCGTGAGAATAACAAAAGCATGATAAAGAACAAGTATCCTCTCCCATGAATTGATGACTTGTTTGATCAGCTACGTGGAGAAAAATAATTCTCTAGGGTAGATTTGCAGTTGGAATATTATCAAGTAAGGGCGAAGAAGGCAGATATCCCCCAGACTACTTTTTGTACAAGATACAGGCACTATGAATTCCTAGTAATAACTTTCGGACTCACTAATGATCCAAAAATATTCATAGACGTGATGAATAGAGTCTTTAGATATTACCTTGAATTTTTTTTGTAGTCTTTATAGATGATATTCTAATATACTCCAAAACCAAGGAGGATCACGAGGAGCATCTAAGAACTATACTAGAGACCTTGAGAAATGATATGCTCTATGAAAACTACAACAAGTGTGAGTTATGGTTGAAGGATGTCTCATTCTTAGGCCCTATAATCACAAGAAATGGGATATCTATGGATACCTCCAAGAGAAATATAATAGAGATATGTTCAAGGCCAACATTGGTAACAGATATTTGTATATTTTTGGGGTTAGCTGGATATTATTGACGATTTGTGAAAAATTCTCACAATTTTCCAACCCTCTAACCATGCTAACTCAAAAGGGGGTAAAGTTTTATTGGATTGATTAATGTGAAGAAATATTAAAAGAATTTAAAAGGAGGATTATCACTACACTCGTGATCACTTTACCCATAAGTGAAGAACTTTTTGTGGTATTCAGTGATGCTTTGAAGAAGGGCCTCTGATGTGTGTTGATGAAAAATGAAAAATTCATTTCCTATGCTTCAAGGAAATTGAAAATTCATGAGAAGAATTATCCAACACATGATCTAGAGTTGGCTATGGTGATATTCTATTTAAAAGTTTTGTGGAATTATCTATTTAGGGAGAAGTGTGAAATATATATAGACCAAAAAATCCTCAATTATATATTCACATAGAAAGAGTTGAACATGCGCCACAAAGATGGTTAGAGCTGATCAAAGACTATGACTGCTCAATCCATTACCACCCTAGGAAAGTGAACAAGGTGGTAGATGCTCTAAGTAAAAAGGACCCAATGATTCTATCATTGATTAGAATTGAGAAGGATCCAATCTTCTTAGATTTGATGAAGACGAACATGGAAGTCATAAGGAATGGAACACCATCAATCCTTTCATAAATGGTTTCTCAACCATATCTTTTGGAAAGGTTAAAGGATGCTCAAAAGGATGATTTGGGAATTCAAAAAAGAAAGTGGAAGTTATAAAAAAAGGGAAATCCTCAGAGTTCAATATTAATGAAGAAGGAATTGTGAGATTTGGGAAAAGACTATGTGTTCCATCAAGTCCGGAGCTGAAGAAGGAACTTTTAGATGATGCACATAGTTTAAATTTCTCTATTCACCTAGGAAACACAAAGATGTATCGAGATCTCCGAGAGAATTATTGGTGGGATAATATGAAGAAAGAGATTGCTGAGTATACATAAAATTTCCCAGAGTGTCAGCAAGTGAAGGTAGAGAGGAAGAATTCTAAGGGGATGATGCAAACGTTGCCCATAACATTATGGAAATGGGAGAACATCACCATGGAATTAGTCACCGGACTTCCGAAGACATCCAAAGGTAAAAATGAAATCTGTGTTGTTGTTGATCGTCTTACAAAGTCTTTACACTTCATTGAAATTCGGGAGGATTTATCATTAGATCAACTAGCATAGATATATATCAGGGAAGTGGTAAGGCTACATGGAGTACCACTAACTATTTCATCCGATCGAGATCCAAGATTCACCTCAAAGTTCTGGAAAAGTATCCAATATGCTCTAAGAACTGAACTGAACTTTAGTACGGCCTATCATCCTCAAACTGATGGACAATCTGAATGAACCATTCAGACACTAGAATATATGTTAATACCATGTTCTATGGACTACAAAGGAGGGTGGGACCAACATCTTACACTGGTTGAATTATCCTACAATAACAGTTTCCACTCGAGCATCTGAATGGCACCATATGAATCCCTTTATGGGAAAATGTGAAGAACACCAGTGTGTTGGGATGAAGTCGGTGAGCGTAATCTTCTAGGACCTGAAATGGTCGAAGAAATGGTGGAGACAGTGAAAACCATTCAACAGCATAAAAAGGCATCCCAAAGTTGACAGAAGAGTTTTGCGGATAACTGTTGATGAGACCTTGAGTTTAAAATTGGAGACATGGTATTTCTACACATATCTCCATGGAAGAAGGTCACGAGGTTTGGAAATAAGGGGAATTTAAGTCCTAGGTACATTATCTCCTTCGTGATTCTTGATTGTGTTGGGGCTATGGCCAATCGACTAGCACTTCCACCTACCATGGCCAAAGTACATGATGTATTTCATGTATCTCCATTAAGGAAGTACATACCAGACCCTTCACATGTACTCTCTTCAGAGGTAGTAAAACTAGAGGATAATCTTTCTTATGAGGAGCAACCAGTGAAGATCTTAGATCATAGAGAAAAATTTCTACGAAATAAGACAATGCACCTCATGAAAGTGTTTTGGAGAAACCACAAGTTTGAAGAAGCGAAGTGGGAATCAGAGGAAGTGATGAAGCAAAGTTACCCACCACTACTGGGGAGTTGGGTTTTCCCAACACTTTTATACCAACGGTTCAATGGAACCGTTGGTATAGGGGTCCTTTACAAATGGTTTGAATAAACCGTTGGTAAATGTTGATTAAATGAAGGATTTCCCAATGGTTTGAAGACACCATTGGGAAAACTACAAAATTTCTCCCTTTACCAACAGTTTGTATAAACTGTTGGAAAAGTCCATGCTTTTCCCAATAGGTTTTAAAAACCGTTGGGAAAAGTCCCCCCCAAATACAGCACCCTGGCCCCCAATTACATAGAACCCAAAAATTTTCCCCAATTTCTAGAAGCCCCCACGCAGGTGAACCCTAACCTGAGTTCTACCATCCGATTGGCTGCAACTCCCTCATCCAGGTTAGACTCCTTCACCCTCTTCCCAAATACCGACATAGAAGCCCTAATTGAGGTAATTGACATGTTGATGTGTGGTCTACCAAACTCTGTGACCTAACATAGTGAGTTGAGGTATTTTATCCATTTCTAGTGTTGTTTATCCCAACTATGAGCAGATATCCTTCTATTCTCAACCTTTCTCCATTTATTTCAATATCTAGAAAGGTCACATCATTATTCCCTATTTTTATGGATTTTGGAAAATTTTATGATTCACACTATTTGATATTTAATCAATGACTAATACTTGATTGGTAGATGTCTGTGAGTACATAGAAGATGGTTTATAAACTATCCCTTAAAAGTATCACTGTTTTGTGTTCTTTATGACATGTAGTATCATTGACATACTTTATTATTAATCTCAAATATAAAAATAAATGTTTTTGTATATACTTTATGAAATTAAAACTCTTTACGATCCATGAACAACCTATTAGTGTAGAAGCCTAAACTTTATCCACCCATGGGATGTGCTTGACTTGGAGAACTAATTGGGCAATGAAAGGTATGACCATAGGGGTGAAAGGAATGGGTTATTGAACATGAGTGAATGATTTGGGATGCCTATTACACAAAATGGGACCTAAGTCATGTGCCTCTTATATGAGACCTATTAAAAATGAATATAAATAAATTTTAATTTAATTTTTGAGTAATTGTTCTTTGATTAATGATTTGGAATTCCATGAAGAAACCAACCAAGGATTCATGTTAAAAACAAATCTTTTAATTCCATTTGGAAACTCCCTTGGATTCATGGTGATTTGGTTTAGAATACCTTTGGGAAATCTACCTTGGATTCATAGTGATTATGATTTAGGAAGCCTTGGGGAATTCCCCCTTGGATTATAAACTAGAGGCCTCTCTCTTTACATAGGTTGGGAACTACTTCCTCCCTATAAATCCATATGAAGTCAATCAATTTTTTAGTTCTACGCTCCAAATCTGTAAGGCTTAACTTAGTTTTAATGTTTTTCATCTATTATTATTTGTTTCTATTTTGATTTGACCTAAACCAGGTGGTGACTTGTGTGGCATGACATACCCAATAAGTGTAGTTTTATTTGTTTTCTATTTTAGTTTTACAATTCAAGTGTCATGATTATATGAATCAACTAGATTTGAAGTCTTAATAGCCACTCCTTTTATGTAGTTAGTGAATCTTATCGACTAATGGAGGTTCTGGTGAGATGTATCCCCACTCAAAGATGGTAAATGGTTTGTTTATTCATATTTTCTCAAGGTGGGTAATGGATATAAGGATTATCCATGTGAAGGGATTTGGGAAAGTTGGGGTAGTGGGGTAGGTTGTTTTACTTTTTTTAGTGGGGTGATATGGTACTTTCTGTGGACTTTAGTTTGGGTGTTATGAAATGTACTAACTTTTCACAATATTTCCATTTTTTAGCATCAATAACTTATTTAAAAACTCTCTTTACAAATTGTGAATCTTTCATGAAAAGCCTTCACTTTGTAATATCTTGAAAAATTTTCTATCAGGTCTATGGTGTCTTCTTGTATGTGATAAATGAAAAAATTACAAAACACATGTCACCTCAAATTTAGGCACACATAACTGAATTAGTATATCTTTACATTGTTTTAATAGTTCACTACATCAACTATAAACTACTTACTTTATCATTTAATTAAATTTATTTTCGATTGAACTTCAACATTATTGAATTGATTATGATGAAATGACTTATAAAAATTATTTTTACAGAATGGATAGAAGTTTTATGTATGAAACCGATTGGATCTCAAGCAATTTTCAAAACAATTTTGAGATCTTTTTATATTTTTCATTTCACAATGTTTCAGATAGTGGTCGCATACACTGCCCATGTTCCAATTGTGTTGGTAGACCTTGGTTGAGCTGTAAAGAAGTCATCTACCACATAACCAAATTTAGTTTTCAAGAAAACTACTATGTGTGGTATCACAATGGGGAGAAAATGAAATCTCAAATTGTTGATGATTGAAATGAAAGGACTGGACTAAAGAATTTGTTAGATGACCAGTTTCTATTTATTCGTCATCATGAAAAAGAAAGGATTTCTACTGAAGAAGACTTCGATATGAGGATAGATGATGCATCTAATGAAAATGATTATATTATCAGGGTGAAAAAATTTAATGATGCTGCCATGACTCCAGTATATAGACAGTGCGATAAAATGAAAAAGATGGAATATTTAATCCGATTGTTTCATGGGAAAACTATGTATGGGATTTCTAATACAGCAATCGATTACATTCTCACCTTCTTGAAGGATTTACTTTAAGATGATGTAGATATTCCCTCAAACCACTATAAGGCATGGAAGTTAGTTTAGGAACTTGAATTTTCAAGAAATAAAATTCATGATTGCCCGAAAGATTGTAGTTTATTCTGGGAGGAAACCGCTGAACGAAATGATTTTATAAAATGTGACACATCCCGCTGGAAGTAAAAATCTGATGGAACACCATCTCGCATGCCACAAAAAGTAATTTGGCACTTTCTATTGATCCCCAGACTCCAGAATATTTTTATGTCTAATTAAATATCAATAAAAATGAGATGGCATGATACCGAGAGAATGAATACTAATGATGAGTTGGTTCACCCTGTAGATGGATTTTCATGGCAGAGATTTGATGTTCGATATCCTGATTTTGTAGCTGACATGCGTAATGTGAGGTTGGGTATTTCATGTGATGGTTTTAATCCATTTGGGAAGATGCTTACTTTGAACAGCACATGACCAGTATTTATACACATTTATAATCTTCCCCCATGGTTGTGTATGAAAAAACCTTTCACTTTCAAGATTATACTCATATTTTGCCCTTCTGATACCGACATTGATATTTATGTATACATGAAACCTTTAATAAAAGAGTTGAAACTTCTTTGAGATGTGGGTGTGCGCACATACGATGCATATTCGAAATACATATTTCAGATGTGTGTTGTGCTTATATGGATGATCAATGATTTTATGGATTATGCAATGATGTCTAGATAGTGCACGAAGGGAAAAATATCATGTCCTATTTTTATGAAGAATACACAATCCAGAAGACTAAAACATTGTTGTAGTTTCAGTTTTATGGGACATCGACGATTCTTTCCAATGGAACATCCATATATAAATAATCTTTGAAGATTTGATAATACCATAGAGACCGATGATCCACCTCAACATATGTTTGGAACTGATGTGCTTAATGAATTGAAAGATTTCAGTTTTTCATTTAGGAAGGGTCAAATGAAATCTAGAAAGTGAAAGAATATTTCCCCTAAAACCTGTTACAATTGGAGGAAGAGGAGTATCTTTTTTTATTTTCCTTATTAGTCAACCAATTTGTTACATAATTTCTTAGACATAATGCACATTGAAAATAATATATGTGAAATTTTTCTTTTGATACTTCAAAATGTTAAGGGAAAGAAAAAATATGATTTATGGTCTCAGTGTGACTTGGTGGATTGGGGAATCAGACCAGAATTGCATCCTGTGCGTATCAGTGAAAATAAATGGAAAGTTCCATGTTCTTCTTATGTGATGGCACCTATGAAAAAAAAAATCAGGAAGTATTAGAGACTATTATATTTTCTGATGGCTATTCAAGCAACATATCTAAATGGGTCAACATAAGAGAGTTGAAGCTAAAATCTTTGAAGACTCATGATTATCACGTTATTCTGCATGAGTTGATTCCAATATCAATCCATAATATTTTTTCCAATAATGTAATGGTGACTGTTATTCGGTTGTGCCATTTGTTTAGAGATCTCTGTGATAAGAATTTGTTCAAGTATTTCTTGAAAAAAATGTTGATAGATTCCCCATTAATTTTGTGTGAGTTGGAGAAAATATTTCCTCTATCATTTTTTACATGTATGCTACATCTGACTGTCTATATTCCCAATGAAATACTTCTTAGAGGACCTATTTCTTTTCATTCTATCTATCCAACTGAAAAAATATGTACACATTAATGTATTATGTCTGAAATAGGAATCATCCCCAAGGTTCTATCGTGAACGGTTACTTGGCTCAAGAATGTATGAATTTCTAATCAATGTATTTGACTAATTTTATTACAAGAATGAATAGACCAATAAGAAATGAAGAAGAATAATATGAGAAAATTGAACCCATTTTTCCATCACTTCCTCAAACAAGAAGAATTTATGGATTATAAACATTGAAGACATTAAGCCTTGAAGAGCAGGAGATGGCACATCGCACAGTTTTGTTCAACTGTGATTTGTTAGATGACTACATCAGGTAACTAAATTGAATATGTATATCTTACATATATATCTATTAAACTATTCATATTTTTTTATCTACAGGGAATATAAAACAATGATAAATAGAAATAATCATTCTTTATCTTTGAGAAGGAGGGAAACTTTTCATAGCAAAATGTTTTCTGCTCAGTTAAAATTAAAGGTAAAAATATTACTATTTAAAATAATTAAATCAATATTTAATTAAGTTTAATATTCATTTATATTGCAGGTATTGAATTTTCCTATTGACTCTATCTTTGAGGAAATAAGAGCTTTGGATTTTGGTCCTAATACCGTGGTTCGTGACTGTAAATCAATTGTTATCAATGGGTACAAATTTATTATCACTAAACGAGAAAAGAACATGAGAACACAACATTATAGTGTTATGGTTACTACCACAATAGATTGTTATGCCAGTGCATCAGATAGTATACCACGATTTGAAAATGTGGTTTATTATGGAGTCGTTGAAAAAATAATAATATTGGATTATTACTCTCATGGAAGAGTTACGATGATGAAATGCCATTTTTTTATTCGATGATGAGACATGGCACATTTATTGATTATTGTAGATTTTGAGTAATTAATATGACTCGTACTCTTGCTACAGAAGAACCATATGTATTGGCATCAATGGATAAACAATTTTTTTATGTCAAAGACCAACTTCGACCTGAATTTGGTGTCATAGTTGAAGTAATTCCAAGACATATTTTTGTAGATGGTGATGATGGAATTTACACCATTCTTACTTCCATTAGAACCAATCCATTTATTTCTTTTGATGACTCCAATAGCTCAACTGTCAGAGTTGACTATGAAACTGAAGTTGTGGTGGGAAATATATAAAATCATCCATTCATATTCTCAATTATTTTGGTTTACCTCGAGTTGTGTTGTTAAGTTAAGGTTGGTTATATTCAAATTTATTTAATATTGATTAAAAATATGTTGTATCCGACTTGACCGTTATGTGAATTTTCAATGTTTATTGGTCGAAAATTTTATTTAAATTGTATTTTATAATTTGGAATTGAACTGTATTTAAACCTACGAAACCAACATTTCTAACTTGGTGAACATTTCAATACTTCAACTGTGATTTGTATAAAATTTGTATGACTCTAAGACCTCTCTTTAACATTTTACCAGGTAATGAACATGATGGTTTGTATTCTTCTGCAAAACATGTATTAAAACCTGCATCATCTACCTGAGCTAAAGAAATTAATTTTTTTTCTTAATTTTGAAAATTTCATTAACACTTATGAATCTGGTATAATTAATGTTCCATGATTTTAATAGATTGATGATACTTAGTAAATAATCATCCTAATAAAAATTAAATTTCTTTATTACATCTTGTACGATTTATTGACTTCATTATATATTTGTTCAAGCTCACCTAAAACAATGGTTAGTTAAATTATCCATGAATCCCCCTATTCCTTCTCATTTATTTTGTTTTTGGGTTACATATTAGTTATCATTTTCTATTTACTTACATATTTGTTTTCAAATGTAGGAAATGAAACCAGTTGAAGAGAGGCGATGAAAACAGATTATGGAAAACAATCGTCACATGACTGAGCTGGGAATTCCACCATTAGTGCTTGTAGTGAGTATTTTATTTCAAATATATTTATTTAAATAATATATAATGTCATGTGATTAATTTTTTAAACATTTTTTCAGGATACATCTATTAGGCGATAGTTATTTGATGAGAAGTCGAGTAGTGGTCCCAGTACTTGGGGTGTTCGTACGAGGGGGGGTGGTACGGGAGCTAGACGATCTGGTTGGCGTACCCGATTAGACCCTGCCCCTCCCACTGACATACCATCCATCCCACATTCTAATCCCAATGTTCCATTAGGGACACACGGGATATTTAGGCCTCCCATTTTTCACCATCCTTTACATCTGACCCTCCTCACTCGCCTGTACCATATCCAATGATGATTCCCACTCCCCATCCATCATTTGGCCAACCATCCCTTCCATCTTCTTTTACTTCTGCTTCGTTCTCTCCAGACTTTTATATTCCATCTTCTTCGACTCCTGCTCCACCAGAGTCTGTCCCTGTGGAGCATACATTGGGACTCACTCCATCTTTATAGGGTGTTCCTTCAGAATCTGTAGATCCATAAATACCCATTGATCAAACTACCATAGGTATACTTATACAACCCTAAAAAAATTTTACACCATTATTTATTTTCATTATAACATGTATTGATAAAATATTTTTTTTTCTTTCATAACAGATACATCTACTAATAGGAGGCGGGGGCGGGGCTGTAAACACATGCGTGCGGTGTGGAACTGCCACACGCAGTTGATGGTTGACTACAATGAATATAGTCAGATGATTAAAAAATCAGGGCAGCAATGTCGGAGTTTTTTGGCGACGCTTTCCAAATACTCCGACATCATTATTGTCAAACCGCTCTCATGGAGACATCTGCCAAATGAATTCAAGGATAAATCTTGGGTGGAGATATGAGAATAGAAATATGTTATATTTAATGAAATCTATTAATTTTTTTAATTATATGAATTAATATTTTGGTGTCAGTTGCGGTTTAATTTCCCCGATGGTGAGGGTGCATGGCCAGCACGTCTAAAGGATTTAGGCAATCTTTGGAGAGATTATAAGCATGAGTTGTACATTAGCTGCAGTGTTAAAGTGGGAACAGAGTTTTTGGTGGTCCTTTTTGTGGATGATTTTCCATTAGAAAAATAACGATAGATGATTACTCATTAGACGACTATCCAATTTATGGTATTAATCGAATTAGAGGTATTTAAATGAATATTTTCATGTTTTTCATTAATACTAATTATTGAATTTTATTTAGGATGAATCGGGAAGAAATAAAAAAACATTGATGCTAATAAATACGTCCACACATTGGGACGTACTACGATGTCAGATTATGAGAGAAAGTAGGTATAACAGTTTATAATATTTCTTTATGACTTGTATTTTTTATTGCTTCCTCTATAATTTATTCGATTGCTAAAGTAGTTATATAATTTTAGTTATGAAATTAATATTTTTTTGGTATTCTATTTTTAATTATGGTTTCCTACATTCAATGTCATTGTAATGGCATAAATTGAATATAGAAGGATGTGTGCCTCAAGCAAAACTGTTTTTCTCGAGTAGAAAGAAGAAATATGGAAGTGCGATTAATGAACCAACTCAACAACATATTTTAAGTTTTAATTTGTAGATTTAAAATTTTAATATCTATTTTGTAACTTAATAATATATTTATATTTGTAACAGACTACTTTAGAGGCCCTTGATGCCTAGGAACCTGACAATTTTGGGCCAAATGATGACTTACATTAGGTGTTGGGAGATGATCACCCTGGTAGAGTACCCTACTGACCTGGGAAGAGAATAGTTCTAAAAAGGTATTGGCCCACCTCAGGTATGAGTTTTAGTACCACCGATTTGCAGCAGGTTAAGGCACAGGCAGAAAAAGCTGCAAAAAGGGCCACAGAGATGGCAGAACAGTCTGATAGGGAAAACACTGCATTTATGAAACTGATGGAAGTTTTATGTCCAAAACTTCCACTATAGGCCAGAACTACTTGTGATGAATATATGTCACTGATGCATTCTATATATGGTGCACTAGGTGGAAGTTCTAGTGGTGGTCGAGATGATGGCATGGAGGAGGCCGAAGTGGAGGAGGAGGAGGAGGGCGAGGAGGAGGTTGAGGTGAAGGAGGAGGTTGAGGATGAGGCTGAGGAGGAGGAGGAGGGTGATGAGGAGGCGGAGGCAGAGTATGAGGGTTAGGAGGAGGGTAGAGATGATGATGGGGATGAAGATGAGGATGAGGGTAAAGATGATGGTGATGAGGTACAGATTGATTTGTTACATTTTTGACTGATATTAGTAACCTTTGACGTTTATTGATTTGTTTTTCCTGAATATATGTGTGATTAGGTAGGTCACATTATCTTTATTTTTTTTATCTATAAATAATAAAACTTGATTTGATGATTTTCTGTGAAATCCCCCTATTTTAATGAAATTGTAATTTTTTAGTGGAATTTAGAAAATTGGTGGTCTTATTAAAAGTTGATATAATGAAATTATTTTTTTAGCCTTGAAAGAATTTGCTTAGAAAATTTGTAAATACCATTCCATGAACCCAGACAGCCCACTAGATATCCCCACATGCAACCCCCAAAAAGCCCCCACCCTCCTCCTTGGACCCCGGACAGCCCCCCTGACAGCCCCCCACCCTCCTCCTGGGACCATGGACAGCCCCCCAGACAGCCCCTCAGATAGCCTCCCCACCCTCCTTCCTAGACCCCAGACAGCCTCCCCACCCTCCTTCTTGGACCCTGGATAGCCCCCCGGACAGCCCCCCGAACAACCCCCCCACCCTCCTCCCTGGACCCCGAACAACCCCCCAGACATCCTCCCCACCCTCCTTCCTGGACCACAGACAACCTTCCGGATAGCCCCCCGGACCCCCTTCTCCCTGGACCCCGAACAGCCCCCAGATATCCCCCACCCTCCTCCTTGGACCCCAGATAGCCCCCATCCTTTCTGGACCCTAGATATCCCCCACTCTCCTCCCTGGACCCTGGACAACCCCCCCACCCTCCTCCCTGGACCCTAGACAGTCCCCCACCCTCCTTCTTGGACCCCAGACAGCCCCCTCGGACAGCCCCCCCTCCTCCCTAGCCCCCCTAACCCGAAACCCCAATATTGGGCGAGCAGCGATTCAGCATATATAAAACATCGCGACAATTCACGAAAGGCTAGGGACCACTTACCTTGATTCCGGAGACAATCGCACTCTTAATTTGGCGTCTCGGATCCCAATCTAATCTCTCTTTAAAATTCACCCTAAATCCCAATGTAAAAGAGGGTTTTAGATCTTTGGAAGAATATGATAGAAGAGTTCAAACCCTAATATAAAATAGGAAGTAAATAGAGGATTAGACTCACCTGGATCTTCAATCCGCACTTGAAGACACTCAAAACGCCTAAGGATCAAAGGAGATGCACCCTTAAGAGCTCTTGGGAGATTTTGATTGTGTTGATACTTTATTACAAGGATCAATGGGTTATTTTTGATGTGTACGAGTCAACCCCGCCTCAATCTGAGGCACGGTGTGGCCGGTACCACTCAAAGTGTCTCACTTTTATTTGAAATGGACAAAATTTTAAGTGAAAACAACAACTGGCATACAGAAAACTGACCAAATTCATTTGGATTCTATTGATACTTTAGGAAAATGATCCATGGGTCATTTGTGATTTGTACAAGTAAACTCCTCAATCTAAGGCATGGTGTGGCCAATACCACTCAAACTGTATCACTTTTATTTGAAATGGACAAGATTTTAAGTGAAAACAACAACTTGCACACGGAAAACTGACCAAATGCTTTCTGATTGTATTTATACTTTAGGAAAATGATTCACGGGTCATTTGTGATGTGTATGAGTTAAACCACCTCAATATGAGGCACGGTGTGACCGGTATCACTCAAAGTGTCTCTCTTTTGTTTAAAATGGACACTGTTTTAAGTAAAAAAAAATAGAAATACAGAAAACCAACCAAACATATTCTGATTGTGTTGATACTTTAACACAAAGTTTCATGGGTCATTTGTGACATGTTTGAGTCAACTCCACCTCAATCCGAGTCACGGTGTGGTCGGTACCACTCACAGTGTCTCACCTTTATTTGAAATGGACAACATTTTAAGTAAAAACAACAACTGGAATACGGAAAACAGACCTAACACATTTGTATTATGTTGATACTTTAGGAAAAAGATCCATGGGTCATATGTGATGTGTAAGAGTTAACCACACCTCAATCCAAGGCACGGTGTGGCTGGTACCAATTGAAGTGTCTTTCTTTTGTATAAAATGGACACCCTTTTAAGTAAAAGCAACTAGCATACAAAAAACTGACCAAACATATTCAGATTGTGTTGATACTTTAGAAAAAGGATACATGGGTCATTTTTGACATGTATGAGTCAACCCCTTTTCAATCTGAGGCACGATGTGGCTGGTACCACTCAAAGTGTCTCACTTTTATTTGAAATGGACAACATTTTAAGTGAAAACAACAACTGGCATACAAAAAACCAACCAAATGAATTCGGATTGTGTTGATACTTTAGGAAAATGATCCATGGGTCATATGTGATGTATAAAATTCAACCCTGCCTCAATCCGAGGCATGGTGTGGCCAGTATCACTCGAAGTTTTGTTTTTTTAAAATGGACACCCTTTTAAGTAAAACAAATTGGAATACAAAAAACTAACCAAATGTATTCTGATTGTGTTGATACTTTATCACAAGGATCCATGGTTAATTTTTTATGTGTACAAGTCAACCCCGCCTCAATCCGAGGCACGATGTGGCCAGTATCACTCGAAACTTCTTTCTTTTGTTTGAAATGGAAAACATTTTAACTAAAAACAACAACTAACATACAAAAAACTAACCAAACACATTCGGATTCGGTTGATACTTTAGGAAAATGATCCATGGGTCATATGTGATGTGTACGAGTCAACCCCACCCTAATCTGAGGCATGGTGTGGCCAGTATCACTCTAAGTGTATTTCTTTTATTTAAAATGGACACCCTTTTAAGTAAAAACAACAACTGGCATATGAAAAACTGACCAAACATATTCGGACTATGTTGATACTTTATAACAAGGATCCATGGGTCATTTTTAATGTGTACGAGTCAACCCCACCTCAATACGAGGAACAATGTGGCCAGTACCACTCAAAGTTTATCACTTTTATTTGAAATGGACAACATTTTAAGTGAAAACAAAAACTGGCATACAGAAAACTGACCAAATGCATTTGGATTCTATAGTTACTTTAGTAAAATTATCCATGGGTTATATGTGATGTGTACAAGCCAAACCCGCCTCAATCTGAGGCACATTGTAGCTGGTATCACTCAAAGTATCTTTCTTTTGTTTAAAATGGACACCCTTTTAAGTAAAAACAACTGGAATACAGAAAACTGACCAAAAGTATTTGGATTGTGTTGATACTTTATAACAAGTATCCATGGGTCATTTTTGATGTGTAGGAGTCAACCCCTCCTCAATCCGAGTCACGGTGTGGCCGGTACCACTCAAAGTGTCTCACTTTTATTTGAAATGGAAAAACTTTTAAGTGAAAACAACAACCGGCTTATGGAAAACTAACCAAACACTTTCTAATTGTATTGATACTTTAGGACAACAATTCATGGGTCATTTTTTATGTTTACAAGTCAACTCACCTCAATCTAAGGCACGGTATGGCCGGTATCACTCAAAGTGTCTCTCTTTTGTTTAAAATGGACACTATTTTAAGTAAAAAAGAATACATACAAAAAACCAAACAAACATATTCTAATTGTTTTGATAATTTATAACAACGATAAATGGGTCATTTGTGACGTGAAAGATTCAACCCTACCACAATCCGAGGCACAGTTTGGCTGGAACCACTCAAAGTGTCTCACCTTTATTTGAAATGGACAACATTTTAAGTAAGAACAACAACTGGCATATGTAAAACTAACCTAACACATTCATATTGTGTTTATACATTATGAAAATGATTCATGGCTCATATGTGACGTGTACGAGTCAACCCCGCATCAATATAAGGCACGGTGTGGCCGGTATCACTCAAAGTGACTTTCTTTTGTTTAAAATGGACACCCTTTTAGGTAAAAACAACTGGCATATGGAAAACCGACCAAACGTATTCGGATTGTGTTGATACTTTATCATAAGTATCCATGGTTTATTTTTAATGTGTGCGAGTCAACCCTACCTCAATCCGAGGCACAGTGTGGCCGGTACCACTCAAAGTGTCTCACTTTTATTTGAAATGGACAACATTTTAAGTGAAAACTACAACAGGCATATGAAAAACTAACCAAACACATTTTTATTATTTGGATACTTTAAGACAACGATCCATTGGTCATATGTGACATGTACGAGTCAACCCTACCTCAATCTGAGGCATGGTGTGGCCGGTATCACTCGAAGTGTCTATCTTTTGCTTGAAATGTACAACATTTTAAGTAAAAAAAACAACTGACAGATGGAAAACCAACCTAATGCATTCTTATTGTGTTGATACTTTAGGAAAATGATCCATGGGTCATATTTAATATGTAAGTGTCAACCCTTCCTCAATCTGAGGCACGGTGTGGCTGGTATCACTCAAAGTGTCTTTCTTTTGTTTAAAATGGACGCCCTTTTAAGTAAAAACAACAACTGGCATACGTAAAACTAACCAAACGTATTCGTATTGTGTTGATACTTTAGCACAAGGATACATGGTTCATTTTTGACGTGTACAAGTCAAACCCACCTCAATCCGAGGCATGGTGTGGCCGGTATCACTCGAAGTGTCTTTCTTTTGTTTGAAATGGACAACATTTTAAGTAAAAACAACAACTGGCATAAGAAAAACTGACCAAATGCATTCATATTATGTTGATATTTTAGGAAAACTATACATGGGTCATATGTGATGTGTACGAGTCAACCTAACTCCAATCCAAGGCATGGTATGGACGGTATCACTCGAAGTGTCTTTCTTTTGTTTAAAATGGACACCCTTTTAAGTAAAAACAACAAATGGCATATGTAAAACCAAAAAAACGTATTATTATTGTATTTATACTTTACAATAAGGATCCATGGGTTATTTTTGATGTGTAAGAGTCAACCTCACCTCAATACGAGGCACAGTGTGGCCAGTACCACTCAAAGTGTCTCACTTTTATTTGAAATGGCAACATTTTAAGTGAGAACAACAACTGGCATACGGAAAACTAACAAAACACATTTGAATTCTATTGATACTTTAGGAAAACAATCCATGGGTCACATTTGACGTATACGAATCAACCTCTCCCTAATACAAGGCACGGTGTGTCCGGTATCACTCGTAGTGTCTTTCTTTTGTTTAAAATGGACACCCTATTAAGTAAAAACAACTGGCATATTGAAAACCAACCAAACGTATTATTATTGTGTTGATACTTTATAACAATTATCCATGGGTCATTTTTGACATGTACGAGTCAACCCTACATCAATATGAGGCATTTTGTGGCCGGTACCACTCAAAGTTTCTCACTTTTATTTAAAATAGACAACATTTTAAGTGAAAACAACCACTGACATACGGAAAACCAACCAAACACATTCGAATTATATTGATACATAATAATAAATATCCATTGATCATTTTTGATGCGTATGAGTCAACCTCACCTCAATCCGAGGCACGGTGTGGCTATTATCACTCGAAGTATCTTTCTTTTGTTTAAAATGGGCACTCTTTTATGTAAAAACAACTGGCATATAGAAAACTGACCAAACATATTCAGATTGTGTTGATAATTTATCACAATGATTTATGGATCATTTTTGACGTGTATGAGTCAAACCCACCTCAATACGAGGCACGGTGTGTCCAGTACCACTCAAAGTGTCTCACTTTTATTTGAAATTGACAACGTTTTAAGTGAAAAAAACAACTGGCATACGGAAAACCAAACAAACACATTCAGATTGTCTTGATACTTTAGGACAATGATCCATGGGTCATATGTGATATGTAAGAGTCAACTCCACCTCAATCTGAGGCACAGTGTGGCCAGTATCACTCGAAGTGCCTGTCTTTTGTTTAAAATGGACATCATTTTAAGTAAAAACAACTGGTATACAGAAAAATGACCAAACATATTCGGATTGTGTTGATACTTTAGCACAAGGATACATGGTCCAGCCTCACACAATCCACTTATCATGTGAGGAACTCCTACCCCTATTCTAAAACACATGAAATTGAATATTCCAAGGACAACTACATTCCCTAAGTCACACAATCTCATTGATACACACCCATTATCATCATAACTAAGTTCAAAGACACCTTCCCCAAACCATGGGACATTATATTCATGTTTGGTTGAATTCATTTATCCATGTCCTTATTTTGGGGTTATTAGCTTCTAATTTTTGAATTCAATCATGTATGTGTTATACAAAATGAATTTTTTTATGTATTCTTAATTCTGTATAACACATATAATTACGTATTCAGTTTTTTATGTATTGTATTCATAATTGATAATTAAATTATGTATGTATTCAATTTAGTATTCAATTATGAATTGAATTCATGATTGCACATGTAATTGTCATCTCAATTCTGAATTGAATTCTAAATCAATTATGTATGTTTATAATTACTTTATGAATTATGTTTTAATTATATATGTTTATAGTTGTAGGGTTCATTATGTGTTAAATCTATATGAATTAATTGTTTATATGTATGTGTTATAGTTGGTTATTGTAGGTAATTGGAGTTGGGAAGCTGGAAATGTAGAAAGTGCAGCCTACAGCAGGCTGCTGCCTGAATTGCATAACAAAGCCTATGCCAACAGTTTTAAACCATTGGCATGGGGTTTTGAATGTGTTTTATACCAATGTTTCTAAGAGAACCGTTGATAAAAACACTTTCCCAACATTTTACAAACCATTGGGATATAGTGAAATGTACAACCTTTACCAACGGTTTACACAAACCGTTGGTAAAAATATATACAAAACTATATTCCAATGGTTTGAAACCTTTAGAATAGTATGTTTACCAATGATTTCAAACCATTGGTGAAAATTTATACCAACATTTTGATATAACCATTGGTATAATGTAAATTTCCTAACATAAACCAATGGTTTTCCAGAAACCATTCACATATGTGTTTCCTTACGGCTTACTTCCCTAAGGTTTGGATAATCATTGGTATATATTATAACAATGGTTATCTATCCTTTACCAACAGTTTGGAACCATTGGTAAAGGTTTACTTTCCAGTAGTACACATCTTTTTTAGTGTGGGAAAATGAAATTTTGAGGGTGAAATTTCTTAAGGGGGGAAGATTGTAATGAACCAAAAAATTCATTAATGAAAATTCCTCTTATTATATTTAAAGGTCTTATTATGGTTATGTAAAACATATGCACTTATTTTCTTTTATGTTATGGATTTTAAAATACCATTAAGAATTGTGACAGTTGCTAATATAGATTGTAACACCCCGAGCTTCCACGATACGCCTCTCTTTCAATAATGCAATAGCTTGCATTGTACGCAAGTTCATGTTCTAACACACCGCAACTAATCAAAATAGCCGTTATGAATAGTAATAACCACCTTTTAAATTTATAGAAATTTTATATTTCAAAATGGACTTCATTTTTGTATTCCTAATATTGAAATTAGCCTATGTTGAATTTTTTGTAATTTTCCGAGAACTTCCAAATTTTTATGAATAGTGAAAAATACTTAAAACAACTTTTTTAATCAAAATAATTCATAGTGATAAATTATACTATTGAGTGGTTTTAGAGTATAATTAGAATATATTTTTACCATTTTATCCAATGGTGGTCATTAGAATTAATTTAACATTGAAATTGGACATAAACAATTGCCAATCTTTTGATATAAATTGTTTCTTAAAAACACGCTATTTGTTGTAACAGCGGGAATTAATTATAAAATTAATTAATGCAACTTATATGTTTGGAATTTTGTAAAATAGGCATCATTTTTGAATTCGGAATATCAATTATAGCTTAGGGTGAAATTTTGGCATTGTTCTGAAAAACTTCAATTTTTGATGAATAGTGAAACCACTAAGTGGTAGTTAAATAACTGATTTTTCGTTTAAATGAAATATTACCACTTCTGTGATTTGATTTTCAAAAATCCGACATACATGGTTGTCATTAAGAAGTAAAATGTGGTTCAATGAGATCAAAATAATTTTTTTGGTGAATAGTAACTTTTAAGTTCTTAATCGCGATTAGAGGTAATTAGTGTAGTTTAAGGTAAAAACAATGTTTTATTAATATGATATGAGCTTGACACTTGTCCTACTCCTATTGGATGAGTCATGGCCGACCAAGAAAACCCATGGGTCAACTTGGGGACCCCATGGAGCCACTTTAGTTGGAAAATGACATTAATATATATTTATTTAATGTTAAAATTAAATTGACACAAACATGAGTTGTTTTACTAAAACAGTTTTTAAGTGGGGTTACACAAGTCCAAATTTTGATTATAAATATTCATTAGAAAGCTAAAACGATTTCTTACATCATAGTATTTTTTTTATAATTTTTAGACATTAAATAAATTAAATTATTTATGACATCATGATGATGTAGTGATGACCTCATTATTTAACGATTTTAATAAAATAGGAAGATAATGCAAAATCCAAGGCTTACACTTGTCCAAAGCAAATTGGATGAGGAGGTTGCGAACCCTTATCACCTTAGCCTCGAGGTATATAAGTGTGGGACCTTTAGAATCCGAAAAGCATTGTGTAAATAATGTAACATTTCAATCTTTCCAAAAGTGCCCCTCCTCTCCACTTATAAAAGGCCCCCACCTCTCCCACCTTATTCACACCTTCAAGCCATTTGGCTCGGCCAAACTCTGCCCAAATACTCTCCCAACATTCCTCCCTTACTCATAGAAGACTCACTTTGGGCAGAACTCTTCCCAAGGAAGCCTTTGGCTCAAATCAAAAAGAGTTACCTGATTTTGAGGTAATGTCTTTTCTAATGTTGTTTTGTTTTATTTTTCTTCTCCAACCCCCTAAACTCTTTTTATTCATTTCTTTTGTAACAACACAAGTATCCTCAATATACTAGGATGTTGTTATAAGAAGGATTCGAGCTACACTTACACACACCTACATCTAATGGTTAAAGAACATACGGTTTCTGTGGATGGCGAATTTCTGCCTCACGAAACGATGATTGTTCAACACTCATATAACACCTTCAAAGGTGGCCATTAAGATGTCACTATATTTATATATGATATATAATGTGTTTATGTTTTCCTTAAGCTTCTGTTTTTTTCATTTTGGGCATACCTTTATGGTTTCCATTATGGGTAAAACACGATATCTTCATTTTAGGAAGCGCGGACTACCGCCCCCTGAAAGTGATTTGATTCGTTAATACCATATGTGGGATGTGTGAAGGATAAAGTTAATGATATTATATATGTTATTATACTGGAATTATAATATACTCTCATATCATTATGATTCCATTCCAGAAAATATGAAATAGAAATGGAAGTAGCGTTCATGCGTACGTACGGCTTACCGTCTCCATGAACGGTGCATTTCATTTCTTACCTCTAAATGTGATGTAATATTATAAATGAATGTATGTACTGGATATATATGACATATATGATATCTACATCATGAATACCATTCTGGATATAATTAACCTTTGACCAAATTAACAACATGTAAGTGTAAGAAGCCTATTTTTGACTTAAGAACCAAATACCGACAAAATGAACATTATTAACTTAAATAATTACATAATGTTCATATCATTGTAATAAGTGATATAATAAGGATAATGAAGTTGAAAATGGTTCTTAATAAGGTATATATTAACTCTAGTTTATTATTCAGGAGATTAAAGAACGGTTGAGTCAAGTCGGACGCAAGGTAAGGGAACTTCTTAACCCAACTTCCATTCTTTGGGTTAATCTTCTAATTTCCAATTATGTCATGATATTATTATGTATTATTTTGTATTTTTACTTTCTTTATGTGTACCTATAGTGAATACACATAATAGATCTAATTTATTTTAAAAATGATCTTTTTAAGGACTTCGTCTCAACCTCCTTTCATTGAGGCATATTTGGTTTTATACAAAACATTCTTTTATACGGTGTATAAACCCCTTTGACTTTTATGTTTATTCAAAAGGAATCTTTTTTATACGAAGTTTTTTACTAAACGACAAAAAGGGAATGTTTTTCTTTCCGTACTTATGCCGCGACAATGACTTCTCCGCCACCGTGACCATTATTTGAGTTTCGGCTTCCTCTACAAGCCATCATTTTTTTTAATGAAAAATAAATACAAAGTTTTAACTTTCTTTTATTTTGGTATTGAAAATGGTTTTGAAAGCATTTTTATTATATCAATGTGTTGTATTTATATCTTGTGATCGAAATGTGGAAATGTTATGTTTCCTTTATGCATGTTTTATGTGATACGATTATGTTATGGTTTATGATATGTTTAAACCTATTCATATGAGGAATGCATTGGACTTAATAAGTGACGGGTGGAGCCCGCTATAGCTCCTCGATGCATCGGCAGGTCTCATGAGACAAACTAGTGTCTTGGCACAAGGCCTTGACAAAATCTTATTTGTGGTCTTGGCACGAGGCCTTGGCTACGTGGTTATGATAGTCTGGCATTATGCATTCCCTCATTATGAAAGTGGTTATTGTTATTGCATGTGATCATTCGACCAGTAGAATATCCATGTGAAGAAGTGAATGGCATTATCTCATTTTACATTTTCCATATTATGTTGAAGTTCATGTTTAAAAGGCTTTTGTTTTATTTATACATTGCCTTAATTGTTAATGATTATTTATGAAAGCTTCCGCATTATTGTTATCCTTACTGAGCATCTGAGCTCACCCCTTTCAATGTTTTAATATTTTCCAGGATGTGAAGAAGTATTTTATGAATGACCTGCAGGGATAGTCAGAAGAGGATATGAGTGTGGACTATGGAGACTTTGTTATTGTAGTTTTTCACTTTATGATGTAATGTAACGTTTACGAATGTATCTAGTGTTTCCAAGGCTACTAAACTAATCGGTCTTTCGAGACTTGATCTTTTGTGATCATGCCAATGTTACGAAGTAATGCACCGACTCTGGGTAGCTGGGGTCGGGGCGTTACAGTTGGTATCAGAGGCAGTTTAGTACTAACCTTGGAAGCTAGATTTAGATAAACTCTGATTAGAGCACATATCCCAAAGATAGACTTTGAGGATTAGTATAGAAGAACTTCCTAGAATTTTGGTATTGTAGAGATGTTATGAGTTTTCCGAGCAATGCATCCCTGTCTGGATACGAGCAGGTAGAGGCGGCTCTGGCACAGATGTACCTAGGGGTAAAACCCGAAAACACCGCTTTGAGCTAGACTCGAACGGGAACTGGTGCACGACAACGGGCCTTGCTGCACTCTTGGTTACGACACTCCCGGGGGATATGCTTAGGATAATTCTCATTTTATTTACAAACCACTATGAAGGGTTATGAGTATATACTTTCTCAAAGAAAACATTTCTTTTTATGATTATGGATTATATCCATAAATAGTTCAATTTATGTTAAGTGTTTTATAAGTATGGGATTATGTATTTTGATTCATAAACTAATCTAGTTTATGCCATTGTTTAGAAATGGCGCCTAGTGGAAGGAATGGAAACCGTATCAATGCACGCACTCCATGTAGGGATTGCCCTCCTGCTCAAGATAATTATTGTGGATCTGGAGATACAACTGGTGCTGATCAACTTATTACCATACTTGGACAACTCACTCCGGTTATGAATAATAAACTTACTCGTATGGAGCACCCTGATCCGCAACGTGGAGGATCAATGTTAGACCGCTTCATGAGGAAACAACCACCAACCTTCAATGGGAGTACAAATCCTATAGTAGCTGAGCAATGGATAAATTCCTTAGAGAAAATATTCCATGCCTTGGGGAGTAGTGAAAGGGAGAAGGTTGTCATGGCAGTTTACCGCCTCACTGGAGATGCCGATCAGTGGTGGTCGCTGATTCGAAACACAAAGGAAGATGATGACGTATCGAATATGGAATGGAGGGAGTTCAAGGAGCTTTTCTTAGAAAAATACTTTCCTCGTGACCATCGAGCAGATATGGAAAGGCAATTTCTGAGTCTGAGGCAGAAGGAGGATGAGAATGTCGCAAAGTATGAGGCTAACTTTACAAGGTTAGCAAGGTATGCTGCAGATTACATACGTAACCCAAGGAGTAATATTGATCATTTCTTTGATGGGTTAAATCCATTTCTCCGTCGAGCTTTGGTATCACAATCCTTCTCATCATACGAAGATATTGTCTCGTGTGCTATCAAGACAGAAAAGGAATTCTCTAAGTCTTATGACAACAAAGTAAAGCAAGAGAAGAAGAGAACGGTGGAACAAGATACAGATAAAGGGAAAAAGGGAAAGAAGGATTTTCCATTATGTGATAATTGTGGGAAGAATCACCCTGGTACTTGCCTAAAAGGAATGGGAGTTTGTTATAAATGTGGAGAAAAGGGTCACCAGGCTCGTGATTGCAAGGGAAAGAAAGAGGCTGTCAAAGTTGAATGCTACAATTGTAGAGAAATGGGTCATTATGCAAATGAATGTCCTAAGCGTCAAGGAAACTTACCTCAGAAAAGGCCAAGGGATCAAGGACAATCTTATGCTGTTACTACAGTTGAAGCAGAATAACTAATGTATTGGTGCTTTTGGACTCATGGATTATATTCTGGTTATTAGAATAATGTGATCTATATAAGGATTGTACTGCAGTACTTTTTGATTTCAGTAATGTTTTAATATGATTAAGGTAATCATATTTTTAGTATGTGACAATAAGAGAAACTTTTCTTTTTATGGGGAATCTGATGCTACAATTGATTTTGGAATTAAGAGACATTTTAGAGAAAGTCTGGACAGAGTTATTTTGGAGTGGATTAAGTTGATCTTTGGATAGTATGGTTTAAGGTTAAAAAATTAATGAAGATTGTTTTTGGAGTATTATAATACTATAGTTTTAGGAAAAAGGACAACCTGCAGGGTGGGGCATAAACCGTCGCGTCGGACAAAGCTGCAGGAATTGAACCCACAACCATAGTGCGACAAGCCTTTATTTCCTACCACTAGCCTACAGGAAGTCCCTGGTTATTACAAAATAGTTTTACTAATCTAAATGGTATGTGTTAACATTTTGAACCTTATACAATTAGGATAAATAGAATATTTTTGAGTTCTGTTACCATTTGGAGTAAAAGTTGGGTTTGTGGTAAAAATTTATTAACGAATGAAAGTATACATAACAAGTATGTATATTCCCTTACGTTCTTAGTAAATCTCATAAATAAATTCCTCAACATTATAAAAGGTAACTTAAAACAAAAATGTTGTCGGTTAACTTTTTTAACTGGGGATTCAATGACCGTTTAACCAATCACAAGTTTGTGATTTTCTTATGGTTAAACTTTCTCCTAATCCTGTTTTCTATAACTCTCCATCAGACCTTGATGGTTTGTTTTTCTTCCATATCCATATTTTCACAGAATCCTAGAATGGGCTATATCGGGTGACCTTTGTACTTATCCTGCTTTCTATTAATGTTATATATTTATTAACCTTATTTCCGATGTGGGTTTTCCACAAAGGTATTTTCTATTTTCAACCTCTTATATCAAATTGCGAGGACGCAATTTATTGAAGGAGGGGAGAATGTAACACCCCGAGCTTCCACGATACGCATCTCTTTCAATAATGCAATAGCTTGCATTGTACGCAAGTTCATGTTCTAACACACCGCAACTAATCAAAATAGCCGTTATGAATAGTAATAACCACCTTTTAAATTTATAGAAATTTTATATTTCAAAATGGACTTCATTTTTGTATTCCTAATATTGAAATTAGCCTATGTTGAATTTTTTGTAATTTTCCGAGAACTTCCAAATTTTTATGAATAGTGAAAAATACTTAAAACAACTTTTTTAATCAAAATAATTCATAGTGATAAATTATACTATTGAGTGGTTTTAGAGTATAATTAGAATATATTTTTACCATTTTATCCAATGGTGGTCATTAGAATTAATTTAACATTGAAATTGGACATAAACAATTGCCAATCTTTTGATATAAATTGTTTCTTAAAAACACGCTATTTGTTGTAACAGCGGGAATTAATTATAAAATTAATTAATGCAACTTATATGTTTGGAATTTTGTAAAATAGGCATCATTTTTGAATTCGGAATATCAATTATAGCTTAGGGTGAAATTTTGGCATTGTTCTGAAAAACTTCAATTTTTGATGAATAGTGAAACCACTAAGTGGTAGTTAAATAACTGATTTTTCGTTTAAATGAAATATTACCACTTCTGTGATTTGATTTTCAAAAATCCGACATACATGGTTGTCATTAAGAAGTAAAATGTGGTTCAATGAGATCAAAATAATTTTTTTGGTGAATAGTAACTTTTAAGTTCTTAATCGCGATTAGAGGTAATTAGTGTAGTTTAAGGTAAAAACAATGTTTTATTAATATGATATGAGCTTGACACTTGTCCTACTCCTATTGGATGAGTCATGGCCGACCAAGAAAACCCATGGGTCAACTTGGGGACCCCATGGAGCCACTTTAGTTGGAAAATGACATTAATATATATTTATTTAATGTTAAAATTAAATTGACACAAACATGAGTTGTTTTACTAAAACAGTTTTTAAGTGGGGTTACACAAGTCCAAATTTTGATTATAAATATTCATTAGAAAGCTAAAACGATTTCCTACATCATAGTATTTTTTTTATAATTTTTAGACATTAAATAAATTAAATGATTTATGACATCATGATGATGTAGTGATGACCTCATTATTTAACGATTTTAATAAAATAGGAAGATAATGAAAAATCCAAGGCTTACACTTGTCCAAAGCAAATTGGATGAGGAGGTTGCGAACCCTTATCACCTTAGCCTCGAGTTATATAAGTGTGGGACCTTTAGAATCCGAAAAGCATTGTGTAAATAATGTAACATTTCAATCATTCCAAAAGTGCCCCTCCTCTCCACTTATAAAAGGCCCCCACCTCTCCCACCTTATTCACACCTTCAAGCCATTTGGCTCGTCCAAACTCTGCCCAAATACTCTCCCAACATTCCTCCCTTACTCATAGAAGACTCACTTTGGGCAGAACTCTTCCCAAGGAAGCCTTTGGCTCAAATCAAAAAGAGTTACCTGATTTTGAGGTAATGTCTTTTCTAATGTTGTTTTGTTTTATTTTTCTTCTCCAACCCCCTAAACTCTTTTTATTCATTTCTTTTGTAACAACACAAGTATCCTCAATATACTAGGATGTTGTTATAAGAAGGATTCGAGCTACACTTACACACACCTACATCTAATGGTTAAAGAACATACGGTTTCTGTGGATGGCGAATTTCTGCCTCACGAAACGATGATTGTTCAACACTCATATAACACCTTCAAAGGTGGCCATTAAGATGTCACTATATTTATATATGATATATAATGTGTTTATGTTTTCCTTAAGCTTCTTTTTTTTTCATTTTGGGCATACCTTTATGGTTTCCATTATGGGTAAAACACGATATCTTCATTTTAGGAAGCGCGGACTACCGCCCCCTGAAAGTGATTTGATTCGTTAATACCATATGTGGGATGTGTGAAGGATAAAGTTAATGATATTATATATGTTATTATACTGGAATTATAATATACTCTCATATCATTATGATTCCATTCCAGAAAATATGAAATAGAAATGGAAGTAGCGTTCATGCGTACGTACGGCTTACCGTCTCCATGAACGGTGCATTTCATTTCTTACCTCTAAATGTGATGTAATATTATAAATGAATGTATGTACTGGATATATATGACATATATGATATCTACATCATGAATACCATTCTGGATATAATTAACCTTTGACCAAATTAACAAAATGTAAGTGTAAGAAGCCTATTTTTGACTTAAGAACCAAATACCGACAAAATGAACATTATTAACTTAAATAATTACATAATGTTCATATCATTGTAATAAGTGATATAATAAGGATAATGAAGTTGAAAATGGTTCTTAATAAGGTATATATTAACTCTAGTTTATTATTCAGGAGATTAAAGAACGGTTGAGTCAAGTCGGACGCAAGGTAAGGGAACTTCTTAACCCAACTTCCATTCTTTGGGTTAATCTTCTAATTTCCAATTATGTCATGATATTATTATGTATTATTTTGTATTTTTACTTTCTTTATGTGTACCTATAGTGAATACACATAATAGATCTAATTTATTTTAAAAATGATCTTTTTAAGGACTTCGTCTCAACCTCCTTTCATTGAGGCATATTTGGTTTTATACAAAACATTCTTTTATACGGTGTATAAACCCCTTTGACTTTTATGTTTATTCAAAAGGAATCTTTTTTATACGAAGTTTTTTACTAAACGACAAAAAGGGAATGTTTTTCTTTCCGTACTTATGCCGCGACAATGACTTCTCCGCCACCGTGACCATTATTTGAGTTTCGGCTTCCTCTACAAGCCATCATTTTTTTTAATGAAAAATAAATACAAAGTTTTAACTTTCTTTTATTTTGGTATTGAAAATGGTTTTGAAAGCATTTTTATTATATCAATGTGTTGTATTTATATCTTGTGATCGAAATGTGGAAATGTTATGTTTCCTTTATGCATGTTTTATGTGATACGATTATGTTATGGTTTATGATATGTTTAAACCTATTCATATGAGGAATGCATTGGACTTAATAAGTGACGGGTGGAGCCCGCTATAGCTCCTCGATGCATCGGCAGGTCTCATGAGACAAACTAGTGTCTTGGCACAAGGCCTTGACAAAATCTTATTTGTGGTCTTGGCACGAGGCCTTGGCTACGTGGTTATGATAGTCTGGCATTATGCATTCCCTCATTATGAAAGTGGTTATTGTTATTGCATGTGATCATTCGACCAGTAGAATATCCATGTGAAGAAGTGAATGGCATTATCTCATTTTACATTTTCCATATTATGTTGAAGTTCATGTTTAAAAGGCTTTTGTTTTATTTATACATTGCCTTAATTGTTAATGATTATTTATGAAAGCTTCCGCATTATTGTTATCCTTACTGAGCATCTGAGCTCACCCCTTTCAATGTTTTAATATTTTCCAGGATGTGAAGAAGTATTTTATGAATGACCTGCAGGGATAGTCAGAAGAGGATATGAGTGTGGACTATGGAGACTTTGTTATTGTAGTTTTTCACTTTATGATGTAATGTAACGTTTACGAATGTATCTAGTGTTTCCAAGGCTACTAAACTAATCGGTCTTTCGAGACTTGATCTTTTGTGATCATGCCAATGTTACGAAGTAATGCACCGACTCTGGGTAGCTGGGGTCGGGGCGTTACATAGATGGTGAATAGTGATCACATGATTAGTATAAATATAGGAATTTAACAAATCCAATTTACTCAGAAAAAGTAAGTGATGACCTAATCCAGTGACTTTCCCCATACGAAGCCCATTTTTTGGAAATCAGAAAGGAGGAGGAATCATTGGGCTTCTCTCTTGAACAATCCCAAGCCGATCTTGAATACGTTAAGATCGAGCAGAACCGCCTAAGAGAGAAGTGGAAGTTGATAGAGATTACCACTCGAGAAATGATATCCGATCCACCCCAAGAGTTTATCAACATCGCGCACCTTACCATAAGGTCATATGCGGGTGTTTTAAGGGGTTATGTAACAAGACCCTAGTTCTACTATTATTTACATCATTCTTGTATAGAGAATATACATTCTTTTTATTATTGTTACTTTGTAAATAGTTTTTAAAGCACAAATAGTATTTTTACTTAATATTAAACTAAGAAATATATTTTGATGAATTAATAGATTCTTGAATTAAATAGTATTTTAATAAAATATTTTTATTATTATTAAATTAATTTTCATTAAATATAAATTATCATATAAATTTATGAATTCAATTTTAATTTTAATTAAAGTTTGAAAGCTGTTTTTGTTAAAACCCGTGAATTTTTTATAAATGTAATTTTTTTATTTTAAAAGTAAAAATTCACATATTTATAAAATTATTTAGATAAAATTAATATTATTTTTGTAATTAGGATGTCTAAATTTTCCAATGGTGAATTTTTCATAATTTTCTAAGACAGTCGAATTTTTTGGGTAAAAATTAAATACCGTTTAAATATATAATGTGTTTTATGACATCATAATGACCCAATAGTGATGTAATAAAATACTATATGTTTTAACATTAAAATAATGTGATTTTGGGTTTTTTGGATTTAATTTACAAAGCTTTAGTGGACACTTCAAGACATATAAAACATTTTGTCTTTTTAAATTGTTTTCCTTGAGAGTGTGACTCACCTCCACATAAGTAACCATATTATTTTAATAATTTCGTCCATTGGACTTATAAAATATTGTTTTACACTCACCCTTTTTCAAAAACCATGGGAAGAAATCATGTTATGGTTTGTATTTTTGATTAGTTTAATGTGAGGTATCCCAAACCTAAATAATAAAGAATACCTTCTCATTTCCTATATAAACCCACCCAAGCTCCCACTTCCTCTACACTCAAAGCCTTTGTAGTTCGACCAACCCCTGCCATCCTCTCTCTATAATACTCCCAAGGTTCCTGAAGCTCCCAATAATCCTCCCTCGCACCTCTCCCTTGTTTTTGGGATCACACTTCCAATTAAGGGATTCCTTCCTTTCTCATTTTATCTAAGTTTTTTAATATTGATATGCCCTTTTATTTTCAATTATAATTGTTAGGGTATGATTTAAAACCACCACTATACTATCCTATTTATGTTTGAATTATGAGATACCCATTTATCTCTCATTGGTTCCTTCCATATATACCCATTACCATGTAGAAATTCCATAAGGAATTTCTCTCTCCTCATTTAAATTCAATCAATTATTTTGTATTATGAATCTAAATTCCATTAACTATGTTGAGAAATATATCTATATGACTCCCCTTACTATAAATTTCATGTTCATATGATTATACACCCCTTTCTCTCTCATCAACCATTTTTAGGAAGTCTTATATCACGTCGTTATGCTGCTGAAATTACACCGCAATTTTCCAAGCCAAAATCATTGTATAGTGAATACCACGCCCATTTCTCTATCAAGGGTATTCACCTTTTTGAACATTTACATATTTATTTAAGAGTTTCATGTATTATTTCCATAGTACATAATCATGGAATAAATTATGATGTTTTATGAATTCATGTTCTATGATCTTGTGGCCCACTTATGCATGAAATGATATGTTTAAGAAGGGTGTTCCCTTATAGCATTCCAATGCATTAGGTAAAGTATAGTATCATGATATGTCATGTGCAATGAGTGTGGTATGATGATAATTTAAGTGAAATGAGGGTTTACTCATGATTCATGTGAAATTAAGGATTACTCATGCTCCATGTGCAATAAGCCTTGGATCATGATAATTCCATGTTAAGTGTTATTGCCACATTTCCATGTTATGATTATCAAGCTTTATCATGACTTTATGTTCATGTTTCTATTATGCTCCATTGATATTACTATTTTCTAAATTTTATTGTATTTCTCAAGTTATTCCATGTATATTCTCTTTCTAGGCTTTATATCTAACCCTTTTCTTATGTATGTCCTTAGGTTATCCTATGCAATGCTAAGTATGAGGGAATGTAGTGGTCATGTAAAGGAATTTTTCAATAAAGATGTTGTGCTTCATGTTTTAAGTTGTTATTTATTGTTCCTAATCCCCAAAGACACTATAACTCTTGATATTCCATGTTGTATCAAGTGAATATTTTATGTAATAAATCATGCTTAAGTGTGTAATAAAGAGCAGGATTGTAATAATCCTCAAACAAATGGAATTATTGAGTTATCAAATAGAGAAATCAATCAAATTCTAGAAAAAACTTTGAACCCAAATAAAAAGTATTGGAGTTTGATATTAGATGATTCACTGTAGTCTTATAGGACCATATTCAAAACCCCAATTGGAATATCACCATTTAGATTAGTTTATGGTAATGATTTTTACCTGCTTATTGGGTTAGAGAACAAATATTTTTGGGCTGTTAAAACATATAACATGAATTTGTTTTTTATTAGAAAAAAAATTATTTTCTGTAGCGGGAGTAGATAAAAAATAATTCATATGAAAGATCCAGGTTATAAAAATAATGAACCAAAGATTTTCATGATGGGATGATTCTCAATAAAAAATTTATGGAAGGAGAAAAAGTGTTGCAGTTTTATTCCAAATTAAAGATGTTCCAAGGTAAATTTCATTCCAAATGGTATATCCCTTTAATTTTTACTCATGTTTTTTACTTTTAGTGCAATCTAGATAAAATAAATAGATAATGGGACACTATTCATGATAAATGAGAATAGGTTGAATCTATTTAGAGAGAATGTTCAAGATCCTTTTAGGGAAGAGATCCATATTCATGAAAATGAATGAAATTATAGCTAGGTTGTGTCTTTCCTTATCAATTATTATTTTCATGTATTTAATTTATAGAATTTTATTGTTATATAAAATCTATTTCACAATGAGACAATTCCACAAAATAAGTGTGGGGGAGGAACATTCTAGGTATATTAATTTTTTTGTGTTTTATTTTCAAATTTTGTGTTACATAATAATAATAATAATAATATTATTATTATTAATAAAAATAATAATAATAATTGGGGATCTTAAATTATTATATTTTTCACTTTTGAAGCTCATGTCAATGAATTAACCCATTTATCCCTTGAAAATTAACATTAATGAACACTAAAAATGATGTTGTTTAATGTTAAATAATTAGTAATTTATTGAAAAGTTATTTGATTTTGGAATCTCATGCTATATCTCACTTTCTTTATATTTGAAATCACATTCTTATGATGTTTATAAACACATTTTTACATTTCTTCACTTTCACCACATTTCTTGAGAGAACCAATAAATGCTTTCTTTAACTAAAAATTCATATATTTCTATCAAAACATAAGGGTTTAGGTACTTGGAATTTAAATGATTGAAGAAATTATTTGGATTTTAAAGCACCATTTTTATGAAATACTTTTTATTATGGACTTACCTAAGTATTTAATCTTTGTAAGCCCTTAGTAGACATGTATATCCTATTAGTTTAGCCACATTTCGAGCTAAATTTTCCTTTAAAACATTATCTATAATTAAAAATGCATGATCTTTTTGAACTTAATTGTGGGTGGAATATGACTTGTGCTACCTGATTTGGTGTTTCTTTGGATGAAGATTCAAATTTTGAAGAGATGTTTTTTCTGTTGGAAAATATTTTTCTGAGATCAATGACTATCTGGAGCTCTCAAAAGAAATGGAGATGTGCCTATCTTGTGCTTTCAAAATAAATGGAGTTATGTCTGTATGGAGCTCTCAATTGAAGAAATATATGCCTATCTTGAGCTTTCCAAAAAAAGAGAATAAAAATGCCTTTTTTGCTACTAAAATATTGATGAAATGGGATGAAAAAATATATTATCAAAGATGATCAGATCTGATTTTATTCTAAGGAGATTGAGGTTGAGACCATACTTGAGTGAAAATTTGAATCATTCATTTGTTCTTCAAAAAGATCCAAACTCTCCTTATTTAGGCTCAGAATTTTTTAAAACATTTTAAACCCACCAAAATCAAGAAACCGAACAACCTTGAAAAGTTCTCATGATAATCACAAGTTCTTTGCTTATATCGGGTGGATATGTAGAAATATATCAATCCTATAGTGATTCTTTCATGATTTTTGGGATGAGAAAGTCCCTATTGAAAATTCATATTTGTGTGTTGAGAGAAAATTAATGTGAGGTCCGTGTTTTGTGTTCATGGGAAGGGAAAATAAGTATAAATGGATGGAATGAGATTAATTGATAACTTGAAATATTTTGTCGTGGAATGAAATCTTTTGATTCTCGATGAAAAATTGGTGAACCTCATTAGTTTTTGGTTTTAATTTTCCTTGATTTGATTTTATTTCCCACTTATACAGGGGTCCAAGTGCTATGTGTGGGGGAATTGATAGAGATAATATTTTTACTATTTTTCATATATAATTCAATGATTTAAACCTCACCAACTTAACAAATTTAGCTGAATATAATTTTTTTTGGATTTTAGGTATCTTTAGAGATTGAAATTGAAAATTGTACAATTCTAGAATTTAAACTGTTTTCAAAATGCTTATGTATTACATGTATATCTTTTTCTATATTGATCTAAATGGAGTGGTTATTTTTTTAAGTATTCCTATGTTTGTGGGATAAATATTTTTCAAATAGGAAAAATATTTATTCATATATCTTGAGGCCTAAATAAATCATCCTTTATAGAAAGTTGGTATGGACAATAGACTAAAACCCACCTTAGTAATTGAGGCATAACTCTATATAAATAGTTCAAAATGAACTTATTATAATTAGAGATGAAATAAGAGTCAATAAAACACATTCATTATGAGTTTAAATTAAAAATTAAAACATTAATATATTATTTAAATGGTTTGAAATAGTGGAATATGAAAGGTATCTTCAACTAGAAATGGTTCCATTCATTAATTAAATGATAAATTTTGAACCACATGTCTAAAACATCTTATGTTTGGAGGGTTTATATAGAGTTTAATTAAAAACAACTCTTTAGAAGAAGATATCAAGATATTAGTCATATAAATTGGTGAAAAAGCAGCATACTTTGGTCATATAGAAGGAGAATAAACAATTTCCATCCCCTTTCTCTTTATTTTTCTATCTCTTCATCATTAAAAGGAGAGATAAAGGTATTTTTTGAGGAAAATATAATGATGAAGATGATATGAATTAATTTTTTAGTGAATAAGATTTAGTCTTCTCATATGACATGAGGCTAAGAACCAAGTGATTGTAGAAGATGACAACTGGCGAACACTCTCTTCCATGTTATGATTTTATTGTGTAATCAATTTTAAATTTATCTTGAACTTATATTTGTAACTGGATGTAGTTGTTTTATTTGTTGAATAATTTTTCATACAATATTTTTTGAATGATTCTCCAATATATGGAGTAAAATAATTTATTTCACTATTTAAATTTCTTCGATGAGGTCATTTCATTGAGAACTGTGATTTCAATTAGTTTGATTTCTTAGAGGTCTTAAAGCAATTGAATCACATATATAATGGAGTAAACAATAATATTAAGAAATTGATATGATATCCTTATTAAGTAGGGTGTTTATCTAGATTTATTTTAGAGGTAATTGAAAATTTAATTATGAAATATTTTTAAACAAGGAAGAGGGTATTGTCTGAGAGTTTTGAGATTGTCGAAAAATACTGTTTTGATTCTGATTTCAAATACCTTTTATTTCATATAAATTTTTCTATATTTATCTTAAATTTTATTTCACTTTAATTTATATTTATATTATATATTTTAAATTTTAATCAAATCTCTAAATTTCTCTTTTTTCAAATACAAAAAAAAACATAAGTGATAGTATTACAATTCAAATTACAACCTCATTAAGATACAATCCAGGGATTATGATATTAAATTTATTTAGGGGATAAATTTCTTGATTGAGGTTTTCAAAAAAAATCAAATCAATCATTATACATTTTAACCCATGTATCCCACATAAATTTATAATCTTCAATCAATGGATCCAAATAGACATCAATATCATTATCAGGTTGTTTTGATCTAGATATAAGTAGAGACAAAATAATGTATTTTTTCTTCATGTATAAAAATAGTGGAATGTTATAATTTACAAACCTAATTGACCATTTACTATGAGTACTACTATATACACCAAAAGGATTTATTACTTCTATAGACATCATAAGAAGGAAGTTTCTCAGATCATTTCAAAATTTAGGATACTCATAATCAATTTTATCCCACTAAGGAGAGATTGCAACATGATGAAATATATATATTGTTTCTATATTTTCATGTATTATTATATGAATTTCGTTTTAATTTTAATTGATTGAATATGAGATACATGCCTAATTTCATTGTTTACTATGTTCTTATATAAGGACAAATATTTGTAAAAATATAGAGGAAATTAGAAAAATTTTTGAAGAAAAAGGCAATTCACACTGTGACATGAAGGGGAATAACACAAAACCATAAAATGATGATGAATAAATGATAAAAAGGTTTTCAAGAGGATCAAGGTTGACATCAGAAGTATATTTTCAATGAATTATGATGCCTATGGGTTGTTCCAGAGGCTTGAAATTGATTATGCATGATGAAATGAACCTTAAATTGGTAGAAATACATGATTAACATCATGAATGATGTTTAAGATGTGAAAAATATACATGATGTTTAAAATATATAGGACATGAAGTGGGAAAAAGAACCAAAATAGGAGGCCCACAACTTTCACAGCAAGAACACATTTCATGATATGAAACTCTTCGGGAAGACCCATATATGAATTTCTTTACGTATCATTATATGAGGAACTATGATATTAACCCAAAACTAACATTTAATATTATTTTGAACCTGAGGAAGATCTAGGATTACATAAGGTCTTATAAATATGGGTTATATCCTAGAGATTTAAAATTCATTCTAGGCACAGGGATTCGAACATTGGGATGCCACCATTAAGGTTCCGACCCACCGCAGTTTGGTTTTTAATCTACTTTCCATTCTTATTCTTTTATGTAATATTGGATTTTTATAAGTTTAATTATATATTCTCTAATTTTTCAATTTCTCAATCCTTATATTATATTCTCTCTCCTATTGTTTTGTGTTTATTCATCATTGGATATCACCCAACAATGATCAGCTAAATCCTTAGGGGAGAGGAGAATCAGTCAAAATGTTGAGTACCAAATAGTTATGTTTATTTATTCACTTTCACAATGATTCTATTAAAATGGAATTGTGTTTCAACTCAATATATTCATATTTGTTATTAAATCATAGACTAAGTGTGTTTAATAGAAGATGAAACCCAACATGGTAAAGGTAATCAATTCATGACCAATGTATTTGACTATTATTATACTTTTTAAATCTAATCATAATGAATAATAGTATTTTAATTAATTTGGACATGAAAAGTTATGGTTCTAGTTTATATTGATAGCTATTGACCATTTCATCTATCGATAAAATTGATTGATTTTGTAGTCAAGGAGTATTATTGGTTTTCAAGTGTAGTAAGGATTCATTTTTAGTAAAACCTCACATGGAAGATAGTTTCCCTATATTATAAATTTTTATGATTTTATTTATATATTTTAAATATTTAATTCATTTCATTTCAATTATTTTAAATAAAATCAATTGAAATATAGATTAACCAACCATTGGTCTAGTGTTTCAATCGAGGTGTTCCCTGATCTCTGTGGGATCAACCCCATACTACCGCTATGCTACACATTTGTATCTATTATAGTTTGGGATAAATATAAATATATAATTTGATTCTTAGAGAGGATTTACTAAAATATTTTAGATGAATCAAATGATGTCGTTTCCCAAATTCAATTCTTGTGTCCTCATACCATGTCAATTTCCTTACGATTTCTTGACACCCATATATTTTTCTAAACTGTGGAATGATAAGAAAGTACCACTCATGTTTTTAAGAACATGATTCATATCTCGTTTATTGATTCATTCCACACATAAGGAATTTTATGATTGATTCATGGTCCTTGATAAAAATTCTGCAATCATTTTGATGAGCATTTATTTTTTATAGAACATGAACTATGAACGTAGAATTCATTTAATGTCATAAGTTTGAAAAGAATGTTCATTTTATTATGGTATCATATCATTTAGGAGAACAAGTAGTAATTTTAAGATGGTGTTTCTCCATATACTATCATATTTCAAATTACATAACTCCAGAAAAGAGGAAAATGTTGTGTATTCAGTACAAGTAGTATACAGTGGTATCTTAGCACACCCATTTAACTTCTCAAACAACTATGTACAATCATAAAGGTCATATTTAATTGTTATTGTCATTTCTTCTATATGATCTCCATAATCATTTACACTGGTATTCATATCAAATGATCCATAAATTTTAGTATCATCCCAATTGGTGTCCACATGAATTTTTTCCCCATGTTTATTCCAACATTTATATCTATGATATATTCCATGAAAAAATAAAATGTTTTTTACAACTATAATAGATTAATTTGTATTGAGTAACAACAAAATAAACATGTAAAGAAGATTTTAGAAGCTTCATATATATTCCTTATTAAAAAAATTGATTAACTCTTTAACTCTATATTTATACTATTTTATCATATGATTAGTATATATCCATTTTTCGATTCATATCCATCCTATTAGGTTTATAAAATATATATTTTATACTAAAAATAAACAAATACACATAATATTTCATAATAAAATGAAAAATATATAGTTACTTATGATAAGGGGAACCAAAAATTTGAATGTTATAGGTTAAAATTCCTAAAAAGCTAAGAATTTACACAAGGGTAACATAAAAAGAAACAACCTGGGGTAAACATGAGTCTGTTGGTCTAGGATCTCTATTTGATGTTGTATGGGGAAAAAGTGGTATTTCTAGGATAATTTTTGTAACCTTTCTATGTGGGATTCCAACAAGAGAGAGAGATTAGTGTTTATTAATTTCTTCAATTGGTACATGGTGTGTTAGGTTGTGCTTCATTGATAGGCTGCTTAGGAACCAAATATGATGATATTTTATCTAATGATGAAACAATCAACTTCAATACAAGTTGAAGAAGTATCCTAGTGGGATCATCAGAAAGCCTCATCTCAAACCAATGATTGGATTATAAGAACAACAACCTATGATCACATGAAAAAAACTCAACCTTAGTGGAACAAACAGAGAGAAACAACTCTGGAAAAATATTAGAGTGAAAAATAGGAGTGGGATTTAAACAATATGGAAGTAGATATAGATGTTTTGAATGATGGTTGTGATAAAAATTTAAAAAGTGAAGGACAGTATAAGTGGATATTTAAATAGAGTTCTAGGAGTAATTATCTAAAACTAATGATGGTTAAGATTATAGTTTTTTTCTACTGACATAAGTATTTCAAAACCTCATTCTTATCAAATTTATCTTAATAATCTTACCATTATTGATTCAATAACTCTAAAATGTTTTCTGTAACTTTTATAGTTGACAGGACAATAAGAGGTAGGATTTGATTATAATGTATCCTTGAGGATCATTTAATTTTTTACTTTCACCTTTTCATTGGATAACATTATAAATTATATAAATTTTATATATGTCATAAGAGGGGTGGATAGTCTCATTTGATAATCCAGTTTTCTTATTTTCATAGTCATTTCATACCCCAAAACATATTTCCACTTACTCTTTTTTTTCAAAATTTATGTCAATACATCAATGATTTGATCACACTTGTATATTTTTAGTATTAATTCAATAAATTTATGTATTTTTTTAGTTTTTTAATTTTTCATTATTTAAAAATTGTATTTTAATCCATCAATATCCCTCTTTTTTATATGATTTATGATTTACAATATTTAACATCACAATTTGATTTCATTCCATGAATTATTTTTTATATAAGTATCTTTACATGATAATTCTAGAATAATCGGAGTGAGAAATTTAAAAAAGTGGTTGAAATAAATTTAAGGGGGAAAAAATAAATAACACACTGAAAAGAAAGACCCGTTTATTAATTTTAATTGATGTTGAAATGAAAGTAGAAAGAATCCTCAATGGGGTTAGAAAGAGGAAGTTACTACTAAGAGTGAACATTTATAGAACTAGTACACTATGAATGAAAAGGAAGGTGAATTAACCTAATTAATAATTATATGAAACTTTATTATAAAATTAATCAACATGATTTTAAAAAATATTTTTAATTCTATTTAATGGTGTACTATAACACCCCGAACCTAGATGCCCGAATCCAGTGCATTATTTTTTTACATTTGAATGATCACAAGAAATCAAATCATAAAGGATCGATCAATTTAGTAGCCTTGAAAAAACTATATACAAATTTAAGTTTTACATTACATTATGAAATGAAAGGTAACATAGTATTTACATTGAAAACAATCATATCTCTTAGACTATTCCTATAGGTTTGTCATAATATAACTCTACGCATCCTAGGGAAAATTAAACATAATAAAGGGGTGAGATCAGACTCTCAGTAAGGATAAATAATATAGCGAAAACTATCACAAATAAGCATAAACTTTTAAAGAAATTTATAAAATTGAAACACAATACTTTTAAACATAACCTTAAGAATAATGTGGGAAAATTTAATCAAATAATTACATTTAAAAATTCATATGGATATTCTACTAGAAAAATAATCACATGTAATATTAACAACTAATTTCATAAAGAAAGAATGGATAATGCCAAACATCATAACCATACTTTCAAGTCCTCATGCCAAGACCATACCTAAATGGGTAAAAACCCAAACTATCTTGTATAATGAGACCTATCGATGCATTGAGGGGATATAGTAGGCCTCGATTGTCACTTACTAAGTCCAATTAATTCCTCTTCTGAAAGGGGTAAAACACAACCAATATAAACTTTTGTATTAAAACTAGCATACCAAATCTTAATATAGTATCTGTAGACCAATAATGGTATAAAAGTAGCCTATCCATAGTCAAAATATTCCTAAAATCTTAAATACAATATGATAGGTTGTATCATATTAAATCATCCTCAATTAAATATAATATCCAATAAAGGATGTTGACATAGATGAAAATGTTTTAATAAAATCATTATAAACTTTTTTATATAAATACCCCTTTTTATTGAATATAATTATTTAAAATTACATAAAATTTAAAAGAAAATATTTTCATTGAAAATAATCTTTTATTTTTATAAAGGAAGCTTCAAAAACATTAAGGTGTAATTATGGAGAAAAAAATCCACTCATGATAAGTAGGTTAAAAAAAATCTCTTCTCATATTTTGTGAAAAAAGTAAAACAAAGTACCTCATAAGGAAAATGAAAAAAATATTACTTTTATAAAATAAAAAATGGGTAAAAATTGTTTTTTAAATAATAGTAAGAATTTTTTGAAATATATTTTTAAGAAAAATGAACATTGATGATAATTATGTCCCAGTAAATTCTTACATAAATGTAATCACAGATAATCAAGAGATTGTGAAATCAACCCTTACCTGTTACTCTTATTTAGTTGAGGGTGAGTTAACCTCCTATGTAATGGTTAAATAATGTTATTTTGTTATAACATAACTATATCCATTATATATGATATCATATATTATTCACTTACATAACTTTATTAATAATATTTCATTATTATCATTATTTTGAGAGTGAACCGATTCATTTTATTATATTCATTTTTTCATGTAAATATTATTTATTATATATAAGATATAGCTTCTTCATATAAATAATTGTATTAAGTTCATAAATATTATATCCATTCATTATATATATTTTCATAATCATTCTTAAATGGTTATAGTGGAGGATGAATATCATCGCGTTGTGGAGACATTAGGTTGAACATATGCACAAGCGATGATATCATTCTATAATGGTAAAGGATAAGAAGTTCGATGGAATATAAATTATAAATTAATAATATCATGTCATATTTATTATTTATATTCTTTATATTCATCTTTATACTCACCAAAAAAAGTATAGATAAAAAACTGTTTACACCATGGCGTGGAGATGGTAAGCCGTACACACATACACATGGTGATATTGTTTTTCATAGGATGGGTAAAAGGAAAAATATGGTTGTCCCATAATCATAAAAACATATCATAATATATTATATTCTATAGTTATTACTTTATTATGTAAACAAATTTGGAAAAGTAAGTATAAGAAGAAAAGAAATTAAAGTGAATTGGTAAAACAATTACCTCTTCTTCGAGTATCTCATTTTGATTTGCACAAAAGGACTTCTTAGGTTGAATTTATGCCCAAAGTATAGCCTCCAAGATGAAGTTAGAGAAGTTAGTAAGATAATTTGGTAGGTTTTGGCTGAGACAAAGGATTTTAGAGGTGTGCGTAATGGATAAGGAGAGGTGCCTTTTTATAAAAGAAGAGATGGGCACTTTTGGAAACACCAAAACTATTAATTCAGAATAATTGGTTTTCGATTTAAAATACATCCAAAGTGAGTTATTTATAGGATAATATGAGGATGGGTCTAAATCATTTTAACCATTTATTTTTAGACATGTTTAGTTCAAAAAATTAACCTTATCTAATAGATTTAACCCTCAGTTAAACAGTTTAACTCTTACCTATAGGGTTAATATAGTTACTATAAAATTACAAAACAACCTCAATTGGATAAATTATGAAATATTTAATATTATCCTAGATATTTATATAAACCATATATTTTTATGAATTTTATATCATTTAATAAAATATTATTTATTTTAAAATTTAATTTATGTCAATTTTGATACTATTTAATTCATGTTTTTAAAGTCGTAATAACCTGATTACTTATAAAAATATACATTAACTAATTCATGATAAGTCAATTTCATCCAAAACATTCATGGATGGAATCAAATATTTCAAGTTATATTTATTTTAATATTATTAATATCATTTATTTGATTCTTCCCTTAATAAATCAATTATTGCATCATCATTGGGTCACTATTTAATTTAATTATTTATTTTCTAAAATTATAAATAAATTAAAATTATGTATATAAACACTTTATATTAATAAAAAATATTTATAGTTGATTAGATCACTTATATAATGTCATATTAAAAATGATATAGTTATTAAAATTTGAATATGACATTTTTAACTATTCTCTATCTAAAATATAATAAATATACTAATCTAACACAAGTAGATTAAAAAAGATAATAATTTAGAACAAAGGTTTATTTTGGTCGAAAAAAATTATCCAATGAAATTAGGATAAGTGTTAGTGTAATTTAATAATAATAATATTTTATTTTTTACCTTTAATTACCCGATTTACCCAGAACCATGGTAAATAAATAAAAATTTACTAAATTTACTATTAAAAATATCAATTTGATCCTATGAGATAAGAAATTTCCTAATAATTAAAACCACATATGTTAATTTTTCAAAATTCAATTCACAAGTGGAAAAATTACGTTTAATGTTGATCCCTTAGATGTGGCAAGAAGGTGGGTTAAAGAGAAGTTCAAAAGTTAAATAAATTTTTATATCTAATTCTATTATAAAAAATATTCCAATGAAATACATTGGATTAATATATTTATTATTTATATATTGTGACTTTAAAATTAATTTAAAGTAAAATAATTATTGAAATGAAAAAGTCTGTTTTTAACAATAATGTAGTGTTTTTCCCTATTCATCCAAAATTGAAACTTTTTAGAAAAATACCAAAGTTTCACCCTAAGATAATTCTGATATTCCAAATTCAAAAAAGGTGTAATTTTAAAAATAAAATCTATAAATTTCATAAAGTGGTTAATAATATTCATAATCATTTTTTAAATAGTTAGTTTAATATATCATGGTGCGCTCAAACTCGATGTTGTGTGAAACAAAAGCTAATAAATTATTTTAAAAGAAATATACCTTAGAAGCTTAGGTTATTTCATTCTTACCTCCTTCAAAAATTTCTTCCTTGAGAATTCTAGAATATCACTTCATAAAAAGAATTGGGTGGTTATTCATCATGAGTGCTTTAGGTTCCCACATCACCTCTTCCTTTTTTATGGTTTCTCTAAAGAACCTTTTCCATTCAGGTCATCAAATTCCTCAACACTTATTCTCTAGTGTCAATAATATCGATAGAAATTTCATAGTAAGACTGATCAGGTTCCAGTTATACTTCTTCATAGGTGAGTACATGCATTGGGTCTGGCATGTATTTACTTAGTAGTGATATGTAGAAAATATCATGAAATTTGAAGATACTCGGGGGAATTTCTAAATGGTAAGCTAAAACTCCAATTCATTCCAAAATTTCAAAAGTTCCAATGTACCTAAGACTTAACATACACTTCTTACCGAATCAAATAACACCCTTCAATGAAGATACCTTTTAGAAAACATAATCTCCCACTTGAAACTCCAAATCCTTCCTTCAGTTATCAACATAGCTCTTTTTCCTACATTGAGCTGCTTTGATATAGGTTTGAATAATTTTTACCTTTTCCTTTATTTCCTCTACATGTTCTGGGATTACGAGTTTTCTTTCACTAACATCATCTCAACAAGTTGTTCTATGAAATCTCTTCCCATATAACAATTTATATGGTTCCATATGAATACTTGAATGGAAAATATTATTATAGGAAATTTCTACTAGAGGTAAATAATGATACCACATAACTTAAAATTCAAGTGAGGAAGATCTCAACTTGTATTCTAAAGGTTTAATAGTCCTTTCTGATTTTCTATCAATTTGAAGGAGGTAGGGAGTACTCAAACAAAGCTCTGTATCTACGGCCTTATAAATAATTTTCTAGAATCTTAATAAAAAACATAGATCATGGTCAGAAACAATCAATATGGGTAAACCATGAAGTCTAAAAAAATCATTGATGTAATGTCTTTATAAACATTCAAGTGGAAAATCTTATCTTATAGCAAGAAAATTTAATGATTTGGTAAGACAATCAATAATAACTTATATCGCACCATTTATTCTAGGTGTCTTTGGTATCCCCATGACAAAATCGATCATAATATCATCCCATTTCTACACAGGTATTGGATGGGGTTGCATGAATCCTCTAGGATGTTGTCTTCTAGCCTTTACATGTTGGAAAACAAAACATATTGATACATAATCAACAATATCCCTCTTCATGATATCCCACCAGAAATGTTCCTTCAAATCACTATACATCTTAGTGATACCAGGGTGTATAGAGAAATGAGAGCTATATGTATCATCCAATAATTTCTTTTTTAGATTAGGTATATAGGGAACATGAATCCTCTTCCCAAATTTCAAAATACCATCTTCATATACGATGTCAATCAATCTTCCATCATCCAAAACTTTAGTTTTCTTTTGAAGATCCTCATCACCAAACTGAGAACTTTTTATCTTCTCTAGTAAATATTATTTGGAAACCAGTTCAAAAATTATTGATGTTTCACCTTCCATGTTAATTAACATATCCATTTTTACTATATCCATGAACATAGGATCCCTTTCAAATCTCATTTTGTTCATAAATCCATGGTCCTTCCTAATAAAAGCATCATTAACCTTATATTCATTCCCTTGGTGGTATTTTATTATGAAATCATAATCCTTGATTAGCTCAAGTCATCTCCATTGTCTCATGTTGAGTTCTTTTTGTGAGAAAATATATTTCAAACTCTTGTGATCAGTATATATCTCACATATTTCACCGAAAATATATCATCTCCATATCTTTATAGAAAATATTACTACAACTAACTCAAGATCATGAGTTGGGTAGTTTTGTTCATGAATTTTTAATTTCCTTGATGTATTATAAATAACTATGTCATTCTTCATAAGAACACAACTGATTCCTTTCCTTGATTCATCACTATAAATCACAAATCCATCATTTCTTGATGGTAAAGTCAAGATAGAATCATTGAATAATCTTTTATTCAATTCTTCAAAACATTATTAACACTCTTTTTTTCAAATGAATTTAACACCTTCATGTGTGAGATTTATTAATGAGTTTTTAAATATGGCAAATTTCGAGATGAAATGTTGATGGTGACCTACTAAACCAATAAAACTATGTACCTCAGTTATGCTCATCAGTGCTAGCCATTTATGGATTGCTTTCTTTCTTTGAAGGATCAATAGATATTCTATATTTTGAGACAATATGGCTTAGAAAAGAAATTTCATGAATCTATAATTCAAACTTTCTAAATTTCCTATATAGCTCATTTCTTCTAGGAGTCATCAAAACATTCCAAAAGTGGTTCTCATGGTATTCATGGCTTTTGGAGTGTCCAAGATATCATTAATAAATACTAATTAAAAATAATCATGATATTCCTTTAACACTATGTTCATTAAATCCATGAAGAAAGATGGAGCATTAGTCCGTCCAAATGGAATTACTATAAATTTGTAATTTCTATACCTAGTTTAGAATGTTGTATTTGGAATATCTTCCTTTTTACACACAATTTATGTTATACAGAATGAAGGTAAATCTTCAAAAAATATTGACCTCCCTGAAGTTTATCAAACAAATCATCAATGCGAGAAAATGGATAATTGTTCTTTATTTTAATAGAATTTATTTCTCTATACTCAATGCACAACTTCATTGATCCATATTTCTACTTAACAAAAAGAAATGGGGATCCCCTTGGATAAACACTAGGGTGAATAAATCCCTCATTACTAAACTCCTCTAGTTGTTTCTTTAGCTCTACTAATTACATTGTGTCCATTCTATAAGGAGTCTTTGATATTGGTCTTACATTAGTGATAATGTCAATAGAAAATTGAACTTACTTCTCTAGATGATGTCTAGGTAAGACCTCTAGAAATATATTAATTTATTATTATACAATAGGTATATCCTCAATTTAAATATTAATATTTTTTATCTTCTATTCTTCCCCAATAATTTAATTTAGAAGAGCTATAGGATTCAGATCTAAATAAGAAATAGATGATGAAGTTTCAGCTATAAAGATAATGTATTCTATAGCTTCTTCACAAATCATAACTACATTATTATTGCAATAAATATTTGCACCATATTTTTATAGTCAATAAATAATGAGGATTATATCAATGTTGACTATAGGTATGATGTTAAATTCAGAAGATGAAGCATGTTTATATGCTATAATGGGAACTTCTTGAAACATATTTGTTGCAATGAGACATCCCTTAAGGGTTTTAACTGACAACTCCCTTGTTAATGGGAATTGAAAATATCTAATTTTTAAATAAAACTGGGAAGATAAAAATGATCATGATGATATAGAATCAAATAAATCTTTAGATAAATTTTAGGAGATAATTAATATATATTCCACCACATTATTTGGAACTTCAACCTCAGTAATTGTTATCAAAATATCTTGGACATTCTCTCTTAGTCTTTTATGGAGAAAGTTTACTTGATACTTGGGAAAATTATTTTAATAATGTCCCATATATTTACAATTTTATAATTGAACATTTCTAGATTATTTCTTCCCCTTTCAATCATGATCTTAGTGGAATTTTTATTCACACTTGTAATAAACTCCCATCCCCTTTAGGAAAGCACTAAGGTGTTTCTTCCCACAATTACCGTAGGGTAGAAAGTAAACTTTTAATTTATTCCCCTTATTTACTTTTCCAAAGTGTTCAATGAACCTCTTTATCTCTTTATTTACATTAATTTTATAAGAATTAGATAATTCCTTTTCTATCTTGATAGAAAATGAGACTATATATTCATATGATGAGAAATATTGTAAGACCAATTCCTATCAGATTAATGGTTTTAACCCATAAAATATTCGATCAATATTACTTATTGGGTTATGTATGTGGTCTAAAACATGCCTTTAAATCCTTGTAATGTTATACTCATACTTTGCAACATTCTCATCCAACCGTTTCCTCAGAATCCAAAATTTCCTTTCTATATGAGCTAACTATTCATGAGGAAATTATTTTTCTAATAAAAGTTTTTTAAATTCACTCTATTCCATATTTTCTACTTCTTCATCCTCTTTCATGTTTGGAATTAATGACCACCATTGATCCTCATCTCCTAAGAGATAATAAAATTCCATGAAAACTTTTTCCCTTTCATTACTCCCCAAAGTAAAAAATATTTTCTCTAAGGAACTTATCCATTGCCCAGCTAAAAATGGATTTTTAGTCCCATTGAATTTTGGGGGATTTTGTCTCATTAAGAAGTGTAACATTTATCTTCCACATCATGGATTAGGCTGCTCCATATGGGTCAGGTTATTATTCATAACCCGAGTTAGCTATCCAAGTATAGTTAAAGATGTTCAGAACCCATTTTATCACCAGATCCACTATCATTATCTTGAATAGGATGAAAATACCTACATGGTTTAAGTGCATTTATATGGTTTCCATTCCTTTCACTAGGCACCATTTCTAAATAACGGAATACATTAGATTTGGTTATGAATCATAATGAATAATTCCAAACTAGTAAAATATTTAACCTAAATTGAAAAATTTATGCATATCTGATCTCATAATCATAAAAATGGTTTCTTTGGGGACATATTAAATCCTGAATCCTTTATAATGGTTTATAAAGAAAAAGTGAATTATTTAAATCCTATACCACAATAATGTCAAACTAGGTGTGTTGTAAGGCCCATTGTCATGTATCAGGTTACCTCAAGTTAAGACCAGAACACCTTGTCAGATTTATTAATCCTAGGTACATCTGTTCCAGAACCACGTACACTTGTAGTATCTATAAAATGATGCATTTTCTAGTAATTACCACATAATCTCTATATTACCAAAATTTTAGGATGTTATTCTATACTTATCCTCAAAGTCTATCTTAGGGTATTGTTCCCTAATTAATGTCTTTTATAACTCTAGCTTCCAAGGGTTATACTAAAATTAATTTGATACCAACTATAATACCCCAACCCCATATTCCCAGATCTAGTGCATTATTTTATTTTATTAGCATGATCATAAGAAATCAAATCCCGAAGGACTGGTCAGTTTAGTTTCCATGGAGAAACTAGATAAAAACATAAGTTTTACATTACATCGTGAAATGAAAAGTAACGTAGTATTTCCATTGAAAACACTCATATATATTAGAATATCCCTATAGGTTAGTCATAATATACCTCTTTTCATCTTGGGGAAAATGAAATACAAGTAAGGGGTGAACTCAGGTGATGAATAAGGACAAACAATATAGTAGAAGCTATCATAAATAAATATAAACATTTAAGGAAAGGTATAAAATTAAAACACAAGCTTTTTAAACATAACCTTCAATATAATATGGAAATAATTAATCAAATAATTCCTTTTAAATATTCACATGAAGATTATACTATCTAAATAATCACTTGTAATATCAATAACTAATATCATAAATAGGGAATACATAATGCCAGACATCATAACCATACTGTCAAGGCCTCAAGCCAAGACTATACATAAACGGGTAAAAACCCAAACTATATTGTCTCATGAGATATAATAGACATAAAGGTGATATATAGGGCCCCTACCATCACTTATTAAGTCCAATTCATTCCTCTTATGAAAGGGGTAAAACAAAACCAACATAAACATTCATATTAAAACATGCATACAAAATCTTAATACATTATCCATAAATTATGAATGGTATAAAAGTAGAATATCCACATTAAAGCTATTCATAAACCCTTAAATACAATATTGTAGGTTGTATGATACGAAATCTACCTCAATTAAATATAATATTCTATAAAGGATGTTGGCATAAATGAAAATATTTTAATAAAATTATTAGAAACTTTTTTTAGAGAAATACTACTTTTATTGAAAATTGTTATTTAAAATTCCATACAATTTAAAATAAAATATTTTAATTGAAAATAATATTATATGATTTTAAAGGAATCTTAAAAAATGTTAAGGTGTTATGATGGAGGAAAAATCTTCACACACTGTATAAGTTAAAAAACACATTCTTCTTTCACATTGTCAAAAAATTCAAACAAAGTACCTCATAACGAAAATGAAAAACAAGATTCTTTTTATAAAATAAAACATGGTTAAAAATGTATTTAAAAAATTTTAAAAAATAGTATAATTTTTTTGAAGTACATTATTAAGAAACATGTGCATGTATAATAAATATGTCCTAATAAATTCTTTCGTAAATGCAATCCTGTATAATAAAGAGATTACAAAATTAACCCTTACCTTATAATATCCTTTAGTCAAGGGTGAGTTAACCTCATTTATAATGGTTAAATAATGTTATTAAGTTATACCAAAACTATATTCATTATTAATGACATCATATATAATCCTAATATATCATTTAATTAATAATATATCATTATTATCATTATTTCAGATGTGAACTGCTTCATTTATTAGGTTTATTTTGTCATGTAAGTCTTGTTTATTATGAATAGGATATATATTATTCACATATAGTATTATATTATGTTCATAAATAATATATTCAATAATTATATACATTTTAATAGTCATTCTTAAATGGTTTTAGTGGAGGATAAATATCATCACGTCCTAGAGCCGGTTGGTCGTACGTACACATGAGAAATGGTATCATTTAGTAATGGTAAAGGGTAAGAATTTGGATGAAATATTAATTATAAAGTAACAATATCATATCATATTTATTCTTTAAATATTTTATATTCATCATTATACCCATCAAAATAAATTATAGATGAAAAAAAGTTTACACCATGATGTGGAGACGGTAAGCCATATGTACGCACACATGGTGATATTGTTTTTCATATGATGGGTAAAAAGAAGAATATGGTTTTAAAATTATGATAAAAAAACTATTATTATATTATATGCTGGATTTATTACTTTATTATGGAAAAAAACTTTATAAAAGTAATTATAAGAAGAAAAGAATTTGAAGTAAATTGGTAATACAATTACCTCTTCTTCGAGTATCTCTTTTCTAATTTTCACTAAAGGACTTATTAGGTTGTAATTATGACCAAATTATGGATTCTAAGATGAATTAAATGAAGTTTATAGGATATTCGGTCATGGTTTGGCCGATACAAAGGGATTTAGAGGTGATAATAATAGAGAATGATGGGTTCTTTTTTATAAGAGAGGGGAGGGTCACTTTTGGAAACTACAAAACTATTAATTTAATATAAAATTATTTTTTATTTAAAATATCTCCAAAGTGATTTATTTTGATTATAATATGACAATGATTCAAAATAATATCAACCAATGTTTTTATACAACTTTAGGTGAAAAATTTAATCTTATATTTGGGATTTAACCCTTAGTTAAACAGTTTAACTCCTACCGTGTCTACTTATCTTGTTACACTATATGGTTAATATAGATACTATGAAATGAAAAAAGAAAAAAAATTGGACAAATTATGATATATTTAACATTATAATAGTTATTTGAACAAAAAATATGTTTTTATGACTTTTATATCATTTAATAAAATAATATTTATTTTAAAATATCATTTATGCCAATTTTGATACTATTTAATACATGATTTTTTTAAAGTCATAAAAAATTAATTACTTCAAAAAAATCAATTAAACCATCCTTAAAATATATATTTAATCTAAAAAAATACTTTATGGAATAAAATATTTCAAGTTATTTGTATTTTAATATTATTAAAATCATTTAATTGATTCTTCCTTTAATAAATCAATTACCTCATCATCATTGTGTCACCATTTAATTTAACTATTTATTTACTAAAATTATAAATAAATTACCATTATGTATATAAAAATTTTATATTCCAAAATAATATTTATATTTGACCATATAACTTATATATCCTCATAATAAAAATGTTATAGTTATTGAAATATGAATATGATATTTTTAAGTCTTCTTTAAGTAAAATATAATAAATGTACTTATATAACACAAGTGGATTAAAAATGATTATATTTTATACCTAAGGTTGGTTTTGGTGGAAAAAAAATTCTCCAATGAAATTAGTAAAAGTGTTAGGGTAATTTTATTATAATGTTATATTATTTTTTACCTTTAATTACCCGATTTACTCGTAACTATGGTAAATAAATAAAAATTTACCAAAGTAACTATTCAAAAAAAAAGTTGATAGTATGAGATAAAAAAATTCATACTAATTAAAATCATTTATTTATTTTTTTTATAAATTTAATTCACAGAATTGGTAAAATTACTTTTAATGCTAGTCCTGTAGATGTGGCTAGAAGGGAGGTTTAAAAGAGGTCCAAAAGATCAATAAATTTTTATATCTAATTCTATTATAAAAAATATTCAAATGGACTAAATTTTATTAATATATTTATTATTTATCTATTTTTAATTTAAATTAATTTAAATTAAAAAAATTATTTAAATGAAAAAGTCAGTTTTTAACAATAATGCAACATTTTTCACTATTCATCAAAAATTGAAACATTTCAAAAAAATACAAAAAATTCACCCTAAGATAATTTTGATATTAAAAATTCAAAAATGAAGTCTATTTTTAAAAATAAAATTTATAAAGTTTATAATGTGTTTAATACTATTCATAACCACTTTTAAACGGCTAGTTTGATAGATAATGGTGTGCTCAAACTTAGTGTTGCATGCAGTGCAAGCTAATGAATTATTTTTAAATAAACATACTATGGAAGCTTGGGGTGTTACATTTACTCTATATAAATTGGAAAAAATTAAAAATTAAAAATATTTTTTATAAAATTTGATGGGGTAATAGATAAATATTTTAACTAGTATAAATTAAAATAATATGATAAATGTAATTATTGGAAATATTTATAGACATGAATAATATTATAAATGTTCTTATAGGATTTGGTAATTTTTTTATAAATATATCAATCATTAAAGTACATTGTAACATATTAAAGAATCTAAAATGAATCAACTCTATGAATTAATCTCACTCTAATCAACATTTTTTTATATTTTGAAATAATTTACCAATTTTAGGGGTCAATTGGAGTCATACAGATTAGAGGATTGGTGATGGAGGTTATGGGGGGTTATAGAGTATTAAGATAAAATATATGAACCTATGATAAGGGAAGTGTTTTTATGTTTAACTGGAAAAAAATACGTACATTAAAATTTTATTTATTTTTTTATAGAAAAATAGAAAATATAAGATGAAAAAATATATTTTAAGTGGGGGAAATAAGTGGATTAAATATGGATAAGGGAAATGCATAAGTGAGGCCAAATTAGGAGGAGTCAATAGAAGAGCAATGACTAAGACTAGATAAACACTAGAAAAGAAACAGATGACTAGGTGTGTGTCATGACCAGTAAAAAATATGGTAGTAGGATGGTGTGTGCTGGATTATCAATTAGAATCTAGAAATGGAACAAAGTTGTTGAAGGATTACAAAATCAAAAGGTATATTAGGGAAAAATAAATGTGAGGGAGGGGGAGAGGGTGAAGAAAAAATTGATTGAGGTGAGGGATATTGGAGGGAGAATAATGTAGGTAGATCAAGGAAAAATAAGATCATTCACACATGGAATTCAAACCCTTTTGAAAAATTAAAAATAGGAAATAAAGAACTAAAAATGATGAAATGATGCAAGAGATTGAACGAAGGATCACAAGTCCCATACCTTGGGTTTTAAAACTAATGATTTATCTTAGATGTTTTATGGGGAGCGATAGAAATGCTTCAGTTCTGTGAGAGATAGAATGTCACAAGAGATGGGGAAACCTATTGGGGTTTTATTTAAAAGATTGCAAAGTTTTTAATAGTGACTTCTAAAAAGACCTCATAAATAAGGTTTTTGTCAGCATTAAAATAAAAAGTGCTGAAAAAACCTATTTTTATCAAATTTTAGCACTGATAAAGATATATCTAGATCAGTACACAAATTTTTTCACTGATAGTGTTATATCTTTATCAGTGCTATAAAAGTACTGATAAAGACCTATATACATTTTTTATAATATATTTAATATTTTTTTTAAAAAAATTACATAATAATAAATAAATTTAAATGTATAAAATTGTAAAAAAACAATTATATAAATATATATATATATAACAAATATTTTTAAATATATATTTATAAATAAATATTAATAAATGTAATTATAAATTTATAATTACTTATATAATTCTAAATATATTAAGAAAACTGTAAATATGTATTTATAAATAAACAAATATATATATAGATATTTCTATTTATAATTTTAAGTAAATATATTTAAAAATATTAGTATATAATTATAAATATATTTATATAATTACAAATATATTTATATAATTATAAATATATTTATATAATTATAATTATAATTATAGAATTATATATATATATATATAATTATATATATATATATATTTAATTTATAAATATAATAAATATATTTAATGATAAAATATATTTATTATAATTTTATAATTACATAAATATATAATTTTAATTTATAATTTATAAAAACTTAATCAAAAAAGAGTGAAATTGAATAATTAAAAATGAATAAATGTTAAGAATATTTAAAAAGTGTATAGGTTTTATTAATTATAAAAATAATTTTAAAAAAATATAGATTTATATTAACGCTAAAAAAACCTTTATTTATCAGCTCTCTTTAGAAATCACTGATAAAAATTATATACTCCAAAAGTTTATGAGATAGGAAAGTCTTCTCCTAAAAAATTTATCAGAAAAATAATGCTGGAAAAGAGATAAGAGGCCCGAATGGCCCAAAGGCCTTCTTTTTTTATTTTATTATAGATAATCCCCCTTTTAAGGGTTGTAGGGGAACCTGTACATGACCCATAGGCCCAAGGCCCAACATGACCCAGAATACATGACCCGAAGGCCTAGAGGGGAAACTATATTCCATGTAAATCAGGTGAATTCCCATAATCATGGTCAAAGTCATCATTGTAATCAATAATTTCCCACTCTAACTATGAGTTCCTTTAATTTAAGATCACATAGTACTTATCCTTGATATTTCCTTCTCTAGGGGGAGCTGGCTCTTAGATTCCTTATAATAAGACTTGGTAGACACATTTAAACCATGTACTTGTGCATCATCCCAATCATCTAAGCCACTCCCTCAGCCATAACCTTTTGGATGCCTACCTTGTGTCCATGATTTTTGATGCCAAGTTCGTTTAGGTTCTTCCTTCTTAATGTACAAATTGTCCATCACTGTGGGAAAATGTTCCATACCAGTCAGTTCATTAATGGAAGCAGATGGTTTCCCCTAGTGTCTATATATTCAAAATGCCATGAATCCTCATTGAGTAATTCAAGCACACCAAATCTATTTATAGCTACAACATCCATCTTTGAATGATCCAGGTTCTATTCAAACCTAGTTTTCCTGAATGGAATAATCTGAAAGACTTCGATTTCCACAAATTTAGATGAGAGAAGATGCCTCTATCTAGGCTCTAAGTGCAATTCCCATACTTTATCTGCACATTTAAATGTTTTAGGAGAATCATCATTAAGTTTCTACTTTCCTTTATGATCAGTAGAGGAAATCACCTATTCCTTAATCAGCTTTCGATCGACCAAGACTTGAATGGATGCTTCATCTGCTGATATATACTTAACTATTTTCTCTTCTAGAACATCTTAATGGATAACCGAGGCTTCATTATCATTTTTATTAGAGAAAGATGTAGGTCCAGTAACAGAAAAAAGCTTAGGCAGTGAATCATTACCATGATTTGTCCTTGTAATAGTAGCACCAACATTCTATCCACCAGATTAGACAGAAATAGGAAAAGACCCAAATTCCGTCAACCCGGTTTAGTGTTGAGCATTATCAACTATTATAGTAAGAGATGAATCAATACCCAGCTCAATAATATATTCCTAGTAGATCTTATTAGGCTATGGTTTCTTCCTATCATAGGGTATAATAAGGGGATCCCTACCATTTTATGTGCAATCTATGATCCATCCAAGTGGGATGTCTTTATGAGATGGATCATAAAATCAAAAGTAGGAAACTCTTTGGAAGAGATAACATTTATCTAAGTCTTCACCTGATCTTTCTTCAGACCATAGGAGAACAAGTGTTGCTTATACTTTGAATTAACAATAATATTTTTTAGTCTTCTAAAATTACCATCAGAGTGGCCAACATAATCACAAAAAAAATATGGGTTTTTTTCATACTCCACAGATATATTAATATCATCAGAAGGTGTAGAAATGATCTCAGTTTCAATAAGAGTGAAACTGAGATCTACCTCCACTAGAATTCTTATATAATGCCCATACCTAAAATTCTTAGTATCTTTTTCCAATTGAATTAGAACAACAATTGCAACAAAAATATCATGAAGAATTTTTGGATACCAAATAATCCGATTAAGACCATGAAATTTCACCCATACATGAGAAAAGGTGTTCTTAACCTGCATAACATTGAATTCCATTATCCACTTATAAAGATGTAGAAAGCCTAGATTCAAAGCCAAAAAACCCGTGGTCCACACCCGAATCCTGAAATCATCTGATTGAAAAATATAACAAAAATAACCTCCACTAAGCGAGGCACACCTCTGGTTCACGAATCCATAGAGGAAGAAGATTCATTGAACTATTTATTCTAGATTCCATGGATTTTCCCCCATGTGAAGGACCATCTGTGCGATTAGGGAATTCTTACCCATTTCAAATCTTTTCGATAAAGCATCTGGACTAGATTCTACATGGGCCGACAATTATTTCATCAAAACCCTACTAGAGGAAGAACCGTTGAACAAAACCTAGGAGGTGTCGACCATCCCCTAGATTTAGATCTGAAAATATGATTGATCCATCGACTAGAGTCGAAGGACCATTAGATCTCCATATAAAATTACGAGGAACTGAGTCCAACACCAGAGAAGGTCCTCCAGGATAATCTTAGATTCAAGAAATGGGTAATCACCCTCGACAGTGAACCCTAAAACACATTATCATCCTCTTGAAGTACTACCCAGACTTGCATCTCTATCACCACATAAAAAGTAAATAAAATACATTAAAAAATATTAAACAAATATATATTAAAAATGAATATATAATTAAAAATAAAAAATTAATTAACATTATTATTGAATAGATAATATTAAATGAAAGAATTTTATAAATAATCGAAATTTAATAAATAAAAATGAATTAAATTCAAAAATGATTAAAAAATAATTGTTTTTTATTTATTATAAGAAGTATTATAAAATAAAAAATATATATATATTATAAAATGAAATTGATATATATTAAATATGTTAATTATAACAATATTAAAAACCATAAATTTTATGAATAAATATGTATAAATATATATTAAAAATGAAAAAATTTCAAAAATATTGAAAAAATAAATATTAAAAATCCTTAACTTATAAAGAAAAGTAAAAAATGCGTAACATTATTAGTGAATAAATAATGATAAATCATAATAAATGAATAAATTTTAAAAAAGAGTGAAATTTAATAATTAAAAAAAATCAAGAGATTGAAAAAATATCACAAAAATTGAACAAGTGTTATTAATTATATAGATTATTAAAAAAATTAAAAATGAATATATGTTAAAATGAATATATATATATATATATATTAAAACCTTATTAAAAAAAATTAAATGTTCATGAATTAAAATGTATAAATAAATATTAAAAATTCATAAAATTACTAAAATATTGTATAATAAAAAATTTAAAATGATTAAATTACAAAAAATATTAAAAAAATTAAGATTATAAATGAATAAAAAATATTTATAAGTAATAAATTCAAAAAATATTAAAAATTAATAAATACTATAGGTTTAGTAAAAATATAAAAAATGAATAATATTTACCCATTAGAAACATATTAAATGTTAATAAATAAATATAAATAAATATTAAAAGAGGATATTTTTTTAAGTTGGGTCTGAAACCTCTTTTTATTATAAATGAAAATACCTATTTCTATTTGGGTAGAGGGAGACCCATTACATAGCCCATATTCCCAAGGCCAAGTGGCCCATAATAACGCTTCAAAGACACAATGTAGCATTATGCCTGCGTCACCGCCTGCTCACATTATGCATGTGTCACTGCCCGCCCGCGTCATGTCTTCATCACCAAATTCAATGTAAATTCACCCATGAGGCTTCCTAGGATTTGTAACCTAGTCTTTTGGATGCAGAATTACAGGTTTTACCACTCATGCACCACCCTAAGTGTAGAATAAATTGAAAAAAATATTAAATAAATAAAATTAAAAACACACACACACACATATATATCAATTAAAAAGAAATAAATAGTGTGTCTATATATATATATCAATATATATTTCTATATATAAAATAAGAATTTAAGTATATAAATATTAAAGACAAGTAAAACTAAAGAAATATTAAACAAAAGAATTAAAATATATATATATATAATTTCATGTATATATATTAAATCTATTCATTTTTATTAATGAATTTTTCATTAATAATTTTTAAATATTTTTTTTTAATTTATTCATTTTTAATTTTTATCTGTTTAATTATTAAATTATTGATTTTATATATTTATATTTAATATGTACTATTTATTACTAGTTATAATATATATATATATAATAAATTTATTAATTTTTATTAATAACTTTTTCATTAATAATGTTTTTATTATTTTTGAAATTTATTCATTTTTATTTTTTATTTTTTTAATTATTTCATCTTATCCATTTTATATGTTTATATTTAATATATATTATTTATTACTATTTATAGTTTATATATATATATATATATTAAATTTATTCGTTTTTATTAATAATTGTTTCATTAATAATGTTTTTGATATTTTTGAAATTTATTCATTTTTAATTTTAATTTGTTTAGTTATTAAATTTTATTAATTTATATATTAATAGTTAATATATTCTATTTATTACTATTTATAATATATATATATACACACAATTTATTCATTTTTATAAATAAATATTTCATTAATTTTTTATATTTTTTAATTAATTCTTTTTAATTTTTTATTTGTTTAATTATTTAAATTTATCTATATTTCTACTATTTATATTTTTTCATTTATTTATTGGAGTATATAAAAAATTGGGGGAGGCTGGGTTGGAGGGTTTTGTATAGGCCCGCATGTGCGGAACCTGATGTATATGTTCTGGGTATGCTGGTTGAGTAGGTGGGCTGACACCTATAGGGGTTGGTCCCTAAGGCTCGTTTGTGGTATAATGTTGGAGGGTGTCGATCCCCCACAACCATGGTACTCTATGATGGTGGAATGACCAGTCTTATAAAGTGATTCCTAGGTAAAGAAAAAGTCTGATTTGGGATCAAACTAGGTGGGAAAACCCTTTATCAGCACTGAATAAAAGCCCTCATAAATTCCACACTTTATCAGTGCTAAATAAAAGCACTGATAAAGGGTGTCCATTATCAGCACTTAAAAAATCACTGATAAAGTGTGATCTTTATCATCACTTTTATTTTGCACTAATAAAGGTTACCCTTTATGAGTGATGTTATTTAGTGCTGATAAGGGGGATATTTATCAGCACTTTTTTCTAGTAATGAAAAATTCCACCACTATTTATTGTGGGTTTTGTAGTAGTGGATGCTTCTCTAAGGATGTATATGGACCAACCACTTGTGGTTTCAGTTAGTGAGAACATATGGTTTGTGAGGACACTAATGAGTAATGGATGCAAGATTGTATCAATGAGTAGATACTTATATAGGTCTGAAGGAACCTAGTGGATGGCCTGATGTGTGAGTTGAGAGATGGTAGATATGAGGGGCTAGGACTAGGGTGACTAGTGCTCTACAAACTTTTTGATGCATCATTGAGATGTGTGATGGGAATTGACCCTATTTGAGATTTATGTGATTGTTCTTGTGTAGGCGATGTATTCTAGTGAGAGAGAGGGTCCCGAGGAATTGTTTTTCCATGAGTGAGACGGAAATGGTGTTATTGTTATGAGATAGAGTCTTGGTTATGTGTGAAGGATGAGTCATCAACGAGTGAGATGGTTGTCTTGATCATGATGGGACAAGTGATATGGTTAGACCTGAGGATCATACAATCAAACTACTATGATTGAGATGCGGTCCATGATGCGATGTGTTTGGATCAGAGGTTGGACTTCCATGAGTTAGATGGAGTTTGGAATGAGAAGTGACATGGAATTGGATGATTAGATAACCATGAGGGAGATGGTGTCTTGGATGGCATGTGATTTAGTGTATGGATGGACCCTACCTTGAGTGAGAAGGTAGAGGTCGAGCATTGGATATGTGAACTTCCCAATGAGAGGGGTTATTTAGGATTCTGGGTATGATACCATGCTCATAGTGAGTAGTGGTTGATACATGAACAACACACTACCCTATGTCTTTAGTTATGGTCTGGGTTCAATGGAATGAGGTGATGACAATGGGAATTCTATTTTGGTGAAAAATAATGTATGACCAGGTGTTGTGGTGGCCTGGTTAGCAGACAATGACCTAACGTGGAAAGAATCTTGATGACCTAGTTAGCATACGACATCAAATATGATTATGTGGATTTTTTATTTATTTAATCATGGATACATGTATATAATGGTGTAAACTAGGGGAACTTAGAGAGACCCTAGTGATATTTATTTCCCACACCCTATTAGGGAACCTTGGTGTATATATCAACTTTATGTTTTCTTTAAGGTTGATCATAGGATGTGTAATGGATCGAGTTGGAACATCTTGAGGGTATATATAGACTGGGTTGTGTTGATGCCCATGGATGACACTAGGGCTAGTGTGCATATTTTTTTTATCTTATGTACTTGTATATGGGATTATCTTAGTGGTATGATAGTGTTTGTTTTATATAATCATAAGTTTTTATATAGTATTCTATTTGACATAGCACTAAGTTGTATTTGATTATGCATAATATAATGTTCATGTTATGAATATTTGGTTATTTCTGCTGTTATAAGACATTGAATCGAGCGCATAGTCTCCCCATTGTATGGATTAAGCCCTCACTACTAGTTGTCAACCTATACCATATGGTGAGGTATGCTTGAATCTATGTGGAACTCTGGATCAGATGGGTTTTCTAGTTTGAGGAATCACAAGAAATATGCTAGAGGAAGTTTACCATAAAATATTCCATTTCCACTCTTAAAATTACTTACCACAAGAGTTAATAAATAATCACTTACACCTTCTTCAATTTAAGAATCACAAATTTCATATTAATTTATTTCTTTAAATACTATTTCATTAGATGAATGTTCCAAATAATTTTTTAGTTTCACTCACATAACCTATGTGATAAGTTTACTGTATAGATCACCAAGAGATAATTTCACAGGATTTTCTTCTTTAAGTGATGAATCTTTTGGATTTTAATTTTTTTAACCAATGTATGATTTCTTTAAAATGACAATAACATTAATATTATGACTATGTCCAAAAATATCTCCAACTACATAAATAACATGATTGAAGAAACCATCCACATTTTCAGTTGAACCCATCTTAAAATCATCAAATAAATGTTGAAGAACTTATATTTTTTCCTCTTTCACTCTACTATTGCCTTTATAAATATTTAAAGGATTATCTCAAATTCATTTATCCATTATACAGTACATTACATTCATTTATATCTGATTAGATAATTCTTCTAATAATTAATCCAGTGTTGTTACATCATTATTAATCATTTTTTGTCTTCTTCTATCATTGAACATCCGTTTAAATCATATACTTGGATTCCATGTAGTTATACCACATATATATAAAGTCCAATAGAATTTAAATTTTATCACATAATGTTTTTCCACACTTTATAATTTCATCCATAAAATAAGGGAACTCCCTTTAAATTCATAACATTATCCATGAAAAAACGTTTCTCTATCAAATTCACTAAGAAATAGCCATTATCCCAGATTCCAATTACTATAATTTAAGGTATCACTTAACAACCTAAGAGTATGGGTGGTGAATTAGGTGACTTTAAATTACATCAAAATTCAAACAAAATTTAATCATTTATTTATATGGTCCAATACACCTTGAAATGTTTACACAATTACAACCAAATGTAGAAAAATGAAGGACCACATACATAGATATTTTTACCTTGGTTAACCAATAATGAGATACATAAAAGGAGAATATATAAAAAGTTTGTTGATAATATTTCTAATTAAAAGATTTAGGATAAGTTCACCTCTTATCCAAGTTACAAAACCTCTTCCTCTCTTCTTCTCACTACTTTAAAATAGGGTTAGAAAAGAATATGGTGACACACACGTTGAAATTACAAAGATATCAATGAATTATTTAACAAAAAAATATAATGGGTCTTCTCCATGATACTCCAATCTTAAATACATTTAATTAATGGTATAAAAAATATCTATACTTTAAATCCAAACATTCATTATAACACAATCCAACCACAGTTCACTTCATAATTAAATATATTAAGTGGTATGTACAATAACCCTTTTCTAAATGATTGAACTTTAATAGAATCTAGTACAAACACACTTTACTTAATACTTATACATATTTATTTAAATCCACTTCTAGCTTACCCTCCCTACCTTATTCTATATATTCAATAACCTTCTATGTTCTATACTTGTTTTTCTATAAATATGGATAATTTATTGCATTTAAAATTCAAACAAGTAAGGACCAATTAACTTATAAAATTCTCTACTTCAAATCAATAAATTAGACCATCCTCAAATATATCTCCTAAATTATAATTCAAATATGTATTTAATATTTTTCTTAACAACCTCCAAAATTTTCATATAATTATATTTATTTTAATTTTATATATATCAAAAAAAATGTTGTTACATCCTATATCATGATGTGATAGGCTAGTTTCTCATTTAACATAAATTAAATTTTCATATTAGTCATGGTGTGATAAGAAGATTCATAAAACAAACCTAATTTTTGTTTTAAATAGCCCAACACATATGGATTAAGACCAAATATTTTTCCATGGTTTATAAATAATTGTATGGTCTTATTATAATGATGATATATTGAAATTTGATTAACAAAAAATGACACGACTTCCTACACTTCAAAAAATACATCGTTACAATATTATATGGAGAACATACCACACATGCCTTGATTTCCATGTCTTGGTGTGAAAGAATATCTTAGAATATTTCCAAAGTAGAAACTATTCATTTCACTACTTCTAGCCTAGTTAATCTTACATATTAATGAACTTAGAAAAATTCCTCTATTTTCACTTCATGAAAAGGATTATATGTCATGAAATGATACATGTGCTTTAAATATTTAAAAGTAAGAAACCTCAAGAATTATCCACATAAATATTATATAATATTTTATTTATCCTTACATATTAAGAAACTTTTCAGTTTTCCCAAACTAAAATTTCATTCCTATCATGGATTATATGGTCATGACCATGGTTGGTTCCTGTAGTTTCAGGAATCACCGTATCATATATGCAAAACCTCAAGTTTTCTACAATCATCTTCAAATACCACAAATATATTCAAATTTATTCCAATTTAAAAAAATTAAAACCATTAAAACCTATAGTTGAAATAATAAAACTATGGCATAATTTTGAACTAAGAAAATACCAATATTTTATTTTCATTTACATTACTACATTTAGGACCTATCCCAAAATTAATTTAGAAAAAACTCATAAATAGAATCATTGTTTCTAACTTATAAAATATTTAATAAGAATAAAATATGATGAGAAAACTAGCTAAATCAATCCTCTTTCCATATTTGATTCATAATCAAATTCATACCTTCTTTTCACTTCTCAAGGAAAAAATAACATAATAATATTAGTATAAAGAAAAAATTATAGAAATAAAGATAAATAAACATAAAAAACAATGAATGAAGAATATATATTGATGTATAAATTAAATTAAAAAAATAAACCTAACATATAATATCCTCATTTCCCTCAAACCAAACCTATAACTCCAATCTTGAGAAAGGAGAGTTTTAATTAAAAGGAAATAAAATTTACAATAACCCCTTCCCATAGAATAAACTAACAAAACTAGGTATGAGGGAAGAGTACTAAATTAAAAATTTATATAGGTATATAAAATATATTAAAAGGAGAATATTTTTAAAGGTTGGAGTGGTACAAAAATAAATTCACAAATTATAGATTTCAATGGATGGATTCTGATAGAAGGAAAGATAAAAAACAAAGAATTGGTTTATAAAAGACCAATAGGGGGTTCCAATGATCATATTCAATGGGGATGAAAATAAATAGGCTTAATGATAAAAAATTATAACTTATAAGATTACAAAATATTAAATGAAATCATATTATTCTATAATATAAAAGAAAGTATTTTAATTCCTTTATAATAATAGATTTGAGAAATTACACATTAGGAGGAGAAAAGACAAGAACCAATAAATACATGAGATGTTTCAACCAACCTGATTCCTATTAATCCACATCAAAAAAACTAATAACACTAAATATATTTTATTATACAACCTTATTTAAAAGAAGAATAATAAATAATGATGCAAAAAATAAGAGAGGGGAACCTACAATTGAAAAAGAAACAACCTTCAAGGATATAGATTCAAGATCCTTGAAAAGAGAATCTAAACATAAATAAAATAGGCCCCTATGTTAACTAGGGTTTAATAAAAAAAGGAATATCAAACCAAATAGATTTTACAACCAAAATTTATAATAAAAATTTATATGTAATAAATTATGATGTGACATAAATCACCATGATTCAAAAAGGTTTCTAAAAATGAATCTCTGAGGATAAAAGTTTGATCCCCCCCAGTACTCCCACTTTTAAAACATGGTAAAATATATTAGATTATATACAACTAGAAGAGGTCACAAAAAAAATAAACATCACTATTAAATAATAAATAATTCCTTGAGAATCCTGACACATGGATCACGCCCAACCTTAAACCTGATAAATCATAGGACAACCATGGTGTGACAAAACCCTGATGATATAGTGATACAAAAATATTGAAACCAAGTAGTTTTATGAACATGGGTTTATATATTTTTGCTTATAATTATGTCATAGTTCATAGAAAATGGTGAAACCTCTCTTATGTAAGGTTATCCCAAATCCTCATGTAACATTAACCCAATACTTCCACACAACAACCAGCTCTTCATGGTGTAATGCATGCACCATAACATTGATCACACCACAACACCCAATGAATATGGTGTTATTAGGGATGATAGTTGAAAAATGATAAAAAACACTTACCTATACCCCTCAACAAACACAAAAAACCCCAGAAACCCAAAACACTTGAAAAAAATAAGGGTCTATAGAATTTTTTACCCTCACATCAGATACCTGTAAAAAGATTCTCATCATCGATAATATAATAAAAAAATTGTAAAAAAGAGGAACTAAACCAATATAATGTATTAAGAAAACCCAGGATTTCACATTAGATACCTTTTAAATCAGTATCAATCATGATAATCCTAATGAAAACAAAATAATAAAGTTCCAAATCTTAATAACAATTGAGAGATACCTCTTAAATATGAAATATTATCTATTAAAACTTTATAGTAAGGGGTTGGTCTATGACACAAAATATATTCAAATAAGAAAACTCTTATAAATCTAACTACCATATGAGTTACATCTCAAATAGGAACTTAGTCACCAATTAAACCAAATACAGTAAATAAATATAGCATCAACCTCTATGATTCAGAACCAAAATATTTGTAACCACTCATTTCTCTTTAACTATATTTATTTTAAAATAATTAACCCTTTATAATAATCCATAAAAATTTTAAAATCATATAATATTCTTGTTATAAAACCCTTTAATAACTTTTATAACATTTCTTATTAATTATAATAAAAAAGAATACATTTACTTTATCAAAAATCAATTCATACCTCTCCATTTATTTTTTACTAGTGTTTTAGAATTAGATCCAAAATAAATTTAGGGTTACATGAATAAATGAAGTTACCAACCTAGGAAAGGTCTCACTTACCAAAAAATAACTAACTACCCATGAAAGATTTAATGGCATACCGATCCATAACACATTAATGATTATGATAACACACCATAAAATAATGAAAATAGACAACATACCTATTTAGGGACGCCTCAAAATAATTTAAAACTAGTGATTGAAGAAACACATGAATTCTTGAAGGTCACCACACACTCACTTATAAGGACCATGAGTCTCAAAATTTATGGTATTCATCTATAATTTTACAAGCCTTCTTTATGATTCTTTATAGTTATATATCTATAAAATTAACATAAAATACTTATTGAATATTAAAATAAAATTTATTAAAGAACCTCATATGGGTATCTATGTTGTATCATCCATTATATTAAAGCCACATATGGGGAAAACAATATTGTCAACAAATATATCATGAATCATATCAATAACATAGAAAAAATCATATCATGTAAGGAAATGAATTATTTAACCAACCATATCATTCACCATCAACCTATTATCCCATAATTTCATTATCATTGTCCCTTACATTACCAATCTACATACCATACATCAATTTTTTTTACATTAATCTTAATTCATTCCCTCCACAACATCTACCACACAATATAATGTCAAAACAACACCAAAAATATAAACAATGATATAATAATAATTCCTTTCACATATCTTTATATTATAATGATAAATAAAGCACCACATTAATAAAAATTATAGCTGAAGATAAAAATATCATCGAAAATGCATGATAAGACCTAACAAACCAGGGAAATGATTATCAATTCAACACATAATATCAATCTACAATTATACAAAAAATTTCTTGGGGTTACTTATAACATATTCATATTAAATTTATCATATTTTAAAGAATAATAATACTTCCACCATATTAATTTTTGGCATATCATGCTTTTGATTAATCACAATATTACCAAATTTTTTAAAATGATTACCTTTCAAATTACATGATTAAATTGAAATATAAAATAATAAATCATATAGAAAATTTAAATCATTTTTTAATAATAGGAACATATCATGATCAACATTTCATAAACAAAAATTATCATATCACATATTTTAGAATGCTTGTATAACAAATCACTTAAAACATATAACTATCCTAGACATACTATCTATAATAATCTTCTCATGTATATCATATTACTTCTTAATTGAAATCATGTACCATTAAATATTTCTACTCTGTATATATAATAATAATACGTAACAATATTAAAATAGTTCATGTATGTTATGTAAAAATAATTCATAATTATATCATACTTATTTAATTAAATGAATATATAATTACAACATGCATTAAATTCTATAAAAATTATTAAATTATTTGTTTAGTTTAATACATGTAAGAACATAAGATATTAAGAAACATTATAGTCTAAAACATGTTTATAAGACATTTCATTAAAAATATTTTAATTTAATTTATAATTAGACATCAATGGAATGGTTAATCAAGAAGGATTATAGGACAAATAAGTTATTCATGAAAATATAATTTTTTTCAGACATGATTCATTATCAATGGGGAAAATAATTTTAATTCATATCATAATTATATAAATTTATTAATTAAATATATTAAAACTAAATTAAAAAATTTGAAATGGAATATTTTAAAAGTAAAATTAAATAACATATCAAATAATAAATTTATTAGAAAACATATGTGAAATAGAATGAAAAAATTAATTATAAATTAATACAATTTAATTATAAATACTATTCCATATCAATACATGTTAGTATAAATAAACACACAAAACATTTCAGAAAATTTATATTTTAACTTAAATGAAACCTATGATAATGATGCATGTTGTGTTTCAAACCTATGACCTAAAAGAAAAATATAGAAGCTTCAACATTGGGAATAATGTTTTAGAATGTGAAAAATTAGAATGAAACCATTTACATAATGTGTTGGAAACATAAGAGACAAATAAACCAAGCCATGTACCACAACGATCCTATACACACTTTGCAAGAACATTCAGAAGGAAATGATAGAAAGTATAATGAAAACAATAAGAAAAGTATTATTGTGGTTTAAATTAAAACCTAATATGTTTGGGGAACATTATAAACTCTTTATTAAATATGTGGAAGAAGATTATGTTATTATATAATAGTTACAAAATAAAAAAAAGTCCTATAATTTATAGTAATCCCTACATTTTGAAAAACTTTATACCACATTTACAATTTTATAGATGATCTTTTACCATGTTTTGATCAGCAAATGAGTTCTAGTACCTTAAATGAATCATCTAGTAAAAAAATTACACATTTAGAAACTCTACGAGTTCAAATTACATAGCCTTATGAAGAAACCTTATGCAGCTTTCATGAATTCTGATAATACCTTACATAACTTAAATTTTGACTCTTTTGAAATTACTTTGCATATCTATACTTCCAACTTCTAGAACCATCATTATTTCTTTCAGTTAAGAAATTTTTGATTTATCAACTTCCTAAATTTTGGTGTTTGGTTACACTACTCCACTATTATTAAACAGTATTAAAATTATACTTTTGGATTCACTCAATACGATTGTTCCAACACTTAGATGGAAAGTGGTTTCCATAATGAATAAAATTTAACTATCTATCACTTGGGATTCATTTTCAGGATATTCATCAATGTACTCTATTAGAATCCAAAAATCATTTCAACTCTAAATATTATTTTATGGCCACATATTTATCCTAATATTTTCTAATCATACTAGACTGGGTAAGGTGAAAAACTACCCTATCATCTGTCAGAGTACATTCTTGATCCACATATCTACTAGACTCTAAAATCCATCCAAATTTTATATATCCAAAAAAATTTCCTCTAAAAAACATTCAAATGAAGTGATATTTCAATGAAATATTTTTTATCTTAGAATAAAACATTTTATTATTGGTGAATTGGATAACTCTTTTTATATCAAAGTACAAATGTACCTATCTTCTTACCTCTTTTGAGAACCTCAAAATTACCCTTTAGACAAATAAACTCCTTCTATGCTTCGGTAAGCGTGTCTTACTCTTCCTCAATTATTGAAAGTGAAATTACTATTTCAAGATTAAACATCAAAATCAAACTTATACTTAGGTAAGTAAATATATAGTCAATGTTTTAATTTAAGAGTCTACAAATCCTCTAAAGTCTGGTTCTATAAGCCCCTACAACTATTAATCTATTATGAAATAGATATAAAAAATTTCATAACCATTGATATATTATCAAATCCACTTAACCACTTATCCATGTTCTTTTCCAAGATTTTACATGAGCTTAGTAACAAATCTCAATATATGTTCAATTTTTAATATTGCACAAACCATGAAATACATCATTCTTCAAACTACTATTGAAAATCAAAACTTTCCCACTAAAACATCCTATGGTTCCATTCTAGGTGATTTATTATTACTTTTCTTCAAGTGTGAACCCAAGGGAGTGGAAACCAATTTCAATTACCTCATTATAATTCTCTCCAAAACCTTTCATATGTATTCAGACCATGTTAGGAACAAATTTTTTTTATATTATGTCCCTTAAAATCTAAATCCCCAAAATCTATTATATAGGACCAATATACTTCATCTCAAAACTTTTAGATAGTTTAACCTTCATCTCATCAATCGTTTCCTTTACAGATCAATCGATAAGAATTTTATCCATATATTGAAATAAAATGATGAATCTCCCATCACTATACACCTTCCTAGTTGAAAAAATGGTTCAGATAGATACGGTTGGAGTTCCATTCTTCCATGAATTCATTGAACTTCATGTTCATCGACCTTAGTGATTGTATCAACCCATAAAGGGTTTGTGTTGGCTTACATACCTGATCTATGTCTCATTTATTCATTAAACACATTGGCCACTCCATGTAAATCTCCTCATCCAATCTCCATGAATCAATGGGTTTTAACATCCAAATACTCCAAATGCAACCCTTCTATAGAAACCATTATGAGTACCATCTAAATGATTGTGTGTTTAATGAATAGAGAAATGATTTTAAAAAAATATGCACTTTATATTTATAAAAAACCCTTCATAAAAAGCATAAAATTATTCCAATTTTTACCATTTTCTTACTCCTTCATCCATAAAATACACTTTCTCAAAAGTACTCTTATCCTAGTAGGTTGAAATATTAACTCCCATTTCCTATAAATATGTAAATAATCTATTCAATCCCACATGGATAACACCCATTGAATTGATTCACTCAGACTTGAAGACTCTTCTATAATTTCATGTTTTCTATAATCTTTGAGAAATAGATAGTACAAGTCACTTATATATATATTCACTTGTAACTGAATCATAGTATACCACCATAATGAACGTTATAGACCAACTAATTTTTAAATCACTACTTCTAATTCATCATCTTATTGATCCCTTCACCACGATTTCACAATCTATAAGCTATCTAAAATTTATAACTTTGGAAATACCATCATAACTTGACTTAAATATGAAATTTCTACAAGATAATCTAGTATTCCTAGAACTCCCATAATTCTATAATTATTTAAAACTATCAAAACATATATAACTATTCATATGAACCTCATCTGGTGATGATTTATTAATCTCATTTATAACTTCATTATGGTTTTAATCTTTTAAAATGATCACTTCATTTAATATAACACTATGGATTCCAAAAAAATCCGAAAGTTGTTATCCCATGTTTGAAATACAAATTCTCCATCATAATACCATACATGGAAACATTATTTAGACTTACTCTCTATATTATCCCTTTATTTGGAATAAACCTGGAAATAGGTGAGTTAACCAAAAACAATAATATGGAAAATTTTAATCATCTTTCTAGACTAACATACTTCTAGTATTTCCTTCCACAATAGTTGTAACACACCAAGCTTCCACGGTACGTTTCTCTTTGTATAATGCAATGGCGTGCATTGTACGCAACTTCAATATTCTAACACACCACAACCAATCAAACAAGCCGCTATGAATAGTAATACCTACTTTTTGAAATTTTATAAATTCTATCTCTCAAAATGGACTTCATTTTTGGATTCAGAATATCCAAATTAGCCTAGGGTGAAATTTTGGTACTTTTCGGATAACTTTCATATTTTGATGAATAGTGAAAATTACTAAATTTTAATTAAAAACAACTTTTTTAGTAAAAATAATTAAGAGTGATAAATTATAAATTTTAGTGGTTATAAAGTATATTTAGAATATATTTTTACCATGTAATACAATTTGGGTCATTGAACATAATTTCACATTTGAACCAGACATAAACAAGTGCCAATCTTTTGATAGTTATTATCTCTTAAAAACACGGTTTTTATTTTAACAACGGGAATTAATTTTAAATTAATTTCTGCCAATTATGTGTTTTGAATTTGGAAAAATGGATTAAATATTTGGAATTAGGATGTTCAAATTTTGCAAATAGGTAACTTTTATTTTTAGACATTTTGGATAATTACTTCGGTAAATATTTTATTTACCGTGGTTAAAGGGTAAATTTGGTAAACAAGGGTTAAAAAATAATATTATAATAATACTAAATTACCCTAAAACGTGTCTTAACCCTATTGGTTGATACATGTTCGACCATGAGCATCTTTTGGTCTATTTTTCGACCCCATGGATCCACTTGTAAGTGATAATGACACTTTATTTTAATTAAGTTAAAATAAATACAAAAATGACACAAGCATATATCTTTTAGAAAAACAATTGTTACATAGGGTTATATATGTTGGATTTTAGACTATAAATATTAATTATAAAGATAAAAAGATTTCATACATAATAATATTTTATTTATAATTTTTAGACATTAAATAAGTTAATTTATTTATGACACAATGGTGATGCAGTAATTACCATAATAGTGAAAAATTAGAATAATTGATATTATAAATACCCAAATAAATATAATTTGATACTTTTATTGAATTAAACTAATTTTCTAGGATAATATGAAATATTAGGATTTATTTAATTAACTTTTTTCTAAGTAATCATTCTGTTATGTGTTTCATAAAAATCAACTATTGAATAGTGTCAAAATTGACATAAAAGAGTTTTTAAAACAAATATTATATTATTAATTGATAATAAATTTTTAAAAATATAAGGTTCGGACAAGAGAATTATATCATGATAGGTATATCATTAATGGACCACTTGTGGGTCTCTTTTATGTATATAGTAAGTTTATTAACTATATAATATAAAAATACAAAGTGACATGGTAAATGTCAAATTAATTAACTAAGAGTTAAAACTAAAATATAAGGTTAATATAGTGACCCAAGCCTGTCTAAATTATATTGGATGAATTTTCTTCGACCTATACCTACCTTAACCTTTTAATAATCAACTTTGGAGCCATTATAAACCGAATATGAATTTATTATAAATTAATATTTCTAGGTTTTCCAAACGTGCCCCTCACCCCTCTTATAAAAGGGCACTCGTCCTTCTCATTTCTTCACACCTGAAAAGTTTTTTGGTTCGACCAACCCCTTCCCAAATATCTCTCAACTTCCCTAACTACAACCTAGAGTCCTTATTTTGATCTGAAAGCCAACCTAAGGAGCCCTTTTGATCAAATCAAAAGGAAGAACCCGAAGAAGAGGTAATGTTTTCACCACCCCTTTTCAAGTTCCTTTCTTCTTCCACTTCTTATTTATTTGTTATTACCATTATAAAATAATAAATCCAGTATAATATATATACTGTGATGTTATTATAAATATGGTACAACCATATTCAGTATTCTATCCATCCTTTGAATAACATGTCACCATACGTGCGAACGTACGGATTACCGTCTCCACGTCGTGGTGTAATTGTTATTCAATATATTATTATTTTTATAGGTATAATAATGATGTGTAACTCATGTAAATAATAAATATAACATTATAATTATTCTGTATATATGATATACCATCCAATTATATATTATTGTAATATCAAAAGAATGATATTGTCGCTCGTGCGTACGTACGGCTACCGTCTCCACGAACGTGATGAGATTCATTCTCCATCATATCCATTCAAGTATAATTATAATTTTATGATTTAAAAATACTATCTAAGGACTTGATATCATTCTGGATATGAATAATATACATCCCATTAATAACGAATATGGCTCACATAACAAAGAATATAAAGTAAAATGAACCCGTTAACACCCGAAATGACGATAATTCTAAGATATTATTAACAAATAAATGTTAAAATATCATATATGATATCATATTAAAGTAAATGATTCTTGTATAATTCAATAAGAATTATTTCACCATTATACAAGAGGTTAAATTACCATCGACCAAGGAAAAATTACAAAGTAAGGGGTTTCTTAACTCACTCTTAATTTCGGGAGAATTCCATTGTTCACCACTTAATTATTGCATGTGGTGTATGTGTACTGACCATGATTGTATTAATTGTGTAACATACTTTAATTTATGGGTATTTACATCATCATGGTATGATCCTTCTTGCATGGGTGTATGTTTCGTAAGTTACCTATTCGATTAGGGAATTTGAAATTTCAATTTCCACTCATTTGGCTTTACGCATATTTCATTGATTATATTACCCCAAGATTATGTGTGGAATCACTATTCATTTGATTATGTCATGATTTAAACTCCCCTTCCTGTGGATATACTTTTGATACACATAATCACTCCATTGATAATTCTCAAGTCATTGATATGAATTTGATAAGAGTAATTTTAACTCATTCACCATTTGTTGAGTTAAACATCCAATTCGTTGGTGTTCTTTTTACAAGAATATGTGTGAATATCCTTTGATTGTTTTACACTGAATATCCAATCACATTTAGTGTATTTATATTTTTCACACATAATTATGTCGTTGATTTATCCTTAACCTAAGGATATGGCCTTTATGATAGATTTCATCTCAATTTACATTCCATTGAGACTTATTTGTTGATATACACCAAATCACTTTTATGTGGTGTATATAATGTACTTTGACATCATATATCATGAATCACTTTATTCTCATGATATTTCAAAGTTTTGATTACCTCAATTATTTTTATTCAAGTGTCTCTCTTTTGGTTAGAATCTCTAACAAAAATACCATTTTTAAATGTTTTAAAGACTTATTCATCTAAATCTTTCTCATTAATGTCCATGTTTTAAAAATGGTTTTAAGGATTTATTTATATGGACATTAAAGTTTAGAAATTAAAACTCCTTTTAAAAAGTTTCAAAGTGGTATGGGACACTTTGATTCAAAAATCTATTTTTAAATGGCTTCTTGACAAATAATGTGACTTTTAAATGTTTTCAAGAAAAGAGGGATATTTATCTCAAATAGTTTTGATGGTTATTTTCATTATGTCAATATCATTCATTATTATCGATTGAGGTACAATACAATCTTCCATATTGTATTGAATGAGTTATGTTTGACTGTGGATGTGCTATTTTTATACCATTCATGGTTTGTGGTTAAAGTATTGACATTTCGTATGCTAGTTTTAATACGAATGTTTATGTTATGTTTAAACAAGTTCATATGAGGAATGCATTGGACTTAATAAGTGATGGGTGGAGCCCGATATAGCTCCTCGATGCATCGGTAGGTCTCATGAGACAAACTAGTGTCTTGGCACAAGGCCTTGGCAAAATCTTATTTGTAGTCTTGGCATGAGGCCTTGGCTATGTGGTTATGATAGTCTGGCATTATGCAGTCCATCATTATGAAAGTGGTTATTGATATTTCATGTGATCATTCGACTAGTAGAATATCCATGTGAGTAAGTAAATGGCATTATTTTATTTTATCTTTGCAATTTTATGCTGAAGTTCAAGTTTAAAAGGATTTTGTTTCAGTTATAAACTGCCTTAAGTGTTTATGCTTATCTATGAAAGCTTCTGCTATAATGTTATCCTTACTGAGCATCTGAGCTCACCCCTTTCAATGTTTTATTTTTTCCAGGATTATGAAGAAGTAATTTATGAATGACATGCATGGATAGTATGAGGGGATATGAAGACAAAAGGTTTTTTTATGTAATGTAAAACATTATGATTGTATCTAGTGTTTCCAAGGCTACTAAACTAATCGGTATTTCGAGACTTGATCTTTCTTGTGATCATGCCAATGTTATGTAATAATGCACCGACTCTGGGTAACTGGGGTCGGGGCGTTACAGTTGGTATCAGAGGAAGTTTAGTAAAAACCTTGGAAGCTAGATTTAGATAAACTCTGATTAGAGCACATAGACCTAAGATGAACTTTGAGGATTAGTATAGAAGAACATCCTAGAATTTTGGTATTGTAGAGATTTTGTGAGTTTTTCGAGCAATACATCCCTGTCTGGATACGAGCAGGTAGAGGCGGCTCTGGCACAGATGTACCTAGGGGTAAAACCCGAAAACACCGCTTTGAGCTATACTTGAACGGGAACTGGTGCACGACAACGAGCCTTGCTGCACTCTTGGTTACGACACTCCCGGGGGATATTCTTAGGATAATTTAAATTTTCTTTAAAAACTGATTTAAAGTAATATATATATAAGATGAGAGTAAATGACCTTGGTTAATCCTAATGTGTTTCAAATTGAGAATATGGTGACATGTTAATCTCTAAATGATTTTATGACTACTGTTACTCACACAATGCTTTCTGGTTTTAGTTAATGGATAGATTCCAAGGAAGGAATAGTGACTTTAAGAATGATGTACAAGGTGGGAACAGTGGTGGCAATGAGAAACAAAATGGAATGTTGATAGGCATAAAAGATATTATCTTTATGCCAAATCAGTTTTCCAAAAATATGATCAACAACATATATATTAACCAACTTCCGAACTCAACAAGGAAGAGAAAGGTGATGAATGATAAGAGCTCCAGCAGTGGAGACCATGGAGAAAAGAACCCTCAATTTCCATCATGCAAGAAATGTGGTAGGAGACACCCGGGAAAGTGTCTCAATGGGACCAAGTAATGCTTTACATGTGGGAAGGAAGGACATAAAGTGAAGAATTGCTGAAGCAAAATGAAGAGTACTATGTAAGAAGATAAAAATGGTCCCAAGAGTCCATTTACAGTCATTTTCCGTAAATGTAGGGGACCTGGCCATTACCAGAGTGAATTCCCTATTCTATAGGATATTTTCTTGGTCAAAGAAGAAGCTATGTGGAAATAAATGGTTTGAGAAATGTTTAAAAAGTATTAGTGCTCCTTGTTGATGGGTTTACTTTGGAATAATTTTCTCTTGTGTTTGTAACCCCACAGTGTTCTATGTGAGAATGATATTTGAGGAAGAATTATCTCTTCTCTTGTGGAGATAGGTATAAATAGCCATTTGGTTTTATATGATCATTGGGGTTTGAGATAATTATAAGTTATTATAATTTGGGATGAAAATACAAGGTATGATATAACATTTGTGGTTAAATTATGTTATGGTATTTTGAGGAATTTATCTCATTTTGGTAATATTATAAAATATAGTTTTTAAAAAAGGACAACACGTAGACCGTGTGACAACCCGTCGGGTCAGACAAAGCTGTGTGAATCGAACCCACAACCAAAGTGTGATTGGGATTTATCGCCTACCACTGGACTACGTGAAGTCCCTGGATAGTGTGACTAATTATTTTTAGTTAAATGATTTTATTGATGAATAATAAGTTAATTTGGGTTCTTATGTCTTATCAAATGAATACCCTTGGTATAGGAAAATGATTTGGTGATTAAGTGATAAATGTTATTTTGGAAGATGTTCACTTTTTTGGGAACAATATATGCCCAAGGAAAATAGAATACTATGGGGTTTCATTTGTGGAGTAATGGTAGATTTTTATCTACGTTTTTGTTGTGGATTTATAGTGATTTGGGTTATTTATGGAAATGATTAACCTATAATAGAGAATCTGTGATGAGGTTAATTACTTTTAAGTATGTGACTTTAAGAGTATTTGATGTAATTTGGAGATACAATTTAACATAAGAGACTACATAATCAAATTCTTCTATGTTTTGGGTCTCAATATTAGTTTGGATTATATTGAAGGATTTTAAGGACAATTGATTATTGAATGGTATTTATTTAACTTTGCGGTATTGTTGGATTAATTTAAAAAATTAAGATTAGTGTTTATTTCCATCAAGGAATATCCTTTTGGGGGATCATTAGATCTTGTACTAACCATTTTGGTTTTGATTAATCTCTAAAGACAATGTAAATATATAGTTTATCCTGCATGGATCATGTGATTCTATAGAAGTTTATTCTAGCTCTTCCAGTATGACCAAGTCTTCTTGAATACTCATTGTTTAATTTTTTTTTGATTTGTGGTGGAAATTTATTAAAGAATGAAACTATACTTAAAATGAAAGTATATATCTTTATATTCTTAGTCAATATCATAAATTAATTCCTCATCCTTATGTAATGTAACTTAAAACAAAAAAATGTTGTCCATTTACATTTCTTACTAGGAGATTAATGATCATTTGTCCCAACACAAGTTTGTGGTTTTATTATTTTTAACTTTCTCCTGATAATGATTTCTATCCCTCTCCATCAGAACTTGACACTTAGTTTATCATCCATATCCATGTTTTCCTACCTAGAATCCTAGTATGGGTTATCTTGGGTGACCTTTATACCTCTCTTTCTTTCTTTTAAAGTAATAGTTTTATTGACTCTTTTTCTGATGTGGGACTTTACATTATATAGACCAATTTTTAAAATTGAGAGTATGAAATTTATTGAAGGAGGGGTAAATGTAACACCCCAAGCTTCCACGGTACGTTTCCCTTTATATAATGCAATGACGTGCATTGTACGCAACTTCGAGATTCTAACACACCACAACCAATCAAACAAGCTGTTATGAATAGTAATACCTACTTTTTGAAATTTTATAAATTCTATATCTCAAAATGGACTTCATTTTTGGATTCGGAATATCGAAATTATCCTAGGGTGAAATTTTGGTACTTTTTGGATAACTTTCATATTTTGATGAATAGTGAAAATTACTAAATTTTAATTAAAAACAACTTTTTAATCAAAATAATTAATAGTGATAAATTATGAATTTGAGTGGTTTTAAAGTATATTTAGAATATATTTTTACCCTGTAATACAATGTGGGTCATTGAACATAATTTTACATTTAAACCAGACATAAACAAGTGCCAATCTTTTGATAGTTATTATCTCTTAAAAACACGCTTTTTGTTTTAACAACGGGAATTAATTTTAAATTAATTTCTGCCACTTCTGTGTTTTGAATTTGGAAAAATGGATTCCATATTTGGAATCAGGATGTTCAAATTGTGTAAATAGGTAACTTTTATTTTTAGACATTTTGGATAATTACTTCGGTAAATATTTTATTTACCATGGTTAAAGGGTAAATCTAGTAAACAAGGGTTAAAAAATAATATTATAATAATACTAAATTACCCTAAAATGTGTCTTAAACCTATTGGTTGATACATGGTCTACCATGGGAATCTTTGGGTCGATTTTGGTACCCCATGGATCCACTTGTAAGTGATAATGACACTTTATTTTAATTAAGTTAAAATAAATACAAAAATGACACAAGCATATATCTTTTTGAAAAACAATTGTTACATAGGGTTATATATGCTGGATTTTAGACTATAAATATTCATTAGAAATATAAAAATATTTCCTACATAATTATATTTTATTTACAATTTTTATACATTAAATAAGTTAATTTATTTATGACACAATGGTGATGCACTAATTACCATAATAGTGAAAAATTAGAATAATTGATATTATAAATACCCAAATAAATATAATTTGATACTTTTATTTAATTAAACTAATTTTATAGGATAATATGACATATTAGTATTGATTTAATTAACTTTTTTCTAAGTAATAATTCTTTTATGTGTTTCATAAAAATCAACTATTGAATAGTGTCAAAATTGACATAAAAGAGTTTTTAAAACAAATATTATATTATTAATTGATATTAAAGTCCTAAAAATCTATGGTTCGGCCAAGAGACTTATATAATGATAGGTATATAATTAATGGACCACTTGGGGGTCTCTTGGATTTATATAGTAAGTTTATTAACTATATAATATAAAAATACAAAGTGACATGGTAAATGTCAAACTAATTAACTAAGAGTTAAAACTAAAAGATAAGGTTAATATAGTGACCCAAACCTGTCTAAATTATATTGGATGAATGGTTTTCGACTTATCCCTACCTTAAACTTTTAATAATAAACTTTGGAACCATTATAAACCGAATATTAATTTATTATAAATTAATATTGCTAGCTTTTCCAAAGGTGCCCCTCACCCCTCTTATAAAAGGGCACTCCTCCTTCTCATTTTTTCACACCTTAAAAGCCTTTTGGTTCGGCCAACCCCTGCCCAAATACTCTCTCAACTTCCCTCACTACAACCTAGAGGCCTTATTTGGATCATAAAGCCAACCTAAGGAGCCCTTTTGATCAAATCAAAAGGAAGAACCCGAAGAAGAGGTAATGTTTTCACCACCCCTTTTCAAGTTCCTTTCTTCTTCTACTTCTTCTTTCTTTGTTATTACCATTATAAAATTATAAATCCAGTATCATATATATACTGTGATGTTATTATAAATATGGTACAACCATATTCATTATTCTATCCATCCTTTGAAAAACATGTCACTATACGTGCGAACGTACGGCTTACCGTCTCCACGTCGTGGTGTAATTGTTATTCAATATATTATTATTTGGATGGGTATAATAATGATGTGTAACTCATGTAAATAATAAATATAACATGATAATTATTCTTTATATATGATATACCATCCAATTATATATTATTTTAATATCAAAAGAATGATATTGTCGCTCGTGCGTACGTACGGACTACCATATCCACGAACGCGATGAGATTCATTCTCCATCATATCCATTCAAGTATAATTATAATTTTATGATTTAAAAATAGTATCTAAGGACTTGATATTATTCTGGATATGAATAATATACATCCCATTAATAACGAATATGGCTCACATAACAAAGAATATAAAATAAAATGAACCCGTTAACACCCGAAATGACGATAATTCTAAGATATTATTAACAAATAAAAGTTAAAAGATCATATATGATATCATATTAAAGTAAATTATTCTTGTATAATTAAATAAAAATTATTTCACCATTATACAGGAGTTTAACCTACCGTCGACCATGGAAAAAGTACAAAGTAAGGGGTTTCTTAACTCACTCTTAATTTCGGGAGAATTCCATTATTCACCACTTAATTATTGCATGCAGTGTATGTGTACTGACCATGATTGTATTAATTGTGTAACATACTTTAATTTATGGGTATTTACATCATCATGGTATGATCCTTCTTGCATGGGTGTATGTTTCGTAAGTTACCTAATCGATAAGGGAATTTGAAATTTCAATTTCCACTCATTTGGCTTTATGCATATTTCATTGATTATATTACCCCACGATTATGTGTGGAATCACTATTCATTTGATTATGTCATGATTTCCACTCCCCTTCCTGTGGATATACTTTTGATACACATAATCACTCCATTGATAATTCTCAAGTCATTCATATGAATTTGATAAGAGTAATTTTAACTCATTCACCATTTGTTGAGTTAAACATCCAATTCGTTGGTGTTGTTTTTACATGAATATGTGTGAATATCCTTTGATTGTTTTACACTGAATATCCAATCATATTTAGTGTTTTTATATTTTTCACACATAATTATGTCGTTGATTTATCCTTAACCTAAGGATACGGCCTTTATGATAGATTTCATCTCAATTTACATTCTTTTGAGACTTCTTTGTTGATATACACCAAATCACTTTTATGTGGGGTATATAATGTACTTTGACATAGTATATCATGAATCCATTTATTATCATGATATTACAAAGTTTTGATTACCTCAATTATTTGTATTCAAGTGTCTCTCTTTTGGTTAGAATCTCTAACTAAAATACCATTTTTAAATGTTTTAAAGACTTATTCATCTAAATCTTTTTCATTAATGTCCATGTTTTAAAAATGGTTTTAAGGATTTATTTATATGGACATTAAAGTTTAGAAATTAAAACTCCTTTTAAAAAGTTTCAAAGTGGTATGGGACACTTTGATTCAAAAATCTATTTTTAAATGGCTTCTTGACAAATAATGTGACTTTTAAATGTTTTCAAGAAAAGAGGGATATTTATCTCAAATAGTTTTGATGGTTATTTTCATCTATGTCAATATCATTCATTATTATCGATTGAGGTACAATACAATCTTCCATATTGTATTGAATGAGTGATGTTTGACTGTGGATGTTCTATTTTTATACCATTCATGGTTTGTGGTTAAAGTATTGACATTTCGTATGCTAGTTTTAATACGAATGTTTATGTTATGTTTAAACATGTTCATATGAGGAATGCATTGGACTTAATAAGTGACGGGTGGAGCCGGCTATAGCTCCTCGATGCATCGGTAGGTCTCATGAGACAAACTAGTGTCTTGACACAAGGCCTTGACAAAATCTTATTTGTAGTCTTAGCACAAGGCCTTGGCTATGTGGTTATGATAGTCTGGAATTATGCATTCCATCATTATGAAAGTGGTTATTTATATTGCATGTGATCATTAGACTAGTAGAATATCCATGTGAGTAAGTAAATGGAATTATTTTATTTTATCTTTTCCATTTTATGCTGAAGTTCAAGTTTAAAAGGCTTTTGTTTTAGTTATAAACTGCCTTAAGTGTTTATGCTTATCTATGAAAGCTTCTGCTATAATTTTATCCTTACTGAGCATCTGAGCTCACCCCTTTCAATGTTTTATTTTTTCCAGGATTATGAAGAAGTAATTTATGAATGACATGCAGGGATAGTATGAGGGGATATGAAGACAAGATGTTTTTTTTATGTAATGTAAAACTTTATGATTGTATCTAGTGTTTCCAAGGCTACTAAACTAATCGGTCTTTCGATACTTGATCTTTATTGTGATCATGACAATGTTATGTAATAATGCACCGACTTTGGGTAACTGGGGTTGGGGCGTTGCAGTTGGTATCATAGGAAGTTTAGTACAAACCTTGGAAGATAGATTTAGATAAACTCTGATTAGAGCACATAGACCTAAGATGAACTTTTAGGATTAGTATATAAGAACTTCCTAGAATTTTGGTATTGTAGAGATTTTGTGAGTTTTCCGAGAAATACATCCCTGTATGGATACGAGCAGGTGGAGGCGGCTCTGGCATAGATGTACCTAGGGGTAAAACCCAAAAACACCGCTTTGAGCTAGACTCCAACGGGAACTGGTGCACGACAACGGGCCTTGCTGCACTCTTGGTTATGACACTCCCAGGGGATATACTTAGGATAATTTACATTTTATTTACAAATTGATTTAAAGTAATATATATATAAGATGATAGTAAATGACCTTGGTTAATCCTAATGTGTTTCAAATTGATAATATGGTGACATGTTAATCTCTAAATGATTTTATGACTATTTTTACTCACACAATGCTTTCTGGTTTTAGTCAATGGCTAGATTCCAAGGAAGCCATAGTGACTTTAAGAATGATGTACAAGGTGGGAACAATGGTGACAATGAGCAACAAAATGGAATGTTGATAGGCATAAAAGATATTTTCTTTATGCCAAATCAGTTTTCCAAAAATATGATCAATAACATATATATTAACCAACTTCTGAACTCAATAAGGAAGAGAAAGGTGATGAATGATAAGAGCTCCAGTAGTGGAGACCATGGAGAAAAGAACCCTCAATTTCCATCATGCAAGAAATGTGGTAGGAGACACCTGAGAAAGTGACTCAATAGGACCAAGAAATGCTTTACATGTGGGAAGGAAGGACATAAAGTGAATAATTTCCGAAGAAAAATGAAGAGTGCTATGGAAGAAGATAAAAATGGTCCCAAGAGTCCATTTACAGTCATTTGCCATAAATATAGGGGACCTGGCCATTACCCGAGTGAATGCCCTATTCTATAGGATATTTTATTGGACAAAGAAGAAGCTATGTGGAAATAAATGGTTTGAGAAATGTTTAAAAAATATTTGTTCTCCTTGTTGATGGGTTTACTTTGGAATAATTTTCTCTTGTGTTTGTAACCCCACAGTTTTCTATGTGAGAATGATATTTGAGGAAGAATTATCTCTTCTCTTGTGGAGATAGGTATAAAGAGCCATTTGGTTTTATATGATCATTGGGGTTTGAGATAATTATAAGATATTATAATTTGGGATGAAAATTCAAGGTATGATATAACATTTGTGGTTAAATTATGTTATGGTATTTTGAGGAATTTATCTCATTTTGGTAATATTATAAAATATAGTTTTTAAAAAAGGACAACACGTAGACCGTGTGACAACCCGTCATGTCGGACAGAGCTGTGGGAATCGAACCCACAACCAAAGTGCGATTGGGATTTATCGCCTACCACTGGACTACGTGAAGTCCCTGGATAGTGTGACTAATTATTTTTAGTTAAATGATTTTATTGATCAATAATAAGTTAATTGGGTTCTTATGTCTTATCAAATGAATACCCTTGGTATAGGAAAATGATTTGGTGATTAAGTGATAAATGTTATTTTGTAAGATGTTCGCTTTGTTGGGAACATTATATTCCCATGGAAAATAGAATACTATGGGGTTTCATTTGTGGAGTAATGGTAGATTTTTATCTACGTTTTTATTGTAGATTTATAGTGATTTGGGTTATTTATTGAAATGATTAACCTATAATAGAGAATATGTGATGAGGTTAATTACTTTTAAGTATGTGACTTTAAGAGTATTTGATGTCATTTGGAGATACAATTTAACATCGGAGACTACATAATCAAATTCTTCTATGTTTTGGGTTTCAATATTAGTTTGGATTATATTGAAGGATTTTAAGTACAATTGATTATTGAATGGTATTTATTTAACTTTGGGGTATTGTTGGATTAATTTTAGAAATTAAGATTAGTGTTTATTTCTCTCAAGGAATATCCTTTTGGGGGATAATTAGATCTTGTACTAACCATTTTGGTTTTGATTAATCTCTAAAGACAATGTAAATATATATTTTATCCTGCATGGATCATGTGATTCTATAGAAGTTTATTCTAACTCTTCCAGTGTGACCAAGTCTTCTTGAATACTCATCGTTTAATTTTTTTTTGATTTGTGGTGGAAATTTATTAAAGAATGAAACTATACTTAAAAAGAAAGTATATATCTTTATATTCTTAGTCAATATCATAAATTAATTCCTCATCCTTATGTAATGTAACTTAAAACAAAAAAATATTGTCCATTTACTTTTCCTACTAGGAGATTATTGATCGTTTTTCCCAACACAAGTTTGTGGTTTTATTATTGTTAACTTTCTCCTGATCATGATTTCTATCCCTCTCCATCAGAACTTGACACTTAGTTTACCATCCATATCCATGTTTTCCTACCTAGAATCCTAGTATGGGTTATCTTGGGTGACCTTTATACCTCTCTTTATTTCTTTTAAACTAATAGTTTTATTGATTCTTTTTCTGATGTGGGACTTTACATTATATAGAGAAATTTTTAAAATTGTGAGGACGCAATTTATTTAAGGAGTGGTGAATGTAACACCCCAATCTTCCACAGTACGTTTCCCTTTGTATAATGCAATGGCGTGCATTGTACGCAACTTCGAGATTCTAACACACCACAACCAATCAAACAAGCTGTTATGAATAGTAATACCTACTTTTTGAAATTTTATAAATTCTATCTCTCAAAATGGACTTCATTTTTGGATTCGGAATATCAAAATTAGCCTAGGGTGAAATTTTGGTACCCTTCGGATAACTTTCATATTTTGATGAATAGTGAAAATTACTAAATTTTAATTAAAAACAACTTTTTTAATAAAAATAATTAATAGTTATAAATTATGAATTTGAGTGTTTTTAAAGTATATTTAGAAAATATTTTTACAATGTAATACAATAGGGTTCATTTAACATAATTTCACATTTAAACTAGACATAAACAAGTGTCAATCTTTTGATAGTGATTATCTCTTAAAAACACGCTTTTTGTTTTAACAACAGGAATTAATTTAAATTTAATTTCTGCCACTTATGTGTTTTGAATTTGGAAAAATGGATTAAATATTTGGAATCAGGATGTTCAAATTGTTTAAATAGGTAACTTTTATTTTTAGACATTTTGGATAATTACTTCAGTAAATATTTTATTTACCATGGTTAAAGGGTAAATCTGGTAAACAAGGGTTAAAAAATAATATTATAATAATACTAAATTACCCTAAAACGTGTCTTAAACCTATTGGTTGATACATGGTCGACCATGGGCATATTTGGGTCGATTTTGGGACCCCATGGATCCACTTGTAAGTGATAATGACACTTTATTTTAATTAAGTTAAAATAAATACAAAAATGACACAAGCATATATCTTTTAGAAAAACAATTGTTACATAGGGTTATATATGTTGGATTTTAGACTATAAATATTAATTAGAAATATAAAACTATTTCCTACATAATGATATTTTATTTATAATTTTTAGACATTAAATAAGTTAATTTATTTATGACACAATGGTGATGCAGTAATTACCATAATAGTGAAAAGTTAGAATAATTGATATTATAAATACCCAAATAAATATAATTTGATACTTTTATTGAATTAAACTAATTTTATAGGATAATATGAAATATTATTATTTATTTAATTAACCTTTTTTGAAGTAATCATTCTGTTATGTGTTTCATAAAAATCAACTATTTAATAGTGTCAAAATTGACATAAAAGAGTTTTTAAAAAAAATATTATATTATTAATTGATATTAAATTCCTAAAAATCTAAGGTTCGTAAAAGAGACTTATATCATGATAGGTATATCATTAATGGACCACTTGGGGGTCACTTGGATGTATATAGTAAGTTTATTAACTATATAATATAAAAATACAAAGTGACATGGTAAATGTCAAACTAATTAACTAAGAGTTAAAACTAAAATATAAGGTTAATATAGTGACCCAAACCTATCTAAATTCTATTAGATGAATGGTTTTAGACCTATCCCCAACTTAAAATTTTAATAATAAACTTTTGAGCCATTAGAAACCGAATATGAATTTATTATAAATTAATATTTCTAGCTTTTCCAAAGGTGCCCCTCACCCCTCTTATAAAAGGGCACTCCTACTTCTCATTTCTTCACACATTAAAAGCCTTTTGGTTCGGCCAAAACCTACCAAAATACTCTCTAAACTTACCTAACTACAACCTAGAGGCATTATTTCGATCAGAAAGCCAACCTAAGGAGTCCTTTTGATCAAATCAAAAGGTAGAACCCGAAGAAGAGGTAATGTTTTCACCACCCCTTTTCATGTTCCTTTCTTCTTCCACTTCTTCTTTCTTTGTTATTACCATTATAAAATAATAACTCTAGTATCATATATATACTTTGATGTTATTATAAATATGGTACAACCATATTCATTATTCTATCCATCCTTTGAATAACATGTCACCATACGTGTGAACGTACGACTTACCGTCTCCACGTCGTGGTGTAATTGTCATTCAATATATTATTATTTGGATGGGTATAATAATGATGTGTAACTCATTTAAATAATAAATATAACATGATAATTATTCTTTATATATGATATACCATCCGATTATATATTATTTTAATATCAAAATAATGATATTGTCGCTCGTGCGTACGTACGAACTACCGTCTCCACGAACGCGATGAGATTCATTCTCCATCATATCCATTCAAGTATAATTATAATTTGATGATTTAAAAATAGTATCTAAGGACTTGATATAATTCTGGATATGAATAATATACATCCCATTAATAACTAATATGGTTCACATAACAAAGAATATAAAATAAAATGAACCCGTTAACACTCGAAATGACGATAATTCTAAGATATTATTAACAAATAAATGTTTTAAGATCATATATGATATCATATTAAAGTAAATTATTCTTGTATAATTAAATAACAATTATTTCACCATTATACAGGAGGTTAACCTACCGTCTACCAAGGAAAAAGTACAAAGTAAGGGGTTTCTTAACTAACTCTTAATTTCGGGAGAATTCCATTGTTCACCACTTAATTATTGCATGTGGTGTATGTGTACTGCCCATGATTGTATTAATTGTGTAAAATACTTTAATTTATGGTTATTTACATCATCATGGTATGATCCTTCTTGCACGGGTGTATGTTTCGTAAGTTACCTAATCGATAAGGGAATTTGAAATTTCAATTTCCACTCATTTGGCTTTACGCATATTTCATTGATTATATTACCCCAAGATTATGTGTGGAATCACTATTAATTTGATTATGTCATGATTTCCACTCCCCTTCCTGTGGATATACTTTTGATACACATAATCACTCTATTCATAATTCTCAAGTCATTGATATGAATTTGATAAGAGTAATTTTAACTCATTCACCATTTGTTGAGTTAAACATCCAATTCATTGGTGTTGTTTTTAAAAGAATATGTGTGAATATCCTTTGATTGTTTTACAATGAATATCCAATAATATTTAGTGTATTTATATTTTTCACACATAATTATGTCGTTGATTTATCCTTAACCTAAGGATACGGCCTTTATGATAGATTTCATCTCAATTTACATTCCATTGAGACTTCTTTGTTGATATACACCAAATCACTTTTATGTGGGGTATATAATGTACTTTGAAATAGTATATCATGAATCCATTTATTCTCATGATATTACAAAGTTTTGATTATCTCAATTATTTTTATTCAAGTGTCTCTATTTTGGTTAGAATCTCTAACTAAAATACAATTTTTAAATGTTTTAAAGACTTATTCATCTAAATCTTTCTCATTAATGTCCATGTTTTAAAAATGGTTTTAAGGATTTATTTATATGGACATTAAAGTTTAGAAATTAAAACTCCTTTTAAAATGTTTCAAAGTGGTATGGGACACTTTGATTCAAAAATCTATTTTTAAATGGCTTCTTGACAAATAGTGTGACTTTTAAATGTTTTCAAGAAAAGAGGGATATTTATCTCAAATAGTTTTGATGGTTATTTTCATCTATGTTAATATCATTCATTATTATCGATTGAGGTACAATACAATCTTCCATATTGTATTGAATGAGTTATGTTTTACTGTGGATGTGCTATTTTTATACCATTCATGGTTTGTGGTTAAAGTATTGACATTTCGTATGCTAGTTTTAATACGAATGTTTATGTTATGTTTAAACTTGTTCATATGAGGAATTAATTGGACTTAATAAGTGACGGGTGGAGCCAGCTATAGATCCTCGATGCATCGGTAGGTCTCATGAGACAAACTAGTGTCTTGGCACAAGGCCTTGGCAAAATCTTATTTGTAGTCTTGGCACGCGGCCTTGGCTATGTGGTTATGATAGTCTGGCATTATGCATTACATCATTATGAAAGTGGTTATTGATATTGCATGTGATCATTCGACTAGTAGAATATCCATGTGAGTAAGTAAATGGCATTATTTTATTTTATCTTTTCCATTTTATGCTGAAGTTCAAGTTTAAAAGGCTTTTGTTTTAGTTATAAACTGCCTTAAGTGTTTATGCTTATCTATGAAAGCTTCTGCTATAATGTTATCCTTACTGAGCATCTGAGATCACCCCTTTCAATGTTTTATTTTTCCCAGGATTATGAAGAAGTAATTTATGAATGACATGCAGGGATAGTATGAGGGGATATGAAGACAAGATGTTTTTTTATGTAATGTAAAACTTTATGATTGTATCTAGTGTTTCCAAGGCTACTAAACTAATTGGTCTTTCGAGACTTGATCTTTCTTTTGATCATGCCAATGTTATGTAATAATGAACCGACTCTAGGTAACTTGGGTCGGGGCGTTACAATAGTGAAATAGGAATTATATTCACCAAGTATGTAACATAATTCACTGTTTGCAACCCAAAATTACCTAGGAAAACTGGCATATATCCTTATAATCTTTATCATATATACTAAATTATAATTCTCCCTATCTATGAATCCATTTTTTAATACTTTATAGTATGGTATTCTCAAACCATACTCATTTATTGTTTTAGATTATCTAAAATTAACTAATTATGTATTCCCCACCATTTTCATATCTCAAATAGTTTAGTTTTATTCTAGTCTCCTTTTCCACCATGGATCTACATAAAATTAAGGTTTTGGAAACACTATAAATGTTCTTGAAAAATAATACCCACACCTTTCATGCTTCAAAATTATTAATGGTAATAAAGTAAAATAATCCTCTTTGAGAATGAACTAGATTATGCCCTCATACATCAATAAAAACCACCTCTAACTTTTGATCACTAGGTTCCTTCCCTTGTATTCAAAACATCACCTTCCTATATTTTCTAAGGATAAATTATTCACATTTTCAGTACTATATGATTCTAATCATCCCCATTCCTTTTGTAGAAATTAATTTTATCCAATTATCACTTAAGTGACAAATAATTTCATGCCACAAATTTTCAAAAGTTTTTTCCCAACATGCATTTCTCCTTACAAAATACATGTTGGGTACAACGTTCCATATTTAACTCCTTTTGAAACCATAATGGAACAACTTGGAACATTATACACCCCACCAATAATATAATTACTTAAAGACACATAATTAATATAATCTATCAAAATAAATGTTTTCTTGAACCTCGATATATACTACACTTCTTTAAATTCCAACAAGATTTTATCCTATGTCTGGGCTAAAACATCAAACTTCTCCACTATCTCAATAGTTTCATCAGCTATAAGATATAAGTTTAAAGATCACCTGGAAGTATAATTTATCATACTCTTTCTCTAGTATGTAGAGTGAATAAAATTACCAGAGTCTATAATCCAAGACTCAAGTAGACTGGTAACACTCAGTAATATTCCACTCATATCTTTCAAAAAAGGATTTTTGGATTCAATTTAGGAAGAAAATATTCTCCAAATAACTCTTTTCTCATTAAAATATTTATTATATGGTCTCTCTATCTATAATTATAGTATAAGGGATGAACTTCAGTATAGAGAATCTATCTTATACTTCTTTCTATCCATTTTGAATCTTCTATGTAGAGGAATATTCCCTACCATCCGCACTATGAGAATTTTCAATAAAAGATTATATATCTATTTTAATAATCTCTTAATATATAATTATATTAAGAATTTAAAATAATAAGTTCATCTTACCTCTTTAGTTAACCACTATAGTTACCAATAAATCCCATGATTCCAGGAGTAATTATAGAAACAATATCACCCACTCTAGATCTATTAATGTTAGATTTAATAATTATAAATTACTCTAGATCATGATGATATCACTGATATGACTATTCTATAAATCTCTATATTAAATTATAAAAAATAATTGACTCTATAATAGAAACACTTTAATCATTTTTGTTGGAATCTCATACATATCAGTAAGATATTTTATATGTTTAGTAACCATATTCACATCACATATGTTACATTCCATGTTTTGATATAATGAAATATAGATAAAAAATAATGTTTTTTATCCAAAATTTCCCATTCATCCTTATTCATCATTCCAATTTTGGATAAATTCAATATAAGATCAAGATCCTTATGGAGTATAAAATCCTCTATATCCATGTTCTAGAATCTAAAATATATCTAGTAGAACTTTCCAACCTATACCATCCATTCATCCAATGATATATTTTTAGAATCAATGAAATCCCACTAAAATATAAACAAAAAAATATATTAGGTATTACTTACTATAATTATCCTATATAGTTAATTTAAGAATTATTCAATTGAATCGAGCTCTAAAAAATCTTAGATAAAAAAATGCCCTGAAGATTTTTGGGTTGTTTATTTTTAGAGGGAGTTTTAATTTTAAAATGGATAAGGTATTTTTATGAGAATTGGGTCTTATATAAAGGATACAAGTATTTTAATATCTCAAGGATATGTTTTATTCAGAGTAGAAAGGTCCAATTGGTGATTTGGGTGCTTAGGTGGCCATTTAAGAAAGACCTAAATGACTTTCTAATGTGTTGTGTATCTAGTAGTTAATGCCACAAACTATAGGTCACACTATGATGGACTAAAAAAGGTAATAATTATATAGAGTATTTGAATCACATTCTACATTAAAGGGAGGATGAGGGTCAATCCCTCTTACTGGAGTTATTTTCACTACAACCTTTGGTCACACTATGATAATTTTGGGTAAGGGTGTCTGTTGTGTCGTGACCCTCTTGATTATTCTATAACTAATGCATGTTTGGATTTTTTATTCATATAAAAAATATCCTTTTTGGGACCCTTTTATTTTTGGGGAAAAGGAATCGTGGAGAGGCCATTCGGTCAGATATTCCCCTCCCATATACTCCTCCGATCTCTCATGTCAGGGGAACATTTTGGTAGTGTTACTATAGAAATGAAAGGTAATTTTTTTGTTTTTCTTATTTTTTAGTTACCCATTTATATATATTTGATTTTTATTTGATTTTGTCTAGGGTTTCAATTCCATTTCCATTCGTTTATACTAGAATTGGGAAATTAAATTGGGGGTTTTCTATATGGTGGTTAAAGGATGTCCTGGAAGGTTGAACACATGAGATTCCATGCAGTTTTTGTGTGCTGGTGATGCTCAGTGAGTTTAAAATGAATATAACACTTTGGGATAATTATATAATTATTAATACTTATCTATTTATGATGTGTGGCCTAATATAGGTTCTATAGAGTTTGTGCAGTCTTGGATGAGTCATGGATGAGTTTTCTTGAGGGATAGAGGAGCTTGGTGAGGATGAAAACTCATGTATAGAGGTAAGTGGTCCATTTATTACAAATTTATATGCTTTTTATGCCTAAATTATTTACATAATGAAAATTTTATGGGATCAAGTATATTAATAGGAATTTAGAGTCCATTAGTTAAAAGGAATATGATATTATTGGGCCTCCTATGCTCAGGATTAGTACTCTTCAACACTTAAGGTAATTGGGATCACCCGGTGACTATGTCTTAAAGGGGTGAGGATTCTATTTGATTAGAAATAATGACATGTTCAGGCCTTTTGGTGAAAGTGGTGATGAAAGATTTCCTATGTGGGGTTCCTAAGGATAATGAAAAGGCATGAGAGGCATTGAATTAGTGATGGTGGGTGAGAAGGTAATACATCTCACACCCAATGAGTTACACATTTTTTAGGGTGGGATGGATATTTTTGAGCACTATGAGTGGGATGAGTCCTTTGAGATCAGAAAAATGTGACAAAGAGGGTTTCCTCTAATAATGCTATAAGAAGTCTCCTTTAGGAGATGTGATACGTGATCCATGTGAGGGTAGGGGAAACTGTCCAAGACTTGGTATCAGGTTTCAAAGAAGTTTAGAATGAGATAGATTAGAAGAGTCCCAGGGTAGTATAACTAGGAGTGATAATGGGTTTTGATGAGGTTAGAACAAACTTGAGGTCTGGTTTAGAAGAGATTATAGGTAGTGGTGTTACTAATGGGTGATATGATATGATATTGATGAGAAGATACCATAAAAGGTATATAGGAAACCGTGGATGCCCTTGAAGGTCATATGAGATATGATTCAAGGTGTGAGGTTTTGTAATGAGTGAAAATTTCTTTGATGATGAGCTGGTGAGCTGTGTTATGAGTCATAGGTCTTGTGTGCTGTTATATGTGTGTGATTAATTTGGTTATTAGGATATGAAAAAAAAATTAGTGGGGGATAGGGATCCTAATTACAATCCTAACCATGAGTGATATGGAACTGGATTGATTATTGGGGGTGAGATGGATTCCTTATGCACATGAAGTAGTTTATTTCATTGAGTAGGCTTGGGTCATGATAATGGATTTATCTTTGAGTAGGCTTAGGTCATGATGGTGGACCACCCTAAGTGAGATGGATAGGTCATTGTGTGATGTATGGTAGGATAATAGGCTATACATTGAGTGATAAGGTAGTGGGTCAGGGTTGTTTAAACATAGGACCATACCATATCACTTTGGGTAGTGGATCAAGGTCTTGGTTAATGATTACCATGAGTCTTTAGGTACGATATGTGTATGGGTTTGATGATATAATTAAATGGGTTAGATTTTGGAATGGTTCCTAATAGGTATGATTAGGTGTTATAGTGTCCTGGTTAGCATGTGATGACCCAATGCACATGGATTCACAGTGGTAGAACACGATGTATAGCACACATATACAGAATGTTTATTTATTTATTCCATTATTAATACTTGTATATAATAGTGTATAATAGGGAACATGGTGAGATACAAATGAGATGTATTTCTCAAACCTTTAATGGTCACCCGAGTGCATGTGATAACGTTATGTCTACTTTCAAGTTAGATCCCAGAACATGAATTGAATCAAGATAGAGAAACTCGCTGAGTATTTGGATACTGGGAGTATAGAATAGACAAGGTATGTTAGTAGGGATGATGTGTGTATATATATTTTAGTTTATTTATATATGGGATCAGGACAATGTTAGATCAATGCATGTTTTATAAAACCATGTGTCTTTATGATTTCTCCAAAGCATTTATTACAACATTGTTGTTTTTTTATTTATACATACTATGATTATGGGATTTTTATTTTTTGGTTATTTCTTATTTTTTTTGGATCTTATTTAAGGGAATAGTATCCTCAATATATTTTTAGATGCTTACCATTAGTTTGAAACCTCTGGAATATGAAGAGGCACAGTTAAGGCCATGGAACGCTCTGTATAATGCCACAACCACAGTTACCTAGAGTTGGTGCATTATTTTAATACATTGGCATGATTACAAGTAATCAAGGACCGAAGGAATGATCGGTTTAGCAGTCTTGCAAAATAGATTACATACATGAATGTTACATTACAATTTATAACATACAACACTACATAAATAATCCTTTATGAATGACATTATTCCCTTGGTTTAACCCCACATCTCAATCAAAATATACTTCTTAGAATCATGAGAAAAATAAAACATAGAAAGGGGTGAGATCAGATGCTCAGTAAGGATATAAATATAGTGGAATCTTTCATAAATAAGCATAAACATTTAAGGAAATGTATAATACTAAAACAAAAGGCTTTTTAAATTAAACTTAAGCATAATATGGAAAATATAAAATCAAATAATTCCATTTACTTATTCACATGGATATTCTACTAGTCGAATAATCACATGCAATATCAATAGCCATTTTCATAATGATGGAATGTATAATGCCAGACTTCATAACCACATAGTCAAGGCCTTGTGCCAAGACTACAAATAAGATTTTGTCAAAGTCTTGTTCCAAGACACTAGTTTGTCTTATGAGACCTACCGATTCATCTAGGAGCTATAGCGGGCTCCAACTGTCACTTACTAAGTCCAATTCATTCCTCATATGAAATTGTTTAAACATAACACAAACATTCGTATTAAAACTATCATAGGAAATGTAAATACTTTATCCATAAACCATGAATGGTATAAAAATAACACATCCACAGTTAAAAATATCACAAAACCTTAAATACAATATGAAATATTTGTATCATAATAAATCAACTTCAAACAAGTTTAAATTCTATCAAAGGATGTTGATATAGATGAAAATTATTTGTAAAAATCTTTGTGAGAAATATCCCTTTTTCATAAAAACATTTAAAAGTCACACAATTTAGAAAGGAATACATTTAAAGACATTTTTTAATCAAAGTTTCCCATACCACTTTGAATCTTTTTAATTAAATTAAGATTCAAAAAATATTCATTTCCATATAAATAAATCCTTAAAAACCATTTTGAAAACATGGTTATTAATGATAATTATTTAGAAGAATAAATATTTAAAACATTTAAAATGATGTTTTAATAAAGAAAGTCCCTTAAAAAGAATCCCTTGAAAACCCTTTTATGAAACATGGACATGGATAATAAATATGTCCCAGTAAAAACTTACCCTTAAACAATCTCGAATAATAATGAGATTGAGGAATTAACCCTTACCTTGTACTTTCCTTCGGTCGAGAGTACGTTTAACATCCTGTATAAAGACCTTAGAATGTTATTAAATTATACCAAAATCATATCAATATTTATGATATCATAAATGATTCATTTATGACTTTATAATACCCATTTAATAATAATTTCCATGTTTAATTAACATTTTGGTTATTAATCGCTTTCCTTATCGTACGTGTTTTAACTTGTTACTCTTGATTGTATCACTTAGATAATGATTTAAATAATTTCATAATATAAAACATGATTTATATATCATATATATTTGGAATATAAATACGTATAATATACATATATATGAAATGGAAAATACCGTTTATGGAGATGGTAGGTCGTACGCACACATAAACGCTATTTCCATTTTCATATCGTATTGAACAAAACTAAGTGAATAAGATATATATATATGTACATATATATATATATATGTGTGTGTGTGTGTGTGTATTTATATATATATATATCTAGTAGCATTATTATGTCATATATTACATACTTATTAATGATATATATTTTACAATCATTATTGAATGGTGAACATGGAAATTAATCTCATCGCGTCGTGGAGATGGTAATCCGTACGTACACACGAGGGATAATATCATTATATTGATGGAGAAATAGTATGTAATTGGATTTTATATCATATATACAGAATCATTAACATGTTATATTTATTATTTACATCAGTTATACTCATTATTATACCCATCCAAATAATGAAGTGTTTTAATAAAAAACCCCACCATGACGTGGAGACGGTAATCCGTACGTACGCACGTATGGTGACTTTGTCATTTATAGGATGGATAGAATAATGAATATGTTTGTACCATTTTTATAATAAAATCATAGTGTATATAAGATTCTGGAGTTATTATTTTAGAATAAAAAAAAAGAGGAAGTGGAAGAAGAAAAGAACTTGAAAGAGGTGATGAAATATTTACCTCTTCTTCGGGTTCTTATTTTTGATTTGATCAAAAAGGATCCTTAGGTTGGTTTTCTAACCAAAGGAAGGCCTTTATGATTAAATAAGAAAAGTTGGGAGGATATTTGGGTGGGGTTTGGTCGAGCCAAATGGTTTTGAAGGTGTGAATTTGAGAGAAGGGGAAGTGCCCTTTTATAAAAGGGGTGACGGGCACCTTAGGAAAAAATTAAAATATTATTTTATAATAAAATAATTTTCAGTTTATAATGGATAAAAAATGAATTATTTAAAGGCTAAGGTGGGTATGGGTCGAAAAAATCTCAAACAATAGGTTTAAGACTGGTTTGGGTCACTCTATTAACCTTATCTTTTAGATTTAACTCTTAGTTAAATAGTTTGACATTTACCATGTCTCTTTGTATTTTTATATTATATGGTTAATAAACTTACTATAAACATCTAATAGAACCCCAAGTTCTTCATTAATTATACACATATCATTATATTAGTCTTTTTCTTAAACTTATATTTTTAGGATTATTATATCAACCAATAATATTGTATTTCTTTTAAAAACTCATTTATGTCAAATTTGACATTGTTTAATAATTTATTTTTGTTAAAGTGCTAAAAACTTCATTAATTTGAAATAAATAAATTTCATAAACCCTAACATGTCATATTTACCTATAAAAGTTTTTATGGCATCAAAACTTTCAAATTATATTTATTTTAGTATTTATAACATCATTTATTTGATTGTTTCATTAATAAGGAAAATACTGTATCATTATTGTGTCATATATAAATATATTTATTTTATGTCTAAAAATTATAAATAAAATATCCTGAGGTAGTTAATATTTTTATCTTTCTAATGAAATTTTATAGTGGAATATATCAATTATATAACCTCATATAAATATTTTTTTACTAAAAGATATTTGCTTTTGTTATTTTTGTCTTTACTTTAGATTATTTAATATAAAATGTCATTATCACTACCAAGTGACTTTATTGGGTCCAAAAATCGACCCAAGGATTCCCATGGTAGGAAATGTATCATCTAATAGGGTTAGGACACGTGTTAGGGTAATTAAATATTATTATAATATTATTTTTTAACCTTATTCCCTAGATTTACCCCTTTAACCACGGTAAATAAAATATTTACTGAAGTAAATATTCCTAATGTATAAAAATAAAAGTTACCTATTTATACAATTTATACATCCTATTTCCAAATATGGAATCCATTTTTCCAAATTCAAAATACAGAAGTGGTAGAAATTAATTCTCGTTGTCAAAATAAAAAGCGTGTTTTTCTGAAATAATAACTATCCAAAGATTGACACTTGTTTATGTCAAATTTAAATGTGAAATTACTTATAATGACCTAAATTGTATTAAATTATAAAAGTATAATCTAATTATACTGCCAAAAAATTCAAATTCATAATTTATCACTATTAATTATATCAATTAAAAAAGTTATTTTTAATTAAAATTTAATAATTTTCACTATTCATCGAAATATGAAAGTTATCAGAAAAATACCAAAAATTTATCCAAACTAAATTTTTATGTCACAATTATATATAATAATTTTATTTTGTAAAATTTAATATATAAAAGTGTTACATATTGGATTTAAAAAGGGTTCTCTATTAAAAGGCTGTAAAATTACATTTTTTTTGAAAATTAATTCTTTTATCTGAAAGAAATGAATTTATTCTTAAATTATGCCTAATAAACTCATAATATGGATTATAAAATTATAAGGATTATATAAAGTTCAAAATTTAGTTAATACTATTCTTAACCTCTTTTGAACAACTAGTTTTCTAAGTCGTTGTGCGATTGAACTCGGTGTTGTGTGTAGTGCAAGTTATTGAATTACTTTGAAGAAATAATGTATTATGAAATATTGGGGTGTTACATTCTCCCCTCCTTCAATAAATTGAATCCTCGTAATTTGAAATTATTCTTGAAAAATAAAAGGTTAAAAATAGAAAATACCTTTGTGGAAAAACCCACATCGGAAATTGGGTTAATAAAATTTAGTCTTAATAAGAGGAAAAGGGAAATGAAAGGGTCACCACCAAATTATGATCTTGTTTAGGAGAACATTGGTGGAAATTAGAGACACATAATTGGAGGGAAAGGTAAATATTTATAGGGAGTTATTGAGTTCATCAATCACAAACAAGTATAAAATTGAGGGCCTCAAATCCATCAATCTATGACGATTTAAAATATCATCGGTTCAACAAAACATAAGGTATTAGGATAACACATTTTTGTTTTGAATATCCCTTACCTAAAGTTTAAGAATTAATTTACCCATAGAATAAGAGGAAAAAATTATATATATATATATATATATACTTGACATGTAAGGTTTCATCCTTCAACTAATTCCAACAACAAACTCATATTTCACTCCAAAAGATTTCAAAAAAATATTCTATTTGACCTAGTCGTATAGGGTTCCAAAAATAATGAATTTATAATTCACCTATCAGACCCTTTAAAAAACTAGATTATACAATCCAGGGACTTCTCGTAGTCCAGTGGTAGGTGATAAATCCCAATCTCACTATGGTTGTGGGTTCTATTCCCACAGCTTTGTCTGACATGAAGGATTTTCACATGGTTTTCATGTTGTCCTTTTTATAATAATACAAAAATAACCTTAACAATACTATCCAATTAAAAAATTAATCCATTCCAACCTTTAGAATTATTCAAAATACTTCTATCCAAACTCACTGTCCAAAATTTATAAGGAAGTTAAACACAATGAAGATCCTTTTTCCCACATAATAACATGTGAACACCTTCATCGTGTATTATTTTAAAACATAGTAACACCCTAAATTACCATAAAACCTTATTGATTACATTCATGCTCCCTTATCCTTTATATAATACTGGATATATTCCTCATATCCAAAAAAATTTAAGATTCCAACAATGATGAAATGAAAAAACTATTAATCAGTTGCAAGTAAGTCAAGAATATCCAATATATTTTATCCAAATCAACCATATCTTATTCCAAAATCGCTACCTCATTATCAGGACCATATTAAGGATTACCTTTCCTTCAACAATGTATTTTCCAAAAAGTGTAGATTACTATTAAGTTACTTTTCCTAGAACCATATAATCTCAAATCCTCAATAAAATAGTACTGCAGTACAATCCTTATTTATCTCCATAATTCATATAACTAGTATACCATTGATACAACACTCAAATGAAATAATTCTATAATAACAACGTAATAACACTAGTCATTCCTCTTCTTCTGAGGTAGCATCATAACTTTATTATTATACAATATCATCATTTGTGGTATACTTTGATGACTAGGACATTGATTAGCATAGTGTCTCAATGCCTTGAGATGAATCATTTTACATTTGAAACCTTTTTCTAACCCTTGCAATCGCGTACTTGGTGTCCTTTTTCTCCACACTTATAAAAAACTCCCATTCCCTTCAAGAATTTATCAAGGTGATTATTTTCACATTTATCACATATGAGAAAATACTTCTTTCCCCTCTTCCCTTTATCCATCTTTCTCTCTACCATCCTTTTCTTCTCTTACTTCCCTTCAAATCCGTAGGACTCATAGAATTATTTACTTATCTTACTAAAACATGATATTATTTATTTATATGTTGAGAATACATGGGATATTATTTCCCTTCTAAATGTTGGATTAATACCATGAATGATATGACCCTTCTTACTCTTTGGATCATACATATTGATGGAGTTCTCATTCCTTCTATTGGGCACCATTTATAAACAATGGTATACACTAGGCCAGTTTGTGAATCGAAATTCATAATTCCAAACATGTAAAATTCCTAACGTAAATTGAACAGTTTATGGATATAATCCACAATCATAAAAATGTTTTCTTTGAGGAGGTATATACTCATAAACCCTTAATAGTGGTTTGTAAAGAAAATGAGGATTATCCTAAGCATATCCCCCAGGATTGTCATAACCAAGAGTGCAGCAAGGCCCATTGTCCTACACCAGTTCCCATTCGAGTCTAGTTCAAAGTGGTGTTTTTGGGTTTTACCCCTAGGTACATTTGTGCCAAAGCTACCTCTACCTGCTCATATCTAGATAGGGATTTATTGCTTAGAAAACTCACAAAATCTCTAGAGTACCAAAATTCTAATAAGTTCTTATATACTAATCCTCAAAGTCTATCTTAGGGTAGTGTTCTCTAATCAGAGTTTTTCTAAATATTGTTTCGATGGTTATTGCTAAACTTCCTATGATACCAACTATAACGCCCCAACCACAGTTACCTAGAGTCAGTGCATTATTTTAATACATTGGCATGATTACAAGGAATCATGTCCCGAAGGACCGATCAGTTTAGCAGTATTGAAAAATAGATTACATACATGAATGTTACATTATAATTTATAACATACAACACTACATAAATAATCCTTTATGAATGCCATTATTCCCTTAGTTTAACCCCACATATCAATCAAAATACACATCTTGGAATCCTGAGAAAAATAAAACATAGAAATGGGTGAGCTCAGATGCTCAGTAAGGATAGAAATATGGCGGAATCTTTCATAAATAAGCATAAACATTTAAGGCAATGTATAATAATAAAACAAAATCTTTTTAAAATTAAACTTCAGCCTAAAATGGAAAATATAAAATCAAATAATTCCATTTACTTATTCACATGGATATTCTACTAGTCGAATAATCACATGAAATATCAATAGCCACTTTCATAATGATGGAATGCATAATGCCAGAATTCATAACCACATAGTCAAGGCCTTGTACCAAGACACTAGTTTGTCTCATGAGACCTACCGATGCATCTAGGAGCTATAGCGGGCTCCACCCATCACTTACTAAGTCCAATTCATTCCTTATATGAAAATTTTTAAACATAATATAAACCTTTGTATTAAAACTAGCATAGGAAATGTCAATAATTTATCCATAAACCATGAATGATATAAAAATAACACATCCATATTCAAACATATCACAAAACCTTCAATAAAATATGGAAGATTTGTATCATAACAAATCAACTTCAAACAAGTTTAAAATCCATCAAAGGATGTTGATATAGATGAAAATGATTTGTAAAACTCTTTGTGAGAAATACACCTTTTTCATAAAAACATTTAAAAGTCACACAATTTAGAAAGGAAGACATTTAAAGACATTTTTGAATCAAAGTGTCCCATACCACTTTGAAACTTTTGAATGGAATTAACATTTAAAAAACATTCATGTCTATATAAATAAATCCTTAAAAACCATTTTGAAAACATGGATATTAATGAGAATAATTTTGAAGAATAAATATTTAAAACATTTAAAATGATTTTTTAATAAAAAAATGTCTCTTAAAAAGAATACCTTGAAAACTATTTTATGAAACATGGACATGGATAATAAATATGTCCTAATAAAAACTTACCCATAAACAATCTCGACTAATAATGAGATTGAGTAATTAACCCTTACCTTGTACTTTCCTTTAGTTGAGGGTACGTTTAACCTCCAATATAAAGAATTTAGTATGTTATTAAATTATACCAAAACCATATTAATATTTATGATATCATACATGATTCATTTATGACTTTATACTACCCATTTAATAATAATTTCCATATTAAATTAATATTTCAGTTATTAATCTCTTTCCTTATCGTACGTGTTTTAACATGTTACTCTTGATTGTATCACTTAGATCATGATTTAAATACTTCCATAATATAAAACATGATTTATATATCATATATATTTAGAATATAAATATTTATAGTAGACATATATATGAAATGGAAAACACCGTTTATGGAGACGATAGGTCGTACGCACGCATAAACGCTGTTTCTGTTTTCATTTCGTATTGAACGGAACTAAGTGAATAAGATATATGTAAGTACATATATATATATATATATATATCCAGTATAATTATTATTTCATATATTACATAATTATTAATTATATATATTTTATAGTCATCATTGAATGGTGAACATGGAAATGAATCTCATCGCGTCATGGAGACAGTAATCTGTACATATGCACGAGCGACAATATCATTATATTGATGGATAAATCATATGTAATTGGATGATATATCATATATACATAATCATTAACATGTTATATTTATTATTTACATATTTTATACTCATTATTATACCCATCCAAATAATGAAGTGTTTAAATAACAAACCACACCACGACATGAAGACGGTAATCCATACGTATGCACGTATGGTGAATTTGTCATTTATAGGATAGATAGAATAATAAATATGGTTGTAACATTTTTATAATAACATCATAGTATATATAAGATACTGTAGTTATTATTTTAGAATGTAAACAATAAAGAAAGAGAAAGTGGAAGAAGAGAAGAACCTGAAAGAGGTGATGAAATATTTACCTCTTCTTGAGGTTCTTATTTTTGATTTGATCAAAAGGGATACTTAGGTTGGATTTTTGACCAAATAAAGTCCTATAGGATTAATGTAGGAAGGTTGGTAGGATATTTGGGTGGGTTTTGGCCAAGAAAAATGGCTTTGAAGGTTCGAATTTGAGAGAATGTGAAGTGCACTTTTATAAAAGGGGTGAGGGGAACCTTAGGAAAAGATTGAAATATTATTTTATAATAAAATATATTTCAGTTTATAATCACTAAAAAATGAATTATTTAAAGGATAAGGTTGTTATGGGTCTAAAACCTCTCAACCCATGGGTTTTATATGGGTTTGGGTCACTCTATTATCCTTATCTTTTAGATTTAACTCTTAGTTAAATGGTTTGACGTTTACCATGTCTCTTTTTATTTTTATATTATATGGTTAATAAACTTACTATAAACATACAAGAGAACCCAAATTAGTTTCTTAATGATACACCTATCATTATATAAGTCTTTTGTCTGAATCGTATATTTTTAGGATTATTATATCATCCAATAATATTGTATTTTTTTAAAAAACTCATTTATGTCAAATTTGACATTATTTAATAATTTATTTTTGTTAAAGTTCTAACAACTTCATGAATTCAAACTAAATACATTTAATAAACCCTAACATGTCATAGTCACATATAAATTTTTTGTATGGCATCAAAACTTTCAAATTATATTTATTTTAGTATTTATAACATCATTTATTTGATTGTTTCATTAATAAGAAAAATATTGCATCATTATTGTTTCATATATAAATATATTTATTTTATGCCTAAAAATTATAAATAAAATATCCTAAGGTATAAAATCTTTTTATATTTATAATTAATTTTTATAGTTGAATAGATCAATTATATAACCTCACATAAAAAATGTTTTACTAAAAGATGTTTTCTTTTTTTATTTTTATCTTTACTTTAGATTATTTAATATAAAATGTCATTATCACTCCCAGGTGGCTTTATGGGGTCCCAAAATAGACCCACGGATACCCATGGTCGAACATGTATCATAAAATAGGGTTAGGACACGTGTTAGGGTAATTTAATATTATTATAATATTATTTTTTAACCTTATTTACTGGATTTACCCCTTTAACCACGGTAAATAAAATATGTACTGAAGTAAATATTTCTAATGTATAAAAATAAAAGTTACCTATTTACACAATTTGGAAATCTTGATTCTAAATATGGAATCCATTTTTCTAAATTCAAAATATAGAAGTGTAAAAAATTAATTTAAAATTAATTCTCGTTGTCAAAACAAAAAGCGAGTTTTTATGAAATAATAACTATCAAAATATTGACATTTGTTTATGTAAAATTTAAATGTGAAATTACTTATAATGACCTAAATTATATTAAATTATAAAAATATAATCTAATTATACTTCCAAAACATTCAAATTCATAATTTATCACTATTAATTATATTGATTAAAAAAGTTTTTTTTAATTAAAATTTAGTAATTTTCACTATTAATCAAAATATGAAAGTTATCATAAAAGTACCAAAAATTTATCCAGAATAAATTTTTATATCCTGATTCAAAATAAGAAGTTTATTTTGTCAAATTGAATATATAAAAGCATCAAATATTGGATTTAAAAAGGGTTCACTATTAAAAGGCTATAAAATTGCATTTTTTGAAAAATACTTCTTTTATCTGAAAAAATGAATTTGTTCTTACATTATGTCTAAAAAACTCACAATATGGATTCTAAAATTATAAGTATTATCTAAAGTTCAAAATTTAGTTAATACTATTCATAACCTCTTTTGAACAGCTAATTTGCTAAGTCGTTGTGCGCTTGAACTTGGTGTTGCGTGTATTGCAAGTTATTGAATTACTTTGAATAAATAATGTACTATGAAATCTTGGGTTGTTACACTCTGACTTAAATATTTTTCTTAGATGGGTTTTTACAAAGAAATTTCAAATATTTTTTGACTTAATATTTGGTGAGATGGTATAAAAGTGGTTTCAGAATGTGTAGGTGCCTATGATGGACTTCATAATTTTGATTCATTAACACTTTTCCAATGAGAATTCCAGGTTACTAAGGGTATGATATTTCTATTATTGGTTTTTAGTGTTATGGTTGGGATGTTAATTAAAAATTATTTTGTTATTAGTGTTTTTAATTGTGGCTCTATATTTTTTTCCCATTCAAAAGAGGTGCATGTTCATGCATCACATGTTTTAGATAGTATTTACATTAGAAACATGTGCTTATGTGTGGTTGTTTTCTAATGGTGGGGATTCAGTTGTTTAAAGCCTCATAAAAACTTATATGGTGTTTTCCCATATAAATTTTTTGTTGAATTCTTATCAAATATACAATAGTATATTTTTTGATGTCAAGTTGTTTGTATTTTGGTTGAAGGTCGTATTCTAGTGACAACTATACAATCCCTTCATTTGGGCTATGTATAATGATCCTCAGTGGGTCAGTGAATGCATCAATTGCCTCAGTTATAGAATCTTTATGGGTTTATTATAGATATTTAATAACCAAGGAATTATTTTAGAAAGGAAATCTGTTTATTTGTGATGTTAGTTAGGTTACTTAATGTGTCAACAATAACCTATATAGTGATTTATTATATATATTCTTGGTGAAAATATAATGAATTGAACATGGAATTTAAGAAAAGGCATGTGAATTTCTTATTATGTAAAGAACTCTGAGTGATTTAGGAATCGATGATGGGTGATAGGTTATGATCTATTTGATGCTTGGACCTGTTGGTTCTGGTTGTGTTTTTCGTGGTGTAGTGGGATTGTGGATAGATTCTCATGGATTTGGAATGATGTTGGAATGGGGGTGGTCATTTTTATATCCTTGTAATGAGTGGTATTAATTGGGCATGTTAGGGGTGAGATTGAGAAAAAGAGGGGAATGGTTAGTGGGGTTTTATTATAATCCTAGTTTTGATGAGATGAGACTCAGGGGAGCATTAGTCGAGGAGTGTGATCAAGTTTTATGAAAGTGTAAATATTTTAGGTTTCGGTAAATATCAAGTAGGATTATAGAACCACTGAGAGGTTTCTTAGTGGATTACTCCAATTGATTAGAAGATTTATCATGGTGTCGAATTTCATGGAAAATTCTTGATGTGTGAGGGATGGTTCATTCAAGGTATGCACAGTGGATGATGGTGTTGAATATAAATGGAATGGGATATTTGATGGTCCATTGAACATTTTTTGGGTTTTTGAAAAAACATGAAGGGTGTTATGGTGGCAGTGCATTGGTGAGAAATGAGTGCGCATGGAGGATCAATGTTTTGATACTTTTCAGGGTTGATAGGATTAGTGAGTTTAGTATTGAGACCTATTAGGGATAACACTAAAGGAGTTATTTAAGGTAATCCATATGGTGGGGAGTGCACCAATGGTTGTTATAGGGTGATGTTCTTGGTGATTTGGGAATGCGTGGAGGTTAGAGTTTTTTGTTAACACTTGGGTGAGATAAGAATATCCTTTTATGGTCATTATGTTCAGTAATGTTAGAGCATGGTAAATATAGGTTGATGTTTAGTTTCAATGAGATATGATGAGGATAATCCTAAGTGGGGATAATCATATTAGTTATTGGTGTATGAACCCCTTGTTAGAAGGGTTTTGGGTGTTGTTAAGTTGGTCAATAAATGGTTGAGGCGGCACTGAGATTATAGTGTGTCGAAATATAAAATGTGATTTAGTTCCTTAGTGAATAATATATTTTGGATTCAGTTGTGATTTTAGTTATATTAAGTGTATTAGAATAAAGATTGGGATAGAGTTGGTGTGGTCTGATAGTAAGTCAGATCATGTATGTGGAAGTGTATAATACAAGATCATAATAATTGATTTATTTGGTTGGTGAAAATTCATCAATGAAGTAGGTGGATGGTGATCCAATAGTGTACTTACACAAAAAAAACGAGTTTAGACATTATAATTGGGTTTTAAGTGATTCTATATGCCTCAAGCAGTTAAGGAATCATGATTAGGAAAGGAGGTGGGTAGCACATCAACTGGTTCAGTTGAGAATCTTTGGGAAAAGTTTCCCAAAGGAGGATGAAATGGTGTTTCTGCATGGAATTAGGTGTGGTGAGGGGGAAACTACACTTTTCGTGTCATTGTACCATTGGGAGAGTGTTGGATAACCAATTACTATAATTGGTAGAACCAAATATTAGAATAATCCACTACGAGTGGAGTCTTATAGTGGGAAGCACCTTTAACATCAAGGTGAGTTAAGTGAAGACACCATGGTTTCCTAAAAGAGAGAGGTGTGATTGAGCACTGTCTCAATGTTGGTGTTGGTGGTGAGAGGGTATATCAACCTTTTGTTAATAGTTCACCTTAATTTCTTGAGATATACAACAAAATTATGTTTCAATTTCAAAGCCAGATAGTAGTTTTTCAATAATGAATTGATGAACATGGTAGGTAGAGAATGATGAATGTAGGACCAAAAAATATTATTAAGGATGATAAACATAATAGTGGGGAGTTTATAACACCCCATATATTTTTTGGTTGTTACTTTCTAGAGGTAGTTTGAATTTTTATCTACAATAGGTGTTGTTATTTGAATTGGGGTTTAAATGAGGAGTCTTACCATTGATATATCTTAAATATATGTTTTTAGATGAGTAATGAGGCATAATTGGTGGTTCAAGTGCTCGAGTGGGCATCAAAATAAGGGCCAAACTCCTCGATGATATGATGCTACTTCAATAGTTCCTGACAAGACCCATAAGTTCCAATTTGATGGACTATAATAGGGAATTGATCCATGTAGGGAACAAAGGCCATGTTGTAATGGAGGTAGGCTAAGGGAAAAGCACTATATCTGGAATGATTCACTCCACAACCTTAGTCACATTGTGAAAATATTGATCAAGGATGGGTGAAAATTTGTGACCATCCTAGTCACATTGCAACTAGTTCTAGTTTGGGTTTTTTATCAGGGGAAGAATTATCCTTTGGGTCCACCCTCTTTTATTTTTCATGTAAAACAAGAATTGGGGAGAGTTTATTTGGTTAGATCTTTCCCTTTATTCTCATATGTTGATCCCCCATGTTGGGTGATGATTTTGGTGGTGTTCCCATGGTGATTTGGGGTAAACTATTTCATTTTCCTCAGTTATCATTCTCCCTTTCATAGATAATTTAATTTTGTTTTATTTAGGATAGGGTTTTTATGCTTATTCCCAATCATATAGAGGAATCATGCATGAATGATGGGGTTTTCATTTGTGATTGTTAGAAGAGGCCCTGGAAGGTCAAACACACATGATTCTGTGCAGTTTTTGTGTGATTGAGATGCTTGGTGAGTTTTGGATGAATATTTCTCTTTTGTATAAATTAGATAATTAATTTTAATTGTGTATAATTAATTTTTTATTTCTTGTGACATGATATAGGCTCTAGATATTTGATGTATTCTTTGAAATTTCATGGAAAGGCTTGGCCAAGGGATAAAGGATATCCGTGATGATGGTAACCCCTTTATAGAGGGTTGTGTTCCATTTAATACAAATTTATATGCTTGTTAGGAATGAATTATTGCCTACATGAATGTTTCATGGGACCAAGTATAGGAATAGGGACTAATAGTGCCTCAATAAGAAGTAATAGTATGGAATTGATCCTCATATTCTTGGGATAAGTTATCTTCAACTCTTTAGAAAATTGGGATCACACGATGATTATGTCTCCAATGGATGAGGATGTTGGTGATCAAATTTGAGGCCCTAGGTTGGTATCAGGGTGTGATTATTGATGCCATACATACTAATTAGGGTTCTTAGGGATAATGAGAAGGCATTAGAGGCCTTGGACTAGTAATTATGGGTGTGATAACTATAAATATCTCATTGAAGAGTGAAACCTTACTAATTGTGGGTTGGGGATTGATGATCAGTTTGAGCCAAATGATTCCTTAAGGATGAGATAGGTGCGATATATAGGGGTTCCCTTTGGTGATGGGATGAGATTCTCCCTTAGAAGATATGATATGGGACCCATGTGTGGGTCAAATAAACTATTCAGGACTTGTATTTGAGTTTCTAAGGGGCTCAGAGTGGGATATCTTGGAACAGTGCTTGGGCTGTGGGATAATGAGTGACAAGCGGGTTTTAATAAGGTTGGATGGATCCTTGAGGTATGGGTTAGAAGAGATTTTGGGTAGTTGTTTCACCAATGGGTTATGGGTGGGAGATGGAATCGATGATAAGATACTATGATGGGTTTGGAGGACCTAGTGGACTCCTTGATGGGAAGCTTGAGATGTTATTCGAGGTGTGGTTCCAAGTCCTGTGTGAAAAGAACTCTAATGATGAGTTGGTGAGCATTGTGATGGACTACATACCTCATGTCCTACTACATGTGTGTGCATGAATATGTTCTTTTGATGGGTTATAGACTTAGTGGTGGAGAGGGATCCTTATCCTTGCCTCAACCTGAGTGATATGGATATGGTAGGACTTTTATGGGTGAGATAGAGTCCTTGAGTATATGAAGTATGACATTTCCTTGAGTAGTCTTGTGTTAGGACAATAGAACATACCTTGAGTAGTCTTGGGTCATTATGGTGGACCACCATGAGTGAGATGTTTGGGTTATGGTGTGATGTGAGGTTTAGATGATGAAACTAAACTTGAGGGATGAGGTAGTGAATTTGGATTTAGATATAAGACCTTACCATATCCCTTCAGGTAGTAGGTTGTGTTCTAGAACAATGACTACCTAGAGTATTTGGGTACTTATTGGGTATAACTATGAAACTACAGGTAAAATATGTGGATTCAAGCATGGTGATAAACCATGTATGATTAGGTGTCGTCGTATCCAAGTAAGCACATGATGACTCGATGCATATAGAGTTTGGGTGGCTTGGTTAACACAAGGAATCTGATTAACATGTGTGATATTTTTATTTATTTATTCACTCAAGAATACATTTATGTGATGGTGTATATTACATTAACTTTGTGAGACCTTGCTAAGATGTTTTTGTCACACCCTATATGGGAACCCTGGTTTCCATGAAAACTTTATGTCTAGTTTTAGGTTAAATCACATAACATAAAATGGAACATGTTATAGTATATCGATGGTTATTTTGATACTGGGAGTGTATCATAGCTTGGAGATGGTAGTTGGGTCAATGTATGTAATTATTTTTGGATTATTTTTATATGGGAAATTCCTAGTTGGTGATTAATGTATGTTTTGTATGACTATGTTTCTCAGTTAATTTTGCATAACATTTACAATAGAATTGTTATTTATTGAGTTATGCATACTCTTATTATGTGATGTGGATATTTTTTGGTTATTTCCTTTGTGTGTTTGACTCTGATTTGAGGGAATAATATCCTCAATGTGTGATTTAGGCCCTTGTCACTTGTGGGCAGCCTCTAGTGTATAATGTGGGGTGCTTAATGTCACATCATACTCTATCTTAGATGGTGTTCTGGGCCATGGTTTTACATTTAGTAATTCCAAACTCTAAAAATGTACTATGATACCACATATTGGGTCTAGAACCTTTGATCTTGAAGGACCCTCCAAAATATTAAAAAATGGGGAACAAAGTCCTTAAACTTCCAAAATTGGAATAAACTCATGTCTATGATGTTTTCAGAATTGAGACGACAAATAACACCAACCATACACCAAAACACTACCATACACACCATACAATAACTTATGGAAGATAATGATAGAATTTATAAAATCATAGGAAATCACAATTATTTAGTTGATTTGAATAAAATCTTACTCTACAGAGAAATGATACAAACACTTTATTAATAAATGAGAAGAAGATTAAAATATTTCATAGTTATAAAACAAATGATCTTATTCTATTATTTATAATTGGGCCCATCCAGTGTAATGAGTTTAACAACTTATCTAATTTCATGGGAGATCATCCAACATGGTTTCATTATTTAATATGCTCCACCACATAAATTTACTCATTAAATAAATATTTCATTATTAATCCCAATAGAGGATGATGTTGGATTTGTTTTCAGTATTTGTTTGGTTTAAATATGGATGAATTGATCCTAATTCCCAAGATAAGTTATTGGATAAAGGGACACTATCTTTGACAACTTTTAATGTAGTTGGAAGAATCTAGCTTATTGGTAGTGTGAATAGTTATTTTTAGTAGAATAAGTATAAAACCATAGTGTATATGAAAGAGATAAATATTTTTGGAATCATTTAGATTATTCCCAACATTTTTTGATATATTCTAATATTTAAATTATTTTTACCAAATTAATTAACACTTTGAAATTAAATTTTTTTTCCATCATAGATTTCACAAAGATCATGGGGTTGAGCCATATAATTCATAGAGTTCATAGTGTTAGTACACACTACATCAAAAGTTTAAAATACATTGTAGTGTTCACCTATAATAGTTTGTTGAATAGTTTGAAAACATCATATAGTTCCACCAATCATCTAAAGGAATGTAGAGATAATTAAACTCTATGAATAAAATTTAGAGACTTAATAGTGTAAATTTTAGAATAACCCCATAAATTGAAGACACTAGAATTAATATATTCTGAGGAAAATAATAATTAATTCTGAATATGTTATGTAAATATTCATTTCATAAAAATCACAATCAGTTCGTGGGTTTCTATTGAAGCTAAGTATAAGGGAGAATCTAAGGTTATTCTATAAAATCAAATCTCATTGAACCATATTATAATCTTCCATGCTCCAAGATTTAATAAGAGATAACCTACATTACAACATTATTTGTTTTAAAATAAATGCATATTTTGTAGAGGTTTTCAATAAATGAAATATCTTGATTCTTTTGTAATTTCGAATATATATTTTGAATTTCATTTAGATGAGTTTTTATGGGAATATAATTAGGTATTTCATTTAAATTATTTAATTTGGGGGATATTGAACAATATATAATTATCGATATATTATTCAAAAATATTATAAATATAAAATGGATAATTGGATAATAAATAAGGTAATGAATAATTAATAGGGGATGTAGAAACACTACTTGGTTATGGAACTCCAATATTTAAGAAAGAATATATTAAAAATAAAAACACATGTGTTGCTCATATTTTTTGAAGAAAGAAAGATACTTATATATTTTTAAATGGATCGATACATAGTAATAATATTACTATCATATCTAACCTACATATGAAAATAATATTACCTTGGATATCTTTATTCAAAGAGAACTATTTATTCTAGTGATGTGGAAAAGCTACAAATGATTGAATTTGGTAATTATAAATGGTCCAATTCCATAAACTTACATGAGTTTTTCTTGATAATAAGATTATATCTCTATGAATAAGATAAAAAATAACACACATCAAGGATTTAGTAATCCTTATAGGAGGTGAAACTTTTTAACAAATGAGTTATGTCTATTTTATTTCTTCATCAGTGAGTATATTGATAGAATGGTTTCAAACAAGAACAAGAGTTAAAAGGGTTCATAAAATATCTTTAAAAACTGATTCAACCCCTCTTAGTGTTTATCACCCTTCATGTGATCCTAAAAATTAGTATCAGTATAGGTATACTCTTGTGTTTCTCTCAATTATTTGATATGGATCAACAAAAATTTGTTAACTAAAAAGTCACCTAACGTTTGAAGGAAAAAGTTTCACATTTTTAATGATATAATGGATCACTACATTCACTCTCTTAGAATTGATGTGGTTGATTCATTCCAGTATGGTTTCACTATTCCAATAGAGACTTAAAAATGGACTCTTATTGATAAGAAAAACATAAAAAGTGATAGAAAATATTATAATTCACTACTATTATCAATTTATGAGAAGGAGTTGACAAAATTAATGAGTATAAAAATTTTAATTATATTTAGAAGAATATTTTTAATATTTATGAAGGAAACAATAGGTGAATGTATCCATGTTTCTGACCAGTAAACATTATTTTAAAGATGTTAGAATATGGTATCATGAAATAGTTTATCTGTTCTTTACCAGGGATAATCATATTGTAAGCACTATAAGAGGGTTTTAATAACCTCTTGAAGATTACAATATGGTGAATAATATAATGAAAATATTTTTAGATAAGTTTAATACCATGGTATTACCTATTGAAGATTGAGATATTGATAAATTCACCATTGTTAAACTCCATAACATGATAATTAAATATGAAATGAGAGGATCCACACCAAAAAACAGGAAAAAAGAAAGTGTAAATTTACTTCAAAGACTTCAAGATATGAATTTAGAAAATGAGAGTGGCTGATTGAATGAAGGATAAATCATGGTAGAATTTTATGAAACTCTCTCACAATTGTCAAGAAGTATTATATGCAGGTGAGGTATGTATGAAGGAAATATTCTTTTTAAATGTTTCAATTATGGAATGGTTGGTCATTTCTCTACCAAAATATCCATGATAATCAAAGAATAAAATGAAGATGATGAACATACCAGGAATTCCACACATAAGAGAATTCAGTTAAAGGGAAAGAATAAAATATCTACCAGATCTTTTAAATTCAATTTTATTTCATTTAGAGAAGGTGTATCAGATAGTTAAGAGAGTATTGATGATGAGATATCTTATATAGATGACACATGAAGAGTGATTTGGACATACAAGGAATAAGAATAAGAGGATTCATTAGAGGAAGACTCGTAATTTAACAATATTTATGATTTAGAGAGAGGGAATATTGATAATGAATACACTTTTATAATTAAAATAAAATTGTTCTTGAAAGAAATAGTAATTCTAAGAGAAGTTAACACCTGATTAAAAGTAAATTCAAAAAAATTCAACTACATATTGACAAATAAAATCTTGTTAAATAAATTTAAATTATGAATATTTATGTTATTAAGAAAAGGAAAATAAAATATGATATGACTGGTATAATTATTCTTTTGGATAGGGAATTAAACCATCAAAATGATTTTTTTAACTAAAAAATAAAAGGGAAAGTTAGGAATAATTGGAATTAAATAGTCAAATTTTTGAATGTTCCTAAAATATTGAATAAATTTTCTATTCTAAACAAGATGTATGATATAAAAAGGGTAATTATATTAATGTTCCATATCAAAATAAATCCACATCTATATAAGAATAAAATTTAAAAATATAATATGATAAATTATGAATTTTGAAGAAAGGGATAAATCATCTCAGAACTAGAAATTGAAAAAATAGGAAATAGGTTTATAATAATATCAAATATTTAATAAATAATACCACTAAAGGTCTTTATGGGGTCTATTAATTTAGGATATAATAATTAAACAAGACTACTACCCATTATAAAATAAATATTTTATCAAAATTGAAGATTTTAGTGATAAAAAGGAAGATGTAGTGTGTTTTGAAAATAGTGTTATAACTATTGAAATAATATGTCCCTACCTAGACTGAGAATAGATCATGAATCAATGGGGTGATAGTAACCATAATTGAGAATTTAGTAGGAACAACAACGACATGAGAAGAAATTTGAAGTGTGAAATAATTTTTAATGCTTTCAAGAGGTAAGTGTATGGTGTGATAAAGAAGCAAAAAACTCATATGTATGTGTAAAATTTATTCTAGATAAATTGAAAATAGGTTATAGGTTTTAAAATTATCAAAATAAAATTCAAATATAGAAACAAGAAAATATAGTTGAAGTAACACTCAAATATTTTAAATTTTAAAATCCTTGGATCATGGGCATTGGTTTTTCATCTCACATGATAGGTAATTTGACAAACCTAAAAAATGTTGATAAATATAAATAGAAAATTATGAAATTTTTAAATGAGAACTCTCTTAATATCAATGGGTTTGGAATAACCAATGTGGAAAAAATTAAATTAGTCTGAAAAATGTTTTGTTTGTAGATGAACTAAATCACAATCTATTGAGTGTAACACATTTTCTTATTCTAGAAATGAATTTATTTTCAAGACAAATGGATTTATAGTAAAAAGTTTGAAACATGGGGATATTATAATAGAATGTTTAAGGAACCTAGAGAAATTTATATCATGTTATGGAAGCTTATAACAAACTATTATTTGAGACAATAAGAATAAAATAGTTTATATCATAAAAGACTATACCATATTATCAAAAAGAAAATAAAGAAAAAAACTCGAGAATAAGTAGGGAGGAATATTACTAGTTTAAAACGGGATACTATCACTATTTTTAAATCTTCCAAAAATGAAAAATATTGAACAAGACTCTCAATGGAGGTGAAATTCAAAATTCGACACCTCTTGAGATGATCTAATCTAATGTGTGTGGAAATGTGACAGATAATTAAAAAAGTAGAGAAAGATAATTTATCAAATTCATATATTACTTCACAAGGATGAAATTTATCATGTTCATGTGCACAAATCCTGGGTCTTGGATAGATTTAATTATTTTATAATAATTATAGAGAATCAAATAAGTCTATCATTGAATAGTTTGAGATTAGAAAATAGAAATGAGTATTCTAATAGATTAATCATAAATTACAATAATAAATGTGTCATCAAGAATGAGTATAATGATCTATACACTCTCCAACAAAATAAAGTTACTAAAAGGAATAATAAGTGTCTAGTTTATATAGATAGAAATCTTATAGAAAAGCTTGAACCCTTGAGATTTTTCTGGTTAAAGGACATCAAAATTTCTGGAATAATTTTTAATAGTTGTATCTTATATAAAAACTCATATTTTACTCTTTATGTGATGTGGTATAAAATAAAATAAAATGTGAAAACGTTTAGTATGTTTGGGGGTCCATGGATGATCAATAATAAGGACACGAGTGGTGGAAAAATTGATGAAAATTTTGATTATGGAATATTCTTTAGTTATGCACCAAATATGAGTTCTTATATATTTTATAATAAGAAATATGAGTGAATTATTGAAAGATATGATGTTAAAGTTTTTGAAAAATGAATAAGAGATTAATAAAACTATCATGGAAGATGATTAAGAAGATGTAGTCAGTTAATAACCTGATTAATGTACACTTATTCAAAATGAAGATGTTTATTATTACTATTCAAGTGACGATGATGGGAATCATAAGTCAATAGGGGTAAATAAGAGATTAATTAAGAATTTATATTTTAAAAATATTATTAGTGATCATAGTCAATGATTTAAAACCAGGAGAATAATCAAGGAAACTAGTCACAATATTTTTTTATAAAATAATTTATCCTCAAACTATTGAAGAGGAATTTTAGAATAAGGATTAGTTCCTTGTAATGAATGAATAACTAGACCAAATTAAATATAATGGAATATGAGAACTTTTTTATAAACCTAAAAAGAAGAATGTGATTGGAGAAAAGTGAGTTTTCTGGAATAATCTTGATAATAAAGGTAAAGTGGATAAAAAGGATAAGAAAGTATACAAGGCATATTCAAAAATTTAAGGGGTTAAATTTTATGAAACCTTTTCTCTCATTTACAAACTTTATTCTATTAGGATCATTCTAGATATTTCTCCTCATAGAAGATTTAAAGTTTTCCAAATGGATGTTAAATCTTCCTTATAAATGGTGATATTTATGAACAAGTATACATGGAAAATCATATAATATTTATACTATAATAAGATGATACCATGATGTGTATAATAGAAAAATATCTTTAGATTTTAAAGTAGGCTCCAAGATCTTGGTATTTTATGATTTATGAATACCTGAGAAATATGAAATTCAAGAAAGGAAAATTGGAAAATTAATTAATGGTATGTGAAGAATATCATCACCACATCCATATTTTTTATTACATATATTGATAACCTAATTTTTTCTATAAAAGAGGAAAGGTTTCATGAGGATTTATCAAGGTAGATGAAAGAATGATTTGAAAAAAAAATTCTCAGTGAACAATTTTTTTTGTGGGTTTATATATTACCTAAAAAGATGATTAAATTTTTATATCTCAAGAAAAATATCCCAAAGAGATTATAAAGATATTTTAAATACATGAATCTAGATGATTTTTCATAGAAAATCCAATAGGAATAAAATTGAGTAAGGATAATTAAGGAAAGACAGTTAATGAGAGGCAGTTCATGGGTCTAATTGAGAGACTCATGTACCTGAAAATATATAGAACTGATATTTTATATATAAATCATTATTATAGATATCAAACTAATCCTAAAGAATCACATCTTTTGGAATAAATGAGGTTATAAGATACATCTAAAATATATTCAATTATCTGATGATATACAAGAGGAAAAGTGAGCTAGATCCTAGAGGATTAAATGACGATAATTTGGAAGGAGCTATAGATGACATAAATGACACTGTTTTAGAGTAATTTTTATTGGAATAATGTATGTTTAATGGAATTAAAGGAAGAAAAAAATCAGTTACATTAATCTCAATAGATAGATGACATAAATGACACATTTTTTAGAGTAATTTTTATTGGAATAATGTATGTTTAGTGGAATTAAAAGAAGAAGAAAATAAGTTACATTAATCTCAACTGAGTCTGAATATTTGGATGTATCATAGGAAGCTATACAGATGATGTGGATAAAGGCACAACTATAGGACATGAATGTTGAAGCTGATTATCCTCTAGTTATATAATGTGATAACCAGAGTTCCACTACTATATAAAAAATTATAGTTATATATTATATATTAAAATATATTGATATAAAGTGTTAGTTTTTAGAAGATAAAATGGATTAATTTGTTAGTTTTATTTTTTCTCATCTAAGGAACATATTTATGATATTATTACTAAAACCCTTACAATAGATTTGTTTGAGAAGATAAGGATACAAATGGGGACTAAAAACCACTACCCTTAACTAATGTATGAAACATATTAATTTTACTTCTCTTGTTTATGATTATATAAATGTTTTTCAAGGAGGATATACAATATCCAGTGGGAGAGATTTTTTTGATTTTTTAATTTTATTTTTTGAATGAGTGTAAGAAAGATATTGAAATATTATTTATTTATTTCTTATTAACTTGATCCCTAGATTTATTTATGGGTTGAGATATTTAAATAAAACACTATTTCAAGAATTAATCACTCTTTTTTCTACACTATAGTAGTTTATGTAGTCAAAGAATGAATTGATTCAATACACTTTTCCTAGAAAAGTTTGTTTCTTCCCCTCATTATTATCTTTGGATTTATAATTAATAATGTAGAGAAGATTTTGATATTATTAAAAAAAATATAATGGGGGAGATTGTAAAATATTCTATAGGATGATATTATATTTTTTTCAATAATTTCTTTATATGAAGATTGATGTATTGATCTAAATGTCAGAGACAAATGCATGGAGAAAGGAGAACTGTATTCTATTTCTTTGAATGTGGTTAGAAGAAGATTTCATGTAGGTAGCATGAATAAATATTTTTTAGGGGAATAAGTAGAAATCTTAAGGGTAATGGAAGGAGATAAAGTGGTTTAGAATCACTAAAATTATTCATAAATTGTTCTGGAGATATTGTGAAATATCAATGATTTTTTACAATATCATTAACCCAAAACGCATCCAATGGATCACAATCATAGAGTACATATAATGTATAAGGATGAGCCTTATATAGTTCAAAAATATAAAAAGGTTTAACCAAACTCAATCATAAAGTTCAAAAACTTTATAGGGTAGAGAAATACTACATTTTAAGGTGGTCAAACATCGTAGCATAAAACTATATTACTTTTTATAATTGCATGAATTGTTTTTGGTTTAACCATCCTTATTAAGGGATTTAGAGTTAATATATATCTATAAAGACAAGGTAGATACTTCATAGAGTACATTTCAGAATAACCCTAAGAGATTAGGACACTAAAATTAAATTATTTTTAAGAAAATGATATTTAATTTAGATGATGTTGTGTAGATATTCATTTCTTTATCATAAAAAACAATTAATGGTATATGATTCAAGATATGTATGGAGATAAAATAGATATTTCTCAAAGAAATAAAATACAACTGCACCATAATATGATCTACCACACCATAATACATTATGCATGCGAACTTTCATTCTAGGGTGGAATTATTTAAAAATAATTGTAGATTTTTAGAGGGTTACAAATAAGAAAATATGTTGTGTGTTTTGGAATTGTAAGTGTAATTTTTACTAGTCTCTAAATGAGTTTAAAAGAGAGTAAAATCAAAGTTTTTTATTGATTTAAATTGGAAGAGATTACATGGGTGAAAATTATAGAAATATTATTCATAGAATACTATGAATATAAAAGGGATAATTTAAGAAGAAAAGTGGTGATCATGAATTGATAGGATAAACTGATACACTGTTGGATTGTAAAACTTTAGTATTAAAGAAAGAAAAAATCTATGATAACAACACATTTTTTTCATCTCTTTTGAAGTAAATAAGCAAATTTAAATTTCTTTAAATAATAGCTACTGAGGAAGAAGATCATCCTCACATTAAAAATTTATAGAGGTATGAACATACCTTGATGATCATTTTTAAAATGGGCCTCTTTGGTCAATTGATGTTGAAAAACAAAATTTGGTTGAAGCTAGAAATTATAATGGGTCTAAGGCCATACCGTTGTATGAGTTATTCTTGATAATAATAAGAGATAAATGTGTGTGGGATGAAAACCATGATTCATCAAGGATGTAATTATCCTTAAAACATGATAACATTATTAAAAAATGAGATGTGTCTATTTTATTTCTAAAAAATTGATTATATTAAGAGAATAATTTTGAATTATAATGAGTGTTTAAGGGGTTTAGAAAATATCTATAAACACGAATTCACCCCATCACTATGTTTATCGCACTTCATGTGATAAAAACATGCACAAATCTTAAAAATCCACAAGTTCTCTTTATATATCCTTATGAATAAGCCTTACATATCCCTTTAGGATTTTGATAATGTTTTTAATCAAATTAAAAAACCAATACAATCACTGGATGATTGAAACTAAGTTAACTAGAAATTCATATGCATCTGATGTTTAGTGTTGTGGAGTTATAACTACTAATTCTTTCCATTCCTGACTTATATCACCATAATTAAGAAGTATTCTACACCCTAATTAATACTTATATATCACATCCCATTCACAATACAAACAAACTCAGAAAGGAAAGTATCGTTAGAAAAAATTAAATAGACACTCACCTTTATGTGGTTTAGAATTTTTTCCTACATCCATGTGAGAACACTACAAAATCTTATATTATCCTCAGTACAAGGATATGAAAGATTGTAGATTATCATCTAGTTATTACAATTTAGACAATTTTGTAACATCATATAGTCTAAATTATCATATGGATACACCTATCATTTATAGAGATACTTGGATGGTAAACTAGCTTCACTGACCTTTGAGAAATACAATCAACCATTTGTCGAGTTCACCTCTCTACAGCATCCAACACCACCTCAATCATACCGATTGGTATGCTGCTCATAGAACCCATATACCAGTATAATCTACTCATTGGTATCTATCCATATATTATTAATCACATATATAAGATAATTTTTTCCAAAACCGTTACCTTTAAAAGGATAAAATGAATTACTAGAGTCTGAACTTCAGGTGAGTTAAATCCAATGACTCGAAGAATCATTACAATCCCAAAAATGTCATATTTGAATATTTATTTTAGTAATATGTCTACCATCCACCAATAATTTGGGAAAACCACATCATCCTCCACAATTCATACAGTATTCTCCATCATTTTTTCATTTATTTGATTCCTAATAAGTTACAATTCTACCTCTATCTCTCGTATACCAACACATTCGAAAAAAATATTAGATGAATTTTACTTCATTAAGTTTTTCTATAGCTCTAACACCATGTCTTCAAGAAAATTCCAGATGAAATGTAATTTTAGGTAAATGTGTTTTATTCTTCTATGAAATTACAGGTTCATAGAAAAGTGGATAACACTTTTACTTTCATAAAAAAACATTTCCCCTTCTAATTATTTTCCAAGATCTTCCTAGAATAACTGTTTCTAAAAAAACTCATTTTTAACATCTGTATATACTAAATATTGTACCTACTTCATAAATAAATTTACCACTGGATGTAGATAGGACATTGATACTATCATCATTCCTATCAAATTAAATGAAAAAAATATTTTGTTAATTTACATGTTTTGGAATCACAAAAAAATATGCATCAGAAAAATATTTTAGAGGATCATTTTCCCCAAATCACATTGTTATATCTACCATTCCTTTTATGTTTTAGATGATCCACTATATAGCTTCCCAAATCCCTTTCCCAATGTTATCTATAAAATATCTTTCTACTCCCTTTTCAAAGGAAAATTCAATCCTCATATAAATCATCACATACATCAAGCTTCTAAATGCAGAAGAATATAGTGATTTCACTATATACTTTACCTAATCTTTTGATGAAGGTTCATACACATTGGATAATTTTAAGTGTCTGGAAAGAGGGGAATTGATAGATTTACACCCATCCATGCCAATTTTCTTGATGATATTCTATATATATTATTTCTAGGATAACACTAGAGTATAATATTTTTTATCCCTTTAGACCCGCATCCCCATGATCTTCTTAGAAATGATAAGATCCTTCATTTCAAATCTTCTAATAAACATACCATTTTAATATTGAATACATTGATCTTCCAGGTACACCAAAAATATTTCATCCATATAAAGTAGAATTAAAACATAAGACTCATAATTATAAAACTTATGATAACAACAATGGTCAATGTTTCCCCTCATGAAAACTTATTCATCCATAAAAGAATCAAACTTTTAATTCTATTGATGAGGTGTCTATTTCCGGCCATAAAGTCTTTGATTAAATTTAAAAACAAGGACCTACTTCTAATTATATTCAATCCAAATGTGTTACTTTATATAGATCTACTCTTATAAGTATCTATGAATAAAATAAATCTTTGCATCCTTACACTCTTAGTGTAAATCATTAGAAGTGATGATTCTCACCACCGTTTGGATGGTAGTATCCTTAACTTCTGGTGAAAATATTTCATAGAAATTGACTCATTAATTTTATTGGAATATTTTAACTACCAAATATACCTTATACCATCTATTTACATTATATTTTTCTTACTAATTGTATACCCATTTTTCTCTAGTTCTGGTTTCTCTTTTAGCAATTTTGTCACCTACTAAGTTTCATTGAACTTAAATAATTCATTTCTTCCTCTGTGGTTGAATCCCATTACTTCAAGTCAATAGGTGTTGATTCCTATTATAAATATTCATTTTCTACAACATCCATTATAATTAATATTTTTCTCAACCCCACATCAATGTATTGGTTATATGACTCTATAAGATCTTTCCAGTGATGTTTTTTTCTCTCTCCCTTATTTTAATTTTTTCTGTTCCTACTACAGATTTCTAAATAATTGGTACTTTCACTAGATATTCAAAATCCTTGATATTTATTTCACATATATAATTGGTATAATTTTTTGTGAATTCATGTTAATAACTGGTATCACTAGAATTTTTAAACTACTAATGATTCAATCTAGTTCAATTGCTACTTCAGTAGCTAATCTATTTCCCTCGACTACTGATTTTTCCATGTTACTATCATTCCATATAATGTTTTAATTAAAAATTATATATCAGCATCTAATATTATTTTCTGGATCATCATTCCATATTTAGTATCCACACTATTTATTTCCATATCCTATAATAGAAAAGGATGTGGAATTTTCTTCTAATTTATATATATCATTTTCATCAACAAGATTATAAGTAATGAAACCAAATTTTTGAGGTAAGATACTTCTGGTAACTTACTAGACCATAATTATTTCAATAAAATTTATTCCACTATAAATTATTAACTTATGTTGACTTTCTATTCTATCATGTAAAATAATTCTTCCTAGATAGCCTTGGGAACACCAGAGTTTAATGCATGGGTTATATATTCTTAGTCAAACTCTGATTCATCCTCTCTACTACCCTGATATTTTGTGAAGTTCTGGGAAATATTCTCTCAAGACTAATCCCATTGTTCTGAGAAAATGTCCATTTTTTTCTATTTCCACACCACCATTATTGAATCTATGATATTTAAGTTTCCATCTACTCTTCAAATCTACTATGGAATTACATTGTACAAAAGTATTAAAAAAATTAGATTTGTTTTTAAGAAAATAAAACCATAACTTACTCATAGAATCATCAATAAATGTGACAAAGAAACATATTACTACATGATATTTGAATAAGGTAGATCCCTAGAAATTTTATGAACTAGCTCCAACTATTGGACTACGGGATTATGACCATTAAATTGAAATATAAGTTGATTTTCCTTTATAAGAACACATCTCTCAAAACTTATCATAGTTATGTAATCAAGATTCAATCTTTCCTTCCCCACTATAACCTTTATGTACTTCTCACTGAGGTGAAAAAGTCCTCAATACTAGAAATCTGAATTTTCATATTCTAAAATTATATCCATTTCACTTCTATATGATTTTTTTAGTTAGATGAATAATCCCAAATTTTAATCCTGCTACCTTATCCATGGATCCCTGATCCACTTTCCAGAATCCATTATTGAAATTTGTACTAAAATATTCACCATATAACTACTCTAATAAATTAAAATTCCACTAGAGACTTGGTAGAATTATAAATTTCTTTAAATAAATAATACTTATATTCTTCATACATATATTTACATCTCCCTTTCTAATAATATCTAATTATTTTCCACCCTCTAGATAAAATCCCCTAAATCTTCATGATGCATATTTCAACATACACCTATAATATTCCCTTAACTCAAAGGATTAACTAGATATAAACACTAATGAATCCATAGGATTTTGAATAGTGAGTAGAAGATTACCCCCTCCATATATTAATCAAATAAAAATTTAAACTTCAAGATGTTTTCCTTTTAGTGATTTACTTATGATTCCTATAATTACTCTGAATATTCCGTTCTTACTATAATGTCATCATGTAAATAATGGATTATTTGAATTTACATGATTAATCTCCCTAATATTTTCTATTGGTTATTGATAATTCCTCTTATGGGGTGAGTGTCCTCTTCCATTAATATACATAACACTATTGGAAGGTACTTGAACCTCTATTCTCTGGAGTTATTTTTTGATAATGAAAATTTAAACATCTTCAAAAAACATATTATCCTTTCCATATGAATTAATTATAATATTAAAATATCACCACAAGATTCAAGTAAGTTAAAAGTAGTATTATATCCCATACATCATCTATGAAAGTAAATTTCTTCACATTAAGTTGGATATAGGTCATACTGAATTCATTCACCTGATATTCCACTAATCATCCTTTCAAAAAAATCATGTTAAATAAATTCATCATAAATATTACATTATTTAAGGATATTATTTATTCATAAATTTATTCTAGGGCTACCATTATCTTAGTTTTAGTCTTTTTCACCCAGATATTTAAGGACACATTTTGTACCAACATCATCCTCACCAAGACTAATTTTTTTTAGTCTGTCTTTTCACATTCACTTTTCACCTTCTTGTTAGGATTCTATCCACAGAATGGAAGTTTGAGGTCCTCCTAGATGATATAGTTTTATTTATATATCATCCATAATTTATATTTTATTCCATTAAACTAACTAATTTATACTTTTCCTTATTCCATTGTTATATTTTATAATGATAGTAAACTGAACTAAAATCAATAAAACTTTAATGAAACTGACAATTTTACCTAAGTTTCTCGTTATGATCAACTAATATTTGATAACAATTTTAGGGATGAAAGGATACAAATCAATAAAATCACTGGATTCTTGAACCTATGTTCAATGGGAATTTATATCCCCTAATAGTTCACTACTAAAGAATTATAACTATTGGTTCATTCCCTTCCTGAATTAGAGCACAAAAATTTGGAAGTCATATATACCTTAATCACAAATCCTATGTTTCGTCCCATGAACACTCTAAATATAATCATGAAATAAGGGATAAATATAAAAAATTAAATAAACAATCATGATTACAATACATAAAATTTTGTGAAACCATAAATTCCACATCAGAATATATCCCCTCCTCTATTTTATATATATTATCATCTAATAAACCAATTATATCATCCCCTATGAAAAACATTTAACTATTCATCGATTTTACATCACTACAGTAGATAACACCACTTTAATCATATCCATTGGTACACTGTTCCCCACACCCATAAACCAATCTACACAAATAATTTATATATCACCATATTTTGGTATACACATATATAAATTGAAGGTTCCTAATGCTTCTATTCTAACAAGGAGAAAATGAACTACCAGAGTTTGAACTTCCGGTGAGTTAAATCTGTTGACTTGAAGGAGATTTACAATCTTAATATAGAACATATTATGTAACACTAGAATTGAATATTAAGAATTTACTTTGTGTCTCTAAACTTCCACATTCTGGAATCATTATTATTTCTTCTTATTTCTTTACTTCTGGTTTCCCTTCCATTAGACTTGTAGAACTTGGTTGTCTCACTCTAGTATCTTTATATAGCTTCCAAATTGGACTTCTAAATTCACCCCTTCGATTAGTTCCAATACATAGACATAAAATGGTTCCCACACTATCAAAATCCTGCGAATTATTACATCCTTTCTAAATATTATACCTTGTAATTAGTTTATTTTCACCTAAACATTCTTAGTTTAGTATCATGGTGTAACGTCCCAAGTTTTTATGGACCTTTTTTTTCTCAAATTAATTAAATTTTCATTTATGTATTTCATTGCACTAAGTAAAAATTTCCTTTCACAAGACAATAAATCGACATACATTACACATAACATAATCTAGGTTTAATTTACATGGAGTATTTTATACACAACATCGACTTGGCGTATGTTATACGCAACACCGACTTGGTGTACGTTACACTCAACACCGATGTCTCTATGAAATATAATTTTATTATTATAATTAAGTAAATGTCATAATTATAACATCGCTATTAAAAAAAATTATATAAATTGTATTAACTACTTTTCAAATAGTTTTTAAATTTTTCTTATAGAAATAAAACATATTTAAAATGAAAGATAAATTTTTTTGGGAAGTCCTTATATTTTTTAAAAATAAAATTTTCTCAAATGAACTACATTAATGTCCTTCTTTGAAAAATAATAAAATTAATTTTAGACACATTGAGATATTTAATTTGATAAAATAAACACCATTTTTGAATTTATAATATCCAAATTTTATTAGGGTTAATTTATGGGATTTTTTCTGAGAAACATGATTTTTGGATTAATAGTGAAAATAACAGATTTTAGTTCAAAAATGATTTTTCATCTAATTTATTTATAAGGTTAAATTATATTTTTTTTTTGTTTAAAAGTTTAATTATACCATATTTTTATTAATAAACCCAATTTTTGTCATTTTAATCAATTTCACCTTGAAATTTAATATAAAAAGATAGCAAACTTTTGATCGTTTTTACTTTAAAAACCCACAATGTTGTCCCGTCAGTGAGATTTTTTTAAATTAATTTCTGCCATTTATATGAATAGAATTTGGAAAAATTGATTCTATATTAGTAATAATAATAATTTCAACTTAGTTTTTTACTAAAAATATTAGCGAAAGTGATTAAGATTAATTACAATGATTACAGTTAAATTAAGCTTAATAAGGGACTAAACCCTAACTTTAAGACCTAAAAAGACCTATAAAATTATAAAAAACCCATTGAATTACCATTAGTCATCCATGAAACTTCCATTATTTTATTTGTTTGGTTTGTTATGAATTTGTTTAGGTAAAAAGTTGGGTACATCTAACTTGTTTTAAAAAAATCCAAATGTGTGCTTTCCCTTCCCTATAAAAGGCCACCACCTCTCTCTCCTCTTCACACCAATCAAACCAATTATGTTCAGACAATATTTGAACAATAAAATTCCCAAAATCCCTATATTTCTAATATAATCCTTTTTTTTACATAATGTAACCTAAATAATCCTATTGGCACAAACCAAAATGAGTTACCCAGTTAAAAGGTAACATCTTTTCTCAAGCTCCTTCCATTTATTTTCTTTCTCCACCCTCGACAATTTTTATTCAATTATTGTATTAAAACCCAGTATCCTAAATATAATATGATTTTTTTATTCTATGGGTTCTACTTACACTTACACACACCTTGATCTAATGGGTAATGAACATACTGTTTATGTGTACGATGAACTACCACCTCACTAAATGATGATTGTTCATTTTTCCTTTACCTCATTTCATGGTGGACATAATGATGGAAAATATTTTTATATATTATATATATTATATTTATTATTTATATATAATTTTTTATTCATTTTACAATACATATATTTTTTACTTTCCATTTGGTGTAAATACAATAATTTCATTTGAGGAAGTGTGGACTACCGCCCCCTCAAAACAATGTGATTCATTCAAAAACTACATGAAATGTGTTAAGTATGGGTTTAGTTAAATTATATGAAATATATAACATTATAATTATACATTAATGATATTATATATATATATACATATATGTCATTTTCTTTTTTTCTTTCAATACGATAATAAAAAAGGAATCAATGTTCATGCGTACGTAAAACTTACCGTCTCCATGAACGATGTATTCCATTTCATACATATATATAATATTTATTATTAAAATAAAAATATACTGAATATAAATTATATTTATATCATGGTTTACATTTTTTAGTTCTGATATAATTATAAGGATCGAAGATATAACAAACTAAGACACATGTGAAGAACAAAGCAGATATTACCCAAAGTGAAACCTTAACATTGGATTATTAACAAGAGGGTAATATAAGGTCATAATTAAACCAAATATGATATTAGATATAATAACATGGTTCTTTAAAATATTTAGATTAAATTTATATTTATTATATAGGTAGTTTCAATGAGTAAGATGAGATTCAAGACAAAAGGTAAGGTAATTTCATCTCACTTTTATTTCTGTGAGATACATGACTTAATCACAACTCACTTATTTTGTGTGGTGTATATACTGAAAATTAATGTATTATATGTATTTTATACATAAATTTATGGGTATTCACAAATAAATTTTATTATATTTCTTTCATGGGGTTTAAGTTTCAAAATTTACCAAATCGGTATGAGAGTTTTGTCTCAATTTGCCTTCTTTGAGACACATGTTTTGTTATACACCTTTTTTTTTTGAGTTTTATATACTTCAATTAGAAATGTTATATCATGAATCTAATGATTTTGAGGATATTTTAAGCTTCATTTAATTCTATTTTATTACATGGAGAGTATTATCCCAAGTTATCGTGTGATAAGAGCTAATTGAAACAATCTCACATCTTTTAGAGATTGTTTATGATTATACTTCAATTAATGAAATATCATGATCCATATCTCAAGAAAAATAATGAATTTTATTCTCCTATGGTTATTCAACATATCATATTATATTATTACCATTTTACCAATATTATTTACTTAAGATAATGATTTTAAGTAAAATATGACCATCTCTCTCTTTGGTTAGAAATCTATTGTATTCAAAAACCTTATTTTCAAAAAATTATTAAAAATGTTTTAAAAAGATCTTTGAATCACATTTTCATGGGAAAAGGATTTTAAAAACGTTTAATAGCTTTCATTGATTCCTTTATAATTTTTCAAATCTATTTTTAGATAAAAAGGTTTTCAAAAGGTTTTTATGTTTTAAAAATAAATTTTCAATGAAATAGGGATATATTCCTTAAGATTTTTTTTTAAAAGATCATTTGAAAATTCTTTACCATCTAAGATATCATCCATTTTTGTTACTCAAGCCTTTTTGGGTAAATTATTCAATGTTTCAATTCATATTCTTTCTCTAAATGGATTATTTTTTGATGTCATTAGGTTTATAAAACCCATTTTTCTTTCACAGGTGATATGCTTTTGAAACCTGATTCTTTTTATGGGTTATGTTTATGATTAAATTATTATGAAACCTATATTTTTACACAGGTTATATTATGATTTCATGTTTATAATCCCCATTTCATTTCATGGGTTATGATATGATTATTTAAGATTTTGTGGCACAAGTATGTATGATTTAGTTATGAGATGGATGGGACCTATATCTACCTACAATGCATTGGGTAAAGATTTATATCTCATGAGATAGACTATAATGGTATTGGTAATGAAACTTTACTACTAATATAGTTATGGGAGAGAACCATGACTAAAAAGATGGTATGAGGAGTGAACACATGCTACTAAGATGGCCATGGGAGTGAACCATGACTACCAATATGGTATGGGGAGTGAACCCATACTAACAATTTTGTCTTGGTAGTGATTCATTGTTTATTATAGAAATAATATTATATTTTTATGTGTTTTCCACAATTACTTGTTTTATTCCTATGTTTCGATTTCATGGATTATGTTATTTATTTTCTTATGATTCATGTCTAAAGAACTGCTATGTTTTATGCCATGATTCATGTTTATGAACTTTGATATGTAGGGTATGATCTTCTATTTTCATGATCAAGTTCTTATACCCTTATACTCATGATTATGCTTACATATATTCATTTTTTACTCTTAATAATAATATCATATCACCCCTTTTTATGTTTCTTTCCTCAAGGTTATTAAGATATGTATTATGTTTGATGTTTTTAAGAAGGGTTCTAGTCAAGAAGAACCTAGTGGGAGATAATGTATCTCATTTATGTACCAGTTATTATGTTTCCATGTTTCCAAAGGAACTAGACTAAATGATCATTGGGTTTCTATTTTTGTAATGTTTTATGTAATACAAAAACTTTATGTAATTTTAATTAATGAAAAGTGAGAGTTTATATAGCTAGTATCAGAGAAAAATATTATTTATAATTTGGAAGTTAGGATGAGAAAACATTAGTGAGAACCCTAAGGACATGTCTATGGATAATCCTAAGGATAAAGAAAAGTATAGGAAAATGTCCTAGAATTTTGGTAAGTGATAGAGTGAGTAGTTTCCTAGAAATACATCCCTATCTGGATACTACAAGTGGATGTAGATTTGGAATAGATGTATATAGGGGTAACAACTCTAACAATATGTTTAAGGCCTGAATCAGGGTAATCTAGTACTTAAAAATGACCCTTGATACACACCTGGTTTGACACTCCTGATAGATATGCTTTAGGAATTCACAAACTCTTAAAAAACCATCATGAAGGATTTAAATAGAATTTGGCTATGAATAACCTAGGATAAACCTAAGGTGTCAAAGATTAAGGAAGGTTTCATAATTTAGACACCATATAACTAAATTTTCATTATCATGTGGTTCCTTAATATGATAAATATTTCTTATAATATGATTTTGGTTTTATTCAATGGATAGAACTTTAAGGAACTGCATTAGTGGTGATTATAACAAAAAATGAAAAAAAATTCTCTTGAGAAATCAAATGTTATCGGAGTAAGAATGAAAAATATCATTGCTATACTCACCCAAATTTCTCAAGATATGAATCATGGTGGACTCCAAAATTAGAAAAATAGGGACAAAATTATGTTGAATATTTCATGAGGTAATGTCCACCTAATTTTAGAGGTCCTTCTAATCCACTTGTTTCTGAACAATGGATCAATACTAATGAAAAAGATATTCTCTGTTCTATAGTGTTTGTATCATGATAAAGTCATTATAGATGTCTATTAGTTAGAAGGAGAAGCATACCAGTGGTGGACTCTAATCAAGAATACAATATAGTATGATGATATTGAATCCATGTATTTATATGAGTTTAAGAACTTATTTATCAATAATTACTTTCCCCAAAATCTTTATACTAAGATAGAGAAATAGATACTTGAGTTGAAACAAAGGGATGATGAATTTGTTGGTACCTATGAGGATAATTTCATTATACTTTTAAGGTATACTTCAAGAATTATCATCCAACCTGAAAGTAAAGTAGATAGGTTCTTCAGTGGATTAAAGAGAAGTCTCAGAAGGGCATTGTCCATAAGAGACTTTAGTATCTATGAATAGATTGTGAGTTGTGAAATCAATGTTTAAATAGAGGCTGGAATCATGTATCAATATCATGGTTTTTAAAAGAAAAATAAGATGAAGTTTAAAGGAAAATCTAAAAACCATGAAGAGAATAAGATGAGTTTTCCGTTATGCTCTTAGTGTGTGAAAAAGAATATAGGAAATTTCATTAAGAGGTATAATAAATTTTTTAAGTTTGGAAGAGAAGGACATAAAATATTTGATTGTCAGAGGGATGGGAATAAGTTATCTAATGTTGTGATTGGAGAAACAAATGAAACAAAATACACCCCCCATTATTCAGTGCTATAAGTGTAAGGATAATGTGCATTATGATTTCCACTACCCAAACCCAAGATCTTGTGATTATTATCAATATAAAAAACATCCTAAGTCAAGGTATAAGAAGAAATCTCATGTAATAACTATTTTGGATGAGGGGTGTGATAATGATGTGATGAAAGGTACACTTACCATCCACTCTAGAACTGCAAATGTCATATTTGATTCTAGATCTACCCACTCTTTCATATCTAAAGAATTTTATAAGGTTTTTAAAATTCCACAAAAACAATTAGATATGGAATTATAAGTGAAAACCCCTAATGGTATGATGATTGAATATTAAGTCTATGATTCCTCTTCAATTGATGGTTTTGTGAATGTGTTTCCTGTAAATATTTTCATTCTTCATTTAGTTGAATTTGAGGTCATCTTAGGCATGGATTATCTTTCCCTGTATAAACCCCACATACATTTTTAAGTAAAGTAAGTTGTGTTTGATATTTCAAACTCTCCTATGATCATCCATCAATGTGACGATAAGTAATATCTTCCTATGGATATTACATCCAGTTTATGGGCCTTAATTTCCATTAAAAGGGTTGTTTATCTCAAATGGTTTGGGATAAAATCGACATCAATGATATTACTATTGTTCAGGATTCTATGGACGTCTTTCTAGAAAAGTTTCCTAGCCTTCCATAAAAACTTGATGTTGTGTTCTTAATAGATCTCAAACTTGGTTCCATGCCAATTTCAAAGACTACATATAGAATGACCCTGATTGAGTTACAGGAATTGAAGAAGCAAATTTGAGAAAACCCTGATAAGGGATTCATTCAGACAAGTGTGTCACCTTGGGGTGTACCCATTATTTTTTTGAAAAATAATGATGGATCAATGAAACTCTTCATTGATTTTTGGGTTTTAACAACATCACAATCAAGAAAGAGTATCTTCTTCCTCGTATTGAGAACCTATTTGATCAACTTCATGGAGCTTAATACTTTTCCAAGATTGACCTTCATTATGGATATCATCAATTTAGGGTCAAGAAAGAGGATATACCCAAGAAAACAATTCGTACAAGGTATGAATGATATGAATATATAGTGATGCATTTCAGTATTACTAATTACCCAGCTATCTTCATGGATTTGATGAATAGATTCTTTGGATATTACCTCGACCAGGTTGTGGTAGTATTTATAGATGATATTATTATATATTCTAATAGAAAGGAAGAGCATAAATATCACATGATAATAGTAGTAAAGACCCTAAGGAAGGATAAACTATATGAAAATTTTACAAAGTGTAAATTTTGGTAGCAAATGGTTTCATTTTTGGGTCACATAATCTCAAGATATGGTATAACAGTAAATCCATTAAATACGGATGCTATTAAGTGTTAGCCTAGACAAACCACGATGACTGAGATCTGTGTATTTCTTGGTTTAGATGAATATTATCGATGGTTTGTGGAGAATTTCTCACGAAGATCAAATCACATGACCAATTTAACCCGTATGGGTGTCACTTTACTTTAGATAGATGAATGTGAATAAAATTTCATGGAACTGAAGAGAAGGTTATTCAGTGAACCTTTGATTACATTACCCTATAGTGGATATGGGTTTGTAATCTATAGTGATGTATCCATCAAGGGATTGGAATTTGTTCTTATACATAAAAACATGGTTATCACTTATGCATCATGATAGTTGAAGATTCATGAGAAAAATTACCCAAATCATTATTTGGATTTAGTAGCAGTAATTTTTTCATTAATGATATGATGGAATTATATTTATGGAGAAAAAATTGATATATATGATAATAAAAAAGACTCAAATATATAATGACTCAGATGGAGTTCACCATGCGCCAGAGAACATGGTTAGATTTGATAAAGGATTTTGACTACTCAATACATTACAACCCTAGGAAAGAAAACAAGGTGGTAGATGATTTGAGTCAGAAAGATCATGAAATCATATCCATGATGAGGATCACAAAAGATCCAATATTTTTGGATTTTCAAAGGATATATTGAAAAATCCTAAAGTAATGGGAAAATATTATCTATCTTAAATGAGTGTTAAACCATCTATCCAAGTGGATTTTAAGGTGGCACAAAAGGAAGATGTAGAGTTGAAAAGAAAGATAGAAATATTCCTAAGTTTAACCTTGATCAATATGGAATGATAATGTTTAGGAACTATGTATGTGTTCTTTCTATACTATATTTGAAGGAGTTATTAGAGGAAGCTCATAGTTCTTCATTTTATATTAATACTAGAAGTAAAAAATATGGATTAGGACTTGAAATAATACTTCTGGTGGGATAGAAAGAAGATAGATATCAAAGAGTTTGTATCCCGATGCTTGGTATACCAACAAGTTATGGTGTAAAGAAAAAATTCAAAGGGGATGTTTCATCCACTACCCATATTAGAATGAAAATCAGAAAACATCACTATGGATTTTGTCATTAGACAACCTAAAACCTCTAATGGGTTTAATGCTATATGTTTGGTAGTCAATTGTCTTACTAAATTAGAACACTTAATCGTTATCAGATAAGACTTCTCTTTGGATCTAATTTCTATGACATACATTAAGAAAATTTTAAGGTTGACTAGAGTACCACATTCTATTGTATCATATCAGAATCTAAGGTTTACCTCAATGTTTTGGATAATTCTATAGTAAGAACTTAATATAGAATTAAGTTTTGACACTTCTTATCATCCTCATATAGATGGTCAGTATGAAAGAATAATTTAAAACCTTGAATATATGTTGAAATCTTGTTCTATGGATTTCAAATGTGGTTGGGATCAACACCTTCCTCTAGTTGAGTTTTCATACAATAATAACTTTTACTCAATACTTCAGATGGCATCATATGAAGCCCTATATTGGAAGAAATGTAGAGATACAATGGGATGGGATGAGGTTGGAAAAATAAAGCTATTGGGATCTATTATCATTGAAGAAATGGTCAAGAAGGTTTGTGTCACGAACCAACCCTGGTCTACCCTAAACCAGTCACTCGAGTCGGCCCGCGACACGGCCCGATAGGCTTTCCTGATCCTCCTGGGCTAGAAACAAGTGCCTAGGGTATCACTGGAGTACAGCCAGGGAATGATTTCCCCCAAATAAATACACAAGGACAAAAAAATTTAAATAACAAATCCATCTCAAACTGATTTCCAAAACTTATATCATTTAAATTTACTAAAGAAGGATAAAAAAACTGAATAATAAAAAAACAAAAACATCCAAGCTGAACCTGGTCCAAATAGAACCTTTGTGTGACCCTGAGGGTTACTCTCCAACCAAACACCCACCATCTCCTGAGGAGACTGAACCAAAGTTAGAACCTGCAGGAGAACCTAAAATTAGAAAACAATATAGGCATGAGTATTAAGACTCAGTAGGTCGGCCCAAATATTTCTATTCCCAATTCATATCCTTTAAATAAAGAAACAACGATTTTCAGATTTGAAATAAAATCTATAAAAATCAATTTTCAATACTTTACATTTTAGAATAAACAAATCACAACCCATATCCCTCTCATTTTAAAAGAAGGAACATTCATGGAGGCAAATTAAGTTTATAGGGGAGAAGGATAAAGGGATCTAAATAAGAAACCTACATTTTCCTAAAATTCATTTAAAAACAATTTTCTTGAAACATTTTAACAAAAAAAATCAATTCATTATTTACCAAGAGGATTCCAAAACCATCAATAAGGGATAATTCTCATAACGGGGGCAGTGGGTAATGAGTCTAGTGTCGGTTCATCACGGGAATACCTAGAAACTCATAGGAAGACCAGAACATACTATTTATGTGACTCATCCCTAAAGCATTCCATATCTGATAAAATCATAATGACCTAATTCCCAGCTATCTCCCAACTTGAACTGGTCTAGGTTCCCTATCCCATATAAATAAACCCAAGTATCAACCTATTATGGGCCACTAGCTAGTACAATAACCTAGACTAGTTCATAAAACGTTCTCAGTAAACCTCTTCTCTATGCTAGGTTCCCATGATATATTTGTAAGGGGGTGTGCCAATCAAAGCAAACAACAAGTCTCATATATATATATATATAACCACGCATCACCATATTTTCATCGCCCCGACCTTCTCAATGAGAAATTCATGCCTTAAAACAAATATTACGTAGGTGGGGTCCCATACCGAGGACACCCCCACCCATTCATCATCTACTAGGCAATGGATCCCTCCAAAAAGGGGTTTTCTAAATGGACTAATTTAAGATGCCAAGTGAGACTTCCATCATTTTCATAAAAACAAATCATTTCTTAAATACCACACACAACCCCTTTTAATATACCAAACCACCATCCCAAAACAAAGCACATTTTTATGGACAAAGGGGATTAATGTAGAGGCCCAAAGCTTTACGTACATGGACATTACATTAATTTTGTGGAATACTTAATACATTACAAAAACATACACACAAGGATCGTAATAGTTTAGTGTCTTCGGAAACTTGGAACGTAATCTTCTAATCATGGTGAAAGATCTTCAACATCTCCCATAAAGATCTTCCCCTTTTGTTTTCTTACCTAAAATCTTTCTTTATATCCTGGGGAAAAGAAAACATATAAAGGGTGAGCTCAAATGCTCAGTAAGGGTAAGCATGGATAAAATAAAACAAATCATATACATTTGAACTTAAAAACATGAACATAATGTTTAAACATCAAAAGCTTGAGAAATGACATAAAACATGGAAGTATGTAAGGCTTAGATCATAAAGAATCATTAATCGTGATAAAATAGCATGGGAGTAAAACATTTAATTATAGAAACCATTCAGCACATGTCTTGATTTCCATAGTAGCCAAGGCATTTCTGCCAGGACCATCTTAGTGGACAAAGTCCCTTTCTGAATCGAGTTCACTCCTCGTTTCAGTCCTATAACACTGAACCAGATAAACTTACCATTCCAGCCATGTCTATCTCATGAGATATAAATCTTTACCCAATGCATTGGAGGGAGATATATGTCCCATCCATCTTATAGTGAAATAATTCTTACTTGTTCCACAAAATAAACATACATCATTCATAATAACCCAATAAATAAAATGGGTTTCATAAACATCATCCCATCATCACATAATCCATATAAAAGAAATACATATCATTTCATCATAAGAAAAGTGAAACCATGTAAATCATAGAGACATTATACTTGAAACATACACATATGAAATAATGTTATCTTAGATGAAAAAAATGGTTTTGATAAAACACTTGAAATGAATTCTTGAGGAAAATATCCTTTCTTATTCAAAATCAATTTCTTTTAACAAAACGTCGTGCAATTTAAAAGAAAGATATTTTGTTGAAAATAGTCATGAAATATTTTGGATCAAGCTTTATGAAAATATGCCTTTATAAAACCGTAAAAATCCTTTCATGCCGTATAAGTTAAAAAAAACATTCTCCTCGTACTTTTGTCAGAAAAGTCAAAAAGTAACTTGTAAAAGAAAGATTCCATACATACCATGTAGTAAAAGTCAAAAATGGGTAAAAAGGACTTTAAAAATACATGAAAACACTTTTATAAAACATTTACACGGATGATAGAAATAACCCCAGTAAATACTTACGAATAAGAAATCTCGGATAAAAATGAGATTTGCAAAATTATCCCTTACCTTAGGTCCGATATGCTTCATATGGATCCAAAAATTATGTATAATGATTTAAATAACGTCATTGACTTATTAAATAATCATATTCATTGTTATGATATCATATATGTTTCACTTATGACTTTATATTACCCGTTCTTTTGTAAATTCCATGTTAAAGTAGTGTTTTGGGTAAAATCATTTCATTTATCGTATGTGTTTCGACTTGTCGTTTCTTGATATTATTACTTATATCCTGATTTACATAATTCCAGAATGTAAAACATGATTTATATATAATATATATTCATCATATACATATATATTATAGATCTATAAAAAGAATGAAATACACCGTTTATGGAGACGGTAGGCCGTACGTACGCATGAACGTTGTTTTCATTTCCTTATTGAATTGAATGAAACTAAATAGATGACATACATATATATATACATAAATTCAGTATCATTATTATTTCATATATTACATGATTACTTATTATATATACTTTATAATCATTAATGAATGGTTAACATGGAGAATGAATCTCATCGTGTCGTGGAGACGGTAGTCCGTACGTACGCACGAGCGATGATATCATTCCCATGATCGTGGAATTGTATTGAAATGTATGTATAATATTTAAGAATAAATATCTATTTACAATAATCATATATAGTTATCTATTTACACCATTATACCCATCCAAGTAAGGTGGTGGTCGAAAACAGATTACACCACAGCGTAGAGACGGTATTCCGTACGTACGCATGTGCGGTGATTTCGTTTTCCGTAGGATGGATAGATGGTGAAATAGGGTTGTTTCATATTTATAATAACATATCAGTATATTAGTTATACTGATTTTATTACTTCATAATGAAACAACTAAAGAAGAATAAGTGGAAGAATAAATAAAGTTGAAAGGATCGGTAACGGACATTACCTCTTCTTTGAAGTGCCTCTTTGAGACCTCCTTTTAGGGTACTAAAATTGGTCTTTGAATAAGACCAGGACCTCTATGATGTTTCTAGGGAAGTGGATAAGAGAATTTTTTAGGGGTTGGCCGAGATTGAAGGCTCAAAGTGGTGTGAGGTAGAGAGGGAGGAGGTGCCCTTTTATAAGGGAGGAGAGGGGCACCTTTGGAAATCTTAAAAATATTAATTTATAATAAATCTAACCCCACTTAAAAACCTCCAAAAATGAATCATATTATAATATTAGATGAGATAGGGTTTTAATATCATCAACCAATAAAATTTAGACATGTTAGGAATTTATTTTAAACATTATCAACTTGATTTGTCCTTATTTAATCAATTTAATTTTATTTGTGGTAATAACATTCTAAATTTTAAATTATAACAAATAATTACTTATTTGTTGTGAATTATCCATAATTGGATACTTTATAACTTTTTAGATCATATAAATTTAAATTTATAATTTTTAAATATTATTGTGATTTTTAAACAATTTTATAATATGTTATATTTATAAAATAACAATAGTGTCAATTTTGAAACTATTCATTTATTTGAATTTAAATAAAATATATACAGAATATATGTTCGAAATAAAAGATTTAATAGATTCATGAAAGGTCATATGTATCTATAAAATTAATGGGGCAAATTAAATAGTTCATATAATATTTATTTTATTATTTTTAAAACCATTTATTTGGTTTATCTCTTAATAAAATAATTACTATAACATTTTTGTATAATTATTTAATATACTTATTTGTTGCATAAAAATTAAAAATAAAATCCTATGATAAATATATTACCTTTCACAATAATACTTTTTACTCAAATTTATCATCTTCAAATAACAATATTTAAATTGTTATATTTATTAAATTATGAAGGTGACAACTTTGGCATCATTTAAAATAAAATAATATAAGTGTCATAATCGCCTTAATAAGGATCCAAATGGTCAACAATTCGGCCAGTGGATGATTAGGGTTTATATATACTCTAATAATAAGTTTTTTTTCAGATTTTTGGGCCTTTTGATATGTATTAATATTTCAATAAAAACTATATTATTGATTTTTCACTAAATAAATAATTTCTGCATCATTAATGTATAAGATAATAAGGTAATTAAATAACTCTTAAAAATTACAAATAAATTACCATGATAAATAAAAACATTTTATATTTCAAATGAGTATTTATAACCGAATTTATATTCTATATAAATTTATATTAAAAATACTTTAATTATTAAAGTTGAGGGAGACATATTTCACTTTCCTTTAAATAAAATAAACTAAAGGTCATAATCACCTCCAAGTGGGTTCTAATGGATTCCATTTCGACCCAAATATGACTTAGGACAAATCATAATCATATAATTGTATTAAGACAAGTATTAGGATAATTTTATAATATTATTTTTACCCTTAATTACCCGATTTACCTTTTACTATGGTAAATAAAATTTACAGTTGTTACTATTCATAAAGCCCAAAAATAAAAAGTAGTATATTAATTTAATTTGGACCCAATGATTCCAAATATGGAATATATTTTTCCAAATTCAATACACAGAAGTTGTAGAAATTAAATTAAAATTAATCCCATTGTCTAAAGAAAACGGGTTTTTGTTTAAAACATTGCAAAAATTGAATTTGTTTAACCTATGAATTCAATGTAAAATCAATGATAATGACATAAATTATATTAAATGGTAAAAATATATTCTATTTATACTTTAAAACCATTAAATATTATAATTTAACCACATAAGTTATTACGATGAAAAAAGTTGTTTTTAATTAAAATATAGCGTGTTTTTACTATTCATTAAAAAATGAAAGTTATCAGAATAATATAAAAAATTTATCCAAGGTAAAATTTTATATCCTTATTCAAAAGAATAATTTTATTTGTAAAATTGAACTTATAAACATGTCAAAAACTATATTTAAAGTGGGTGCTCCATCAAAAGGTAGTAAAACTGCATTTTTTGAAAAATACTTATTTTACCCGAAAAAATTATTTTGTTCTTATACCATGTTCTAGAAAATGTGTAAGATGAATAATAATGTTATAAAATTCAAAATATAGTTAATACTATTCATAACGTCTAGTTCATAATAATATTATAATAACATATTGTTGTTTAGTAAAACCCGGTATTGTGTTCAACACACGCTATCGAAGAAGGTCACGATTGCGTGTAATGCAAGTCAAGTCAGGGTTGCGTATAGTGCAAGACTCCTTTGTTGTTTCATTATAACAGAATCCAACCATTTTTCATTTATACATTGAATATATATATATATACTCAATGTTGCGTAGAATGACTATTATCAAACGAACTTGAAATTGTGTGTAACACAATCTAAGAATAGTGTTGTGTATAATGCAAGCTAATACGGTGTTGTGTATAGCGCAAGATAATCTTGGTGTATCGTACAACAGAAGATATGAAAGAAATTAAAAAGAATATATCTTATAAAATCTCGGGTTATTACAATTAACCTTAATAATTCTATAAGAAAAACCCTTTAAAAACTCAATTCACCATATTAAACATCACCAACTATGTTTATAAAAGTCCAAATAATGCCACTATAAATCATTAGCCAATTTAAAAGGGCCAACCGAGCCACTTTCATGGAACATGGCATGTAAAAACCCTTCCAACAATTCCAAACAATCAAAAATTGATAGATCTCATACATTACAATTAACCTAACGAAATTAAATGATTATATAACAATTATAGAGGGGGAAAAATCTTGAAATCAAAGTAAACCTAATTTAAGGGCATATGCAATGGGGTTCCTACCTCAAAGATAGAGAAACTTATGAAAATATGGAGAGAAACTTCATTTTCACCACCAATGCATCCAAATAATAATTAAACCAACCTAAAACAACAATATTGAACCACAAATTTAAGCATCAAATCCTAAATTCAGAACCCTATCCATAGAAGAATATGGAACCCAAGAAAAGGGGAAGAAAAAACTAGAAGAGAGGGAGAAACCAAGATAGAAAGGACTTACATGATGATCCATTGAATAATTGGAATAAAAATGCTGAAAAATGGAGATCCAAAGGAGCTAAGGGAGGAGGAGGAGGTGCCTAGGGTGTAAGAACTTGAGTGGGGAAGGAATAGGGGTTTTGGGTTAAAAACACATATTAGAAAAATGGGAAAATCCCATTTTTTCCAAAAATGGGCAGGCCACATGGTTTTTCAGACCATGTGGTTGCTACTATGGAGAGGTGAAAAGCCACACAAGTACTTTCTACTAACCGCATGGTTGTGTGGAGGTTGTGGGGTAGGTTCTATCCAAACCCAACCTACCGCACAATTACTCCTTAGCTACCGCATGGTTGTGCACTAACACTAAACATGTCCTTTTCATGAAAAAAAATTATGTTTCACTAAGAACTACCAACCTAACTAAGGATAGATGATAGGAAAAAAATATACAAGGAAGACACATCAAATCCCCACACTTATCACACCCAAAACCCGAGATAAAAGGATGGAAACCAAACCAATCTAGAATAAAGGATGAGTTTCCAAAACCTTTTTCTGACAGTTATCCCCACCATAAAACTTTTTACCCTTATAAATCCCATCCAAGTCTTTGACAGGAAGAAGAACCACCTCAACTAGTAGATACCAACAAAGAATTACACACTAAAGAGATACCACAACATATTCACAAAAACTTCATCTAACAAAAAGGACTCATGAGAACAAAATAAAATCCTCGCTGGGTGAAACCCATTCCAAGTTTTAAACACCTATAGTTGATCGATCCCTAAGGACGTTGAACTCTCTTGATAGGAAAACCATACTTAAGGAAAGAACACCTCAAACACCCTCAAGAAGGACCCAAAACACCCACTAAAACAACCAGTGAAAGTAAGACTTCAAACCAGACCATGAAGAATGCTACCAAAACCCTGACATTTGTTCAACAGAGACATTTGGGACTTGGAATTTCTGAATGAAACCACCTAATATAAAGCCAAAAGTCTAATGAAATCAAGGTACGATTATGGGGAGGCCTGAACGGACTCTCAACCATAGGAAATAGGCTTACACAACTTCACTCCTAAGGAAAATCTAATGAGACCCATGATGAGTCTCCCCACCATAAGGTCTAATATGATTTCAATGAATCAGAAAACTATCCCACACCAACCCAAAAACTAAAACCTCAAGGGGAGGGGAGGGAGGGAACATATAATGAACCACCAACACAATGACAGATATCCACCAACTACTCAACAAACCCTGTTAACCACCAACAAACCCAACTCAACTTGCACAAAGAGAATGTAAAGGCCATAAAAAGAAGGTATACCCTCAAAGAGACATAACAAATGAGATCTTAAGAAAAAAATAGAATACGCAGAAGGATTCAAATACCTCCACTTCCCACATAGAGATAAAATCTTTAACTCAAGACTTTCCACACTGTTGGGGTTCCCCTGACTATGTGTCACCTTCACTCCGAGACTTATGGATGAAGCACTGATGGATAAAGAATATCCTTTCTCGCAGTTGGGCTTCAGAAACCCCTGAACAGAACACACATGACAAAATTTAAGGAACACACTTCCAATGGAATAAATTATCACACGAATTAGATTAAAATAATCCTTACAGTAGATAGAAAAAAGACTACCACAGAACACCACCAGACATGACTATTACAATGAAAAACATTACTAAAAAAGAAACCCAAAACTGACCTTAAACAATACCTTACTTCTTCAAACAGGTTGTTGTGTCCCTTAAAGAGCTGGGTCTGGCTTCATAGTGCTTCCTGGAAATTACCTGATATAAAAACTTCAAGTTACCCAAGCATTCGCAGGTGTGGAGGGATCTTGGAGCACTCAGGCACAATGGTGTCTTATGACCAAGCTTTACACACTAATGATAGGTCACAACATTATTCCCTGAAGAGGTTGAAGAAAAGTCTGAATGCCTCTTGATCCCTCTACTAGCACTTCCAGCATCTGGCCGCTTCCCACTCTTTTTACCAGAATCTTCTTCACCATCTCCGGGGACCATAAGAAGGTCATCCACCTCAAACCCTCCTGTTAGAATAGATTCAGTGTGAAAGGCTCACCTCAACACATCATAAAAGGTTGTTAGGTTGATCTCTTACACCTTCTAATACAGCTCAAGATGAAGCCCGAGCTTGAAATGCTGAGGTTTCATAGAATCATTTCCTACATACCCCAGTTCAAACAGATCCAGGTTTGAGAAACGACGATATAATTCCAACACCAAACCAACACCTTGATAAAGAGTACATAAATACATCCTCTTCATTATCTTTTTCACCTCCGAGAAGTGATATTGAATGAACGAAGACTTGAAAATCTCCCAGGAAAGATCCTTCTAAGACTTTCCGCAAGAAAATGACTTCCACTATTTCTAGGTAGGGCCTTTGAGCATGAAGGTTGAAAACTTTACCTTCAATGTATCAGGAAGCTCAGGGAAATTGATGTCCCTTTCGATCCTCCACAGTCACTCCTCTACCTCAAGAGGATCCTATTGACTAAAGAGAAGAGGAGGGTTTAACATCTGAAACTCAAGGACATAATTGATGGGTTGATCAACTAGAGCATTCACTAAAGATGCACCAGTTGAATCTGCACATTGGGTGTTCATCAAACCTTTATGGGGTCGGGTACTAAAGAATAGGGGAAACATGGAAAATGATTAAAACCAATTTTGAAAAATGAATCATTCACATAAAAATCACAAAATAAACACCACTCTCAAAAATAAAAGAGACCCAGCACACCACCACAATCTATCAAAACATAAAATTTCCCATAAAACACTTTCGAAGAGAAAACAAGGTTTATATATTTCCACACCCACCAATGGTATCCCATTGGCCTCACCCAAGCACATTCTCATGCCATACTAGGCAACCAATCATTCTATCGTAAATTTCATTGCATGTGGCCACTCACGGAGACACCAAAGGTAAAACATTTAACCCATCATTCCTTTTCAATTCCCACAATACTCTTTTCAAAAACCTCTATTCACAAAAATTTGAAATCCCATCCAAATATGCCAAAACCCTTTTTAAAGAAAAATCCATTTACTAGATTCACCCATCAAATCAAAAACATTTCATCTATTTAAAAAACTTTAGAATTATTTATGAAAATTTACCAACCACCTAAGCAAAACGATTTTCATTTTACCTCATAAAATTCATTTCCCAAAATTCTAATTTTACACTTACCAAAACAGGGTCATTTCCATTTTTAAATTCAGTTTTTTACAACCACAAAACAAAGATTTCCAGAACGACATTTAGAATTAAATAAGAACTAAATTATTTGAAAGAGGGAAACTAGTGTTGATGGGTGACTCGGTCATATGGTTGGTTGACATACGCCTGTCACTCCACCATGACGGAGAGTTTTCTAGTGTAACTTCCCCAACTCTACAGAGCTTTACAGGACTTGAAATATCATGGAACCTACTACTCAACTCCATTTTTTTTCAAATATAGAATAATCTTAAAGAAATGAAAACACCGATCATCCGAACATCCCATGGTAACCTGAGGTTCGGAACAAGCAAGAGTTCACGATGCTCTTCCCGTACCTACACATCAAGATCAAAAATCCTACTCCTTCTACCATGAAAAACCGAAATAATGATGGTTTCTCTAAAAGAAAGGTCCTAAAATGAGATGATCTTCTCTAATACCATTATGTCACAAACCAAACTAGGTTAACCCTATACCGATCACCCGATATGACCAACGACATAGCCCAAGTGGCTTTCCTGATCCTCTTGAGATGGCGACAAGCGCCAAGGGAATCACTAGGGTACAACTAGGGAACGATTTATCCAAAATAAATATACAAGGATGATAGAACAAAATAAAAGAACAAATCTATCTCAAACTGATTTTCAATACATAAATCATTTACATTTACCAAAGAAAGATACAAAAAAACAAATAATAAAGAAAACTAAAACACCCAAGATGAACCCGACCCAAACAGAACCTCCATGTTACCCCGAGGGTCACTCTCTAACAAAACACTCCCAATTTCCTGAGGAAATATAACCAGAGCTAGAACCTATAGAAGAACCTAATAATATAAAACACTATACGAATGAGTATTAAAACTCAGTAGGTAGGCTGGACTAATTCTATTTCCAATGAATATTCTTTAAATAAGGAAAAATTATTTTTAGGTTTGAAATGAAAACTATAAAAATTATTTTTCAATACTTTAAATTTCAAAATAAACAAATCACAAACCAAGTTCCTCTTATTTTAAAACAAGGCACATTAATGGAGGAAAATTAAGTTCATAGAGGAGAAGGATAAAGGGATCCAAATAAAAAACCTACATTTTCATGAAAAATCTTTCAAAAAATTATTGAAACCTTTTAATAAAAAATCAATTCATTATTTAACAAGAGGACTCCAAAACCAATAATAATGGAGGAAGTCTCACAATGAGGGAAATGGATAATGAGTCTAGTATCGGTTCATCATGGGAATACATAGGAACTCATAGGAAACCTAAAACATACTATATGTGTGACTCATCCCTAAGTAATGACCTATCTGATAACATCATAACTCCCTAATGCCCAACTGTAGCCTTATCTGTCTTGGTTGAGGGGCCTAATCCCATAGTAATAAAGATGATTATCCACCTGTTATGGGCCACTAGCTAGTACAATAACCTAGACTAGTGAAGAAAACGTTCTCAGTAAACCTTTTCTCTATGCTAGGTTCCCATTCTATGTTCATAAGGGGTGTGCTAATCAAATCAAACAACAAGTCTAGTATATATATAAAACCACACATCACCATAGAGGCACCACGCTGACCTCCTCAAAGAGCATCATATGCCTTAGAAAAATATTACATGGGTGGAGTCTCATGCTGAGGATACCCCCACTCATTCATCATCCAATAGGAAATGGATCCCTCCAAAATTGGGTTTTCCAAATTGAGCAATTTAAGATTCCAAGCGGGCCTTCCATTATTTTCATAAAAACAACTCAATTTTTAAACACCACACACAACCCCTTTTCATAGACACAACCATAATCATGAAACAAATCACATTTTCAAGGCCAAATGGGATAAACCTTAACCATTCTATATGAAAACCCATTAAAAACTCAATTCACCATTTTAAACATGAACAACCATGTTCATAAAAGCCCAAACCATTCCATTATAAATCACAATTCAATTCAAAAGGTCCAATCGAGCCATTTTCAAAGCACATGGCATGTAAAAACCCTTAAAACCATTCCAAACCATCACAAATCAAGTGATCTCATACATTACAATTAATATAACAATATTAAATTCTTATTTAATAATTAATTTTGTTGCATAAATCAAGAAATCAATGTTAACTTAATTTAAGGGAATATGAAATGGGGTTCCTACCTCAAAGATGGATAAACTTCAAGAAATACAGAGTGAAACTTCATTAGCACCACTATATCACTCAATTAAGAATTAAACCAACCTAAAACAACAAGATCAAACAAAAACATTTAAGAATTAAACCCTATATTAGGAACCCTGTCCATAGGAGAAGAGGGAACCCAAGAAAAGGGGAAGAAAAATATAGAAGATAGGGATAAAACAAGAGAGAAAGGACTTACACTATGATCCCATGAAGAATTGACATAAAAAGAACCCAAAAATAGAGATTCGAAGGAGAAAATAGAGGAGGAGGAGGTGACTAAAGTGGAAAAACATGAGTGGGTAAGGAAGAGGGATTTTGGGTTAAAAACGCATGGGGAAATGGGAAAATCCCATTTTTTCAAAAATTGGGCACACTATATGGTCTGTCAAACCATGAAGTAACTATGTGATTGCTATTGCCAAGGGTTGAAAACCTACACATTTACCTTCTACTAACTACACGACTATATAGAGGCCATGCGGTAGGTTCTGTTCAAACCCAACATGCTGCAAGATTACTCCTAACCTACTGCATGGCCATGTGCTAACTATGCCCAGAAACCTTTCATTCCAAAAACCTTATGTTTTCACTAAGAAATCTCAACAAAACCAAGGATAAACCATAGGAAAAAACTTAGTCAAGGAATAAACCTAAAATACCAACACCCGTCACACCTAGAATCCTTGAAAAAAGGCTGAAAACTGAACAGAAATAGAACCAAGGATGAGTTTTTAAAATCTGAGTGTGACAATTCCCCCCCCCCCATAAAAAATTCCACCCACGAAAAGCTCATCCAAGGATTAGACAGGAATCAGAACCACATCAACCAGCTAAAACCTCCAAAGAATGATACATGAAATAGATACCACACCATCTTCAAAAAAACAAGATTTAACAAGGACTCAAGAGACCAGAATAAAATACTTGTTATGTTCCACCCACCCCCAAGGTTTAAAAACCTCAATTTGATCGATCCATAAAGACACCAAACTCTCTCGACATGAAAACCATCCTCAAGTGAATAACGCCTCAAACATCCACAAGTATGACCCAAACCGACCACTAAAACAACCAGTGAACATACGACTTCAAACCAAACCATGGAGAGCGCTACCACAACCCTAAAATTTGTTTGAGAGAGACATTTGGGACTAGGAATTCCCGAAATACACCACCTAATTCCATGTCAAACGTCTAAGAAAACCAAGGTATGATTACATGGATACCTGAATAAACTCCCCACCATTAGAAATGGGCTTAAACATATTCACTCCTAAGGAAAATATAACGAGACCCATGATGATTTTCCCCACCATAAGGTTTGACGTGATTTCAATGAATCAGAAAACTATCCTGCACCAACCCAAAAACTCCCACCTCAAGGGGAGGGGAGTTATGAACCATATATTGTTCCATCAACACAATGACAGACAGACACCTACTACTCAACCAACCTGGTTAAACACCAACAAAACCAACTCAACATGCATAAAAAAGATGAAAAGGGCATAAAAAAGAGGCATGAACTCAAATGGACACAACAACTGAGATCTTATGAAAAAAGCGAGTATGTAGGAGGTTTTAGCTACCTCCACTTCCCATACAGAGAATGGATCTTCAACATAATCCATTTCACAATGCTGGGATTCCCCAGACTACACACTAGCTTCACTCCGAGACCTATGATTGGAGCACTAATGGACGAATCATCTCTTACCTTGCATCTGGGCTTCAAAAACCCATGAACTGAACACACATGCAAAACATCAAGGACAAAAAAATCCAGTGGAATAAAATTTCACAATTATTCGATTAAAAGAATCCATATAATAGAGAGAAAAAGGACCATTATAGAATACCACCAGACACAACTATTACAACAACGAACATTACAATAAGAGAAACCCAAAACTGACCCCAAAAAATTCCCTAATACTAAAAATGGGATGGGGTGTCCCTTGAGGAGATGGTTCTGGCTTCACAGTGCTTCCTAGAAACTACTTATCCAAAACACTTCAAGTGGCCCAAGAATCCACAGGTGTGGAGGGATCTTGGGGTACTCAGGAAGAATGGTTTCTTATGACCAAGATTTCCACAGTAATGAATGGTCACAAAATTACACCCTAAATATGTTGACAAAAAGACTGAAGGCCTCTTGATCCCTCTACCAGCACTGCTAGCTTCCATACACTCCCCACTCTTCGTACTGAAATCTTATTCTCCATCTTCAGGGACCAGAGAAAGGTCATCCACCTCAAACCCTCCTACTAGATCTGCTTTAGTATGAAAGGATCACCTCACCACATTGAAGAAGGCAGTTAGATTGAGTTCTTCCACATTAAACTGCAGCTTAGGTTGAAGCCCAAGCTCAAAATTTTGAGCTTTTACTTGATCATTTCCAATATACCCTACTTCATATGTTCCTATGTTTGATAAACGACGGTATAATTCCAACACTGAACCAAAACCTTGATTAATAACACATAAATCCATCCTATTCCTTATCTTCACCACCTTCGAGAAGTTCCATTGGATGAACAAAGACTTTAAAAGCTCACAAGAAAGATCATTCCAAGACTTTCCTTGAGACAATGGCATCCACAATTTCTAGGTTGGACATTCGAGCATAAAGGTTGCAAACTTTACCTTCAATATCTCAGGGATCTCAAAGAAATTTAATTCCCTCTCAATCCTCTCCATACACTCCTCTACCTCAATAGGATCCACTTGACCGAAGAATAGAGGAGGGTTTAACTTCTGTAACTCAAGGACATAATCGATGGATTGATCAACTCGCGTGTTTACTACATATGCAACACCATAATATACACATTGGGTGTTCATCAAACCTTCATGGGGGTGGGCACTAAGAAACAAGGGAAACATAGAACTTGATGAAAACCAATTATACAACATGAATCAATCACAGCTTAAATCAAAAAAGAAACACAAGTACCAAAAATAAAAGAGACACGACACACCACCACAAGCTATCAAAACACAAAATTTCCCATAAAACACTTTTGAAGAGAAAACAAGATTGGATGAATTCCACACCCCCAAAGGTGTCCCATGTGCCTCACCCATGCACATTTTCATTCCATATTGGCCACCCAACCATTCTCTCATAAATTTCCATGCATGTGGACACTCACAGACACACCAAAGGTAAACATTTAAATCTCCATTCCTTTTCAAATCCCACTGTACTCTTTTCAAAAATTACTATTCGCTAAAATTTGAAATACCATTCAAATATTTCAAAACCATTTTCAAATAAACAATAAACATTTTATCAAAATCCATTTCCATACTTTACACATCAAATAAAAAACATTTCATCCATTTCAAAAAATTTAGAATGTTTTTTGAAAATTTACTAACCACCTAATTAAAATAATTTTCTTTTTACATCAAAATAATTATTTCACAAAAAAATAAATTTTCCACTTACTAAAACAGGGTCATTTACATTTTAAAATTCAGATTTTAACAACCCCAAAACAAATATTTTCATAAATATTTTTAGAATTACAGAAGACCCAAATGATTCACAAGATGGAAACTACAGTCGATGGGTGAATCAATCATATGGTTGGAAGCCAAACGCCATCCAATCAACCATTACAGAGATTACTCCAGGCTAATTTTCATGGCTTCACATGTCTTTCCTATCCCTGCGAGCTCATGGAGTCCACTACACAACTCCATTTTTAATTTCCAATACAAAACAATCCACAAGAACCAAAAAACCCAATCACCCAGACATCTTATAGTAACCCCAGGTTTGGAATGAGAAAGAGTTTGTAACGCTCTTCACACACCTACACATGAACCCTAAAAATCCTAATTCTTATACCATGAAAACCCCAAATAATAATGGGCACTATAAAATTAAGGTCCTAAAAAGAGATGACCTTCTCTAATACCATTTTTTGACGAACCAACCTAGGTCAACCCTAAACTGGTCTCTCGAGCCAGCCTGTGATATGGCCCGAGAGGAGTTCCCAATCCTCCCGGGATGGTAACATGCACCAAGGGAATCACTAGAGTACAACCAAAAAATGATTTCATCCAAATAAACATGAAAGTACAATATAAAAAAATAAAAGAACAAATCCATCTCAAACTGATTTCTAAAACATAAATCATTTACATTTACCAAAGAAAGATACAAAAAAACAAAAGAATAAACAAAACCAAAACATCCAAGATGAAAATAACCCAAAAAGATCCTCCATGTGACACCAAGGGTCACTCGCAAATCAAACATCCACTATCACCTAAGTCAACTGAACTATAGTTGGAACCCATAGGAGAACATAAAAATAGAAAAAATCTATAGGCATGATTATTAAAACTCAGTAGGTTGGCTCGACTAGCTCTATTCCCAATGCATATCCTTTAAACAAAGAAACAATGATTTTCAGGTTTGAGATAAAAACTATAAAAATCATTTTTCGATAATTTATATTTCAAAATAAACAAACCACAACCCATCACCCTCTAATTTTTAAACAAGGCATGTTCATGTAGGAAAATTAAGTTCATAGGGGAGAAGGATAAACATATCCAAATAAGAAGCCTCAATTTTTGTGAAAATTCATTCAATTTTTTTTCTTGAACCCCTTTAACAAAAACATCAATTCATTATTTACCAAGAGGATTCTAAAACCAAGAATAAGGGGGGGTCTCACAATAAGGAAAATGGCTAATGAGTCTAGTGTCAGTTCATCATGGGAATACCTAGGAACTCAGAGGAAGATGAGAATAAACTATACATGTGACTCATCCATAAGGAATGACCCATATGATAACATCATAATGCCCTAATTTTCAACCTTCTCTCTTCTTGACATGGTCTAGGGGCCCAATCACATAGCAATAAACTTGAATATCTACCTACTATGGGACACTAGCCAGTACAGTAACCTATACTAGTGCAGAAAATTTTCTCAGTAAACCTCTTATCTATGTTAGGTTACCATGCTATGTTCGTAAGGTGGTGTTGCAATCATAGAAAACAAAAAGTCTCATATATATATACAACCACACATCACCACAGTGCCACAACCCAACCTTCTCAAGGAGAATTTATGCCTTTAAAAAATATTACACGGGCGAAGTCCCATGCAGAGTACACCCCCACCCATTCATCATCCATTAGGCATTGAATCCCCCCAAAAAGGGGTTTTCAAAAAATAACCAATTTAAGAGGCTAAAATGGACTTCCATTATTTTAATAAAAGAAAATCATTTCTGAAAAACCACAATCAACCCCATTTCATATATCAAACCACCATCTCGAAACAAAGCACATTTTCAAGACCAAAGGGGATTAAAAATAATTATTTTATAAAAAAACCTTTAAATATTCAATTAAATATTTTAAGCATCAATAACCATGTTCATAAAATCCTAGATCATGCCACTATAAATCATTATCCAATTTAAAAGGGCTAACTAAACCATTTTCAAAGCACATGGCATCTAAAACCCCTTCCAACAATTCCAAACCATCACAAATAGAGATATATCATACATTGAAATTAATCTAACAACATTAAATCCTTATTTAACAATTAAGGAGGGTGAAAAAAAATCAAGAAATCAAAGTAAACCTGATTTAAGGGCATATTCAATGGGTTTCCTTCCTCAAAGATAGAGAAACTTCTGGAAATCCAGATCAAAACTTCATTCGCACTACCAATGCACCCAAGGAAGACTTAATCCAACATAAAACAATAATATTGAACAAAAAAAATTAAGAATATAACCCTAAATTTGGAACCCTTTCCATAGGGGAAGAGGTATCCCAAGAAAAGAGGAAGAAAAACCTAGAAGAGAGAAAGAAACCAAGAGATAAAGGAATTACATGATGATCCCTTGAATAATCGGCTTAAAATGAAAAAAAATAGAGATCTAAAAGATCCAAGGGAAGAGGAAGATACACTTAGGGTAGAAAAATCTTAGTGGTTATGGAAGATGGATTTTTGGGTTAAAAACACACTGGGGAAAAATAAGAAAATACCATTTTTTCCAAAAATAGGCATGCTGCACTATTAGTCTACATGGTCTATCAAACCAAGCAGTAACCATGTAGTCACTACTATCAATGGGTGAAAAGCTGTAGGGGTACCTACTACTAACCACACGGCCGTACGGAGGCTGTGTGGTAGGTTCTGTCTAAACCCAAACTGCCGCATAATTACTCCTCATTTGTTGCATGACCATGTGCTAACCATGCATAGGGCCTTTTCATGAAAAAAACATTATTTTTTCACCAATAACTCCTAATCAAACCAGGGATAGACTATATGGAAAAACATAGACAAGGAAGACACCTAAAATCCCAACACCCATCACATCTAGAACCAGAGAAAAATTCTAGAAACCAAACCAAACTGGAACCAGTGATGAGTTTCCCAAACCCAAGTGTGACAGTTAGAATCATTCAGCATCATATTAGGGAATATCAAAGCTAGAAAAAAAGTTATACTGATAACTATCGGCATGATCTAGAATTTGAAGTTAGTGAAAAGGTGTTTCTATGAATCACTCTATAGAAGAAGGTTATGATATTTAGGAATAAATGGAAGATAATACCTAGTTATATCGGTCTATTTTAGATTATTTGTCATATTGGGATGAAATACTATCACTTGTAACTTCCTCCAAATCTCTCTCAAGTCCATGATGTGTGCCATGTATCTCTCCTAGGGAATTACACACATGACCCTTTACATGTACTAAACTTAGAGGTCAATACAATTAAGTAGGATTTTTCTTTCAAGGAGAAACCAATTGAAATTCTTGATCATTAGAGAATGTTCTACAAACCAGAACCACCCACCTGGTCACAATTTTTAGAGAAATAACCAATTAGAGAAAGATACTTGGGAACATGAGGATATGATGAAGCATAAGTATCCTCATTTGTTTTTTATCCGAGTGAAAAATTTTGTGGGTGAAAATGATTTTAAGTGGGGTATAATGTAACACCACTATTTTTCATGAGCCTTTTTTTCTCAAATAAATTAAATTTTCATTTATGTCTTGTAATGCACTAAGTCAAAAAAAATTACATGAAAGCAAATTGAAATAAGTTAAATGGAATATCAAATCAATGTATATTACATGGAATATTTACATGGAAAACATTACACGCAACATCAACTTGGTGTGTGTTACACGTAACACTGACTTAACATACATTACATGCAACACATATGTCTCTATGGAACACCATCTTACTGTTATAATTATTTAAATGAGATAATTATAACCTAGCCATTAAAAATAGTTATAATAATAATAATAAATAAATTTAAAATATTTTTTATAATTTATTTATATAAATAAAACATATTCATAATGAAAGTCATAATTTTTGTGAAGTCCTTATATGTTTAAAAATATAATTTTCTCAAATGAACTACTTTTAATGTTCATTTGTGAAAAAATAATAAAATTAATTTTAGGAACATTTAGAAATTTAATTTGATAAAATAATCTTCATTATTTAGTTTATAATTTTAAAATTATATTAGGTTGAATTTAAGGGATTTTTCTAAGAAACATCATTTTTGGATGAATAGTGAAAAATACCAGATTTTAATTCAAAACTGCATTTTCATCTAAGTTATTTATAAAGTTAAATTATATTTTAATTTTGTTTCACAGTTTAATTAGATAATATTTTTACCAATAAAACCAAATTTTTCATTGGAATCTATTTCACTTTTAAATTGAAAATAAAAATATAGAAAACTTTTGATCGTTTTTATTTTAAAAACCCACAGTGTTGTCATGTTAGTGGGATTATTTTTAAATTAATTTCTTCCAGTTATTTGATTATAATTTTTAAAAATGGATTACATATTTGAAATTATAATAATTTATAATTTATAATCAGTTCAACTTATTTTTTGACAAAAAATATTAGTGAAAGTGATTAAAATTAATTACAACAATTGAGGTTAAATTTAGCTTAATAAGGGACTAAACCATATATTTAAGATCCAAAATGACCTCGAAAATTTTAAAAAACCCATTTAATTTCCATAAATATTCCATGAACCATAAATTATTTTATTATGTTGTTTTTTATGACTTTTTTAGGTAAAAAAATGGGTACACCTAACTTGTTTTCAAAAATGCCAAGTGTGTCCTTTCCCTTCCCTATAAAATCCCACCACATGTCCCTCTTCTTCACACCTATCAAAACCCTTATGTTTGGAAAATATCTTCCCAATAAACTTTCCAACATACCTCCCTTACTCATAGAAGTATCACCTTGGATAAAAATCATCCCAAGGAATCAATTTGGCACAAACCAAAAGGAGTTACCTGATTAAGAGGTAACATCTTCTCTCAAGATCCTTTCTTTTATTTTAATTATACACCCCTAAACACTTTTTATTCTATTATTTTTTTTAAAACAGAATAATAATTACAATATTATGTTTCTATGTTAATATTTAAACCTAAAATTACACACACCTTCATCTAATGGGTAACGAACATACTGTTTACATGTACGACAAACTACCACCTCACAAAACGATGATTGTTCTTTTTTTCTTTACCAACTCTCATGGTGGAAATTATGATGGAAAATATATTTATATATGTAATATATTATATTTATTATATATTTAATCTTAATTATACATTTTATACCAAATTTATTTTTTTAATTTCTATTTTGTGTAAATACAACAATTTTGTTGGAGGAAGTGTGGACTACCGCCCCCTCAAAGAGACATGATTCATTCACATACTACATGGAATTTATTAAGGATGAGTTTAGTGAAATTATATGATATATATAAAATTATAATTATAATTTAATTATATTATATACATATATACATATATTTCATTTTCTTTCTTTCTTTCTTTCAATACAACAAAAAAAAGAAACAACGTTCATACGTGTGTATGACTTACCGTCTCCATGAATGGTGTATTCCATTTTACACTTATATATTATATAGATTATTATTAATTCAAAGATAATTAATATAAATTATATTTATATCATTTTAAACTTTTTTTAATAATTATATAAGTATAATTACTGAAGATATAACAAATTAAGACACATGCGAACAACAAAGGGAGATATTAACCAAATTGAAACCTTGAAATAGGATTGTTAATAAGAGGGTAATATAAGGTCATAATAAAAAAAATATGGTATTATATATATAATAATATGGTTTTTTAAAAGATATATAATACATTTATATTTATTATACCGGTGGTTTTAATGAGTATGATAAGATTTAAGTCACAAGGTAAGAGAATTTCATCCCACTTTTATTTCTGTAAGATACATGCCTTAATCACCAGTAACTTATTTTGTATAGTGTATGTGATTAACATGAATTTATTATATTTATATTATAATTAAAATTATGGGTATTCAAATATCCATTTTATGATCTTTATTTTATGGGGTTTATGTTTTAAAAGTTACCAAATCAGAAAGACAGTTTTCTCTCAATTTTCCTTCTTTAAGACACATGTTTTATTACACATCTACATTTTTTTCAAAGTGTATATACTTTCATTTGAAATGTTATATAATGAATCTAATTATTTTTATGATATTTTTTGCTTCATTTAATTCCCTTTTCTTACATGTAGAGCATGATCCCAATTTACCAAGTGATAAGAGTTTATTGAAACAATCTCATTGATTATTAGGATTGTTTATGATTATACTTTAATTAATTAAATATCATAATACATATCTCAAGAACACTATTGAAATTTATTATACTCTAGTTATTAAAGTTAACCTCGTGTATTAGTACCATTTTCCACTCTTTGGTACTTAATATAATGTTTTTACATAAAATCTGATTGTCTCTCTCTTCAGTCAGAAACCTATTGTATTCAAAAACCATGTTTTCAAAAACCATGTTTTCAAAAATGCTTTCAAAATATATTTGAAGACCATTTTCAAAGAAAAAGGATTTTAAAAACGTTTTATTATTTTCAATTATTCCTTTATAAGTTTTCAAATCTATTTTTAAAGAAAAATGTTTTCAAGAGGTTTTATGATTTAAAAAGTGTTTTGAATGCAGAAAGGATATTTTTGTTAATAAATGTTTTTAAAAATATCCTTTAAAAATTATTTCCAATATAAGATAACATTTTTTTATGTTAATCATGCATTTTTGTGGAAATTATTCAATGTTTCCATTCATATTATTTCCCTGAATTTATTATGTTTTTATGGCATGATATTTATGAATCCCATTTCTCTTTCATGCATTATATGCTTTTAAAACATACTTCTCTTCATGAGTTATGTTTATGATGAATTGATTATGAAACTTGTATTTTTCCACATTTTATGATATGATTACATGTTTATAATACCCATTTTATTTCATTGGTTGTGACATGATTATTTATGATCTTATGGAATAAGTATATATGATTTTTTTAAGAGATGGGTGGGATCTATATCTCCCTATAATGAATTAGGTAAAGATTTATATCTCATGAGATAAACTAAGATGATCTTGGGAATGAACCTTGACTACTAAGATGGCCATGGGAGTGAACCATGACTACCAAGATGGTATGAGGAGTTGACTATTGCTACTAATATAGCCATGAGAGTGAACCATGACTACCAAGATGGTATGGGTAGTGGACCGATACTACTGATATGGTCTTGTAAGATATTGGATATAATATTATACACATATGTATTTTCTACAATTTCATATTTTCTTCCTATGTTATACTTTCTTGGATTATGTTATTTATTTCCTGATGATTCATGTCTTATGAACTGCTAGGTTTTATACCATGATTCATGTTTGTGAACTTTGATATGCATGGTATGATCTTATATTTTGATGATAATGTTCTCATACCCTTATAATCATGATTATGCTTATGTATATCCCTTGTTTACCCTTGTTGAGCATCTGAGCTCACCCCTTTTTATATTTCCTTCCTATAGGTTATAGAGATATGTATTAGGTTTTATGTGTATAATAAGGGTTGTTGTTAAGAGGAACATAGTGGGATATAACATAGATCATTTTTATAGAACTGATTATGTTTCCATGTTTCCAAATTCACTAGACTAATATGGTCTTTAGGCTTTTGTTTATGCAATGTGTTATGTAAAACAAAAAAGTTATGTAATGTTAATGTATGAATAGAGAGGGTCACTATACCTAGACCTTGTGTATGATGACAAGGGTACATAAATATATGTATTCTATCCCATCCCATTATTTCATCAAAAGTTAGGTTTAAAAACACCATTTCCCAACCAAACCCCCGATATCCTCACATATGAAAAACTAAAAAAATCCACTAATCTCTCAACCAAAAGCTATGATACCACTTTTTCGTGATCTACCACTATTGTAACCCCACCTTGGCTAGTAGTGATGTAAATTGTGACCCTAAATCCTACCTCTAATATACCATGGTATGGATAATAGCACCGAGGGTATCTATCATAAATATGAGAGGCATTGCCTTTATAATTCCTAGGAAAATAAAATAGAACAACCACTTAGCGATAATTATAAATATATCAAAATAAAATATATCTCATACCATGTCAATTTATTCATGTAAAAATATATAACTAAATTATGGTCAATAAAATAATTAACTCATAGAATTTTACTATAGTTACATAAACAACAATATCACCAATGTTTGTTATAAAATACTATAAAAACACTTTGGAAAACTATAGAGGGGTGAATACTTTGGAATACTTAGTAGGATAATTCCTCTAAATAAATTAAACATACATGTTAAATAAATGTGTTAGGATAAAAATATGTCAAATTAACTAATTGTATGCTGAAGATAATCAAGGATAACGATTAGGCAAGTAATAAAGTTAGAAGAAAATATATTATCATTGAATCACATAGTCTTAAACTTTAACTGTATCACCTATAACCATCATATGACATCAATAATTCCCTAGTATAAATAAATTATGGTTATATCATATTTATGGAATCATATATGAATATACGGAAAGGTCCAAAAACATATTATGACACTTTTAGCCATCATAATCAATCCACCATATGATCAACCAATAATAATCACATCATCACCCTCACATCATCACAACCATAACCAATTCACAACCAACACCACATCACTATAGCCATAAACACATGATAATAACCACCAAAACACAACAACCACCTCATCAGCACATCCAAGGCCGCATCACAAGCACCACCACATAAAAACATCATCATCTCATTTATGTTTTATATAACTGGGAGACATGAAAATATAGATACAATACATAGACTTAATCCAAAATTTACGAGGATATATGTACATATCATAACATTGAGTCATTATATGTTATAGATAGAAGCACATGTTGTATCATTGATACATTATAACATGTGTATGTATGTATATACTTTAATTTAATCTATTATATCCCATAAATATATATATAAATTCATATAATAAACATAATCCATTAAAACATTAATATATATGTGTGTGTGTGTGTGATAACCTTAAGCCACTACAAACCATATATATATGAACTATTACTTAAGACATTCTATCTCATCAAATTATACAAATAACTAAACTCCGTTATATTCTATTTGTATAGTTCATAAGACCACACAAAAAAACCAAAAAACTATCACAAACAATAATAATCAATGCAAAAAAATTTATCATAAAATAATAAAACTAATAAAATATAGAATAAAATAACCTAAAAATTTCACAATCAAAAAGTAAATTATATAAGAAAACAGAGCGAGTAGGAAACATTATCACCACATCTTGTTCAATATCTTTCATTATTTATCCATTTTTCTTTAATTCAAATACTTGTATCTATATCCAATTATTAATAAAATATTTACATTTAACATATCCTCATATTAGTGTAGTAATTTAATTCATTAAATTACCTCATTATGAATCATATAATCTTTATAAAAATTCATAACTTTATAACATTTCCATTAAATATTTAATTAATTTAACAAAACAACATAATCATGAATAATAATGATGAAACCATAACCTGATAATTTAAACCCACATAAAACATTCCCAATAAAAAATAACTAAATACCAACACTGACCCAACTTCTAAAACTTAACCAAAACCTTCCATCACTCCCAACATTAGGATATAACCAACTCTATCAACAACAAACCCATATAACCTCTTAACTACCTTAGAAACCTTAAAATAAAATAAAACATATGGAATCACCCAAGGAAGGAACCCATAACCCATCTACTATCCCCCAAACTTATAACCATCCAACCCAAAAACCAACATCATAATTCTAAGAAAGGGGAAATAATTTCATGTTAGAGAATACTCTCAATGGAATCGAAACAACACACCCTTTCAAACTTAATGATTATAACCATCCCTAGAAAAAATAAAATTTTGGAACATAAAGTAAATAACTAACACTTTAATCATAAAAAAGACCCTAAATTTATCTCTAGATGAAATCCATTAACAATACAATATACCCATTCAACTAATGTAACACTCCAAAATCTATAGGCACCTAGTCTAGAGTACTTCAATCATTTCAATATTAATTAATATTTAATTCTAGGTTTCTTTTTTTACCATCATATTAACATTATTAAATTAATTCCCATTTAAATATCAATATGTTATCAACATAACATGGAAATAACATATATATTACTAAATTTCATAATAACATGGAATAATGATGAATTAATAAAACATCTATTCAAATTAATTTTTTTAGGTAATCCTCCAAAATTAATTATGCATAATGTTATAAAAATAATCATAGAATATTTCTTATAATATTATCAATAAATATACAACATGTTGAGTAAAACAACAAACATAGTCTTATTTTCATATTCGGTTTATAATAAAATTTGTACATTTTTTTCACTTCTAAAAGAAGCCGTAATATAATAATATTATTCTGAAGTATAATTTAAATAAAAAAATAAGAAAAACCATGCAAAAATACTATTGAAAAAACATAAATGGGGAATAAATTAAATGAAATAAAAAACATAACATATAATATCCCCTTCCCCCTATAATAAACCTGAAACTACATGCCTAAGGAAAGATAGTTATAATAAAAATAAAAATAAACATTCAATAACTACTTCCCCTATACCTAACCCAAAACACGAAGTATGTGGGTAGAATATGAAATTACCATATCAGGGAGGATTATCAAAACTAGGAAAAAGGGTAGGTTATTAGATGTTTGAGTTTTATAATAATAGATTCATGACATATAGGATTTAATGGAAGGATTCTGATCAAAGGAATACTAGTAACCAAAGAGGTGGTTTATAAAAGACCAATAAAGGGTTCCAATGGTTAGATTTGAAGGGGATAATAACAAGAAGGATTGAAGATCAAAAAGTGTGACATATAATATTACACATCATGATAGGGAAACATAATATTCTAGAAGATATAATAAAAACATAAAAACCCCTTACCTCAATAGAGGTATGCAATTATACATTTAGAGTGATAAAGATAAGAACTAATGAATTGAGGATAAGATTCAACCAACATGATTCATATAAATCAATATTAAACAATCCATAAATACAAAAATATATTCAATAATGAAACCATTATTATAATAGTAACAGTAAAGAATAATGGAAAATATATGAGAAGGTGACCTCATATCACAGAGGAAAAACATCAATTATAAGGATTCAATAATAATGAAAAAGGCATCTCAATATCACCACATAGAACCTCAAGGTCACCTAAGTCTCTATGGAAACAATAATGGTCAAAGAAGTGGGAGAATACACTTAAAATTTATAATAATTTTTTTATGAAATAAATATTGGCATGATTCACAACATTATGGTGTAATGGGGTTGTTAAAAACAAGTCTCCAAGGATTATAATAGGATCCCCCCACTTCTCCTCGTTTTGAAAATATGAAAATCTATTAAATTTTATATAAATGGGTGAGGTCATGAAATAATTTATTTTATAATTCTATTATAAAAAATTCCAAGAGTAGAATGGCACAGACCTCTTTCACATCCTCCCACCTGATAGATTTGTAGAAAAACTAGGGAGCAAAAAACCCCCACAACATAATGATCCTAAATAGGAATAACCTAAGGATTCATGGTGAATCATATACTATCATGGTTTAACCTATATTATTTGTGGTTAACCCAAAGTCTCACATAATATTAATCCAATAAATCTATGCGATTACCAACTCTTAATGGTGTAATGAAAGAACTAGGACACATATCATTCCACAAATCCCATTGTCACTAGTGTGACTAGGAATGAGGGATAAAAAACCATCCAAAACTCTCAACTCTCTCTACAAAAAACAACCAACACTATTAGACACCCACAATAAACAAAAAATGAAAAGTTAAGAGTATAATAAATTATAGGACTATACACCACATTTTTTATCATTAGTGTGGAACTATAAATTACATTGACATTTAGAATAGGTTTAAAAATTAGGATCATGTACATCAAGCTATTAGAGATTACATGGATTTTAAAATTTGTTTAAAGAGACTTGAACCTATGTGTCCAGCTACTAATCAATGTGTCATGATTCACCTAATACCATCTATATTTTAATTTCATTGAAATTAATAATGATTTTATACTTTATATTTGATTGTTCAATTATAAAAAAAAATCATGGGTTTCTTAAAAGTTAAATCTAGATTCTTTTGAAATTTTACTATGTAATTTTTTGTTTTCAGTTTCTTAAAAAATGGATCTTATCAAATTACTATAAGGAGTAGGGATCTTATGATTCTCAAAATGATTCTTCTATTTTTTATAGTCTGAATTTTGAGAATCATTATAAAAATAAAATTAATTCTTCCTGAACATAACATGCCTAGAAATATAAATTCTCTTATTATGAAATACAAATTTTAACCCTTTATGTCACTCACTATATCCTAGAAAATTTCACATTGAGTAATACAATTGATGCTTCAGTTTATTATAAGGTGTCAATAATTGGTAATAGGCACCACCAAAAGGTCTCAAGTTATTATAATTTGTAAATATAAGAAAAATACATTGATATTGTTATTTTTCTTAATGAAATTGTGTAATTGGATTATTAATTATTCATATAGCAGTGTGAAGTGATTCCCACTAAAAAGAAATATTCATGTTGGATTGAGCAAGAATAGTGTGTCCTATTTCTACAAGATAAAGATATATTCTCTTATTTCTACCATTTTTACTGAGATATATAGGTAATAATTTTTAAAATATTTACCACATTCCCAAAAAACTTTATTAAATGCCTAATATTATCTATTTCAATTACTTATGTGTGTTCTAATTTTCCTCTTAGATTAATTTTCAATAAAATTTTAGATTTAGTAAAAGACCTAGATACATCACCTTTTTTAAATGTAAACATCAATTTATATAAACTATAATCATCCTACAAATGTCTATAATACCAATAAACCAGATTATGAAGCCCCCCCAAGTCAAATTGAATCAGCCTAATATGACGTCTACCATGTGATTAATATGTAGTATATTGAAAATCATGTGAATTTCCAAATGGAAATCCCTCATAAAAGAAAATAATTTTATTTTATTTCACCTTAATATTGTGAAGATTAAATACCTAAGATATAAATCTATCAAAATAATTCCCTATAGTTATATTCAAAGTATCACATATTGAATTGTTTTAAAAAAAGTACTAGTACCGGTATGTTGTGTTTTATTTTTTATATTATACTTCGTAAACTTTCCACCAAGTTTATAAAGGCCTCCTTAAAGATTTAATATTATCCTAATAAAAATGATGATATTTTTCCTTCATATAACAAAAATAAAAATAAAATATGGCAATAAGTTTATTATCTTGAGTAATTTTAGGGATGCTTATGATATTTTTTTAAATCTTAGGAATGTGAAGAATAATTTTCATAGGGAGTTCAAAGTAAATTCCTAAAATAATTTTAGTTCCCACATTCTTGATAAGAATAATTTCACCACTATTAATAATCACTTTTATTTTACCTTTAAGATCCTTGAATTTTCAATGTTTAACTTCATTGTTTTTTATACGATCTGATTCTATATTATCCATGTACCAACTAGAATCTTCTAAAAATTATGGAGTACATGTGAGATACCCATATGTTAAGTCTACCTCCTAATTTCTTATTAATTTCATTTTATTTACCATTTATGGATTTCCATATTATAAAAATAACACAATAGAAGTATGACCTCTAATTAAGAAAACCATACATGTTGGGTGGGGGTGAATTTCTAGTACTTATTCCTCTATGAAATATTCCTTGAGATATATGAAATAAATCTTCTTTATTAGCACAAAAAATACATCTTTCACATTTTATTGATAAACTATTTATAAAATATTGATAAAGATATGCATTTTACATTGAACTATGAAAATTAATAAAGGTTTTGAGTTATTATCAAGAATATTCAAAGTAATGATGCATGAATATCAATACACATCAAATATGATCAATAATTTAGTTGAAACATAATCATATTATACTCTCAATTTAGACAAAGTGATTTGTGGCTTATCATGGGGCCACATTAAAAAAAATTATAAAACCTAGAATGCAACCAAGTGGGTGACCAGAGCCATCTCCCAAGGATTTTAGCCTAGGAGAATTCACTATTCTGACACATATATTTGTTTTTGGTTGTTTTATTTATTTTGAAAATATTAAACAGATAGATTTTTGTGATTTTTATTTTCTAAATTTAAAATAAAATAAAATCACGTAAATTATTTAAAGTTATTGTGATAATATAGGGAGTTTTAGGGTGAATTCTAGTGGGTTTTATAATTATGTATAAGTGTTCCAAATCACCCAATTTAGTGAGAATATCCAATACCATGTATCTACTCATCCTATAATATCATCTTTGGTATAAAATCACCATTCCACTAAAAGGGATCCCCAAAAAAGACCAACAATCACATATGTTATCCTTGGTGAATGGGAAAGAACATTATTTGACTAAGTGAATTCTCTTACTCATACAACTAGAAATAATCACATAGCATTATTCTTTTGAAACCACACAACTACACTAGTATTAATTATGGTTTGATTGGTGGTAAAATTGGATACAATATAACTATAAGGTTTTGTAAGTGTTGATGGATAATGGTTTTGAAATCACACCCCCACTCTTCACTTTCTCTATGGAAAAGAATCAATGATAAAATAGATTGATAATTAAATGCCTACACTCATGAAAACCCACAATAATTCACCTCAGACCTCCTAAAATTGGTTAGAACTCTATAATAATAGAATTTTTTATCATAATAAAATTATAGAGATGGATAAAAATGATTAAATAAGAGATAAGAGAATAAAATAACACACATATATATAATAGTGTATGAAAATTAAAAAAAGGGATTACAAAATTTTATAAACTATAACCGACACATATATAATAAAAATTAACTAGATCCAAACAAAATATAAAATTGGGGACATAAAATATTTATAATTATCAAGACTCCTTCATCCTTCTCATATTCAGGTACAGATCCCAAGTGAACTTCTTTTCCCCTAAATTTATTCCATGGCTCACGGATGATGGTTGATATGGATTCGGTTGAGTGCGTCTTCATGAATATTCATATTTTAGAAATTATTCACTTGATCGAGCACTATAACCTTTGAAAATAATATCTCACTACTTTTATTCTATGATTTTTGGTGAATTTAATATTATAATCTCCCTGATGTTCTTACATGAAGAGAATATGCGATGAATATTCTTATAGAATTCAAACCTAATTGTAGATAGCTCATGATCAGTGGATTCATTTGTGAAGTGGATGGGATTTATGAGCCCAGTCATTCAATTGGGATGATTTTCTATGCATCTGGAATAACATTTATTATGTTTGGACATGACTACACATATTTCTAGAGAACTATACACCCTTGTTTCCTCCTTAAATCTTTATGTATCATAATAATGACCACTCAGGATTTGGATTTTATCAAAATTAGTGTCTTCCATCATTTAATGCATTATCATTTATTGTTATAATTTATTCTACGTATGAAAAAAATTATTGATACATCAATGCTAACATTTGTTTCCTTTAAATATTAGTCTTCACACTCATATCCATGCCAAAATTTTCCTGTAATCAATCATAATTCAATTGATTGTGTCCTCATATTCTATGAGTGAGCTCAAAAAATTAGTAGCAGTATTAATTCAATAACATTCAACTTGATAATTGGTTATTCACTCTTTTCATCAATCATAGATGATGGAAAACTAATTGATTGGTTGTAAATTATTTCTTCTTCCATGTCTCATAGACTAAACATCGAACACCTCATAAACACTTATCCAATGACACAACGGGTGCATTGTGGAATAATGATGTTTCATCGATCATGAAACAAAAAATCTAATATATGAAAATTTATTCAAAAACTTTTAAAATCAACTATAATCATCTTATACTATTGGTTCACCCTTAGTGTCTTATTTTAGAGTCTATTATACTTATGAATTCCTTTATGGGTCGATCTTGTCTAGTAATCTTGGATAGATCATCAAATATACTCCTAATGATATTGACATAATTCACATCCACTAGTAAGAATATTGGTGGATTCACTTTCCCATTAAAGATCAAGAGATTTTATATTTTAATTTCAATCAAATGTATATATTCATCATTGAACATCAGTTGTTTCTAAGGGTGTTAACAAGTGTGGTAGATTTCTAATATAGTGGAGTGGAGAGGACACTTAAATCCTCATTACATGGAAGTTGGGTCATCCGATTGATAATTGGGTTCTATTTTTCTTATATAATATAATGTGAAAGGTATGATGTGTGATATTAGCTTAAACACATTTTGCGAAAATGAGGATGGTGAATTTGATGGCTTGTGATCCATAGTAGAATGGATTTTATGGTGAAAAATATTCGATGATGGAGGTTCATTACATTGATTTATCATGTGAAGGAGGTTTTATTCATTTACTATGGATAGGGATTGTGGAGAAGATGTGGTCAAACTAGGCTACTCAAGGAGGGTATGGTAGGTTGAACATGCACAATAGGCTGAAATTGGAATTCTTGTGGTTAGTTTCATGTGAAGGCCATGGTTATCAGTGAAGGGGGATGTCTTGTGGTCAATTATTATAGGGAAACATTTCATTATGGTAGGTTAAAAATATTTACATTTGAGGGTTATCCCACGGTCGACTGTGAAGTATTCATGCAGTCACTTCTTTCCTTTTTAATTTTTCCACACACGGTCATTTCAACCCTTTTATTTTTTTACTTCAACCGAAAGCATTTATAATCAAGACTCAATGTCGGTAACGTATAGATTTAAATACATAATGAATAAAAACACCAAAAAATTAAAATATTTATTCCTTTTATAAATTATATAAAAAATCATTTTAAAAAATGAATTTCCATACATTCTAAAAAGAATAAAGTTAATTCATTTAGTTCCATGTATGATTTAATGAATTAAAAGTAAAAAATAAATATCCATTTAAAAAAATAAATTTTTATGTTTTCAATTATCATTTCATAGATTTAAATTAATTTTAAATTAACAAAATAAATGAAAATCCATATCCGATCTACATGACAATCTAATTTCTAAAATGTCTTAAATAATTTAAAATTAATTTTAAAAATCTATAATTGGAATAATTATAAAATCATGGTCCTATTTAATTAAATATAAGTAATAATTAATTCAGTTGAAACCCATGATTTTTAGATATTTAAAAAAACTAAGTACTAGTTTTAGAAAAATAACAAAAAGTGGATTAACCAGGTTTAAGATTGGTTTTAGAAGATTTTAGCTTTGAATTACAAGGAATATTTTCAATAAGATTTAATTTTATCAACCAACCAAAAAATATATAATCAAATCATCATAATTATTAAATATTAATAAATAATAATATGGTAACACATATTTTTGATCTTGGAAAGATACTCTTCCATTCCCATTCATCTTTTTTGATTTTATAGTATTTCTCTATGAGGAAGCATGATGTAAGATCTTATGTTAGATATGGTGATATTTTTAATACTATTTATAGTTCACAATAAGTCCTAGATAAAAAAACTAAGAAAGATATATTTTCATTATGCTAAACTATTACTAGTTTTCTCTAAATCTATGATATGGTGTTTTCTATATCATATGGTATGATATAATCGTTTCATTAATAATGATATATGATATCATGTCTCTAGATTTTATAAACATAATGTATGACATAGGAAACTTAGTGGAGTTATTGAATTATGTCATACGATTCATAACACCCTATAATTTGTCAACTATAAAAATTATAACCATTATCATCTAGGTGAATATCCACATTATCTATCATAATTAAATTATCTATTTCATAATATAAAACATATAAGATATTCTAGGGTATATTTATACTATGAATGAATGTTTGGTTGTAGAATTAATTCATACATTTAGTAATGTATGAGTTGATACATGAATACATGGGAGTGTACTGAGGTATTATAAAATGGGTAATTCACCATGGGGATGGATAATGTGAACCTTGGGCATTCTTATTTCCAAAACCTTCAATCTCAATGAAGTTTCCTTCCTTATCTATTAATTTTTTCTGAGAGATACTATAACATCATGGTATTAATGGGGATCCTCTCTTCCTTTTCCCTATGGATACACCAAATAGTAGGGAAACCTTTAAATACCTATTAAGGATCATCATGAAACCAATGTGATGAAGTTAGTAACATATGGTCATTGGTAAAATATACCAACAATTTTATTCATTTTGGTTCATATATGGTTTTAGGTTTCATGCATAGTGGATCATGGATTTGGATTTCATAATATTTCTATTGTGTTTATTAAGTGTTAATCGATCATGATAAACCTAATAGTGGTATTTTATCTTTTCCATGATATTTTTCTTCTATAAATCATGTTTAAAATGAATAATTAATATTTTATTTTAGATATCATATTGTATATCATTAAAACAACTGAAAATTTGAAATATGGTTGAAATTACAACATAATATGTCATAGGATACGATATGGTCCTGCTATATGATATAATATATCATAGATGGTGACACGGTAAAATCCTTTCATTTTTTAATAAATTACATCATGTGATATCAGATATCATATAATTCAAGGTTGAAAACTTTCATATGAAAATAAAGCTTTGTATCATAACAATGATGCAATGCTTGTCGTAAGATAGGATATCCAATCACTGAGTATTGATATCCTAAACCATTAATAACTATCATAAAATAAAATAGATAATAATGTATATTGAATATTATGATATACAAGACATTGTTAAATATGATACCCATCTAAAATTTATTTTTTTTAAAATTTAATTATGAATTGATTTATATGGTTTATAAAATATTTATAAATCATGGAAAGATTTATTTTTTTGTATTTTATAAAATATTTATAATGAAATTAATTTTAAATTGTATATAATTAATTATTAAGTTCTTTAAAACATTTAATAAATAAATATCCATAATATTAAATGTTATTATTAAATACCATTTTCAAATTTATATGGAATTACTTATAATTTAGATATAAATTTTTTGTATGTAAATTATAAAGGTAATTTATATATTATTTATTAATTAAAACTAATGAAAAATATGATGGGAATATAATAAATATTATGAATTTTCATACTAATTATTTTTAATTGTTCAAATTAAAAAAAATCCTTTCTTGAGAAATTATAATATATTTTAAAAATATTTTTGATAAATTGATATTATCAAGGATTTAATAATAATAAGTATATAATATTTTGATAATGTATTTTTAAAAAAATATTTGTAATATAAAATATTTATATTCCATTTAATATCATATATTTAAATTAAATGTCATATAAAAGATAACATGAATATTCTCATATTGGTAATGAAGATAATGAGTTTATATTTATTTTATCATTAATTTTTTATAATGAATTACTAAATTACAAAATATTTATAATTTTTTTATAATTTTTGTCTTATGTTTAAATATATGAATTATTAATTTATCTATTTTATTACCTATTTTATCCATGAATATAATTATTACATTATGAATATATTTTTTCTATATTTTATATCATTAAACTTATTCTATAAATTATTATACATGCATCTATGGATTTACATGCCTAGTATTATTATTGATTTAGTTTTCTTCTACATTGATCTTGGTTTTCACTAAGTTATGATATTGAATTAATTAGGTAATTAGGATTTATACATATTAAGTGTTAGAGTTTTATGGGATTGAAATATAACTTGAGTAATGTATACTTGGGTAGAGAAACTTTGGATTAGACTAATCACTGGCCTTGATGATTATACCTTGATAAGAAAAGTTGTGGTTGTCCATATTTCTATCCAAGAATACTCTTGTGAGGTTTTTTGATTTAATAATATTCCAATACATTATAATAAATCAATTCATATACCTTTTGGTTGGGATTCATTTTGATGGGTATAAATATGGTTTTCTTTTAATTTGGGTTAGTGACCCAAGCTATGAGTTGTGTAATTAGTGAAAGAGATATTCTATAAATACTTATTGAGATATGTTGTGAATTATAATAGATCATAATATATTACATATATCATAGTGTATGATATACTTAGTTGAAAGTTATATTGCATTCCCTTGGTATGCTACCGTATTCACCACCTTATCATGGAAGTTGAATGTTAAGGGTTAAAGTTGAAATATTCCCAATATTTGATATCCTTAATATCAAATTTTTAATAAAATAAAATGCATTGGATAATAATTATTTGCATTTAAATTTAAAATTTCATGCATTTTTTATTGCATGAGTAAATAAAATATCACTTAGGAATATTCTGAAGGTTATATAAGGAAGCAGTCACCTTTAAAATGTTTGTGTGATACTTGATAAATATCTTGTCAATTCTCTCCCTTTTCAGAAGATCTATAACCTTCACCCTTTCCTATGAGAGGAAATATCATTCCAAGGGTAAAAATATAACCCCACCCATATGATGTGTGATTCACATCATTATATGGATACACAATGGATGATGGATTCTAATGACTGCCTCTAAGGGATCTTCATATTGCATGTTGGGAGAAGATAACAGTAGAGGTATCTTTAGTGTAAGGAGAACATGTTTTTTCTTTATTTATATTCACATGGTTTTGGGTTTTATGATTGGATATCTCAGGAATTTTGTGTCTATTTGTTTCCACCTCCATGAATAAGTTTTAATGATCTTTAGAAAACTTTGAGTGGTATTAGAGAAATTTTGTGAACCTTTATTCTTAAAATCATGTTTTAATGTTGAATAAATAGTTTTTCATATGGATTCCAAATTCTCTATTAAAAAATTATGATTGGTATTTAGTTTCGTGGATGGTTTTGGAACATGTGATATCATAAGCGGTTAATGGTTCTCTCTATACAATATGGGTTATCATAAACATCAACCCAATTCAAACCCTATGTTTTTATTTTATCAAAATTTACAACATTGGATATCATATAGGGTGATAACCCTAAAGGAAACCCACAAAACAGATCCTCGTATCACTTAAGTGATATCATAACATATCATAAAAAAAAGTATCCAGATTATTTCATGCATGGTTAATATTTTGTGGGACCAAATTGTAAGTCGTGATAGCCATGGGGACTTGATTATTTTTACATAGGTGTATAACATAGGATGTGATATCATATTATATGTGTTTAATCATACATAGTCCACTATAGGGTCAAATTAATACTACACAATAAAAAATTTAAAGATGTGAATGTCAAACATTCTAACATACTCTTATGCAGCCATTGTGTGAAGTTGCAACTATAGATTATAAATTGTAAAATATTATTAATATAAATATGATTTTTATTCCATCAATACCTACCCATTTTATTAAAAATGATTTTATAGGAAAAAATGGGTTTTTATAAATTTCAATTATGATGGAATTAAATGGTTTATAACATGTTTATAAATCATAATAAATGATATCTTGGAATATTTATCTAAGTTATAAAATTTTTATATATTAATTAATTATAAATCTTTTGTGATTAATTATTAACTGATTATGGAATATTTATTAATTTAATATTAAATAAAATTTAATTTTTATATTAAATACATTTTAATGTTATATGAAATTACATATGATTTAGATATAAATTGTTTATATGAAAGTTATAAGTGGAATTTATAAAGTGTCTATAAATTAAAATAGTAATGAAAAAATATAAAAGGTTTCATAATTAAAAACATGAATAGTTCATAATTATTTAATTTGAATTGTTTAAATAAAATTCCTCATTTGATATATAATTTAAATCACCTCAAAATCAGTTTTGATAATTTATTTGATTAGGGTTTAAATTATATTAAATAAGTTGTTTTTCGATTATATAAATTATTTACATAATATATTTGTAATATAAAATGTTAATATTTCATCAAATATCATATATTTTAGTAAAATTCCATTTAAATAATAATACTAAGAATATCATATTAAAATTAATATTATAATGTCTTTTTCATTTTATTTATTTATAAATTATTCATAAATCATTTATCTCATTTTAAAAAAAATTATTTTTTATTTTATTCCAAAATTTATTTATATATATATATTGTTTATATAATTAATGGTTGTATTGTTTAGTTTAAATTATTAATTTTCTTATATAAATTGTCATGAATGTATATAAGGAGTTACATGATAGGTATAATAAATAATATAGATTTATTTATACCTTGAATTTATCTTATATTAGAGTATGATCTTGAATTTAATGATTAAATATAGTCAATACACATTAGGTGTTAGAATTATGATGGTATTAAGGTATATATTGATTAAAATACCCTAGGATAGAAGGAAATTGGATCAGACTGCTCACTATCCTAGAGTCTTATGCCTTATCTAGAAAAGTGGGGTTAGATATCTATCATACTAAGTATACTATTATGGTTATTTTTTGTTTCATATGACAATAATACTTTACGTGAATTATTTTATATACCTTTTACATGAGATACATTTGGATATATATGAATATAAATACCTTTTTGATTTACGTTAGTAACAAAAGTTATGAGTTATGTAAATAGTTACATATAAATAGGTTTTAAACTATTAATTTGGTGGAATGAATAAAATTACAAATGAAATCATTAAAATAATGCATGCATGTTAAGGTAATATAGAAGATAATATGGTAAGATTAAATCCATTTTAAAATAAAAAATGTTAGATTCCTTCTAAATGGAAATTTTCTAGTACCTCAATCATTAATTATGGCTAACCCAAATTTTATGGTGCCTATTGATTATATAATGTAAGAAAAGAGAGTGATATGGTGATCGTAATCATTAAGTGACTCTTTCTTGGCATGTTATTACGGTTACACATACCTTGAGAACCCTAACCATTAGGATACCAGGAGAATTGGGTTGATATAATCAATATAATTTATTGGACAAATATTTATATAATAAACTATACAAAAATAATATATGACATGATTAACATTTTTTCCACTAGAAATATTCGTGTCTTATTTATATAATAAATTATCATGAACCACCTTCGTTACCCTAGTAACCTGATAACCAATCTGACACTGACATAGCCTTACAGGAATTCCTGATCCCCATGAGTTGGAAACTAACACATGAAATCATACAAAATGCAAATGGGAATGATTTTTCACAAGAATTTCATATGTAAAGACAAACAAGTCAGTATGCATACAATAAAAAATCAATAGGGAGAAGTGTACCAGAATTCAAAATGGTATAAATAACCTAAAGTACAATAGAAAAGTACTAGAAAATAGGAAAAACATCTCATGTACCAACAAATACAGACCACCAAGTACACATATCAATAGCTAGAACCACCTACAAGTGGTGATTTACTCCTGATCAAACACAGGAGTGAATCTACAAACACTTGAAGGAACAGGGAGGGTCTGAGATAAAATACCAGCAGGGTGTCACCAAGGATTCCATAATAAGATGAAAACATTTAATTAACCAAATAAAGAGATGTTTTTTTAAAAAAAGTTTGGAATTTCATAATTATATTTAAAAATATCATGTTTTACATTTCAAAAGATTTGGTACATTTCAAATGAAAATATAATTTAAAAAATTAAATAAATAAACTTTTTTATATAAAATAGTTTATATAAATTCAAAATTCATGTAAAATAGTTTAAAAAAATTGGAATAAATTTATATCTCAAATATAAATAAGTAAAAAACATGGTCATCTTCTAATAGGTATGATAGTTCCAGGATTAAGGATCCTAACACACTCATGTGATAATGACCACAATGTGTGCACATGTCCCATAGCATTGGAAAGATATCACTTAAATATATCCTACTAAGGAATAATATGTTCTATAAGAATTTTTTGTTAGTGATGTAAAACATTAATCTGGTGCCAGGGCATTCACATCCTAGCGTGTTTATCCAAAATAACTCACTAACTACCTAGGCTTGCATGTGTTCTAATAAAAATAAATTATGGTCCATTTATTTTAAGGAACCTTAAAATACAATTAAATCCCATTCTCCCATTTCCAAAATTCCTATTTTTAATTTAAAAACAAAAAGAGTTTTTTAATAAAAACACACCATTTTCTAAGATAAAACCCAATGGTTTTTATCAAAACCATTTTACGCCATTTTACATTTTTTTAAATTAATTCACATTCAATTTTCATAATTAAATTCAGAAATTTAATTGAAACAAATTCCATTAATTACATACATTAAATTCAACAATTTAAATCTCCACACTTTTCCATGATTTTCAAAATCACACCCTAATTTAATGGAATTATGGGTTTTCCGAATTTCATGACAAAAATTAAATTTCCAAAAAAACCCAATTCAATAGAATTGGGTTTTAATAAAAAAAATTGAACAAACTTACATATATATCAAGAAATTGAATTTAAATCATATAGGTGTAATTAAATCAATAATTTTTGGGTTCATTAAATTGGGCATTATAATGGAACCACCTACCTTGGGATCAATAGATCTCAAAACTCCAATCTCTAATCGGGATATATCGATAGATAATGATGAAAAGGAAATCCAGGAATCAACCCTATGTTTAAGATCCTAAAAAGAGGGTATTAAATCAACCCATCAACATGAAGATCCATGAAACCCTGTAGAGGAAATAGGAGAGAGTGAGAGGTAGATAATGAGAAGTGGGAACTAACCGAGAAAGGATCGAACACCGTTATTTTATATTTAATTCAATTCTGGGGGGGGTTCAAGGGGACAATAACTGGTCTTGGGAGCTCTCAAGGAAAGAGAAAATGATTATGAGTCATACCAGTGCATCAGGGACCTAAATTGAGGGGTTCTAAAAAATTTAAAATAAAATTTAGATTAAAAAACCATATGCATTGTTTTCTAGACAGGATCACATGGTTAGAAGAAACCATGCCCCATGGCCATGCTCTTATTTTAAATGGACTGCATGGTTTATCCTAAGAGGGTGCACAATTTTCCAAACCAAGTGAAATATGTTTAAAACACCACTGTCTTGGTTTTCATGGTTTTCCCTAAAAGGGTGTAGGTTTTTTTAATACCAATTTAAAAATGTTCACTAAAAATACCAAACCAGTTAAAAATAGGGGATTAATAATACTTGAAAATAGTAACAAGATGTTACAACATCCCCACCATAGAAAATTTCTATTTTTAGAAATCCTACTAAGAAGATTCCATGAAAAAATGATGATTCCAGTGCTCTATCATTAGTTCCTCCCTCTACCACGTCTCATGAGAATTTCGACCGTGCTACCATAACACTCAAACCAAAGTTATCATCCTCCAATGAAGTACCTTGGTTTTAGAATAAACTATACTGAATATCTATTCAATCACAGAAAAATTATGCTCAAAATCAATATCACTCTAGACCATAACACGAGATAGATTAGAAATATACTTTCTAAGTTGAGATACATGGTACATGTTATATATCTACATCATCTATGGTGGAAGTGCTAAATGGTATGTCACTTTTCCCACCTACTCAAAAACCTTGAAAGGTTCTACAAAATGAATATCATGTTTTCCTTGCCTCCCAAGATGTAGATGAACCAAACGAGGTTAAACATTCAATAAAAAGTGGCCACCAACTGATAATTACAATGGTTGTGATTTTGATCAACATAAGTCTTATACCAGATCTATTCCTTCAACATTATCTGACAAATCAATTGAATATTTTCCATCATCTCTTGAACCAAGATTGTTCTAACCAAGGAACTTTCACCAATACCTGACCAATATAATATAGATCTATAAGGATGACATACAAGACCTCAAAAGGATCCATTCTGACCAATAAAATGGTAATTATTATTATAATAAATCTCAATTATCCCCAAGTTATCATCCCAATCCTTACCAAAGTTGAAAACACAAGAAGAAATCATATCCTCAAGAACCTTTATTGATCTTTTGATCTAACCATCTGACTGTGAATTGTATGTCGTACTTAAAAAGAACTGAGATCCTAGTGCCTCCTGAAGGACTCTCCAAAAATTATAAGTAAACCAAGGATCCCTATAAAAGACTATAGAATATGGAACTATGTGAAAATGAACAATATATTTCACATATTTATTTCTCAATTCCTTAACTTTGGTTGTATCATGAATGGGTATAATGTGTTCTAATTAATTAAGCATGTCAATCACAACCCATATCATATTCTTCTTTATCTGGAAATATGGAAATCCAACCAGAAAGTCCCTAGAGATCTCATCCCACATCCAATTCAGGCATGAGGGTGGTTAAAGAAAACCCAAAGGTTTATAGTGCTTGACCTTGACCTGTGGGAAAGTGTAACAATGAGGGAAAAATTGAACAATTCCTCATAGCATACCTATCCACTATAACTAAAATTGCATGTCATAGAATATCTTCATGGTTTCTGGGTGAACAACCCACTTGGGAATTATGTCAATACCCCAAAATATATTTCCTCACCTCTAATGACACAACCAAGAGATTCTGATAGCATAGAATGTCTTATTTGGAGAATGACCAATCTGTAATTATATTCCCACCACAAATAGAGGCTCTAATAATATGGAACTATTTGTTAGGATAATTATCCTGAAGAATCGTCTTAAGAATATAGGATTTCAACTAAACATTAGACAAGGAAACCTCTAACCCCGATTCTTGAAATAAAATATGCAATTATAAAAATAGTTCTGTGAAGTTCCACTCCTCTAAATATTCCTTCATGTCCTTGGTTGGAAGTTTCCTACTCAAAAAATATGTGATGACATTCCCTTTCCGCAAGGTAAATGCGATGTCAAAGTTGAAAGACTTCAGTTACTCCCCCAAATACATCTGGTGGAGATTCAAATATTTTTTATAGAAGATATAACTCATGATATTGTGATTTAGAAACATGGTAAGCATTTCTATATAAAGGTAATTACTTCAACTATTATGTTCATGCACCACTATTTCAAGATCAAGTTCATGGGTTGGGTAATTCTTCTCATGTGTCCTAAGATGGTGAGAGGCATAAGCAACAATATGATCACTTTGCATAAGAATGCAAGCCAAACCTAACCCCGATGCATCATAGAAGATCACATTGCATTTCCCAGACTCTAGAAGAGTCAACACTAGAGCAGTTGTCAAAATATGTTTCATATCAATAAAATAACTATAACATTTACCATCCAAAGAAAACTTTAACCCCTTTTGTTTTAGGGCTTTCATCGGAGAATCCAACTTTGAGATTTCCTTTACAGACCAGTGATAATAACAATCTAAGCCTAAGAATCTCCAAATCTTGAATACTTTTCATGGATTCTCCCATTTTATAATATCCTTTACCTTCTCAAGATCAACCGATATACCCTTTTCAGACAACATGTGTCCTAATAACTTCACTTCTTGTATCCAGAAATCACATTTCAAAAGATTGGCATAAAGTTTGTGATTTCTGAACAATTCGTTAACTACTCTAAGATGATGCACATGATCCTCATCGTACATAGAGTAAATAAAGATTCCATCCAAAAATACTTCGATGAATTTATAAAGATAATTATACAAAATAATTTTAATCAAATACATGAAAACTAAAGGATAATTGGTTAAACAAAATGGAATGAAAAGGTACTCATAATGGTGATACCTATTTTGAAGGGTAGTCTTCTGAATGTAATATTCTTTTATCCTCAACTGATTGTAACCATATCAAATTTTGGTCTTTCTGAACCAATTTCCCCCTTTCAATTGATGAAATAAATCACCAATATGTGGAAACATATATTTTTTCTTTACTATAACTCGATTGAGTTTTAGATAATCAATAAAAAGGTGGAGTGAACCATCATAATTCATAGAAAATAGAACAAGCATTGCCCAAGGTGACACAATTAGCTGTATATAGATTTTCTATAAAAGATCATCCAACTGTATCTTCAAATACTTTATTTCAGCTAGTTCCACATGATAAGAGGAAATATAAACTAGTTGAGTACTAGTTACTAAGTCAATAGAAAACTCTACCTCTCTTACTAGTGGAAAACTAGAGAAGTTAAAGGTATAACATCTAGAAAATTGATGAAAACTAGAGGGAGATCACCACTAAAATATTCCCTCTCCATATCAAAGGTTAACACATATATCAGTTTACCCAAATCTAGATAAATAAATTTTTTCTCAACTCGACCTTGAGTCCCATTATCCTTGAAAGATTTAGTAAACCCTATCAGGTGTACTAAGAGAGACCCATTGAAAAAAAATCAATTGAATATTTATTTTCAACGATCCAATCCATCCCGAATATGAAATAATGAAGTTTCATATTGAGAACTTGAAAAATACAAGTAAGTAGAAAATTTGATAGATATAAAACACATGTGGGACTACGAAGACCCACCCCTCTTTTCATACCATGTATTGTATTGATATCCATTACATAATATAAATGTATCATAGAAATATTAAGCTGTTTAACAATACAGGTTGAAATAAATGAGTGAGATGCACCCATATCAAATAGAGAAGCCACTAATGAAGAATCTATAATAATGGTACCTCACATAGTCACTGGACCCATACTTGCTTCCTTTGGAGACTCTCTCACTGCATAAAGAAGTTTCGTTCCATATTTCTATTGATGAAACTGCATTATCCTTGAAGCATCTAGTTTCCAAACATTTTTGGTAGGAGTTGATGAAACTGTTCCCCTATGAGGAGTGGAATAGATATGAAAAAACTTCTAAATGTGACCTGTGCATCCATAAGTACTATATATCTTGGGTGCCTCAGTGAAAACTTCCTTATAATTCCAAGGCTTTACACACTATTATCAAATCAATGAGCCTATACTAGGAACTAAAGGAGGTCTATAATAACAATTCTATCTATAAACACTACGAGAATCATCACAATTACTCTTTCCATTAAAGGAAATTTCATCGCCATTAGGAGAGAAAGAAACTCTTGACAACCCTGAATTGCCTACCATGTCCATTTTGACCATCAATACTCTATCTAGCACACCAGTATAAGAGGAAAGATTTATTAAGAAAAATTGAGACTGAATATTAAATAAAGGTCCCAACTCAAACCTTTGAGACTTCATATTCTCATTTGATACTATCTTAGGGGGAAACAACCCAAGATTAGCAAAATGGTTTGCATACTCTGTCACGGTCCTATTAGCTTTCTCAAGTTTGAAAAAATCCATATTTTTTAGCCATCATTACAAACTCTAGATAGAATAGGTAAGTGAAAATAAAATTGATGTCTTTACAGTCTAAGCTCTCATGATTATTTTCTATCACCATTGTGTCCCACCATCTCTTGCTCGGTCCTTATAGCACGAAGGTGGCACACTTTAACTTGATTTTATTTAGTGTCTCTAAAAAATCAAACAAACTTTCCATCCTAATTGACCATTCCTCATCCTCTTGAGGTTTATTTAAGCCTTTGAACACTACTGGATTCTAGAAAAATAATTCTTGATAATGATTCTAGAGATCACCCCTTTTAGGTTCCACAGCAGGAGCTAGAATGGGAACTGGTGGTTGTGCATATCCCAAAGCTTGGATAGTACGCACAATCACCTCAACCAGATTTGGGTCCATTAAATGATTTGCTCACTAAGGTTTATTAAAATCTTCCCCTAGTTCTGATTCGCATGTATTCTCAGAGGCATGATGCTACAAAACATTAGTATATAATAAAAATGACATCATATTAATAGTAAAACAGAGAAAAATTGGAAATCAATCCAAACAGATAGAAAAAATGATATGAATTTCACTCTATCCCAATCAAGAGTTCTGAAAAGAGTATAACTAATCCTCAAGAGTTATTTCCCTAACCACACCTAGTAACTAAAGTCTCATTGCAATGAGAAATTTCTAGGAAATCAATCACAACTACCTCCTAGGTCCTGACAAGAAGCACATTTCCTACTTACTTCAATACAAGAAGCTCAACCTAGAGCTCTGATACCACTTTTTCATGAACCAGCCAGGGTACCTTGGTAACCCTATAACTAAGAAGATATTTACATGGTATGAAGAGTATTTACAACCCCCTTGGGTTGCCTCATAGCACCTGAAATCATACAAAATTATAGTGGGAATGATTTTTCCACAAGCATTGTGGAAGTAAAGACAAAAAAGTCAGTATACATACAAGAGAAACTCTATAGGGAGATTTGTAATAGAAGTCAAATAGGTATAAACAACCAAATTTACTATAAAAAGTACCATAAAATAGGAAAAAATACCCATGTCCTAAGTGATGCAACTCATGAGGTCCACATATCAACAACTAAACCCACCTCCAAGGGATGTTTTGCCCCTGCACGAACCTAGAAGGAGAGAATCTACAAACACACAAAGTCATAGGTAGGGTGTGAGCTAAAATCTCAATATGGACTCACCAAGGATTTGATAATAAGAAACCAATATTTAATTAACCAAATAAAGAGATTTAAATTTTAAAAGTAACATGTTTTGAATTTCAAAATAATATTTAAAAAAATCATGGTTCAAATTTTAAAAAATACAATACATTTAAAATTATGGAGATACTTTAAACAAATGTGTTAAATAAACATTTTTATATAAAATAGTTTATGTAAATTTAAAATTCATGTAAAATAGTTAAAAAACATTGGCATATATTTATATATCAAATATAAATAAGTGAGAAACATGGTCATTTTCTAAGAGGTATGATAGTTACAGGATACAGGATCCTCACACACTCATGTGATAATGACCATAATATGTACACATGTCCCTTATCATTACAAAGAGTGGAATCATATATATTCTACTGAGGAATAATATGTGTTAAAATAATGTTTTATAGCATTGTAAAATGTCAATCCATTGTAGTGGAATTCCCATCCTAGAATGATTGTCCCAAATAACTCAAAAACTACCTAGGTTTTCATATACTCTAGTACAAATCAATGATGTGAAATTTATTTTAATAAACCCTAAAATACAATTAAATCCCATTCTCCCATTTCAAAATTATAATTTTCCATTTAAAAACCAAAATAGATTTTTAATCAAAACATACCCTTTTACAAGATAAAACCCAAATTATTCTATCAAAACCATTTTAATCTAATTTTCCCAAAATAATAATTTGAAATCATTTCACATTTAATTTCCAAAAATTAAATTGAGAAATTTAACTATAAAAATTCCATCAATTTATCAATTTAAATTCAAAAATTTTAATCTTCAAAATTTTCCATCAAATTCAGAATCATACCCCAATTCAATGGAATTGGGGGTTTTCCCAATTTAATTCCAAAAATTCAATTTAAAAAACCCCAATACAATGGAATTGGGTTGTTAATTATAGAATTAAAATTAATTTCATATTTCTAAATAAATTGAATTTAAATCATAAAGGTGAATTTAAATCAAGAATTTTAGGGTTAATAATAATTGGGAATTATAATAGAACCACCTACTTCTAGATCAATGGATCTTAAAACTCCAAACCATAATCAGGATTTTTCAATGGAGAATGATGACATTAGATTCTAGGAATAAAACCTAAGTTTAGGATCCCAAAACAGAGTGTATTAGATCTTCCTATCAACATGGAGATCCATGAAACCCTAGGGAGGAAATATGAGAGAGGGGGATATATAGAACAAGAGGAGAAAACTAATCAAAATAGGATTGATCATCATTCTCTTTTCTTCGATTCGCTTCTATGAGGATTTTGATGGGCTAAGAATTTATCGTGGGAGCTCTAAAGGAAAAAAGAAAATGATTATGGGTTATACTAGTCCACTGAGGGCCTGAAATGATGGTTTTGGGAATTTTAATAGAAAATTTGTATTAAAAACCCATACACATTGTTTCCTATGAAGGTCTGCACGGTTAGACCAAACAATGTGCCTATTTTAAATGGGCTACATGGTTTCTCCTAAGCGGGAAAATGGTTCTTAAAACCATGTACAAGCCATGATAAACCTCCCTATATGGGTTTTAGTAGTTTCCCCTGAGAGGGTGAACAATTTGGGAAAACCGTGTGTTAATTGTGAACTAGAAAAAAAAATTAAAAACTTTTAAAATTTCACCTGTAACAACCCCAAATGAAACCCAACCAAAACAGGTTTAAAAAAGGGATTTAGGAATACCTAAAAATAGTAATATAATGTTACATAAACTGATGTAAGTCATGATAAAATATGGATATTGGATTTCTAATTTATATGATGAGTTTAAAAGGGGTTATAATTTTAGTGGTATAATTTTTAATAAATTTTCTTATAAAATGTTTTTAAAACTTGGTACTAATGTGAAAAAATATTCTATTGTAGATAAATTTAATCATCATCATTCAACATAACCTTGATATAAATCTTTTAAATGAGAATATTGATATTATAATCTTCTAAAACTAGTATAGAATATAATGATAGTTCTTATGTAAGAAAAATCTATGTGTTTGTGAAATAATTTCTAGGATAAATAACAATTTCATTTGTTCAACATGTGAATATAGATTCTTATGAGAATGATTTAATGACTCAAACATGGGTTTAGAAGAATTAAATGCATGTTGACCTATGTAAATTTATTCTCCACTCATATATTCAATATGATTGAGTCTTTTAATGACTTGAGAGATTAATGGTTTTTAAGGCCTGTTAAATCTTTTCAATTCATAATGGAATCATCTTTGTAAAATTTCCAACAATGTGAATGAGTTATAGAAATGTTTAACTAATTTACTCAGTGTTTTGAGGATAGATGAAATTTTCATTTGATGTCTAATTTTTTGTGTTTTATCAATAGCATAAGTGGGTAAAAGTTTAAATCAAAAGAATAAAATTTAGTTGTTAAGTCTAATAATGATTATCATAAAATATAATCAAGGTATTTGAAACATAAAGGGGGATTCATGAATTAGGTGTAATGGAATTGTTCATAATACCTGAAAGAGTTTTTGAAACTCCATAGAATGTCTTTGTTAGGTATTATTATTATAGAAATTAATTCTATGTATTCAAAAATATATTTTAGTTTGAATTTGATTAATAAATAAAGTGGTTGGTAAATCTTGGTATTGAATTCAATGTAATTTATCAATCATAGATGGATCTATGTAAAGGATGTGTATTTCCATCTTATTTTTCTTATATAATGAGAGAAGTTGTTTTTTAACATGAATTTATTATAAAAAATATGAAATAATGGAATTAATACACATTGTTTATGATTCATCAGATTCTATAAAATGTTAAAAAAATATGAAAGGATAAAAAGGTATTATAATTGATAAAATAGTTTATCCAGATGTTTGATAAAATATGAGTGATATGATCCCATGATCATATGCTCCATATTTCAAATTGTAAAGTAATATCTCTAGAGTAATGATCTGAACACATAGAATATCATATTTGATATATGTATATAATAGTTTATTTGTTAATCATTCCCACTAAAGGAAATACAGGTTATTTCCTAAACATAATGGAGTTTGTGTATCATAGAATGATATTCTGAAGATAATATAGTGTCTAAGAGGCTAGTGGGAGTATGTTTGGACTTAGTGAAGCTCAAAGTTAAAAAATAAAGGATTATTCTATTCAATATAAAAGGTTAATATCACTTTCATGGGAAATTTTAGTGTAAAGGGTTATGTGGGTGATGATGATTAACATAGAAAGAAGTTTTTAACAAAATTAGATGTTGTGAAGTGAAGTAGTTTGAATACTTAATCATGAAATTTAACATTATGAATAAAATTCCTACGTCTCACTATTATTCAAACTCTCTTGGTTCATATATGTTCATCACTAAAGAGTTTAGTGGGTGTTTTTTTATCATATGGTCACATAGTGATGTGGAAAAAATTATAGAGGGGTGTAATGATTTTGAACAAACCCCTAAAAATATAGTGAAAATAAGCTTAATCAGGAAATATATTGTAATTGATTTTCTAGAAATGACATTTTTTGGTTTTTTTCAGTATTATTAAATAATTTTAAGGATAAAAAATGTACCATTTTCTAAAAATGAAAATATCCAATTTATCATTATTTCTAATTTATAATATATATATATATATATATATTAAATAAAGTGAATGAATAATTAACCTTTAAAAGTATAACATTGAGTTATCCCTAATAACTATTTTATATGAAGTATTATAAGTTATGATGAAATTTTTTGTTTATAATGAGTATAATTATTGTATATAGATATATAATAAGCTCATGAGACACATAATATGTTTTGTCAGCTGTATGACTGAAAAAGTATACCATAGAGAGTGTCATACGCTATGCATTTGGTATACTAATTTTTCATGGTTTATATTTAGAGTTTCCAACACCTTTGGTTTGTGAGAAACATATAATGATAATTTTCATACATTGAAACATTACTTATGAAATTATTAAGGCTTATCTAATCTAGTATGGTTGGGTATGTTGTTGATCATGTAATTGGTTGGAAGTCTACTTAGTCAGTCTATACTTGAAGAATTGAGAATGCATGAGAAGATATATGGTATTTACAAACTCCTTTTCCCATTGTTAATTTATGTCTTAGAAAAGGGTATATTAAAATTCATACTTTCATATGATGTGGCTGGTGGGAACATTTATAGAGATACATGTGTTTGATGGAGATCACACAAGATCCCTTTGTAACATAAGTGATATTAATGATTTTTTAGGGGATTATCTTTAAATAAATTAAGGAAATAATGTATTCATATTTATTTTTAATGATATAAACTAATTTGGGGCCACACATAGTGGTTTTATTAATATAGATTGAATTTGTCTCAAATAGTTTCTCTAAAAATGTTTTAGAGTTATCCAAAAGGATTTTTGGATAGTTATTAAAAGAGATATACATATGATATAAAACATGGTGAAGTTGATAATAACATTGAAAAAGTTTATTAGAAGATATAAAAAAGGAGTTTTAGATATAGTTTCATAAATTATTATACATGATACAATATGAGGATAAATTAAACTTAGTCTATGGTGATTTCATATAAGTGGGAGATTTAATAAGACAAGCCATAAAACCTTATTTATACAGGATTTAAATTAGAATATATCATAGTATATGAAGTATATTTACATTTTTGATATACTTGGTCCAAAGGAATATTGAATTACATTGGTATGAATATCATATTCATTACCTTTTCATGGAAGTTGAACATTTAGGGTTAATATTTCAATCTTTCCTATGCTCTCTATCATTAATTTTTAATTTTTCATTATATAAAACACTAGGAGAATCAAAGGTTTAAAATATTAAATTTAAGAAACAACTATTGCATTAATCTTGAAATTTTTAATGTAATGTCACTCAGGAATATATTGAGGGTCTATATAAGGAGGAAATAACCTTAAGAATGTGTTTTTATCCTTGATAAATCATTATCTGATTCTCATAATTTATAGAAGTTCTATTTCCATCACCCTTTACTTCCAGATTCACTAGAATTACATGGGTCTTAGTATAATTCCTCGCATATTATGGGTGATTCACATCACCCCATGGATTCACCATAGAGTAATGATATTTATCGATTCCTTTAAGGGTTCTCAAGTAGGATATTGGTATAAGATAGTAGTATAGGAATATTTAGTGTATTTTACACAAGTTTCATTTACATTTATGTTAATATGTTTTTGGTTTTCATGAATGGTGATGTTAAAAAAAATTATTTGTATTTGATTCCATGATTAAGAGTTAATTAATCATAAGAAACATTTTAAAGAGTTACACACCAATATGGTTTGTAAATATTGATTTGGTGGAAGGAATAACTTTACAAACTAAATCACTAAAGTAGTTAGACATGTAATTAAAATAACATGATATAAGATTGTGAGATTAAATCCCCTTTAAAAATACTAAGTGATATATTCATTATAATTTGAATACTTTTCAAGACTTCGATCATCCAACCAAGTAGGTTCTGTCATAGAAGAGTGTCACTGAATGATATTGTGTAAGGAAATGAAGTAATGAGGTGACCCTAAGAGTCAAGTTAATTATTTCTAGTGTTTTATTTGAGACATACTTAGTTGTGAAACCTATAGAGTTATGTTACCATAGAGATGGTTTTGGGTTTATTTGTATGATGGATTGGAAAAAGTGTTTCCCATTGATCCATATAAGATTCAAGGTCTTGAGAAACTCGAGGGATGCCCCATTTTGTGTAGTGGTTTAAAATAGGGATCCATGGTCCTCAACTTGGAAGTAACACCTCTATGTGCAACGGGGTCTATTGGAATCCTCTATCCATGGGATCGAAGCTCAACTCTAATGGATCTTGTGCCTTAGGTGTTATGTGAGGAGGGGGAGTTATCTACGACGACACTAGGTCGGTCATCTTGGCATTTATCGTATGAGTAGGCTAGATAACTTCTCTAAAGGCGGATGTTATGGCCATGATCACGGGACTTAGTGCATGTAGAAAAAGATGTTTTGATATCACCTAAGTGGAAACAAACTCAATGGTACTGCACAATGATCTGCATTCCCTTAGATCTATCCCCTGGTTGATTCACTGTATCATCAGAAAATGTTGTGGCATCCTGGGAAACAACACCAAAGTGATCCATAGTTAGTGGGAGGGTAATAAAGTTGTGGAATACATATCCTCTATTAATATTCTCATACCTGAGAGATTATTTATTCATAACATGAACAACATTAAGTCTATGGGGGTCAATATCATTAGATTGGATTCCCTTAGTCTCCACCATTTTAGACCCACTTTATCCCTTGTTCCTTTGGCCTTCCTTTGCTGGTCATGCTCTCATGTAACTTTTTATTTTCCTTGACTAAAAATTTACATGATTATGATGATGATGATGATGAAAGGGATCCATAATGTAATGTAGCACAATGGAAGAAACATATAAAGATCATCCATATAATGACAATATAAAATAAAATAATTCAAATAAATCTATAAATGGGATATCCACAAGTGATGTACCAATGTACTCAAATAAATAAAAGACAAAAGATAAATTAAGAATGTAAAAAAAGATCATGGATTCTTTCCCTATATCGCATTATTCCACCATACTCCACCTGCTCAACTACCCAACACAGGGGCCTTTAACTCAGTTGGATCCTTGACCATAAAGTCTAATTGCACACTGATATTCACATATAGTGTGCGAGTATAAACCCAGTAGAACATCAATAATAAATCTTTGAAATAATTATAACATATATATAAAGGTGTATCCATTAACCTAAAAAACACATAAATAAAATTACATCATTGCAAGTCATCATGAACTAACTGGGTTACCATGAACCATAAACCATCAACACCATACCAAAAAATCACATCGAGCCATCATATAACCTGTATGTGGTTATAAGAATCATCCAATGACTCAACCATATTTCAATGGATAGAAACCATATAATGTCAATAAGTTTGAAAATTTTATCTAATGACTCAAATATATACTAATGTTAACCACTATATAATATCAATAAGGTTATATTATTCATTCAATGAATCAACCATCCATCGATGTATAACCACCATTTAACATAAACAAGGTTAAATTATTCATCTGATCACTCAAACATTTATTGATTGATAGCCACAACAAATATAAACCGTCAAACTAGATCAAATCATAAATATAGAGTTATAATAGTTCTAGACACACACCCACATACTAATAAAATAACATGATAAGAGTTCTCAAGAGGCTAGACACACACACACATGCAATACATATCAAAAGCAGGGTTCTTACTGGACTATAAACACTCTCACACACACATGATTGTCAAGTCATATATTTTTATACCAAATTTATAATATTGTACATAATTTATACCCCAAATAATATGAACTTACAACATGGGTGTTTATCCACCACTAAGATATATTTCAAAATGAATATTAAATAAAAATAAATTTCATAGTCCCCTCATCGAGATGAATCTAATTTCATGAGTGATTTGTTATTATAATCAATATCAGTGGAGATGTCAAAGAAAAATGTTATTATAATTTTAGATAAATAGGGAAAGAATATAAATTATGGGGAATACAGAAGATGTGGAGAGTGAGAGGTGACATGAATTGTTCGCCTCACCCCCTTATTTATATAACGTGGCTCATATACCACCATATTTTTATTATATTTCCTTTTTTTGATTCATTAATATTTTATTCATCATTTTATATTTTTTATCTTCATTAATGGATTACACATGTACCGATTAACTCTTCCATTCCCTATATAGCACCCCATGACCCCCCTTGATTTCTTTATATGTACTTTTGGATTCTCTTCTTTTTAATACATTCAATCACACTCATTGAAAATAAATATATTTATAAATATATATTAAAATAAATACTCATTAAATATATATATACACATTATATATATATGTATGTACACAAACATATACAAATATGAGTATATATATGTATACATTTTTTAACACACACATATATAATTTCTTACAACTAATAATAATATTAATTAAAACTATTATTAAAAATTCCCAACATATATTTCCACCATAAAAAATCAAAAAAAAATCCATTAAATTCAACCAATAATACTAAAACAATCATTAATTACACGTATTTATATATTTAGTACAAATAATAATATCACCATTATTACTTTTTACAACTGAATAAATATCCACACATAAAAAACATCATTTATTAATTAAGATAATCTTAAATTATTTAATATTTTTTTCAATCAAATTTCCCCCCTTTAAATTAATATCTTAAATAAAAAATAAAAAATTAATAGATCAATTGATCATAATATCCCAATAATGAAACTTATCACCCTCGAGAATATTTTTTGGTCAGGAAACTATTTTTCTACACTTGTAACAAAGTCATATCAAACAATACCCTTGGTACTACCTACCATAGGAGTTTCCATATTAAAAATCATACAAAACATAAAAATGGGAAAAAATTCACATCATATCAAAATATATTTTTTACTCAATCAATATTATATGTTCATTCCTTTTAAATAGATCAATAACCCCTTACCCCATTTTTTTTATTTCTAATTTCTTTTTAAACCTCACAATTATAAACTAATAATCATTAAATCAATTAGTCCTTTACCACCAAACAAAAAAGTAATAATACTAAACTAATTTATTTTATACACAAGACATAGTATGTAAATTGGAACACATCAAAAGCTAAATAATAACACAATTCCAAATTATAACACATAAAATATTTTTAAAATAAAATCCAAATAAATAATATACATTATTAAAAATGCTAAAAACATATAAAAAACATACCTTAATCGCATTCATGTACATTAACCTATATACATGAAAATAATATTTTTTTTATCAAAACAAGTCTTGATTTAAAAAATCACATGTCTATTTTATAAATTTTTTTAGTTTCATAGAAACAAGTAATTATTATTAATATAATTTTTTCCAAAACTTTAATCCAAAAAACCATAATTGATACCTACCAAAATGAAAATTTAAACAGATTTTACTATACATAAACAAAAATCCAAATAATATTTTTTTGCAAGGAATATTCTATAATTTTTTAACACCCAAAACAACACCTATCAATCATTTTTTTTCAAAAGTTTCATTCAAAACATTATAATTCCATAAAATTCACTTTTTAATAAAAAACATCAAACATAATTTATTAAATATCTTGAACAACAAAACCCATTCAATTTCATCAGTCTCTACCATATAATTCACTATAATAAAAGCAAACAAAACCTTCCATTCTTAACAATAACACCAAAATATTTTAAATTATTTATTAACCCATGTTTTAAAAAATTATAACCAAAATAGCCAATTTTATATGATTCTATTTATTAAAAAACATTTTTTCAAATAATTATTTCAAAAAAATTTCCCACTTTTCATATAACATGATACCAAAAAATAAATCATACTTATCATAAATGTAAATAAAATTAAAAACAATATGATTAATTTACAATAAAAAATTCATTTCAATATAACATTAACACATTAACATCAACATGATTCAAACAAAAAATTAAATGACTATTTTAATTTTCTTGTTTGATTTATCTTATTTATGTTTTTATAAAATGATAAAACATTCCCATAAAAGATTTTCTTTTTAAAAAAATTTTGAAGTTTTTTATTTTTATTACCCTTTCATATAATATTTTTCCCTATCATATTATATATATAAATCTTTCAACATTATATAAATAAATGTTACATAATATTTTTTTAATGTATATTACATCTTCTATATTTTTTACATGTAAATACTAACACCAATATCTTATGTTCAAACCACTATTTTTCATTATTAGGTTCTTAATTCCTTCCATATATCTCACTCCCTCTCTCAATCTCTCTCATTTATCCTTTTACATTGAATATATTTTAAATATTTTACATATACATGTATATATATTACATGATCAAAATAAGATGATGCCACCAATTTTAGGATATCATCCCCTTAAATTCCCCTCCATTCATTTTTATCTAATTAATTATATCAATTTCATTGATTTAAAAATAAATCAATCATCACATATATAAATCCTATGTTCTAGATATTAAACAATATAATAATGTCAAAAAACATCCATCATAAATAAAAAGAACTTGTACCTTCAAAATTCACGTTATCACCATTACTATCTCCCAGATATATAATATTAAACCCATAATTAATATTTTAATCTCTAAAAATCAACCCACCTAAAAAAATCAATAATCAAATCCATCATGTTTCACTTTTAATAGAATTCAACATTTTTTTTCGTTTATCATGCTTAATATAACTATTAACCAGTCGATAAATTATATTAACATTTTTAACACTTATATTAATATAATTATGCATATACTTCATGATAGAAAAAAATAATGTATTCTATTTTATATCATTTAATTAATTAAACTCACTTTTAAACCCATTTTTATCATTACATAGTTCTTTTATAATAATTTATATTCCTAAACATGCTGAAACTAATACACACAATTCAAATGATTGTGTTTTTAAGGATTTATCAATATTAAAAACTAACCAAGCAATAAAAAATTCTATACAATTAAAAATATTATCCAATTTTCTAATGTTTCATTTAATAATTACTTAATAATTCACATTTCAATTTAGTAATAAAGTCACTCAAAAAATTCATAATCTATTTCATAACACAAAATGAAAATGTTAATTTATATTATATTAAAAATACACACATCAATCCATAAGATTAATATAAAACATTAGGAATCATTGAAAAAAGTCATAATATGAACACACCCTTTCCAAGATGCATGATCTGTGTGCATGGTTTGTATCCTACACATCCCACCCATACAACTCGCCGGTTCACCTTCAAATTTTATTCAAGTTGGAAGTGTATCCATATTGGAAGGATAAATCAAGAACCAAAAAAATTTTAAATATTATTGGCATCCCCTAGTAACTCAGGTTCGACACTAAAAGTATTGGAAAAAAACTTTTTTGTATATACCACTTCAGTTTTGAGAATCTTATCTCCCATATACTTGAGCATCCCAAATCACAAAAACTGAACCCTATTTGATACCATTTTGTAATACCCTGACCTGAATCTCTCGGTCTAGGATAGAGGATCACATGACCTCATGTGTGATTACCTAAAAACAAAAGGATGTTGACTAGTGATGGGGGGTATGAGGCATCATGGGGAGACCATTACCTTAATATAAGATAAAATAAATTCAATAACAAAACCAAAAAAATAAATAAGAAAGGGATCTATATAGTATATAAGCATAATGGAAGAAACAGTTAAAGGGAGTCCATGCAATAACAATATGGAATATAAGAAAACAAATTACCCAATCAACAGGTTCCCCATAAGTTATGGGTCAGCATATAAAAATAAATAAAAGATAAAAAATAAATGAGACATGTTCGTAAAAGATCATGAAGTCTATCATGGCATCGCCTCAATCCACCCTACTCCTCCTACTCAACTACACAACGTTGGGTCTCTTTCCTTATATGAATATCTGAACATAATGTTTTTGTGTGTAATGTTATGCTCATGATGGGTGTGAGTATAAAACTAGTAGAAAACCACCAATTCATCCTTGAAATAATTGAAACATATATTTTAATGTATATTCAATGAATGAAAGTAAACATATAACCTGCCAGGTCATTGAGCACTAGCTAGGCTTAAATGATCCCTTTCCTTACATTATTTGGTGCCATTACAAAATTTAATATTGAGATATCACATAACCAGAACATGGTTATAAGAGTCATTTCATGGATTAACCATCTTTAAATGCATAACAACCATATTGTATCAATAAGGTTACATAATTCATTCGATAACTCAACCATATATCGATAGATATCCACTATATAAAATAAACAAGGTTACAATATTTATTTGATGACTTAACCATCTATCATTAGATAACCAATATATAACATAAAATAAGGTTATATTATTCACATGAAGACTCAACCACCTATCAATGTATATCTACAATATATATCAAACATCAAGGCTGATAAAATCATACAACTAGAGTTATCACAATCATATATACAAACCCATATAATTATTGAATCAAATGAGCAGAGTTATCATAGGGATACACATGTATGAACACTAAAGTCAATTCAAATATCATTATATAAAATTTGTAACATTTTAAGGAATTCTTGCATCAAATTCAATGAAAACAGAAATAAGGTGTTGGTTGACCACTGAGAGGTAATTCCTAATTAATCTTTAATCAAAATGTTTTTCATCATCCCCCATTGAGAAAAATACAATATCATAAAATTTTCATCATTCTATTAAATATTAGGCGAGATACTGAAGAAAGAAGTTATTATAATTTTAGAGATATAGGTAGATAATTTACAAGATAGTGAATATATGAGTAAGGGAGAGAGGGGATGATGTGCATTGTTTATTGCAACCCTTTGTTTACAGAGCATAACACCTTCCCTACCTCATTTTTATTACCCTTTTCCATTTTTTAATTCATTAAATATTTTTTATTCATCATTTTCTCTTTTTTCTTCTCTATCCATGTATTACGCATAGACCCATTAACTCTTTCTTTCCCTGTATTGTTCCCCATAGCCCCCTCTTAATTATTTTATGCGTTCTTCTTGAATATCATATTTTTAAAACATTAAATAAAACTCATTATATATATATATATATCAATATTAAAAATTAACTATATATATATGGGTATATTAAGAAACATTATCATTACACACATATATATATATATTATATGTGTGTATGTATGTATGTATGTACACACATATGCATGAATGTATTTATATATATATATATATAAGTTTTTTACCACACACAATTATAATTTCTCTAACTAATAATAATAATAATAACAACAATAATTAAAACTATTATTACAAATTCCCAACTGATATTTCCATCATAAAAAATCAAATAATAATTTTTATTAAATTCAAAAAAAAAGTTTAAAAATTATTAATTATACCAATTTATATATTTAGAACAAATAATAATATCAGCATTACTACTTTTTACTACCTAATAAATATTCACACATAAAGAAAAATCAGTTATTAATTAATAAAATCTTAAATTATTTAATAAATTTCTTCACAATAATATTTCACCCTTTTAATAATCCTTTTAAAAAAAATTAAAAACTAACTATATAGGTTTTAATAAATTTGATTGCGATTATTCCCTACCCAATTAGTTATGGTGTGAAAGTAATACAAAAGGGGACTCATTTCTTAGTGAAATATAGATCATGTCCTAGAAATTAATATGGTGAATTTTAAATGGTTCATCAATTTATAGCATAATATTTAATAAGCCCTATTTAAATAATTGAAAAACATGATAACAGTCTAATAAAAATTTTATTATAGATAAAACAACGTCATCACCATTAACTTTGAGATCAATCATAAATAATGAAAAATCTTAAAGTATGAAACTTCTTATATTAGTTTAAAACATTAGAATTATTATTAATAAAGAAAAATTATTGGTGTTAGAGAGACCCCTTCCTAAGTAACCTAATGTTAAATTATTTGAACAAAAAAATTAACATTCTAATGAGAAATGTTTACCTATTTATTGAAATTAGTTCAAAAAATATAGATTCTATCTATGGAAGTCAATCTATTTCTCTTATTATAAATGTGTTGAAAATATGATGGAGTTCAAGAAATTATTTACTAATTGTTAAAATTATTTATGGTAGATAATAATTACATGTTATGTTTAGGATATGGTGTTATGTAGGTTTTACAAGTGGGAAATTTTTCAAACTGAAAGAATATACTTAGTTGGAGAGTCAATCAAATGTTTCATCAAGTAACCTGTCTAGGTCATTGAAACCTAAATTTAAATACATAAATGAAGGAAATTGTTTCCAAAGGATATATTTTCTAGAATTATTTAAGAACTTTAGAAAACTCCAGTGATTATTCTTGATGGGTAGAAGTGTTATAGAATCAATTCTTCAATTTTAAGGGAACATGATACAAAATGTATAATTTTAAAAAGTTATAAATATAAAGGAGTTAAAAATCAAGGAAATAATTTATGATGATTATTGTTTTCAACCTGTTGATGATGTAAAGAGTTTATGATTCATGGTTTTTTATGTAAATAAATCTTGTAAAGATTATATTAATTTATATAAATGATTTTTTTCATATCTTTTCTCTTACATGATAAGAGAAATAATTTGTAAATTAAAGGTTTTATGAACTAAGTGATATGTTTCACTAGATTTATGATTTATTGGATTCTATGACATAAAATAAAAAGTGAGTAAATATGAAATATTTTATCTATATATTGGATAAAATATATGGGATATTATCACACCACCCATTAGTGAAACATTTAAGAAAATAGTTGTCCTAGAAAACTATGGTAAACATATAGAATACCATATATGATATAAATATAATAGTTTATTTTTTAAATATTTATGTTTTATTAAATACATTTAATTTTCTAAATAAAAATATATCTATTTATATTATCATGATATTCTAAAGAGAATATAGTTTTAAAGAGATTAGTGGGACTATATTTAAATATATAGAAGTTAAAAGTTAATAAATAAAAGAATATTCCAGCCAAAATAGAAGGTGAATGTCACTTAATATATTAAAATTGTTTAGGGTATATTGTTAAAGATAAGTTTAAATATTTATATTTAGTTAACATAATTAAGTAATTATCACTTAATATCTTAAAGAATTTTAGGAATTGTTGGTAAATATAAAAAATATACATATATTCTTTAGTTACCAAAATATTTCATGGAAAAATTTTGATGGAAATGGTTCTAATAAGGATGGTGATGATGAACTTACAAAGATTTCTAATAAAATAACAAATGTTATAAACATCATAAAATTTTATATTATGAAGTAAATGACTTTGAATACTTTGTTCTAAGAGTAGTACATTATGAATATTATTCCTAGGTATCACAATTATTCAAACTAATATTCTTCATGGATTTTACTCACTAAATAGTTATATGAGAGTGTTTTACTAAATGATCATGCAGAGATACGGAGAAAATTATATCAAGTTGTAATTAGTGTAACAAAACCCTAAAAGTTCAACAAACATAAGGATGATATAGTGGTTTATAATATCAGATATTATTATATGGTAACTTATGTATGATTTGTTAATGTTATTAAATGAGTATTAGGGTATAAAATGTAACATTTTAATAAAAAAATAATTATTCACTTATTCACATTGGTTTCATATATTACATGCATTAATATATTAATATAAGAATTTGATTTATCTTTAATTGATTATCATCATTAATTATTATTTATTGTGACAAAATTTTAAGGTTAGTGTGATTAAAATTATGGTATCAAGATAAAAAAAACAAACACATGTGGGAATAGAAAGAGTTTTATGGATAGATTACCCCCAATTATACCACATGGAGTGTAATACACTATGTGTTTAGAATATTTGGGTTTCATGTTTCATATTTTTATTTTACCATACCTAAGGTTTTGGATATACCTAGCATGATAACCTTCATACATTGATACATTTATGATGATTTCATAAAGGATTAGATAATAGGGTTTGTTGGTTCTATTATTAATAATGTTGTAAAATTGATATTATCCAATATGGAATTTTTCCTCTCATATAATGCGTATGAAATATTGGCCCCCAATTTCTATACATTGGGGAAGTGTATGGACATAAAAAAATAATACATGTGGTGTTATGATCAATTTAGTTAGGGGAATATGATGTGATTATCTATAAGAATGAATTACATGTAATATATTCATCCTCTTAGTCAGTCTATACTTAAAGAATATAGAACCCATGAGTTGTTATATAGGATTGACATTCTCTATGTACCATGGTCACTAAATGTCTTGGAAAAAGTGATCATATAAAAATTCATTCATTCATATAATGAAACTGGTGGACATAATTGTATAGATAGATGTGTTTGATTATCTTTCCAAATCCCCTTGTAACATGAGTAGCAGTAATTATTTTTTAGAGGCTAATAATTTCTCACATTTATGAGTTTTTGAATTTATATTTGCTGTAAATTCTACAAATTATAATGTGGTCACAATTTTTAGTTTTCTAAATGGGGATAAAGTTATAACCATAGAGTTTCTCAATTTTTTTAAATTTTTATCCAAAAGGATTCTTGGATAAATATTCACAAGGCATTACATCTGATGTAATACAAGGTGAAGTTAATGATAAATTCCTAAAAGTGTCCTGTAACATTTCCGAAATGTTTTTTGGAAATCATTTCATAACTTATTGTATATGATACAATATAAGGTGAAATGAAACTAAGTTTATGTGGCTTTAGTGTAAGTGGATGATTTCTCCAAATATTAACTAAATCCATTTGATTGTTTTGGATACATAATATGGTATGATATATGCATATTGTTAAGAATGATATATGATATCCTACTTCTACCTTAAGCAGTCATAGTGTCTATAATAATAAACTCATAAGTATTATTGAATTATATCATATGTCTCATAACACCATATGATTCATTAGGGTGATGAATGTTAATCATTTTCATTTTGGTTATCTTTCAAATTAGACATAATAAATAATTCTTCATTTCATAACATTGAACACATAAGAGATTATAGAGTACATTAGTATAATTAATACATTTTGATAAAAATAATTAACTCATATATTATATAATGTATGAGTAAATTCATGAATAAGATATGTTTTCATGAGGTATTATGAAAGGGGACAATCACCATGCGAATGGATCCTGTAAACCTTATGTAAGGCTATGGCTAAAACTCTCTCACTCTATGAAGATCTATTCCGCCTATTTTCCTTTTCCTCGAGAGATAATCACATATAGTGGTACTAAGGAAGGTATTTCCCATATGGTTGGTGACTAACTTCAGTCTATGGATATGTCAAGAAATATGGAGTCCTTTGGATTACTCTATGGCATCTGATTCAAATTACAATGATGATGGAAGTAGCTGATGCTCATCCATTAAATACAATTTTTTTTAATTTTATATTTATACACAATTTATATTATCAATCATGGTAGATATTTTTAATGAAGTTTCTATTTGTTTTGTCTATATTGATTAATTGTTAATATATCATTAGAAACAATAAATGAATAAATATACCAAAAAAAGATAATCAGTAGAAATATAATCATCATAATATAGATTAATGATGGGAAATGAATTCTACCCTACAACTAGATGAGGAGGACAATGTATTGTACTAAACATAAATATATCTATATGAATCTATCTTAAAATTAATATAATAGTGGATTCATATTGAAGAAAATAATTATGATCAAGATTGATCCAGTTGATTTAAATCAAATCAAGGAGGACCAGAGGATTCTTCATTGCACTTCCACCCATGGATACTGAGATCAGTAAAACCTATTTAATACTTATAGAATAATATAAAACTATTTCCTATCTTGTTGAAGATAAATAATCCACCAAAAAAGAATATTAATAGACCAACTTTCATACCAATATAGAAATAAACCTGAAGAAATAATTAAATTCATAGTAGTAGGGATTTGAAAAAAATGTAAAAATTATTAAAAAAACAAAAATTAGTAAAATGCACAACCCATAATTCTTAATTATAAAACCTATAATGATACAAGATAAGTACTCAATACCCTTTTATATTTACAACCTATAAAGGGATAAAAATCAACTAATTAAAATTAAAAACCTAGATTAAAAAAGATACAAATAATTAGTGGGTTTAACTCCCCATTCAAATGAGAGTGTGTAATAAACACTCTATGTTTTTCACCCATAGTATAGAAAGAAGAAAATAATATTTCCTTAATCATTAAATCAAAAACTTGTTGACCTAATGGTACATAATAAATATTAATATCTTGATTTATAATTGCATCTCAAATGAAATGAATGTTAACCTCTAGATGATTGGTTCTATCTTGAAATACAATGTTATAAGTAAGAGCTCCTACACTTAAATAATCATAGTACAAAGTTGGAGTAATCTGATCTACTATACCAAGATCCCAGAGTATATATTAAACCATACAACTTTTTTCCCTGTTTAAAATGTCAATATGGTCTAAGGGGATGAATAAAACTCCTAAAGATTTCAAGTATTTCATTAACAGGGTTTTAAATTTAAGTTTAATAACACATGAAGACATGATAATCGGTGTAATGATAAGAAATGAATAATGCAATGTTGATATATAGTAGAAATATAAAAACCAAGAAGATAATATTTTTATAGAATTTTAGATCGAATGACCCTACATTTACTCTTAACTCCCTTATTCTCCTAGAGTGGAATGGTACTTACTAATAGTAAGCCTCACTTTTGAAAGGATGTGATAAACTTTTATAATGACACCTTATTATTCCTAATAGGCCAAACATAGATTATAACTACCTTTATATAGACCAAGGTACAACCATGAATAATACCTAAATTTTATTTAGTATTCAAAACATAGTAAGCATTCATTTTATTTAAGAGGTATAAAAAATAAGACATGTTTTTTGTTAGGAAAATCATAAGTTTTTTAATACAACAAAAATAAAAATAAAAATAATAAAATTATAAAAAACTAGAAAATAATAATGTTAACTTTACTTGAGAATTTAAAAAACATAATGATGGTTTAATTTCATGATCATATAGTAGAATAATAGTCTCAGTATAAAAATCTCAGCACTTCATATTTTAGTTTGTGCAAAAAAAAGTGTTTAATGATTTCCATATATTAGAAGTTATAAACAAATTATTCAATGAATAATTCCATTTTCATAAACTCTATGATCTCCATGATCATGTGGGTGTTTCTTAAAAACTAATCACAGATATTTATAGAATAATAACTTTACCTACATATAGAAATTTTCCATACTAATCCTTCATTAGAAAATTTAAAATAATTCACATAAAATCATTAGATTTTATATGTATTTTAAAAATTATTATAACATATAAAATAAATCATATTAACTTACATTAAATCATGATATAAAAAATAATAGAAAACTAAGTCTCATAAGAATAATTTTGGAACCAAGTAAACTGCACAATAATAATTTTTATATATTTGTAAACATTAAATTAATTTTATGTAAACATCAATCATCCATGTCATGAATCAATCTAGTTTTACTCGAATCATCACCCAACCCATTATATGGTAAGCACCTAATAAAATTATCAATCCCCACATGCTGGAATATAGTATCGGAGCATCGAGGAAAACACCTTTGGGAATTGTTTCACCATGAAATTATAGTTAAAACAAAGAGTATCATTTTCATAAAATATGAAATGAGTTTTCTATACTTTGGACACCCATGAAAAATAAAATAATCATATACATATAAGTAAGGTAAAAAATGAATCATATGATAAAAAAGATGATTTACAAAATTTCTATTAATATGCATACATCATTAAAAATAAAGACATAAAAATACCATAAAACTAAAAAAACTATAAGATAGGTCACCTTTTACAATACATAAGAATAAAAAATTGAAACAAAACCTGAATTTCCACAAGGTCTCTTTAATATGACCCATGGTCTCTCATCATATCCAAACTGACCAATCAAAAACCACTAAAACTATATGAGATCATAAATGAAACCTAGTACCTATAAAATTTATAAGAGAAACACACACACACACACACACACACACACACACACACTTGAGTATGTATTCATGGTGTTTTATAATAATTACAAAAATATATCACAAATTATTCTATGTAATTCCTTTAATAAAAATGGTAAAGGATTCTATTTTGAAATAAAATTGAAAATAATATTTTTCATTTTAATAATAAATTAGTCAAGTCAAATCACTTTCTCTCACTTTGAATAATGAAAACATGTATTTTTAATCAAAATTAGGTATAACCTCAAGTTTATAGAAAAGTACATTAAAGAAAAAATTGAGGACATTGAATTTTAAAAAAAGAAAAAATCATTTTTCCATTCATTTTTAAAAAAATTATAAAACCACCCTAAAAATATATATTCTAAAAACTCACCACACTATAAATTATTTGGATACAATACATAAGGGCACCATAATTTCAAGGATAATTAATAAAATAAAATAAAATTAAAGGGGAGATAATAACAAAATAGGTATAAGGGGATACAATCAATAAAGAACAATAATCCCCTTACTAAAATCACTATTCAAGATAATACATCATGGGATACAACCTAAGTTCCAATTCTAGATCAACTATAAATTATACATCACTAACTACGATAGTTACCTCAATTAGTGGAATGGACATAACTACCTCACTCACCATTGGGGGTTCCATATAAAATACTATACTTATAAGGTTGATTCCAGAAAATAATCGAAAGGACCTCATACTATTTTATTATTAAATACCCTAGAACCTATGTTACCATGAACAAAAACATATAATTGGGAAAATAATCAATCAATAGACATCGTGAGCATAAAAAATAATTCTCACATCACCTATAACACCCTTTCATGAAATAAAACCTTATCATAAATCACCCAATCACCCCATACATAAAGAGACACTCTTAAAAGTTAAACCAATAAGGGGAACAATTAGGGTATCATAATTTAAATAAAACTCCTTTTTATAATGTTCTACACAATCCTTTACTCAATAACTAACATGAAAGGATTAAAAATTTTCCATTTCCCAAAATTAACATTAAAATACCCTTTAAAAACAAATGAATTTCCTTGAAAATTAAAAATAAGGACCAAGGCCTATATTTTATTTTCAAAACCATTTAAATAGTCTTCATGATAAATTTTATAAACACTTAACATTTAAAAAAATTAATTAAATGTAATATTTAAAATCCTTGGGAAAACCCTTTATTCTATGTCATGATTTCCATAATTTTTTTTATGGTTTCTCTAAAAAAAATTGAAACATAACTATAATATAATTACAAGTTAATTTTTAAATCCAAAAAATTCATTAAAATGAAAAATAAAGGAAAATTAGAGAAATAGAAACAAAAAAATAATTGTAAATGAGTCACAACACATCAAATTCTATATTAAACACCCATTTAGGTAAGGACTATCCTCTATAGGTCCTAAAACATCATATTCTTAGGATAGAAATAATAAAAAACCCAAAACACACATTCATGGTGAGCTAGGGTTCCTGAAAGAAATAGGAACCTAAGGGAAATGGAAGAGAAATAAAAGAAAAAGAGAATGAAGGAAGAAATAGGATATTACCATGAAAAATAATTGAAATATGGAGAGTGAATACAATAATAGAAGAGGAATAATTGGGATATATCTATAGTCCTTAAAGACTAATACACTACTTCAAATAAGGGAGGGAGGAATGAGAAATTGGGTTAAAATGTGTGTAGAAAAGAGGGAATTACGCATTTAAGAAAAACTAAGTAGACTTCTCCATGATGTGGTGTTCCATCCCTGGAATTCCAATATTGTGGCCCTCATAGATAAGGAATGGAGGACTTCTTGAGGTAGAGTTGAGGCTTTCAAGTTCCCCAAGATACTATGGATAATCCCTCCAAACTATTACATTGTGTCCTTTTCCTAACACTCTCTACAATATAGCTATCACCTCCATATTGTGGTCTATCCACCTTAAACTTATAAAACTCAAACTATATTTATGTATTACCCTTACGTTGAACCCTTACTACCCTTATTCAATTCCATCCACATTATGGACTAAGGATTTCACCATGGATCACCTAGCTTGGACATACCAAAGGGATTCAAATCCATCCATTAAAACATAGCCTCCCTAGGCTACAATGTAGTCTATGGGGTTACTCTTACATATCCAACAACTACATAAGGGTAACATAAGTCACCCTTCTATAGTAAAGGAAGTGATTCCTTACAACAAATCCATAGGGGTTATTCCATGGATGACTGTAATTTCACTATAGATTCCCATAAGTACTATAAAACACCCCAAAACACCTAAAATCAGTCCCAACTCCATAAAAATTAAAATAACCCAAAATTAAATAAAATTAAACAAAAATTAAACAATAGTGACACCATGGTGTTCAAATATCCCAATCATGAAACTTTATACACCTAAAAAGTTAATAGAAAAAAATAGAATCTAATTGAAAATTGAAGCATTTAAACCCCATTAAAATAGGTGGGGGTGGTAAAGAAATGCGGTCCTATTAAATGAAAAATCACTTAATTAAGATACTCAAAATAATTAATAGTATGAAGACCTATCTAGGTATCCCCAACATTAATAACTTTTCTAAAATTGTGAAATGATAGGGAAATACACTATGAGAAGACCATTACCAATATTATGTCCTATATTTTAACCATAACTGACAATCCCAAGGAAACCTGATCATAATTTCAAATAGATATAACCTGGAAGATCATCCAAATAGATACAAAACAATCTCACAATAACCATCAAGTCTCTAAACGTTCCAAACAATAACCAAACCCAAACATGATAATGAAATAGCATGAAGCTTAACTAATTTTATCACTTATTAAAGATAAACTAGAACCGTAACCAAAGAACACCACCTCACAGTAAACACATGATTCAAAAATAGAACCTCTGAGTTCTTATGGGAAAGAAACATTGATCCTAGTTACCAGAGTGTGGACCTAAGGTCTCCTATTCAATTAAATACTAAATCAATCCACAATCCCATTGACACCTCAAAAAACATTTCATGGATAAAAGTTACACCAATAAAGTAAAAATAAAATAAATCATATCAACTAGAAAAAACAAAGAGACACTTAAAAAGTAATGATCATCAACTTGAGAACATTAATTAAAATCCAAAACCATAAAATGGGTTCTTAAAAATGGAAAACAATCCCAAAAAAATATTTCAACCAAGACTTATTCCAATAACGCAAACTAGAATTACTAAAGATGGTATTAAAATACACGAAAATGAAAATCCAACAAAAACATGATTTGACCATTATCAATGAATCATGATCCAAAAATGTAATAGTACATGTCCCCCCAGTCCATTACTTTTGGAGTTTTCATTAGTTGTTGGAGATGTTTGGAGGAGGTTTCAGGATTTTTCATAGGATTTGTGGGTGTAGATAAGCTACTACAGGGGTCAAATGGCGTGTAATCAACTTACACAGCATGAAGTTTGGTTTCAAAGCTTTCCCTGGTGGTTCAAAAACTGCAATTTTTTGGGGTATTAAAAATAAAATAAATTGAAAGGTGATTGTTTTTTTGGAATAAGTCGACCATGGGACATTAAATGGTGTGAAAGGGTATTACACGTTAGGTAAATCCCCACTACTATAATGTTTTATGTGTTTTTACAGTTGTTCAGGTTATCAAACCCTATGGATGAAGTGGCCCTCTTTAAACACTGGGAAACCCAGTGACTTCTCTATAGTGTTTTGAGGATCCATTCATCAAGGATCTATGTCACGACCCATCCTAGTGGGGCCCATGACACAACTCCCCAAGACCGCCTCCAATAGGTCAGGGGCTGGTGACTAGCACCGAGTAGGCATATTACTAACATGGTAGGAATTTCCTAAGAACCTGTACACACGCACACATCTACAAGCCCACAAATGCTGAAATATAAAAACCACAAAGGTACAAAATGCATGAATACAACTAAACCAAACCAACAAAGTATGCTGGAAAGTAAAGTACTGAAAGTAAACTGGGCCAGAATACAAGCCCACTAAAAACAGGAGTCTGAACACAGCAAACTCCAACCTGTAAACACAAAGAGGTACTGGGACTACTGATCATAGCCATAGGAACACCTCGTCCTATGGGGAACTCAGAAATCCCAATCCTGTCCTGGTCCGCCCTAGACTCTGTCAAAAGGCTTCTTGTCTCCACAAGACATGACACGTGCAGGCAAAGCCTGTGTAGGGGTGAGTATAACAATACTCAGTAGAGGACCCTAAAAACCACAAAGCAAATACACAAATGAAAGTCACAGTCAGCTCTACACATTATATGTCTATTGAACATATAATAGGCGAACACAATCTAGATATACTCAAAACCCAGACCCATAGTCTAGAGACAAGTCACTCAAACGCACACCCCCGCTAGGGATTTAGTTCGAAGATTCCACAAGCACTCGTTCCGTGAGAACTCACTCCACGAGCCATATAGCTCTGATGATGTCCATCTGAGAAGCATTGTTAATTTGGAAAATCCACGAGAGATAGATACACTCATTATAGGAGAACACACTCCTGAGTGGGGAAGATCACGATAGATAGATAGATACACTCATTATGGGAAAACACACTCCTGAGTGGGGAAAGATCACGATACACAGATGAGGATCACTGCCAGGGCCATAACGGATATCACAACTCATCTGAATTCACTAGATAGTTAGAGGATCAACACCCAGTAGAGTTGGTCATGTCGATACCTGACTCTACCTAGGGTCAAGAATGGATAGAGGATCTCGCTTCGGGCCTCTCGGAGGGATGCCGACTCTATCATAGAAATTCCTGCTAAAGGGATCATACTCCTATAGAAGGAAACGATGCCTGGCCTTCAGGGGAACAAGAAGAAGGGGCACTAACCCAAACTAAACATGTCCAAGATATGGTGGACAACTGGACTAATCCATTTTCCAAAAAGTACACAGTGTGTATAAAAGTCACACGTCGTGTCTTCTAACCCCGAGTACTGCCCATGTTCAACGGCCCATGTCGTAAGGATGTTCATGTAGAAAAAATTCAGTACATGACATGTAGTATGGATTATACGCCATGTCTAAGTGATTAGGGTCAGCTCCGTGTGCGCTGGCCATGTGCCCGTACACAGCCTCAACCCATGTGTGTCAACTCGTGTAACTAGTACACGTGGTGACCTATATTACAGGCCTCGCCTGGACATGTGGTGGAGTACATGGTCGTGTACTCCATCCCATGTCCATGTATCCCCTGGATACATTCAAAGTCTTGTGTAGTTGCCTCTGCCATGCCACGTAGGGTCTACACGTCGTGTTCTGAAGCCGTGTTGTCCATCCCATGTCTGTGTATTTTCTCGAATACAAGCCGAGTTCCACATAGCCGCCTCTGCCATGCTGCATAAAGAGTACACGTTGTGTCGCGAAGACGTGTCATTCTCCCTATGTCCATGTATCGCCCGAGATACACGCCGAGATTCAGGGAAGTTCCAACACGCTGTGTGACTGGGGTCACATGCCATGTGATACCTATTTGATCCCTGAAACCCTATCCACCACCGCCGGTACTACATGGTGTGTTCTTCATAAGTACATATCGTGTATTCCTAAATTTTTCAGAATCACCATCTTCTATCATCACGCCTTCTATGATGCCCCATTAATCGATCCGGTCATCCGATCACCATGAAACTTATAGGTTTTGGTTGCCCTGACACCACGAAGTTGATTCTGTTGTTTTCGGGCCTTCGATTAGTCCCGAAAACATGTAACGATCCACCCGCGTGAGGAACGCTCGAAGAATGGTCTTTCTTGATCTATTCTGATTTGTTGTCCACTATCATCGTCGCACCTCCACTAGGTTGTTGTGATGTTGGATCTTCAATTTGGGTTCGTTGCATCAAAAAATGAATGCACAAAGATCCGTTGTTCCTCGCCCCGCTAAGAACGTGAAGAACGCTCAAGGAAAAGGAAGGGGGAAGAAATCCAATAAAAAAATTGAGGAATGAACCTCCACCATCCTTTGTCATAGCATTGATATGCTCCTGTTAGTAGGATCAAACGGAGCAGAAGTCGACAAAAAATCAACATGGATTAATTCCCCAAAATCAACCCAATGAAACCATCCTGCAAGAACGTATGAATCCACAGATCAACATGTTCGTGGTTGATCAGCGTTCGTCGTTTAAATTCGAAAATGGGGAAAGAAGAATCAAAATAACAACCCCTACCTCAAGAAGGGATCAGTCGCTGATGAAGGGGTCGTTCTTCTGTCTTCACTGGGATCCTTCAACTTCATTGGCGCAGTGATTCACATCTTTTATTCATCTTCGTTCGTCACTGAGAGTTCTCTACAAAGCCTCACGGATTCTCCATAGATTCTCTCCACCTTTGAGAATGAGCAACATTCGATTAAACTATTAAAAAGAGGAAATGTGTTTTGAAAAACCATCACATTGTGGTATTAATGATTCAGCGTTTCTATTTCAAAGTGATTGTGGAATGGAATTAATTAAGGAAACAGTTGTTCTGTTGCTATGTTACAACGGATGTTTCCAAATAACATAAACTTGGCTAATTTATTTTATTTTATTTTACTAAAAACATATAAAAATTAACTTTTTCCCTCGAACCACATTGGTCGAGGTTAGACTCATTCTTAGGTAAATTCATCATCCCAGATGCAACGGTGCCCTCATATTTTTAATCCAGACATCTGTTTGGAAACTCCCACAACCGCGCACATATGCCGACTCACTTAACTTAAAAAAAGTTTAAACCACCATTCTGAGATCACCGATCCTCAAAATGATGTGTCGTCTTTGTTCCTGGTCTTTTAATAATTCCATATAATATTTAAAAAATAAAACACAAAAAATTCAAGACATTACATTCTCCCCACCTTAGGGATTTGCGTCCCTAAAAATCCAAAACAAAGACTACTCAAAAAGATGTGGGTATTGGGCATAGATCTGAGCCTCCCGCTCCCACATTATCTCTTAAAGATTCTCGTGCTGCCACTAAACACGCACCAAGGGAATTGATCGCCCATGAAGGATCCTATCCTGCCGATCCTCGATCTCCATTAGGTACTCTGCAAAGGTTTCCCCATCCTCGATGTCTAGCTCACCCTAGTCAATGACATGTGATGGGTCATGCACGTACCTCCTCAGTTGTGAAACGTGAAATAAATCATGTACCTGATGAAACTACGGTAGTAGAGCTAGGCAGTACGCCACCTCTTTAACTCTTCATAGTATCTAAAAAGATCTGATGAACCTCAGAGACAACTTGCTGCCCCGGCCAAATCTCTGCAATCCTCGATGAGGTGAGACCCAAAGAAAGACTTTCCCCCCATCCTCAAACTCCAGATGTATCCATCGTCTATCAGCATAAGACTTCTGTCGGCTCTGTGCAGTCTTCATCCACTCCCGTATGACCTGTACCTTCTTGGTGGTAGCTCGCACCAACTCTGGACCCATGAGTGATGACTCTATGGGGTCGGTCCAGCAAAGCGGTGATCGGCAGGGTCTCCCATACAAGGCCTCGAATGGATCCATACCAATGGTGGAGTGTTAGCTATTATTATACGCAAACTCCATCAGTGGTAGGTGGTCCTCCCAACTATGACAGAAGTCCAAGATACAGGCCCGCAACATATCCTCTAGAACCTGAATGGTCCTCTCCGTTTGACCATCGGTTTGGGGATAGAATGTTGTGCTCAAGCGTAACAGAGTCCCAAAAGACTCCTACAATCCCTTCCACAACCTGAATGTGAAGAGGTAGTCTTGATATGATACTATTTTTGAAGGGACACCATGAAGCCGAACTATCTCCTGCACGTAGAGGCGCCCCAATTGCTCTATGGAACTCTGCTCCCTGATAGCTTGGAAGTGGGCCGACTTGGAGAGTCGGTCAATGATCACCCAGATGGAATCATGCCCCTTGGACTTCTATGGTAATCCTATCATGAAGTCCATATATATTCCATACCACTCCCTCTATGGAACCTCCAGGGGGTGAGCTAATCCCACTGGAACCTGGTGGTCAGCCTTCACCTGCTGGAATGTAAGGCACTGAGAAACGAACTCTACTGCTGCCTTCTTCATGCCTGACCACCAGAACTATCGTCAGAGATCCTGGTACACCTTTTCCACTCCTAGATGTACTTCCAAGGGGTGTGTATGATACTCCCTCAGGACCTCTTCTTGAAATTCCACTGGTACAACAGTGCATCCTCTAAAAATAAGTATGTGCTCAGCAACTAACAAATATCCATCGGGAACATGTCCTATGGATAACTGAGCACATAAATCCTCACATTCGACACCCCCAAGATATGCCTCCCTAACTCGTTGTAAGAGTAGAGGGGCGACAACCATTGACTACAGGTAAGTTGTATCTTCTCCATCCATGAAGGATAACTGCAGCGTGGCTAACTACTATGTCGCCTCACTCAACAACTGCGAGCTCAACCTTCTACTAAGAGCATCTTCCACCTTGTTCCCCTTACTAAGATTATAGATGATTTTTAAATCATAATCCTAGAGTAACTCTTGCCAACACATCTGTCTTAGATTCAAATCCTTCTTCAAGAAGTTGTACTTAAGGATCCTGTGGTCAGAGTAGATGATGAACCACTCACCCATAAGATAGTGTCACCACATATTCAATGCGAAGACTACCACTGTCAACTCGATATCATGGGTCAAATAGTTATACTCATGTGGCATAAGCTAGCACGAACCATAAGCAATCACTGCCTGTCTCTGCATTAGGACACAACCAAGCCCAGTCCCTGATGCGTTGCAGAAAACTATGTACTTGACACCCTCCTTCGGTAATCTCAAGATTGGGGTGCTCATAAAACTCTATCTCAACTGCATGAAAGCCTACTAGAACTTCTCCATACATATTAAGGTTTTTCATTTCCTAGTTAAGGCTTTCATCGGTTCTGATATTCGGGAGAAATCAGGAATGAATCTCTAGTAATATCCTACCAGCCCAAGGAAGCTTTGCACCTCCATCACACTCTGAGGTGGATACCATTCTAACACTGCCTCTACCTTGGATGGGTCTAGCACTACTCCATCTGTTGAGATGACATGTCCCAAAAAGTGACCTCCTGAATCTAGAACTGGAACTTCGAGATCTTCCCATAAAGCTGGTTCTATCAGAGTACATCTAGAACCATCCGCAGGTGTCTCGCATACTCCTCCTCTAACGCCGAGTACACAAGGATGTCATCGATGAAGACCACTACAAACTGATCCAAGTACGGCTGGAAGATCCGGTTCATTAGTCCCATGAATACTTTGGGAGTGTTCGTCAGGCCAAAAGGCATCACCAAGTACTCATAATGACCGTAGAAACATCTGAATGTTGTATTTGGTATATCCTTGTCCTGTACTCGTAACTGGTGATAACCTGATCAAAGGTCAACCTTTGAGAACCACTGCTCCCCTCTTATCTGATCGAAGAGGTTGTCGATTCTTGGCAGTGGATACTTTTTATTCACCATTACCTGATTTAGGCACTATTAATCCATGCACAACCTCAAACTCCCATCCACCTTCTTGGAAAACAAGACTGGGGCCACCCAGGGTGAATCCCTGGTTCTCAAGAAACCCTTGCTCTATAAATCCTCCAACTGCACCCTCGTATCATGAAGCTCTATGGGAGCCATCCAATATGCTGGTGAGGAAATCGGTGTCGTCCTAGGGTGTAAGTCGATATAGAAGTCGATTTTTCAGTGGGGAGGTATTCCTAGAACATCTTAGAGAAAGAAGTCCTCATACTCTGCCACTACTGCTGGGAACTGGGAGCTCATCACATCGACTAATCTAAGGGAAAGGCTATCCAACTCATGAGTGACTGGCTACACCCTCTTATGCATGAGATCATTATATGCTACTTGGGTCTCCTTTTCTCTGACAAAATAAAACCTTGTCCTATCACTTCGGACACACCACACTCTTCGCCTAAAACAGTCAATCTGGTTGTGGACCAAAGATAACCAATCCATACCGAGAATGACATTGTAAGGCCTCGACGCTACCACAAATAGGTTCCAACCAAAACTCTCACCTCCAAGGGTAAGATCACACTTTCTACAAAGGTTCTTGATCATCGAGTCTCCTCCCATAGGTGTATCCAAGCGTAAGGATTGAGTCAACGGCTCTACCAGAATCTCAAGGTTTATCACAAGACAAGTGGTGATGATGGAATGACTAGAACCTGTGTTTATTAGTACAGAAGATAAGGTAGAGAAGACACAGATCATACCTCAGATCATACCTGGATCCCCTGGTTCATACACCTTGACCGCATGCAGCTGTCCCCGCCCCTGTCCCCCAGCTCCCTGAGCCTGGTGCAGACCTCCTGGGGGTGGTGGTGGAAGTAATTCAAAGTGTCTTCCACCACCTACAGCTCTCCCTGCTCCTCTTCCATTTCTGTCACCTAGTGGGTCTATCTAATCCACTCTCTGTCTCTACCTTAGTGGTCCATCCATCACTTCCCTGTCAGCAGCTCGACAGGTCGGACAATCCCTAGCGAGATGTCCTTGTCTGTCACACAAGTATCACCACTTCTCCCTAGGATGACTGGATCCAGCCTAAGATCCCTGGATTGTTGACTACCTGTCTTGGGTCCTCCTATAATGTCTCCCATGTCCTAATCCCTGTGTCCGAAGTTGGATCCCCACTACCAAGGTCTCCAGACCTGTCTGCCTACTACTGACTATCATTGGCTGTCTCTGCTCTTCCAAGAAGCTCTCGATCACCAAGTCATGTTCGAGCACTGCAGCATAAGTTGAAATTCATATAGGCATTAAACTAGCTTGGATGTCTCATCGTATACCTCTCTCAAAGGTTCGATCTCTAAAGTAATGATCCATGACCATATCCATCGAATACCTAACAAGGTTGGTGAACCTCGATGAATAGTCGACTACCGTCATACTGCCCTACTGGAGCTGAAGAAGCTCCTGGATGCATACTGATCTCAGCGTAACCAGAGAGAAATCCTCCCTGGAGAGTCACTAAAACTCCATCTATGAAAGATTCTCCTCATCGTGAGTCTATGTGGTCAGACCCCACCATCGTCCTGCCGAACCCTGAAGAAGGATCTCTCCTAGGATCACTATCCGGTCTGCTGGTGTCCTCACTAGACGAAAAACTCTAGTCACCACCTCAAGCAAGTCCTCAGCCGCCTAAGGGTCGGGCTTTCCTCGAAACCCGAGGGGTCTCTATCTCTGGAACTCATGGAGCGTTCTCAGCCTGCAATCCGCATCGGTCGATACTACAGGTACCAAGGGCTACTCCACTGGTGGTGGTATAGCAGGTGCACCACCTGGAGGCACTGCCTGGGGAACTGGTCCCTGTATTGAAGCCTCGTCACTGAGGGGGTCATCCTCGTGATCGTGCTGCTGAATCCTAGTGAGTATGTGTCGCAGAGGCATCCTATAAGGAAACAAGAAGTACCTTGGTTAATGAGTATATCTGTATAGCTAACACAAAGTATATGGAAAACACATCTCATTCCTATATGATGCATGTACCATTCTTTTATTTCCCTGCAACTAGTGTTTTCATGTACTGAGTTGAAAAGAAGGTTATCAGAGTCTTGGTGTATGGATACATCGGCCACCCGCACCAACACTAGAGTCCCTATCCTAAAAGCTGAACTCGAAACACTTAACACTATTCCCCCAAACCAATCTCACAGACTCTTGGTCCTAAGGTAGAACCGACCACCTCTGATACCACTTTGTCATGACCCGTCCTAGTGGGGCCTACGCTACGGCTCCCCAATCCCCTGGACTATTGGAGGCGGGCTTAGGGATTCGCGACACGGGCCCCATTAAGATGGGTCGTGACAATCTATTCTTAGATTTTCTCAATCAATCTATATAAATCTGTCTTTGATCTAAGGTGCGTTCTTTCCCCATTTTTCTATTTTCTTCTGGGTTGATCTCCTTCTCCCTCCCACTCTTCTTGTAATGTTATGGATAATATTCTCCTCTGGTTATAATGGGGTTCTATTTAGTTTTTTTCAATGTAGTGGTTCCATGAAATCCTTGGGTGGATGAAAATATTGTGGGAGAGGTAATTGTAGGTCCATTACATGATTTGTTATCATGCAAAGTACATTGGCACCATTTTGAGGTAGGATTTCCTTTGTTTATTTTCTAATATGCATAATATGAGAGGGTTTTTCTCCTGTATACCTATAGATTTTGTTTGTTCCATATTAACCAAATATAATATTTGGATAAATAAATTAGGAAGGGTAGAGGGGTTTGATTCCAATGCCTTCACTTCCTTGTTTTGATTGTCATATTTAGAATTATATAGGCTTGATTCCCTTCTGAAAATCATGGACATTGGGGGAACATGTTTTTTCACTAAATGGGTTGCATGTTTTTTGGTTCCTATTGAATACTTACATATAGAATATGGTTAATAACATAAATACGGATAATGAATGGATGCCTTGATATTTGTTTTGTGTGATAACTCCCTTAAAAATGAAGTTGAATTGGATTAGTTTTCCCTTTTTTAAATCATAAAATGTGTTACAACATGGTCTATGATGTGATGTTTGAAATGGTAGTGCATGTTTCTATGGGACAGATGTAATGTTAAGTGTCTATGTTGTGATGTGTGAGTTTTCTCTGGTTTATGTTGTAGTATGGTTGTGAGCCCAACTGTGTATGGTGGGATGGCTTGTGTGGTTTAATAGAATCTCTTGTTGAGAGATGGATTGATTGTGGAATGGATGAGAAGTGTTTTTCAACGGGGTTGTGAAAATGGTTGTGTGGTAATGTGTTATCGGTTGGGGTTGTGAGTTTGAGTTTTGTTCTGGTTGTTTATAACCTGAGAGGGATGATTTTGAAGGGGGATAGTAGTGATTGGCATGGGTAATTCACCCAAAGTTTCTCCATGAGAAACATGCATTAATCTTCACCCCATTATCTATAGATTAATATATGATATATCATTAATGGGAGTTAAACATAGAGGAAATGTGAAGTACAATTAATTTATCAGGGCTCTTCACCCTGTGAGAACTTTGTTGCATGTCGTGTCTTGTGATTATTTGTCTCCTGAGTAGTGGTGGAATGAATAAATGAATTTTTTTTATAATGAATGAGATTCATTAAATAAATTGGTTGGGAATTTAAATCGGGTTTTGTGGCTTGTTGTGTGGTATTCTGAATTTAGAGGTAGAAAAAAGTTGGTAGTGTTGTGAGTTAGTTGTTTTTCTAAAAACCCATAGGTTGGGTATGACTGTTTGGTATCATATATGTATGTAATTGTATTTTCCTTGTGATTTCTATATGCACCCACCTAGTTGAACACTATGTGCTAAACACCCCCATCACACAAGGGAGGGTGTCTTTCCCAAACATCCCAATGGGAGGATGGATGGTGGGACACCCTCTCTTTTCTTATCCCTCTTTCGTGTGGTGATATCCCAAGATTCTTTGGGTAGGTTTTGGTTTGTGAGGGCTAATTGTGTGCGGAAGAGTTGTGCTTTCCCAGATTTCTTAATTATGATATGTGTTATGCATTCCCAATTTTCTTCGATATGAGATGTGCTTTGTGGCCTAGGTGTCTGTGGGTGGGATGTGATGTGGTCTTTGGCTGAGGTTCTTATAGGAGGGATGTGATGTGCTTTTTGGCTGATGTGTCTATCTGTGGGATGTGATGTGGTTTGTGTCCCAGGTTTATGTGGGTGGGATGTGATGTAGTTTGTGACCCAAGTGTCTATGGGTGGGATGTGGTGTAGTTTGTGAGGCACATGTGTGTGTGGGTTGGTTGTGACATGGTGATTTTGGAAGATGTGAGAGTGTGAGGACGTTTTGAATTAGGAAATAATGGATAATTAGTGGGAATAGTGTGGGGTTCCCTATCATTGATGTTCATTATATTACATTATTTGACTTGAATTATTTGGTGAGTGTGCCTCGATGAGGTTGGGATGGTTAGTATACCTGTTAGGTGTGGTTTGGTTCTTATATTTTCTTATAGGGGAATTAGTATGATTCCATCACATGTTCATGAGAGAATTTGGTTTTCCTATTGAGTATACCTGTATTCTCACCCTATGTATATAAAACTATTTTTAGGTTTTCAGGAGGATTTTACAGACCATCATAGACCCTACTAGCTCTGGTCTTGACTATTGTTGTGCCCCTTATTAGATTTACTTTTGGTATTTACTTTGGATACTTTTTTATTTGTAACAATTATTCCTTATGCATGAATGTGGAGTGGTTTTTGTATTTCTTATATATATATATGTGTGTGTGTGTGTGTGTGTGTGTGTTGAAGTTGTTTTGGGATGAACCATATTAATATCCAATATCATTTTCTTATAAATGAAAATTCCTCCCATTGTGTGAGATTAGTATACCCTTGGTGCTAGTCGTTAACCTCGGGCCAACTGGAGGTGGGAATCAGGGGTCATTATCTCCCTTTCTTCATTGCTAGCCTAGGAGGGGCATCTTTGGAGGGAGGGGGTAATGACAAAATAGTATCACAGGGGATGGTTGATAGATAGGATTGGGTTTGGGGTTAGAAACAATGAGGATTGCATTGGTTATTAGGGAAACAATGTTAGACGATCACAGTGCATGACATAGGCTAGGGAAGACTGACTAGGACATGGGATTTTAGGGTCCCCTGTGATCCGATGTAAGGACTTTGAGCCTACCAAACGACTCAGTGAGGATACTTCATTTGTAGGGTAGAAACCCTAGTAAAGGTACATGCATCATAATGACTTGTGTTCTATTTTTGATTGGGTTGTTTTGGGAAGGTTGAAATTAATAAAAAAATGAGTTAAATGAGTAAAAATGAATCATAAATAAAAAAAATACATACTACTCAGGATTAAGAACTCTTTTTTTATTTTCTAAATATGGATCATGGTCATTTTCCACATCTAGTTTAGGTAGTTGAGGATCATTAGGATAATCCAGATGATCGATTGTGGGTTGATCCAGTTGAGGAGGATGACCAGTGATTGAGGATGTTGCATTATTTCCAGCAGCAGGCTTGGGGAAAGTACATGGATAGTATTTTGGACACAGTTATGAAAAGCCATCACGAGGTTCTTGAGATCAACTTCAGTTTGATCTATTCCTCAATGGATTATTGGGTTCCTTTGTTAGTTATTCAGATGCGAGGAGTTGCACGATAGTGGTTGACACTTTATTTGGGGGAGAGGAAGGAAGAGGAAATTTTATGGGTCTACTTTGAGAATGAATTCTGAGAGGAGTTCCTTTCATCAGCCATTTAGGATGAGAAGATTAAGGATATACTATCCCTTCAGTAGGGGAGTATGTTAGTACAGAAGCTTGGGATCATTTTCAAGGACCTCCTTCATTTTTCACCAAATCTATTTTCAAATAAGGAGTCTCATGTGAGATGTCTTGAGGATGCACTTTTCCATTCGATCCAGTATGCAGTTACTTATTTTACATTGTAAACATACTTAGAGGTTTAGTATAAGGAAAAAGTGATCAAGAGGATGCACCCACAAGGATGTATACCACAAGAGGGGAGCTAGTTTAATAATTTTATAGGTAGGGTTACCAGATTCAAGTCTCTAGCACCAGGACCTTCAAGGTTTAAACTGGAAGGTAATCGACCTTAGAATCTTCCTTTCTAATCTTCTGGTGCCATTGGTTCCCCTAATTTTACTATTGGATTAGGTCCAAGGGGTTTCTTCTTTGGAGTTCATGAAATTATTGAGAACCACTATCTAGTATCTATTCAGGCTCATCATGGTGGAGGTGGAAAAGTTCAATGCTAGTCTCATTAGTAGTTTCCAGTCATTCCATTTCAGCCATAGGGGAAACATGATTTTCTCCACTGAGGAGAGATTAACTAGGTAGATACTGACCTCATTATGTTCCTCATGTTCAAGGGCCTCAACCCGGGCATGATCATGGAGGCAGTCGTCAACAGAGAGAAAGAGGAGTTGGATAAGGTTAGTTGCAGAGGGGCCTTAGATCGTCGTAGGTATAATCGATTTCTACTGTACTCTTATATGAGACTTGTTTTATTTAGGAACTTCACACGCTTTTTTTTCACCCGCTCTAGAACATGCCCAGGGACTAGTCTTAGTAAGGCTTCCCATGCAACTAATGTTGATTAGGCTAGTATGAGGCCAGACCAACTTTTTTTATGTTCGTCGAGGATATAGATTGATGATGGGACCGTATCTGTATCGTGGGGATATTTTATTACCACAAATGCAAACATATGATTTCATTATCAGAATTGACTAGTTGTATTCCATGCATACCATTATCCACTATTTCATGAGGAGAGTCATGTTTTCATATGTGGATGACCATCATGCAATTTTGGTCGGAGAGTAGAGTTGTCAAATGGGCAGTCCATGTGTGGAACCCCTTCTCTTATTATTAGATGATCTATTAGTGTAATCAGTATATGTTGGGATGTTGGTGTTTCTTAGGGTCTTTGGGGGTTTCCTAGATGTTTTCCCCGAAGATTCTATAACGCTACCCCCTCAATGTGATGTTGAGTTTGAAATAGAATTATAGGCCGAATGTACATTAATTTTAATGGAACCTTATCAGATGGAACCTTATTAGTTGCAGGAGTTGAGGATTCAGATAGATGATCTGATTTAGAAGGGTTTTATCTATCCTAGTTTATTGTTAGGGGGTTCTCTAGTGTTGTTCTTCAATAATGAAGATGGTTTTATAAGGTTGTGTATAGACTACCAAAAGTTGAATAAAGTGATGGTTAATAACTATTACCCTCTTTCAAGGATAGAAGATGTTTTTGACCATCTGAGAGGGGAGATTTTGTTTTCTAAGATTGATCTGTGGTCGGATATCACCAGTTACGGGTGAAGGTGGGAGATATCCCAAAGACAGCCTTCAGATGTAGGTATGGGAACTTCATGTTTTTGGTAATTCCATTCGGTGTTACAAATACACCAGTTGTTTTCATGGGGACTATGAACTCTATATTTCGCGAGTTCCTATATCGGTTCATCATTGTGTCCATAGATGATATCTTAATCTACTCGAAGTCAGAGGAGGAGCACATTGAGCATCTCAGAACAATCTTTGATGTTATTCGACACCACAAACTCTATGAAAGGTTTTCCAAGTGTAAGTTCTGTACATGAGAGTTAAATTTACTCAGACATGTGGTTTCTTAGTATCATGTGGTAGTAGACCCATCGAAGGTTGAAGTAGTTGTTTCTTGGGAAGCACCTAAGAATGTGGAAGAAGTTAACAGTTTTCTTGGTCTTTCAAGCTATTATTGGAGGTTTTTTCCTGATTTATTTCATGTTTTATCCTCTTTGACAACCATAACTAGGAAAGACCATGATTTTTTGCGTTGAAAGTATTTCCAGGCATCATTTGGTTATCTGAAGTGTAAATTGGTTAGTTCTCCAGTGATTTAGTTGTCTGAGGAAGGGGTGATGTTTGAAGTGTTCTATGATAATTCATGTTTGGGATTAGGATTCATATTGATGATGCAAAGAGTGGTGATCACTTATGGGTCAAGGTAGTTATGTCCCCACAAGTGTAACTATTACACTCATGATCTAGAGTTGGAAGCAGTGGTTTTTTGTGATAAAATTCTGGTGGCATTACCTCATTAGGGATTATTTTGTGGTCTTTACAGATCACTAGAGTTTGAGTTATATCTTTTCCCAGTGTGACTTAAATCAATGATATAAGAGGTGGATGGAGTTTCTTTAGGACTATGATTTTTGAGATATCCGACAATTCAAGAAATGGGAATTTTGTGGATGATGATTTAAATAGGAAGTCTTATAAGGAGGTTGTTTGGGAATCATTATATGATTAGGGAGTGATGGAAGAGTTGGCAGCCTTGCACTTGGATACAGGAGTAGATAGAGGTAGATGATATTTGATTCAGATGAAAGTGTAGTATTCATTGATGTAGAAGGTGGTAGAGTCTCGGTGTGGAGACTCATAGGAATAGGTGTTGTGTGATCATGTTGGCCATAGTGATTCTCTATAGGGGTGGTCAGAGGATGGTCTGAATCAAATTTTGTTCTGTGGGAAGTTGTTTGTTCAGGTGGAAATGCATGAGGGGGTCCTTCAAGAGTTTCATATCTCACCTTTAGTGGTACAACCAGGAGTCACTATGATGTACCAAGACTTGAAGATGAAGTTTGGGAGGTCCGGGGTGAAGTGGGAAGTAGTGGATTTTGTGGATAATTGATTGGTATTCTAGCATGTAAAAGCTGAGAACCATGTTCTTGGTTGTTTTTTGTAGTCTTTGGATTTTCCCGAGTGGAAGTGGGATGAAATATCGATGGATTTCTTAAAATTTTTACCCAGAGATCAGGAAGGCGAAATGCTATCTGGGTATTTGTGTACTGGCCAATGAAATTGGCTCACTTCTTAGTGATAAAGGTGTTGGGTTTAATGGATGCCTTGGAAAAAATGTATGTAGATGAGGTGGCGCGGCTACATGGAGTTCTCATATCCATTTTCTTTGATCGGGACACACATTTTACCTCATGATTCTGGAGGGGATTACAATATGATTTTGTCACCCAGTTACACCACATCATTTCTTTCCACCCTCAGATATATGGTTAAACATAACATACTATCCAGATATTGGAGGACATGTGACAAGAATGAGTCTTGTACTTTGGAGGATCTTGGGTACGACACTAACCCTTGGTAGAGTTTTCCTATAATAATAGTTATCACTCTTTCATTAGCATAACTATGTTTGTAGATTTGTGTGGAATCCCATTTCATTCACTATTGTGCTAGACAGATATTGGGGAGACAACAATTCTTGGTCCCAAGGTAGTGCAGAGCATGACAGAGAAGGATCATCTTGTTCGTGAGAAGATGAAAGTAGTGTAGGACCGATAGAATTTTTATGTCGATCGCAGGAGGAGGCCCTTGGAGTTTGAGGCTGGGGACCACATGTTGTTGATGGTTTCCCATCAACATGGGTAGTGGAGGTTTGGAATAGGGATTAATCATTATCCTAGGTTTGGTGAACCCTTTTAGGTGTTTGGGTGAGTTGGAAAGTTGTCATATCAGTTGGCATTGCCACCACAGTTGGAGAGAATTCATGAAATCTTCCATGTCTCTCAACTTCATTCGTAACTTCATGATGAATACCATGTTATTTACTAGGGAGAGTTGGATATAAATGATGACATAATGATTGGGGAATGGACCGTAGAGATTTAGGACTATTGTGAGAAGTTGTTGCATTGGTGTACCATTCCCTTGGTCCATGTGTTGTGGAAGCATGATGGCCTAGATGAGAGTACATAAGAGTGAAAAACACAGATGTGTTCCCAATACCCATTATTGTTATGAGTTTTTCCTAGTTCTATTTTGTTTTCAAATGTAATGTATGAACTTTGTCTTATGAAATGATCTATTTTTCCTTGGTTTGAGATGTGTGTGGTATGGTATGTGATAAATTCCTAACATAAAATGAGGGGACAATTAGATTCCTAATCGAGACACATTAATTGAGATGCAATTAAACCCATGCAGGATAGTTAGTGCCACCCGAAGTGGATATTATCATGACATGGAGGATGGAATTCCCCAATTAATATGTTTAGGATAGTATAGTTTGTTGGACGTAGCAGTTGTTGGTTTGGGCTATGCATAGGGTGAGAATGTTACGCGATGGTTGTGTGGTTGTGTGAGAAGAGATGACTTGTGGTTTTGGTGGTGAGGTTGTGCAGTATGTTTTTTTCATTTGGGTTGTCATGTTTGGATGGTGTTAGTGCTTCAGGAGTGGTGATACTCTTGAGAGGTATCTTACAAGGTTGTTGTTTAGACCCCTTTTTTGCTTCTGGGCTTGGTTTTAGATTCTCAATAATGAGAATCATTTGAGAGGTATCTGATGTAACTACCTATGTCCCCCTAGTCCATTAATTTTCTGGTTTTTATGGTTTTTAGAGATGTTCGAAGGAGGTTTCAGGAGTTTTTTTAGGAGTTTGGGGTTCAGTGAAGCTAATGCAGGGGTTACACACCTTGTAATCTACTTACACGACATGAAGTTTGGTTTCATGTCTTGTTCTATGTGGTTTATGACATGTAATGTTTCTGGGTATGGAAAATAAATATATTGAAAGATGATGGGTTTTTGGGCATATTCCGATCATGGGGCATTACATGGCATGAAAGGGTATTACAATTTGTGTAATACCCTTCTACTGAAATGTTTAAAGGGTTTTCTAGCCATTTGGTTTGTCAATCCTCCAAGGTTGTAGAAACCCTCCCTTGACCATTGGCAACCCAGTGATTCTTCTTCAGTGTTGTGAGGATTTCTTCATCAAGGATCAATTCTTAGCTTATATCCTTCAATCCATAGTGACCTGTCTTCGATCTAAGTTTTGTTTTTTCCCTATTTCCGAAATTTCTTCTGGTTTTATATCCTTATTCCTCCCGTTCTTCTTGTCATATAATAGTGAATGTTATCATTTAGTTCTAATTGGGTTCTCTTCGGTTTATGTCAATATGGTGGTGACACGACAACCTAGAGTGGATGTAGATCTTGTTGGAGAGGTAATCATAGGTCTGTTATGTGATCTATTCTCGTGTGAAGAACATTTACACCCTTTTGAGATAGGATTTCCTTTGTTTCTCTTCTAATGTGCACCATGTGGGAGGGGTTTACTCTTTTCTACCTATAGATTTTTGTTGTTCAAAATTAACCAAAGGTAATAATTGGATAAATGAAATTGAAAAGGTTAGAGGGGTTTTATTATAATCCCTTTAAAGTGTTGTTTTGATTATGATATTTTTAATTATAGAAGCTTGATGCCCCACTGAAAAGCATGCCCATTTGGGGCCCTTTTTTTCACTAAATGGGTTGCATGTTGTTTGGTTCCTATTGAAAACTTATATATGGAAATTGGTTAATCATGTAAATCTATCTAGTGAATGGATTCCCTAGGATTTGGTATATGTTATAAAGCCCTTAAATAATAAAGTGGAATTAGATAAGTGTCTGCTTTGCTAAATCTAAAAATGTGTTATGTCGTGGTCTGTGATGTGATGTGTGGAAAGGTTGTGGTTGCGTGCCTGGGACTGATTTAATGTGAAGTGGCTATGTTGTGATGTGTGGGATTTCTCTAGTTTGTGTTGTATTATGTTTGTGAGCCTAGTTGTGTGTTGTGGGATGGCATGGGTGGTGGAATGGAATCTTAAGTTGAGATACTGATTGATTCTGAAATGGATGAGAAGTGTTGTATAGAGGGGTTTTGAAATAGGTTTTGTGGTAATGTGTTATTATAACACCCTGAGATTTTATGAGATATATTATTTTAATTTATTTCATGTCCTGTGTTGTACGCTACACCAAGAATATCTTGTACTATATGTAACACTGTATTAGCTTGTAGTATACGCAATACTATTCTTGTCTTGTGTTACACACAATTTCAAGTTCTTTTAATAGAATTCATTTCACACAACACTAAGTATAGATTTTTTTCAATGTATAAATGAACTATGTTTAGATTATGTTATACACAACACCAATGGAGGATTTCACTATACACAACACTGACTTGGCTTACGTTACATTCAAGATCGACCTTCCTTGATATCTTGCGTAGTACGCAATACCGAGTGTCACTAAACAATGATATATTATTAAAATATTATTAGTTATTATGATATAAACTAGCCATTATGAATAGTATTAACCAAATTTTTAATTTTATATGACATTAAAATTCATATTAAGTATTTTATAGAACATTATATAAGAACAAAATGAATTTTTCGGATAAAAGAAGTAATTTTCAAAAAAAATTAGTTTTACCACCTTTTAATGGAACACCTATTTTAAATATAGTTTTTTACAATTTTATAAGTTAAATTTGAAAAAATAAACTTCTTATTTGTAATTGGGACATAAATATTTACTTTTTTAGAATTTTTGGTATTTTTCTGAAAAAATTCAAATTTTAATGAATAGTGAAAAATACTGCAATTTAATTCAAAACTGCCTTTTCATCTAATTTATTTATTTATTTAGATTATCTTTTTAACTGGTTTTAAAGTGTAATTGGATTTTTTTTCATTTAATTCCATTTTAGTCATTGGAAGTAATTTTACATTTAGATTGGACATAAACACATAACAATCTTTTGATAAGTTTTTACTTCCTAAAAACCCACTTTTTGGTTTTGACAATGGGTATTAATCTTAAATTAATTTCTGCTAATTATATGTTTTGAATTATGAAAAATGGATTCCATATTTGGAATAGTGGGTCCAAATTATGTTAATAGGTTAGTTTTATTTTTTGGGCATTATGAATTGTAACTTTAGTAATTATTTTTATTACCATGGTTTAAGGTTAACTGAGTAATTGAAGGTAAAAATAGTATTACAAAATTACTTTAACACCTATAAAAATCCTATTGGATGAATAAATTCGACCCTAATAATATATGGTTTGAAATGTAATCACTTAATGAACACTTTCCCATGAATATGACATGAATATAAAAAAACTAATGAATGTAACAAAATGTCACACTCTCATTTTATATGAGTATATTAATATTAATTTAGGGATTACCAGGGAATAAAATCGACTATAGGTAGTCTATGGAAATCTAATAGAATTAAATACATCATAGAAATTTATTTATAATTTTTATAGATTAAATACATATCATTAATGATGACTCAATAGCGATGCATAAATTATTTTATTAATAGAAATTTCAAATAAATGATATTATAAATATTAAAATAAATATAATTTCAATTAATTAATGTCATACACTAATTTTATGAACTACTTTGACATGTTATTTATGGTTTAAATGAGTTTTTTTGAACATATATTTATGTTATGATATTTCTAAAATATCAACTAATGAATAGTGTCAAAATTGACACTATTGATATTTTATATAAACAATATTTTATTAAATTATATAAAATTCATAAAAATATAAAAATGGAAAACTAATTGATTTGAAGTTAAATATGTCTCCAATGTTCCATTTATGGATTATTTTTCATTTTAGAGTGAATATATTAACCCTTAGTATATAAAAAAGACATGTTGCCATGGTATGAGTTAACGGAATTAATTAAGGGTAAATCAAAATTATAAGTTTTAAAACAAAAACAAAACATGTAAAAAAATTATTGTATGAATAAGATTCAACACTTATCATAATATGATCGATTTTATTTGTTTAATAGACACTTGTGCAATTAAAATAAATTATATATTATTTAAATCAAAGATAGTTACAAAATATCACTATCTTGTATTTTAATATCTTTTATGTGTCCACATAGGGCCAAAATCAAGATATGAACGAATATAAATTTCTATTTTGATATAAATGAATCCATTTTATTTATATAAATTTATTTTGAATTTTTATAAGTTTTATAATTACCTTAAAAGTCTCTTAAATTCTAGACCAATATTTATTCAATTAACATAAAAATAGAATAAATGATTTTAATAATATTATTTTTTTATATTTTGGATTATTTAATGTGTATAACTAATTTAAAAGATGTATAATATATATTATAGATGTGGTAAAACATTATATTCTAATTTTTACTTTATATTATTGTATTTTTTAGTCAAATTAAATGAATAGTATTAAATTTGGCAATAATAATATCATATTGAACTAATTTGTCATTAAATTATTTAAAAATCACAAAAAATATTAAATAATAAAAAGGAGATAATATATGGAAGAAAATTTATTATAAATTTCATTTTTGGGACCTTTGTAATTATTTAGATCTACAAAAGTCTTATTATATTTTAATATTTTGAGAGTTTCCTAAAGTGCCCCTCTCCTCTCTTATAAAAAGGCATCTCCTCCCACATTTCGTCACACCTCCTTGAGACTTATAACTTGACCAAACCATGACCAATTCTCATATAAACATTATTAGTTTACTTCTGGAGGTCCTGGTTTTCCAAAAATTCCATCCCTAGTGTCTCTAAAAAGAGATCCAAAGAAAGTCCATCGAAGAAGAGGTAATTGCATTACCAATTCAATTCAATTTATTTTTTTATTATACTTAATATTTCTATGTTTATTTCATACTAAATTAATAAATATATTATATTATAAATGCTGATATGTTATTATAATTATGGGACATCCTTATACCTCCTTTTATCCATCCTACAAATAACAATATTACCATGTGTGCATACGTACGACTTACTGTCTCCACGTCATGGTGAAATTTGTTATCCAAAAATAATTTATTAGGATGGGTATAATGATGAGTATAATGGATTTAAATAATGAATATAACATGATAATTATTCTTTATAATTAATATACTATCCAATTACATACCATTTAACCATCAAGAGACTGATATCGCCGCTCATACGTACATACAACCTACCGTCTCCACGACACGGTGAGATTCGTTCTCCAAGTTAACAATTCAAGAATTATTATAAAATTTATATGGTGAGTTAAAATAATGTAGGATTGAAAAAGTGTATGTAGATTCTCAATTATAAGAGGGGGGTGAATTTTATGTTTAAAAACTTTTGTTTTTAACCTTAAGGAAAACTATGTTTAACAAAGTTAAACAAGGTAAATTCACAAGACCTCTTTTAGTTCTAATAAACAAACTTACTAGGTTCCAGTAATATAGTTCCGAAAAAGAAACTTAAGGAAAGTTTATAAGGAAAATATTATACCTTAAATAATTTAGAATCTTACTTATCAGAGTATACAAAATTCTAAGAAATTATAAGAAATATATACTTTCTTTCTTTATCAAAATACAGCGGAAATAAACTTGAAACAAAACAAGTAACAAGTATTAAATAATTTAAACCAAATAGAAGGGTATCTGATGACCTTGGATAAAGGTCCCTTGATTTATACTTTCAAGAAAGTCTATCATACCCACACTAGGGTAATACCTCGATAAGAATATCAGAATTTGTTTTTCTATCCCCGCAAGCCCTTAAACATTAAGGTAGTTAGCACCTCTATCTTTCTATCCTTGGAAGTACTCCATATTTAAGGTAGTCAACACCTCTATATTCCTATCCCTAGAAGCCCTCGATTGTACCCAGTAGCAATTGGATTTGCACAAAGCTATCTGAATAAGATGTTTAGAACCACACAAATCATTAAAGTATATCTCACTAGAAATCACTTCAGCATTATGAAATCTCTAGAGTGATGGAACTTTTTATTGAGATCATTCAAATGTGATACTATTTATAGGAACTTCTCCAACAGTTGAATCCCTTCTCCAATGGTCATGTTTTTCCTTGAATCTTGGAGGGACCTATACATGTGTCACTTAAACAACGATTAGTTAGAAACAGATTTTATGACATTATTTCATAACAAGTTTAAGGAAAATTAAGTCACTTAAACAAATAATTTTGTTAGAGTCTAAAGAAAAAAAAAAATTTAGAATCTAACCAAATAAACATTCAAAATATGTAATATATGGATATTCAGATTTTGTTTAACAAAGAATTTGGGACCTGAATTTTATAGATTTCAGAGTCTGAATTCTAATGAATTCGGAATCTGAATTCTGAGGAATTCGGAGTTTAAATTCTAAGGAATTCAGAATCTGAATTCTCAAGAATTCAGAATTAGAATTATGAGGAATTGGGAGTCTGAATTATTAGTAATTTTAAGTCTGAATTTTAGATAATTCAGAATCTGAATTTTATAGAATTCAGAGTCTAAATTTCATAGAATTTGGAGTTTGAATTTCAGAGAATTCGGAGTCTAGGTTTTAGAGAATTAAAAGTCTAAAAACAAAACACTCGATTTCCAAGTAATTATAAGATTCAAAGGTTTTAAATAAGAATCCTAATTTTAGTCTTAGTAATAAAATGAGTTTGATTTAGAGAGATTATAAAATAAAATAATGAAAAATAAAGGTAAGGATAAAAATTTCCTTAGAGAAGGTAAATTTTCATTATGAAAATAATACTTAGGGAAAAATATAATTTTCCATAAGATAAAGTGTTTGTGATTTTCAAAACATAGAGAAATGGAAATTCATAATGAAGCCTTATTGACTCAACAATATCCCCCTTTTTGGAAAGCACAGATAACATTATGAAAAAGAATATAGGGACTTATAATTTGGCTTATGAACTTGAAAGAAAAACTTATCTCCCATTACTTATGGATCGTGGTTAATACGACTAACTCCCCCTTAAGTTTTGAAAATCCTAAGGATCGTATTCTTGACTTCCTTAAAGAGATTTTTATTTTCTTGCATAAGAAAATATTCTTTGATAAAACTATCCCTTAGATAGACTCCCCCCTACTTAGGGAATTCTCTTATTTACTTAGTATTTTTTTATCATCCCTTTTTCCCCCTTTGTGATTTTCAAAAAGGAATAGGGAAAAAATATGGTACCAGAAATATTAGTACTATACAACAAAACACATAAAGAAAAACAAAATTTTCATTATGATTGGAATTTTTTTACAAGAAAGGTAATACGAAAAAAATAAGAGTTAAGGAAAAAATAATCCTTCTTTTTCATTTGACATAATATTCTTGACAATGGTATTTAGATTTTTAGGCTCTTTATGATCTTTATAAATGCATTTGAGAATCTATTCATGATCTTAATTTTTCTTCTCTAGAGCTTTGATATTTTCTTCTTGAGCCTTAATAATTTATCCCTGAGTCTTCAAAATCTCTTCTTGCTTACTGAGATTTTATTTGAACTTGATTCTGAGATCTCTTTCCCTTTTCAGATTCAGAGAAACTGAATTAAGTTTCCCATTCATATCTTTATCTTCCTACTTATGAGTTGTTTGTTCAGGATCATGCTTCTCATTGAAACTTGTAGTAAGATATTTGATCTTAATATTTTCAGTATCAAAATCATCCTTCACATTATCTTGAAAGTTATAAATGATTTTGATCTCTTTAATTATATTCTTGGTCTATTTTGTGATTTCCTTGCACGACCTCCTGTGAGCATCATACCCGATGTAGAAAGATTTAAAATCGGCCTCATGTTTGAAAAATTTGTCTATAAGCATGGAAATAGAATCCGATTTCTGATTAAATTAATGCTTAAGTATCTGACATCTTGAGTCAATACTTAGAACCATAAGAAGTATATCAACCAATTTCTTCAGGGATTGGACCACAAAATCATGACCCATGGAAGATTATTCTGAATCAGATTCCATTGTTGGTGAGGATTCTTTCTCAATCTCATCATTCTTTATTTTAGAAGATCCACCAATATCTTTCTTAGCCACCACATCCTTCTTAGGTGTATTAGTTAACACTTGTTTTCCTTTATCAGATCATGTAATGATCTCAGCAGCCTTTGGTTATTCATGTTCACTATCTGATAGTTGGACTATCTTATCTTCCTCAAACTTTTCCTTTTCAGAATCTGCCACTAGATTCTCAGATTGAACCAATTCATGGTTTCTTCTATAATCTTATAATGATTTTTTTACTTCTTCCTGACACTATTCTTCTTTTCTTGAGGTATAAATTTAATAAGATTCGTCCTGGGAAGTCTGGAATGACAATTTCTCAGAATGAATCTCCTTCTCATGATATTATTCAACTTGACTTATCATATCATTAGTATTGTCACTATCTTACTCTTCTTTAACTTCCACTTCCTCTTACCGAACCATTTCTTCTTCTTCAAGTTCTGAAATTACCATTTTCTTTCTCATAGTCTCTACTGGTACTAGTTCATTGAGAAATGTTTCCGATACCTGAATCTGCTCATATTTTTTCTCAGTATATTTGAGAAGATCTTGAATTATTTCATCCACAAACATCTTCTTCTTTTTCTTATTCATTTTTTCTTGTTTTTAATACTTATCAGCAGCCTTAATCTTCAATGATTTTTCTTTAGCAGGGTACAGGCCAAAGCTAGGATCTCCTTAATTCTTATTATTTTTATCTTCTCTCCACTTAGAAACAACTTCATCTATATAAGTCTTTTTTTTTCTTATATTTTGGAGGTGCTGATTGGGTTTCTTGAACTGTAGAAGATTTTCCTTTTACTTTTGGTTCCTTTAGCTTTCTCTTCCTACCACCTTTCTTGGAAGACTCAGCTACTTTGGGCTTCTTGGATAAGGCTTCGATTTTGATTTCAGAAAAGTCATAAAATTCTCCTGATTTGTTGCCAAAGTCAACCTTCATCCTTTTTATGGTATCATCACTTAGAAACATAACCTTGGAATTTTTTGGCTTAGAACTGCATGGGATTTTGAACAAATCTAGACAAAGGAAAATGATCTTGAAAATAATAGCCGGATACATAATAAACTGAGATTTAAGGGTCCCATTTTTTATGTTAGAAATAATCATCAAGATATAATAAACCAACATAATCTTCCTCAGGTTTACAATAAAATATAGAATGTAGATAACACTCTTCTTTAGGGTATCCTTATAAAATTTTCTCATAATGAGAAATCCTTAAACACATAATTCTAATATCCTAAGGTTCATAAAGAGATTGTTGATTTTTGGTGTCTTAACCTATGATAAACCAATGTACTCTATGGCTTTCTACTTATCAAAACATCCTGATAAATCCAGAAGCTTGTGGGTGCAGAAAGAAGCTTCCCCCTCATACAGAATTCCTATAATGCTTGCAACCAAGCTAAAGGAAAGAGAATATATTTTCCCATAACTCTTAAAAGAAAATTTATCTTTCCCATATTGAAAAAAAAACTCACGGTCTCATAAAATTCTACCAAAAAATATAGATAAACTGGATCCTATACCTTTTATTTGGATACACACAGACTCTCCCAGCCATTCATCTTGATATTCTTCAAAATTAGAGATTCATACTTAGCGAAAAACTTCGGATCTACTAACCTCTATATGTAGATCTTCTATTTAGAAACTTTCTTAGCTGATGATATTTTCTACTACGGGGATGCTTCCAAAGAAATTTGGATTTAAGAAAAATAGAAAAAATCGGAACGACCCTTAAATAGAGAGGTAGAGCTTCGACATTAAAAATCTTGATAAACGATGTGGTACAACCAATAAGGGGAATTTATATAGGTGTTGAAGCGATGATTCATATTCTCAAATTGATCTAACAGTTAAAAGAAGTTTGATATGATCTAATGGTTAAGATGAAAGATGAAGAAGGATTTTGGTAGGTTCCGATCTTTTGAGGTTTTTAAGGTGAAAATTCAGATTTAAGAAAAGTGAATCTGAAAAATTTTCCTAAACAGGATGATAATACAAACAAGTAAAATATTGATTACAAAAACATAAGTAAGGAAACACACCTTCCATATTGCTAATAAAATTATCAGCAATGAGGAAAATTCTTCTTGAAGAACTTTAGATTTTGGAAAATTTTCTTAAGGAACAAAATTTTTTGATTTCGGGTTTTGAAAGGGAAAAAATTTGATTCCAAAAATTTTGATTACGAAAAAGTTGATTACAAAAAAAATTTATTACAAAAAAAATATTTACGAAAAAAAATTTGATTAACAAGAAAATGTACTCCCCCTATGAAAAATTTTTCTTAATATAAGGAGATAGGTTTCAAAAAAAAGTTAATATGGAAGATTAACTTAAGATTATTATTCCTAACTTTTTTTTAATGTATTAAAATCTATTATATGGTAATGATTTTTTGAAAATACCAACAAGTTGATCTTGCATTACCATAAATTGAAGAATGGTATCTCCTTTTAGTGTATGATCCCTAAGAAATTGATGCCTAATATCTATGTGTTTTTCATGAGAGTGATGTATAGGGTTTTTTATTAGGGAAATGGCACTAGTGTTATCACAAAATATCCGTGTTTTGGTAAAACTCATGTTATAGTCTATGAGTATGTGTTGCATCCACAACACTTGAGCACAAAAACTTCCAACTCCTATATATTCAGCTTCAGCAGTGGAAAGTGATACAAAGTGTTACTTTTTGCATGACCAAGAAACTAATGAATCTCTTAAGAAATGAAAATTTCCAGATGTACTTTTCCTATTAATTCTACATCTACCAAAATCAGCATCTGAAAAACTTTTTAAAACAAAATCATTTACATAAGTATAAAAGAGTCCTAAATCCATAGTTCCCATTAAATAGTGAAAAATTATTTCCACTACTTTTAAATGAGATTACTTAGGATTGTATTGATATGTTTCACATAACCATACTAAAAACATTAAGTTTGGATGACTAGATGTTAAGTATATTAAACTTCATATCATACCTCTAAATGATGTTTTATGTACTGGTTTCCTAGATTCATCAAGATCAAGGAAATTTGAGGTACCTATTGGAGTACTTATACTCTTAGTGTTGTCAAATCCATATTTTTTAAGATGATCTTTAATATACTTATATTGAGATATATAAGTTCCTTCTGGTTTTTGAGAAATTTGAAAACCTAGGAAAATGTTAACTCACCCATCATACTCATTTTAAACTCATATTTCATTAGATTCGCAAACGAATCAGTTAAAGATTTCTGAGTTTAACCAAATAGAATGTCATAAACATAAATTTTAACAATCAAAACATTTTTATTATCTTTCTTTATAAAAATAGTTGGATCAGCAGTTCACTTAACACAATTGTTTTGAAACAAAAATCCTATAAGTCTATCATACTAGGCTCTAGGGGATTGTTTATGTCTATATAAAGATTTGATAAGTTTGAAAACATGTTCAGGATGATTTGTGTCTTCAAAACTAAGAGGTTGTTCAACATAAACTTCCTCTTGAACATATCCATTAAAGAAAGCATACTTTACATCCATTTGAAAAAGTTTGAAATTAAATAATGCTGAAAAGGAAAGTAAAATGCGAATAAATTCAATTATAGCTACTAGAGAATAGGTTTCTTCATAGTCTATTCCTTCTTTTTGATTACACCCTTTAGCAACTAATCTTACTTTATTTCTCACAATGATTCCATTTTCATCACGCTTATTTCTGAAGACCCATTTTACTCCAATTATAGAATTTTCCTTAGGTCTTTCAACCAAGGTCAAGACTTTGTTCTTTTTGAATTAATTTAGCTCATCTTGCATGGATTTTATCCAGTCATCATCACCTAAAGCTTCATCAGTTCTTTTTTGTTCTAATTAGGAAAGGAATTCTAGATGTTATACTTCATTTATTAAGGAACTTATAGTAATTACAAGTTGATTTACATCACTAATGTTACTATCACTATGATGATTCTTGACAAACAACTGATTTGGGTTTTGTAATACTTGTTCATCAACATATGGTAGGAAATCTTCTAGGGTAAATTCTTCAGAAATATTCTCTTAAAAGTTTTCTTTATCATAAGGATCTTCTATAAAGGTTTGATAATCAGTTTTTGAAAACACATCTGAAGATTTCGGTTGGGGTTTTTTAAAAACAAAAGGATCAATTTCATCAGATTTAACATCTACTGTTTTTTCAACAGTACAAGTATTTTTATTAAAAACTCTTTAAGCCTTATAAGTTGAGGAGGTACCTAGGAAAATTCCTTCAATATATTTGGGTGCTAATTTATGTAAATTATCTTTAGTATTCATAATGAATACTTTGTAATAAAATACCTTGAAGTAGGAAAGTATTGGTTTTCTACCATTCCATAATTAGTAATGGTTTTTTTTAAGAAAATTACTATTCAAAACTCGATTTATAGTATAGAAAGAAGTACATACAGCTTCAGCCCAACAGTATTTAGCTATAAAAAATTTACTCAACATGGTTATAGTTATCTCTTGAATAATTTTATTTCTTCTTTCAACAACATCGTTCTATTGAGGAGTTCTTGGAGCTGAGAAGTTATGAGTAATGTTTTTTTTACTACAAAAAGTTTCAAAATCTGAATTTTGAAATTCTCCTCCTTGATCACTGTGAATAGTTATCAAAGGAAGTTTTTTATCATTTTTAACATGGGATCTAAAATTTTTGAAATAAGAAAAATCTTTATATTTATTTTCTAGAAAATAGACCCACGTAAATCTAGTGTAATCGTCAACTAATATAAATACCTAATATTTACCACCAATACTTCTAGTTTGTGTTGTTATGAAAAGATCCATACACACTAACTGTAATGAATCAAATGTTGAGACTTCACTGATTGATTTAAAACATGATTTATGATGATTTCCATATTAAAAAAGATCACAAACTTTTGAAGAATCAAATCTAAGCTTCGGTAGATCCTTAACAAGACTTTTCTTTGAGAGTTTTCATAGGTTCCTAAGGTTACATTGTCCTAACCTTCTATTCCATAACCATGATTGATCTTCCATTACACTAAGTAAAGGTAGATCTTGGATCCTAAGGTCTTCTAACTTTAGTGTGTATACATTCTCTTGCCTATGGGCAGAAAGAATAAACTTTTCCTTAGAATTTTGTACTAAGCACTTATCATTCCTAAAATTCATAAGGTAAACTTCATCACATAATTGACTTATGTTAATGAGGTTTTGCTTAAGACTTTTAACAAATAAAACATTTTAAATTAATGATTTTCAAGAAGAACAATGTTACATATACCAACAATTTATCCTTGAGAATTATCTCCAAAAGTTACTTTTCCTCCTTTATTATTGATAAAATTTTCAAAAAAGTTTTTGTTACCAGTCATATGTTGGGAATATATACTATTAATGTACCATCAATTGATGTTGGTACTTTATTTTGTTTTCCTAAAAATAAAAGAGTTGGACTTTTGGAATCCAAACTTTCTTAGATATGGAAATTCCAGAATGAAAAATTTTAGGTATCCACATTTTCATAAGAAAATAAGATTTATGAAAACCGAAGGACTGGGTTTTATTTAAAGAAAAAAAATTCCCAATGTCCACCACACTAACATTTAGTGAAAAATGGATCACTTTGGAGAACAAAATAGTTATTACTAAAAAATGTTTTAGAATAGGTATAACCAAAACCAAAACAATTACTTAAAGAATGAATTTGGGAATACATATTGTCAAAATTTTCTTTACTATAGGTAAAATTTGATAGAAATTTCCTTAAGGAAAATATTTCTAATTGTAGTTTAATAACCAAATTTTTATCCTCAAGAACATTAGTTTTATAATTAGATTTATCCTCCAAAATATTTTTCTTATAAATTACACTTTCTAGATCTTTAGAAATTTTATCCTTCTTAGAATTAACTTCCTCAAGGTTTTTATAAACACTTTCACAATAAAAAAAATTCTTATCAATATCTTTAGAAATATCTGATACTTCTTTAGTTAAAATAGAAATTCTAGAATTTTCCTTATCAATCTTTTTCTTGAGTTTAGAATTTTCATTCTCAATAAGTTTAGAAAATCTAGATACTTCTTCAAATAAAGGTAAGGTATTATCTTCTGATGAGAGGGATTAATCATCTGAATATTCATAATATTTATTATGAGTATAATTTTCATTCAAAGATACATTGGTGATAGATTTGGCATTGTGTACCTTAACCATAAGACAATGATTTTCAATTGGTATTCTGACTAATAGACCAAGATTCTTCAAACTAGAAGATTCATACTCTAAGGATTCATCAGATGAGTCACTACCACTGGAACTCCAGGTTTTATTAGCATTAAAGAAATTATTATACATAGACTTATAATACTTATTATTGTTTCTCCCAGAATTATTTTCCTTACTATCTTTTCTTTTAAGCATGGGGAAATATGGCCTGATATGTCTAGCTCTTTTACATTCATAGAAAGTAACTTCCGAATCTTTCTTGTCCTTTTTTTCTTTCTTCTTATATCTATACTAAAAATCTTTCTTCCCACTATATTTTTCATCCTTTTAGAAAAATTATCTAAATAATTCTTAGAATGTTCAATTTCACAATATTTAGATAGAATAGTGATTTTCTTAGACTTGGATCTTATAACCCTTTCAGGAGTCTTGAATTTAGTAGTATTAAATGCTACAGTTCCATTTACATTCTTCTTCTTATTCATATCAGCATATCTTTTCATTCTTGTCTCATGTTGAAGAAGAGTTCCAAAAATCTCATTAAGAGTGATAGGAGATACTTTCCTATTCTCATCAATAGTTTTCCGTTTTTGATTCCCACTCATTAGGAATAATATCAATAATCTTGTCTGCAAGAGCTTCATCATCTAAACATTTTTCTTCCATAGATTATATATTGTTGAAAATAGTTATAAACCATTGTTTCACCTTACATACTGGTTCTCCATAAGGAAAAATAAATCCATGATATTCTGCTCTAAGCATAGTTGTTCTAGTTTTTATAACTTTGGATGTACCAAAATGAGTGACTTCAAGTTTCTTCCAAATACAGTTGGCAGCTTCACAAGAAGAAATTTGACTATATATATTATTATTCATGGAACACAACAACGTATTTTATACCTTGTAATTTAGTTGATATTCTGAATTTTCTTGGTTGGTAAAGGTTTTTACTTCCTTGTTAGGAATCTTGAAATCTCTAGTAATCATGGAAAATTGTCTACTCCAGTATTAATAACAAATGTCTTCATAATGTCACTCAGGTGCTCATAATCATTACCATAAAAAATAGGCGGTCCAGTAGGGTTAAGATTATCAATTTACCCCACATTCATTCCTGTCATTCTATAAGAAAATATCTTTCCACAAAAATTTGTAAATAGTAAAATTTTGAAAACAAAGATATGAATCTATATGAAAATTTTAAAGAAAGAAAAGTTGAGAAATAAGAATTTAGAACAATGAAAACTTGAGTAAGAAAACTTATATGTGAATATAATTATTTCAGATACCTACTCTGATACCAATTATAGGATCGAAATAGTGTATGTAGATGATCAATTACAAGAGGGGGGTGAATTGTAAGTTTAGAAAAATTCATTTTTAACCTTAAGGAAAACTATGTTTAACAAATTTAAACAAGGTAAATTCACAAGACCTCTTTTAGTTCTACTAAACAAACTTTCTAGATTCTAGAAATATGGTTCTGGAAAAGAAACTTAAGGAAATTTTACAAGGAAAATATTATACCTTAAATCATATAGAATCTTACTTATCAGAGTATAAAAAAGTACAAGAAAGTATAAGAAAGTTATACATTCTTTATTTATCAAAATATAGAAGAAATAAACTTGAAACAAAACAAGTAACAAGTATGAGTTCTTTTAACCCAAAGACAAGTGTATCTAGCAACCTTAGATAAAGGTCTCTTGATTTATTCTTTCAAGAAAGTTTGTCTTGCCCATACTAGGGTAAGCCCTTTATAGGAATATCATAATCTGTCTTACTATCCCTACAAGCCCTCGAACTTTAAGGTAGTTGGCACCATTTTCTTCCAATTCCCAGAAGTCCTTGATTTTTAAGGTAGTCGGCACCTCTATCTTCATATCCCTAGAATTCCTTGATTGTACTCAGCAGCAATCAGAGTCTCATGAAGCTATCTGAATATGATTTTTAGGACCGCACAAAGCATTAGAGTATGTCTCTCAAGAAATCACTTTATCATCATGAAATCTCTAGAGTGATGGAAATTTTTAATGAGATTATTTGAATGTGATACTATTTATAGGAACTTATCCAATGGTCGACTCCCTCATCCAATGGTCATGTTTTTTCTTGAATCTCAGAGGGGTCTATACACATGTCACTTAAATAATGGTTAGTTAGAAACAGATTGTATGACATCATTTCATAACAGGTGTATGGAAAATGAAGTTACTTAATCAAATAAATTTTTCTGAGTTTAAGGAAAAATATAATTCAGAATCCAAAAAATAAACATTCAGAGTCTGTAAGATATGGTTATTCAGATTCTGTTTAAAAAAAGAATTCGAAACCTGAATTTTATAGATTTTAGAGTTTGAATTCCAATGAATTTGGTTCTAAGGAATTCAGAGTCTGAATTCTAAGGAATTCAGAATATGAATTGTGAGGAATTTGGAATCGGAATTCTGAGGAATTGGGAGTCTAAATTCTGAGGAATTTGGAGTTTGAATTTTATAAAATTCAGGGTTTGAATTTCATAGAATTCAGGGTCTGAATTTCATATAATTCAGAGTCTGAAAACAGAATAATATATATCCAGGGAATTATAAGATTCTAATGTTTTACATAAGAATCCAAATTTTATTCTTAGTAATAAAAGTATTTTGATTTAGATATATTATAAAATAAAACAATTAAAAACAAAGGTAAGGATAAAAATTTACTTAGAGAAGGGAAATCTTCCTTATGAGAATAACCCTTAGAGAAAAATATAATTTACCTTAAGAGAAAGTGTTTATGATTTTCAAAACATAGAGAAATGGAAAAGTCATAAGGAAACCATATTTACTCAAAAAATAATAATTATGAACTTAATTTCATGAATAAAATACATCCTATGCATAACAAACATTACTTACACTGTAAAATAGGAATGGGAAAACGAATCAATTAACACCCAAAATAATGGTAATATTGAAATAATATTAAAAAAATGATATAATAGAATTATATATGATATTATAAATATGGATATAGTCCTAATATAATTTAATAACTTGATTTAACAATTATAAAGGAGGTAGAAAATCCCTCAACTAATGAAAATTACAAGGTAATAGATAATTTTTCAATCTCATTTTTATCTGAGATTGTTTGTAGGTAAGTATTTACTAGGGTATATTTTTCATCCATGTTCATGATTTCTAAAAATGTTTTCATAAAATGATTACTATTCTTATATGTATGCTTAATGTTTTTTACCCATTTTTTTACTTTTACTACATGTTATAGAAGTAATATTTATTTTATTTACTATATGAGTTCCTTTTTTAAATTTCTGGAAAAAGCACAAGGAGAATATTTTTTTAACTTATACGGCATGAACAAATTTTTACATCTTCATAATGCCTTATTTCCATGAAGCTTCCTTTATACATTTTCAAGTTTATTTTCAATTAAATTATTTTCTTTAAAAATTTCACAACATTTTGAGAAAATAAAACAATTTTTAAGAAGAACAAATATTTTCCTCATGAATTAAGTTAATGTGTTTTATCAAAATTATTTTCCATCTATGATAATGACCTTTAAATAAGGTTATGTTTATATTCCTATTATTACTTTTGTTTTTTGTGTTTATGATGGAATTATTGTTATGAAATCCATTTATTTTATATGGATTATGGTGGAATGATGTTTAAGAAATCCATTTTCTTTCATGGGATATTCTATTATGAATGATTTATGTTTTTATGGCAGATGTAAGAATGATTTCATTATGATATGGGTGAGACCTATATCTCTCTTGAATCCATTAGGTAAAAATTTATCTCTCATGAGATAGATATTACTGGAACCACAAGTAAATATGGTTCAGTAATACAAGGATGTAATGACAAGTAAACACGGTTTAGTAATGGACTTCATCCACTATGATGGTTTTGGCAGCAATGTCTTGGCTACTATGGAAATCATATTATGTGATTAATGGTTTTCCACAATTCCATGTTTTATGCCAATGATATTTTATCATGGTTAATGTTCTTTTATGATTTATTTATTTCATGAATCACGATTTTGATATTCAAAATTTATGTTCATGTTCTCACATTCTTATGTTTATGTTTTTTTGATGTTCTTCATGTTTACCCTTACTGAGCATTTGAGCTCACCAATTTTATGTTTTATTTCCCTAAGGATATAAAGAAAGGTTTTATATAGGAAAACTAAATGGGGATATCTTTATGGGAGATTTTGAATAAATTTAACCAAGTTAGAAAATTATGTTCCATGTTTCCAAATATAGTAAACAAATACTATCTTTGTGTGTCTTTTTGTGTAATGTATTAAGTATTCTGCAAAATAAATGTAATGTATATTTAGGTCAATCTTGGGTTGTAAGATTTGTTATCAGAGAGAAGGTTAAGTAAACCTTTGGAAACTAGGATGTGAAAACTTTAGTGACATCTAAAGAGATATTTATAAAGATATGTCTAGGTATTTCCTAAGGATAAGTCCAGTATAGGTTAAAATACTATGGGTTTTGTGATAAACATGAATAACCTCGGGTTAAACCAAATATATCATAGATTTAAATATTATAAATAATTTACCTTACTTATGTGTTTCTAATATATGATATTTATTTCTCACACTTTTCTTTCTAATATTAGTCAATATCAAGAACTACATAGAACATAGTTAACCATTGAATGATTCAAGTGAGAATAGTATGGAAATTATGAAGATCAATTTCCTAAGTGGAAATATTGTGATAAGGATCATGATGACAGTATGAGTATTGGTCATACTACTAAGGATAAAGAGATTGTAATCGATATGTGAAAGTTATGTGATGTTCTTCCAGTATTTTTTATATTAAACCTAAGAAGTTTGAGGTTGAGAAATGTTAAGACATGATTCATATTTTAGAAAAGATGAAGATTATGGATCTTGAGAAATGGATTAAGAATAAACTTGTATGATTGAGGTGTGTATATTTCAGAATTCAAAGATTATGAAATATATATGTGTTTTCAGTATAAGTTTTTCATTATAGATTATAAAGGATATGTTGAATAGTTATTAGGATCAAAAAAGTGATTTAAGGGTAAGGTGATATACTTAGAGAACACATTATTAAGGTACCACATGTTGTTGATAGTTTCCCCTCGACCTGGGTAGGACTTACATTAGTTTTATGTTGATCTCAGGAGAAGGCCCTTGGAGTTCAAGGTTGGAGACAACATATTGTTGAGGGTTTCCCCTTAACGTGGGTAGTGGAGTTTTGGAAGAGGGAGAAAGCTTTATCCTAGTTTTGTGGACCCTTTTAGGTGTTTGGTTGAGTTGGTGAGTTGTCATATCAGTTGGAATTTCCACCACGGTTGGAGGTAATCCATGAAATATTCCATGTCTCTCGGCTTAATTCATATCTTCATGATGAATACCATGTTATTTAATAGGGATAGTTGGATATAAATAATGACACGATGGTTGTGGAATGGCCTGTGGAGATTTAGGACCATTAGGAGAAGATTTTGCATGGGTGGACCATTCCCTTGGTACATGTGTTGTGGAAGCATGATGGCCTAGATGAGAGTACTTAGGAGCGAGAAACACATATGTGTTCCCAATAACCATTATTGTTCTGAGTTTTTCCTAGTTCTATTTTGTTTTCATATGTAATGTATGAACATTGTCTTATGAAATGATATGTTTTCCCTTGGTTTGAGATGTGTGTGGTGTGGTATGTGATAAATTCCTAACATAAAATGAGGCGGGGATTAGATTCCAAATCAAGACACATTAACTGAAATATAATTAAACCCATGCGGGATATTCAATTCCACCTGAAGTGGATAGTATCATGACATAGATGATGGAATTCCACAATTCATGTGTTTAGGATAGAGCAGTTTGTTAGACATAGCAGTTGTTGGTTTGGGTTATGCAGTGGGTGATAATGTTACGCGATGGTTGTGTAGCAGTGTGGTTGTGTGAGAAGAGATGACTTGTGGTTGTGGTGGTGAGGTTGTGAAGTATGATGTGTTCATTTGGTTTGGAAGGTTTGGATGGTGGTAGTTTTTGAAGAGTGGTGATACATTTGACAGGTATCTTCCAGGGTTATTTTTTAGACCCCTTTTTTCCTTCTGGTCTTGGTTTTGGATTCTCAATAATGAAAATCATTTGATATTTATTTGATTTAATAGTTTTTTTCACCCTAGTCCATTAATTTTATAGTTTTTATGGTTTTTAGAGATGTTTGGAGGAGGTTTTGGGAGTTTTTGTAGGAGTTGGGGGGTTCAGTAAAGATACTGCATGGGTTACACACCGTGTAATCTACTTACATGACATGAAATTTGGTTTCATGGATTGTCTTGGGTGGGTTATGACATGTAATTTTTCAGGGTATGGAAAATAAAATAGATCAAAATATGATGGGTTTTTCAGCATATGTCGGCCATGGGGAATTATAAGGTGTGAAAGGGTATTACACGTCATGTAATACCCTTCCACTGAAATGTTTTATGCATTTTCTATCCATTCGGTTTTTTAATCCTCAAGGCTATAGAAACTCTCCCTTTACCATAGTCAACCTAGTGACTCCTCTTGAGTTTGGTGAGGATTCCTTCATCAAGGATCAATTCTTAGGTTATCTCCTTCAATCCATAGTGACTTGTCTTCGATCTAAGTTGTGTTGTTTCTCCATTTCTGTAGTTTCTTCTGGGTTTATCTCCTTATTCCTCCCATTATTCTTGTCATATAGTGGTAAATGTTCTCATCTAGTTCTAATTGGGGTCTCTTCGATTGATGTCAATGCGGTGGTGACACGACAACCTCGAGTGGATGCAGATCTTGTTGGAGAGGTAATCGGAGGTCTGTTTTGTGATCTATTCTTATGCGAATAACATTGACACCCTTTTTAGGTTGTATTTCCTTTGTTTCTCTTCTAATGTGCATCACGTGGGAGGGGTTTACTCTTGTCTACCTATAGATTTTGGTTGTTCCCAATTAACCAAAGGTAATAGTTGGATAAATCAAATGTAAAAGGGTAGAGGGGTTTTATTCTAATTCCTTTAAATACTTGTTTTTATTATAATATTTTTAATTATACAAGCTTGATAACCCACTGAAAATCATGCCCATTGGGGGCCCTTGTTTGCGCACTAAATGGGTTTCATGTTGTTTGGTTCCTATTGAACACTTATATATGAAAATTGGTTAATCATGTAAATATATCTAATGAAGGTATTCCCTAGGATTTGGTTTATGTTATAAAGCCCTTACATAATGAAGTGGAATTAGATAAGTGTTCCCTTTTCTAAATCTGAAAATGTGTTATGTCATGGTCTATGATGTGATGTGTGGAATGGTTGTGGCTGCATGCCTGAGTCTAATGTAATGTGAAGTGGTTATGTTGTGATGTGTGGTATTTCTCTGGTTTTTGTTGTAGTTTGGTTGTGATCCTAGCTGTGTGTTGTGGGATGGCATGTGTTGTGGGATGGAATGTGTGGTGGAATGGAATCTAAATTTTAGAGACTCATTGATTCTGTAATGGATGAGAAGTTTTTTATAGAGGGGCTGCGAAATAGGTTGTGTGGTAATGTGTTATTATAACACCCTGATATTTTATGAGATATATTCTTTTAATTTATTTAATGTCCTATGTTTTACACTATACCAAGATTATCTTTCACTATACGCAACACCGTATTAGCTTGTAGTATATGCAACACTATTCTTGGATTGTGTTGTAAACAATTTCAAGTTATTTTGATAGAATTCATTTCACACAACACTGAGTATAGTTTTTTTTCAATGTATAAATAAAATATGTTTTGATTATGTTATAAACAACACCAAAGGAGGCTTTCACTACACGCAACACTGACTTGTCTTGCATTAAATGCAAGAGCGACTTTCCTTGGTATCTTGCGTAGTACACAATACCGACTCTCACTAAACACTGATATATTATAAAAATATTATTATTTTTTAGGATATAAACTAGTCATTATGAATAGTATTAACCACATTTTGAATTTTATATGACATTAGAATTCATATTAAGTATTTTATAGAACATGATATAAGAATAAAATAAATTTTTCAGATAAAAGAAGTATTTTTTTAAAAAAATGCAGTTTTACCACCTTTTAATGGAACACCTATTTTAAATCTAGTTTTTTACAATTTTATAAGTTCAATTTGAAAAAATAAACTTCTTATTTGGAATTGGGACATAAATATTTACTTTTTTTATTTTTTTTATTTTTTTGATAAATTAAAATATTAATGAATAGTGAAAAATACTGCATTTTAATTCAAAACTTCTTTTTCAACTAATTTATTTATCTAGTTAGATTATCTTTTTAACTAATTTTAAAGTGTAATTGGATTATTTTTTTGTCATTTAATCTCATGTTGGTCATTGGAAGAAATTTCACATTTAAATTGGAAATAAACACATAACAATCTTTTAATAAGTTTTTACTTCATAAAAACCCACTTTTTGGTTTTGACAATGAGAATTAATCAAAAAATAATTTCTGTTAATACTATGTTTCGAATTATGAAAAATGGATTTCATATTTGGAATTAGTGGGTCCAAATTATGTTAATAGGTTACTTTTATTTTTTGGGCATTATGAATAGTAACTATAGTAATTATTTTTGTTACCATTGTTTAAGGTAAATTGGGTAATTGAAGGTAAAAATAATATTATAAAATTACATTAACACCTATAAAAATCCTTTTGGATGAATAAATTAGACCCTTATAATATATGGTTTGAAATAAAATCACTTAATGGAAACTTTCCCATGAATACGACACAAATATAAAAAAACTAATGAATGTGACTAAATGTCACACTCTCATTTTATATGAGTATATACATTTTAATTTAGGGATTACCAGGGAATAAAATCGACTGTAGGTAGTCTCTGGAAAGATAATAGAATTAAATACATCATAGAAATTTATTTATAATTTTTATAGATTAAAGAGATATCATTAATGATGACTTAATATTGATGCATAAATTATTTTATTAATAGAAATATAAAATAAATGATATTAAAATATTAAAATAAATATAATTTTAGTGAATTAATGTCATCCACTAATTTTATGGACGTCTTTGACATGTTATTTATGGTTTAAATGATTTTTTTGAATATATCTCCATGTTATGGTTTTTCTAAAATGTCAACTAATGAATAGTGTAAAAATTGACACTATTTATATTTTAAATAAATAATATTTTATTAAATTAAAAAAAAATTCATAAAAATATAAAAAAAATATCCAAGTAATTATGATGAAGTTAAATATGACACCAATGGTCCATTTATGGCTCCTTTTTCATTAGAGTTACTATATTCACCCTTAGTATATAAAAAGACATGTTGCCATGGTATGAGTTAAAGGAATTAATTAAGGGTAAATCAAAATTATAAGGTTTAAAATAAAACAAAAAAATGTCAAAAAAATTATTGTATGAATAAGAATCAATACTTATCATAATATGATCTCTTTTTAGTTGTTAAATGGATACTTTTTCAATGAAAATAAATTATATATTATTTAAATCAAAGATAGTTACAAAATATCACTATCTTGTATTTTAATATCTTTTATGTGTCCACATAGGGCCAAAATCAAGATATGAATGAATATAAATGTCAATTTTGATATAAAAGAAACTATTTTAATTATATAAATTTATTTTGAATTTTTTGAAGTTATATAATTACATTAAAAGTCACTTCAATTCTAGAACAATATTTATTCAATTAACAGAAAAATCGAATAAATGATTTTAATAATATTAATTTTGTTATATTTTGGATTATTTAATGTGTCTAACAAATTTAAAAGATCTATAAGATATATTATAGATGTGAAAAATCATTATATTTGATTCCCACGTTATCTTATTTTATTTTTGAGTCAAATTAAATGAATAGTATTAAATTTGGCAATAATAATATCATATTGAATTAATTTATTCTTAAATTATTTAAAAATCACAAAAATGTTAAATAATAAAAATCAGATAATATATGGTCCAAAATGTATTATAAATTTCATTTTTGGGCCATTTTTATTTATTTATATCTATAATAGTCTTATTATATTTTAATATTTTGAGAGTTTCCTAAAGTGCCCCTCTCCTCTCTTATAAAAAGGCATATCCTCCCACATTTCATCACACCTCCTTGAGACTTCTACCTTGACCAAAACATGACCAATTATCTTATAAACATTCTTAGTTTACTTTTGGAGGTCTTGGTTTTCCAAAAATTCCATCCCTAGTGTCTCAAAAAAGAGATCTAAAGAAAGTCTAGCGAAGAAGAGGTAATTGCATTACCAATTCAATTCAATTTCTTTTTTTCTTTTACGTACTATTTCTAGGTTGATTTCACACTAAAGTAAAAAATATAGTATATTATACATGTTTATATTTTATTATAATTATTTTACATCCTTATACCTCTTTTTATCCATCCTACAAATAACAATATCACCATGTGTGTGTACGTACGACTTACTGTCTCTACGCTGTGGTGTAATTTGTTATTCAAAAATAATTTATTAGGATTGGTATAATTATTAGTATAAAAGATTTAAATAATGAATATAACATGATAATTATTCATTATAATTAATATACCATCCAATTACATACCATTTAACCATCAAGAGAATGATACAGTCGCTCGTGCGTACATACGGCCTACCGTCTCTACGACGCGGTGAGATTCGTTCCCCACATTAACAATTCAAGAATGATTATAAAAATTATATGATGAGTTAAAATAATATAGGATCGAAAAATTGTATGTAGATTATCAATTACAATAGGGGGTGAATTGTAAGATTAAAAACATTCATTTTTAACCTTAAGGAAAACTATGTTTAACAAGGTTAAACAAGGTAAATTCACAAGACCTCTTTTAGTTCTACTAAACAAACTTTCTAGGTTCCAGAAATATGGTTCTAGAAAAGAAACTTTAGAAATGTTTATAAGGAAAAGATTATAACTTAAATCATTTATAATCTTACTCATCAGAGTATACAAAAGTACAAGAAAGTATAAGAAAGTTATTCTTTCTTTCTTTATCAAAATAAAGCGGAAATAAAGTTGAAACAAAACAAGTAATAAGTATGAAATCATTTAAACCAAAGAGAAGGGTATCCAATGACCTTGGATAAAGGTCCCTTGATTTATACTTTCAAGAAAGTCTGTCTTACCCACACCAGGATAAGCCCTCAATAGGAGTATCAGAATCTTTCTTGTTATCCCTGCATGCCTTCGAACTTTATGGTAGTCGGCACCTCTGTCATCCTATCCCCAGAAGTCCTCAATATTTAAGTTAGTATGCACCTCTATCTTTCTATCCTAAGACGACCTCAATTGTACTCAGTAATAATCAGAGTCGCATGAAGCTACCTGAACAAGATGTTCAGAACCGCACAAAGCTTGAGAGACTCACTCTCTAGAAATCACTTCACCAGCACACAATCTCTAGAGTGATAGAACTTTTTTATTGAGCTCATTAAAATGTTCCTCTTTTTATAGGCACTTCTCCAATATTCATCTCCCCCCTCAAAAGGTCATATTTTTCATTGAATATCAGAGGGACCTATACATGTGTCACTCAAACAACTGTTAGTTAGAAACATATTGTACCACATTGTTTCATAACGAGTGTAAGGAAAATAAAGTTACTTAACCAAATCAATTTTTCAGAGTCTAAGGAAAAATATAATTCAGAATCTAACCAAATAAACATTCAGAGTCTGTAATATATGGATATTCAGATTCTATTTAATAAAGAATTTGGAACCTAAATTCTATAGATTTCGGAGTCTGAATTCCTATGAATTTGGAATGTAAATTCTGAGGAATTCAAAATCTGAATTCTAAGGAATTATGAGTTGTAATTCTGAGGAATTTTGAGTCCAAATTCTAATGAATTCAGAGTTTGAATTATAGATAATTCAAAGTTTGAATTTCATAGAATTCAGAGCCTGAATTTCAGAGAATTCAGAGTCTAAAAATAGAATACTCTATATCCAAGGAATTATAAGATTATGAGTTTTTACATAAGAATCCTAATTTTATTCTTATGAATAAAATGATTTTGATTTAGAGAGATTATAAAATGAAACAATGAAAAACAAAGGTAAGGATAAAAATTTACTGAAAAGGGAAATCTTCCTTATGAAAATAATCCTTATAGAAAAATATAATTTTCCCTAAGATAAAGTTTTTGTGATTTTCAAAACATAGAGAAATGGAGAAGTCATAAGGAAACCTTATTGAATCAAAAAATAATAATTATGAACTTAATTTCATGAATAAAATATATCTTATGCATAACAAACATGACTTGCACTACAAAATAAGAATGGGAAAATGAATTAGTTAACACCCGAAATAATGGTAATATTGAAATACTATTAACAAAATGATATAATAGGATTATATATGATATTATAAATATGTATATTCTCCTGGTATAATTTAATAACTTGATTTAACAATTTTAAATAAGGTGAACACACCCTTGACTAATGAAAATTACAAGGTAAGGGATAATTTTGTAATCTCGTTTTTATCTGAGATTGTTTATATGTAAGTATTTACTGGGGTATATTTATCATCCATGTACCTGATTTATAAAAAGGTTTTCATAAAATGATTAATATTATTATATGTATGCTTAAAGTATTTTTTACCCTTTTTTACTTTTACTAAATGTTATGGAAGTAATATTTTTTTTGTTTACCATACGAGTTCCTTTATGACATTTTCCGAAAACATACGAGGGGATTTTTTTAACATATACAGCATGAACAATTTTTTACATCTTCATAATGACTTATTTCTATTAAGATTCCTCTACACATTTTCAATTTTATTTTCAATTAAATTCTTTTATTTTAAAATTTCAAGACATTTTGAGAAAAGAAAACAATTTTTAAGAAGAACGGATATTTTCCTCAGGAATTAAGTTCATGTGTTTTATCAAAATTATTTTCCATCTAAGATGATGATATTTAAATAAGGATATGTTTATATTCCTATTATTAATTTTATTTTATTGTATTTATTATGTAATTATTGTTATGAAATCCATTTATTTTATATCTATTATGATGGAATGATGTTTAAGAAACACATTTTCTTTCATGGGTTATGCTATTATGAATGATGTATGTTTTTGTGGGAGATATAAGAATGATTTCATTATGATATGGATGAGACCTATATCTCTCTCCAATAAATTAGGTAAAAATTTATATCTCATGAGATAGAGATTACTGGAATTGAAAGTAAATCTGGACCAATAATACAGGGCTGGTGTAAGAACCCGAGTTTTTAGAACGGGTCAAAATCCCAACCCTGGTTGACTTTTTGACTTGTTTCTGAGGAAAACTAGGAAATCTAGAAAGTTCTTGAAATTTCCAAAGTACACGTAGTGTACTATAAAGTACACAAAGTGTATGGGTGAGGCATTTATTGTTCGCGTGATTTCCGAGTACATGTCATGTGATGATCGTGTAGGAATTTACTACTACATGGAGTGTAGTGTTTCTCAACACACCATGTATCCTCCTTTCTACATACTGGATGAGTTCAAGCCATGTGTTGAACTGTGTGGCATGTCCAAGCCATGTAGCTACCTCCACTTAAGTTGGATTATGGACAAAGCAACTATACAGTGTGTAGTTCTTTATACATGTTGTGTATTTTTATTTTTATTTGCTTAAATGAAAGAGCGTCGCGTCTTATTTCAGAAAAGATCTTCTTCCTCCCCAACTTCATAAAAGTCCCATTCTAAAATCCCTAAATGCATAACTTGCCCTAGATTCTTCATACTAAGTACGTTCTTCAATCCATCGGTGGCTATGGGATTTCATCAGTACGACTAAACCCACTTACCCTCTTTCATTCCAGTTTCTTCACCTCACACATCACAGTTTCCATCCGAGTAGAATTGCCAAGATTTGACGTAAATGTAGATCTATGAAGATCAGATTCGAATTGGAGCTCGATATCAGAAGTTCCTATGTCTATGAGTCTTAGGTAGGTGGTGAATACCTCTTTCTGTGTTTTCGCAGACTTTTGGGTGGCGCGACCTTTGGTTCATTTTGGGGTATTTGAGTGTGACCCTATTTTACCTGTTATTTCTTATTCAATTGTTTATTTGACCTATGGGATGCACTTGTGTATGACCTGTTACCTATTTTTCTTGAGAGGGGCTAGACGAGAGGCCATTTCTCATCAGGGAATTTTGGTCAGGAAATTCCAAAATGATTATAATTGAATTTTATTCTTTTAAACTGTTGATTTTAGTTTATTAAACCTTGATATGAATTGTTAGAGTCTTTAAAGACCTCAGTGATAGTATGAGACAACACTTGGTTAGTTCATTTCAACTATTTAGTTTTTTTCCCTTTTTAAAAGTAATTATTTTGATTTTATATGTAATTTTTGAATTTCATATGCTGGAACCCTTGTGTTTGTGTTGGGTGTGGCCCGGATATTCTTGAGTGGTGTTGATCACTGGTTGGGCATGGCCCGAGTTACATTGGGTGGTCCTGACCACGGGATTGGGTGTCATGGACGTTGGCTTGAGGTAGGGTGACTGTCAGGTTGGGCATGGCTTGGGTTACTTGGATGGCGAGGCTGTCGGAATTGAGTGTCATGGTCGTAGGGATAAGAGGTGTTAGAGTTCTTGTGGCTTGGGTAATATTTTGGTGATTACCGCTCAAACAGAACATTGAGTAGTGTGCACATAGAGAGACTCTATGATGATGTGGTTTTGACCACTCCTATGGGTAGAGTCCCCTGTTAGTTGCGGTTTAGGAACTATTGGTTTGGGGGTGCTTTCCATATAAATCCACGTGGAAGGTGAGGAGCCTTTAGGGGATAGCATTGAGTCTATCGGGTTTGGGGTAGAGGCTCACCGTTATTTTAGGGTAGACATCGATGTCCCTCCAATTACATTATTTGAGGGTAGACATCACTGTCCCTCTGGTTACTTTATTTTAGGTAATACATCATTGTCCCTCCGGTTACTTATTTGAGGACAGGAATTTTTGTTCCACTGAGTTGTTATTTCTTGGGTGTGACTTTGGGATGTCAGTACTTGAGACACACAGTGTCAGGGGGAACATGGTGTTGGGTTTAATGACAGATATTTAGGTGTTAGCCAAAGTTGTTGACACTTCATGGTGGCTATTGATCACCAGTATAGTTTATGTTTATTTTTTCATTATACTGTTTACTATTTCCCTTATAATGGCATGCCTCTTAAACACTTATATTAGGTACACACCGTTGGGTGGTATCCTACTAAGATTCATCTCACACCCTGCATGGGACCTTTGGGATACATGTAGACTTTATGGATTTATGTGCAAAAAAGAGGTCAGCCTCAGTATTTGGACTGCTTTAGCTATTTCATGGAGATAGTATGGACCTTGAGGTCTTTCCTAGCTAGAGTTTACTTTGTTTTGATTTTGTTCCTTTATCAGTATGCTTACTTGTTTTTTAGCTACTATTGGTTATCCATTGGCACCAATTTTTATATATTGACATGTTGTAGATGTATTCTTGGTTTGTTTAGTAGTTACAAGTGGTGTTTAGCATGTTGTTCTATTTACTTCTTCTTATGTTGTTTATATTCAGTGCTTCTGCTATTTATTTCTATTGATTGTGCTTCCACTATGTGGGCCCGGTTCGAGTCTGTTGAGTAGTTTATTTCCATTGCATGTTATATATCATTGCTTGGACTAGTACCATTATTTTCCTCTAAGAGGGTATAGCCTTCCCACTATACCTATCAGACCCTCAATGCTAGACGGAAGCCTTTAGAGTTCGGGGAGGTTCACCTATGGTAGTAACACCCGGCCCATTTAGAACTGTTTGGGTGGCTGTTCGGGTTTAGGTTGTTACAAAGTGGTATCAAAGGAGTAATTGATATGGATTTATTATTAGTTTTTTTCTAGCTACTAATGAAATTTAGGCTTCTTTTTTTATTTATGTTGGTTTTACTATTTGGGATATGGTAGACTGGAGATAGGTTGTGACTAGAACTAGGTTTCTAGCTTGTTCTTGGGTGCCTGCAGCCCCAGGTATGAGGGATGGACCAAGATTCCATAGGTAGGAATTGTTGTTTTCTTTTTCTATGATTACAGTTTATATGATTTCCACCTTGGTGGCTCACTTGGTGTGTGATGTTATTGATTTTGAAATGTAACCCTTAACCCGGTGTGGTGTGGGAGAATTGGACATTGGCCCAGTATGGCAAGGCTGTTTGTTTTTCTTTTGATAGGAACATTTTAGGGTATTTAAATTTCATAACTGCATGTATGATTTTTGAGGTGATAATTCCATGTGAAAATTTTCAATTTCCATGCTTTGTATTCTTTTGAAATATGAATAGGTGAAATTCTTGATAGAATTGTTTGTTTATCGCAATGTGTTATGCCATGCTTTATATATTTGTAGAATTTCATACAGCATGGTATTTGGGTCTGGCTCTTATGAGAGCATACATGTACTATGGTTGAGGTGATTTTGATCATCAGGATTGGGAGAATCAATCATCGGTTTGAGGCAACCTTGGTTGTCAGGATGGGCATTGCCCGAGGTACTTTTGATACTTGGCTCTGTTGAGGGGCGGGTAAGGAGGCCATGAGGCCGGGATACCATGGGCATGGGTTGCGGTGGGGGAGAGTAAGGGTGGTAGTTATGTACTGCCTTGTACTAATTTTCTTATCTGTGTGAATATATTATTATATATATATATATGGGATATCTGACCATTTATGGTATTCAGTAAGTTCCTTTTAGTCGACTTAGATGGAGCATCAGACGGGAGATAGTACAATGCTGCAAGAGCAGGATCCGGTTCAGGATCTAGTGCAGGAAGAGCATGAGATGCAGGTATAGGCTTAGGAACAAAAATAGGTCCAGGATCGAGTACAGGCAGGACAACAACAGGGTTTGGCAGTGTTCGAACCATGGCTCGATGAGTAGCTCCGAGCTAGCCTGGTACGTGTCTTGTAGGGAATTGACAGCAGTGCACATGGTACAGAACCATCTATGGAATATCTGACGTAGGAGTTCCAGTCGTAGAACCCACCTCTTTTTCAGGGTGAGGATGGTCCACAAGAAGGTAAGAACTGGATAAAGAGCGTGCAGACGATCTTTGAGCAGCTCGAGACACCTCCAGGGCAGAGGGTCAAGATGGAGACATACATGCTGCGAGGACCGGAAAAGCGCTGGTGGGATGTGCAGGTTTAGGATCTCAGTCACAAGGTACTATCATGTAAAGACTTCGAGGATAGGTTTTATAGGCACTTTTACCCAAATACACTAAGGGAAAAGAGAGCTTGGGAGTTCTTGAGCCTTTAGCAGGGAGACATGTCTATCATGGACTATGTAGCTACTTTCACTGAGTTGTATCACTTTGCACGTGGTATGGTAAGTGATGACTCGACAAGGGTGAGGCGCTTCGAGGATGGCTTGTGACACACCATTCGGATCCAGGTGAATATCTTCAGGCTGGGTTTATTCTCAGAGGTGGTGAATCAGGCTCTTATAGAAGAGGGTAACCAGAGGGATAGGCCCCAGGTTTTCCAGGCGGCGGCTTTAGGTGATGGTTCGGAAATTATGAAGCAAGGACTGGATGAGTTCCAGCAGGGCAGTTAGGCCAAGGGCTCAGCTAGACCACCTTGTATTAGTTCTTCAGTGGTTTGCTTTCAGTGTAGACATCCAAGTCATGTTCAAACTCAGTGTGATAGGCCTCCAAAGGAGTGATGGGCATGTGGACAGGTCGGGCATCTGAAGAGGTTCTGTAGGCCGACTTCTCAAACAACTGGCAGGCAGGGACCAGGACAGACTGTGGTATCTGGAGTTGGTTTTGGTGTAGTTCTAGGAGATGGTAGCCTAGTTTCAACTTCATGCAGAGGAAATTAAAGATACATAGAGACTCAGTTGAGGGGTCAGTGGCCAATGACTAGAGCAGCACCGTAGGGAGGTTAGGCATCAGGTAGTTGTAATTCAGTCTAGGTTCATGTCGTGGAGCTTCTAGGGGCTGAGCAGGTTGGTGAGCCGATGAAGGTTAAAGGTACACCACGAGTGTGGTCGTGACTTTCTTGTTTTCTTTTAGCATGACCTATTGAGGAAAGTCTGTTTTTATTGCACATGGTTCACAGGATTTATGTGGACTGACTAGATGCTGGTCAGTGGGATTGGTGCCATATCGGGTGCATAATATATTTATATATATGTATGAGATGTGTGGCATTAGGGAATCGAGGATTCAGGTTACTTGAGGTGCCATGGGCATCAGGGCATTAAGGATACATGTTACTTGAGATGTCGTGGCATCGGGGCATCGAGGATGCGGGTTACTTGTGGTGCATGGCATCAGGTTTTATTTTGAGCATCCATGGGATGCAGGACCACGTGGAGGCGGACACCAATGCGGTGCGGTATAATTTGGGTGTCGAAAACAATACGGGAGCACCAATGAAGAACAGGGGTGACGATGCATTATGATAGGACCATGAGTCTGTTAGTGAACCCTTTCTTTGTTGAGTTTTGTAGGGTTGAGACCGAGTTAGGCAATTCCTAAGGTGGGGATCCCCTTGAGGAATTTATACAGAACCTTTAAGAACGAGGTAGTCCGGGTTACTTTGATCAGGTTGGTATGTTCGGTGCCATCTCTGGGTTTCGTTTGATAGCTCGAGGATGAGATATGTTAAGGTGGGGAGATTGTAAGAACCCAGGTTTTTAGAATGGGTCAAAATCCCGACCCTGTTTGAATTTTTGACTTGTTTCTGAGAAAAACTGGGAAATCTGAAATGTTATGGAAATTTCTAGAGTACACATCATGTACTATAAAGTACACTCCATGTATTTGTTAAGCGTGTACTGGTCGTGTTCTCGCCGAGTACATGCCATGTGAGGACTGTGTAGGAATTTCCTACTACACAGCGTGTAGTGTTTCTCGACATACCTTTTATCCTCTTTTCTATGTACCAGCTAAGTTCGAGTTGTGTGTCAACCTATGTGGTGCGTTTAATCCATGTGTCTACCTCTGCTTAAGTCAAAGTATGGAAAAAGAAACTACACGGTGTGTATTCCTTTATACACACTGTGTATTTTTATTTTTATTCGCTTAAATGAAAGAGCATCGCGTCTTATTTTGGAAAAGTTCTTCTTCTTCTCCAACTCCAGAACAGTCCCATTATAAAATACCAAATTACATACCTTGCCCTAGATTCATTATATGAAGTCTGTTCTTCAATCTGTTGGTGTTTATAGGATCGCATGAGAAAGGATAAACTCGTACACCCTATTTCGTTCCAGTTTTTTCGCCTCACACATCATAGTTTCCATCTGATTAGAATTGCTAGGATTTGACTGAAACGTATATCTATGAAGATCAGAATCGAATTGGAGGACGATATCGAGTGTGCCTACATCTACGAGTCTCAGGTAGGTGGTTCATTACTCTTTTTGTTTTCTTGTAGAATTTTGGGTGGTGCGACCTTTGGTGCGTTTTCAGGTATTTGAGTGTGACCCTATTTTACCTGTTATTTCCTATTCAATTGTTTATTTGACTTATGTTATGCCCTTGGGTATTCCCTATTACCTGTTTTTCTTGAGCAGGTTCGAGCGAGTGGTCATTGCTCATCGGGTCATTTTGGTAGGGGATGCCAAAATGGTTATAATTGAATTGTTTTGTTTTAAACTATTGAGTTTAGTTTATTAAACCTTGATATGAATTGTTAGAGGCTTTAAATATCTTAGTGATGGTATGATACAACACTTGGTTATTTCATTTCAACTGTTTAGTTTGTTTTTCCTATTTAAAAGTGATTATTTTGATTTTATATGTAATTTCTGAATTGTATATGTTGGAACCCTTTTGGTTGTGTTGGGAATGGCCTGGATATTCTTGAGTGGTTCTGATCACAGGTTGGGCATGGCCTAGGCTACATGTATGGTGAGGTCATCGGACTTGAGGGGCATGGTTGAAGGGACACAAGGTGTTAAAGGTGTTGTGTCTTGGGAACTATTTTGGTGATTACCGCTCACATGGAACTTTGATTAGTCTTCACAAGAGAGACTTCGTGATGAGGTGGTTTTGACCACTCATGTGGGTAGAGGCCCCCGTTAGTTGTGGTTTAGGTACTATTGGTTTGGTGGTGATTTCTGTAGGAAGCCACGTGGAAGGTGATGAGCCTTCAGGGGATATCATTAAGGCTATCAGGTTGGGGGTAGAGGATCTCCATTATTTGAGGGAAGACATTACTGTCCCTTCAGTTACATTATTTGAGGGAAAACATCGTTTTCCCTCATGTTACTTTATCTTTGTGCCTCCGATTACTTATTTGAGGATAGGAATCATTGTTCCTACAGGTTAATATTTCTTGGGTATGCCTTCGGGACGTCGGTACTTGAGACACGCGGTGTCAGGGGGCACATGGATCCGAGTTACATGATAGAGATTCCGACGTTGGCCAAAGAATGTGACACTTCATGGTGGCTGCAGAGCACCAGTGGAGTTTATTTTTATTTGTGAATCGTATTGTTTATTGTTTTCCTTATAACTGCATGCCTTATAAACAATTGTTTTATGTACGCACCATTGGGTGGTATCCTTCTGAGATTCATCTCACACCCTACACGGGCCCTTCGGGATGCGTGTAAACTTTATGGATTTACATGCAGGAAAGAGGTCAGCCTCAGGAGTTGGACTACTTTAGCTATTGCATGGAGATGGTATAGACCTTGAGGTCTTGCCTAGCTAAAGTTTACTTTGCTTTTCTTTCTTTCCTGTATCAGTACACTTACTTGTTTTATAGCTACTATTGGTTAGCCATTGGTGGAAATTTTTATATATTGACTTTCTATATATGAATTCTTGGTTTTTTTAGTAGTTATAAGTGGTGTTCATCATGCTGTTATGTTTACTTCCACTACTGTTGTTTATATTCATTGCTTCTGCTGTTTATTGCTATTGATTGTGCTTCTTCTATGAGGGTGTAGTTCGAGTCTATAGAGTAGTTTATTTTCATTAAATGTTATATATTATTTATTGGACTAGTAACATTATTTTCCTCTGAGATCTTATAGACTCCCCACTATACCTATCAAACCCTCACTACTAGTTGGCAGCCTTTGGCGTTCTGGGAGGTGCGCCTAAGGTAGTAACACCCGACCCGTTTAGCACTATTCGGGTGGCTATTCAGGTCTGGTTCATTACAGCATGAATGAAAAGTTAACACAGTTCAGTAATGGACTTTATCCACTATGATGGTCTTGGAAGCAATGCCTTGGCTACTATGGAAATCATATTATGTGCTTAATGGTTTTCCACAATAACATTTTTTATGCCAATGATATTTTATCATGGTTAATGTTCCTTTATGGTTTATTTTTTTCATGACTCGTGATTTTGATATTCAAAATTTATGTTCATGTTCTCACGTTCTTATATTTATGTTTTGTTTTATGTTCTTCATGTTTACCATTATTGAGCATTTGAGATCACCCTTTTTATGTTTTCTTTTCCCAAGGATATAAAGAAAGGTTTTATGTAGAAAAAATAAAGGGGGAGATCTTTATGGGAGATGTTGAAGATCATTCACCAAGTTATAAGATTATGTTCCAAGCTTCCAATGACAGTAAACTAATATGAGATTTGGGTGTATATTTGTGCCATGTATTAAGTATTCTTTAAAATAAATATAATGTATATGTAGGTCAATCTTGAGTTGTTAGATTTGGTATCAGAGCAAAGGTTGAGTAAACCTTTATAAACTAGGATTTGAAAACTTTAGTGAGGTATCTAGAGATATTTATAATGATATTTCTAGGTATTTCATAAGGATAAGTCAAGTATAGGTTACAATCCTAGGTTTTTTGTGATAACCATGACTAACCTAGGGTTAAAAAAAGATATCATGGATTGAAATATTATAAATAATTTACCTTACTTACGTGTTTCTAATCTATGATATGTATTTCTAACACTTTTCTTTCTAATCTTATTCAATATACAGAACTACATAGAACATAGTTAACCATTGAATGATTCAGATGAGAAAAGTATGGAAATTATGAAGATCAATTTCCTAAGTGTAAATATCGTGATGAAAATCACGACTACAGTATTAGTATTGGTCATACTATTGTGGATAGAGATATTGTAAGTGATATGTGAAAGTTATGTGATGTTATTCTAGTATTATTTACATTAAACCTAAGAAGTTTGAGGTTGATAAACCTTAAGACATGATTCATATTTTATGAAATATGGAGATGATGGATCTTGAGAAATGGATTAAGAATAAATTTGTATGATTGAGGTGTGTATGTTTCATAATTCAATGATTATGAAATATATAAGTGTTTTCAGTATAAGTTTTTCATTATATATTGAAAAAGATATGTTAAATAGTTATTAGGATCCAAAAAGTGATTTAAGGGTAAGGTGATATACTTGGAGAACACATCATTAAGGGAAAGATAACCCTTAATATGTCCCTTATGTTCATATAATGATTTTTGGATAAAGATATATTGGATTTGAATAAGTAAATTATATGATTCTAGTTTCCTGGGAACTAATTATGGAGTTATTGACAAGTGGGTTATGCTATCATGGATGAAGTTTACAACTTTTTGGGACTTTAGGAATATATCCAATAAATCGTGCAATAAATAAACATGCATGTTTTCAATAAGGATATATGGTAATTTAGGTTATTACCATGAATTAAGAGAATTCATGATGAAGTCATTCAAATTTTTGGAATGTGACCAACAAGATATATGTTATGATATATGGGGAATAAATGAAGGTATCCACATACTTGTTATATGACCTTTTCAGTAACTATTTTTTTAAATACTGTGAGTTTGGACAGATGTATTTTGGATAAGTCTAAAGGTTGGAATAGATTAATTTGGACATCAAAGAGTATTGTTTAGGTCTAAAACATTTTTTCTAGATTGTTATAATAATACAGTTTTAGAAAAAGGACAACCAGCAGGATAGGTGACAACCCGTAGCGTTAGAAAATACTGCGGGAATCAAACCCACGACTGAAGTGAGACATGCCTTTATTTCCTACCACTGTCATATGGGAAGTACCAGGTTTGTATAAATTAGTATTATTTTATTTAATCAGTATGATATATTGTCACAACCCATCCCCTAGGGCCCGTGCTGTGACTACCCCAAGACCACCTTCCATAGGCCAGGGGCTGGCGACTAGCACCGAAGGCAAGTTCCCTATAATTGGGAAGGCATTTACTTTATAACTTGTAAGCAAATGCAACCAAACACACAGCAAGATATGAACTCAAGTAAACTGAATAGTAAATAGAGTAAGTACAGTAAATAAAAAGGGGCCAGAATACAAGCCTAATTGGAAAGTACAAGAAACTAAAATACAATTGAAAGAAAAAGGAAAACAGCTACTGGGTCATCCTCTAAGGTTCCTACCTAAAGGGTAGGTACAGATTGCCTCCTCATCACTCCACGTTCTTCTGTCTCCTCTACGTACTGCCACATCATATGGTCCACCACTGGGCACCGTCCAGTCCTGGTATCCTCAGCCTTGATCAACGCTATCTGTCGTCTGCACCAAACACAACAAGGTGTGGGCATAGCCTGTGTAGGGGTGAGTATAAAGATAATCAGTAGGGACCTTGATACCCTCAAGGTCTTACAAAATCCACAAAGGATAAACCACAAAGTATGAAATCAACAGATAACCCTACATAGGTATATGCCCATACATATATTTGAGTTTTCAAGTAATCCATCTCAATCATGAGGAAAACATAGAGGTACTAACTTAGCTCACACCAGGTATATCTTTAGGTATGGTAGTAGAGATTATTATTTATAAATATTGAATCATCTTATTCTATTAAGAGACTCTGCTTCTGACCTTCACAGAATCGCTAGGAGCTATCCCACACAGGATCGCTAGGAGTTGTCCCACACAGGATCGTTAGGAGTTGACCCACACAGGATCACTAGTAGATGACCGACATAGAATCGCTAAGAGATGACCCACACAGGATCTCTAGGATCTGACCCACATAAGATATCAAGGAGCTGACCCACACAGGATTTCTAGGATCTGACCCACACAGGATATCTAGGAGCTGACCCACATAGGATTGCTAGGAGCTGACCCACACAGGATCGCTAGGAGCTGACCCACACAGGATCGCTAGGAGCTGACCCACATAGGATCGCTAGGAGCTTACTCACATAGGATCACTAGGCTCTGACCCACAAAGGATCGTTAGGAGCTGATCCATAGAGGATCTCTAGTACCTGACCCACACAGGATCGTTAGGAGCTGACCCGCACAGGATCGCTAGGAGCACTCTTCTCATCACAGCCAGCTACTGGGTTTCCTTACTAGGCTTGATCATTTACGGGAGATTCCGTTCCCCAAGACACTGTTCAATTTTCTAACTACCATGATGTCCCACAAAGGAGTATCTTAAAGGTTCGCCACGTTATAGGGGTCTCAATGTAACAGACAATGCGTCAATCGGATGCCCGGTCTGTGAGTTATTAACCTTTTAGTCTCAGGGGCCCGGTTGGATTCGTGCTCGATCCAACCTGACTGTACCCCATAATAATCCAAAACTTGAGTGGGGTATTCACAAAGGGACTACTCGCTCCGAGGTTTCCAGTGCCACTGACGATTCTTCAAACGAATGTTTGGTAAGAAAGTTATGGCCAAAAGAGCGTAAATGAGTCGTAGTGGGTCTAGGTCCAGTCCGACCCGGTCGGACCAACCCAGCCCAACCCACCCTGGGCCTACCCATTCTGGGTCAACTTGTTCTGACCCGCTGGGTCCAACCTGACCCGTTGGGTTTGACCCGGCCTGCGCTGGGTGGCCCGGCCCGCTGGATCTGGCCCGGCATGCTGCAAGGGGCCACAGAGGGCCGCGGGGGTTGCTGTGAGGGCGGCTCGGCTGCGAGGATGGCTCGGCTCGGGGGTGCCGTGAGGGCGGGTCAGCCGAGGGGTGCCGCAAGCGCGGCTCAGCCCGGGGGTGCCGCATGGGTGACTCAGCCGAGGGGTGTCTCGGCGAGGCCGCGGGTGGCATATCGGGGCCGCGGACGGCGGCGGCGGCTCGAGTGGTGAGGTCGCGGGTGGCTTCTTGGCTACGGACGGTGGAGGCGGCTCGGGCGATGGCTCGGGCATGGACGGCGATGGTGGCTTGGGTGGCGAGGCTGCGGGCAACGGCTCGGCTGCAGATGGCGGTGGTGGCTCGGGCGGCAGCTCGGGCATGGACGGCGGCGGCGGCGAGGCCGCGGGGCGGTGGTGGCAGATCGGGCTATGGATCAGTCATGGATGGCAGGGCACTGTGCCTTCATCGGCGGCCGGTTTAGCCGGCCTCTCTCTTTGTTCATCATCGTGGTGTAAGCCACTTTCTCCCATCGCGAAGAAAACAATAAGGAAGAACGGTGAAGGGGTTGGGCCATGTTTTCTTGGCCCACACCCTCCGCATTAGAGCGGTAGCAAGTGACTCAACAAAAATTAGGAGTCAAGAATGAAAAACTCTTCAATTTAATACAAATCGTGGATCAACTCGTTTTGGTTGATCCACATTATCCATGCTTTCCAAGAACAAGGAAATTAAATGAGAGAATTCAAGAATTTAATAATATCCCCCTACCTTGGATTGTTCATTGATTTTGGCGCGAGAAGGAAGTACAGACGTAGATTCGTCATAGATGAAGACATCCCACATTGGAGGAAGTCGAAGATATCAGCATTCATCGCGGCCGCCATATGCCTCCGATCCCGGGCTCGTTCGTTGGTTCTTCGTAGTCTAAGACGTTCTTCATCGGTGAGAGCGTTCTTCGTTGGAGGATGGAATTCTCCATGATTCTCCAAAGAGTTCTCTCCTTCTCCTTTGACCACCAAAAGAAAGAGGTACCAATATAATTTAACTTAAGAAAAAATTATGTTGGCACACACACACACATGTTGGAAAAAAAATTAAAGTATGGCATTGGCACAATTAATGTGGAGGAAGCTCAAGAGGCTTTTCCACATTAAAGAGGGATTTGAGAGGTTTCTCCCTCATTAAGAGGGAAGTTCAAGAGGTTTAAGCCTTGGGTGGTCCCCACCACCATAACCTCTCATTGGAGGTTAGGCTTGGGTGGTCCCCACCACCATAACCTCTCATGGGAGGTTAATTCAGGTGGTCCCCACCTGTGAAACTTTCGCATGGGAGTTTCAGAACAAAATAAAATAAAATGTTACACACTTTATTTATTTTATTCTTTTCACGAAAAACCCAAAAATTAACTTTCACCCTCAACCAACTGTCGTCAAGGTGAAAGTCTTCTTAAGAAAATACTGGTGCCACGAGTTCAACGGTGCCCTCAGATTTCAATTCCAAGAACCGGTTTAAAAGTTATAAAAAACCCGCTCGAACGTTTACTGAACATACTTGAAAAAAAGTTCATAAATTCATTCCGGGCACACCGGGCCTTAGAATCACGCGTCGTCAATTTTCACGGACTCATAAAATTCCCATATATTAAAAAATTACATGGAAATTCTAGGTCTTTACATCCTCCCTGCCTTAGGGCTCTACATCCCCATAAGCCACATCTCAAACTAGGTAAACAATTGGGGGAACTGAGCATGCATCTGAGCCTCCCGCTCCTATGTGCTCTCCTCGAGGTTCTCGTGCTGCCAACGAACTCGCACCAGAGGTATCGACAATCCACAAAGGACTCGCTCCTATCGATCCTCAATCTCTACTAGAACCTCCGTAAAAGTCACCCCATCGTTGACGTCCATCTCTCCATGGTCGATGATGTGGGAAGGTTCGTACACGTATCTCCTCAACTGGGATACGTGGAAGACATCATGCACCCGATGCAACTGAGGTTGAAGAGCTAATCAGTATGCCACCTCGCCAAATCTGCTGAGGACCTAAAAATGTCTGATGAATCTCAGAGATAACTTTTCGCCTTAGCCAAATCTCTGCAAACCTCGTCAAGGTGAGACTAAAAAGATGTGGTCGCCATCCTTAAACTCAATAGGTCTCTGTTTCCTATCATCATATGACTTATGTCTGCTCTGTGCAGTCTTCATCCACTCCTGGATGATCTGCACCTTCTCTGTGGTAGCCCATACCATCTCTGGTCCCACTAGTGTTGACTCTCCTGGGTCTGTCCATCACAAAGGTGATCTGCAAGGTCACCCGTACAATGCCTCAAAAAGTGTCATCCCAATGGTGGAGTGATATTTGTTGTTGTATGAAAACTCCACCAATGGAAAGTGATCCTCCCAGCTGCGACTGAAGTCGAGGACACAAGCACGAAGCATGTCCTAGAGGGTCTGAATGGTCTGCTCAGTCTGGCCATCCGTCTAAGGATGGAAGGTGGTGCTCAAATGAAGTTGTGTCCCAAAAGCCTCCTGCAACCCCTTCCATAGCTGGGAAGTAGAACATGTATTAAAATCAGAGACAATCGTCTATGGTACTCCATGTAGCCACACAATCTCCTGCACATAGAGGCGTCCCAATCTCTCTACTGAACCTGGCTCTCTGATCGGTAGGAAGTGGGCCGACTTGGTGAGTTGGTCGAAAAACACCCAAATCGATTCATAACCCCTAGATGTACGTGGAAGTACTATCACAAAGTCCTTGGATATCCCATCCCACTTCTAATTTGGGACCTCTAAAGGCTGAACCAAGCCTGCTGGTACTTGGTGCTCTGCCTTCACTTACTGACAAGTGAGGCACCAAGAAACAAACTTTGTTACTGTTTTCTTCATTCCTGGCCACCAGTGTTGTCATCAGAGATCCTGGTACATCTTCGCCACTCTTGGATGTACCTCTAGAGGGGATGTGTGGAACTCCCTCATCACTTCCTCCTGAAGTGACATTGGTACCATGGTACATCCTCTGAAGAGGATGACGTGCTCCCCACCTTCAGAAAACCCATTAGGTGTCTGTCCTGTGGATATATGAGCACGTCGTGTCTCATAGTTAGCATCACCATGTTGTGCCTCCCTGACTCGCTGAAGAAGTGGGGGAGTGAGTATAAGATACTGAAGAAAAGCTGCTCCATATCTATCCACAAAAGATATTTTCAAAGCGGTCAACTGCTCTGTCGCCTCTCCTAGCAGCTGTATACCAGATCTTCTGTTGAGTGCATCTGCTAAACATTCCCCTTCCTATGAGTATAGACTATCTCAAATTCATAGTCCTGGAGGAACTCAAGCCAATGTCATTGTCTCAGGTTCAGGTCCTTCTGAGAGAAGATATACCTGAGACTCTTGTGATCCAAGTAGACTGTAAAACATTCGCCCATCAGATAGTGCCACCACATCTTCAAGGCGAAGACCACTGCTGATAACTCTAGGTCATGGGTAGCATAGTTCTTCTCATGTTGTCTTAGATGTCGAGAACCATATGCGATCACCACTCGCTCCTACATCAGGACACATCCGAGTCTGATCCCCGATGCATCGCAGTAGACTACGTACCCTATGCCCTCTTCTGGAAGCCTTAAGATGGGGGCACTAGTCAGCCTCTGCCTCAGCTCCTAAAAACTCTGTTGGCATCTCTCTGACCACACGAAGGGTTTTCCCTTCTTTGTCAATGTTTATATTGGGGATTAAACTCTGGAGAAATTTGGCACAAATATCCATTAGTATCTAGCTAGGAAACTTCGTACCTCTGTCACACTCCTGGGTGGATCCCAAGAAAGTACCACCTCAATATTTACTGGATCCACTACAACTCCAGCCTCCAATATGACATGTCCCAAAAAGTGAACCTCTCGGATCCAAAACTGGCACTTCGAGAGATTACCATAAAATTGGTGCTCTCGGAGTGTGTCCAGTACTACCCATAAATGATAGGCATGCTCCTCCTCAGTAGCCGAGTAGATCAGAATTTCATCGATGAAGACTACTATAAATCGATCAAGGTGTGTCTGAAAGATCATGTTCATGAGTCCCATGAACACTGCTGGAGCATTGGTTACACCGAATGGCATAACCAAGAACTCGTAATGGCTATACCGATATCTGAAAGATGTCTTCTGCACATCCTCATCTTGCACTCTGAGCTTGTGATAGCCTGATCTGAGGTATATCTTTGAGAACCACCGTGATCCCTTCAACTGATCAAAGAGGTCATCAATCCTCGGAAGTGGGTACTTGTTCTTCACGGTCACCTGGTTCAGGTGCCAATAATCAAAACAAAGTCTCAAACTCACATCCTCCTTCTTGGAGAACAAAATCAAGGCTACCTAAGGAGAAACACTGGTCCAAATGAATCAATTCCCCTACAAGTCCTCTAGCTGCACCCGCAGCTCACAAATCTCCACGGGAGCCATCCGATATGCTGGTGTAGATATTGGTGTCGTCCCGGGGTACAAGTCAATGTAAAATACCACCTATCTGTGAGGAGGTAGACCCAAAACATCATTAGGGAAGACATATGTGTACTAGTCCACCACTACAGGATATCTCGAACTCTCCACATCAACTGCTCTGAGGGTATGGCTAGCCAAATGATGAGTGATCGGCTGCACTCTCCCCCGGGTAAGTCCATCCTGTGCTGCAAAGGCTCCATTCTCACCAGTGAAGGTAAACCTGGTCCCATCCATGCGGACACACCGCACTTTGTGCCTAATACAGTCAATCTAAGCGTGTACTATAGATAACCATTCCATACCCAAGATGACGTCATAAGGCCTCGACACCGCTACTAGGAGATCCCAGCCTAAGCTCTCACCTCTTAGAGTAAGCTCACACTGTTAGCACTAGTGCGTAATCATCGAAGGAGTCTCTATACATAAGGACCAATCCAATAGCTCTGTCAGAATCTTCATGATCTGAATGAGGGAAGTGGAAATAAAATAATGACTGGCACCTGTGTCTATAAGAACTACAGCTATGGTGGAGTAGACACAGATCGTACCTCGTATCATCTCCAGAGCATCGTGATTGTAGGCCTCAGCTACCTGGAGTTGATCTCTCCTCTATCCACCTGCTCCCTGCGATCGGGTTAGACCTCCTGGAGGTGGTGGCGGTAACATCTCAAAACATCTCCCACTGCCAGCTGCACGACCAACTCCTTTGCCACGTCCTCCTTCTCCCTGAGGACCTCCTCGGTCAAATCTTTATCTCTACCTGGGTGGTCCTTCGACCATCTATTGATCATCTGTATGGTGGGTCAGATAGTCACGATCCATGTGACCCTACCCGCTGCATGTGTAGCACTGCCCACTCCTGGTAGGACTAGCTCCACCTCGGGTGCCCTGCACAACCGATCCTGAATCATGCGATCATCCACCTATAGGTCTGGTACTCTTGGACCTTTGCGACATCTGTTTACTATCATCTTCAAACTCTACTATGTGACAACTGGTGGTGGGTCTCACTACTAGTGACTGCTCGACAAGGAAAATCTCCACTAAGAGGGCTCTCTCTAACACCCCTACCTGCGTCGGGATGTGGAGTGAGATCATAGAAGCCCTGATCTCCTGCCTGAGTCCTTGCTCGAAGGTTTTGGCCCTGAAGAATGGGTCTCACACCATATCTGTGGAGTAACGTCAGAGGTCATTGAACCTCATTGAGTACTGATCCATAGTCTTACTACCCTACTATAGATGAAGGAGCTCTTGTATGTGCACTGCACGAAGAGTCATTGGGACAAACTCTTCCCGAAACAGGCTCTCGAAGTCTTCCCAGAGAAGAATCACCTCATCGTGAACCTAGAGCATCAAGATCCACCATCTGCCTGCTGCTGCCTATAGAAGGATGGCGGCAAGGATCACCATGATATTGAATGGTGTCCCTACCAGTCAGAATATTCTCACTACAGCCTCCAACCAATCCTCAGCTTCCTGTGGGTTCGTCTCTTCCCTGAACATGAGTGGCCTCTGGAGCTAGAACTCATGCAATGCACTCAAGTGGTGTGCACCATCTACTACTGGGGTTGGTGGAATCGGTGGCCCAATGGGGAATAGTACCACTGGTGCCTCCGCTAGTGTCTCTACTGGAAAAGGGCCCTGCTCCGAGGCATCGTCACTCGGTGGGCTATCAGTGCGTACAACTCTCAGAACCCTAGCTGTATGTCTGTGTGGAGTCATCCTGAAAATAAATAGGTGCACCATGGTTAATAATTTATACCTGGTGAGATGAATCAAAATATCACAAAGAAAACTCTTCAAAACACACACAGAATCATTGTTTTTGTGCACTGAGTCGGAAATCAGAAGTCAGGGTCCTGGTGTATGGATACGTCGGTCGCCGCACTAACACCGGATTCCCTAAACTGATAACCACACTCACTACACTTAACATTATTTCCATTAAAAATAAATATTAGAGTCATATGTTTTGTGGTATAACTGACTCCTCTGATACCAATTTGTCATGACCCGTCCCCTGGGGCCCATGCCGTGACTACCCCAAGCCCACCTTCTATAGGTCAGGGGTTGGCGACTAGCACCAAAGGAGTTTTCCCTATAACTAGGAAGGCATTACCTTTATAACCTATAAGAAGATGCAACCAAGTGCACAGTAAGATACGAACTCAAGTAAACTGAATACTAAACAGAGTGAGTACAGTAAGTAAAAAGGGGATAGAATACAATCCCAACTAGAAAGTATAAGAAACTGAAATACAACTGAAAGAAAAAGGAAAACAACTATTGGGTTGTCCTCCAAGGTTCTCACCTGAAGGGTAGGTACAGATCGCCTCCTCTGTAATCCACGTCCGTTCGTCTCCTATACGTACCATCATGTCATATGGTCCACCACCAGCCACCGTCCAGTCCTCGTATCCTCAGCCTCGATCAACGTTGTCTGTCGTCTGCACCAAACACAATAAGGTGCGGGCATAGCCTGTGCAGGGGTGAGTATAAGGATACTCGGTAGGGAACCTGAGACCCTCAAGGTCTCACAAAATCCACAAAGGATAAACCATAAAGTATGAAATCAACAAATAACACTACTTAGGTATATGCCCATACATATACCTGAGTTTTCAATTAATCCATCTCAATCATGAGGAAAACACAGAGGTACTGACTCAGCTCACACCAGGTATATCTTTAGGTATGGTAGTAGAGATTATTAGTTATAAATATTGAATAATATTATTTATTTAATAGGCTCTACTGCTGACCTGCACAAAATTTCTAGGAGCTATCCCACATAGGACTGCTAGGAGCTGACCCACACAGGATCACTAGGAGATAACCCACACAAGATCGCTAGGAGCTGACCCACACGGTATTGCTAGGAGCTGACCCACACAGGATCTCTATAAGATGACCCACACCAGATCGCTAGGAGTTGACCCACACAGGATCTCTAGAAGGTGACCCACAAAGGATCTCTAGGAGCTGACCCACACAGGATCGCTAGGAGCTGACCCACACAGGATCGCTAGGAGCACTCTTCTCGTCACAGCCAACTATTGGGTTTCCGCACTAGGCTTCCTCATCTCCGGGAGAGTCTGTTCCCCAATCCACTGGTCAATTATCCAACTACCACAATGTCCCATGAAGAAGTATCTCAATTTTTCACCACATCATAGGGGTCTCAATGTAATAGACGGTGCGTCAATCGGATGCCTGGTCTGTGAGTTATTAGCCTTTTAGTCCTGGGGGCCCGGTTGGATTCATGATCGATCCAACCTAACCGTATGCCATCATAATCCGAAACTCAATTGGGGTATACACAAAGGGACCTTCTCACTCTTAGGTTTCCATCGCCACTAACGATTCATCAAACGGACGTTAAATGCCAAAGTTATGGCCAAAAGAGCGTAAATGAGTCGTAGTTGGTCCAGGTCCGGTCTAACCCTGTCGGACTGACCTGGCCCGACCCGGCCTGGGCCAACCTGGTCTAGGTCAACCCGGCCCGACCCACTGGGTGTGGCCCGGCCTGCGTTGGGCGGCCCGACACACTGGATCCATCCTGGCCCGCGCTGGGCGGTCCGGCCCGCTGGACGGTTCGGCAGGCCACGAGGGGTACCGCGAGGGCGGATCGGCCCGAGGGTGCCGCGAGGGCGGCTTGGCCCGGGGGTTCCTCAAGGGAAACTCAGACGAGGGTTGTTGTGAGGGAGGCTCGGCCCGGGGGTGTCATGTGGGCGGCTCAGCTGAGGGGTGGCTCAACGAGGCCGCGAGCGGTGCGGTAGGGCCGCAGACAGCAGTGGCAGCTTGACTGCGAATGGCGGTGGTGACTCAGGCATGGATGGTGGTGGAAGCCCGGGTGGTGAGGCCACGGGTGGCGGTTTGGTGGTAGAGGCTCGGGCGTGGACGGCGGCAGCGGCTCGAGCGGCAGCTCAGTCGTGGACAGTGGGGCACTGTGCCTTCACCGACGGCCGGTTTAGCTGGCCTCTCTCTTCGTCTGTCGTCATGGTGTAAGCCACTTTCTTCCTTTGCGAAGAACACAATAAGGAAGAACGACGGAGGGTTTGGGCTATGTTTGTTTGGCCTGCACCCTCTGCATTAGAGCGGTAGCAAGCGTCTCAACAAAAATTAGTAGTCAAGAACGAAAAACTCTTCAATTTAATACGAATCGTGGATCAACTCATTTTGGTTGATCCACATTCTCCATGCTTTCCAAGAATGGGGAAATTAAACGAGAGAATTGAGGAATTTTACAATAACTCCCAACCTTGGATTGTTCATTGATGTTGGGGCGGGAAGGAAGTACAGATGTAGATTCATCGTAGATGAAGACGTCCCACATTGGAGGAATTCGAAGATATCATCTTTCGTCGAACCTGCCACATGCCTCCGATCCTGGGCTCATTCATTGGTTCTTCTTAGTTGAAGGCATTCTTAGTTGGCGAGAGCGTTCTTCGTTGGAGGATAGAATTCTCCACAATTCTCTAAAGAGTTCTCCTCTTCTCCTTTACCCACCAAAAGAAAGAGGTACCAATATAATTTAACTTAAGAAGAAATTATGTTGGCACCCACACACACATGTTAGCAAAAAAAATTAAAGTATAGCGTTGGCACAATTAATGTGGAGGAAGCTCAAGAGGCTCCTCCATATTAAAGAGGGAGTTGAGAGGTTTCTCTCTAATTAAGAGGGAAGTTCAAGAGGTTTAAGCCTCTGGTGGTCCCCACCACCATAACCTCTCATGGGAGGTTAGGTTTGGGTGGTCCACACCACTATAACCTCTCATGTGAGGTTAATTCAGGTGGTTCCCACCTGTGAAATTTCCACATGGGAGCTTCAGAACAAAATAAAATAAAATGTTACACACTTTATTTTATTTTATTCTTTTCACGAAAAACCCAAAAATTAACTTTCACCCTCGACCAACTGTCATCGAGGTGAAAGTATTCTTAAGAAAATACTGGTGCTGCGAGTTTAACAGTTCCCTCATATTTCAATTCCAAGCACCTGTTTAAAAGTTAGAAAAAACCTGCTCACACGTTTACTGAACGTACCCGAAAAAAAGTTCAGAAATTCATTCCAGGCACACCGGGCCTCGGAATCACGCGCCTTCAATTTTCACAGACTCGTAAAATTCCCATATATTAAAAAAATACATGGAAATTTTGGGTCTTTACATAGATGAAGTATAAGTCCATTTTTTGGAACCATATACGATTTATCTCACCATAGATGGACTTATGTGTATTTGATAATTTTTTATAACATTTTTGTGATAAACACAGATGGAATGACCTATCATTATGTTTATGGATCGCATGATCTGCTAACACTTAAATAATGACAAATTCAACTTCACTTCTTTAAATAATAGATGAATTAGAAATTGTTCAAGGCACGAACAACGATGATATTGTACCAAAATAAAGTAAGTATTTATTCTCTTTCAAAACTATTCAACTTTAGGGAAAGGATCTTGAAAACCAAAAATTTTATATTAGTACCTTATTATCTGATGAATTAAATGGTCCCTTAAATCATCACATATTTATGGATTTCTGGTAGTTAACTATCTCCAAACCTTGTTCTCTATCACTATCTATTATAACTTAATGATTAGATTTCTCTTTCATATCCATGTTTTCATTTCCCACCTATCTTCTCCTATGTGGAAACCCAGTGATGAGTTACTTTGGGTAACCATTATATTTATAACTTTAATTTTTAAAATGAAGTTTTAGTATTCATTTTTATGATGTGGGTTTCTATGAAAGAAATTTATAATTAGTAAACCATTTATAAGCCCGACAAATTTTGAGGAAAAAAATCATTTTAAGAAGAGTAGATTGTAACACCCTGAGATTTTATGAGATAGATTATTTTAATTTCATTGATTTACTGTGTTTTATGCTACACTAAGATTATCTTTAACTATACTCAACAACTTATTAGATTGTAGTATACGCAACACTATTCTTGGCTTGTGTTACACACAATTTCAAGTTATTTTGATAGAATTTATTTCAGGCAACACTGAGTATAGATTTTGTTCAATGTATAAATGTATTATGTTTGGATTATGTTATAAAAAACACTAAAGAAGGATTTCACTACACACAACACTAATTTGACTTGCATTACATGCAAGAGAGACCTTCCTAGATAACTTGCGTAGTACACAAAACCGAGTTTCACAAAACAATGATATATTATTAAAATATTATTATTTAATGGGATATAAATTAGCCATTATGAATAGTATTAACCTAATTTTCAATTTTATATAACATTATAATTCATATTATGTATTTTCTAGAACATTATATAAGAACAAAATACATTTTTCAGATTAAAGTAGTACTTTTCAAAAAAATGTAGTTTTACCAACATTTGATGGTGCACCTATTTTAAATCTATTTTTTGACACTTTTATAAGTTAAATTTGACAAAATAAACTTCTTGTTTTTAATAGGGACACAAAAATTTACTTTTTTTTTGAATTTTTGGTATTTTTTATGATAAAATTCAAATTTTAATGTATAATGAAAAAAAAATTAATTCAAAACTTCCTTTTTATATAATTTATTTATTTAGTAAGATTGTCTTTTTAACATGTTTTATTGTGTAATTGGATAATTTTTTTATAATTTAATCCCATTTTGTATATCGGAAGTAAGTTTACATTTAAATTGGACATAAATACATGACAATCTTTTGATAAGTGTTTACTTCTTAAAAAACCTGCTTTTTGGTTTTGACAACGGGAATTAATCTTAAATTATTTTTTTCCAATTCTGTATTTTGAATTATGAAAAATGGATTCCATATTTGGAATTAGTGGGTAAATATTATTTTAGTAGGTTACTTTTATTTTTGGGCATTATGAGTAGTAACTTTTGTAATTATTTTTAATACCATGTTTAAAGGTAAATCAGGTAATCAAAGGAAAATATAATATTATAAAATTACCTTAACACCTGTAAAAATACTATTGGATGAATAAATTTGACCCTTATCATCTATGGTTTGATATGTAATCACTTAATGGACACTTTCCCATGAATATGACATGAATATAAAAAACTTAATTAATGTGACAAAATGTCACACTCTCATTTTTTATAAGTATATTAATTTTAATTTAGGGATTACTAGTGAATAAAATAGAATATAGGTAGTCTTAGGAAATATAATATAATTAACTAAATCATATAAATTTATTTATAATTTTTAGAGATTATATAATTATCATTAATGATGACTCAATAGTGATGCATAAATTATTTTATTAATAGAAATATTGAATAAATGATATTAAAAATATTAAAAGAAATATAATTTGAGTGAATTAATGTCATAAAATAATTTTATGGATGACTTAGACATCTTATTTATGTTTTAAAGTAGTTTTTTTGAACATATATCTATGTTATGATATTTATAAAAAGTCAACAAATGAATAGTGTCAAAATTGACACTATTGATATTTTAAATAAATAATATTTTATTAAATTATATAAAATTCATAAAAATATAAAAATCGTCCAAATAAGTTTGATTAAGTTAAATATGTCACCAATGGTCCATTTATGGCTTGTTTTTTCATTTTAGAGTGACTATATTAACCCTTAGTAAATAGAAATACACGCTTCCATGGTAAGAGTTAAATGAATTAATTAAGGGTAAATCAAAATTATATGGTTTAAAATTAAACCAAAACATGTGAATTTTTTTTTATGAATAATATTCATTTATTATCACAATATGATCTAATTTGTGTTGTTTAATGGACACTTTTACAAGAAAATAAATTATATATTATTTAAATCAAAGATAGTAACAAAATATCACTTTCTTGTATTTTAATATCTTTTATGTGTCCACATAGGCCCAAAATAAAGATATGAACGAATATAAATGTTTATTTTGATATAACTGAAACAATTTTCATTATATAAATTTATTTTGAATTTTTATAAGTTATATAATTACCTTAAAAGTCTCTTCAATTCTAAAACTATATTTATTCAATTAACATAAAAATAGAATAAATGATTTTAATAATATTAATTTTGTTATATTTTGGACTATTTAATGTGTCTAAAAACTTTAAAAGGTCTATAAGATATATTATATATGTATTAAATCATTATATTCTAATTCACACTTTGTCTTATTTTATTTTAAGTCAAATTAAATGAATATCATTAAATGTGGAAATAATAATATCATATTGAATTAATTTATTATTAAATTATTTAAAAATCAAAAAAATATTAAATAATCACAAGGGGATAAGATATGGTCGAAAATTTATTATAAATTTTATTTTTTGGCCATTTTTAATTATTTATATCTAGAATAGTCTTATTATATTTTAATATTTTGAGAGTTTCCTAAAGTGCCCCTCTCCTCTCTTCTAAAAAGGAATCTTCTCCAATATTTCCTCACACCTCCTTGAGCCTTATAGATCGACCAAAATCTACCCAATTCTCCTATAAAAATTATTATTTAACTTCTGTAGGTCATGGTTTTCCAAAAATTCCATCCCTGGTGTCCATTTGAAGAGATCCAAAGGAAGTCCAACGAAGAAGAGGTAATTTCTTTACCAATTCAATTAAATTTCTTTTCATCTTCTACTCGTTATTTTTATGTTGATTCCATATTAAAGTAATAAATATAGTATATTTGACATGATGATATTTTATTATAATTATGTTACAACTTTTTACCTCCTTTTATCCATCCTATGAATAACAATATCACCTTGCGTGCGTACGTATGACTTACTATCTTCACGTTGTGGTGTAATTTTTTATTCAAAAATACTTTATTAGGATGAGTATAATGATGAGTATAATGGATTTAAATAATGAATATAACATGATAATTATTATGTACAATTAATATACCATCCAAGTACATGCCATTTAACCATCAAGAGAATGATATCGCCGCTCGTGCGTACGTTCGGCTTACCGTCTCTACAACACAGTGAGATTCGCTCTCCATGTTAAAAATTAAATAATGATCATAAAATTTAAATGATGCATGAAAATAAAAATTATGAACTTAATTTCATGAATAAAATACATCATATTCATAAAAAAAAGACTTATATGACAAAATAGGAATGAGAAAACGAAGCTGTTAACACCCAAAATAATGATCATATTGAAATACTATTAAAAATGATATTATAGGATCATATATGATATAATAAATATAGATATAGTATTTTTATAATTTAATAAAAATATTTAACCATTATAATGGAGGTGAAAACAACCTCAACTAATGAAAAGTACAAGGTAAGGGATAATTTAGCAATCTCATTTTTATCTGATATTATTTATACGTATCTATTTACTGGGGTATATTTATCATCCATGACATGATTTCTAAAAATGTTTTCATAAAATTATTACTATTATTCTATGTATTATTAAAGTTATTTTAACCATTTTTTTTACTTTTACAACACATTATAGAAGGAATCTTTCTTTTGTTTACCATACGGGTTACTTTTTGACTTTTTTTGGAAAAAGTATGAGGATAATATTTTTTTAAAATTATATGACATGAACGGATTTTTACATCTTTATAATGCCTTATTTACATTAAGATTCATATACATGTTTTCAATTATATTTTCAACTAATTTTTTTTTAAATTTCAAGTCTTTTTGAGAAAAGAAAATGTTTTTGAAGAAGAATGGATATTTTACTCAGGAATTAAGTTCAAGTGTTTTATCAAAATTATTTTCCATATAAGGTGACACTCTTTAAATAGGGTTATATTTATATAACTATTATTAATTTGATTTTATTGTGTTTATTATGGAATTATTGTAATTAAATCCATTTATTTTATATGGATTATGATAGAATTTTCTTTAAGAAAACCATTTTATTTTATGGGTTAGGAAATGATGAATGATTTATGTTTTTGTGGAACATGTAAGAATGATTTCATTATGTGATGGGTGGGACCTATATCTCCCTCTAATTAATTGGGTAAAGATTTATATCTCAATATATATACACGACTAGAATGAAAAGTAAATATGGTTCAGTAATACATGGCAGGAATGACAAGTAAACCCGATACAGTAATGGACTTTATCCACTATGATTGTCTTGGAAGCAATGCCTTTGTAACTGTGGAAATAATATTATGTGCTTAATGGTTTTCTACAATTCCATGTTTTATACCAATGATTTTTTATCATGGTTAATTTTCTTTATGATTTATGCCTTATGTACTACTAAGATTTATTTCATGACTCATGATTTTGATATTGAAAATTTATGTTCATGTTATCACATTCTTATGTTTATGTTTTTTTTGATGTTCTTCATGTTTAACCAACATTTTTATTTTTTCTTTTCCCTAAGATATATAGAAAGTTTTTATGTAGGAAAACTAAAGTTGAAGAACTTTATGGGAGATGTTGAAGATCTTTCACTATTTTAGAATATTATATTCTATGTTTTCAAAGACACTAAACTAATATGATCTTTAGGCATATTTTTATGTCATGTATTAGGTATTATGTAAAATAAATTTAATGTATATGTATTTTAAGCTTGGGTTATTAGATTAATAGATTGGGGTTATGAGTTTGGGGTTGGATCTGTTGGTACATGACATGAGCGGGATGATTTTGAAGGAGTATAGTAGAGATTGGTATGGGTAATTCACCTGGAATTTCTCTATGAGTGACATGAAGAATTCTTCACCCCATATCTAGAGATTTATATATGATATATCATGAATGGGTGTTAAATGTAGAGGAAATGTGAAGTCTTCTTAGTTTAATGAGGGATCGTCACCTTCTGAGAACTTTTTTTCTAGATGTGTATTGTGCTCAGTAGTTTTATAGGTAGCGGTGGAATGAATAAATGGATTGTTTAATAAAGAATGAAATTGTTTAAATAAATTGGTTATGAATGTGAATTGGTTTTCTTATCTTATTTCATGGTATTTTTCATTTAGAGGTAGCATTAAGGTTGGCAGTGTTGTGAGTTGGTGGTTTGTTTGAGAACCCATAGGTTGGGATTGAGTTTTTGGTATCATATATGTATATAAATGTATTGTTATTGTGATTTCTATATGCACCCACAATAGTTGAGAACTATGTACCAAAAACCCCCATGGTCATGGGGGAGGGTTTCTTTCCCAAACATACCAGTGGGAGGATGGATGGATGGCCACCCAATCTTCCCTGCCCCCTCTTCCAAGCAGTGATAAACCAAGATTCTTCAGGCTGGTTGCGGTTTGTGAGGCCGAGGTGTGTACGGGGGAGTTGTGATTTCCTAGATGGATTTAGGATGATATGTGTTATATTTTACTAGGTGTATTTGGGATGTGATGTGGGTTTTCACCCAGGTTTTTTTCAGGTAGGATGTGATGTGGTTTGTCGCCCAGTTTTCTACTCTCAGGAGGTGATGTGGTTTGTAGCCTAGGTGTCTGCGGGCAGGATGTGATGTGATTGGTGGCCCTGGTGTCTGCGGGCATAATGTGATGTTGTTTGTGGGATAGGTGTCTGTGAGTGGGGTATGGTGTAGTTTTTGATTCCCATGTGTTTGTATGGGGGGTGGGGGTGGGGTGAGGTGGGGGTTGTGACGTTGTACTTTTGGAAGAGGTGAGAGCGTGATGATTTTTTCTGTTAGGAATGAGAGGCTAATCAGTGGCAAGTGGTGTGGGGTACCTAGTCATCGATGTGCATTATATTAAATTACTTGACTTGAGTTATTTAGTGAGTGTTCCTCAGTTAGGTTGTGAGGGTTAATATAAATGTTAGGAGCTATTTGTTTATGCTATTTTCTCATAGGGGCATTAGTATTCTTATATCAAATGTGCATGAGAAACTTTAATTTTTCTACTGAGTACACATGCATGCTCACCCTATGTATATAATACTATTTTCAGGTTTCTAAGTGGATTTCAAAGAACATTATGGACCCTAATAGCTCAGATCATGATATTTGTGTCACTTCTTATCTTTACTTTTGGTATTTACTTTGGAGAATTTTATACTTGTAGCAGTTCTACTTTATGCATGCATGTGGGATGGTTTTTTGGATTTCTTATATATATATATATGTGTGTGTGTGTGTGTCTTGGAGTTATTTTGTGGATGAACTATCTTATGTCTAAATAATTTTTTCTATAAAGGGAAATGCCTCCCATTTTTTATATTTGTATACCATTGGTGCCAGTCTCCAACCCGAGGCCTACTGAAGGTGTGATTGGGGGTCATTATCTCACTTTATTCATTTCCATCCTAGGAGGGGAATATTTTTGAGGGATGGGGTCATATAAAAATAAATAAAAAATTATATATCTTAGGTTAAGGTATACCAAAAAGTAAAGAAGATTTAAGAACCCCTAGAGAGGTTACAAGAGTAAGAACATTCTAGGTCCACTATCATATTCAATGTCTAGGTGGAGTCTATAATTGAAAGAATTTTTCTAAGAGATGATAGGATTCACTATGAGGATTATCCTAAAAGAAAATTCTTCTAAATTATTTCCTAAAAATTCTTGTAGAAATACATTAAATAACATAATGCATAAAATCATCTAATTCATACCTCACTATTTAAATAGAATGGTCCCATTACATGTTATTGAAAAAAATAAAAATACCAAATTCAATAAAGAAATAAAAAACTTTAAAAACATTCATTTTCATCACATAACCCCATTTTAATGAATCTATGAATTAATTTTAAAAATAACCACATATTTTAAAATATACCATTATTTTTAAAAATTACATGAAATCCACTATTATTTTAAAATATTTCCAGATTCTATTTTAAAACTAACCCTTATTGAATGAGACTCCCAAAAGAGATAAAATTCTATATGAATAAATATTTAACTGCTTTTATATCCAAAATTATTTTCAAATTTTATAATGAAATCATACTCATCTAAATATATTTATTATAAATATTCTCCACTTTACAAAAAAGCATGGTGTCTCATTTCAAACTGAAAACATTTTCCATGAAATGCACTTTTCACATATAAAAATATTTTAAAAAATACCTCCTAAAAATATAAGTTAATTCTATTTAAAATAATTTATTTTTTAAAAAACCTAACCAAATGGGATTTTAAATCAAAAAATTTAAAAAAATTACCCTTTTACCCAAAGGAATCTTGAAAAATTCAAGAAAAAATAAATCATAATGTTATAAATCAATCAATAATCCACTTAAATAGTATCAAAACCTTCATAAATCCATATCCAGCAAGTGGGAACTACTTACAGAGAAATTTAAAACTAGAATAATATGAAATAAAAAATACACATGGGGTGAACAATTATGTATGGTTTAGCCATACAGTTTGGTGGATTGTGTGAAAACCTTGAAAAAATATTTGTCAATTGCTCTGAACCATCGACATGTGATCCATATGGTTTTCCATACCATGTAGTCTAATATTGCAGTCCCATTTATTCTTCAACTTTCATCCCAAAAACTCAAATGAAACCCAATAATTATATTCAAAACTCATTGGGGATTTAAATACCAATTTTATATATCAAAATACAACAAAAAAATTCAATAAATAAATAATAATCTAAGTCTCAAGTCCCAAACACCATAGGAATGATGTGGTTGTAAATGAGAAATGGCATACTAGAATCTCCCCATTCCTGCCTCTAGAGTCCCAATATCATTATCTATGGACAACCAGAATCCAAAAATAACAAAATATATTTTCAATAAACCAAGCCTCATAAAAACCTAGTATCTAATATAATTGTTTCATGAAACAGTTTGTGTTGACCTGATACATCACCTAACCTAGTATATGGGAAGGCCCAATGAATGTTCTTGATCCCCAAAGGTTGGAAACTAGTACATCATAATCAAATAAAACACCTTTGGGATTATTTTCACCATCAAATTAGAGTTAAAAACAGAGTTTATCATTTACCAAAAATAAAGAATGAGTTTTCCACACATTATACACCCATGAATAATAAAAGAAGACAAAATAAATAAAAAATGTAACAAACAATTTAAAACTAACCAAAAATGATTTAAATAATTTATATTAACATTCATAAACCATCCAAAAAAATACATAACAAAATTATATAAAATCAACTGAAAAAATATGAGTGTGTTCAACTAGGTTGATAGAACAACTTACTAAAAATAAAAGAAAACCTGAACCATCAAAGGACACCTCTATATGGACCATGGTTTCTCAAAATATCACAAATCAATCATTAGAGGCCATTGAAATGATATGCAATCTGACTCAAAAAATGAAGGCCTTCAGGCCATTCGGGTATATATATAGTGTAGATGCTGAAAATCCAATGAAGGATTCAGGCCGACATTTTGGGAAAACTGAAGGCATATTTCGACTGAGTGAACTGATCTGGGATAGGATAAAATGGTGCATGGAATATCAGAGAATTTCACGTAAATATGCCCCACGGTGTGCAAATTTATGCGCCCAAGAGATTTTTTACACTCTGCGTGGAAAGTTCTATTGGGACAACTGTGGGGCTGGGTTTTTTGTGGAGGCTGAATTCTATGTGCACCTACATCCCCTGAGCGCATATAAATTGAAGGTCACCACTTAACTTTTGGTGCATATGAATTTGAACCATCTCCCCAACGTGTAAAACAATATTTCACGTGAAAAAAATGGCTTTCAGGTACAGGGTTTTCTGCAACAGGTCTCCCAGGGGTCCGCCTTCACACAAAACCCATAGGGTTTGACCCTTTCCTATTCCCTTTATTAATTGGACAGTTGTGCTCAAATCCCTTGACTTTCACGCAAACCATTGCCTCTTGCATGCAAAACTCCTCCACTTGCACTCATGCCTCCTTTATCCACGCAACCTGGCTTATTGAGCACAACAGGTCCCATGTTCATGCCTATTGAATTCAAACCCCTTATTTTGCACACAATAATTCCTCCTTGTGCGCTCTATGTTCCTTCCTTACCCTAAGGCACCATGTCTGAACCCCTCTTATGTGAAACACCCTTGTCTCTCTCATACTTAGCCTGTATGACCCTCTCAGATTGTATGAAGTGATTTCAAGGTCCCTTGGGTGGTGATTCAAATTGAGTTGCTTATCCTTATGCTTCTTCTCATAGTAACTCTAATGACTATTGCTTCTTTACATAGCCACGCAAACGTGATCCCCTCAATGGATCACTCCATGACACCCTGACACCATAACATTTCCAGTGCCTTCCCTTCACTAAGGGTTAAAGCATGATGATTATTTATGCCTTAGGGGTGTGGAGTGATCCCACATCATCTGAGATGCAGGACGTTAAACTGGAAAGCACCATCGTCCTTATCACATGACGTTAAACTGTGGCATTTCCTCGTGCAAGAAACATGGGGTTCCCCATCTCAGACATTCTTTACACCCTCTCATCTCCACAGGAGTAAGATCTTCCTCACATGGAATGAGATCCTCTCAGTTGTAGTGGTGCCTATTCGTTGGGAAGGGAAACCTTCCTGGTGTAATCCCCTAGCCTCTCTTTCAGGAGGTATCACCCATGCTCCTCCTCTCTTCCTTGGTGCCAAATAACAAAGGAGAGATGGGCACAAGGACCTTCATTATCCCATCCCTCTCTCTCTTGGATTTTTCTCCACTAGGCCTCTATCCTGTAGTAAGTCCCAATCTCCATATATTTGGTCCTATAACCATGCATAATCCCTTATTTCCTCTTTGGGCCTCTAACCACGTGTAAGCCTCACTCCACTTCCTGCAGACACACCTTTTGCGGCGTGATCGTCAGGTCAATGTTGCATCTTGTTTCTCACACCGAGCATGACTCATATGAGCTTAGAGTTGGCATTGACTATGGAATCCTCCCTAGGACTCCTTAGTGTGTAATCCACAACCCACACTGAACTACATGGACTTTGACCCCTATCTCCTATGCAGGGTACATATGAAGCCTCCTTGAGGTTCAAGCTCAAAACCTACTTATCCCGAACCATTCACATCAGTTCACCTGAATCCCGCATGATGTTAAACTATATCCTCCCTAAATTACTATGTGGACTTTGATCCTTGTCTCCTAGGAAGGGTATGTAGGAAGCCTCCTTGAGGTTCAAGCCCAATACCTACTTGTCCTGACCCCTTCACGTCGGTCCACCTTCATCCTGCATGATGTTAAACTGTATCCACCATTCAAACTACGTGGGATTTGATCTATGTCTCCTAGTCAAGGTACATAGGAACCCTTCATAAGGCCCAACCCCATCTAGTGGTAAGCCTTTGTACCCCATCTAGTGTTAAGCCATTGTACCCCATCTAGAGGTAATCTATTGTACCCCATCCAGCGGTAATTTGTTGTACCCCATCCAGTGGTAAGCCATTGTACCCCATCCCACGGTAAGTTGTTGTACCCCATTAAGTGGTATGCCATTGTACCCCATCCAGTGGTATGTTGTTTTACCACATCCAGTGGTAAGCTATTTTACCCCATCCAGCTGTAACCCATTGTACCCCATCCAGCTGTAAGCTGTTGTACCCCATCTAGTGGTAAGTCATTGGAACCCCGACCAACGGAAAGCCATTATCATCCTTGTATGACGGTAAGACATTGTAAGATGAACTATATAGGTTTTATCCCTATCTCCTAGATGTGGTACGTTGGAATCATGCATGAGGTTCAACCCCAAACACAGGTAAACTTTGGTGTCCCCCCTATTCGTACCCACATCTCTGGTCCGCCCCTCGAACTTCAGACCAACCCCAGGATACTAACCATGTGTAATCCCCAGTACATCATCAGGTTTTTGTCCTATGTGTACACCCCAATTCTATACCCCCATCCTGAATTATGTGGACTTTTATTCCCTACCACATGGATACGTAATAAGCCTCCCTGAGGTTCAAGACCATCACCCATGTCTCATCGCGACCTCTCTCCCTTGAGCCTATGTGTTTCGGGATGGTCATGCCCCAACCCAAAGGTTCTATTTCATCTGGATCCCATCCACACGTCCATTCTCATGGGTTGCCTCCTCTGGTGCCCCATCACCCCCACCAAACTACATGGAATTTGACTCCATTCCACAGGGATATGTAGGAAGTCTCTTCAAAGATCAAGCCCAACATCACCATTGCCATCGGGTCAGTGTTATCTCACTCTCCATCCACTCTCAACAATCCATATCCATCCTGATTCTTACCGGGGCCGCCACATCCTTTTGAGATTATGTCACCCACTTTTCACTGCTCCTAGCAGTAATCAGGTAACTAACCATGAGTTATCCCTAGTATCAACGATCCATCCTGGGGTTAAACCCATATGATCCACTCACATCGGTGTTTTGATCAGTCTAATCTGCCTCTACCAGATGTTAAACTCACGACATACCCTGTGTAAAACATGTTAAGCTGAGAAAAACCTGAGAGATATGTCTATGGCATAAAATTCTCAGCATTCAACGTGGGATGCCTCAAACTTACATGCCCTCAAGAAGTGATATCATAAGGGGAAGAAACCCATACGCACCAGTGTTCCAGCGTCCAGACACACTAGCGATGTCCAACGTGACAACTCCCCCAACCGAAGGTTAGTGCCTTGAGGTGACCCCTTGGAATGTCCTGATAGAAGCAGCGTAATTAACCGGTGTCCATGAAGACATGGCACTGGGAAGAGTTTCACGAATGACATCTTAAGACTATGAGGGAGTCCCAGACTAGAAAATGAGTTCCAAGGAGGAATCCATGGAAGGAGGAACCAACATCCCATCATCCCATTTCGATCAAGGAGAAGACATCCCTAAATAAGTGACAGATGTCACCCACCTTTGGAAAGTGGGAATGCGGGGCGACAGTTGTACATCCTTAGCAGACAGATGCGTGCCCCGACGAAGGCATTGGAAAATGAAATGGTGAACCCAACATGATTCTATTCTCCTCAATTTGGAGATTAGTAGCACTCAAGACCTCAGTAGAGTAGAGTGTCACCGGATCCAGTTATCCGGCACCAGGTCCCGCCAAGAAAATAGTGGGCCTTACATGAAACTCAATGGAAGTTTGGGCGGTTAAACATTGGACATCCCGGTCTGTAATGTTGTCATCATGGATCCCTATTACCAACCATGGAATACGGAATGGAGTTGGGGATAGTATGTTGTGCTCCATTTCAGTTCTATCCAGTTTCAGCCTGACTTTCCTGGCGATATCAAAGATATGCATCTAGGTAGAGTCGCATTTAACATGGCTGATCTATCGGAGGGGGAGAACGAGCTAGAGATCCTTGACGAGAACATTCCCCCCTGGGGGGGAGTACCATGCCTATTGGATCCATTGGGAAGGGTCACTCACCATCAGAGAAATCTATTGGGTCTTCCCATGCCCACCGAGGCATTAGTCCCCAGCCAGAATCCCAATAAGGGAAAAGAGCACCTTGGAGCCATAAAACCCTCTGACCCATCTGATTCAATGGAAAAGATGGAGGATGATCCCAAAAAGACCATGTTGAATCAACAACTCATGGAGAAAAAGAAGATGGTCGATGAAATCCTTGCCGAATGCACCACGAAGCGGCGAACAGACTATGGTGATCCTCAGCTGGGGCAGTAGGGGTAGGTACAACAGTCCCCCAATGAATTGCCTCCAGGTGACCTTGACCACCATACCCATGTTTTCAGGATAGAGGCCAGAACTTATGGAAAGAGGGTGCGTTATATGTCACCAAATCCACCCAAGTGGCGTGATAATCCCCAGGACCCGGCTCAGTTTCCCCCAGCCGCTTCGTAGGTCATCCCACCTGCCTCTCCACAAGCTTTTGGGCCCTCTTATCATGTTGAAGAACCTGCTAATGCACTGGTGGTTAGGGACCCTCCTCAAGATTGGAATCCCCACCCAGATGATATGATGGAGACACTTATTTCTCACCTTGAGGTGTTAGAAACTCGAAAGGTGGAAATCCTGCCTGATGGAAAATCATATCTGGCATGGGTCAATGATATTCCAGCACCCCCCGGTTTTGGAAATCCTAAATTTTCCCCTTTTAATGGGATGGGAAACCCACTGCATCATATGGCCTACTTCATCTCAAGGTGTGGACCCATGTTGGGAAATCCGATGCAATAAGAAGCTACCAAACTCTGATGTTTTGTACAGACATTGGAAGGTATTGCATTTGTCTGGTACAACTAGTTACCCATTGGGTCAGTCACCGGCTAGAAAGATCTTTATAGAAAGTTTATTTACCAGTTCAGCTCTACCACTAGAAATACGATTATTTCAGACCTCTTCAAGTGTAAGCAGAGGCATGATGAGCATGTCACGAACTTTTTCACCTAGTGGAAAGGCCTCACATATTCCCTGGAAATGCCTCTGACCTAGGAACACCTGCTGAAAATGTGTGCGAGGAATGTCAAGACCAAAATTTTCCACTCCCTAATTAATTAGAATTACCCCAGGGGGTTCCAAGATTTCTCTCACAAGGCCTAGCGTCTAGAGGAAGCCTTGAAGTAGGCCAAGCAGGCGCGTCTTCTGTCTCCTGCGGTTCCCCCGAGAAGGTCCGCTAAGGTCGAGCCTGCCGCGGTGGCCCAAATAGAGGACCCCAAGCAACTAGATTTGTTACCAGTGTAACCACCTCCACATCCTCATAGTGACCCACCACCTCAGGCACAACCTCAAGCCCAGCATATCCTCCCTCAGAATCGGTAGGCGCCCTCACGTACCGCACCACTACCACCAAGTTCCCCATCCTTGACAGACTCCTCCACCCCCTTGTCAAGGTTAGGCTCCCAGATCCCCCTTTCTGGATAGGAAAAACTAAACCTACTCATTAAATGAGGCTCATGTCCCCAGTTATTTCCTAAGTGCCTTAGAATAGAAATCACACGGTTTCCCGAATGTAGGAGGCCTAAAGAGGTTGATCACACTAATCGCCCCAATTAATTCCCCTATCACTGGATCTTGGGGAACACCCTAAAACAGCGATATATGTTTAAAGATGGTCTTCAATACCAAGTTGATAACAACATAGTCAGATTAGGCCCAGCTCCATCACAGGTGGCGTGTGTATTCCTGAAGCCAGACAACAGTAGTGATAGAAAAGGTGAATGGCATTAGGTTCCTAACCACGGGTCCTAGAAGAATGAAAAATGGATGGATAATAAGGTAGTTGACCATGACTAATTCTCTCTCAAATTTACCCAAGATATGAAGGTAGAACGGTCCTTGTAGTCCAGCTTGGGTTGTCGAATCCACAGAGACTGAAGAAGTAGCCTATAGACACGCACATTCTAATGACTATTTTTGGCTATGAAGTGGCCAAATTGGGTTGATTTTATATGGGTTTAAAGTATAACTAACATATTTAAGTAAATTCAATTTAAAAGAATGAGTTGATCCTAGGTTATTACTCGGGGTGGATTGGACGTATTTCCTTTTCAATGATTTCAATTTCTTATATTTGAGATGGGTTCATTTAAGGAGATAAAACAACATCATCACTTACTGGTTTAATGTTGACACCCTTTAATAATAATCACCTATACACTTTAAGGATCAATGTTTTGATCACTTTAAGTTAAAGGTTCGTATTAGCACTTGAAGTGTGTGACCTTAAATTTAACAAGGATGATGGAGTTTAAAAATCATCAAATAAAAATATCAATTAAAGAAGTGATTATACATTAATGGGGTGATAAATAACATCCAATCCAGCCCCTTTCTACTCCCTTGGATCAACCCATAAGTGGGTTATCCCTCCATTTATCTCATGGTTTTAATGGAAGCGGAAAGTAGACTCATGAGGGAGGAAATGGAGAAATAAAGAAAACAACAAAAATAAAATGATCACTCCACCGTTGTGTGAATAATTTCACAAGGTTTATTGTGAATAAATTTACACCTTTAACCAATGCTATCAAATTAATATTAAGAAAAATAGAATAAGAGGAAAAGAATATATTTTATTAAGAAACTAAAGTGAATTGAACAACTTACGTGTGAAAGACAAACTTGAGACAACAAAATCGCAGCATAACATTACAATTGAACAAAGCACAAAATATCCCTCAATCCTCCAACATCACTACCTTAAATAGGAATTTTTGAGCCCTTGTTTCGAGACTCAAACAGTAAAAGTCTCATAAATTAATTGTGGTAGGCCATAGGTGGGTGGAAAGTAAGGGAGAGTTGATTTTTCCACCCTTGACCCGAGGTGACAGCCAGCTTTCCTTCACAGAACAGACGCGCTTGGAAGACCTTCTAGATGGCCGAATAAGAGTAGGAAATAGAATAATAAAATGGATATACGGATATCTTATAACCTCCTGTAAAATTTGGGCCCATTTGGAGTTGTGGATTCAGAGATATGATCATATTAGTGGGATGTTTTTATGGGCCGCAGAATCTGGCCCAGAATTTTATCTCTAACTTGGGCCGCCTAAATGGACACCATGGAGGCCTAATTATCATTGGATCCCGAAGAGTTAATTGTTCCTATATATGTCTTATATACTAACACAAAATTTTGGCTTCATTGGGTTTGTAATTTGGGTCCCACATTCTCATCAGTGGGCTGGTGTCCAATCTGCCTTCTCTAGAATTGCTTCCTTTCACCACAAAATATCCCCATCTTCTTCCATGAATTCTCCACTGATCCCTGAATGAAACATGATCATATTGAAGTTTAGATCAATTTACCAAAATATAAAATTAAAATATGGATAATTACATTCTTTAAAATCAGATGAATCATTGGGTACTTCAAATGATGTTCAAAAATGTACCACATAATAGTGCATTTTAAGAAAGTATTACAATCATAATGTGAAATGATGTTCAAAGTGTAAAATGCACTAAAATGGTGTTTATGAATAATAAAGAACATGAATATTATATATATTAACAATGAATATTAGCCTCATTTAGTGGCTAATCAATGACCATGTTATTATCCATGAACGACTGAATTGACCTAAGCCTTCAAAAAACACTGCGTCAACCACAGCTAGTACTTCTGCATTAATGGCTTAGCCTCCCTCTTCTCAGAAGAGCAAGCATCAGTGACACAAGGGAAAACAAATTCCCCCACCGATTTCGTCATCATCCCATACTCTCAGAGACTTTATTCCCCCAGATATGGAGATTCCCCCAAGAATCCATCCAGTGGTGGAGGATTATTCAAGTGACGATCAAGGGTACACTACGATTAATACTATGGAGATGGTAAACCCATAAATGATTCCTAATGATGAGGAGTGCTAGAAAAATCCTTCCAACATCCATAACCATCACCACCATTGACAAATCCTTGTCTATATGTGTCATCAGGATACCTCAGTCAATACTTCTATCAAGGTTGTGCATGCCATTGAAATCAGACAGCAGACCCAGTGTAGATCCTAGCACGTGCAACCATCTCATATGGTGTCATCAGGTCCGCCTTTGCCACCACTTGTATTATTCGATTAGGAAGAGCCGTCCTGACCACATCGCGATCAGCCACACACTGTTACGGACCAGCCTCAGTCATCTGGCCCAAATCTAATAGTTTCTCCACGAGCTTCGACTAGGGAGGAGCGAGACATTCCCAGCACTAGCCAGCCACCGGTTCATCTGGAAGGGACCATTATCCCCACTGAAATAGAATTAATTTTTATAAGAATAGTTTCACACTTAGAAAATAAGTATGATATCCTTAAGCATATCGCTAGCATTCCCGTGACACTCTCTATCCTTGAGGCCCTTCACCTATCCGCGAATATGTGTGAAGCCCTCAACGAATCTTTAAGAATCCCCCTATAGTTTGAGATGGAGGTAAAAACTATGGAATACTTCTATGCTGAGGCAGTCAAGCATGCTGAATTTCATCCCATTATCTCTTTCTTTAGAGAATATAAAGGCTCTCCCATACAGGGTCACATCTTCCCACTATACATCACCGGCCAATTCAACAGTGTAAAGTTTCATTGCTATGTTGTCGACACAGGATCTTGGATCAACCTAATCCTTAACCAGACACTTTGAAATATGGGGTTGTCTGAGGATGATCTGAGTCCCTCTGACCTAAAAATTCAATGCTATGATAGAACAGAACATACACCAATCATCAAGATCCGCCTGAAGACCCAATTCAGTGTTATATTAGCCAGCACCGAGTTTATGGTTGTCTTATAAGACACAGCTTACAACGCATTGATGGGTAGGCCATGGCTTCACCTGCATGCTATGGTCCCTTCATCATATCACAAGTGCCTTACATACTCCCTTAATGGTTGATTGGGTGTACTCCAAGGTGACACTTCTCCCTTTGACTCTTTTAAATCTTATTACATGGATGTTGATTATTACAAGAGAAAGGACAAACAGATTCAGGCTAACAAGGTTGAACACGCTACTACTACGACCGACCTATGGACAGACCTGGATGATGCCTACATTTTTTCAATCCACCGATTGGAGGCTACGACCCCAGATCTGGGAAAATTCTTTGTTGTTTCTGAAATAAGGGGTAGGCACATTACCAAGTCTAGGGGACAACAGAAAATCACCTTGTATTTCTACATGAATCAGTCTTGGGTGATTCCAGAGCCCCCTATTCCCATAAGGTATCGGGATGCCCATCTCATGGTAATGACAATATGTCATAATTGTTTGTTTTTCTAGTATGGGCTAAACCGACTCAAGTTGATGTGCCACTATTGCTTTGATATCATCAAGAATGGACCCTTGGGCCAAAGAAAAAATGGGATCAGGTCAACAGCTTTTATTTCTATGGTTTCAGCAATATAAGAGTCCTCCAATGTAGTGTCCACCACTACTCAGGTTGGAACTAGCTTCCCATCAGGATTTGTTGACCCAAAGGAATCTCCTCCCACCAAGGATCCCTCCTACATTAGTGAATAAGAGGATCTAGAGGATGCACCTCTTGCATTCTAAGAGGGTGTCTCCACCATGGTCGATGAATTTGTATAGGTGAACCTCGGTAGTAAGACATATCCAAAACCCACATTGATTAGTGCCTCTATGTCTGTCGAAGAGCAAAAATAGTACATGGACTTCTTGAAGAAACACCGTGATCTATTTTTCTGAAGTTATGATAAGATGCTAGGACTAGATCCTCAGGTCGTCGTCCACCACCTCAGTCTTCCAGCAAACCACTGTGGGCTTCAAACAACCTCCCAGAAAGATGCACCCATCTCACGATGCCATGTTTTAGGGTGAAGTTGATAAGCTCATCAAAGCTAATTTTGTCAAGGAGTTCCAGTACCTCATATGGATAACCACCATTTTTCCCATCAGGAAGAAGAAAAAATAGATCAAAGTCTTTATCGAATTGCGGGATCTCAACTGTCACTATCTGAAGGATGATTTTACCCTTCTCATGATGAAACTATTGATTGATGCCTCAAATGGGTTCCAGGACCTCTCCTTCATGGATGGGTATTCTGAGTAAAACCAAATCCAAATGGCCCCTGAGGATGAAGATTCAACAACCTTCAGGGCACCACAAGGTACTTTTTGTTACTAGGTAATGCCCTTCAGTCTAGAGAATGCAGGAGCCACCTATTAGCATACCATGAACTGCAAATTTAAGCTAATCCTTAGGACAATGGTGGAATGATACATGGATGATCTGGTGGTCAAATCTCTCTAGTGTCAGGATTATCTCAAAGATATTAAGAAAGGGTTTGGATTACTCCATTCTCTCTATATAAAGATGAATCCATTGAAGTGTACCTTCGGGGTCACCTTTGCAAAGTTCCTCGTCTTTGTTGTCAGATATAGGGGCATCGAGATTGATCTGGAGATGTTTGAGGCCATCAGTCAGATGTCTCCTATGAGCAAAATTTGGGAGATTCAAGGCATTCAAGGACACTTGTCCTATATACACTGATTCATTGATAATTTGGTTGGAAAGTTTATGACATTTTCTCAGCTCATGAAGAAAGGAACTGTCTATCAATGGGACAAGGAATGTTAGACTACTTTCAAGGAAATCAAGTAGTACTTGTTGCAGCCTATGGTCCTGATGCCACCAATTTTTGGAAATCCACTGGTCCTTTATGTGACCATCCGGGAACAATCCCTCAACGCCCTTCTCACCCAGAATAACAATGAGGGAACAAAGAATAGTCTCTAATATCTTATCCACATGCTCCTCAATAAGGAGACTCAATACTCTCCTATCGAGAAGAACTGCCTTTCACTGGTATTCAAAGTGTAGAAATTATGACATTACTTGTAGCACGATGAGATACATCTAGTGTCCCAAGTGGATCCACTAAAGTACATCTTGAACTGCCCCATGATGATAGGTCGTCTAGCCTAGTGGGTCATAATCCTCTAGCAGTTTGACATCATGTTTGTCCCCCAGATTTCTATTAAGGGACAAGCATTGGTAGAATTCCTTACCACCCATATAGCTTCTGTGAACTAGCCTTTGAAACTTGATTTCCCTAATGAGGTAATCCTCTTGGTAGAACAAGCCATTCCATGTTGGAAAGTGCACTTTGACGGTGCTTCCTAAAGTCCCACTAGTAGAAGTCTCAATGACCCTGGACTCAAAAAAGTAGGTATGGATATCATCTTTATTATGATAGCACATTCCATTCTACCATATTCATTCTTGTTGTCATAGGGTTGTACCTACAATGAGGTAGAGTATCAGGATCTCATCACTGGCCTCAATCTGCCCTTGAGATTGATGTCCCCTACTTGCATGTGAAAGGGGACTCTAAACTAGTCATCAAGCCAATCAACAATGATTATATCATTAGAAATATAGAGCTCATACCACTATTGTAATGTACCCACCAGTTGATGGACCAGTTCCCATATTTGCCATAGGTTACTCATATCCCTCGATCCCAGAATGGTCGAACAAACACCTTGGCCAACCTGGATACATCTCTTGCGGATCCTAATCAGGATGATTTGATTATCCACATAGAACACCAGGGAGTTATCACCCTCGTTACTCTAGATGACGATGATAACCCACAGGTAAGTCACCTTACCACTGGTGACTCCAAGTCCCCCCTAATGCAGTGATGGAAGTGACCCTAACTAGAAGACCCCCTTTATCAAGTACCTCCATCATGGTATTCTCCCAAAAGATCAAGTCGAGCATGAGCGAATATGATGTCGCGCGTTGCAGTTTACCCTCCAGAGCTGTCCTGGTCTTGAGAAGATCCTCTACAAGCATGAGTTTTATGGGGTTCTCCTCTGTTGCATTCAAGGAGTTGAGATTTCTCTAGTCATGCAAGAGGTTCATGCAGGTTCCTATAGGGATCATCAGACTGGGCCAAAATTATCTCACCAGATTCAAGGGATGGGATATTTTTGACACTCTATGATCCGTGAATGCAACGAGTTCTCCAAGAGGTTCCATACATTCCAAGTTCATTATAACTTTGTGCATCAGCCACCAGATCCTATCCACACTACCAAATACTCTTCGCCCTTTTCGGTTTGGGGACTCGATGTCATGGGACCATATCCACCGGCGACAGCTTGCCAGTGTAGGTTCATCCTGACCGCTACAGATTTATTTTCCAAGTGGGAAAAGGAAATTCCACTCAGGGAAGTTAAGGCCTATTCTGTCGCTGAATTTGTGAGCTCCAACATTATCTATAGATTTGGAGTCCCTCACGCCATCCTCACCAATAATGGCACCAACTTTCAGGCAACTGAGTTGAAGAAATTGTACACTAAGTACAACATTCATTCTAACCATACCTCCCGCCATCGTGAGCAAGCAAATGGGAATATCGAGGCATTCAAAAAAACCCTCTTTAACATCCTGAAGAAATTGGTTGGTCATAACAATAAGAGTTGGCTGGACAAACTCTCTAACACCCTCTGGGCCTATTGGACAACGACACGTAATTCCACACAGGTGACCCCATATTCCCTGGTGTATGGAACAAAGGCCATCCTGCCCATCGAGATTCAATTGCCTTCATTATGAGCAGTTGTCTATGATCAATAAGCACTAAATAAGGTAGCTGAAATCCATCTGGATGAATTGGAAGAACTAGACGAGAATAGGCTTCGTGACCTGCATAATCTAGGAAGGCCTTAGAACAAGATAGTTATACACTAATAAGTCAATATGTAATAGATATAAAGACCCGAATATATAAATATTATTAATAGATCTAAATGATTCTTTATGTTTCTTACCTTTTAAACAAGAATAAAAAAATTACATACTAAACATAATCTTAGGTAGTTTTAGAACCTATCCATTTTTGGAAATTTTGTATAGTTTACAAATATGAACATGTATGAAATTATATTCTAAAGAAAATCATTTTCACTATATCATTATGAAATAAAAAAAATTCTTAGTAATATTAGAAAAATTAACTGCAAAAAAATTATCATTTTTTTCATAAAATAAGGTAGAATTATATTTAAAAACTAATGAATTATTTTCTTCAAAATTAACCCCCATTCCATCATCATAATGTTATTATGTAATAAATATGTTATGATTAATACCTTCTATACTTTAATAATTATAATATATTTATATATACCAACTTCTTCAAAACCAATAACCTTAACTTTTGAATTTTTTTCAACGATAATACACCCTCCATCTCACTGATTAGATGATATAAAATTTCATGGGTCCCTAATTCTAACAACCTGCCTTCCTCAATATTAGGGAAGGGATAAAAAAGTGCCACGCCCTTCCTTCCTCAAGTTGAAGGAGAGATAATGACCCCTCAAGTCCAGCCTTCGATAGGCCCCAGAGTGGCGACTAGCACCAAGGGTATAGAATCTCACATAGTATGGAAGCCATTACCCTTTTTATAGAACAATATTGGAAGATAAGATGGTAAATCCAAAGCAACTCCAAATACTAGAAGTGAAAATTTAAGCCTGAAATCCATTCCTACATGCATGTTCAAGAGTAAGGCTGATACAAAGTACAACAAAAGTACCAAAACAAGTACCAAAATAAATTGAGACTAGGTAGCAACAACAACTAATCATGACGCTTGAGCTAGTAATGTTCAGCATGGTTCTCAAAGTCCTCCTAGAAACCTGAAAACAGTTTATATACATAGGGTGAGCATACAAGTATACTCTATAGGGAAACTAAATCCACCCATGCACAAGTGAGGGAATATACTAATGTACCTAGGAGAAAATAGTATAACCTCAAGGAATATACCAAGGAATACTAACCAGCCTAGCCACACTAAGAAACACACACCAAATAATGCAAGTCGAGTAAATTAGTAGTATAAGAACATTAATATTTGGGTACCCCGAACCACTTTCCCACTTGTTAAATTCTCGTCCATAATGAATAACATCTTAATACTACCACTCTTCCCATACGTAGTCCCACTACCAAAACCAACCCACACACGTCTGGGCCTTAAACCACACATAATCCCTCCCATAGACACCTATTCCACAACAACCATGCCTCTCACCCGAAGACACCTGGGGCTCATCCTAAAGACACTTGGGAAAACAATCATGGGTCATAAACACCTAGGCCTCTCATATACAACAAACCCTTTACCAAAGGATCTTGGACTATGATAAACCTCAAGACATTACAACCAGCCCAAATATGCTCGAGCAGTAAGAACCTAAAAGAGGGTGCGAGGAAGAAAGTCAGTAACCATTCATCCATCCTACCCCTAGGATGTTGGAAAAGACACCCTCCCCTAGGAGATGGAGGTGTTCGACACATAGTGATAAAAAGGGTGGGGGTGCATATATAAATCACAAGGAACTTTAATCTAGTGGCAGACCAGATGGGGACTAGGAACTTGACTTTTAAGGATGCTCTCATGGAGATAGTTCAAGAGAAAATTGAGGAGCCACATGAAATCAGTACTAATGAGGATGTAGATAGTCATGATGATTACCTTCAGGAGGAAGAAGATAAATCAGAAAAAATTGAGGAACAATACCTTAAATCAAGCTCCAGGAAAGGGAAAAATCCTATTGTTGATGAAGATGGCTTTATCACTCCTTGTCCCAAAAAGACTAGGAAGCATAGAAATTACTCTGAGATTGAAAGAACAATAGTCACCCGATCACTTTTAACCCCTCGAATTGAGGCTGAACCCTCTAAATAGAAAAATGAAATGGTTCCAATCCATGAGGTAAAAGTTTATAATAAAAAAAGGATCCTGCTTACAAGGATGCTTACCAAATACCTGATGATATAGATCTAAATGATGAAATTAACGATTGGATAGATGAGCAAGATGGTTTAACTCACTGGAAGTATCTTCACCACCAAATTTCTGCTGAAACTTACTTGGATATCAGAAAAAGAATGTATACAAGGATGATTGAGGAATTCAAAAAGAACCCCAGTTTCAACTTCAGGTCTATCCCATGGGTTTGACCCTTTATGTTGTTTAGAGCTGTCTTGCAATCTCTTGTTTTGTGTTGCGACTCCCCCTGGTGGACTTGGATCTTCTTCTTAGTGGTTATCAATTTTAGAATATCTGGATGATCACTCTCTTTTGCTGCCATAAGGAAACATGAAAATTCTTTCCTCCAATCTGGGTGTTTCTGACTAGAAGATGTTGCAGCTGAATTGGAATGGAGTTAAACCAATCTGTTTATTTGTTTCAGCTTGATTGAATCTTCATTCTGAAGGATGAATGCTGATCACTTAAGTCTTGGAGGACTTATCGGATTTTTCTTGGAGTCTGAATTTGTTTGAACCTGGACTGCAACCAAGAATTTTCTCCCCTCTGTTTGTTGTAACCTGATTGTAGTGTCTTGATGTTCGGCATTCTTGATTAGAGGACTGTTTTGTTTCCATCTTTATATTCCTTAGTCCTGCTTCTCTTAACTTCATGAAACTGTAACCTGCTGCTTGTTCTATAGTTATTGATATATTCTTCTTGACTAGAGTATTTGATGCATGTCCTGATTTTCATGGAACTCATATGGATGGAGCTACTGATATGTATTTGGATCTTGTCTTTTTCTGACATTATATTTTCTGGATTGGTTTGGCTGGTCTGCATTTGCTTCTTGGTTCTTAGACTGATTGCTGCTTTGGAGTTTTCTCTGACTATTAGATGCCTTTTATACTTGGCTCGAAGATTTGTGAATGTTATATGCACTGTTTAGAGCATCTCTTAGCTCTTGAGGTGAAGATCTTTGTTGGATGATCCTAGATGGAAGATCCCTCTACATTTTGAAGGAGCTCTTATTGGGTGTTGGATTTTGTTTGTATGAGTTTCCTTGTACCCCCTTATTTCCCTACTGGAGTAAACACATTACTCCTCGTGTTTTGTATTGCAACTTTTCATTTAATAAATTCCTTTGATGACATGAACTGGGAAACTAGTTCATGTCATCACTTTAAAAAAAACACTCATCCCAACCTACGGTTTCCCACAACGGACAACCAACTCATACAGGACCACATTTCTGCCACCCCAATATTCATAAATACACAACAACCACTTCCAAAGCATAACCCGGCCCCTTTTTCATTTAAACACTTGTCATTTATTAATTGAGGGGGTCAATTAAAGTTATTATAGAACTACTGGGAAACTACCAACCATAACCATACAAAAACAACAAAAAAACCAAATTTTCAGTCCCACTCCCTACAACTTCGTAACCACACCGCAGCCCTGCTGATCAACGTCGTTCGGCGGCTATGACACAAACAAAGGCAGTTTAGCGGCCTACAAGTCCATCTATTCCACAATCAATTAGTCTCTCAAACTGGGATACCAACAAACCCCCTATACTTCCCCACACAGAAATCCTACAACAACTACTATTAACCAGCAACCCTGTTGTACACACATACCACACGTTTCTCACAGAATCAAATCCTCTGTCCAACCTTGTGCCCACAACCGTGCTCCCAACAACAACACCACATAATCCACACAAAGACAAAAATCTCAACAAAAAATATCACTCTGCCACACCTATCAACATGATGTGTGTATATATATATATATATTAATATTTAATAAACACCATCATTAAATCCACTTGATAAACAGGGGTGGTCATACAAGGGTTTTCATCCTGGGGCATCCATTTCAATTTACCAAGTGTACGTGTTTAAGCAGTTTTAATGTTATGGCCTAGTATCAAACATCATAAAAAACAAAAAGAACACCACCAATGTGTAGGAAAAGACCACCAACGACCATGATTTTTAAAAGGCAGATAGTCACAAAATCCATAAAAGAATCATATATAATTAATAAAATAGGTGATCAACATCAAACCACTCCCTACCAGTTATTTTATTTCCCCCTATTATATTTTGATCACATGTACTTCTTGTTTGTTTCTTGTTTTAAGAAAGGTATTCCGCTATTTATGACAAGTAATCATTAGTACTACCACCACACATGATGCACAATTAAAGAGATATAGATGTAATCCATACCGAATGATCAAAGGATCAAAGTTCCTACTTGTGCCAAGAACATAGGATTGCACAAGCACCACGAGGCTCCAAGAAAACTATGTAGGAGGGGATCTAGAATAGGTGCATGACTTGTCTAGGGAGTAAGGCTCTAGGAACACCAAGGGGAAACAAAAAACACACAAGGGAGGGAAGATCCCATCCTTGAAGAGCCAGAGCCTATTTTAAAGGAAGAACGATTTTCAAAAGTCATTAACGTGGGATTGTGGTCATAATTATGCGGTTTTGGGGATCTCAAATCGCCTGTGACATTAGGAAAATTAAAGATATAATTAATATCCTTCAAAAAGCTCTATAAAATATCCGAAGAAGGTTTTAAACATGGTTTACTTCCAATAAAACGTAAGAGGGGTGAAACTGTAAAACTTTAAAAAACTGAAAATGAGTCACCGATGCGGAGCCACCGATGGGTGAGCTACCAACGCGACCTACTAACGATGAGCCACCGATGCAGACCCACTGCCGTAACGACCGATCGACGCTGAGTCACCTACCCCAACCCACCAACACAATGACGTACCGATGCCATGACGTACCGACATCCTAACTCACCGATGCCGACACCCCAGACTCACTGATGCAGACACCCCTATCTCACCGATGTTGATGCCCCTGACTCACCGATGCTGATGCCCGTGAATCAACAATGCTGACGCCCCTGACTCACCGATGCCAATGCCCTTGACTCATTAACGCACTGACACGTTGATGCACTGACATGCTGATGCACTGACATGCTGGTGGAAAACTAGAAATTCAAAAAACTCTTGAAATGAGCCACTATTGCCTCCCAAAACACCCTAAAAACAGGACTTTGACCAAGGGCCTAGGGAAATCTGGGTTATTGCACTACTCATATATCTGGAGTATCCATTTTTTATGGACCATGTTTCTTTGATACTTTAGGTATCTTTAATGAAAAATATATTAAGTAGAAATTTTTTTTGGTACCCACTCAATCTTGGATCCAACTGGATTAGTAAAAAAATATATATACCATATAAATTAAATAAATTTATTTTAGGGTAATATAGAAGATACAAGTAACATACTGGGTTTTATAAAACATTTTTTGGTATAAATTCATACGGATTTTTTGTATAAATTTCAAACATTTCAAATAAATTTCTACCCTCACGTAGGACATGGGGTCTATATAAGGGTAAGTACATATAACAATTATACCGTGTTTTTTAGTAGTTGTGTAAGGGAAAATCCTTATTTTAGTGAATTTAATAAGGTTATGGTGGAGATTCTATGTGCTGCTTAAGGGTAAGGCCTTATTTATTTGTGTTGCGTATGGGTAACCTCGGGGTTTCAAAGTCTAAATAAGGGTAATAAATGTGTTTTGTAAAGTTGGATTCTGATTCATAACAGTTTTATAAGGGTCAGTGTTGAATTTTGTAAGGGTAAGTAAAATTTCCTATATTATATGTAAGGTTAAACAACCACTACATAAGGGTGGTTCTATGTTTCTTAAGGGTGAGACACTGATCCCAATCACTACATAAGGGTACCTCCATAGTTTCATAATGGTAAACTATGAGTTCTGAAGCTCATGTAAGGGTAACCAGAAATTCATATTAGGGTACTCCCTATACTTATAAAGGTAAATCCTTACTTGCATAAGGGTACTAGTGCATTTCCAATACCTATGTAGGGGAAACATGAGGGCTCTAAAGCTCACGTAAGGGTACACCCTACTCATGTAAAGGTAAATCCAGAATTGTGTAAGGGTACTATCACATTTAAAATACCTGTGTAAGGGTAACCCAAGTCTCACATAAAGGTAAGTGGGTTTTTCCGACACCTACATAAGGGTAGTAAGCAACTTAAGGGTAAAACAATGCTACACATACACAATGGGTATGTCTCATATAATGGTTAGACAATGGTTTCTCTTGAAGTGTAAGGGAAGCTGAGTTTAAAAGGATGCACAAGGTTATATACGTGGTTTTGACATGTGTAAGGGTAAAACATTGTGACCCTAACATAGTTCCCTTTTCTATGTGTGAGTAGAGTTTTCCGATTTTTTGTTTCCTTCTTCCATATTCAAACTTGCAATATATTTTTTACTATTTTAAAATACATAAAACATGGGAATTGATTCTTTTTGCTCATTTAAGGGATGAAATCCCTTAATGAAGGATATTAAACACACAACAATAAATATTTAGAAAAATTAAAAATTAAATGGTTAATTTTATTTGTGTGGTTTAATGCTACAAACTTGTGGACAATTTTCCTTCTTAAAAATATATTAACCTTACATGCTTCATTTTTGGTTACTCTCATGAGGTTGGGTAGTCTAGAAATTCCTTTATTCTAGATTGGTGAAGCTTTCATTGATCAAAACGAGTTCGTTTTCTATGTTTTAAGCATGGTATAACCCTACCCTCTCTCCTTAATTATGGGTGTTGTTTTAAAGGACTAATTTTAAGGTATTATTTTCCTTAATCAATATGAAAATAATATTTCCTAGGAATTTAATAAAAAAAAATTAAATGATAATAATCTTGAAATTATCAATGAATGGAAAAGAATAATTATCATGGTTAACTCATATTATTCTAGAGAGAAAGAATATTGTCACATGTGAAATAATAATTATTCATTAAGAACAAAACAATTAAACACATGATATGGATTAAATGGATAATTTAGAACTTATATAGGATAGAGAATATGACCTTAATTGTGCCCCTCTCCGAGATACTTCTCTCTGATCCATACCTTGTCTTTGATTTCCTATTTATAGGGTTTCAAGTTCTTCCTCATTAAGACGGGCTTCTCCTCCTCCTCCAGCTGCTTCGTTGCTCCTATTTCCAGGGATTCACCACCCATGCCTCCGTTTTGGCTTCGAAATCTCCTCCATCGGGTATTGATATCCTCTCAGCAATGATGGGTCCTTTTTCTTCGCTTCTGATGATTCTTTATTTCTAGGTTCTTTCTATTCTAGTTCTACGGAGTTACCTAACTTTCTCCCCTTCCACGCCTACTCTGCCGATCAATCCTGACGCACATAACCCCATCTCGGTTGGGTGTGTTGGTTTCTTATATGGGGTTGGGATTGAGGTGGTGGGAGTAGGGGTAACATGAGGTTCTTTGTTTCACCAGCTCTCTCCTTTGGTTTCTCTCGATCTGTTTGGTGTTACTTTTTAGGGCTTCAATCCCTGTTTTTTTTTTCATGGCTTCAGTTTAGGTTTCCTCTCCTTTCTTTGTGCTTCTTCTTGCTATGGGTTTCTTTATCTGTATGGTTTCTTGTTCGATTGTTAAGATTATTATCAGATGGAGTCGTTTGCAGTTTATTTTTGTTTCTTGGAAAAGGGCTCATTCCCTTATAACCTTATGCCGCTTTACCCATGCCCTAGCCCTGAGTCCTATTTCTCCTCTGAGGTCAGTCGGGAGTGATGGATCGTTGGAGCTCTGGGAGGTGGCTTTTGGGTAGTCATCATTTCTTCAGGGAATGATCCCCTAGTTCGTATGTTCTATGTGTTTTCACATGATGGATTCAATAATGTCCTTCCAGCCTCTGGTTCTTTCAGTGAGGATGAAGTGTGGATGGTGGAGTTTGACGTGTTTGATGGGGTATCTCCTGTTATCATCTATGGAGATGATAGGGAAGCGACGACGTCAAAGTTTTTTTCTTTCGAAGTGTTGATGAATATGGTGAACAGATTGATGGTGATGATGTTGCAGGTGACGAGACATACTAGATGTCAAACCATGGGTGGATCACAGTGTGGGATCAATGTGGTTATTGGTGAAATTATGAAATTTGAGTTTTTTGGCCATGTGGAATTAGATGTTGAGGGGTTTGATTCTGCTATTTTTTGTGATATATTTTGTATTTTGAACATGTAAGCCAATCACCAGACACTATAAGGAACAGCTTCAGATGAAGTTCATAGCAAGAATTTTGAATGTGAATGCAACCAGACACACTACAAAGATAATATCAAGATAATGATTCAGAGCAGGAAGCATTCACTAGAGCTTAGCCATCCAAATTTGGAGGAAGCATTCACTAGAGCTTAGCCATCCAAATTTGGACAAAAAAGAGGGTATGGTAATTTCCCATCAGTACCAGGCCCGTGCAAGCCTACATTGGACAACTATCCGAATGACCATGCGAAAGTGGAGGCTTGAAAAAACGATGTAGAAGATGGGGAGGGGCAGTTTCAACTTGTCTTGATCTAGAATGACTTCTTTAATGGTTTTATTTGGATGAAATTGTAAGGGTTCACACTTACCTTTAAAAGTGTCTTTTGAAAATAAAAAAATGTGTTGAGGATATAGGAGAGACAAATTATTATCGCATGTGGTTTTTTTGTTTCCTTTTTGAATAAAACATCTATAACCAGTTATAGGAATATATGGTTAGAAATTCGAGTCGAAGAACATGTGGATGTGATTTAGGTGTCATTTTTTGGATAAAAAATTGAGTTCTTCCTCAAAAAACATGTGGTTGGAAGTTCTTAACTTTAATTAATTTCTTATATGGGATATTGGAATGATTTTTGGTGTGCATGAATATGTAACCCAGTTCACTCACAAATAACCAATCCAGGTTAGCCACATGGCCTATAGAATGCCTCCCTGCAAGCCCAAGGCTACCGACTAGTAGTCAGGGTCTATGATGATACAGTGGAGAGGCTATACCCTCATGATCAGAGTGTAACACGTCATTAAACAATAATAGTAATAATTGGAAATAGTATAATGAATGGACTATATAAGCATGAATGATCCAGATATAACAAACCGGTAGAAAACAAAATCAATATCATATATTAAATGATATCATGTCTGCATTCTATACAAAAATGGGAATCCATAGTGAAACAGAAGGCATTTAAAACATGCCATACAAAATAAAAAATTGAAAACTACATCCAAGAGTATTATGAGAATAATCTTGTTACTATACTCCCATAATCTATCCTAGTATAGAAAATTATGCATCCAAAGTTGGATGCTTCCCTTTGTCCCTACCTACATCTATAAGTTATATCCGAGAACCAATTGGTGGTCCCAATAGGGGGCTGATTTTAGATTGTGCTGTTTTAGAGGATTCAAAGGAAATCTCAGTTTCTAGAGAAAGGCATAAGGATAACGATGCCCAAGTCAAGGAATATAACCTTAGTGAGGATAGCTACAAATAGGAGAAGGCAAAAGAGACACCTATAGACTGCAAGGATGCCTAGTGATAACAGAGTAGAGATACAGGCTGCTTCACCTGTCTTACAGGAAGGGACATCCAGGAAATCGTGATGAATTTTGGAGAAAAAAGGAGGTCAAACCTCCAAGATTCAAACATCATGAAAATTCTCTATTGGAAATGTCTGGGCTTAGCCAACCCTGACACGGAATGTTCCCTCAAGCTCCTTACAGGAAGATATAAACCTGAAATTCTTGGAATTTATGAACCCAAGATGAATTCCAAAAGTATGGGAAACATTTTCAAAATTCGAGGATATTCTCTGCATTGAACTAACCTAGGATCCTATAATAATGATAGGCTATAGCTAATGATTTATAGTAGTGTTGATTCTCCAGAAATAATTGATGAAGATGATCAAGTTATTACTTGCAGTTTTATGGAGGCTGGCAAGAGAATGTGCTGCTCTGTTGTGTATGCTTGCAGCAACTATGTGGAAAGGATGTCTCTTTGGGGGGAAATATAGCAGCTTTCTCACACCTTGATAAACCCATGGATTATCATAGGTTACTTTAATGCCATTTTTCATGCTGATGAAAAAATTGGGCCAGTAACGAACATCACATCTACTAGGGACTTTAGAGATTTTATCGAGGATTCTAAGTTAGTCGAAATCAATCTAATTGGTGCTAAGTTTACTTGGTATAGGAGACACCTTTATGGAATGAGGGTGAGTAGAATTGATAGGGCCTTTTTTGAACAGTGCTATGCTTGATTCCTAGAAATCGATTTTTGGTGTGACTCCTGCAAAGCATAATTCTGACCACCACCCAATATTAGCAAGCTTTCTCTTGAATGAAAGGAGAAATCCAATACCTTTTCGCTTCAACAATTCTTGGGACTCTCTTCTGGACTGTCTCCGGATTGTGCAGGAGACCTGGGCCTCGACTTATTATATGGGAAGTCCTATGACATGTGTCTCCAAAATGAAAATGCACAAGATTAAGTATAGGGAATGGAGCAAGGAAAAATACAGAACTCTTGATGCTGAAATTGAGGGCTTTGAGAACTTTCTACATAGCATCCAAGAATCTTCTGTGAAGTCACACTTCATTAATGACATGAATCAGGATGCGGAATGGTATGCAAGTATAACACAGCTTATAAGCATTAGAGACAACATCAAGAAAGATATTTTCAAGGTCAGGTGGCTTAATGAAGGCGACAGAAATTCTAAGTTCTTCAATGCCCTTCAAAGGGTGAGGAGAGTGAATAGACCCCTTTCACTTCTCAAGGATGGAGATAGAATCATTGATGATAAACATGAGCTTTCAATCCATATTGTCTCCTTTTATCGGAATCTCTTTAATGGGCCACCAAGGACTGAACTGATACGAGAACATATTATCCCCAACCTGATTACTGAAGAGGATAACCAGGCTCTCACATCCATTCCAATGGAATTAGAAATCAAGGAAGCAGTTTTTGGTCTCAAGAAAGAAAATTCTCCAGGGTCGGATGTGTTCACAAATTATTTTTTCCAAAGCTTTTGGGATATCATCAAGGTTGATGTTTGCAATCTTGTAAAGAATTTTTTCGAAGGTGGGAATCTCAATCCAGGATTCAATGCTCAGTTCATTGCTCTTTATCCCAAGGTGGTGAATGCCAGTGTGATAGGAAAATTCAGTCCAGTCGCCCTGGTCAACACAATTCACAAGATAATAGAAAAAATCATGGCCAACAGGATTACTCGAGTTGCTAGAAAAATCATGTCATGGAACCAGTTTGGCTTTGTTAAAGGCAGGAACATCCAAGATTTCTTGCTCATGGCCTCAGAATGCATTAACCTACTTAGAAAACCCATTAGGGGAGGAAATGTTGATATCAAACTTGACATCAAAAAAGACTTTGATACTATGGATTGGGGTTTCATCGGGCAGATTCTTCATAGAATTGGATTTTGTGTGAAGTTCATTCAATGGATCAAAGCACTTCTTTAGAGAGCCTACATATCAGTTCTTGTAAATGGCTCACCATAAGGATACTTTACTTGCTCTCGGGGTGCAGCAGGGGATCCCCTCATGGCTATTATCTTCACAATTGCGGAAGACTACATAAGCAGGCTTATCCTCAATATGGTGTACAAGGGGGAAATTTCCACAATCAAAGCGGCCAGGGGTATCTCTACTCCATCTCACTTGTTATTTGCTGAGGATATTTTCATTTTTTCACCGGGAGACATGAGAAATATAGAGCATCTCAAAAAAAGCTCATTCCCACAATGATAATGTCTCTGGGCAGGTAATCAGCTGGAGCAAGTCCTTGATATATTTTGGAAAGAATATACCGGCCTCAAGGAAAGCGCGTCTCATTCATGATCTGGGAATAAGGGAGGGTTTGAACCCTTTAATTACCTTGGGGTGTCTTTATTCTGGGGAAAGCCACGACACTCACATTTCTCAAATTCTCAAAGTCAAATAAGAAGAACACTTGCCTCTTGGATAGGAAAATCCCTATCAATGGCTGGCTGAATCTGCCTTGTCAAGCATGTGGTTACCACGAAGCTTGTCTTCTCATTTATGGTTTATATATGGCTTGCTTCAATCATCATGAAAATCAATTCAATGCAGAAGAACTTTTTTTAGAGTGGTAACATAATGGAGCGAAAGATCATCACCATAAAGTGGAGCCAATGTTGTCTTCCTCCCATGCTAGGTGGCCTGGGAATTAAAAACCTGCATCTTTTTAACCAAGCTTTGATGGAAAAATTCCTCTGGCGACTTATCAATACCACTTCCACCTCCCTAGAATTCCTCAGATGGAGGATCCTTTCCCAGTTAACTGCATGGAAAACAGGTTATATGGACTCCTCAATCTGGCCGAGAGTTAGAGCTGTTTTCCAGAAGATTATGCAGGCATTCACACTGGCTGGTAAATGTTCACTTTTCCCCAAGTTTTTGGCATGCAAACTAGACAGGTTCCCCTCTCATTGACAACACTGACCCAAAGGAACACAACATTGATATCAATGCTACAATTAAAGAGAAAATTGAACATCGAGAGGACCTCCCAGCACACATTGCTGCTGTTATTGACAGTCATGACTTCATAAATCAGGGAGACATGCTCATCTGGGAAGGGTCACCCAATTGGAAAATTGACTCCAAAAGCTTCCATTGGCACTTGATTCAAGGAGAGAAGGAATGGATTGGTGGATTTGGCAAAAAATGGATGTCTTCTTCCAGGTTTACTTTAATCTGGCGGCTCTACTACAGCAAGGTCCTGGTGGATGAAATTCTTCAACGGGTTGGCATCTCTCTTTGCTCATAGTGTGTTCTATGTCACCAACACCAAGAAGATGTTGATAATCTATTCTTATGTTGCAAAACTGCCTCCTCACTATGGGATTTGATTCTCAGCACTTTTGAAATCAGGAATCCACAAACAGGTTCTCTTCTTAACTTTTTAAGACGCACTCTTAATACACAGATGTCCGAGCAGATAAATGCTCTTCTTAGAGTTACCTGTGCTGAAACTCTTCAAAATATTTGGAGAGACCGCAACACTGTCATTCATAGCAGGGGGAAGGTTATCAAAATCTGCTACAATTGCCTCTATCTACGGGGCTGTGTAGGCCGCTAGCATCAGAATGAAAGGCTATTGTGACAGCTCAGTCCGAGACTTTATGTTCCTAAAAAAACTGAACATCCGATGTGTCTTTCCTAAGCCCTGAGGCATGATGGAAATTTTCTGGTCCACACCATTCCCTAGATGGACTAAATGCAACACTGATGGGGCATCTCGAGGCAACCCAGGACCAACTGGATTTGGGATGGTTTTCAGGAACCATAATGGGGAAGTAATGGAATGCACTTATGGACCGTGTGGGCGTGCAACTGCTTTGGAAGCTGAAATGTTTTGGGTCATCAAAGTGGTCGACAAGGTTTATCAAAGGAACTGGAACAATATCTGGTTGGAATGTGATTCGATGACCATCATTCAATCCATAAGAATGGGTCAAACACATATTTCATGGAAACTCATGGGCAAGTGGCTCAAATGTCTTGATCGACTTTCTGCTTTAAATTACATCATCACTCACACTTTTCGGGAAGCGAGCCACATAGCAAACGACCTTACAAATAAATAAATCACTGAAGAAGAGGACAAATATCCAAGCTGTGTACCTACTGACATGCTTCCTCTTCTTACTCGTGATCAATGTAAAATACCTTCATTTCGTTTGGTGTAACTTACTTTTTTATTAATTCAGGAGCCTTAGTGCTCGCTTTTCTAAAAAAAAACTATAAATGAGTTGACTCTAGTTTCTAAAGGACATTGGGTTGACACTACCTGCTTCGGCCTAAGCTAGGATACCTCTTAACATGTGACTATATATAAATATCTATACATATGTATGCATATATATAGTCTTAACATGTAGTGACATATATATCCATATATATATATATATAGATACTAACACTATCCCAGACCCGATGTGTAACTCAGGAATCCATGGTTAGTCGTAAGAGCTCATAGAGTGTCAAGGGATGCCATACCCGGGTGTCATGAATCATATGGGTCTCCATTCCCAAGTATCACAAGTATATAGGATTCCATGTCTAAGTATCACATGTATATGAGATTCATTTCTCGAGTATCATAAGTATATGGGATTACATGCCTGAGTTTCACAAGTTTACATGACACCATGCTCACATATCACATGTATATATGACACCGTGCCCAAGTATCATAGGTATATGAGACACCTTTCTAGAGTATAAAAATTATTTGGGATACCACGACCAATTATTACAAGTATATATGATTCCATGATGGAGTTTCACAGTCAATATTAAATGTCGTTAATTTTTTAATATAAGACAAGGATGATTTGAAATTCATTAACATTCTATGAAATAAAGGACATGAACGTTGTTCTATGTGAAGGTCAAGTGATGTGGTAATACCACTCACTTTGTAATTAATTTTCATTATAAATTCAATTGGGGGGAAACCGACACCACTTTGAAGGTATTTTAACCACTCATATATTTAATAATATAAGTGTATTTAATGGGAACACCCAAAGGGGTGGCACTTTTTGAGGTGGGAAACCTCTGACAATAAATATGAGTAAATGGGAGAAAACTAACACAACTAAAAATTTTGTTTAAAAAAATTTATAGTTATAATAAAATCCAAAAAATTTACGGTGTCTGTCAGGACGACACATGTTATAAAACAAATCGGCTTTAGGGAAAAATTACTCGACCAAATACCTTAGCATGATAGTACTCTCCTCATCCATTGTGTTCCTTTAATTTAAGCAGAAACATGAGAACTTTTCTAAATAGGAAAATTATCTAAAAATTATGAAAACTAACTATCTTTTGAGTAGTGTTTATGAGATAAATATATACAACCAAAAGAAGGGAAAGTGTCCAAGAGCTTACCATTATCTATCCAACATAATAGACAATGGATGAATTAGAGTTCTAATGAAGGTGGAAACTCAAAGCCTAGGAGGAGAGAATTTGGAATTCCCAGGCATGCGGTCCATTGTGAAAAGGGAAAGGAGGGAGTGGTTTTAGTTTAGAAGGTGGTAGGGTAAACATTTAAAATTTACCCTTCATTTAAATGGGTGCATGGATTGGCCACACAGTTTTCCAAACCACGAGCCTATACTGGTAAAGTGGTACTAAACATGAGGTTGGGTGCACGATTTAGAATACCATGCAACCCCCATCAGTTCACTGTAACACCCCACACATCTATATGACATGAGGTACATGGTTTAAACAAATCGTGTTCCCCTCTACAATTCACTACAGTACCCCCACACAGTTGATTCACGCAGTTATCACTAACTATGTTCTAATCATGTATCTCAGTATGCCTTTCCAAAATCCAGAACTTCGGGCTCTCAATGAGCTCTAGACGCTCTTAATATACTTTTTGTACTATTAAAAAAAATTCATATATAAAGCAATAGGTTTGAATAGAAATTTAAAGTGTCTGTACCTCTTGGAAAATCTTGGATGTTACTACCTCCCCACCTTAAACAACTCATCATCAAGTTTCCCTTCCGAGGGTGGTAGAACATCATATACGAAAAGCACCAACCATTGAGAAAATATTCCAGACTATCTCTCCTAGGTCTCATCCTATACCCATATGTGCTTCCATAAAACCCGAAAAAGAGGAACTGACCTTCCTCATAGGGCTTTTTGTACTATGATCAACGATACAGATAGGGTGATCCTCAAAAGAAGCATCAACCTCCTACTCAACCTCACTAGGATGAAAAACTTGACTTGGTTATGAATAGTAATAGAAAATATATGAAACATGAAAGAAATCATGAATGGATCGGTACTTATGAGTTAACTACAAACAATAGGATATCGGCCTGACTCTCCAAAATCTCCAAGGGCCCCATGAACCTAGGTGTCCTCTTCTCTTGTCGTCTGAACCATCGATTCCCCTTATTTAGCAGAAACATGTAAGAGGACCCAATCCCCGACCTCAAACCATAGAGGTAATCGATGAATATTGGTAAAAGACTTCTTTCTAGGATGAGTTGTATTTCTGGTAATATGTTACAACTTTGATGCCCCATGAATGAGATGAGGTACCAATAGTGCTGCCTCACCTGCCTCTAACCAACATAGGGGTAAACAACACGATATATCATACAGGGCCTCATATATAGCCATCTGTATAGTTTCATGAAAGACGTTGTTGTAAAAAAATCAGTGAGGGGTATTTAATTCTCCCAAGAATCACTAAAATCAAGGACACATTGTTGGATCTTGTACTCCAACACATATATAGTACAGTTGGACTGCCCATAGGTCTATGGGTGAAAGAATATTATCAAAAGCACTTATGTACCAAGGTCCTTCTACTTCCCTTTTTTAAAACTATGATGTAAACCGAGCATCCATGTCCAATACAATGGAAGAGGGAACATCATGAAGGCCTATAATCTCTAGAATGAAAATTATCCCCATCTCATCTACTAAAAAGTTCTCATTAATTAGTAGAATGTGAGTAACCTTGGACATCCTATCGATGATCACACAGACTACATCACTTCCACAAGGGGATATTAGTAATATTTCCTCGAAATCCATGGTGACATCATCCCATTTCCATTCTGGAATGGACAGAGGCTATAAAATTCTAGTAGGCCGCTAGTGCTCCACCTTCACCTTTTGATAGGTGGAACACCGTCTGATAAAACCTACAATCTGTCTCTTCATACCCAGTCACCAATACTAAAGGTGTATATCATTCTACATATTGGAGAGTCCATGGTGTATAGTCCAAATATAGGAACGATAATCCTACATCAATTCTTCCCTCATATCGGATGGAACCAATACACACCCATGAATGCATAGGATCTCATCCTTGTCAATGACCCATTTAGTCGATGGGTCCTCACCTGAAACGCTATCCCTCAGGACTAAGAGCTTAGCATCTGAATGCTATATCATATTTAATCACTCTAGGAGAGAATATTTCACTTAAAAGGATACTAAAATAAATTTCCCATGATACTCTTGAATCTACAGATGCATCTCAAAAAACAAGTTCATTAACTGCCACTCACTATGGAATCCCAAACAACTTATGTCTGAGTCTTTCGGTTTTGATATTTAGAAATTTCATTGATTTTACTAGGAAGATAGGAAAGATCAAGGTCAAAGGAATGTACGAATTCAACCCACCTTCATTCCTAGAGATGAAAGTCATGCTGGGTAAATATATACTTGAGGATTTTATGGTCTGTGTACACCACAAAACACTCTCCCTGTAAGTAATGCCTCTAGAAATAAAAGACATGAAAAACAACTGCTGGATCGAGATTATGTGTAGGGTAATTACACTCATGAAGACTCAACTATTGAGACCTATACTCCATGACCCAATCTACATACATTTGATCTTCTCCAAACCTAATACCTTATTCATCATAAATAATCATATAATTTCTACCCATCTATGGAAGAATCAGTATCGATGCTGATGTCAATATTTCTTTAATATCCTTAAAGGATCTATCACACACATTATACCATATAAAATTGACCCATTTTTTGTTCAAACATATAATAGGTTCTACCGGGAATTAAAATTAATGAACAAAATTCCGGTAGTATCCATTCATCCCTAAGAAACTCCACACATCAAAGAGGTTCTTGGGATGCTCCCTGGATACTACTACACTCACATTCTCTAAATCCATGGACACTCCTGATTTTGATATGATGTGACCCATAAAATTATTTTTTTTAATCCAAAAGTTGATTTTTTTTAGATTGTAAAACAACTGGTTCTCTATCTGTGTATTTCTCATGATCTCAATTTCTTTGGCATGATCATGTTGAGTATGAGAATACACCAAGATGTCATTCATAAAGACTAAGAAAAATGAATCTAGATATGATTAAAAAAACCAATTCATTAGATCCATTAAGACTGAAGGTGTGTTAGTGAGTAAAAATGATATGGCCAAATACAAATGCAACCCATATCTACTACGAAATGTTGCACGTGGTATGTTTGACTGCCTAACATGCACCTAGTCATATCCCAACCACAATACAATCTTTGAGAAAACCCGAGATCTTCATAAGTGGTAAACGAGGTTTTATATCTGTGGTAGTGGATACCCATTAATAACCATATGATGGTTCAAATGATGATAATACACCCAAATATTAAGGGTATCATCCAACTTTTTGGTGAAAAGGAAAGAAAAACCCCACATAGAATTATTGGTTCAGATGAAACCCTTTGATTTTAAGTTCTCGAGATGCTTCTTGAGTTTCTACAACTCAATAGGTTCCATCCTATAAGGAATTATGGACACTGGTGGTACTCTTGGAACTAGGTTGATAGTGAACACCACCGCGCTTATAAGAGGTAACCCAGAAATTTCATTAGAGAATATTTCCCTAAAATGATCTACCATGGGAGGGATGACTATAAATAATGTTCCTTGACCGCTCATAAAGATACTAGAAATTTAGGATATCAATCTATCAAGACCAAGATTCTCGAATCCAGCTCGACTCTCCTATATATCCCATTAACACATATGAATATAGGTGCCACCCTCATATGATTTGAATGACATCCACCGACGATAGCAATCAATGTGAGAATGATAATACACTAACCAACACATTATGAGTATGATGTAAAAACACATCTTCTAGAGGAAAAAAGGATCCATATTAAAGGATAAAAACTATAATAAGTGCAACACCCTGATATTTTGTGATTTTTTTCAAGTTAATTTAATATTTTCGATACTTTTCATTTCACATGACACTAAGTATAACTTGTGTTATATGAAAGAACCATGTTATTCATTATTTATACACAACACCAAGTCAGTGTTTCACTAAATGAAATAATTGGATTAGCTTGTGGTATACACAACACTATTCTTGTCTTGTTTTACACACAATGTTGAGTTCTTTTGATAGCTTGCGTTACACGCAAGATTGTGTTTTACCAAACATCAATATATTGTTAAATTATTATTATTAAATATAATTAGATATAACCTAGCCGTTAAATTAGAATTTATTACTATTATTAACTAAATTATGAAAACATATGTTTTATAAGATGAATTCAATGGTTACCAATTAATTAGAAATGAGAATGTACACCAATTGATCATAAAGGAAATATTTTTATTTTTATGATCCCAAAGACGTTTTGTCTTAATAAATTAAATAAATTATAATTACTGAATTATATAAATCAATTATATATGTTATATATTCAATAAAATATTTTTTATATTTATACAATATATTTTATAGGCATAAGATGAGAACCTACCCAATTTCATGTATAAAAACCTATATTTTTTAAAGGGTAATTTTATCACCTTTTAATGGAGAACCCATTTTAAATCCAATTTTTGAAACTTGTATATATTATATTTGAAAAAATAAACATATTATATTAAAGAATAATATAAATATTTACTTTGGTTGAATTTATGGTTTTTTATAAGTTTCATGTTTTGATGAATTGTGAAAAACACAAAATTTTAATTGAAAGAAACTTTTTTCCTCAAAATAATTTAGAGTGTTAAATTATATTTCAGACTGGTTTTAATGTATAATTATATCATATTTTAATCATTTAATTTAATTTAGATCATTAGAATCAATTTTACATTGAATTTAGATATAAAAACACTTCAATCTTTTGCATGTTTTTACTTTAATAACCTGTTTTCTCACCCTATCAATAAGATTAATTTTAAATTAATTACTAAAACAAATCTGTTTTCAATTTTGAAAAATGGATTTTTTATTTGTTATCAGAGGGTCCTAAAATTTTTAAACAGGTTTCTTTTATTTTTGGTCATTATGAATAATAAATTTGGTAATTTTTTTATTTACCTGATAAAAGGTTAATCCGATAATTAAGGGTAAAAACTAATATAATAAATAATATAAAATTACCCTAATAGTTGTCATAATTTCATTAGATGAGCTTTTTAGACCAAAAAACATCCTTGGGAAGAAATTATAACATTTTCAAGCCACTTTAATGAGAGTAATACATTTAATATATTTTATTTAATGAATGTTAAAGATGTCATACTCGTATTTTTAATAACTATATAATTTTCTATATAGGGTTATACAGAATATAAATTAGACTATAAATAGTCATTTTAAATATAAAATGATTTTATTTATCATGGTAATTTATTTTCATTTTTTAGGAAATAAATATATACCTTAAATTCTTCTACAATGATGGTGTAATAATTGTTTAATTAATGAAAATACCAAATAAATGATATTAACAATATTAAAATAATTAAAATTTGATATAATTAATGCCATACAAGAATTTTAGGTACTAATTTGATATTTTAAGGATGATTTAATATAGTTTTTTATAAGATATTATGTTTTTATGATATTTTTTAAAAGATAAATAATGAATAGTGTCAAAATTGACACTAATGATATTTTATGAAAGTAATATTTTCTTAAAATATTTAAAAATCATAAAATTATAAAATAAGTACAAGTGGATGATATATGGTCTTAAATATCATAAATTTACAATTTATGGTCAAATTTACACTTTATATATAAAAATTAAAAAAGATAAAGTTTAAAATTACATAAAAAACTATATACAATTTATTGGTTGATGAGATTAAAACATTATATCATATTATATTCTATCGATTTTATTTTTTAGGTTTTTTTATTGACACTAAATTTATTATAAAATAATATTTTTGGAAATTCCAAAAGTGCCCCTCACCTCAATTATTAAAGGGAACCTCCTCCATCATATACTAACACCAAACTGAGTCTTCTATCATTACCAAACCCTCAAAATTTCTTTTATAAACTACCATATCAACATTCTAGATGTTCTGGTCTTCCTAAAGGACCAACTCTAGAGTGCTTTAGAGGAAATCTAAATGATCCATTCTGAATAAGAGGCAATTGATCTAACCGATAATTCTATTTTTCAACACTACTATACCTCCTCTAAATATATGATATATATCATAAAATAATAACTTCTTAAACCTAAATATTATGAAATTTTATTATGATTATGAACACACCATTATATATACTCTTTCCAATAAAAAATGAAAGTATCGCTCATGCATACGTATGTCTTACCATCTCCACATAACAATATAATTAATTTTCTATCACCATATTTTACAATTGGGAATTATGATGAGTTTAATATTTATATATGATATTTATGATATAATTAAACTTCTAGAATGATAATATTATTTATAACATTTTACCATCCATATAATTTTTTTAGAAAATGATAATGTCGCTTGTGATTACATTTGACTTACCATATCCACAATGCAATGTGATTGGTTATTCAATTATATTCCACATGGACAGTAATAAGGTTGAATTTTATGAATATATATGATATATATTACATAAAAATGACTCTTTAATGATAATATATTCACATACTTTTCCTTCTTTGAACCTGTTAAGAAAATTAAAAAAGTGCTCATATAGAGACCTTAGCCTTTTAGATTTAACATTACATGATTTTAATCATAATTATACATCATAGTACATGCCAATGATCATAATGTCTAGTGCCATGGAAGAATAGGTACATGAAACTGAAAACATGGAACTAAATATAACATTTATTTCTTTAGTATCTATAAAGATCCCCTAACTTCTATTGTGCTTATACATCTTCATAGGATAACCTAGGGATAACATGAACAAAGGGAAGAGATAAAAAGCGCAGTATGGGAATAACCATAAGAACAACGCATTAGAACATAGGATATAAGGCATATCATGATGATATAAAAAGGAATGTAACATATGAAATTATAACATATAAACATGGAATCATATAAACATAGAGTCATAATAATGTGGAAGCAACTTAAAACATGAATTTAGAATGAGTCAAGGCTAACTACCAATACTGTTGCATATGGTAGCACAAGCAAAGACTAAACTCCAAGACCATCGCACATGGTAGCACAAGCCATGGCTAACCTCCAAGATAGTCACACATAACATCTCATGAGACTCAAATTTACCCAATACATTAGAGTTCTATCTGGGAGCAACCATATTAACTTTTTATTAATATGTTTTCCACAAAATGAGTCATACATAATAAATCTTATATAAACATAAGGGTTACCCATGGAAGGAATTGGGTACCACAATCATGTCATAAAGAAAAACAAATGGGTGTATTATAAAAGTTTCAATGAAAGAATAGAACGAAAAGATACATGGACATTCATAAGGGAAAATATTCATGTATCATGGTAAGTGATGTTAAGTAGAAGTGACAACTTCTAATAAAAGTATTTAAGAAATTTTAGCATTAAAACATTTTCGTGCAGTTTTAAGGAAAATACTATAGAGACTTTAAAATAGAAAAGGGAACAATCTTTTATATAAACCCAGAAGTGAACCAATAATGTTTTCATAATAAAAAGACAGATTTTATAAATTCAATGGTGGATTAAAACATAATATAGATTGTACTTGAAATCGGGTAAGAATTCGGGAAGTTCTCTCAAAATTGGTTTGCTTATCGGGAAGTATTGAGGAGAAAATCAATTAAAAATATGTATATCCCTGAAAGAGAATGATGAAACAGTATTGATAAATGAATTTGGTACATGTAAAAATAATTTATAAGATACAAATAAAATTATAAGACAACATCATTTTGGTAAAAGGAAGATAAGGCAACCCGAAGGAACAGAGGAGGTTCAGGTAGAATCCCTTACGAATTATCCGCATGGTACCAGGTGTACTTAAAAGGGATTAATGAGAGATAAATTGCATTTCTCATAACTTATAAATCATGAGGGAAGTATGGGGGAGGTGAGAAATCATATATCATCATTAGGTATTACACATAAAAGGGCATAACATAGAGGACATTCTTTAATAAATGTGAAATAGAGAGGATCCCTTACCTTAAGTCTGATGGAGATATTAAATTGATCTTAATGACCTGAATAATAAAATTAGGTTCATTAATTAATATTTAAAGAACCTATTATACATGTAAATTATTTATTATAACCTTTTTTAGTTCATTCATAACCTTTTCTATTGGTTATGAGTTTCAAATTCATTGTTCGGGTCCATTTGTTTCCTTGATCTATTCACTTATATTCATGTTCAGATACACAAGTATGACGAGAGTGCTTGACCAAAATTGAAGTTATATGACATTAGTGAACATAAAAAATATTAAATAGTTATAAATTTTATTTGTTTATTTGGAGTGAAGGTGAGTCTTTATATAAAACATTAATGATAAACGCTTGGATTAACTGAGTGATTTTTCTCACAATTAAGCTGTTTTGTATTATTATATTAAATCATGTATGAAAAAGTATTCCAGAACATCAAATAAGATAAAATACATATATTATGATCTTTTTCAACCATTAAAATGATTTCATGACCTGTCTAGAAGATGGTAATTCAAATTGAAATCCCGTTGTCCTTGAATGTGATAAATCAACACATCTCGGACGATGTTTTCATTAATATTATTAAAGGAGGGGGGATGAGATATTATGATAAAATATCCCATTAGAATAATATAATTATAGTACATTTATGTTACTAGAGTCATCATACCATTTGGGTGAAGTTAGTCTAGGAAAAAAAATAAATGAAAAGAATTTGAAAGAAAATAAAAGAATTAGAAAGAGGACTTTATGTCTTGAGCTAATCTCAATTGAGAGCCTCCTAAGGGGAGATGATTTGGCCTTTTGAGGAGAACAAGGGATGCTGGAAGCGGGGGATGATATTGAGGGAATATTTGGGTAGAATTTAAGGATGGAAAAAGTATTTAGAGGAGTGAGGAGAAGAAAGGAGTGTGGGTGGTTTTTTATAGTGGAGGGGGGGGGGGTTTCTTAATATTTTAATCATTAGATTATTATTTTTCCATAAGACAAGAAATAGTAATGATTATTGTGACAAAAAATAGTAATATGTTCATTTTAGTTCAATCCAATGGCCATTTACATCATCAATTACCCAAGAATGATGTGGAAATTCAGGTTTTGGCATTTATTGTGAATTATTGTATTTTACTATTCATAAAAATTCTAGTATTTTAGAAAAATCCAAAAAATTAACCCAAATTTTTTTTGACATGTATAATGAAAAAATAAATTACATTTTTCAAAAATAATTTTCTAAAAATAATTAATTTAAATTTTAATTAAAATCATCATATTCTTGAAAAATACAGATTTTAAAATTATAATAGATTTTATAATGCTTTCAAAAATTACATAAGGTCTTATAAAATTATCTTAAAACTAGAAGAAATAAATTTTTTAACCTTTAGGAAAATAAAATTTCTTTTAAATTAATTAATTATTTGAAACTAATTATTTATGACTTACAAAAATACTAATACTTTTACTATGGTCATATTATCACTTATAAGATGCCTAAATTTATTTATACATTCATGGATGAGGTTACTATTCTTTTGGATGATTTAATATTCATAAGGTTCATATTAATATACACAAGGGTATGTTACTATTCATAAGGGTAGTTTAATATTCATCAAAAATTAATTTTTCTCCATTAGACTCTAAACACCTTACTGAACACAACTGTGTATTTCAGATTTTCAAAATTCAAATCACCAAGGTGAAAATATTATGATTAAAGGTCACATAGACCTTATTAGTTTATCGTGTTGTAATTTTAAGAGATTATATATAATAAGGAAATTTCCATTGATAAAACATTTGGTCATTACCTTATTACCCCTTATGAAATTTCTCCCTCGAAATTTCATTTTACATTCTATTCCATGAACAGGTGTGGGTACTTTTCTTTCATTTCCTCCTCCAGTTCCCATGTTTCCTCTTGGTGCTTATAGTTCTACAACAGTACTTTGACCAGGTGAATACTCTTGTTATGTAGAACATTATCTCTACAATCCAAGATCTTCACTGGATGCTCCTCGTATGAAAGATCATTCTCCAACTATACCACCTATGAAGAGAGTACATGGGAAGGGTCTGGTATGTATTTCCTTAAGAGGGATACATGAAAGAAATATTGTACTTTGGAAATGGTAGGTGGAAGTGATACTTGATAGGCCACAAACCCGATATGATCAAGAATATCAAAGGGCCCAATGTACCTGGGACTGAGCATTCATTTCTTCCCAAACCTCATGATCTTCTTCCATGGAGATATGCATAGAAATACCATATCCCCAACTTTGAACTCAAGGTCTCATTGATGATTGTCTACATAACTCTTTTGTCTACTTTGGGCTGCCTTGATGTGCTGCTGAATGGTTTTTACCTTAACCACCATTTCATCGACCATTTTAGGTCCTAGCAACTTATGATCACTAACTTCATCCTAACACACCGGTGTTATGCACCTTTTCCCATAAAGGGCTTCGTATGGTGCCATTCAGATGCTTGAGCAGAAACTATTATTGTAGGAGACTTTGACCAGTGGAAGATGTTGGCCCCATCCTCCTTTGAAGTCCATATATAATGCTCTCAACATATTTTCAGGTGTCTGAATAGTTTGCTCAGACTGTCCATCTGTTTGAGGATGATAGGCTGTATTGAAGTTCATTTCAGTGCTTAGAGCATGTTTCACACTTTTCAAGAACATTGAGGTGAATCTCAGATCTTGATCAGATAAAATAGATAGTGGTACTCCATGCAGCCTTACCACTTCTTTGATATATATATTTTCAACTTGATCTAATGAGATGTCCTCTTGAATTTTGATAAAGTGAGATATCTTTTTAAGACGATCCACAATGACCCATGTAGCATTGTTTCCTCTAGATTTCCTTAGAAGTCTAGTGACAAAGTACATGTTGAGGTTCTCTAACTTCCATGTTGGTATGGGTAGTGGTTGCATCATCCCCTTAGACTTATGTCTTTCAGCCTTCACTTTTTGGCATACCAGACACTTTGATGCATATTAATCAATACCCTTCTTCATATTGTCCCACCAAAAGATCTCTCAAAGATCTCAATACATCTTTATTCTCCTTGGGTGAATAGAGAAGTTTGAGCTATATTCATCATTCAGAAGAACCTTCCTTATCTATGGATCGTATGGTACACATAATCATGATCCAAATCATGAAACTCCTTCCTCATAAATTACGAACATAGAGGATTTCCCATTTTAATGGTTTCTACCCATTTCTGAATTTCCATATCTTTTATTTAAGTATCCTTTATTTTCTCCATGAGGAATGGTTGAGCGATCATTTGATAAAGGATTGATGATGTTACTTTCTAAATTATCCTCATGTCTATCCTTTGAAAATTTAAGATGATCAGATCCTTTTAAATTATCATCATTGATAAAGATGTATGATCCTTTCTACATAGATCACCTACCACCCTATTTTCCTTACCAGGATGATAATGGATTGAGCAGTCATAATCCTTACTGATCTCTATCCATATTTTTTGATGCATATTAATCTCTTTTTGTGTGAATATATATTTGAGACTCTTGTGATCATTATATACCTCTCACTTCTCCCCATACAGATAACGACACCTGATTTTTAACACAAAGATCACAGCCTCCAATTCCAGATCATGCGTATGATAGTTTTACTAATGGAGTTTTAGTTGCCTTGAGACATAGGCTATCACATTATCATTTTTTCATCACCACAAAGCCTAATACCTTCTTTGAAGAAACAATGTACACCACAAAGAGTTCTCTACTTGTTGGGAGTGTGAGTATTGGTGCAGTGATAATCCTCTTTTTCAACTCATTAAAATAGTCTTAATATTCCTAAGCCTAGACAGACTTTACTCCCTTTAATGTCATCTTGATAATTGGGTTTGAAAAACATGAAAAATTCTTCACAAATCATCGATAATATATGAATATACCCAAAAAGCTGTAGATCTTTGTTATAGATGTTGGCCTGGTCCACTCTTCAATTGCCTTTGTCTTGGAAGGGTACACATATATTCATTTGTTGTTGATAACATTCCCCATGAATGATACTTCCTCCATCCAGAACTCATATTTACTATACTTTTCATACAACTTCTCCCTTTGAAAAGTCTTTAACATAGAATAGAAATGCTCTTCATGTTCCTCCTTGATCTTGGAGTATAAAAGAATATCATTGATAAATACTAACAATTTTTTTGAGGTAATCTATAAAGACTCTATTAATTAATTCCATGAAAATTTCTATAGCATTAGTGAGTCCAAATGGAATCACTATGAACTCATAGTGTCCACACCTTGTTCGAAAGGTAGTCTTGGGAATATCTTCCTTACTAACCTTTAACTGGCGATATCCCGACCGGAGGTCCACCATAGAGAAATAACTGGCCCCACAAAGCTGATCGAACTAGTCATCTATCCATGGAAGGGTATACTATTTCTTTATCATGATTTTATTGAGCTCACAATAATCAATGCATAGGTGAATTGAACCATCATTCTTCTTGATGAAAAGGACTAGTGCACCCCATGGTGAAGCACTTGAGCTTATAAAACCCTTCTCTAGATTATCCTGTAACTTCTTCTTCAGCTCATCCTGCTCTATAGTGGCCATTCTATATGGTGTCTTTGATATAGGTATATATCCATGAATAAGTTCAATTGAGAACTCAACCTGTCGATCTGGATGAAGACTGGTCAACTCTTTAGGTAATATATTAGTGTAATCCCTCATGATGGGCATGTCTTCAAGAATGAGTCTCTCCTTCGTCTCAATCATTTAATCCAGAAATGATTTCTCAAAAGGAATCAATATCCCCACTTGAGACAATGACTCTAAAGGAGATTCATCTTCCTCCTTACACTTGTAAAGAATTGGAGGATGCTTTAGGATGTGAAGAGTGATCTACCTCTCTAGACAGTTGATGTTGGCTTTGTATAAAGATATCTAATCAATTCCCAAGATTACATCGAACTCCACTAAAGGATGTATGACAAGATTTTTTGGTAGGTTCAATCCATAAATGTTAACCGGGGAGGAGTTATAAACCATGGATGAAATAATTTCCCCATTCACTATTCTCAAAGAAAATATATCCTCTAAATTTTGAGGTGGTGTTTGAATAGTTTTACTAAACTTTCAAGATATGAAAGAATGTATAGAACTAGAATCAAATATCATATTCTCTATTATTGAATGAATAAATAGTGTACCTGTCACCACATCGTTGTCCAGATCCACCTCATCAGTTGTGATAACATAATCCTTTCCATGTTTCCTTTTAGGTTATTATTGATTGCCTCTGACAACCCTTGTCTTAGGGAAATTGTTCGCATAATGACCATGCTCCTTGAAGTTGTAACACCGCACTACAGGCTAAGTGTTGATATAAACCTTCCTTTATACTTCCACATTAGTGGGATTTTTCATATCTCGTCAGTAGTTTTTAACCATATGTCCCAAAATTCCACATATGAATCAATTTTTGGTTCCCTTTAAACAGTTCCCAATATGCTTCTTCCCACAATTTTTAAACATGGGATGATCAAGATTCATTCCATCATGTAATTTATTTGTGGGATCACCCACATTGGATTATATTTTCCTTTTCTAGTCACCGGGCCCACGATACCCCTGAGAGTCTCTGATCATCATTTCAATCTTTAGGGAATAATGGAAAATATCCTCATAAATGTCAAAGTCTCTAATCACCAACGCTTTTTGTATACTTGGATTTATCCCGATAAAGAAACGATCCACATTGTTTTTTGTGTTCATGATAAAACTAGAGGTGTAACATGAAATCCTTGTAAAGATTTATTCATACGCCCTGATTGAATCATATTCATTCTTCTTGAGTATGAGGAAGACTATTTCAATCTTTAGACTGAGGGTTTGGGGAAAATATTTATTGAAAAAAATTATATTGAAATCCTCCCAATCTATGGAATCATTTTCCTAATGGGGTTTCTTATTCTTGATCATGATCTACCACTGATCATCTTCCCCACCAAAACAATATACCTTGAGTACGAATTTCTCTTCTTTAGATCACTGGAGAACATAGAATATCTTTTAAATGGAGTTAATCCATTGTTCTATGAGGAGGGGATCAGAAGATCCACTAAACATGGGAGGCCTTTGCTGCGTGAAGGATTCAACAGAAACATTCTATTTCCTTAGGGGAGGAGGGTGTTTCACATGATTCAAGTTATTATTCGTAACTTGATCAAGCTGAGCATGTACTATCATGAAGTATTGAGCACCCATTCCCATCATATCAAGAATATCATTAGGGAAATATTTACCTTCCCCATAAAAATTGTTTGTTGGAACTTGTTCTTATATTTACCACCATTAACTAATAAAAATAACATACAATTAGAGATATTGAATACTTATCTATTGATCATAAAAAGTAAACTTTGAACATAGGGGGATAAACTTGTAAAGGAGAATTATATCCTAACTTGTGATTACCTATGTTTCAATATAGGTTATCCTTGACGTATTTCATAGCTTATATTCTTATGGGATTTTTTTTTCATTCCCTTAATAATGGTTTGTACCAAGCTCATGAATTTACCAAAGCATATCCCCCAGGAGTGTCAAACCAAGAGTGCAGTAAGACCCATCGTCATCCACCAGTTCCTATTCGAATCTAAATTAAAGCAGTGTTTTCAGGTTTTACCCCTAGATACATCTGTTCTAGATCCACCTCTACCTATTTGTATCCAGACATGGATGTATTTTATTGATACACCACTTACTCTATAATTACCATAATATATGGGCTTTTTATTATACATAGTCTCATATTTAAGATTCTTAATGAAGTTATCTATTACTAATATCCAAAAATAACAAGACCATGTTTTGGTAAAAACTATAGAGACCCTAGCCTTTTACATTTAACATTACATGTTTTTTATCATAATTATAATCAGATTACAATCCAAGGATCATAATGTCTAGTGTCTTGTAAGACTATGTACATGAAACTAAAAACATGGAACTAAATATAAAATTTCTTTATTTAGTCTTCATAAAGATCCCCTAACTTACATTTTGGTCATACATCTTCATAAGATAACCTGGGGATAACATGATCAAAGGGATGAGCTAAAATTCCCAGTAAGGGAATAACCATAAGAACAACACATTAACATATAGGATAGAGGGAAAGAAATGATGATATAAAAAGGCATGTAACATATGGAATCATAACATAAAAACATGGAATCATATAAATATGGAGTCATAATAATGTGGAAGAAACATAAAACTTGACTTTATCATGAGTCAAGGATAACCACCAAGACCATTGCACATGGTAGCACACACCAAGGCTAACCACCAAGATCGTCACACATGGTAGCACAAGCCAAGGCTAATAGCTATAACCATCACACATACCATCTCATGAGACTCAACTTTACCCAATGAATTGAATAAATATCTAGGAGAACCCATCTTAACTTTTTTATGAATATTTTTTCAACATAAATAATCATACATTATCAATCTTACATAAACATAAGGGTTACCCATGGAAAAATAGGGTACCACAGTCATGTCATAAAGCATAACAAATGGGCGTATCATAAAAGTGTCCATCAAATAAAGGAAATAAAATATACATGAAAATTAATATGGTAAAATAATAATGTATCATGGTAAGTTATGTTATGTATAAGTGACAACATATAATAAAAGTATTTAAGAAATTTTAGCATTAAAACATTTTTGTACGGTTTTAAGGAAAATACTATAGAGCCTTTAAAATAGAAAAGGGAAAAATCCTTTATATGAAACCAGAATTGAACTAAAAAGGTTTTCATAATAAAAATAATTAATTTATAAAGAAAATGGTGGATTAAAATAGAAGATATAGTGCACTTGAAATCGAGTAAGAATTTAGGAAGTTCCCTCAAAACAGGTTTGGTTATCGGGAGGTATTGATGAGGGAGTCACATAAAAACATGTATATCCTCGAAAGAGAATGATGAAAGGGTCTTGATAAAATAATTTATTAAATTTAAAAATCATTTATAATATTCACATAAAAAGATAAGATAACTTCATTTTGGTAAAAGGAAGATAAGGCAACCTAAAGGAACAAAGGAGGTTCGGGTAAAATCCCTTACAGATTATCAGTATGGTATCGACTGTACATAAGAGGGATTAATGAGAGAGAAATGAGGTTTCTCATCACTTATAAATCATGAGGGAAGTATGGGGGAGGTGAAAAATCATACCCCATATTTAGGTATTACACATAAAAGGGCACACCATAGAGGACATTCTTCAACAAAAGTGAAATAGAGTGGATCCATTATATTAAGTTTGATGGTGATATTTTCTTGATATTAATTACCCGAATAATAAAATTAGTTTCATTAATTAATAATTACAGAAACTATTTTACATTTAAATGATTTATTATAATCTTTTTGAGTTTATTCATAACCATTTGGATTGGTATGAGGTTCAAATTCATTGTTCATGTTCGTTTTTTCCTTGATTGGTTCACTTATTTTCATGTTTGTATACACAAGTATGATGAGAGTGATTGTAAAAAATTGAATTTATATGATAGTAGTTGACATATATGATATTAAATTGTTATAAAATTAATTTGGTTATTTTTAGTTAAGGTGAATCATTATATAAAACATTAATGATAAATACTTGGATTAACTTGGAAATGTTTCTCACAATTAAATTGTTTTGTATTATTATTTTACATCATGTGTGAAAAAGGATTATAGAAAATAAAATAAGATAAAATACATATATTATGATCTGGTTTAATCATTAAAATGGTTTTATGACCAGTCTAAAATATGGTAATGAAAATTGAAAACTTGTCCTCCTTGAATGCAAAAAATCAACACATCTCAGATAGTGTTTTCATTTATATTATAAAAGGAGGGGGAATGAGTGATTATGATAAACTATCCTATTAGAATAATATAATTATATTAAATTTATGTTACTATATTTATCATATAATTTGGGTGAAGGGAGGTGTGTAATGAAAAAAAATAAAAGAAAATAATTTGAAAGAAAATAAAAGAATCGAAAAGTGGAATTTACCTCTTGATTTTATCCCCTTTGAGAGCCTGTTAAGTGGAGAGGATTTGGTATTTTGAAGAGACCAAGGGATACTGGACGTTTTAGAGGAGCATGGGGGGAGATTTGGGAATAATTTAAGAATGGTACAAGGCTTGAGAGTAGTGAAGATAAGTGGGGAGTGTGGGTAGTCTTTATAGTGGAGGGGAGGAGAGTTTTCTTAATATTTTAATCATTAGTTTGTTATTTTTCATTAAGATAATAAATATTAATGCTTATTTTGACAAAAAATAGTAATTTTTTCATGTGAGTTCAAAAAAATGGCTAGTTACATCATCCATGACTCAATCATGATGCAAAAATTCAAGTTTTATTGTATTTTACTATTCATCAAAAAATTTAAGTATTTTACAAAAATACAAAAAATTCAACCTAATAATTATTTGACATGTAGAATAAAAAAATGAACACCATTTTTAAAAAATGAATTTATAAATATAACTAATTAATTTTTTATTGAAATCATAATTTACTTGAAAAACAAATATTTTAAAACTATAACTGATTTTATAATGCTTTCAAAAATTACCTAAGGTCGTAAAAATATATATTAAAACCATAAGAAATAAAAATTTTAAATTATTAAAACCTTTTAGGAAAATAAATTTTCTTTTAAATTAATTAATTAATTGAAATTAATTATTTATGACTTACAAAAATACCAATACTTTTACTATGGTTATATTAACACTTATAAGATGCCTAAATTTATTTATACATTCATGGGAAATGTTACATTTATTTTTGATTATTTACTATTCATAAGGTTCATATTACTATTCATAAGGGTATGTTACAATTCATAATGGCAGGTTACTATTCACCAAAAATTATGTTTGTTCCATTAGACTCTAAATATCTTACTGATCACAACTGTATATGTCAGATTTTCGAAATTCAAATCACAGAGGTGACAATATTATGTTTAAAGGTCACATAGAACTTATTATTTTATTATGTTGTAATTTAAATTTATTCTATAACATAATTATAAGAATGAAATTTCTATTGATAAAACATTGGGTCGTTATAGTTAATGCGTATGTACGACCTACCATCTCCATGAACGATGTATTTTATATTCTATCTACAACTTTTATGAATCAATATGAATAAATATATAATGAATATTTATGATATTTATATCATAATTATAATTTTTTTATTATTAAATAATTATCAATGTAAGAGAACCAATGATAAGAAGTAAAAAACATAAACAAAAAACTAAGCGGATATTACCCGAAGCGTAACAATAACAAGGAATTATTAATAAATGGGTAGTGTTTAGTCATAAGTAAATTGTATATGAAATATATATATATATGACTATGATTATGTGTTATATGAATAATAAACATATATTTATTATACAAGAGGTTTTAACCTGTGCAAAATAAGTCAAGAATAAAGGTAAGGGAAATTTCATCTCACTTTTATTTTTTGGGAGATAAAATCCATGTTCACCACCATATTATTATATGAGGTGCATATAATTATAATTAATTCATTATATTATTTTTATACATAATTGTTTTTGTATTTACATATCCATTTGATGATCTCCCTTTCATGGGGTGAACAGTTCAAAAGTTACCAAACCAGTAAGGCAATTTTGTCTCAATTAGCCTTCTTCGAGACAAATGTTTTGTTTTGAAACTATATTATTTTATGAGGTTTATATACTAACCCTTGAAATTTTTTATTATGAATATAATTATTCTCATGATATTTTATGATTTATTTAATTTTATTATATCTTTAGTTGGAAATAAGTGTTCTTTGAAAACAATATTTTCTCAAAAATGTTTTAAAAGTGTTTTAAATGGTCTTTTAAGAAATTGTAAGGATTTTTTTTCAAATATGTTTAAAATAGTTTTCAAATATTAATTTATATTTCTTAGGTTATTTTCATTGAAAAAGGGTTGAAAAATGTTTTATGATTTAAAAATCATTTTTCAAAGCGGAAAAGATATTTTTCTCAAGAAGTATTTTGAGAGATCTTTCGAAATAATTTTCCATCTAAGATAATTTTATTTGATGTAACTTATGTCTTACTGAGGATATGATCTTATGATACCATTATAATTCTTTCTATTAAGGGTTTATATTTATGATGGAATGATTTTTTTGAAACACATTTCTTTTCTATGGGTCTTTTCTTGTTTGAATGTTTTTTATGAAACCCATTTCATTTTATGATTTACAATACGATTTATGTTATTATGGAATTGATATCTATGAATTTTATTATATTATGGTTGGTACTTATATATTCCCTTTATTCATTGGTAATGACTTATATCTCATGATATATACATAGTTGGAATGTGGAGTTAACTCGGTTCAGTAAAGGACTTTGTCCGCTAAGTTTGTCTTTGGAGTGATCTATGACTACTAAGATGGTAATGGGAGTAAAACATGACAACCAAGATGGTATGGGGAGTGAAACCATAATACTACGATGTCCGTGGAATATATTCCTTGACTACAATAGAAATAATTTTATATATTTATGTGTCTCCCACAAATTCTAGATCTTATTACTATGTTATGATTTCATGTATAATGTTCTTTATTTTACTATAATTCATGTCTATGAACTGGAAATATTTATGCCATGAATCCTATTTATGATCATTGATACACAAGTTATGATCTTATATTTTAATGATCATGTTTTTATACCCTTATGTTCATGATTAAGTTTACATATCTCCTTTGTTCACCCTTACCGAGAATCAGAGATCAAACCTTTTATGTTTCCCTTTCCTCAAGTTATGAAGATATGTATTACATTTGATATTTCTAAGAAGGTTTATAGTTAAGAAGAACCTTGTAAAAGATAATATAGATCAATTATGTACCGGTTGTTTTGTTTCCATGTTTCCAAAGGCACTATACTAGTACAATCTTTGGGTGTATGTTTGTGTAATGTATGAAATTATTTTAAAAAATGATGTTATATCAATGTTTGAAAAGAATGGATCATTATTGTTGGTATCAGATAAATTTTTTAGTTAACCATTTGAAACTAGGATGATAAATCCTTAGTGATAACCCTAAGTACATGTCCAAGGATATGTCTAAGGATTTGTAAAATGTCTTGGAATTTTGGTAAAGTAAAGATTGTGTGATTTTCTAACAACACATCCCTATATGGATACTAAAAGTGGATGTGGACCAGGATTATATGTACCTAGGGGTAACAAATACAAAAAGGTGCATCAGACCTAACTCAAGCGTAACCTGGCATAAGACAACAGGTCTTTCTGCACACTTGGTTTTACACCCCCATGGGTTATGCTTTAGGAATTTACAAAATCTTCATGAATGATCATGAATGATTTAATTATATGTTGGATATGAATAATATAGGATAAATATAAGGATTCATATATTAAATAAGGTGTCAAAATTAAGACATACTATAAGTTTTCATTCATGATTATGTGGTTCTTCACTATAATGGATGTTTCTTAATCTATGTTTTTGGTTTTATTAAATGGATGAAACCCAAAGGAACCGAGTTAATGGTGATTATGATAAACAATGATATGTATTTACTTTTGAAAAACCAAATTCTATGGAAGATGGAATGAAAAATCTCATTTCTATGCTCACCTATCTTTCTCAAGATATGAATCATGCTAGACTTCCAAATGAGTAACGGAGGGAACAAAATTTTGTTGAGTCCTTCATGAGGCAACACCCACCTTATTTCAGTGGGTCTTATGATCCAATTTTGATGAAAAATGGATCAGTACCACTAAAAATACATTGTCTATTCTTCTGTTTTCATAATTTCATAAAGTCATTATGGATTCTTATTAGTTAGAAAGTAGAGCAGACCCATGGAGGAATCTAATCAAGAATATGAGTCGACAATATGGAATTGAATCTATGGATTGGGAAAATTTCAAGAAATTATTATTCTATAAGTAATTTACTCATATTTTATATAAGAAAATAGGTAAGGAGTATCTAAAGTTAAATTAAAGGGATAATGAATCTGTTGGTACTTATGAATCCAATTTCACAAGACTTGTAAGGTACACTTCTAAAATTATCATCCAACCCAAAATAAAGTTTATGGGTTATTCAATGGCTTAATGTTATGTCTCAGAAAGGTTTTATCCATGAGATACTCCAGTAGATAGGAAGAGAGCGTGAATTTTTCAATTAAGGATGAAATGAAAGTTAGAGTTATATATAAATCTAATGGGTTTGATAAGAATAGGAGGATGGAGTTCAAAGAAAAATCTAAAAACCACAGATAAAATAAGATGAGCTTTCCTCGATGCTCTAAGTGTGGGAAGAATCATGGAATAAATTTTCCTAAGGGGTGTAATAATTTTTTTATGTGTGTAAAGGATGGTTATTGAGAATTTAATTTCTGAAGTGATAGGAAGAATTTAGCTGACAATGAGAATGGAGAGAAATATCCACATAATGCACCTCTCACACTTCAATGCTTAAAGTGTTAGGATAATGGAAATTATTCTAATCAATTCCCAAACCTAGGGGTTAACGATGAAAATCACCATCATCAACCTCTTGAATCCAAAGACAATAGGAAATATCATGCGATCACTATTGGAAATGTAAAGTATGAAAATAAAGTTGAGTAATGATTGAGTATTTATGTAACGGAATTCAAGAATAATGTTTTAGAATTAATTTTATGTTATTATGGAATAATGAAACATCTAGGTATTTTTTCACTATAGTTTTTCCATAAGTATTTAAGATCATATGTTGAATGGGACTCGTAACCATGAAAAGTGATTGAGGTAATAAGGTGATTTTTTTTGAAATCACATGATTAAGGGAATGATAACCCTTAATAAATTTATGAGGTTGAGATAATGATATTTGGATACAGATATATTGTATATCAATAAGTAAATTAGAGGGTACTATTTTCCTTGGAATTGATTAAGGATTTTTTGAAAAGTGTTTTATGCTTACATGGATGATGTTTATAATTTTTTGGACTTAAAGAATATATTCAATAAACCTTAAAATAAGAAAAAATGCATGTTTTTAGTAATTATTTATTAAAATTTAGGTTATTACCATGTTTCAAGAATTCTTGATGAGGGTATTCACATGTTTGGAATGTAACAACAAAAAAATACCTTATGATATATGAGGGGAAAATATTAAGTTGATTTATTGCATTTCATTTTAATGTTTTGTAATTTTATCTTTCAAATGGGTTATAAGGTTAACCATTTGTGTAATGGTTTATGAAAATCTTCAGATCAGGTTTTTGAGATTAAATTATAATATCATCATACGAGGATTTATGCATATTGGATAACTTGTGATAACCTTTTGCTGTGATAAAGATACATGGAATGAACAATCATTATATTTTAGGATCTCATTATCTTCTAATGATCCTTCAATGAAAAATTTACCTTTCGTGAAAATTGATCAAAGAACAAAAAATGCTTAGGTTTTCCTAAAATCAAGTAATCATTTCTTCACATTAAAATTCTTCAACTATAGGGAAAGGGTCTTGAACCCATAAATGTTATCCATGTACATTATTTTTTGATGAATCAAATGGTCACTTATATTATCACATATTTATGAATTTTTTATTTTTAAAATTATCCTAAACATGTTATCTATCACACTCTATTATAATATAATATTTATATTTCCCTTACATATCCATGTTTTCACTTCCCACCTATTTTCTCCTACATGGAATCCTAGTTATGAGTTACTTTGGGTAACTGTTAAGCTTCAAACATTCCCTTTTTAAAAGGAATTTTTTTGTATTAATTTTTATGATGTGGATTTCGATGAAATTTACTTTTAGGCATTAAAAATATTATAAACCATACATATTTCGATAGTGAAATTAATTTTAAGGGGGGTCGAAAGTAACACCCCGATAATTTGTGAATTATTTTTGAGTTAATTTAATCTTTTTGATACATTTAATTTGACACGACATGGAATATAACTTGTGTTATCTAAAATAACCAAGTTATTATTTCTTTATATGAAAAAAAAATCCATGGTTGTGGTACACACAACACTTCCATTAGTATTCAGTATACGCAACACCTTTTTTGGCTTATGTTACACACAATGTCGAGTTCTTTCGATTAGTTTCATTACATGCAAGACCGTGTTTTACCGAACTACAATATATTATTAAACTATTATTATGTAATATTATAAGAAATAACCTAGCTATAAGTTTAAAATTATTTACTAATATTAACTATCTTATGAAAATATATGGTTTATAAGAAGAATTCATTAGTTACCAATTAATTGGAAATGAAAATATACATCAATTGAACATAAATGATTTTTTAATGCTACCAAGGTAGTTTTGTATTAATAAATTAAAATTAGTGAATGATATTAGTTAAATATATATTTTATATATTCAATCAAATATTTTCATATTTATCTAATAGATCTTATAGTCCTAAGATAAGAACTAACCCAATTTAATGCATAAAACCCTATATTTTTCAAAAGAGTAATTTTATTTACTTTTAATAGAGAACCCATTTAAAATCCAATTTTTAAAAATTTTATATATTATATTTGAAAAAATAAAATTATTATTTTAAATTGGAATATAAAAATTTACTTTGGTTTATTTTTTGTAATTATTTTGTTAAGTTTCTTGTTTTCATGAATAATAATAAAATATTAAATTTTAATTGAAAATAATTTTTTTCATAAAAATAATTTAGTGTTAAATTATATTTTTGGGTGGTTTTAAAGTATAATTAGATCATATTTTTATTATTTAATATAATTTATGTCATTTGAATCAATTTTATATTGAATTTAGATATAAAATTATTTCAATCTTTTTCATGTTTTAACTTTAATAAACTATTTTCAAACCCCGTCAAAGAGATTAATTTTAAATTACTCACAAAAAATTCTATGTTTTGAATTTAGAAAAATGGATTCCATATTTTTAATCATAGGGTCCAAATTATGTATTTTTTTTAATTTTTGGTCATTATGAATAGTATCTTTAATAATTTTATTATTAACATGGTAAAAGTTAAATCTTATAATTAATAATAATAAGTAATATTATAAATAATAGAAAATCCCCCTAAAAATTGTCCTAATTTACTTTAATGATTGGTTTTAGACCAAAATAATACTTGGGCCTAAAATATAACCTTTTTATACCACTTCAATGATAGTAATTAATTTATTGTATTTTATTTAATGAAAAGTTGATGATTTCATACTCATATTTACAATAACTATATAAATTTTAATACAGGGATATAAAAAAATATAAATATTACTATAAATATTCATTTGAAATATAATGTGTATTTATTTATCATGGTAATATATTTTTAATTTTTAGGAAATAAATAAATACCTTAAATGCTTATACAATGATGATTTAGTAATTGTTTAATTAATGGAATGGACAAATAAATTATATTCAAAATATTAAAATGAATATAATTATATATAATAAATGTCATCCAAGAATTTTATGAATGAATTTCACATATTAGGGATGATTTAATATATATTTTTTCAAATATATCACATTATTTTGATATTTTTGAAAATTCAAATAATGAATAATGTCAAAATTGACACTAATGATATTTTATGAATGTAATATTTTATTAAATTATTTCAAGATAATAAAAATATTAAATAAGGACAAGGGGATGGTAAATGGTTTAAAATATCATAAATTAACCATGTATGGTCTAATTGACACATTATATGTAAAAATTACATTCTCTTAACATTAAAAACCTTTTTAGCATAGTTAAAATTAAAATAGGTTAACTAAGAGTTTACAAAAAAGATATGGTTTAAATTTACATCAAAACCTATATAAAATTTATTTTTTTATTATATTTAAAAATTATATCATCTTAGATTCTAATATATGGTCTTTTTGAGGTATTTGGATTAAGACTAAATTTATTATAAATTAATATTTTTTGAAATTCCAAAATTGCCCCTCATATCAATTATAAAAGGAAACCTCCTTCCCCACTTATTCACACCACATTGAGCCTTATATATCAACTAAAAACAACCCATTTACATTATAAAATTACCTATCAACATTATAGATGTGATGGTATTCCCAAAGGAGAAACTCTGGAATCCTTTAGAGGAGATCTAAAGGAGCTTTTCTGAAGTAGTAATTCCTCTAACTAATCATTATATTTTTCTACTCATATATAAATCCTATAAATCCATGATATATATAATAAAATAATAAATTTAGCATAATAATTGTGATGAAATGTTATTATTATTATGAACACACCATTATACACCCCCCTTCCCATAAAAAAAGAAAGTATCACTTGTGCATATGTATGACTTACCATCTCTGCACAACGATACAATTTATTTTCTATCAACATATTTTATGATAGAAAATTATGATGGGATTAATATTTATATATGATATTTATGATATAATTATACTTCTATAATGATATTTTTATTTCTACCTTTTTACCATCCATTTAATATTTTGTGAAAATGATAACATCGCTCGTGCATACGTATGACTTACCATCTCCACAATGCGATGTGATTCGTTATTCACCTATATTTCACATGAATGGTAATAATGATAAATTTTATGAATATAAATGTTATATATGACATAAAAATGGTTATTTAATGATAATATATCATATAATTTTCTTTTTATCCCATAAAGAAAATGAAAACAACATTCATGCGTACGTATGACCTACTATCTTCATGAATTGTGTATTTCATTTGATATCTATAATTTTTTTGAATCACTATGAATAAATATATACTGAATATATATATTATATTTATATCATGATTATCATTTTGGAGATGATTAAATCATGATCTATGTAAGAGGACCATGAAAAAAAGTCAAAGCATGAATAAAAAAATGGATATTACCCGAAGCATAACATTAACAAAGAATTATTAATAAATGTTTAATATGAAGATATAATTAAATAATATATGAAAAATATATATTAATATTATTATATGATATATATAATAAAATTATATTTATTATACATGAGGTTTTAGCATTTGTGAAAGAAGTCAAGACATAAGGTAAGGGAATTTCTATCTCACTTTTATTTTCTGTGATATAAAAGCCATGTTCACCAAATATTTATTATATATGGTGCATATAATACCCATTAATGTATTATATGAGTTTTATCCTTAAATTTATGGTTATTTATATATCCATTTTATGATCTCCCTTTCACGGGGTTTACGGTTCTAAAGTTAATAAATTCGTAAGATAATTTTATCTCAATTAGCCTTCTTTGAGACACATGTTAGGTTTTTTCCCTATATAATTTTACAAGGTTTATATATTTCCCTTTGAAATGTTTTATCATGAATATAATTCTTTCCTTTATATTTTAAGCTTCATATAATGTTATTTTATCTTCAGTCAAAAATTTTTGTACCTTCAAAACAATGTTTTCTAAAAAATGTTTTAAAAGTGTTTTAAATGAAATTTTAAGAACATATACGGAAAAAATATTTAATATATTTTTAAAATAGTTTTAAAATACTCCTTTTTTAATTATAAAGGTTATTTTTAATTATTTTTTTTGAAATTTCTTTTATTTATAATTCATTTTTCAAAATGGAAAGGATATTTTCCCCAAGAAGTATTTGAACTGATATTTCAAAATAATTTTCCATATAATAAAATGTTATTTGATGTAACTTATCTTTTAATGGGGATATTATACAATGATAAAATTATTATTATTTCTCTATAGGGTTTAAGTTTATGATGGAATTATATATTTGGAACCCATTTATTTTCCATGGGTTATGATGTGATTGAATGATGTTTATAAAACCCATTTATTTTTATCAGTTCTAATATGATTTATGTTCTTTTGGAACATATATATATATATAATTTTCATTATGTGATGGGTGGGTTCTATATCTCCCTCTAATTCATTGGGTAATGATTTATATCTCATGATATATACATGGATAGAATGGGAAGTGAACTCAGTTCAGTAATGGACTTTGTTTACTAAGATGGTCTTGGAAGTGAACCTTGACCAATAAGATAGTCATGGGAGTAAACCATGACTGTCAAGATGGTATGGGGAGTGATCCCATACTAATAATATGGACTTGGTAGAAATTCCTTGCCTACTATGGAAATCATTTTTATATGTTTATGCGGTTACAACAAATTCCATGTCTTATTCCTTTGTTATGATTTTAAGGATTATGTTCTTGATTTAATTATGGTTCATGTCTTATGAACTACCAATATTTATGTCATGAATCATATTTATGATCATTGATACATAGAGTATGATATTCTATTTTCATGATCATGTTCTCATACCCTAATGTTCATGATTATGTTTACATGTATTCTTTGTTAACCCTTACAAAGCATCTGAGGTCACCCCTTTTTTTATGTTTCCTTTCCCCTAGGTTATAAATATATTTATTATGTTTGATACGTATAATAAGGGTTATAGTTGGGAAGAACCATGTGGGAGATAATATAGATCAATTATGTATCGACGTTTATATTTCCATGTTTCTAAAGGCACTAGACAAGTACCACATTTGGGTGTGTGTTTTTTTAGTGTATGAAATGTTCTAAAAAAAGATGTAATATCCCTATATGAAAATCACTAGTCATTATAAAAAGGGGGAATTACTTACATTGTAATAGGCTCATGAATTGGGTCTGTAAAAGTGTACAAAGAGTTTTAATGCCACATAAGTACTCTAAATCTTGGCCCATACTTTCCAAAATGTATAAAAACAATAAATTCTATGAATACCTTGTGTGAAATAAATAATAAAATAAATTAGAGGCTAATTGAATAGTACCTTGAACTATATAAGGTCCCATTCCTCTGATCCTAGAGAGTGGGATATACTGTATAGATATGGCTCGATCTATGGCCTTGAGATACAACCTGACTACCCTGGGTAGGACTACTCTACCAAAAATATATATATGAAGCTAGGATCCCACATCCACAACCACTCATCTACATGATCAGTTAGAAAAACCCTAGCTTCAATCATGGTGAGGCATTGATGATCATAATCCTAAAGGTAGGGCTGGTTTGTATCCTCTCCCACTGGGTATAGATGGAAAGGTCCTGCAAAAACCCTAAATATTCTCCATCCTAACATAAAATTTTCACACAATGAGGTCCTTGGGACACATAGGATTTTTATTCCTCGGATTTCTTCAACGATGAATCACTACGTAACTATCATCAGGTGTCATTTGACTGCCACTTCCCCATAGTGTAGAATCGAGGTGAAGCTTCTAGCCACTCAAGGAACCACTTCCCTATATCAGTACTGTACCACCCTATCATAAAACACCAGCTACTATCAGGTTACACTTGATTATGAGATCCTAATTCAATATATCTAAAAAAATGGTGCACTAAAAGACATTAACCATTGATCAGATTATGTATATGATCCCATCCTCAAATCATCTCACTATCATTAAATCTTCACCTATCAGTTTCAGTACTAAGTTATGATGATAAATGAAATGAGATGAATGATCTATGATAGACATATGACCATTCTATTTGTGAATAATCTCTCTAGTGTGGTCCTATCTCAATGTCTAATGAAAGACATATTCATTGAAGGATGTCTAGAAATCTGCCCCAACCATACCCTGAAGATGATCAGCCTAAGTTATCAGGTCCCAAAAAAATTGTAGAATATCAATTAATATAAGTCATGATATTGACCCACATTTATAGAGGCATATCTAGATACTTGAATAGACTTATCATAGAATCTATCCATGACTTAATAGCCTAGGGTATATTGTCCACCAAGAAGGTAAGTGTATGTTGCTACTCAAATTATCATGTTAACTTTTCCATAGTAGGGACTAATCATGAATCTCCCTTCAAAGACTTCCTAATTTGAAGGAAAATTTATCAAAACTAGGAATTAGAACCTAGATTAGGAATTGAAGGAGGTTCCTTAGGTGGCAACACATAAGGCAATACTGGTGGCATAAGGTCCACTACCATTAAAGTATGATCATCATTACCCTCCTAGTGCATTACTCAAGAATCTCACAATAGCATATCTCGAAAATTTCCAAATTAAATCCTCAGATAAGTATTAACATATAAATAATCATATAATAGAATTGTATAGGTAAAAATCCTTTGTATATAAAAGTCACACCTCTCTTTGTACTCCATAATTTAGGTATATGTGATAAGAAGACCATAAACGTCACAAGAGACACTCTCTACTACCCACTACTAATGTTAAGTCATGGTCCATGTCTCACATCACATAGTAGAGGTTATGGAATATAGAGTTTTAGATGTATGTTATAGAGTAAAACAAGCCTTACATTTCAACTGGAATCCCCATTTAACAGTAAAAATTTTATTTAAGAGTAATAAGTTCATTTAAATTAATTGTGAATTGTATGTAAATTTATATATCATGCTCTAATTAGATGAGTCATCATTCCCAATTTATAAAGGCATATAAATTATAAGTTGTAATAGGCACATCATTTAACTGTGACCTAAACTTAATATACAATATCAAGATATAATAAGTCACATAAAATTATTTGATTAGATGAATCAATATTCCCAATCTATAGAATTACATGATTTAAAAATTTAAATTTGTATTCATGTAATTCAAAATAATCTAATGTATCATCCATTGTAACCAGTATTCCATGGATTAAATGTGAAGTGATTGGTTAATTCAGATTACAACATCAAAATATATGGGAAAACACCATTTAGGTTGTTGTGGGAACATTAATTAACCAATTATTCTACCCCTACAAAAAAGGTTAGCACATTTACAAGTATAACAGTCAAGGAACCAATTATATGTAGTAGGAAATGTATTCATTAATATAAATATGGTATGAAATATACCTGACATGTGATCCTCAAGTGCCTATAGTTATTCATGATCAATATTCCCTTTCCATACAGGGTTGAGGGAAAAAATAAGTACATAATAATGGTAATCATGTGCATTACCCAATGGTGAAATCAATACAATTATAATGGATGATAACTAGAATAGTGATTTACTATCCCATGTAATTTATCTTTTCCCTATACGTGGGTTATCTACTCCCAAGAAATGACTCATTACCAAATTTTGACACATTCCCGATCTCCTGACTAATTAACTAAATAGTAAGAAAAATGAAAAAAGGGGATATGATGCCATTTGTAACTTCCCAAACCCATTTCAATCATATGAATCCAAAACCTATTTTCCAAATGGCCTCAAGATATCCTTCTAATATTATAGTGGTTTCTGACTAGTAGGGAGGGTCAATGATGGTATAACAAGGGGACTATACCCTCATGATCAAAGTGTGAAAAAATAGTATACAATAATAGTAAGTCTCAGAAATTGTATAATCAATGAATTTATAAAAAAATATCCATACATATTAAACATGAATAAAATTAAATTAATATCATATTAAAAATTATCTCATGTCTGTGTGCTATACAAAAAATGGGAATACATTGAGCAATAAAAGGAATATAAAATATACTATACAAAATGAATAAAATCCAAAAACTATCTCCAATAGCATCATTGGAATAATCGAGCTCCTCTTTTCCCATAATATCTCCAAGTATAGAGTATCATGGATCCAAATATAGATGGTTCCATTTGTCCCTATCTACATACATAATATCTGTTCAGGTACCAATCGATAACTTGAACATGGTGTGATATATACTTAGTGGTCCATCACCAATGTTGTCAAGTAATAGTCCAACTAGTGCTTATAAAATGATAGTGTGATGATATAATAGTGAAATTAGAAAATAAATGTAAATGATTTGGCCCTTATTCCTAATGGACACTATGATGACACTACTTGCTTCATCCTAAGACCGAATATCTATAAAAATTTGACTATATATATATTTATATAAATATGTATGTATATATACAACCTTTATATCTGGTGAAATATATATCCACATATATATATATATATAATTATACTTTCCAGGAACAAAGGCATAACTCAAGCATCCATGGTTAGTCATAAGATTCTCACATAGTGTCAAAGGACTCCATTCCTGGGTATCATGAATCATATGGGTCACCATGACCAAGTATCAAAAGTAGATTGGATGTCATGACTATGTATCACATGCATATGTGATGCCTTTACTAAGTATCAGAAGTATATGGGATCCCCTGCCCAAGTATCACATATATATGAGACACAATTCCCTAGTATCACATGGATATGAGACACCATTCCCATGTATCATTGGTATATGGTATTACTTCCCCAAGCATCACAAGTATATGGGGTTCTATTCCTAATTATCATAGGTATATGGGATTCCATGATCGAGTATCATAGGTATATGGGACTATATGCATGAGTATTGCTATTAATATTAAATTCTGGTCATGACTTAATACAAGCCAATGATTATTTACGATTCATTAAATTTCTATTAAATGAATGGAAGAACCATTATTCATATGAAGGAAAAGTAATGTTGTCATAACAATAACATTCCATTTAACTTTAAAAATCCGTTCAATTGGGTGGAAACCAATTCCACATAAAATTTGATTTGGCCATGTTAACATTTAATATGTTAAGGGTATTTAATGAGAACACCCAAAGCGGGGGGTGTTGTCAAGGTGGATGACCTATGACAATAAATAAGGTTTTATGAGAAAAAAATTACATGACTAACAATTTAGTTTAAATAAATTTATAGTTATAAAGAAACACTCAGAATTTCTAGTTCATGACAAGATGACGAATGCTATAAAACAATTAAGATTTATGAAATAGTACTTTTCCACCTACCATATATTGGTATGACTCTCTTCATCCTTTTTCATCCTTTAGTTTGATATAAAATATGAGAAATTGATGAAACAGACAAATATCCTTAAAAAGGAAATATAATCTTTCACTGAAATAACATTCATAAGGGACAGATAAATGAGGAATAAAAGGAAGAGGTTCAAAGAACTTACCACTAGCTATCCAACATAATCGATGAAGTAATAATCAGAGTCTTAATGAAGGTAGAAGATCAAATCCTAGGAGGAGAGGAATGGGTGATCCTAGGAATTCAGTCTACTATGAAAAAGGGAAAGGAGGAGGGGTTTAGTTTAAAAGGATGTAGGGGAAAAATGAAATTTTACCCATCATTTAAAGGGGTGAAAAGTTTGGCAGTATGTTTTTCCAAACCGTGCACCTAACATTGCACCTACACTATTTATGCAGAACTAAGAATATAACTAGGTGCATGGTATGAAAAAACCATGTGACACCCTTCAGTTCATTTTAGTATGATGCATGGCTGTGCTGCCTAAGTGGAATTTTTTAAACATTTCAGGTTCCCCTCATTAGTTCACTGTAGGACCTTGCATGGTTGGGTCACATGGTTAACACTAATTATGAACAAACATGATGCTTATTCTAACTTTTATAAATCTAGAGTCTTCACTCTAAATTAGACCCAAATACTCATGAACTAATCCTTGGCCTCTTTAGAACAATTCAATTATGAAAAATGAGGTTTTAATAAAATTTTAATGTATCCATACATCTTGGAAAAGATGGGATGTTGTAGTGTGGCCTAGAGAAACCTATATTTTGTGATTGATCACATAAGGTCTGTGTATGTAACCTTGAATTGTTCTTGTGTTTTTTTCTATATTTTTTTTATGATGATACATTTTTACTTTATGTGATGTTTGATATGTAATTTTCATCTTGTATCATATGTGATGTACTTATGTCTTTCACTACTGAGCATGCAGGTTGCCCTTTTTAAACTATCCTCAAAGAGGGATGAAAAATATATTGGTCGGTATGCACTTGTGATATACCAGTAGGTGGGATGTGTCACTTGATTTTGGAAAATACTATAATAGGGATGTGTTAGATATTGGTCAGTATATATTTGGGATATCCTATCATGAGGGATATGAAACATACTTTTAGGCTATCCTCAAAGGGGAATATGATGGGAAAAGACCAATATTTCATTAGGAACGATGTTGAAGAAGGTAAGTATAATATCTATGTACCTTGAATATTTTTATACTTATGTTATATATTGTTTTTATACATTTAACTTATTTAAAATCATGATATTCCCTTGTATATTTTATGCACTAATGTTAAGGGCCATTGGTTGTATCGTATTGAGTCATGTACTCAAACTCTACTTGAGAATTTTAGTGTTATTTTGTATTTCATGACTAGGGATCTAGTGAAGGTAAATGGCCCTGTGGTGGATGTCTGAGTAGACAGAGTAGAAGGATGTAAATGTTGATAGATGTAGTTTGATCTAGATTTTTGGTACATCATTTATTTATTGAGTTTACCTATACCTTGAATCCTTGTTTACTTTTTATATATATCTAGAATTCTATTTTTTTACTTCATGGTATTTTTTTATTATGTATATTTCTAATATAATGGTTAATTTATTTAATCTTTAATTTTTTATTTATTTATTATCACTTCTTTTATTTATCCCATGACATGATAATGAGGATATTTTCTCCCCACACATAGAATTAAAACTTCACTTATTTTTGGAAGTGTCTTGCATACATGGAGGTGTACATGAGATTATATTTCACTCTAGATTGGACATAGTGGTTCAGGTTTGGGTGTTACACAATTATATCACAAGTATCAGGTTCATTAACTTCTTTCTTCTCCTTGAATTGGGTAAGGACATGGTATATATAAGATAAGAAAGCTGGGATATGAGTAAGGGAATAATGTTAGTGCTTGATCAACACTATATAGAGGGCCTTTGAGTTTCCATAAAGTTGGGAAATTATGTTTTTGATATTTGATGTTACCATCGATTAAATTCACCTTGGGAAATACAAATTTTATTTATATTTTGTTTTGTAGGATTTTTTACATTAGTGCATCATGTTAAACATGTAGGTTCACATTCCATATATCATTTTTTCTTTAATTAGATAGAGCCAAAAAAATTAGATGAATGTTGAAATTGTGATATATTGTTGGGTACATTATTATTTTCATTCTATATCTTAGATTATTGTATTTTACATATGAGTTTTGATTTTTGGATGTTACTAATGTGTAGGTACCAGAGGATTGACATGGATTTTGGGTGGTTCTTAAGGGATTATTCCTTGTTCTTGTGGGTAGAATTTTATTTTGAAACTTTTTGTGAACCCTTGTGCGTGCCTGTGTAGTTTATTGTTTCCTTATTAAAAATGTTGGGTTTTCTCACTGTTATCATCCTATGAGGTTTGTTGATAATTTTTTGGAAATATTTCCTCACATATATCATGTGCAACTAGTTGTACCCCCTATCATTAAAGAGGAAGAAAATGATCATTCTCCCATTGTTTCTCCTATGGTTCAATCTATAATGTCTAATATAGACTCTTTCAACTGGTGCCTGTTATGGGCATAGGATCCCACATGGAGAGGCCAATAATGAGAAATTATGTTCATGAATTCTCACTCCAGTATGCCCCTTCCATCTAAGGAACTGGAGTCCCTCAGGACATATATGATTGGATATGGTTCATTGTGAATATCTTCAACCTAGAAGAGACCCCTTATGGTCTGAAAGTGAATCTTGTGACCTTTATACTTCAAGGGACAACTAGATGATGGTGGGATGTCTTAATGATGGTTGATATATGGGAAGGTATTGCTTAGGAGACCTTATAGTATCTCTTTTTCCATGAGTTATTTCCTAATGCACTAAATCTAGATTGTTCCCAAGAGTTCATGGCATTCGAGTAGGGGATGATAAAAATATTTTCCTATTCAGTATGATTTATAGATATAATTTGTTTTACTTATTTTTTCGATTGGAGTGAGTCAAAGAAGCCTAAAACGCATGATATTAGTCTATGAATAGAGATAAAATGATTGGTCTATAACATCAACATGATGACCTATAATACAATTATTCGCAAAGAACCAGTGATAGAGAAGGGTGTCAAGGAAGATCGAGCTATTGGTATTCTTCTTGCTATTAGTGGACCGACATTTTCCTAAACCAACACAGTCCAAGTTGATTATTATAATAATATGAGGATAAATTTAGAGGATTTATTCCAAGGTAGTCATCAACAGTCAGATAAAATCCATTTTTTTCAACTCCTTATATACAACGTGTCTTTTCTAGGTGGTATAACTATGGGAAAAATAAACAATTTATCAATTATTATATATATTCTCTCAAGAAATTTCACTGGTTTGGAAATTAAAGGTATCTAAAGTTGTTATGTGATAATTATTTAAGGATAAGATTAGCTATGTCAGAAACAAGGCCTCATCAGTAGGTGCATACCCCACAGGGGTTGGTAAACCAGGTGACTCATGAGCCTCTAGGTCCTCATGGAGTGGTAGATGGAAGGTATTATGTGGTTATTTAGGCTCCAATAGATATTGAATAGGGTCCATCCATTGTCTATGTTATGGTACAAATTTATTATTCTATATCATCCATTTATTTTTAAAGTACTATATTTTCCGTTCATATCTACTCAGGTTGTTGCTGGTTTGGATCTACCAAATAACTTATTTTTCTGAATTTCTGTATGATATTAAATCTTAGTATCATGATTTATTCAATAAATTCCACTATAGATACTTCTTGATAAATAGAATTCATTATAGGGGGATAATTATAACATCCTATGTTCTATAAACCCTTTTTTGTTTAAATTCATATGTCTTTTGATCAAAATTTAAAAAATATCAACTAAATTTATACCCTTATGTAGGAAATGAGGTATATTAATGATAAATACCTCAAAAATTTATGAAGGATAATTTAATTAAGGTATATTCTTATTTTAGAGACATTAATAAATGTAAGGGGTGATTCTATTGTCTTTATAAGGGAAAAACACTATTTATTTGAGTTGTGTATGTGTATCCTTGCATTTTAAATGGCTATGCAAGGGTACATAAGGTAATTCATAAAGGTAAATTCTAATTCCTAATGGGTTTTTAAGTGTAAGGGTTGAATTTCATAATGGTAATAAGGAGTTATTATATTTTTTTATGGGTAAACAACCACTATGTAAGGGTAGGGATGGGTCAAGTAAGGGTAAGCCACTGATCCCAATCGCTATGTAAAGTTACCTCAATAGCTGTGCATGGGTGACCTATGAGTTCCAAATATCATGTAGGGTAACATGAAATTCATGTAAGGGTAATTCCATCTCATGTAAAGTGAAATCATTTGCTATATAAGGGTACTGAAAAATTTCCATTATCTATGTAAGGGTAAACTATGAGTTCTAAAGCTCATGTAAGTGTAACTTGAACCTCATGTAAGGGTAATCCTTACTCAGGTAAAGGTGAATCCATACCTACATAAGTATATAATAACATTTTCAATACTCATGTAAGGGTAACACGAGTCTTACATAATGGTAAGTGTGTTTTTTCCAAAAAATATGTAAGGGTAGTATGTTTGGTAAGGGTAAAACTTTTTCACCCTTACCTAACAAGTATATATCATGTATGGGTAAACCAATGGTTTATCATGATGTATAAATTTAGTTGTAAAGTTTTAAAGGATTTTTAAGTGTATATATTTCATTGTGACTTGGGGTAAAACATTGTTACCCTTATGAAGAACCATTTTCTGCATAAGGGTTGTATTTTCCCTAGTTTTTTGTTTTCTTCATCCCTGTTCAAACCTATAATATTTTCTACTATTTTAAAATTCATAAAACATGGGAATTGAATATTTTTACTCATTTAAATGTTGAAATCCCTTAATAAAGTATTTTAAACACCCTCAATTCAATTTTTGGGTAAAATACAAGTTAAATGGTTAATTTAATTTTTGGGGATTAATGATGTGAACTTGTACATGGTTTTCCTTCTAAAATTTTCTAAAACAGTATGCCTTCATTTTTGGTTATTATCTTGAATCCAAGATATCTAGGAATTACCTTGTTATAAATTTTTGAATATTACATTAATTAACTTGAGTTCTTATTCTAGGTTCTTGGCATTACAATACCCTCATCCTATCTCATATATTTTTGTTGTCATGTTTTGAAGGGATAATTTCCATGTATTATTTTCCCTTTTCAATTTAAAAATAATCTTTCCAAGGAATTGAGTAATTATTTCTTAAATGATAATAATATTAAAATTACCAATGAATGAAAAAGAATAATTATCATGATTTACTAAAATTATTATAGATATATATATTATTTTCACATGTGAAATTATAATTATTTATAAAGAAAGAAACTTTTAAGAACATGTTATGGATTAAATGGATAATTTGAAAATTATTCAGGGGATAAAAGTATTGTCTCATGTTGTGATTTTTTTTCATCTAAAAAAATATATGGAATCATTTTTAAGAATCCTTATAGAGTGGTTTGAGGAAATGAACATGTGGATGTGATTTGAATGATATTTTCTTGAAAAAAAAATAATGTTCATAATGAAAAATATTAATTTAGGATGTTATTAACATTCATGCATGTCTTATATTGGTTGTTACATTTTTTGTTGGTGTGAATGTATAGCCCTAAGAAACCTATGTCTGATGATTGATCATATTAGGGGTGTGTGTTTATATCTTTTATATGTGATTATATTTCTTGTATATTGATTGTTTTGATATTGATATTTTTTTACTTGACATGATATTTTTTAGTCATTTTCATCTTGTATATTATATGTGTTGTTCTTTTATCTTCTAAAATTGAGCGCGTAGGTTGAGAGTACTTGGAATATACTATGGGATGGGTGTGTTAGAAATTTATTGTCATGTAATTAGGCTATCCCAGCTGGAAGGATGTTACACATAATTTTTTGTTATCCCCTAAAATGGATGCGTAATATATTGGTCCACATGTTATAGGGTTATCCCAACCAGTGGGATATGTCACATGATTTTGGGATATCCTCTAAAGGGAATGCTTCAGGTAGATATCAAATGTTTCTTATATCTTGGTGTTGAAGAAGGTAAGGTTGGTGTTTGAGGGTCCAACATATGTTCTGTGTTTTTTTGATATATTTAGGTTATATCTATAAATTGTTTATGCTTATAGAATACACTTGTATATCTTATTCACTGATGTTATGGGTCGTTAGTGGTGTCATATTGAGTCTTGTACTCACACACTACTCATTAATTTCAACAAAATTATAGATTTGAAGATAAGAGATATGACAAAGGGAATGGGACCTATGTTTGATGGTTGAACAACTAGAGTAGAAGGATAATGACACTTCTAGTAGAGTTCAAGTAAGATATCTTATGTTGCATTTATTTATTTGTTTTACCTTTACCTTAGATCTTGGTTTAGTTTTTCTTTATATATCTGGCATACCATATTAATAATACATGGTATGGTTTTATTATTTATTTAGATACTATGATAGTAATTTCTTTATTAAAAAATTGTTGGTTTATTTGTTACCACTTCTTATATTAATACTATTACATGATACTAAAGGTATAGTAAACCATGAACAGACTTAGACCCTCAATACTAGTCAGTAACCTCTTGCATACAAGGAGGAATGACTGAGGTTATATGGAGCACCTATTCAGTTCTAGTGTTTTATCTCATCGTGTTATAATATATTATTAGAAATAGAAGTCTTATTAAGAAATAAAGATTAAGTAAATATTAACGAGTTTTTAATTTCATAGTTACCTTTTAAATTAAATATAAATCTTATATCACTAGAAACATTTATTTAAGTGATTTTAATAAAATATGTCCTTTCTAAATTATGTATTATTTTATTATAAAAAACCTATTTTATCCTTATTAGGTCTACTCATAACCATTTTCTTATCAAAATTTTCATTACATTGAACAAAAGTAGATAAGGTTTCTTTCAAACTAGGAATCTATTTCCTATTATTTTCATTATATTTTTGAGTAGATTCCATGTCATCATGAACTTTATAATTTGAACATGAAGCTATATATCTATGTTTTTTATTTTCATGTTCGAAATTCTTCCATTATTTATCAATTTTAGTCCTATAATTCATTTTTTTAATTTACTTCCTTAAAAATCATTATTCTCTTAAAAAAATTAATCCCATAATTTTCAATTTTATGTTGCATAAATTATACTTTTAAATTCATATGTTCTGAATCAAATCATATTTTTTCATTAGATGTGGTGATTTTAAGAATTTAATTTTCTTGAGTAAACTTAATTTTTTTACAATATTGATATTTTCCTTTTTTACCACTCTATAATTCATCAATTGAAAAAATATCCTTGAATTTTTTTCATTTTTTTTAGTTAACTATTTAATATTAGTTTCTAAATGATTTTCATGACATGAACTAGAATCAGAAACAATACTAACTTCATTCATATTTTTTTTCCATTAGTCAAAGGCTAGTTTATTTTCTCTCACTTTCTTATTCATCAATGATCACATCTTATAACCCAATACAGCTTCATCTAGAAAAACATAATATATTAACTTTATTATTATATTTTTTCCTTTCTATTTTTGCTTAAATTTTGGAAAATATGACTTGATATTGTCATGTCCCAGCCCAATTGACCAATAAACTGATGGCTATATTGATCTTCACATAGCTTAAACCACACCTCCCCATACTCTAGAGGATATTGACAATCATTGAGTATCTAATGGCAGTACGATGGGGATAATATACTCTTAAGTTTAGAGTCACACATTTTTCTAACATAAGCAGACAAAATTGGAAGCATCATAAATAAAATCCAACACAGTGGAATAATACATATAATAAGTCAATATAAGTGGTGGGTAATGAAAAATATTCAATCATGCATGCATGTCCATTTGGTTCTATAAAATAATATAGGAATCATACATAATAGTATAACTAAGTATAAAAATGAACAAAATACCCCAAGGGATAACTCCATGAGAATACTGAGTACTATATCAGTCTTGTGTGCCTAAAATCCCATGTATAATGCCCAACATAAGAAATCATCCAAGGACCTGTGAACATGATATTTTTTCGGGTACCCCAGTGAAATGGAGGCCCCAAAAGGGTGTGAGATATACTCATTTGTTCACCACCAATAGAATTTAAATAATAATATATTATGTTTATATATGTGATGATCATGTACATAAAAATAATATGTACAATAAGATAATAAATAAGTACATTAGTTTGGGTTCCCCATGCGACACCTGACCAACATTACCCACTTCAGCCTAAGATGGAATGTCGTTTCCTATGATAAAACTGTACAGATAGGATATAATGTTCTAATGGATCATCATAAATATATATCATGGAAGGACCGAACCTAATAATTTTATTTTTCATGGAATAATCATCATTTAAATTATTTAATTATCATTTTGCATTTATTTAAAAGAATCACCTCTTATATTAAATTAAAAAAATCATGAGACTATCCAAGGAGATCCTTATAATGGAACCAAAGTATCCTACTATGAGAATAATAATTCTTCAGTTTTATAGTATTACATCCATGGTGATTCATAAATTAAATCTAAAGTATCACTCTCAACATAAAGTAAAACATGTACCCTTTTAGTCTGTCCTGAGTATCTTAAAAAGAGGCCCAAGGATCTCTTGTTGTATAGTGTAACCATATTTCCACCGATACCATCCATGGGTGATCCCCCCAAGAATCAATATCTCTCATATTAAGGTAATTAAAACACATGGTAAGACAATCCAAGATATAACATGTTCCACTCTCGACATATAAATACTCATCAACCCATGAGCCCGTCCTTGGCGTCCTGTAAAAAAGAAACCAAGTATCACTCAAAGTATAACCAAATTCTTTAATAATTTTAACAATTAACTTAAATAAATAATTTGGGCCAAATCCATTAACCATTCTAATTGTGAATGGTTCTCAAGGTAATGTACTAATCATTCCTTAACCCATTACAAGGGCACTAAATAGGACCATGCCCAATTACCATTTCAATTTAATGAATAATAAGGACTATTTGCATATTTTAACTCCACTATAAATAAATATAGTCTATCGACCTAATATTGAAATACATTTTATTAAACACCAAAAAGTTAGTGGATAACACACTACCTAAGAATTATATAAAACACTAAAAATTTCATTTTAGTTTAGAAGACAATACACATCATCGAGGGGTTTTATTAGAAAACATGACATTTTTGTTGGAAAATGAATTTAACTTGAATTAAGAATCACAAACTAATTTTTTTTTTAAAAACCTCAAGGGTGGTCCAATAAAAGGGGTTATAGTTTAGATAAAACAAAAAACACCCCAAGAGGGTGATTCAATTCCATTTGGAGGCATTGCGATCAAGGTATAAGGGTAACAAATTCCAAAGGAATGGTTCAATTTGAGGTGTAAAACCTCCAATGTTTTGAATCATAGTGAAAATACAACTAATTTAGGGAATTAGGTTCTATATATTTATTTAAACAATTTTATGGTGATAGAGGGATATTGTTACATGTTTCACAACAAAATATTTAATAAAAAATCTATACATTATGGTAAATGCTATTGACCACCTACCATATTCTTAGGATGACTCAAACATCAAATATAGAGGTTTGATTTATTATATTTTTTAATAAATATAATAAAAGGATGAACACCCTAAAAATAGGGATAACTAGGTCACACCTAAATAGAATAGATGATGAGAACAAAAAAAGAAAAAGGAGATAGAGTAATGAAGCTCTTACCGATATGCATCCAACGATACTAACAAAAATAGATTCTAAAAATAGATGAGGGAGATTTCTCTATGCCTAAGAGAGGACATGTGAGGTCAAGTGGGAGAGGATACACACTACACATAGATTAGAAAGAAAATAGGAGGAGAAGGTTTAAAAAAATAGGCTAAAAATGGTAATTTCACACCCTTTAATGAGGCACATGGTTTGGCCGCACGGTTGGCTAACCCATGCTAACCATTCAAGAGCCTCTGCCTAAGATGGGGGAGTATCCTAGTTCATGTGAATGTTTTGAGAAATTTCATGCAAATCATGTGTTTCCCTCTTTCATGGTACCTAAATAATGCTGTATGGTCATACGTCCTAGCTTTTATAGTTTGAAAATACTGTGTGACACCCTTATCCCTATTGAATAGGCCACACAGTTTTCTCTTGTAGTCCACATGAGTTCAAAAAAACCATGTTCCCATAATAATTCTTCCCAAGTTAGAGTTTTTAGAGTCAGACACTCCCGATACATGACAGGATACCCAAGTCATCCCTTGGGCCTTTATTTATGTTTAAAAAGCACATTAAAGTCTTCTAGCACTCAAAATTTCATTCCCAAGCATATTTTCTAAAATATCACATCCACCAAATTCCAAAATTAAAATTTATTTGGAATTTAATACAGTCCAAAAAATGGAATGTTACAATCTCCCCACCTTAATACTCTTCATCCTCAAGAATCCTTAGGGAATCTACAAAAACAATACCCGACCAACTCGGGTCAAGAAGGTCCATTCAAATGGCCATGTTTCATTTGAAAACGACCAATACACCTATCTCTTTTTCACATAATAAATAAATCGTTGAAACATTAGGAAATGTTCGTTCTCCGAACCAGAAATAAGGACGGAGCATACCTGTGGCTATATTTCTTGAAACATGATCAAATTTTCATCTATTTAATTACCCTTCCTATGGAATTTCCCCACAATTTGATCTATCATTGAAGGTACAATTTAGAATCATGGTATCCACACTATCATAATTTTCAATTATGAATTACCAAATTTTTTTAATAATTCTCTTGGAATAAATCTTAACCTGAACAAATGGTCAAATTTGAATTGACCTCAAAAGTCTGGTTGAGCCTAAGTTTCATTAAAAAAACCTCAGCTGACACATTCTACACTTTCCACACTCAACAAATTTCCATTAATAAGATTCTTACCAACCATGTACAATAAAATATATGGATATTAATTAGAAGAACATATTATTTACTATCCTCATAATAGTATTTTTATATTTCCAGTGCTTTTAAAAATCTAGACATGATGACTTTAGATGAAGAAACTTCAAAATTTTATCAGAGAACATTCACCAATCCAACATAGTTGGATCAACACCGTGAGAACATTTATTATGAGAAAAACAGATGTCTGAAGTAACCACATATTTTTCAATTTTATTCCAATTATTTGATCCATGATAGTTCATACCTAAGTATTTACAAGTGAGAGGTTGGTACAAAGCTGGACATCCACTCATCAAGAACACTAATTGATCCCAAAGAATCATTCACCCAATAATCATGTTAAGGAAAAATAACCAGTGTCCATGAGCCCAAAAATGGGCTTCATAATTGGGAACACATGTATCAATTAAGAGTAACCATTCCTCTAATAACAACCATTATTCCGAAACTCACTATGATAATGTTTACTACCCATGCTAAAAAATGTTCAAATTTATCACAAAATATAATCGATGGTCACCCAGTATGCCTGGAATATGTCAACATAGTAAATATGATCATCTAAATGGATGAGTGAACTAAGAGGATATTATAAATTACCAAAAAGACTCAATACACTCCCTTCATAAAAGAAATAAAGTTCTCAGTATGATTTCACACCAACCATACCCAACCACTAAGGGGAGAAATAGTCTAACCAATAATGGCCAACTTTTCAAGAAAAATATTAGATTCACCTTTAGATACATCACTAACCAAACCATGATTCCATCACAACCTGATTCATCTCAAAATTATTGAAGAATAACAACCATATTCCATCCTTGACTAATGAAATTTAAAAGGTTATATACAGATAACCATGACATTGTCGGGATATCTCACAATCACTAACCTATTTCAAGAGGTCACCACCCATAGGGGAATTTTAAGAAAGGTTGAATATTTGAAAAAGGTTCTTCATGGGTGTGTTCCTTATACATGTAAGTATAGGTATTACCTATATTGAAATGATACTCCCCACCTTTGGACTGTCCTTATCATCTATTTTACTGACAAAGGAAGCTCATTCCACAGTACATGCTCCATTGACCACTAATTGTTGGTCATAGTGGTAGGAAACATGTTTTTATTATGAATAAATGAAAAGGAGAGATAGATTAGCCACTCATAAGCCTGATAAGAAAGATTTAATTTATATATACACATGAAACTCTCTTGAGTTCTGTCCATGCATTTTGTAACATTAGGTGTAAAATCCAAAAAAAACTTATCAGCATGTCAAGAACCTATTCTTCTTGAAAATAATTCCAAAAAATGAGACGAGTTGATTATTTTAATTCCCAAGACACTCTACTCTGGATATAACCCTTGAATCACGTGCAAGGGATAATGATTATAATGATTACCATTGAACCCATATGGGTCGTTATACTATCTTGGAAACTTTATGAGTACCTTTTGTATCAACAAATAATCCCCCAAGATTTCATAAGAAAAACAACACATCCTTGATACCATCCCTAGGATCACAAGAACTATGAATACCTAATATAAAATGGTCTATAAATGAAAAATATAATAGGCATACTATCCTATAAGACATTGAAAGAAGCATAATGAAAAACCTAGTTGTCCATCAATGAAGAGAAAGGAGAGAATGGTCACACAACTCACTAAGTGGTTGACCATTCCCTAAGCATGCCTAAACCAATGAACTAGAGAATTACTCAATTATCACAACTATAAAAAGGGTCAAAATACTAAGTGATATCCCATTAATACAAGGGTTTCCATTTTTTAAAAGCTAAGAGTCCTACCACGGACAAACAAAACTTGAAAAACACCTCACCCTAGAAACTGCAGACAAGCAACTAGAAAAGGATTCTATGATTATAGGGAAATAACTATAGAAAATTGGACCCTTAACAATTCATAAAGTTTATATACTACCATGAGATCATTCATGAAAATGTCACTAGGCTTAATGACCTATACTTTTAGTTTAATCTAAATAATAAAATGACTATAGTAACACTCATGTTTTTGTTTCATGGTTACTAGTGATGAAAGATTTAAATGACCCTTACTTGAGGGTAAAATCTAAAAACACCACTTAAGGTTTCATTTTTACTCATTACCTATATTCACATTTAATTATGTCTACATTTTTAAGTCTTAATTTAATATCAAGTACAAGTTAGTAAAATCATGTACACTAAGCACTTTATTTAGAGGAAAAAACAATATAATAAAGGCATGTTATGTAAAAATTCCTTTTAAAAATTTACCATGTTATTGAAATCTTGTCATATTCTGGTCATTTTATCACATAAGTCCAATTTTAAACATCATTAATTTTTTTATAAGGTCTCTCAATTGGATTAGTTAATGAAAATATCAATTTAAATCAATGAAGGAAGACACCATTTTGGTTTCTATTAACATTTTAATTAACTAATTCATTATAAAAATACAACTTAAATGAAAATAAAGATATCTTATTAATTAAAGAAATATTAGTCAGATAAGATTCTTCCATATTCTTATATTTTAACCATATAGATATATTTAGACACTTTAAATGACAATAACCATATATAATAAACAAACTCCCATGGTGTTATGTACCAAGGCAAAACACAACAAAGTAAACCTATAAAAGTCCCAATAAAGACATCATGGGTTTATTAAAATGAAACCCAAACATTTTATTTAAAACATTACAATTTATAGAACACACTTAATGGGTTTGTTTCATAAAAAAAATGCCCTAACTATCCTACTTGGGCCCAGTTATACATTTAGGAACTTAGTCATATGAGTCATTATGCCCAATAAATAGATTTACAATCCCTTATAAAGAACACCAATTTAATCTTATGAAAATAAAAATTTAACAACTTTTATATTTATTCATTAGTATCTCAATATAAAAGGATCATAAAGGATGGTTTAGTTATATGGGTTACCACATATCAAATTGTAAAGCGATGATACATTGTACATATTGTAGGAAGGCTCCCATTTTTCCACAACCAATTTATTTAGGAGAAAATAAAAATTTAACAGCATAAATAATTATGAAATCTTCATTATGTATATGTAGAAAATCTATAATGGTTCGATTTTATGGGTTACCATTTTCCAATTTATAATCACCCATACATATTTTAAATCACTAACTGGATCCCATTTAATCGCAGCCAATATGTTTCATCCAATGCAACCAATGGTTCATGGGTCAATTATTTCATGATTGTTTTTTCAAATAAAATGTCACACAACAAAATATTTTACTTTTTCCAATGAATAAATATCTATTGGTAAAACTGATTTTTTTTTCAGTAAATTTTTACCAACATATATGTCCTCTTCGCTAAACTATTAGTTAAAACTCTCTCATTAATTTTTTTTACAACATATAAAATAATTATCATAAAATAATAATAATACCAAAAAATAATATATATGCTGGTTACAATTTTTAGTAACAGGTTCTAATAACATGTTTTTCTGTTGGTAATAATATTACCAGTATATAATGTATATTTATAAATTAAATTTGAATAAAAATTATAAAATTTTATTTTATAAAAATTTCATAATTATTAATTTATCATATATTATATTTTCACACATGTTCAAAATTTGGAAAAACCAATTATATTAATAATGAAATTTAATAAAAAATGAATCAATAAACAATACAAAATCCATCCACCCAACAATATCTATAACACACCCCACCAACCCACAACAACTCCCCCTATTCCAGTGAGCCAACAATAGCCCATCCATGCCAGTGAGCCAGCAGTAACCCATCCATGACACACCAGGGACCAGTGAGCAACCTAGGACCAGAAAGCCAACAACAACCCATCCATGTCAGTGATCCAGTAACATCCCATCCATGACACACCTAGGACCAATGAGATAGCAATAATCCATTAATTCCCTAGTACCAGTGAGCCATCTCCAACCCATCCATTCCACCGAGGGGCCTACGAGCACCAGTAACCCATCCATGCCTTAGGACCAGTATGACAACTAAAACTCAAATTCTTGAATACTATATGCATGATCTATGGTTGTTCCAACATTAAAAAACCTAAAAAACATTAGTCTATGTTTGGCATAAGAATTAATTTTTAATAGAATTGGAAAAAAACAAACTATAAAGTCTTTTCAATAGTTTATTTGGTATACATGGAAAATGTATGATGGAATATGTTATTTGAGAGACATCAAAAACCCCTAAAAAGCAAACATTGCAATATTCATGTCCAAAATAGTGTGTATTCTTCCTAAAAGTCACTAAAATAAAAAATTATAGTATCTACATGTGGAATAGAACCCCTAATAATTATGGACTTGCCTCCACCCATTGTCACGTCACATAGAAATCCAAATTGCATCCACCAGAATATAAATAACATCAAAGAGAAAAAGACTATGATAACCCCCCAAGTATAAGATGCCAATATGTAGAGAGTCAAAAATCACTTTGAGAGAAAAAAAGAAAAGGAGTTTTATTTAATAACCAATTTCATCAGCTCTAAACAATTAATTGTATTAGTTTTCATAAAAATTGAAGTTACTTAAGAACCCATAAAGAAAAATAACATAAAAGAAGTGTTATCATGGAACTTTTCAATAGACAAGATGATTATCCACTGAATGAGGCTAATATTCATTGTTAATATATATAATATTCATGTTCTTTGTTATTAATCAATACCATTTTACTTCATTTCACACTTTGAACATTAATTCACATTATAATTGTAATTCCCTCTTAAAATGCAATATTACATGGTACATATTTGAACACCTACAAAAATAAAAAATGGTCTTGATTTTATTTTCATATTTTATTTTTATGTTTCTAATTACATTGGGACTAATTCATAATTTTTGACTATTGGAAGATTCACATTGGAAGACCACCAAAATGTTCTTTCATGGAAACACATTCTGGGAAAAATAAACTGGACAACATCCCAATAAAAAGAATATAGATGCCAGGATCCAAGATAAATGATTCTAGAAATTTATATGAAGATATAGGAAATCATGTGGACCATTTCATTAAATAGTTTCCAAAGATAATTAGGATTTTTGAATAGAGTTACAGGTGACCCAATTTGGAGATAAAATTTTGAGCCAGATTCTGGGTCCCAGAAAAACAACCGACCATTTTAAACATATCTTTTAAAACATAAATGATTTTGGGTTGAAACATAACATAAATTTATGGGAAATCTCTATAATCATTTTATTTTTCTATGAACCACTCTAATTCGGCCATCTATAAGCCTATTTATGTGCTTCTGTTTGGTGGATGGAAGTTGGCTGCCACCTCGGGTCAAGAATGGAAAAGTCTAAGTTCCACAAGCTTTGCACCACCATAATCCTACCACACTCATGTGGGATGATTTTAACTATTGGAGTCTCTACCCAAGGCTCCCAAAATTATTATTTATGTTAGTGGTGTTAAAGGATTTATTCATCTTTGATTGTTTCTTTCATTGTAGTGTTTTTCTGCCACTTTTCCTTTGTAATGTTCTTCTTTATTTGTAAGTTATTCGAATCACCTTAGTTTCTAATAAAAATTATTTATATTATATTATTATGTTTTTCATATTATCACATTGATACAATTTCTTTATGGTGTGAATTTATTCATACCAAACCTTGTGAAATTATTCACACAATGGTGGAGTGATTGTTTTCTTTTTATGGTTTTTTTACTTCTTCAATTTCTCCCTCATGAGTCTACTTACCGCTTCTATTGAAACCATAGAATAAATGGAGGGATAAAACACTTATGGTTTGATCCAATGGATTAGAAAGGGAATTTATTGGATGTTATTTATCACCCCATTAATTTATAATCACTTCTTTTAATCGATATTTTTATTTTATAATTTTAAAACTTCTTCATCCTTGTGGAATTTTAAGGCCACATACTTCAAGTGATAATACAAACCTTTACCTTGGAGTGCCATAAATTTGATCCTCCAAGTATATAGGTGATTAGTATTATGGTGTGTTGGTATAAAACTAGTAAGTGATGATGTCTTTTGATCTTCTTGAATAAACCCATCTCGAATATAAGAAATCAAAATTGTTAAAAAATAATTTCATCCAATCCATCCCTTGTAATATCTTAGGATCAACCATTCTCATAATTTTATTTCACTTAAGTCATATAGTGTTTTCTTAAACCTATAAAAATTCAACCCAAATTTGGCCACTTAATAGCCAAAATTAGTACATAGAATGTGTTTTTCTATAGGTTTCTTATTAGGATGCTGAGGAATCGACAACCCAAGCTACTCTATATTTGACTGCTTAACCCTAAAAACATGGATAAATTTGGGTGAGACCAAATTGTGGAACCATTTCTGGTGACCCAAGTAATTAATATAAATACCCATTATATTCTCCCCCATTTATTCTATTCTTATCAAAATTCTATTATTTTTTCCCTTTCTCATTTTGTTCTTTTGGCACATGTCTGCCTACACTCATGACCAATCAAACCGTCTAGTTATGGTGGATAGTATTGGGTTTGGGGAGTAAAGTACACCAAGGTAACTCTTTCAATTAGATCATAATCTTCCCAATAACCCAGAGTCAAAAATTGAGCCCATTTATGGAAGGTCTTCAAATAAACCAACTCATAAATCCATGTGAGAACCAAAATAGAAATCCAAATGAGGTAGCCCCAAACATGGGGAATGTAGTCAATAAAACCATGAATGACTACCTCACACCTATCTAGACCAATGCACCCTCATGCATTAGACATAATTACCTAGGATATTCCAACTACATCTTTAAACCCCATTTCCTAAACCACCTTCCCACATTCAATGGAATTGAGTCCAAGATGGACTACCTTCACATCAAGGAGTTCAATGACATTGTAGAAACCATGTGTCTCCCACATCAACTAAAATAAGCTAAGATGAGTCTATTTCATTTTTCTTTAAAGGATCGAGCTAAAACTTGTATAAAAAATTTGATACCATCATCCATCAACTCTTGGAATCGATTACCATGAGAATTATACAAAAAATACTTTCCCTACCACAAAAAAATTGCACATAAAAAGAGCATCAACACTTTTTTGAAAAAGAGGGAGAGTCATTCTATGAAACCTGGGAGAGTTTCAAAGATACCCTAAAAATGGTTCCACACCATGGTTTTTCTATTCTTGAACAAGTGAGAATCTTCTATGAAGGGTTGGGACTGAGGAACAAACAATTCCTTGACACACTCCGAATGTCCCGAAGGCCTTATTTTATTTTATTTTATTATATATAATCCCCACTTCAAGGGTTTAAGGGGAACCCATACATGACCCATAGGACCAAGGCACAATGCCTGACATGACCTGCAATACATGACCTGAAGGCCTAGAGGCATACCATGCCCATAACATGACCCGTAGGCCCATCCCACTAGAACTGCCCCTCCCCAGCTTCTGTATCATTGATCAACTATAGCTCCCCACCTACATTGCTGATCAGCTAGCATTACCTCGTACAAAGCTGCATAGTTCCTGGTCCTAATGGCGATTTCTATACCCTCTCATTCTTCAAATCCGGTTAGCTTTGCTTCTGGTGACTGCTACTAGTGATCTGATCCTCTTCTGGGGCCTGCTCTATGTGAACTGGGCTACTTCATGGTCTTCAATGGCCTGAAGGCCCTGTGGCTCAAAATACTTTAATGGACCAAAGGACCTTGAGACCCATAGGCCCAAACCGGTGGCCTGAAAGCCCAAATCGGGTGAATAGTTCTGGATGTTATAGTACCTGCTATAGTGACTGCTACAGTTCCTGTTACAGTACTGCTATAGCTACTGGAATGCATACACTTAGAGAAGAGGAAATCCTTAGAGCAAAACTTGAAGCACAGACTAGGAAGGTTGAAGAGATAAACCTTAGGAAAATCTATGAAATCCAAACTATAAACCCCATTTGCACAATTTGTGACAAACAAGACCAAAAAACAGTCAACTTACCAACCATTCCATCCATTAAAGATATTATTCTAGGAGTAAAACATGCTAAATTCAAGGCCCTAAACTTTCAAAATCCCTCATACCAAAACACAATCAACCCAAAGTATAATGACCACCTAGGCTTCCGCTAGAAAGATAACAAACAACCTAGCCAACCACAACGACCAAACCCCTACCATAAAAAAATTTCCAAAACCATAACCAATTACAACCACAACAAGCACAATACCAACATCCTCATATCCAATACTATCAGACCCGTGAAACAACCAATCTAACAACCAAAGTATCATCTTGGGATAAACCAACCAGCACAAGACCCTACTCAATATGTCCCTCTTCCAATCCTTGAGCAGTTGTGTAAACAAATGGAGAAAATGAACTCAGAAGTCTCATTTAAACATGAAATACAAACCATTAAAACCGGGAATGCACCCATGACTACTTAGGAAGTATGATCCTCAACTTTAAGGGGAGAATCTAGTTACAAAAAAACCTCTCATGAACAACTCAAAGCAGTGGCCATTTTAAGAAGTAGGAAATCCATTGAAAAACCTGAACAAACCATTTTAGAACCATTAAAAGCTTGAAAAATGCATGAAAATGATGAAGATGACCAATAGATTCTAAAAAAACCAATGATAATGTGAAGAAACTAAAACCACACCAAATAATCAAAAAACCTACTCCATTCCCTCAATGTGTGAGAGGAAAATCTAAACTAGAACTGAATGAAACTTTGAGGGAAATCTTCTCTCAGGTTAAGTTGAACATTCTGATTATAGATTAAATCCAAACCATTCCTACCTACTCAAAGTAACTTAAGGACTTGTGCACTTTTAAAAGGAAATTTTCACATAAAAACCAAGTCCTTTTGGTTGCTAATGTGAGTACCACCATTCAAGGGACCATTCCTCCAAAGTTGAAAGATCCAGGATGTCTGTACCTCAATGATGAGTTAGGAGAGAAAAAAGTTGACAAAGACATTTGTGATCTAGGAGGTAGGGTGAATCTCATTCCTTATGCCATGTATTTTCAATTAGATATCTAAGAACTCCAACCCACATCTGTCACTCTTCAACTTTTTGATCATAGTGTTCGATTTCCTAAGGTGATCTTAAAGGATGTTTTGGTGAATGTTCAAAATTTCATTTACCCAGCTGACTTCATTATCCTAGAAAATCACCCAAGCTTAGGTACTTGGGAGAAAACCCCCATCATATTGGTCAACCCTTCATAGAAATAATCAACTCAGTCATTCGAGTATGAAATGGGAACATGAAAATAACCTTCGGGAACATGAGTCCAGATTTGAGCATCTACAATGAAAACTTTAAAATCGGGGATGATGAAGAGATACATGAGGTTAATTAGATTGGTAGTGTTGATAGTGAACTCAAGGAACATCAAGGTATTATTGAAGGATGTTTAAGTCCATAAGATATTGATTTTCATTATTCTCGTGAGGGAAATTTGTCTCCTTGGATTGAATATCTTTCAGATAGCTCTATTTATGATTTTATAGAATAAACAATCATTGATACCATGGGTGAAATCAATAACATTGTGTCCATACCAATTCATGACACTGCTCTGGATAATTTACTGGATGAGAATTCTATTCACAAGGAACCAATTCTGTCAAGAAATCTGAAAAAAGGAACTGAGTTTAATACAAAGTCTAATCCTTTCTGGGAAAGTGATAACCAATCTGATCTCGAATTTAAGGTGTTACCTTCATCACTCAAGTATGAATTATTAGGGTAAAATCGAGCATTTACTGTTTTCATTTATTCCTATCTTGAATCCAATAAATAGATGATGCTTATAGATGTCCTAATAAAGAATTAGAAAGAAATTTGATGGACCCTTTCTAATATTCATGCTATTAGCCCACTCATTAAAACTCATATGATTGTTCTTGAATCTGAATCCAAACCACGTCTTCAACCTCAACAGAGACTCAATCCAAATCTTATGGATTTTTTAAGGAAATAACTTCTTAATTTATTTAAAGCAGGTATCATCTACCCCATAGATAATAATGGGTGGGTAATCCTAATTCATGTTGTCCCAAAGAAAGCTGGAATTACTGTGATCACCAGTGAATATGGTGAAATTCTCCCCACAAGGGTTGGTAGTGGATGGAGAGTCTGTATTGACTATAGGAAGCTCAAATATTGTACCAAGAAAGACTATTTCCCCTTTCAATTTATTTATCATGTCCTAGAGAGAGTCGTGGGTTATCAATTATATTTCTTCCTAGATAAATTGTAAGGGTATAATCAAATCGAGGTCTCCTTTGAGGGATGAATTCTAAATATTGAAAGGGTTTTGTCAATAATAGAGGATAATAATATCATCCTAAATTAGGAAAAATTAAATTTCATGGTAATTAAAGGACATGTTCTAGGCTATCTAGTATCTGGTAGGGGGATTGAAGTTGATAAATATAAGGTTGAAATCATTCATCACCTTCCATCACCCATAACTATTAAGGAAGTGAGGTCCTTCTTAGGACATGACAATTTCTATAAAAGGTTAATTAGGAATTTAAGATCTCTTTTTTGACCAATTTTGTGCTCTATTGGTTAAAGATGATCCATTTTTATGGACAAAAAGTTGTGAGGAATCATTAAATACACTCAAGTTAGCTCTTATCTCTCCACCTATCATGAAATCTCCGAATTGGAAACTTCCTTTTGAGCTCATGTGTGATGCGAGTGACTTTTCTATAGGATTATTCTTAGAAACAAAGTGTGAGAAAACTCCATGTGTCATTTCTTATGCAAGAAAATCTTTAAATGATGCATAAATAAACTACACCACCATTGAGAAAGAGTTTCTTGTTGTTGTATTTTCTATAGAGAAATTCAGGTCCTATCTCTTATGATCACCCATCATTGTCTTCATAGACCATTTAGCCCTGAAATAACTTTTCCAAAAATAAGATTCCAAGGCTAGATTTATTAGGTGGGTCCTTATACATAAAAAGTTTTATTTAAACATTAAGGATAAAAAGGGTGTTGAAAATGTTGTAGTTGATCACCTCTCTAGGATGGAATTCAAAGACAAATCAAATCACCTTTCTGTGTCTGATTTATTTCCCGATGAGAAGCTATACTCTGTGAGTGTCTGCCATTAGTATGCTGACATAGCCAAATTCATAGTTACAGGAGTCATTAAAAAATTCTTAAGGTCTCAAGCTAGAATTAAATTCCTCTTTGATGTCAGGAACTATGTGTTTGATGATCCATACCTCTATATGTTCCGCCCTGACCAAGTAATTAAGAGGTGTGCCCCAGAATATGAGCAAGAGTCCATCCTTAAATTTAGTCATAGTGAGGTGTGTGGAGGTTACTTTTCCTCTAAAAAAACTCATACTAAGGTTATTCAGTGTGGTCTTTTATGGCCCACCATCTCAAGGGACTCCTATACATTTTTTCAAAGCTGTCCTAGGTGTCAAAAAGTAGGGTTCACCACAAAAAGGAATCAAATGACACTCACTCCCATCTCAGTGATTGAAATATTTGACTGTTGGGGAATTGATTTCATGGGTCCCTTTCCAAACTCTAAGAGATATCTGTACATCCTTTTATCTGTTGATTATGTCTCCAAATGGGTTGAGGACACCCCTAAAAAATCTAAATATCATCAAATGGTGATTAGATTCCTCAAGGAAAACATTCTATCTAGATTTGGAATTCACAGGGATATCATTAGTGATAGTGTAACTCATTTTTGAAATCATCCATTCTCAGCACTCATGGAAAAGTATGGAATTTATCACAAAGTGTCCAGTGCTTACCACCCATAGACCAATGGTCAAGATGAGTTAGCCAATTGAGAAATCAAACAAATTCTTGAGGAAACGGTTAACCCATATAGAAAATATTGGTCAAGAAAAATATTAAATGGTATTTGGGAATATAAAACCACATATAAAACCATTTTAGGAATGTCCCTATATAGGCTGGTTTATGGAAAAGCATGCCATTTACCAGTTGAAATTGAACATAAAGATTTTTGTGAAATTAAGAAAATGAATTATGACCTCTCATTGTCCGAAAAAAAAAGGAAATTAGTTCTCAATGAACTTGAGGAACTTAGGATGGAGGCTTATGAAAATTCAAGGATAAACAATGCTAGAGTTCAAGCCTACCAATATCGAAATCCTAAAACCAAACACATTGTACTGGGTAAAATTATTCTTTTGTATAGCTCTAAACTTCATTTACACCCAGGAAAGTTGAGGTCCATATGGTCAGGTCCATACATATTTCATAAGTTGTACCCCATGGGGATTTAGAAATTCAGGATCCCACAAGTGGTCACATTTTCAAATTCAATGGTCATATGTTAAAACCATTCATTGAATCATTTAATAAATAGGAAATAGAGGTTGAGTTAACTGATCCAACCTATGAACCATGAAAAAATTGATAGATTTTGGATCCATGTTTGGCTAACAACGTTAAACAAAAGCGCTGTATGGGAGGAAACCTGTGGTTTTTATATTTCCAATCTTTGTGAATCATCATTATTTTTAAAATAGGATTTATGAATCATTTTGATATTTAAAAAAAATTATACTATTGAACTATTATTCTATTATGAGTATGGATGGGTATTAAAGGAGATTTCTATATTTATTTGTGTCACGTGGCATGATCCCTGAGTAATACCTTACCTAAAAATTTAAAAATAAGTCAATGTATCATTAGTTTATTTTTATTTTTTTGGGTTCTTAGGTTAAAATAAAAATACAAAAAAAAAAATATTATAAAAAATATATATATTTATATATAAAAGGACACATCATAGGTCATGGGGAAAACCATGTCACAACTGGTGAAGCCATAGGGACTCGAACCTTGGACCGAAGGGAGACAAGGGCACATGCTTACCACTGACCTACATCTTATAGTGTTTCCTTATTCTATAATTTTTGTATATATACTTATATTTTACATTATATAAATATATATATATATAGGTTTGTTTTGTCCGTTTTTTTTGTTTTTCCTTTTTCCACTATGGAATTCTAAGAGTGACATTGAGATCTAGGGATTAAAAGGGAGTAGTAAGAATTTCAACTTCAACCACCAGGTGACTTCATTTCATGAACCTCATTTTCAATTTTCTTTTTGAACTCCCCTTCTCTACCTCTACCCCATTCTAACTTTTTCTTTTCTTCAAACACTAGGGACATTGTTATTTTATGTTGGGGGGGAGATAAAAAAATTTCTTTTGTGTGAAAAAAAATAATTTGAAAAAACTGTTCCTTAATGGAAGGAATAGTTCCTTTAACCTTGAACATGATAATACACATTGAACACTTTGAAATTGAATATAAAATAATTTTACATGCCTTGATTTTGATTTTAATTCAATTTTAAGTTCATGTGAATAGATTTTGGAAAGTGCGATTGTCTGATGTGATTTTTTATTGTTTATATTTTCATCTATTTAATAAAAAAACAAAATACATGTCCTCTGGATTGTGGGGTATTAGTTTGAGTTCATGGGGTCCCATAAATTAATACCATAAGTTTGGTGATCATTTTAGTTTTAATATGAGTATTTAATAAAAAAATCAAAAATCAAAAATAAATTTGCGTGTAGATCAATGAAATAGCCTAATGTGTGGCTTTCGAAACTTGGAGATTGTGACTCCATAGTTGTTTGACCCAGAGTTAGTAATTTTATCTCTCTCTGTTAATTTGAATTTGTTTTTTACTGAGTTAACTTGAGATAATGGCCAAGTATGTGGGCTTCACTTGGTTCCCTAAGGTCTTTGTGCTTGGGAGTCATCGGCAAAATCTCGCTACACGGGTTGACTCTATTGAGTGTAATTTCAATTAACATGGAAAAATTGAAAAAAAAACAAAATAAAAAAAAATTTAAAACTCATATTAATGTTGAAATGTTATTCCACCTAGTGCTTACATCATTTCCCCTTTGAATAATGATTAACCCCCATGTCTATTGTGATACACAACAATTTATCATGCTTAATTGAAATTAGATGAAATGTGGCGATGAATTTGAAAAAAGAAATGGTCTTGGGATTGGGATATGACTTTGAAAATAACAAGCTTTAAATTATTTTTATGGGTTTCATAATTTTTTGGTATGAGGTGTTTTGGTGAGCAATGTGTATTAAAAAGTTTTTGGAAAAGGGAATTCAAATTTCATGTTTTTGAGATACTTTTTTTTAGGGACTAGAAAAAATCCATTTGGGGGATGTGATTAGGCACTGAATGAGGCTAATATTAATTTTTAATATATATAATATTCACATGCTTTATTATTCATAAAATCCATTTTATTTCATTTTACACTTTGAACATTAATTCACATTATGATTGTAATTCCCTCTTAAAATGCACTACTACATGGTACATTTATGAACACCTACTAAAATAAAAAATGGTCTTAATTTTATTTTCATATTTTATTTTAAGGTTTCTCATTACATTGGTAACATTTCATACTTTTTTGTATTATAAGATTTACATTGGAAGACCAACAAAATGGGCTTTCATGGAAACACATTCTAGGAAAAGTAAAGTGAAACGAATCCCAATAACAAGACAGTAGAAGCCAAGATCCAAGACCAATGATTCTAAAAGTGTAACTGAAGATATAATACATAATGGGGAAAATTTCATTAAATAATGGTCAAAGATAATTCAGATGTTTGAATGGAGTTACAGGCGTCCCAAGTTGGATATAAAATTTTGGGATAGATTCTATAGTCCAGAAAAACATTCCACCATTTTACACATATCTCGTAAACAAAAATATATTTTTGTCTAAAAATCTACAGACTATTAGGGGATCTCCGTAGAGTCATTTTATTCTTATATGGACCACTCTAATTCAGCCATATAGAAGCTCATTTAGGAGCTTCTGTTTGGTGGATGCATGCTGGCTTCCACCTTGGGTCAAGAGTGGAAAAGTCTAAGTTCCACAAGATTTCCACCACCCTAAGCCTACTATACTCAAGTGGGATGATTTTAACTATTGGAGGATCAAACCAAGGCTCCCAAAATACCTATTTAAGTTAGTGGTGTTGGAGTATTTATTCATCTTTATGCTTTATTTTTTTGTAGTGTTATGCTGCCACTTTTCCTTTGTAATGTTCTTCTTCATTTGTCAGTTGTCCGAATAACCTTAGTTTTCAATAAATTTTTTAATCTTCTCTTATTTTGTTCTTATTATTATCATATTTATACAGTTAATTTATGGTGTGAATTTATTCATACCAAAACTTCTGAAATTATTCACACAACGGTGGAGTGATTGTTTTCTTTTTATTGTTTTTTTACTTCTTCAATTCCTCCCTCATGAGTCTAGTTCCCACTTCCATTGAAACCATAACATCAATGGAGGGTTAACCCACATATGGGTTGATCCAAGGGAGTTTAAATGGGATTTATTGTATGTTATTTATCACCCCATTAATGTCTAATCACTTCTTTAAATTGAGATTTTTATTTGATTATTTTAAAACTTCTTCATCCTTGTTGAATTTTAAGGCCACATACGTCAAGTGCTAATACGAACCTTTACCTTGGAGTGCACATAAATTTGATCCTAAAAGTTTATAAGTGATTAGTATTATGGTGTGTTTGTATAAAATTAGTAAGTGATGAATTTTTTTGATCTTTTTGAATAAACCTGTATCGAATATGTGAAATTGAAATCGTTAAAAAAGAATTTCATCCAATCCACACCTTTTAATAACCTAGGATCAAACCTTCTCATAATTTGGTTTCACTTATGTCACATAGTGTTAACTTAAACCTATATAAAATCAACCCAAACTTGGACACTTAATAGCCCAAATTAGTCCATATAATGTGCATGTCTATAGGTTTCTTCTTTGGTCTCTAAAGAATTGAAAACCCAAGATACTCTACATTTGACCGCTTAACCCTAAAAACTTGGGTAAATTTGGGTGAGAGTACAATCCATAATTACACCAAAACTATTAAATTTTCTAGAGATCATGTAGATAGTTTTTTTATAGTGCCTAAAACTGAGAAAATGAGATCCTCAAACAAAATTCCATGGGGAATAGACAATCCTTTAGGAGCATAACTAGTGTAGCATTACCATCAGAGTCCCTAGCTAAAATAAAAACATACAACCATTTAAGTACATCAAATGAAGTGAACAAGAAGCACATAGTTTTAAAAAATTACCACATTGAGCCATAATTTTCAACTAAGCATCCAGAAGTAGAGTCTAGCAATAGATTCTAGTTAACCCTCAAGGAAAAATGTGGGCATTATACACAAATTAAAAGAGGAAACTTGGTAAAAACCAAGCACATGTAGTCTAAATCAAACAGAAAGCATTGTAATCTTTACTAGAACTGGAATGTAACATCAATTCCCTTGGAAAATAAATATCTCCCATCATACATGAAATAGAAACCATGAAAGCCACACATTACAAATTCAATGGAAAATATCTCCAAATTCAAGGTCCATATCAATATCATCATCACATCATGGCCTCTCTACAAAGTCTAAAATACAAAAATCCTTTATAGGATTCCATTATTTAACAATTGATGATCCAAGAACTGATTGACCAACCAAAGTTCAATGTAATACATTGATACCAACATAAATAACAACAAACATCAAGGTGATCATCAATGATGAAAATCTCAAGGTAAAGACAACCATCATTGAAACAATATGATTTAGGGAAGAAAAGTAACCCTTTGATTTCTTCTCAACTTGTTAGTGTCGAGACAACATACCTAATGAAATAAAAAAGCACTTGTAATTTACCAACCATATTTCATATAAATATAATTAATGATTTGAAAAAATATATAGTTGTTTCAAAGTGATTGAAAACATACAGGTTAGGTCATGAAATCACCATGGTAATAAAAATTACAAGTAAATTTGAAAGTAATAAACCCACATCCCATAGAAAATCATAATTTAACAATTCCTTAGGGACTCATGAGAATAAAAATCTAAAGGAATAGAGATTAAAAGACCATACCACAAAGAAATTTGATACTGTGAAGAAAATAATGATGATAGTTTGTTCATTTTTGATGTGTGGATTTAATGATAAAACCACTAGAGTGAAAAAATATTAAATAATGAATTGAATTTTTCATGTAATTTTTTGTTTATTTTTGATTTGTGGATTTAATTATCCCCTTAATGAAAAAATATTTTCTAAATCACATCAACCCATTTCCTAAACATATCTATAAGAAACATATATAACATAGATATTTCTAAAAATAATAAAAAAAATACCCACATAAGCTTATTGTTTAACTTGTGCCATTTTTGTAAACATACATTACATGTATATGTCCAAAAAAAATTATATAAACCCAAATAAGATGTACACCCACCTTCACATCCTATTTTGCAGCACTATATAACCAGTTTAATCAATTAAACACAACTGTATAAAAATTTACTTAAAAAAAACCTACATAAAAAATAAAAATAATTTTCAAACTACATATAAAAAACAATATATAATTAGAAAAAAATATGAATACATTATGTCTCTAGGAATTACTCTTAATGATGAATTGAAAAAATAACATGAAAAACCTCCATATGTCATATCAATGTCCAAGAAACAAAAAACAAAAAACAATATAAATAATCATTCATAAATAAAAAACATGATAAAGCAATATCATTTTAATAATTCATGTGAAACAAAAACTAAAAAAAATAAAAAATGAGACTATTTTGTCTCAGAATTTATTTTCAATCCAAATTAATATAAATTTTAAAAATTGGTACTTCATGGTATTTATAGAATTTTATGTATGATTAATAACTATCCTATAATAAAATAATAATAATAATAATAAACAGAAATAATATAGAGTAGACATCATTGAACAAGTCTAAAATAAAACCCTTACTCGATCCCTTATAAACTCATGTTGTTGATGCGTCCTATGTCTGGAACTTACATTTAAAATTCTTCTAATGTAATGATAAATAAATGAGGCCTCATAAATAAATGATTTAGATTAATATAAACATGAAATATAAAATATTCCATAAATAAGTAAATTGAGAAAACCAAAAAAAATTACTCGTTTCATTACCCACAATCTTCTATTCATCATCATTGACACTATTATCACTAGAGAAAAGAGCACAGTAATTGGATATCTATGGAATTGTAACCAAAATAGAACCAAACCATAAACAAATTAACTCCCTAACTTTTGGGACTATATCACCAACATGTTAAATCTCCAAAAAGAAACAGAATAAAACCATCATCTTTAAAACACAGAGACAACCACCAATACAGTTCATCAACCACAAAACTAGACATTGGTGTGAAAAAAACATTGAAAAACAAAAAAAAATCCAAGATATGTAAAAAAACAACACCTTAAACCAAACTAACCCTAGCCATAAGAAAAAATCACCTTTTATTATCCTCCAAGATCCATTGTGTTTAGCATTTACTCTATAATAGGGTTCCACTAAGATGTACATGTAACCTCCCATGAGAGTAACCTTTGATTAAACATGGTAGAAATATACCCTATAAGTAGTTTGGAAAATCACAGCCTTTCCTGTAAGAGAATTATTTTATGGAATTAAAAATAGCCACAACATCCATACCTTTTCTAATAACCAGTAAGAAATAGAGAAGAGGACATCACAAAAGAAAACCAATTGCCTATGAACACCTACCAATTATAGTCCCAAATTACTAAAAACACTATCGCATTTGACCAGTGTAAAATGTCATGGATGATGGCAGTAGAGAATAAGGACAATGGATTGGAACACCAGGGATGGAAAGGTATAATGAGGGGTTTCACATGAGGATGCTGTCCTAGAACAGGGAGGGGGTTCCTACAATGATGCAAGAGGGGGACTCTGGACGAGAACATGGAGGGTGTTTCATGAGATGATGTTGGAGGGGGTCGATAACTGGGAATAAGGAGGGGGTTCAAGAGATGATCCGTATGAGGAATGTTGGTGGGGAACAAGGTGGTAGGGTTAGGGGAGGGGGTTGTAGGGAATGAGTTTCATGCAGGGGTGGAGGGGGGGGGGGTGCAATATAAGGTTTTTTGGTTTTTTTGCATATATGGGTATATATATATAAATACATAACTTTTTTTTGCATATATGGTTTTGTGTGTGTGTATATATAAACATAAATATTATATATCCATACATTCATATCTTTCATCATTATATATATATATATTAGTAATTAATATTACTAAATTATGGATGTTTTAATTGATCATATATTTTTATTATTAAAATGATATGTTTGTAATATGTAATATATATATATATATATTCATTTTTTGGTAAAATATTAGATATAATTGAATAATTCGTTGCAATGAATTTTTATAATGGTAAAATATTTGTCGGTAATAATAATTAATATCAACAGATTCATTTATTAGTAGATCAATTATTGGTATAATTTTGATTGGAAAATAGATATAAATGTTAGTAAAATATTTGTTGGTATTAAACTACTAATATAGAAAATATATATACTAGTAAAAAAACTTTTGGTGCCTATAGTTAATATTAATATTATTTAATATACATTGGAATTAATCATTTTTATCAATAGATAAACTACATTTCAATAATTTTATGCCAGTAAAGGTCACTTTATTTTTAGTGTCACCATCAATATATGTAGGAAAAAACCACTTAGATTGATGTCATAATTTTATTTGACCCACCATTGCATCAAAGTTATATCAGGTAATGAACACCAGTAGTAAATAAAAGTGAAAATGGAAGAGGTAGAGATGTATAACAATTCATCATTTAATGATACTACCCAACCATGGGAAACACCCAAGAGTGGGATACAGGAAAATACGGGTAATTAAATCATAGAATATTGTTGTACAAGAAATAATAAAAGATAAATCACATGTTATGTTAAATAAATGGGTAGGATAATAAATACCTAGGTGTCCATAAATCTAAGCATGCTACAAAAATACATAACATGGAATACAACATGTAGGAAATTAAAACATAAGAGACATAAAATAATTTCAATTATCCTAATAATGAAATCTACATGACATTGAATATGCATGGAATGGGAATACCCATGTGCTAAGACAAATGTACGTAATGATATATCCTTAACATACCAGTCCAAGTGTAAATACTATAATATCATAAATTAGAAAGCAACAAAAAGTACTCCAATCACTCATGTTAGAAGCAAATCAACTATAACAACAAACAATATGAACAACAAATCCCATCCTTGGACACTTGGACTTTTCCCCATACATGGGTTGGTCACACCTAGGAATGACTATTTACCAAGAAATGACACATTTCTAGTCTCGGGTATACCATCCCAAAATAGTAATAAAAATAAAAAATGCTCTGATACCACCTTTTCACATCCCAACCCGACTGACCACAAAATTGGCAGTCAGACCAGTCATCACATGGCCTCAAGCACCCCTCCCTGTATGCTAGAGGTTGATAACTAGAAGTAATGGTCTAATGGTGGTATTTTAGGGAGACTATACCCTAAAGGTCAGAGCTTCACAATGGTATAACATAAGTAGACAATGATAGGAGCAATATAAATAAAAGTAAAATAAATAAAAGAATAAATATAATAACTGAATATAAGCAGTAGACAACGCCAAATATACCATCATGCTTTCATGTCTATATGGTTATATAAAATAAATTAGGAAATATAAAAAATAGTATAACCAAGTAATTTTTTTGAACAAAATCCCCAAGGGCTCACTCCATGAGCATCCTGAGTACTATATCAGTCCTCTACTCCTGAACTCCCATCTATAATGCACAAAACAAACAATCATCCAAGGTCCTGTGAACATGAGATCTTCTTGGGAACCCTAATGCAATAGAGACCTGAGAAGGGTGTGAGATATACTCAGTAGGACACCACTAATGATTTCTCAAGTATAATATAGTTTTTGTATATAAATGATGAACATTTTCTAGAAAATAATAAGTTGATGATGATAATAAATAAATACATTGGGCTGAGTTACCCATGGAACACCCGAATAACATTACCTACTTCAGTATAATCCAGAATGTCTCTTCCCAATGTAAACCTATACATATAGGATATTATTTTCTAATGGGTAATCATAAATATGTATCGTGAAATGATAGATCCCAAACATACGATTTGGATTAAAGGACACATCCTTTAATTTATTTATTTATCATTGAAAATTTAATTAAAATATACATATATTCAATTAAATTAAATGACATCCTAGTACCATCCAAGGATAATCTTACAAAGGAACCCAAGTATCACACTAGGAGAATAAGAATTATCCAAATTAAAGAAGTCAGTCTATGGTTATCCATAAATGAAATCCCATGTATCACTCTCAGCATAAAGTAAAACATGTCCCCTCTAATCCCATCCTTAATATCTAAAAATGGGGCCCGAGTATCACTCATGGAAATGTGTAACTATATTTCCCTCGATCCTTTCCATGGGTGCTCCCCTGGGAACATGTATTTATTATATGGAGGTAAGAAACTCACATAATGATCCCATATAGGATATAACATGTATCACTCCTGGCATATAAAGCCTCATCATCCCATGAGACCATCCTTGGCACTTCCTTTAATATAACCTAAGTGTCTCTTGACGCATAAAAAAATTATTTGATCATTTAAACATTTAAATTCTTCTAAGAAAGAGGTCCAAACCCATTAATACTTCTAATTATTAAAGATTCTCAAGGTCATGTACTATGATTACATTAACCCATCACAAGGGAACTAAGAGTGACACACTTAACTACCATTTAAATTTAAATAATAATAAGGATCATGCCCATTCTTTAATCCCAATATAAATCAATAAGGGCCACAAACCTAATCATGCAAGTCATTTTATTAAAAATAAAAAATGTTTTGGAAGACACCCATGGAAAAGAAAGATATAAAACAAAAAACATTTCATTTTTTATATTATAAGACATCACACCTCATCAAGGGTATTTATTATAAAACATGAAATTGTTATTGGAAAATTCATTTCACTCAACTTAAGCATAAAAAACAAGAAGAACAATTTAAAACACTTCAAGGGTGGTATAATTAGAGGTTTTAGAGTCGAGGGAAATAAAAAAACACACCAATAGGGAGATTAAATTCCATTTAGAGGCATTGTGATAATGTTATAAATTCAACACATTCCAAAGTAATGGTTTGAGTTAAGGTGTAAAAAAATCAAATGGTTAGAATCAAATCACAACAACAGCTAACATAGGGAATTTGGTTCTATATATCTAGTTCAAAAATTTTAGGGGAACACATAGAGTTTTTGATTTGTGGGATATAGACATATTAAATAATAATATATAATTTTAGAGAAACAATATAGAACACCAACCATATTCTTATAACAACTCACACATCCAATATCACAACTTGATTATGTATGGTTCTGGGGAAATCAACGAAATGGACGAACACCCTGAAAAATAGGGCGAATTAGTTCAAACTTAAATATCACATATAAGGAGAATAGAAACTAAGATAGGAGATTAAGGAATTATGATCTCACTGATAAACATCCAACGAGACTGATGGTGGTTGTTTTTTACAATGAACAAGGGATATATCTTCATTCCTATGAGAGGAGAGGAGAGCTAGAGTAGGAGAGGAGATGTGCTGCACATGGATAGGAAAGAAAAGAGGTAGAGATGGTTTAATGAAAATAAGGTCAAAGGGTAATTTCTTACCCTTTAAATAGGTTCATGGTTTAGCCATATAGTTGTTCAAACTGTGCACTAACTATTCTTGTGCCACTACCCAAGATGAAGGAGTCACATAAGTTTATGGGAATGTTTTGAGAAACTATGTAGAAGCCATGTGTTTCTCGCTATCAATGGACTTCCCAAATGCTGCATAACCATGCGTACTGGTGTTAAAAGTTTTAATAAATTGTGTGACAACCTCAGTAATACTGAATACGCTGACCAATTTCCTATAGTGGGCTACATAGTTTCAAACAAACCGTGTTCCCAGACCAGTTCTACATGAGTTTTTGTTTTTGGATCCCAATTCTCTCGAAACTCAATGGGATACCTGAGGAACCCAATAAAAATTTATCTAATTATATAAAAACACAATAATGAGTTCCAAATCTTGGAATTTTATTTTAAATCTTAGTTTGTAAAGAAACTTGTCCACTAAACACAAAATTCTAATTCCTTTATAATTTCATGCTATATAAAAACATGGGATGATAATATGTGTCCCTTATTTAAACAGTAATAAAATGTTAATTTTAATAAATTATTTTATTAAGTACACCTTTATTTATTAATTCCCATTTTATTATCCTTATTATTATTACTTTATTATTTCATTATAGATTATCTCTTTATTTTCATATATTTATAAAATCCATTAGTAAAGTTATCAATATCATAGTTTTCTATTTTTTGTGGATAAAAATGATAAAAGTAAGTTAAAAAATTTTCATTAGATTTAAATTAAATACCTTTATTTCTTAATGTTACATCCTCGACAATATTTTTAACAAATGTGCATACTGCTACAGTGAACCAACAGGTTTATCCATAATGTACTCTTTAAAAATATTACTCTCATCTATCACAATATTCCATGATTTCCACTTTTTCGGTAGTTTCCACTACACCATGCTAGCCAATAATATATTATATTATGTGTCTCCTAATTCACTCATACCATTGATGAAACTTGTGATCCTATAAAACATTTGGTTCGTAGATTTATCTTATACAATTATAATTTCATTGAACTCCACTCATAGCGTTCCTAGTTTTATAAGTTTAATACTATATGAATTATAAAGAGTGACATAAAGTATTATAAATATGTATTGATTAGTCTTAAATGCATAGAAATAGATAAAAAAATATTAATAGTAGAACAATTTATTATATTTCTTAAATTTAAATTCATAACAATATTTACCACATCGTTACCTATATGTTTCTCTAGAAAAACATCCTGTAACTTATATGTTTTCATAGTGTTCATTCATTGATAAATACTCAAATGGTTAAGATATGAATTCATTTGATTAGGCTAATAACTATAGTCATTCCAAAATAAATATATCCATTTTTGTGGAATCCAACCATCATCCTCATTCTTCCCCAATTTAATAATAATAATAATTTCCTTAGATAGTTAGGTATATGAAAATATTATAATAATAAAAATATAAGCAAAAAAACATATATCCAAGAGTAATAGAATCTAATTAAAAATGTTAGACCAATGTAACATGTCAATATGGTCTGGGGGGTGAATAGACCTCAAAATAAAAAATATTATATTAATAGTGTTCAATATTAGCATTTAAAACCACATAAAAAATTGATAAGTGGTGTAGTAATAGTAAATGAATAATGAAATGATGGTTTACATCAGAAATATAAAAAAAATCATCAGATTTTATATTTCATTGGATTGAATGATCCTATATATACTCATCACTCCACACTTATTCTCATTAGGAATAATACTTTCTATGAACAAGACACACTTTTTAAAGGATGCAATAATATTTTATAGGACCCTCATATTAATCCCCTAGAAGAACAACCTACACTATATTTTCCTTTATAAACACCATTTCACAAGCCTGAACAAAACCTAACTTGTGTTTAGGAGTCACAACCCAAGAAATGTACATTTTTTTTGGAGGTATAACATAAACTCAATGTTCTTTTTGTTGATAAAAGAATAAACCATTTAAATTTACAAAAATTGATGTAAAAGATAATACAATGATGAAAGAATAGAAATTAATAATGTCAATATAACTTGATAAATTTAATAAAATAATAAACATTGAAGCTCATTCATGATCGTATTGTAGAAATGTATTTGTATTAGAATAATAATAATAATATTTTTATTTTTTGAAACTACTGTGTTTAGTGAGTTCCCTTGATTAGAAGTGATAAAAAATTTCATCAATGGATAATTCCATTTTCATAAACTCAACAATATTCCTGATCACATGTGTGTTTATTGAAAACTAACCACATATATCATTATTTGTAAATAACATAATCAATTAATAAAATTGTTACCAATATATGACAATATCCCACAATAATCCTTGATTATAAAATTTACACAAATTGTATAAAATTTTTATCTTTTTTATGTGTTTCAAAAATTAATATAATAGTTCAAATAGATTATATAAAATTATAATAAATTGATGTATAAAAAATAATAGAAAAAAGAGTATTGGAACAATGATACTGGGATAAAATAAAATACCTAATCAATATTTTTATATCTACATAAAATGCATTATAAGTTTTTATGAACATTAATTATAAATCCGAGTAAGCATAAGTTCAGTTTTAATAAACATGATTCTAGCATACATAAACATAAATTTCAGAATCTACCTAAATTTGATTTTATATATGAATGGAAATACAGTATGTTTGAATTATATAATCATGAAAATATAGTAACCATGACATATCTATAAGTATCATTTCACCATTAGGGTTGTTTCCCCTATAAACATGAATTGAATTGTAATCATCAATCCAACAAAAACATTAGTTTATAGAAAATTAAACTATTTATGTCTTTAAATATGTCTCATAATAACTGAAAGTAGCTTTATATAACTTCATAAAACATTATGAAAGAATTTTAATATCAGTTTTTAAAACATTAAAAATCATTTTCTAAGACTTTGAAATTTTTTTATGACTTTAGATCAATTTCACGTAACTTTAAAACTCATTTTGTATGAATTTTAATGAAAAATTATGACATTTAATAATTTTATATAACTTTTTATAAAATATATGATTATTTACTATATAAATAAGTAATTTTAAATAATTAATAAGAAGTTAACAAAGATATGAGATATTATAATTATCAATTTATATAATTATCAATATATTAATGTGAGGTATTGTAATATTCAAAACAAAAATGAAAACAAAAACCAATACAAATGGTCTCATAAATAACGAAACCTATCAATAAAAATCTTCATATTTTTGGAATTTACTAAACTGTTTTTTGTTAAAAATATGCCCCTTTTTGATTTTTTTTCCAAAAAGTTAATACTGTTAAAGAACTCTCTCTAGAATGATAAAAAATAATTTTTAATTGAAAAACATATCAATTTAGCATGTAAAAACAAGTACAATATCTTGAATAATGGTCTATTATGAAATCCATAATTAAAAAAAAATTATGAATATAAAAAAATTAAAGATACATTTTAATATAAGTATATATTTTTTTTTTAAAAAATAAATAAAATTGAAAAATATTCAAATATCTAAATCAATTAATAAATACAAATTGCTCAAAAAATATAAAAAATATTGAGAATTAATAAACAATTTAGGATTTAAAAGTTATACCAAATTAAAAATTTAGTTGAAAAGAAAGTTGTATACTTTAATACAAAAATTATATTCCCGAAATCTGATTGAAAACAATATGTATAATGTATTTTTTGTCAATTTAAAATAGATACAAACAATTGAAATTACAACATTGGAACCATAAACATCCATCATACAAAGTCCAAATTTTATTTTCTAGAAATTAATTATATCCCATGGTTTAGTAATTATATCAATAATTTGATTATCATTTAATATAAATTATAAAGTAATATCTCTATTATTAACATGATTTCATAGAAAATTAAATCTAAAATCTATGTGTTTTTCCCTTGAATACTATGAAGTATTATTTTATATTTAAATAGTATAAGTATTATCACAAAAATATAGAAATATTATCAAAATTAATATTAAAATAAGATATTTTTTGTTTCATCCATGTACTTTGAGAATAAAAATTAGCAGAAACTATATACATAGCCTTAGCTACGTATAAAAAAATTACTAATTACTTTTTTGATCTCCAAGAATCTTATAACATGTCAATGGTACATACCTATGGTAGTATTTATATCAATACTATATCCTCTAAAATCAGAATTAGAATAAGATATTAAATTAAAATAATTCTGATTATAATAGATTAAACCCACAATAAAACTTCCTTTAATATATATAATTATTTTTTTAATAGCCTTTAAAATAATTTCATTAGTATTAGATTGAATACTAGAACACATGAATAAAATGAAATTAATATCTATTCTATATATTTTCATGAAATTTTGGAATCATATCATTCCTCTAAAGAGTTTATTATATATAGGTTTTCTATATTCACATAAATGAAATTCAGAATTAGGGATCATTGGGGTTCTAAAACTTTTTTTAAAAAAAATATTAAGAATTTTAACTAATTAAAATGACCCATAACTAATAATATAGTTATTACATAACTTAAAGAAAATATATAATTATAATACATTATTATGAACTTTTATGTTTAGAGTTTTAGATAATTTAAACAAAACATTAACTAAAAAACTCATTTTCCACTAATTGATATTTTCCAACTATATGAATAACTACTTAATCAATGACAAGTATTCAATATCTCCCATAAATTATTATCATAATATACCATTATAGACACATCATGCATATTAAATTTTCTTTATAACAATGGTAAATGGAAACATAAGAATTTAGTGAACTCAGATGATCTATATGGGTAAATATAATCAATAATAATAAAATATCATAAATTAACACAAAATAAACATATTGGAATAATCAAGAAACATATTAAAATCATACCCAAATAATCAAAGTTCAAAATAATGGAATAAATATTAACATGGAATAAGAAATGAATCAAAAGAGTGAGTCAAGAAACATGATCCATGGGAGCATAACATTGTCATTATAATAATTAAAAAACTATGAAACATCCTTCAAATATGGAATATACATTAGTGTGGGGAAAGATAAATTTACTATGTCACACCATCAGTGCCCATGATTATGGGAAATTAAAACATACTCTTGGATACCTATCTCAAGAGATATAGAATATTAACTAATTCATTTGAGGGAGATATATGACCCCACCCATCATCATCTAAACTTACACATTCCTTATGAAATTAAATATTCATCATATCATAAAGAACACGTGGAAATAAATTGGGTTTCATTTAATAAATCATAGAGAACCAATGGAATGAAAATGAGTTTCAAATACTTTTCTAATAAAATCATAAAAGGAAAAAATTCATATTTACATAAATACTCAAACATGACAAACCTATGGATAATATACTGGTATCCATTGATATTGGGAAACTTTCTAGGTAAATATAATTAAACCAATATAATAAAGCATATAATATTTACACCATATCGATAATTGGTATATAGTTAAGAAAATAATTTCCCCAATCAATCTATATATAGAATCTATGGGTACACCATTCAATAAATGTAATAACAAAAGTTTATTCATAGAGGGCAGGCTTTGGAAGAGAAATTTGGATTATAAACCTTTAATGACTATAAAAGACAAAGGCAACGATGTATCTTTTACATGATAGAAATGAACATTAATATTCCATAATGAGAAAGAAGGTGGATGGAAATATTTGATGAATATATTTTAATCAAGAATGAAATGTATCAAGGGATAATTATATAGATGAAAAAACACTTTTTAGGAATTTTGGGGAAAACATTGGAAAGAAAAAATTTCCTTGATCTTTTGAAATCATTTTAATGGAATATTTTATAAAACTAGGAGACAAATAATTTCTTTTAGAAACCATGAAATAATATAGTAAGAGTTTCACATAAAATTAAAAATATAATGAATATATGTGTTCATAAATAATATAGATAAATAGTCTTCAGAAACTATTTTTAATACTATTATCAAAAAAATAAGAAGTTATAGGTCAATTAAGAAATTTATTTTATAAAATGTAAAGTAAAAATACTACTTTTATTTATTATTTTAATATAAAATTATTTGAAAAATATATAAAGTTATATATAGGAAATGTGATCTAGGAGATAAAACACTAGATTTTTAAAGGAAATATTTTTTTTAATATTTTGAAATAGCTTTGTTTAAAAACCCAAATAGTAAAAAGATATTAATTTTTATTTGAAAAGAGTTAAATATAATTATAAGAAAAAAAATAAAATAATTGATATTTTATTTCTCTGAAAAAGTGTAGAATAATGTTGGTAAGTAAATAATGGATATGGAAGAGAAGATTCATTAGTAATAATGAGAGTTATTCTTACCAATGATGCACATTTATTTTGGAAAACATATGATCAAAGATGTTATTGTTAATGATGATAAGTAATTTACCTATAAGGAAAAATATACCATATAAAATAAAATAATGGTTAGATTAATGAAATAATGAAAGGTATATTCAATTAAGAAAGACTACGACTCAATAAAATTGAGTTGTTGAAACTATCACAGAATTGGTAGTGTAAGAATCAAAGGAAATTGATGTAAAGATAATTAAAAGAAAATTAAAATCTCATTAAATAGAAGATATATTCTTATTTAAAATAATTTTTTCAGTTATTACACTATATAAAATCACTTAAGATGAAAATCATCAAAACATTACCTATGGAGTTGAAAATTAGACAATGAAATCCTTACCGTTTTCCCTACTTAGTTGAATGAAGTATAATATCTTGTATAAAAATATATATATTAACCACCTATTTAAGAAAATTAATCATATATATAACCTTTTAAAAGTCTTATATATAATTATTAACCAATTTTATATTAATTAGTTATTACATAATTTCGATGTCGGGTGTGGGTAATGTCGATCATTTTAGACTAGTTTTATAATAGTGATTCCGATATTAATTATTCTCCCAAATTTAATCATTAAAATTTCATTAAAGTTACTAAATTTTATGAATTATAATAATTTTTATGTTTAAAACTTTCTTTCATAAGTATTTTAGTCATTGTATGAGAAGATAAAATTGACAACGAACATTTTTCTATGATTTTTAACCTAAAAAGGTTGTTTTCTTAATTAATGAGTTAAATGTTGAGGTATAATTTAAATAAAAAATCATCATTATCATATTTATATCATATTACACCTGTTAAAAAGTTTTTATACTCATCGATGATAAAATTTTATAATATTCTTCAAGTAGGTGGTCAAACCGACCCGAACATGAGCATGCCATTCTTGATGGATGATTATGAGGTGATTTAGTTTCAATATCTTTACAAAATTATATTAATAATATCATTAAGTGTTTATTAATTATATATATAATATTTATGAATTAATTCTAATAATAATTAATGGATATGAAAATATTTGATAATTTGAATTAAACATTTTCCTCTTAGTACCCTTATTTTAAAGGACTGAATTAACAATAAGCATGTTTTGATCGTATTATTAATAGGTTATACAATTTGTCATAATAAAAACATAATTTTTTATAAAAACCATATTTATACATTAAACCCATTTTCAGGGATATCCATATAAGGAAACGATGAATAAAAAAACAGAAACCAATTGTCCCATGGAGGAGGTAGTTTACGCGTATGCATGGATGACAATTTTGTTTTCAATAGAAATAATAAAATGAATAAAATGATTATTATTTAATAGTATAAAATATGTTATAAATATAATAATTATTTATTAATTTCAACATTAGGAGCATTTGTGTAAGTTTTTATGGGAAAAAATAATGGCTTTTGGTGGAGGTGGTAGTCTAGGAATACACATACATCATTTTTGGTTTTCTTAAGGTAAAGGGAAGGGTTGTTAAATATTGAACCATAATTATAATAACATAACAGAATAATAAATATTTATATTTTAACATTTTTATATGGTGAAAGTAAATTTTATAAATAATAAATGCACATAAGGAAAAATAAAATAGGATGAAGTGATTAGAAATACACACCTCACTACTTGGGTAATCCTATTTATGAAGGGTCTTAAATCTTTTAGGGATGACATTTGAAGATGAAAATAACCTCATAATGTTAGATTAGGGGTGTTGAATAAATTTTTGGGCATAGTTTTAGATGAAAATGGTGTTTTCGTATGAGGGGAAGTGATGACAAGGGTGCCCCTTTTATAATAGAAAAGCCAGGGTAAATTTGTAAATACCCAAAACCTTTCAATAATGGGAAGTTACTCTCAAAGAATGTAACAACCCAAACATTTATGATTAAAATTAACTTTATTTTAATATCTTATGGATATAGAAAACACATGCACTTTTTTTATTATTGGGTTTAAATTAATGTTAAGTATCATTAACATTGATGATATTTCCATTAAACAGTGATTAGAAAACTAATATAAATATAAGGTTTTAACAAATCCTTTAGACATAGTAAATGGAGATAATTGAATAATCCAATAGAATCAGGCCGTACGAAGCTCATTTGTCAAAGCACATGAAGGAGGTAGTGTCACTAGGACTCACTCTTGACCAAGCCCAAGATGAGCTTCAACACGTTAAGCTTGAATGGAATCACGTACGAGAGAAGTTCATGTTAATAGAGATTACCATCCGAGTGATGTTATCCGACCCGACCCAAGTGTCTGTCACCATCACACACCATACCCTTAGTTCTTATATGGGTATTATAAGGGGTTATATAGAAAGGTATTAATTACTTGTTGTGTAATCCCTTTCTATAAATAAAAGTCTTATTCTATAAATTCTTTTATGGGAATGGTCTTTCTTAAAAAATGATGAATTTGATAAATTTAATTTTTGGGTGAAAATGTTACCTTTGAGAAATATATAAATTATTATATTAAACTATTATTTTTATTTATAATATTATATAAACAGTTATTATAAATGGTGACTATATCGATTTTTTATATGTAAATGATTAGGTAATCAGTTTGATAAGATTTATATTTTTTATGATAAAATAGAAAGTATAATTTTAATGAATTTATTTTAAGGAATTAATGAATTTTTGAAATAATTAATATTTTATCAAAATATTATTATTAAATTACTTTTATTAATAATAAATGAGTATATAATTTTTATGAATTCTAATGTAATTTTTATTAAGTTTTAAAGACTATTTTTGTCAAAACCGGTCAATTTTTATTAAAGGCCGATTCTCATTTTAAAAGTGAAAAATCAAATATTTAGAAATTTATTTAGAAAAATTGAATACTATTTTTGGAATAATGAAGATGAAATTATCCAATGGTTATTTTTTAATAAATTTTTGAGACATCCAAATTTTTGGGTAAAAATTTAATAATATATAAATATATAGTGTGTTTTACGACATCATAATGACCAAATAGTGATTTCATAAATAAAAAAATGGATATTAGAAAAAATATTTGTTTTAAATTTAAAATAATGTGATTTTATATTTATTTTACTTATTTTATAATTCCATAGTGAACTCTCCAAAATGTATAACATATTTTATGGTTTTAAGTTCATGTCTTTAATAATGTGACTCACCTTCACATATAAAAGACTGATATTTTAATATCTTCAGACCATGGACTTATAAAATAATTTTTCCTAGTACTATTTTGAAAAAACCATTAGCAAAAACCATGGTAAGGATTGTGGTTATGAATATTTAATTATATATATTCCAAAACCTAAGTTTGTGAAATATTAAAGAATTCCCCTCTCATTTCCAATATAAAACCACCCAAGCTCCTATTTATCTTCACTAAAAAACCTTGGATCATATCTATACTCTATCCTTACCTCCCTATAATCCCTCTAAGGTTACCCAAGCTCTCAATAATCCCATCTTCAAGCTTTTGAAGTCACACACTCATGTAAGGTTTTCTTTTCATTCCCATTTTTATCCATGTTTCCTTATATTGTTACACCCTATTATGTTCAGTTAAAAATTATGGGGTTTGTTTTTTCACGTCCCCTATACTTAGCTAATTACATTTGAATGGTTATATACCCATTTCCCTCTCATTAATCTCTCCCATGTACACCCGTTACCATGCTGAAATTTCGTAAGAGTTATTTCATTTCTCCTCCTTCTTCAAGTTTCTTTATTACATTACACCTTCTATTTACAAATTACTCATATTATAACATGTATTTATATCATACCTTTGCTTCCAATTTCATTTATAAATTATTATAGACCCCTTTCTCTCTCATCAAACCATTTTATCAATCCCCATGTGATTCTATTATGCTGACGAAATTGCACCGCGATTTTACAAGCGAAAATCATCATGTGGTGAATACCATCCCCATTTCTCTATCAATGGTATCCACCATTATGCTCATATAATTTTTTTATTGAGGACTTACATGCATTTATTCCACATTTCTTGATCATGGAATTAATTATTATGAATAATGAGTCAATGTTTTATGATCTATGTGGCACACTTAAGTATGAGAATGAAGTGAATGTGACGGGTGCCCCCAAAATTATATTATGCTCCAATTCATTGGGTAATGTTTATTATCATGATACTTCATGTTGGGATATGGGTTACCTATTTCCTTTATGTACTTTTTTTCCATCATGTTGGAACAGGGGTTTACCTGATTCCTTGAGTGAATGTTAATTTTTTTTATTAAAATAGGGGTTACTTGACTCACCGGGATACAGAAGGAACCTCAAAGAGTACAAAAATGGTGAACCCCCAAAGCATCCCCTTGAACAAAAAATTTCCATTACAAAGGAAGATATCCCAAATTATCAAAATTAATGACAATGTCATTCAGATTCCCCACTCGCACAAGCGTATCAGCTAAGAAGTTTTATTCTCTCCAAATGTGACTTACCCGTAGGCTGCCATTAGTGTCCAATGTGCAACTTCTAAAAAGGTAGGTCCACTTCCAAGGAGTGCTGAATTTACCCTGAATAATTTTGACCAAAACTTCAGAGTCTGAATTTATATCCCTCACCTGAATTCCAAATAGTTCACAAAACCTGTGTCTAGATTGAAGCGCCCTAATTTATTTATGTTAATGATGTGATGTTTTAAGCTGTTACCAAATTTCTATGTTATGATGATCAGGACATATCATGTATTTATGTACATGTTTCTCTCATTCACCATTGAGATGAATATTTCCTAACATGTATTCTATTCTTCATGTTATTCCTTATTTACACCCTTACTAGGATTTATATCTCACCCTTTTCTTATATATATCCACAGGTTATCCCATGTACTGCTAAGTATGAAGGAATATTATGGTCATGTAAAAGAAGTTTAAATAAAGATGCTTTATTTTATGTCTTATGTTTTCATGTAATGTCCTGAAGACCCAAAGACACTAGATCTCTCGATCTTTTGAGTGGTATTAAGTGGAATTTCATGTAAGAAATCATGTTTAAATCTATAATAAAGGGCATAGTTCTTATAGTTGGTATTAGAGGATAGATTTAGTTATTTTTGGGAATAGGATTAGAAAACCCTAGTGAAAGACTTAGGGATATGACTAAGTATATAAAAATAATAAATAAATTTTGGTGAGTATAGAGTAAGTGTTTTATTAATAAAACACACCCCTATAAGGATACAGACAAGTAGAGGTGGCTCTGGAATATATGTATCTAGGGGTAAAACCTGAAAAAACTGCTTTGATCTATACTTGAATGGGTATTGGTGCATGAAAATGAACCTTGCTGCACTCTTGGTTTGACACTCCCAGGGGATATTCTTCATTAAATTCATAATCTTAGTACGGACCATTATTAAGGGTGCAAGAAAAAAATACCATACGTTAGTAAATAGACCATGGATAACTTAGATTGAATCCTATAAATTAATATGTTAATGAAATAAATGTAATTTATAAGTTATCCCTTTTTGTCAATGGATTTTCCTTTTTGTGTTTAATAGTTTAAAATACTTACCACTAATTTTCCTTTTATTCTAGACAATGGCCTATAACATGAGGAATAGAGCTAACAACTGATGCGAAGTTCTATGTGATGATTGTTCTAAGGATATACCCAATCTGATGATAGAATAAATCACAAACATTATCATGATACTCTCTCAACTAACTCAAGTTTTGAATAGAAACATGGGTCAAGAGGAATGTCCACCCCCCTTAAAAATAAAAAATCACAATCGGGGGCTTCATGTGAAAAAGGCCTCCTACTTTCAATGGATCATCTAATCCCTCAATCACCGAACAATGGATCAACTCCATTGATAAGATCTTCTCCATACATCAATGTTTTGAAAAAGAGAAGGTTATTCTAGCTGCTTATATTATAGAGGGTGAATCTAATCAATGGTGGACATTGATAAAAAATACGAATCCTAAGGAAGAGATTGAGGTGATGGGATGGAAGGAATTCTAGAAAATGTTTTTTGATTAATATTTTCCCCGCACCCTTTATCTTAAGATGGAATGATATTTCCTTGAAATCAAGAAAAATGATGAAGAATATATTAGGGAGAACAAGGAAAACTTCATAGAATTTGAAAGATACACCTATTATTTTGTCATTACCCCTGAATGTAAGGTTTACCACTACTTTTGTGGCATAAAACCTAGCCTACAGAAATCCCTAGCAATGCATGAATTTGACAACTATGGGGATATTTTCTGATGTTCCCTAAAAGTAGAAATGGATATTGGATAATCACAGGTGTATCATGGGAATAAGAAGTAGAAATTGGACTTTAATTATGGCAGTTCGATGGATAAATCTAATGGAACTTAGAAATTTTAGCATCCCACTATCCAAAAGTGTGGAAAGAAGAACCCTAGAAATTGCCTAAAGGGGATTAGAAAAATATTTTGGTGTGGTAAGGAAGGGAACTAAGATGAAAATTTACAATAAGAAAAAAACTACTACTGCAATAAAGGAAAGAAATGCTCCATTTGATCTTCAACACATTGTTTATTGCTACAACTGAAAATAACCAAGTAACTATGAAAACTAGTGCCCTAAAAAAATGGTTTTCAGAGGCAACCAAAAACCTTCAAAGCACTAAGGGTGGAATTTTTCCATCACTATTACCGAAGTGAATTCCGAAAATGAAGTGGTGACAAGTACACTAGTTATTCATTAAATAATAGAGAACATACTTTTTGATTCTAGTTCTATGCATTCTTTTATATCCTGAAATTTTAGTAGAAAAATCCAAACACCACCCAAAACCATGGAAGTATAGATGTCAGTGAGAATGGAAAATGGGGAAATTATTGCATCCCATGAATATAAATCCTCCACTATCACAATTTGTGGATTGAACATCTTGGAGAACCTCAAAATACTTCCATTATTGGAATTTGATTCAATTCTTACCATGGATTGGTGTAACCTATATATATCCAACATAAATTATCATGAGAGGGAAATCACTCTCTATATGGTGAATAAACCCCAGATTATATACAAGTGAAAAGAGGAGGATGAATCTTCTTTATTACCATCATTTCAACCTTGGATATTACTCCCTATAAGCACACTTATCTTTCTCAGATGATTGAGTCTAAGGAAGGAACCATCCTTTAAGACATGAATATTTTGAGGGAATTAAATGATGTGTTTATAGAGGAATTTCTTGGTCTTCATAATAGAAGATAAGTTGAATTCACAATTGATATTATACCTGGGGTGTTTTCAATATCCAAGTATCTGTATAGAATGTCTATTCTGGAGGCTGTAGAGCTAAATAAACCACTACAAAAGGATTTAAATAGAGGGTTTATATACCCTAGTGCTTCACCATGGGGTGAACCAATACTCCTCATCAAGAAGAAGGATGAGTTAATTCACCTTTGCATTGATTATCGCGAGCTCAACCAAATAACGATAAGGAACCAATATCCTTTTCCACAAATTAATGAATTGTTTGACCAGCTATGTGGAGCACAATACCTCCCCAAGGTGGATCTGTGGTCAGGATATTTCCAAGTAATGGTGAAGAAGGTGAATATCACCAAGACGACTTTTAAAACAAGGTACAATAACTATAAATTCATAGTAATGCCTTTTGGACTCACTAATTCTCCAAAAATCTTCATGAACTTGATGAATATAGTCTTTAGAGATTACCTCAAAAAATTTATAGTGGTCTTTATATATGATATTATAATATAACCCAAAATCAAGGTTGTGCATAAGGAGCATCTAATCACTATACTAGAGACCTTGTGAAATAATAATCTCTATGAAAATTACAACAAGTGTGAGTTCTGGTTTAAGGAAGTCTCATTCTTTGGGAATATCATCAGAAGCAATGGGATAAATATGTTTCCTTCTAAAACAAATGCAATAGAGGTATGTATGAGGTCTAAATTTGAGATGAATATCCATATCTTATTAAGGTTATATTGGTATTATCGTCGATTTTTGAGAAATTTCACATGATTGTCAAGCCCTATTACCAAGCTAACACATAAGGGTGTCATGTTTTCATGGATTTATGAATTTGAAGAGAGCTTTATGGAGTTGAATAAAAGGCTTATCACTACCCCTGTGCTCACAATACCAACATGTTGGGATCTTTTTTTAATCTCTAGTGATGCTTTGAAGAAGGGTCTAGGATGTGTGTTGATGCAGAATGACAAACTCATCACCTATGCCTCAAGGCAGTTGAAAATTCATGAAAAAAACTATCTAACACATGATCTAGAGTTAGAAGATGTAATCATTTCATTGAAAATATGGGGTAATTATCTCTTTGGGTAAATGAGTGAAATATATACGGATCACAAAAGTATCAAATATATATTCACACAGAAAGAGTTGAATATGAACCAAAGAGGATGGTTGGATCCAATCAAGGATTATGAATGCTCAATCTATTACCACCCTAGGAAAGTGAACAAGGTGGAAGATGCTCTAAGAATACAGGTCCCCATGATTCTATCATTGTTGAGAATTTATAAGAGTCCAATCTTCTTAGATTTGATTAAGATGGTCTTGGGAATCATAAAGAAGGGAACATAATCAATCCTTTCACAAATGATTTCTCAAAAATCTATTTTGGGATGGTTAAAGGATAATCAAAAAGATGATGTGGGAATTTAGAATAAAGTGGAAGATATCCGAAAAGTAAAATCATTGAACTTAAATGTTAATGAATATGGAATTGTGAGATTTGGGTCCAAAATATGTGTTCCATCAAATTAGGAGTTAAAGAAAGAACTTTTGGATGATGCACATAGTTCGAATTTCTCCATTCACAAAGGAAACAAAAAGATGTATTGAGATCTCCAAGAGAATTATTAGTGGGATAAAATAATGAAGGATATCACTAAGTATATATAAATGTGATTGGTATGGTAGTAAGTGAAGGATGAGAGGCAGAAGTCTAAGGGGATGATGTAACCATTAACCATAATAACATGGAAATGGGAAAACATCACCATAGACTTTGTCACCAAACTTCTAAAGAAATCCAAAGGAAACAATTATATCTTGGTTATTGTGGATAGTCTTAAAACTAATAGACACTTCATTTTAATTTGAGATGATTTCTCATTAGATCAACTAGAACGGATATACATCAGATAAGTTGTAAGTATGTAGGGAATACCACTATCGATTGTATCCGATTGAGATCCAAGATTCACCTATATGTTCTAGAAGATTCTTTAACACGACCTGAATACTGAGATGAAATTATGTACGGATTATCATCCTCAAACTAATGGCCAATCCGAGAATACTATCCAAAAACTTGAGAAAATATTGAGGGAATGCTCAATGGACTTAAAAAAAGGATGGGGTCAACATCTTCCTCTGGTTGAGTTATCTTACAACAACAGTTTCCACTCAAGAATCCAAATAGCTCATTATGAAGTATTTTATGGGAAGAGGTCCATAACCCCAACATGCTGGGATGAATTTGGGGAATGAAAATATCATGGCCTTAAAATGGTCGAATAAATGGTGGAGAAGATCAAAACCATCCAACAACACATTAAAGATACTCAGATTTGAAAAAATATATATGATGACAATCATTGACGAGACATAGAGTTTGATATTGGAGACATGGTATTCCTCTACATATCACTAAGGAAGAGGTGATGATATTTTGGAATAAGGGAAAGATTTTTCCAGGGTACATTAGCCCTTTTGAGATCCTTGATCACATTAGAGCAGTGGCCTATCGACTATCACTCCCACCAAAACTATCTCAAGTATATGATGTATTCCATGTATCACTCTTAAGGAAGTACATAAATGGCCCATTGTATGTACTCAATCCATAGGTGGTACCATTGGATAATTACCTCTCCTATAAAGAGAAGTTGGTGAGGATCTTAGATCATATAGAAAAAGTTCTATGAAATAAGATGATGCCCCTCATCAAGGTGTTGTGGTGAAACCACAAGTTTGAAGAAGTAACGTGGGAACTAGAAGAAGTGATGAGGCAGAGTTACAGTCATTTTTTTAAGTGTGGGAAAAGTAAATTTTTAGGATTAAGTTTCTTAAGGGGGGAATGTTGTAACGACATGAACATTTATGAAGAAAATTCCATTTCTTTTAATGTCTTTTAGATTCAGAAAACATATGCACTTTTTTTATTGAGTTTAAATGACTGTTAAGTAATATTAGCATTGATGACATATACATTGAATAGTTATTGAACAAATAATATAAATATAAGGTTTTAACAAATCCTTTTGACATAGAAAAAGGAAATATTGTCCTCATCCAGTAGACTTGGGTTGTACGAAGTTCAATTGTCAAGGCTCAGAAAGGAGGTATCATCATTGGGATTCGATCTTAACCAATCCCAATCCAAGATTCAACATGTTAAGATAGAATTTAATAACCTATGGGAGATGTTCAAGTTAATATATATTACCACCTGAGCGATGTTATTTGATCCACCCAAAGAGTCTGCCACCATTTCACACCTTACCATTATGTCTTATGCTAGTATTATAAGGGTTTATGTAATAAGGTATTAGTTACTTATTGTGTAATTCCATTCTATAAATAAAATTCAAATTCCATCAATTCCTTTATGGAAATAGTCTTTCTTAAAAAATGATGAATTTGATAATTTTATTTTTGGCCAAAATGGTACTTTTGAAAAATATATACACTATTATAATACTCTATGGTTTTTATTAATAATATTATAAAAAAAATATTATAAATGTTGATTATATCAGTTCCTTATTTTTAAATGATTTGGTGATTAGTTTGATAAGAGTTATATTTTTATACGATAAAACAGAAAGTGTAATTTATATGAATTTATTTTAAGCAATTAATGATTTTTTTAAAATAATTAATATTTTAATAAAAATATTTTTATCAAATTAATTTTATTAATAATAAGTGATAATATAATTTCTAGGAAGTCAAATTTAATTTTTATTAGGGTTTAAAAATAGTTTTTGTCAAAACCCATCAATTTTCAATATATGTCGGTTCCCATTTTAAAAGTGAAAATTCACATATTTAGAAAATTATTTAACTAAAATGAATATTATTTTTGAAATCAGGATATCGAAATTATCCAACAATTATTTTTTCATAATTTTCTGAGACAACCGAATTTCTGGGTTAAAATTAAATAATATATAAATATATTGTGTGTTTTATGACATCATAATGACCCAATAATGATATAATATATACCATAAAATGTATATTAGACCAAATATATGTTGTAGCTTTTAAATAATGTTAGTTTAGATTTATTTGAATTATTTTATAATGCCTTAGTAAATCCCCCAAAATGTATAACATAGTTTATGATTTTATGTTCATTTCTTTAATAATGTGACTCACCTCCACATAAGTGGTATCATTCCTATCAAAGTGTTGTTTTTCAACATTTATAATTGTATTAACCTAACAAGTATAGTACCAGTAAGGGATTGATCTATAGGGAAGGGAGTTATCTTTGTTTTGTTTATGAAATTTGTAATTGATTTAGTACAGATTAATGAAATTTAGAATCAATTTTTTAGTGTTCTAATAAAAAGTGATTGGATTTCAATTTCATAATAAATTACATTAAAGATAAATAAAAACATAGGATTTTTTTTGGATGAAAATTTGGAGAGAAATGCGTCGGGGCTATGGATTTTAAAGGTTGTTATTAAATTAATTTTCTTATGAGGTTGCGTTGTTCACGATAATTCACTTCTCAGGGTTAAGAATATAATAGAACCCCCTTGGTCCAATGAGTTTTGATTAAATAAATATAAACCAATTCATTGGTCTGGAATTTGATTTCTTTAAATTTTATTAATTGCATCCCTTTTTGGGACAATTGAAACACCTAATGGTCATGGATATTTCTAATATCAATTCCTTAAAGATCCATAGAAATCCTATTCATGGACTGATATGAGGTTCCTAGTTAGATTTAGAAAAGGTAATAAGAAATTATTAGAAAGAAGAATAAATGACACGATTACAATCTCAAAATTGACAAATTACAACGCTTAATTTTCCACATTCCCAACACATAGGGAATTTAGCTACCCATGGAGTAGCTAATAACTAAACAAATTGACATACCTAGTTTAATCCTCTTAAATTTTTTGGAGAGAAGGTCGTCGGGAAAGTAGCACTGAAACACCTTCTCTACTCTCTTCTCTCCTCTTATTCCCCTCTCTTCTTCTCTTCTTGACCGTCTCTGGAGTGCCCCCCCTTGGAATAAATAGGAATGAATGAATTTTAATGACTCCCAAACTTGGAGTTCCTGCCACCTATTTATAGGTTTTAGTAGTACACAACGTATACTAGGAAGTACACATAATGTACTATTGGTAAAATAATTTTGGCCATATTTTCTCCACTGGTAGGTGATCTAACACACCCTCTTTGACTTTAAACCCGACATTTCCTGGTAAGTGGGGGTACATAGCATGTAGCACTGCCCTACATGGCATGTAATATCATTCATCAGCCACCAACTGCTTATAAAAAGTCCACACAAAATGTAATGGGAAATACATGACATGTATGCTTTGGCTGTCAATATTGGCATGTATACAATCTTTCTGATCTATGTCTAGGGATAAGTACATGATTTGTATATACAAGTACATGAAATTTATATTTGAATGTTTGTTCTGATTAGCCCCGATTTGTGCTTTTGGCTGGAAATATCTTGAAAATTATCATAATCACCTAAATAAAGTATTTTAACCATAAAAAGATATTATATGAAAACAATTTTTTATGATAAATAAAATTTATGAAAAATTATACACAAATCAGGTACATCAAACTCCCCCACACTTAGTCATTTTCTTGTCCTCACGCAAAATATCAACATCAAACCAATAGAATCCATACTCTAAAAAGGGAAGTATTTAACTAATTATAAATGTAAATAATATATAGATTTTATAATATTTTTAAAAGGCATAAATAAAATTACATTTACCAAGATATTTTAATCATTCCTCATATATAATTTAATTAAAAATTTGTATCCTCTTTCATCCACATTTTTTTAAACTTTTCATAAATAAACATTCCACTTGATGATTTACCTCACCAAAAGATACCACAATCATCACTTAATATTATTTAATCATATTTATGTTCAATCTTATGTATATGTACTCTATCCATAGGCATGCATGTGTTCTCAATATCCACTTTAGAAATAAAACAAAAATCATGAGGGCTTTTATAGCATCTCGCCTTTTTATAACATAAACTTTCATTACATTACACAAAACTAAGGATCTTTAAGGTCTAGTGTCTTGGAAACTAGGAAAATAATACATGAAAACAACATAAAGCATTATTCTTAAACACTTGAAAGTATTATCCTTAAGTTCATCCTAGGTTCATTACTGCATCTCATAACCTGGGGACATACATCAAAAGAAAGGGTGAGCAGAAGGCCCAGTAAGGGAAACAAGAGGAACATTTTACATGTGAACTTGATATACTTCAATAAGGACATGAAAAGAACTTTAAGGCATGAGAAAGAAATCATGAGGCATTTCATAATAAAAATAAAATTTCTCATAACTTGAAAATGTGGCTAAATCATTTAACATAGACAATCATGAACATATCACCAAGGTCCATCCCCAAGGTGTCATTTGAAAATTACCAAGGTAATTCACCAAGGTATCGTGAAAATTGTAATCTCTAGTGGTTACATCATTACCCAATGCATTGGAGCGCTATCAGGGAGCACCCTTAAATTTTCCTTTATTATCATGTGAGCCACATATATCATCATCAAAAATTTCATAAATAACCCATATATCATAAAATAAATGGGTTTCATTTCATAATCACAACGTTTTAAAAACTGCTTTAAAGACATGATCTTTACGTCACTTTAAAACCCACAGAAAAGGAAGGTGGGTCTCATGTATGTAATTCCCATAATTTAAAATATAACATTTTTGTATATATGTGAATACCCCATTAGAAGAAAGAGATTTGAGTATTCACTTAATAATATAAAAGAACTTTAGAAAAAGAGAGAGACATTTTGAGACGGAAATTCTGCAGCATAACGGCTATGTTATGAGGTATTAGAAGACATTAAAAAGAGAGGGAAAATGGGTCAAACATTAATAAATGACCCATAAAACAGTATATGGACAGAATAATAAGGATAAATGATCATGGTAATGAAAGTTCAAGGACATACCATTTGAAATGAAAAACATGGAAGGAAGACAAAAATTAGATTTCTCTTATGAAAGTTCGGCAGCCTAACGGCGTTACTTAAACTTCAACAAAAACGATTTGAAAAGATAAAATAGGGTCTCTCATCATGTGAACATAAGAGTTAAGTATGATATATATAGAGATAATTCCCCAACATAACAAAAATTAACTTGAAAGAATTGACATGAAAGTAGATCTTCAAAACGAGAAGGGTGAAGAACCACTTAAAAATTCGGCAGCCTAACGGCGCCACTTAAAACTTCAAAATACTGAATTGAAGAGATCAAATGGGGTATCTCATCATATGAACATAATATTCCAGTAGTATAGATATAGAGATCATACCCCGACATAACAAAAAGTAACTTGAAAGAATTGACATGAAAGTAGAACTTCAAAACGAGAAGGGTGAAGAACCACTTAAAAATTCGGCAGCCTAACGACGCCACTTAAAACATCAAAATACTAATTTGAAGAGATAAAATGGGGTCTCTAGTCATATGAAAATAAGAGTTCAGTATGATAGATATAGAGATCTTAACCCAACTTAACAAAAAGGAACTTGAAAGAATTGACATGAAAGTAGAACTTCAAAACGAGAAGGGTGAAGAACCACTTAAAAATTCGGCAGCCTAACGACGTCACTTAAACTTCAACAAAAATGAATTGAAAAGGTCAAATAGGGTCTCTCATAATATGAACATAAGAGTACAGTATGATAGATATAGATATCATACCCCAACATAATAGAAATTAACTTGAAATACTTGACATGAAAGTAGAACTTTGAAAAAGAGAAGGGTGAAAGAATCCCTCAAAAATTCGGCAGCCTAACGACGCCACTTAAAACTTCAAAAAAAAATGAATTGAAGAGATAAAATGGGGTCTCTAATCATATGATCATAAAATATCAGTATGATAAATTTAGAGATCATGCCCCAACATAATAAAAAGAAACATGAAAGACTTGAATGAAAATAGAACTTGAAAACGAGGAAGGTGAAAGAATCCCTTAAAAATTCGACAGCCTAACGACGCCACTTAAACATTCTTAAAACGAATTGATGAGAAAAAGGGGGGTATCTCATCATATGAACATGAAATAGTCAGTAGGATGAATATAAAATAACATCCTCCCACATAAGAACATGGAGTATAAAAGAAATGACATAAAAGAGATTACTTGAAAAGAAAGAGAGAGGTCGGATCCCTTACCTTAAAACGTAACTCTTAAAACTCAAAGGTTTGGACCTTGAGGGCTTGGGGGCACCTTGGGAGGACTCCTTGGGAGGTAATGTGACCAGAACTTCGTTGGGGAAGAGTGGGGAGTCGAATGGATGAGAGGAGGGCTTGGTATTTATAGGGAAAGTGAGGGGACAAGGCATTAATGGCCAAAGGACACCTCACATGTGCTTTTCTCAAACCCATGTGCTCTCCCTTGGAATTTACCATGGAGTTAGGACACATGGGGCCCCCAAAACAATAATTCATCACCCTTGGCTGGCCAACCCCTAAAATAATTCATGACATCATCATGACACAGCTATGATGTCATTAAACATACCGAAACCCTAAAACTGCATTTTTACTATTCACCGAAAATTCAACTTTCTCAGAAAGATCCCAAAATTTTACCATAATCAAATATCAACTCTCTGATTACAAATATGAACTCCATTTTATAAAAATAATTTTCTAAATATTTTTAATTTAATTTTTAAATAAAAACACTATTCACCGAAAATTCATTTTTTTCAGAAAAAACCCCAAAAATTACCATAGCATAATATCGGTGCTCTGAGTTCAAAAATGAAATCTGTTTTATAAAAATAATTTTCTAAATATTTTTAATTAGATTTTTAATTAAAAAAACACTATTCACCCGAAATAACTAATACTTGAATAATAATTTATGAAACCATTATTTAACCATTTTATTGAATCACATTACTTAATCAAGGTGCCTAGATTATTTTAAAACTTTCTTTAAGTTAGATTACTAATCCATTTGGTCATATTACTAATCCTAATCATAAAATCACTATTCATAATTTACTATTCATCAAAAATCAAGTTGATCTTATTAGACTCCAATTTTCGTACTGAACATAATTGTAGAAGATCATTTTTTGAAAATCATTACACATTTTAAATTATTTAAGGTTTACATAAACATTTTTTTCAAAATATTCTTTTGAAAATTCATCAAAAATATGCATACTATTTTTATCTGGTCATTTGAAAATTCATAAACTTCATCATAAGCAGAAATCCCAATTTTTATTTAAAACAAGGATTACACAAGGCAGTTACGGTCTCGTTACATAGCCCCTTATAATACCAGCATAGGACCTAAGAGTAAGGTGTGCTAGGGTGATAGAATCTTGGGGCGGCTCGGTCAACATTGCCCGAGTAGTAATTTCTATCAGTTTGAACTTCTCGCGAAGGCGATTCCGTTCTAGCTTCACATGATGAAGTTCGGCTTGGGTTTGGTCCAGAGCAAAACCCAATGGTGCTACCTCCTTCCCAAGCTCTGTTAGATGGGCTTCGATCGGTCTAAGACTACTAGGTGAGGCCATCAAATCTTCTTTCTATAATAATCAACCAAGATTACTTATATTTATAGACAATAATCAAAATATTTTGTTGACAGCGGTCATATTGACCGATGGTCATATAACAGTCAAAACCCAATGGTCTCATTCTAATTATAATCATGTTTATCAAATAAAACATTTGTTGAGTATAAAAATAACACATAAAATTAAGAAACAATATTTATTTAAAATTTCGGGTCATTACAGCTTTCAATTAGGTTCAAATGTTTTTATGGTTAAGGGTTGGTAGGCAATGATAAAAATTAATCTCAGAGTCTTGAAAACGAGGTTGAATTCAAAAATAATAATGCAAGATATTCAAAATAAAGTTTAATGAAATATCCATCCCCAATTAAGATTTATCAAAAATGGTATCATCATTATAATAGTCCCTTTCCAAAATGGGTTCAGAAACCATCAGTAAAGTATAATGAATGAAATTGGTCCCTATTTTTTATTTTTCATGTTTTTTAAATTATTTTTATATTGAGGGACCAATAAGAATACAATGTATTGTAGGTTATAAGACCCTGTTTTCCAAATTAACAAGTGAAAAACTCCCCAACACCTAAATTCATGGTTTCTCACCACATTGTACCATAAAAAACCAATGTCCCTTTTTGAAAAACTCTAATGAATAATCATAAAAATTATAAAATAATTAGGGTAGGAAGGGTAAATAGGATTGTAATATTGATTCATATCAAGGCGGTTCATGGTTTATAAGGGTTTATGAAGATCAGATGTAGGGTAGTTATCAAGGTCAAAGGGGATGAAAAGAAATCAAATGCCTCAATCATTTTAATGTGATTAAAAAATCATCATGTTTTGAAGAGAAAAACTATCAAATTCTGGTAGTTAAGCATATCCCAAGAATCTTTCAAGAAAAAGGGTATAAGAAAGAATATGTCAAAAAGGTTTAGAATACCTCTCAAGAATAGAAAAAATACAGGGGTTGATCAGGTCCTAACATGAATAAAAAATGACCAGTCTAACAAATGTAAATGTCCAAGACATAAAATCCAAAATCAAAATATATCATCAATCATTTTACAATTCATTAGAAATTGAAATAAGTACATAACATTTAAAATTCCCTTTTATGCCTTTATTATTTATGATTATTATTAATCAAAAAATTTCCACAAGTTAAAATATGTCAACTATTAATGATGTATCCTAAATTTGTTTAAGTTAAAGAGTAGTGTAATCAGAGGCCCTCCCCCACACATAATACAACACATGGTCCCCTAAGTAATACTAAGGTAGAGGAGGGAATATGGGGAAAAGTGGTTAAAGATGAAGGGAAGCAGTGGAAGAAGTAATCCCAAAATAGAAAGGAAAAAGAAATACTGAAGAATACTCCCCTCAGAAATAGAGATGACCAAGGCACTCCAGTGTACCTATGAATGTAGATGGAATGAAAAAATAAAAATGGTAGGCATATAAAACAAAACATCCCAAGCATAGCACAAAACAGATATATACAATGAAAATAAATGTGATAAAAACTAGTCATGGGGTCACCTTAGAAGAGGAATCATCTGTAACAGGAGGATCAAGCAGTGAAGGCATGGAGACAGTAGTGGAGGCCGTATGATCGGGATCCATGCTCGGAAGAATATTCATAGCATCAGGATCTTCAGTAGCAGAACTATAAGTGAGTGGCTCTGTAGGGGCACCAGGGTCGGCCATAGGAATGGAAGCTATTGGGACTATGGTGGAGAGGAGAATTGAATCTATGGCCTATGATAGAAACAACGGTGGAGATGTTAAAGAAGGTCCTTGAGCGAAGGTAGGAACATGTGCTGGGGGTAGTGGAATAGCATGATGTTGAAGAAGAAGCCCCAAAAACTTGTCAACCGATCTAGACGCCAATATAGAAGAACCTGGTGGTGATCTACCACGACTAGGTAGAGGGTGAAGGGGAGATCGACTGAGGGTGTGAAGGGAGGTGGGGCGGGAGAAGGAACCAAATAAGAAGTAATAAAAGAAGTAGAAGGAAGGACATAAGAAGTAAGAAGGGGTGGGTAGGGGACATATATAGGTTGATTGGGTGGATCCTGAGCAGCAACACCAGCAGGAGAAGGTGGGTTGTCCCTCACCCCTGTAGGAGAAGGGGAATCCTTCAAAAGCACAAAGAGCTCTCCTCAATGCTCAACTAACCTCTTGTGAATAAGCATGAAGTAGTCTATATGCTAAGAAGAACCCAAGTGATCATGAGGGAGAGATGACTCAAAAACTCCCAAAACGTATGCCACCTGGGTGGTATAGAACCTGCCATTCAGGTTTCCATCATGACCATAGATCATATAATGAAAGTATAAAGCATCGTAATAGGGGATGTCGGGGTACTCGTGCCAGAAAATATAGGTAAGAAGATCCATGTCCCGTCTGGACACAACACCCATATTCTCATGGTGAGTAAAAAGAATGGCGCTAAAGCACCAGTGAAGTAAGTGAAGTGGAGGTTCAATGATGAGCGTGCTCTTCTGTGGGGTGGGGTTGTACCTTTGGTCAGGACCAGTGAGATCCCACCACATCACAAAAATATTTGAGTGCTCAAGGTGGGTCAATGTGGAGACAAGAGGTTGGGTGGAAAGATGGGGATCGAAGCAACAAACTTGGACAAACTCGGCTATAGTAATTCAAAAAGGTCACCCCCTACCTGAAAAGAAACTGGGCGAGCTGTATCTATGGGTGTCTACCGGTATGTGGGCCAGTCAAACTCGAAGGTGTCCATAAATATTAAAAATAAATCTTGGTATGTAGGAGTACTGATCAGAAAAGTATTTAGCAGGTGTGTATATCCCATAATCCTCTCAATATCCTCCCAAATGCCAAGGTGTTGTGATAAAAAAATGTCGAGGAAGCGGCCTCTCAGCTGGATAGTGCGGCAAGAAATGTTCTGCAATCTCTCTGCCGTAGAATGGTCCTCAGGAAAAACTAGGCATGGATATTCTAGAGGGAGAGTAGTAGTCGGTGCGGGTGGTGGTGTAATAACTGGTTCTGGATCAGATGGTCCCACTATTGAGGTAGAAGATGGAGTAGTGGATACCTGAGCGGGCGCAGATGGATGGCCAAAATATGGTGGTGCGAGCTCAGTCAGGTCCACCACTGGCAGGGAGGGTAGCCTAGAGGGGATGGAGCCAGAAGATGGAGCAGTGGCAGAGGAGCTCATGGCCACAGTAGATGGAACTAAATCCACTATCAGAGGATCAACAGTAGAAGGGGCTATAAGAATGGCTGGATCAGTAGATGTCACATAGGTAAGTGACATCAGAAGAGGGGGTAGAGCAGCCAATGCTGGGGGCTGGAAAACTGAAAAATCTAAATCTGGATGCTCGTAATGCTGAAGATGAATCCTACAACGAGGAGGTCGCTCACCCTTAGTAGTGGAAGCAGGATGATTCCCACTCACATGATCTCTATCATCTATACTTGAAAGAAAATAAAACAAAATAAAACTAAAGAAAAGAAAAATAAAAAGAAAAATAAAAAGAAAAAGAAAAATAAAAAGAAGAAAATGTGAGAAAAAATGAAAAGTAATAAAACATGATGTGTAGATCCAGGGTACACGGCGTGTACTAGGATCTGTGTGTGAACCCATGTACCGTGGATAGACAAGACACGATATCCAGCATCGGGAAAAAATAAGAACACAATGTGTACTATAGGATACATGCCATGTACCCTAACATGGGGTGATACCCATGTAAAGATCCAAACACATCTCGATGAGGCAGGGAAAAAGGGGAATACATGACGTGTGGATGAGATACATGCTGTGTAAGTGAACACGGTGTGTGAGGTATGTAGATCATCCACATAGAGTCTGACTAAGGGTTGGAGGACACGATGTGTCCCGAACAGCCACATCGTGTATAGGTACATGGGAAGGGGGTCGTGCCTCGAACAGACACGGCCAGGGCTAGAAGGCTAGGGGAGGCAAGGTACATGGATTGTACCGAATGTACATGCCATGTATCAGCCAAATGGGGATAACGTATGGTGTGTGAATGAGTATAGGAAGTACACGACGTGTGTTCCTCATGCAAGATGTGTGCTGCACGAGAATCCAAACCATCAGTTGATCCGAAAATCGCTCTAAACGCAAGTCAAACTAGGAAATTGAGGGTGTAGAAGGGCGTGTCTGGAACAAGGATCACAATGCAGTATAAATCATAAGAAAAAACACATGAAACTAGTGGATTCTGATCAAGGAGGTTAGGCAACATGTGGGAGAAGAAATGGGGAGGAGAGGGGGGGATGCATGACATGAGCTCAATCCGGGTAGGTTGTGGCCTTTATAGCTGTAGTACACAGTGTGTACTAGGACCCACATTCCGTGTGTCACAATGTTCTATTTTTTTTTTGTTTTTTAAACAACACATATATAATATAATTATTATAAGAATCTATATAATAATTAATATTAATAATTAAAATAAAAGTATATATATATATATATAATTTACTAAAAATAAATCTATACACATAATGTATCGGGAAATACACGTCTTGTGTTATAAAATTGGAAAAAGAGAAGTTACAACCTTTTGTCCAGTGCTTGGGGCGAGGCTCAAAATGGCGATCAACTAATCCAAACGCAAGCACTAAACCACTAGGGAAAAGGTTGTACTGCTTCTGATCAAGTTTATTAATTATATATATTTAATGTACAGGCCAATACTACATGGGATGAAGAAAAGGCATGGCGTGCGGTTTTTAATTAGAATAAAAGGGATGAAGCAGGGAGATTATACAAGTTCGAACCCGGGTCTTTTGGATCCAGGGCTGAGACTCTTCCAATATTACAACTTCACATGCATGTATGTTCATATTTCCAAAACTATTTAAATCATTGAAATCTTGGCACACACAACGTATATCAAAATGAATGCCCTGTGGTTTTATTATTACGAAAAATGATATAATTGGGATGGTTGCCAGGATTCAAACCTGGGTATTTTTTGAACTGGTATACGACCCTAGTCAGTCAGTCTATCCCCATCATGGGTTTTCTTTTATTTATAAAAACTTATATATTATTTCGAAAAATGACACACACTCTTTGTAAGAAAACAAGAGTATAAAAATGATGAACCCCATAATGAAGGTAGGTATGTAGGGATTAGAACCAGCAACAACACAGATAAACTTCAGTGACCTAACCGTTGACATCAACATAATTCATGTTTATTAAGTTAGTTAATATATATATTTATAATATTAAGAATAAAAACTAAAAGATCAGTTTATGCCGTGTTTATAGGTGGTGCACGATATGTAACCTCTGGGTTGTCTCCCAGTAAGTTACTTTGTTTTAGGTCATTGGATCAACCTACCTACCTCTTATTACCTGAAATTAATGGTGGAGACTGTACCCACCATATTATCCATGTGATGATAAAGCTTTAGGCATTGTCAATTCAATTTGAAAGGTTTTCCATCTTCACTAGCAATTTCCACCACACCATGGTGGAAATATTTGAACACATGAAATGGTCCCAACAATCAGGATGTTATATTCCCTGTAAACAGTCATAGACGAGAGTCGAAAATCAATACCTGATCCCTGGTATGGAAGGTTTTGTGGGAAATCATCCAGTCGTGGATCGATCATGTATTTTCTTTGTAATGTCTGGTGTTCTCATACTCCTCCCATTAGATCTTATCAAGATCTATAAGTTGGAACTTCCACTTCTCTTTAGCTTCTTTTAAATCAAAATTCAGGGCTTATATGGCCCAATAGTCTTTATGCTTCAGCTCCACTGGTAGGTGGCCTGGATTCCCATTGACAAGGCAGAATAGAGACATCTCCAGAGGTGTCTTGAAGGCAGCCCGATATGCCCATAATGCATCATTAATCTTTTTGGACCAATCCTTCCATAAATATCCCACTATTTTCTCTAGGATCTGTTTTAGATCACGGTTTGATAATTCCACCTATCCATTAGATTGGGTATGATAAGGTTGTCCCATGTAATGTTTCACCCCATAATTAAGTAACACATTCTTCATCAAGGCATTGTCAAAATGTGTGCCCTGGTCACTGGTCAACATTCTAGGAACACCAAATCTGCTGAAGATGTTTTTCTTCAAAAAGTCCATAACTACCTTGTCCGTGTCATGTGCTGTAGCAGAAGCTTCCACCCACTTGGAGACATAGTACACATAGATGAGTATGCAAGAGTTACCATATGATGAGGGAAATGACCCCATGAAGTATATTCCCCAAATGTCAAATATTTCAACCTCTAGGATGGGGGGTCGAGGCATATCAGATCTTCATACCATATTACCTGTCCCCTAACATCGATCACACCTAGTAACAAAGTAATGAGAATCCCAGTGCATGGTAAGCCAGAAAAACCTAGACTGTAGAATATTCGCTATTGTACGGTCTGGGCCATGATGTCCTCCCATAGGTGAGGAGTGAAAAAACTACAGAACTCCTTGAAATTAATTATATGGGATGCAATGAAGAATCATACCATAACTACATGATTGGAATTTTAGAGGATATTCCCAAAAATATCTCTAGATATCAGATAAAAACCACTTCTTCTGCTGGTAAGTGAGATCAGGGTGAAGAACTCCCATAACCAAATAATTTACAATATCTTCATACCAAGGTCGAGGTGTTCCATCTATTGAGAAAGTTTTCTCATCTGGGAATTCATCTTTGATGTCTATGTTATCCTCCTTCTCTAAATGAGGCAGTTTTAGGTGGGAGAGGTGGCCAACAAAAACGTTCTCACAACCCTTCTTGTCGCAGATCACCAAGCCGAACTATTGGAGGAGAAGCCCCCAACAGATAAGTCTTGGATTTTCATCCTTCTTGTTTAGAAACTAATTGAGTGATGAATGGTCAGTATATAAAATAATTTTTGAAATCACCAAATAAGAATGAAACTTATCAAATGAAAGCACCAATGCAAGCATTTCTTTTTCCATGGTAGTGTAGTTCACCTGTGCTTTATTCAGAGTTATGCTGGAAAAGTAAATTGGTTGAAAGATGTGGTCTAGCCATTGCCCAGTACTGCACCCACCGCATAGTATCTAGTATCACACATGAATTCAAATTGTGCCTCCCAATTTTAAGTAATCATCCCCAGAGCTTCAACCATTCCTTGCTTCAGATGATGAAAAGTTGTGGCACACATCTCTTCAAATTAAAAGATGAAATCTTTGGAGAGGTGATTAGTGAGTGGATTTCCAATCTTCAAAAATTCTCTGAAAAACCGTCTGTAGAAATAGGAATACCCTAGAAAACTTTTAAGGGCTCTGAAATAAGTTGGAATGGGTATATTTGAAATGAATTTTATATTTGGAAGATCATCTTCTATCCCTTTCATAGAGATCCAGTGACCTAATTCAATACCACTTTGTACTATAAAATGACACTTCTCCTAGTTTAAAACTAGGTTAGTGTGCTCTCACCTTCAAAAACCAGCTCCATATTCTTCAAAAAAGTGGTGAAGGATTTTCTATAGACGTAAAAATAATCCATAAATACCTCTAGGATGTGTTATTCCATGTTTTGGAATATTTCCAACATACACCATTGGAAGGTGGTAGGATAATTGCACATCATGAAAGACATTATTTGATAAGAAAACGTAATTTAGGAACATGTGAATGTTCTATTTTCTTTATCTTCAGGGGAAATGGATATTTGGTTATATCTAGAATAACCATCAAGGAAGCGGTAAAATTTGTGCCCCACCAGTCATTCCTACAGCTGATCCATAAAGGGTAGTGGGAAGTGATCTTTCTATGTTGCATCATTCATCTTCTGGTAGTCTACACAGACTGTCCAACCCGTGACTGTCTGTGTGGGGATGAGTTCATTTTTATCATTGGAGACCACAGTGATACCCCCTTTTTGGGTACCACTTACAGAGGACTCACCCATGGGCTGTCTGAAATGGGGTATATGATTTCTGTATCTAATAATTTGATTACCTTATTCTTTATGACTTCTTTAATGGGAGGGTTCAATTGTCACTATGGTTTCCAAGAGGTCTTTTCTCTTTATTCCAAAAGAACTTTATGGGTGAAAATGGTGGGGATGATTCCCGTTAGATCATCAATTTTCCACCCAATGGCTTGTTTTCTTCTTTATAGAACTTGTAAGAGTGCCTCTTATTGATATTTTGTGAGTTAAGCATTGAGGATTAATTGAAGAGTGTTCTTATCATCTAGGTATCCATATTTTAGAGACAAAGGGAGAGTCTTTAGCTCAAATTGAGGGGCCTTTAGGATCTAGGGCATAATTGGTTTCACCTCTGCTCATTTCAAAATGTCTGGAACTACTGCGCATTTCCATTAATGACCGCCATGGACTTTGAGAAATTTAAACCCCACCAGCGCATCTTGGATATCTATGAAGATTGGGTCATTAATGATAAAATAACTTACCAGACCATCTTCCTTATAAATGAAGTGCTTGTCCTTTTCTATTACTGCATAATAGTCCTCATGTTCCAGTGGTGATGCTTGCTTGACAACCTTGAGGATGTTGTAGAAGACTCCTTCATCAGCTACTCGGAAGACAAGTTTACCTTGGTGGAAATCGATCAATGCCTTACCAGTAGAGAAGAAAGGACTTCCCAGAATCAAAGGAGCCTCCTGGTCTTCCGCCGCATTAAGAATGATGAAGTCGACCGGGATAATTGACCTTCCTACATTCACCAACACATCCTCAAGCATCCCCATGGGATATTTGACGGAGCGATATACTATATGGAGGGCCATTCGGGTGGGGTTGGGATCATTGTGACCTAACTTCTTGAATTCTCCGAAGGGCATCAAGTTAACGCGGGCTCCTATGTCACATGGAGCTCTCCCAAACTCACAGGATCTAATGGTACATTGTATTTTGAAACTACCTAGATCTTGGAGCTTTGGAGGAAGCAGGCACTATACCACTACCAAGTTGTAAGAACCCGGTTTTTGCTGCGAAAGACTTTGGAATATCCTTGATGATATTCCAGAGCATCACCCTCAGATGGCGTGTAATTCTGAGCCCCAGAGTGTCCGGAATTAAATTTTTAGTGCATTCACACTGAGAACACCAAATAAATGGGTTAAATCCAAAATGGAGCTTTGGAGCAGATATCTAAGTGCACGTATGAGTCTGGAATGAAGTGTTTACCCTAGGAACAACATAAAACATGTCGGCACGGGACATTTGAACCCCTCGCTCTCTATCGGAGCATGGAACGAATAAATTAAATAATTAATTTATTCGTTTAACGGCTTAACTCAAGTATTTCTTAAACGGTGGATCAGATTTGAAAAATGAGGGCACCGTTGAGTTTGGAGCATTCCGTTTACCCTAGGAGGGGTGTAAGTTTCGCGGGCGCGGGCCGTTTGTGAAAAATGGATCTAGGGGCGTTTTCGTAATTTGGCATCTGTGGGCGTTGAGTTTAATAACTTTTGAACGGGGTCTCGAATTAAAATTCTGAGACCGCCTTTGTTCTCGAGAGGTGGTGTTTACCCTAGAGGAGGCTTAACCTTGACCCCGTCGAGAGTTTCGAATGCGGGTTAAATTATGGGTTTAAATTAATTAAAATTTTAATTAATTCTTTTTTTATTTAAACCCTTCTCCATCCCCTTCCTCCCCTTGTTCTCCCCTGGAGAAACCCCTCAACCTCTCCTCCTCTCCTCCACCACTCTAGCGAGGCGCGACAGCTCCGGCGAGGCGCGACAGCTCCAGCGAACCCTTGCGAAGCTTCGAGCGAAGCCCATCAAGGTAGGCGGTTGTTGTTTCCTTTTTAATTCATGAGCCTCCTTTCAACCCCAACTATAGTTTTGAATTGTTTCTATTTCTTCGAGAAAATCCCATGTATTCGTAGTACGTTTTCTATGCTTCACGACGCATCTTTCGGAATGAAAATCCGAGTTTGGAGGTGATCGTGGTTGTTCGCTGAAATTTGCGGGTTTTTGGTGCTTCTCGGCCGGATTTGGGTTGTGTGGGTGTTTCCGGCGGTCGGAGGTCGCGGCGGTGCGGCCTAAGGCGGCCGGTCGGCAGCAGGCACAACGGGGTCCCTTAGCAGAAGAGGCCAGGCAGAGAGGCGGCGCGGACCAGGCGGAGCCGTCGTGCAGAGAGGAGGAGCCGGGTGCGGCCGACGACATATCGGGGACGAGGCGGCCACGGCGCGGCTTCGACCTGTCGCCCTCAGCGGAGGAACCCGAGGCGCCATGCCTCAGGTGTGCGGCGTGGACAAGGACCCGCCGAATGTGGGTACTGTGGGAGGCGATGAAGACTGGCCTTTTGGATGGTCTGCTTGGGAGAACCGGACCCGAGGGGTCCGGTGCGATGGGAGTGAGCCGCGACCAGCAGGCCGCGGTGGACCGGACCAGGCCGGCCGGTCTGGACCGGCCCAGTTTGGGCCCCCTTGTATTCTGGGGGCCGTAGGTTCCAAACGGCGCATCCGTTTGACGCGCTGTCTATGGTGATGAGTTCTTATCGGCGAGGCACTCTATTTAAGTTGGGTTTCAGGATTTTTGGGTTCCGTGCCTGAAGACGGGCGACTCGAGGAGCTTTAATTTAATAATAATAAATTATTATTAAGGTTGCGATGGACGTGGCTCATGAGCCGGACATCCGTTTGACGAGACGTCAGAGGCGCAGTGGTCCCGGAGCTGAGACGGTCCTTCTAAAGTTGGTTTGGAACCTTTGCGGGTTGGTTTCATTGCTCAGTGGCACGAAACGCCAAAGGTGAGTGATTAATTAATTAATTAATTAATTAATTAATTATTTTTTGTGTCGGACCTAACTCCTGTTTAGGATGTCCGATTGACGCACCGTCAGCGGCAGCATGATTCCAGTCCTCGTGCGGACTTTTTGAGATGCTTTACAAATCGTTCGGGTTAGAGACAAGGTGCAGGCCCCACAGGGCCTAGTTCGCACGTTTTACGGTGGAACGTCACTTTTTCACCCGACATCCGTTTGGGGTGAATGATCACTTATTTTCGAGTGTTTTTACGAGGGGATTGCGATGGTGAAATCTTCCCACTTAAATTCGGGCCAAGGTGTGGGCCCCATGGAGTCCCGTTTGCGTATAATGCGGGGAGTTGCGGCTTATGCATCCAGAGTCCGTTTTAGGCGCCGTCAGCGGCATTGTGACCCTGGCATCGAGACGAGGTTGACCAGGGTGGTTTCAGGCGATGAAGCCAGAGTTGATGCATGGGCCCCATGGGCCGTCTCTTGAGCTATGGTAAGCGTTTTCGCGCCTTTTTCACTAAACATCCGTTTGGGGCGTTCGAGTAGTCGTTTCCACGTGTTTTTCTGAGAGCATCGCGATGGAGCAGTTTGCCCGACGAGTATCAGAGTCGGGGGTGTGGGCCCCAGATGGGTTGGTTACGGTGAATAGTACCTTTTTCATCGGTTGACCATTTCAGGTGAGTAAGTAGTCTATCTCGTGTGTTTTTCCGCAAGGATTACAACGGTGTAATCTGTTCAGGAAAGCAGGGCCTCATATGCGATCTTATTAAATGTGGAAAAATGAAAGGTGCCCCCGATGGCGGTTCTTCTACCGTGTTTGTAGCAGACCTTTGACGTGTGATCACTTGCACTCCTGGGAGAGTGAGGTTGGTGTTTAAGGAGATGTGGTTAGTTGTGCCTTAGCCGTTGAGGTGGCATATTAGAGTTGTTATGTTACACCTTTGCGTTGACTTTGGGTGCCGTGTGCACGATAGCCTTTGGGATGGAACGTGGTATACTCTGGGAGTATACGGGAACGCTTGGAGGTACATGTGGTTGTTTGTACCTAAGAACATTTGTGCATTTTATTGGGGTTGACTTGGGGCCACACGTCGTGTGGGCCCCGTGTGCGTGTTGTGTTCTGCTTTATGTACTTTTGACCTCTCGCGACGTAGAGGGTTCCTCTGTTCTTGTTTGTTTACTAGAAGGGTTGAGTTTTTCCTTGGTCCTGTCTTGAGGTTGTTTCCAGTAGGGCTGAGGTTGTTTCGAGCATGGCTCGCCAGTAGTACCATCCAGTGGAGATGGCCAGAGCAGTTCTAGGTTTACCCTCCATCGGGGCTGGGCAGTGGGTTGCTCATCGACTTCTTCGAGTTTACCCTCCAGTAGATACTGGGCAGTGGGTTGCTCACTGACTTCTAGGGTTTACCCTCCAGTAGTGACTGGGTAGTGGGTCACTCGATGACCTCTTAGGGTCTACCCTCCAGCATGGCTGGGCAGTGGGTCGCCCGTCGTCTAGTTCCAGGTCTACCCTCCAGCATGGATGGGCAGTGGGTCACCTATCGACTTATTCTAGGTCTACCCTCCAATGGGGCTTGGTAGTGGGTCTCCTGATGATGTATTAGGGTTTACCCTCCAGTAGGGCTGGGCAGTGGGTCACCCGATATCTGGTTAGGGTTTAACCTCCAGCAGGGCTGGGAAGTGGGTCACCCGTTGACATTCCAGACTCAGTCCTTTCTACTAGGCTAGTATGTGGATTTCCTCTGTGATTACTGGAGCGGGACCCTTGGTTGTACGAGTTAGTGATGGAACGACCTTGACTTTGAGGAGACCTCTTGACTGCGGGGCAGTGACGAGGTGTGGTTTGACTTAACCCGGAACTCTCAAGTACGAGGGGAACTTTCCCCATCGAGACACGTCCTTGTGAAGCGACCTAAAACCGTGCGGGCGAGTCAGTTCCACCCAAAGCGGATAGTGTCGAGGTGCGGTGATTTGAGCCCCTTGACTTGTAGTTCGGGGCAGACTTGCGGGATGCTGCGCATCGATGGGTTTACTTCTGGGACTGTTAGATACTCACTTTCTTGGGCTGAGCTACGGGATGAAGATCCCCTTACAATCTTGTTTGGGCTTCTTGTTTGAGCATATGGACTTGTATATACCTTGTTCTAGTACCCAATTCATGGGTTTGGTTACTCTCCTTCCAGGAAAGATGAAGACACGCGGGGTATGCCATGTGCTTTCCGTGTCTAGCTTCTCGTGGTTGGACGAGTTTACTCTCCTGCTATAGGTAGAGAAGACTCGACGGGAAGTTCATATTCTCACCGTTTATATCTCTTTGTGTCTGGACGAGTCTACCTTCTTTCCTCTTATTGGGTTGAGCTGGACTCTTTACTGTACCCTTTACTGCACTCTCTGTTGTACTCCTTTTCTTTCCCCTGTTTGATCTACTGCTCACCCTTCGGTACCTCCTTTTTTTCTCCCTTGAGCCTTCGGGGTATCCTACTAAGTATTGTTATACTCACCCCTGCTTGGGCTTTTCCCGCACTTGGTGTGCCCTTTCAGACGACAGACAGGTTGGTTGTGACTTCAGTGGAGCTTAGGAGCTCAGGAGCTTGGACCGCATGCGGTGGTCGGAGTCGGGTTCCAGGTGGGGGACCCTTCCAGCTGTTTTTTCTTTTGTTTACCTATTGCCGGGTTGTGCCACTTTTCTAGTTGGGCGCGTGTTTTCCCCTTTTCTTTTTCAGTTTACTTAAGCACTTTCTTGTACTGTTTAGAGGTTGATGCACTTTTGGTGGTTTATATATAGCAGTTGCCCTTTTACTTTACTGGACTTTTCTTTTACTCTTCACTTCTGCATTGAGTGTGCTACGTGAGTGTGTACAGGTACTCAGGAAAAGGCCTCCCTGAGTTGTTTAACCTTCAGCGCTTGTCTCCAGCCCCTAGCCTATGGAGGCGGGCTTGGGGTAGTTGCGGCTCGAGCCCGAGTAGGGTCGGGTCGTGACACAAGCATTCCTTATTTAGTGAAATGGTTCTCCTATCCTCCATCTATATTTTGTTTCATAGAATCTCCTTCATGAACTTTGTGTATGTTGACATCTGGGTTAAATATTCTGTGAAAGGGATGTTGATGTGAAGCTTGTATAATACCTCTATGAATTTACAAAACTGGTGATCTAGCTTCCTTTGTTTCACCCTCTATTGAAATGTTAAGGTGAGATCAAAAGGCTTGACCACCTCTTTTCTTTTACCATGTGAGTCCTCCTCCTCTTTTGATAGTTCTTTTGATGAGGAGGGGACCTTTATTGTGGTTTCTTCAGCTGGAGAGGGTGAATCTTGAGCAAGATTTATAGCCTTAGCTTTCTTTACAGTTGGTGTTTGAGGGAGATCCTTTTCAATTTGTAAAGTGAATGCATGAGCCTCTTCTTTCAGGTACTTCTTAGTGTTACCTAGTAGTGTACTGGGTTTCCTTAAGGATAACTGGTTTTCTAGTTTCCCAATTTTATTTTCCAGAAATTGAATGGAAGATTCCTGATTTTGAAATCAAGTTTCAGTAGTTGTGCTAAATTTTGTCATCATTTCATCAAGTTTTGATGGGGGTTCTACTGAGTTTTTTGTGTAGCTGGTGGAGGTGGTGGCTACCTTAGTGGTTGCAAGAAAGGGTTTCAGTACCCTTTCTGCTGGTAATACCCCTATTGTTGTTGTCTTGAATATGGGGTTTGGTACTATTTTTGACCATAGCCAAGTGGTCTTTGGGGTGGAGGATTTAGCTATTGCTGCTGGTAAACCATGTTCGCATGTTCTCTCCATGCAGGGTTCTGGTACTGAGGGTACATATTTGGCCCTCAGTTCTGAGAAACATTGCTCACCTCATTTATTTAAGGGTCGGTAGTTGACCTTGGGCATTCACCAATGATGTGGCTATCACCACGTTTACTACATGTTGGATGGTTTTCTACTTGAATGTGGGATGCATTCTTCAGGTTAAACACATCATTATTCTTGGATACCATATACAATTGAGCTGTGAGCATCATGGTAGCATCTATGTTTTTCATACCTTGATTTTGATTTCCCTGCTCTGAGTTCCATTGGAAGATGTTGTCTGATATGCCCTCCAAGAGGTAAAAAATTCCTTCGGAGATTTATGCATTACTGTTCTTCTAGCAGCGGCATCCACCATAGATTTAGTGTTCATTTTCAGGACACTGTATAATGTTTGTACTTGAATTCAAAGAGGATTTCTGTGGTGAGGAAATTTGCATTTCATATCCTTGAATAGCTCCCAAAACTCGTATAATAATTCTGAGTCATGTTGCTAGAAGTTGTGGATATCATTCCGTAGTTCCACCGTCTTCGATGGTGGGAAGTATTTGCACAAGAATGCCTGGGATAATGCCTCCCAGGTGAGGATGGACCATTGAGTCAGTCCCTTGATCCAGTCTTTCACCTAATCCCTTAATGAGAAGGGGAAGAGGCAAAGAAGGATGACATATTCAGACACTCTGTGGTAATAAAAGGTGTCATAGATTTCAAAAAAGTTAGAGAGATGAGCATTCAGGTCCTCACTTGGTAAACCACCTTATTGCACCATATTATGGATCAGCTGCGTAATAACTGGTTTGATTTCGAAGTGATGGGCCTGTACTAGTGGTAATACGATTCTTGTGTCTACCCCTTGGATAGAGGGGAGATCGTACTCTAGAAAAGTACGTTTGTAGATGCTATTCTAGATGAGGAAGAGGGACATACTGCTACTCTGGCACCAAGTTGGGCTACTTTTTGAATGTGATCCTTTATAAAGGAAAGTAATGCATCTATTCTGGTGGTTGGCCATATTCTATCATAAGTATCCCATGTGGCCTCTGATGGTTCCTTAGAAGGAAATCCATAATGTTTTATGGTGGAGGTTGTTCTGACTCCCCATCAATAGGAGGCTATTGGTCTTGGTTGATACCAAGACCAACTGCATTTTTAGGATTAGATGTAGCAGCCGCCGCTTCCTCTCCCTGGTTTTCCATGGTGATGCTCTGGTAAGGTGTTTCCACAAGTGTTTTTCATTACCTCAGGATTGTCCGTTAGAATTCTGGGTTAGGTGAAAAAACATTTAATGATTCATCACTCTTGGAACATGTGTGTTGGATACTCATATGCCTATAAATATGCACAACATGAAACATCAAACTACACATAAAGGGTAAAAATAATGTAATAATAATATAAATGAGAGTAAGAATAGAATTTTTAGAATTTTTAATTTTTATTTTCAATAAAATTCATACATACTTGATGAAAAAAATAGAATTAACTTTTGTTCCCTGGAAATGGTGCCAAAATTTGGTATCATTCTCATCGAAGTCTTGTTTTTAGACAAATCAAATTGGATTACCCAAAAATGTATACTACCAGTAAGGGATCGATGCACATGGAAGGGAGTTATATATTTTTTTTTATCAAATTTTTTATTGATTTATTGAAGTTTTCTGAAATTTAGAATCAGTTTTTTAGTGTTTTGATAAAAAGTGATTGGATTTCAATTTTATAATAAATTACTTGAAAGATAAATAAAAACACACAAATTTGGGTTGGATGAAAATTTAGAGAGAAATTCATTAGGGATGTGGATTTTAAAGGTTGTTATTAAATTAATTTTCTTATGAGGTTGTGTTGTTGATGATAATTCAATTATCTGGGTTAAGAATGTAACAGAACCCCCTTGGCCTGGAGAGTTTTGTTTAAATCAATAGAATATAATTCCTTGGGATGGAATTTGATTTCATTCATTTTTATTAATCGCATCCATTTTTTTGACGATTGAAACACCCAATGGTCATGGATATTTCAAATCATAATTCCTTAAAGATCCCTAGAAATCCCATTATTGGTCTGATAAGAGGTTCCTAGTGATATTTAGAAAAAGGTAATAATGAATTATGAGAAAGAAGAATAAACAACATGATTATAATCTCACAATTGAAAAATTACAACACTTAATTGTCCACAACCCCAATACTTAGATAATTTAGCTACTCATAGAGTAAATAATTACTATAAAAATTGATATACCTTGATTCATCATCTTGAAAGCTTTGGAGTGAAGGTTTTTGGGAAGGTAGCACAGAAGAACCTTCTCTCCTCTCTTTTCTCCTCTTCTTCCCGTCTCTTCTTCTCTTATTGTCCATCTACAGAGTGCTCCCCCATAGAATAACATGGAATTAATGAATATAAATGACTCCCAAACATGGAGGTTCTACCACCTATTTATAGGTTTTAGTAGTAAAAATCATGTACCAGGAATTACAAGGCGTTTATAACTAGTAAACACGTTTTGGCTATCTTTTCTCACCCAGTAGGTGAGCTAACATGCAATATTTGACATTGAACACGGAACTGCCTGGTAGGTGGGTGTAAACGGCATGTAGTGCTGCCCCATAGGGAATTTAATATCATTCATCGACCACCAATTTCTTATAGATGGTCCACACGATGTGTAATGGGCAGTACACAACATGTATGCTTTGGCCGACAACATGGGAGTGTATCCAGTCTTTCCAATCCATGTCTGGGAAGTAATAAATGGCATGTTTATACAAGTACACGACATGAATATTTAAAATTTTGTTCTCATTAGAATCTATTTGTGATTTTTTCTGGAAATATCCTAAAAATTATCATAATAACCAAAATAAAGTATTTTACCCATAAAACAAAATATATTTGGTGAAACTATATTTTTATACAAAATAAAATGTATGAAAAAGTATAAAAAAATCAGGCACATCAATAAGTAAGGATAATATTTTTATATATTTGTCCCATGAGCTTATGAAATAATAGTTTTCACCCCTATTTGGGAAAAACCATAGGAAAAAACCATTTGATTTTTTGTGATTTTGAATATTTAATTATATAGATTCCAAAACCCTAGTTTGTGAAATATTAAATAATTAACCTCACATTTACAATATAAAACCACCCAATATCCCACTTATCTTCACTGAAAATCCTTATATAACTTACATACACTTTCCTCCCCTCCTTAGAATCCCCCAAGGTGACCAAGCTCTTATTAAACCCCTCTGCATGCTTTTGAAGTCACACACTCAACTAAGGGTTTCTTTTCTTCTTCATTTTTATTCATGTTTCATTATATTTTTACACCCTTTTATTTTAAATTTCAAATGATGGAGTGTGTTTTTTCACATCCACCATACTACTATTATTATGTTTTAATGATGAGATGCACCTTTTTATCTCATTTATCACTCTAATGTACACCCTTTACTATGCCGAAATTTCATAAGAGTAATTTCATTCCTCCTCCTTCTTCAAGTTTATTTATTATGTTATGTATTCTATATATAAATTACTAATGTTGGAAAATGTATTTATATGATCCCCTTTGTACCTATTTCATGTCTAAATTATGATAGACCCATTTATATCTCATAAACCCATTTTATGAATCCCCATGTGATGCCGTTATGCTGTCGAAACTGCACTGTGATTTTCCATGCCAAAATCATCGTGTAGTGAATACCATGCCAATTTTTTTATCAAGGGTATTCACATTTATTCACATATAAATTTTTTTATTTAGGACTTACATTTATGTATTAAACACTCCTTGACCTTGTAATGAATTATGATGAAGAATAAATCTATGTTTTATGATCCATGTGGAACATATAACCATGATAATAATGTGAAAGTGATGGGTGAATCCAGAATTATATATCTCTCCAATGCATTGGGAAATGTTTAGTATCATGATATGTCATGTTGGGACAGGGGTGCACCTGATTCTTTTATAGAACAATTTTCCATCATGTTGGGATAAGGGTTTACCTGCTTCTTTTATGTTAATGATGATGTGTTTTAAGTTGTTGCCACATTTCCTTGTTATGATGATCATGAAATATCATGCCTTTATATTCATGTTTCTCTTATTATCCATTGATTTGTCTATTTCCTAAATTGTATTATATTTTTCATGTTATTCTTTATTTAATCCCTTATCGGGATTTATAGCTCATCCTTTTCTTATGTATATCCTCAGGTTATCCCATGCAATGCTAAGTACGAAGGAATGTTGTGGTCATGTAAAAGATGTTTTCAATAAAGATGTTTTATTTTATGCCTTAAGTTATTATGTAATGTTCCTAATCTCCAAAGAAACAAGGACTCTTGATCATTTGAGTCGTATTAAGTACGGGTTTGTGTAATAAATCATGTTGAAATGTGTAATAAAGAGCAGTGTTGTTATAAGGAAAGTGGATCAAAAATTGATAAATAACATATAGGATATTATATATGGTATATTGAAACCATAAAAATTAAATTAAGACTTTTTTTATCTTGTTTGGACCTTTGCATATTTTGATAATTATTTTTATACCATTTTTATTTTCACCACAGTGACTATTTTTACTTAGATAATTTATCCTTTATTCACAATAATAAAATGGTAATTATTATATAATTTAGAAATAATGATTTAAAATTTGAAATCCATTTTATTTTATTTAATTTATAAATGTGATAAAAATTTATTTTAAAATATTAAATGCATAATGTATTATTTTTTTTGAAAAATATAACATAAATTCTAAAATGTCAAATATGAGATTTTAATCTTAAGCCAATATTAAAAAATTTAAAAATTATGTTATAAAATAAAAATTTTATCTTAGAAAAAATATTTCAGTATTTTAAAGTTCATTCTTATATACTAATAATTCCATAGGATTCATGTTATTTGTAAAAAATGTATTTTCCACCATTCACCTAAAAATTAATATTTTAAAAAAACCGCAAAAAACAATCCTAAGATAATTTTGGCATTATATATTCAAAAATGAAGTTATTTTCATCAAAATTTAAATTTTAAATTTCATATATTTACTTATTTAAATAAAATAAAATAACAAAAATAAAAAATATTTTTACTATAAAATTATTTTTTAAAATTAAAGTGTCTTTAATATTATTTTATATAAATTTATAAATAAATGAATATTGAAATAATAGTTTAAAAATAAATATATTATATATTATAAAAAACTTTTAAATTTTCGCAATTTAATTTATTATGGTAACATACGATAGTACTTTTTTTAAAAATGTTTCTTTAAAGGGGGACCATCATTATAATTTTAAGGAAGAATAATAATATGTAATTATTTTAATTGATTATTATATTTTCATCTACTAATGATTATATTCTTATTATAAATTTAATACATCTCAGTTTGTTTGATTCATGTATTGTGTTAGTTCCATGTTGCGTGTGATGCAAGTTATTGAAGATAATATTAATTTAAAGGATCCAAATTCTCTGGTCGTTACATTCTATCCCCTAAAATAATTTGTTTCCTCTTAATTTTAATTAGTACTCATCGGTGAAAATAGGTGAAGGTAATCATAAAATATCTATCATTTAGGATATAAATTATAATATGAAACATATCTTACTCTCATAGGCTATATGAAGTTACTTATTTTTCATCAAACAACATTAATCATCCATATTGTCAAAATCAATAAAAAATGAAGGCCTTCGGGCCATTGGATGGACATTAATCATCCATTAGATCATGTACCATAGTTTTATATAACTTAATTATATATCCTATTTAATATACCTACCCTAAAAAATTTTAATGTTCAATATGTAAAACCATAGGTAAATAATATATTCCTATGAAATTAAATATATCTTTAACAATGAAATTTATTAACTACTGGTTCATATAGTCACACAATTGTCAATATATAACATAATCCAAAAAATTAAGATGAAGATCACAAAACATATCATGGATCACTTTTTCATTAAATAAATAATCAATTTCAAGACTATAAATACTATCTAAATCAATTTTATTGAAATTAATCAAACCTTTATTACCTCAACATCAAGAACATATTAAACTTAAGAGTTATCTTTTTCCTCAATCATGTTTTCTTCAATAGTCATTCCTGAAAATAAAAACTTCTCATAAAATCACATTTCAATGTTATTGATTCCATTTAATATATTTTCTTATGCCTTAAATAGAAAAATGATGATGGAAAATTGTTATATGTTTCACATAACCCTCATAAAATTTACAATATACCAAAATACCAATGATAAATATTAATCACTAATGAAAATAGCTATGATTATCAAAAATTAATTTCTATTATGGTATCAACCACACTACCTTAGTTAAGAATAGAAAACCCACATTTTATATCATAATAAAAATATACCATGATTATCAACCATTTAAGTATACTCCCTTATTCAATGTTATTATATAGTGTTTTTTAGATACAATAATATCTTAACATTACCTTTGGGATCCTATTTCATCCCAATACTAAACCCAAAATAGTTATGATAGTATATAAAATAATTATAATATATGAATATAGAAGATAAATTTTAATATATATTCTACATTCAAACCGTTATTTCATCCTATGAAACTTTCTTTATAACCATGTCTTAATAGGTTAATCATATAACTCTCTTGGTTATACATAGGTTACATTTAGTTATGTTTTCACATACTTCTTAACACAATCCCTTAAAGTAATTATGAAATAAATCATTCATAATGGTTCATAAATATAATGTTATTGACTAAACCATATATCTAGGGAGTGTCAAACTGAGTGTACAGTTAGAAATATTTGTCATGAAATAGGTGACAATTGCGTTAATAACCATCTTCCCCTTTTCAATGTTATAACCTAAACATACATCTGTGTTATAGCTTACAACCAATTTTTGTATCTATATTGAGATGTATTTATATGTTAAACCATACAATATATACTTTATATAAATTTCAATATGTTGTATTATATATTAAATTATCCTTTAGTCTTATCCATAGAATTTTCAATAAATTTATCGTATCATAATCCATAGAATATTACCTTAAATAACAGAAAGGTTTATATACAACTTTGAAATTTGGACAATCCATATCTTATCAAATATGGATAACATTTCAAAATCAAAAACTATCCTTAACCAATAACACCCTTATCTCTAAAGTTATTTAAACATTGATATGATACCAAGTAAGATTGAAAGACAAAATAATTTAATAATTACATTTATTAATGAAAATATTTCATTAAAATATATTCCTAACACCTTAAAAGTTTACTATTTTAATTAATTAATACAAAAATTAAATAAAAAAACTCATGTATTTTTTAACTAATTGAAATTATCCACTATATGAACAACTACTTAATCGATGATAACTATTAAAAATATCCCAAAAATTGGTCTCATAAGATACCCTTCAAGACACATCATATGTATTACTTTTCTTCATAACCTTAGAAAATGTAAACATAAGAAAGGGGTGATCTCAAATTATAAATGCAGTTAATCATAAGAGATAACAATAAAATATCAAAATTGATCATAAGATGAGAATATGGGTATAGTAAAGATACATAAAAAAATCATACAAAAAATCATAGGTCAAAATTTATGGAATAAATATTTCCATGAATTAAGACACGATTCAAAGAGTGATTCAATAAAAATTTTCCATGAGGGAATAACATAGTTATCATAAAAAGCATAAAACTATGAAACATCCATAAATTATGGAACAAACATTAGTACATGGAACACAACTTTTATGAGACCCACATTCAATATCCATGCTTATGAGTAATTAAAACAAAATCAGAAATATCTAACTAATGAGATATAAAATCTTAATGAATTAATTACATGGTGATATAGAATTTGAATAACCATCATCCATAATAACATTTTACATAATAAATCAAACATTAATCATATCATAAATAACCCATGAAAAGAAAAATGAGTTTCTTTAAACACATCATAATGAACCCGTGGACAGAAAATGGGTTTTATATCATTTTAATATGGAATCTTATAAGGGAAAAATTCATAATTCCTTAAATAATAATAACATGATAAACCCATGGATAATAAATGGTCACTTAATAAATTAAAAACTATGTCGATGAAACTCTAAGGAATTTAGTAATATAAAAATAAAAGAATCTTAAGAGGAAGATCCTAAAATTAACATTAAAATTTCATGAAATGGAATATATTTTCATATTTTAATGAAATTGGGTAGCTATTACACTATATAAATTAATTTAAGACACACAATATCAAAACATGTCCCATGTAGCTTAATGTGACTCAAAGAATACCCTACCTTATTTGTATTCTTAGTCAAATGAACTCGATGCTCTTGTATAACAAACATAAATATATTAATAATCTATTGCAGAATTATATATATATATATATACACATATATAACATTTTATAATAAATTATAATTATTATCACTATTTATATTAGCTAGTTTTTAACTATTTTTTATTTTGGGTGTGGGTAATATTGATCGTTTTGAATTAGTTTCCTAACAGTGGTATTATATTCATTCTTATTCTAAATGTCATTGTTCAAATTTCATTAATGTTACTATAATGGTTGAATTATAATTATTTATGGTGTTCAAATTTACTTTCATGAGTACCTTAGTCTTTAACCTAGAAGATAAAAGAGATAATGAACATTTTTTTGGCAATTTTTAACCTAAGAAGGGTGTTTTCTTAATAAATGAGTTAAATATTTTTTCATGAATTCCAAAATTAAAAAATAATATTAAAATGTCTATACCATATTATACTAGTAATTAATTTCTCTCATTCATAAATTATAATATTTCATATCACCATTAAATTAGGTGGTTAAAGCAACCTGAAAATAATCATATCATGCTTAATTGATTATTATGATAAGATTTAATTGAAATACTATTATACGAGTGTCACAATGATATAATTTATTATTTATTATCCTGATACATCATAATTATGAAATAATTATATTATTAATTAATATATATTAAAATATTACATAATATGAATTAAAAATTATCCTCTTAGTACATTTGTTTTAAATGATTTAAATAATGATAACTATTTGTTGATCATATCATTAATTGTTTCTATAACTTTTTCAATAAGGAAATTAAATATATTGGAAAAAAATATTTATCTATTAAATAAATTATAATGACCGTCTATTTAAGTAACCAATGAAATTAAAAATGAAAATCAATCATCCAATGGTGGTGGTAGTTTATGTGCATGCATGGTTGAAGATTTAGTCTTCCATTGAATAAGAGAAATGAATAATATTTTTTTATCATTTTAGAATCTAAAATATTTTATACATATAAAAATTATTTATAAAATTCAACATTATTACCATCCTTGTAATGTGTTTATGGGAAAAAATCATGATTTTTTGGAGGATGTAGTCCATGCACAAACAAACATTATTTTCACTTTTCATATAGAAAAAGGAAGGTCTATTAAATATAGCACCAATATTTTAAAAACAAGCCATTATAATAACGATACTTATTTTTTCATTTTTAGATGTTGGAATGAAATTTGGGAATGAATAAATGCACATAAGGAAAAAAGAGGAAGAACAAATTAGAAATCTATACACCATTATTTTGGTAATCTATTTTAAGAAGGGGCTAAACCATTGAAAAATGGTATTTAGATAAGTAAAAACCTATTTATTGTTTCCATGATTATTTATGAAAGTTTTTGTAAGATTTATTTCTATCGAAAGGGTTTTTTGTGTGATGGGATATGAGTAGATGGGTGTCCCTTTTATTAGTGAAAAGGAATGAAATTTTTGTAAATACCTAAAACTTATCAATAATGGGAAGTAAATCTCAAGAAAAGTGGATCAAAAATAAATAAATAATGGATATAATAATAAAAATGATATATTCATATCTTAACTGACTAAATAAAAAATATTTTTAACATGTTTGTCCCTTTACAACTTAGGTTACTCTTTTTTTACTAAATTGGTTTTCAGAATAGAAACAATATTTTACATAAAAAATTTATCATTTATTAAAAAATGTAAAGTGGTCCTTATTATATAATTTGGACCAAATGATTCAAAATTTTAGGTATATTTTATTTGATTCAAATTCTAAAAAGTGATTAAAATTTGTTTTAAAATAAAAAATTTATAATGTATTAAAAACAAGTTTTTGGAAAAATAACTTAAATTATAAAATATCAAATTTGGGTTTATAAATTAAACCAACATTTTCAGAATTATGAATTAACATATAAAATTAAAATATTTTCTTTTAATAATGATTTCATGAATTTAAAATTCCTACTTATATACTAATAATCTCATAAAATTCATGTAGTTTGTAAAATTTTATTTTCCACATTTCAATTAAAAATAAATCTTCTTTTTAAAAAATAAAAAAATTTAATCCTAATATGATTTAGAGTTTCTAAATATTAAAATTATTTTATTTATATAAAATTGAAATTATTAAATTTATATATTAAGTTATTTATATAAAAATACATAATATAAATTAAAATAGTGTTTATTTAAAAATGAATTCTTATTGTATAGTATCATTAATCTTATTTCATATAAATTTCTAAATAATTTAATATTAATATAATTATTTAAAAATATAATTTTCAAATATTACAAAAAACATTTAAATTTTATCAATTTATTTTATCAATTTAATGTATCATACCCATTTTTTAAAAAACTTTTCTTTGAAATTAAACCTTATTATACTCCAAATGTCTAGGATCCAGCTAAAACCAGTCCAAAAAAATTATTAAACAAAAAGGAATATGAGTCAAACATACAATAGGTTATTAAAAAAATTAGAGTTCATGACACCACACATGTCAGCCTCCACTATTGGGACACAATATGAAATTATTTTAATTGATTATTATATTTTTATATAGTATTGATTATATTATTCATGTAATTTTAATATTTCTCATTTGGTTTTAGTGAGATACTATATTAGTTTTGTGTTGTATGTGACATGAGTTATTTAAGATAATATTAATTTAAAGGATCCTAAATATTGGGTCATTACACCATCACTCTAGAATACATAAATTGATATAAAAATATAAAATCACTTATTTGAGACATTTTTAGACCAAATAAAAAATTTAATTCACACATTAAGCTCATTTGAAATTTAGAATTTTTTATCTTAGAAAATTCATTATATAAAAAATAATTTGTAGAACCAAATAAAATATAATTAAATTATATTATTATAATTAAAATATTATTTTAAAATTTATTAATAAAAAAAATTTAGATTAAAATTTCCTTTATTAAAACCATTATTCAATAAAAACAATAATAGTATTTTGTAGAAAGCTCTAGGATATTTATTAAGTCCATATAAATAATTTTAATGTTTAAAAATATGTTATTGAGTCCTTTTATGTTCAAAATTAGGTTTTTGACTAGTATTGAATTACTTAGAAAATAAACCATTTAAAAATGCATCTTTTCCATCCATTTAAAGTAACTAAAAACCTTAAAAAAAGTAAAATCCAATTAAATATTAATGGATTTAATTATAACAATTTAAGAAATAGAATTTTCAAAATAAATTATTTCTTCTTCAAAAATCCTTGATCAACAAGTCTTACTTTATTTTTAAAAATATTTCCCATTCTATCTAATCTATTTCTAAAAAATAATTTTCTTCTAGTAACTTATCTATCTTTTAAAACTTTAACCAGATACCAAAAATTATTACTTGTATATTTATTAAGCTAATCATGCCTTGTAATATTAAAATTATAATTATTAAAATATTAAAAAAGCATTATTAAGTGAAAATTCACAAAAAAAGAAGAATTACTATAATAAATCCGAACATAATTTCATTTTTAAATTTCAATTTCAATATTTCCAATTAAATTATGAAGAGGATGATACTTATAATTTTTATGATTTTTAGGATCATAATGAGAATATATATTCTCCCCACAGGCAAATATATTATCATTTTGAGGTTCATAATCAACAAATTAAAACATTTTAAATTCATCACTAAGATTTTCTAAATCTAATTTTTGTTTTATATTAATAATTTTAAAGAACATAACATGAATAGAATATTAAACTACCATACATATATTTTTATATACTCTATAATATTTACTATTAATATAATATTAAATAAGAATTCCTTCATCACTTTTATTATCAAATTTTTCTAAATTTTCCTTAGTATTTAAAATCAAAACAGTACAACCAAAAACTCTAAAATGAAAATCCTTTGGTTTCATTTATTTAAATGATTCATAGTGAAATTTATTTAATAAATTCCTAAAAATTATATTTAAGATGTAATAAATATAATTAAGTGATTAATCCCTAAATAATTTTGGTATATTAAATTCATTAAGTATAGTTTTATCAATTTCTATAATAGTCAAAAAATTTCATTTATAGAACACTATTTTTCTATAGTGTTCTAATAGTTAAAAAATGGAAAAATATCCCTTATCTTGAGAGATTTTTTCAAATTCTAAATTATAATACTCGTCCCATTTATGAATTATTTTATAAATTATTAAGAAAATTTATAATTTAGAACAAATTTTCAAAAATGAATAAACTCAGTTATAGTTTCCCAATTATGAGTTACAAAATAAGTCAATGTATACCTAAAAACCATTAAGAATAACAAAAATACACTTCTTAAATCCTAAAATTTGATTTTTAATTGGGAAAAATAAATCCCGTTGTAAAAAATCAAGAGATCTAAATGTATTAACATTATTATATGATATGAATATTTATTTATATTTTTTAGCCTTTAAACATGAATAAAAAACAATACTTACTTTCCCTAATCATAGGTAACTTCAGAACCTATCTATTTTTTACCATTTATTAATGTTTCAAAATATGAAAATTTCCCAAACTTATTTTATGTGGAACATCATATATTTCTATAACATTATGTTACTTAACATTATTACTTATTAGCTTATGAAAATTACCTCAATAAGAATTATATTTATATTTTCCTAAAATAGGACACAATTTTATTAAAAAAAGTAAACACATGTTATCTTAAATATCAACACTCATTCCATCATAAAAATGTTATGAGATACTAATCTTGTTACTCTTAATACCTGTAACAAAATTAAAATTATAACGAATTTAAATTTACTTACTTATCTAAAATATCTTACCTCAAATTTAGTGTTTTCTATGAAGGTAATTGAGCCTCCATCACATTGATTAAAAGTTATGATTTTTTGGGGTCCCCATCCATATTTCTTGAGAAGAAATTATCCATGAACCATGATTCTTTTAGTATTTTAAAAAAAATTCTAGAAAAAAAGATTGATTAGAAAATTTCTATAGTACCAATGATATATTTTATCCAACTAGATCGGTGATGAAATTATTTGGTACCCATATATATTTATTAAATTTATAATAGGTATATAAAGAAAATAAATTATTAAAAATAAAATTATTAATATTTTTTAAATATTGAGAAAATCTTAATGAGTTTCATTTTCATATTGAACTTTCAAATCACATATAAACCATGTAACACTGGAAACATTTCCTTCAATTATTTTGATAAATTATCTCCTACAGAACTTATGTATTATTTTATTATAACTAGAAACTATATTATACTTATTTTATTTATTCATAGATATCAAATTATAAAATTTTTCATTACCATGAAAAATATCATATAAGTTTTATTTCAAAAGAGATATTTACTTCTTGATTTTTTCATTCTCTTTTTGTGTGGCTTTGAAGTCATCAACAACATTATCATCTAAACATAAAAAAGTATTTCTTAGTTTTTAATTTTCTTGTTTAATATTATTACATTCAATGTCAATTTTATTCATATAATCTTCCAAATTTTGAATTTATTTTCATCCACTTAATTATTCTTATAAAGAAATTGTTTGAGTATATCATTTTAAGCATTAAGCTTCATAATTTTTGTTTATAAATTCTATTTTTAAGAATAATAAAAAAACTTTTTTCACTAGATGCTATAATTTTATGACTTTCATTTTCTTAAGTAAACTTATTTTGTTTTCCAACAATATTATTATATTTCTACTATTATTCTCTACATAATTCAATAAATTTTAAGATATCATTCTAAAACATCTCATTTAGTTTAATTAACCATTTAACATCTAATCTAGAATCAGATTTATAGTGAGAACTATAATCAAAATCAGTTTTAACTTCATTCATATTTTTTTTCCATTAAGTTTTGGTTATTCAATTATCTATCACTTTTAGAGTTATCACTACTTGAGTATAACTCCTAAGAGAATCTCTATATAGTTAAAAATTATCTCTTCTCTTTCTTCTTATATTCCTTTTGTTTCCTTATTTTTATTCAATTTTGGAAAATATGACTCAACATGTCCCTTATTTTTTAACTCATAGATTTTTGATTTGGATACATTATTGTATTTACTACTAATTTAATTCTAAATTCCCTTTTGATCAAACTTTTTAGATCTTTTCCTGATCACTTTTTAGATTATCTCTTTATTTTCATATATTTATAAAATCATTTCGTAAGGTTAGCTATTTTATCTTTCTCACTTTATCATAGCTCAGAATTAGAGGAGTTAGAAAAATAATTTATACTAGAATTAAATACAATAATTTATTATTTGAAACTTTTTCAATTGTAATACTCTTTAACTCATTCTCATATTTCTACTATGAATTAATGAGTTCATACATAATGTACATTTTAAAATACTTGCTCTTATTTTTCACAAATTTCACTACATGGAACTTTTCATGTAGTGACTATAGAACCCTTTAAAAAATAAAATATTATCCAATAACACTCATAATAAACTCATACCATTAATGATACATGTGAATATGTTGAAAATTTTGTTTATGAATTCATCTTCTCTCTTCCTAATATCCTTGAACTTTTCACATAGCATTCCTAGTTTTGTACATTTAAGCTTGTCTGAATTGTTATTAGTTACCTAAGGCATTTAATATATGTCTTGAGGAGTCTTACATAATGAGATTTAGATAAAAACATTAATACTACTAATATAATATAATACATTCATTACTTTTTAATTCAAAACATACAATATGGAATAACTACCTATAAGTTTATTTGGATCAATATCTAGTAACTTATATGGTTTTACAGTTTTTTTCATGACCTAACCCAATAGGTCCCTAGCCGCGAATACCTGATGCCCACCTCCAATAGGCCATGGAATGGTGACCAGTGCCAAGTAGGGATATCACACACATGAGAGGGCTTAGTGTAATGTACATGTAACCACACACACATTTCCAAGACCATAAAATTCTAAAATGTAAAACAACAAATAAACATGAATGAATACATATAAAATCCCACTATTAGAGTATGAAAAAAATTACAAGAAACAAGGGGCCAAATACAATCCCACAAAAGAAACTGAAAACATGTCTAACCTGATATGTAGGACACGATTGTTGTAAATGCAACCACTAGAAAAAAACCTTGGTCTATCTAGCACACTAAGGTCCTCCTAGTCTTGGTCCTTAAAGGATTTCATCAAAAGGTTCTTGACCTGCATAAGAAATGACTAGTGTAGGAAAATACCATACATGGTTGAGTATATAAATACCCACTAAGAAACCCCAAAATCACTAAATATAAAGAATCAAGAGTTTTCAACCATCACAGGGATATATAAAAGTAAAGACAACAATAATATCCAGATATACTCATCCTAGACACACAATTTCAAGGTAAGGTCACAACCATAAATCTAGCCTAGGATTATTATTCAAAGATTCCATATAAACATTTATGGTAGAATACACTACACAAGTCAGATAATAATTATGGAGTCTATCCAAGATGTCGTGTACATCATGACTCAAGAATTATATGCAATAATTCTAAATAGATCAATACAAAATGGGGATCACACAAAAAAAAGTTATACCAAAAAGCCAATCTGGAATAACCAAATATGTAGGTGATAAATATTTTTATAGTGTTAGTCATGGTGAATCTTAGAACCAAACCTAATGATAATGATGATGATAGAGGACCTCACTTCAGGCCTTATAATGGGATTCCTACAACTCTATATGAGACTGCTATTCTTCCAAGGGGATCACCATCCTATGCACATTATGTGATTCCATTATAAAACCTTAGGGTAAGGATAAATGTAATGTACCATAAAGAAACTTGTCTAATTTTAAGTGGAAAAGGACTCCATGAGATATTTGATAAGGTATATTTTGTGTAATATTATTACATGATGTGTCCCATCAGCATCAGGTTAAACCCATGTATTATATCTCCTACCAGTGTCCATGTCCTAGCACATAATGTGTGTCCCGAAACACATAGTATGTGGGACCACAAGATCTCTTAAAAATATACCCCCTATACACACTCAGCTATTTTTTAGGATGTACATGGTGTGTGCCATGTCCCACATGGCATGTAATGCCACTTGATCTATTGGGTGTGTACCACCGTTTCAAAATGAGCTGGCCTATTATGGTCCACATGACATGTGAACCTTATCTCTGTGCTTAATCCCTATCCACCACTCATGAGTTCAAAATGGCATGTAATTACAAATTACACACCATGTATCCTAGGATTTTCTAGAATCCATAATCCATTTCATGCTTCATCATCCACTCCTATAGCCTTCGAACCGACTGTTAATCCTGATGTCAATCAAGGAGCTGGACCGATTGATCCATTACATCATCACTCACTAGAATCTTTCCACCAAAGAACATGAGAAAAAACTTCTATTGTATATCTTTGTTTATTAAGGTTGAAACCCACATGAAGAACACTTATCCAGTCCCATTCCACCTTATTAGCTCAATCCCATCATTAATATGAACTCAGATCTATGGTATCAATCTATTGTACCACGAAATGGGTGGGAAATGATTGATTACTGGGTATTTAAAAAAAAGGACAAATAAAATGTAAGTGATAAATGAATGAAGAATGGGGGAAGAAATTGACAATATAAAAAAATTAGGAACATACCTTGACCAATGATTATATTGGCCCTATTTAGTTTTCATTAGAATGATGAATGAAGGGATATAATATAATTAATAACATAAATCCCCCAATCTCAGATTGTCTAACATGTTCCCCTAAAATGCACACTCTGTGAATCAATTCATTAGTTGATTGATTCAGATTCATCATAGGAATAATAAAATGGGGATAAATACACATAAAAAAATTTCTACCTCAATATGGATCGATCACTGATGAAGAATAATTCCATTTCATTTTTTTTGCTAAGATCCTCAAATTTTGATGGCCCAATGATCCTCGACCTCAATCTGATCTGTTATCATCCACCAAGAAAAATCACATCCAATAGTTTTCTATATCTTTATGATTAAGAGGCCAACCATGATATCTCTTTATAATTTTATATTTATAGAGGAAAAAAGGTCACTTCTTCAATATAAAAAAATAAAAAAAATAATTATTTAACTTTTTTATTTATTCCTTTAATGTATTTTAATAAAATATAAAAAAAAATGATTATGTCACACCTATGGTAAAAAACACTCTATGAACTCAACTGCAACCTAAGATTTCTGATACGAGCCTCAGATTAAGAGTTATTCCAATTTTTCAAGAAAAATATACACATTTGATATTTAATATACTCAATCTGTTTCAAAAATTAACTCACTGCTTACTGGTTATCATAGTCTCAAACTTTCTCAAAGCCTAACTTAAAAAATAATCCATATAACATCCAAAATTAATACATAGAAGAATAAGAGTCATTAAATTCTCCCCAACTTGGGAATTTATGTCTCGAAAAGGAAAAAAGTGTAATGAAGAAGATGAGGGTACTAGTCTTGCATCTGGATCTCCCGCCCCAAGTTCTAATGGAAAGATTCCTATGATGCCACCAAACAAACACTAGGGTAATCATTCTCCCATGAAGGATCATCTCCTATTGATCCTCAATATGAATCAGGTACTCTACAAATGTATCTCCATTCTCAATGTCCAGTTTTTTCTAGTTGATAAAAAGTGATAGATATTTCACGTACCTCCTCATTTATGACACATGGAATATGTCACATACTCGATCTAAGTGTAGTGTTATAGCTAAGGGGTACACCATCTTTCCAACTCTAACCAATATCCAGAAAGGGACAATGAATCTCAGATATAAGTTGTTGCTCCATCCAAATCTATATAACCCCCGTCGAGGTGAGACCCTTTAGAACATATGGACTCCCTCCTAAAACTCCAAAGTCCTATATTGTCAGTACACATATAAATTTTGATGGATTTTTACTGTCCTCATCTTCTCTTGAACAATTTTACCTTCTCTATCATGCCTTGCAACATCTCTAGGAACATAAGTGCAGACTCTCCTAGGTTGATCCAATATAGTGGTGATGTATAAAGTCACCCATAAAAATCCTCGAATGGTGTTATATTGATGGTGGAATGGTGGTTTTTGTTGAATTGAAATTCCACTATGGGTAGGTGATCCTAAAAAATATATACAAAGTATAACATGAAATCTCCCAAAATATCTTACAAGAAAAGAATGGTCTTCTCAGTCTAGTTGTCAGTTTGGGTGAGAAACACCATGATCAAATGGAACTGAGTCCCAAAGGCATCTTGAAATCATCTCGATAATTTCAATGTGAAGAAATCATCACGGTAAAAAAAAATCATCATGAAGACTCCATGAAAATAAACTATCTCTTGTATGTATAAGCATTTCATTTTGTCTTCTGAATTGTACTCTAAAATATCTAGAATGTGGACCGTCTTGGTGATTAAGTCTATGATCACCCAATTGGTATCATGTCCCTTGGGAATACATGGTGACCTATCACGAATTACATAGATATCCCATCCTAATTCAACTCTATCACCTCAAGGGGTTGAACTAAACCTATAAAAACATGGTGCTCGACCTTCACTTGTTGACAAATAAGGCATCAAGAGATAAGATCTAGAACACATATATTTATACCTAGCCACCAATTTTTTTGATAAAGGTCCTGGTATATATTTTCCTGACATGGATGTACTGCTAAAGGTGAAGTATGAATCTCCGTCAACACCTCCTCTATTAGCACAATTAGTACCATCTTCCATCCTCTAAAAATAATATCATGATCCCCACCTTCATAAAATCATTTAAGAGAATGTCTAGTGGATATCTGAGTATGTATAGTATCACAATCAGTATACCTAATCTATACCATTCTAATATGATGTAAAAGAGGAGGGGTAACAACAATTGACTAGTGGTAAGATGTTTCATCTCCATCCACAAAGTATAACTGTATCAAGGCCTATTTCTCTAATTCCATGCTCAGAAACTACGAACAAGATCCATTGCTGAGGGCATACACTACCACATTCCCCTTCCCAAGAGTATATATAAACATGAAGTAATATTATTGGAGGAACTGCAGTTATCACATCTATCTGATGTTAACATCCTTATATGAGAAGATATACTGATAACTCTTGTGGTAGAAGTAGATGATATACCAGTCATCCATAAGGCAGTGTCTCTAAAAATTTAGTATGAAGTCTACTGCTTTTATATCTATATCATGGGTCGTGTAGTTCTTCTTAAGTAGTATCAACTGAAATGAACCATAGGTAATAATTTTCTACCTCTAAATTAGAACACATACAATCCTTGTCCCTAATACATCACATAACACTAGGTACTCAACACCGTTCTCCAAGAATCTCATGATGGGAGCATTCTTCAATCTCTAAATAAACTCTTGGAAAGCCTGTTAGAACCTCCATTCCCACTCGAAAGGATTCCCCTTTTGGTTCAAAACTATCAAGGGTTCTGATATCATGGAGAAATCTTGTAAAAATATCTTATATTATCCTACCAACCCAAGGAAGCTCCACACCCCCATCATGTTCTTGGGTGGATACCAAGCTAACACCGCCTTGTCCTTCACTGGGTCTACTACTACATTGTATGCTAAGAAAACATTTCCCACGAAGTGGACCTATAGAATCTAAAACTATATCTTCATGATATTATTATAAAGATATTTCTATCAAATTACCAAGTACTCATAATGACTGAAATGACATCATAATTCCATCTTTGGGATATACTCATCTTATTCTCATGGCTGTTGATAACAAGACCTGAGGTGAATATTTGATAACCATCATTCCCCTTTAAAATGATCAAAGAGGTCATCAATCCATGGTAGTGGATACTTTTTATTTATGTTCACCCTTTTCAGGTGATGATAATCCATAGAAAACCTCATGCTCCCATCTAAATTCTTGGTGAACAACACTGAGGATGACCAGGGACAAACATTGAGCTTGATAAATTCCCTCTTTTGTATGTCCCCCAACTACACCCTCAACTAGAAAATATATCTACGATCCATCTAATACGTTGGATATGATATTAGGGTCTTCATAGGGTGTATATCAATGCATAAGTCTATCTCTCAGTGGAGAGGTAAACCTTGAACATCCTCAAGAAAGACATAATTGTAATCTTATACCACTATAGGAAACAATAAGCCCATATCATCCAATGAACTAAGATTCATTCTATCCAACTAGTGTGTAATAATTTTCACTCCCTTATTCATGATCATATATTGATTCTTCTAGGTTTCCTTTTCATCCATAAAGGAAAACCCCATCCCATCACTATAGACACACCACATCCTATACATAAAACAATCATCTAGGGATGAAAATATAGATAACTAGTCTATAACTAAGATGATGTCATAAGACCTCATATATTCAACAAAGAAATCCCAAAATAAACTCTCTCCTCTAAGAGTTTTGTCACACTATCATAAGTGTTGGGACCAAGTTGGATAGAGACAGAAGTTTGAAGAGTTAGCTTTTACAGAGTGTTGTCTTTTGTTGTCAAATAAGATAAATCAACTCACTTTGTAAAGGACTTGAAACTAGATGATGATTTGATGATATATATTTCATAAATATCATAAGTTAGGAGAAATTGTGATGCAATCCTTATGAAGGAAAGGGGGATAAATGATTATGCCAGTCATATATAGTTTTGATTGGAAGGAATGATGCTAATAGAAGATAGGGAAGTTTCATTACTTCCCATTATAACTCTGACGATGCTAAATCTAATCTGTCAAAGGATATATATCACGATAGTGGAGTTCGTGATGAAAGCTAAATAATGGTTATGGGAAGTAGTAAAGAGATAAATGACAAAGGAACGAACAATCTGGAGGCGGCACAAAAGAACAGTTTAAGGTGGCGCCGCTTTTTAGTGTTTGCCAAATTTTAGGCCTTGAAAATCATGAGATGAAGAAATGTGTTTTTGGAAGTGGACGTTTCATGCAAGATTGAAGATGGTTTAGATTTTTTCACTCAAGGCATGATCCAAGGTCAGAACATCAAAAAATGGAAAAGGCATGCAGTGTGCAAAAAATTGGGCAGAGTGCACAAAAAAATGAAGGATGTGCGATATAGTAGCGGGATGCGCGAAAAATCAGTGGGATATGTGAAAAATCAGCGGGATGCGTGAAAAATAAAAAGGCTGCGTGGAATATTTACAGGATGCACAAAATATGTGTAGTATGCGCAAAATATTAGCAGGATGCACGGAAAATAAAGTGGTGTGCGAAATAGAGGAATGAAGTTTTTCGTGCAAGAGGTGTTTCGAGATCATAAGCTTGAAAATTTGAAAAGGCATGAGATGCACGAAAAATTAGAGCATTGTGTGAAATATGATATTGCATGAAAGAGTTTTTATGCTCATAAAGAGGGTTTTACATGTGGATTAGTGTTTTTCACGCAGGGTTAAAAAGGCCTATAAATACAAGGTGAACCCCTCTCATTTGTTAATGCTCGACACTTAGAAGAAATACCGAGATATGGTGTGCGTAAAATTATACGCTAAGTGAGTTGTGTGAAAATGAAGAGATTTGCACGTAAAAGGGGAGTTGTGTGAAAAGAAATAGGTTTGAAAATAAAAGGGAAGTTGCACGAATTAGTGAATAGTTGCGTGAAAAAGAAAGTTGCGTGAAATAAGTTTTCCGCACCAAAAAGTGGATTTTTTCATGCAAGGATTTTGAATTGAGTGCAAGAAACCATAAAGGCTGAGTGAAAAATTTGGGATCTTCGCACATATTCATTTGTGCGTATGGGAGTTCTTACCAGCTTCTGGGTAGGAAAGTGAAGATCTGTACTTCAGAGAATACAATTGTTCAATTGTAAAGAAGCACTGAAATACTATAATTCCCTATTTGTGCTAATAGGGTGCACACACGATTGCGGATTATTTTCCAAGTGATACACGAGTGTAAGGGTATATCCTACTCATTTCATTCCACATCAAAGGATTATTTTCTAGTGGATTGTGTGGTACTGGATTATTTCCGTACTACACCAAGGACGTAGCTACTCTTGTTGAGTAGTGAACCTTGTAAATCTTGTGTTCCTATGGTTGTGTGTGTTTATCAGAGAAGAAAATATTTAACAGGAGGCTAAGGATTTTTAAATTAGAATGAAACATAAAAATAAAAAGATATCACTGATTCACCCCTCCCCCTCTCAGTGATACTTGGATCCTGACTGGGAACTTCAATTGGTATCAGAGCCAGGTTCCCTTCGTTTATTCTTTGCTGAAGTGTTTAAAGAGAAGTTGTGATGGAAAATATAAATTGAATGAATAGTAAGGGGATTTGGATTTTTTATGGAAAGAACTATCACATCTAGAAGGACATAATGATGCCTTATCTTATGTATCTTGGATATGAAGTTATTGAAACTACAACAGATGGATTTCCTGCTATTGATGACAAGGTTCCTCTTACTCCTATCGATAAGAAGAATCTTGAGAATGATGGAAGAGCTAAAAATGCATTACTCTCATCTCTTTCTGAGAGTGAATTTTTAAGAGTGAAAGGTGTTACTACAGCCAAAGGAATATGGGACAAACTGAAGAACATCTATGAAGTAAATACAAAAGTGAAGAAGGCTAAACTAAAAATCTGGAGACTGAAGTATGAAGACTTGAAAATGGGAGAATTTGAATCTGTTGGGGATTTCTTTACCAGGATAAATGATATTGTCAGTATAATCATATGTCTTGGTGAAACATTAGAGGATTCTACAATTTTCAAAAAGATCTTGAGAATTTAACCAGACAAGTTTGATGCTAAAGTGTCTTCATTGGAAGATAGAGATCCTAAAATGTTATCTCTAGATTATTTTCATAGCACACACATTACTTATGATATGAGAAGGGAGAAGACTATGAAGGAAAAAACAAAAGCTGATAGAGAAATGTCATTCAAGTCTAAAAAGAGAGAGAAGTCAAAGAAGACTCTTATTGAAGCTGAAGCTGAAGAATCTGATTTTGAAGATGAGGTATGTAAAAATTTTGATGAAATTTTATCCTTGTTTTCAAAGAATGTGAAAATAGGTACAAAGAAATAAAAGGGTAAACTTCCCTTCAAATGTTTTGAGTGTGGAGCTGTTGGTCACTTCGCGGCTAATTGTCCTCAAAAGAATAAAGAATAAGACAATGATGATGATAACAGAAATCCAAGAAGGTTGTGGAAGAAACCAGGTGACAAAGATAAATATTTTTCAAAGGTAAAGGATAAAAAGTTCTTTAAATCAAAAAGAAGAAGCTTTTTATCTAAAGATAAAGATGAAGAAGACAATTAAGATGAATATGATAAATTAGTTACTGAAAGAACTAGAGAGAATACCTTTATTGATGTAGTGAATAATGAAGAGTACGAGGGCAAAAGTTCAGAAGAAGAAGAAACTCAACTTTAATATCATCTAAAAGAAGAGCTGAAAGAATGCTTGAGGAAGATCAGAAGGCTTGAGAAGGAAAACAAGAAGTTGACACATGAGAATTCCTCATTAAACAATCAAGAAGGTTTTACTGATGAGAAAATCAAGATGGAAAAGGATATTGATGATCTGAAAAATTATCTTGAGAATACAAAGAATCGTAATGATCATCTTAAAGTAAATATGAAGGCAAAAGAAGAAGAGTTGGAACTTGTCCAACAGAAATTTCATAAAGCTAAAGAAATAAATATCAGTTTTAAAAATTCTATCTCATAATTTGGTGAATGTTCCAGTAAGAATGAACCAAATAAGGATCCAAAAAAGTTACCCTAAAAGGTTGAAATTAAATACATAACTATTTTTGATAAGAAAAAGGCTGTAAATACCATGTATGTGGCCAAAGTCAGTAATACTAAAAAATCAGAAGTACATAAAAATCATGAGTCAAGAAAGACTTATAATACTTCTGGTGTTGATAAATCTGAACCGATAAAGGGAGTTACAAATGAAAACATGAAGGTTGATGGTCAGCGTAGTTCAATTAAAAAGGTTGTTGAGAGGCGTGTTCACAAATCTAGTCAGTATAGAAGTTTCAGAGGCAAATATTCTTTCTATGTTTACTACTAGTATTATTGTGGATTCAGACACATGGAAAATATGTGTTGGTTCAACCAAAAACATTACAACTATTCCACAAGTTTTGAAAGACAAGGATTGAGGGGGAGTCAATCCTTTCAAAATAGAAAGCCTCTAAATAAATTTCAGAAGATATTTGAGAAGATTGGGGTGAAAGTTGAGAATAGGTTCTGACCACTGGAAAATATTTTTGAAAGATGTGATTGTCCAGGACATCTTGCCAAGGGCTGCCTTAGTGTGTTACCAGAGCAACAAAATTTTCTTAATAACTCACAAAATCCAGAGTTTTTGAAAGCTAAATGGAACAGGTTTGATAATACAATGAATGTGGGACCTGTTTAACACATTACATGTAAGGTTCTAGATTTATAAAACCTTTTTTTTGTATTTTTCCAAGTCTTAGTGGTTTCAAGAGTATTTATATACCCTTCATCCATTTTAATTCATAAGTTTGTTTTCTTAAAATTTAATTATTTTAAAACTTTTATTTACCCTTATTTAAACAACCATTCTATATATAGGTAAAAAGATTTTACTTTAGACTACGCATAGGAAGGCCCCTTTTCCCCTAATATGAATAAATGAAAACAATGAGTCTTATTAAATATATATAGAATAAAAACCCTATAATTTATATCATATTTAAAAAATATTTATTACATAAAATTTCTCTTCATAAAACTCAGAAGATTGATAGGTCTAGAATATTAGGGAAATTAGGTACATTGAACGACAACTTAAAACATGAAAAACAACATCTTTATTGAAAATTTATTTTACATGAACAAAAGGTTCCTTCATACTCCACACTGCATGGGATGAACTGAGGTAATACATAAGAAAGGTGTGAAATGTAAAGCCTTATAAAAGAATAAACAAGGAATAATATGAAGAAGACAATTTATGTTAGAAATCAAAGGATAATAAAAGGAACTTGATTAATAAGGAATGATATTTCATTATAATTATAACATGGGAAATGTGGAAACAATATAAAACATGATGTAATCATGAGTCAAGGCTCATTGCACATAATGAATCATGAGTCAAGGATCATTGCACATGGAGGAGCATGAGTCAAGATTCATTATATATAGAGGATCATGGGTCAAGGACCATTTCACATGATGTATAATGATACTAAACAGTACCCAATGTATTGGAGAACTATCTTGGCACACACATCATAATCATTTAATTCTCATATTAAATATAACACATAGATCATATAACATGATTTAATTTAATGTAGTAATTTATTAAATGATCTAAGAATGGAAAACACATACATTTAATTCCCAAATAAATAAATATATGTGCAAGAAGGAGAATAGCATTTATAGAGGGATGAGTATGGTATTCACTACAAGATGATTTTGGCATGGAAAATCATGGTGAAAGATTGAAAGCATAATGGCATCATATAGAAGTTTATAAAATTGGTTGACGAGAGAGAAATGGGTCTCCCATAATTTAGAAATAAAATGGAAAATAAGAGGGATATTAATGAAAATTTCCAAAAATAGGAAAAGGGAATTAGAAGACATAACCTAAAAGTAATTCTTGATAAAAATTGAGGGTGGAAGATTCCTTACATAAATTTCAGTATAGTAACGAGTGTACATAAGGGTTCATAATAGGGATTACTAAGAGTGAAAGGGGATCACATAATTTAAACATCATATGGAAAGTATTGGGGATAGGTAATAATTCATACTAACTTAAGAAAATGTAAATCAAAAGGGAATATCACAAATGAAGTACATGGTAAAAAGAGGAGAGAGATTGATAAGAGGAGATTCTCTTGGTTTACATTACTTTAGACCCCCTAGTTCCTGGGTGCCTTGTTACTTGTTTCTTGTTTTGTTTACTTATCTTGTTTGTTCCCCTTGTCTTCCTAAATAAAAATTTGATGATGATGATGAAAAGAGGAGAGAGAGAATACCTTAATTTTTTTTTTCATAGTAACTTCTTAGGTATGAGTCTAAATGAGGGGGAATAAATGATACATAATACAAATAACATAAATTTGATAGTATATTAATGATTATAAATGAATGTAAATTTATGTAATTGAAATTAAAAGAACTAATCTCAAATAAGGTTCTTGAATTCAAAGGTGAGGAGAGAAATCTCTTACTCAGATGTGTGACTACAATGGCTTTAGAGAGGCTCCTTGGGAGCTTTGGTGTAACACCCCTATCATACACAGTATGTTTCCCTTTGACTAATGCAATATATTGCGTTGTACGCAACTTGGAGTTTTAACACACCACGATCAATGAAACAAGCTGTTATGAATAGTAATACCCACTATTTGAAATTCTATAAATTTTATTTTTCAAAATTTACTTCATTTTAGGATTCAAAATATCAAAATTAGCTTAGGGTGAATTTTTAGTATTTTCTGAAAACATTCAATTTTTGATGAATAGTGAAAAACACTACGTTATTGTTTTAAATCAAATTTTTATTTAAAAAATTAGTTATTTTATTTAAATTTATTTTACATAAAAATAGATACATAATACTAATATATGTTCAATGTAATTCAATGGAGCAATTTTATAATAATATTAGATATATAAACTTTTATTGCACTTTTTACCGTCTTTTACCCACATTCTAAGAGCATTTGAAAATTTGCACGAAACATAATTTTACCACTTATGTGAGCTGAATTTCAAAAATATGAGAGACCTAGTTGACATCAGTAAGTAAAATGTGGTTCAATACGATGAAAATAAGTTTTGGTGAATAGAAACTTTTGACTTTTATTTACCACAGTTAAAAGTAAATAGGGTAATTAAAGGTAACAACGATATTATAATTACCCTAACACATGTCCTAATTCTATTTGATAAGTGTATTTCGACCAAAATCAACCTTAGGATTAAAATATTATCCTTTTGGTCCACTTGGGTTAGATTAGGATATTTATTATTATTTTATTTCAAGAAGACTTAAAAGTGTTAAATTCAAAGATTAATAACTAAACCATCTTTAATATAGTGTTATACATAAGATAAATTTGAATATAAATATTCATTATAAAGATAAAAATATTTCCTACACAATTTTATTTTATTTATAATTTTCAAAAATTAAATAATTAAATTAATTTATGACACAATGATGATGTAGTAATTACTTTATTAATGAATGATTAAAATAATTAATATTATAAATATAAAAATAAATGTATATTGAGTCTTCTGATGAATTACACTAATTTTATAGGTTAATATGACATTTTAGGGTTGATTAAATAATTTTTTTTTCTAATTAATAAAGTTTTTATGACTTTCACAAAAATAAAATACCAAATTGTTTCAAAATTGACTTAAATGAGTTATTAAAACCAATATTATATTATTAATTGAAATAATATTCATAAAAATATAATGTTTATCCAAAGGACTTATAAAAGGTTATATATATTAATAATGAACCACTTGGGGTTTTCTTGGCTTTTTATTGTATGTTTATTAACCATTTAATATAATAATACAAGAATACATGGTAAAAGTTAAACTATTTGACTAAGAGTTAAATCTAAAAGATAAGGATAATATATTCACCTAAACCTATCTAAAACCTATTGGTTGGGATGTTTTAGACCCATACCCACCTTATACTCTAAATAAATCATTTTGGATCCATTATAAACAGAATATTATTGTATAATAAAATAATATTTCAAGATTTTCCTAAAGTGACCCTCTCCTCCCTTATAAAAGGGTACATCCCCTTCTCTCAAAATCACACCTCCAAATTCATTTGGCTCAGCCAAACTCTACCCAAATATACTCCCAAATACCCTCCCTTATACTCAGAGGCCTTAAATTTATCATAAATCTAACCTAAGGAGACATTTTGATCAAATCAAAAGGAATCACCTGAAGAAGAGGTAACAATTTCATCACCTCATTCAAAGTTATCTTCTTCTTCCAATTCCTTTTTCTTTGTTATTTCCATAAAAAAATAACAAATCCAGTACCTTCTACATACTATTCTATTATTATAAATATTGTGTAACCATATTAATTATTCTATCCATCATATGAATGACAAGTCACCATAGGTTCCTACGTACGACTTACCGTCTCCACGTCGTGGTGTAGTTTGTTATTCAAACACTTCATTATTTATATGGGTATAATAATGAGTATAACTGATGTAAATAATAAATATAACATGTTAAGGATTATTTATATATGATATATCATCATATTATATACTATTTCACCATGAATATAATGGTATTGTCGCTCATGCGTACGTACGAATTACCGTCTCCACGAATGCGATGAGATTCATTACCCATCATAACCATTCAAGAATAAATTTCATTTTATGATTAAAAATAATTTTTAAGAACTTAATATCATTCTGGATATGAATAAAATATATCTTAAACATAAAAAACATGACTTACGTAACAAAACATATAAAGTAAAATGAATTAGTTAACACCCGAAATGATGATACTACTGAAATATTATTAACAAAGAAATATTAGAAGATCATATATGATATCATATTTATGTATCTTATTATTGTATAATTTAATAAAGATGATTTAAATATTATACAAGAGGTTAACATACCCTATATCAAGGAAAAGTACAAGGTAAGGGTTAATTCAACAATCTCTTTACTTATCCGAGGTTGTTAATAAGTAAGTATCTACTAGGACCTCTTTATCATCCACATCCGTGTTTCTTTAAAAATGTATTTCAAAACATTTTTACTATTTACTAGTCTATGTTTGAAAGTCATTTATAACCTTTTTTGACTTCTTATAAGATGTTTATAAATTAATCTTTCTGTCATTTTCCAAACATGGTTCTTTACGACCTTTTTGACAAAATTAATGAAAGAATGTTTTTTTAACTCATATGGAAAATGCGGAAATTTTCCACCATTATAACATCTTCAAATATTCCCTTATAATATTATAATAATAATTTAAAAATAAATTTTTTCTTTTATAATTATGTGACTTTTAAATGATTTTAAAATAGAAAGTGATATTTCTCTCAAATAGTTTTGATTTCATCTATGTCAACATCCTTTGATGGATTTTTCACTTATTTGAAGTTGATTGTAAAGACCTGGAATTTCTATTTAATTTTTTTTTAATTATATGGTATTTTTATGAGTCCACGAAAATTTATGGCACATGATTCTGAGGCCCGAAGTGCCCGGAATGAATTTTTGAACTTTATTTCGGGTGCGTTCAGTAAACGTGCAAGCGAGATTTTCTAACTTTTGAACCGATGCTTGGAATTGAAATCCAAGGGCACCGTTGAACTCACAATGCTGGTATTCGCTTAAGGATACCTTCACCTTGACCGCAGTAGGTCTAGGGTGGAAGTTATCTTTTCACATATTCCTGAAAGAATAAAATAAAAATAAAATTGCGTAGATTTTATTTTTATTTTTATTTTTAAACTCCATGTGGATGTTTCATAGGTGGGGAACACCTGAACTAAAACTCCCAGGAGAGGTTATAGTGGTGGGGACCACTTGAACTAACCTCCCATGAGAGGTTATTGTAGTGGGGACCAACCGAGGATAAAACCCCCTAAACTCCCTCTTAAGTGTGGGGAAGCCTCTTAAACTTCCCCCACATTAATAGTTCCAACCCCTTTAATTTATTATGCCAACCACTATGTAATTAATTAATCTAATTTAAAATTGTACCAACATTAAAAAATTGGGGAAACAAAATAGTTGGATATTATGATTTTGGGGGAAATTATTGGCAAAGGGGATAGATCTTTGAGGATTGATTTCTCCAACAAAGAACTTCGTCCACGAAAACTTCTTCCATGAAGAATGCTAATCCAATGAAGAACTCCGACGCACGACTTTGAATTTTTCCTCAGGACATCCTCCAACATGGGATATCTTCAATCTATGATCATATTTCCCTCCTCATCGATGACAACAAATGAAAGAGGTAGGGTGGTTGTTTGAAATTCTTCATTTTTTCATTCTTGACGACTCTTCGTAATTCAAGAGAGATTATAGCCACTTGATACCACTCTAATGCGGAGAGTGTGGGCCAAAAAAAACATGGCCCGTCCTCTCCACAATTCTTGTGATGATTTGTGGTGTTATTCACAATAGAGGTGGTCAGCGACCAACTACAAAGGGGCATGGGAATGGTGGCCGGCACCACTGCCTGCCACGATGAAGGCGAAAACGCAATGGCGCTGCTCCATGGCCTCCGCCATCCCGCGACCTCTCCCGACTATGGCCTTCACTGCCCATGGCCTATCCACGCTGACCTGCGGCTGTCTGTGCCACCCCGCGACCTCGCCGCACCACCCTGCGATTGTCCGCACCGCCCTGTGGCCAACGTGCCCCCATAGTCAAGCCACCCTCGCAGCACCCCTGTGGCCGAGCTGAAATCGTGGAACCCTCCACGGTCGAGCCGCCCCACGGACTCACACTGACTATGGCCGAACCTCCCCATACCCTCGCATCCGAGCCTCCCCACACCCTCGTGGAAACCCCACGACCAAGCCGCCCTGCCGCCTTGCGCCATCCGTGGTCAAACCGCTCCACGGCCTCCCGCGGTCCTCACGGCCTACCGAACCGCCTAGCACGGGCTGGGCCAGATCCAAAGGGTCAGGCCGGGTCGGTCTGACCGGGTCGGACTGGACCCAGACCCACTTCGACCCATTTACGCTCTTTTGGACATAACTCTAGTACCGAGTGACCGTTTGATGAACCGTCAGCAGTGCTATAAACCTTGGAGTGATACGGTCCCTTTGAGTATACCCCCATTGAATATTTGGATTAAGATGGGGTACAGTTGGGTTGGATCGAGCACGAATCCAACCAGACCCCCAGGACTAAAAAGCTAATAACTCACGGACCGAGTGTCCGATTGATACACTATCTATTGAATTGAGACCCCTATGATGTGGAGGTCCTTTGAGATACTTCTTTGTGAGACTTCATGGAAGTTGGAGTATCGACTAGTGGCTTGTGGACTGGACCCTCCTGGAGACAAGCGAGCGCAGTGCAGGAACCCAGTAGCTGGCTGTGATGTGAAGAATGAAGAGCGATCTTGTGTGGGTCATCACCTAAAGATCCTGTGTGGGTCAACATCTAGCGATTCTGTGTGGTTCAGCACCAAGCGATCCTTTGTGGGTTAGCACCTAGTGATCCTGTGTGGGTTCGCACCGAGTGATCCTGTGTGGGTTAGCACCGAGTGATCCTGTGTGGGTCTGCCTCCTAACACAGTAAGATGATTAAGTAGTTACATCTGATCATCTCTACTTATGAACCTAAGTTATACCTGGTGTGAGATAAGTCCGTACCTGTGTGGTACTTTTCTTCATGGTAATACCTTGGTGGTATTCTTCGGTGTGGCATGCCTATGTGGTACTTGCCTATGTGGTATTCCTTTCTTCGTGGAACAATTGAGCTTGGGGATTTAGAGTTGGACTCTGTGTTTTCCTCATGATTGAGATGGGTATACTTGATAAATTAGGTATATGTATGGGCATATACGTAAGTTGGGTTGTCAGTTGATTTCATGCTTTGTGGTTTATCCATTGTGGATTTTTTGAGACCATGAGGGTCTCGAGGTCCCTACTGAGTATCATTATACTCACCCCTGCATGGGCTATGCCACCACTTCATTGTGTTTGGTGAAGACGGTGGAAAACACTGACCGAGGATGAGGGTACCAGGATTGGAGGTAGCTTAGAGGTAGAAGTTAGACAAGGAGAACCGCAGAGACAACCATTCATGAGCTGTACCTACCCATCTGGTAGGATCCATGGTGGACGATCTAGGAGCTGCTTTTTCACCTATCATCTGTCTTGTACTTTCCCATTTTCATTGTACTTTCTATTTGGGCTTATATTCTGGACCCTTTTACTTACCTCACTTACTCTGATTACTATTTAGTTTACTTGAGTTCATATCTTGCTATGTGCTTGGTTGTGTGTGCTTACAGGTTATAAAGGCAATGCCTTCCCAGTTATAGGGAATACGCCTTCAGTGCTAGTTTCCAGCCCCTGGCTTATGAAAGGCGGGCTTGGGGTAGTCACGGAACAGGCCCTGGGGGATGGTTCATGACAAATTGGTATCAGAGGAGTCAGTTTTATCGTAGAACATATGACTCTGATATTTTAAATGGAAATAGTGTTAAGTGTAGTGAGTGTGTTTATCAGTTTATGGAATCCAGTTTTGGTATGGTAACCGACGTATCCATACACCAGGACCCTGACTTCTGATTTCCAACTCAGTGCATGAAAACAATGATTACGTGTGTGTTTTGAAGTGTTTTCTTTGTGATCTCATTAGGTTAGCTCACCAGGTATAACTTTTTGACCATGGAACACCTGTTTCTTTTCAGGATTCCTCCACACAGACAACTAGCTAGGGTTCTGAGAGTAGTACATATTGATATCCCACCGAGTGATGAGGCCTCAGTATAGATCCCTCTTCCAGTAGAGGCACCAGTGGAGGCACCAACAATACCATTACCCATTGGGACACTGATTCCACCTGCCCCAGTAGCAGAGAGTGAACGCCGCTTGAGCACGTTACATGAGTTCCAGCGCCAGAGGCCACCTAGGTTCAGAGGAGAGATGGACCCACAGGAGTCTGCGGATTGGCTGGTGGCTGTGGTGAGAGTCTTCTGACTAGAAAGGACACTAGGCGATCTCATGGTGATCCTTGCCGATAGTATTCTACAGGAAGCATTATACAGATAGTGGATCTTGATGCTCGAGTCTCATGATGAGGTGACGCTTCTCTGGGCAGGCTTCAAGAGCCTGTTTCGAGCATAGTTTGTTCCAGTGACTCTTCACGTAGTGCGCATTCATGAGCTACTTCATTTTCCGCAGAGAAACATGACTATGACTCAGTACTCAGTGAGGCTCACTAGCTTCTCACACTACTCCACAAATATGGTGCAGGACCCATTCTTAAGGGCCTGTACCTTCGAGCAGGGACTTAGGCAGGAGATCAGAGCTTCGATGATTTCACTTAGCATCCCGACACATGAGGGGGTGTTAGAGTGAGCCCTTATAGTGGAGATTTTATTTGTTGAGCTGTCACCAGTAGCGAGACCCACCACCGGATGTCACATAGTAGAGTCTTCTGCAGCTAGCAGCATACAGATGTCAACAAGGTCCAAGAGGACCAAAGCTACAGGTGGAGAACCGAAGGATTCAGGGTCAGTTGTGTGGGGCACATGATGCAGAGCCAATCATGCCAGGAGCAGGCAGTGTTATGCATGTGGTGGGCAGGGTCACATGGCTCATGACTGTCCGAACCACCATACAAATGATTATCAGATAGTCGAAGAACTGCTCAGGCAGAGACATAGATTCAACCAAGGAGGTCCGCAGGGAGTAGATGGATGTGGTAGAGGAGATGGCCGTGCAACTGGTAGTGGGAGACGATTCTAGATGTTACCGCCACCACCACCAGGTGGTACACCCTGACCACAGGGAGCAGGTGGACAGGGGTGAGTTTAGCTCTAGGCAGCTGAGGCCTATGATCACAGTTCTCTAGAGATGATACGAGGTATGATCTATGTTTACTCCACCTTAGCTACAATACTTATAGACACAAGTTCCAGTCATTCCTTTATTTACAATGCCCTCGTTTGGATCTATGAGATTCCAATGGAGCTGTTGGCTTGATCCTTATGGCTAGAGACTCCTACAGGAGTGGATTCGATGATTACGAACTGGTGCCGACATTGTGAGCTTACTTTAGGAGGCGAGAGCTTCAGTTTGGATCTACTAGTAGCAGCGTCAAGGCCTTACGATGTCATCTTGGGTATGGACTGATTATCTATAGTCTATGCTCAAATTGACTATATTAAGAACAAAGTGTGGTGTGTTCACATGGATGGGACCAGGATTACCTTCACTGGTGAGAAGGAAGCCTTTGCAGTACAGGATGGACTTAATAGGAGGAGAGTGCAGCCGATCAATCATCAGTTGACTAGACTTACCCTCGGAGCAGTTAATGTGGAGAGTCCGAGTTATCCTATAGTGGTGGACCAGTACATGGATTTCTTCCCTGATGATGTTCTGAGTCTAACTCCTCACAGAGAGGTGGAATTTTACATTTACTTGTACCCTGGTACAACACTGATATCTTCAACAACATATCAGATGGCTCCCGTGGAGCTTCATGAGCTGCGGGTATAGCTAGAGGACTTGTAGGGGATGGGATTCATATGACCCAGTGTTTCTCCTTGGGCAGCCCCGATTTTGTATTCTAAGAAGGCATATGGGAGCTTGATACTTTGTGTTGACTATCGGCACCTGAACCATGTGTCTATGAATAACAAGTACCCAATCTAGAGGATTGAAGACCTCTTTTATCAGATGAAGGGAGAACAGTGGTTCTTGAAGATAGACCTCATATCAGGATATCACTAGCTCAGAGTACGAGACAAGGATGTGCAAAAGACAACTTTCAGATGTTGGTACGACCATTATGAGTTCTTGGTTATGCCATTTGGTGTAACTAATGCTCTAGCAGTGTTCATGGGACTCATGAACAAGATCTTTCAGCCTACCTTGATTTCTTTGTAGTAGTCTTCATCGACGATATTCTGATCTACTCGGCTACTGAGGAGGAGCATGCCGATCATTTGTAGGTAGTACTGGACACACTCTGAGAGCACTAGCTTTATGGTAAGCTCTTTAAGTGCCAGTTCTAGATCCGAGAGGTTCACTTTCTGGGACACATCATCTTAGAGGCTAAAGTTGCAGTGGATCGAGCGAATATTGAGGTGGTACTTTCTTAGGAGCCACCTAAGAGTGTGACATAGGTACGGAGTTTTCCTGGTTTTGGCTGGATACTACCGAAGATTTGTACCAGATTTCTCCAGAGTTGTAACACCACTATCAGCCTTGACAAAGAAGGGGAAACCCTTCATGTGGTCGGAGATATGCCATCAGATTTTTTAGGAGCTGAGGTAAAGGCTAACTAGTGCCCCCATCTTGAGGCTTCCAGAGGAGAGCGTAGGGTACATAGTCTACTGCAACACATCAGGGACCGAGCTCGGATGTGTCCTGATGCAAGAGCGAGCAGTGATCGCATATGGTTCTCAACAACTGAGACAACATGAGCAGAACTATGCTACCCATGACATAGAGTTAGCAGTAGTGGTCTTCACCATGAAGATGTGGCGACAATATCTTATGGGTGAACGTTTTACAGTGTACTCTGATCACAAGAGTCTCATGTATATATTATATCAAAAGGTCCTGAACCTAAGACAACAACATTGTCTTGAGTTCATCTAAGACTATGACTTCGAGATAGTCTATACTCCTAGGAAGAGGAACATTGTAGAAGATGCACTTAGCAGGAGGTCCGGTATATAGCGGCTAGGTGAGGAGGCTGAGTAGTTGGCCGCTTTGCAGGTATCCTTTGTGGATAGAGATGAAACATATTTTCTTCAGTATCTTACAGTCACTCCCCCACTTCTTCAACGAGTTAGGGAGGCACAATGTGGTGACGCTGACTACAAGACACGACATGCTCATATATCCATAGGACAAGCACCTGATGGATTTTCTGAAGGTGGGGAGCACATCATCCTCTTCCAAGGACATACAATGGTACCGATGTAACTTCAGGAGGAAGTTTTGAGGGAGTTTCACACATACCCTCTAGTGGTACATCCAGGAGTGGTGAAGATATTCCAAGATCTCCGACGATGGCACTGGTAGCTGGGAATGAAGAAAGTAGTTTCAAATTTTGTCTCTCGGTGCCTCACTTGTCATCAAGTGAAGGTGGAGCATCAGGTACCAACAGGCTTAGTTCAGCCATTAGAGGTCCCAGAGTGGAAGTGGGATGAGATATCCAAGGACTTCATGATAGGAATTCCATGTACATCCAGGGGTCATGACTCGATTTAGGTGATCGTCGAACAACTCACCAAGTCAGCCCACTTCCTACTGATTAGAGAGCAGGGTTCAGTAGAGAACTTGGGATACCACTATGTGCAGGATATTGTGTGTTTACATGGATTAAACTCGATAATTGTCTCCGATCATGATACATTTTTTACTTCCTGGATATGGAAGAGGTTGTATGAGGCTTTCAGGATGCAGCTTTGTTTGAGCACCGCCTTCCATCCTTAGACAGATGGCCAGACTGAGTGGACTATTCAGACCCTCGAGGACATGTTGCATGTTTGAATACTCGACTTCGGTCGTAGTTGAGAGGATCACTTTCTTTTTGTGGAGTTTTCATACAAAAACATCTATCACTCCACCATTGGGATGAAACCTTTTGAGGCATTATACGGGTGACCTTGCAGATCACCTTTGTGCTAGACTGACCCAGGGGAGTCAGCACTATTGAGACTAGAGATGGTATAGGCTACCACAAAGAAGGTGCAGATCATCCAAGAGTGGATGAAGACTTCATAGAGCAGGCAGAAGTCTTATACCGATAGGAGACAGAGACCTCTGGAGTTCGAGGATGTTGACCACGTCTTTCTATGGGTCTCACCTCGACGAGGGTTGCATAGATTTGGCCGAGACATCAAGTAATATCTGAGGTTCATCAGACATTTTCAGGTTCTCAGTAGAGTTGGAAAGGTGGCATACTGCTTAGCTCTTCCACCTCAGTTGCACCAGGTGCATGATGTCTTCCACGTATCCCAGCTGTGGAGATACGTGCACGACCCTTCCCACGTCATCGACCACAACGAGCTGGACATTGTCGACATGGAGACTTTTATGAAGGTTCTGGTGAATATTGAGGATTGATAGGAGATGGTCCTTTGTGGGTAGTTGATACCTCTGGAGCGCATTCACTGGCAGCACGAGAACCTCTAGGAGAGAACATGGGAGTGGGAGGCTCAGATTCATGCTCAGTACCCCCACTTGTTTTTCTAGTTTTGAGTTATAGCTTACGAGGACGTAATGCCCTAAGGTGGGGAGAATGTAAAGACCTGGAATTTACATGTATTTTTTTTAAATATATATAATTTTACGAGTCCATAAAAATTGACGGTACATGATTCCGAGGCCCGGAGTGCCCAAAATGAATTTCTGAACTTTATTTCGGGTACGTTCAGTAAACGTGCGAGTGGGATTTTCTAACTTTTGAACCAGTGCTTGGAATTGAAATCTGAGGGCACTGTTGAACTCGAAGTGCCGATATTCTCTTAAGGATACCTTCACCTCGACCATAGTAGTTTGAGGGTGGAATTTATATTTTCACATATTCATGAAATAATAAAATAAAAATAAAATTGTATAGCTTTTATTTTTATTTTTATTTTTAAACTCCATGTGGATGTCTTATAGGTGGGGACCACCTGAACTAAACCTCCTATGATAGGTTATAGTGGTGGGGAACACCTAAACTAACCTCCCATGAGAGGTTATTGTGGTGGGGACCACCTGAGGCTAAAACCCCTTGAACTCCCTCTTAAGTGTGGGGAAGCCTCTTAAACTTCCCCCACTTTAATGGTGCCACCCCCTTTAATTTATTATGCCAACCACTATGTAATTAATTAATCCAATTTGAAATTGTGCCAACAATTAAAATTTGGGAAACAAAATAGTTGGCTATTATGATTTTTGGGGAAAGTATTGGCAAAGGGGAGAGCTCTTGGAGGATTTCTTTCTGCAATGAAGAACTTCTTCTACGAAGAACTTCTTCCACGAAGAACACTCCTCCAATGAAGAACGCTGACACATGACTTCGACTTCTTCCTCAGGACATCCTCCAACGTGGGACGTCTTCAATCGATGATCGTATTTCCATCATCATTGATGAAAACAAACGAACGAGGTAGGGTGGATGTTTGAAATTCTTCCTTTTTCATTCTTAAAGACTCTTTGTAATTCAAGAGAGATTATAACCACTTTTTACGGCTCTAATGCTGATAGTGCGGGCCAAACAAATATGGCCCATCCTCTTTGAAATACTTGTGATGATATGTGGTGTTCTTCGCGATGGAGGTGGTAGGCTACCAACCACAAAGGGGCACAAGAATGGCGGCCAACACCACCACCGGCTGCGACGAAGGTGACAATGCAACAGTGCCGCTCCACGACCACCGATGTCCCACAACCTCTACCGACTGCATCCACCGCTGCCTACAACCTCGTCATGCCACCCCGCGGCTGTCCGCGCTGCCCCGCATTCAACGCGCCCCCGTGGCCGAGCCACCCTCATGGTGCCCCTACGGCCGAGCCACCCTCGCCGCACCCTGCGCCCTCGTGACAGAGCCACCTCATGGCCTCACACTGCCTGTGGCCGAGCTGCCCCGCGCCCTCACAGATCCCTCAAAGCTGAGCCGCCCCTCGACCTCACGCCGTCTATGGTCGAACTACTCCATGGCCTACTGGGCAGACCAGCAGGCCTGGCCGAACCCAATGGGCAAGTCAGTCTAACCGAGTCGGACCGGACCCAGACCCACTTCGACCCATTTATGCTCTTTTGGCCAAAACTCTGGCACCGGGCGACCGTTTGATGAACTATCAGCAGCGCTAGAAACCTTGGAGCGAGACGGTCCCTTTTAGTATACCCCACTAGATATTTGGATTAATATGGCATAATTTTGGGTTGGATTGAGCACAAATCCAACTAGGACCCTGGGATTAAAAGGCTAATAACTCACAGACCGGGCGTTTGATTGATGCACCGTTGCGTTGAGACCCCTATGACGTGGAGGTCTTTTGAGATACTTCTTTTTGAGACTTCATGGAAGTTGGAGTATTGACCAGTGGCTTGTTGAGAGGACCCTCTCGGAGACAAGTGAGCACAGTGCAGGAACCCAGTAGTTGGCTGTGACATGAAGAATGAAGAGCGATCCTATGTGGGTCAACGTCGAGTGATTTTGTGTGGGTCAGCACCTAGCGATCCTGTATGGGTCAGAATCGAGCGATCCTATGTGGGTTAGCACTGAGCGATCCTGTGTGTGTCTACCTCTTAACAGAGTAAAATGATTCAATATTTACATATAATCATCTCTACTTCTGTACCTAAGTTATACCTGGTGTGAGCTGAGTCCATACCTGTGTGGTACTTTTATTCATGGTAATACCTTGGTGGTATTCTTCAGTGTGGCATGCCTGTGTGGTACTTTCCTATGTGGTATTCCTTCCTTCATGGAATAGTTGAGATTGGGTCTTTGGAGTTGAACTCGGTGTTTTTCTCATGATTGAGATGGGTATACTTGATAACTTAGGTATATGTATGGGAATATACCTAAGTTGGGTTGTCAATTGATTTCATGATTTTTGGTTTATCCTTTGTGGATTTTGTGAGAACTTGAGGGTCTCAGGGTCCCTACTGAGTATCATTATACTCACCCCTGCATGGGCTATACTTTCAATTCGTTGTGTTTGGTGCAGAAGATTGAAAATGCTGACTGAGGACGAGGGTACCGGGATTAGAGGTAGCTCATAGGTGGACGTTAGACAAGGCGAACCACAGAGACAACTGTTCGTAAGCTGTACCTACCCTTCTAGTAGGATCCATGGTGGACGATCCATGAGTTGCTTTTTACCTATCAGTTGTCTTGTAATTTCCAGTTTTCCTTGTACTTTCCAATTGGGCTTGTATTCTGGCCCCTTTTACTTACTCCACTTACTATGATTACTATTAAGTTTACTTGCGTTAGTATCTTTGTGTGTGCTTGGTTGCGTGTGCTTACAAGTTATAAAGGCAATGCCTTCACAGTTATAGGGAATACACCTTCTATGTTAGTCGCCAGCCCCTCGCCTATGGAAGGCAGGCTTGGGGTAGTCACGACACAGGCCTTGGAGGATGAGTCGTGACATTGATTTATTATGATACAATATTCCATATTGTATTAAATATTTTTTGATATGTTTAACTATGGGTGTGTTATTTTTATACCATTCATGGGTTATGGTTAATGTATTAACATTTTATATGCTAGTTTTAATAAAAATATTTATGTTATGTTCAATATTTTCATATGAGGAATGCATTCGACTTAGTAAGTGATGGGTGGAACCTACCATAGCTCCTCGATACATCAGTAGGTCTCATGAGACAAACTAGTGTCTTGACACAAGGCCTTAATATAATCTTATTTTTTGTCTTGTCACGAGGCCTTGACTATGTGGTTATGAAGTCTGGTATTATGAATTACATCACTACGAAATTGGATTTTGATATTGCATGAGATTATTCAATAAGTAGAATATCCTTTGAATAAGTAAATGAAATTACTTGATTTTTATTTTCAATTTTATGATGAAGTTTATGTTTAAAAGTCTTATGTTTTAGTCTTATACATTTCCTTAAATGTTTATTCTTATTTATGAATGTTTCCACTATATTGTTATCTTTACTGAGCATTTGAGATCACACCTTTCTATGTTTTATTTTTCCCAAGATGTGAAGAAGTATATTATGACTGACCTGTATGGATATTCTAAGGAATATGAATGAGTTAAATGGAGATAATGTTTTTGTTTTTTATTTTATAATGTAATGTAAAACTTATTAATTTATCTAGTACTTCTAAGGCTACTAAAGTGATCGGTCTTTCGGGATTTGATCCCTTATGATCATGCCAATGTTATGTAATAATGAAATGTCTCTAGGTAACTGGGGTCGGGGCGTTATATTTGGTATCAGAGGAAGTTTATTACAAACCTTGGAAACTAGATTTGAAAAACTCTGATAATAAAACATTAACCTAAGAAAGATTTTGAGGATTAGTATAGAAGAACATCGTAGAATTTTGGTAATGTAGAGATTTTGTGAGTTTTCCAAGAAATACATGCCTTTTTAGATACGATCAGGTAGAGGTGGCTCTATAAGAGATGTTCTTAGGAGTGAAAACTCCGACAAGGAGTTTTGGGCTTGACCCGGGGTATCCTGGTATACGACAACAAGCCTTGCTGCATTCATGGTTATGACACTCCTGGGGGATATGCTTAGGATAATTCAAATTTTCTTTATAAACCATTATATAGGATTTATGGGTATATAAATCCTCAAATAAAACATGTTTATGATTATGGATTATATCTATAAACTATTCAATTTATGTTAGGGGTTTTACAAGTTAGGAATTATGTATTGCGATTCATAAACTAATCTAGTTTATATCATTGTTTAGAAATGACACCTAGTAGAAGGAATGAAAACTGTATTAACACACATAATCCATGTAGGGATTTCCATCCCACTCAAGATAATTATATTGGAGTTGGTGATGGAACTGGTGCTGATAAACTTATCACAATACCGGGACAACTCACTCAGGTTATGAATAATAACCTTACCCATATGGAGCACCCTGATCCACAATATGAAGGATCAATGTTAGACTGATTCATGAGGAAACAGCCACCAACATTCAATGGGACTAAAAATCCATTTTTAGCTAAATATTGGATAAGTTCCTTAGAGAAAATATTTCATTCTTTGGGGAGTATCAAAAGAGAAAAAGTTGTCATGGCATTTTATCACATCACAGGAGATGCCAATCAATGGTGGTAATTAATTCAAAACATAAAGGAGGATGAATAAGTATCAAATATATAATTGGGGGAGTTTAAATAGATTTTCTTCGAAAAATACTTTCCTCATGACCATCGAGCAGATATGGAAAGACAATTTCTGAGTCTAAGGAAAAAGGAGGATGAGAATGTCGCAAAGTATGAGGCTATCTTTACAAGCATAGAAAGGCATGCAACAGATTATATACATAACCCAAGGAGTGAGATTGATCGATTATTTGATGGGTTAAAACCATTTCTTCGTCAAGCATTAGCCTCACAATACTTCTCGTCATATGAATATATAGTCTCATGTGCTATCAGAACAGAAAATGAATTCTCTAAGTCTTATGACTTTAAAGCAAAGAAAGAGAAGAAGAGATCTGCTGAAAACTCTGTAAATAGAAATAAGAGGAAAAAGGGAAAATTTGAATATTCATCCTATAATAAATGTGGGAAGAAACACCCCAGTACTTGCCTAAAGGGAATGAGTGTCTGTTACAAGTGTGGTGAAAAAGGCCACCAAGCTCGTGATTGCAAGGGAAAGAAATAGGATGTCAAATTTGAATGCTACAATTATAGAGAAATGGGGCATTATGCAGATTAATGTCCTAATCTCCAAGGAAAATTAACTCCGAAAAGGCCAAAGGAGAAATTCCAAGCTTATGCGATCACTACTGCTGAGGTTGAAGCTCTGAAAGATGTGGTGGTAGGTAGTTTAATGGTTTCCTAAAGTTTATCCAATGATTTATTTGATTCTAGATAATCTCATTGTTTCATATCTTCCAAATTTTCTAAGAAAATTAGATATTTCCAATTTTATTTAACAAGGGAGTTGTCAATAAAAAATCCTAAGGGAAGTATCATTGCAACAAAGTTTTGTGAATCAGTTCCCATTAGGGAATAAAAATGTTCTTTATCTGCTGATATCATTGTCATACCCATGATTTAATTTGATATAATCCTCGGAATGAGTTGGATTTCATATCATGATGTGAAAATTTATTATAATAAGAGTAAGGTTACAATTTTTGTTGATTATAAAGAGTACCTTATCTTTAGAGCATAAACATCACCAACTGATTCTTATCTAGATCCACCCCCAATAGATCTACTAAATTCAATTATTGGGGAGTAAGAGAATGAAATAACTATGTGTGAGGAAAAGAATGTTCAAATAGAGGACTTACCTATTGTACAAGACTATGTTGACGTGTTTCCAGAGGATTCACCAAGATATCCTCCAGAACAAGAAATTGAGTTTTCCATTGAATTAATTCATGGTTCAAGGCCCATATCAAAGACCCTTTATAGAATGTCCAACGTGGAATTAGAGGAACTAAAGAAGAAACTAGAGGAATTGAGTAATAAGAGATTTATTCTCCCTAGTGTTTCTCTATTGGGAGCCCTTATTCTTTTTATTAAGAAGAAAGAGGGATCTATGAGGTTGTGCATTGACTATAGGGAGATCAATGCTATAATAATAAAGAACAAGTATCCCCTACCTCGCATTGATGATTTATTTGACCAACTTCATGGAGCTTAATGTTTTTCAAAAATTGACCTTCGATCTGGATATCATCATTTGTTTTTGAAGAAGGAAGACATTCCAAAAACAACATTTCAAACTAGGTACGAGCATTACTAGGTTACAGTAATGCCTTTTGGATTGACTAATTCACCCTCTGTCTTCATGGATATGATGAATTGAGTTTTCAAGGAATATATTGATGGCTTTGCAGTGGTATTTATTGATGATATCTTGGTATAATAAAAAATCTACAAAGATCATGAAAATCAATTGTGCACTATTCTGAAAACCCTCAGAAGAAATAAATTATATGGGAAGTTTAGTAAGTGTGAGTTTTGGCTTTAAGAGATTTCTTTTCTTGGCCATATTGTCTCTAAGGTTGGAATATCTATCGATCCTTCAAAGGCCAAGGAAATCCAAAAATGGCCAGCACCTATGATTATAACTGAGGTACACAATTTTATTGGTTTTGCAAGTTATTATCGACATTTCGTCCAGAATTTTTCCCGATGGGATAACCCATTAACCAAGCTCACACGTAAAATGGTTAATTTTTTCTTGGAAAAAGAGTGTGAAGAATGTTTTGAAGAACAGAAGAGAATATTATTCAGTGCTTCTATCTTGACTCTACCATCTGGGAATGATTTGTTTGTTATTTATAGTGATGATTTTAAAGAAAGGACTTGGTTGTGTCCTTATGCATAATGATAGGGTTATTGCCTATGCATCATGATAGCTTAAAATTCATGAATAATACTATCCCACTATTTATCTTGAGTTAGCATCTATAATATTTGAATTGAAGATATGGAGACACTATCTCTATGGTGAAAAATGTGAGATATATACTTATCACAAGAGTTTGAAGTATATTTTCTCACAAAAAGAACTCAAAATAAGGCAAAGGATATGGATCGAACTACTCAAGGATTATTATTGCACTATACACTACCACCTAGGGAAGGAAAATAAGGTGGAAGATGCTTTGAGTAGAAAGGATCATGGAGTTTTGAACAAGATGAGAGTTGAAAGGGATCCTATGTTCATGGATCTAGTAAAGATGGACACGGGAATAATCATAGAAGTTGAAACATCAATACTTTTTCAAATGGTTACCAAACCATATCTACTAGAAAGGATAAAAAGTTCTTAGACTGATGATGAGTAGTGTCAAAAAAAATTTAAAGCTGGGAATGATGGGAGATTTATCGAATTCATATATGAAGATGTGATTTTAAAATTTGGGAAAATACATTGTGTTCTTGACATACCTGATCTAAAAAGTGAATTGTTGGATGATGCTCATAGCTCAAATTTCTCAATACACCTGGTAGCACTAAGATGTATAGTGTAACACCCCTGGATTTTATGAAAAATGTTCTTTTTAATTTCATCGATGTAATGTGTTGTACGATACACCGAAAGGAGATTTCACTACACACTTCCCTGACTTGGCTTGCATTACACACAATCGAGACTGTCCATAATAGCATATATTGAACGCAATACCGAGTTTCACTAAACAATGATATGTTATATAAAATATCCGATATGAATAGTAATACCCACTTTTTGAAATTTTATTTTTCAAAATTGACTTCATTTTTGGTTTTGGAATATCGAAATTAGCCTAGGGTGATTTTTTTTTATTTTTCTGAAAACTTTCAATTTTTGATGAATAGTGAAAACACTAGGTTACTATTTAAAAACCGACTTTTTATATAAATAATTATTTATTTTATTTAAATTTATTTTAGGCCAAAATTGATACAAAATACCTATATAATTTAAATGTAATTCATTGGAGTCATTTTATAATAATTTTAGACATATAGAACTTTTATTGAACTTTTCACCGTCTTTTACCCACCTCCTAGGAGAATTTGAAAATTTACATAAAACTTAATTTTACCGCTTATATGAGTAGAATTTCGAAAATCCGAAAGACATGGTTAATATCAAGGAGTAAAATGTGGTTCAATAAGATAAAAAATAATCTTTGTTGAATAGTAAATTTTTAAGATAAAAAATAATTTTTGGTGAATAGTAACTTTTTACTTTTTTTTTACCACGATTAAAAGTAAATAGTGTAATTAAGGGTAAAAATGATATTATTATTACCCTAAAACATGTACTAATTATATTGGATAAGTTTAGTTCGACCATAAACAACCTTAGGAATAAAATATTACCCTTTAGGTCCACTTTGATTAGATTAGTACATTTATTATTATTTTATTTAAAGAAGAATTAAAATAGTTAAAATCAAAGTTTAATAAATAAAACATTTTTAATATAGGGTTATGCATAAGATAAATTTGACTATAAATATTCATTAAAAAACTAAAAATATTTCCTACATAATGGTATTTTATTTATAATTTTTAGACATTAAATAATTTAATTTATTTATGACACAATGATGATGCAGTAATTACCTTATTAATGAAATATTAACATAATTGATGTTATAAATACCCAAATAAATGTAATTTTAGACTTTTTATGAATTAAACTAATTTTATAGGTTAATATTACATGTTAGTATTAATTTAATTAACTTTTTTCGAACTAAATATGCTGTTATGATTTTCACAAAAATCAAGTACCAAATAGTTTCAAAATTGACATAAAATAGTTTTTAAAACAAATATTATATTATTAATTGTTATTTTATTACTAAAAATATAAGGTTTGGAAAAATGACTTATATAAGGATATATACATTAATAATGAACCACTTGGGGTTCGTTTTGCTTGTTATAGTATGTTTATTAACCATATAGTGTAAGAAAATACTAAGACACGATAAAAGTAAAATTATTTAACTTATAGTTAAATATAAATGATAAGGTTAAAATAGTAATCTAAACTTGTATGAAATCTTTTTTTTGAGATTATTTCGACCCATCCCCACCTTATCTTTTAAATAAATCAATTTGGAGCTATTAAAAACCGAATATGACTTAATTATAAAATAATATTTTAAGTTTTTCCTAAGGTGCCCCTCTCCTCCCTTGTAAAAGGGAACCTCCTCCCTCTCCTCCTCACACAACTTTGAGCCTTAAATCTAGGCAAAACCCTACCAATTTATCTTCTAAACTTCCATAGAAACATCCTAGAGGTCTTGGTCTTCTTCAAACACCATCTTTAGTGCCCTAAGAGGAGGTTAAGAAGAGGCGCTTTAAAGAATAGGTAATGTCCGTTACCGATTCTTTCAACTTTATTTCTTCTTCTACTTCTTCTTATTTAGTTGTTTCATTATGAAGTAATAACATTAGTATCACTCATATACTGATATGTTATTATAAGTATGAAACAACCCTATTTCACATTCTATCCATCCTACGGAAATTGAAATCACTGCGCATGCGTACGTACGGAATACCATCTCCACGCCGTGGTGTAATATGTTTTCCACCACCACCTTACTTGGATGGGTATAATGATGTAAATAATAACTATATATGATTATTGTAAAGTGATATTGATTCTGAAATAGTATACATACACTTAAATATAATTCCACGATCATGAGAACGATATCATCGCTCGTGCATACGTACGACCTACCATCTCCACGATGTGATGCGACTCATTCTATATGATATTCATTACATAATGATTATATAAATGAATTGAATGAATAAATATGATATATATTACATTAATACCATTCTTTAAATGAGGTATCTATAACCTAAAAATAATAATAAGAATTTATTCGACAAAACATGCATAAGAACATAAAGCAATGAACACCCGAATAACAAGTAGCAATGAAATATTACTAATAAGAAGATAAGAATATGACCATATATGATATCATAACAATGAATAATATTCTGTAATAAGTCAATAAAATTATTTAAATCATTATATAGAAGGTTCATATACGTACGAAGCAAATCGGACCTAAGGTAAGGGAAAATCTCACAATCTCAATTTTTATCCGAGATTGTTTATACTTCGGTATTTACTGGGGCATATTTATCATACACATCCATGTTTACTCAATATGTAATATTATTTCTATCCTCCTACAATTTTTTAAATCCAATTTTACCTATTGGTGGATTTTTAGTAAAAGATATGAAAGGAATATTTTGTCGTTTTAAGTATGAGATACTTTTCGACTTTTTCAGACAAAGTACGAGAAGAATGTTTTTTTAACTTATACGGCATGAATGGATTTTATGATTTCATAAAAAATTATTTCCATGAATATTCCTTTAAAAGTTTTCAAGTTTATTTTTAATCAACTTCTTTTAGTTTAAAATTTTATGACATGTTAAGAAAGGAAAAATGTTTTTGAAGTAGAAATGATATTTTCCTCAAGAATGGTGTTCAAGCCTTTTATCAAAATTATATTCCATCTAATATAATATAGGGTTATTTTTATATCCCTATTTTTACATTTATTTGATTATGTTATGGTGGAATTAGTTTCATGATGTCCTTTTATCTTATATGGATTATGTTATGATGGCATGACGTTTAAGAATCCCATTTTTATTACATGGGTTATGCCATGATGTATGATTTATGATCTTTTGGCACACATAAGAATGGTATAATTATGAGATGGGTGGGACCTATATCTCCATAAAATGCATTAGGTAAATATTTATATCTCATGAGATAGACATGGCTGGAACGACAAGTTAAACCAGTTCAGTGATACAGGGATGGAATGAGGAGTGAACTCGGTTCAGAAATGGACTTTGTCCACTAAGATAGTCTTGGAAATGATTCTTGACTAATAAGAAATTATTTTCTATGATTATGTGTGTATTCAAAAAAGTTTCATGTCTTATGTTATGATTATTGGGATTACATTTCACTACTATTATTTATCCCATGTTATGAAATTATGATCTCTTTTACAGGTTAAGATTTCCAAAATGTTATGTTTTTTTGAATATGTTGTGATTGATATTTCTTTTGTTTACCCTTACTGAGCATTTGAGCTCACCCTTTTGTATGTTTTCTTTTCCCCAGTTCAGGAATAAGGGTATTAAGTAAGATATTCCAAAATGGACTCTAGATATGATAAAATAAAAGGGAGACAATGTAGATGATTTATGAACTAGTTGTTTATGTTTCCCAGTTTTTAAAGACACTATACCTATATGGTCCTTTCATGGTTTTGTTATATGTTGTAATAAGTGTGCTTCAATTTTGAAGTAATAAAAATGTCGGTAAATTATGGGTCGTTATATATAGAGATTTCAAGAAATATTTTTGGTGGGACAATATGAAGAGAGAGATGGTTGATTATGTGTAAATATGTATGGTTTGTCAACAAGTGAAAGCTGGAAGACAACATCCTAGAGAAGCCATGAAACCTCTTCCCATACCAAATTAGGAATGGGATGATATTACAATGTATTTTTCATGGGGATACCAAATACTCATAGAATGAATGATTCAATATGGGTCATTATTGACCGTCTTACCAAGTAAGAACATTTTCTTTCTATAAGATAAGATTTACCACTTGAAATTCTAGTAAGACTATAAATTAATGAAGTTGTAAGACATCATGGAGTACCCCTATCGATTGTTTCTGATTGTGATCCCCATTTAACATCAAGTTTATGGAAAAGTATTCAGAAGGCCTTGGATACTAAACTTCATTTTAGCACTTCCTACCACCCTCAAACTGATAGACAATCAGAATGGACTATTCAAACCTTATAAGACATGTTGAGATATCACTCACTTGATTTTAAAGGTATGTGGGATCAATATTTACCTCTGGTAGAATTTTACTATAACAATAGCTTACATTCAAGTATTTATATGATGCCATTTCAAGTGTCATATGGAAAGAGAATTCACACACCAACATGTTGGGATGATGTTGGTGAATGAAAACTCGTAGTCCTAGAACTTGTTGTGGAAAAAATGGAAAAGGTGAAGGTTATCCAAACCCACATCAAAGCAGCACAAAGTAGGAAAAAGTGCTATGACAATAACCGAAGGAAGGATTTGGAATTTCAAGTGGGAGATCATGTTTTCTTAAAGGTATCTCCATGGAAGGGAGTTATACGATTCAGTAAGAAGGGTAAATTAAGTCCCAGTCACATCAATCCTTTTTAAATTCTATGATAAATTGGGGTTGTAGCTTACCATTTGGTAATTCCTCCTAGTCTCTCCAAAGTTCATGATGTGTTCCACGTATCACTATTCAGAAAATAATGCCTGACCTAATGCATGTACTCACCTATGAAGAAATAGAATTGTAACCAAACCTGTCTTATTATGAAGATACTATCAGAATTCTTGATACTAGATAACAAGTGTTGAGAAACCTGGCAACTCATCTGGTAAAAGTTATGTGGAGAAACCATAAGATGGAAGAGGCAACATGGGAACCCGAGTAACTTCTGATGAAGAACCACTCAAATCTTTTTATGCAATAATATTCTAGAAATTTCATAGAAAAAATCATTTGAAGGATGAGAGAATGTAACACCCCAATCTTCCATGATATGCTTCCCTTTGATTAATACAATAGCTTTCGTTGTACGCAACTTAGAGTTTTAACACACCACGACCAATCAAAATAGCCATTATGAATAGTAATACCCATTTTTTGAAATCTAATAAATTTTATTTTTCAAAATGGACTTCATTTTTGGATTTAGAATATCAAAATTAGCTTTGGCTTAATTTTTGGTATTTTTCAGAATACATTCAATTTTTAATGAATAGTGAAAAAGACTACATTTTTATTTAAAAATGACTTTTTATTCAAAATAATTAGTTATTTTATATAAATTTATTTTAGGTAAAAATAGATACATAATACCTATATATGTTCAATGTAATTTATTGTAGTAATTTTATAATAAGATTAGATATATAAAATTTTATTGAACTTTTTACCGTCTTTTATCCACCTTCTAGGAGCATTTGAAAATTTGAATAAACCTTAATTTTACAACTTCTGTGAGTTGAATTTCAAAAATTTAAGAGACACGATTGAAATCAGTAAGTAAAATGTGTCTTAATAAGATGAAAACAATTTTTGGTAAATAGTATCTTTTGACTTTTATTTACCATAGTTAAAAGTAAATAGGGTAATTAAAGGTAAAAATGATATTATAATTACCCTAAAACATGTCCTAATTCTATTGGATAAGTGTATTTCGATCAAAATAAACCTTAAGAATAAAATATTATCCTTTTGGTCCACCTTTATTAGATTCAGACATTTATTATTATTTCATTTCAAGAACAGTTAAAAGTTTTAATTTCAGCGTTTAATAAATAAACCATTATTAATATAGGGTTATACATAAGATAAATTATATTATAAATATCATTTAGAAAGATAAAATATTTCCTATATAATTTTATTTTATTTATAATTTTTAGGCATTAAATAACTAAATTTATTTATGACACAATGATGATGCTGTAATTAACTTATTAATGAATGATTAAAATAATTGATATTATAAATATACAAATAAATTTAAATTGAGACTTCAGATAAATTAAACTAGTTTTATAGGTTAATATGACATTTTATAGTTGATTAAATAATTTTTTTCTAAGTAATAAAGTTATTATGATTTTCACAAAAACAAAAGACCAAAAAGTGTCAAAATTGACATCAATGAGTTTTTAAAACAAATATTATATTATTAATTGATATAATATTCCTAAAAATAAAAGGTTCATACAAAGGACTTATATAAGGTTAGATATATTAATAATTATCCACTTAGGGTTATCTTGGATTTTTATAGTAAGTTTATTAACCATTTATTAAAATAATACAAGAATACATGGTAAAAGATAAATTATTTATCTAAGAGTTAAATCTAAAAGATAAGGTTAATATAGTGACCTAAACCTATCTAAAACCATTTGGTTCTGAGGTTTTCTACCCATACCCATATTATCCTAAAAATAAATCATTTTTTATCCTTTATAAACCGAATATGATAATATTATAAAACAACATTTCAATATTTTTGTAAAGTGACCCTTACCTCTCTTATAAAGGGTACTTCTCCATTTCTGAAAATGACACCTCCAAAGCCATTTAGATCAGCCTAAACCTGATAAAATATCCTCCCAGATACCCTAAAATAAACATAGAGGCCTTACATTGATCATAAATTCAACCTAAGGAGCCCTTTTGATCAAATAAAAAGGAATCTCCTCAAAAAGAGGTAATAATTTCATCACCTCATTCAAAGTTATCTTCTTCTTCTTCCACTTCCTCTTTCTTTGTTGTTTCCATGCCAAAATAATAACCCCAGTACCTTATACATAATATGATGTTATTATAAATATGGTACAACTATATTCATTATTCTATCCACCATATGAATGATAAGTCACCATATGTGCATACGTACGACTTACCGTCTCCACGTCGTGGTGTAGTTTGTTATTCAAACATTTCATTATTAGGATGGGTATAACAATGAGTATAACTAACTTAGATAATAAATATACCATGTTAAGGATTTTTTATAATTTATATACCATCCAATTACATATGATTTCACTATCAATAGAATGGTATTGTCACTCGTGCGTACATACAGACTACCGTCTCTACGAACACGATGAGATTCATTCTCCATTATAACCATTCAAGAATATTTTTTATTTTATGATTAAAAATAACATTTAAGAACTTAATATCATTATATATATGAATTAAAAACATCCTATCCCTAACAAACATGACTTTCATAACAAAACATATAAAGGAAAATGAATCAGTTAACACCTGAAACGATGATACTACTAGAATATAATTAACAAAGAAATATTAAAAGATCATATATGATATCATATTTATGTACATGGTTCTTTTATAATTTAATAAAAATGATTTAACTATTATAAATGAGGTTAAAATACACTCTATCAATGAAAAGTTCAAGGTAAGGGTTAATTCTATAATCTCTTTACTTATCCAAGGTTGTTAATATGTATGTATCTACTAGGACCTCTTTATCATCCACATATGTGTTTCTTAAAAAATATATTTCAAAACATTTTTACTATTTTATATACTATGTTTTGAAGTCATTTATACCCTTGTTTTACTTTTTATAATATGTTTACAAAGGAATCTTTCTATCATTTTCCAAATAAGGTCCTTTAGGACCTTTTCAACAAAATTAAGGAAAGAATGTTTTTTAACCAATACGGCGAGTGTGGATATTTTCCACCATTATAACATCTGCTAAGCTCCCATTACAAGATTATAATAATATTTTTAAAATAAATGTTTTATTTTATAATTATGTTTCTTTTAAATGATTTAAAAATAGAAAGATATATTTCACTCAAATAGTTTTGATTTCATCTATGTCAATGTCCTTTGATGGATTTTACACTTATTTGAAGTCGATTTATTATGATACAATCTTCCATATTGTATTAAAGGTTTTCTGATATGTTTGAATGTAGATGTGTTATTTTATACCATTCATGGTTTATGGTTAAAGTATTAACATTTCCTATGTTAGTTTTAATATGAATGTTTATGATATGTTTCAACATTTTCATATGAGGAATGCATTGGACTTAGTAAGTGACTGGTGGGGCCTGCTATAGCTCCTCGATGATCGATAGTTCTCATGAGAAAAACTAGTGTCTTTGAAAAATTCCTTGAAAATTTATTATTTGTAGTCTTGGAACGAGGCCTTGACTATGTGGTTATGAAATCTAGTATTATGCATTCCATCATTATGAAATTGGAAATTGATATTGCATGAGATTATTCAACTAGTAGAATATCCATGTGAATAATTAAATGGAATTATTTGAATTATATTTACCATATTATACTGAATTTTAAGTTTAAAATACTTATGTTTTAGTCTAAAACATTTCCCTAAATGTTTATGCTTATTTTTTAATGTTTCAGCTATATTGTTATCCTTGCTGAGCATATAAGCTCACCCCTTTCTATGTTTTATTTTTCCCAGGATGCGAAGAAGTATATTAAGACTGACCTGAAGGGATATTCTAAGGGATATGAATGTGGTCAATGGATACAATGTTGTTGTTGTTTTATTTCATAATGTAATGTAAAACTTATGAATGTGTCTAGTACTTCCAAGGTTACCAAACTGATTGGTCTTTCGAGATTTGATCCTTTATGATCATGCTAATGTTATGTAATAATGCAACGACTCTGGGTAACTGGGGTCAGGGCGTTACATTGGGGGTGACTTGGGAGGAATATAGATAGTATTGGGATGATATTTTATGAGATTAAAATAGTTTTAGTGATGATAAATGCGATATTGTGAGGGTTTATATGGGAAAGGAGGGAGATTTATTTATTATTTTTGGTTTTGGACAATATATAATAAAATATTCAAAACAACAAACCAAACCATGTTTTCCCTAGGTTTTTAGGAAAATGATAGTTTATTACTTTATTTTATATGGTAAAGTGTTGAAGATAATAAAATATTTCTCGTGATTATATGGAGGGCAATCATACTTTCAAAGAAATGATTTTAAAATCTAAAAATATATTATAAGTCTTGGAGGATTCACTAAGGATTTATAAAATCAGTAAAATAATCATTAAATTACATTATTTTAAATTAAAAAAATATATTTGTCTGAGGATACCATTTATAGTATTTATTACATCACTATTGGTCCAATATGATGTCATAAAACACATCAAATATTTATATGGTATTTAATTTTTACCCAAAAATTCATCTATCTCAGAAAATTATGAAAAATTAAACATTGGATAATTTCAATGCCCTAATTTTTAAATGATATCCATTTTTTCTAAATAATTATCCAAATATGTGAATTTTCACTTTTAAAATAAAAACTGATATTTATTAAAAATTGACGGGTTTTGACAAATAATAGTTTTTCAAACCCTAATAAAAATCAAATTTGGCTTCATAAAAATTATATTATAATTTATATTTAGTAAAACTAATTAATTAATAATAGTTTACTGAAATAATATTTATTTCAATAATACATAGATTTGAATTCAAATATTAACCAAAATTACTATTTCTGATTTAAAAAAATCATTTACAATGTAACAACAATAGGAAAAAAATCTATTAAATATTATATAAAAAATAATGTACCTATTACTATAGATTGGTTCATGATACATATACCTTCATTACACTAGCATACTTCATAAGTGTAAAGTCCACAACGGCAGGGTTTCATGGGGATGTTTGGTGAACGTGGTTTTGATTGTGATCTCGATGAGCTTCAACTTATCTTATAAATAGTTTCACCCATGATTATGTTGTTGTATTTTGACTTTGGATTGGTCTAGGGAAACACACAGAAATGATATCTCCCTCATGATCTTTGGTAAATGGGCTTCATAGGGTATGATCATACTAGTTGATGCCATCACTTCCTTTGTCTATGCCAATATGATTTTTTAAAACTCTATATTTATACTACTCATGTGATCACTATTCAATGACTATATTATTAATGGTAAAGATACTTAATGGTAATTTAGAATCACATTGGATAAAAAAATAATTTCATCTATTTTCTATGTCCATAGGACATTAAATTAAATCAAAAAGGGGAATTTTATTCATAAAAGATCGGGCTGTTACAATGTTCCCCCCTTAAGAAATTTCGCCCTTGAATTTATTTTACCATACTAAAATAGATGAGGGTAACTTTGCTTAATCACCTCCTCTGGTTCCTATTCTTCTTCTTAAAGCATGTGGTTTCTCCACAGCATTTTGACAAGGGGAATTGTCTTATTTTTTATAACTTCTTCTCTAAGATCTAAGATATTCACTGGCTTCTCCTCATTGGAATAGTCATTCTCCAATGGTACCACCTCTAGATTGATAAAATGTTATGAGTCTTGTATATAATTTATTAAGAGGGATACATAGAATACACCATGTACTTGTGATAGGTTTGGTGGGAGTGCTAGTCAATAGGCCACTATTACGATGCAATCAAGGATCTCAAAAGGGACAATGTACTTTGAATAATCTTTCAATTCTTCCCAAATATCATCACTCTCTTACATGGAGACATTTGAAGGAATAACATGTCTTTAAAATCAATATCTAGGTCACATTGGTAATATTCAACAAAACAGTTTTGTCGACTCTGAGTAGATTTGATGTGATTCTAGATGGTCTTGACCTTCTCCACCATTTCTTTGACCATTACAAGAACTATATGCTTATATTCCCAAACTTAATTCCAAAGTCTTAGTGTTCTACACCTATTACAATAAAGGGGTTTATAAGGGGCCATTTAGATTCTTGATTGGAAACTATTGTTGTAAGAGAACTCCACAAAATGAATATGTTTCTCCCATACAACTTTAAAATCCACTGATAAAGCTTTAAACATATCCCCAAGTTTTTGGATAGTCTTATCATATTGGCCATCAGTTTGAGGGTGATAAGGCATATTGAAGTTCGGCTTAGTGTTTAGAGCATGCTAGAGACTTTTCCAAAACATATAGGTGAATCATGGATCATGATCAGGAACAATCAATAGTGGTACCACCTGAATCTATACCACCTCTCTGATGTATACCTGTGATGTTTGATCTAGTGAGAAATCCTCTTGAATTATGATGAAGTGTATAGTTGTTTTAAGATGATCTAAAATAGCCCATTTAGAATTTGTGTATCTTGGATGTCTTTGGAAGTCCGGAGATAGTGACCATGGTGATGTTTTCCAATTTCCATGTTGGTATGGGTAATGGTTTCCTTATCCCCTTAGACTTATGCCTTTCAGTATTCACTTTCTAACATACCAAGAACTTTGATGTATATTTTGTGATATCCTTCTTAATGTTATCCCACCAATAGTGATCTTGGAGATCATGATACATATTTATGTTTCCTGGGTGAATTGATAATGTTAAACTATATGCATCGTCCAAAATTTCTTTCTTTAACTTAGGATTTTATAGAACACATAGTCTTGACCAAAATCTCACAATTACATCTTCATTAAAATTATTATCCAAGGATTTCCATTTCCTTATAGTTTCACTATCTTCTGAAATCACACATTATATTTTTGAGCATCCTTTAAACATTCCAAAAGAGATAGTTGAGAAACAATTTGTGAAAGGGTTGATGATGTTCCTTTCTTTATGATTCACATGTCCATACTATTCAAATCTAAGAGGATCAGATCTTTATAAATTATCATTGATGATAGAATTTATGGATCCTTTCAACATATATAATGTGCCAATTTTTTTTCTTTCTCATGATGTTAGTGTATTGAGATGTTATAATTCTTGATGAGCTCTAACCATCTTTGTTTCCACATATGCAACAATTTTTGGGTAAATATATACATAAGAATTTTGTGATATGTATATGTTTCACAATTTTACACATAGAGATAATTCCACCACATTTTCAACAAAAATATCATAGTTTCCAACTCCAGATTATGTGTGGGACATTTTTTCTCATTAATTTTCAACTACTTTGAGGAGCAGGTAATGAATTTTTCAATTTTCAATCAATACACATCACTATCCCTTCTTCAAATCATCGCTAAAAATTACAAAGAGTTTTCCACTTGTGGTTAGTGTGAGCTTAGAGGAAGTGATAAGACTTCTTTTCAACTCCATGAATATTTCTTAATATTCATCATTCCAAGAAAAATTTAATCCTTTCCGAGTTAGCTTTGTATGAGGGTTTGACAATCGTGGGAAATTTATCACAAATCGGTGATAATATACAATTAACCCAAAGAATCTATAGATATTTGTAACATATATTGTCCTCAAACATCCCTCAATTTATTTTGTATTTGAAGTATCCACAGATATCACATTACATGTGATGATATATCCCAAGAATGAGATTTCTTTCAGCCACTACTCACACTTGCTGTACTTTTCAAAGATACTATAATTTTGTAAGGTCTTTAGCACATCACTAAGATACTCCTCATAATCCTCCTTGGTTTTGGAGTATATTGTAATATCATCTATAAATACATCCACAAATTTTTTGAGGTAATATCTAAAGAATCTATTAATAAATTCTATTATATTTCATGATAATTATAACATGGGAAATGTGCTAACAATATAAAACATGACGTAATAATGAATCAAGGATCACTCCACTTGGAGGAGAATGAGTAAAGGATCATCTCACATAGAGGATCATGATTCAAGGCTCATTTTATAAGGAGGATTTTGGTTTCAGTCCCATTTCATATGAAATATCATTAAACTAAACATTACCCAATACATTGGAGCACTATCAGGGCACACCCTTCATAATTATTTCATTCTTATTCTTAAGAGTGCCACATAGATATATAACATGGTTTCATTCAACATCAAAATTTATTACATGATATAAGAATTTAGAATACAAACATGAAATTACCCAATCAGTAAGTATATGTGCATGAAGGTGGATACCCTTGATAAAGGAATGAGTATGTTATTCAACACACAATGATATTAGCATGAAAATCATGGTGTAATTTTGGCAGCATTACAACTCCATATAAAAATTCATAAAATGGGTTGATGAGATAGAAATGGGAATCACATCATTTAGACATGAAATATAATGTAATAGGGATATTTAATAACATATCTCAATAGATGAAACAATAAATTAGAAGAAATAACATAAAAGGAATGTTTGATAAAAAAGGAGTAAAAATGATTCCTTACAAAACTTTTTCATAGAAATGGGTGTACATAAGGGTTCATAAGAGGGGTAAATGAGAGTGAAAATGGATAAAATCATTTAAAAATCAAATAAAATTCACTAGGATAGGTAAGAATGTATTCCATATTAAACCAATGGAAATCAAAAGTGCATATCAGAAATGAAGTGCCTGGTTAAAAGAGGGTAGAGAGGATCCCTTACAGAATTTTGATAGAGTAATGACTTAGGTAAGGGTAAAAATGAGGGGGAATACATGGAAAATCATATAAATAACAACAATATGAATATATTTTAATTATTTTAAAGAAATGAAAATATAAGAAATTGAAATTAAGAGAACTAATCTCAAAGAAGGTGTCTGAATTCAAAGGAGAGGAGATAAATCCCTTACTTGGATGTCTGACTCCAAAGGATTATGAGAGGATTATTGGGATCTTGGGGAAACCTCTGTAGTATATAGGGATTATATTATTGAGATTTTATGACCTTCAAAGATTTTGAGATAAGAGAAATGTGATTTTTGTGGGTTTATATAGGAAAGGAGGGTGATTTCTTTTTTATTTTGGTTTTGGGCACTATATAATAAAATATTCAAAACCACTTAATATCCCATGGTTTTTGCACATGGTTTCTGGAAAAGGGTATTGGATTAAATTATTTTATAATGGAAAGGGAAGACGTTAATAAAATATTTCCCTTTATTATGTAAAGGTTGTCATACTTTCAAATAATTTTTTTTAAAATCATAAAATATATTATAAGTCTTAGAGGATTCAATAAGGATTTTTAAATAAATAAATAAACATAAAATTGTATTATTTTTATGAATTTATCTTTTATTGTATTTATTACATCACTATTGGGCTAATATGATTTCATAAAATCCACCGTATATTTATACAGTATTTAATTTTTACCAAAAAATTCTAGTGTCTCAGAAAATAATGAAAAATTAACCATTGGATACAATAAATATTCTGATTCCAAAAATGATATCCATTTTTTTAAATAATTTTTTGAAAATTTTAATTTTTACTTTTAATATAAAAATAGACAGTTATTGAAAATTGACATGTTTTGACAAATAACTATTTTTCGAACCCTAATAAAAATCATATTTGACTTCATAAAAATTATATGATAATTTATATTTTAAAAAATTAATTTAGTAATAAATGTTTCATTAAAATATTTTTTGTTTAAAAAATTCATATATTTAAATTTGAATATTATAAAATATTTCTATTTTTGGTTTAAAAAATATCATTTACCATGTAATAATAATTGATAGAAAATATATTCAACATTATGTAAAAAATTATTTATATATTTATATTTGTAGGTTCTTGATACATATTCCTTTTTTACACTATCATACACTCTAAGAGTAAGGTGGGTGATGGTGTGGATTTTATGGGCCCTTCAGTGAACATGGTTTGGGCTATGATATCAATGTGATCAAAATTCTCTTGTAAACGATTTCGATAATATTTAAGTTATTGTATCTTGTCTTGGGATTGGTCTATGGAAAATCCAATTATTAATATATCCATTAAAATCTCTGATAAATGGGATTCACAGGGTACAATCCTACTGGTTAAGTCCATTACTTCCTTTGTCTGTTCCAAATGGATTTTTTAAAACCCCATATTTTTACTAGTCATGTGATCACTATTCAATGACTATATCATCAATGGTAAATATAGATAATGGTCATATTAAAATACGATTGGATAAAAAAATAAGTGTAGGTGTTTTCTATATCCGTAAGACATTAAATTTAATCAAAAAGGGGGATTATATTCATAAAATTTTGGGTCATTACATATAGGTAAGTTTTTATTTTCATAAACATAAATTGTTCTATGTAAGGGTAACTTTTAGCTTGCGAGATCATACCTGCTCTTGTTAGGGCTAGTTCATCCTTACAAAAGGGTTGTTACAACATTATGCAAATGTTCTTGTGAGTTTCTAAGGCTTTATAGAGGTAGCCTATTCCATTTATCAAGGTAATTTGGGATTTCATAGGCTCTCATAAGGGCATGTATGAATTCTCATTACCTATGTAAAGGATGGGTAATTATTCTAATATTCATGTAAGTGTTAAATATTTTTAGTATATTATGTAATGATAAAACATATTAAACTTATGTAGATAACTAATCACATGTGTAGATATTTTTTGGGTACATAATTTCAAAATTATTACCATTTTTCTTATGTAAAATAATTATAATTGAAAATAAGGAAAATAAATAGAAATTGGTGGTTTTAGGATTTTTTGTGATGAAAATGGATAATTAATATGAATATATTTAATCTTGAAAAATATAGTAGTCTTAAAATTACTTATGTAGGGAAATTAAATGTAAATATATTTAAAATAATAAAAATATGGAAATATTAAATTTTTATTTTTGAAATATTAGAAACACTATCTGAAATCTTTTAAAAACTAGAGTGTTTCTTTCCCATCCAATTTATTAATATTTATTCGAGTTTCGATAATTCAGGTTTTTTAATGATCAAGAATACTTCTAAACATTTTATAATGCTTCTATTGTGTTTCCAAAACTATTCACAACACCATATATCTCATGTTCTTATATAGTAGGTTATGTGAAACCATATTTCTAGTTAGGGGAGATATTTCATATATTATGTTTTTTGAAAGCTATAAAATAATCATGATTTATTTTTTCTCAGTAAATGGGTGTAATTAACCATAATCATATAATAATCTATAAATTATTAAAGGAATTATATTACTGCAATATCATGTGATAGATTGAGTATTATAATTCCTTAAATATAAATATTACCATATACAGTTAAATAATGTTAGATAATCTATAAATCACATACATCTTTGAACATAATTTTTCCTATAATATTTTCATGTCATAGATATTATTATCCCTATGAAAATATACTCATACATTGAATTAATACTATAAATTCAAATATGGAAACCACATGTTGTATCTTAATGAGATAAGCATTACATTCATGAAATTATCTTAGATAGAGAAAAAAATAATCTCATGTTGTAATATTATTTGTTCATGTTTTATGATGAGAATTATTTTTATAATTATGGGAATATTATAATTTAAATAGGAATCATTTAATGTTAAAGATAATTTATATTTCATGTTAGGGCATAAATAAATTATTGGGTTTTTTATTGTATAAATTTTATGATTTATTGATGTCACCTATTACTATTTATTAGATAACATGTTTTATATTTGGTAGTGTTTTTGTTGTTTTTTTCCACATGGTTAATTTCAGAAAATAACAAAAAAAGATATTTATATAATTATATGGAATAAGAATAAAAATAATAATTACTGATAATATTATAATTCTTTAAACAAGAAAATAATTTCGGAATAATGTCTATGTTTTTTTCAAGATATTGGTAGCTACTGCATTAGTTTAAATTGTTGCAGAACACCTATTCATAATAAAATAGTTAATTAATGATGGAATTAAAATAGTTTTTAATAAATATAAATTTTGGGGGCTAAATTTGCCCATCATATTGTTGTAATCTTGAATTAGATAATTCCACGACCTTAGTGGCCTTCCCTATGTGTGGAAACATATAGTTAATATGTATGTTTTTTTCTAGTGTCATTATACACATGTTGTGATTTTATTTGTTGATAATAAATTTTATATAGTTCATAACCATTTATGAGTAATGGGATGAGAGCTCGGGTTGTAGTAATTGTAGATACCGGTGATAGAGGGACATATTATACTATGAAAAATTGTGTGGGAATGACACCGGGGAAGTCGATACAAGTTCTGAGTGTGGATTTTTTGTTGTTATATTTAATATTACATAACTATTTCTTAATGGTTAGATATTATTTATATGATCATTTTACAACTTATTGAAGCATTTTTATGCCATAAATTGCATGTGAATCAATGATTTGGTAGATTAGTATAAGTCCTATAGTACATGAATGTTTATAAATTTATAGTTGAACTAATAAATGAATGTTGTTTTTTCACGATGTTCACGTATTTTTTGAAATACTTGATAATATAATCAAGTGATTTTAGGGTGCCAAAGGCATTGGATTAGAGTATTAAATATAATATTTGAAATTGAATATAGAATACAATTAATCAATGGATAATTAATTAATTAATTTGGAACTTTATTCTTGTATTCTTGATGAGACCTATCATGTAGTTATGTTAGTGTTTTTTCATGTGTGAAAACAGTTGTAGATGAGTTTAATTATAGGAAGTTTCCCTTAGTGTTGTTATATGTGATATTATTCTCTATTTTATAAATTCATATTCTTAACCACCAATGTCCATATAGAAATCGACACCCAAATGTTTTGAGGGTTGTTTTCTCCAGTACATAGGATGGTGAGGTAATAAATCAATGACGTATTCCTCTCTCCATTCTCTCCCTTTGGAAAAAATAAGGATTAAGTGTATCCTTGGCTATAATGAATTAAGGAATAGGGTGTGTTCTTACATGAGCTGTGAGGAATCTCACATTCACTTTACATTTTTGTGTCAGTTATAAATGCTTATTATTTAACACATACATGTATCCAGGCATGGTGGTTATAGATTCCCATGGGTGTAATGGAATGGGTTGTGGTGTCATGATGTATAACACATTTACATGGGCTACGGTGGCTTCAAGACTACTTTATGATTACTATAGTGATGGTTGCATGAGGTATTCTATGGGACTATGATATGGATATATAGATCAAAGTCAATAATATATGTTGTTCCCAACAACATATTGGGGTATGTAGGGATGATACCCATCTTACATCAGCCGCGACATGACTTATAGAATGGATGAGTACATGGCATGATCCATTAGGGAGCGTGAGAAACAAACTAGTGGGGAAGTGGAAGAAGGGTACCTTTATTTATACATATATAATTTTTATATAAAGTTGATTAATTCAATTAATTACATAGTTAAAGATTCATGGTATATATGGGAAAGATAGTATTACATGTTTAGATAATGTGTTAGTTTTATTTGGTTGTTCACTGGCCTTTAGTATTATTTTTTTGACATTTTTCATAAGAGGTTTCAAGGAGGATCATATTGAGTGTAAAAGTTATTATGAACATATGTATACATAAATATATATATATATATATATCCATAAATAGTTTTTATGTCTATGGGAGTTAGTTGGTGATCTAGATAGAAAATCCTAGCTTGGGGAGTTATTCAGGTGATATTAATGATTCATGGGCACTGTTGAGGATTTACCTTTGTCACATTGCAGTTTTCTTTTTCTTTTTTATTAGTTCATATATAACATTACAAGAATTGGAATTTATTCTATAATTTTGGATGGTTTTCATTGTTATTTACTCATCTTATCTCTTTCCCTTTAAATCTATACTAGGTTAATGCCTCCTATGTGTGTGATTTATATACACTTAGTTCTAGACGCCAATCCATGGATAAATGGAGGTAAATATTAGGTGTCATTATCTCTATCACTCTCTTAATTATCATCCTAATAAGGATAACTTTAGAGGTAGGGTGTTGTGACACAATTATATCAAATATTATGGTTGAAAAATATAATGGATTTTAGAGTAAAGTACAAGTGAGGATGCATGGGTGGGTAGGAAAACAACATTAACTCGGTTTTGTTCATAATGTAAACAAAGGATAATAGCAAAGAAAAAATATTTTATATCCAAATTTGATCTGATATAATGGCCATCTATTTTATTAAGAAATTTAAGCGATGTTATGCTGCTTACGAGGTAGAGACCTAGGTAAATATCAGGGATCATGATTGTCTATGCTTTTTATTTGAATTGGTAGACATTGGGAATTAAGATAAAATTAATTAATTAATTAACCTTTAATTTTTTTGTCTTGGTTTCTGAGAGTTCCTAACATTTTTTATTCTATTGATATGGATCTTGGTCTATGTACCCAATAGGTTTTTTCTAAATACATTCAGTGAGATGTTTGAACATATTTTCACAGAGTGAAGTTTAAAGAAGAAGATATTTGTAGGAGGGAAATTTAAGAGTTATGGTGCTAGGTTATGTATAAGTATGAAGGATACATTTTATATAGAGAAATAGAGAACTAGTTAAACGATATGGATATATCCTTAAATTAGATATATGGTTGGAAAGAGCACTCAGTTTATTTAGTTGTGATGATGTTGTATGATTCAACTCAGTATTAGTGGACTTTTCTTCCTGTGTATCACGATGAGTCATCTTTTTGGAAGAAAAGTTTAGGGAAGATTTTCAAGGAATATTTTTATCTTCTAACATTAACCCATCTTGTTAGTAGGATGTCCTTACCCTTTGAAAATGGTTTCCTGATTTTCGATATTCTAGTATCAGGTACAATAACCTCCTATGGTATTCTTTTAAACTTTTTATAGATGATAAGGACTTGGAGATAAACTTTGAAGATGATTTATATACAACTATCCAATTTAATGTCACTCTATTTATATTGAATTCATATTATATCATGCTTTCAAAGATGTAGTTCAGTGGGATGATGTTAGCTAAGACCATATCATCAGGATAAGGGGGTCACCAGGATGTTTTAGGGAGTAGATTTGTAACTATTTCTCAGTTAACTGGTGAAAAAAAGATGTATTTTTCTATAGGGAATAAGATTTAGCCTTCATCAAATTTTTCTATCAGGGATAGTATTTTATATATTCCTATCATCGGTTCATGATAAATTTATTTCTACTTTGGAGTTTGTTTCCATCAAAAGAAAGAGTTCCCACCTTTCCTCAATAGTTAGTGTTTGACTAAAGGCCCATTATCAGCACTACCATTTCATCAGTTTCAATCAAGAATGAAACAATAGGGAATTCTAGTTAACTATTAGTGGTGAGGGGATGGGGAAGAAAAAGGGTATATCATTGATATCCTTTGTGCTCAAGGCTAGAAACTAGGTCACAACCATGGATGTGGTTGCTCTCAGGCCCAGAGAGGGTATAGAGCATGATGTGGTCATATTTATGTTTTAGCATTGTCATCATCAGGAAATACCAATGTTGTATGTAGTAATATCTTCTTATTTTATACTTTGTTTTATTTAATTCTTGATTCATGAGATACACACTCTTTTGTTTCACTCTCTCTATTCTATTATTTAGGAATTTAGTTGGAGATACTATTGGTTCTATTAGTTTAAAATAAACCAATTTTTGGTTGAGTTAGATTTTTTTATTTGTGAGGTGACTATAAATTGGTGCTAGGGAAGAACCACTCTTTAGGAGACTTCTAATTTTTATGGATATAATAATATGAAATATTACTCAACATGGATTTGTGGTATTTGGTGTAGTCTATTATGGATTAAATAAACAGGTGCCTCATATTCTATGATGCAGTAGAGACCTTATGATGATTATTAGTGAATGAGACCCTTATATGGGTCTATGATGTGTTGAGTCTCAATCATATTTTATGGATGGAGTGAAATTGAGTTCTATGGAGGATTACCTAGCGATTCCTTTTAGGGTTATTAAAGGGTACCATATCATCTTTATCAAAGAGGTTGTGATACCACCCCTTTCATGAGATATCTATTTTGGGTTAAAGTTATAACCAAGTGTTTTTAAATACTTATTTATTCATATCATATAACTCCTTATAAATTACAAACATTAAAAATTAAGATAAATGATTTCGTTAAGAGATGATTCATTTGGAATAGCATGTTTCCTTGGGGATATCTGGTTCTAATTATGAAGAATAAAGACGAAAGTATGTGGTTATGTGTCTACAAACACAATTTGAACTAAGTGACAATGAAGAATATGTAAACCATCCCATGAATTGAAAACTAATTGAAAATTTTAAGGGTGATAACTAGTTATTAGAGATCATCTTACTGTATGGTTATCATTATATGACACTAAAGTATAAGGATATCCTATAAACTACTTTTTAATGTCATTATGAATATTACAAGTACATTTTGATTCAATTAGAAGTTACAGATAGTCTATCCATGTTTATGGTATTAAATAATACTATGATTTATGAGTTTCTAGACCAGTTCATGGTGGTATTTATTGATTAAATCCTTTTGTTTTTAGTTTAGGATGAGGATCATATAGAGAATCTATTATTCATGTAGAAATCTCTTCAGTTTCATCAGTTTTTCTAGAATCATTCATAGTTTGAGTTATGGGACCGTGAGGTATGATTCTCGAGGAGCATCACATCTTATCATAGAGTATCCATAGATCCTTTTAATATTGAGGTGGTGGTTTTATGGGTTACCCAAAAGAATATTACATAGGTATAGATTTTTCTTGGTCTCACCAGCTAGTATATGATGTCCATATAAAACTTATCCAAGAACAAAGCTGCTATAAAATCCTAAAAAATAATGGATCAAGAATTTGTTTATACTAACTAGTGACCTACTTATTTGAAGTATTTTAAATATAAACCGATCATTGATATGGTTCTTCATCTATCAGAATAGGTCATTATGTTCAAGGGTTACTTTAACACTTTATGTCTTATATTGGGTTGTGTATTGATGTAATAGAGGGGGATTATATCTCATGGGTATCATCAATTATGTACTCATAAATGTCACTACATAACCCATGATCTTGAGATTACTATGGTGAGTTTTCCTTGAAGCTATGGTGTCATTATCTCATCTATGAAATTTTTTTGGTCTTCACTAATAATAAGAGTCTGAAGTGTATCTTCTCCCAACACGGCTTAATTCCATAATGGTGATTATTGATGAAGTTCTTATAGGAAAATGAATGTGAGATTTCCATTGCACCAAGTAAAGGGATTGTTGTGGGCAATTCATTTATCATAAAATTGTGAGGTGGTATTGTGTGTGAGTCTGGACACTAATGGAATGTGATGGAAGAGGTGGTAGTGATTCACATTGATATGAGAGATGTTGATAATAATGGTTTTATTTATCATTTGATGGTGAACTCATACTTAGTATAATAAGTGGAGGAGTCTTAGCTTAGGGATTTTGAGGAAGGAGTTTAACATTATTTAATAGTTTATGGTGATGATTTGTAGGTATGGTTTTAGTATGGACAACACCAAGTGTTATTTCATGGAATTCTATTCATTCCTTCTGCAATGTGCAATGTGGTTCTCCTTAAGTTCGAAAATTATACATTAGTAGTATATCTTGATATGATGAATATGTGTTGTGCTCTAAGAGACTAGTTTTAGTGTTTTTTATGATGAAGTATGTTAAAACATTTGTTTTTTATGAACCAAACTGGTTCATCCCTAAAAAAAACACATGTTCCATCTCATGTTAAGGCACAAAGTCCATTCCCAATCCCCATGGATGAAATGATCCTGATCATCAAGAAATTACTTTGGGAGATATTTTTACCAAAAATAACTAACCAATTAATATATTAAATATATATATATATATATATAAATATAACATTACAATAAAAATTCAGTCAGCAGATATAAAGCGTACAAGGAAATACAAGTGCCAAACCATAATAGGTAAAAATTAGATAAGATTGAAAACAACCCATATCCATGTGATATGTGGGTCAATTTCCAACAGGGTCACCACCAAACTCCCACAACTACTAACACAAATACCCCACCACCATATAGTGTATTTCTGTTAACTGTTTTAGATAAAATATGATGTAATCACACCCAAAGGTAAGTTTAGGGTTTGAGAAGAATAAACTCAATAAGATCCCATTAAGTCTTTTATAAGCAATAATTATAATAAAAACTAGTTATCCTAATTAAAATAAATACAATTCTGGAATAAAAAATTTCACAATTTTCAATGATTCATGGAAAGAAACTCTTTTATAATAGTTTATAAAGAATTAATAATGTATAATTTTAAATGAATTTATAAATAAACCATTTCTCAATGAATTTATAAATCACCGATACAAAATGACAATTGTGGAAACTATACATTGGGTAGGTTAGGTATGATTTATTTTGGATCATCACGTCATATTATTCAAATTAATAAGTGAATACATATCCCTATAGAAAAAATGTCTATAGGAAACATGCTTTATGTGTCGGCTGGTCCGTCACTAGAGATTTTTCTGGATTGTCTCCCTTCGATAGTTTCAGCTCTAGATCAATCTCATAACCATGAATAAGGGTTCCACCATTCTATTTTTAGGATGCATTAGAGGACCTTACCTTCAGGGATGAGACTTCTCATTTGATTTATTTCAAAGATGGCCTAGCGAGTTTGTCTAGTATAGATTATGAAAGCTTTCCTTTCACCCTAGAAATTTTAGGGTCTCCCCACTATGTGGATCAAGTGGAGGACTATCCTGTGGTGGATTTTTCTATGGTGGAACTCAAAGATGATATATCGTTTCAGGATTTTTCTCTGGTGGTGATTTTTGGTTAGGATAAATCACATATCTCTTTTTCAAGACCTTCATTGGCTCATGGGGTCTTCATTATCAAGCATAGGTTTTCATTTTTTCTAGATATACCTATTTCTTTCAACTATTTTCTTGGGACAATTTTTTTATATCTTGGTCAATGGAAGGGAGGTGTTGTTTCTCTTGTATGTTCTTGATTTCTCACTAGTTGTGGGATACAAATCTTGGAAAATATTTCATCTTGGTGGCTATGTGGGTTTGTCTCCTAGGATTACCACTCCCTCTTCATAATCATTCTATGATTCAGGAAGTGGGAAATGATTTTGGGAAATTTCTCTATAGGGGTGATTATACTTTCAGACTTTAGTTGAATGAGTCACCCATGATCTACATTGAACTAGATTTGGTGAGGCCACTCCCTTCTAGAGTAATCACTAGGGGTGATACCTTCTCTTGGTGGAAATGAATCCTTTTTCAATCCCTTATCTTCTTATGTGCGTGGTGTTGACATCAGGGACACTCATGGGATTTTTTAGATGATACTAGTAAAAAGGGAAATATGAAGATTGAGAAAGTGAGGTGGTAATGATCTTGTTATTTTGGATGGAGTTAGTTTGATGGAGGCATCATCCAATCCTGATGCTTACAATGATTTGAAATCAGTTGGGCAATAGGATGCAGTATTGGGGATAAGGTTATTGGCTTTAACTTTTCTGGTGAACTTCATAGAGATATCGAGTCCCATGGGTAGTAATTTGGTGGGGGATATGTTTTTAAATTTATTGGATGTGTCAGATGCATTATCTTGGGGAACAAAGGTTCTAACCATTGATTCTACATGCATGTGACTATTTTCCCTAGGCATTGCCTTTTGAGTTTCTTTTTTAAGGAATTCATTGATTTTGTTGGGATTTTTATCTTATTTATTTGATTCTCAAGAATATTTCTTTAATTTTTGGAATGCACCATGTATGGAGGGTTACACTTCTAGGAATCATGTCTTGGTCTCTCATGGAACTTCAGGTTGAGGATCCAAAGCTTCTTCGGTGGTTTCCATCCTTTTAAAGGGGGAGATTGCGGAGATTTCGAGCAGGGCATAGAAGGATTTGGGGTCCCTAGAACTTGATCCACAAGTAGTTTCACGATTTAATATAGGTATCTAGGTGTTAGATAATATATAGGAAGAAGGAGAAGATAGAATAAACCTTGGTATGTGAATTTGATTCACTTTCCAAAATGGTTTGATCCACCCCCACATTTATGGTGTAGGGTTATCGGTGGAAGTATCCCTCAAGGATTTCACCTATTTTTTGAGGAATATCAGACACAACTTTTTGATACCCCCTCTACACCAATATTGGGAGAAGTCTGGAGAATGTATTTTATTGAAAATACATTAAACCATAAGCTATCTCATTATCTATTATTTATAAATCATCATTTCGGTCAAAGAACAAATTGTTTTGACTGAAAAAATAAATCACTTGGTGAGTCACACATAGGTTTGATCTCACCATTTTGGTCAAATAACAACTTGGTTCAACTAAAATGATACAAATCTTGGTGAGGGGAACACCAGTTCAAATTTGAAAAAATACTCAATTTATTTTAATAAATATTTTGAATAAAATATATAAAAATCCCCCATTTTTATTCATAAATATTAATTCTCCAAACCACAAGTGAGAATATATACATAATTAAGGTATCTTTCGATTTAAACCTTTAGATAGTATCAATATCTCAAAGTTTTATCATATTTACAAGTTTTAGAAACATTAAACTTATTAATATTTAAGATAAACATGATATACCATTCATTAATATGAACTTTCATACAACAACCCATTTTTCAGAACTTTTATGTCCATGTGCTTATATCCTTTTCATTAACTCTCTAAGGAGTAAACCCATGAACTCCTATAAGAAGTAGCACCACTTCTTAGTTCACATAGGAAAAAAATTAAAATGTGATTCCATTATTAGAGCACATAACTCATTGAGTCTTAATATTTTGTTAAGAGTTTATAACTCACCCTCTCATCATAAAGGACGATATTGACACCAATATTTGGGGTTACAATTTTCAATATCAAAAACAATCTTCATAACTTGTTTTTTCCCATTAATCACTTTGAATGGGATCTACATAATGGATGTGTTGGGTTTTTATTACAAAAATGGTTTATTTTATGGGATTTAATCCCATCTCTTTATGAGTTTCATGAATTATCTCTCTCTATAGAGATTTTTTAAATGGATCTGCAAGGGTTTTTACATGATCTCACATAAAAAATTATTATGGTACCATCTTGTAACAATTTTCTCACAAAATTATGTCTCAAACATATATTTCTAGAAATTCAATTGTAAATGAAACAATATAACTTTGATAATGTTTCTTAACTATCATAACTGATAGAGATTGGTGGAATTAGACTAGGAAACAATCTAATATCGAATAATAGTTTTCTAATCCATTCAACATCTTTTACACATGAAACTAAGGCAATAAAATCTGACTCCATGGTCTAATGTGAAATACATGTTTTTTATTCCTCACCCAAGAAACATCACAACCTACAAGAGTAAACAACCATCCAAAAGTGATGTGATTATCACAAATACATGTAATCCAACTTGTATCAGTGTATCCTTCTAATACAAGATAATAATTATAGTATAAAATTAAATCTTCGGTCTTTCCCAAGTATCCAAAATTTCTTGTTACACATCTCCAATGACCCACACTAGAATTATTAGTATATCTACTCATTTTACATAATAAAAAACAAATATCATGTCTAGTTTAATGATTCACATATATTAAGGAACCAATTACACAAGTATATTAAATTTGTGCTATAGCTCTGCTTGAATTTATAAAAATTTTAACACTAGAATCAAATTGAGAATTAGAATCCTTGAAACCAAGATGATCAATTTATTTAACATTTTTCCAATGTAATGAGTTTGACTTAAATAACAACCCCCACTATATTTTAGAACATTAATACCAAGAATAGTATGAACTATTACATGATCCTTCATTTTAAACATAGAAGATAAGTAATTATTTGTCTCAATTACACCAATCATATTAGTTCTAAAAATCAACATATCATCTACATATAGACACAAAATAACTCCATATTATTTTTTAAACTTTAGATAAACACATTTATCCGAATTGTTATGTGTAAATCCCTTAGATAAAATAATATAATTGAATTCCTCATGTCATTGCTTAAGATCTTATTTAATACCATAAAGAGATTTAATAATTTACATACCTTGTTTTCTTTACCTAGTAAAACAAACCCTTATAGTTGTTCCATGTAAATATCTTCATTTAATTCTCGATTAGAATTTGAAGCGTTCTCCACAGGAATGGGAGAAATATATAGTTTTAGAATGTAGAAAATCATCCACATCTTATGAAGAAACTTTATCTTGTCTTTCCACCAGGAGAAGTTGTTGCCTTATGAAATGGAAAAATTTGACCATATCTTGGTTCATCACTTTGAAGAATTTGGAATCCATATTCAATGTTTTTCCTTCAAAATTTAACCCTTTTTAATGTTAGAAAATACGTAGGTATAAGGAGAAGATAAAGTGAACTTTGGTACGTGATTTGGATTCACTATCCAAAATAGTTAGATCCACCCCATATTGATGGTGTAGGGTTCTCAATGGGTGTATCCCTTGAGGATTTCACCAAAGGTTTGGGTAATATAGGACACTAATTTATAATACCCCCACTCCACTGATGTTGGGATAAGTATGGAGGATATCTTGGATTGAAAATAAGTTAACCGATATGAAATCTCATCATCGCATATTTAAAAATCTTCATTTAGGTCAAAGAACACCTTGGTTTGATTGAAATGATACAATACTTGGTGAGGGACAAGCTGATCCGATCTCACCATTTCGGTCAAAGAACACATTTGTTCAACTGAAATGATAAAACTCTTAGTGAGGGGCACAAAAATTAAAATTCAAAAAACACTAAATTTATTTTAATAAATATTTTGAATAAAATATATAACACTAGGGAGTCTTATGTGGGGCCACCTAATATGTTCAATGTAAGAAAATATGTGGATAATGATTAGATTTCATTGGGTTAATCTGAATCTAGAGAGGATGATGATCTAATTTCCTTCTCTTCTCCTCCCACCAGCTGTCATATCACTCGGTCGTGAAGAAAAAAAGTTCATAGGGCCATTTCAAGTGTGAAAGTAAGGTATTCCTTAGGATGAAAAGTAGTCTCTCCCCTTTTTACATTTTTCTATCATGATTTAGAATGCTAGAGGGAGTTTTTTTAATGTGTTTATTTAATTTTTTTAAAATTTGTTAAGGTTAATTTTTATTAAAGAAATTTGCATGAAAGGTGGAATCCCCACTGTTGCCTTTCAGCCATAATCAAAACACATTACTATTTTTTTATATTTATATTTTTTATTTATATTTATATTTTGTTTATATATATATATATTGAGAAAAATTTATTTTCTATTTAATATCTATAAGTACTGCAATTACAATAGTCTTGATTCTAATAGAAAACCTCACCCAGGTCTCCTTTTTATAAGATGTCTTATATTGGAAATCTTTTTTCATTTCTGATGTGTGATTCAGGTTCTCCATTTCCTGCAAAAAGCATTCTGCATTTCCGATATGATATTCAGAAATGTTTCAAGGACACCACTTTCATAGACTATAAAATATAAAACATAAGGAAAATATAAATAAAACCCAAAACATGGATTTAACATATAAAAAATAGTTGAAAATAAAAATAATTTCATAATAAATATTTATGAAAAATAATTTATAAGCTTTCAAATCCACCTACTTGAAACTTAAAAATGTTTCAAGTATGCGACATTAAAATCCCATAAAATATAAAATATAAGACCAATATAAATGAAAACTAAAACATGGATTAAACATATATGAAATAGTCAAAAAAATTAATTTTGTAGAAAATGTTGATGAAAAATAATTTATATGCTTTCCAAACCACTAACTTGAAACATAAAAATGTTTCAAGTATGTGACATTGAAAGACTATAATATATATACTATAATATCAATATAAATTAAAATAAAAACATGGATTAAAAATATAATAAATAGTTTAAAATGATAATAATTTCTTAAAAAATGACGAGGAAAAATAATTTATAACCTTTCCAAACCACCTACTAGAAAATGAAAAATGTTTCAAGTATGTAGCTTTGAAAGTCTATAAAATATAAACTATAAGACAAATGTAAATGAAACTTAAAACATGGATTAAACATATAAGAAATAGTTAATAATTAATTATTTAATTATTAATATATTTATTAATGATATAATTGTTAATTATATAATATTTAATTAGAAATATAATTATTAATTATATAATAATTAATTATATAGTTAATAATTATATTACTAATTAATAATTAATTAGTTAATTTATAATTATTTTACTGATTAATAATTAGGTTACTATTTGATAATTAATAATACTACTAATTAATAATTATAATACCAATTAATAATTAGACTACTGATTAATAATTTTATTACTGATTAATAATTATATTACTAATTAATAATTATATTACAACTTAAATGTTATATTACTAATTAATAATTATATTTATAATTAATAATTATATTATTAATGAGTAATTGAATATATAATTAAAAATTATATTAATAATAAATAATTATATTAATAATTAATAATTAATTATATAATTTATTATTATATTACAAAATATTAATTATATTACTAATAATTAGTAATTAATTATAAATTATATAATAATTAACAAGTTAATTAGTAATATAATTATTAGTTATATAATAATTAATTAATTTATAATATAATTATTTATTATATAATAGTTAATTAGTTAATTAGTAATATAATTGTTAATTATAATTATTATTTATATTTTTTAATTATTAATTATTAATAACTAATTAGTTAATTATTAATATAATTAATAATAATATAATAATTAATTCATTAATTAGTAATATAATTATTAGATATATAATAATTAATTAGTAATATAATTATTAGTTATATAATTATTAATTATATATTTAATAATTATATTACTAATTTATAGTATTATAATTAGTTAATTAGTAATATAATTATTAGTTATGTAATAATAAACTATTTAATTAATAATTATAATACTAATTCACTATTAAATTATTATATAATTAATAATTATATAATTAATAAATATATAATTAATAATTATATTATTAATAAATATATAATTAATAATTATATAATTAATAATTACTTAATTAATAATTATATTACTAATTAAATATTATATAATTAATAACAAGATTACTAATTAATTAATTAATTATATAAATAAATATTAATAATAAGTAATTTTATTACTAATTAACTAATTAATTATTATATAATTAAAAATTATATAATTAATAATTATATTACTAATTAACTAATTAATTAATAACTATTTCTTATCAATTTAATCCATGTTTAAAGTTTCATTTATATTCTTTATATTGATTATATTTTGTAGTCTTTCAAAACCACATACTTGAAACATTTTTATGTTTCAAGTTGGTTGTTTTGAAAGTTTATAAATTATTCTTCATCAATTTTTTTTAATTTTTTAATTTTCTACTATTTTTATATGTTTAATCCATGTTTTAATTTTCATTTATATTCTCCTTATAGTTTATATTTCATAGGCTTTCAATGTTAAATACTTGAAACATTTTTATGTTTCTAGTTGGTGGTTTTGAAAGCTTATAAATTATTTTTCGTCAACATTTTTCACATTTTTTTATTTTCGACTATTTCATATATGTTTAATCTATGTTTTAAGATTCATTTATATTGGTCATAGAGTTTATATTTTATAGTCCTTCAAATCCATGTACTTGGAAAATTTCTGAATCCCACATCAGAAATGAAGAATATTCTGCATAGGAAATGGAGAACCTGGATCCCATATCGAAAATAAAAAATGAATTCCTAGGTAGGACCTCGTATAAAAGGGATCCTTGGGTGAGGGTTTCTATCATAATCTAAACTGCTGTAATGGTAGTATTTCTAGATATTAAATAACTGATAAATTCTACAGCACAATTTTGTCACACACATAAACACATATAAATATATATATATAAAAACATAATAAAAAAAATTTAAATATAAAAAAGTGATTTCTTTTTATTCAGGAAGAAAGGATGCAGCACCGTTTCCCCCTTTCACACATATTTTTTTTAACCTGGAAGAATTTAAAAAAAGTTCAACAACACATTAAGAAACTCATGCTAGAGGCTTAGTAGTGAGGGAAAAAGGTACCTTAATTTTTAATGAATCGCAATATCTTCATATCATGGTTTATGATTTTATTGAACCAGAGTAAAGTTGGGACTGTATCTCCTCATTTTTTCAACAGATTAATTTCAAGGAGTTCTTAAGCACTAATGCAGGTATCATGTATATTTTGTTCTTCTAGAAGCATTGTGTTATGGTGAGATGTGTGGATTTATCAGTAAAACATGTTACATCCAAAATTAATAATTGGGGGGTGGGGTGAGGTTCTTGGGACATTTGTTTATGAAAAATTTGATGTAGAAGTGGAAGTTACACTATAGAGTTGCATTTATTGCTTCAACTCAAGAGGTACTACATAGTTTGTGGAAGGGGAATTAAACATAATTGTGTACGTCTCTGGGAAAAGAGGTGGAGTGGGTCATTATAGAAAATCCATGGTTTATTTAAGATAGTTTATAGTGTCGAATAGGCTAATGGACCTTATAAATTCAAGTAGATGATACCCATGGTGTAACAACCATAAAAGGTATATTCATGTCTGGTTTAGACTGTATAGATTCCTTACTAACATACAATGACTGGATTATTTTCCTCAATCTTTTGTTTCTCATATTCCTTAAATTCTCTAAAATCACTCTCCATTGGTGGTATTCTTGAAGAAGGATCACCCAAGAGATGACAATTTTAGCTTCCCCTATAACTAGGTTAGGATAAAAGGTTTTATCTAATTAGTTTGAATCTCTTAGAATCATATGGTGATGATAGATTCATGGTACGGACTATCAATGCATCTCAATCGGATGAGGGAGGACTTACAAGAATGGAAGTTTGGTAGGCCTAAGATAAATGATAACTTCGAGGCATTAAAAAAATGATAGAATGAATTGAGTAGGGGATATTAAACGATCTATTTTTTTTTCTCTAAAGGAGAAGAAAAATGAGTTGGCCAAAAGGATGCCAGAGCAGGAATGAATTTACAGGGAGACATCTAGGGTGAATGGATGAGGGAGGGGGATCCAAACATATAATTTTTCCAGGAAGGAATAAAATAAATAATGGTTTCCATGAATGTTAATATGTGTCTCCATGATGGGTCTTATACAAATGACATAGAGGTTACAGGGAGGCTCGATATGGAGCATTTTGAGTGCCTTTTTGTGGGGTCTGGTATCACTTTGGGCCACATAGGTGAGGTTATTATAGGTGATGACAATTTCATGCAATTCATACCCAGGATGTTGGTTTACATGGATAATGATGAGTTAACATCTTATCTGAGCATTGAGGAGATTCGTGATTCAATATCATGTTTGACATAGGATAGTGCACCTAGACCATATGGGTTTCTATGATTTTCTTTATGGAAACTGAGGATATTATCAAGGAACATATTAAATATAAAATGTGGTATTTGGGGGGGATATTACCAATTAATATAATATTTATATCTTTTATGCTGAGGATTGTTTTAGGTGAGTAGCATGGTTTTATACGGGGAATGAGAATTTAAGGGGTTGTGGGAATTGCGCAGGAGATGATGGTGGATTTGAACAAGAATTCTTTGGGTTCTAACATTATTGTTAAAGTTGATATGGATAAATCATTCCATAGAATTTAATGAAGCTTCATTATTAATATGATGAGAAACCTTGGGTTTAAATAATGGGATTAAAACCTTTTGTTTAGATGATATTAAACATTGTGCTCTCGATTTTATTCATATGTAAGGTATTTGGTTTTTTCAATATAGTCCATGCTCTTAGGAAATTAGATCCTATTTCACCTAGTTTATTTATCTTTTCTTAGAAGGTAATAACCAAAAATATTTATATATGTATATATTAGGATTCTATCATGTCATATAAGAACAAAATTGGGGAAAATATCATTTCACATTTGTTGTTTTTTGATTATGTTTTTATCTTTATTAATGGAAGACAATGATCAATTGATGGTATCAATAGAATTTTGGGGAGTTATGGTTATATCAATGAGAAAATGATTAATTTTTAGAAAATAAATGTTTATATTTCTATGATATTCTCTATCTAGAGAAGCATAATTTTTTAAAATAAGTTGGGTATGAATATTCATCAACTCCCAATGTGGTACCTGGGTGTTCTCATATCCAATTATTGAATAAATAAGGTTATTTTTTATGACATTATAAATATAGATAATGTCCATATATTCAATTGGAAAAATTGGTTTCTTTTATTCGGTCGGTGAATCACTCTGGTGAATAACATTTTAGTCTCTATACACATACATGTGATTTTGGCTATTAATGAACTAGAAGGTAAAATTGATTGTTTCCCAAAAATTATGACATTATTCACATGGGATGAAAATCACATTGGTAAATTCCATTGGTCTTCATAGAGGAGAATGAAAAACCCTATTATAAAAGGAGGTCTAACCATCATGATGTTTTTATATCCATGCATGCCATGCAAGATAAAATGGACCGAGATGTAATTGAGATGAAATATCTTTAGAGGAGATTCATGAGACATCAATATGGTGAGTATTGGGAATCATGGAACATCAATTATTGGAGGATTTTCAACCTTGAATAAATGTTATATGATCATATAGAATAATTGGAGGAGAAAGTGAGGTGGGTGGTGGGAAGAGGTGATATCAGGTATTGGAAGGAACTTTTTGCTGGCCACACTATGTTTTTTCAAGTATGTCCATCTCTATTTATCTCATTTATAGAAGTATAAAATTATTTGTGATTTATCAAAACTAATATTTATTATTAAAATTATTAATTTTCCAGAACATCTACTTGATTAATGAGCCCGACATGTGCATGTTTTTGGGTTTATATTTAGGGATTTTTATGGTAGTGATTATCATGATATGGTACAGGTTAATAGTCTTAATGATGAATGGGTGTCAAATCTGTGGTGTAAAAAGGTTACTATAAAAATTAATTTCTTATTTTAGAGACTATGGAACTGATCACTTCCTATTGATAACAATGCACAAAAGAGGGGAATCCATATGGTTTCTCATTGTAGATGCTGTCTCCACTAAAGTAAAGAAATTACATGGGATCTATTTTTTTAATGGGGAATGGACATTCACCATTTAGGGATATCTGCATCTTTTCATGGAAAGTATGGGGTTCGGGGATTTAGTTTATGAGTTCCTTGTAGGCTAGATCCAAGTGGAAAGACAGAGGGAGGAAGAGGTTTCTATTCAAGGTGTGGTTTTTATAAAAGTTTTTTTGGGTTATTTGGAAGGTTGAAAACAAGGATAAGGATAGTAAATAATATTATATTCTTTAGAATTAGATTCATGTGAAATCCGATGTGGTAGATTTTTCAGGTGATATATTGTGTTGGGGGATTGAGACCTCAGTTTATAGGATAATACCAATAACATCTATTAATGACGGGTAGTTAAAAAGAAGTTATACGGGGAGGTGGGTGATCTGGATACATCCAGAGTTCTGGATAAAACTTAATGTTGATGGTTCTTTCCAAAATTTAGAAATGTGGGGAGAAGATCTGTATCATGGTAATAGAGCCTCTATTAACTTTGTCTTGAGTGATTTTTATGGTTATAGTAATTCCAAATGATAAGAATAAATGGAGACGGATAGTGTAATCATGGAAATAGGGCATTATAATTTTAATATTAAAGAAGTGGAATCAGATTATATTTTTATGGTTTGGGTATTTAGTGTAAAGGAAAACCCTCCATAGGAGATAACATATTTCATCAAGAGGTGAAGGATGACTACCAATCACAATATAGAGATCAAAAACACATGGAGGAAGGTAAATTTTATGCAGATTCTTTGGAGAGTAATGGGGTTCCTAGAGATCCCATTACTTGGTAATTTCATAAAATATCATTTTCAAATGATTGTAAAAACATTATTATGGGGGACACCATGGATTTTTACCATTTTCTCCACCCCTAAACTCTTTTGTACTACTTAATTTTGAAAACTTATATAATAAATGTTGATTATAATGTATACATATCCCTAGAATATGGGCCTATGGATGGGAGAACTCACTGATAAGTGAACCCCCTATCATATCAATGTTTAGTTAGATTTGTGAAGTATGTCTAGAAAAGGTAGGTCAAAACCATCATAGGGATATTTTCCCAATCAATCCCTATTCAAAGTACCCTAGGTTCCCATGTTCCATAGATCATACTTGGAGGATTTCATTCTCACAATCACCCCAAACTTGAAGGATTTTATTTATACATGTTAAATCATTTAAATAGAATTTTACACATTAATAATCAAATGAACCTTTTAACACATCAAATCATACTTTGAAACCCATTCCGATCAACAAAATCAGTGGGGAAGGCCATTTAAAAAAAATCCCAAACATTCCCAATTCAATAACCATGGTTCATGCACTTAAATAATTATAGAAACAAATTTAAAATGATTAAGAATTCATTTATTAAGAAAATAACAATTTTCATAAATAAATCTCCCTAAAACACTTAACATACCAAACATCTGATCAAGACCCACACACTAAGAGGAATAAAGTCTCCTAATAAGAAAAAAAGAGTCCAAAACCATAAATCCCAAATAATGAAACTTAGATTCAACGATCCTAAGATAAAAAATACAAGGAAAACTAATTACAATGATAATTCTTGAATAAATGAATAAATATCTAGGTTAATATGATCTCTATAATTATTTCCCAGAATAATTCTTTAAGAAAACTTACTTGATCATGAAACAACCCAAAGATCTAGAAAAAATCCATGATCTATGGCTCCATTTTGGAGAATGAGAGAATATCTTAAAGAATGATGAAGAACAATAAATAGAAGGCTCTTACTTAGATTTTACAAAAATTAATGACACAAAATCCTCCATAATAGATATCTAGAAGGGTTGGTGTAAAACCCTAAAAAATAAAAAAACACATAATTACCTAAATTATTAAAAGGGTTTCACTTTTATCCATTTTGAAGAAATTTTCTTTTTAGATTTTTATAGATTTAGGAAGAAATATTAAATAGAAAAACTTTATATTAAAATGTGGACACATGCACTCAATGTACATTTTATTCCACAAAAATAATTCTTAAATATAAACCCATTTTTCCTTATAAATAGTAATTCTAGTGAGATATTTATTATTTATTTTAGTAAATTCCCAAAATAATTCATATATATTTTATTGGGATTCTGGGGAAATTAAAAAAATAATAAATGATGAGCTTGAATTCTTGGTTAGGTAAGGCCTATAATAGAATCTATCATATAATTAATAATGTATGAATTATATTGCATATACAATAAATAATGAGATATTTAATATAACAAATATTATAATATTAGAATATATACATGGATAATATAAAAATATAAATTATCAAATGAATAGAAATAAATAATTTCATAATGATGGAATTCATAATATTAGACATCAAAATCATACTATTGAGTCCTTGTTCCAAGACATTATAAACATACTATTAGAGCTAATCCAAGATATCATAAATAATTTGAATGAAATACACCAAATAATTTTTTTAGTTTGTCTCATGATACTTACTAATGCATCAAGGGGATATAGGAATTCATGTTCATCAATTTATATGTCTTATACATTCATCATATGAAATAATAGAATAACAATTAAATATATAATTTACATTAAAATTTCTATTGAAAAAATAGGAAAATAAATATTAAAATTTTCCCAATTAAATAACTAGAGAAACATGATAATAACCCATATCGACTATTATGGTGGATATTATAATTAGATTATTTCCCCAAAAAATCATAAGACTAATAAAAGGATGTTTAAATTGATGAAAATACATTTAATAGATCAATGGAATATTTCGTGGGGAAAATATTTTTTTCTATTTGGAAATAAATAATTTAAAATTTAAAAATTTCTTGAATGTTAGGGAAAATATTATTTGAAAATAACCATGGAAACATTTAAATTAATATTTGAGGAAAATAATATTCATGATGTTGGTAAAATTTTTTCATTTGATAAACATCAAAAAATATATTCTATTAACAGATTTGTTAAAAAGTACTTTATGTAGAAAATGAAAAGCATATTCCTTTTAAACCATTTTAATGAAAGTAAAATATGGGTAAAAATGAATAATAAATCATTTAAGAATAGAAAAATCATTACTTAAATCATTTTAAAGAAAATATTAAAGAAAAATATTCTAGATCGAATAAAAATACAAAATATATTTTACATAAAAATATTATTTTGGATTATTGACTATATTGGTAGAGGAAAATGATAGGAAAACATGTAAACTAAATATATAACCAGAGAATAAGAAATTATATGGTGTTTAATATATATATATATATATATTATTTTTTATCAATGTAAATTTAAACATAAACAATCCTGAATAAAAATGATATTGAAGATTAAACCCTTACCACTTTCATAACATTTTGAATCCTAACCATATAAATGAAGTAACAAAAAATGAATCTTTTTATGAATTTAATATAAATAGATTTAGGATATATAATATCATATTTTTATTATATACACCACTTGAAAAAATTAGTGGTGAAAATGACATAAGCTTCACATAAACAAAAGTGAGGCGAGACACCCTTACCTCGAGTACGATTTTCCAAATACATACATTATCTCACCTGTAATAAAATTTTATTAATTTTATAATTTATTAAGAACATTTTTTGAGCATTCCATTATTATTATGACTTTTATTTCATTTATTATCATTCCTTATATACTTATGAAATCATTTATGTTCATGTCGAATGTTTTGAGGACATTTAATTTTTAATTACAAGACAACTTTTGTAGGTTGACCATAGCCGAAGAGGTATTGTTTCCAACAAATATAGAATATTAATAATGAAATAATTATAATTTTTATACATTAAATAAAATTTAATAATAATATATAATAGGTGGAAATGAAAAAAATCGCATTGCTTCATGGAGGTGGTGGTCCACACATACCCACAAGTGACATTATCATTTTCTAACAGTAGTAAGGGTATATGGTTAAGTAATTTATTATCTCTCTAGAATATTAATTATTTAATTAATATAATATATATTAATTAAAACCATAATAATAACCAAACTTTTAAAGTAGTGATAAAAATTGAAACATAGTGCTTCATGGAGGTGGTAGTCCACATGTGTGTATGAAGGATGTTTTCATTTCCGATAGGATGGTGATGGTGAGGAATAAGGTTTATACAATAAAAATAAAATCTAATAAATATAGTGGATATAATTATGCTATTATATCAACATATTTATGATATAATTTAAGTATTTAGAATAAGAAAATGAATTTTATGAACTTGGTTGAGAGTTATACCTCTTATTTTGGAATCCTCCTTTGGCTTACACATTATGTCTTCTAGGAAGGTATTTTTATGGGAATAGAGCCTCTAGGACATGAATATGATGGTTTTAAGGGATATTTTTTAAATATTATTCCAGATATATTTATCATAATTTGTGGTAAGAAATGTTTGGGGTTCTGTTTTATATGTTAGTAGAGTTTCACAATTATAAATATTAAGAACCATAAAATATAATAAATATCACAAAAATTTATCTTACTAAAAAATGGAAATAATTTATAATTTAAAAAATGATAAGGTAAAAATTTCATCAACTATTAAAATTTACACATTTTAAGGTTACATTGAAAAAGTTATCTTTTGGTATAACCCATCGTTTCTTAACACATGTTTCACTCTTTAATTGTTATAAATTTAATTCTATGGTGAAAATTGACCAATTGATGGTACATAGATAAAATTTCGGACCATTTACCATCCAAATTATCATTTTTTATTTTTTTTAACATTTAATAAAATATTTTTTATTGTAAAACATCATTTAAGTCATTTTTCAAACATTCATTTACTTTGACATCAAAGAAATCACAAATAAATGAAACTTGAATCCAAAAATATTTATCATTAGTTATAAATTATAATTATTTATTTAATTTTCTCAATACTAAAATTAATCAAAATAATTAATTTTATTTCTTTTAAAATCATTTACCTTGATTTTTCAACTTCTTAAATACATGATGTATTAGAATTGTGTAAGAATTTATGATAATTATAACATTAATAAATATTGAAAAAAAATTTATATCATAAAAATAATGTATTAATATTAAAAATTACCATTTATAAATAATATAAACTCCCTTTTATATTATTGAAAATATATTAGATAAATTAAAAGAGAGTAAAATTTTGTATTTAATCCTTACTTAAAATAATATAAAGCTTATAGTAAAAAAGTGGAAATAAATTGAAAAATTTAAAAATATTGGATATTATTGGTTTAATTACACCAATAAAATTAAGTAAATTCAATTTTTTTGGTGATTTTCAGTTCTTATCCCACTGTATTAACCCCATTTTACCTTTACCAATGTAAAAAATATTTATAAAAATTATTATTCATAATGAATAAAACTAAAAGATACATATTTGTAAAATTTGAATGTGTAGATTCCAAATATGGAATTAATTTTTAATGATTCAATTTCTATTAATTATGGATACAACCTTTACTATAAATTTTTAAAACCAAATGACAAACCATTTTTAGAAAAATGTGTTTTAAGCCTAAAAATGAACTTATACCAACATTAAATTTTATGCTAATTCATTTTTACTTAATTATATTATTTAAAATTAAATAAGGATTATGTTAAATTATGACTAAATCCAAAAAATAATGTTACTTTTAAATTAATGTATTTAAAGAAAATATATGATAATTTAAAAAAAATGGCATTTTCATTATTCACTCAAAGATTAACCTTTTCAAAAAATTCTATAAATTAATCCTATGCCTATCAGGAAATGATTATTTTAAAAGTTATAATAATTTTATAAAATAAAATTCATAAAATTGGAATAATTCAATTATAATATAAACACAAAAATGCAATTAAAATATTTTTTAAAAAAGGTATTTTTGAAGCACAAAATGACTTTATTCTCCTTACATATTAAATAAACATAACTAAATGAATTATAATTCATTAAATTAGATAAATAATCTATATATTTTATAATAATAATTTGTAAATAGTTATTAATTTATTTTTTTAAGGTAATAAAACATTACACACATAAAAATAGTATTATGAAAAATATCTCTTTTAATGTCAACAGAATTTATTTTCATTTCCAACTAATTGATAATCAATGTTTGATTTATAATTAATTTAATTAAGAAAAAATTTCTATATATATATTTCATAATATGGTTATTCTTATTTATACCCACTATACCAATAAATGAGTTATAACATTCCAATTTAAATAATGGTAATATTTCTCTAGTGTATCGTGGTTCATTAAGGTTTGGTCTTGCATATTCCACAATAATAAAACATATTTCTTAAAGAAAATAAATTCTAAAATATTGGTGTATCACACTTGAGACCTCAAAAAATTTCAATAGGATTTCATAGGGCTAAGAGATAATGTTATAAGATGAAAAATGAGGTTAATATGAGGTTTATCATGTTCAAAAAATAATTTTATGATTACTTAGTACTCATCACATGGTTTGACAACACTGTTTGAAAAACCATGGGTAAATTGTGTTCCCATTTCTTGGAATTGTAGAATCTATAAGGGTTGTCATTATACTTTGGAAAACCATTTTAAATTTCCCAATCCAAAACCACCACAATCTATATGGGTTTTATGAAATTTCTTGTAGTATCCACTAACTATGTACATACTATAAACATGACCTAGAAAATACAAACTCTATGAAATTAACCAGAAAAACAAGATAATAGTTTAAAAAAATATGGTAAAAATGAATATACATTTTTGAAACCAAAATCATGATGTGACAATTCCCCCCCACTATATCACTTTACATCCCCAAAAAATTATTTGAATAAGACTAGTAAAAGAAAAATGGATAAAAATAAAAATAAGATATAAAAAATCATTTATAATACACCTTACGGATTCTATTAGTGAACTCAAAAGGTCTCATGTATATCATTTCTAATTTCCCTTTCCTAAAAATCCAACACTAGATCAACTGAGGTGAAGATTTAAAGAACACCAGGCCACCTAGAAAAAATTCTAGAATATGTATTCAGTGGATGGCATTATATGTATGTGTACTCTGAGGTGTCAATAATCATTAATGAATAATTTTAATTTTCATTGATGTTTCCAAAAACATTCTTGGTCCAATAAGAGAATTATCACCTCCTTAGACTAAAAGAGAGTTGACATACATGGATAACCACAAATATACTAAAAGAAATCCATTTTTATGTTTTATTAGTAACTATTGTTATAATATAACTCAACTAGTCCTAAATAACTATCCCAAGAGCCTCAAAAGGATATCATGAAAGTATAGATAATATACTATAAAATATGAATTTCTCACTCCATGTGATCATCTGTTTGAGGATTGTAAGCCATAATAAATTTATCATGAGAACCCATCAACTCCTAAAAAAATTTATAAATAAAGGGGAATATTGTGGTCCTTATTCAAAATAATAGAAGATTGAAACCCATGAAACCTCATGATATATTGAATGTATTGTTTTCCCAAATCCTCATCCTTAGTTTTATCTCAAATAAGAATGAAATATAATGACATATTTAGTCAATATGTCATAAACTATATATAATTCTTCTAAAGGGGAGTCCCTAGTAAACTAATAATGAAATCAATGGACACTTAATCACATTATTAATAGGAACTGGTAGAGGCTAATGTAATCCATAAGAATTTTTCATCTCAAAATTAATATAATAATAGGGGTAGAAACAAGGCAAAAAATTTCTATGATGCATTTCAAACCTATAATAAAATGGATGATTCATGTTATAGTATGTATTAATTTTACAAGGATGAATAGACCACTAATAACAATAAAACAATTATTTTATATAACTTCTCAAATATAATGGAATGAAATTCCATTCTATGAAATAAAGAAATATTTCTAAGGATAGAGACCAATCAACAATGTTATCCCCACCATATATAGTTTTCTTGATAATATAGAACTCTTCATCCCACTATTGCTTCTGAGAAATCAACTTTATAATAGATTATTTCAATTGAGCACTAGATATATCCATACAAATATCTTATTCAATCACATATAGGTGCATACAAATAATGTTTCCCATTATATTCCATTATAATTTGATAAGGAAACTTCCAACAGTTAGCATCAATATGAAAATACCAATTTCCTAGGGTATAGGTGATGACTATATTGAATGACTAAAGAGACCCCACTCATTGCCTCATCATAAGGTTTAGGTACTTCTATGAAAATATGTAACTTAAACTCTTGTCATAAAAATAAATTGTTCATATTTCCTCAAAGTTTCAATGCCACCAAATCATGAGGGAATGCATAACTGCTATATGTTCTAAATCATGGCTATGATAATTCTTCTAGTTTGGCTAATGCTGATGGAAGTTTTATTCCATTACATGATCTTATTTTATAATAAAAAAACCCAAATAGTCATCCTAGGAATCAAAAAAAACAACATAACCCTTTTATTCTTTAGGTAAAATCAAAATAGGTGATGTGGCCCTATGATGATTTAATTCATCAAAAGAAGTATGACACATAGAATCCTAAGGAAATATTACATCTTTATGGGTAAGTAAACTCAATGATGATTCACACATCAAGAAGTACTTTATATAACACTAATAAAATCTTACCATTATGAATAAACTTAAAACATCAAATACATTCCATTAATCCTCCCTTGATAAGACAACTTTAACCTTCTTAAGATCAACTATGATGCCATGTTCTTAAACCACATGTCCTATGAACTTAACTTCTCAAATACAGAATGATTTTTTGATTAATAATCATAAAGGATATGATCCCTCAAGATTCCAATAGTATATTTTAGGTGAAGATAATGTTATTATTTAGTTATTAACTAAGAAATAATGTGTTCTTGGAATACCATGACAATGGAATCATGGTACTGGTGGAAAATCCAATTCATCGAGGCCATAAAAATAGTTTGAGTACAATTTATATGAAATGAAATCATAATATATTTAATGTTTCTGTACCTTATTATGAAGGATATATTTGGAGTATCAAACTCTTTAACTCTAAGATGATTATATCCAGACTAAGGGATAATTTTAATGAACAACTTTTATCAATTTAATGGATAAAAAAATTCATCAATATAGGTAAAAGTATACTTATTATTAATTTTTACCTAGTTAATATTCTAGTAATTGAAAAAAATGGAGAGTCTTAAAAACTTGTTAGATTAAAGAACAAGGTTTGGAAAAGGTGATACACTAGGATGAATGAATACATTAGCTATTAATTCCTTCAATTTTTTTTAAATCCATAATGTTTGAAGGAATTAATATCAGCTGATTCCCAACACCAAATCGATCGAAAACACAACTCCCCTCTATATAGGGAGAATTAAAAAATTATATGGACAAACTCCAGAAAATTCTTGAATCACCAATGGAATATCGTGACCCACACCTTCATGATCAAATTATAAAGACGAAATAAATTTTCCATATTTTGGTAACATAAGTTTCGGTCGACTAGATATCAAATATTATTCTCCCTAAAACACCTATGAGCTCCCATTCAAGGTAAAAATGAACACCCACAGATGATATAAATAAATTCTTTATTTATTAGAAACTAATAAATCCATACTAATGATAATATTAAATAGATCCAAGTCAAGGACCATAAAATACCAAACTGGCTCATCTTTTCATAACAAAAGAGAACTTGAGGTACTTTAATTACATTACTAAATTTTTCTATGAGGCATTTAAATTTCCAAAAAAAGGTAATGGGTTCCATTTCAACGTTTAAATGGTTCAAGAATAAGGTTTCAATAAAGGTATTATAGGAATTAATTTCAAATAAAGTGGTTTCTATCAATAAAGAAATAATGATAATACCTATCATATTCATAGGACCATCATCAAATTCCACTAAAGACTCTTACAATGTGTGAAACTAATTTATTCGATAATCTTATGGGTGTGACCATATATTATTTAAAGAATATGATTTCAATGTAGAACCTTTAAGTTAAAATGATATAGTGTTATAACATAGAGTAGAAAGTGTATGAAAAACTTCTATATAATACCTTGACATATTCACGAGTTACATATTTTAAGAGGCACAATGAAATTATGTATTCTTTACCCTTTATTTCTACTCTAATAACATGTCATAGGTATAATGATAGCTAGTACCAATGTTGTGGTATAACTTCATAATGGGGATCCCCTAATACCACATTTACAAGTATCTCTCTACTTCATCTTCTTTCCAAAGGATCCGCAAAACCCACCAATAGGTGGAAGAGGACTCTAAAAAATCCCGAAATTGCCTACCATTTAAATTTCAGTTATTAGGGATCTATCAAACACTTATTCACTAGAGGTATTTTTCAGTATAAAAACCTAATAAAATTATCTTTTTTAATACAAATTTCGAACCTATAAGATTTAAAATTATCATTTGATGCAATATTAGGTGATAAATTAACTATTTTTTTAAATAGTTAACATATTACATTAAAATGTGAACAGATTGATGAATGGTGATAAAATCCATGGATTTATCCATCATTATTGAATCAAGGGAAAAAAGATCAAAAAATATGGTCTTGATGTCTTTCCAATATAAAAGTTCATGCCTTTTCACCTGAATTACCCTATCCCACCATCTCTTTCATGGGCCCTTGAGTATAAAAGGTGAAAAAATTCACTTGGATAAAATCTTGAGTCTCTAAAAAGATTAAAATATACTCAATATTATACAACCATTCCCGATCTTGCATTATATAATTAATTCCTTATAAATATGGTGGTTTCTTGTTGGGAAACTCCTGGTATTTTTATTTATATCCTCCAGTCAATGGTTGTGCATCCCTATCATGAGATGGGGTGCATAAAATAACCATGTATATGTGAAAAAATTCCCACACAACCTCTTCAAAAATATTCTGACCACTTGGAGGGTTTCCTCATGGAACATCATACACATCACCCTCCAAGGGAAATATAGGAATCCTTATAGGGGCATGGAACTGCATTAATGAAAGAATAAAGACCATCAAATAGTTGAAAAAAATATTTTTTAAAAAATAAAACATAATAAAATAATTGAAATTAGATTGAAAATCAACATGATAGACACACTTCCCTACATATTATGGTAACTTAGGGGTCGTTATAATGAGAGATAGTAAGGAAGTTTTTAAAAACATACCCTATAAATCTCAAATATACTATCTCCTATCTACAAAAAAATACCAATACATGATTACCGTGGACATTAATCTAACATTTGATACCATTTTTTTTCAAAAAACAACTCATGTCATCCCTAAACTGGATAATCGATCTGACTCGTGGAAAGAACCGAATGGAGTTACCAGTCCCCACGAGTTGGTAAAAATCCCTTGGGAATGACGAAATACCATTGGGAATGATTTTACCCACAAAAAACTAAAAAATAAATAGATTAAATTTATATAATTTAGAAGCAACATGAAAGTAAAAATCCAGACAACATAAGTACAGGGTATATGGAAATAAACTTTCAAACCAAAATGGGTAAAACAAATAACATGAGACTAAAAATAACTCATATCTATGTTATATATGGGGAAAATTTTCACCATGTACCCCTAAAAATCCTACACTATGCTATTATGGATAACAACTGCCACTATGTGGCACCTTTCCATTACCCTCACCAGAGAAAATAATATCTAAACACACCTAATGGTATACACAAGGTGTGAGAAAAACAATCCTAGTTGGATCTGACCAAGTGTTTTATTAGTTATATTTATAAAATAAAATAGACATGATCATTTAAGTAATGAAAATACATAGATTATAGATTTACATTGTTTTTAATAATCATGGAAATCCACTCATTTAGAATATGTTAAAAAGGATTCATAAAAAAAACATTTGAAAAGAATTAAAAAAAAACATTTCATAAAGAATTTATAAATCACTAATCCCAATGGAGAATCATATAAACTAGTCCTAGTATAGTCCATGTTTAGTCTTTATAGGATCTTCACACATTGTTGATCAAAATATGACGTTCACACATATCCCTAGAACATAGGCATTGGGATAATAGAACACTATATTAAGTGATACCCTTTTTTGAACACTGTTTAGTTTGAGTTGTATCATAAGTCCATGTTATGTTTCCACAAACCATACTCACATTATTTTCATAATTTATCCCTCTCTTTAGTACCCTAATTTTCTATGTTCTATAGCCTTCATTTGGAGGCCTTAATTTTAAAAAACCAACACTTGAGGTCTTTCCTTTATATGTTTTAAATCATTCAAAAAGAATATAAAAAATTAATAATAAACCAAACCTCATAAGGCATTAAAACATGATTTTAAGTCAATATTAATCAATAAAACCAATGGGGGAATTCATTTTACAAAAGAATCCCAAAATTTCATAATTCAAGAATCATTGTTCATGCCATTATATAATTCTAAAAAACTAATTTAAAATTAAAAATAAATCATGGTTTATAAAATAAATTATTTTCATAAACCACCTACCTCACACTAATGGGATACCTAAAAATCAAATTGGAACCACACACTAAGAGGAATAAAGGTTCATTGGAAACAATGTAGAGTCCTAAAAAAGGAAAAATATAACATGAAACTCAAAATGAACAATCCTCTGTTCAACAAAGTTAAGGGAAATTTATTACGAAGGAAATTCTCCAAGAATCACATAATGATATAGGTAGATATAATACCTACCTTTATTTATCACAATTGATCGATAAGAAAACACATTAAATCACAAAATAATCCATATATATAGCCATACAATCCTCAATACATTGTTCCTTTTATTTGAATGAGAGAAGGATTTAAAGAAAGATAAAGAATAAAAACAAGTAATATTTTACGTTGATATTTTAAGATTCAAAACCTCTAGATACATAATTATTAACCCTCATAATAGTTGGTATCCCTAAAATATTTGAAAGGATTACATAGAGATGATATATAAGGCTGTAGATGGAATAATGAGGTTAATAGGAGGTGTATCATGTTCAAACAAATTAAGATTATTTAATTCCCATTGCTTGATTTGGCTATATGGTTTAACAAAATATTCCCCAACCATGAACCAATTTCTATATATTGGATGAAATACATGGTTTAGTCACACAATTTTATAAAATTGTGTTCCAACTATAAAAAACACCAATATCATAAACCACCACAGGGAGCATTATTTCATGTTAATGTCACACATTTTCTAATGACCATGTGAAAACTATGAACTTTACATGAAAAATAAAAAATTCATAAGATCACCCTAAATAAGATTAGAATGGTTCAAAAAAATATTGTTAAAAAATATTATACATACTATAATGCAACATTGAGATGTGATTTTGTTTATCATTTTGAGTCTCCTTGTAAAGACCCAGAAATTCCATGTAATTTTTTTTATTAAATGGGAATTTTACGAGTCTGCAAAAATTGACGGTGCGTGATTCCGAGGCCCAGAGTGCCTCGAATGAATTTATGAACTTTTTTCGGGTACGTTCAGTAAATGTGTGAGTGGGGTTTTTTTTAAAATTTTGAACCGGTTCTCTGAATTGAATTCTGAGGGCACCGTTGAACTAGATGCGCCGGTATTCGCTTAAGGAGACCTTCACCTCGACCATAGTAGGTTGGGGGTGAAAGTTAGAGTTTGGGTTTTTCTTGAAAGAATAAAATAAAATAAAAATTGTGTAACATTTTTATTTTATTTTTTTGAGCTTCCATGTGGATATTTCACAGGTGGGGACCACCTGAACGAAAACCTCCCATGAGAGGTTATAGTGGTGGGGACCACTGAGCCTAACCTCCCATGAGAGGTTATGGTGGTGGGGACTACCCTAGGTTTAAAACCCCTTGAACTTATAAGTGTAGGGGAGCCTCTTAAACTTCCTCACTTAAATGGTGCCACCCCCTTAAATTTATTATGCTAACCTATGTAATTAATTAACCCAATTTGTAATTGTGCCAATAATTAAATTTGGGAAACATATAATTTTGGCTACTTTTCTTTTTGTTGGATTTGGGGAGAGGAGAAATATTGGAAGGATTTCACTTATATAATGAATAAGTCCATCGAAGAATGTTCTTCGGAAATCAAGGAAGAGGACGATGAGTGAGCCCAATATCGAAGTGTGGTTTCAGAAGCGATGATAGTTGGCACTCTCTTCATATTCTTCAACTTCCTTCTCGAGCCAATGTCAACGAAAAATCCAAGGTAGGGGTTTATTTGTGTATGATTATTTTCGGGAATTTTTTAGGTGGTTGTTTAAAATTATTCTATATTTCTGTTCTTGATAATTCTTTGTAATTAAAGAAGGAATTATAGACGCTTTCTATCGTTCTAACACGGAGAGTGTAGGAAAAACAAACATGGCCCATCCTCTCTGCAAACCTTGTGGTTATTTATTGATCGCGATGGAGGAATGACTATGAACCATGGTGGGGCACAAGAATAGTGATCGGCACCACCGCTGGCCACGAATAAGGCGAAGATGCAATGGCGCCACCCCACGACCATCATCGCCTGTGGTCGGGCCGCCCCCCCGTGAGTGAGCCTCCACCACCCTACAGCCGGGCCACCGCCCCGCAGCCGAGCTGCCAATGCTCTGTAGACGAGCCACCACTGCCTTGCAGCTGGGCCACTGCCTCCCGAACGAACTGTCCCGTGCCCTCATGGTACCCCCCGTCCGAGCCGACGCACGACCTCTGCCCTCCCGGCCGAGCCACCTCGCGCCCTCGTGGCACCCCGACGGCTGAGCTACTATCTGTGGCCAAGCAGACCTGCGGCCTTCGCCACCCCGTGGCACCCGAGGCCTCTGTGCCCCCCCTGTGGCCCTCATGGCCTGTCGGACTGCCCAGCGGGCCGGGCTGCACCACAGGCCGGGCCGCACCACGGGCCAGGCTAGGACTGTCCGATCGGACCCGGACCTGATACGAACCTTTACTTTACATGGGCTATAACTTTGGAATCAGGAATCCAATTGAAGAATGACTAGAGGCGATGAAAACCTTGGAGTGAGAAGGTCCCTTTGGTATACCCCACTGGATTTTTGGATGTTGTTGGGGAACAATTGGGTTGGATCGATTACAAATCCAATCGGGCCCTTAGGGAAAAAAGGCTAATAACTCACAGACCAGGCGTCTGAATGACATGCCATATGTTGCATTGAGACCCCTATGACGTGGTGTTCCTTTAGGTTATTTTTTCATGGGACTTTGTGGCAGTTGGAGTATCGACCAGTAGCTTGTGGAGTGGATCCTACCGGAGACGAGCGAGCATAGTGCGGGAAATCAGTAGCTGGCTGTGACATGAAGAATGTAGAGCGATCCTGTGTGGGTCAGAAATTAGATCGATCCTATTTGAGTCAGCACCTTGCAATCCTATGTGGGTCATCACATAGAGATCCTATGTGGGTCAGCTCCTTGAGATCCTGTGTGGGTCAGCACCTAGCGATCTTGTGTGGGTCATCTCGTAGAGATCCTGTGTGGGTCAACACCAAGAAATCCTATGTGGGTCAGCTCCTAGTGATCCTGTGTGGGTTAGCACCTTGTGATCCTATGTAAGTCATCACCTAGAGATCCTGTATGGGTCAGCACCTTGCGATCCTGTGTGGGTTAGCACCTAACGATCCTGTGTGGGTCAGCACTTGGCGATCCTCTGTGGGTCTGCCTCTTAACAGAGTAAGATGATTCAGTAGTTAAATCTAATAATCTATACTACTGTACTTAAGTTATACCTGGAATGAGTTGAGTTCGTACCTGTGTGGTACTTTCCTTCATAGTAATACCTTGGTGGTATTATTCGGTGTGGCGTACCTATGTGGTACATGCCTTCGTGGTATTTCTTCCTTTTTGGAGCAGTTGAGATTTGGGCTTTGAGTTGGATTCTGTGTTTCCTCATGACTGAGATCAGTTTACTTGATAACTTAGGTATATGTATGGGCATATACCTAAGTAGGGTATCAGTTTTTTCCATTATTTATGGTTTATCCTTTGTGGATTTTGTGAGACATTGAGGGTCTTGGGGTTCTTACTAAGTATTTTCATACTCACCCCTGTAAGGGATATGCCCGTACTTCGTTGTGTTTGGTCCAGACGACCGAAAGAGCTGACTGAGGATGAGAGTACCAGGATTGGAGGTAGTTCAGAGGTGGATCTTAGACAAGGTGTACCACAGAGACGACCATATGAGAGCTATACCTACCCTTCTGGTAGGATCCTTGGCAGTTGATCGCAGGAGCTGTTCCAGTTTACTTGTACTTTCCAGTTGGGCTTGTATTCTAGCCCCTTTTACTTATCATACTCACTCTGTTTACTATTCAATTTGCCTGTGTTTTTATCTTGCTGTGTGCTTGGTTGTGTGTGCTTACAGGTTATAAAGGAAATGACTTCCCAGTTACAGGGAATATGCCTTCGGTGCTAGTCTCCAGCCCCTTGCCTATGGAAGTCGGGCTTGGGGTAGTAACGACACGGGCCCTGGGGGACGGATCGTGACAAATTGGTATCAGATGAGTCGGTTCTACCATAGAAAATAGGACTCTAATCTTTCTTTTAATCACAATAATGTTAAGTGTTTTTAGTGTGTATATCAGTTTAGGGAATCTAGTGTTGGTGCGATGGACGACGTATCCATACACCAGGACCCTGACTTCTGATTTCCAACTCAGTGCACGAAAACACTAGTTGCGTGTGTGTTTCAAAGAGTTTTCTTTGTGATCTCTTGGATTCATCTCACAAGGTATAACTTTTTGACCATGGATCACCTATTTATTTTCTGGATTCCTCCACGAAGACATCCAACTAATGTTCTGAGAGTTGTATGCATATATAGCCCTCTGAGAACGAGGACTCGATGCAGGGCCCTCTTCCAGTAGAGGCACTACCAGAGGCACCAACGGTACCATTACCTATTGGGGCACCGATGCCACCATCCCCAGTAGAAGAGAGTGCACACCCCTTGAGCGCATTTCACAAGTTCCAGTGCTAGAGGCCACCTAGGTTTAGGGAAGAGACAGACCCACAGATAGCTAAGGATTGGTTGGAGGATGTTGTGAGAGTCTTTTGACTAGTAGAGAAACCAGCTGATCTCATGATGACCCTTTCTGCCATCCTTCTATGGTAAGAAATAGGAATATGGTAGATCTTGATGCTCTAAGTTCATGATGAGGTTACACTTCTCTGGATAGACTTCGAGAGCATATTATGGGAAGAGTTTGTTCCAGAGAATCTTCTCATTGTGTGCATACATGAGATACTTCATCTGCATCACGACAACATGACTATGTCTCAGTACCTAGAAAGGTTCATTGACCTCTCACCCTACTCCACGAATATAGTACGTGACCCATTATTTAGGGCTCGGACCTTCGAGCAGGGGCTCAGGCGGGAGATTAGGGATTCAATGATCACTCAGCATCCCGATGCAAGCAGGGGTGTTAGAGGGAGACCTCATAGTGGAGAGTTTCCTTGCTAAGCAGTCACCAGTAGTGAGACCCACTACCAGTCATCACGTAGCAGTGTCTTCGGAAGTTGGAAGCAAACATATGAAACAAAGGTCCAAAAGGACTAGACCAATAGGTGGACGACCGCATGATTCAGGATCTGTTGTGCAGGGCACTCGACGCAGAGCCACTCATTCCTGGAGCGGGCAATGTTACACATGTGGAGGGAAGGGTCACATGGCTCGTGACTGTCCGACCCGCCATAAGGATGATTAGAATAAGGTCGAAGGACCGCCCAGGTAGAGACAGAGATTCAACCATGGAGGTCCACAGGGAGTAGGCGGACGCAGCAGAGGAGCTAGCCGTGTAGCTGTCGGTGGGCGAAAATTCAAGATGTTACTGACACCACCACTAGGAGGTCCACCCCAAATTCTGGGAGAAGGTGTATAGGGGAGATTCCAGCTCTAGGCAGCTGAGGAATTCGATCACGGTGCTCCAGAGATGATACGGGGTATGATATGTGTCTACTCCACCATAGCTACAGTACTTATAGACACATGTGCCAGTTATTATTTTATTTCCACTACCCTCGTTCGGAGATCGGAGATTCCGATGGAGTCGCTGACTCGATCCTTATGGCTAGAGACCCCTACGGGAGCGGATTCAACGATTACGCACTGGTGCTAGTAGTGTTATCTTACTCTAGGAGTCGAGATATTCGGCTGAGATCTCCTAGTAGCGGCGTCGAGGCCTTACGACGTCATCTTGGGTATGGACTGGTTATCTATAGTCCATGATTAGATTGACTTGATTAGATGAAAAGTGTAGTGTGTCTGTATGAATGGGACTAGGTTTACCTTCATTAGTGATAAGGGAGCCTTTACAGCACATTATGGACTTACCCGGAGGAGAGTGCAGCCGATCACTCATTAGTTGGCTAGCCTTACCCTCAAAGAGGTTGATGTAGAGAGTCCGAGTTATCCTGTAGTGGTAGACCAGTACGCGAATGTTTTCCCTGATGATGTTTTGGGTCTAACACCTCATAAAGAGGTGGAATTTTACATTGAATTGTACCCCAGGATGACACCGATATCTACACCAGCATATCGGATGGCTCCCGTGGAGCTTTGTGAGCTGTGGGTACAACTAGAGGACTTTCAGGGGAAGAGATTCATACAGCCTAGTGTTTCTTCTTAGGAAGCCCTGATTTTGTTTTCCAAGAAGGCGGATGGGATCTTGAGGCTTTGTGTTGAATATCAGTGCCTAAACCAGGTGACCGTGAAGAAAAAGTACCCACTTCCGAGAATTAATGACCTCTTTGATCAGATGAAAGGAGCACGGTGGTTTTCAAAGATAGATCTCAAATCAGGCTGTCACCAGCTCAGAGTACGAGAAGGGGATGTGAAGAATACGACTTTCAGATGTCGGTACAACCATTAAGAGTTCTTTTTTATTCCATTCGGTGTAACCAATGCTTCATTAGTGTTAATGGGACTCATGAACATGATATTTTATCCATACCTTGATCATTTTGTAGTAGTCTTCATCGACAAAATTCTGATCTATTCAGCTACTGAGGAGGAGCATTCTTATCATTTTAAGGTAGTACTGGACACACCCTGAGGTCACTAGCTTTATGATAAGCTCTCTAAGTGACATTTTTGGATCCGAGAGGTTTACTTTCTAGGACAAATCATATCAGAGGCTGGAGTTGTAGTAGATCCAGAAAAGATTGAGGTGGTACTTTCTAGGGAGCCACCCAGGAGTGTGACGAAGATACAAAGTTTCTTGGGTTTGGATGGATACTATCAGAGGTTTGTGTCAGATTTATCCAGAGTTGGAGCACCTCTATCAGCATTGACGAAGAATGGGAAACCCTTCCTGTAGTCAGAGAGATGCCGACAGTGTTTTCTGGAGCTGAGGAAGAAGCTAACTAGTGTGCCCATCTTGAGGCTTCTAGAGGAGGGTGTAGGTTACGTAGTCTACTACGATGCATCAGGGACTGGGCTCGAATGTGTCTTTATGTAGGAGTGAGAAGTGCTCACCTATGGTTCTCGACAACTGAGACAACATGAGCAGAACTACACTACCCATGACCTGGAGTTAGTAGCAGTGGTATTCTCTTTGAAGATGTGGCAGAACTATCTGATGGGCGAATGTTTTACAATCTACTCAGATCACAAGAGTATCAGGTATATCTTCTCTCAGAAGGACCTAAAACTAAAACAATGATGTTGGATTGAGTTTCTCCAGGACTATGACTTTGACATAGTATATACTCATGGTAAGGGGAATGCTGTAGTAGATACACTCAGCATAAAGTATGGTATACAGCTGCTAGGAAAGACGACGGAGCAGTTGGCCGCTTTGCATATATCCTTTGAGGATAGAGATAGAGCATCTTTTCTTCATTATCTTACAGTCACTCCCCCACTTATTTAGCATGTTAGGGGGAGAAGCATGTGGATGCTGACTACGAGGCTCGGCATGCTCAGATATCTACAGGGCAGGCACCTGATGGATTTTCTAAAGGTGAGGAGCACGTCATCTTCTTCAGAGTACGTACCATGGTACGAGTGTCACTTCGGGAGGAAGTGATGAGGGATTTCCACACATCCCCTCCAGAAGTACATCTAGGAGTGCTGAAGATGTACCAGTATCTCTGATGAAAGCACTGGTGGCCGGGAAAGAAGAAATCAGCAGTAGAGTTTGTCTCTTGATGACTCACTTGTCAGCAAGTGAAGGAGGAGCATCAGGTACCAACATGCTTGGTTTATCCTTTAAAGGTCCCAGAGTGGAAGTGGGATGGGATATCCATGGACTTAGTGAAAATACTTCCACGTACATCCTGGGGTCATGACTCGATTTTGGTGATTGTTGACCAACTCACCAAGTTGGCCCCCTTCCTATCAATCAGAGAGCAAGGTTCAGTAGAGAGAATGAGACGCCTCTATGTGTAGGAGATTATGCGGATACATGGTGTACCCTTGAAGATTGTATCTGATCATGATACAAATTTTACTTTCCGGCTATGGAAGGGGTTTCAATAGGTTTTTGGGATGCAACTTTGTTTGAGCACCGCCTTTCATCCTCAGACAGATGGCCAGACTGAACGGACCATTTAGACTCTCGAGGACATACTGTGTGCTTGCATTCTCGACTTCAATTGCAGTTGGGAGGATCACTTAGATTTGGTGGAGTTTTCATACAATAACAACTATAACTCCACTATTGGGATGGCACATTTTGAGACATTGTAAAGGCGACCTTGAAGATCAACTTTGTGCTGGACTGACCCAGGGGAGTCAACACTAGTTGGACCAGAGATGGTACGAGCTACAACAGAGAAAGTATAGATCATCCAGGTGCAAATGAAGAATTCATAGAGCAAGAATAAGTCTTATTCTGATAGGAGACAGATACATCTGGAGTTCGAGGATAGTGACCACGACTTTCTACGAGTCTCACCATGACAAGGTTTATGGAGATTTGGCTGAGGTGAAAAGTTATCTCCGAGATTCATTGGACCTTTTCAGGTCCTCAACATAGTTGGCGAGGTGGCATACTACTTAGATCTTCCACCTCAGTTGAATCCGGTGCATGATGTCTTCCACGTATCCTAGCTAAGGAGATACGTGCACGACCCTTCTCACATCATCGACCAAGGCGAGCTGGACGTCGACGATGGGGTGACTTTTACAGAGGTTCCAGTAGAGATTGGTGATCGAAAGGAGTGGTTCCTTCTTGGATGGTCGATACCTCTAGCGCATGTTTTTTGGCAGCACAGGTACCTCCAAGAGAGATCATGGGATCGGGAGGCTCAGATGCGTGCTCTGTACCCCCACTTGTTTTCCTAGTTTTTTGATGTGGCTTACGGGGATGTAAAGCCCTGAGGTGGGGAGAATGTAAAGACCCATAATTTACATGTACTTTTTTTATTAAATTTCAATTTTACGAGTCCGCGAAAATTGATGGTACTTGATTACGAGGCTTGGAGTTCCCAGAATGAATTTCTAAACTCTTTTTCAGGTACGTTCAGTAAATGTGCGAGCGAGTTTTTATAACTTTTGAACCGGTGCTCAGAATTGAAATCTGAAGGCACCATTGAACTCGTAGCACTGATATTCACTTATGGATACCTCCACCTCGACCATAGTAGGTTGGGGGTGAAAGTTAGATTTTGGGTTTTTCGTGAAAAAATAAAATAGAAAAAAAATTGTGTAACATTTTTATTTTAATTGTTTAAGCTTCCATGTGGATATTTCATAGGTGGGGACCACCTAAACTAAAACCTCCCATGAGAGGTTATGGAGGTGGGGACCACTGATCCTAACCTACCATTAGAGGTTATGGTGGTGGGGACCACCCGAGGTTTAAAACCACTTGAACTTCTTTATAAGTGTGGGGGAGCTTCTTAAACTTCCCCACTTAAATGGTGCCACCCCCTTAAATTTATTATTCCAAACTATGTAATTAGTTAACCCAATTTGAAATTGTTCCAATAATTAAATTGGGAAAACATATCATTTTGTCTACTTTGCTTTTTGGTGGATTTGGGGAGAGGAGAAATATTGAGAGGATTTCATTTCTCCAACAAAGAATGCCATCGAAGAACATTGTTCGGAAATCAAGGAAGATGACGATGAGTGGGCCCGACATCGAAACGTGGTTTCAGAAGTGACGATAGTTGGAACTCTCTTCACATTCTTCGAATTCCTTCTCATGCCAAAAAATTAACAAACAATCCAAGGTTGGGGTTTATTTTTGTTTGATTATTTATGGGAAGTTATAGGGTGGTTGTTTGAAATTATTCTCTCTTTCCATTCTTGATAATTCTTCATAATTCAAGAAGGAATTATAGTCACTTGCTACCACTCTAACGCAGAGAGTGAAAGCCAAACAAACATGGCCTATCCTCTTTTCAAACAGTGTGGTTATTTGTTGATCGTGATGAAGGAACGATTATGAACCACAATGTGGCACGAGAATGGTGGCTGACACCACCGCCGGCCGCAACGACGGCGACGACACAATGATGCAGCCCCTTAGAAACCACCAGCCACGGTCAGGCCACCGCCCCGCGACCGATCCATCACCGCCCTGTGGCCGGGCCACCGCCCCGCGACCGAGCCGCCACCGCCCCGCGTCCGGGGCGCCACCCCGCGACTGAGCTGCCACCCTCTGTGACTGAGCTACCACCTGCGGCCAGGCCGCCACCTCTCAGCTGAGCCATCCCACTCCCTTGCAGCACCCCCCGACCAAGCTGCCCCACTGCCTCCGCCCTCCCGATCGTGCCGCCCCGCGCCCTCGCAACACCCCCGTGGCCGAGCCGCCATCCGCGACTGAGCCGACCTACAACCTTCGTGGACCCCCATGGACCGCGTGACCTACTGGACCGCCCAGCGATCTGGGTCACACCATGGGATGGGTCGGGTCGGTCTGACTGGGTCGGACTAGACCCGGACCTGATACGAACCTTTACTTTACTTTGTCCATAACTTCGGCATCAAGCGTCCGATTTATGAACCGCTAGTGGAAATGGAAACCTTGGAGAGATAAGGTCCCTTTAGTATACCCCACTAGAGTTTTGGATAATGTTGGGGAATAGTTGGGTTGGATCGAGCACGAATCCAATCGGGCCCTTGGGACAAAAAGGCTAATAACTCACAGACCGGGCATCCGAATGATGCACTGTCTCTTGCATTGAGACCGTTATGACGTGACGGTCCTTTGGGTTACTTTATCATGGAATTTCGTGGCAGTTGGAGTATCGAACGATAGCTTTTGGAGAATATTCTCCTGGAGATGAGTGAGCATAGTGCGGGAACCCAGTAGCTGGTTGTGACGTGGAGAATGTAGAGCGATCCTATGTGGGTCAACACTTAGATCGATCCTGTGTGGGTCAGCACCTTGACATCCTATGTGGGTCAGCACCTAGCGATCCTGTGTGGGTATGATCTTTATGATCCTGTGTGTGTCAGCACCTAGCGATCCTATGTGGGTCAGATCCTAGCGATCCTATGTGGATCAGCACCTAGGGATCTTATCTCGGTCAGCTCCTTGCGATCCTGTGTGGATCAGCACCTAACGATCCGGTGTGGGTCAGCACCTGGAGATCCTGTGTGGGTCTGTCTCTTAACAGAGTAAGATGATTCAGTAGTTAAATCTAATCATCTCTACTACTGTACTTAAGTTATACCTAGAATGAGATGAGTTTATACTTGTGTAGTACTTTCCTTCATGGTAATACCTTTGTGGTATTCTTCTGTGTGGCATACCTATGTGGTACTTGCCTTCTTGGTATTTCTTATTTTGTGGAATAGTTGAGATTTGGGCTTTGAGTTGGACTATGTGTTTCCTCATGATTGATATGGGTTTTTTTGATAACATAGGTATATGTATGAGCATATATATAAGTAGTTTTATCATTTTTCCTTCTTTTTTGGTTTATCCTTTGTGGATTTTATGAGACCTTGAGGGTCTCAGGGTCCCTACTGAGTATCTTTATACTCACCCCTGCACGGGCTATGCCCACACTTCGTTGTGTTTGGTGTAGATGATAAACAACGCTGGCTGAGGATTAGAGTACCAGGATTGGAGGTAGCTCGGTGGTGGATCTTGGACAAGGTGTACCCCAGAAATGACCGTATGAGAGCTGTAGCTACCCTCCAGGAAGGATCCTTGGTAGTTGATCATAGGAGCTATTCCAGTTTACTTGTACTTTCATTTTCTTGTACTTTCCAGTGGGGCTTGTATTATAACACCTTTTACTTAATGTACTCACTCTGTTTACTATTCAGTTTACTTGTGTTCGTATCTTTCTGTGGTCTTGGTTGCATGTGCTTACAATTAATAAAGTCAATGCCTTCCTGGTTATAGGGAATATGCCTTCGGTGCTAGTCGCCAGCACCTGACCTATGGAAGGAAGGCTTGGGGCAGTCACGGCATGGGCCCTAGGGGACGGTTCATGACACTTCTAGAAGGTAAAGACTAAGTATCATGTTTTTGGGGGTTTTCTTTTTAATTTTTCTATTCCCTAATGTATGTGGGGAATATCTTAATGAACATAATCACTAGTTTACCCCATGTTTAGGTTGATAATGATTATCCATGGGTGATCAAGGACCATTTGACAAATTCAAATCAAATTTTAATGATTCAAGAGTCAATCTCAGTATAGGTTTTGTCAAGGTAGTATCTAAAGGGGATAATAAGGCTTCATGGGGTTATTAAGATGATATAATTTGATTGTGATCCCTATTTTACCAATAGTTCATAAACAGGTCTCCAGTAATATTTTTCATCTCAATGGTGCCTTAACCCCACATTTCATTAGTAGAATGATAACCACATAGAGTAGAATATCCAAATATTAGAGTATATATGTTGTGTATGAATTATAGATTATAGAGGACCCTAAGAGAAATTTCCAATCTAAATTGAACAATAATGAGGATAGAGAGTTATTTGTTCTTGGACTAGAATTGGTGTAGATTAAAATAGAGAAATAATATTAGATATGTGAGTGAATGAAGGTTGTAAAAGATAATCAGAAGTATTATTCATATCATCTAATTAAGCCTCTAGAATTTTATGTTATAAATAATTTATTTTATAATGTTTCTTCACATCATAGGAAGATTTTTTAGTAGGGGTCATATTCTCACCAGTTTTTAGGACTTTAGAGTAGTTTAACAGGATTGGAGGTGTGGTATATTGGTTAGTATTACCCGCATAGAAGATATGGATTCATTAAATATTTCATGTATCACAAATTCGTCTATATATTCATTAATAGTCCCACATCATTGTTTGTGTTGATCTCGATATTAAGGATGATGTGACATTAAATAAATGACATGTTCAGATTCTGGATCACTATGAGAAGGTGCTGTGTGGGTACATTATTCCATTGGTTTGTTTACTATGATGGTATGGTAGCTATAGGTATATTAAATGGGAGAAAGATTTTTATATGCGTACTCAATATTTTTATTTTTTTATGATTTTTTTTGTTTCATTTTAGTTGAGAGGATTAATTTGACTATGTTATTTTATGAGATTGATTCACTTTGGTAAGGTGATGATTAGCTATGAACTTTATATTGTTTTATAGGTATCTATACTAGATTTGTGTTTTGAGTTTTGTTTTTTATGTTCCATTGTAATTTACTTTGTTCAGATGGGGGTATGGTTGAGTTCATGTCCTAGCAAGATCCTTGAGTGGTATCTCATGGGGTTGTTGTTCAGACCTCTTTCTCATACATGGGGTTTTATTTATAATTTGTATTAATGATTATTACTTAATATATATTTTATATAAATTCCTATATTTATAAAACCATTTTTTTTGCTTTCCAGGGAGTATAGTTGTTGAGAGGGTTCATTAACCCTTCTTCATTTTTTATTTCTATGTTTAAAAAGTAAAATTTTAATTTTTTAAATTTTTATTTATCCTTATATAACCCTCACCCCCATTGTATATAGGTAGATAATTTTTTCTTTAGGATATGTATATTTAAGATAATTTTTCCTTGATTGGAAGAAAGGTAATCATGTAATCGCATTCTTTGCATATTGGAAACATTTTCTTAACATAATGGTAAACCATGATATGTAATGGTAGTTTCTAGCTTGTGTAAAGGTACTGAATCATTTTAGGGTAAGTTATTCCTCACATAAGTGTAGTTACACCACTATGTATGGATTACTGTGAGTTTCTAAGTCTCATATAAAGATTAATTGATCCTCATGTCAAGGTAAGATTGGATTTTTGAAGCCCACATAAGGGTATGTCTAAATTCTCACGACCTCCATAAAGGTAACCTCATATTTCTAAAACTCAAGTAAGGGTTATTGTTTTTTGTTCACTATTTAAAGGTAAACCATATTACCCTTACACAATATACTACTAAAACATTTGGGTAATTTTTGGTGTAAAATATTTCCACATCATTACAAGATTCATTTAGTTAATTAATTTTACAAAAAAAGAAGGGAAAATAAATGAAATTTAGGTGTTTTAATTTATTTCATGAGGATAATGGATATTTTCAATAAATCTAATATTGATATAATATATGGGTATTAAATCTAATCATTTTGTAAAATTAAATTTAAATAGATTAATTTGAATTAAAATATGGAAATATTGATTGTGTATTTTGGAAATACCAGGAACACTTTCTGTAATATTCTATAAACTAGAGAGTTTCCTTCGTATTAATTTTATTGATATTACTTCATGTTCAGCTTATTCAAATGTATCTTTTTGATATGAGGGTGTATTTTTCTATTCTTAGAAGGATTCTCCTACATTTTTTACCTATGTATATCACCTTCTCTCTTCTATTTTTGAGTAGAAATTCATGAAGCCTTATTTCTAATTAGGGGATCTCTTTCCTCTATTCTGTTTTCTACAGTGTATAGATTAAACCAGATTTAGTTTCTCTAGGTAAATGGTGGAAATTAACCATATTCAGAAAATAATCTATAAATTATTAAAGGAAGATGATGATTATGATATCACATTCTTGAAAATGAATATTATTATTCAAGAAAAAGGAAGACTACCTCATATAGGTAAAAAATGTTTAATAATAAATAAATCATATACCAATAGGATTTGTTTTTCATGATATGTTTTTGTGGTAGATATTATTATACCCTTGAAAATAAACTCATATACAGGATTAATATTATTAATTCAATTATTTAAATTGCATGCTGTATCATAATGTGTTATTCTTTACATTCTATAAATTTTCTAGGAGAGAGAAAAATACTAATTGGATGTTGTAATATTATTTATTCTTGTTTTATGATGAGAATTATTTTAATTATTAATGAAATATGATAATTTAAATGGGAATTATAGCATGATAAAAATAATTAATATTTCATATTAGGAACTAAATTAATTGTTAGGTCTATGATCTAATGCATTTTATGATTTCTTGATGCTGATTTTTGTTATTATGAGATGACATGGTATATATTTCTCATTTTTATCATTATTAACATTTTTTATGGTTAATTTATTGTAACAGACAAATAAAATAAGGCCAGTTATATTTATATAATTAAATTTAAGTGGCATAATAAGAAAACTACTGCTCATCTAGGAATTTTTTCAACATTAAAATTATGATGGAATAATTTTTTTGTTGTTTTGTGGGTATAGAAAGATATTATCATAGGTTTTAGTGTAGTTAAAATCATTAATGAATAAATTAGTTAATTAAATATTTTTTTTTAAAATGTTTTTTGATAATAATAAATGTTTGGGGATGAATGGTATCATCATATTATGAATGGTTTTAAAACCTCGATGCCATGGAGTTAATGTCATTAACTATGTGTGAAAACCATATAATTAATATGTACATGTTACCTAGGGTGAATAGAGATATTCTGATGTATTGATGATAACTTTGAAACGGTTGATAACCTTTTATGATCAATGGGATGGCATCCATAACTATAGTAATGGTTGATGTTGATGACTAAGGGAAAGACTATACTATTAAAAATGTGGTGGGAATGAAACTTTGTGGTTAAGAAGAGTTCAAATCGGAGATATATCATTGATACATTTAATATTTATTAGTAATTTGTTTATGTATGGATGGTCAGATGTTATTTATATGATCATTTTCGAACTATTTGATGCATTTTTATGTCATTCACTACACAGATAGCTATGAATTGTTTGAATAGATCGAGTCCAAGAGTACTCAGATGATTAAAAATTGACAATTGAACTAATAAATTAGAAAGGCTAGTTTATAGTGTTCACGTAGGATGTTGTCACGCTTGATAATATAATCAAGATAAGTTAGGGTGTCTAAGGAACTAGCTTAGAAAATTATATTTTAAAACTAGAGAATTGAATATGATATAATTTTAATTAATAGATAATAAATTAATTAATAGATAATAAATTAATTTATATTAAACATAATTATTATTTGTTTTCTTGAGACCTAGTCCATAGTGGTGGAAATAAAGTATCCTATTTAATGATCACAGAAGATGATTCTATGATTAAATAGTTTAACATAGTGTGATTGTTTGCGATATTATTCTATATTTAACAATTTCATATACTTCACCACCCATGTCAGTAGGGAAATAGACATCCAAATGATTTGGAGGGTGTTTTATCCAATATCTATGATGTTGGGGGAATTGATAGTTGAATTATCCCTCTCTTATTTTCTCCCTTGGGACATAGTTATTTATGATATATTCTCTAAATTTATAACCTATATATTATGAAAAACTATATCGAGTGTATGGTATATTGAGATTTATTAATAAAATTAAATTTCTTACATGCCATTGCCTTCAATTGAATAAGAAACCACATATTTTTTATGTTATTATTTGAATGGTTCAATTCACTTGAATCTATAATATGTTAAATTATTACATAGATTGTAATGAAATAATAGAGTTTCATTCATGTATGTGATACATGTATTTTCCATAACATTGATTCATGTGTTATAGTGCATGAATAAATGAAACAACACTTAAGGACAATCATTGGCTGTTATATATATGAATTCAATGCAATGAAAATGTGTTTTTATATGATCACATAGTTCTAGAACAAAAGTCTCTATCACTAGAAGATATCTTCATCTTCATTATCTACACTTGAGGATCCAACAGGCCATGGAAGTAGGTTAGATCCTTCTAAAAAATCAAGTGATTCAGATCATCTCATTGATATATTTAGAAGGTAGGAGGATTTTGATTTCCACTTTAGTGATCTATACCAAAATTATCAAACCAAGACATATTTAGTGAATGGTAAGTTTTAATAGTATTTCTTTATTTCAATTTTCTATGAAGTTTCATAAATCCTATATGGGAGATCATTAAAAAGGGGTTAAATCCCTCCCTCATGATTTGATAATTATTATTAGACTCTAAAAAACCCATTTGTTGTATTAATGTGATTATATTTTTTATTTTTATGAAATTATGTGTGGAAATGAAGAATAAAACCGAAAAGAGCATCATTTTATGTTTTTTTGAAAATCTAGAAAAAGGGATTTTCCATTATGAAATTGGGCTATGGGAAGGTAACAAAGGCCATACCCTTATGCACTAGAGATTTCTAAGGGAATTTGGGATGTTACCTATATTTTAGTGGTCATGTATTGGTAACATGTGGTATACATTTACGTGAAGGGGTTCACATAAGGTAAAACATAATTTTATTATGGATATATAAAGGAAGCGTTGTGTTTTAATAGCTTTCATAAATTTTATTTTAATCTAGCATTACACTATGATGTTTTTAAAAGAATTACGTAAATGTAACCATCAACTTACCCTAACATAAAACACGACTATTTAAAGGTAATTAGGCCATTTCATTTACACAAATGGATTATGTTAAGGTAACTAGTAGCTTAACCATATACAAGGTATCTATAATAAGGTTAGCCTTACATAAATTGTCTATATGAGGGTAGATAAAGTATACCCTTATATAGAATATAGATTTTAAAAAAATGGTAAATTGAAAATATTTTTAAAGTATGTATTTAAATTATTAAATGGTTTTAATAAAATATAAAATATTTATAAATAATTATAAAAGGAATTTTGGGATAATTTAATTTATAAAAGGATTATAGATAAAACAATTAGACATTGTTTATAATTAAATAAATATTTATGAAAAGAAATTTTTAAATATTGAATTATAATATTTGAAATACAACCTTTTAACAATTTATATGACATGACATATGATTTATCAATTAAAGTGTTATTTATAAATCATAAGAAATAATTTTGATAGGGTTATAAATTTTTAGATAAATCAAAAATATAAATTTTATAGATTTAGATAATGAATTATTAAAAATCAATTATTTTGAATTGTTAAAAATAAAAGGGGGCTTGTATGGATATTTTTTAAGACACAATAATTTTTTAAGGATTTATATGATCTAGGTTTCAATAATGATTAAGTAAATTATATTTAGATTATGTAAAATTATCACATAGTAAAAATTCTATTATAACTTTTTTACAACACATAAAATATCATATTTTTATACTAGAAATGCCTTATAATAATAAATAATAAAGAGTTCATATTTTCTTGATAGAGATTTTTTATAATTATATTTTTTTTGAATTGTTCATAAACGGTAATATCATGTTTAAATATTTGAATTATTAATTTATTAAAAATTTATTACTTATTTTATTCATAGATATAATTTGAATATATAATTAATGGTGTATGTTTTAGTTTAAATTTTAAAATGATTATAGGTTACAGATTCTTAAATTATATACTTTTTATATTATTAGAATTATTCTATGAACAACCTTGACCTCAATTTTTAATTATTAACATGAATTTAGATGTTGAATATAGTTTTTTCATATTTGGTGTTAGAGTTACAATGAATTTTATTTCAAAATTATTAATATATTCCTAGGAAGAGGTTCTTGGAGTCGGACTACCTACCTACCTGAAATCTTATGCCTTATCTGTACTAATGAATGAGGTATGTTATTTATCTCTTTGTTCTTACTCATGAGAATATTGTTAATCTCAAAAAATACCAAACCTTTATATGATGTTTTCATAAAAATTATGCATATATAATGCATTAAACTATGGATGGATATACATGACTTCTATTATTTGGTGATTAACAAAAAAGTTTGGGTTGTGTAAAGAGTTACACATCAATATGCTTAAAATATATTTATTTAGTCAATGAAATATGATTCCAAAAATAAAATCACTAGAAACATGCATTCATTAATTTTATAACATGAGATAATGTGGTCAAATAAAAATCCACATCAAATACTAATTATGATATTACTTCAAAATTATAACTTGTAAAGGTCTCAATAATTCAACGGGGTTTGATTGATCTTAGCCTGAGTACCCCTCGATTATCATTTGGAAGACAAGAAAGTAATAGGTGATTTTGGATTATCTTGACAATATTGACAATCTTAGAATAAATAACCCCATATTTTACAATATTATATTATTCATTTAATTTACTTATGTTATACTAGGTGGGAATATCTAACATTTAGTATTGTAAATAAATTGTGTTTAGTGCGTCAATAAGATTGATTGAATAAATATTTGTTTGGAAACGTATACAAGATCCATATATGATATTATTGGAAATTATTATATGAAATATAAAATCATGGAATATTTAAGAGATAATAGGTGTAATTCATGGTGAAATATGTATCTTATCTCGTTAATTGATACAATGTATTTTTAAAAAGGTTTCATGATTTTAATGGGATCCCATTTAATAAAATTCCTCATTAAATAGTTAATAATACACACTATGTGTCAGAAAAAATATATTCTATTATAGATAATATCATACTTATCATCAATATAATATTTTTCATTAATCCTTAAACGGTGATTATAAATTTAAGAATCTCCTATGATTGGGACCTTAAGAAAAGTTCATAATTATGAATTGTTTTTTTTTCAGAAAAGTCCTGGAGGAAATTTGTTGTGTCAGAATAGGTAATTCTTGAGTATCTAAGTGAATAAGTGAATATATAGTCTTATAGAAGCATATAGTTATTAATTTATGTTTTAAAAGTAATTATATGATCAAATGGTTAGTGTAATCTTTGTCTCCACTCATGAATTCAATATAATTGGGTAAAATATTGAATTAGGGAATTTTAGTTATATATACTATATATAATTGGGTACGTAAAATAATTTTTAATATGATTGAATATGATGATGAATTGACAAGACTAATGGTTTCTTAAAAACATTATAGTACATAGAAAGAAATTATATTATTCTAAAAAATATTCTATATCAATTATGTGTCTTAATGAATTTTATAAATATACAAAAGGTCAAAGGATGAAAAGAATTGAATCTTGATGTTTGTTATTATGTAATTGAGAAAAGGTGAATCTAAATTAATAACATAGATACTTAAATATTGAATAAAATTATCTTACTATGGGTAGTTTTATCTCATTTAGATCTAGATAAAAGCATAAAAAACAATAGTTGTTTAAATAAAATATCACGTGTTTTTTGATTCAAATTGTTTATGATTTTCTCAATTATATAACTTAATTAAATAGAGACTAAAATGTATTATTCTATTTTTGGTATTCAACTTATCATCATTTATTGAAATTTCCTGAAAAGATAAATGAAATTAAGAAAATTGCACATGATATTCTCAAAATGTTCAGAATAACGAAACTAGACATATGATTTCAAGATTATTGTGTTGTGTTGATAATAATAGTGTGTAAAATTTTAAATCGAAAGAAGAAAATTTATTTGAAAAATTAAAAAATTCATCTTCATGAATCCAACCAATGTCATTTAAATATATGTTTTTTTGGTTAGTGGAGTGATACTTACATATGATACAAAAAGAGGTTTAATTTCCACAACTGCTATGAATGTTATAGAAATTAATTATCTAATTTTTGAAATGTACATGTTGTCAAATTTATATTTTACAATTTTTTATAAACATACATGAATTAAAAATTAAAGGAATAATTTATTTCACTTTTATTTTATATTCATGAGATGATGTAAATAGTTACAACATCAAAAATTCATATTTAAATTATTTTATCAATCTCAAATGAATCTACATAAAGGATGTGTATCTTCATCTCAAGACTCTTATTTGATAAGAGAGGATATTAGATAACAAAGTATAGTTATTATATGATTAATTAAATAGAAATTCTTTATAATTAATTGGGATCTATAACATGTTCTTAGAATAAGATATGGATACAAGTTTTAATCTAGGATGATGTGCATATTTGGATATTTATTTAAATATGATGGAATTTGATTCCATAAAACCAAAAATATATATTAATAATATTTTATTCCTGAGGAAAAATGATATAAACACGTAGAATTACACTTATGATATTGAAAAAATATTTAATTTTTTTAATATTCCAACTGAAGAGAAATTAATGTTATTTCATAATCAAAAAGTAGTTTTTTGAATTTTAACATGATATTATAGAGAGAATATTGTATGTAAGAGGATAATGGGAGTATATTTGGACTTGGTAAATGTTGAATTTAAAAACTAAAGGATTACATAAATATTAATTTAATTTTATATCCACTTAATATCCAAAAATGTTTTTGATACGAAATGTTAAAGAAAATATGTAATTAATTAAATTTAGTTATCTTAGAAAATTTAATGACATTATTTCTTGATGGATTATACCTGTGAAAATGAGAAATAAAGTACACATTATATCCTAAACGTGTTTATGTTATGATGGAAAATAAAAATATAAATAGTAAAATTAGTTACTCTAAAAATGTAGATTACACATTATATTAAAAAAGTTTAGGGTATCGAGGAAAAGAGAAATATAAGAGTTATATTTATTTTTCATATTATTGTTATTTTTCACTTAAAAAATGAATATAATTGTGTTCATAAACATAATGTGACTAGTTAAATTATATCAAGGAAAGTGTTTGATGGAATAGGGTTCTAGGGATAGTGATGATGCACTTATAATGAGTTCTCTATAGAAAATAGAAACTAACATCATAACCATTGATGTTGTGATGTTTAGAAGTTTGAATATATTAAAGAAGTTGAATAGTTAGAAATATGATTACTATGTTTAACCATTATTCAAATTGGCTTAATTCACAGATGTTTTTCCTTAATGAGATTAGTAGGTGGATTTTATCAGATTGACACAAAGAGATGTGACATGAATTACATAACATGTAATTAGGAAACTAATCCACAAAAGTGTAGAAATCATAAGGATTATTTGGTACCTTATCACTTATGATATGAAAAACTAGTGTTAGTGTTTCCCAAATGGCCCAGAGGCCTTATTTTTATTTTATTATGGATAATAACCCTTTTAAGGGTTGAAGGGGAACCCACACATGAATCGTAGGCCCAAGGCCCAAGGCTAGATTGACCTTCAATACATGACCCGAAGGCCTAAACGAAAACAATTCCCATTACATTACCCATAGGCCCAACCCACTAGAAACAGCCCCTCCCCAGCTTCTACATCATTGATCACCTAGCTCCCCACCTTGCATTGTTGATCAGCTAGCATTGCCCCATACAAAGCTATATGGTACCTGGTCCTAATGGCGGCTTCTATACACTCTCATTATTCTAATCTGGTTACCTCTGCTTTTGGTGGCTACTACTCTTGTTGCTCTGATCCTCTTCTAGGGCATATTCTGTGTGAAAGGGGCTTCTCCATTGTCTCAGTAGCTCTAAGGCCTTTGATGACCCAAAGGCCCTTGAGACCCATAGGCCCAAAGGCCCAAATCGAGTGAATAGTTATAGCTTTTATAGTACTGAACAATAACTGCTACATTACTTCTACTATGACAGCTACAGTTCTACTACAACACTACTATAGTAACCCAAAAATTCACCTCCACTTGGTTTTGAACCTGGGTCTCTTGGATGCCAAGCAGAAGCCCTTACCACTCAGGTATGGGCTCATTGGCATTAGTACATGTGTTGGTTTCCTAAACATTATCAAAGAGTTTAAGAAAATTTAAATGTATTATATTTAAGGAAGCATCTATTTTATAATTAAATAATGTTAGTTACATAAATTTATATATAGATATACATTTCATGAAGTGCAATGATAATTGACCCCTCAAAGTATGACTTTAAGTTTATCCCTAACTGATGTTCTTCATGGATTATTAAATCTTATGAAGAATTGTTAATGTTATCATGAGTGGGATTCTTATATAGAGATAAAAAATATGATCATGAGGAAAAAATAATGAATATGATTCTTTGTGTGTGTTGGATGACCTACTAAGTATACCCCCACAGTGTTCTATACAAATGTATTTGGTATACTTAGGGTGAATGGATCATATTTTAGTCACCATTACCAAAGGTTGGTGAGATTCATAGTATGAGAAGATTCATAGTTTGATACCCTACTTATGAAAGTCTACATATTGACTTAGATAATATGAGGTAGGTTGGTTATGTTGTTGATTATGTTTTCAATCAAAGATTAACCAAGATGATATTTGTCTTCTTTTGTGATGAGTATGACATCTAGGACTTCAATTGAGATAAAATATGGGAGTGTGCGGTCATAACTACATGTTTTATATCTATTTAGATAAGGGTCATTTGATGTTCTTATCTATAAGGATGAATGAAATTTTTTGTATTCATTAATATGATTAGTCTACACTCTAAGAATTGTAAATAGAATAGTTCACAATATTTTATTAAAATGTTTTGTGTTACATGGTAGCTCAATGTCTTAGACAAAGGGAATATATGAGAATTCACATTTTTATATGACACATACTAGTGGAGATATATATAGATATTTTTGTGTTTGAAAAAGATCACACCAGATAACTTTATATCTTGATAATAATTGATTATTTTATAGTTACTAATCATTACTTGCAAATATGGATCCAAATATTTGTATTTGTTTTCAATGTTATAAAGGAATATGGGGTCAAAACTTGTTTTTGAGTAAATAAGGTTCTATTTAGACTTATATAGATACTCGATAAGTGTTTTATTATCACTCCAAATGTGTTTTTTATATATATTCATAAGTTATTACATATGATGCGTTTCAAGGTGAAGTTAATGTTAGCCTTCCAAATTCTTTTTAGAAGATATAAAAAAAATGAATTTTGGATATTGTTTCAAAATTTATTGTATATGATATAATATAATGTTAAATGGTATAAATCATAATAAACATTAGTGAATGTGTGGGATTGAGGTAGATACTCCCTAAATCTATAGAATGTATATTGTGCATAACTATATAGAGTGTAAGGTAATCTAGATGCTTGCATGAAATAAGATTTAATGCATTCAATTAACTTTAATTTAATGAGAAACAAAATATTAAGTGTGATGTTATTTGGATGGTTCAACTCATATAAATATATCACTTATTAAATTGATATATGGGTTATAATGAAAGAATTTAGTTCCATTCATGCATATGATACATGTACTAACTATAATATTTATTCATGTGTTACAATACCTGAATAAATTCAAAAAACACCTAAGGAGTGTTAGTGAGTGTTATAAATATTGTTTCCATATGATGGAAATGTGTGTTGATGATTACATAGTTCTATGATGACAATATAAATCACCATAATCTCTATTTAACTTCTCCATTTTTACTTTATACACTAGCATGTTGTGGTGGATGATTGGATCCTTCTTGTACTGTGAGTGATTCAGATCAGCCAATGAATACACTTGAAAAGTTGAAGATTTTTTCCTTTTTGGTGATCAACATAAAAAAAATCAAACCAGGACATCTTTGTTGAATATATTTTTTTACAGTATTTCATAATTATAGTTTTATATGCAGTTTCTGAAATTTTGAATCCGAGATACTCAAAGTAGATTTAAACCACTTCCTCATGATTTCATAATTGTTATTGGACTCTAAAAAACCATTCAGTTATGAGTAGAAATATCCTAATATATATTGGAATACAAAATGTGATTTGTTCCTATCCAAGTTGTGATGGATCTTAGTTTTTCTATAAATTTATATGCGAGTTGTAATGGATTGTGGTATAGAATATACTTGTATCTAAAAAATGTGGTTATCTATTCCCATGGGTGTACATACATGGGATGTGATAGATTGAGGTATAATGTATTTACATCAGGTTTTTTCAATTTCATATTACTAATTGGTTACTATAGATTTGGTTAGATGAGGTGTAGGATTAGATAATGATATGGATATACAGACTGAATATTTCAGGAGACGTTGTGCCCAATGTGGGACTGAGGTAGGCAGGTTTGAGGCCTAACTCACACCACAAATGACTTAAATTATGAAGGGTAAGAGATTAGGACATTAGGTGTTCGGGTGTAAGAGTGACAAACTAGTTGGGGAGTTGAAGTGGGGTACCTTAATTTATAAATATATTCTTTTGATATACCAAGGATTACTTAATTTTATTAATATAAAGTGATCCATAGTAAAGATTATAAAAATAGTATTACCGAGGCACACAAGACCCATAATCCTATGACCAGTTCTAAAAACACTTTCTTCAAAAAATTTCTCTGATAAAATGTGATATGGACCTATATCTATATTACATTATTTCCACAATTTAAACATTACATCTCAAATAAAATAATACAATCCAAAGAATGGAATGTATAGTGTCTTTAAAGAGAAGCTGAATTAGTGACATATTTTATGACTTTTATAAATAATAAAAAAATAGTGTCCCTTCTATAATTCTCATAAGTTCTACCCATCTTCTTAAACTCAGTAAAATAAATACAAGAAAGGTGTGAGATCAACCACTTAGTAAGGGAAAAATTATCAACATGCCATCAAGGGTTAGAAAAAATGCATATAAGAAAACATGAGAATGTGAGAAATGTATTATTAAAATAACGTGGAATAATAACAGTTCTACATAATGAATTATACAAGGCCATATATACTCAATTGAGTAAACATATACCTTGTAATTGTAATGATAATTAAAGAGACAATAATCATTATCCATGAAGTATAAAAAATCTACATAACAAAAGTACATAAAGATATCATATTATTATCACAAACAATCATGCTTACCCTTCAAGTGGTGAAAACAATAATTTCATGTCCACACTTTATGGGTTTTAATAAATCCAAGAATTTCTACCCTATATGTTGTGAAAAAATATAAGTATTTACACCATGTGAGTTGTTAAAAAATCCATGTATGCCCACACTTATGAACAAATTTAATCTTCTCCACCATCTAAGTTATGAAAAAACCATGTATATCCACCCTTGATGTTTCTTAACAAATCCAAGAATTAGTACCTAGTATGTCTTGGACAAATTCAAGTATGTACACCCTATAAGTTGTGAAGAAATACCTATATGTTCACCATTTATATTTGTGATCAAATCAAAGAATAGTAATGATTCATTATCCTATGAGATATAAAATGTTATCCTATGTGTTAGATGGAATTAATATACCCTGACTATATTAGGGATTTATCTAACCCCAACTATATTAGGGGTTTATAGGACCAAACCATCTTAAGGATTTACTGGATCCAAACCATATGTGGGAATTATCAGAACCACATTTTCTCATAATGAAATTCAATACACATGTGTGCCACACAAAAAATCAATCCTATATCATAACTTGAATAACTCACTTAAATATAGTGGATTTAAGGCCATTTCCAAATGGTATCATATAATGTGATATCAAAAGTAGATCAGTCGAGAAAAAAAATTAATCACCGAAAAAATATTTTTATAAAACTATTTAGAAATTTATTCATAAAACATAACTCCCGAGGAGGTAAATATTTTAGAGTTAAAGAAAAAAATGGATGAAAAAACAAAAATATTTTTTGGAAATAATATCTTAATATTGTTATAAGAAGAATAAGTTATGCATAATTTTTAAAACCTATATTTTGAAAGAATGAAAAGAAGGAATTTTCAAATTATGTATTTGGAATTAAATATTCATAACAAATCCTTGAAAAATATAAAATGTTTTCAAAAAGATGATGTGTTTGATTAATTTTTCTTTTAAAAAAATCCTTTATAATGGTGGCTTAAAATATTTATAAAGGTTTCAAATATATTGATGTGAAATCAATTCAAAAAAAGTTAATTTTTAAAAAAACTTAAATAATGTATCCTTAAAAAGGACATATTTTTGTTCAAAAAGGGGAAGTGAAATTTTTTAGAAAAAATTAATTTTAAAAATAATCTTTAATAGTTGATATTTGAAAATGGCATAATGGTTTCAAAAGGTAAAGTGAATTTTTTTTAAAAAAATTTTAGTTTTAAATATATTCCTGAATAATAGATCTTTGAAAATATATAAAGGTCATAAAAAATAAATATGAATTGGATGATAAAATTATTGTTATAAAATGATGAAAAACCTTTTGAATATTTTGAAAATACCTTGTATAAAACCCATATTTTATAAAGAGTAATAAAAAATATTTTTGAAAAAGAGGCAAAGATAAATATTAAAGACACATGATATAACACATTATTGAGTTTACAATTATAAATGACAAATTGGTAGGAAATTAAAATGTGGACAAGGAGGGGAAACCATTGTTAAACATAATAAAATTTATTCTCAATAATGATATATATTCTATGGGGAATAAATTAATTGGGGAGGAATATTTGAGTCAAAATTTTCATTTTTCACAATGTGGAAATGAATGTACCGTGAAATAAAATTATATAGTGGAGGAAATAAATATATGAAGAAATATGTTCACATAGAATCATTATAAACGAATAAAGAGTGTTGGGTTAAAAAACCCTTACAACATTGATATCTTTTAATCGAAGCCCATTTAATTAAATAAAATTGTAAAGACCCATAAAATTCAAGGAAATTTTTTTCTTAATTTTCTTTGAAATTTTACAAGAGCGCGGTTTCTGACGGCACCTGATTCCGAGGCCCGGAGTGCCTGGAATCAATTTCCGAAGTTTGGCTCGGGTACGTTCAGTGAACGAACGAGCGGGAATTTCTAACTTTTGAACCGGTGCCCGGAATCGAATTCCAAGGGCACCGATGAACTCGTAGCACCGATATACACTTAAGGAGACCTTTTCTGAGGTTGCGTTTTATGCGGAATGAAAGTTAGTTTTGGGAAAAATTAAGAGAAGTCAAATAAAATGTGGAAACACATTTTATTTTTAACTTTTTGGTTAACTCCTCCCAAAGGGAGTTTGGGGTGGGACCCACATCCACCTAACCTCCCTTGAGAGGATTAAGTGTGGTGGGGCCCACACGAACCCTAACACTTCATCTTCTCTTCTTAAACTCCCTATAACTCCTCTTATTTAACTTGACAACTTGGTTAATTAATTGAGTTGAGTTGTTTGAATTTCAAACCTTTGAAATTCAAGTTGATAATTGTGTAAATAAAATAAGCCTTAGCTTATTTTATTTTGGTTGGTCTCCTTAGCTATCACGAGAGAATTTGAGAGGTTCTCTCCACCTTCTTCAACTTTGACGAAGAACACGAAGAACACTCAAGCTCCGACGAAGAACGCCGCTTCTCCCTTCTTCATAGCCGGTGTGTTTCTGAAGATCGACAATGCCGATTCTTTGATCTTCTTCCCGTGTCAACAAAAGGAGACGCCGTTTCCTCCTCAGATTATCTCCGTCACCTTACGAAGCTTCTCCAGCGACGTACCTCTTCGGACGCACCTCGACGTCAACGGAAACCCGCGACGCCCGACTTCTGCGATGCTAGTCTTCCGCGTTTTGTTGACGTGCTCCGCACTTGAAACCGAGGTAGGGGTTTGTTGTTGATTTATTTAATTATTCTAGTTCTTGGTTCTAGCATGACGATCTTTGAGGATAAATGATTAAGTGTTATCGTCTAAAGAGAGGGGGGGGGACCGCACAAACACGGACGAACCCCCCTCATTTGTTCTTGAATGTTTCTTGCGGATGGAACGAGATGGCGTGGTGCCGTCGCACCACGCGGGAATCACATGACAATTATTGCGCGGCGCCGTCGCGCCGCGCCGTGGAAAGATTTTCATGGACGCGACGCCGTCACGCCTCGTCGAAGGAAACTGAAGGCGCCGCGGCCGGAGTGGGGCCGCGGTGCCATCGTACCGCGCCGGGCGACGAAGGCCACGGCCGGTTCCGGGCCACGGCGGAACGTGATGACCGGCGGCCAGCCGGGCTGCCGGTGTCGGAAGACTGAAGAGGACCGGCCCTTGCCGGTCCTGTTGAAAAGAAGCCGGCCGACCAAGTCGGGCCGGCCGGAAGGGTGGAAACTGGGGGAATTAAATTCCCCCGGGATGCTTAATTGGCTCCCCATTATGAGGGGGGCCAGTTTCAAAAAGGGGGGCAGGCGGCCCCCCGTTTTTTCCAGCAGCTCGGCTTTCGGCTGAGCTGGCAGCGCACCCAGCGCGCTGCCTTGCGCCGAACCAGCGCACCTGGCTGGTCCGCCAAGCTAGTCCGGGCCGGGCCGGGTCGACCCTGACCGGGGCGGGTCGACCCGGTTCGGGCCAACCGGGGGGTCTCGGGCCGGGACGGCCCGGGCCCGAAACCCCCGTTACCGAGTGGTTTGGATTCAAATGCCCATAACTCGGGCTACGGACCTCCAAACGACGCGCCGTCAGCGGCAATGCGATCCTTGGATCGAGAAGGTCGTTTCAGTATATCTCACTCAAGGTTTCAGAATACTTTGAGTTCGGCCGGGTTGGTTCATACACGAAACCAACCGGGCCCTCAGAGCGGGAACACTCATATCTTGAGCTACGAACGTCCGATTGACGTGCCATCAGCTTTGTTGAGTTCCTCTTAGTGAGACTAATATTTTGGCATACTCTTCCCGAGATTTGGATCCAGGTGGAGTACGGTCGGGTTGGTTTTGCCTTAAGAACCAACCGGGCCCCTGGAACGAAAAAGCCAATAACTCACAGATCGGGCGTCCGATTTACGCGCCGTCTGTCTCGTTGCGTTCCTGTTGACGATACGGAACTTTTGGCATCCTCTGCCCGAGATTTAGATGCAGATGGATAGTGGCCGAGTTGGATCACACCTGAAATCCAACCGGGCCCCTGGAATGGAAAAGCTGATACCTTTCTGACAGAATGTTCGTTTGACAAACCGTCAGCGGCGTTGGTGATCTCGTTGAGAAACGGTCCCTATGAGTATACCCTATGAGTGTTCAGGGTATAGTTGAGTTACGGCTGGTTTGGTTCGCACACGAAACCAACCGGGCCCCTGGGATGAAAAGGCTAATAACTCACAAACCGGGCGTCCGATTAACGCGCCGTCTGTTGCGTTGAGACCCCTATGAAGAGGTGGTCCTTTGAGATACTTCTTTGTGGGACTTTGTGATACTTGGAGTATCGACCAGTAGCTCGTGGAGCGGACCCTCCTGGAGATGAGCGTGCGGAGTACAGAGACCGTGTAGCCGGCTGAGACCTGACGACTGATTGACCGACTCGACTTGGAGTGAGTCGACTAGCCTAGTGGACGGAGCGCCCGGTATTTGGCGGCAGGCCCACGGTGGACGGAGCGCCCGGTAGTTGGCCGCAAACCCGTGGTACTCGACAGGAGGAGTACCTCTGTAGGCTATTGGGGGGAGCGCCCGATATTTGGCGACAGACCCACAGCGGACGGAGCGCCCGGTAGTTGGCCGCAGACCCGCGGTACTCGACAGGAGGAGTACCTCAACAGTCTTAGGTTAGTGAGCAGTACCTCAGAGTCGTGATAGGACCACTGTACACTCCAGAGACGGAGCTCTTCAGCAGTTACGGCTTCGATGATGAAAATCCTGTTTGAGCTGAGACTTTTGACCTTTGTGTTTACCTCATGATTGAGATGGGTCACTTGATAACTTAGGTATATGTATGGGCATATACCTGGGTAGTGGTTATCCGTTGATTTCACAATCCTTGTGTTTCCTCATGATTGAGATGGGTTACTTGATAACTTAGGTATATGTATGGGCATATATCTAAGTAGAGGTTATCTGTTGAGATCTTCTTGTGGTTATCCTTGTTGGTTTAGTGATACCATGAGGGTCTCGGGGTCCCTAATGAGTATCGTTATACTCATCCCTGCACGGGCTATGCCCGCACCTCGTTGTGTTGGTTGCAGACGACGGGCAGTGCTGACGGAGGTCGAGTGTTCGAGGACTGGACGGTACCTGGAGGTGGACTAAACGACGAGTCAGTACCCGAAGGTGGACTACATGATGTGATGACTCACAAAGGAGGTTGACAGACGAGAGCGTGGAGGAGGCTATCTGTACCTACCCTTTAGGTAGGACCCGTAGTGGACGACCAGGAGCTACGCTATCTGTACCTACCCTTCAGGTAGGATCCGAGGAGGACGACCCAGGAGCTGCTTCCTACTTCCAGCTATTATCTTTTTGCTGTTGTACCTTGTTCAGTTGTAGTCGTACTTTCTTTTGGGTTTGTATTCTGGCCCATTTACTTTTCAGCATTTCTTTTTTACTTAGTGTTTTGCTTCCGCTTGTACTCTGTGGTGCTTGTTTCTTTTATAAAGGCAATGCCTTCCCAGTTATCGGGATTTTACGCCTTTGGTGCTAGTCGCCAGCCCCTGGCCTATGGAAGGCGGGCTTGGGGTAGTCACGACACGGGCCCCGAGGATGGGTCGTGACAAATTGGTATTAGAGGAGTTCGGTTCTACCGTAGAACTTATAACTCTGATGTATCTTCATGTGAAGCAATAGTGTTAAGGGTAAAGAGTGTGGTCTTTAGTTCAGGGAGTCCAGTGTTGGTGCGGGCGGCCGACATATCCATACACCAGGACCCTGACAACTGATTTTCGACTTTGTGCACGAAAACACTGATTGCGTGTGTGTTTTCCTGAAGTTTTATTTTAATGTCAGCTCAAACCAGGTCAGCTCACCAGGTATAATCGTTTGACCGTGTCACGTTGTTTTTTTCTGGATGCCTCCCCGTGGACGACCATCTAGAGCCCCAAGAGTGGTGCGTACTGACAGCCCGCCGAGCGACGAGGCCTCAGTACAGGGCCCTATCCCAGTTGAGGCACCAGCAGAGGCACCAGCGGTACTACTACCCGTTGGGCCACCGATGCCACCAGCCCCAGCAACAGAGGATGAACGTCGCTTGAGCGCACTGCATGAGTTCCAGCGCCAGAGGCCACCCAGGTTTCAGGGAGGGACGGACCCGCAAGCGGCTGAGGATTGGCTGGAGGCTGTGGTGAGAGTCTTCAGGCTAGTGGGGACGCCGACAGATTTCATGGTGATCCTTGCTGCTAGCCTTTTTCAGGCAGCAACAGGAAGATGGTGGAGATTGATGCTCCAGATGCATGACGAGGCGACACTTCTATGGGAAGACTTTGAGAGCCTGTTCCAGGCAGAGTTTGTACCAGCCACCCTTCGAGCAGTGCATATACAGGAGCTACTTCAGCTGCGGCAGGGCAGCATGTCAGTGGCGCAGTACTCAGCGAGATTCATAGACCTCTCGCGCTACTCCACAGATATGGTACGAGACCCATTCTTCAGGGCCTAAACCTTCGAGCAGGGGCTCAGGAGAGAGATTAGAGCTTCTGTTGTTTCTCACAGCATTCCGACCCAGACAGGGGTGTTGGAGAGAGCCCTCTTAGTGGAGAGTTTCCTTGCTGAGCAGTCTCCACCAGCACGAACCACCACTAGACGACTTGCGGTAGAGTGTTCTGCAACAGACAGTAGACAGTTGACGCAGAGGTCCAAGAGGACCAGACCTACCGGTGGCCGACTGCACGACTCAGGTTCAGTTGTGCGGGGAAACCGGGGTGGAGTCAGAGCCAGACGTGCCGAGAGTGGAAAATGTTACTCCTGCGGCGGAATTGGTCACATGGCATGTGACTGTCCGACCCGCCATGCAGATGACCATCAGTAAAATAAAGAACCTCTGAGGTAGAGGCAGAGGTTCGATCAGGGCAGACCACAAGGAGCAGGCGGCCATGGCAGAGGAGCTGGCCGTGCATCTGGAGGTGGATGACGCTTCAGGATGTTGCCACCACCACCACCAGAAGGCCCACCCTGACCGCAGGGGACAGGAGGACATGGGAGAGCTCAGCTTCAGGCAGCTGAGATCTACGGTCATGGAGCTCCGGAAGCATATGGGTAGGAGCGGGACTAGCTTCCGACCTGGAGGCTATTGATCCTGTTGCTTCTGGTTTTGTTGATATCTGTCTGTAGTTTCTTTGTGTCTTGTACTATAAGCTGCAATAATAAAAAGACACTTATCTTTGTTTTCTTTCCTGTCCTTTTGTTTGGTTGATACTGACTGGTCCCGGTTAAGACTGTTGACTTGACCCTCACTTTCGAGTTTTCTACTGAAGGAGACCTAGTGACCACACACTGATGCTGACAGTGTGACTGGACCCTTGGAGGCGAGAGTGACAGTTGGATCTCTTGGTAGTTACGTCGAGGCCTTACGACATCATCCATGGCATGAATGCATCATTCATGTCAGGATTGACTGTATTAGGCAACGAATGTGGTTCATCCAGGGGATGAGACCGGATTTCTCTTATCGTCAAAGAAGAAATCATAGCAGCTCTTGTGAGACTAGAGAAGGTCCAGGTCATCCAAGAGCGGATGAGGACGGAAAAGGGCCGACAGAAGCCTTATGCTGACAGGACTTGGAGGCCTCTAGAGTTTGAGGATGACCATCACGTCCTTATACGAGTCTCACCACGACAAGGTTTACGGAGATGTGGCCAGGGAGGCAAGTTATCTCCGAGGTTCAACAGACCTTTCTAGGTCCTCAGATGGGTAGGCGAGGTGGTTTACCACTTAATCCATCCACTTCATTTGCACTAGGTGCACGACGACTTCCACGTATCTCAACTGAGGAGATACGTGCTCGACCCTTCGCATATCATCGACCATGAGGATGTGGACGTCGATGGTAGGGCGACATGCACGAAGGTTCTAGTAGAGATTGAGGATCGACGAGAGCAGGTCCTATAAGGATGGTCGATTCCTCTTGTGCATTTTCTTTGGCAGTACGGGAACCTCCAGGTAAGCACATGGGAGCAGAAGGCTCAGATGCGTGCTCAGTACCGCCTTTGTTTCCCTAAGTTTGTGGTGAAGCTTTACGGGGACGTAAAGCCCTATGGTGGGAGTAATGTAAAGACCCGTAAAATTCAAGGAAAATTTTTCTTAATTTTCTTTGGAATTTTACAAGAGCGCGGTTTCTGACAGCACCTGATTCCGAGGCCCGGAATCAATTTTCGAAGTTTGGCTCGGGTACGTTCAGTGAACGAACGAGCGGGAATTTCTAACTTTTGAACCGGTGCCCGGAATCGAATTCTGAGGGTACCGATGAACTCGTAGCGCCGATATACGCTTAAGGAGACCTCTTCTGAGGTTGCGTTTTATGCAGAATGAAAGTTAGTTTTGGGAAAAATTAAAAGAAGTTAAATAAAATGTGGAAACACATTTTATTTTTAACTTGTTGGTTAACTCCTCCCAGAGGGAGTTAGGGGTGGGACCCACATCCACTTAACCTCCCTTGAGAGGATTAAGTGTGGTGGGGCCCACACGAACCCTAACACTTCATCTTCTCTTCTTAAACTCCCTATAACTCCTCTTTAATTAACTTGACAACTTGGTTAATTAATTGAGTTGAGTTGTTTGAATTTCAAACCTTTGAAATTCAAGTTGATAATTGCGTAAATAAAATAAGCCTTAGCTTATTTTATTTTGGTTGGTCTCCTTATCCATCATGAGAGAATTTGAGAGGTTCTCTCCACCTTCTTCAACTTTGACGAAGAACACGAAGAACACTCAAGCTCTGACGAAGAACGCCGCTTCTCCCTTCTTTGTAGCCGGTGTGTTTCCGAAGATCAACGACGCCGCTTCTTCGATCTTCTTCCCGTGTCAACAAAAGGAGACGTCATTTCCTCCTCGTATTATCTCCATCAGCTTACGAAGCTTCTCCAGCGACGTACCTCTTCGGACGCACCTCGAAGTCAACGGAAACCCGCGACGCCCGACTTCCGCGACACTAGTCTTCCGCGGTTTGTTGACGTGCTCCGCACTTGAAACCGAGGTAGGGGTTTGTTGTTGATTTATTTAATTATTCTTGTTCTTGGTTCTAGCATGACGATCTTTGAGGATAAATGATTAAGTGTTATCGTCTAACGAGAGGGGGGGGGGGGACCGCACAAACACGGCTGAACCCCCCTCCTTTGTTCTTGAATATTTCTTGCAGATGGAACGAGATGGCGTGGTGCCGTCGCACCATGCGGGAATCACACGACAATTATTTCGCGGCGCCGTCGCGCCGCGCCGTGGAAAAATTTTCATGGACGCGACGCCGTCACGCCGCGTCGAAGGAAACTGAAGGCGCCGCGGCCGGAGCGGGGCCGTGGTGGAGGGGCGTGGTGCCGTCGCACCACGCCGGGCGACGAAGGCCGCGGCCGGTTCCGGGCCGCGGCGGAACGTGATGACCTGCGGCCAGCCAGGCCGCCGGTGTCGGAAGACGGAAGAGGACCGACCCTTGCCGGTCCTGTTGAGAAGAAGCCGGCCGGCCAAGTCAGGCCGGCCGAAAGGGTGGTAACCGGGGGAATTAAATTCCCCTGGGCTGATTAATTGGCCCCCCATTATGAGGGGGGCCGGTTTCACAAAGGGGGGCAGGCGGCCCCCCGTTTTTTCCAGCAGCTCGGCTTTCGGCCGAGCTGGCAGCGCGCCCAGCGCGCTGCCTTGCGCCGAACCGGCGTGCCTGGCCGAGCCGGGCCGGGCCGCGCCGGGCCAGGCCGGGCCGGGCCGGGTTGAACCTGACCGGGGCGGGTCGACCCGGTTCGGGCCAACCGGGGGGTCTCGGGCCGGGCTCGAAACCCCCGTTACCGAGCGGTTTGGATTCAAATGCCCATAACTCGGGCTATGGACCTCCAAACGATGCGCCGTCAGCGGATATGCGATCTTTGGATCGAGACGGTCGTTTCGGTATATCACACTCAAGGATTCAGAATACTTTGAGTTCGGCCGGGTTGGTTCGTACACGAAACCAACCGGGCCCTCGGAGCGAGAACACTCATATCTTGAGCTACGGACGTCCGATTGACATGCCGTTAGCTTTGTTGAGTTCCTCTTAGTGAGACAGATCTTTTGGCATACTCCGCCCGAGGTTTGGATGCAGGTGGAGTACGGTCGGGTTGGTTTTTCCTTAAGAACCAACCGGGACCCTGGAACGAAAAAGCCAATAACTCACAGGCCGGGCGTCCGATTGACGCGCCGTCTGTCTCGTTGCGTTCCTGTTGACTATACGGAACTTTTGGCATCCTCCGCCCGAGATTTGGATGCAGATGGATAGTGGCCGGGTTGGATCGCACCCGAAATCCAACCGGGCCCCTGGAACGGAAAAGCTGATACCTTTCTGACAGAACGTCCGTTTGACGAACCGTCAGCGGCGTTGGTGATCTCGTTGAGAAACGGTCCGTATGAGTATACCCTATGAGTGTTCGGGGTATAGTTGAGTTACGGTCGGTTTGGTTCACACACGAAACCAACCAGACCCCTGGGACGAAAAGGCTAATAACTCACAGACCGTGCGTCCGATTGACGCACCGTCTGTTGCGTTGAGACCCCTATGACGAGGCGGTCCTTTGAGATACTTCTTTGTGGGAATTTGTGATACTTGGAGTATCGAACAGTAGCTCGTGGAGTGGACCCTCTCGGAGACGAGCGTGCGGAGTACGGAGACCGTGTAGCCGGCTGAGACCTGACGACTACTTGACCGACTCGACTTAAAGTGAGTCGACTAGCCCAGTGGACGGAGTGCCCGGTATTTGGAGACAGACCCATGACGGACGGAGCACCCGGTAGTTGGCCACAAACCTGCGGTACTCGACAGGAGGAGTACCTCTGTAGGCTATTGGGGGGAGCGCCCGGTATTTGGCGACAGACCCACAGCGGATGGAGTGCCCGGTAGTTGGCCGCAGACCCGTGGTACTCGACATGAGGAGTACCTCAGCAGTATTAGGTCAGTGAGCATTACCTCAGAGTCGTGACAGGACCACTGTACACTCCAGGGACGGAGCTCTTCAGCAGTTACTGTTTCGATGATGAAAATCCTGTTTGAGCTGAGACTTTTGACCTTTGTGTTTACCTCATGATTGAGATGGGTCACTTGATAACTTAGGTATATGTATGGGCATATACCTGGGTAGTGGTTATCCGTTGATTTCACAATCCTTGTGTTTCCTCATGATTGAGATGGGTTATTTGATAACTTAGGTATATGTATGGGCATATATCTAAGTAGAGGTTATCTGTTGAGATCTTCTTGTGGTTATCCTTGTTGGTTTAGTGAGACCTTGAGGGTCTCGGGGTCCCTACTGAGTATCGTTATACTCACCCCTGCACGGGCTATGCCCGCACCTCGTTGTGTTGGTTGCAGACGATGGGAAGTGCTGACGGAGGTCGAGTGTTCGAGGACTGGACGGTACCCGGAGGTGGACTACACGACGAGTCAGTACCCGGAGGTGGACTACATGATGTGACGACTCACAGAGGAGGTTGACGGACGAGAGCGTGGAGGAGGCTATCTGTACCTACCCTTCAGGTAGGATCCGTGGTGGACGACCAGGAGCTGTGCTATCTGTACCTACCCTTCAGGTAGGATCCGAGGAGGACGACTCGGGAGCTGCTTCCTACTTCCAGCTGTTATCTTTTTGCTGTTGTACCTTGTTCAGTTGTAGTCGTACTTTCTTTTGGGTTTGTATTCTGGCCCATTTACTTTTCAGCATTTCTTTTGTACTTAGTGTTTTGCTTCTGCTTGTACTCTATGGTGCTTGTTTTCTTTTATAAAGGCAATGCCTTCCCAGTTATCGGGATTTTACGCCTTTGGTGCTAGTCGCCAGCCCCTGGCCTATGGAAGGCGGGCTTGGGGTAGTCACGGCACGGGCCCCGAGGACGGGTCATGACAAAAATGATATTATTTTTCAAATTCATTGAATTACATGAATACTATAGAATAAATATATATTAGGCAATCAATCAATCTCAAATATTTCATGGTTCATAGTATGAAATATGTATCAAGAAATTTAATTTGAGATAAAGAACCCCTTAACAGGTATTACTAAATGCCTAGAAATTTTGTAACATATTTTATAAAAAATATAAATATCTTAATTACTTATTATATAACCTTATTCAGATATATTTCTATTTATAAACTTAATTTATAACCATTTATTTCAAATATATTTGTTTATTAGGATTTATTTTCTTTATAAGATGCTAGAAACTTTGATTTCTTGCTTCACAAATTTTTTTTAATAGAATTATCAATTCTTATTTTTTAATAAAAATGTTATCCTTCTAAAATTTACCAAGAGAATAAAATCATGGTGTTTAAATGATTCATCATAACCCATTTTTATTTGGGGAATGTTAATGGTATGGCTTGTGTAAATGTAAATTGTGAACAACTCGTTTCAACTATTTCAAGGATCAAAAGAAGATATTTTAATAAATTTTCTAAATATATACAAAATGTTTCTAGAAACATTAAAAAATATAAAATAAATTATTATTAAATGATATTATAGTTGTATAATATTTAATAATAATTAATGATTTGAATATTATGCCATCATTCATGTAGGTGGTAAAACTGACCCAAATGGGTGCATGCCATTTTGATTTAATGAGTAATGACACGTTTTTAAATAATGTTAATATAAATTTTATAGAATATTAAAAATTTAATAAATACCATTTAACTTAATTTAATTAATTCTTTGAGAAATCCATTTAGGGTGGGGATGATAAATGAAATCCATCATTCATAGAGGTCGTAGTCTACACATAAATATGATTTATTATTTCATTTCTCAATGAATGATATTGAATAAAGGTAAATTGTATATTATCATTTAAGAATTATAATTGTGAATATACCACAAATAAATTACCAAAATATATCCTTGTTTTCAACAATGATATATGGTGATGAAAAAATAGACTATAACGCTTTGTGGTGGTGGTAGTATGCCCATTTTCACAATAAATCTTGTTTTGTTTTCATTATTGGATGTGATTAATTGAATAATGGTTTGTAAATTAATATAATTATAATACAGTATATTAATAATACTAATTTAATTATATTATGTTTCCATTAATAAACTTTTAATAATAATATTATTAAGATGAATAGACTAAGGAGTAAGAAATATCCATGTTGAGTACTTTTGAATTCGCTTCAAAATCACCTTGGAAATGGAGGCCATGGGATATCTAATTAAGACCAATGGCTTATGAACCTAAGAGAGAATTGTAATAAGAGAAAAATATCAGAGTTTTAGGATGAAATTTTATTTAATAGTTGTATCATGAAGTGGTGAAATATTTTACATTCTATAAGGGATGAAAATGACAATTTTGTGAATACCCATTATTTTTCAATAATAGCACCAAACTATTCAAGGGAAAATGACTCCAAAAGTGATAAATAATTACTTTTTGGGTTATATAAGATGAATATAGTCCATAAAAATCATTTTTACACAATATTTAAACATTATTCAATCCTTTAACCTATTTATTTTTATATTTTTATATTTTTTGTTTTTACATTAGTAACAAGTTTTTACTAAGGTATTTTATATTTTTATTAAAAGTATAATGTAACATATCTTAACAAATTTTAGTGTGATGAAACAAAATCTAATCATTGTATAATATAATTAAATATATAATAATTGGTAATGAACTTTTAAATAAAAACATTTATTATATAGAATAAATGAATTGTAGAAAAATATTATTTTCACCATCAAAAGTTTTTATCTTATAAAAAAATAATTACCAATTAAATATATGATAAAATAATTGTACACATGTGAAAATATCATACCAATTTACTTACATATATTAGTAAATTATTATTTAATAACAAAAAATTACAAAACATTAATCAAATAATTCATTGAAAATAAAATTTTTACCACTATCTTGGTCATTAACATTAAGCATAGAAATAATAATTTTATTCCTAAAATGAAATTCAACATATTACCTAATTTTAATACGTTTACATAAACTAAAAAAATAATTTTATTATATTTAGTTTCTAATTTTTTTGAAAAATAATTTTTAATATAAGAGAATAAACATGAGTATTTTAATAAAAAACATCTTATGTTTTTAAAAGATTAAACACAAGTTTTATAAATTCAATATAGTTTTTGAGATGATTTATTTATTTTATATAAATATATATTTTTATATTTTTATATAAAATGGTTTTAATGAATTTTATTTCATTATTGTTCTATGATAATGTCATAAAATTGAATGTTTAACAAAATTGGTATTTTTTCACTCTTCACTTAAAATAAATTATTTTCAAAATTTATAAAGAATTCACATTTAGATAATTTTCAAATGTGGAATTAATTTTTTTGTTTATTTTATAATGTTAATATTATAAAATTTATGAAATTATATTTTAAATGAAAATTGAATATATATAAAGTATCATTTTTTTAAAAAATTCATTTTTTAAAACATTAAATGTTCTTGATCATATTTTATATTAAATTTTAATGAATTAAATTTTTTATATTTACTAGAGGTGTCAAGACCCGTCCTTGGGACCCGTGCCGTGACTACCCCAAGCCCGCCTCCTATAGGCCAGGGGCTGGAGACTAGCACCAAGGTTTAAATCCCAACAAAAAGGGGAAGACATTGACTTTATAAAGTAAACAAACACCATAGAGTAAGCAAGCAGAAGTAAACACTTTGTAAAACTGGGTACAAAAAGTAGTGCAGAAAAGTAAGTGGGCCAGAATACAAACCCAAACTGAAAGTAAAGTACAACTGGAAATAAAGTACAACAACTGAAAGTAAAGCAATAACATCGAGCCGTCCACCGGAAGTCCCACCTGAAGGGTGGGTAAAGATAGCCTCCTCAGCCCCTCGGGTCCAGCCGTCCGCTCTGTGTACGTTCCGCCTAGTGGTCCACCTCCAGGTACCGACTTGCTCCACAAGCCTCAACCACGATCAGCGCTGTCCGTCATCTGCATCTAACACAATGTAGTGCGGGCATAGCCCGTGCATGGGTGAGTATACGCTACACAGTAGGGACCCCGAGACCCCCGAAGGTCTCCTAGAATCCACAAAGGATAATCCACAAAGGAAATATACAATCACGAAGTAACATCCAACAATACTTAGGTATATGAACATACATATACCTAAGTCATCAATTCTAGTTCGGCTCCAAAACCCGAGCCCAAGTTCGATCACGTCCACACAGGATAGTACAACCCAAACCACATAGGATAACACAATTCAATCCACATAGGAAAGCAAGTCAATCATATCGAAGATATTGATTGAAAGTCAAGACTCAGCTCACACAAGTATACTTCTTCGGTAATAGAGATGATTAGATATAGCCACTAATTCATCTAAGATGGGACCCACATGGGATACTAAACCAGCTAAGCTGTCAGACCCACATAGGATACAAACCAGCTACTCTGCCAGACCCACGTAGGATAGCAAGAACAGAGTCAGACACTGCCAGACCCAAGTAGGATACAAGAACAGTAGTCATTGTCGTCAAACCCACTGAGGATTTCAGTACGGTCTTTATCGCTGCCAAACCCACATAGGATTTCAGTGTAGTCTTCATTGTCGTCCAACCCACAAAGGATTTCAGTACGGTCTTCATCGCTGCCGAACCCACATAGGATTTTAGTGCAGTTTTCATCGCCGTCGAACCTACATAGGATTTCAGTACGGTCTTCATCGCTGCCGAACCCACATAGGATTTCAGTGCAGTCTTCATCGCCTTCGAACCGACATATGAATTTAGTATGGTCTTCATCGCTGCCGAACCCACATAGGATTTCGGTGCAGTCTTCATCGCCGTCGTAGTCGCAGTCGCAACCAGCTCTAGGGTTCCCGCACACAACATGCTCGTTTCCGGGAGGGTCCTCTCTACGAGCCAAGGGGTCAATACATCAGATGACACGTAGTCCGGAGTTGATATATCTCAAATTTCCATCTCGACAAGAGGAACTCAACGTGACAGATGACACGTCAATCGGGCGCCTGGTCTGAGAGTTATTGGCTTTTTCGTTCCAGGGGCCCGGTTGGTTTTTTAAGTCAAAACCAACCTAACGCACTCCAAATATGTCCAAAACCTAAGAGGAGTAAGCCAAAAGGTCCATCTCACAAAGAGGAATCCAAAAAAGTCGACGACACGTCAATCAGACGTCCGGAGCTCAAGTTATAAGTGTTTCCACTCCGAGGGCCCGATTGGTTTCATGTTTGAACCAAAACGGCCTTACCAAAAGTTCTCCAAAACATTTAGTTTAATACACCAAAATGACCATCTCGATCCAAGGATCGCATCGCAACTGATGATGCATCGTTCAGAGGTCCATATCCCAAGATATGGGCAAAAGAACGAACATGTCCGGTTTTAGGGGGGGTTTTGGGCCCGGACCGACCCGGCCCGAGACCCCCTAGGTCAGCCCAAACTGGGTCGACCCAAACCGGGTCTGGGTCGGGCCCATTAAAGCATGGTCCGGGCCGGTGGGTGCGGCCCGACCCTGCTTGGGCGGCGCGGCCCGGTGCGGTCGGTCCGGCCTGGGCGGCCGGCTGGCCCGGCGCGGGCGCGCCCCGCACGGCCAGCACCGAGCTGTCCCTGCCATAGCATAAGGGGGGGGGGGGCTGCCCCCCTTGATTGAAGCCGCGACCACCACGTGGGGGCTGCTCTTTTCCAGTGGAAGCGGCGCTGGGCGCCGCGTCTTCCCCAGGTTCCGCGTGGCCGCAAGACCGGTCGCCTGCCGCTGTGGCTTCGGCTGCGGCGGCCCCTCCTGGCGGTGCTCCGGGACACCGCTGCCTCCGGTCGCCGGTGACCCGCTCCGCTGGTGAAGTCTGCGGGCCACCGGAGCTGCTCCGATGGTCTGTTCGTGCTCCCGTCTGCGCCTGGGGTCGTCTCGGGACCCGTAGATTACTGTGACGGCCTCTAATCCCTCAACGGTCCTGTTTCATCTTTGTCCAACGTTTCGCGCATCAAGAACAGAGAAATCGGTGGGTTCAGACTTGTTCATTGGTCTGCAGCCACCGCGTTAGAGGTTCAAACGACTTTCATCAAATTTAATCATATGTCGAGGATATAATAAAAATAAATTAAATTAAACCAAACCCCCTACCACGATGAAGTCGTCGAACAAGGTTTGTCGCAGGAAAGGGACGTCATGGAAGACGACGTCGTGGAAGAGGATCGTGGGCGTCGCAGTACACGGCGTCGCGGGGAAGAGGATCGTCGGCGTCGCGAAGAATAGGATTGTAGGCGTCGCGGTACACGGCGTTGCGTCGTCGATCTCTGGGGAACTAGCGTTCTTTATCGTCTTCCGTCGGAGGCCAGTGTTCTTCGTCGTTCTTCGCATTCTCCAACGAAGAAGATGAAGATTTGAACGCTTTGAGCAAATCCTCTCCAATCCTTCTTGCACAACGAAACAATAAAAAATAAAATAAGGCATTGCCTTATTTTATTACTCAAGCCATCCCTTAATTGAAATTCAAAAATTAAAACACGATTTAATTATTGTGCGTTGACCAAGTAATGAGGCGTTTAATAATCCAATTAAACATGAGAGTTGACTTGACATTAAAGAGGGGGTGCGGGTGAGTTACCAAATTAAATTCACATGGGAGGTAAAAAGGAAATAAAGGGGGTGGGGCTCGTGTGAGCCCCACCTCACTAGTATCTTACCTAGGAGTTAGGGTATTAGTGGGTCCCACTCCAACCACCATGCCTAGGTTATCATTACTTAGAATAAAAATAAAATTGTAGCACAATATTTTATTTTTATTCTTTAGTTAACCCAATTAATTATTAACCTCACCCGAGCAAACACAACTCCGAAAAAGGTGTTCTTAAGCAATTACCGGCACTAAAATTCTATCGGTGCCCTCAGAATTCGATTCCGAGCACCGGTTCAGAAGTTAGGAAAACCCGCTCGTTCGTTCACTGAACGTACCTGAGCTAAACTTTGGAAATTGATTCCGGGCACACTGGGCCTCAGAATCAGGTGCCATCAGAAACTGCGTGTAACATCCCAAGTAAGTAATGAATAATTGATATTTTTATCTATGCCTATTAATGAATTAGATAGTGTTTTAGAGGCTTAAAATAAAAATAAATCTAATCTTTAGCATGGAATACACTAATATTCTTAAAAGATTGTTTTACTTCCTTTTGATGGCAAAACTTTTTTAAATCAAACTTTTGACAATTTTATAAGCTATGTTTGTCAAAATAAACTTATTCTTTATGATTGGGACATCAAAATTTACTTTGTGTGAATTTTTGGTATTTTTCTGCCAATGTTCATTTTTTAATGAATAGTGAAAAATACTGCATTTTACATCAAAACTTCTTTTTAATCTACTTTATTTATATGATTAGATTATCTTTTGAATTGGTTTTAAAGTGAAATTAGAATATATATTTACCATTTAATCCAATGGTGGTCATTGTAATTAATTTCACTTTGAAATCGGACTTAAACTAGTGTCAATCTTTTGATACATTTTGTTTCATAAAAACATGCTATTTGTTTTGACAGTGGGAATTAATTATTAAATTAATTTATGAAACTTATATATTTTGAATTTTGTAAAATAGACATAATTTTTGAATTCGGAATATCAAATATAGATTAGGGTGAATTTTTGGTAATTTTCTGAAAAACTTCAATTTTTGATGAATAGTGAAACCACTAAGTGGTACTTATAAAAACGGATTTTCCGTTTAAATGAAATTTTTCCATCTTTGTGTTTTTAATTTAAAAAATAAGACATACATGGTTGTGATTAAGAAGTAAAATGTGGTTCAATGGGATTAGAATAATTTTTTGGTGAATAGTAACTTATTAAGTTTTTAATCGCGATTAGAGGTAATTAGTGTAGTTTAATGTAAGAATAATGTTTTAATAAAATGAAATGACCTAGAAACATGTCCTACCATAATTGGATGTGTCATGTCCGACCAAGACAATCCATGGGTCAACTTGGGGACCCCATAGAGCCAATTTGGTTGGAAAATGACATAAATACCTTTTTATTTAATGTTAAAGTAAAAATGACTCAAACATAAGTTATTTTACTAAAACAATTTTTACATGGGGTTATAAAATTTATATTTTTTATTATAAATAGTCATTGGAAATATAAAAAGATTTAATACATCATAGTATTTTTTTTTATAATTTTTATACTTTAAATAATTTAAATTATTTATGACATCATGATGATGCAGCGATTACCTCATTAATAAAGGATTTAAATTAAATGAAAGGATAATGTAAAATCAATGACCTACACATGTCCAAAACCTATTTTATGGGTATATTTCGAACCCTTATCACCTTAAACTTTAATTATATCAATGTGGGACCTTTTGAATTCGAAAATAATTTTCAAATAAAGTAACATTTCTTAATTTTCCAAGAGTGCCCCTCCTCTCCTCTTATAAACGCCCCCACCTCTACCTCCTTACCCACACTCCCAAAGACTTTGGCTCGGCCAAAACCTTCCCATTTTGTCTCTAAACTTCCCTATCTTACTCCTTGAAGCCTCACATTGGGCAGAAGTCTTTCCAAGGAAGCCTTTGATCTCAAACTAAAGGGAGTTACCCGATTTTAAGGTAATGTCTTCACTTGAGTCCTTTTGTTTTATTTTGCTTCTCCAACCCCTTAAACTCTTTTTATTCATTTATTTTGTAACAAATACAGTATATTCAATATACTAGGATGTTTTTTTAAGAAGTATTCGAGCTACAATTAAACACACCTACATCTAATGGTTAAAGAACGTACTGTTTCTATGGATAGCGAATTTCTGCCTCCCGAAACGATGATTGTTCAACATTATTTTAGCACCTTCAAAGGTGGACATTAAGATGAAAATCTATTTATATATGATATATAATATGTTTATGTTTTCCTTAAGCTTCAGTATTTTTCATTTTGGGCATAGCTTTATGGTTTCCATTATAGGTAAACATGATATCTTCATTTAAGGAAGTGCGGACTACCGCCCCCTCAAAGTGATTTGATTCGTTAAATACCATATGTGGGACGTATAAAGGATGGAGTTATGATATTATATATGATATTAAACTGTAATTATAATATACCTTTATATCATTATGATTCCATTCTATAAAATATGAAATAGAAATGAAAGTAGCGTTCATGCGTACGTACGGCTTACCGTCTCCATGAACGGTGCATTTCATTTATTACCTATAAATGATTATGTAATATTATAGATACATGCATGTAATGGATATTTATGACATATATGATATCTACATCATGAATACCATTCTGGATATAATGGATACTTGAACAATTTGTAATTATAAAGGGCTTATTTTTGACTCAAGTACCAATGATCGTTAAAACGACCGTTATTAACTTAAATAATTACATAGTGTTCATGAATGTAAATAAGTGATATAAAAAGAATAATGAACTTGAAAATGGTTCTTAAACAAGTATAAATTAACTCAAGTTTATTATTCATGAGATTAAAGAACGACCGAGTCAAGTCGGACCCGAGGTATGGGACTTCGTCTCAATCTCCTTTCATTGAGGTATATTTTGTTTTATACTCAACCTTATTTTATACGGTGTATAAACCCCTTTAACTTTTACGTTTATCCAAAAGGAATCTTTTCTATACGAAGCGTTTTACTGAACGACAAAAGGGAATGCTTTGTCGTACGTATGCGGCGACAACGACTTCTCCGCCGCCATGACCATTATTTGAGTTTCGGCTTCCTCTACAAGCCATACCTTCTTTTTAAAAGAAAAATAAATACCATGTTTTACTTTTCTTTTATTTTGGTATTGAAAATGGTTTTCATAATGTTTTTATATCAATGTGTTGTATTGATATCTTGTGATTGAAAGGTGGAAATGTTATGTTTCCTTTATGCATGTTTTATGTGATATGATTATGTTGAGGTTCTTGGGAATTATTATGAAGAAGGGTGGTTCCGTGATAAACTAAGGTCGGGTGAGCCCGATATAGCTCTCCAATGCATTGGGTAACGCAAAGGAGTTAAACGTTAAGGTTTCTCTAAAGAGATTTAGGGAATATACTGTGATGGGTATTCCAAACATAACCAAGAGGGTTACTCCCTACGTAAGAATGTTATGAATTCCTCAAGTTACCTTTATGTCTTATGATTTCTATGATTTATTCATGATTTGATGAGGTATGTTAAAGTTCTTATGTTTTATGGGTAAAGTATGATTTCATTCTTTTGTATATATGTACCCATGTTTCCTTTCCATATTTTTATATCCCTTACTGAGCTTTTTATGCTCATCTCAAGTTTTTTTGAAATGTTTTTCATAGGTCAAGGGAAAGGTACATGATATGATGATAGTGTCAAGGAAGTGTCAAGAAAGAATCCATGTTTTATTTTAAATATGTTTCCATTGATGGGAAAGAATAATAATATCTTTATGTAACCACTTTGTTTATATGTGGAATGTAATGCAAGTTTTATGATCTAATTCTCTAAAAATCTAAACCCGAAAAGATCCACAATGTGTAATCATGTAATAAATCAAGATTAAGTAAGGTTTAAGGCTGGGGCCTTATAGTTGGTATCAAAGGTAGGTTTAGATAACTTTAGGGGTTATAATTCTATTAAATGATTATCCAAAAATATTTTTTTTGAAATGATATAGCATTTGAAGATTACCATGTTGCTTCATCTAAGACATGTTCGTTCAGAATGGTTTTCCGCAGAGGAAACAGGAAAGCAGTGCTAGGAAGGCATACAGAAGGAAATAACCTTCCGAATCAGCATCCCAAGATAGTCGGAATTGGAACTGAACAGTTTGTTGCAGTAATGGTGTAGTTGACTCAAGCGATAAATATTGGTGGTATCCATGCACGAGATCAGCCAAATCAACCACAGAGGAACATGTCAGTGGTGGAACATTTCATGAGGCAACATCCCCCATCATTCAGAGGATCATCTGACCCTGTGTTAGCTGAAGGGTGGATTAAAGCACTGGATAAGATTTTCGATGTCATGGGGTGTTCAGACAATCAAAAGGTTAGTCTTGCTATTTACCGTTTGGAGGGTGAGGCAGATCAGTGGTGGTCCATGGTTAAAAATATCAAGGACGCCGATGAGATTGATGCTCTTGACTGGGATGAATTCAAATGTATATTTCTTGAGAAGTATTTTCCTAAGGCTGTTCGACTTAGGATGGAAAATAAATTCTTGGAATTGAGGCAAGAGGAAGAATCAGTGGCTGCCTATGGAGAAAGGTTCACTCGATTGGAAAGGTATGCTCCAAATTTTATCCGAGACCTTGATAGTAAAATCAATTGTTTTTACTCAGGATTAAAGCCAAAATATCGAAGGGCATTAGATTTTTGTGAGTTTAAAAGTTATGAAAATCTTGTTCGATGTGCTGAGAAGGTGGAAATGGAGTTTGCCGATGATCAAGTGTTCTATAACAACCAATAGAAGAAGAGACCGAGGTAGTAGGAGAAAGGTAAGAATTCTTCAAAAAAGTCTAATGGTAAGAAAAATATGTTTCCAGTTTGTGATAAATGTGGAAAAAGGCATGTTGGGGAATGTCTTCTGAATTCTGGAAAGTGCTACCGATGTGGTAAGATGGGACATAAGGCTTGTGATTGCACTGAAAAAGATCAAGGTGAAGGTAAGACCAAATTTGATTTACAGTTAGTGAAATGTTTTAAGTGCAATGAGATGTGTCACTATGAAAACAAGTGTCTGACATAGAGCTTGAGTGATGGGAAGCAGTTAGACTACAAGCAGAAAGGGGTGGTGAAATCCTTTGCAACTACTTCAGCAGATGTCGGGCCATCAAATGAAGTTGTATCAGGTACTTTGTTTGTTTTTTCAGATTATGCCAGTGTGTTGTTTGATTCGGGGTCTACACATTCTTTCATCTCTGAAAACTTTTCTAGTAAAATGGGAATGCCATATCAAGAAATGACTTCTGAACTTATGGTAAAAACACCTGGGGGAAATGTTGAGGCAAAAAGAATTTATAAGAATCTTCCTATCCTTATCTGTGGAAAGAACCTACTTTCAAACCTTATTGTTCTAACTCTAGTAGAGTTTGATGTTATCCTGGGTATGGATTGAATCTCTATTTACCATGCTAAGATTGACTGTAGAGATAAAGAAGTTTCTTTTCAGAAAGACTTTCAGTTTGTGTACAAGAATGAACCCTTACTGTTGATAACTTATCAAGAGGCTGAGAAACTTGTAAAAGATGGAAATGAATGTTACCTTGCACATATTGTTGAAAACAAGGGAACTGTTATGATTAATGATGTGCCAGTGGTAAATGAGTATCCTTATGTTTTTCCTGATGAGTTTCCTGGAATAATACCAGATCGGGAAGTTGAATTTACTGTTGACTTAGTTCCTGATGCTAAGCCAATTTCAAAACCCCCTTATCGAATGGCTCAAGTTGGAATTTTAGAGTTAAAGAAACAATTGCATGAGTTATTGATAAAGGTTTCATTCGACCTAGCACATCACCATGGGTTGATCCTGATTTATTTGTTAAAAAGAAAGATGGTTCAATGAGACTTTTCATTAATTATAGAGCCTTGAATAACATCACTGTTAAGAAAAAATATCCTTTGCCTCATATCAATGATTTGCTTGATTAGCTCCAAGGAGCTCAGTATTTTTCAAAGATTGACTTGAGATCAGGGTACCATCAGCTGAAGGTAAAGGAAGTAGATGTTCCGAAGACCGCATTCCGTACAAGATATGGCCATTATGAATTTGTAGTAATGCCTTTTGGGCTAACCAATGCACTTGCTGTATTCGTGGATTTAATGAATAGAATTTTCCATGAGTTCTTGGATAAGTTTGTGGTGGTTTTCATTGATGATATTTTGGTGTTTTCTAAAAGTAAATAGGAGCATGAAAGACATTTAAGGGTTATCTTTTAAACCTTAAAAGAAAAGAAATTGTATGGAAAATTCAGCAAGTGTGAGTTTTGGTTGCAACAAATTTCTTTCCTTGGTCACATTGTTTCTAAAGATGGGATAACTGTTGATCCTGCAAAAACAAAGGTTGTTGAAGAATGGCCAAGACCCACAAATGTAACAGAGATTCATAGTTACCTTGGTTTGGCAGTCTATTACCAAAGGTTTGTTAGAAATGTTTCACGGTTATCTATTCCAATGACTAAGCTAACTCGGAAGGGTGTTAAGTTTATCTGGACAAAAGAATGTGATGATTGTTTTCAGGAATTGAAAAGAAGATTGGTGAATGCTCTAGTTTTGGCACTACCTTCTAGGCATGGTGAGTTTGTTATATATAGTGATGCTTTATTGAAAGGACTTGGTTGTGTCCTAATGCAGAATGATCAGGTAATTGCTTATGCTTCACGTTAGTTGAAAACTCATGAGGTAAATTACCCTACACATGATTTGGAATTAGCTGCTGTTGTTTTCACTTTAAAAATTTGGAGGCATCATTTGTATGGAGTAAAGTGTGAAATATATACTGATCACAAAAGTTTAAAGTACATATTCACTCAGAAAGAGTAAAACATGAGATAGAGGAGATGGCTAGAATTAATCAAGGATTATGATTGTACAATTCATTACCATCCAGGAAAAGAAAACAAAGTGGCTGATGCTTTGAGTTGAAAAAGTAATGCTTCATTAGAAATGTTGCGTTTGGAACGTGATCCTTTGGTTAAGGATTTGATGAACTTTGGCATAGAAGTTGTTGGTGCAGGAAGTTATTCTGTTTTGTTTCATGTATCAGTGAGATCATCTCTATCAGATAGAATCAAGCAAGCACATAAGCAAGATAGTGAGTTGCAGAAAAAGGTAGAGCTGGTTCAGATAGGTAAGTTGCCTGAATTCAACATTGATAATGATTGTGTTTTGAGATTTGGGAAGAGATTGTGTGTGCCTTGTGATTCACATTTGAAGAGAGAGTTGTTATGTGAAGCTCATAGTTCTCCGTTTTCAGTTCATCTAGGAAGTACTAAGATGTATAGAGATCTTCGTGAGTATTACTAGTGGGATGGAATGAAAAGAGATATTGCTGATTTTACTGTGAAGTGTTTGACTTGTTAGTAGGTTAAAGCAGAGCGGCATTTACCGAAAGGGATGCTTCAGCCTTTACCAGTTCCAGAGTGGAAATATGAGAATATATCCATGGGCTTTGTTGTGGGATTACCGAAGACATCTCGAGGTAATAATGCAATCTGGTTTATTGTTGATCGCTTGACCAAATCTTCTCATTTCCTTGTTATACGAGATACTTTTTCCCTAGATCAATTTTCCCGTTTGTATCTTAAAGAGATAGTCAGGTTAAATGGATTTCCTCTCTCCATTGTATCTGACCGTGATCCCAGGTTCACTTCTATCTTTTGGAAAGGCCTTCAGAAGTCGTTGGGTACTGAATTAAATTTTAGTACAACTTTTCATCCTCAATCAGATGGGCAGTCGGAACAAACAATTCAGACCTTGGAGGATATGCTATGAGCTTGTTTGATGGATTATCAAGGAAGTTGGGACCAACATCTTTCTTTGGTTGAATTTTCATATACTAACAGTTTTCATTCTAGTATACAGATGGCACCATTTCAGGCATTATATGGGAAGCAGTGTCGAACTCCAGCTTTCTGGGATGAAGTGGGTGAAAGGAAGTTGATGGGACCAGAATTGGTAGAAGAGTTGGCAGAAAAAGTTCAGCTGATACAAAAACACATGAGAACAGCTCAGAGTAGGCAGAAGAGTTATGCGGACAACAGGAGGAAGGATCTCTCTTTTGATGTAGGTGATCATGTTTTTCTCAAAGTATCACCATGGAAAAGTGTGATGCGATTTGGTAAGAAAGGAAAGATGATTCCAAGGTTCATTGGACCATATGAAATTCTGGAGAGAGTTGGATCAGTTGCTTACCGAGTGACTTTACCTCCGAGTTTATCTCAGGTACACAATGTTTTTCATGTTTCGATGCTGAGAAAGTACATGCCAGATCCATCTCATGTTTTGAGTCCAGAGGTAGTTCAGCTGGAAGAGAACCTATCTTATGAGGAACAACCGGTCCAGATTCTTGACCATAGGGAGCAAGTGTTACGGAATAAGGTGATTAATCAGGTAAAGGTTTTGTGAAAAAACCACATGATGGAAGAGGCAACATGGGAATCTGAAAATGCAATGAGGGATAAGTACCCCCATTTATTTGATAAGTAAATAAATTGCAGGGATGTAATTTTCTAAAGGGGGGAAGGATGTAACATCCCAAGTAAATAATGAATAATAGATATTTTTATCTATGTCTATTAATGAATTAGATAGTGTTTTAGAGGCTTAAAATGAAAATAAATCCAATCTTAAGCATGGAATACACTAATATTCTTAAAAGATTGTTTTACTGCCTTTTGATGGCAAACCTTTTTTAAATCAAACTTTTGAAACTTTTATTAGCTATTTTTGTCAAAATAAACTTATTATTTATGATTGGGACATCAAAATTTACTTTGTGTGAATTTTTGGTATTTTTCTGACAATGTTCATTTTTTAATGAATAGTGAAAAATACTGCATTTTACATCAAAACTGCTTTTTAATCTACTTTATTTATATGATTATATTATCTTTTTAATTGGTTTTAAAGTGAAATTATAATATATTTTTACCATTTAATCCAATGGTGGTCGTTGGAATTAATTTCAATTTGAAATCGGACTTAAACTAGTGTCAATCTTTTGATACATTTTGTTTCATAAAAACATGCTATTTGTTTTCACAGCGGGAATTAATTATTAAATTAATTAATGCAACTTATATGTTTTGAATTTTGTAAAATAGACATCATTTTTGAATTCGGAATATCAAATATAGCTTAGGGTGAATTTTTGGTAATTTTCTGAAAAACATCAATTTTTGATGAATAGTGAAACCACTAAGTGGTACTTATAAAAACTGATTTTCCGTTTAAATGAAATTTTGCCATATTTGTGTTTTGAATTTCAAAAATCCGACATACATGGTTTTCATTAAGAAGTAAAATGTGGTTCAATGGGATTAGAATAATTTTTTGGTGAATAGTAACTTATTAAGTTTTTAATCGCGATTAGAGGTAATTAGTGTAGTTTAAGGTAAGAATAATGTTTTAATAAAATTAAATGACCTAGAAACATGTCCTACCCGCATTGGATGTGTCATGGCCGACCAAAAAAATCCATGGGTCAACTTGGGGACCCCATGGAGCCACTTTGGTTGAAAAATGACATAAATACTTTTTTATTTAATGTTAAAGTAAAAATGACACAAACATAAGTTATTTTTCTAAAACAATTTTTACATGGGGTTATACAATACATATTTTTTATTATAAATAGTAATTGGAAATCTAAAAAGATTTCCTACATCATAGTTTTTTTTTATAATTTTTAGACTTTAAATAAATTAAATTATTTATGACATCATGATGATGCAGCGATTACCTCATTAATAAAGGATTTAAATTAAATGAAAGGATAATGTAAAATAAATGACCTAAACATGTCCAAAACCTATTGTATGGGTATATTTAGAACCCTTATAACCTTACCCTTGAATTATATCAATGTTTTACCTTTTGAATCCTAAAATCATTTTCAAATAAAGTAACATTTCTTTACTTTCCAAGAGTGCCCCTCCTCTCCTCTTATAAAAGGCCCCCACCTCTACCTCCTTACCCACACTCCCAAAGCCTTTGTATCGGCCAACCCCTGCCCATTTTGTCTCTCCACTTCCCTCTCTTTCTCCTTGAAGCCTCACTTTGGGAAAAAGTCTTCCCAAGGAATCCTTTGAGCTCAAACCAAAGGGAGTTACCCAATTTTAAGGTAATGTCTTCACTTGAGTCCTTTTGTTTTATTTTTCTTCTCCAACCCCTTAAAATCTTTTTATTCAGTTATTTTGTAACAACTCCAGTATCTTCAATATACTAGGATGTTGTTATAAAAATCATTCGAGCTACACTTACACACACCTACATCTAATGGTTAAAGAACATACTGTTTCCGTGGATGACGAATTTCTGCCTCCCGAAACGATGATTGTTCAACATTCTTTTAGCACCTTAAAAGGTAGACATTAAGATGACACTATATTTATATATGATATATAATATGTTTATGTTTTCCTCAGGATTCTGTATTTTTCATTTTGGGCATACCTTTATGGTTTCCATTATGGGTAAAAGCGATATCTTCATTTAAGGAAGTGCGGACTACCGCCCCCTCAAAGTGATTTGATTCGTTAAATACCATATGTGGGACGTATAAAGGATGGATTTATGATATTATATATGATATTACACTGGAATTATAATATAACTTTATATCATTATGATTCCATTCTATAAAATACAAAATAGAAATGAAAGTAGCGTTCATGCGTACGTACGGCTTACCGTCTCCATAAACGGTGCATTTCATTTCTTACCTCTAAATGATTATGTAATATTATAAATGCATGAATGTACTGGATATATATGACATATATGATATCTAAATCATGAATACCATTCTGGATAAAATTGATACATGAACAACTTGTAATTATAAAGGGCTTATTTTTGACTCAAGTACCAATGATCGTTAAAACGACTGTTATTAACTTAAATAATTACATAGTGTTCATGACATGGAAATAAGTGATATAAAAGGAATAATGAACTTGAAAAAGGTTCTTAAAAAAGTAGAAATTAACTCATGTTTATTATTCAGGAGATTAAAGAACGACCGAGTCAAGTCGGACCCGAGGTGTGGGACTTCGTCTCAATCTCCTTTCATTGAGGCATATTTTGTTTTATACTCAACCTTCTTTTATACGGTGTATAAACCCCTTTGACTTTTACGTTTATCCAAAAGGAATATTTTTTATACGAAGCATTTTACTAAACGACAAAAGGGAATGTTTTGTCGTACGTATGCGGCGACAACGACTTCTCCATCGCCATGACCATTATTTGAGTTTCAGATTTCTCTACAAGCCATACCTTCTTTTTAAAAGAAAAATAAATACCATGTTTTACTTTTCTTTTATTTTGGTATTGAAAATGGTTTTCATAATGTTTTTATATCAATGTTTTGTATTGATATCTTGTGATTGAAGACGGGTGGTTCCGTGATAAACTAAGGGCAGGTGAGCCCGATATAGCTCTCCAATGCATTGGGTAACGCGAAGGAGTGAAACGTTATGGTTTCTCCGAAGAGATTTAGGGAATATACTGTGATGGGTATTCCAAACGTAACCAAGAGGGTTACTACCTACATAATAATTTTATGAATGCCTCAAGTTACCTTTATGTATTATGATTTCTATGATTTATTCCTGATTTGATGAGGTATGTTAAAGTGCTTATGTTTTATGGGTAAAGTATGATTTCATTCTTATGTATATATGTACCCATGTTTCCTTTCTATATTTTTATATCCCTTACTGAGATTTTTATGCTCATCACAAGTTTTTTGGAAATGTTTTTCACAGGTCAAGGGAAAGGTACATGATATGATGATAGTGTCAAGGAAGTGTCAAGAAAGAATCCATGTTTTATTTTAAATATGTTTCCATTGATGGGAAAGAAGAATACTATCTTTATGTAACCAATTTGTATATATGTGGAATGTAATGCAAGTTTTATGATCTAATTCTCTAAAACTATAAACCCGAAAAGATCCTCAATGTGTAATCTTGTAATAACTCATGATTAAGTAAGGTTTAAGGCTGGGGCCTTATACTGCGTTCTTTTAAAATCCCAAATAAAATTAAGATAAAAAAAAAATATTTCCCTTGAATTTTACTGGTCTTTACATTACTCCCACCTCAAGGATTTACATCCCCGTAATGATACATCATAAACTAGGGAAACAAATGATGGTACTGAGCATGAATCTGAGCCTCTCGCTCCCAAGTGCTCTCCGGGAGGTTCCCATGCTGCCATATGATGTGCACTAGAGGTATCGACCATCCACGTAGGACCCGCTCCTGTCGATCCTCAATCTCCATCGGAACCTCCGCAAAAGTCGCCCCATCCTCAATGTCCAACTCCCCATGGCCGATGATATGCGTCAGGTCATGCACGTATCTCCTCAGCTGAGATACATGGAAGACGTCATGCACCCGGTGCAACTGAGGTGGTAGAGCCAGACGATAAGCCACCTTTCCTATCCTGCTGAGAACCTGGAACGATCCAATGAAGCGCAGAGATAACTTGTTGCCTCGACCAAATCTCCGTAATCCATGTCGAGGTGAGACCCACCAGAAAACGTGGTCGCCATCCTCGAACTCCACTGGCCTCCACCTCCTGTCAGCATAAGTCTTCTGCTGGCTCTGAGCTGTCCTCATCCGCTCCTGGATGACCTGGACCTTCTCTGTCGTGGCCTGGACCATCTCCGGTCCCATAAGTGCTAACTCCCTAGGGTCTGTCCAGCACAGAGGTGATCTGCAAGGTCGGTCGTACAATTCCTCATATGGTGCCATCCCAATGGTGGAGTGGTAGCTGTTGTTATATGCGAACTCCACCAAGGGTAGGTGGTCCTCCCAGCTATGACCAAAGTCGAGGACACATGCACGAAGCATGTCCTCGAGAGTCTAAATGGTCCTCTCCATCTGACCATCCGTCTAAGGGTGAAAGGCGGTGCTCAGACGTAGCTGCGTCCTGAATGCCTCCGGTAACCCCTTCCAAAGTAGGAAAGTAAAGAGAGAATCTTGATCAGAGATGATATATGATGGAACACCATGAAGTCGTATGATCTCTTGAACGTAGAGGTGCCCCGAGATCTCTACTGAGCCCTGCTCTCTGATGGGTAAGAAGTGGGCTGACTTGGTGAGTCGGTCGACAATCACCCAAATGGAGTCATGACCTCTGGAAGTACGTGGAACTCCAGTCACGAAATCCATAGATATCCCATCCCACTTCCACTCCGGGACCTCCAAGGGATACACCAAGCCTGCTGGTACCTAGTGCTCCACCTTCACCTGCTAACAGGTGAGGCATCGAGAAACGAACTCAGCTACAACCTTCTTCATACCCGGCCACCAGTGCTGTTATTTGAGATCCTGATATATCATCGCCACTCCTGGATGTACCGCTAAAGGGGAAGTGTGAAACTCTCTCAGAACCTCCTCCTGTAAAGCAACTGGTACCATGGTACGTCCTCTAAAAAGGACGACATGCTCTCCTCCTACAGAGAATCCATCAGGTGCCTGTCCTGAGGTTATCTGCGAACGCCGCGTCTCACAGTCAGTGTCCCCACACTGTGCCTCTCTGACCTGATACAGTAGTGGAGGAGTGACTGTGAGTGATTGAAGAAAGGCTGATCCATCTCTATCCACGAAGGAGATCTGCAAAGCGGCTAGCTGCTCCGTCGCCTCACCGAGTAGCTGAATGCCCATCCTCCTGCTGAGGGAATCGGCTACCACGTTCCTCTTTCTAGGAGTATATACTATCTCAAAGTCATAATCCTGGAGGAACTCGAGCCATCGACTCTATCTCAGATTCATGTCCTTCTGCTCGAATATATACCTGAGACTCTGGTGGTCAGAGTAGACTATAAAGCGCTCGCCCATCAGATAGTGTCACCACATCTTCAGAGAGAAGACCACTGTTGCTAACTCCAGGTCATGTGTAGCGTAGTTCTGCTCATGATGCATCAACTGAAGTGATACATAGGTGATCACGTCCCGCTCCTGCATCAGGAAACATCCGAGTCCGGTCTCTAATGCATCACAGTAGACTACGTACCCTACTCCCTCCTCCGGTAGCCTCAAGATAGGCGCGCTGGTCAATATCTGTCTCAACTCCTGGAAGCTATGCTGACATCTGTCTGACCACCCAAAGAGTTTCCCCTTCTTCGTCAAAGCTGAGAGTGGTGCCGAAACTCTGGAAAAGTCTGTCACAAATATCCGGTAGTACCCAACTATCCCCAAGAAACTCCACACCTCCATCACGCTCCTGGGTGGCTCCCAAGCTAGCACTGTCTCGATCTTCGAAGGATCCACCGAAACTCCCGTCTCAGAGATGAAGTGTCCCAAGAAGTGGACCTCACGTAACCAGAACTGAAATTTCAAGAGCTTTCCATAAAGCTGGTGCTCTCGGAGTTTGTCTATTACATCCCGCAAGTGGTAGGCGTGCTCTTCATCAGTGGTCGAGTATATCAATATGTCGTCGATGAAGACCATGACAAATCGATCAAGGTATGGCTGAAAGATCCTGTTCATGAGACCCATGAACACTGCTGGAGTGTTGGTTACGCCAAAAGGCATAACCAAGAACTCATAGTGGCTATACCGACATTTGAAGGTCGTCTTCTGCACGTCCTCATCTCGAACTATGAGCTGATGATAGCCTGATCTAAGGTCTATCTTTGAGAACCACCGTGCTCCCTTGAGATGACCGAAGAGGTCATTAATCCTCGGTAGTGGAAACTTGTTCCTCACGGTCACCTGGTTTAGGTGACAATAGTCGACACAAAGTCGCAATCTCCCGTCCGCCTTCTTGGCAAACAATATCGGGGAAGACCAGGGTGAAACACTGGGTCAGATGAATCCCTTGCCCTGCAAGTCCTACAACTATACCCGTAGCTCTCGAAGATCAGCGGGGGCCATCCGATATGCTGGAGTGGATATCAGGGCTATCCCGGGGTACAAGTCAATATAAAAGTCTACCTCTCTGTGAGGTGGTAGTCCTAGAACATCGTTAGGGAAAACATCCGCATACTGATCCACCACTGCAGGAAAACTAGGACTCCGAACATCAACTGCTCCTAGGATGAGGCTAGACAACTGATTAGTGATGGGCTGTCCTCTCCTCTACGTGAGTCCATCCTGTGCTTCAAAGGCTCCCTTCTCACCGGTGAAGGTGAACCTGCTCCCATCGGTGCATACACACCGCACCTTGCACCTAATACAGTCGATATGAGCATGGACTGCAGATAACCAATCCATGCCCAAGATGACGTCGTAAGGCCTTGACGCCGCTACAAGAAGATCCCAGCCAAAACTCTCACATCCTATAGTAAGCTCACACTGCCGGCACCAGTGTGTAATCGTCAAGTCTGCTCCCGTAGGAGTCTCTATCCATAAGGATCGAGCCAACGTCTCCGTCGGAATCTCCGAGCTCAGAACAAGGGTGGCGAAAATAAAGGAATGACTCACTCCTGTGTCTATAAGAACTATAGTAAGGGTGGAGTAGACACATATAGTACCTCAAATCATCTCTGGCGCACCGTGGTCATAGGCCTCCGCTACATGAAGCTGAGCCTATCTCTGCCCGCCAGCTCCCTGTGGTCGGGGTGGACCTTCTCGTAGTGGTGTTGGTAAAGCCTCAAAGAATCGCCCACCACCTGATGCTCGGCCATCTCCCCTACCTCGTCTAACTCCTCTCAGAGGACCACCAAGGTCGACCCTCTACCTCTTCCTGGGTGGACCCTCAACCATCTGCCGCTCCTTTGCACGACGGGTCGGGCAGTCACGAGCCATGTGGCCCTACCTGCCGCATGCGTAGCACTGCCTACTCCACGGAAGGCTGGCTCTGCGCCCTGTGCCCCACTCCTCTGAGCCAGTGTCCTGAGGTCGTCTTCCAGCTACAGACAACTTTGCTATGTGTCGCCCTGCGGTAGATCTTGCTGCTAGCGTAGGCTCGACAAGAAAGATCTCTATGATAAGAGCTTGCTCCAGTACTCCTGCCTGTGTCGGAATGCTGAGGGAGATCATCGATGCCCTGATCTCATGCCTCAGTCCCTGCTCGAAGGTATGGGCCCGTAAGAATGGGTCCCATACCATGTCCGTCGAATAGCGCGAGAGATCGGTAAATCTCGCCGAGTACTGGGCGACCGTCATGCTGCCCTGTCGCAGCTGTAGAAGCTCCAGGATGCACACCGCACGGAGGGTGGCTGGGATGAACTCTGAGCGAAAGAGGCTCTCAAAGTCCGTCCAGAAGAGTGATGCCTTGTCGTGCACCTGAAGCATCAAGCTCCACCATTTGCCTGCTGCCGCGTGCAGGAGGCTCGCAGCGAGGATCACCATGAGGTCAGCTGGTGTCCCCACTAACCTGAAAACTCGAACAACTGCCTCCATCCAATCCTCGGCTGCCTGAGGGTCCATCCCCCTGCGGAACATGGGTGGTCTCTGACGCTGAAACTCATGCAGTGCACTAAGGCTACGTGCACTATCAGCGGCTGGGGCTGGTAGCATCGGTGACTCAGTGGGTAGAGGTACCACCGGTGCCTCCACTATCAAAGGTCCCTGCACTGAGCCCTCGTCGCTTGGTGGGCTGTCATCTCGCACAACGCTCGGAACCCTAACTGGCTGCCGTCATGGGGCCATACTGAAAAGAAACAGGTGATCCACGGTCAAACAGTATACCTGGTGAGCTGACACAAAGTAATCACAAAGAAAACTTTTGAAACACACATGCAATGAATTTTTTTTGTGCATTGAGTCAGAAATCAGAAGTTAGGGTCCTGGTGTACGAATACGTCGGCCGCCGCACCAACACTGGACTCCCTGGACTGATAACCATACTCAATACCCTTAACACTATTGCTTCTCATAGAAGAAAGATCAGAGTCCTGAGTTCTACGGCAGAACCGAACTCCTCTAATACCAATTTTTCACAACCCATCCTCAGGACCTGTGCCGTGACTACCCCAAACACGCCTCCCATAGGCCAGGGGCTGGCGACTAGCACCAATGCGTAAATCCCGACAAAAAGGGGAAGGCATTGCCTTTATAAAGTAAGAAAACACCACTGAGTAAGCAAGCAGAAGTAAACACTATGTAAAACTGGGTACAAAAAGTAGCGTGGAAAAGTAAGTGGGCCAGAATACAAACCCAAACTGAAAGTAAAGTACAACTGGAAAGAAAGTACAGAAACTGAAAGTAAAGCAGCAACGTCGAGCTATCCACTGGAAGTCCCACCTGAAGGGTGGGTACAGATAGCCTCCTCATCCCCTCGGGTTCAGCCGTCCGCTCTGTGTACTTTCCACCCAGTGGTCCACCTCTATGTACAAACTTGCTCCACAGGCCTCAACCACGATCAGCGCTGTCCGTCGTCTGCATCCAACACAATGTAGTGTAGGCATAGCCCATGTAGGGGTGAGTATACGCTACTCAGTAGGGACCCTGAGACCCCCGAAGGTCTCCCAGAATCCACAAAGGAAAATCCACAAAGGAAAGATACAATCACGAAGTAACATTCAACACTACTTAGGTATATGCCCATACATATACCTAAGTCATCAATTCCAGTTCAGCTCCAACACCCGATCCCAAGTTCGATCATGTCCACACAGGATAATAAAAACCAAACCACATAGGATAACACAAATCAATCCATATAGGAAAGCAAGTCAATCATATCCAAGATATTGATTAAAAGTCAAGATTCAGCTCACACATGTATACTTCTTCGGTAATAGAGATGATCAGATATATCCACTGATTCATCTAAGCCGGGACCCACGTAGGATACTAAAACATCTAAGTTGTCGGACCCACATAGGATACAGACCAGCTACTCTGCCAGACCAACATAGGATTGCAAGAACAGAGTCAGACACTGCCAGACCCACGTAGGATACAAGAACAGTAGTCATTGCCATCGAACCCACGGAGGATTTCAGTATGGTATTCATCGCTGCCGAACCCACATAGGATTTCAGTGCAGTCTTCATCACCGTCGAACCCATGGAGGATTTTAATACGGTCTTCATCGTTGCCGAACCCACATAGGATTTCAGTGTAGTCTTCATCGCCGTCGAACCCACATAGGATTTCAGTACGGTCTTCATCGCTGCTGAACCCACATAGGATTTCAGTGTAGTCTTCATCACCGTCGAACCCACATAGGATTTCAGTACGGTCTTCATCACTGCCGAACCCACATAGGATTTCAGTTCAGTCTTCATCACCATCGCAGTCGCAGTCGCAACCAGCTCTAGGGTTCCCACACACAACATTCTTGTTTCCAGGAGGGTCCGCTCCATGAGCCAAGGGGTCGATACATCAGCTGACACGTAGTCCGGATTTGATGTATCTCAAAGTTCCATCTCGACAATAGGAACTCAACATGACAGACGGCACGTCAATCGGACACCCGATCTGAGAGTTATTGGATTTTTCGTTCCAGGGGCCCGGTTGGTTTTTTAAGTCAAAACCAACCCGAACGCACTCCAACTATGTCTAAACCTCAATTGGAGTAATCCAAAAGTTCCGTCTCACTAATAGGAATCCAAAAAAGTTTACGACACGTCAATCGGACGTCCGGAGCTCAAGTTATAAGTGTTTCCGCTCCGAGGGCCCGGTTGGTTTTGTGTTTGAACCAACCCGGCCGTACCAAAAGTTCTACTAAAACTTGAGTGTAATATACCGAAACGACTGTCTCGATCCAAGGATCACATATCAACTAACAGTGTGTCGTTCGGAGGTCTGTAGCCCAAGATATGGGCAAAATAACGAACCTGTCTGGTTTTATGGGGGGTTTTGGGCCCGGACCGACTCGGCCCGAGACCCCCTGGGTCGGCCCGAACTGGGTCGACCGAACCATGTCCGAGTCCGGCCCATTAGGGCATGGTCCAGCCCGGTGGGCGTGGCCCGGCCTAACCAGCGCCGTCCGGCCCCGCCGGCTTGGCCCGGCCCGGCCTGGGCGGCCTGTGCGACCGGGGGGCCTGGCGCGGGCACACCCCGCATGGCCAGCACCGAGCTGGCTGTGCCGTTGCGGAGGGGGGGGGGGGGGGGGTTTCCCCCTTGATTGAAGCCGTGGCCTCCGCGTGGGGGCCGTTCCTTGCCAGTGGAAGCGGTGCTGGGCGCTGCGTCTTCCCCGGGTCCCACGCGGCCGCGGGACCGGTCGCCTGCCGCTGTGGCTTCGGCCGCGGCGGTCCCTCCTGGCAGCGCACCGGGACGCCGCCTCCTCTGGGCGACCGGCCGGTGTGGGCCGCCACCTCTGGCTACCGGCAACGCCGCTCCGGCGACCCGCGCCGCCGGTGAAGTCCGCTGGCCACCGGAGCTGCTCCGGTGGTCCTTTCTTGTTCCTGTCTGTGCCTGGGGTCATCTCTGGACCCGTAGATTACTGCGACTGCCTCAAATCGCTCAACAGTCCTGTTTCATCGTTGTCCAATGTTCCGCGCATCAAGAACAGAGAAATCGGTGGGTTCGGACTTTTTCATTGGTCCGCAGCCACCGCGTTAGAGGTTCAAACAACATTCAACAAATTTAATCATATGTCAAGGATATAATCCACATAAATTAAATTAATCCAAACCCCCTACCTCGATGAAGTCGTCGAACGAGGTTTGTCGTGGGAAAGGAACGTTGTGGAAGACGACGTCATGGAAGAGGATCGTGGGCGTCACAGTACACGGTGTTACATGGAAAAGGATCGTCGGCGTCGTGGAGAAGAGGATCATTGGCGTCGCGGTAGACGACGTCGCATCGTTGATCTCCAGGGAACTATCTTTCTTCGTCATCTTCCGTCGGAGGCCGGCGTTCTTCTTCGTTCTTCGCGTTCTCCAACGAAGAAGATGAAGATTCAAAGGCTTTGAGTAAATCCTCTCCAATCCTTCTTGCACAACGAAACAAAAAAAATAAAATAAGGCGTTGCCTTATTTTAACACTCAAGCCATCCCTTAATTGAAATTCGAAAATTAAAACACGATTTAATTATCGTGCGTTGACCAATTAGTGAGGTCTTTAATAATCCAATTAAATGCGAGAGTTGACTTGGCATTAAAGAGGGGGGTGCGGGTGAGTTACCAAATTAAATGCACGTGGGGGGTAAAAAGGAAATAAAGGGGGTGGGGCTCATGTGGGCCCCACCTCACTAATATCCTACCTAGGAGTTAGGGTATTATTGGGTCCCACTCCATCCACCATTCCTAGGTTATCATTACTTAGAATAAAAATAAAATTGTAGCACAATATTTTTTTTTTATTCTTTAGTTAACCCAATTAATTATTAACCTCACCCGAGCAAACGCAACTCCGGCAAAGGTGTTATTAAGAAATTACCGGCATTTAAATTCCATTGGCTCCCTTGGAATTCGATTCCGAGCACCGTTTCAACAGTTAGTAAAACCCGCTCGTTCGTTCACTGAACGTACCCGAGCTAAACTTTGGAAATTGATTCCAGGCACACCGGGCCTCAGAATCAGGTGCCGTCAGATACTGCGTTCCTGTAAAATCCAAAAGAAAATTAAGAAAAAAAAAATCCCTTGAATTTTACGGGTCTTTACAAGAGGTCTTACAATTCAAGTTTTTTCTTAATAATAAATACGACAGGGCTAATTTTAGTTCGGTGTTGCATGTTAAAAATTCTATCAAAAATTGTACTAATTTAAATATATATATATATATGTATGTATTAAAAAAATATTGGGTGCTATAATTACCTTTTAAAATCTTGAGTAAGTTCCATTTTTTATTTTTTGTTTTTCTGTATGATTTATTCACATTTTGAACAAAAGTTTTTATAGGGGAATTCTAAAAATTATACATTTTCTATTCAATATAAATATATATAATCTAGTTTTTATGTTCATAGGATATGGTTAGTGATCTAGTTGGGAATTATTAGTTTGGTGAGTTATTTAGGAGTAGTTAGAGATTTGTGGTCACTGAAGAGGATTTACATTTTGGTACATTTCAGTTTTCTTTTTAGTTTTATCAGTTTTTTGATGAAATTACACATATTGGGATTGATTCTATATTTATACATTATGTTGGTTGGGAGTATCTCATCTTATCCCATACTCTTTAAATGTAAAAAGGGTAATGTTTCTCATATGTGTGATTTATATTCCCTTTATGTTGATCACTATCTCATGGCCTAATAGAGGTGGTTTTCTAGGGTTTATTTTATCTCTTTCTTCATTTTATACCCAAGAGGGGTACCTTTAGCAGAAGGGGTTGTGAAAATAGATCTTTGATCATTTTATAAAAATATCCACGTTTTATTTCATTATTTAATTATTGGATATATTCCATAAACCATGAGAAGGTTATGTCTATATCATATTGTATGAAATAAGAATATCATTAAACCTGATATATGACATCATTATTAATCATTTTATAGTATTAGTTTATGGAATATGTGACTAAAAATTCTTATTGAATCATTTAATATGATTCACTACTTCCTGTGATTCATTAGGAAACCCAATTATAATAACTCTCATTCTGGAAATCATTTATAATGAATATCATAATTAAATTAGTAAATTTATAAGGTAAAACACAAGAGAGATTCTAATGTGAATTCATATGATTAATACATGTTCGGTCATATCATAAACTCAAACATTACGTAATATATGAGTTAATGCATGAATACTCAGGAGCGTCCTAAGGGCTTAGAAAAGGGAACACTCATTATGAGGATAAATAATGTGAGATTTCTTATGCCCTGTCCTAGTGGGGTAATAGTATATTATGGATGAGAGAATAATCCTTCCCATGTAAAGGGAATTTTGATTCATCTTGTAGATACCCCCTGAAGGAGGGAGTCCATTAATGCCTAGGGTGGTTCTTCATCAAGAACTTGAATGTAGTTGGAGGCTTGACCATTCATCTTTGGAAGTTACATAACATTTTTATTCATTTTTTATTATAAATGGTTTTGGGTTTCATGTCTTGTAGAACTTGGTATAAACCAATGAATATGTATATATATAATGTATTCTTACATATTTACATACAAAAAATGTAAATAAAAGAATAAATAAATATATATATTTATAAACACTATTTATGTTATTTCCTTTTAAAAAAAGTACATACATACAAACATTCATAATTTTTTATTAATATAAATACATTAATTTATATTAATAAAAATATATGAAAATATAATTAATTTAATTAATTAATGGTATAAGTTCATGAAATCAAACACACACACACATATAGGTATTTACTGCTACAAATATTTATAGGTATATTTTATTTCATGTACACTCATGCATATAAAAATTATTTTACATACATACAAATGTATACATACAATAATACATACATATAAATATCACTATATACATGCATTCATGAATATATATTATTATAATTTTTTATTAATTTAATATATGAATATAATAATGTAAAAAACATATACATATATATAATTATAATTATATACAAACATATATAGGATATTAAAAATATCCCATTGGAGTTTTGTATTATAAATCTCCCAGTAGAGATTGACCCATAGAATCTCTACTTAGATATTTATTAGTATATATTTTATTTATGAATATCCCATGGGAGATATTCCTTTTTATATTTGAAGTAATAATATTTAATGGAAAATTTTCTAGTGCTGATTTGGGTATAGTCATATATATATATGAATGCATGAATTTACTTTGTTTTTGTATATAACTATATATATGTATAATTGTAAAAAATTACACTAAGAAATTTCTATACATGTAATTAACATTCTTTATATAACAATTCATTAGTATATATGTATGCATATCTCCACAGGGAGATGCTCAGGGCCAATCTCTAATGGGAGAATCACTGGACTAATCTCTGCCGGAAGATTTTTCAATTTCATAGGTATGTTTGTATATACATATAATTTTATATATTTATTGTTATACATTAATATATTTATATTTTAAATTTAAATATAATTACATTAATATAAATTCATTCATTCATGTGTGTGGGTACTTATAATTATATGCATATATGTTTTATGTATGTATTTGTATACAATTATATATATGTGTTTATGCATGTATATAAGATTATGAATATAGTTATATATATTTTTAAATAATAACATTAATATATATGCAAACATGAACGCATGTATACATTGATATTTATTTGTATGTATGATTGTATGTATATGTATGTATGTATGATAATATTTAGATTCATGTCTGTACATGCATTAAAATATACCTAGAAATATTTGGAGCTATACATACCTATATATATATATAAGGGTGTGTGTGTACGTATGGATGCATTCACTTATATCAATAAGTAATTACATTAACTACATTCACATATGTTTTCAATTATATATATATACTTATATTAATAAATATTTATGTATATTTTTACATGTATACATTTTATTTATAAGAGAAATAAGTTATTAAACTTTTATATATTTTTATTTATATATATTTACATTGTTTTTACATAAATATATAATAATATAAATATATATTATATATATATATATTCATTGATAAATATATGTGCGTGTGTATATGATTAGTAAATTTTAGATATATTTATTGATATGTTTTTATAAAAAATTTAATTACAAGATAAAGTGCATACAAAAAAATATATTCTGACTTTATACAAAAAAATTTGTGGTTTATGTAAAATTATATACATGTTTATGAATATATACATATTCTTATGTGATATATGTGTAAAAGTGTGTATATATTTCAATTTATATAAAGTTTTAAATAATTATATTTTAAAAAGATTATATGTTTTCATGGGTCATGAATTTACACACATATATTTTTATTTACTCATAGATAGGTATATTTATAAATAATTATAGTAATATGTATGTATAGAATTATAATATATATATATATATATATATAATTGAATAAAAAATATATATACTCAAATACTCATTAATTATTATAATAATTTATCTATATGAAAATTTTAAATGTATTTTGTTTTTCTAAATGAATAACATGAATGATTTAAAAAAAAATGTAAATTTAGAATGTAAATCTATAAAAATATAATATAAATTCACACTAAAAATCAATACCTATATATGAAACAATTAAAATTTTAAAAAAGTATGATATATGGCCCAAGAATTATTTGTATCCATGTAACGATCAAATTGGAGGCGACATATTGAAATTAGGATATCATTTGAAAATAATAGAATAGAGAAAATATTATCCATGAAAAAAATTGAATGGATGAGAGAGAAGAATATTTTGGGTTGGCGGTATTCTTGAGGGTTTTGTGTTAATTAAATTTATTGGAATTTTTAAAAAAAAATTGGATGGAGGAGATAACACCGCCTACCTCTTGTCCACACATCACAAGACCCACATCTAAATTTACCCACCATTTTAGGTGGGTAATTGAGACAATGAAAATACCAAATATAGATGGAAGGGTATATGGGTAGTCTTTTAAGTAACATGTTAATCAAATGTTTCATTTATATTACTATTTATTTATTAAAATATAAATAATGATCAATTTATAAAAAATAATTTTTCAAAATTTTAAAAAATATTGCAATTATAATAATATTTTTTCATCATCCTTTATCTAATGTATCTCAATTAATTTATATTAACATTTTAATAATAGTATTAGAAAATATATGCTAATGAAATTCCTTTTTTGGTAGTGTTATAAGTTTTATTAAATTATTATAATATTGACGTGACTAATACTATAATTTAGAGTCTTAGATTATTATAAAATACAACATAAGACTTAATAATACATAATAAAACTATACTTTTTTACACTTAGTAAATACCTATTTTTTAGAATACATTTTTTTCTTATTTTCTTTATTGAATATTGAAAACTATAAAATGAATGTTGAATTAATTATCATGATGACCCATTATTAATCCTAGTAATGGTCATTGGATAAAGTATGTATTAAAAGAAAAGAAACTCATTAAAAAATAAAACACATGAGTATACATGAAGACATATATGGTTTATATCAATGACATTAGATGATATAAATAACCCATATAATATCATAAGAAAAATCATATTTAAGAATGAAAAAAATAAAATGATTATGAGAACTTCTTTATCATCCTATTTATATCACTAATAATCACCCATAATGGGATAACCTATCTGGTAAATCACAACAAAACTTTTATAGTGAATAAATCATTACTCAATGAATTTAGGGGGGATGCTATAGGGACAACCATAATTATATATAACTAGTAATTAACCCATTCATTCACATGGTACTATATCCCAATGTTTAATGTTTATAAAATAATCTTAATTTTAAAAGTAAATAATTAAAATTGACATTGAACAAATATAATTAAAAAGTAACAGATATATAATAATGGAATACAAGTTGAAAATTTTTGGGATATCTTCCAATATTTTTGTTTAATGCAATGGAAATAAATATGGATTTTAAAAAATAAATTTCACTTTTACGGAATTTTTATAATTTTATAATTAATATTAAACTAATAATAAAAATTGGAAATATTAAAAACCATTGTATAATGTAATCTCACCATAAGAATTTATTCTTATTCATTATTCTAGAAAAATGAATGAAAATCCTAATTTGGATGAAACAAAAAGTGGATATGAATATATATATTATTTTATAGAAAATCATGATTGAATTGAATTTAGAAATGGAATACTCAAGGACATATAATCATAAAAAGACATTTTTTTTATAACCACATAAAATTATATTCAATAATTCGATATATCTAATGATTTCTTTAACCTTTCTTATCTACAATCTGGAAGATGGTTGACTGTGTCATACACCATGTTTCAATAAATAACTAGCCATGTTATCCCCCCATTTCTTTTATGGAGCATAAATATTTTCTATACATACAACCAAGTATCAAATAATAACCAATTTGAAGTTAAATGAGAAAACATAAAATTTATGTTAAAACAGTGTAATGATCATCCAACCAAAAGGCTGAAAATGTAGAATTATGTTTAAGAAAATATATTTTCACTGTATAATTAATTTAATAATCAGATTTTAGATTTTTTTGGATGTAAAAAATTTAATTAGATATAAAACATAGGAATGTTAGGTGGATAAAAAAGTTACATTATAGAGTGAAAATGTGAATGTATGAATGAAAATTGTTAGATGACATTGAATCTTAAAAATGTAAGACGATTCCCTAGATTGTAAAATAAAATAAAACATAGATAATTTTTTTATTAGATTTGATACAGTGGAACAAATAATGAATATACATGGTAATTCTACTTAATGGAAATAGAATTATCAATTTGGAGAATGCTTATTAATAAGAAATATAATTGCAAGATAGTAAAACAATTTTTTTCATATTTTTAAATAAATGTTAAAATAAAAGAAAAATGGGAATGATAGTGTATATAGTGACATATAATTATAAATTTATCAAACACTGAATATGTTTGCTTAAAATAATAAAGGGGATATGAGTAAGTTATTATAATAAAATCATAAAAGGTATATAATTCATTAGAAAACATGTATAAAGAGAAAAAAGTAATTCTAGAGTAAAGGTTTTTACCATGGGAAATCTAGTTGGGGAAATAATTTTTGTCAAATTAGAAATATGGGATGAAGTTTCTCCTTATATATGAATATATTAATAATATATAAATTTGAAATTAAATATAAATTAATTACCTTGTAGTAGATATTGCAATAAAATAAGAAATTTAACTACAAATGAATGTGATACCAAAAAATTTATATGATAATACATGTGTTTTTTTTAAAAACATGTTGGAATATTTCAAAATGATGATCATTTTTTGATATAAATAAGACTTTGATAATATTATATTAAGAATCTCAATATCGATTATAAATATTGCATTAAAAAATTTCTAGACTGGGTAACAAGGTTTTTTGATATTAGTACATTGAGTTATGTTTGGAATTCAAACTCATCATTTTTCAATAAAAAAATCAAAAATATATTTTATTTTCATAATAAATTATTTTATAGTGTAAAATCATTAAATGTATATTCTCACCTTAATTATATTATATATAAGTTTAAATGTATTTTTACTTGTAAATTTAGTGAATTATTTATAAAATAAACAACCGAGGTAAAACCATATTAATCTATAACCAATAATTTGACTTCAGTGAGATATACAAGAAAATTTATCAAAAATGGAATTTGTAAATAGTGTCAATAATATTCAATTTATATAAATTTTATAATCTTATAAACAAATTAAAAAATGTAGATAATTACTAGATAATAGTGGAGGTGTGGGAAACATTTTAATTATTACACTATAGATTACCATTCAAGGTATTAATTTTATTCATATAAGAAAATCTGGATTCATAAAACTAGTTATGTTTAATTTGAATCTTCATAACAGTTTCTATCTAGGTACACCTTGTAACCTGATAAATAAGATATAAAATATTTAATGTATTAAAAATTATAACACAACAGTAACACCCACTATGTTACTATGTTGTTTACTTCATATTATAATTGGAATTTTTTTAAATTTTAAATTTTAATAATTATATTTTATTTATCTAGATTTTTTTGGTGGATTTTTTTGGTCAATTCATAGTTAGTTGAAATCATGTGGCTTTCCATTATACAGGTCTATTATAGGGAACAATTTAGTTCAACCTAGGTGGTTACCCTTACACATATTAATTTATAATTTATTTTCGAACATTCATGGTTATCTCTCATGATTATGATGATGTTTAGGGTGAACCATATGAGGCTTGAGAGTAGCCATGCCATGAAACTTTAAATGGATGTTTTTGGGAACACAAAATGTGCATGGTTTGGTAAAATGTGGGAAAATAATGAGATGATTTTCCTAATGAGACATTATTATTTGACATGGTTAGCGCTGTCATGACCCCCTCCCCACAAAGTGTACCCTTCCTAGGCTGTCAATGTGATAAGGTATATAGTGATACCCGAGCCCTGCCTCTAGAAGGCCCTGGGTTGGAGACTAGCACTAAGGGTATAATAATCACATGGATGGGATGAATTACACTCTAAGAGAACGAATGGGAAAGAGAGAGATAAGATAGACACCAACCAACTCTAATTCATACAACAATATAAAATAAAGCTGAATTAAATATATGTAATGTCATGAAAATAATACTACAAATGAAAGAAGGAAAACTACAAGGACCAGAAGGAAGTAAAATAGCAGTGACCACGATGTATGAATAGATCCTGTAACCCCATGCAAGTAATAATCATTAATATCTCCACCCTGTTTCATGTGACTTGAAAAAAATTTGTATATATGTAGGGTGAGTATAACAGTATACGCAGTAGGATCCTCCCTAGAGCCTCTTGTGAAAAATTAACGAAAGCATGCTAAATAATAGTGATAAAAAAGTATACCTAACTCATCAATTAAATAGGTGTAATATGTTCCCAGAATCACCTTGGATACTCTCACCAAGTATCAAATACAAGATTATATATTAAAATAAATAATATCAAAATTACCCCACTACCTCTTCCCCACTGGTTTTCCAATTTGCCCCAATGTTTCACATCCTAAGAATCTCTCTCTAAAAAGGCTTCTTCACATATATTTGGGCATAACACCACAACACGAACCTCATGCAACACCACCACTATGTCCACGTAACCAAAGTAACCTAATAGTTTCCAGGAGCTACCATATCTCACATAAATTTTATCATACTTCGTGTGTTATAACTTAAGCCATTAAAGCCCATATTCTGAATAAGGATCCTTAAACCATCACAACTGATACATGTTACACCAATAGTAGTCCATAAGAAACTATATACAGATTATATGTTTGTGAATAACCACCAGCCATTACAGCCATCTATAGACATATATGGGGAAAACATATCTTCGTTCTTACTATTATAAGTAACTACCAAGAGAAGAGATCAAGTCCAAAGGGGGTATTCAACCATCCATCCTCCCACTAGAATGTTGGGGAAAACACCCACCAGGGATCAGAATGCATGAGGCATCGGTTTCCCTAACTGAAAGGATGGGGTAGCATATAGAAACAAAAAAAAGTATATAATATAATACAACTCACAACCGCACTATGATAAAAACCTACTATTAGACTCAACTACAACTATTGTGTCTCAGAATCCTGACTACCACTACTAAAATTAGATATCCTATAAGAATATAACCATTTAAAGAGTGATATTATGTTACTTATCCATTTTTATCACTTTATCTTTATGTAATGAATTATTTAACCATCAGTTAATCATTATTAATTCCACATTACATTTTATTATCCTCACACCAAGTTCCATGCCCTCTAGGCATAACCAAACCAAGTCCACAACTTCTTAGACATTTTACCTCAACATTGCACCCCATCAAGCTTCATTCCCATGAGTTGACATCAATTATTCAATCATTTATTAACCAAATTATTACTTTCCCATAACTACAGGCATTCTAGAAAATAAAAACTAAGCTAATAAACACCAGGGGATCAACATGGTGAGTAGATGGACTACACATTGAGCCTTATAAACCTAAAATAGTAGCATTGACCCATCCCTCCTCAAGAAGAAAAACACAGAAATCATGTGGCAGACCCCATGTGTCTTCTCCTCCTTTGGAAGGAGGGTATTAAAGACTAGATAGCTTATTATGTGGGGAAAGTAAAGAATATAAACAACCAAAAAGATTGATCAAGCATTCAACATTCACAACCATCCAGTTTCATCTCCTATGACATCCTCCCTGACACCCACATGAATAAATAAATGCATATTTCCATTCAAGGAGTCAACTACTACCCCAAAACATGGACCTTCCTACCCCACATACCAAAACATCCCATTAGGCTCAGCCATCCTAGGAACACACCACAACACAAGTTGTAGGAAAACAATCAACAAGAAACTAGGCTCTCTTCCCCAAGAAAGGCCTCAAGCCTTTACAAACAACCAGAATTCACAGATCCAAGAATAAGGATCTTGGACTTTACATGAAAACAGTTAACTCAAAACCCTTCCAAAAATTATGTTTTATTAAAAAACTGGCTATTTAATCCATCATTAATTATATGGTTCATTTATACATGCATAACTGCATCCATTTGATTATCAATAGTTAACCATGGAAACAACCAGATTAAAAAATAGTCCCCTTTATCATTATCCAATTATTTTAAAATTAATCCCAGCTTTACATTATTTACCAATTTCTATCAATAACGACATTCTAAACAAATAAAGAATATGTATCACACTATCTATAAAAAACAAGAGGAAAAAACATATGACCGATACTAATTAATTTGTCCAGTTAAAATATTTTTTATGTCAATTAAACTTTTATCCAGTTTTCTAAAACATGACAACTCTATAGTTTCATATAACATAATAGAGAATCCACAAAAACCATACCTCAAAAGTTTTCAGATATTCTTTGCATGAGAATGGTCAACACAACATATCCCGATCAGCTATCCTGGAAGACTACATCAACCTGAGGATATAGAGGCACCACCACACCAACCCACGTGCAAGAAAACTCCATTAGAAACATGGAGATCACATTACAGAACATGGAAGGGGAAAATAGAAGGAGAGGAACCTAGAAGAATGTCATAAGAGCATAGCTTATATCAATTATGGATCTATACATATAGGTTGCACCAAAACTGGGGGTGTGCATGTAGTAGGAAGAAACATTGGGGAAGACACGATCTAAGGCTACATCACATTAATAATTATTATGGGAAGGAAGGAAGGTTTTGAGCATATCACACCCAGTAATAATAAGAAAGAATAATGGGGGAGGATATCTAAACCCTTTAGAAGATTTTACAGAGCACCAGTTTAAAATATGCTAGATTTTACATTAATATCAGATCTATCATAGATCAATAGTTTTGACTAAGTAAAGTCTTCCCGTCTATTAGGAAAAATTAAGATAGGAGTTACAATATTTGAATCTACCTTAAATCCCAAAAATAAGACCTTGAATTCATTTTATGTCAAAGGAAATTTCAATTGGGTGAAACTGTAGGAAATATAGAAAAATCAAGAAATTTGACAAAGGAAATGAAATAGTTCTAAAAGCACTATTCATGATACCATTTTGGTGCCATCATTTCTATGCCGCAGTTTCTATGTCACAATTTCTATGCCACCATTTCGGTGCAACCGTTTCTTTGCCACCATTTTTTTCTCCATTTTGGTGCCACCATTTCAGTGCCACTTTTTCATTTCCACCATTTCAGTGCCACCATTTTGGTGCCCTAGTTTTGGTGCCACCATTTCTGTGCCACCGTTTTGGTGAAACCATTTCTATGCCACCATTTTGGTGCCACCATTTTAGAAACTTTTTCAATTGAAATGACATAGTTATGGAAACACTAGTCACATATCTAAATATTCAGCAAAGTGTTGGGGATAAGTCATCTTAACTTATCTGAACACCTCTAACACCAGATATTAGAAAAGGAATGGATCAATGAGGTCCGTAATATTACATGAAATACCTATAAAAACATTATCACCCACAGGAATCCAAAACCAACCTAGATAGGAAACCAAAAAGGGGTCTGAGCAACAACCCTTCAGATACCTCTCAAGGATATCACCCACAAAGGGGCTCACCATCTTTAAAAAGGAACACGTAAAACCACACGACACCCAAAACAAGATTTTAAACACTATGATAGTAGAGATACCTCCCAAAAGTGATGAATCCACATAAGAATCAAGATAAATACATATCATAACCAAGAAAGGCCTACAACCATGAAAGAAACATCATTACAAAGAAAGAGCTAAAAATAAAATAACTCGAGGTACTAAGAGCATATCTAGGACTCACATTCTAAAGTAATATCCTCCATGCCAACCTTCCACCATAAGATATGAACCAAGGGAATAACAAAACTAAAAAAGACCTTCTTGTTGTAGTCCTGGATCTGTACGGGCTACTCCTCAAAGGTCTCATCATCATCAACATTGATCTCACCTCAATCGATGATGTGAGATTCATTATAAAGTTAAAGACAGAGCTGTGACACATGAAAAACATCCTGTATCCTACTCATTTATGGGATATGTGCTACCCGATATTCCATGACCCCAACACAAGGCAACACCTCGAAATTCCTAATAAATCAGGGATAAATATTACTCCCACAATCAAACCTTCGCTTCCCATGACAGGGAGTCACCTTTAAGAAAACATGATCCCCAACATCAAGCATCAAATGTATCCTCATACGAGCATCATATAATTTCTGACAATACTAAATTTCCTTCATCCTCTCATGAATTTCCTAAACCGTCTCCATCATATTCTGTACTAGCTTTGGACCAGGAATTGGTAACTCTTCACCCCCATTCAAAATCAATGGAGAACGGAAAGGTCAGCTATACAAGGCATCAAAATACACCATACCAATGGTGGATTGTAAAGTATTGTTGTAATAAAACATTACCAAGGGAAGGTGACTCATCCACGAACCTCAAAAATCCACGACACAAGATCACAACATGTCTTCAAGAGTCTGGATGGTCTGCTTTGTCTGACCGTCTGTCTATGAATGAAAAGAATTTATAAGGCATAATGAAGAACCGAAAGAATGTTGGAGACCTCTGCACATGAAGGAGGTAAAATGGGAGAATTGATAAGAAATTATCCCTCTCAGGACTCCGTGGAGCCTCCCCACCTCCTCCAGATAGTAGCATGACAAAACCTCCATGGATCTTAACTCCTTTCTCACTATGAAGTGGGATGATTTCATAAAGAGATCTACTACCACCCATATATCATCATAACCTATCTAATATCAAGGTAAATCAGTAAACAATTCCATATATATGTCCTCCCACATCCACTAAGGAAGATCCAATGGTTGGAGAAAACCACCAAGAACAAAGTTCTCGACCTTCACCTTTTGGAAGACCAAACATCGAGACACAAACTCTACAACTGCATGGTTCAACCCAGGAAACCAAGACTGACTCCTCAAGGTATGGTACATTTTCATCATGCTAGGATGTATCACTAAGGGAGAACCAAAGAACTCGATCTCTCCCAACCAATACCTCAAGATCCTTCAAATGGGACTCTTCAACCTATGACACTAGAGATGACTACACCGTCATTTAGAATAGACAACCTCTACCCAAAAATTCTCCCATATTTAGATGAAATGGGAAAAGATATTCCAATACCCTCCACTAATAACCATATTCGCACACCACATTACTATGAGACTTTCTTCTCAACACATCAGCTATAAAATTCCATCCACCTGGTGGATACAAACTTTCAATGTAATAATCCTATAATAACTCCATCCACTGAAACTGCCACAATTTCAAGTAGCACTGGTAGAAAACATACCTCATGATTTTATGATATGTTAAAACCAAAAAGTGCTCTCCGATGAGGTAATTTCTCCAAAACATCCGAGCGAACATCACTGATGACAATTCGAGATCGTGGGTGGAATATTTATGTTCATGGGGATTCAACTAACAAGACCAATAAAAAACTATTGATCTCTACTAAATTAGAACATAGCCTATCCCAAGACACAAATTATCATAGAAAATGTCAAACCGAACACCCTTTTCTGGAAAAAAATAACTAGAGCATTGAACAACTTTTACTTTAGATACTCAAAAGCTTCCTAACAATGATCAGTTAACATGAATGCCTGATCCTTCCTAGAAAACATTTCCATAAGAGTCGTAACCCTAGATAAATCGACCACAAACCTCATGTAATAGCCTTCCAGACCAAGGAAAATCTGCACCTCTATACTGTCATGGTGGCTACCCAAGAAAAAACTACTTCTATATTCAACAGATCCATAGCTACTCCCTGATGGGATACAATATACCCCAAGAAATGAACGTATTGAGCCCCAAACTCACAGTTTAACATCTTCCCAAATATTTGTTTTTGATGAAGAACTCCCAAAATGACATTAAGATGCTCTACAAGCTCTTCCTTAGATGTGGAGTACACAAGTATTTCATTGATGAAAACCCCCAAAAAATTATCTAAGAACTTATGGAACACAACATTCATCAACCCTATGAACCCAACTGAAGAATTTTTTTACACCGAATGACATCACGAAGAACTCGTAATGACCATGATGAAAATAGAAAGAGGAATTTGGAATATCCTCATCCTTTACTCGCAATTGATGAAACCCAGACCACAAATAAATCTTTGAGAACAAAGTCTCACCCTTCAGTTGATTGAATAAATAATCAATCTGTGGAATAGGATAGTGATTCTTCACTATCACTTTGTTCAAGAGGTGATAATAGATAAAAAATCTAAAAAGTTTTCCAGACTTCTTCATGACCAAATGGGTGTACCCTAGGGTGACACACTCATCCAAAAAAACCACACTACTGTAGACCATAGAGCGGTATAAAAAATTCCCGCAACTAAAAAGGGTCCATCTTGTACAGATACATAGAGATAGGAGATAGTCCTAGATATAGCCTAATCCTAAACTCGATTTCTCATCGAGGGGGTAATGATACAACCTATTCTGGAAAGACATCATGGTACTCTTCAGTGATCCTAGGAAACAACGGATGGTGATCCTCTGATGAAATAAACATCAATTCAGCCATCAAGGATGAAAAAGAAGGAATTCACCTCTAACCCATTCGAGGGTCTCACTCACCAACAAACATTGCTGCCTCTCCATCAGCATCGAAGAATAACACCTCCTTCTAAACGAAATCCACAATAGCCTTCATAGAATACAACTAATCCATGCGGAGGGTGGAATCATATGGTTGTATCCAAAAATATAAAAAATATTCTGAAGAGTGGTGTTATCCCAGCACTAGCTTACAGTCTCTACATACTTCAATCAATAAATATTGACCTCTAAATAGAATATTCAACAACAAGGGTACTTGAAGCCTCTCTACCTCAATTACCAAAGCATGGTCAAGGAAAGGTGATAAGAAGGAGTGTGTGGGTCATGAGTCAAACAAGGCATACACTCATGAAGAAACACAAAAAAGGGTACCTCTAATGATATCTAGAACACCTAGAAATGAAAATGAAAAAGCATGAAGTTGGCCAAAACCTTATTCACAACCTTCATGACCCCGATAGAGACCACAATCATGGCCACGATCTACTATCAGAGGATAGGGAGCATCCCGAAAATGTCATGTACCCACCACATCTGCTCTGTGCTGGTAGAAATCTAGTGAAACTTGATGCTACTACCTTGGCGAGAACCGCCTCAACAGAGAAACCTAGAGGGGATCACCTAGTTCATGTGGACAAATTTGAAAGTCCAAGAACTCTCCCTGATCATGACCTCATCATCCACAAGAAAAAAATGTTCTTAATCCCATGGAATATTCTTGAGAGCTGCCTCTCATAGGGAAACGAGATACTAGGGGCTTGGACCTACCCCAGGCCAGACAAAAACTCTTATTCCTTGAAAACTTGGAACCTTGGAACATATATTTGCTTCATGAAAAATCCTCATAACTCGCTATTATGAAGATATAGTTCTGGATAATGTTCTGTCGATAACCTCTTCCCTTTACAAGACCTCAAGATATATCTTCAGCATAAATTGGGTGGCCTGACACTAGATCTCAGGATTGAAAGCTTACTAAAAATGCCGCACACTGGACTTCTCCTATAGAAAAAGGTCTGAAGCATAATGTAAAAGGTTCCTAAAATAGTTTCCAAACTCTAACACACTAGAGATCCCTCTTCAAAGGGTACACATCTCTTGGTGACTGGACGACTTCATAGTTGAGGAACGAAACTTGACTCTAAACATGTCTTGAAAATCTTCCCATGAGATCTTCGACTCCTTGTGGTCTTAGAGGATGAATAACCACCACTTCCTCGCTTCCCCACACAACACCATCACAACCAATGATACCCAGTGATCCTTTTGATCACAGATTGAGTTAAAAGTTATATCAACCTCCTCTAACTAGTATTCCATGACTGTATCTAAAAAAATCCCTCATACTATTGTAGCCTCTTGAAATAAAATAGTAAGAGTGTCGTCCTCCTAGTGTCATTTTCATCAACCTACACTATGTAGAGATTTTCTGGCACAACCTGCTAGACATATTCTATGAAAACTTGACGAGGATGTTGACCTAGTTCCATACGTACAAAATAACAAATAGTTATAGATCCTAAAACTGGAATATGGAAGACTAAACATTAATTAATTGTTTTATTTTATTCATTTTAGGTTAACATATCCCACGGACTGTGCAGTCAATCACAGACACAAAGAATAATGATGCATGATCCTCTACTAGGTCTCTACTATACAATAAGTATCACATCGTTTAGTAGCCACTGTTAACTTAAAGGTTCATGTGTCAGACCATAGGGGGGCCTAAATAACTATGTCTCAGATAGTCTCTATTGTTTACAACACTTTCTAATATTGATTGAAACTATTCTACTACCATCCCATGCAACCTCACATGTGACTATCTACAAACTCAATCTTATCCAACTACCAAACATATGATACCACTCTGTCATGAACTCCTCCCCATAATGTGTACTCTTCTTGGGCCTTCAATTTTAGAAGGGAGAATGCGACACCTATGTCCTGCCACTAGTAGGCCCTGTGTTGGCGACTAGCACAGAGGGTATAATAATCCCAAAAATGTGAGGCATTACCCTCTAAGGGAAAAAATGAGAAAGAGAGGGATATGAAAGGCCCCAACCAAGTCTAACGCATACTATAATATAAAAATAATCCCAATTACACATATGTAACATTATGTAATGACTACTACAAATGAAAAGGGAAAACTACAAGTACCAAAAGGAAGTAAAACAACATTGACCATTAATCCCAAACAAATCCTGCAACCCCAAGATAGTAGTAACTAGTTGAATCAACAAAATGCTACAAGTGACCTAAAAATAATTGTATATACATAGGGTAAGTATAACTATAAACTCAGTCAGATCCTCCTCACAGCCTCTTGTGAAAAAGTAACGAAAGAATACTAAAGAATAGTGAAAAAAAGTGAAACTAAATGACCACCTAAATAGGTATAATATGTTCTCAGCCTCACCATGGATACTCTCAAAAAGTATCACATAAAAGAGTATATAATATAATAAAGAATATCAAGGGTACCCTTCTACCACTTCCCAACAGATTTGCTACTTTTCCCCAACATTTCACATCCTAAGAATCTCTCTTCAAAAGGGTTTCCCATAGACACCTGGTTGTTGCACCAAAACATGAACCTCTTGCAACACCACTACGATGTCCACATTACTAAACTAACCAAGTAGTTTCTAGGATCTAACACAACTCGAATAATTTGTGCCATATGTTGGGAATTATACCTCACGTCATTACATCCCATATGCTGAGTAAGGATTCTCAAGCCATCATACCCTATACACGTTACACGTATAGTAGTCTATATGTAACTATATCTGGAATATATGTGTGTGAATAACCACAATAAATTATATCCCTCAACACAAATATATGGGGAAAACTAAACACAATCCCTACCATCACAAGTAACTACCAAGTGAAGAGAGTATAGAGAATGTCGGTAGTGAACCATCCATATTCCCACCAGAATGTTGGGGAAAACACCCCTAGGGCTCAAAATACCCGGGGTGTCAGTTTTTCTAACTGAAAGGGTGGAGTAGCACATGGAAACACAAAAATTACATGATATAATACATCTCACAACCACACTATATGTAAAACCTAGTCTTAGACTAAATTATAAATAACGTATCTTAGACTCCCGAAAACCACTATGAAGACTAGATATCCTATAATCATATAACCATTTAAAGAGAGATATTAAGTTACTTATCCATTTTTATCAGTTTCCCTTTATGTAATTATTATTTAACCATTAATTTACCATTATTAATTCCACATTACATTTTATTATCCTCACACTAAGTTCCATGCCCTACATTCATAACCATGTCAAGTACATAACTTCTCAGAAATATTACCACAATATTGCATCCCTACAAGATCCAACCCCATGGGTTAACATTATTAATTCAATCATTTTTAAGAGAATTATTCTTTTTCCATAATTATAGTAATTATAGAAAAACAAAAATAAGATACCATACACAAGGGGCTCCATATAGTGAGTAGATGGACTACCCATAAAACCTTTGACACCTATATTAATAGTATAGACCCACCCATACTTGAGAAGCTAAACACAAAATTCATGTGGCATTTACCACACATTTTATCCTCCTTTGGAAGGAGGGTAAGAAAACACCAACTGCCTTATGTAGTGGGTAACATAAAAAAGGTAAAAAACCAACAAGATTAAATAAGAATCCTACATTAATAACCACCATATTTCATCATCTCTGGTGTCCTACCCGATACCCACATAGATAAACTAATGCATCTCACCACTCTAGGAATTAATTGCTTCCCCAACCCCTAGGCCTCCCTACCCCACATGACACAATAGCTACCGAGGCTCATCCATCCCATGCTCACACCACAATATAATTAGTAGGAAAATAGTCAACAAGCAATTGGGATTTCGATCCCATATAAGAAATCTAGACTTCACACATAGTGAGAATTCACGACTCAAAGCATAAGGCTCTTGAACTTTACAAGAAAGAGGGTAACTCTAAAATATTACATGAATTATATTTTATCAGACAACTGATTATTTAATCCATCATTAATTATCTAGTTCATTAAAACAAGAATAACTACATCCATTTTATTATCAGCAGTTTACCACAACAAAAAAAGGATTAAAAAACAATCATCTTTATTATTATCCAATTAATTTACAATTAATCCTGGATTTATGTTCATTATAAATTTCTATCAAGAATAACATTATAAAAAAATAATTTATAGGTATAGCACTATTTAGGAAAAAAGAGGAAATAATATATGATTGACACCAATTAATTTATCCAGTTCAAATATTTATTATATCAATTTCTTTGTGATCAGGTGGGATAAAGAATGATAACTCTAATGTTTCACATAAAAAAATAGAGAATCCACAAATCACATAACTGAAAAGGTTTCATATGTTCTTTGCATGAGAACAACCAACACAACAGATCATGATCTCCTATCCTGGAAGATGACATCCACCATAGGATGTAGTGACACCACCACACCAACCAATACCTAATAAAACTCCATCAGAAATAAAAAGATCACATTAAATAACATGGAAAGGAGTAATAGAAAGAGATTAAACCAGAATAATGGTAGTAGAACATACTTTATATCGAATATAGATCGACACTTCCTAGTTGCACCAAAACTGGGTGTGAACATGTGGTAAAAATAAACTTTAGCGAAGAAATGATCCAAGACTATAGAAATATGCATGACTCCTATGATAGGGAAGGAAATGTTATAGAATCTCACACCAGGGAACAATAAGGATGAACAAGGTAGAAATATATATCAGAAGTTATGGGCTTTGAGTTGGCCTTAAATCCCTTAAAAAATGCATTTAATGAATTTTACTTCAAAGAAAATGTCAAACAGGCGAAACTATAAAAAATGAGGAAAAATCTGAAAATTTGACAAAGGGAATGACACTGTTCTGAAAACACTATTCATGAAACCATTTTGGTGCCATAATTTCTATTCCACCATTTCTATGCCACTGTTGTTTGATACAGTTTCATTGCCACCATTTCTGGGACACTGTTTCAGTTCCACCATGTCTGTGCCACTATATTGGTGCTAAATATTCAGTTCCACCATTTTGGTGACACCATTTCTGTGCCACCATTTCTCTGTAACAATTTCTATGACACCAATTTAGAAATATAGAAATGGAAATGACACAGTCTTGGAATCACTATTAATAGAACTAAAAATCGTGAAATTTGTTGGGGATAATTCATCTTGACTTCCTTGAACACCTCCAACACCAGATTTTAGAATAGGAATCGATCAGAGCAGTCCGGGCCATGAGAACCACACTATTTGGTATACTGTGTCGCAAAAACAATGTGACCTCCCAAGTTTTAGTAAATTATGATTTTTCAATTTTAACTCATTTAATTTTAAAATCATAAGGCCTAATTTTATTCCTCTTATAATTCAACTAATTAAGATGTTCCTAAGAAAGAGATTATACCCAACCCTTATCTTAATTTGAATCCTCCACTCCATTTATTCATAGTGAATCTTCTATGGTAAAACCTCTTCCATATTGTTTTTACTTATCCATTCCCCCACATCCTAATTTCAAAATTTTCTTCTTCTTTTTGAAACCATGGAGGAATATTTGTTTATATTTGAGATTAAATATGATTTATTATTTGTATTTTTGGTTTTTTTGGGATTTTATAGAGTATCTATTATATGGTTTTAGTATTCATCATCAAAGAAGGCACTATGGATTTTTAAGCATTGTTCATATGTTCTCAAGACATGTTTTTTACTTTATTTTTATTTAAATTAAATTTCATTGTTTTATTGTAAATAGATAATATTTTTTATCAAATTATCATAACATATAGTAATTATATTAATTTGAAAAGGTGTTTTATAGTGGGTGTTCACTTGGAATAAAGGTGTGTAAAGTTAATTTTATGGGATTTTCCATTTTTAGGGTTGTGTTTGGATGGTATGTGACATTAAATGTTTTAATGGAATGTTTTTGAATACATGTTTCTAATGATATTTGTGCCTATTTTGGTCATAAATTAGGTGAGGTATTGAATTTTATAAAAATTTGATTTAAATCGGTTTTAATGCGATTTCTAAATGTTTTAGTGGAAAAGATATTTTAAACTGAACTAAAAAATGTGGAAATATATTAGCATCCCAAGATGACTCTCTCATACGGTTTGTTTGGAACATTTATGTTGCATTTCATGGTGTGTTTGTGACCCTCTTTGGATAACTTTATTCATTAGTGTGTGAAATAGATTTTATCCCAAGTGTAATACCTTATGTTTCCTTAGATGTAATGGATGTAAAAAAGGTTATTTATTGGGATTTTATAAAGGGTGTGGTGATATTTCTTATTAATTTATGATGGATTGATGATCATTTGGCATGTTCTTATGCTCACCTCTATTTTTTCTTATCACAAGACCCAATTTTACTATTTAGTGTGTCTGGATGTCTATTAATACGACCCGATGTGCACTCATCTACGTGTTCCCTATAAGGGTAATGCCTCATATGGGTTTAAACTTTACTCGGTGAATTTAAATATTTTTGAGAGGTATGTTTATGTTTTATATAGGGAAACTATAGATAAATGTAGTTAGAGGAGATTAGTTCTAGTATCATTCATGCTAGAGTCAAGTATGTTTCCCTTGAATATAGTGGATGTTTGATAAAGGATGATCTTTCTTGAATCCCTTAGTTCAATTGACCCATATTATCCCCATTATTTTCTTTGGTTTTTGGATTATTATTTTATATCATCATTGGAATGGTTATTTTATCACTATTTTATTCCTTATGATAATCTTGAATTATTTAAAAAGAAATGGGTTTCAATTTTATTTTGGAAGTGTATTTTTATATAGTTTTGAAAATAGGTTTTGAATTGGGTAGTTCAGAAGGGATGTAATGGTTTTAAATTAGTGTTTTTAAAGTGTTTAGTTTCCTATAAAGGGGAGAATAATTTATAATAAGACTATGAATTGATATTTTCTTAGAGCTCTTATTTTTCAAAAAAAATTTCATAACTAAATTCCAAAGTAACATAAATGTATTTTTGTTTGAAATAAAGAGAAAAATATATTTGGTGAAATCCAACTGATCAAGATTCTCTCAGAACCTACATTCACTACATAGTTTATGCTACTCTTAGGGTTTCACTATAAGAACCTTGAATCTGGTCAGTCCTATATTTTGGGGTCATGGTTTTTTTTGTTATAGTTATCATGGGATGTTAATATTTACTAAGGAGTCACATGGATATGGTTGGCTATGATGTTATTTTATTTTTGTTTTTTATGTTGTTGTATTGGACATATTCACTAGGTTATGGTTTTTATGATATTTTTATTAGGTTTTGGTTCTGTTATGTGATCTCTTATGTACGTTTTCATGTCATGAACTGTAACTGGATATTTTTTATTTATTTTGTGATGTTTATGTATATTCATGTTAGTCTGATATAAAAAAGGGTCATACCAAATCACAAGGTGAAATATCTATTGTAATTTTGGATCCATGAGGTGAAATAATTACCAAAGTGTGTTTTGTAATTCCAAACAACTAGTTTGATTCTAGGCGATATTGAAAAATTTACTCATGAATAGTGGTAAGATGGGCCGAGTTCTAGTTTGGTGGAAGCCCAAACTAATTATTTATAAGTGGAATTAGATCATAGGTTCTTAGAAAGGGGAATAGGTCCTCAGAAACCACTCTAGTTATTTGGGGTGTGTCTTCATATATTAGAGATATGGATTTTCATTGGGACTTAATATGTAGATCATGAGTATGTTATTAATCACCACCATTCATGAAAAACCTCAAATAACCATGGAACATTGGGATTTGGATCTTTATTTCAGATTTAATATTTCAATTATATTGGATTTATTTTGTTATCATAGGATGGGTATTTCTCAACATTGAGTATATCAGTGATTTTAGGATGTCAAATAAAGTTCAGAGGTGAATGTGGTGAACAAAACTAAGTCACATGGTTATATCAACTGGTCTAATAAACCATTTGGTGTCCATGAGGGAATGCTATAACAACCTTATAGAGCCAGTCACATGGAATGAAAATTGTTTATTGGACCATTTGGGAAAACCATCCATAGTTATAATATCCTAGAATTATCAAATATATATTACATATTTTTAGATGAATATTCATTAAATTACATAAACACATGCATGAGGACTATAATAGTTTAGTTCCATTGGAAACATGGAACATAATCTTATAAAATGGTGAAAGATCTTTAAATTTCCCACAATGATCTTCTCACATAGTACTCATATTATGCACACCCTACCTAAACTTTTTTTTTCAAAATCCTATAGAAGGAAACATAAGAAAGGATGATATTAGATGCTCTATAATGGTAAATATAATAGATATCAATAAATAATTATATGAAATAATATGATAATCATAAGGGCATGTGATCATGGACATAACTTAAAAATCTCATACCTAACCCTTCATGAATCATAAACAATAGTCATGGAGTAAAACATTATAATTTCAGAAAAAATATTCCATAAGAGTGTGAATAATCAAAAATCTATCATGAACTATAACCTCATATCATAAACATGATTCACCATCATAAATATACAAAACTATATCATATATCAAGGTAAAATACAAAGACCAATAACATAGTGGATCATGACTCATCACCTATTTCTCTCCATGGATCAGGATGCACCTATTTCCTATTTTTGATAAGTACACATATATTTCTTATAGAGGATTGGGAGACACCTATTTTCAATAGTAAATCAAGACAAACCTACTTTTCAATGTGTATCATTTCCATAGACTTTTTTCCCATCATTATCTAATGAGATATAAAGATCTACCCAATTCACTAGAAAAAGATATAGGTCCCACCCATCCAATACAAAAAAGAATACATATGTGTTATACAATATCATAAAACATTAAAAAATCATCACATCATAACACATTTAATGAAAAAAGGTTTCATAAACATTTCATCAATTCACCGTATCATAACCCATGAAATATAAATGGGTTTCATAAAAATTTAATCAACATAAAAATTAAACATATAGAGAATGAATAAGTATTTAATAATCCAATATTATCCCTAGTAGAGAATATGTAACATCAGAGGATATCCTCTTCGAGGAAAAATAATTTTGAATGGAAACTTGGGACATTTATTGAGGAAAACATACCATCATTTTTTTAAAACATAAAACATTTTTAGAATAATATTCTTTTAAAACAACCTTAAAAACATAAAAAGGAGGCTTTAAAAATAATATAAAACATTTATTGAGGAAAATATACTTTCTGTTTTATTTTTTTATAAAATAAAAAAATCTTAAAATAATTTTCTTTGAAAAGGACATTCAAATATTATATAAGAATCTTCAGAGAAATTATTTTTCATTAGGTTAGAATCCTATGTTCATGTTGTACATGTTAAAATTAAGATTCCTTTCATATTTTTTGTTAAAATACAAAAGAGAATTGTTTAGAAAACGTTTTGAATATTCATTTAATTGTTTTTGTACAAAATAAAACATGGGTAATTTTTTTTAAAAAAATATTAGTATAATAAATCAATTTTGAAAACATTTTTATAAAACAGTGTTTTAGAAGAAAAAGTGTTTTTGACCGAAAGGGAATTTTTCATAAAAATGTTCTTTTAAACTATTGAGTATATGAAGAGAGGAAAAATAAGGGATACAATATATTCTCAGGACATAACTAGAGGATAATAAAGGTCATGTGTTTCTTGAGATATATATTTTAACTTCTTGAGTTTTTTTAAAAATAAATACTATGATCGATATCATACATAATACAGAAAATCAAGATTTAATGAAAAGGTAAATATTATTATTTAATTGATACCATTATAAAATATTCATTGAAATAGAGGGAACAAAATTATGAAATTTTTTATTTTCTGACAAATTAATTATAAACAAATATAAAACCTTTTTTAAAAGGGAATAGTTTTTCTGAAAAAGTATTTAAATGTGCACAAGTGTGTTTTACACCAATAAATAAACAATTAAATATTGTTGAATTTTATTAATTACATATAAATATAATATATTTAATTAAATTTTCAACATTAATATTATGTGTTTTCTATTCACGATGTAGAAAAAAAATCCAATTTTACCCAAAAAAGATGTATTTTTCTAAAAAGGCAGTTTTTACCACTTTTAATGAAACACTTATTTTAAATATAGTTTTAAATCTTTTATAAATTATATTTTATAAAATAAAATTATTATGTTAAATAGGAATATAAAATTTTAATTTGGATTATTTTTTGGTATTTTTCTAAGATGTTTCATGTCACGATAAATAGTGAAAAAACTGTATTTTAATTGAAAATAGTTTTTTTTGTCTAAATAATTGATAGTGTAAAATTTTATTTTTAATTGTTTTTAAGTAGAATTAAATTAATTTTATATCACTTAATCCAATTTATGTCACTGAAATTAGATTCACATTAGATTTGGATACCAAAACATTTCAATATTTCGAATGTTTAAAATTTTAAAAACTATTTTCTCTTCCCATCAATGAGATTACTTTAAAATTATTTTTATCCACTTATGTGTTTTGAATATTTATAAATTTATATCATATTTTGAATAAAAATTATAAAATTATGTAAATATTTCCCTTTTATTTTTTTGACAATATAAAGATTAACATTAGTAATTTTTTATTTTGACGGTTTTGGGTAAATTGTGTAATTAAGGGTAAAAATAATATCTTAAATAATATAAAATTCTTCTAAATCGTGTATTAATTTTATTTAATTGGTGATAATTGAACAAAATAATACTTTTATAGATTTTATGACCTCTTGGATCCACTTTTATGACTTTAGGCCCTTTATAGTATTTTATTTTTAATAAAATTCCAACATGTCATAATATTGTTTTAATAACTATAAAATTTTTAATATAGGGTTATTTAGAATATATCTTGGAATATAAATATTATTTTGAAATATTAAATGTTTATATTCATCACAATGATTTATTTTTAATTTTTAGGAAAGAAATAATTACCTTAAAGCATTACATAATGATGATGCAATAACTGTTTAATTAAAATAAATATCAAATAAATGATATTAAAAATATCGCAATAAATTTAATTTGAAAAAATTAATGCAATAAATGAATTTTATAGAATAATTTGAAATTTTATTTATGTTATAGATGAATATTCTTTAATTTATCTTGTTTTTATGATATTTTTAAAAAATCATGTAATTAATACTATCAGAAATAACATTAATTATATTTTAAAATAAATAATTTTTTAATAAATTAAATAATAAAAAAAATATTAAACTATAAAAAATAACTGGGATAATGTATAAAATGTCATCAATTATTCATTTAAGGTATTTTAGAAATTTATAATAACTATATTAACCTTCCAAGAGTGAAAACACAGGTTGTTAAATTAAAAATTAAAGACGTTAAATAAGGGTTAAAAACATAAAAGGATTTAAAAATAATTAAAACTAGTATAATTTTAATATTATTAATGTATTGAAACCCAAAATCATATTATATTATAAATAAATCTATATCAGTCTATTTTTAATAGAATATTAATATATTTAAATCTAATATTTTGAAGAATTTCAAGAGTGCCTTTCCCCTCTCTAATAAAATTGAACCAATTATTCTCTTTTATTAACACCTAAAAACCTATTTGGATCAGCTATGTTCTACCACAATACCTTCCTAAAATCCCTCAAAACATTTTAGATATCTTATTTTATGTAGAACACCATTCCTAGTGGTCTTAATGTGTCAACCAAAGGAGGTGGTCTGAGGAGGAGGTATCATTTTTAATCAAGTATATCACTTTTATTTATTCTTCAAATTAAATCAAATTTTATTAAATCATTATTAAATAATAAATCAATTATACTAAATTTGAAAATATTTTATTATGTTAATATCATCACCTAAATTCATATCCACTACCATTGAATAAAAAAATAATTAATCATTTGTGTGTACGATAGACTTCCACCTCTCAAACCGATATAATTTATTTTCCACCACCCTCTATCAAGACTGGTTATAATGATGAAATTAAGGTTTATTGATATTATATTCATGACATATTTATCATTATTAAATAATAATATATCATTTACTTTATTTATTTTCATGCACTTAAAAAGGATATCGTCGTTCGTGTGCACCTGTGAACAATCACCTCTACAAAGTGACATGATTCATTTATCCACACTACATAACATGAATGATATATATAGGTATATTTTAATAAATAGTTTTATATTAATTATATTATGATTATTATATGAAGATAAAATAATGTTTACTTTCTTTCCATAATGACTATCAGAATATAGAAACATTTCTCATGTGATATATGACTTACCATCCTGATGATTGTAAAAGATTTCATTTTTTATATCCATATTTAATGGATCAATTTGGGATTATAATTTATTATTAAAATTTATTATTATTACTTTAATATTATTCTTTAAATGATGTAATAATGAATTTTTTTTCAATTTTCATCATACCAAAGTCATTTTGGACTCATATACTGAATATATTCAAAACATCTAATGTTAACTTAAATAATTAATTAATTTTTATAACATACTAATAAGTGATATAAAAGGAATAATATGCATTAAAAATGTAATAAATAATTTAAATAATTAACTTATGTTTATTATTCCTGAATATAAATATTGTATGTGATGATTCAGACTCAAGGTAAGAGATTTCATCTCAATCTCCATTAATAGAGGCATATTTTGATGTTATACACCAACCTTTGTTTTTAAGTTGTATATAAATACCCATTGATTGATTTTTTAATTAATTAATTTATTATAATATTAATTTATTTTTTAATTTTTATTATATCACAGGGTTTATGATTTAATTATTCAAAGTGGTATGGGATACCATGAATGCTTTAAGATTTAATTATAAAATATTTTTATCCAAGGAAATATTATTGATATTATTTTAAATATTTTTTATTGTCATAAAATGATAATAAAGGAAATTTTTTATATAATTTTAATTTCATTCAACGGTTTAAAAATAATTTTCTTATGTGTTTTATACCAAACATTTTGAAAAATTACAAAAGGAATGTTCTATTCTTAACGTACACGACAACAATGAATTTTACACCATTTTGGGTGTTATTTACTTTTAATATTCCTATGAATTCTTACATGTTTTTTATATTAATATCCATATTTTCCTTTTTGGGTATTTTGGAATTGAAAATTAATTTTTAAAAGAAAATTTTATTTTTATAGGAATGTGCTTTTCATATGTAATTAAAATAGTTTTTCAAAGGGTTTTATAATGAATGTGTTTTATTCATGAAATGGTAATTGATAATTATATGAAATGGGTGAGCCTGATACATCTTATTAAATGTTTTGAGCCCCATTATAGAAATTGGATGAGCACGATACAACATATACGAAATTTTGAACACCATCATAGCTAATGAGAAATGTGTGAGCACGATATAGCTTATACAAATGGTTGAGCCCTATTGTAGCTCACAAGTGTGATCGATAGATCTTATATGAATTTTTATCCCCAATATATATATCCAATGCATTGTGTTATAATAATATTGGATGTATTTCATATGGTTATTACAATTGAAATGGTTTTTAAAAGGATTTATATATATGATTCTCTAAGTCACCTAAATGTATTTTGATTGATTGTTATTGGTTTTAATGAATTTATATTAGATTTTTTTTTTCTTTTTAAAATGTTTTGTTCCATTTTATAAAATTGAATTTAATGTTTTTCATGTTTTTATCTAGTCTAATTGTTTTCTTCTTTTTTATCTCCCTTAATAAACTTTTTGTTATAATCCCATGTTTCAAAAATGTTTTTCATAGGGTTAAAGAATATGTAGGGGAAAAAATAATGTAAAGAATAAAATTGTTATTTTAATATCATGGAAAGAAACCATGTTTTATCTTAGAATTATTTTTTTGGAAGAAAAAATGGAAATTGAGTAAAAGTGTCCCCTTTTAATGTATGGGTTTACTTTGTAGATGTTTTTCCTAATTCTCTCAAACTATAAAACAAAAATATCCTTAGAATTTTATGAAAGTTATTTCTAGTTCAAAAATAGAAGAATAATTGATGTTTAATCCTGGGTCCTTACATGTATCATAATATTTTATCAGCAGAAAGATTATCACAAACAATATTGATAAATAGTGAGATTGTAATATAAAGTCATTACGACTTTGGTATCATTAAAATGTAATCCCAAAGAAGGGATAAAATTAAATAAAGTATAAAATATCTTGAGGATGAATAAATTCATGATATTAAATTTCTAAGGGTCTGTATATACACCTAGTACAAGAGGATAGATGTATAACATAATCATATGCCTTAAAGAAGGAAAATTGAGACACAACTACCTTACCAGTCTGGAAATCTTTGAACCATAAAACCCATGAAAGAGAGATACTAAAATTAATATTAAAAAAATAATAATTTTTTTTATAAGAATATCAAAATAATTTAATGGTAAGTGTATGTACCATATAAAATAAATGGGCCATAAATATGGCATGTGCCTCAGAAAAGTAAAAAGTGGGACAAAAATCCCTTATCACAAGTCTAGACATCCATTGTTTTCATTAAAAACTCCTATATAATAAATATATGTTTTTTATAAATATATTAAAGAACCATGTTATTATATATCATAACATATATTATATTTTATGCCCTTTTACTACACTTTTATTAAGAGTTCCATGTTAATGTTATGTTTTAGGTAATAAGGACTTTGTTTTTCATATATGATTGGATTTGGTATATTTTTGGTCCTATTAATTTTATAATGGTTCTATAATCTCCATAAATATAACAATTATATGAATATCATATATTTTAATTATATATGTATTTATTGTAATCCATAATATTTAGAAATTGAAAATGAAATACTGTATTCATGGAGGCGGTAGGATGTACGTATACAAGAATGCCATTTCCATTTTATTATAGGATAAAAAACAAAAGGTGAATTATTTTTTATCATTATAGGATTTTTTTCATATATATAAAATTTTTTAATTATAACCATACTTAATAAATTCCATTTAAATAGTGAACAAATGACATCGCTTCACGAGGTGGTAGTCTGTCGTACATATAAACGACGTTATAGTATTCCCACAAATCAGAAAGAATGAAATTATGTGTTATATAATAATTTAATAAGATTAATAATATTATAAATATCATATATAAATAGTAAGTCAATCCTTATTTTCATCCATGTTATCTGGTAATGAAAAAATGAACGACATCAGTTCATGAGGAGTTAGTCCACTGTACACACGAATGATGATTTTGTAACCCATTTCATGGAAGTGGAGATGGTTTTAGGTCACCAATTTAAAATAAAACTAATTATTAAATTTAATATACCTAGGATAATATATAATAATGATATAATAATAATTCAAGTAGTGGAATAAGAAATAATACAAAAATACTCGTTAATGAACGTTATCTATTCTTCAGGTATCCTCCTTAGGTTTTCACTAATAGACCTCCTAGGATGGATTTGTAAAAAAATGAAGGCCTATAAGGTTGTAGGAATGAATTTGGAAGGTTATTTGGGAAGGTATTGTCCGAACCAATTGTGTTTTATGGTGTGAAGAAGAGAAGAGAGAGTTCATCCTTTCATAAGTGGGGGAGAGGACACACTAGGTATTTAGGAAAATAATTGAGTTCTCCCATATTTTTAAAATGTAAAAATATCAAAACTAGTTCAGTATAGACACTTAGTAGAGTTATGGTCTATATATGTACATAAAATAGTTTTATAGAAGTTTATAGGTCATTTTACCGTTATATTGTTTGTATAACCCCCTGTAAACCCATTTTACCTCAACTGTGGCAGTTAAATTTTACTGCATTTACTATTAATTTTGGAAAAAATGTTACATTATTAGATGAAATAAATTATTCATATTAAAAATATAGAGTCAATTTTTTCCAAATTTCATTTGAAAAATTAGGAAACATTAATTTAAAAATAACCCCACAAACGTGATGAGAAATCAGGGGTTTAAAGAAAAAATTCTCAAAAGTTTACAATGTTTTTATATCAAAATTTAATATGAAATTTATTCCAATGAAAAAAATTGGATTTAAGTATTTATAATTTAACTAATTTAACTTTATAATAAATTAAAATAATAATTTAATTTTTGAAATAATTTAATTGAAAAATATGTATTCAATTAAAATTATGTATTTTTAAATATTTTAAAATGAAACTTTTCCAAAAAATCACCCAAATTCACCCTAAGATAAATTTTATTTTATGATTTCAAAAATAACTTTTATTTTTTAAAATAAATTTTAAAAAAGTGGTGATAATTAATTTATATTTATGTGAAAAAATCATAATAAAACATTCTTTTAGAAAAATATAATTTTTTAGAAAAAATTTCGTTTTCATTTAAGGGAATCTTATTTTTTATGATAAAAAAGCTAATTAATATGTTTAAACTATGTATTTTTATAATTAATTTAATAATATTCATAACCACAATTTTGAAAATATAGTGATAACTATTATATTAAATAACAATATTTTAGTAGCATGACATGTTTTGTTTAAACTCATAGTTTTATGTAATGAAAGTTAAAAAAATATTTAGTGTGACATGAAATAAAAAAGATATTAAATTAAATTGAATAAAAAATATTTCACAAAATATTGGGGTGTTACATTCTACCAACTTAAAACGAATTTCTCTTATGAAATTCATATCGGTGCTCAAATTTTTAACATTTGAAAAATTCCATCATAAAAACCCACATAGTATATGTGAATAATAAAATATCCTTTAAAAAATTAATGTTGGAAACATAATGGTTACCCAAAGTAACTCATAAATAGGTTCCCACATATATTAAAAGTAAATATTTTTTCATGGAATAAAATAAAAAATAATTATAGAGTGATAAATATCACTAATCACAAAAAATTGGGTGATCCAGAGACAGATAATGAACAAAAAATCATAAACCAGATATGAATTAAAAATTGTATTTATATCCTTAAAAATGATTATAATAATATTTTATTTAGTTCAATATACTTTTCCTAATGTTGATGAAATTTAAAAAGATGATATACTTACATGATTTCATTCCATTTCATAAGAATAGTTTTAGCCCTTGACTATTCCTTAATTAATTTAAACTTCATCACATACAAATAGAAGTGAAAGAGAATTTATTATACCTAAAACACTAACAGATTAGAAAATTTATATATAGAATGATAATTTTATCTATTTGTCTTTATTTATCTTCACAAAAAATTGTTAACACATGTTATCCAATATGAATAAATCTTAATATGGTGAGGTAAAAGATTGATATCTAAAGACACGTCGAAATTTCAACATAAACCATTTTATAAAAGGTTATCTTTATGAGCCTTCCCAAAGATTAACATCCAAAACATTATAAATATGTTCACTAAATTTCTAATAGGATCTTATCATTAATCACCCAGAAACATGTAGCATATCATAAATTTCACATTCCCAAAATATGAATACATTCATCATGTATTCTCTTGAAACATGTTAATAACTTAAATTACCATTAAACCTTATTCAAAACAGACATGATTAATTATTCCTTAAATAAAACATAGATTTTTAGAGAAATAAATTAAATCAATTTTTTTAAACACCATCAATGATAACATAAAACAATATTTCCAAAAATCATTAATCATTTCCAAGTTAATAAATACTATCCAATTTACATTATCTAAATAAATCATCTCTTTATCCCAATATCATTATCCCAACATCAGGAATATATTAAGGGTTATCTTTACCATAATAAAAAAATAAACATGCAATTAAATCACTTTTCTAAGTCATTAGCTTATTTTAAAATATCCTATAAAATCCTTAATAAAAAAATTATACTGAACAATCCTTATATATTTTAAAATTAATAATTAATGAATCAAAATACATAAATACATCAGTCTCTTCACATTAATGATTGGCATAGAATAAATACATACTTGGTGTAGAAGTTAATTATTTGGCCAAGACATTGAGATGGGTAATTCACATGTTCTCCATAGATAATACATTGAAATCTATGAAAAGTTTCAAAATATGCCTTTTTTCCACACATATTACATCTTAACCTCCATTTTAGATATCTCTTCTGGTTTTATTCCAACATTATTGACATATAAGATAGTGAATTATATTTCCTCTATGTTCATTACTATATGAAATTTCATAAAAGTATTCCTTCCACTTATTTAATGTTTTAAGAATATCTCTTATGTTCATGTTTCAATATATATCATATTATATTATAATGCATAATCATAATATCTTTATCTCTATTAACCATCCAATTTGGTTGCTCATAGTCACTGAATTTTCCATGAGATTCAAATTTTACATGAATCCTTCTCATTCTAGCTATTGATAAAAACTAAAAAGTATAGTATGAGAAATTATATTCACTATAAGAAACCAAATAATCATGAAAATAACATATAGAATATATAAATCATGACCCCTTCATCTTTAATCTATGTAATCTTAGGTTTATTCAAGTTCTTTTATAGCGATCATCTATATAAATCTTTTATGATGGTTCTTAATGAGTTTGTTAATTTCTTAATCATATCCCCTATAGTGTCAAACTAGGTGTGATTAAAGGGAAAATATCATGAAATAATTCCTAATCGAGTCTATATCATTATGATTTTCAGGGTTGTTACCCTTAGCAATACTTTTTCTAGATCCACGTCCACTTGTAGTATCCAAAAGGGGGTGTGATTTATTAGAAACCACTTGCTCTATCCATTAACAAAATTACAAGACATTTTTATATAATATGAATCATCCTTAGACTTATCCTTAAAGACATCCATATGAATATCCTTATATATATCCCTAGTGATTTCAATATTTTTTTCTCAACCTAATTTCTATATTTTAACTAAACCTTTGTTCTGATACAAACTAAAATGACCTAGGATTATTATACATGGACATTACATTATTTTAAGGAATATTCATTATATTACATGAAAAAATTCCGGGGGACCATAATAGTTTAGTGCCATTGGAAACTAGGAATGAAATATTCTAATTTGGTGAAATATATTCTACATATCCCACATGAATCTTCTCATGTAGTACTCCTTTTAGACATGACCTACCAAAACCACTCTTCACCATATTGGGATAGAAAAAAATAAGAAATGGTGAGTTTCATTGCTCAATAAGGGTAAACATAATATATATCCGTAGAATATTATAAGAAATCATAAGATAAACACAAGGGTATTTGATAATTAAAGTAATTCATAAATATCATAACCAACCTTTAAAGGATCATAAATAAGATTCATGGGATAAAACATTATCATTTCAGAAATCATGACCCAGAAGAGGGAGAATCATAATAAATCTATCATGAACAATAATATCTATTCATAAAAGTGTGGCACTATAATTAATATAGAATCCCATTTTCTATGTAAATGTATAATAATAATAACATCATCATAATGGAGAATGAATTATCACATATTTCACATTGTGTATTAGGACACACCTTTTCCCCATTATGGACTAGGACACACTTGTTTACCATAGTGGATAAATTCACACCTGTTTCCCATAGGGGTTACAGACACACATGTTTCCCATAGTGGATCAAGTCCATTGAATTATTTCCTGTGATTTTATCATGAGATATAAACCTTCACCCAATTTTTTGGTGGGAGATATATATCCCACCTATCACATAATGAGAATAATATTTTTTTGTTATATAATATCATAAAAAAATCAACATATTATCACATAATGGACTATATAAAGAAAAGAGTTTTGGTAATTTTTTTATCAATTTACCATAGAATAAACCATGAAAAATAAATGGGTTTCATAAAAATTCCATCAAAATAAAAAATAACCATCTAGAGAATGAATAAGGATAGTAACATTTTATTTTATCCTTAGTAATGTATATGTAACATCAGAAGATATCATTCTATATAAAAAATATTTTTTAAAGGAAATTTTGACGATTTCATGGGGAAACTATCCTTTCAGATATTACAAACACACTTTAAAACATTAATCATTTTGATTTTTTTTCTATGAAAATAATCATGAAAAAAATAAATGAATGTTTAAAGATCATATAAAATATTTCATGAAGAAAATATCCTTTCTATTTTTACAATAAAATTTTTAAAAATCCAATATATTGAATATATTTCTTCTTGAAAAATAACATCGAACATTTATAAAGGTATATTCAGAGTAATGATTGTTCAATATTATAGAATTTTATTTCATTCTGTACAGTTTAAAATAATGATTCCTTTTACATTTTCAGTAAAATCTAAGAGGGATTTTTTTTGGAAAAGGATATGATGATTACTTTATGAAATTTTTTATAAAATTTAATTCATAGGTAATTTTTCTAAAAAAATAATAGGTTAATAATAAAACATTTTTCAAAATATTTTTAGAAATACTATTTTTGATGAAAAATAGGTTTTGACTGAAAAAATGCTTTTTAAAAAAATATTTTGAACTATTTAGTAGATATAAAGAGGAAAATAAAGTGGTGACATGTACTATCATGAAATAACTAGAAGAGAATAAAAGTCATGTGTTTATTGAGGTATGGATCCTAATATTTAATCATTGGAAACCTGGTTATTAATAATCCCTATAAACTATCAGATTGTAATATAAAATCTACACTACATTGGTAACATTGAAACATATGACCCATGAATGAATATCATTAAATTTAACTTAATATATCAATAAAATAAATAAATTCATAATATTACATATAAAATTGTATTTATTTATAAGTTATACATGAATATGTGTTTATAACATAATCATATGTCTCAAGAAAGGAAAATTGAAACCAAAATCCCTTATTGATATGGAAACATTTGAACCATAAACCCTATGAAAGAGAGATAAAAAAATGGATATGTAAATAAAAATAATTTTAAGTAGAATTATCATAAAATATATTCATATTCTATATATTTACCATAAAAAATAAATAGTTAGTGATTATGGCATCTGTCTCATAGATGTAATAATTGAGATGAAAATCCATTACTATAAGTTCTGGATTCCATTTATAAAAATTAAATTATAATAAATATAAATTTATTATACATCTATTATTTAAAAAAATTCATATATATTATTCTATATATAAATTTTTATTACCTTTTATTAACCATTTATTAACAATTTCATGTTAATGTTATGTTTATGGCAATAACTGCTTTATTTTTCATATATGTTTCGATTTGGTATATTTTTGGACCTCTTACCATGATCATGGTTCCATAATATCTATAAGTATAAGCCTGAAATAAATATCATATATATTTTCTATATATGTATTTATAATAATCTAGATAATTTAGTGATTGAAAATGAAATACACTATTCATAGAGATGGTATGCCATGCCTACACATGAATGCTATTTCCATTTTATTATCAAATCAAAGGAAAGAAAGGTAAAAGATATATTATCACTGGAAAATATTTTTTATGTTATAAGTTTCACATATTTTATTTAAAACTATACATTACTTATAAAGTGTGAATGAATCACATCACATCGTGAGGCGGTATACTACAGTATACACGAGTGATGTTATCATATTCTAAAAAAACGGAAATAGTGAAGGTATGTATGATATAATAATTCAAGAATCATAATAATATCAAAAATATCATATATAAAAAATAAATCCACCATTATTTCTGACCACTAGATGTGGTAATGGAAAAACGAACGATATGGGTTCATGATGCAGTATTCAAATATACACATGAATAAATATTTCATAACCCATTTGATAAAAGTGATAATGGTTGTTAGTTATGAACATAAAATAAAAAAATCTTAGTATATGTAATATACATTGATTATTATTTAATAATGATACAATATTAATTGAATGGGGTGGTAGAGGAAATAAAAAAAATACCCGTTGATGAGTGTTACATATTTTTCAGGTATCCTCCGTAGGTTGGGACTAAAAGACATCCAAGTATGGATTTATAACCATAATAAATAACCATTGGATGATAGGAATGACATTGTGAAGTTATTAGGTAAGTTATTTTGTGATCCAAATGGGTTTTATGGTGTGAAGAAGAGAGAATAGGGGAAGGATTTTATATGTGGAGGACATGATACCCATAGTATTTTTGAATAGAATTGTGTGTTCCGACATTTTTCATATACAAAAGGTTATAGAATGGTCCATTATCAAACCATATAGTTGGAATGGTGTAAATATTTCTAAAAAATAATTGTTATAAAAGGGTATATGTAATATTTACCCTAACATTTTTAGTTCCTCTATTCATCAAAAAAATAAAACATTTCATAAAAATCTAAAAAATTCACTGTAAAATAATTTTTATAGGATTATTTCAAAATATTAAGTTTATTTTTTAGATAAGTTTTCAAAATTTGGTAACAATTAATTTTAAATTATGATCACAAAGTGAAACTAAACTGTACTTTTAGAAAAATATAGTTTTTTAGAAAATAATTCTTTTTTTATTTTTAATGATTCTTATCTTATTCCTAATAAATAAATAAGAATTTAATATGTGTAATATATATATATATATATTATTAATTTATTTAATAATATTCATCATCAATATTAGAAATTCTAGATAAGAACTATCATATTAAATAATAATATTTTTTTATAATATGACTTTTTTTGTTTAAAATCATTATAGCATGTGGCACGTGATCATCTTAGTATTTAGTGTAACAAAAAAAGTGTAAATTCATTTGAGAAAAATATATTTTACAAAATTATAGTGTAACAGTAACGGTTTTACTCATTTGAAATTATTTTTCCCTCTCATTCATTTATAATGATCCCAATGGTGTATGGAATTGTTATAATGGTAAATGATGTAGTCTTTTGAAAACTGATTCTTTCTTATGTGGGTTTTGATTCACGATCATGGGTTTTTAATGTTTTTCCTTTGAGGAATTTATTTTATATGTATGGGATGATATTTTGATAAGAAAATGATGATTTTAAATATCTTAAGGAATGTTTTGATTTTAGAAACTGGCTTCATGGATTAAATTATATAGTCAGTTTGAATTTAAGTAAATTTTTTAAACTAAAAGATTTTAATACGGGATCAAGAATTTTTTTTAAGAATAATGATTTCTTTGGAATTTTAAATGACATTACGTTTTTGAAATAGGGGTATTATTTTTCAATATTGTATAATTTTTTGAAGATATGGGGTGTATTTTAAAATTATTTGTTTTAGGGTTTGGTTGAATGATTTTTTTTGGAGGTGGTTATTCTTAGTATTTTGTAATTTTATTTGTAGAAAGGAAAAAAGTTTTTGTTAATCATTTTTGTTATATAATGTATTTTTCCTAGGTATGTATTTAGAGGGATTTAAAGACTATAAACTAATATGACCTTCAATATAACTCTTTTTTAGTTAGGAGTTTTTACTTTATTGTTTATCTATACCAAGAATAAATATATAGTGGTGGATGTAAGTATTTATTATATTTAGACATCACTAATGTTATTTAGAGAGAATGTTTGGGATGGTTTTTTTCTTTATGTGAGGTTTTGAGTTTTTTGTATTTTATTAGGATAGGTACCTATATAGATATTAGTGTATTTATAGTGTGAAAATATTATGCATCTAATAAATTTGGTTTGAAAGCTTTAAGAGACTACCTTTGGTGGGGAATGTTTGACCCTTTATATGGATTTTGTATGTTGAGTTAGTAGGGGATAAAATCATTGGTATATCTTGAGTTTTTTTTAATGGTAGATTTGGGTCTCACATTGTCTCATATAAAGGGTTTTTATATTTGTAACATATGGTTGGTGGTGATTTGGATTGTTGTGTCTTTTTTAGTGTGGGTTGTATTTTATAGAAATGTGAGACATGTTGTGGATGTTTTTATGATTGATGTTTTGTTGGATGATAATGGAAAACATTTTTTTCAATGCAATGGTGACTAGAAACAACATTTCATTTGGGATTTTGAGATCACAATGGAATTGTTTGTGTTTTATTGGGATCATCTCTAGGTTGTTTTATGAGGATAGGGCTTGTTGTTGTTATAATTTTTTGATATTATAGTGGGATCGTGTTATTGATCTCAGTGATGGTTTATAGTTTCCGAAATTGAGTTATCTTGGGATTCATTTTCTTAGATGTTAGAATTAGTGTTATGATGATCGCTTATGATTAGTTGAAATTAATAGATTTTTAGAGATGTATTCTAGTGTATGGTGGTTGGTATGTGGTTGTGTATTCCCATTGTGTCACAAATTTAGATAAATTATAAATTATGACGATACTATAATAGATCTCAAGATCAATTTTTCATGCATTTGGAAATCATATTTGTGTTTTTCTAGGAGATATGTAGTTGTAATTTTTTATTTTTACCATATGATTATAGGGTTTGTTGAGTTTAGTGGGTCCTATTACAAGGACCCTCTCTAGTTGATCCTCTCCCTCCTACCTTAGGATAATAGGTTTCATTAAAGTACCTTCCCATTCTTTATTTGTTACTCAATAATTTCTAGTAGATGATAATGGTATGGTGGGAATAATTGTAACTCCCACTATGTTACATCAAGTTTTATTTTATTTTATTTTATTCTATTTGGGGTATTTTAAATTATTGAATGTTTTTTGATTTAAATTTAAATTTTTAATGTTTTTATTTTTTTACATAGTTTTCATATGGTCTTTACATGGTTACCTAAAACTATATGAATTTAATTTACATAGGTCTTATATAATTTAAATTTTAGTGAACATGGAATGGTTTAACCACTGTAGGTACCCATACCAAAATGGGTTTTAGTTCATTTTTGAACATACATGACTAGATCACACGGTTAGCACACTATTTGGGGTTAACCTCGTGAGGCCTCAGACAAATGATCTGAGGTACGTTTATATAAATTTTTCATGGATAAATAATTGTGTATAGTTTTTTAAACCATACAAAAATATTGAAAAGATTTATGTAATTAAATAATGTAGTTAAACATGATTAGAACACATTTTAGAAAACCATACAACCAAATAATATAACCTTCCTTGTTTTAGAAAAATGTGATTTTGTTATTTTAACTCCTTGAAATTTAAATTCAAAATATCCTGTTTTCTTCTTCGTCTCATAAATAAAGGCTAGTAATTCCTAAGATAGATCTTATACCCTGCCCTTATCTTAATTTCAATCCTCAACTCTATCAATTTCAATTTAATATTTTGTGGTATGTCCTCCCCATATTTTTCCCTCCTCCCCCTACATCATTCATCATGGATTTTTCACATCATTAACAAACCCTATGGGATAATATAGTTGTATTTGCGGTTATATATGAATTATTATTTGTTGTTATCATTTTAGGGTCTTATGGATGGTATCTCATGGATTGATTGAGCGTTCACCATCAAAGGTGATGCATTCCGTCTTGAAGTGGCTTGATTCCTCTAGGCTTGACGTAGGTGATTTTGATCATTTTATTTAAACATATTCAATCATGTTATTAGGGATATTTTTTTTATTATATAATTATATATATATATATATTGAAATTATTTTTAGTTTTCAATGTAACACCCCAATATTTAATAATATATTTTCTTTTAAATATTCATTTTACTAACAGCTTATTTCAATGGAAACACTGAAATAATGTGATCCAGAACATATTTGATAGATATTGTTAAAAATATTTAATTATAATCAAAAATCTAGAAAATAAAAACGTTTTGATCAATTATATATTCCTAAAAATAGGGTTAAGAGCACATAATATATTAAAATTTCATTATTCAATAATTGCTATTTTTATTTATATATTATATTTTTGTTTATTTTTTTAGAAATTTTATTTTTTGAATTTTATATAATTAAATTAATTTTAAATTCATCATATCAAAACTTTCTTCTGTTTAATTTTTTAGTTTTTCTAATATAAACAATTTTTAATTGAATAGTGAAAATACCAATTTTTCTAAAACTATCACTTTTTAGGACATTATCATAATACAAAAATGAAAAAAATTTATTAAAACTAATGTTTGATATAAAATATATATTTATAAATATAAATTATTTATTTTAAATTACTATATTAAATTTATAAAACTCATGTTTAATGTTTTTGAAACTTAAACAATATTTTATCCAAAAAACTATGTTTATTCTCTTATATTAAAAATAATATTTTATCACATATATAAATTAAATATACCAAAATGGATTTCATATTTTATATCATCATGTTTAATTTATTTAATAGGTTTAATTTCATTTTTTAGAATACTAATATTATTACCATGATTAATGTTGAAGAACATGATAATTGTAAAATGTTATTTTCAATGAATTATTTTAGTAGTATTGTGTAATTTTTTCTACTAAATTAATTTTTTATGTTTTATATATTGACTTTTATGTAATTTTTAGACATATATAAAATTAAATTTTCACTTATTTAATTATTAATTAATGTTATATATTATTTAGATTACTTAATTATGGAAACCTTATTTTTCTATGAAAGATATTTTAAATATATTAAAATTTTTATCATAAATTTTAATTTTAAAATTTCAAGAAATTAAATTATATTATATGGAGATAATTTTTTGGTTCATAAATATTTATATAGTTTTGACCTTATATTTTAAATTAAATATAAACTATTAAAGAAAAAACTAGTTACCAAGGTAAAAAATTGTAAATTTTTGAAAAACTAATGGTAAAATATATAAACTTTTTAAACAAAATGTGTTCAAATTAGTGTTAGAGTGTTTTTATAACTTATATAACCTAATAATTAGTTTATTTTACAAATTTTTTCCATTAAAACATGAATAGTGTCACGTCATAATTGAAAAAGTAATGAGTATTTTAAAAAGTTTCACTTTCATCACTTATAATAGTAGATCACTTCCACCACATTTATTGACCCATTATAAAACCTTCTATATAAAATATATCTGCCCTAGTATCTCCTAAAACCTATCCCCACGTTTTATATGAATTCATGTCTCCAAAATTTCATGAAAATGATCCTTAAGGTGATTCCCAAGTGAGAACATCCAAATAGTGTCGTGATGTTCTCAAATAATCACTCTTATTTATTTTCTTCTACCCCTTAAATATATTATATAATTTAATGTAAAAGAAAATAATTATTATTTATATATTTATGTTATATTTTACTAATTTAATAATAATTATATACATTTCTCCAAAACCATTCAAAAAAGGAAGACGACGTCATGCATGCTTTTAGACTATCGCCTCCATGACCAACATATTCTATTTTTTCATTACCAGCATACATGGATGAGTTTAAAATTGTATTTAATATATAAAAATGATATCTATGAAACTATTAATATTATTTTTATATAATATAGTACAATTTTTCAGTGATATTAACAATAAATGGGAATAGAAAACTTGACCACCTTAAACGAACATATTAAGACACCTATCTCAATTTTATTTTATTTTCATAAAACATTTAAACCTGTAAAAAAATTGTTCTAATTTAATAATAAAATAAATAAAAATACATTATTTTATATATTATTAATATATTCTATAGCACATTTTACCATTTTGAGTATATAAAGAAAGATTTAGAGAAATTAACTGAACCACATCATGTAAGTTCCATAAGCAAAAATGTTTTAATAAATAAATAAAATATAGTAATAAATAAAACATATAATATTAAATATAGATTGGAAATATTATTAAGAATGTATTTAATCAACTTAATTTTATTATTTAGTATTTTAAGTGAATGTGAAGAATGAATTGGGACTTAAGGTAACCATTTTTGCATCTCAATTTTTTTATTGATTTGTAATTCATATAGAACAATTATTTTATTTTATGTTTCATATATTCTCAATGAATTTATTTTTTTCATAATTTTAATTAAAATTTATGTATTTAAATATCCAACTCACACTTTAGATTTTAGGGTATTTTGATTCAAAATACTAATGTTATATGAGTTTTTGTTAAATCAATTCTTATTTATTGAGTTTAGATTGATCTTCTTGATCTTATTTAATAATAGTATTGAAAATTCATATATTTTATATTATTAGGTTTTTATAGGATTTTACATTTCTACAATATAAAAAAAAATTATAAACTTCTCTTTCTTCAAGAATTATGATATCCACAAGGGTTTTGGTTGACTCAAAAATCCATTATTTGAGTTAAAATATCATTCCTTAAGAATCATTATTCTACGTTTGATAATTTTTTCTTTTTATTATTTGATTAGATATTTACTCTTTTATATTTTAAGGAGATTAGTTTTTAACCCAAACATTTTTTATTGATGAATTTATTTTCCAGGAAAGTGTAATATATATATAAATCAAATTTCATATCTTTTAATGATAGTTTTTCCTCCATTTCCATGTTTAGTTATTAATAATTTATTTCCCATTATTAATTTGAAATAAAAAAAGTGTTTACTCATGTTACCATATAATTATCTATTATACCATCTCAAAGGATTTTTTTTTCTATTTATATGATATGGATTTTCAAAATAATAAAAATTTATTCCATCTTTTAAAAATCACAAGTTTTATCTTACACTCCACATTATTTTTATAAATAATTTATTTTTATTGAAATATCTATATTTTGAATCTTATTTTTAAAATTAATAGTTCTAAAAATGTTTTTACTTCATCTTCTTTAATCCTTGATGCCATTTAAATAATCCATTAATGCAAATTATTTTTAAAAAGTAAATGTTTTATGTTTTTTTCATTTCAAATTTTTGAAATTTTTTTGTATTTTCAAGGATCCACTTTTAAAATTTACTTTTAATAATAAATTATTTCAAATAGTGTAACATCAAATTTTTTAAAATGAAATTTCAACATGAACAAGAATTCATATTTTAAAATAATTATAGAAGTGTTTTCTAAAAACAAATTTATGATTTGTCTTCGATTTTAATCTTTATCTCTGAAGTATTTTTTTCTAGGAAATTAATTTTATCCAATCACACAATAAATATTATTATAAAATACTATTTTTTGGTAATTCAATTTTGGTTATCAATTATTTACATTCTTAAGATCAATTTTTGTGATACCATTTAGAAATGTTACAAAACCTATTTTTCATTCCATGGGTTCATTATGATACAATTTGTGGTTGTTTTTATGTTCCAAAATATGTATGAGTGAATGATGGTTGGTGTCTAATATATACCTATAGTTAATTAGTTAAAGTTTTATATATTTTTATCTCAAAAGTGTATACAGATTGTATCCCAATTCTCAGTGGGTATAGAGGTTATAAACCAAGCCCAAGAGGATAAACAGGTAATAGCAGAATCCATAGATGGTATATAAGTAGTAGGAAAATCACAAGGTGTAAAAATGTTGAAGCCCAATACCATGAGGATATGTAGGTAGTATATAAAGAGAAAGAAGTTTAATGAGTTATATCCCAAGAACATGTGGGTACACAAGTTTATAGTAAAATACCACTTAACTCTGAGAATAGGGTAGTAATAATTTATTCACTATGTTATGATTTCCATTGATTTCACTTATTACAAATTTAAATGTTAAATTATTATGTTTTTATATCATGGTTCATGTTTATTGTTTCATGTTTATAAACTCCCATAACATTTTATATTTTTAATCATTTTAGACAATTGGTCATTCTCTTATGTCTAGTGGACAACTTTTATTATTCCATATTATATTTAAAAATGCGTTTCCCTCATGGTTATAATTTCTCATATTATTATGATATAAACCTTGATGAAAATTTGTTTATTTTTTCCCTTTCTATGTTTTTGAGTTTACAACTTTCTTATGTTTCCATTCCCTATGTTATCAAGATGAGTATAACTTATGAGATGTCCAGAATGAGGCCTGGTGTGGTTTAATTATCGAGAAATGTTCACAATTGTTATAAAATTTGATTATTATATTGAGGATACTCAAAGACTCTTAAACATACATTCTTGGGATTTTGCGATTATTTATTATATTCAATTCTTAAATTATGAAAATAATGTAAAATGAGTATAGGTTGATATCACATTATAAAAAATCCAAAGTTTATAAAAGTGTTTTTAAAACCAAACGTAGGAGTGTATGTTTAGAGTTCCTCAGTTGGTATCCGAGTAGGGATTGAATATTTTTATGATTATTTTAGTTATTTTTTGGAATTATGATGAGATAATTTTCATAAAAAATATATGGATAAGTTTATGTAAATGAAATTGTTTTTGAATTTTTGTTGAAGTAGATATTGTGTGGTTTCCTAGCAATCTGGTACCTATCCGGGTTTTGGAAACTAGATATGGATGTGACATAGATGCACATTGGGGTAATAACCTTTAAAAATTATAATTTATCAATAAAATCAATATTCAATTAACTAATGATTAGTGGGGATAATACTAAACCCCTAGATAAACACCCCATGAGATATTATTTCGTAGATCACATTCTCTTAATGATCCTTCATTAAGGATTTGAGAACATCATAATTCTAGGTAGTGAAACTAATAATTATATGACCATGCACAATATAGTTTAAACAAAATGAGTTTTAGCTCAAAAAAATTAAATTATAGTTTAAATGACAAAATCATTTGTTGAGATAAACATGTCATTAGAGAAGACATCTTAGAATTGAGTTTTTATATTCAAATGATAATTTACTATGATTTCATTGGATATTAACATATTCATTATAGTTATAATATTTGGTTGGAAATATGATCCTCGGTATAAATTTGTAGAAGGAAAGTATCTAGAAAATCCTAAGACATAGATATAGTGGAATATTTGGAATAAATGGTTGAGAATCATACTATATTCCTATCATAAGGGAAATGATATATTTATGGTATTATATAAGATAATATTATTTGTATCTATTTAGAATCTATATATGAAGACATGATTAAATTATTTATTCCCATAGGATTTTTTTTATTAAGTTCTAATTAAAATTACCAGGATTTAATTTATTTAAGGGGAGGGGAAATGTAACACCGAAACATTAAAAAAAATATTCTCATTTAAATAAACATTTTATTTATAGTTGATTTCACACAAAACACCAAATTAAAATTAGAAACAACATTTTAGATGAATATTACTAATAAAAATTAATAATAATTAAACCACTTGTGAATAAAAAAATTATAATAAATGATATATTAATATAAAATAGTATTAAGAACACTTAATGTTTCAAAAGGTAAATTTGAAATAAAATTAATTTTTCATTATATATTTTATTTTCATTTAAAATAAAAATTTATAAAAATTTATAATTTTAATTTAATAATTTCAATTTAGTTTTTAAATCCATTAATTCAAAAATAACTTTCTTTTTGTTTTTATATTTTTCAAAAATAAATTATTTTTAGGTTAACAGTGAAATATAATGCTTATTTTAATATCATCACTTTTATGATATTATCAATACACATGAATAAAATAAAATATTTTTAATTATTTATTGTATAGAGTATATAACCATAAAGTAAAATTTTTCAATTATAAATACGATTTTAGATTTATAAAACCTATTTTAAAAATTTTGGAATCTTAAGTAATATTTTACTCTAAAATCGTATTTGTTCTCTTATAATGGAAATAATTTTTTACCACTTTTAAAATTTTATTCCAAAAAATAGATTTAATATATTAGATCATAATTTTCATATTATTTAATATTGTCATATTAATTTTCAAGAATAAAATTATGATTTATAAGATTAAAGTTAATGGCCATGATAATAGTAAAATGGTTATTTTTAAAGAATTGTTTTATTACTATTATATAATTTTTATATAATAAATTAAATTAATATATTTTAAAAAATAATTTTATATTAGGTATAGAAAATTATAAAAATTTATTACCACTAATTTAATTTGGAATTTATTTTGCAGAAGATAAAAGACACTTAATAGTGAAAGTAACATTTTTAAACCAAATAATGATACTTTATATTACTTTTTTTAATTTAAAAGTTAATTTTAAATAATTTATAATTTATAATTTTATTATATTTATCTTTATTCTATGTTTATATTATAAAAATTTTGTATGAACTTTTACATTATATTTTTTAAAAAATATAAATTAGTAGGGTAAAAACTAGTTACAAAGGTAAAAACAAAAATTTGAAAATGTAAAAAAACCTACTGTAAAAGACTTATAACAAGGATCAAATTTGGGTTCAAATGGGTTTATGAATATTTATTTAGAATATATCACCCATAATTCATTATTTCCCACTTTTTTCTATCAAACATTTTATAGTGTCATGTTATCATTGAATAAGTAATATGTATTCATAAAAGTTACAATTTCATTACTTATAAAATGGGATCACTTACACAACCTCTATATACAAATTAAAAATACTTATATGTATATAAATTGTTCCTCAATGTCTCCTAATTACTTATCCCATTGTCCTTGAATCCTTATTAATTCCAAAATACCAAAAAATGATTCCTTAAGGTGTTAGCCAATGTAGAACCTCCAAGGGAGATGCAATGTTCTCAACCAGTAACTCTTTATTATTTTATTCATCTACCCATTAAATACATTCTATAAATGAAATTATGATAACAATGTCATTATTTATATTTTTAACTCAAATATACTTTCCTAATGAATTTATTTCTCATAAAAGTGAAATATTTTCCAGAAGAAAATCACATATCCTTTAAAGACATTTTCCCCCAATTTTCATTTTCATTATTCCTAAAAAAATTTAAACTATAATTTTTATAAAAAAATATTTGTTTATACATATATTCTTACATTACTCCACTACCACTTTTAAAAGAAATTTTGGTTATAATACATATGATGTTAGTTTTTAACAATGGTGTTTTAAAATATTAAAAAAATGTTTAAATCCTTTAAAAAAATTTATCTTCCAAACCAAATTATCTTTGGAAATACATTATATATTTTAAAAGATCAATTATTAAATATTACTTTCAAAAGTAAAAGTTTTTAAAAAATTTTCACTTCACATTTTTGTAACATTCATGTCTTTTTCAAAGATCTATTATTAAAGAATATTTTAAAAAATTAAAACTTTTTAAAGATGTTTTGAATAATTTTTTTTGAAATATTTATGCCTTTCTAAGGTTTAAACTTTTAATTTTCTTTTCGAAAATATTTTTTTTTTCAAATTTTATCACTTCAGTATTCTGAAAATGGATTTTTAAAATGGTAATTATTTTATCTTTTTTTTTGTAAATATAAAATATTTTTCTAAAAACTTATTTATGATTAAACTTATATTTTTTACTTTATACCAAAAGGATTTATTTCTTTATAAATTATTTTTCATGAATCCCCCTCTAAATATTTTTATGAAATACTCTATCTAAGTGATTGAATATTAGGTAAAAACCATTTTTATTCTTGAAGAAAATTAATGTTATACCATCTATATATGGTACAAAATGTATTTTTATTTACATCCACTATTTATGATATAATCAATGATTATTTTCATGTGGAACATGTATATATGAATTATTTATCATTGTGGTATTATATTTCATTAAAATGTATTAGTTGATGTTTTATATCTAATTATCTGAAATGGTTACATGGGTTGTATACTAGGCTTAAAATGGTGGATGGGTATTAGGCTAAGACTAGATGGTATAGTGGAAATAGTCCAACCCCAAGGGGGAAAAAATCTTATTACCCCTGAACATGATGAAACATTGGTAGTATCCTAAGCCCAAGAGGCTAGACAAGTTATTTCCCAAACCCAATATGGTATATGTGTTTTCATCTCAATCCCATTATGTTTTGAGATTCAGGTAGTAATTCCTTCTCCAATATAATAGAATTTAATATTATTTATTTTAAGATACATTTCAATGTCATAATATTATTTTATTCTATAATGGATCATGTTTATTGTCTCATGTTTCTACATTACTATGACATGATATATGTTTGATAATTTGTGTCTAAAGGTTATTCTATTACATCTTGTGGATTAATATTATTATTACATGTTATATTTAATATTATATTCCTCCCATTCTCATGATTTATAATATTTATATGACCATACCCTTTCTTAAATGGTGTTTATTTTTTTACCTAAATGAACATTTGATCTCACTCATTTCTTATGTTTCTATTCCCAAGGTTATGATGATGACTATATAGTAAGACAAGTCTATAAGGTAATATATAATTTCTTAATTATGAATAAATGTTTACAAGTTTCATAAAGTAATATGATTATATTGTGTATAATTAGATTCACTGAACCATATATTCATGGGATTCTGTGATTATATGTGAGATACAATGTTTAACAAGTGAAATTGATGTAATATAAATACAGTTATAACTCAGTTATATTCAAATTTATTGTCTATAGAATGTTTTTTTTAGTACAAATATGAGAGTGTGGGTTTGGGGTGCCTCATAAAAGGTGATTTTGATTTGGATTATAATTGGGATAATGGTTTTTTAAAGTTAACATTAGGGGTTTTCGAGTTTTTATGGGTGTGTTTGGGTGTGAAGTAACCCTAAATGTTTTAATAGATTTTTTTAAAATGAAATGTGTGTTTTAATGGAATTTGACACCATTTTGGTAATAAATGTGGTAAAGTGTGAGGTTTTTTTGTAAATTTATTTTATTGGTGTTTAATTTAGTTCCTAAATGTTTTTGTGTAAAGGGAGTTTTGAAGTGAATTTGAAATGGTCAAAAATCACTTGGAATCCAAATCCTAGTATTCAATAAGGGTTGTTTGGAACTTTTATATTTATTTAATGGATTGTGTGAGACCCTCTTATGACCTCTTAATTATTTTTTTGTCTGAAATGGGTTATAGCATGATGAGAATTTTTTATGTTTCCTTTGATTTGATGGATGTAAAAGGGTTTGTTTTTTGTGAGGGTATAAGATGTGAGGTGATTTTTACTATTAATGTTCAATGAATTGATTATGTTTTTTCATTTTATTTTTCTAAACTATATTTTATAAAATAATAGGAAACTATGTAATAAATTATATGGTCTAGTTTCAGGATACGATATCATGATGTGTACTTATCATTTAGTTCCCAATGAGTGTAACCCCTTCTTTGGGTTTAATTTGTACGTAGGGTAAAAATGGTGTTGAGTGATATGCTTTGGTTTTATATAGGGGGGCCTAGAGATACCGGACCTAAGGAAACCAAGTCATGTACCAATCATGTTAGAATCCTATGGTTTTCCAATGAAACCAGTTTACAATAAATATATTATGATCACCCTTGACTCCTCTAATTCGATTGACTCATATGAGTATCAAAATTTTTCTTCAATTATTGGTTTATTTTTCTTCATCATTGGCGTGTTGTTTTTCTCATTATTTTATTATTCATTTTAATTTTGGATTTATTTAAAAGAAATGGGTTTTAAAGTGTTTTTTGATGTTTATTTTTAAATGGGTTTGAAAATAGAATTTTAAATGTGTGTTTTCTATAGTATAGTAATGTTTTAAAAGTAGTGTTTTAAAATTGTTAGGCTTCCTAAAAAGGAGAAACCGGTTTTTAAAATATTATTAACTGATATTTTTTTTGGTACTCGTATTTTAATTAAATTAATTATTAATTTTATTTTGAATAAGTAAATATGAAATAAAATTTGAATGGAAATGCAAATAGTTTGTAACACCCGAAGTTTCTTATGATTTATTATTTTTGGAAATAAATTTTATATTTCTGATTTTTTTTGTTATATAAAACCCCATGCTTATATGGTATTACAATAATTACGGATTTTATCTTGGATTACATGTAACACTGATTGTATATTTCATTACATGAAACACTGAGTTTAAATAAAATATGACATATCATTAAAATATTATTATTTCACATTAAAGTTATCACCTTGCCATTATAATGGTGGGTTTGAATATAATTAACTAAATTATGAAAAAATATCATTTAAAAATTTATATAAAATCTCTTATTTTATGACCATTTATTTATAAATGAAGATAAAAACTATTTTAAAATAAATAAAATATTTTTTTGAAAAATTATTTTTCTGTACACAATTGTAAGTTACATCAATATATTAAACAATCCAATTTTTTAGTGGGTTTAATGAATTATATATATATATATATATTATTTTGAATAAAATATTTTAAATTCTTATTATTTATTTTCTAGATAATAGAAAAAATAAATAAAATTTTTATCTAAAAAATGTATTTGTCTAAAAAAACCTTTTGTCACCTTTTTCAAAATTATTTAGAAATTAATATTTCCAGCTTTTAGAAAATTTATTTTAAAAAATAAAAATTGTTTTTGAAAAAATACTCTAAAAATTATATTAGGAACACTATTTTAATTTTTTTTGATAAGATAAATTTTTGGATGAGTAGTGTAAAATATTGGTTTTTATTAAGAATTCTCATTTATTTTAAATAAGTTAAAAAGATCCAATTTTTTTTAATATGATTTAAAAATTATAATAATAATTATTTTATATCTATTATTTTAGTTATGGTCACTTTAAAAAAATTATAATGAAATTATAGATAATAAATTTTTAACATTTTAACATTTTCTATTTGAAAAACTAATTTGGCATTACATCTAAGGGATTAGTTTTAAATTAATTTTCCCACTTTTTTTTAATATAATTTCTATAAAAGGATCACATATTTATTAATGTTATAATTTATATTATATAATAAGGTAAAAATAATTTTTCATAATAATTAAAATAAAAACCATTAAGAATTATTTACAATGGTTAATATAAAAATTTGTTTACAAGGGGGTTAAACTAAAAATAAATGGGTTTAAATTAACCCAAAAGATGTCTAAAACCCATTTTATAGCCATATTTAGAACTTTATCCTATAGATTCATGAATTTTCCTTTTTGGTGCCTTTTTGATTGCAAAAATTTGGGAAACAAGTTTTATTTTCCAACATTACATGTGTTCCACTCACCTCACTTATAAAAGGAATCCCCTCTCTTATCTTCTTCACACTTAGAAAATGCATTGGTTTAGAAAATCCCATTCCAAATAGATTTTATAATTTCCTCCTTTATTCCTATAATATTTATTTTATCTATTCTTCCACTTACTGGTTAAAATTATGGATTAAATGTATATATGATAAATTTATTATATCGTTATATTTCAATAATTATAATATCCTATATACCTTCTTACTTTCAATTATGTGGGAATATGATAACGTCACTTGTGTTCATGATGAACAATTGCGTCAGGAAGCGACGTGATTTATTCATGCTTTATATGATTTGTAATAAGAATGCTTTATAGAAATTATGTGATATATATGAAAAAATGGGTTTTTAATATTAATATATTATTTACCTTTATTTATTACAATCCAACAAGAAAATGGAAATCAAATTCATGTATACATATGGAATATCGCCTCCATGATCAATATAATTCATTTTCAACTAAATTTGTTATTGACTAATATAAATAAATATTTAATGAATATAAAAATACTTATATCATTTTTAATATTTGTAATATGATATGACGATAAACAATGTAAGAGTTCCAAAAAAAATAAAAAATCAAAACATATACGAAAAAACAAAGAAGTAATTGGATGAAACATGACATTAATATGGAATTATTAATAAATAAATCATAAAAGAAAACAAGTAAAAAATATGGTATGATATATATATATATATATCATTATAAAATAGATTCCTAATAAAATTATACTTATTAAACATGAGGTTTGAACATATACAAAGGAATTCGAGATGTAAGGTAAAAGATCGTCATCTCTCTTTTTTACTTCTAGGAGACACATGCCATATTCACCAAATATATCTTTTAGGTGGTGTAGATATAGAAAAATAATGTATTTTATTAATATTTTTCAGAAATTATTGGTATATAAATCTCTATTTTAGTACCACTATTTCATTGGGGTTTATGGTTCACATTTCACCAAAGCTGTAATGGATTTTATTTCTCAATATCCCTTATTTGAAATTTATATTAAGTTATTCACATATCATCTTTTATGAGGTTCATATGAATCCTCATTGACATGTAATATCATGAATATATTTATTATCATGATATTTTCAGTCTCATTTGATTTTATTCCTGTATGGGTTTTACAATTCAATGTTACCAAAGTGGAAAAATTTTTATGATACAATCTCAATGTTTATTGAGATTTTTTATTATTATGTTTTTGATGATAAAATATTATGATCCATATATAATGAAACTAATGAAAATTATTATCCTAGGGTTATGTAATGATAATACCTATTTTACCATTATTTTATCCTCTCTATATAATCAAGATATCAAATTAATTTCTTTTAATAAAAATCTTATTTATTTATCTCTTCAGTCGAAAAACATTTTTCCTTCAAAGAATTTTTTTATAAAACTGTTTCAAAAATGTTTTAGAATTTTTAAAATGATTTATTAATGTTTCTTTAGAAAAATTTTATATATTTTTTAATGTTTTAATGGAATATTCAGGTCATTTTCCAAAAAATTTATTTTTGGATTTTATAACCAATACAAAAGGAATCATTTTTTAGTATGTATAAAATGTATGGAATTTACCCCAATAATTTCCATTATTTTTTTGAAGCTTAGTTTATATTTTTTCAAGGTTATTTTGAAAAAAATTATTTGTAAATTTTTAAATAGTATTTTTGCAAATAAGGAAGAATGTTTTCTTTAAGAAATGATTTAAATTATTTTAAAGTTTACTTTATATGTTTCCAAGGTTATTTAAATACAAATAGATTTTGAAAATGGTTTATTTTATAAAAAGTGTTTTCAATATGTGATGGATATTTTAACCAATAAACTTTTTAAATGATTTGATAAGATTCCCATATATTTTTGAAAGTTCATTTTAAAATAAAATTATTTCTAATAAGTTTTAAAAATATGTAGATTTAAAAATGTAATTTAAAAAAAAATTTATTTTCCTCAATAAATGTTCTTTGAAAACTTTAAAACAATTTATCATCAAATATGAAATCCTTTGATGACAAATTTTCTTTACAAGGAAAATGATCCAAGGAAAACATTATTATTCATTATGTAAATAGTTTATATCTATGATGAAAAAATCTTTTTGGAATCTATTTATATTTAATGGGTTATAAGATGATAAAATGATTAATAAATATTCTTCTTTTCATAGGTCATGCTATGATGAAATGATGAAATGATTACAAAACCTGCCTCTTTTCCAAAGGTTATGACATGATGAAATGTTTATGAAAACCCTTTTATTTCAAGGTTTATAATATAATTATTGTATTATGAAATTATGGAGATCATATGTATGATTATCATTATGTAATGGGTTGAAAACATATCTATCTCCAATTAATTTAGTAAATATTTATATCTCATGAGAAATATAATATTATAATGGAGAGTAAACCAAGATATGTAGGGGAGTGTTTCCACTATGATGATCTTTATGTGAACCTTGACTACTACGATGGTTTTGGGAGTAAATTAATTCCACTATTATATCCTTCGTGGTGATGCATGACTACTATGGAAATGATTTTCTATTCTTATCAACATACCAAAATCATTTATCTTATGTAAATAGTATTCTATCATTATTCATGTTCTCTGATTTCATTTTGATTCATGTCTTATGAACATCTAATTAGTAATCCATGACTCAATATTATGGTTTTAAAATTTCATTTTCATGTTTAAATATAATTTTTCTCTTATTATTCATATTTATATACCTTGTTTACCCTTACTGAGAACCTTATGTCCATGTTTTGTATTTTTAATTTCTCAATGTTATGAGGAATGGTTTTTAATATGTTATTTATAAGAATAATACTATGTTTATTGATTTTTATAGGATATTTTGAAGATATTTAATGAAATAAAAATATTTTGTGTTTAGTCTTCAAATGCACTAAATCGCTATGATTATCAAGTTTTTGTTTCCTATTGTAATGAATATTCATCTAAATGATGTAATTTTTATGAATGAAAAATCCATATTTGATATAATTGGTATTAAAGGATTTTTTTGTTGTTATTTGGAAACAAGAGTGAGAAAACATTAGTCAGATACCTATGAATATTTTTAAAAATATGTCTAGGGATACTTATAAGAATAATTAAATGGATTTGTTAAAGAATAATAATAGTTTGTACAATTTTGGTAAATTATAGATCGAGTGGATTCCAAAAAATTGTATCCTTATCTGGATACTATATTTAGATGTGTCCATATAACAGAGTCACCTAGGGAAAATAACTATGAAAACGGTTCATTGATCTGGACTTTATTCTCACATGGTGAAGAGTAATAATCATTGCTACACACCAAGTTTGGTACTATTGGGGAATGTTCTTTATAAATTCACAAGATCATTACAAAACATCATGATGGATTTAAATAAATCATGACAATGAAGGACCTAAAATTGAACTAAGGATTCATATATTAAAAATAATGTGTCATGATTTAGAAATCCTATAAGTTATTTTTCAGGATAATTTGGTTTCCGTCTATGATTATTGTATATCACACAATTCATTTTGGTTGCACTCAATAGTAGAAAATAAAAGAAACCATATTAATGTTGAATGAGCTATATAATGAATTGATAGAAATCTAATGGTGATGATGACTAGAGTGAATGATATTTTTATTTTTACTAATCAGTTATCACGATATATGATTAAAAACATTCACCTTAACAAACTATTGGACTCACAAAATAAGTGAATGAGAATGTTTGTTGAAAATTAAATTGGTGGAAACCATGGAGGAAAGAAGATAATTTTTCATATATATATAGAATATGAGAATAATAACCCAAGAGGATTTCATAGAGGAACATAATGATGTCTTGTTTATGGAAACTAAATACACCAAGTAAGTAATTATAGAAGAAAAATGAAAAGTTTAGTTAACCCAATGGATGAGAATAATGGTCTCCCTAAAATTTCATTGACCGTTGAATGTTTTAAATGTGGAATATATAGGAATTATATAAATTGATGAACTAAAGGTAATGATAATCATGAGAATAAAAAATATTATATAAGCAATGTTTATATTACTGATGATGAAGAGACAATAAATTTCATAAGAGGCGGAAGAAGTGTTAAGTAATAAGATTATGAATACTAGTTAATGGCATGAGAAGAAAGTGGAATTATTTGTGTATTTACATATTAGGATTCAAATAATGACTAATGTTATTTTGTTATTAGAATAATGAAACTTTAATGGATTATTCCTTGATAATTTTTTCATTTAGGAGTTGCAAGAATATGTTAAATGGTACTTATGGCCTAGAAAAGGGATTTCATGGAAATTTGATATTTTGATTAAGGGAATATAACCCTATATGTGTTCTTAGTGTTGAGGAAATGGTTTTTATTTTTGATATATATATTATTGATATAGATAATGTTAATTGGATAGTATTTGTTACATTTGAATTGATTAATGATTTGAGGAAAAAGTGTTTTATGTTATCTTTTATAGAGTTTAAAATATTTTTTGGATTTAGAGAATATATTCAATAATTATTTATTTTATTTATGGTATGAGTAAAGTATTATTTTTTTAAATATGTTATGTTTTAATTATGTTTTTGTTAAAATTTAATATATTACCATGTTTCAATAGAATATATGATCAATGTATTCATATATTTGGTATCTGACATTAAGAGATACTTTATGTTGTTTGGGGGTTTAGTCATAAGATGATTTTAGAAATTTACTTAAATTTATTCTATATTTTTGGATTTAATTTTTTATTAAACATGTAGGATCCTTTAGGTAAAATATTCATGAAATTTATTTAGTTTAACATCAGATGTTTTTTAATAACAGGTGTTAACAACTCTATTTTTTAAAATAACTATTGAAGAAAAAATAAATTATCATTCTATTTTGGATATTATTTCCCACCAGTGCTTCAAGAATAAAAAACATCCTATAGAGTATGATATGAATTAGAAACTGATCAAGTAATAACCAAAAATTGTGATTGTGATTATGAAATTTAATATAAATATGTAAATATATCTTCTCATAACTATTTATCATCATTAATAAAAGGATCTAAAATGTTCAAAATGTACCTTCCTTTATGATGATTAAATGGTATTTCAAATGATCATGATTATATATATTTTTGGTCATTAATATTTACCTAACCATGTTCTCTACCAATCTCCATTAGTATTTTGGTGTTAATTTTCCCTTATATGTCTATGTTTTCACTTCACACAAAAGTTCTTTTTTGGAAACATTGCATGTATTTTTATAGAATACCTTCATACATCCATTTCTATATTTCCATATAAATGTTTTATATATCCATTTTAAAATTTTGTTTTACTACAATGGTATTTTCAAATGTTAAACCCTTTTTTACCAATCAAAAGTTTAAATTATAAAGATAAAATTTATTTAAGGGGGGAGAATGTAACACCTTAAGATTCTGTGAATTATTTTGTTCAAATAAATTTAATGTTTTTGATATTTTTCATTATTGAAAACACTATTTTTTCATGAATTGCATGAAACACTAATATTATCTTTCATTACACACACACTGAGTGTATCTTGTGTTACACGTAACACTGAGTTAAATAAAACATGAAATATTATTGAAATATAATTATTTAATATGATAGTTATAAATTTGCTGTTAGAATGGCAGGTATAAATGGTATTATTGAAATTATGAAAACATATAGTTTAAAAATGTTTATAATATTATTTCTTTGATAACAAATTAATTAGAAATGAAAATTAAAACTATTTTATAATAAAGAAATTGTTATTCTCAAAAACCAATTGTTGTGAAAAAGTGTTTTTACATCAATAAATTTAAAAACCCATTTTTTTTAATGATTAAAAAAAATTATATATAAGTTATTGCATAAAATATTTAACATTCATCTTATGTTTTTTTTTCATAAAAAAGATACCAATAAATCAATTTTTTTTCTAAAAAGCTGTATTTTTCTAAAAAAGTGTTTTTGTCACCTTTTCAATACATACCTTAAAATTATTTTTCCACATTTAGAATATTTATTTGAAAAAATTATAATCATTTTTAAATAATAATTTAAAATTTATATTAGGGTTAATTTTTTATAATTTTCCTTGAAGATAATTTTTTGATGAATAGTGAAAAATATGAGTTTTTACTAAGAAATGTCATTTCCATTAAATGATTTAAAAAATAAAAACTTTGTGAATATGTTTTTCAATGTAAATTTTTTAGAAATATATATCTATTGATAAAATTTAGGCAATTTTAATCAATTTTATATTTAGTTTAATACAAAATCCTCTTAAACTTTTTAAAATTTTCTCATTGGAAAATCGCTTTCTCATCGCGTCTGTAAGATTAATTCAAAATTAAAATTTTCCAATTATATTAATTGAATTTAGAAACATTATTGAATATTTATAATAAAACTAATTTATATTATCTAATAATTTATACTTAGTTTTTATCATAATTAAAATTAAAAACTGTTAAAATTATTTACGATGGTTAAGGTCAAAATGGGTTCACATGCGGGGTTAATATAAAATGATAAGGAATATAAATGAACCAAAACTAGTTAAAATACCATTTTATGGCCTTATATATAAAAATTATCCATCATATTTTATATAATTTTCTATTTGGTGTCCTTTTGGGATGTAAAAAACATGTGTACACCTTTTTCTTTTAAAAAATTACAAGTATGCCACCCACCCCAATATAAAAGGCCACCCCACTTCTATTATATTTACACTTAACCAATTCATTAATACAATACCTATGAAATACCACACTTAAAGTACTAATATTATCCATTAATAAATATTTTTTGTAGAAATCCATCTTTGGAAGGATTTCGGTGTAAACCTAAGGAGGATACCCAAAAAAGAGGTAACATCTTTTAATGATTGTTTTTATTATATTTCTTCCTCTAAATAAATTCATTATTTCTAAAACATGTTGATATAATTGAGTATTTATATTAAATATACATATATTCATTTTTAGGTGATTTACCTAAAACCATCTCCTCATCTATCAAATAGTTTATGAAATCCTCATTTGTGGATTTGACATACTACCGCCTCACATACTGATGTCATTTGTTTTTACCTTACCACCTATCAAAATTGGATTAAAGATGTAGTAAATATTTATATATTATATTTATTATATTATTATAACTATGAAAATATATATCACATATATCTCCTTACTTTTCATTCTTTTAGAATACGATAATATTGCTCATGTGTATGGAAGAAAACTGTCTATTGATGCGATGTGATGCATTCAATATTTTACTAGAAGGTAATAATATGGTTTTAATGAATATATTTGATATATATGAAATAAAAATTATGTAATGGTAATATTTTATTTACCTTCATTTCTGTCAATTTGTTGTGAAAATGGAAACAACATTCAAGCATATATATGACCCACTATTTCTATGAATGATGTTTTTCATTTTCTATCACTAACATTTATGTTCTAATATAAATAAATATATGCGGAATATATTTTATATTTATAACCTATATAATATTATGGATATTATAAAAACATAATCAAAGTAATAGGATAAAAAAATAACAAATCTGACCATACATGGAAAACGAATTAGTTATTGTCTGAAACAAGAAATTAACATTGAATTGTTAATAAATCGATAATAAAAGGAAATAAGTAAACAATATATGGTATGATAAATACAATTATGGTTATATAATTGAACTATAATATAATTTTATTTATTATACATTAGTTTCTAACATTTACGAAGGATATTGAGACTTAATGTAACAGATTTTCGTCTCACATTTTACATCCATGAGAAACATCCCATTTTGACAAAATATTTTCTTTTTGTAGTGTATATACTACCAATTAATGTATTTCAGGATTATTATAATTAAAATTATTGGGATTTACATATCTATATTTGGATATAACATTCAAATGGATTATAGTTCTAATGCTACCAAAGTGTTTATCTAATTTTGTCTCAAATTTTCTTCTTTGAGACATATGTTATGTTATAAACCTATCATATTTAATATGTTGTAGAAAAATCTCATTTGACACATAATATCATGAATTGATTTATTATTATTATTATATCATAATTTTCTTTTTATTTTATTCTTTCACGGGGCTCACAATTTAATGTTACCAAAGTGAAAATTATTTTATATTATAATATAATCATTTATTGGGGTTGTTTATGATTTTTTTAGATGATAAAATATTATGATCCATTTATAATGAAATTCATGAATTTTTTTTTCCTATAATTATTTCATGATAAATCATTTTTTATTTATCTTTTTCCTTTTCTCTCTTTATTCCCTCTTGATTATAAATGATTTTTTTAAAAATTATCTTTATTTTTTTATTCAGTTGAAAATCATTTTTATTCTAAAACCATGATTTCTTAAAAAAATAAAAGTTGTTTTAAAATTATTCAAATTATTTATTAATAAAAATTCTACCCATGTTTAAATTTTAAAATTTTAAGGAATATTCATGTCATTTTCCAAAAAGCACCAAATTTGATATTACTGAAAATTTTAAGGAAATAATTTTTTAAATGTGTACGACATGAATTAAAGTTCCCATTATCAGGACCATTATTTTCCTTGAATATTACATTATAGTTTTTATTGTTATTTTAAAAGGAAATATTTTAATTTTTTTTTTTATATTTTAAAAAGAGTTTTCTAATGTGTAAAGGATAATTTCTCAAGAAATTATTTAAATGATGTTAAATATTCTTTTACAGGTTTTTCCAATGTTATTTTCAAATAATGGGATTTTAAACAAATTTTATGTTTCAAAAAATTTTTTTAAATTTTAAGGATATTTTCATCAATATATGTCCATAATTATTTCAAAACATCAATTATATTCTTCATGGTTTATTTTCAAAAATAAAATTTCCAATTTGTTTCTTGATTTTTTAGTTTTAATGTGTGATTTTCAGAGAAATGTGATTTTCCTCAAGAGATGTTCCTAGTGTCATTTCAAAATAATTTTCCATAAAACATCATATCCTCTGATGTTAATTTTTATTTATAGGGAATATGATCCAAGGGTACTATTCTTATTTTTTCTGTGAATGGTTTATGTCTATAATGATAATATTCTTATAAAACCCATTTCTCATTCGCGGGTTATACTATGATAAAATGACTATGAGAACCATTCTTTAATAGTTTATGCTATGATAAAATGATGAAATTATTATGAAATACATCCATTTCCAAATGTTATAATATGATGAAAGGTTTATTAAACCCATTTCATTTCATAAATTATGATATGATGATTATTTTATGATATTGTGGAAAACATATGTTAGATTTTCAATATGTGATGATTGGGACCAATATCTCCATCTAGTTAATTGGGTAACTATTTATATATCGTGAGATATATAGGCATTAAATGAGAAGTGAACCTAGTTCATTAGGATAATTTTTCCACTATGATGGTCTTGGGAGTGAACTATGAATACTATGATGGTTTGGGAGTGAACAAATTACACAATGATAACCTTTGTAGTGAGACTTGAGTAATATGGAAATGATTTTGGATCTTGGTCTTGGATTTTATTATGATTAATGTCTTATAAAATATAATTTTTTATTTCAAGACTCAATATTATGTATTTCGATATGCAGAGTACGGTGTTTAAATGTTATGATCATGTTCTCGCACTATTTTTCTCATGTTCTTCCAACATTTCAACATTTTTTACCTATACTGAGAATCTGATCTCACCCTTTATTATTTTTCAATTTCCCATGTAATGATGAATGGTTTTAAGAATTGCATGTCTACAAATAGTACTATATGGAAAGTTGTTAATAGGATATTCTGAATATCATTCTAGAAATAAAAATATTTTGTATCTAGTCTTTAAAGGAACTAAACCATTATGATCCTCTATAATTTGTTTGTGTAATGTAATTATTATTCATTTTAAAAATTTAATATATATGTATTAAAATCCTAGGCCTCTATGATGGATTTAATAAAACCCACTCACCTTGGTTTTACTCACACACTGCATACACCATTAATTTTGTGTGTTTTTCTCTTATGGTTTCTTTTCATGTTCATTATATTTGGTCATCCATGTGGTGGGAGTTTTATATATTTATTAGTTGTTGGATTGTGACATAGAGAGTTACCAATGGGTAACATAGAGATAGTTGGTTGTGGTTTTGTTATCTTTTTTTTTTATTTTGGGATGTTCCTGTATCGTCTATAGACATCTTCTATTTTATACATTTGTTAATAAATGAGATTTTTTTTATATTTATGTTTTTTTGTTATTACATGATTATCTGTGTATGTTTAATACTCTTCTTCGATATTTTTTATTTATTTTATGATGTTTATGAATATTCATGGGTGTCCGATATATGGATGAGTCATACCTGATCACTAGGTGGAATGTATGTTGTGATTTTAGTTTTACAAATGATATATCACTCTCAATGTGTATTTTGTGATTCTAAGACACTAGTTTTATGTTGTGGGGATCTATAATTCCTCTTAGGAATAATATAAAACAACAGAATGTGCTAGTTTTGTGACAACCAGAGCTGGTTTTTTAGAAAAAAATAAAATATAGTCATTTAAAAAAATAATTATATGTAATTACATCCTCAAAATTGGTGATTTTATAAAGCTTTATCTTAATTTTATTTAAAATAAATGATTTTTCACATGCATTATTAGATAATATATAGGGATGATAAATTGTGATGATTTTAATGGTGAGATATTTAAAATATAATATCATTCAATAAGAGAAATTTGTTGATAATAATTAAATAATAATGGATATTCTAAAGGGTGTCTAAAATATTTGGAAGATATATATTGGTTTTATAGACATTGAGTATTATTCCAAATAGTATGGGAAAATATCACCAATTTTTGAATGTTTTAATAATAAGAATATTAGAATTAAGCATCAACTTCAGGGAACACCTAATTTCATGGAAAATTACTCTATATTTATTGAACTTAATATAATTTCCTGATAAAAATTTAATGCTGGTAATTAATTGAAAATTAATTAATGAATTGATGTGAAAAATAAGAAACATACAATTTAATCATTTTTATACATGATTTTCATATCCATAATTTTTTATGATCATGTCGTATCTTCCATAAAGTATGAATTTATTCAGAAAATTAATTCAAAATGAAGAATTTTCACTAAATCCTTTAATGATTTTTTTTGGCATAAAGAATTTTTTTTTGAGGTAGGAGTAATTTATATGTAATTATAATGAAATATAAAAACCAAATAACCATTCATATTATAGAAAAATATATATACTCTTACTTTTGTTTCTCTAATGGTTTATATGTTGGTGTGAATATTAATGTATAATAACATATTTTATAATAGTTTTTAAATAAATCATTATGTGTATAAAATTAATTGGGAGAAAATAGAAGAATTTATTTTCAAATAAAATATTAAAATAAGAAATTTGATTAATGAAAAAGGACTACATGAGGTCTATACATTGATAAGTATTAAAAAAAACTAGAAAACTAATAGTGTTTTTTCAATTTTTCTTTAAATATATTTAATTAAAACATTGATTAAAACTACTGTTTTAAGTGGTATAAAATCAATTTACCAATAAGTTGTTTTAAAAAAAAGTATAGAGAAATAATTGTGTTGTCATGAAATACAATAGTATGAAATGACTTAACGACAATAACTTGTAGTATTAATACGTTCTAATTAAATGTTAATAAAATGTTATAGGAAATTAATATCCATAAAAATTTAAAGAAAATAATTATATACTTTTAATTTTCTATAAGAATATAAAACTTCATAAATATAATAGATACATAAAATCATTTACTAATCTCAAGCGGGGTTTTTTCATGAAATATTGGTGGGTCCAAATACATAGTCACAAAAGATGTTGATATTAGGATGATAAGTTGTTAAGTTGACTAAGGTGGTAACCAGAGTTATAAAATCAACAATAAATAAATATATTAACAAATATTATGCATAGATTATATAAAGACTTTGTAAAATAGTCTTATATCTAAGAAACAAGAATAATGAAGTAGATTATCATTGGTTACACATAAAATATTCATTGTAATTGTTAATATATTTGTTTAATATTGACTATTTCTCTTGTCAACACCTCAGTCATCATTCCAACTAATCAGTCCAACATCAAACACTTGTATCATAGAGATGGATATGAGAAATATAAATACTCATGTAGATGATCATTTGATACACATAATGTATATGAACAATTTTTATATAATAAATAAATGGATCTAAATGTTTACACAAATAGAGTAAATAATATTTAAAATTAGTTATTAGTTAAACAATTTATAATACAAAACAGAACTTGTAAAAATGAAGTTACATTAAATTTGTAATGACCAAAACGTTTTTTGAGGAAAATTAATCTTGATTTAATTAAGTATCTTATTATGTAAAATGATTATATAACATATGTGATTCATTGGTTTTATGATTTAATATTTTGAAATACCTTTATGAATTGTTACAGTTTCTAATATATCCATTGAACAGTGACAACATGATTAGTATAAATATAGGGATTTAAAAAATCCAATTTACTCAGAAAAAGTAAGCGATGACCTCATCCAGTAGAATTGTTCCATATGAAGCCCATTTTTATGAGCTTAGAAAGAAGGTAGCGTCACTAGGATTCAATCATGACCAAGCCCAAGCTAAAATTCAACATGTTAAGCTTGAACAGAACTGCCTACTAGAGAAGTGGATGTTAATAGAGATTACAACTCGAGCGATGTTATCTGAGCCTCCCCAAAACTCTGTCACCATCGCTCACCTTACCCTTAAGTCTTATGTTGGTGTTATAAGGGGTTCTATAACAAGACCCTAGCACTATTATTATGTTTATTATTTATGTATAGAATAAAGAATATACATTCATTTTATTATTATTACTTTGTAAATAGTTTTTAATGAACAAATAGTATTTTTTAGTTAATATTAAGTAAAAATATATTTTGAGGAATTAATTTATTTTTAAATTAAATAATATTTTAAAAAAATATTATTAATAAATTAATTTAAATTAAATATAAATGATCATATAATTTTTATGAATATAATTGTAATTTTATTAAGGTTTGAAAACTTTTTTTGTCAAAACCCATGAACTTTCAATAAATATTGGTTTTTATTTCAAAATTAAAAATACAAAATTTTAAAAAATTATTTAGATAAAAATCATATTATTTTTTGATTCAAGATATTGATATTATTTAATGGTGAATTTTTCATAATTTTCTAAGATAGTCGAATTTTTTGTGTAAAAATTAAATACCGTTTAAATATATAATGTGTTTTATGACATCATAAATACCCAATAGTGATGTAATAAAATAATATAAAAGAAATTTTCAGCAAATATATTTTCTAAATTTAAAAAATATCATTAAATATTTGTTTGATTTTTTTATAAATCCTTAGTGGATCCTCCAAGACGTATAAAACATTTTAACATTTTAAAATGATTTACCTGTGTGTGTGACTAACCTCCACATAAGAAAGAATAATATTTTAATATTATTGGAAATTGGAATTATAAAATAATGTTTTCCACTCCACTTTTCAAAAACCATGAGAAAAACCATGTGACATTTTTTGGTTTTGATTATTTTAATGTGTAGTGTCCAAAACCTAAATAATAATGAATTCTGTCCCCCTTCTAATATAAACCACCCAATATCCCACTTATATTCACTAAAAAACATTGGATATCAACTAACCCCTGACCTCATCTCTCTAGAATCCTCCAAACTCACCCCAATCTCCTAAGAAGCCTCTCTCAAGCCTCTCCCAAGCCTTTGGGATCACTCTTCCAAGTAAAGGATTTCTTACTTTCTCCTTTTGTACAAATTTCATTATGTTGTTATACCCTTTTATTTCCAATTAAAAATGTTAGGGTAAAATTTTTAACCTCTCCCGCATCTAATTCCTTATATTTTAATGATGATAGATCTCTTTCTCTCTAATTAATTCCTGCCATGTACACCTGTTACCATGCTGAAATTCCATTAGGATTTTTCTCTTCTCATTTTCATTCAAGAATTTTTTTTATATTATGCATCTAAGTTCCACTAAATATGTTGAGACATGTAGGTATATAACCCCCTTACTATCCATTTCATGTACATATACTGATATACCCTTTTATCTCTCATCAACCATTATTATGAATTCTTATTTCACATCGTTAGGCTGTAGAAATTGTGCTGCAATTATCTAAGCCAAAGTCATTTTATTGTGAATACCATGCCCATTTATATATCAAGGGTTTTCAAATTTATCCAAATTTTATTATAGATTATAGAGTTTCATGTATTAATTCTGGATTCCTTTATTGTGGAATAAATTATGATGTTTAATGAATCTATATTTTATGTTCTATGTTGCACAATTATGCATGGAATGAAATGATTAAGAAGGGTGTCCCCTGAGAGTGCTCCAATGAATTGGGTAAAGATTAATATCATGATACGTCAAGTGAAATAAGGGTTTACTCATTCCAATTGAAGTGCAATGAGGGTTTACTCATTCTAATTCAAGTTCAATGACAGTTTACTCATGATCCATGTGTAATGAGCCTTAGGTCATGCTAATATCATGTAAAGTATTGTTTCCACATTTACATGTTAGGATAGCCATGATATATCATGCCTTTATGTTCCTATTTATCTTATACTCCATTTATATTCATATTTCCTAACATGTATTTTATTCTTCATGTTATTCCTTGTTTACTTCCTAACTACGCATTATAGCTCACCCTTTTTTATGTATGTCCTCAGGTTATCCCATGCAATGTTAAGTATGAAGGAATGTTGTGGTAATGCAAAACTCATTTTTAATAAATATTCTTTATTTTATGTTCTAAGTTGTTATGTAATGTTCATAATTTCCCAATACACTAGACCTCATGATCCTTATAGTCTTATTAAGCCCAAGTTTATATAACAAATCATGTTTAAGTGTGTAATAAAGAGCAGGGTTCTTATAGTTGGTATCAAAGGATTAGTTTTGTTGTGTTTAGGATTAGGAATAGAAAACCCTAGTTAAAGACTTATGGATAAGACTAAGAATAATAAAAACATCCCTGAATTTTGGTAAGTGTTGAGTAATTGGTTTATAAATAATATATATTCATGTCTGGATATAAGTAGGTAGAGGCAGCTCTAGCTTAGATATATCTTGTGGTAAAACCTGAAAACTCTTCTTTGAGCTAGACTCAAATGAGAACTAGTGAAATACAATTGGCCTTGATGCAATCTGGGTTACGAAACTCCTAGGGGATATGCATTGGTAAATTCATAATCATAGTATTAACCATTATTAAGGGAATAAAAAAATGCCACTAAGAATATATGTTGGGAAGTAGATCATGGATAACATAGATAAGCTAAGGAAATAAATGTAATTTATAAGTTATCCCTTTTTTAATTGGATTCACCTTTATTTGATACCCCTATCTTTTATTTTATTCCATCCAATGGATAGTAATAGGAGCACTTGATCTAACAACCGATGTGAAGACCAATGTGATGACTATTCTAATGAGATGCCCAATCCGATGGATATGGGGATCACAAACTATGTCAGGATACTCTCTTAGTTACCGCATTTTTTGAATAGAAAAATGGGTCAAGAGGAACGTTTAACCCCCCACCCCCAAAGAAATAACAATACATAATCAAAAGATTCATGTGAAAAAGGCCTCATACTTTTAATGGATCATCTGATCTCTCAATCACCAAAAAAATGGATCAAATCCATTGAGAAGATCTTCACCATCCTTTGATGTTCCGAACAAGAGATGGTACTTATGGCTTCATATCATACGGGGGTGAACATGATCAATATTGGACATTGATCAAAAATACTAATCTTGAGAAAGAGATTGAGGCATTGGAATGGAAGGATTTCAAGAAAAATGTTTTTCGATAAATATCATCCTCACACCCTCTGACTTAAGATATAATGGGACATACTTTATTTCAAGAAAAAGATGTTGAATCCATCAGATCCTATGATTAAAATTTTTACAAGTCTTGCATGATACACCTCCAAAATTTCTGTTACCCCCAATTTCAAGGTTTAGTGCTTATTTGGTGGGCTAAAACCTTGCCTATGGAAATCCCTAGAGATCTATTACTTTGAAAGATATGAGGAAATTTTTTGATGTGGCCTTAATATAGAAATTGATAGTGGAGAATCTCAGGGGTATCATGGAGATTAGAAGAATAATTTGGACATTAATTCTAGTGGTTTTATGGGTAAATAAAATGGTTATAAGAAAATCCCGCACCCCACTATCCAAAGGCATGTAATGAAGAACCCCAAAAATTGCCTAAAACGGATAAAGAAATTATTTAGGTGTGGAGGAGAAGGTAACCTAGACATTAATTGCCAAAAAGAAAAAAATACTAGATATAATATAGGATAGGATCACTCCATTTGAAACTCAACATGTTGTTCATTTATTCAATTGTAAATAACCTGGGTACTTCGCAAACCAGTTCCCTAAGCCATTAGTTTTTGGAGTCAACCAACAACCTCCAAGGAAAAAAGGGTGAGTTTTTCCCATCACTACTGACGAATTGAACCCCAATAATGAAGTGTTGATAGGTACTCTAGTATTTCAATCATGAATTGGGAACATAATTTTTCATTCTAGTTCAATGCATTCTATTTTATCCAAAACGTTTAGAAGAAAAATCCCAACACTTCCACAAATCATGGAAGTAAAGATGTCTGTGAGAACAAAAAATGGGGAAATCATTATATCCCATGAATATAACTCCTCCCCTATCATAATTTATAGATTGAACTTCCCAAAGAACCATCTCATACTACCTCTAGTGAAATTTGATCCAATTCTTGGCATGGATTGTCTTTCCTTATATAGCACCAATATAAATTACCGTGAGAGGGAAATCACTCTACATATAGAAAATCATCCCATGTTTCTATACAATTGCAAGGAGGTGGATGAATCTTCTTTAGAACCCACATCTAAATCATGGATATTACTACCCAATGAGAACACATATCTTTATTAGATGGTTGAGTCTAAGGAAGAAACCATCCTTGAAGACATGCCTATTTTGAGGGAATATTCTAAAGTGTTTTGTGAGGAATTTCCTGGTCTTCCTCCTAGAATAGATATTGAATTATCAATTGATCTTATACATGGGGTGTTTCCAATATCCAAGACTCCATATAAAAGGGATGTTTTGGAGCTTGAGGAGATAAAGAAAAAATATAGGATAATCAAGATAAAGGGTTTATAGGCTCAAGTAGTTTGCAATGGGGTGCACTAGTCATCTTTGTCAAGAAGAAGGATGGGTCGATGCGCCTTTGCATTGATTGTCGTGAGCTCAAAAAAACCACGATAAAGAACAAATATCATCTATCATGAATTGATGACTTATACAATCAGATATAGAGAGAATAATACTTCTCCAAGGTGGATATGTGGTCGGGATATTATCATGTAAGGGTGAAGAAAGAGGATATCCCTAAGACTAATTTTCGTATAATATACAAGAACTATGAATTCATAGTAATTCCTTTCAGACTCATTAATGCTCCAACAATCTTCATGGACTTGATGAATAGTGTTTTTAGATATTACCTTGAAATTTTTTTGGTAGTCTTTATAGATTATATTCTAATATACTCCAAAACCAAGGATGACCATGAAGAGCATCTAAGCACTTTTCTAAAGACCTTGAAAAAGGAGAAGATCTATGAAAAGTACAATGAATATGAGTTCTGGTTGAAGGAAGTCTCATTGTTTGGTCATATAATCACAAGCGATGGGATATCTATGGATCCCTCCCAGAGATCTAACATTAACAGATGTCCAAGGCCAAAATCGATAAAAGATATTCATAGTCTCCAAGGGTTAGCGGGATATTATCACTGATTTGTGTGAAATTTCACATGATTTTCTAACCCATTTACCAAGCTAACTCGGAAGGGAGTAAAGTTTTTTCGTAGTGATGAAAGCGAAGATAGATTCAAGGAGTTTAAAAAGAGGCAAATCAATGCTCCCATTCTTACAGTACCCAAAAGTGGAAAACGTTTTGTGGTATTTAGTGATGCTTAGAAGAAAGGTATGGGCTTTTTGTTGATGAAAAATGACAAAAACATTTCCTATGCTTCAAAGAAATTGAAAGTTCATGAGATTATCTATCCAACACATGATCTGGAGTTGGCTAGAGTAATAATCACTTTAAAAGTTTTGCTAAATTACCTCTTTGGGGAGAAGTGTGAAATATATATGGATCAAAAAATCCTCAAGTATATATTCACAGAGAAAGAGTTGATCATGCGCCAACGAAAATGGTTTGAGATGATCATATACAATGACTGCTCAATCCATTACCACCTTGGGAAAGAAAATAGGGTGGAAGATGCTCTAAGTAGAAAGGAACCAATGATTATATCATTTATAATAATTAAAAAGGATCCAAACTTGTTAGATTTGATGAATACGGACAAGGTAATAATAAAGAATGTAACATCATAAATCCTTTCACAAATTATTTCTCAATTGTCTCTTTTGGGAAAGATAAAGGATTCTAAAAAAGATGATGTGAGAATTTAGAATAATGTGGAAACTATCAGAAAATGTTAATCTATGGAGTTCAATGTTAATGAATAAGGCATTGTGATATTTGGTACAAGAATATGTATTCCATAAAATCTAGAGTTAATGAGTGAACTTTTGGATGATTCACATAGTTAGAATTTCTCCATTCACCTAGGAAACACAAATATGTATCGAGATCTCTGAAATAATTATTGGTGGGATAACATGAAGAAGGATATCACTGAGTATACATCAAAGTGCATGGTATGTCAGCAAATTAAGGACGAGAGGTAGAAGTCTAATGGGATGATGCAACAATTAAGCATACTAGAATGGAAATGGGAGAACATCACTATGGACTTTGTCACTAGACTTACGAAGACATCCAATGGAAAAATGATATCTGGGTTGTTGTGGATCGTATTAAAAAGAATTCACACTTTATTATAATTTGTGAGGATTTATCATTGGATAAACTATCACAAATATATATTAGAGAAGTGGGAAGGTTACATGGAGTACCAATATATATTTTATCTGATGGAGCACCAAGATTCGCAACTATGTTCAAGAAGAGTCTTCAACATGCTCTGAATAGTATGTTGAACTTCAGTACAACTTGTCATCCTCAAACTGATGGACAATATAATTGGACTATCCAAACACTTGAGGAAATGTTGAGAACATGCACCATGGAATTTAAAATAGGATGATATCAACATATTCCTCTGTTTGAGTTCTCTTACAATAACAATTTCCACTCAAGAATCCAAATAGATCCTAATGAAGCCCTTTATGGGAAGAGGTGTAGAACACCAGAATGTTGGGATGAAGTTGGGGAGTGAGAACTACTTGCTACAGAAATGGTTGATGAAATAGTGGAGAGGGTTAAGACCATGTAGAATCACATTAAATCCACTCAGAGTCGAAAAAATAACTATGTGGATAATCATCGATGTTACATAGAGTTTGATATCAGAGACATGGTATTCCTCCACATATCACCTTGGAAGAGTGTTATGAGTTTTTGGAAGAAGGGAATGATTATTCCAATATACATATGCCCTTTTGAGATCGTTGATCGCATTGGAGAAGTGTCATATCGACTATTACTCCCATCGAACCTATTTAAAGTACATGATGTATTCCAAGTATCATTATTGATGAAGTACATACCTAACCGATTGCATGTACTCAATCTAGAGTTGGTACCATTGGAGAATGAACTCTAATATGAATTGAAGCTGGTGAAGATCTTAGATTGTAGGGAAAAAGTTATACGAAATAGGACAATTCCCTTTGTCAAGGTGTTTTGGAGAAACCACATTTTTGAAGAAGCAATGTGGGAATCAGAGGAATTAAATGAAATTTTGAGGTAGAGATTTCAGAAATGGTTAAGTATGTAATTAACCAAAATTTTGTAGACGACAATTCCTCTTGATTTAATTAAATGTCTTGTTATGTAAAATGGTTATAAAACATATGGACTTCTATATTTTTATGTTTCTGGATTTTAAAATACCGTTATGAATTGTTATAGTTGCTAATATAGTCATTGAATAGTGACCACATGATTAGTATAAATATAGGGCATTAATAAATCCAATTTACTCAGAAAAAGTAAGATATAGCCTCATTTAGTAGAATTTCTCCATATAAAGCCCAATTTTCAGAGCTCATAAAGGAGGCAGCATCACTAGGATTCACTCTTGACCAAGCCCAAGCTGAGCTTCAAAAAAATAATCTTGATTGTAACTGCCTATAGGAGAAGTGGAAGTTAATATAGATTACCACCCGAGCGATGTTATATGAGCCTCCCTAAAAGTATGTAACCATCACACCCCTTACCCTTAGGTATTATATGAGTGTTATAATGTGTTATGTAAAAAGAACCTAACACTATTATTATGTTAATTATTTCTGCATACAATAATGAATATACATTCATTTTATTATTATTACTTTGAAAATAGTTTTTAAAGCACAAATAATATTATTTAGTTAATATTAAACTAAGGAACATATTTAATGAATTAATGGATTTTTTAATTAAATACTATTTAAAAAAGTTTTTAGTAAAATATTGTTTTTAAATATAAATGATTGTATAATTTTTATGAATATAATGGTAATTTTTATTAAGATTTAAAACTATTTTTGTAAAAAACCCATGAATTTTCAGTAAATGTCAATTTTATTTTAAAATAAAATATTCACATATTTAGAAAATTATTTAGATAAAAAAAATATTATTTTTGGATTCAGAATGTCGAAATTATCTAATGTTGAATTTTTCATAATTTTTTGAGATAGTGGAATTTTTGGGTAAATATTAATTATCGTTTAAATATATAATGTGTTTTATGGAATCATAATGACCTAATAGTGAAGTAATAAAATACTATAAAATTTATTCTCGACTAATATATGTTTTACCTTTAAAATAATGTGATCTTATATTTGTTTAACTTATTTTACAAAGCCTTAGTGGACCCTACAAGAAATACAAAACATTTAACATTTTAAACTGATTTCCTTGAGAGTGTGATTAACCTCCACAAAATAAAGTCTAATATTTTTATAATTTCGGCCTTTATCCTTATAAAATAAGTTTTTCTCCTCATATTTGGAAAAAACCGTTTGAAAAAACATGGTATGGTTTGTGGTTTGGATTCGTTTAATGTGTAGTGTCCAAAACATAAATAATAAAGAATTCCCTCCCTTTTCCAATATAACTCACCTAGTATCCCAATTATATTCACTCAAAACCTTTGGATATCTACCGAACCATGACCTTATCTCTATTTAATCTTCTTAATATGCACCAAGATCCCATTAAGCTTCTCTCAATCCTCTCCCATTCCTTTGGGATCACACTTCCAAGTAAGGGATTTATTCCTTTCTCATTATTGTTTAATTTTATTTATGTTGTTATACCATTTTATTTTCGATTTGAATTGTTGTGGTATGATTTAAATACTCCCAAAAACATCCCTCCTTATGTTTTAATAATTATATACCTCTTTATCTCTCATTAATGACTCCCATGTACACCTTTTACCATACTGAAATTCCATAAGGAATTTATCTCTTCTCATTTTCATTCAAGCAATTCGTTTATATTATGAAACTGAAATCCTTTATATATGTTGGTAAATATATATATATATATATATATATATATGACCACATTAATTTACATTTCATTTAAATATGATGAGATTACCTTTTCTCTCACATCAAATATTTTTATGAATTCTTATGTCATGCCGTTATGTAGACGAAATTGAACCGTGATTCTCCAAGACAAAGTCATTGTGTAGTGAATACCATCACATTTATCAATAAAGGGTATTAACCTTTATGAAATTTTTCATATTTATTATAGATATTCATGTTTAAATTATACATTCCTTTATATTTTAATAAATGATGATGTTTAATGAATCCTTGTTTTTGGATCTATGTGGAACACCTATGCATGAAATGAAATGATTAAGAAGGGTGTGCCCTAATAGCACTCCAACGCATTGGGTAAAGATTAGTATCATGATGATTAAATTAAAATAAGGGGTTTCTCCTCATAATTCATTTTCAATAAGGGTTTAATAATGATAATTCAATTTTAATGAGGGTTTACTCATGCTCCATGAGCAATGAGCCTTATATCATGATAAGATCATGTTAAGGGTTGTTACCACATTTCTATGTTATGAAAGTCATGCTATATCATTCCTTTATGGTCATGTTTCTATTATGCTCTATTGATATTCCTATTACCTAAAATTTATTGTATTCCTCATGTTATTCTTTGTTTACTCCCTTATATATCTTTATATCTCACCCATTTCTTATATATGTCCTCACGTTATCCCATGCAATGCCAAGTACAGAGGAATATTGTGGACATGTAAAAGTAATTTTCAATAAATATGCTTTATTTTATGTTCTATATTGTTATGTAATATTCCTAATTTCCCAAGACACTAGACCTCTTGGTCATCAAAATCTTCTTAAGTGAAAGTTTATGTAATAAATCATGTTTAACTGTATAATAAAGGCAAGGGTTGTTATAATATTTATGGGAATATTCAATATGATTTAAATTAATATAAATAAGTAAATACATAAAAAAAACTATACCTTGTGTACTAAATGATTTGAAACTATGAATTTTTGATGATTTAAATACATGTAAATAAGGAAATACACGATGAAATAAAAATTTTACTAGGTGTGATGACTAATTTGAACCCATGAATTTGATTTTAAGCTATCTGTGTCCCATATTATAATTAAACACCTATAAAAGTGTTATAAAATTTATATGTGTTAAAAATGGATAATGATATCTGGAAATTGCTAAATTTAATGATGTAAAATTGTTTTATATCCCAAAAATCAATATACATGGAACATAAAATGTCCATGATAAAATGAAATTGAATTTATATATGGTATTCATGATTTTTGTTTACTATGATATATAAGGAAAATTTTATAATTGGGAAAATAAACAAATATAATATAATAAATAGGAAACAAAATTATTGAGATAAAATAAATTGAATTTGTATTTTATACTTAGATATGAGGAACATGAATAATCAAATATATTATAATTAGTTATAAATAATTTATACATGAAGTTATCAGAGAATAAATCAACTATATTTTAAGGTTTCCAAAAATGGAATTTACAGTATTGAACATCATTTATTAGTTTAACAATATGTCAGAATAATTATTCACATGGAAAAAATCATGCTAATGTTATATTAATTAGTATTATTCCTAATTATATTAATAAAATTAAATAAGTATGTATATGAACAAGAAAAACTATAAATGGTATACTATTTGAGTTGAAGTTATTAATTCTGAATGGTTAAATTAAATTTTAATAAGAAAATACATGAATAAAAAAAACTATAGCTTGTGTACTGACTGAGTTGAATTCATGAATTTTATTTTCTACCAAATGGTTCATATGTTTTTTGAAAACACCTAAAACAAGTTATATAAAATTTATATGTGTTAAAAATTTATATATATAGATATAATTGGATATTGTTAAATTTGAGGAAGAAATGTTGTGTGATGTCTCCAAAACTATTTACATTATTGAAAAACATCTCCTTAAAAATGATAATTGAATTTATCTTTAGTGATTTTTATTTTTCCATGAAATATTAATGAAAGTATAGATGTTCAAAATAAACATACATAACACAATCAAGATGGAAAAAATAATGATATTGAAACCATACAACTATTAATAAAAAAAAGTGATTATAATAAAAAAATGATGAATAAATTGGTGTAATTAATCCCATAAAATAAAAACATAAATCACTCACTAATAGAGATTGAGTAAATTAATAATTTAAAATTATACATAGGATAATAATTAAATAAAACATACATTGGATTATGAAACTTATTTGTATTTCATCATTTCACCAAACAGTTGAAAATCGCTAATTATGCATCCAATAGTAGCCACATGCATTGATGAAGCAGTAATTCTAGAAACTATTCCTTCACATTTCCTATTAAAACATTCACCATAAACAAACCAAATATGACTTCAAGTGATCAAAATTTTGTATTTTTTGTAACCATGAACATAAATTCAACTAAAATGTAAGATAAAACATAGAATAATAAGACCAATGATCATGAATAAAAAATTATTTTCATATAAAATATAAGGAGTTATATTTCATTCATTCCTTATGAAAATAGTATATAATTGAAAACATAAATTTCATATCATGGTCATTTTTGATATTATAATGAATGGATTCTAAATTATTACACAATTTAAAAAAATTAATATGTGTTGAAATTATATATAGTAGTTAAGGGAATGAATATAGAAATTTTAATTAAAAAAATAAGAAAATTTATCAATAAAATTTATATAAATCGTAAAATGGTATAATAATAAAAAAATATGATTTTAAACAATTATTTTTGTGGGTATCCTAAAAATTAATAGATACGAAAATGTAAGACCAAAAAATTTTACTTCGTTTTAAAAAATATAGAATGGATATAAAAAAAATAGTTTGATTTTAATGATTTGGAGGACTAATTATATAAATATAGTATGATTATCTGTAATCGGAGAGAAACTATCATTTAAGAGGAGGCGTGGGATTCTATGGATGATGAAATCCTATTGGGTAATTGAAGAGGCCGAATTAATAGAGGATTAAACATCAATGAAAAAAAGAGAGTTTTTATTTGAATGGAAATACAGATATGAAATTATGAGGTTCGATATCAAGTGAGGGATAATTGGGGATTTGGGTCCTAAGGAAAATATAAGAATGCTTTGGGAGATTCGTCTAGATGAAAAATCATTGAAAGCATGAACATATGAGGATGCATATAGGTAAAGTCCAAGGAAGAGAGTGGTTTATGTAGGAGCTAGGATTTAGTTGGACTATATGGAGGATAGGGAGAGGTATAAGAGGATAGGAAGGGAGGCATAGTGGGTGGATGAAACCCAATGTGGAAAATTTTAGGTTATAAAATACAATGGTAAAAGTAAATCATGTTATGGGGGGAAAATGTGCGATGAAGAGAATGAAATATGGAGGGTAATTCCTTTACATTATATATATATATATATATTCACGAACCATAACAAGAATAAAATATATAAGATAATTAATTTTAATATGAAATCGTAATCATCAAATTTAACCTAAAGGAAATAAATTGAATCAAATGGAATGAGTTAACCGATTCCTCATTAAAAGGAAATGGAAAATGAATCCTAACATAAATATAAACAAATGTAATGGGATAATAAGAATATGAAGACAAATATTATGAGATAATATTAGAAAAATAATTAAGATAAAAATAAAGATAATTATTTGCAAATATTAGATGAATGGATTATGAAACCCCTTTCTTATATCTAAGAAGCTTCCACGAGACTTTTCCTATATAAAAATAAATCATTTTTAATACATTTTTATAAATTTAAAATAATATTATTATACAATTTCATATAAATATTATAATTATTTTAAAATTATACATGCATATTAATTAAAATTTCTAGGTCCATGATATTCAAGGTTCTTAAAGATCTAAAGTCATGATAGTTCAAAATTTCATACTTATGGAATTTGGTGTCATTGTAGTTTAAAAGTTTGAAGTAACATAAAAAATAAATGTTATAAATTTATAATTTCTATATTCATGATATTTTTCCTTAATGATAATTTTTTTAGCAATATATAATTTCATCACAAATTGAATTTTTTAGGATGTTTAAATTTACTCTATTAAACATGTATGTAAGTATATGAATCACTTTTGTAAATTATAATTAATTAGTTTAACATTAATATATAAATATATTAATCCATTATGTGGTGTGATTTCCCATCCATGATAATATAGTTAATTATAAATAAAAAAAATAATTTAATAAATTATTCAAATTACTATGTGGATATTCAATGAACACTCAATTATATATGATTATATACTCATTGTTAGTTATAATTCCAAGATCATTTGGATTTAATATAATGGTAAAAAAATATTAATATAATATAAATAATTGGAATGAAATTTCTATATGTTTCTTATAAAAAAATAAAAGAAAACAGTTGAATTTAAAAGAGAAGAGAAAATGAAACAGGTTTAAAAGTTTTGTATAATGTAGTTTTCATTTGTGTGTTTTATATTTTAGGAATGAAAACATAAGGATTATAATTTATTTTGGAAAATAATAGAATTTAAAAATATAGTTTAACATTGCTAATTTATAAATGTTGAGAGAAGACTTAATAAGACTAAAATATTTTTATTATCATTGTTGTAAGTCAATAAAAATACTCTAATTATATTACAAATCTCAGGCATAAATTTATTTTTCTAAAAAATTTTAAATTATGAAAGTTAAAGGAAACACTATAAAAATATAAAGTTTAGTTAAATGAAATGATCCATCAGGACCCCTCATAAGTGGTGGTATCCTGAGAGTGCCATCCTGAGTCTACCTCTAATTGGCCATTGGATGGTAACTAGTACTGAGTATGCACATTACACATAATGAGAGGTGTTATAGTAATGCACCTAAACCAAGTGAAAACCTACAAAATGGAAACAATGTTTCAAAATTGGAAGACAAAAATTACTAAAATATACCATGTATATGACAAATTCTATGATCCACAGCTGATTAAACAGTTTTTAAACATAATGAAAATGATGTATCATACACCCCCAATAACCCAAAAGAAAAGAACCAACATAAATATAAAAGGCGAAGAGATCCTTGGAATGAAATATATCTCATCACAAACCTCATTCTTTACTATCACCTATGGGTACCATTAAGAACCACCAACACTATCTCCTCCTTAGACACAGTGGAATTATCCATAGTCTATATAAGACAAGATATGTGCAGATTGAGATTCTCACAATTGAGTGAGTATATACATACCTATTAAGATTCCATGAAAACCATAAATGAATAATTATAAGAAAAAGGATCTCGAAACCATAATAAAAATAAACAGGGAAGGAAGTCATAAATGAACCTAGATTTTTTTAATGGATAGATCCTTGGGAATTGGAGAGAGAGTATCTCTCTTCAAAACATTGTTAAAGGAGAATCAATATGTAACCCCGAAAATCCTAATTAAACAACTTAGAAAACCAAATCACCTCTATAGAACTATAGTAGGAGACCAATGAATATCTAAAGTATATGTATTGATTAATAGAGTAATTAAAAATATTGGTGGAACCATTCCCCACAAGATCTCATAGATGAGATAGTAACCAAGTTTACAGAGAGAGGAACCACACCCCAAGTATGCAGGGGAGTGCCTAAATATTTCAATGAAGTAGGGTACCCATTCCCTTTTATAAAAATCCTTCCACGAGAGCTCTGAATCAATTTATTCTTCAATTTCAATGTTTGATCCATATCATTAGACCTATATAGATAAGGATACTCAATTGCATGTATCACCTCACATATCAAATTTTATTCTAAGGATAAATATACCATCATGTTCTAAATGGGAAAACATTCATGATGGACTACCCATGTGATCAAATTCGTATTGGAATGGTGGAGAAAGATCTATAAAATGATGTTGGTCCATGTTATTTTGGTTCAAATTGTTCACAAGTCCACAACTTTAGGGGTTTGACCTCAATAATTAGGTTTTTGTTAATATAAATGACTAGAGGAAATGACAACAAGTACTATAACATTGTAGATTTTGACAACATGGTACTATAACAAAACTTACATTACTGAAAGTGGTGTTTTAGATTCATGAAATTTACTATCAAGGATACAATAACATAATAGACCAAATGTGTTAATATGGGTACTAAAATAATTCATTTTACTATTTCACTACATTATTTATGAGATCTTTTCCACGCAAGGGTTTCAATGTGTGTGATATATAATTTTAACCTATATTTAGTAAACTTTTTTTCTCTTTGAGGAAGTCACAATTATTCCCTAACAACATAAATATATATTTTTAGGTTTTTTGTCCCACTATAATAAATATTTTAAGATGTTTGGGGTGAATCTGGGTATGGAGGATTAAAGTAATCTACCTTTTTGATCTTGTTTCACCATTAAATAAAACTTTATACTATCTTATTATTTCACCAATATATAAATAGAAATGAAATAATAATAAGGAAAAAATAATTTCACTTGGTTCACCCTAACTAGGATAGTCAACTTTCAAACAATGTAAATGAGAAAACGTAGTAGAATCACCAATGATTATTACTATTATATTTTTTTTGAGAAAACTTGTAGTGCCTCATGGTTTACATATATTCACCCTTGAGAACTCACAATCCTCTCAAATAAAGTTAACTCACTACTACACTAGAAGATTATTATAATGATCTATATAAAATATGTATTTTTTTCACACTGAAAAGGTAATGACATAGAACTATGTGCTCATCCAATAGATTAATTAAATTTGTAACATTAATTTATACATTCATTAAAATTTCTTCTATAATTATTCTTATTTTTAAGCTTATCCATTTCATACTACCATGGAATAACACTATTCAATGGGTAATTTATGAATCATTGTTCCCCATGTACATTCTTGTTGGATTATTATTCTATTTGAATACCCTTTTTGTCAACTATGAACTTCATTAGTGGAGCACTGTTATTCATTCAATTCATTGGTGAATAACTATTAATGGAGAAAATCCATGGCATATCACTATTAAATGTATACATCATTATCAGATCACTATTCTCCAAATAAATCCTTGGATGATCACTGTTCACCACACACTTCATTGGATGATCATTTTTTATCATCACCATACTTTTTATATTCCATTTCAATTTGGAAGAATTCACAATGATGATCCTATATGATAATATTTCTCTCTTTTAAATGAACTGATTAAGGGGTCCTTTTATAGGTAAGAGATCCCTGAAAACAATATATACATGAAATTACTCTTCAACCATTAACAAAACCACTTCTTCATATTCCTCCTATATGGTACCACGTACAAAAAATTCCTTTATGACCAGCCGCAAAATCCCACCTCATGACCACATACTTGTTAAGTGGTCTATATAATTTCTAAGAAGTTCACATACATGGTAAGATATATATATAATAACTATATATATATATATCCTTTCTTTTCCTATTTTATAAAAAATAATCAAGTTATGTGGTTGGTGTATTTCGTAATTGTTTTAGGTACTCAATAAGAAGTACACATGCTTACTAAGTGGTCTGTGCACTTACTATATATAAATCTCCAATTTCCTAATTACAATTCTTTCTTCATGGATATTCAAAAACTTCTAGAACTACTTTGACAATATTCATTTTACACAGAAACACTTTAACATTTTCAATTGAATTTTTCATCAAGAACAACAACCTAAAAGACTAAAATGTCACTATGAGGTATTTTTCTTAAACAATCTCACACTTGGGGTTTGTTGAAAATGCTTCAAAATGACTTAAAATTTCTAATAAGAAAACTTGTGAAATTACTTATTCAACCAATGTAACGCCCCAACCCAAGTTACCCGGAGTCAGTGCATTATTTCGTAACATTGGCATGATCACAAAAGATCAAGTCTCGAAAGACCAATTAGTTTAGTAGCCTTGGAAACAATAGATACATTCATAAATGTTACATTACATCATAAAGTGAAAAAATACAATAACAAAGTCATTATAGTCCAAACTCATATCCTCTTCTGACTATCCCTCCAGGTCATTCATAAAATACTTATTCACATCCTGGAAAATATTAAAACATTGAAAAGGGGTGAGCTCAAATGCTCAGTAAGGATAACAATATTGCAGAAGCTTTCATCAATAAACACAAACATTTAAGGCAATGTATAACTAAAAAAAAGCCTTTTCAAACTTGAACTTCAACATAATATGGAAAAAATAAAATTAAATAATGCCATTCACTTACTCACATGGATATTCTACTAGTCGAATAATCACATGCAATATCAATAACCACTTTCATAATGATGGAATGCATAATTCCAGACTATCATAACCACGTATCCAAAGCCTCGTGCCAAGACCACAAATAAGATTTTGTCAAGGCCTCGTGCCAAGACACTAGTTTGTCTCATGAGACCTACCGATGCATCGAGGAGCTATAGCGGGCTCCACCCATCACTTATTAAGTCCAATGCATACCTCATATGAACAGGTTTAAACATATCATAAACTATAACATAATTGTATAAAACATGCATAAAGTAAACATAAGATTTCCACAATTCAATCACAGGATATCAATACAACACATTGATATAATAAACACTTTATCAAAACCATTTTCAATACCAAAAGAAAAGAAAAGTAAAACATGGTATTTATTTTTCTTTAAAAAAAAGTTATGGATTATAGAGGAAGCTGAAACTCAAGTAATAGTCACGGCGGCGGAGAAGTCATTGTCGCCGCATACGTAAGAAAAAACATTCCTTTTGCCGTTTAGTAAAAACGCTTCGTGTAAAAAGATTCCTTTTGAATAAAAGTAAAAGTCAAAGGGGTTTATACATCGTATAAATGAAAGTTGTGTATAAAAACAAATATGCCTCAATGAAAGGAGATTGAGATGAATTCCTTACAAAGATCATTTTAAAATAAAATAGATATATTATGTGTATTTACTATAAGTACACATAAAGAAAGTACAAATACAAGATATGACATAATAATATCATGACATAATTTGAAAGTAGGAGATTAACCCAAAGAATGGAAATTGGGTTAAGAAATTCCCTTACCTCATGTCCAAATTGACTCGGACACTATTTAACCTCCTGAATAATAAACTAGAGTTAATCTCTACCTTCTTAAGAACCCTTTTCAAGTTCATTATTCCTTTTATATCACTTATTACCATGTCATGAAAATTATGTAATTATTTAAGTTTATAACGGTCGTTTTGTCGATCTTAGGTACTTGAGTCAAAAATAAACTTCTTATAATTACACTTTGTTCATATACATCATATATATCCAGTATATACTTTCATTTATAATATTACATAACATTTATAGGTGAGAAATGAAATGCATCATTCATGGAGACGGTAAGTCGTACGTACGCATGAACGCTACTTTCATTTCTATTTCATATTTAATGGAATGAAGTTATAATTATATAAAGGTATAATATAATTCCAGTATAATATAATGTATAATACCATTTAATCCATCCTTTATACATCCCACATATGGCATTAACGATTCAAATCACTTTGAGGGGGCGGTAGTTCGCACATCCTAAAATGAAATTATTGTGTTTACCCATAATGGAAACCATAAAGTATGCCATAAATGAGATATACAGAAGCATAAGGAAAACATAAACATAATATTTATATCATATATGAAAATAGAGTCATCAAAATGGCCACCATTAGAGGTGTTAAAATAATATTGAACAATCATCGTTTCGTGAGGCAGTATTTCACCACCCACAGAAACATTATGTTCTTTAACCATTAGAAAAAGGTGTGTGTAAGTGTAAACCAAATCCTTATCATAACAACATCCTAGTATATTTTATATACTGGTTTTGGTAGAAAAGAAAAGAATAAAAATAGTTTAAGGGGTTGGAGAAGCAAAATAAAACAAAACAACATTAGAGAAGACATTACCTTAAAATCGGGTAACTCTTTTTGATTTGAGCCAAAGGATTCCTTGGGAAGAATTCTGCCAAAAGTGAGGCTTCTAGGAGTAAATAAGGGAAGTTGAGAGAGTATTTGGGCAGAGTTTGGCTGAGCCAAAAGGCTTTTATGGTGTGAGTAAGGTGGTAGTGGTGGGGGCCTTTTATAAGAGGAGAGAAGGGGTACTCTTGGAAAGATTGAAATGTTACTTTATTATGAAATGATTTTTTTGGATTCTAAAGGTCACACACTTATATATTTCTAGGGTAAGGTGATAATGGTTATAAATCTATTCATCCAATAGGTTTTTGACCAGTGTAAATCTTAGATTTTACATTATCTTTTCATTTTGTTTAAATCATTAATTAATGAGGTAATCACTACATCATCATGGTATCATAAATAATTTAATTTATATAATGTTTAAAAATTAAAAAAAAAATAATGATGTAGGAAATCTTTTTATCTTTCTAATGAATATTTATAGTCAAAATTATGACTTGTATAACCCCATTTAAAAATTAATTTAGTAAAACAACTCATGTTTTTGACATTTTTATTTTAACATTAAATAAAAAGTTTTTAATGTAATTTTCCTACCAATATGGATCCATGGGGACCCCAAGTTGACCCACAGATTGTCTTGGTCGGCCATGACTCGTCCAATAGGGTTATGACAAGTGTAAAGGTATTTTTATATTTTTATAATATCATTTTTACCTTAAATTTCACTAATAACCTTTAATCGCGTTTATTTAAACTTAAAAGTTACTATTCACCAAAAAATTATTTTAATCCCATTGAACCACATTTTACTTACTAATGACAACCATGTATGTTGGATTTTCTAAAATCAAATCACAGAAGTGGTAATGTTTCATTTAAATGAAAAATCAGTTTTTTACCTACCACTTAGTGGTTTCACTATTCATAAAAAATTGAAGTTTTTTAGAACAATGCCAAAATTTCACCCTAATCTATAATTGATATTCCGAATTCAAAAATGATATCTATTTTAAAAAATTCCAAACATATAAGTTTCAATAATTAATTTTATAATTAATTCCCGCAGTCACAACAAATAGCGTGTTTTTAAGAAACAATATATATCAAAGGATTAACAATTGTTTATGTCCAATTTCAAAGTGAAATTAATTCTAATGACCCCCATTGGATAAAATGGTAAAAATATATTCTAATTATAATTTAAAACCACTCAATAGTATAATTTATCACTATAAATTATTTTGATTAAAAAGGTTGTTTTTATGTATTTTTCACTATTCATAAAAAATTGGAAGTTCTTAGAAAAATACCAAAAATTCAACATAGGCTAATTTTGATATTCTGAATCCATAAATGAAGTAAATTTTGAAATATAAAATATATATAATTTCAAAATGTGGGTATTACTATTCATAAATACTACTTTGATTGGTCGCGGTGTGTTAGAATCTCGAACTTGCGTACAATGCAAGCTATTGCATTATTGAAAGAGAAGCGTATCATGGAAGCTTAGGGTGTTATATTCTCCCCCCCTTCAATAAATTGCGTCCTCGCAATTTGAAAATTTTCTTTGAAAATAGAAAATACCTTTGTGGAAAACCCACATCAAAAATAAGGTTAATAAAAATATAACTTTAAAAGAAATAAAGATAAGTACAAAGGTCACCCGAGATAGCCCATACTAGGATTATTTGAAATTATGGATTTGAAAGAAAAACAAACCATCAAGGTTTGATGGAGAGTTGTAGAAAACTGGATTAGGAGAAAGTTAACCATAAGAAAATCACAAACTTGTGATTGGTTAAATGGTCATTGAATCCCCAGTTGGAATGCATAATGACAGACTATCATAACCATGTAGCCAAGGCCTCATGCCAAGACCACAAATAAGATTTTGTCAAGGCCTCGTGCCAAGACACTAGTTTGTCTCATGAGACCTACCGATGCGTCGGGGAGCTATAGCGGGCTCCACATGTCACTTATTAAGTCCAATGCATTCCTCATATGAACAGGTTTAAACATATCATAAACCATAACATAATTGTATAAAACATGCATAAAGGAAACATAAGATTTCCACACTTCAATCACAACATATCAATACAACACATTGATATAATAAAAAACTTTATCAAAACCATTTTCAATACCAAAATAAAAGAAAATTAAAACATGGTGTTTATTTTTATTTTAAAAAAAGTTTTGGCTTATAGAGGAAGCCGAAACTCATGTAATAGTCATGGCGGTGGAGAAGTCGTTGTCGCCGCATACGTAAGAAAAAGCATTCCTTTTGTCGTTTAGTAAAAACACTTCGTGTAAAAATATTCCTTTTGAATAAAAGTAAAAGTCAAAGGGGATTTATACACCATATAAATGAAAGTTGTGTATAAAGCCAAATATTCCTCAACGAAAGGAGATTGAGATGAAATCATTACAATGATAATTTTTAAAATAAAATAGATATATTATGTGTATTTACTATAAGTACACATACAGAAAGTACAAATACAAGATAGGAAATAATAATATCATGACATAATTTGAAAGTATGCGATTTACCCAAAGAATGGAAATTGGGTTAAGAAATTCCCTTACCTCGTGTCTGACTTGACTTGACTGCTCTTTAACCTCCTGAATAATAAACTAGAGTTATTCTCTACCTTCTTAAGAACCTTTTTCAAGTTCATTATTCCATTTATATCACTTATTACCATGTCATGAACATTATGTAATTATTTAAGTTTATAACGGTTGTTTTCTCGATCTTAGGTACTTGAGTCAAAAATAAACTTCTCATAATTAAACTTTGTTCATATACATCATATATATCCAGTATATACATTCATTTATAATATTACATAACATTTAGAGGTAAGAAATGAAATGCACCATTAATGGAGACGGTAAGCCATACGTACACATGAACGCTACTTTCATTTCTATATAATATTTAATGGAATGAAGTTATAATTATATAAAGGTATAATATAATTCCAGTATAATATAATGTGTAATACCATTTACTCCATCCTTTATACATCCCACATATGGCATTAACGATTCAAATCACTTTGAGGGGGCGGTAGTCCGCACTTCCTAAAATTAAATTATCGTGTTTACCCATAATGGAAATCATAAAGTATGCCATAAATGAGAAATAAAAAAGCATAAGGAAAAAATAAACATAATATATATATATCATATATGAAAATAGTGTCATCAAAATGGCCACCATTAGAGGTGTTAAAAGAATATTGAACAATCATCGTTTCGTGAGGCAGTATTTCACCACCCACAGAAACAATATGTTTTTTAACCATTAGACGAAGGTGTGTGTAAGTGTAAACCAAATAATTATCATGAAAACATCCTAGTATATTTTATATACTTGTGTTGTTATAAAAGAAAAGAATAAAAAGAGTTTATGGGGTTGGAGAAGCAAAATAAAACAAAACAACATTTGAGAAGTCATTACCTTAAAATCGGGTAACTCTTTTTGATTTGAGACAAAGGCTTCCTTGGGAAGACTTCTGACAAAAGTGAGGCTTCTAGGAGTAAGGGAGGGAAGTTTAGAGAGTATTTTGGTAGAGTTTGGCCGAGCCAAAAGGCTTTGATGGTGTGAGTAAGGTGGTAGTGGTGGGGGCCTTTTATAAGAGGAGAGAAGGGGCACTCTTGGAAAGATTGAAATGTTACTTTATTATGAAATGCTTTTTCTGATTCTAAAGGTCCCACACTTATATATTTCTAGGGTAAGGTGACAAGGGTTCTAAATATACTCATACAATAGGTTTTTGACAAGTGTAAATCTTAGATTTTACATTATCTTTTCATTTTGTTTAAATCGTTAATTAATGTGGTAATCGCTGCATGATCATGGTGTCATAAATAATTCAATTTATTTAATATTTAAAAATTATAAAAAAATATCATGATGTAGGAAATCATCTTATATTTAAATTGAATATTTATAGTCAAAAATATGACTTTTATAACCCTATTTAAAAATTGTTTTAGTAAAATAACTCATGTTTGTGACATTTTTATTTTAACATTAAATAAAAAGTTTTTAATGTAATTTTCTTACCAAATTCGCCCCATGGGGTCCCCAAGTTGACCCATGTATTGTATTGGTCGGCCATGACTCTTCCAATAGGGGTAGGACAAGTGTAAAGGTATTTTCATATTTTTATAATATCATTTTTACCTTAAATTTCACTAATTACCTTTAATCACGTTTAATTAAACCTAAAAGTTACTATTCACCAAAAAATTATTTTAATCCCATTGAAAAAAAATTTACTTCCTAATGACAACCATGTATGTAGGATTTTTGAAAATCAAATCATAGAAGTGGTAATGTTTCAGTTAAATGAAAAATCAGTTTTTTTAACTACCACTTAGTGGTTTCACTATTCATCAAAAATTGAAGTTTTTCAGAACAATGCCAAAATTTCACCCTAATCTATAATTGATATTCCAAATTCAAAAATGATGTCTATTTTACAAAATTCCAAACATATAAGTTTCATTAATTAATTTTATAATTAATTCCTGCTGTCACAACAAATAGCATGTTTTTAAGAAACAATATATATCAAAAGATTGACAATTGTTCATATCCAATTTCAAAGTGAAATTAATTCGAATGACCACCATTGGATAAAATGGTAAAAATATATTCTAATTATAATTTAAAACCACTCAATATTATAATTTATCACTATAAATTGTATTGATTAAAAAGGTTATTTTTAAGTATTTTTTACTATTCATAAAAAATTGGAAGTTCTCAGAAAAATACCAAAAATTCAACATAGGCTAATTTCGATATTATGAATCTATAAATGACATGCATTTTGAAATATAAAATATATATAATTTAAAAAAGTGAGTATTACTATTCATAACTGCTACTTTGATTGGTCGCGGTGTGTTAGAATCTCGAACTTCCGTACAATGCAAGCTATTGCATTATTGAAAGAGAAGTGTATCGTGGAAGCTTGGGGTGTTACAACCAACATATACCTTCTCAATCTACAGAATGTATCCAAAGAATCACCCAACTAATACCCCATGAATTAATAGTATCATAACATAAAATAGTAGTATGAAAATATCATCAATGAATCAATTCATAGTCTATAACACTTGTTGATTGATACTGGTTTTTGAATCATGCTTAGATCCCAACACTAATTTAAAAACCACACATGATAATTGATTTAACAATGAATATAAGGCTCACAACCTTCCTAATTTCAATTCATTGATAAGGAAACTTCAACATCTCTATATTTAACTATTCACCCTATATCATTTATCCACATAATTCAAAATAGAAATTCTCTCCATCTTTTTATAACATTACTCTATTCCATAGTGGGGTTGAAAAATATCATCTTTACACCATTCATTTATTCCCCACCCCATTTATCCATGAACCCTGATGTATTTTATTTTTTTTGATAATAGAGAAAAGAATATGTATTATCACCTATGGAATTTTTGAACACACCCAGGGAGTGTGGGTTCCACAACCACATTGTTTATGTTTGAGTAGTAAATTTCTCCCAAAGAGATAGCTGATGCATCATAAATTCTTCATTAGGAAAATCATTTATCATTATGTCTTTCACTTTAAGTTCGATAATCACATAAACTAACCAAAAAAACATGCTCAACCATCTCCATAATATTGTGATACTTTTTGTAATGTGTTTTTTCATTTAATGATAAAATGGATTCTTCCTAATATTAATAAAGATTAAGTTATAAAAAGTAATTATTATTAGAGACATAACATTAACACCCATATCTCAATTTTTTCTTTTATCCACATTAATTGTGTGCAAGACTGAGTTGTTGTTATTTATTCATATTATAATGTGATTAGTGAATTGGATTCTTGTTTCTTACTCATACTAGAAATATAAAAACCACTAAAATAAATGTCACCACCTAATACTTAATTTTTCTTATACGATATTGTAACTCAACAAATATACATATATACTAGTTAATAATATTATAATATTTTATTGTAATAAAATACAAAATCCATATTTTTTTGACATATAAATTATTTTCTTCTTACCTATCATGTTTTACTTTATGGGATTACTTTGATATATCACAACCTGATAAATGGAATAGATAATATTGAATCTTGTCAATATCAAATCCACCAATTTCTCAATGAACTACCTTTGACATTGACCAAATATCCTTTATTGTCCCATGAAAAATACATACAGGTTTCAATCAGTGTGGTCATCAATTTTGAATCCACTATTAAAATATTTCTTATAAACTCATTATTATATTTATATTGAGAGACTAATTTTCCATTCATTCCTTGTGAAACTTTGGTACCAAGGGAAAATATCAATTTACTAATCATCATTATTCCGAACTCGAACATCATGAATTATATAATAGGTTTTCAGTGTTCTCCATTTAATACACCAAATATTATGTCATTGATATATATACTAGCACAATAATCCATTTATTGATATTATTATTGGATAGAAGATTATAATTAAATCTACCAAGTTGAAAACCAAGCTTCTTCAATTATTGATCTAGTCTTGAGTACCATGCTACGAGGTTTTACTTTTTCTAATACAATTCCATTTTCATCTAAAAAAGATTATTCTCATCATCATGAATGAGAAAACATCCAGTTTCTCATTGTACACTTATTCTTCAAGATCTCTATTTATAAATTTTGACATGATTTCTATATAGAAAAAATTCACTTTTCTTTTTTACTACAATGGATAAAGAAACAAAAATTATTTCCAGCCATTCTATGGGTGTAAATATCTCTTCTACATTTTAGGGATCTAGTTGTACCACATTCAAACTAATCAGTGTTTATTTGGAATAATTTTTCCATCATCATTTATTTTGTCATAGAACACCCCTTTTGTCTCGATGATGTTCTTACCTTTTGGAATCAAAGATAAATAACAAGTATGAGTCATATTTATTTGATCAAGTATTTAATTAATTTCCTGAACCCAATTCTAATATATAAAACTTATTCAAGACAAATTGTATTTAATTTAGAAAAAAGTTATCTTTTGTAGAGACTTCACTATTCACATTTTATTAGCACTATCTTATCATTGATGATATTCTACATATCAATTTTATCTCAAATCTTTAGATTCTTTTCCAATTCATGTCTAACTTCATCCCTCACATAATTTGTAAATTATGTTGAATTTTCCTTAGGCCCTTATACTCCCCCAGAGCTACTCAAATAATCATCATTGTCCTCCCAAATCCATATACTATTTTGTTGATGGTTTTTTATCAACTGTAGTTATATAATTTAGTTCCACATCCTTTACAATCCACTTATTAGTGAATTTATATTCTTTTCTATTTTCTATGTATCTATGTATAATTTTTCCCTCTCCATGAGACTCATAATTTGGGGTTTCTTCAAATTCAAATGAAACTCTAACTTCTAGAGATTCAAAAATAATTCATCACAATATTCTTTCAATACCACATATTTTTTGGATTATTTTCACCTAAATATGAAAAAAATTCAATATTAGAGATATATATTGATGTAAATACTATTTCTTTCCAAAAAATTATCTAGTAGGTCTTTCTTGGTAGGGATTTGTTTGACCATGTAGTTTATAATATGGTTCCTCCTGTCAACCATAATATTTTGCTGAGGAGTTCTCACCATTGTAACATGGTCTCTTATCCCGTGCTTATTGAGATAATCCTCTACTTTTTTATTTGTTAACATTATTCTATTGTTAGTATATAATTTCAGAATCCTTTTTTGAGAATGTTTTTAATTATCCTCTGGTATTATTTAATATAACTAAACACGATAGAATTATCAGTGATGACCATTATACCTTCCATATTAAAAAAATCATCAATGAAAATAACATTGTACCTCTTCCCATCAATGTACCTTGGTGATATCGGTCCACAAACATAAACTTACACCAATTCAACCACCCTTGTTGATTTATGTTATTTTTCATTATAAGTATTTTGAAAAATATGATTTTTTGAAAAACATTTTATATGTATGTAGGATTATATGACAGTTTATAAAGATATCAAGCTCCACCATTTTCATAAGTTCTTTCATTGATTATTGCATAATATTGTAATGTTTTTTATTTTATAATATATTTTATTCTTCCCTAGAAATAGTTTTTTTATTTTACACTTATGATTAAGATATTCCCTTTATTTAAATTTCTATATGTAACTACTAAACCATTCTCCCCCTTGATGTTAAAAGTATTCTTGTAAATTTTTATCCCATAAAAATCCAGTTACCAAGATATATAGGAATCTAATATCTTTCCCCCCAAACATGGATTTTCTGGAGCCAATAATATTTATGCCTAAGTTATTGAAAAATCTAATGAAACCCTCATTATCATACTTGACTAATATGAAAAGATTCTTATTTTTTTCCTTGGGAAGTGGATCCACTATCAAGGATCCATACCACAACATAATATGATTCATTTAGGGAAATCAATGTAATCACATTGTTATTCAGATTTTGTATTGTAAACAATTATTTTCTCTATGATTTATGGATTTATATATTTGATCTTATTTATTCATCCCATAAAAATAAGCTTCTCCTCTTATTATTTCCACTTATAGATTTTTTTCATCATGAACCACTGTATTATATTTATTCTTTTTTGATAAAAAACTTATATATCTTTAAGATAATCCTCTAACTCTAATTGGAGATTAACTCTATATTATAATTCTCATTAATAATCATTTATATCTTACATTTTCTAAGAAACTTCAAAAAAACACACTAGATCATATTTTCTATTATCATTATAGTCTTCATTTTTTTCCATATTAGTTTCTTATGAACTATTTTCCTCATGTGAATGAAAGTTCATTTTGCTAAAAAGTTTTGTTTTTTACCTCCCATTCCTCTAAAATTTTCTATTGATTTAATTATAAGAACTTCAACATCTTCACCACCATATTTATATATATTGGGATACTTTGCTGCAAGGTTCTCAACTACTACACTCTAAAATTACAAATATGCATATTTTCCATTAAAATTTCATTTTACCCTCTATAGTTTTGAGGAATGAAATGACATTAATTCATCCACATATTATTCTTCTCACTATTCAACCTCCTTAGTAATATTCTTCAAATATTTTATTGGAACCTTGTTTGACATTCACTTTTCCAGAACCCTAGAATCATCATTACTCATTTAATATGTTACCAGAGCACTATAAAGACAATAAAACTATTGATTCCTTTGATATCCAACAACAAGGATAGAGAATTTTGGATTGAACCATGGTGAAAACCCTCTTAGGATGAATCTTAAATTTTTTACATCATTGTTGGTTTTTCTAAGACCACTCATTTCCTTCAAAATACCATTCAACCATTTGAAAAATACGCCAATTCATTCATTTAATTTAATACTCATGTCCAAATACTTTTTTCAAATAACAAACAATTTAATGTCTCAAAATTTTAGTCTTCCTTTATATATATTAACAATATTTTCCAACATTTCATGTGAGGATTTACACAACATCATTTTTGTGTATATTTTGTTAGATAAATCTCCATATAAAGAACCAATACATCTAATTCCATCATAAAATTATTTAGGGTCTTATTATAAAATATATCTTTTGTCCATACTAATTGAAGTTCCCCACATAAAAATTGTATAAAAATCGATGCCTAAAGATAAAATATATCATTACACCTATTTTTCCCATAGTTATAAATTATTTCTCTCGAAGATCAAAAATACTTTATAATTAACCAATGGAATTTCATTTACTAAGAGGGAAAATTATTACTTTATCCTTTACGTTGATAATAATTTTTTCCTAGTAGGTTAAATAGATATAGATTTGAATAATTAGTGTATTTAAAATTAAAAAAATATCCCTTTTGAACATGAATCATCATTAAACAAAAAAAACTTATCACTTCATAAAACATCAATAAATAAACATAAATGAAACCAATAAATAGACCCAATAATTTTACTCGCTTCACCACAACTGTGATAATGTAATAATTATACAAATATATCATGATAATGTATCAAAATCAAAAAAGAAGTATACTATTATAATTTTTTTGGAGTCAACTCACAATCCCTACCAATTTTAAGCCATTAACACTTTAAAACACATTTTCTTATCAACTAATGTTAATGAAATGATCCTCTAAAATATTCTTTTGATGATTTGTATCAGGTTTGGATTTTATCAAACTAAAATTGGTGTGAAATGAAGCTCTTCATTAATTCATGATATAAATTCCACTTAATCATGAAATTTACCCCACATGGAAAATTTCTTCATAAAATTTTATTCTTCATTAACTGTTCCTCTATGTAATGCCTAGTCAAATCAATATTCTCTTAGAATATCCTTAGTGTTATTATATTCACTATGTAATTCCATAACAAATGAGTATTACCTAAGATGATATTTTGTGGATCACTTTTAACAACACACGTCCTCGGTGTAGAACTATTCACCACACACTTTGTTGGTGGATCACTATTTACCAGGAAATTCGATGGTGGAGCACTGTTAACCATGATCTTCTGGGGCATATAACTATTCACTAGAATAATACATTATAGACCCCCATTCGTATAAGGACCCGACCTTATTAAATATATAATCTTGAATTTAGTCAATGAAAAACTTCCTTTTACATTGATTATATTTTCAAGTTTAGAGATTTAGATAATTAGGACAATAAATTCATAACATTACACATTATTAAAGAGTGGATACCATAAAAATAGTTTCAATTTTTTTCAAAATATAATACATTAAAATGTAAAACAAGACTCCTTGACAATTATTCAACATTTAACATGGCTTCATTCCTTGTCTTACAAATCCATTAACCTATGAAAATCATTTAAAAGCTAGGGATGAGCACAAAAGATCAGTAAGGTATGGAAAAGAAGTAAATATCACATTAGTCCATGAATACTCGTAACATATGAAAGCATTTTCAAAAGACATTATTGTCACCCATATTTACTTAATTTCTGTAACATGAGATTTTAAAAATATCTACAAAAAACATGAGAACATAAATATAATAATTAAGGTATCTTGGGAATTTATTGACATAATCTTGTAACCATTCTTTGCTAACTTATAATTTGTAAACCTCATGACAACCTTACTTTGTGTAACCATCGCAATTACATATGGTGTAACCACACGACCGACCTCCAACTTACTCATAACCAATGCATTTGAGGGAGATATAGGTCCCAACCTTCATCATAAATAATTCCCAAGAACCAAAACACAATCATACAATATGAATATTTTCATAAAAACATTTCTTTGGAATTTTGTAAAACAAAATTAAAAAAGATGTTTTTTTTAAAAAAGCCCCTTATAAATATCATAAAACTGAAGAGAGACTTAATATAGTGGATGGAGTATATATATATACTGTAAATATAAATAATAATTCATAATATAAATATAATCCATCACACAAACATTTTAAAAGGCACATAAATAATGAAGCAGAAGGTTAACCCAAAGAATGGAAATCAGGTTAAGAATTCCCTTACCTCGGGTCTGTATTACTTCAAACTTGTTTAAAAATCTTGTATATTGGTTAAAAGAGTGTTATTATTAGTTTAAAGAAACATTTTCATGTTTATAACATCTTATATTATCATTTTATAACATCATTTCACCCTTTAATTGTTTGTATTTTCTCCTTGCACTGTTTTGGGTGAGTTCTTAACATGATTTCCATGATTGGTTCATGGTAGATGTTCTAGTCGATTTGAAGTGAAATTATAGAATTGGAATGAAAAGTTATTTAAATATTTCCAGTACCATAATTTATACCATTTATCATTTTTATGTTTAATATGGGGATGCTTCATAAGTTAAAACATTAATGATGTTCGTTTAGATCATTTTAGCGGTTCTTTGATAATAAAAACCTCATTATGTATTATAAATTAAACACATGTGTTAAAAAAATTAAAAAACCATTGATGAGAAATAATACATATATTATAACCTTTTTCAATAATAAAAATGGTTTAATGACCATACTTGAAGGATTTAAATGAAAATGAAATCACATTATCCACGATGTTGGTAATTCGACACATCATGGACAATGTTTTTAATTCTTTGAAAAAGTGGGAGAGAAGAATAAAAATGATGATGAATTTTCCATGAACATGAGAAAATTCAGAATATACATGATTCTGGAGATTTCATGCCACTTGGGTAAGAATATATGAATAAATAATGAGAAAGGAACTCAAAATAAAAGAATAATTGAGAAATCCCTTACCAAAATTCGGCTGCCTAATGGATACACAACATGGTTTTACAAAATAATAAAAATATAAGGGACAAGGGTCACCCATATAAAAATGAATCATTATATATAGTAGATTAATAATAATAAGTAAATAAGAACATGGTATCGAAACTTGATAGTTATACCATATAAAAGAGAACTTGAATGGGAAAAGAAAGAAATTGAGAATTTTCTTACCTTATAGAGTAACTATTAGAACATGAAGGTTGGGACCTTGGGGGCTTGAGGAAACCTTGGTAGGACTAATAGGATGGTAAGGAGGCAAGAGATTTGTTGATGAAGAATTGGTAATGAAGTTAATGGTGTAATGGGTTGGTATTTATAGGAAAAGGGAATAGTTTAATAATTTTTAAGGGACACCTCATGAGTGGTATTTGAAAAACCATGGGCTTGCCCATGGTATTTTCCCAAGGTATAAGACACTTGGGACACCTCACATATTATTTAACTATAAAAATGTCTACCAGATTTATGACATCATTATTATATCATTAATGATGTAATTAACACACTGAAACTAAAAACTGTATTTTTTACCATTCACTGAAAAATCAATTATTTTAGAAAAATTCCCAAACTTCACCCTAACCATTTATCGACGTGTATATTTCAAAAATTAAGTCCATTTTTTGAAAATAATTGTCTAAATATTATTAATTTAATTTTTAAATAAAATCATACTTAATTCAAAAATTAACAATTCTAATTCTGTAACTACTTCTATATCATAATGAAAAATTTACCTAGATGCTATTATCTTAGAGCCTTAATAAAATAAAATAATAATAAAATTTACTATTAATTAGGGTAATATTACTATTCATATTACTATTAATAAGTGTATGTTACTATTCACCAAAAAAACAAGTTGGTTCCAATAGACTCCAAATAACATAATGAACACAATTATAGATGATAGTTTCTTGAAATTCAAAACATAGAAGTGGAAAAATTATGTTTAAAGGATAGTTATTAAAATATACTTAAAAAAAAGTTCCATGAATTTCAATTTATTTTTAGAAAAACCTGGGGTGTTACATTATCCCTACCTTCTTGAAATTATGTCCTCGCAATTTTATTTACTTATTAAACAACTGAGGCTATTTTTCTCTCATAGAATTTTCAGACTCCCATGTTGCTTCTTCAACCATGTGGCTTCTCCACAAAACATTTACCTAGTGAAGTACCTTATTCTGAAACACATGTTCCCTTCGATCATGAATTTGAACTATTTTCTCTTCATAAGAAAGGTTCTCTTCCAGCCGATCTGCTTCTGGGATCAAGACATGTGATGAATCTGATACATATTTTCTCAACATTGAAACATGGAAAACATTGTATACCTGAAACAAGATCGGAGGCAAAGCTACATGGTATGCAATTTTTCCAACTTTCTCCAAGATTTCAAAAGGACTGATGAACCATGGACTTAACTTCCATTTCTTACCGAAACACATCACAGTTTACCAAGGAGAGATTTTAAGGAAAACATCACCACCTACCTCAAAAGAGAGGTCCTTCCTTCTGTTATCTGCATAACGTTTCTTCCTACCCTGAGCTATCCTCATGTGCTGCTGGATCATACTCACTTTCTCAGCCAATTCTTCTACAAATTCTGGCCCCATCAACTTTCTTTCACCGACTTCATCCCAAAATGCTGGAGTCTGACACTGCTTCCCATACGAGGCCTCAAAAGGTTCTATCTGAATACTGGAATGAAAAATTTTATTATTAGAAAACTCAACTAAAGAATTATGCTAATACCAACTTCCCTGATAGTCCATTGAACAAGATTGAATCATATCCTCTAATGTTTGAATCGTTCATTCTGACTGCCCATCTGATTGAGGATGAAAAGCTGTACTATAATTTAACTCTGTTCCCAACAACTTCTAAAGTCCCTTCCAAAAGTTAGAAGTGAACCTAGGATCTCGGTCAGATACAATAGAAAGAGGAACTCCAAGTAACCTGACAATATCCTTGAGGTACAATCGAGAAAGATGATCTAAAGGTATTGTATCTCAAATAGAAAGAAAATGTGAAGCTTTTTTAAACCGATCAACAATAACCCAAATTGCATTGTTACCTCGAGAAGTCTTTGTTAGTCCTACCACAATGTCAATGGATACATTCTCCCATTTCCACTATGGCACTAGTAAAGGCTGAAGCATCCCCTTTGATATTTGTCACTCTGCTTTAACCTGTTGACATGTCAAAAATTTCATGGTAAAATCAGTAATATCTCTTTTCATTCCATCCCACCAATAATACTCCCGAAGGTCTCTATACATATTAGTACTATTCGGATGAATAGAAAATGGAGAACTATAAGCTTCACACAACAAATCTTTCTTCAAATGAGAATCACTAGGCACACACAACTTTTTTCCAAATCTTACAACACAATTTTTATCAAGGTTAAATTCTGGAAACTTACCCATTTAACCAACTCTAACTTTTCTATAGCTCGCGGTCTTCCTTCTATGCTTGCTTAATTCTATCTGACAACAAAGACTGCACTGAAACCTGAAACAAAATAGAGGTATTTCCTACACAAACAACTTCTAAGCCAAAATTCATCAAATCATTAATCAAGGGATCATGTTCCAAACGTAGAATAGTTAATGATGCATGATGTTTCCAACTTAAGGCATATTCTACTTTGTTTGCTTTCCCATGATGGTAATTGATTGAGCAGTCATAATCCTTTATCAATTATATCCATCTTCTCTGCCTCATGTTTAATTCATTTTGAGTGAATATATACTTCAGACTTTTATGGTCAGTATATATTTGACATTTGGTTCTGTATAAATGATGCCTCCAAATTTTCAAAGAAAAAACCACAACCGCCAATTCCAAATCATGTGTGGGATAATTTATCTCATGAGGTTTATGTTTTCTCGAAGCATAGGAAATTACCTGTTCATTCTGCATCAAAACACAACCAAGTCCCTTTAAAGAAGAATCACTATAGATGACAAACTCACCATTTCAGGATGGTAAGGACAAAATTGGAGCATTCACCAATGTATTCTTCAGTTCCTGAAAACAAACATCACATTCCTCTATCCAAACAAATTTAACCCCTTTCCGTGTCAACTTAGTTATCTGGCTAGATAACCGTGCAAAGTTCTTAACAAAACGTCTATAATAACTTGCTAACACAAGAAAAATATGAATCTCTGTAACATTTGTTGGTATTGTCCATTCATCAACTACTTTTGTTTGGGTAGGATCAACTGTTATTCCATCCTTATTTATAATGTTCCCAAGAAAAGAAATCTATTGCAACCAAAAATCACACTTTCTGAATTTTCCATATAGCTTCTTTTCATTTAATGTTTGAAAAACAACCCTTATATGTTTTTCATGCTCCAATTTATTTTTAGAAAATACCATAATGTCATTAATAAATAAAACCACAAAATTATCCAAGAACTCATGAAATAATCTATTCATAAGATTCATTAATATAGAATGTGCATTAGTTAATCCAAACGGCATAACAAAAAATTCATAATGCCTATATCTAGTACAAAAGGCTATTTTCAGGATGTCATCCATCTTCACCTTCAGCTGATGGTATCTGGATCTCAAGTCAATCATGGAAAAGTACTGAGCTCCCTGGATCTAATCAAACAACTCATCGATATGAGGCAAATGATACTTGTTTTTAATAGTGATGTTATTCAAAGATCAATAATCAATGCAAAGTCGCGTGGAACCTTCTTTCTTTTTAACAAACAAAATGGGGTTCCCCATGGTGAAGTGATAGGATGAATGAAGCCTTTGTCAAGAAAATAATATAATTGAATTTTCAATTCATGAAGTTCTATTTGACCCATAAGATATGGGGGTTTTTGAAATTGACTTAGCATCAGGAACTAAGTCAATTGTGAACTCGACTTCTCGATCAGGTATGACACCGTGTAACTAATTCGGAAAAACATCAAGGTATTCATTTACAATTGGAACATAATTAATTTGAATAGTTCCCTTGTTTTCAAAAATATGAGCAAGATAACTTTCATTTACATTTTTCAACAGTTTCTCAGCTTCCTGATATGTTATCAATTTTATGGGTTCATTCTTGTATACAAACTGAAACTCTTTCTGAAAAACAACTTCTTTAGCTCTACAATCAATCTTAGCATGATAATCAGAAAGCCATTCCATCCCCAGAATAACATCAAACTCGACTAAGGGTAAAACAAAAAGGTTTGTAGGTAAATTCTTTCCACAGATTACAATAGAAATATTCTTATAATTCATATTTTCTATAACATTTCCCCCCTGGTGTTTTCACAACAAGTTTGTGTCTCATTTGTTGAGGTGATATTTCTAATTTACCAGAAAATTTGTCAGATATGAAGGAATGTCTAGACCCCTTATCAAATAAAACTTTAGCAAAATATGATTGAACAAATAGTGTACCTGATACAACTTCATTAGATGGCCTGACATCTGCTGGCGTAGTTGCAAATTCTGGCTTTTTTGCATCATTCAGATCTCTCTTTGGGAAAGCATTTGCATAATGACCCATCTCACCAAATTTAAAACACTTTACAGTCTGATTTTTAGGATTAGTCTTAGAATCATTTTCATTGCAATCTCGTGCTATATGTCCAAACTTACCACATTTAAAACACTACCCATTTTTTCTAAGACATTCCCCAGGGTGTTTCTTGCCACAATTTTCACAAACGGAAAATTATATTTTCTTACCATTAGATTTATTTGGTTGATTTTTACCCATTTATTTCCAACTAGACCTCTTCTTCTCTTTGTTTCCAAAATGCACGTGATCATCAGAAAACTCCATCTCGACCCTCTCTGCACATCTGAAAACTATCTCATAACTTTTTAATTCACGGGAGGCCAATGACCTTCTATACCTTGGATTCAATCCTGAGTAAAAGTAGTTGATTTTTCTATCAAGATCCATAATAAGATTTAGAGCATACCTCGCCAGTCGACCGAAGTTCACTTCATACACGACCACTGAATCTTCCTCCTACTGTTTTAATTCAAGGAATTTCTTCTCCATCCTAAGTCGCACCACCTTAGGAAAATATTTTTCAAGGAAAAGACTTTTAAATTCATCCCACTCTAGGGCATCAAAATCCTCTCTACCCCTGATATTCCTTACCATTGACCACCACTGATCAGATTCACCTTGAAAACTATAAATGGAAATACTTACCTTTTGATTGTATGAACATACCATAACATTGAATATCTTTTCAAGGGCTTTGATCCATCCTTCAGCTACTACTGGGTTAGAAGATCCATTGAACGCAAGAATATGTTGTCTCATAAAATGTTCCACTACTGTCATATTCTATTGTGGTACCTCTATTGGTTCTATTGCATGGATGGCACCACCATTTATTTCCTGTGTTAGAAGATCCATTACTGTCACAAACTGCTCAGTTCTAATCCCTTCCATTTCAGGCTGTAATTCCAGAAGGATGTCATTCTGTTGGTGCCTCTCCTCTTCAAAATCCCTGTTCCTTCTGCGGACAACCATTCTGAACAAACATGTCTTAGATGAAGAAACATGGTAATATTTATATTCTAAAAAATTTCAAATTAATCATAGAGTTAAAATCATTTATGGTATTCTATTAACATCACCATAACCCCTAAAGTTATATAAACCATCCTATAATACCAACTATAAGGACCCAACCTTATTACACACACAATATTGAATTTATTCAAGAAAAAACTTCCTTTTACATTGAGGATATTTTCAAGTTTATAGCTTTAGAGAATTAGGACAATACATTAATAACATTACACATTATTACAGAGTGGATACCATAAAAACAATTTCCATTTTTTTTCAAAATATAATACATTAAAACATAAAACAAGACACCTTGACAATTATTCAACATTTAACATGGCTTCATTCCTTGTATTAAACATCCATTAAACTATGAAAATCATTTAAAAACTTGGGATGAGCACAAAAGTTTAGTAAGGGATGGAAAATAAGGAAATATCACATTAGTCCATGAATACTCGTAACGTATTAAAGCATTTTCAAAATACATTCTTGTCACCCATATATACTTACTTTGTGTAACATGAGATTTAAAAAAGATAAAAACAAAACATGAGAACATAAATATAATCATAAAGTTATCTTGGGGCATTACTTACATAATCATGTAACCATTCTTGGATACCTTATAATTTTTAGCCCTTACGGCCACCTTACTTTGTGTAACCACTGCAATTACACTTGGAGTAACCATATGAACGACCTACAAATTAATCATACACAATGAATTGGATGGAGATATAGGTCCCAAAATTAATCATATATAATTCCCAAGAACCAAAAAATAATCATACAACATAAATAATTCCATTAAAACATTGCTTTGGAATTTCGTAAAACCGAATTTAAAAAGATTATTTTTAAAGAAAATACCCTTATAAATATCCTAAAATTAAAGAAAGACTTAATAGAGCTGATGGAGTATGTATATATACTGTAAATACACTTAATAACACAAAATATTAATAGAAAACATCACAAAAACAATTTAAATAGCACATAAATAATGACGTAGAAGGTTAACCCAAAGAATGGAAATCAGGTTAAGAAATCCCTTACCTCGGGTCTGTCTTACTTCAAACATGTTTAAACTTCCTGTATAATGGTTAAAAGAGTGTTATTAGTAGTTTAAATAAACATGTTCATGTTCATAACATCTTATATTATCATTTCATAACATCATTCCACCCTTTAATTGTTAGTATTTTTCTCCTTGCATTGTTTTTGGGTGAGTTCTTAACATGATTTCCATGATTGGTTCATGGTGGATGTTCTTGTCGATTGGAAGTGAAATTACAGAATTGGAATGAAATGGTATTTACATAATTAAATTAGCATAATTTATACCATTTATCATTTTTATGTTTAATATTAGGATGATTCATAAGTTAAAACATTAATGATGTTCGTCTAGATCATTTTAGTGGTTCTTTGATAATAACAACCTCATTTTGTCTTATAAGATAAAACCATGGGTTAAAACAAATTCCAGAAACACTGATGAGACATAATACATATATTATAACCTGGTTCAAACATAAAAATGGTTTCATGAACATATTTTAATTATTTAAAGAAAAATGAAATCACATCGTCCACAATGTCGGTAATTCGACACATCATGGACAATGTTTTTAATTCTTTGAAAAAGTGAGAGAGAAGAATAAAAATGATGATGAATTTTCCATGAAAATTAGAAAATCCATAATATACATGACTCTAGATATTTCATTACACTTGGTTAAGAATATATGAAGAAATAATGAGAAAAGAACTCAAAAGAAAAGAATAATTGAGAAATCCCTTACAAAAATTCGGTAGCCTAACGGGTACACAACATGGTTTTAGAAAATATTAAAAATAGTGGGGACAAGGGTCACCCATACAGAAATGAATAATAATATAGATTAGATCAATAATAATAATTAAATAAGAACATGGTATGGAAACCTGAAAGTTATACCACATAAAAGAGAACTTGAATGGGAAAAGAAAGAAATTGAGAATTTTCTTACCTTGAAGAGAAACTCTTAGAACTTGATGGTTGGGACCTTGGGGGATTGAGGAAACCTTGGGAGGGCTACTATTACGGTAAAGAGTCTAGAGATTCTTTGAGGAGGAATTTGGAATGAAGTTAATGAAGGAATGGGTTGGTATTTATAGGAAAAGTAAGGGAATATTTTAATAATTTTCAAGGGACGCCTCATGAGTGGTATTTGAAAACCCATGCGCTAGCCCATGGTATTTTCCCATGGTATAAGCCAATTGGGACACCTCATATATTATTTTACTATAAAAAATGTGACTAGATTTATTAAATCATTATTATATCATTAATGATGTCATTAACACACCGAAACTAAAAACTGAATTTTTTACTATTCACTAAAAAATCAACTATTTCAGAAAAATTCCCAAAATTCACCATAACCATTTATCGATGTGTAGATTTCGAAAATGAAGCCCATTTTTTGAAATTTTTTTCTAAATATTATTAATTTAAATTTTAAATAAAAGCATAATTAATTAAAAAATTAACAATTATAATTCTGCAACTACTTCTATATCACAATGAAAAATTAACCTAGATGTTATTCTATTAGATCCTTAATAAAATAAAATAATAATAAAATTTACTATTCATTAGGGTCATATTACTATTCATATTACTATTTATAAGGGTATGATACTATTCACCAAAAAAACAAGTTGGTTCCAATAGACTCCAAATAACATACTGAACACAATTGTAGATGACAGTTTCTTGAAATTTAAAACATAGAAGTGGAAAAATTACGTTTAAAGACTAGTTATAAATATATACTTAAAATAAATTTCCATGAATTTCTATTTATTCTTAGAAAATCTTGGGGTGTCACAATTCATATTAGAATAATTCTCAGTGATGGTCCTCTAAGATATTATTTTTCTCTTCCAATGAAGTGTCCATGTGGTAATTGTTTAGAAAAAGAACAAAAAAAAAACTACCCAAACATGAAAATACAATTCATCCCTTCATAAAAAGTCTTATGTGTACTCCTACATCATGATATCATGTACCAAAAAATTTATTTTTGGTCATCCTTGAAACATTACATTGAGAATTGCAACATGTAATGGGTCCACATACATATTATGTAGTCCATATAATTACTACATTGATATCCAAACTTTTACAATTTTCTTCTTAATCATTAAGCTAATAAATCCACATACATTCTAAGCAGTCTACATACTCACTAATAAGCCCAAGTACTCACTATACAGTCTATATACATACTAAGTGGTTCATACACTTATTAAATAGAAATATATCCAATGAAACATTTCTATTCCATATTCATTTATTATACCTAAGAATAAAATACAAATATATTACCTATTTTTAGATGAATATTCAATACATAACACAATTATAATTTTCCCATAACCATAATGTGTAAGTGTCTTTTGAGATAATGAAAAAAACCATATTTTATAAAGGATATTTAACATCTCCCACAATTTTCTTTATATTTATAACCTTCTAGACATATCATACTAAGAAACATACATTAAAAATTGGGGAAGGAAAACATAATAAAGACGATCTTAGATAATAATTAATTGTAAACATTGAAGATATAAAATAATGATCATATCTGAGCATAACGCCATGAGAAAATTATCATAATATAATAAAATTATACCCAATTAATTAAATATATTTAATCATGAGACCTAGAATAATGTTTTCAAAAAAAAATTATAAAATCTATAAGAGAGTGGAATCATCAATAATAAATCTTTAGCAATGAGAGAATATCGTAAACATTAGAATACTGAACAAGCCTAAAATTAAAACTTTGTAAAAATATATAAATAGAAACATAATCACTGATTACGTTAAATATATGAAATCATGTCCTCATATAAACATATGGACATGATAATAGGTTAGTGTATACACTTATTGAAATAAAACAATGTTCACACATAACAAATTTATCTCTTGTGTTATCCATATTTACACAATGAATTGGTGGGATATAAAGGATCCACATATTGAATAATTCAATCATATATATTTAATTGGATAATGAAACCATTTATTATTTTATTATAGATTTACCAATGGAATAGAAAATGGGCCTCATTAATATCTCATCATCCTAATCAGAAAAATATATAGAATTAATAATGATGGTATCATTGGATCATATCCTTAGTGAAACATATATAAAATATATGGATATAGTCATAGATATAAGTACATTTAAAATATCACATGAACATTTCTTAATGGAAATACCCATTTAGTTTAGAAATAACTTATTAAAAATCTAAAAATTATAGAATATTAGGGAAAAATTAATTTAAAATAACCATTAAAAATTGTAAATAAAGCTTCAAAGTTAAATAAGGTCAATATAAAGGAAATATATGTTCAATTTATATATGTTAAATGTTTATTTTTTTTACATTTGTAAAAAATTTTAAAAAAAGTTTTGGAAGAAAATTCTTTAAAAAATTAATTTAGACCATGTAAAATGAAGTAAAAAAGTAATGAAATTGGATTTGTCAAAAAATTTCAAGTATAGGTAAACATAGTTATAAAAAAATTAGGTGAATAGATGTAACAACAAATGATTTTATGAATTATTATTATTTTAAACAAATTAATTTTAATTTATATATTTTGTTATGTACAACACTGAGTTAAAATTTCATTTCATTAAACATTGAGTTAATCTGTCATTACACAAAACATGGAGTTTATCTTATAGTATACATGACACTTGGTTTTTCCAAAACCATGATATATTATTAATATTATTCAAACACAACTATTATAACCTAGATATTAAACTTATAGATATTAATTATAATAAATAAATTTTAAATATTAAGTACAATGGTTTTATTTAAACAAAACATATTGATAATAATGTAATTACTTTTTCAATAATGCATTTATATGTTTCGAAAAAAAATTGATATTTTTGTGATTAATAATAAAATTAATTTTTGAATATTTTATAAATTTTCTTTGATAAAATAAAAATAATTTTTTGAAATCATGATATAAAAATTATATTACTTTGAAATTTTTATAAATATCTATAAATATTAACTTTTTGATGAATAGTGAAATTATTGAATTTTAACTAAAAATTGACTTTTGATTTAAATTATTTAAAAAGATAAATTAAATTTTAATATGGTTTAAAAGTAACATTAGTAAAATTATATATCTATTAATCAAATTAAGTTCATTTTAATAAATTTCATAATTATTTTTAATATAAAAAAACTATAGTCTTTTAAAAAATTTTCTATGAAAACCCTCTCTCTCGTCATGTAATGGCTCGAACCTCTCCGGCCCATTCCTTTGTCAAAACGAAGGTCACGAAGTGTTATGGAGGGTAAAATGTACTTTTCCCACACTTTCAAGAATTTTGTAAGTACACGCCGTGTAGTATGAGTACACACAGTGTACCACCTTGTTGGGTATACCCCGTGTTGGAGCCGTGTCCTTGCCGTGTGAAATAAATGAGTACATGCCATGTATCCAATACTACACACCATATAGTCCCTCCTCTCGTACGCGTTACCCTCAAGCCGTGTGTTGACCAGTCAATGCCCCTGTGCCGTGTTGGAGCTATGTCCTTTTCATGTGAAATAAATGAGTACACGTCGTGTATCCAATACTACACGCTGTGTAGTCCATCCCTACGTATGCGTTACCCTCAAACCACGTGTTGACCAGTCAATGGCCGCGTTCCGCATTGAAGGCCGTGTTGGAAGCCGCGTGGTGACCATGTGAAATTGCCGAGTACACACCGTGTACCATAAAGTACACACCGTGTACTTTTGTTTTTCTCGCCTATAAAAGGAGGGCTCCCCTCCTCCTTTTTAATTGTCCCCTCTCCTCCCCATTCCTCTGGGCAGAGCTCTCCCAAGAGACTCAAAGTCTTCTTTTCTTCCCTAACTTCTTCGTCTGAGCTCCGATTTACAATCTGTCAGCAGCCACTAGATCGTAACAACGAGGCGGAACTTCTAAGATTGGATCCGTTGTCTTTCCTTCAGCCTTTCCTTTCCAACATCCACCCTAGGAGGTTTTGCTGGGACTCGACAGAAGTGAAAGACGCCGACAGACGCCTTCTAAAGTTGATCCAGGGGAGCATTGTGATCAGAACCTATTGAGGTAGGGATCTTACCTTCGTCTCTCTATAAATTTTGCATCATATGGGGTGGGTATCCTCTTGTTTTCATGAGAAATGGTTGGACCAATAAATAAAGATAATAACTGGTTAAAGAATGGGGATGGGGAAGTTGTTATGTTTATCTTATATCCTATGATATTATCATGTGAATTGAATAGGCTTATGCCTACTGAAAATCACGGTTGTTGGGGGCCCTTACTTAGGCAATTAAATGTTTCCCTATCTTCTAGACTGTTTTGGTGAATGGAACCTTGTGGAATGTGGAATTTGGTAAATCACGTAAAGTTGGATGATTAAAATCTGGAACCCTTATGTGATCACCCCGGTTAAACAAAATCGAGTAATGAACATGTGGGTTTTGGCTTGGTTACGTGGTGTGTGAAGGGGGGGGGGGGGGGTGGGGTGAATCTTGGGTTGTTAGGAATAGAATGAGCAGCGGGGCTGCGGTTTTCTTGGTTGTAGGTTGGTGTGAATGCTATGTTGGTGATGGGCAGCGGGGTTGCGATAAATGGTATCAAGGGATGATGATGTACGGTGTGGTTGTGGTTATGACGGTTGGCAGTGGGGCTGCAGGGATGGATTGAATGTGAATGAACTATGGGTTGTGAATAACTAATAAAACATGGAATAGTTAATGAATGGTGGGGCTTGGTAATGGAACGAGAATAATAATCAATGGGGTTGGTCAGTTAATAAGAAGGGACTTGTTTATGTTGCTTGTGTTTTCCTAACTAGATTTGTGGATGACATGGATATGTTTTACGAACGATCTATGTGGTTGGTTGTGGATAGTTTCCCAGTAATTAAGGAACTAATAAACCAATTCTACAGAAACGTGAAAACTTAAATGGGGTTGGGGTTGTTATTGTATGCATGCTTCGTGGTAGCAGTGCCGAGGCACGTGCTCAGTTTCTCTATTTAGAAGCCATAGTTTGGGCTGAGTGTTTTATATATATATATATATATGTATCTATATCTTTTGTGTTTTATTGCACCCCACCCATATTGATCACTTAGTTCCGAACACTCCCATTTCATGGGAGAGGGTGTTTTCCACTTAGTTACTAGCTCCTCCCTGCTCCTTTTTCCCTAGGATGTGATGGCTCGAGGAGACCTTGCACCCAAGACTCTTGGGTAGGTTTCATTTGGGGTGGTTGTGGCCCAAGACTCTTCAGGAAGGTTTATTATTTCCCAAGAATCTTCGGGATGAGGCCCAGGTGTGTGCGGTCAGGATGTGTGGTTCTTGTCACCTAGGTGTGTGCGGGCATGATATGTGGTTGTGAGGCCCATGTGTGTGCGGGTGGGACGTGTGGTTGTGAGGCCCAGGTGTGTGCGGGCGTGATATGTGGTTCTTGAGGCCCAGGTGTGTGCGGGCGAGAATAGTGTGGTAGCGTCAGGACGTTCTCCATTAGGAAGAGCAGCTAAATAATGGGAAATGGCGTGAGGTACCCATTACTCTTTCTTCCTATATACTACTACCTTTTGTGATTGTGTTTTTGGTGAGTGTGGTTGGTGAGTTTGGGTGGATAGAATTCCTTGCTAGGTTTCTTCTGTTGTTCTCAAGGGACATTAGGATGTCTCCCCACTTGTGCACGAGAGCTTTAGGTTTCCCTACTAAGTATACTTGTATGCTCACCCTACGTTTACTTTCAGGTTTTCATGAGGACTACCAGGGCCGTGCGTGACCCTACTAGTCAGGACAATTGGATTTGTTGCCCACTTTTTTCTTTTGGTATTGTACTTTTGAGCTTTCTTTTACTTGTACCTTGTTTCAGATCTATTTAAACATGCATGTGGGATTGGTTTGGGTTTATTTCTATACACTTGTTCTTATCCTTTTTTGGTGGTTGACTTGTACTATTTCCCGATCTTAAATAATAAAGAGGGTAATGCCTCCCATATTTGTGAAAACTCATACCATTGGTGCTAGTCTCCACCCCGGGGCCTACTGAAGGCGGGACTCGGGGGGGGGGGGGGGTCATTATCTCCCTTTCACCATCTGCAGCTCAGGATGGGCATCTTTGGGGGGAGGGGGTCATGAAAAAATGGTATCAGAGCTGATGGTTGAGAGATAGGATGGATTCTGGAGCTAGGAACAGTGAGGATTTCATGGGATGGTAGTGCAACAGTGTTGGTTAATCTTGGTACGTGACATAGGCCAGGGAAGACCGGCCAGGACACGAGATTTTAGGGACCCCCGTGATCCGATGCAAGGACTCTGAGCCTACATAATGACCAAGTGAGACTACATTAATTGCAGGGTAGAGACCCTAGGTAAGGTACATGCATCATCATTCCGTTTTACATGATTTGGGTGTTCTGGGAAAGAAATTGAAATAAAAAATGATAAAATAAAACCTTGAGAAATTTTCTTACTACTTGGGTTTAGGCGATCTTTGTTTACCGTACATATATGGAACCTGGACGTCATCCCTGAGTGGCTCAGACAACCGAGGCCTAGCAGATTCATGCGGTCGATCAGTTGAGGATTGACAGAGAGGAGGAAGATAGCCAGTGGCAGAAGTCTCTCCGTTCATTCCAGTGGAAAACCCTCAAGAAGTACGAGGGTAGTACTTCAGATACGGAAATGGAGGGGTGAATTGAGGAGATAGGGACTGCTTTTACCTTGATTCATGCTCCGAGGGAGTACTGGGTTCCCCTAGCAGTCAGTCACTTGAGAGGTGCGGTGCGACAGTGGTGGACGATATACCTCAGAGAGAGGATATAGGTAGAGGTTTTGTGGGATGACTTTGAGAAGTAATTCAGATAGGAATTCCTTTCTTCCATGATCAAGGCAGAGAAGCAGTGGGAGTTACTCTCCCTTCAGCAGGGGAGTATGTCAGTATGAGAGTTGGGGATCAAGTTCAAGGATCTCCTGCACTTTGCTCCAGATCTCTTTCCAGATGAGAAGTCTTGAGGGAGACATTTGGAGGAGGCACTTTGTCCTTCGATCCAGTATGCTGTCACCCCCTTCACCCTTTCGACATACTTAGTAGTACAGAAGAAGGCATAGGTTGTAGAGGGGATGCAATCGCAGGGAGGTGCACCATATGAGGGGATCTAGCCAGGTTCATCGAAGGGGAAGGTAGTCAGCAGTAGGTCTCCTACGATAGGACCTTCCAGGTTCAGGCCAGTGGGGAGTAGGTCCCAGCAGTTCCAATTCAAATCATCAGGTCCTCGTCCATTTTTCATGAGCCCAAGACCGAAGTGTTTTTCTTGTGGAGGTTTCAGGCACATTCAGAGTCGGTGCCCAACTCGATATTAGTATGGTGGAGGTGGGAAGGTTCAGCACCCACCTCAGCAGCACCCGTTGCTGGCGAGGCCCTTCCAGCAGCAGCAGGACCATGCTCCTCTGAGGGCAGACTTTGTGGGAGGAGGTCGACCTCAGGGTGCTCCTCAGGGACCTCGACCAGGGCATAGTCGGGGAGGTGGACGAAATCAGAGAGGTAGCAGAGCTAGGTGTAGACAGTTGCACGCATCAGAGTTGACAGCTCTGGCAGGACCAGAGGTGGTGCGAGGTATGATTTGTTTGTTCAGCAATCTCGTTTCTGCTTTGTTTGATTCGGGAGCTTCTCACTCCTCTGTTGCACTGGGTCTAGACCATGCCTTGGGACTAGACGTAGAGAGACATTCCATACCACTAGTTCTGAGTACACCAGTTGGGGGCCATAACAGTGTATCTTGTGTTTGCCGAGGATGTGGGTTGACGTAGGAACTACATCGATCTAGTGGGGACCTTATTCTATTACAGATGCAGCCATACGATGTAATCCTAGGAATTGATTGGTTGTTTTCCGTTAGTGCAATTATCGACTGCTTCCAAAGAAGGGCTGTGTTCTCCGATGTGGATGGGAAACGTGTAGCTTTTGTTGGCGATAGGAGCTATCAGGTGGGAAGACAGTGTGTGGTGCCTCTCCTTTCCTTGTTAGGCGGGCTATCAGTGGTTCTAGCTGATACAGAGATGATGGATGTCCCATAGGTTGTTGGGGAGTTCCTCGATGTTTTTTCTGAGGAGGTTGTAACTCTACCCCCCGATGTGATGTTGAGTTCAGGATAGACTTACAGCCTGGTGCCCATCCGATTTTGATGACCCCTTATCGGATCACACCTTCAGAGTTGCAGGAGTTGCAGATTCAGATTGACGATATGATGGATAAGGGTTTTGTCCGACCCAGTGTATCTCTATGGGGTGCTCCAATTTTTTTCGTGAAGAAGGAAGATGGTGGTCTCATGCTATTAATAGACTACCGAAGGTTGAACCAGGTAATGGTCAAGAACCGTTACCCCCTTCCAAGGATAGATGATCTCTTCGACCAAATGAGGGGAGCAGGTAGATTTTATACGATTGATCTATGATCTGGATATCATCAGCTGATGGAAAAGGATAGTGACATCTCAAAGACGGCTTTCAGGTGCAGGAATGGGCACTTTGAGTTTTTAGGGATGCCGTTTGGAGTTACGAATGCACCGGTAGTGTTCATGGGACTTTTGAACTTTGTCTTCCTAGAGTTTCTAGACAAGTTCGTCGTTGAGTTTATCGATGACATCCTGATCTACTCAAGATCAGAGGAGGAGAACGTTGAGCATCTCAGGGCAGTCTTGGAATTCCTTCGACACCACCAGCTTTATGGGAAATTATCGAAGTGTAAGTTCTTGATGCAAGAAGTACAATTCCTTGGGCACGTGGTGTCTCAGCATGGAGTGTCGTTGGAACCTTCGAAGGTGGAGGCAATTGTTTCTTAGGTGGAACCCAAGAGCGTGGCGGAAGTTCGTAGTTTCCTAGGGTTGACAGGTTACTATCAGAGGTTCGTTTCAGACTTCTCTCGAGTTGCTACTCCATTGAAATCTTTGACTAGGAAGAACCAGGTCTTCCTATAGAGCGAGCAGTTCCAGAAGGCCTTCGACTACCTAAAGGAGAAATTGGTCAATGCTCTTGTACTCAGGTTTCCAGAGGAAGGGTTTTTGTATGAGGTGTTTTGTGATTCTTTTGGCCTTGGTCTGGGGTGTGTGTTGATGCAGAAGAAGGGAGTGATCTATTATGGGTCTAGGCAGTTGCGCCCTCACGAGCACAACTATGCCACCCATGACCTAGAGCTTGCAGCAGTAGTGTTCTCACTGATGTTATGGCGACATTACCTCTTTGGGGAGCACTTTGTGGTCTTCTAAGATCACAAGATCTTGCGTTATATCTTCTCCCAGTGTGACCTGAACTTACGGCAGTGGAGATGGGTCGAGTTCCACCAAGACTATGACTTCGAGATCTATTACATTGAAGGTAAGGGAAACGTTGTGGCTGATGCCCTGAGCAGGATGTCGCATAAGGAAGTGGTTCGGGAATCCACTGATGATTGGAAAGCGATGGGAGAGTTGGCTGCCATGCACTTAGATACCAGGGTAGAAGGTGTTAGAGGCTGTTTGTTTCAAATGACAGTGCAGTCATCCTTGTTGCAGTAGGTGGAAGAGTCTCAGTGGGGGGACTCTAAGGCAGAAGTAATGTGGGATCATGTTGATCATGGAAACACTCCAGAAGGATGGTCAGAGGACAGCCGACATCAAATTATTTTCCATGGAAGGTTGTTTGTTCCAGAGGCGATGCGTGAGGGAGTTCTCCATGAGTTCTATATCTCAGCCTTGGCAGTATATCTAGGAGTTTCAAAAATGTACCAAGGCCTGAGGGAACAGTTATGGTGGCCAGGTGTGAAATGGGTTGTGGCGGAGTTTGTAGCTAAATGCCTAGTGTGTCAGCAAGTGAAGGATGAACACTGTGTTCCCAGTGGTTTGTTGCATCCTTTAGCTGTCCCTGAGTGGAAGTGGGATGTCATCTCAATGGACTTCGTCACATGAGTACCTAGATCTTAGGGTGGTTACGATGATATCTGGGTAGTGGTGGATCGACTGATGAAATCAGCTCACTTCTTAGCAATTAAGGAGTCAGGACCGGTGAGTACCTTAACAGAGAGGTACATAGACGAGGTTGTGCGGTTTCATGGAGTTCCAAAGAATATCGTCTCAGATTGGGATACTCGGTTTAAATCATGAGTCTGGAGGGCGTTATAGTATGCTTTTGGCACCCAACTATGCCTTACCACTGCTTTCCACCACAAGACTGATGGGCTGGAAGAGCGGACTATCCAGAAGTTGGAGGACATGCTGCAAGAATGCATTCTGGATTTCGGAGGATCATGGGAACGACACTTTCCTTTAGTAGAGTTTGCATACAAAAACTGCTTCCACTCTACTATTGGCATGGCACCGTTTGAGGATTTGTATGGAAGAACATGTCGTTCACCCATTTGCTGGGCATAGGTTGGTGAGACAGGTGCTCTTGGGCCAAAGGTAGTGCAGTGCACCACAGAGAAAGTCCAGCTTGTACGTGAGAGGATGAAAGTGGCTCAGGACCGACAGAAGTCTTATGCTGATCATCGAAGGAGGCCCTTGGAGTTCGAGGTGGGATATCATGTGTTCTTGAAGGATTCCCCTCGACGGGGGAAGTAGAGGTTTGGGAAAGGGAGCAAGCTCTCACCTAGGTTCATCAGACCTTTCGATGTGCTGAGGTGAGTCGGCGAGGTAGCATATCATCTTGCCCTGCCACCTCAGTTGGAGAAGGTTCATGACGTCTTCCACATCTCACATCTTCATCGATACTTACACGAAGACTCTCACAATATCGACTGGGGAGAGTTAGACATGGGAGACGACGCGACCTTCGAGGAACGACCAGTCAGAATCGAGGATCGTAAGGAGATGGTGCTCCGTGGACGATCAATTCCGTTGGTTCGTGTGTTGTGGAGGTATGGCAGCCTTGAGGAGATCACTTTGGAGCAAGAGGACCAGATGTATGTTCAGTACCTGGAGTTGTTTTGACTTGTATTTTCCCTTGTTCTTCTGAGCTTTGTGTTGATGTTATACTCTGTACCTTTGATACGAAATGCTTGGATTGTCGGTTATGATACCTTTTGTTTCCTTATTCTCTTGGAGTGTGTAGCGTGTCTGAATGTGTGGGGAAAGGAAAAAACCTGACTCTTAATCAAGACACATTAATAAGGATGCGATTGAACCCATGCGGGCGAGTCAGTTCCACCTAAAGCGGATAATATCTCGACATAGGAGAAGGAATTTTCCCCAAACCAAATGTTCAGACAATGTGTTGGTTGTGTGGTGTTGGGGGTAGTGAAAGTTGGAAAATCCTAATATATGGAAGTGGAAAGGCCCAATACTTAATCAAGAAGCGTTAATGCGGATGCGATTAAACCCGTGCAGGTGAGTCAGTGCCGCCTAAAGCGGATAATATCTTGACATTGGAGAGGGAATTCCTAACACCTATGATTAGGGTTATTAGTTGGGTTCCTATAATAATGATAACCCTAAGAGGTATCTTGTTGGGTTCCCCTGGGTTTGTTTTTGAATTCTTGGGGACAAGAATGTTTTAAGAGGTATCTGATGTAATGGCTTGGACCTCTCTGGCCCATTCCTTTGTCCAAAAGAAGGTCACATAGTGTTTTAGAGGGTAAAATGGACTTTTCCCCCACTTTCCAGAATTTTGTAAGTACACGCTGTGTAGTGTGAGTACACGCCATGTACCACCTTGCTAGGTATACCCCGTGTTGGAGCTGTTTCCTTGCCATGTGAAATAATTGAGTACACGCCGTGTATCCAATACTACACGCCGTGTAGTCCCTCCCCGCGTACGTTTTACCCTCAAGCCGCGTGTTGACCAGTCAATGGCCGTGTGCCATGTTATAGCTGTGTCCTTGTCGTGTGAAATAAATGAGTACATGCCATGTATCCAATACTACACGCCGTGTAGTCCCTCCCCGCGTATGCGATACCCGCAAACCGTGTGTTGACTAGTCAACGGCCGCGTTCCGCGTTGAAGGTCGTGTTGGAAGCCGCATGGTGACCATGTGAAATGGTCGAGTACACGCCGTGTACCATAAAGTACACGCTGTTTACTTTTGTTTTTATCACTTATAAAAGGAGGGGTCCCCTCCTCCTTTTCAACTCACCCCTCTCCTCCCCATTCATATGAGCAGAGCTCTCCCAAGAGACTCGAAGGCTCCTTTTGATCCATAACTTCTTCCTCTGAGCTCCGATTTACGATCCATCAGCGGCCACAGGATCATAACGACGAGGTGGAACTTCTGAGTTTGGATATTTTGTCTTTCCTTTGGACTTTCCATTCCAGATTCCACCCGAGGAGGTTTTTCCGGGACTCAACAGAAGTGACAGACGCCGACGGACATCTTCTAAAGTTGATCCGGGGGAGCATTCTGATCAGAACCTGTGGAGGTTGGTATCATACCTTCGTCTCTCTCTAAATGGTGCATCTTATGGGGTGGGTATCCTCTTGTTTTCATGAGAAATGGTTGAACCAATAAATAATGATAATAACTGGTTAATGAATGGGGATGGGGAAGTTTTTATGTTTATCTTATATCCTGTGATATTATCTTGTGAATTGAATAGGCTTATGCCTACTAAAAATCATGGTCGTTGGGGGCCTTTTCTTGTGCAATTAAATGTTGCCCTATCTTCTAGAACATTTTTGTAAATGGAACCTTATGGAATGTGGAATTTGGTTAATCACGTAAAGTTGGCTGATTAAAATCTGGAACCCTTGTGTGATCACCCCGGTTAAACAAAATGGAATAATAAACATGTGGGGTTTGGCTTGGTTACGTGGTGTGTGAGGGGGGGAGGGTGAATCCTAGGTTGTTACCAATATAATGAGCAGTGGGGATGTGGTTGGCTTGGTTGTGGGTTGGTGTGAATGCTATATTGGCGATGGGCAGCGAGGCTATGATAAATGGTATCAAGGGTTGATGATGTACAGTGTGGTTGTGGTTATGTCTATTGGAAGCGGGGATATAGGGATGGATTGAATGTGAACGAACTATGGGTTTTGAATAACAAATAAAACTAGGAAGAGTCAATGAATGGTTGGTCTTGGTAACCGAATGGGAATAATAATCAATGGGGTTGTTTGGTTAATAAAAAGGGACTTGTTTGTGTTTCTTGTGTTTTTCTAACTTGATTTGTAGATGGCATGGATATGTTTTACGAACGATCGATGTGGTTGGTTGTGGATAGTTGCCCAGTAATTAATGAACTAATAAACTAATTCTGCTAAAACGTGAAATCCTAAATGCGGTTGGGGTTGTTGTTGTATGCATGCTTCGTGGTAGCAGTGTTGAGGCACTTGCTTAGTTTCTCTGTTTAGAAGCCATAGGTTGGGCTGAGTGTTTGGTACATATATATATATATGTATCTGTATATTTTGTGTTTTATTGCACCCCACCCATGTTGAGCACATAGTGCCAAACACTCCCATTTCATAGGAGAGGGTGTTTTCCCCTTAGTTACTAGCTCCTTCCTGCTCAATCTTCCATAGGCTGTGATGGCTTGAGGTGACCTTACACCCAAGACTCTCAGGCAGGTTTCATTTGGGGTGGTTGTGGCCCAAGAATCTTCGGGTAGGTTTACTATTTCCCAAGAATCTTCGGGATTAGGCCCAGGTGTGTGTGGGTGGGATGTGTGGTTCTTGAGGCCCAGGTGTGTGCGGGTGGTATACGTGGTTGTTAGGCCCAGGTGTGTGCATGCGAGATGTGTGGTTGTGTGGACCAAGTGTGTGCGGGCGGGATCTGTGGTTCTTGAGGCCCAGGTGTGTGTGAGCGGGAAGAGTGTGGTAGCATCACGACGTTCGGCATTAGGAAGAGAAGCTAACTAATGGGAAATGGTGCGGGGTACCCAATACTCTTGCTTCCTATAAACTAATACCTATTGTGACTGTGTTTTTGGTGAGTGTGGATGGTGAGGTTGAGTGGATAGAATTCATTGCTAGGTTTCTTCTATTGTTCTCACGAGACATTAGGATGTCTCCCCACTTGTGCATGAGAGAATTAGGTTTCCGTACTGATTATATTTGTATGCTCACCCTATATTTACTTTCAGGTTTCCTAGAGGACTACTAGGGCCGTGCGGGACCCTACTAGTCGGGACAGTTGGAGTTGTTGTAGTTGCTGAACACTTGTTTCTTTTGGTATTGTACTTTTGAGCTTTCTTTTACTTGTACCTTGTTTCAGATCTATTTAAACATGAATGTGGGATTGGTTTGGGTTTATTTCTATACACTTGTTCTTCTCCTTTTGGTGGCTGACTTGTCCTATTTCCCGATATTAAATAATAAAAAGGTTAATGCCTCACATATTTGTGAAAACTCATACCCTTGGTGCTAGTCGCCACCCTGGGGCCTACTGGAGGCAGGACTTGGGGGTCATTATCTCCCTTTCACCATCACCAGCTCAGGAGGGGCATCTTTTATGGGAAGGGGTCGTGACACGTCACATCTATGGGATTAATTTTAAATTAAAAATTTCCAATTATTTTAAATGAATTTTTAAAAATGTATTCAATATTTAGAATCATAATAATATATATTATTTAACAAGGAATGTTTAATTTTTGACCAAATTGAATTGTGGAATAAGTAAAAATTAATTACCACAGTTAAGGTAAAAATTGTTGTACAGGGGGTGAAACTAAATATATAAGATTTAAAATGACCTATAAACAAGTATAAAATATATATTATATCTATATTTATATGCTATAATTTATAAGGCTCAATAATACTCAATTTTGGTTCTGTGTGGCTTGATAAAATCAAAGGTACCCATTTTTATTTTCAAACAATTATAAGTATTCCACTCACCATACTTATAAAAGGCCACCCGTTATCCACTCTTATTATAAACAATAATCCCTTTTGGTTATGATATTAAAAACCCTAATCAATTCCAAAATTCCATCCTCTAATCTTATATGCTTTATTTTGGTTATAAATCTAACTGTGTAAGGCTTTTGGTGATAAACAAGGGAGGTTACCCAAGGAAGAGGTAACATTAATCATACACTATTTTTATTTTATTTCTTCCTCCACCCCATTAAATTAATATTAATCCATAATTATATAATAATATAATTATATTAAATATACTAATATTTTTTATGTTATGTTAATGACCTGAAATCATCTCCAGTTCCATAAAATGGGTTACAAAATCATCATTCGTGTTTACAATTGAATACGGACTCATGAACCAATGTTATTAACATTTCCATTAAAACATATCATGATTGGTTATAATGATGGATTAAATGTTTATAAATTTTATTTATGATATTATTATACTTTTAAAATTATTATATCACACACAACTTTATAATTTACATTCTTTGGGAATATGAAAAAGTTCCTCATTTTTACATTGAACTACCACCTCACGAAGTGATGTGATTCATTCACACCATAAATGGAAGGTAATAAAGATGGGTTTATTGAAAATATATCATATATATGATAAAAAATGTTTCTATAATTTTAATATATTATTTACCTTTCTTTATTTCAATTTTTCGATAAAATGGAAACAATCTTCATGCGTATGTATGACTTATTGTCTCCATTAACGTTGTTTTTCATTTTCTATATCTAACATTTCTGGATTACAATAAATACAAATATAATAAATATATAGGATATTTTTATCATGGTTATATATATGGGGATCATTTAACTATGATGAAATTAAAAATACTAAAAATAAAAAATCAATACATACATGAAAAATAAAGTAGTTATTTCATGAATGGTGAATATAATAGGAAAATCCTTAATAAATAGGTAAAAAAAGGTCATAAGAAATTAATTTTTTATATGATATATATGAGTATGGTCATATAATATATTTATAATAAACATATATTTATTATGTAAGAGGTTCAAAGTTTTTCAAAGGAATTTGATACTTAAGGTAAGGTATTTCCATCTAACTTTTTTACTTTGAGGAGAAACATACGTTAATCACCACCTATTTAATTTATGTAGTGTATAGACTGACCATGAATGTATTTTAATATGATTATTCCAAAAATTATTCAAATTAAATATCTATTTTAGGATCTATATCTTTTATTAGGATTATATTTCAAATTCTACCTAAGTGGTAACATATTTATATTATAATTTATCATTTATTGAGACTGTTTATGCTTATGATTACAATGTTGAAAAATTAAGATATAACAATCAAAAATTAAAATTAAAATTTATTATCATTTTTTATTCATGATATTTTCAAGTAATATTACTATTTCCCACTATTTGGTACTTAAAATAATTGGGGAAATTTTTTTAAGAAATTTTATCATTATTTTCTTCCTCTATTGAATCCTTTTTTTAATCCAAAACCATTTTTTATAAAAATGTTTTCAATATTTTTTCAGAATTAATAAAGTGATTTATTAAAGATATTTTAATCCATTAATTATTTTTTACAATTTTTAAAGAAATCTTCCTATCATTTCCAAACTAAGCTTATTTGGGTTTTACCAAAAATGTGAAATGAATATTTGATTTCACATGTACAATATGAACACAATTTTTGACTATCATAACAATTATTTTCTATGAATATTATATTATAAGTTTTAATATTTTTTTCAATGAAAAATATTTTCAAATTTAGTTATGAATTTTTAGTATTAAAAATTTATTTTCAATGAAAAGTTATCTTCCACATGAAATGTTCCAAGTGATATTTGAAAACCATTTTCCATCTAAGATGACATCCTTTTTTATAATGTATACTTTTCTAGGAATATGAACCAAGGATACCATTCTTATTTTATCCCTAAATGGTTTATCATTAAAAGATTATTCTTAAACCTATTTCTATTCCAAAAGTTATACCATGATAAAGTTATTATGAAAATAACTTTTCTTCATAGGTTACACTATTATAAAATGATTAAATTATTATGAAACTATTAAATTTTACAAAGGATTTGATATGATGAAATATTTGTGAAACTCATTTAATGTTATGGGTTATGATATATTGAATGTTTTATGATCTTGTGTTACACATACATATGATTTTCATATGGGATGGTTGGGACCTATATCCTTATCCTAATAATTGGGTAATGATTAATGTTATAGGATCTTAAAGGGTACATGATAGATTATACCAAGCCCATATAAGGGTGCATAGGTGGTGATCCAAAGGCTAATGTTGGTAGACATGTTGTTATAACAAGCATAACATCTTATGAATGTCTTCATGTGTATACTTGACATATGATTTGTTGTTCTTATGGGTATGAAATAAATATGTGTATTATTCCATTATTATGCTCTCATAGCTCATGTTCTAGGATTTCATTTTGATTCAAGTTTTATGTACTACCAATATTTGTACCGTGATTTATTATTATAATCTTTTATATGAAGGGTATGGTTTTAAAATATTAAGATCATGTTCTCATCCATTTATATTCATGTTATGATTACATATCTCCCTTTTTTACCCTTATTGAGAATATGAGCTCAACCTTTGTTATGTTTCCTTTCCCCACATTGTGAAAAATTATACTAAATATAATATACCTAAGAAGTGTCTTAGTTATGAATAACATAGTGGGAGATTATATAGTTTACCTACAAAATAGTTTTTTAGGTTTCTATGTTTCCAAACGCACTATATATTTTTATCCCTCATGAATATTGTTGTTTAATGTATTTAATATTCACAAAAATAATGTAATATATATGTATGATAATCCTAGGTCACTATAGTAGGTATCAGAGGATATTATTAGTTAACATTTAGAAATTAGACTGAGAAAACATTAGTGAAACCCCTAAGTATATTTATAAGGATAAGACAAAGTATAATAAATTGTCCTAGAATTTTGGTAATGGATAGAGGAAGTGGTTTCCAAGAAATGAAATCCTTTTCAGGATATGACTATTCGATATTGATCTTTCATAAAAGTATCTAAGGGTAATAACATTGAAAGGGGTGAATTGATATGGACTCAAACGTCACCAGGTGCTTCAAAACTAGACTTACTACACACCTAGTTTGACACTCCAGGGGGTAAACTTTGGAGATTTAAAAACTATTAACACCCATAATGAAGGATTAAAATATATGATGATAATGAATGACCTTGGATAAAAATTTGGTTTTGTCTCACCTCGACCTGTGTATTTGGGTTATTTTATTATTTTATTACCTTTAAATAATTTTTTGGGGTTTGGGTTTAGTCCCAAATTATTTTCATTGAGTTATATTAAAAATAATTCTTTTGGTGTGGACTTCATCAGGTGCATGGGCGGAGTGTGATTTAGAAATCGTGTCACTTTGCCTAGGCAATTGAATGACCGTTCAATTTTGGAAAATGAAAATAAATAAATATTTTAATTAGAAAAAACATTAATTGTGTCATTTAAAATTATTATTTTTGATAAAAATATAATTTTTATTAAAATGATATGAATACCATTTTTATTTTTATTTAATCATTATGATTATGATTATTTTTATTAGTATCATTATTACGCTCATAATAATAATAATTATAATAATAATAATAATAATAATAATTATTATTATTATTATTATTAATTTTTTACAAATTTTAATTATATTTTCCTTTTAAGATGGTTTTATTTAATAAGGGTTTCAAAAACCAACTTTCTCTCTCCAATTAGTGCCCCCCACATTATCACATTGTGTGCGGCTCGAACTAGTGCACTCGGACACCACCGACGTTCCCATCACCATCCTTCTCAGCATGCAACATCCCTTCCCTTCCCCTTTCCACGTGCGAGAAGGCCAGTTGATCCAGTGCCCCAGCGTCTCTTCCCTGACTGGCCAACCACCACTGGCCTCCCCGTCGCCTTACCTCTCAACACACATCAGTCTGACGTTTCCCCTTGATGCATGCGAGTAGGCCACCCGCCACCAGACTTGGCCATCCCATTGCATCCACCTACTACCAAGCCTCTTAACCAGTGACCTATGCCTCTCAACTTCCCCCTATATGACCTTCATTCGAGACCCCCTAGCTCCCCTATTCACCAGTGCAACACCTGACTGACCAGCCTTTGGCCCCTTACTCGGTGTGATGCAACACCACCCCCCTTTCCGGCCAGACATTTCCCCAACTGACCTATTTTCATCTAAAAAAACCCCTTTCAGCCTTGTAAACCTACCCCTTGTGTAACACCCCAGGATTTCAGAGTGTGTTATTTCTTAAAAATAATTCAATAACTTTCACTACACGCAACACCGAGTTCAATCACACCATTAAAAGAGGTCATGAATAGTATTAACTACATTTTGAACTTTATAAAATCCTTATAATTTTAGAATCCCTATTATGAGTTTCTTAGTCATAATGCAAGAACATATTCATTTTCAGTATTTCACTTTTATCAACTTTTAATAGTGAAACCTTTTTAAATACAATATTTTAAACTTTTTGACTAAATGGGGACATCAAAAATTTAAAATGAAACACCCCAAGCTTCCACGGTACGTTTCCCTTCGAATAATGTGATAGCGTGTGTTGTACGCAACACCGAGTTCTAACAACCAATTAAACTAGCCGTTATGAATAGTAATAACTACTTTTTAAAATTATATATATTTTATATTTCAAAATGGACTTCATTTTTGGATTCGGAATATCTAATTTAGCCTAAGGTGAAATTTTGGTACTTTTCGGATAACTTTCATATTTTGATGAATAGTGAAAATTACTAAATTTTAATTAAAAACAAATTTTTTAATCAAAATAATTAATAGTGATAAATTATGAATTTTAGTAGTTTTAAAGTATATTTAGAATATATTTTTACCATTTAATATAATTTTGTTCATTGGACATAATTTTACAATTAAACCAAACATAAACAAGTGTCAATCTTTTGATAGTTATTATCTCTTAAAACACGCTTTTTGTTTTGACAGCGGGAATTAATTTTAAATTAATTTATTCCACTTCTGTGTTTAGAATTTAGGAAAATGGATTCCATATTTGGAATCAGGATGTTCAAATTGTGTAAATAGGTAACTTTTATTTTTAGACATTTTGAATAATTACTGTGGTAAATATTTTATTTACCATGGTTAAGGGTAAATCCGGTAAATAAGGGTTAAAAAATAATATTATAATAATACAAAATTAACCTAAAACATGTCCTAACCTTATTGGTGGACACATACCCGACAATGGGCATCCTTGGGTCAATTTGGGGACCCCTTGGAGCCACTTGTATGTGGTAGGGACACTTTATATTAATAAAGTTAAAATAAAAATAAAAATGGCATAAGCTTACATCTTTTAGAAGAACAACTTTTACATAGGGTTATACATGTTGTATTTTCGATTATAAATATTCATTAGAAAGCTAAAACGATTTCCTACATAATGATATTTTATTTATAATTTTTAGACATTAAATAAGTTATTTTATTTATGACACAATAATGATGCGGTAATTACTATAATAGTGAAAAATTAAAATAATTGATATTATAAATACCAAAATAAATATAATATGAAACTTTTAATGAATTAAAATAATTTAATGGAATAATATGATATATTAGGATTGATTGTATTGACTTTGTTCGAAGTAATAAATCTGTTATGAGTTTCAAAAAAATCAACTATTGAATAGTGTCAAAATTGACATAAAAGAGTTCTTAAAACAAATATTATATTATTAATTGATATTAAATTCCTAAAAATCTAAGGTTCGGCCAAGAGACTTATATCATGATATTTTAATCATTAATGGACCACTTGGGGGTCGCTTGGATGTATATAGTATGTTTATTAACCATATTATATAAAACTACAAAGAGACATTGTAAAAGTGAAACTAATTAACTTAGAGTTAATACTTAAAGATAAGGTTAATATAAGTAACAAAACCTGTCTAACTTCTATTGGTTGAGTTTTTTTCGACCTCTCCCCACCTTAACATTTAAATAATCAACTTTGGAGCCATTAGAAACCGAATATGAATTTATTATAAATTAATATTTCTAGCTTTTCCAAAGGTGCCCCTCACCCTTCTTATAAAAGGGCACTCCTCCTTCTCATTTCTTCACACCTCTAAAGCCTTTTGGTTCGGCCAAACTCTTCCAAAATACTCTCCCAACATCCCTCAATACAACCTAGAGGCCTTAGTTTGATCAGAAAGCCAACCTAAGGAGCCCTTTTGATCAAATCAAAAGGAAGAACCCGGAGAAGAGGTAATGATTTCACCACCCTTCTCCAAGTTCATTTCTTCTTCCACTTCTTCTTCCTTTGTTGTTACCATTATAAAATAATAACTCCAGTATCATATATATACTTTGATGTTATTATAAATATGGTACAACAATATTCAGTATTCTATCCACCCTTTGAATAACATGTCACCATACGTGCGTATGTACGGCTTACCGTCTCCACGTCATGGTGTAATTGTTATTCAATATATTATTATTTGGATGGGTATAATAATGATGTGTAACTCATGTAAATAATAAATATAACATGTTAATTATTCTGTATATATGATATACCATCCATTTATATATTATTTTAATATCAAAAGAATGATATTGTCGCTCGTGCGTACGTACGGACTACCGTCTCCACGAACGCGATGAGATTCATTCTCCATCGTATCCATTCAAGTATAATTATCATTTGATGATTTAAAAATGATGTTTAAGGACTGGATATCATTCTGGATATGAATAAGATACAACAACCATGGCTTATGTAACAAAACATATAAAAGAAAATGAGTAAGTTAACTCCCGAAACGACGATAATTCTAAGATATTATTAACAAATCAATGTTAAAAGATCATATATGATATCATATTAATATATATGATTCTTGTATAATTTAATAACAACTATTTCACCATTATACAGGATGTTAACCTACCCCAACCAAGGAAAAGTACAAGTTAAGGGTTTACTTTACAACCTCTTCATTATCCAAGGTTGTTTATACGTAATAATCTACTGGGATCTCTTTATCATCCACATCCATGTTTCTTAAAAATGCATTTCAAAACATTTTTACTATTTACTAGAATATGAGTTAAAGTCATTTATACCCTTTTTGACTTTTATAAGTGGTTTATAAAGGAATCTTTCCGTCGTTTTCAAAACAAGGTCCCTTTTAACCTTTTCGACAGAATTAAGGTAAGAATGTTTTTTTAACTTATACGGCGGGTGCGGCTATTTTCCGCCGTTATAAAATCTTCAAAGCTTCCCTTACAAGCTTATAAGAATATTTTCAAAGAAAAGGTTTCTTTTATAATTATGTGATTTTTAAATGATTTCAAAATAGAGATATTTCTCTCAAATATATGAAAATCCAGTGAAAATGTATAAGTATTTAACGCAAGCTTAAAAATGTTTTCAGAAAACCTGACTCTCGAGTTTGGTAGACAGGAAGGGATTGGGAGTGGACCCATCATGGCCTGTAATTAATCGAGAAGTATCAGAATTAGTTATTTTGTTTTCAGAAGCTTGCATATTGTTTTCAGAAAAAACACTGGAGTATATTTTATGAATTTTAAACATATGTATCTTCTAAAAAAATTGCATCGGTAGGTCTCATGAGACAAACTAGTGTCTTGGCACAAGGCCTTGACAAAATCTTATTTGTAGTCTTGGCACGAGGCCTTGGCTATGTGGTTATGATAGTCTGGCATTATGCATTCCAACATTATGAAAGTGGTTATTGATTTTTGCATGTAATTATTCGATTAGTAGAATATCCATGTGAATAAGTAAATGGAATTATTTCATTTTATTTATGCCATACCATGTTGAAAGTTCATATTTAAAAGGATTTTGTTTTAGTTATACATTGCCTTAAATGTTTATTCTTATTTATGAAAGTTTCCGCTATATTGTTATCCTTACTGGGCATTTGAGCTCACCCCATTTCTATGTTTTATTTTTCCCAGGATGTGAAGATGTAAGTTATGAATGACCTGCAGGGATATTATGAGGGGATTTTAGTGTGGACTGTGGAAACATTATGTTGTTGTAGTAGTTTTTCATTTTATGATGTAATGTAAAACTTATGAATATATCTAGTATTTCCAAGGCTACTAAACCAATCGGTCTTTCGAGATTTGATCTTTCTTGTGATCATGCCAATGTTATGTAATAATTCACCGATTCTGGGTAGCTGGGGTTGGGGCGTTACAGTTGGTATCAGAGGAAGTTTAGTACAATCCTTGGAAGCTAGATTTAGATAAACTCTGATTAGAGCACGTATACCTAAGATGAACTTTGAGTATTAGTATAGAAGAACTTCCTAGAATTTTGGTATTGTAGAGATTTTGTGAGTTTTCTGAGCAATACATCCCTGTCTGGATACGAGTAGGTAGAGGCGTCTCTGGCACATATGTACCTAGGGGTAAAACCCGAAAACACCGCTTTGAGCTAGACTCAAACGGGAACTGGTGCATGACAACGGGCCTTGCTGCACTCTTGGTTACGACACTCTCAGGGGATATGCTTAGGATAACTCTCATTTTCTTTACAAATCATTATGAAGGGTTTATGAGTATATACTTACTCAAAGAAAACATTTTTATGATTATGGATTATATCCATAAATAGTTCAATTTATGTTAACTGTTTTATAAGTATGGGATTATGTATTTTGATTCATAAACTGATCTAGTTTATGCCATTGTTTAGAAATGGCGCCCAGTAGAAGGAATGAGAACTCCAGAAATGCACATGATCCATAGAGAAGGAAGGATCATATCTTTCATGGTCTTAAGCTAGAATTGATAAGAGAAATAGTCTCCCATGTATTATCATCATATGAAGAAATAATATCATGTGTTGATAAGATAAGTAAAGAGTTTACTGAGTCCTATGGCTTTGAAGGGAAGCAAGAGAAGAAAAGGATAGAAGAGAAAAAGATGGATAAAGGGAAGAGGGAAAAGAAGAATTTTCCCATATGTGGTAACTGTGGAAAGAAACACCCTGTAACTTGCCTGAAAGGAATGGGAGTTTGTTATAAGTGTGGAGGAAAAGGGCACAAAGTACGTGACTGCAAGGGTAAGAAAATGGTTTCAAATGTACAATGATTCATTTGCAAGGAGTTTGGACACTACGCGAACCTATGTCCCAGTCATCAGACTATGCCGCAAATGATGTTATTGGATAATAATCAAGTTATGATACTACCACAGATGGAGAGGAATGATTAGAGTTCTTATGTTGATTATGTCAATTGAGTGTTGTATCAACAATGTACTTGTTATAATAATTATGGAGTATATAAGGATTGTACTGCAGTACTATTTCATTAAGGACTTGAGATTGTGTGGAACAAAGAAAAGTGACTCAATAGCAGGATAAATTTTTGGAAAATATATGGTTGAGAGAAAGATAAACCATAATATAGTTCAGATACCGAGGTGGTGATTTTAGAATAATACATGATTGATTTGGATAAATTATATTGGATATTATTGACTACCTTGAAGCTGATTAATGATTTGTATATTCCATCATTGTTGGGTTTTAAAACATTTTTGGATTAATGAAGTATATCCAGCATTCTATATGGAATAAGGGAACATGAATGTAATCAATAAGGAATATGGTAATACATGATGAAGGTATTCATATACTATTAGGGGGTAAAAAGGATCTATATTATGTTTAACTTCCTTATAAATGTTGGACTGTGAGTTTGGATAGAAGTATTTTGGATAGTTCTAGTTTGGATTATTTTGGATTTCCATAAAAGGACAACCCGGAGGTCGGGCGGCAACCCGTCGCGTCCGGCAAGGCTGCGAGACTTGAACCCGCAACCGAAGGGCGACAAGGGTGTATCACCTACCACTGGCCCACGAGATGTCCTGGATTAAATAATGTAGTTTTTATTAAAAGATCCTTTAGATGAATTATAAATTCGTTTATTTTGGAACCCTATACGAATAGTGTAAATAGAATTTTTTTTTACATTCTATTATCTTTTAGAGTGAAAAATGAGTATGTGGTAAGAAATTTATTAATGGATAAAACTCTAATTATAAAGTAAATATATCTCTGTATGATCTTAGCCAATCTCATAAAAAATTCCTCAATATTAATAAAAGCAAATTAGAACAAAAATGTTTTCCTAGATGGTACCTTAAATCATCACTAATTTATGGCTGTGGGATTGTTGGCCTTTTCATAGCCATGTTCTCTACCACTCTCCATCAGGTAATTGATGGTTAGATTTTTCTTCCATATCCATATTTTACTACATGGAACCCTAGTATGTGTTATTTTCGGTAATCTTCATACTTTCAACTCTTTATTTTAAATAGAGGCCTCATTAATTCATTTTTCGATGTGGGATTTCAACTAAGATATTTTGAAACGTCAAAAATGTGTTATCCTAATACCCTATGTTTTGTTGAACCGATGGTATTTCAAATCATCATAGATTGATGAATTTAAGGACCTCAATTTTATACTTGTTTGTGATTGATGGCCTCAATCACTACCTATAAATATTTACATTTTTCCACCAATTATATGTCTCTAATTGCCACCAATGTTCTCCAAATCGAGATCATAATTTGGTGGTGACCCTTTCATTTCTCTTTTCCTCATATTAAGACTAAATTTTAGTAACCCAATTTCCGATGTGGGTTTTCCCACAAATATATTTTCTACTTTCAACCATTTATTTTCGAAGAATAATTTCAAATTGCGAGGACGCAATTTATTGAAGGAGGGGAGAATGTAACACCCCAGGATTTCAGAGTGTGTTATTTCTTAAAAATAATTCAATAAATTGCACTACACGCAACACCGAGTTCAATCACACCATTAAAAGAGGTCATGAATAGTATTAACTACATTTTGAACTTTATATAATCCTTATAATTTTAGAATCCCTATTATGAGTTTCTTAGTCATAATGCAAGAACAGATTCATTTTCAGTATTTCACTTTTATCAACTTCTAATAGTGAAACCTTTTTAAATACAATATTTTAAACTTTTTGACTAAATGGGGACATAAAAAATTTAAAATGAAACACCCCAAGCTTCCACGGTACGTTTCCCTTCGAATAATGTGATAGCGTGTGTTGTACGCAACACCGAGTTCTAACAACCAATTAAACTAGCCGTTATGAATAGTAATAACTACTTTTTAAAATTATATATATTTTATATTTCAAAATGGACTTCATTTTTGGATTCGGAATATCTAATTTAGCCTAAGGTGAAATTTTGGTACTTTTCGGATAACTTTCATATTTTGATGAATAGTGAAAATTACTAAATTTTAATTAAAAACAACTTTTTTAATCAAAATAATTAATAGTGATAAATTATGAATTTTAGTAGTTTTAATGTATATTTAGAATATAGTTTTACCATTTAATATAATGTTGGTCATTGGACATAATTTTACAATTAAACCAAACATAAACAAGTGTCAATCTTTTGATAGTTATTATCTCTTGAAACACGCTTTTTGTTTTGACAGCGGGAATTAATTTTAAATTAATTTTTGCCACTTCTGTGCTTAGAATTTAGGAAAATGGATTCCATATTTGGAATCAGGATGTTCAAATTGTGTAAATAGGTAACTTTTATTTTTAGACATTTTGAATAATTACTGTGGTAAATATTTTATTTACCATGGTTAAGGGTAAATCCGGTAAATAAGGGTTAAAAATTAATATTATAATAATACAAAATTAACCTAAAACATGTCCTAACCTTATTGGTGGACACATACCCGACCATGGGCATCCTTGGGTCAATTTTGGGACCCCTTGGAGCCACTTGTATGTGGTAGGGACACTTTATATTAATAAAGTTAAAATAAAAATAAAAATGGCATAAGCTTACATCTTTTAGAAGAAAAACTTTTACATAGGGTTATACATGTTGGATTTTCGATTATAAATATTCATTAGAAATATAAAAAGATTTCCTACATAATTATATTTTATTTATAATTTTTAGACATTAAATAAGTTATTTTATTTATGACACAATGATGATGCGGTAATTACTATAATAGTGAAAAATTAAAATAATTGATATTATAAATACCAAAATAAATATAATATGAAACTTTTAATGAATTAAACTAATTTTATAGAATAATATGATATATTAGGATTGATTTGATTGACTTTGTTCGAAGTAATCAAGCTTTTATGAGTTTCAAAAAAATCAACTATTGAATAGTGTCAAAATTGACATAAAAGAGTTCTTAAAACAAATATTATATTATTAATTGATATTAAATTCCTAAAAATCTAAGGTTCGGCCAAGAGACTTATATCATGATAGGTTAATCATTAATGGACCACTTGGGGGTCTCTTGGATGTATATAGTATGTTTATTAACCATATTATATAAAACTACAAAGAGACATTGTAAAAGTGAAACTAATTAACTTAGAGTTAATACTTAAAGATAAGGTTAATATAAGTAACCAAACCTGTCTAACTTCTATTGGTTGAGTTTTTTTCGACCTATCCCCACCTTAAAATTTAAATATTCAACTTTGGAGCCATTAGAAACCGAATATGAATTTATTATAAATTAATATTTCTAGCTTTTCCAAAGGTGCCCCTCACCCCTCTTATAAAAGGGCACTCCTCCTTCTCATTTCTTCACACCTCTAAAGCCTTTTGGTTCGGCCAAAATCTGCCCAAATACTCTCCCTAAATCCCTCACTACAACCTAGAGGCCTTAGTTTGATCAGAAAGCCAACCTAAGGAGCCCTTTTGATCAAATCAAAAGGAAAAACCCGAAGAAGAGGTAATGATTTCACCACCCTTCTCCAAGTTCATTTCTTCTTCCACTTCTTCTTCCTTTGTTGTTACCATTCTAAAATAATAACTCCAGTATCATATATATACTGTGATGTTATTATAAATATGGTACAACAATATTCAGTATTCTATCCACCCTTTGAATAACATGTCACCATACGTGCGTACGTACGACTTACCGTCTCCACGTCGTGGTGTAATTGTTATTCAATATATTATTATTTGGATGGGTATAATAATGATGTGTAACTCATGTAAATAATAAATATAACATGTTAATGATTCTGTATATATGATATACCATCCATTTATATATTATTTTAATATCAAAAGAATGATATTGTCGCTCGTGCGTACGTACGGACTACCGTCTCCACGAACGCGATGAGATTCATTCTCCATCGTATCCATTCAAGTATAATTATCATTTGATGATTTAAAAATGATGTTTAAGGACTGGATATCATTCTGGATATGAATAAGATACAACAACCATGGCTTATGTAACAAAACATATAAAAGAAAATGAGTAAGTTAACTCCCGAAACGACGATAATTCTAAGATATTATTAACAAATCAATGTTAAAAGATCATATATGATATCATATTAATATATATGATTCTTGTATAATTTAATAACAACTATTTCACCATTATACAGGAGGTTAACCTACCCCAACCAAGGAAAAGTACAAGGTAAGGGTTTACTTTACAACCTCTTCATTATCCAAGGTTGTTTATACGTAATAATCTACTGGGATCTCTTTATCATCCACATCCATGTTTCTTAAAAATGAATTTCAAAACATTTTTACTATTTACTAGAATATGAGTTAAAGTCATTTATACCGTTTTTGACTTTTATAAGTGGTTTATAAAGGAATATTTCCGTCGTTTTCAAAACAAGGTCCCTTTTAACCTTTTCGACAGAATTAAGGTAAGAATGTTTTTTTAACTTATACGGCGGGTGCGGCTATTTTCCGCCGTTATAAAATCTTCAAAGCTTCCCTTACAAGCTTATAAGAATATTTTCAAAGAAAAGGTTTCTTTTATAATTATGTGATTTTTAAATGATTTCAAAAGAGAGATATTTCTCTCAAATATATGAAAATCCAGTGCAAATGTATAAGTATTTAACGCAAGCTTAAATTTTTTTTCAGAAAACCTGACTCTCGAGTTTGGTAGACAGGAAGGGATTGGGAGTGGACCCATCATGGCCTGTAATTAATCGAGAAGTCTCAGAATTAGTTATTTTGTTTTCAGAAGCTTGCATATTGTTTTCAGAAAAACACTGGAGTATATTTTATGAATTTTAAACATAAGTATCTTCTAAAAAAATTGCATCGGTAGGTCTCATGAGACAAACTAGTGTCTTGGCACAAGGCCTTGACAAAATCTTATTTGTAGTCTTGGCACGAGGCCTTGGCTATGTGGTTATGATAGTCTGGCATTATGCATTCCAACATTATGAAAGTGGTTATTGATTTTTGCATGTGATTATTAGATTAGTAGAATATCCATGTGAATAAGTAAATGGCATTATTTCATTTTATTTATGCCATACCATGTTGAAAGTTCATATTTAAAAGGCTTTTGTTTTAGTTATACATTGCCTTAAATGTTTATTCTTATTTATGAAAGTTTCCACTATATTGTTATCCTTACTGGGCATTTGAGCTCACCCCTTTTCTATGTTTTATTTTTCCCAGGATGTGAAGATGTAAGTTATGAATGACCTGCAGGGATATTATGAGGGGATTATAGTGTGGACTGTGGAAACATTATGTTGTTGTAGTAGTTTTTCATTTTATGATGTAATGTAAAACTTATGAATATATCTAGTATTTCCAAGGCTACTAAACCAATCGGTCTTTCGAGATTTGATCTTTCTTGTGATCATGCCAATGTTATGTAATAATGCACCGACTCTGGGTAGCTGGGGTCAGGGCGTTACACCTTGGATGACCCCTCCTCTGACCATCACCTTTGTGCACCTCCGATGGCCCTCTCGGGCAGCCCGCCTCTAATCGCAGCCCCTCCTTCCAGCATGTGCAGCCCTATGATATACATCTTCCCCCTTTGGGTGTGTTTTTATTTTCATTTTCATTTTTATTCTTGCTTTTGTATTTGTTTTATTAGAGTGTTATTTTGATTGACGATTATTCTTGGCAGGGTTAGGGTATTAGGACCCATACATGGAATTTCCGAGGGGGAGTTGTCGTCGTGCATTGGTTTCGTGGTAGGCTTCCCCTTTCATGTACCATTTTAATTTAATATTCATTGTTTCATGATATTTTCACCCTATATACAATATGAATTTTATTTTTTGATCCATGGAATAATTTTATGGTGTGTAAAAATATAGTATATACCATGTTTCATATTGAATTTCTTTGACTTGTTAAAAGTGTACACATTTCTTGTCTAATAATTTTTTTTGTTGATAATTCACACATGATTCGTGATATTTTAAACATTGTTTAGAAACTAAAATAAATTTAAGGCATGCAATTAATGTTAATTAATTATTTTTTATTAAATATAACTTGTATTGATAAATATTTAATGACTTTTGTTATATATATATATATAATGACCAGTTGAATTTTATGAGTTAAGTGTGATTTACAAATTATTGATTTGGATTTATTAACGTGCCTCCATCATGAAAAATGTTGTTTTGGGGATTCCTTATATGGTTTTTGAAATTATTTGAAATTTTTAAAGTAGTTTGTTCTATTTTTCAAGGTTTTTTGTGTATTTTAACCCCTTTATATAAAAGTGCATGTGTATATTGGTGAATGTGGGTTTTATGAAAAGTGTTTTAAATGATTTTAAATTAAAAGGAGTAGATTTGGATTTTAAATTGGTTTGAGGTGAAATGTTGAATTGTTGCTCGGTTGGCATGTTTGTTTAAAGTTGTTTTGTTTGAATGTGTGAAAGAAATGATTTGAAGAATGTTTATAAACATTTTGAGTGGAAACAGTGTGCTTGACACCACTTATGAAAAGTGTTTTTCATTTTGAGATAAAGTATTGTTTGTGAATGTTTAAGGGTTTGTTTGGCCATTTTGTGAAATTTTGGAAAAGTGTTTATTATGAAAACCCTCATTGGGTGATTCTCATTACTCGATTGCATGGAATGGGTGGGAGGTCTTTAATGGGGATTCTCGAGATCCATTGTTAGGGATCTCTAGTTTGAGATCTCTATAATTGTTTTATTTTGAGTCATGAGAATGGTCCCAAGTGAGACTTAGGGTGGGACCTAATGTGAATTATTATTATTATTATTATTATTATTATTATAATATATAATGTGATTGGAAGCTTGGCTGGAATCAGTTGGGTCACCCCCATTCTAAATACTTGAGACATGGGAATTTGGCATATTGGGAGAATATTCATAGAATGATTGCCATAGTGACATGTTATGGTACTGACCATTGGCCTATAGTAGGTGGATGCACTGGGTTTTTTGCTATGGGATTTTCCCTCAGCCTACCTAGGAATGGATGGATGAGCATTTTGATCATTTTTATTTCTTCATGTGGGACATGTAAACAAGGATTATTTTTCATGTATTGGTTTATTCTGCAATATTCTTGATCTCCTAGGTTTGTCCATGTGTTTTGGATTTCAGTTGCCCACAATGATGAATATGGTGCTTGTACATATATCTACATTTCCCTTATCGTGTGATTTCTATTGTGAATTTTTGTGTATTGTTTTCTTGGAATGTGGTGAGCTGGTTTTGATAAGGTTTTATAAAAATGGTTTTCAAATGAAAGTGTTTTAGCCTCTTTGTACAAATATGAAAATGTACATATCACATTCCCTTTGAAAATGTCATTGAAACTAAAGAAAATAATTTAGATTTGAAAACAGTTAAGGAAAATGGTTAGTACTTTGCTTTTAAGTAAGGTATATTAGAAAAACAATTTTTTTTATAAATTGTAGTTCAATATTGAAATGGCGTTTCTTTTTATTTTAAAGGCGGTGCATTGGGAAATAGTATATCGAGCTAGACTATTGAGTTTTAGTACTCTCACCTATAGTTTTATTCTATTTTTATTTCTTTTGAAGGCTCCAACTTGGGTGCGCTCTCCTCGGGTGATGCTTGATTGTCGAGTCAGGGAGTGATCCATGGGGTCACACGGAGATAGTGTTTCCCCGTTCGGTTAGTTTATATTTCCTTTAGTTCCCATTTAGTCATTTTATTTAGTTTATTTATTCTGAGCTTATCCTTTTTGTTTCCTTCACTTTAATTTACTTTTATTGGGAGAAATTACTCTCATCACCTTTATCGATGCCCTAGCGCTTTTCGCCATCCCGGGAGGATCGAGAACGCCCCTCAGGCCTTGTCACGGATAGACTTGGGTAACTAGTTCTAGGTCGACTCGGGTAGGTTCAAAACAAAATGGTATCAGTGGTGGTACCCAGCCTTAAGTGTGGTGCACTTCTAGGGTTGAGATGTAGGTCCCACAACAAGGACGTTGTGCTCTGGGGGGGGGGTGGGTAGGTGATTGTAACACCCTAGAATTATAAAGGGTTAAATGGATAAATGATATGACTCATTTCAATAAGGTGAACCTTCCTTTTTTTGAGGCTACTATATTAGCACCCCACAGTTAATCATGATTGTCTAGGAGTAGTGATCAAGAATGGTGAACTTCTAGGTAGTTTCTAAGGGTGCGTTTGAGTAAGGACAAAGCACACTGGAAAGAACATGTGTTGTCCTGTGGGGATTGTCAATAGTCAGATGACCCATTCCGGCACGTGGGTGGGCCCCAGGTGGGGACCATGTGTCTTCAAGGTAACTTATAGTACCTGGAAGGCCAGGACCCAATGACCACATTATGGCAGGGTGTCGGTGGAATCCTTAGGTGTTAATCGATTGGCTAGATAGTGTTGTGGCTTTTCGGGGGAGAAAAGTGTTATTTAAGGGAGAATTGTCACACCCCGACCAATGTATTTGGGTTATTTTAGTATTTTATTAGCCTTAAATATTTTATGAGGGGTTCAGGTATAGTCCCAGATTAATTTCATTGAGTTATATTAAAAGTTAATCTTTTTTTGTTGATGTCCTCGGGCGTATGGGTGGAGCGTGATTTAGATTCCGAATGGCTTCTCCCAGGAAACTGCGCGACTGTCCATTCTTGAAAAATGAAAATAAATAAATTTTGTCAATAAAAAAACATTAATTGTGTTATTTAAATTTTTTTATTGTCGTTAAAAATTTAACTATTTGTTACGTGATATGAATACCTTTATTATTATTATTATTATTTTTATTTTCATTATTATTATTATTATAATAATAATAATTTTTATTATTCATATTATTATTATTATTATTATTATGTTATTAAAAATTTTAATTAAATTTTCTTTTTTTGGTTTAATTTTTTAGTGTTTCTGAAACCCACTTTCTCTCTATAATTAGCTCCCCTATTCTCCCCTTGTGTGCGACACGACCCAGAGCACCTTGACTCCGCTGGACTTCCCATCGCCTTCCTTCACAGCATGAAGTAACCCATCCATTACCCTTACGGCACACGATCATGCCTACCAATCTAGATCCCAAGTGCCTCTTTCTTGACCAGCTAGTCGCTGCCAGCCTCCCCTTCCTCTTCCCACTTAGCACATAGTAGCCCGACGTTTCCCCTTGATGCGTGCGATCAGGCCTACCACCGCTGGCCTTCACTCTCCCATCACAGGAACTTGCCGCTACACCCATAGTCCATCCACCTCCTCCTCCCAATATCCCCCTGCCCGACCATCTGTCAAGACCCCCTCATGCCCCTATTCTACAATGCAATGCCTGAATGACCGGCCTTCGGCCCCCTGCTCGGTGGGTGGCAGCACCACCCCCTTTCCCAGCATGTTGCAGCCCCAACTAACCCGTTTCTAACTACAAAAACCTCTTTCATCCATGCAAACCTACCCCTTGGATGACCCCTCCTCTGACCAGAACCTTTGGGAACCTCTAGAAACCCTCTTCAATGGCCTTCCTCTGGTCTCAACCCCTAATTCTAGCATGCGTAGCCCTCCGGTATACCTTTCTCCCTTTGGGGTGTGTTTTTATCTTCATTATTATTTTTATTCTTTCTTTTTTTTATTTTTTTGTTATAGGGTTTTGTATATTGATGGTTTCTCTTGGAAGTATTAGTGTATTAGGACCAACACAAGGTGTTTCTGAGTGGGCGTTGTCGGCGCGCCTTGGGTTCATGGTAGGCTTCCCCTTGCATGTACCTTTTTAATTTAAGATTCACTTTTTTATGATATTTTCACCTTCTATACATTCTGAATTTTATTGTCTGATCCCTTGAATAATTATACAGTGTGTATAATTATAGTATATACCATGTTCTGGGAGGAATTGCTTTGTCTTCTTAAAATTGTACAGATTGGTCATCTAATAAATTGTTCATTAATAATTATCACTCGTGTCATGATATTTTAAACATGGTTAAACAATTGAAATAATGTTAAGGCATGCAATTTATATTTATACTTTGTTTTGTATTAAATAGAAATTCTATTCATAAATATTTAATGCCTTATGTTTGTGTGTGTGTGTGTGTATATATTTATATATATAATTCCCAGTTGGAATTTATGGGTTATGTGTGATTTAAAAAATGGTAGATTTGAATTTATTAATGTAACAAAATCAGGAAAAATGTTGTTTTGGGATTCCTTATATTGTTTGTAAAATTAGTTGACAATTATAAATAAATGTGTATCAGTTTTCAAGGTGTTTTGGTGTGTTTTCACCACTTTATAAAAAAGTAGATGTATATGTTTTTAAACTTGGTTTTTTGAAAAGTGACTTAAATGATTTTAAATTAATAGAATTATTTTTGGATTTTAAATCATTTTGATGTGAAATATTGAATTGTTTCCTTGTTGGCATGTTCGTGTAAAGTCTATTTGTTTGAATGTGTGAAAGAATTTTTTTGAAGAGTGTTTTTAAATTTTTTGAGTGAAAAAAATGTTCTTGAAACTACTTTTGAAAAGTGTTTTCATTTTGAGATAAGGTATCATTTGTGAATGTTTAAGGACCTGTTTTTCTATTTCATGAAAATTGTGATAACTGTTTATTATGAAAACCCTCTTTGGGTGTTTCTCATGCATCGATTTCATGTAATGGGTGGGAGTCACTTGTTTGGGATTCTCATGACCCATTGATAGGGTTCTTCAGTTGGATCTCTTTACAATTGTTTTATGTTAAGGCAAGATAATGGTTCCTGGGGAGACTCGTGGTGAGACCAGTCATGAATTATTATTATCATTATATTTATTTTGATTTGATGATCAGCTAGTATCAGTTAGCTCACCCCTTTATAAATACTAGAGATATGGGAATCATGAATATTGAAAGAATATTCTGAGAATTAATGCCACACTAGTAGGTTATGGTACTGACCAATGGCCCATAGTAGTTGGATGTATTGGGTTTATTGCTAGGGGATTTTCCCTCATCTTTCCTAAGAAAGGATGGTCAAGTATTTTTAGAACTTTTATTTTGTCATGTGTGATATGTCAAAAAAGATGAGGTCTCTTGTATTGGTGTGCTATGGATTATTCTTGATCTCCTAGGTTTATCAATGTTTTTTGGGTTTCAGTTTCTCAAAGTAATGAATATGGTGCTCATATGTATATCTACTTTGCCTTATTGTGTGATTGCAATTGTGTATTTTTGTGTATTGATTTATTGGAAAGTGGTGATCTGGTTTTTATTAGGATTTCTAGAAATGGTATTCCAATTAAAATGTTTTATCCTCTTTTTACAAACATGAAAATGTAGACATAACATTCCCTTTGAAAATTTCATTTACTATAATGAAAAGAATCTAGATTTGAAAGTGGTTAAAGGTAATGGTTCAAAATTTTATTTTAAGTAAATTATATAATTTTTTTTATAATTTTTAGTTCAAACATGAAATGGTGTTTCTTTTATTTTAAAGGTAGTGCATTGGGAAATAGTTGATCGGGCTAGCCTACTATATTTTAATACTCATGCCTATAGTTTATTTCTATTTTTAGTTATTGTGTAGGCTCCAGATTGGGTGCACTCTCCTTGGAAATTTCTTGATCATTGAATCATGAAGTGACCTATGGGGTCACACGAAGACAGTATTTTCCCATTTGGTATGTTTTTATTTTCTTCAGATCCTGTATATTCATTTTATTTGTTTTATTTATTATGAGATTATCTTTATTATTTCCTCTGATTTTATTTATTATTATTATGCAAAATTGTTTATATTATCATTGTCAATTCCCTAGAACTTATCACCAACCCCGGAGGATTGGGAATTCCTCTCTATCCATACCGCATATCAGCTGGGGTTACTGGTTCAGGGTTGACCCAGGTTGGTTCATGATAGGTTTAATAAATGAACAACAAGAATTCATGATTTATATATCCAATAAGTAATTTTTCATTATTACATGGTTTTCCACTATGATTATTTTTTTCACTATACTTTTTTAGTTTTAGTTAATGGACAGAAATCAAATAAACCATGTTAATTCTTTGTGCAATGTAAAATGAAATGATTATTCTTCTGAGTATCCAAAAATTATGAGACATGTAATGAAAAATAGTATTTCTCTGCTCACACAACCTTCTCAAAATATGAATCATGTTTCACTTAAAAAATGAAAAAAATAGAGAAAACATAATATTGAGTCCTTAATAGGGTAATAACCCCCTTATTTCAATGGATCTTATAACCCACTAGTTGTAGAACAAAAAAATAAACAAAACTAAGAAGATATTTTCCGTTCTACATTATTCAAGACATGACACCTTCTTTTTGGATATCTATCAGTTGGAAGGTTAATTTAGAACTGGTAGAAACTTATTACGAATTTGGGGTAACAAGATAAAATTGACTCCATAGATTGGGTAGATTCAAAGAACTTATTTTTAATAATTACATTCATCATATTCTATGTATGAAGATAGATAATGATTTCATTTATAAAAAGAAAACTAATGTTGAATTTATTGGTACCTATGAGGAAAATATTACATGACATGGGAAGCACACTTATGGTATTATCATCTAACATAAATATACGACTGATACTTTTTTCAGTGGCTTAAAATCAAATCTACAAAGGGAGTTATCCATAAGATATTTAAGTAGATATAAACACACACAAACAAACACACACACACACATATATATCAATAATATATCAAGGTTGAAATAGAGGTTGGAGTTATGTATCAATATAATGATTTTGATAAGATGAAAAAAATGGGATTCAATGGATAATTTAAAAACCATGGAGAGAAGAAGATGATATTTCTTTAATCGCATAGTGTGACAAGAAACATGGTAGAAATTTTATTAAGGGGACTACAAAATGATTTATGTCCAGAAAGGAAGTTCATTGATTGTATGAATGCTGAATTGATGGGAAGACATTAACTAATGATGTGCATAATGTGAAATATATATAGATTGTACCTCCCACACATTGGTGTTTAAATTTCATGGAGTTTTGTAATTATGATAAAAACATACCAAATTCAAGGGTTAATAAAAGTGATCTATACCAATAACCTATTATAAAGAGATAAAAATATAAAACTCATGTGATCACTATTTCTTATGAGGGGTGAAATAAAAACATGGTGAAAGGTAAACATACCATCCAAAATAGTACGTATAATTTCTTATTTGACTCTTAATCTACCCATTATTTCATATCTGATGAATTTTATAAGAGTATAAAGATTACATAAAAACAATTAGATGTAGAATTAGTAATGAAAAATCTTAATGTAATGATGATCACATCCAAAGTCTATGATTATTATACAGTTGAAGTTTATAAGAATGTTCTTATTATAAATATTTTCATTCTTCCCTTAGTTTTATTTGTTGTTATCTTGGGTATGGATTGGATTTATCTCCAAAACCACACATCAATTGTAATGGAATGGAAGTAAAATTTGATATTCTAAACCAACCTATAATTTTCTATCAACAATATGATAACAATAAACTTACTTTGAAAATAACATCCATTATATTGGTTTTTATTCTTATTAAAGAGGGGAATTTATCTTTGATGGTTGGGGAGAAACTAAAAATCAATTATATACCTACTGTGAATGATTTATTTATGTTTTATTGGAATATTTTCCTAGCGTTCCACCAAAATTTGATGTTTATTTCTCTATAGAACTCATACCTAGTGCCAAACCAATTTCAAATAATCCCTATAGAATTTCCCCAAATGAGTTATAAGAATTAAAGAAGAAACTCCATGAAAACCTTAACAAGGGATTAATTCATCCAAGTGTGTCTCCATGGAGTGAAACAATTATTTTTGTTAAAAAAATATATATCAATAAGAATATACATTGATTATTTCTATTTGAACATGATCACAATTTAGAAAAAGTATCCCCTTCCTCATATTGATGTATTGTTTGATTAACTACACGAAGATCAATAAATTTTCAAGATTGAACTTTATTCAAGATACCATAAATTGGGGGTCAAGAAGGAGGATATACCCGAGGTAAAATTTCCTAAATGGTATAGAAACTATGAATATATAATGATTCTATTTTATCTTACTAATTCCTCTGCTATATTCATGGATTTAATTAATAGAGTCTTTTGAGATTACCTTGATCAGTACGTGGTAGTGTTTAGAAATAATATTCTTATTTATTCAATGATATTTTAAGATCATGAATATTGCATGATAATTTTACTAAAGGCACTAAGGAAGGAGAAAATATTTAAAAAATTTAAAAATTTTAAATTTTGGATACAAAAGGTTCCAATTTTGGATCATAGAATATCAAGAGAGGGTATATATATAGGTCCATCAAAGAAGGAGGCTATTCAATACTCATCCAAACCAACAATGATGAATAAGATTCATTTTTTTCTTAGATTAATAAGATATTATTGATGGTTTATATAGAATTTATTATAATTATCTAATCCCATCACCATGTCAACTCGGAAGGGATCCAAGTTCCCTTGGACTAATGACTGTGAGAAATATTTCAAGGAACCAAAGAGATGATTTGTCAGCTCACCACTGCTTACATTAACCTATAGTAGGGATTTTCTTAATTAATAGTGATTCATCCAATAAGGCATTAGGGTGTGTTTTCATGAAAAATGACAGGGTTATAAATTATACATTAGAACAATTAAATATTAAATAGAAAAATTACCCAACTCTTGATTTGGAGTTAGCATTAGAAAAATTGGTGTTAAAAATATGGAGGAATTATATTTATGGAGTGAAGTTTGATATATAAAAATATAATAAAATTTTATAATATATATTCACATATAATGTGTTAAATATATGGGAGATAAGATAGTTGGATCTGAAAAAAATAATAACTTCTCAACATATTACCACCATAGAAAAGTGAACAAGGTGGTTGATTCCATGAGGGGAAAAACCATGCTAGCTTATCCAAGATGAGAATAAAAAAACATTAAATATTTTTTAATTATTTTATACAGATGGATTTATGAATCTATAATGAAGGGGAGAAATATATTTCTTTCTTAGTTGAATGTTCAACCATCTATCCATGTTATGATTCAAGAAAAACATGTGGATGATGTAGAGTTGTAAAATAAGGTTATAAATGTTCCGGAGTTTAAACTTTATCATGATTGAATGATAAGGGTCATGAACTATGTATGCGTTCCTTTTATACTATATTTTATGGAGTTTTAGAGGAATATCATATCTCTTTATTCTCTATTCATCCTGGATGTTTGACATTGTATATATATTTGAAAGAATAATTTTCATTTGGTGGCATGAAGAGTGATATCATAGAGTTTGTATGAAGATGCCTAATATATGAGCTAGTTAATTGTAAGTGAAAAAAGTCTAGGGGATGTTATTACAATTACCCATAATAGAATGGAAATGGAAAAAATACACACAAATTTTGTCTTTGGACACACCTAGACATAGAAAGGGAATAAGTATATTTGGGATGTAGTCGATCACCTTACTATGTCAACATACATCATCACTATTAAAGAATACTTCTCTCTAGATCAGCTTTTTGGTATATACATTTAGGTATTTTTAAGGTTTCATGGAGTACCACATCCAATTTTTTTGATCAAGATATGAGGTTTTCTCAATGTCTTGGTGATATATACAACACTCTCATGATATAGATTTGAGTTTCAACTTTTTGTATCATCCTCATAAATTTGGTCAGTTTGAGAGAGTAATTAAAACCACAAAGGATATGTTGAGATCATGATTTTTGTACATAAAAGGTGGTTGGGATCAATACATTTATCCAGTTGATTTCTCTTACAATAATGTATTTCACTCAATCATTCATATACCTCTTTATAAATATCTCTATGGAAATAAATGTGGAGACCCAATATTCTAAAAACAATATGATGACAAAAACATATTGGGACCTAAGATAAATAACGAAATGTGATTAAAGACTAGATCATTTCAGAAACATGTCAAGACATCTCAGACCTGGTTATAAATTTATGCTAAAAATCACTTACTGGTCTAAAATTTTATGTTGGTGATTTGGTGTTTTTATGAATTTCCCCATGGAAGAAGGTTACGATATTTTGGATGAATGTGAAACTAAGAACTAGGTATATCATTAAATTTTAATGTATTTACCATAGTAGCATGGTATCTTATTGATTGGAGCTTCATCCAAACCTCCCTCAAGTACACAATGTGTTCCATGTATCTCTCTTGAATTAGTACATGCCTAACCCATCACATATACATAACTCATAGTTCATACCACTATAGATAGATATTTATTATAAGGACCAAACTTTTAAGACTATAGATGATAAAAAGAACATTATATGAAACAACAACACTTACCTAGTCAATGTTTTGTGGTGAATCCACTAGTTTGAGTAAGTTACATAGAATCTTGAGGAAATAATTGGGCATATGTGTCATCAATTGTTTTTATTAGGGTAAATAATTTTGAGGGAAAAACTCATCTTAAGTGGGGTATAATGATTCACACTATGTTTTTATGAAATATTATTTTTTGAATAATTTTTTATAGATTTCATTAATTAAAACATCAAGTTAATCTTTATTTACATGAAAAACAATGTTTATGTTGTGTTACAAATGAAACTCAGTTTTAACAAAACCATGATATATTGTTAATATTATTCAAACATGACCACTACAATAAAAAAATTAACAATATTATAATGAATATTAATAACCGATTTTAAATTTTTATGTATAATTTCTTTATATAATTAAAATTAATTTCTAAAAAGTAAATAATTTTTTAATAAAGACTTTATATGTTTTGAAAATACCATTTTCTCAAAAAATTATATATTTTTTGTGAAAAATAATGAAATTATTTTTTTATAATTTTAAAAAATTTATTTTTTAATATAACCATTGTATTTTAATTAACTATATAAAAATTATCTTCAGGTTATTTTTTTATAATTTTCAAAAAAGAATAATGTTTCGATTAATAGTGAAAATTACAAAATTTTATCAGGAAATTTTCTTTTAGTTTAAAATATTTTCGAAGATAAATTATATTTTAATTTTGTTTTAAAGTAAAATTACATAAATTATATATATATATATAAAATGAATTTAGGTCAATGTAATAATTTTCATATAGAATTTTAATATACAAACCTTCTAAGCTTTTGAACTTTTTCTCTCTAAGAATCTACTTTCTCATCACGTCTATGGGATTAATTTGAAATTAAAATTTTCCACTTAATTGAATTGAATTTGGTAAAATGTTTTCAATATTTGTAATAATAATAATTTATATAATCTAATATTAATATAATTTTTTTTCCTAAATGAATATTTAAAACATTAAAAATTAATTATCGGGGCTAAGGTAAAAATGGGTTCAAAGGGGTCAAACTAAAACGATTTGGGTTAAAGTAAATTAAATCCTATTAAAAAAATCTATTTTATGAATATATATAATACCTATAATATCTATGTATATATATTTCTTCATTATTTATCCTTTTTGAATGACTAATATGTTAGCACAATTTTTTCGTTTCAAAATACTACAATTGTGCCACTCACCTCACATATAAATGGCCACCCCTTTCCTATCTTATTAAGACCATATAAACCTTTTAGTTTAGATAATATATAACCAAATAAATTTCAAAATTACCTAATATCATCCTATAAACATTATTTTATGATGAAATTCAACATTGTAAGGCTTTTGGTGAAAACCTAAGCAGGTTACCCGAGGAAGAGGTAACATTCTTCATCAAGTGTTTTTATTTTATTTCTTCATATACAAAATTATAAACTTATTAAACAATTATGAAATAATAAAATCATTATATAACATATAGGTGATTTTTTATATTATGGTAATGACCTAAAACCACCTCCAATTCCATCAAATGGGTTATGAAACCATTATTCGTGTGTACAGTGCACTCCCACCTCACAAACTGGTATCATTATTTTATCTATTAACACCTCTCATAGATAGGTATAATGATATATTAAATATTTATATATAATATTTATGAAATTATTATACTTTTATAACTATTATATCACACATACATTCATAATTTCCATTATGTGTGAATATGACAATGTCACTCATGTGTATGGTGGATAAGCGCATCACAAAGTAATATGATTCGTTAAGGTGTTACATGGAAGGTAATAAGGATGATTTTAATTAAAATATATGATATATATGATATTAAAATTATAATTTAATGGTAATATATTATTTAACTTTATTAGTTTAAATCCTTTAATAAAATGGAGACAATGTTCATGCGTATGAACGACCTTCCGTCTCTATGAACGGTGTATTTCATTTTATATCTATAACATTTATAGATTAATATAATACACACACACAAATATATATATATATATATATATAATATTAAATTTATATCAGGGTTATATTTTTTATTTTATGGTACCCTAATCTATGTAATATGACTGAAAATAACAAATAAAAATGTACATGAATAACATAGTAATTGTTGCTTAAAACATGACACTAACATAGAATTATTAATAAATGTATAATAAAAGGTGAAATAAAAGTCATATATGGTATGATATATATTATTATGGTTTTTTAATAAATATGTAATAAACATATATTTATTATATAAGATTTTGGAACATGTATGAAGGAATATAAGAATTAAGGTAAGTGATTTCTGTCTCACATTTTGACTCATGTGAGACACATGTAATATTCCCAAAATATTTCATTTATGTGGTGCATAGAATTACCATGTGTTGGACTCACCTATTTTGATAATCCAAAATCATGTTTAATTATTGACCCTGATATATTAATCCATTTTCTAACCCTTTTTAATCTATATTTATATTGTTTATCCTGAACAATTTATATTCTTAGTCTCATAATTTAGTTGCATCAGCTTAGAGTTTACATTTTTCTAAATATAAGTTCACTGTTAAAGGCTACTGGTAAGAGTCTTCTATTCAAGGTCACCGTTATAGCTCACTGTTACTCTAGGTCACTGATCCCAGAAGGTTACTACTGAAGATATACCATCACTGGTATAAGCTACTAATACAAGGTTACTATCACAAGTCTACTGTTGATCTACTTATCAAAGCTCACAGAAAAAGAGTCACCGTCACAAGGTCACCGCTGTGACAAGGGTTCTATTAAAAGTTCATTGACAGACTGTTTCTCAAGACTTCTGTTGAGAGAAACTATGTTCAAGTCTACCATTTGACATGTCCATCGTTAGTAGAAGGCTACCGCTAGACAACTCATACTGTCAAGATAGTCTACTATTAGTTGAAGTCTACTGATAGACAAACTCCACCATTGATGAAGTCTTCTGTTGAGATAAGTCTACCGGTGGAAATGTCACTGTTGAAGTGGTCTGATGTTACATAGATACCGTTAGAAGCTTATTGTTGAAGTCTACCGCTGATCAAGCCTACTGACGAATCCCACAGTTGAATAGCCTACCGTTGAGGTCCATAGTTAGAGAGACTACCGTTGAAGTCTACCGTGTGACATGAATCTTCTACCAGTCTAATGATATTATATTCTTTTCTTTACCAATTTTATTAATACTATCATAACAGTCATTTCTGGAAAATTTAATGCATCTGACATTATTTAATGATACTTGCAGGCATATTAGGAAACAGTACAATGTACGAGGAAGACCACAGGTGGTTGAAACATCTCTCTTGTCAGCCCCTACTGAACCAAATGAGAAAAAGCTCAGCTTAAAAAGTGTATATATATATATATATGTGTGTGTGTATAGATTGAAAATAGAGAAAAGTGTATGGACATATTGAATATACACATACGAAGAAGAACACTCAAGCACTCATTCTGAAGAACAGAGAACTTCACGAAGATCTGTTCAAAGAAACTTTTTCAACCTGTAGTGGTGTGATACACAGAGCTTTAAACCCAAGAAGCTGATCATATCTACATCTGAAAGTCAGAACCTGGAAGTTGCAACACTCTGTTTTAGAGGCAACTTGCAGAGAAGGACCAAAGATTCATTTTCCCTCATTCCAATGAGTCCAGAGCTGATCTGCCAACACAATAGAGCATTCTAAACTTATCCCTAATATCTTTAGATCTACTGTGTTTAACTACTTTACATTTGTGAGCAGTGTGTCTGTGTTACACACATTGACTCTTGTTATTGAACTGAGGGATACTGAAAATCCCCATACCAAACTCTCTTTATGTTTGTTTCCCACGTATAACTATGGAAGAAGCCTAGTGTGGCTTAATAGTTTATTTTTCCCACGTGTAACTGTGGTAGGGGTTACAAAACTAGAAAAGTTTGTGAAAAATATTGTAAAGCCCGATATAGGCTATGTATCACTTTTTAATAAAATTTCTTGGTGGCAGGTGGTCATCAAGTGGAGAGGACTAGGTCTTGAAAAAAGACTGAACCTCTTGTTTAATGTGTTGTCTTCATCTGTTTCTTATTATGTTTTATACTTATCTACTGTTCTTATATTAGCAAAGACAGAAATCTGTGTGTACATTCACTCTGATAGTTAGTTCTGGTTTGTGTATATATCTATTTTGTTTATTAAACTTGTTTCAAAAGTCAAATTAGTTCTCATACTGATTCAACTGAGGAGTAATCAACCTTTGAGAAACTTTTTGAAAAATAAATCACTTATATCTCTACTACCTTAATTGACTGGGCTGTTTTGATTTGGGGGATTTTAATCCTAAAATTTTTTAACAGAATTTTCATTTGGAACTCAATTCACCCCCCTATTGAGTATCCACTCTGACCAAAATTTGGTATCAAAGGGAGGTTGTTTATTTAAAAAAAGTTTTCAAACCCAATATTTTTAAAACTGTGATTTTAGTTTTATCTTAATGATCTTAAATTTCTGTTAGTTCTAAATTTTATCTCTTTAATAAATTTTCTAAAATCTAGTTATGGACAATAGACTATAAGGTTATGCTACTAATAGGCCACCTTTCTATAATTGTGTGAATTATGCTCAATGGAAAATTAAAATGAAAATTCATTTGGAAAGTATTGGTTTTGATATTTGGTTAGCTATAGAATCAGAATATGAGATCCCCAAAACTGCTAGATCTAAATTGGATGATGCTACAAAGCCTGACTATATCAATAACTATAAAGCTCTGAATTCCCTTTACTTCTGTTTAGGAGATGGTAAATTTAACCAAATTTCTGCATGTAAAACAGCTCATGAAATTTGGGACACCTTGGATATTTCTCATGAAGGAACAACCAACGTGAAGGAAATGATATTAAATACTTATACTATTAAATATGATAATTTGAAGATAAGACAGGATGAACCCATTTCTGACAAGTACCTTAGGTTTAATGATATTGTCAACACCATGAGTTCACTGGGACAAGCTATTCCCGAGAAGGAGCAGATCATGAGAATATTGAGATGTTTTCCAAACAGATGGAGAGGCACTTCCGTGTATATCTGATAGTCATGTGACATCAGCAAGATTACTTTTAAGGATTTGATTGGTAAACTAATGATGTATGAATAATAACTGAAGATGAATAAAGAATACGATGATGAACCCAAGATAAAATCCATGGCATTCAAGTCTACTGCTTCAAAGAGCAAAGACAAGGAGAAAATACATGTACCTACTAAAAGTTCAACTAGTGAAGACTCAGATTCATCAAGTGATGAATAAATGGATCAAATATCTAGGATATTTAAGAAGTTATATAGGAAGAAGAAGTTTTTCAAAAAACCAAACTACAAGGGTAAGTATGATCAACAAGGTAAGTGGAAGAAGGATTGGAAGAAATCTGATAAGGGAGATGAGACAGTTTGATATGAATGAAAAAGGAAAGGACACATCATGGCTGACTGTCCGAAGTTAAAATTAAAAAAGAAATATGATTATAAAGACAAGAACTACAAGAAATCCATGAAAGAAACCTAGAGTGCTTCGAAAGACCGCAAATGTGAATCAGAAGCTACTGATTCTGAAAAGAATCATATCAACATGTGCTTCATGACTAACATATCTGAGGTACCTGTTTCCCCTGTTCTAAATAATTATTATTATGGAAATAAAAGTTATTCAGATAATGATGAAAATATATCTAAGGCTCAACTGTTTGAATATTGCAATATGCTGTAAGATACCTGCAATGAACTAAAAGATAAATATTAATCTTTTAAGAAACACCATGCCTTGACTAGTAATGTTAAAACAGATCTAAGTAAATAAAAAGAAAATAATGCTCAACTATTGAAAGAGAACACTCAAATCAAATCATCTAATGAAAAATTAAGAAAGGATATTGAGAAGTTCACTGCTGGTAGGTATACCTTGACACAGTTTCTAGGAAAACATATTGCTCCAAAATATATAACTGGTCTAGGATATCAGCATGGACAGAGACAAATTAGCCAAACCAAATTTTTTCCAAAATCTGGATAGTTCACTGCTAATTATGGACCATCTTTTGAGAAACAATTTTCTAAAGGACCTAATAAAGTATTTATGTCTCAAAATGTGTTTGTTGATATTAGAAAACCTATAAAGAAAATACGGGTTCCCAAAGTTTTACTAGCTAACCTCTCTGGACCCAAGAAGATCTGGGTACCAAAATTACCCCATGTTTAAGCTGTTTTGTAGGGAAGTTGGTTAAAGAGTTCCTGTAATACCCTATAGTACTTTGATAGTGGATGTTCAAGACATATGACATGAGACTATTCATGCTTCAAGAGTCTAATTAAAGTTGATGGTGGGAATGTCACCTTTGGTGAAAATGCAAAAACAAATCGTTGGCATAGGCCAGATTGGTAACCCTGATACAATATTAATCTCTAAAGTACTTTTTGTTGATGGATTAAAGTATAATTTACTTAGAATATCTCAGTTATGTGATGATTGATTTAATGATAAATTTGAAAATGATTCATGCAATGTTTTTAATTCAAAAAATGATTTAGTTTTCACTGCATGTAGAAATGAGAATGTATATACTATTGATTTAAATTCCTTATCCAAACAAAATATTTCCTGCTTAAATTCTTTTCATAAAGAGTCTTAGTTGTGGCACAGAAGTTTAGGACACTGTAATGTTCACTCACTTAGGAATCTATCTAAGAAATTTTTAGTTAGAGAGTTACCTAAATTAGAATTCCCAATTGATTAAGTGTGTAATCCCCGTCAAAAGGGAAAACAACACATAGTTTCATTCAAACCAAAGAAATAAGTTTCAAGTTCTCAACCACTTGAGTTGGTTCCCATGGGTTTGTTTGGACCATCAAGAGTTTCAAGTTTAAATGGAAAGCAATATGTTTATGTTTTAGTATATGACTTTTCTAGGTATACTTGGGTATACTTTCTAGCTCACAAAAGTGAAGCTTGTTCCTATTTTGTCAAATATTCCAAGTCTGTAGAAAACCATAGTGGAATTAAGATTAAAACCATGAAAAGTGATCATGGCTGAGATTTTGAGAATCATGATTTTGAATCCTACTGCTCACGTAATGGATATAGTCACAAATTTTCTACCCCTAGGACACCCCAACAAAATGGAGTTGTGGAAAGAAGAAATATGACCCTTCAAGAAATTGCAAGGACTATGCTTAATGAGTATGACTTACCTGTTTATTTTTTGGGTTGAAGCTGTAAGTACAACTTGTTATGTTATCAATAGAGTTTTAATTATACCTGTTCTAAAAAGGACCCCTTATGAACTTTGGAATAATAGGAAGCCTAAGGTTAATTACTTTAGAGTTTTTGGTTGAAAAGCCTTTATTTGTAATACTAAAGATAATCTTGACAAATTTACTCCCAAAAGTGATGAAGGAATTTTCTTGGGTTATTCTATCTTAAGTAAATCCTATAGAGTGTTCAATAAGAAAACCAAATGTGTGGAAGAATCTGTTCATGTCAAATTCAATGAGACCGATCCACATGAGCCCAGAACCTCTCTTGAAAATCTTGAGCAAGATTTATCAAATATGAACTTTAATGATAAGGATAGCGAATCCCCTATAAAAGTATCCAGTTCTGGGAATTTTCCAGAATCTGCACCTGCTGATTCTGAACCAACAGACAACAATGAGGAATCTAGTTCAAACCTTCCTAGAGGTATTAGGACTCTCAAGAATCATCCTCTAGATGTTGTTGTAGGAGATTCAAATAGAGGAACACAAACTAGAGCTTCTCAAAGATACCAAGTTGAACATCAAGCTTTTCTTTCACAACTTGAACCCAAAAATATTAATGATGCTATCAATGATGAATTTTGGGTAATGGCTATTAAAGAAGAACTAAATCAGTTCGAAAGAAGCAAAGTTTGAGAACTAGTGGAAAGACCCAAGGACACCTTGACCATAGGCACTAAATGGGTGTTTAGGAACAAAGTTGATAAGTCTAGGAATATAGTTAGAAAGAAAGATAGGCAAGTTGCACAAGGATATAGTCAAGAGGAAGGAATATACTATGAGGAAACCTTTGAACCTGTAGCTAGACTAGAAGCTATTAGGATTCTACTTGCCTATGCATCTCATCTGAATTTCAAACATTATCAAATGGATGTTAAAAGCAATTTTCTAAATGGGTATATAGTGAAGGAAGTATTTGTTGAACAACCTCCTGGTTTTACAAATCCCCATTTTTCCAATCATGTTTTTAAATTGTCTAAAGCTTTATATGGTTTAAAACAAGCTCCAGGAGCATGGTATGATAGGATCAACACTTTTCTTATTTCAAACAGATTTACCAAAGGGATAACTGATCCTACTCTTTTCATTAAATAGATTTCTAAAGATGTTTTGATAGTACAAATTTATGTGGATGAAATTATTTTCAGATCTTCTAAAAATTCATTATGTATTTATTTTTAAAAAATGATGCAAAATGAGTTTGAAATGAGTCTAATGGGAGAACTCAAAATTTCCTTGGATTTCAGTTCTTTCAAAATAAAAATGGAATTATTTTGAATCAAAGTAAATATATTAAGGATCTTTTAAAATGTTTTTCTTTGGATGGTAGTAAAGGTAGTGACAATATTATGTGTACCACCTATAAGTTGGATACTGATGAAGCTAGAGAACCAGTGGATCAAACCAACTATAGAGGTATGATAGGGAGTCTACTCTATATTACAGCTAGTAGACCTGACATTATGTTTAGTGTATCTATATGTGCTCAATTTCAAGCCAATCCAAAAGAATCTCATTTAACTGCAGTTAAAAGGATTTTTAAATATCTCAAACATACTCCTAACATAGGATTATTTTATCCAAAAGGAAAATCATTTGATCTATTGAGTTATTCTGATGCTGATTTTTCGGGTTGAAAGTTAGATTGAAAAATAACCTCAGGGACATGTCACATTTTAGGCAAGTCACTAGTATCTTGGTGTAGTAAGAAGCATAATTCTATTGCATTATCCACTGCTGAAGATGAGTACATAGCTACTGGTAGTTGTTGTGCTCAAATTTTGTGGATGAAACACACTTTACTGGACTATGGATATCAATTCAAACATGTCTCTATAAAGTGTGATAATACAAGTGCTATTAACATTTCCAAAAATCTAGTATCTCATGCCAGGACAAAGCACATTGATGTAAGACATCACTTTTTGAGGGATCATTATCAAAAGGGTGATGTCACTCTTGAATTCATTGGCACTGAAAATCAATAGGATGATATATTCACTAAGCCTTTGAATTATGAGAGGTTAAATTACATCAAACACAAGTTAGGTATGATTTACTTTAGCATAGTAGACCTCACTGTTAGTCCTCTCTGTTAAACCTCACAGTTATACCTCACTGTTAGACCTCCCTGTTAGACCTCACAGTCATACCTCACTGTTAGAACTCACCGTTGGACATCACTGTCGGACCTCACTATCGGACCTCACTATCAAACCTCACAGTTGGACCTCACTGATAAACCCAAATGTTACACCTCATCGTTGCACCTAACTGGTATATCTCAATGTTGGATACCTCACTGTTTGTCATTATTTTTGTTGGAATTCGAACCGTTTTTATTCCTATTTATTATTTCTATTTTATTTTGTTTTAATCCCTAAATGATAAAACCAAAGGCAATGAAAATATCTCAATCCACATTCCTCTCATAATCTCGAACCTTTCTCTCAAAATTTCTAAACCTTAACTCTTCATTAGATCCCTCAAACCTCTCTCAGTCTCTATACCTAGAACCAAGCGACCCCCGAATGTCAACGAAGATGCGTCAAGTCCAAAGAGATATCGAGCCGAATCCAGTGGAACCAGTAATACCCAGACGGGACCTGTCAACCCGCATCTTACCAATAGAGAAATATTTATTGAGAAGGAGTTAAGTGAAGAATGGCTACTGTTGAGAAAGTCATTAGTGTAGAAAGCACTAGATACCCAAGGATGGACCGAATGTTTTTCCAACAACAATGGACCGTACTTCCCTAATCTTGTGAAATAATTCTATGAATATCTAAAGTTCAAAGAGGAAGATGATGTGCATAAGCTAATATTCAGAGTCAATGGCAACGATGTTAGATTATTGTCTACTGAGTGGGATGCCCGTTTGAGAGTTCCTCATGAGGGAGTATATGATTACTACTCTAGAGTATCTCTTCCAGACATTAATGTTTTTGAGTTTGAAAATGCTTTGGAAGAACTGACAGGAAATGGAAAATCAAGGAAGATCATTGCAGCTGAGATAAATGGAGAAGACAAGATTTTGTTCAAATTCATTCAGCATGTAATTAGTCCTAGGGGAGGAGATTGTGCAGTGCTGAAGTACCGAGACATATTCCTGATATACATAATGAATCATGGAAAGAATATTAACCAATGTAGGTTACTGATGGCACAATTGGAGGATATGAATAAGGAAAGTTCAAAGTCCAAAGCCCTATTCCAAGCCAAGATAATTTCAGTAATGCTAAAGGTAAAGGGTGTGGCTAGAAATCAAGAAGAGATGATAGTGGACAAGAATAATGTTTTTATCTCCAATGTGATTTTCAAATTCATGAAAATTATCTGGAATACCTAGAAGAAGGCATGGGTGAATGATGAAGGAAAGTTATATAAAAAGTTTGACCCTAATACACACCCATCTAGGCCAAAAGTCAAAAGAGATCCAGGTCTGAAGCCTGATGAGCCAGAACCGGTTTATTCATATGAGGAGGAGGATGTTGAAGGAGCTATGGACCCTGAAAGAGAGAACACCCCCATTGAGGATAAGAGTGATCCTTATTTTCCTAACAGTCCTATAAGGACATAAGCATTCAGAGCAGCTGTCCCTCCAAAAGAACTTCCAAGAAGAGAGATTATTCTGAAGGACAGTGATACTGAGACCACTGAAGAAGAAGCATCTTAGAACATCGTCAAGGACACCTATGAAGAGGATGAGGTTACCGAGTCAGATCATTCTACTCATGAGACAGGGGAGGATTTTGATAAGGATGATGGAAAAGAGGCTGTTGCTGAAGCTGATGATGAGGACATCAAAGAGGAAGAACTCAGTTTGAGCCATCTGATAGATAATATAGACAAGACGATGTCTGATCATGAAGCAGGAGTGGAATCTTCTTCCATTTATATAGAAGTCATTAATGACTCAGTGGAGGCCGTGACTCACCCCACTGGTGAACCAATAGAGCAAACTATTGTTGAATCTGCTGGAGTTGCAGAGGAGGCTATGGAGTTACCTAGAGAAGAACTAGTAGAGGAGAATACTCAGGAGAGAGATCTAAGTGAGGGGGAGCATCTTGGTTCAGTTTCTGTGCTGTATGACATAGATGGTTGGTCATCAGATCCAGGATACATGGTACGTGGAATCAATTATAGAGATTCTGATGAGGAAGACCAGCCTCAAAGGGATTCTGTTATCCTACCTGAAAGTATTCCAATAGTTGTGGCTGAAATTTGGCAACCAAGGAGGACCTTCAGTCCTTAAAGGTGGAAATGAAAGAGGCCCTGAGAGAATCAGTGGCAGATTTGAAGACTAGGATTTTTGAAGAGCTGAGGAATGTGGAGAAATCCCTGGATCTATCTCTAGGATGTGCTATGTCTAGTCCTGTGAAAGAAACACTAAATGAGATTAAAGTGTGCCATACTCAAATTGAAAGTTGGACACGAGCCGTGGTTGCTCTGAGTCAATCAATTTCTTCATTAACTATCATGAGAAGTTCTCAAAACCAAGTGAATGCTGAGATTTGATATATCAAAGAGGTTATAAAGCAGTTTGTGGAAGTTTTTGAGGCATTTAAGACATCAGTCAAAGAACACATGAACGGGCAGGATGCACTTATTCAGAAGGTGATTGGTAATTTGACTCAGTCTTTCAAAGATACATTAGCTTTCTCAGTCAAACCCCTTCCCTCATCTAGAACCCCTATGAACATTGACCAGATCAGAAATGTGATCCAGGAAGAGCTTGCTAAGGACAGTACCAGTGGGACCTCTGATTCTCAGGTACTTGCTACCACTAAGGAAGTTAACAGTTATGTTCTTGAACACTTGGGAGCAGCTACTGCTACTCTTGTAGCCATTAAGAATAAGGTCGACTATTAGTTTGAGAAGATCTATACCAAGAAACAAATGACCAACCACTTCAAGATTTTGATAGAGAATATGAAGCTGCCTCCAGTGACTCAGGAATTAAAGGAGTAAGTTATCAAACTGAGATAATTAACCCCTGCTTTAGATAAATTTTTGGAGAATAAAGATGATTTTTTATCTGCTATAGAGAGAGGAGGAATCATTATTATGGATTTTAGAAACCTTTTTCTACCCTTTATCCATGTGGATTTTACCCCTATCATCATACCTCCTGCCTTACCTGCATCTCAATGCACTGGTTCTTCCACGATGTCTCCTGTTGAAGATATCAGAAGCCTTAATCCACTGATACCTCATCAAGCTACCCACTACAGACCCACATGAGCTTCTATTGCTTCCCCTCCTGTCATTCCTGCAGCTATTCCTAAACCTTCTGATCCACCAGCTCATCCTCCATCTTCTTCATCCAAAGACAAAGACCCCTTACCTACAGATGATGTGGATTGAGTATGTTTATCTCTTTTGATAGGGACCCTTTGTTTGTTTTGGGTCATGTAATGTCCTTTCATTAATACAAGATTTCTCGGTTCTCTCTATTAGTTTTTTTGCTAATCACAAATGGGGAGAAATACTGTTCTAATTCTACACTAATCATGTGATTGGGGAGAAATGTGCTAATATGATCCTATGATTGCATCTTTTTTTTCCTTTATCTCTGATATCATGTACCAATAGTTTCTGGTTTTACACTATTATTAATCTCTGATTACTTGACAAATATTTGATATATGTTTAGTACCTGTATTATACGTGATATCTATCTTTAATACATACTGGCATAATTTGTGATTATCAAAAAGGGGGAGATTGTTGGACTCACCTGTTTTAATAATCCCAAATAAAATTTAAATATTGATCCTGATATATTAAGCCATTTTCTAACCCTTGTTAATCTATATTTATATTGTTTATCCTGAAAAATTTATATTCTTAGTCTCATAATTTAGTTGCATCAGCTTACAGTTTACATTTATCTAAATATAAGTTCACTGTTAAAGGCTACTGGTAAGAGTATTTTGTTCAAGGTCACTGTTATAGCTCACTGTTACTCTAGGTCACTGATCCCAGAAGGTTACTGTTGAAGATATTCCATCACTGGTATAAGCTACTGATACAAGGTTACTGTCACAAGTCTACCGTTGATCTTCTCATCAAAGCTCACAGAAAAAGGGTCACTATCACAAGGTCACTGTTGTGATAAGGCTTCTGTTATAAGTTCACTGATAGACTCTTTATAAAGTCTTCTATTGAGAGCATCTCTGTTCAAATCTACTGTTCGACATGTATATCGTTAGTAGAAGGATACCAGTAGGCAACTTCTACGGTCAAGATAATCTACGTTTAGTGGAAGTCTACTGATAGACAAACTCCACCGTTGATGAAGTCTTCTATTGAGATAAGTCTATCAGTGGAAAGGTCATTGTTAAAGTGGTCTGATGTTACAAAGCTAATGTTAGAAGCTTACTATTGAAGTCTACCGCTGATAAAGCCTACTGATGAAGCCCACAGTCGAATATCCTACCGATGAAGTCCACAGTTGGAGAGACTACTATTGAAGTCTACCATGTGACATGCATCTGCTACTAGTCTAATGATATTCGATTCCTTTCTATACCAATTTTATTAATACTATCATAACGGTCATGTCTGGACAAATTAATGCATCTGAAATTATTTGATGATACTTTCTAGTATATCAGGAAACAGTACGATGTACAAGGAAGACCGCACATGGTTGAAACATTTTATTTGTCTGCCCCAACTGAACCAAATAAGAAAAAGATCATCTAGAAAAGTGTGTATATATATATATGTGTGTAGAGATAGACAATAGAGAAAAGTGTGTGGACATATTGATTATACACATAAGAATAAGAACACTCAAGCACTCATTCTGAAGAACATTGAGTTTCATGAAGATCTGTTGAAGGAACCTTTTTCAAGCTGTAGTGGTGTGCTACACAGAGCTTTAAACCCAAGAAGCTGATCATCTCTACATCTGGAAGTCAGAACCTGCAGGTTGTGACACTGTTTTAGAGGCAACTTGTAGAGAAGGACCGATGCTTCATTTTCCCTCATTCCAACGAGTCCATAGCTGATCTTCCAACACAACATATCATTCTATAATTATCCCTACTATCTTTAGATCTAATGTGTTTAAGTAATTTACATTTGTGAGTAGTGTGTCTGTGTTACAAACACTGACACTTGTTCTTGAACTGAGGGATACTGAAAATCCCCATACCAAACTCTCTTTATGTTTTTTTCCCACGTATAACTGTGGAAGAAGCCTAGTGTGCCTTGGTAGTTTATTTTTTCCCACGTGTAAATGTGGTAGAGGTTGCAAAACTTGGATAGTTTATGAAAATTGTTGTAAAGCCCGATACAGGCTGTGTATCACATTTTAATAAAATTTCTTGGTGGCAGGTGATCATCAAGTGGAGAGGACTAGGTCTTGACTTAATACTGAACCTCTTGTTTAATGTTTTGTGTTCATATTTTACTTATTCTATTTTATACTTATCCACTGTTCTTATATCAGCAAAGACATAAATCTATTTTTACATTCACTCTGATAGATAGTTCTGGTTAGTGTATATATCTGTTTTATTTAGTAAACTTGTTTCAAAAGTCGAATTAGTTCTCATAATGATTCAACTGAGGAGTAATAAACCTTTGAGAAACCTGTTGAACAACAAGTCACTTATATATCTACTACCTTAATTGACTGGGCTGTTTTGATTTGGGGGATATTAATCGTAAAAGTTTTTAACAGAAATTTTAATTAGAACTCAATTCACCCCCTATGGAGTATCCACTACAACCAACACCATGAATATATTTTATAACGATTAGAAGGAAAATTATTGGTATTAAATATATATTTTATTATCTCTCTCTATAATGGGGATAATGTATTAAATGTTACTAAAGTGTAAATGAATTAGTGTTACAATATTTTTATTTATTTGGATGGTTTATGATTATGTTTCAAATATTGAAATATCATTTTCTATATTTCAATTATTCTCATGTATTTTATTATACTTTGGGTATTTAGGATACTTTCAAGAAATATTAACATTTTCCACACTTTTATACTTTAAATAATTAATAATAATTTTTTAATAAAAATGATATTTATTTTTCTCTTTAGTAGAAAACCCTTTTTTTTCCAAAACCATGTTTTCGAAAAAAAATTCAAAAATTATTTTAATATTAATAAAATTACTTATTAAATAAAATTTTAACCATTTTAAATTTTTTAATTTTTTAAGAAAACTTCATGTAAATTTTTAAACAATGGCCCATTGTATTTAACCAGAAATTTGAAATAAATCCTTATTTTAACATGTATGGAAGGAAAATAATTTTACACCTTCATTACCATTATTTTTTAGTATTCCTTTATGAGTTTTTAAGTATATTTTAAAATAAAATCATTTAATTTTTTTCCGTTAAAAAAAAATTTATTTTCATTGAAAATTTATTTTTCTCAAGAATTGTTTCATGTGATCTTTCAACATCATTATCAATAATAGATAAAATAATTTAATTTTACATATTATTTTATGAGGATATTAACCAAAGAAACAATTATTATTCTTTCTTTACTTGGTTTCTTATGAAAATATTTTAAAAAACATGTTTCTCTTCCATATATTATCTAATGATAAAATTAATATAAAACCTACTTTTTTTACATGGATTATGATGTGATTAAATGATTAGGAAACCTATAACTTTAAAATAGATTATGATATAATTAATGATTTATAAAACCAATTTCATTTCATGGGTTATGATATGATTAATGTTTTATGATCTTATGGAACAAATATGTATTATTTTAATTATGTGATGGGTGGGACCTATATCTACTTCCAATTAATTTGATAATGATTAATATTTTATGAGCTCAATGGGTACATGAGAGATTTTACCATTAATGAAATATGGCACAAAATATTTCCTTCCAATCATGAAGTATGTAAATGGTTTGTTTTTCCATGCCTAACATTTTATGGATGCCTTGGTGGGTAGTCTTGACATAAGATTTTTTATGCTTATGTTTATTCCAAAAATCATTGACTTATATAGATGTTATTATATCATGGATCATGTTATTTTATTCCATTATGATTCATGTCTTTTGAACTACCAATATTTATACTGTGTCTCATAATTATGATCTTATATGTATATACATGGCATGGTTTTAAAATAGTATGCTCATATTTTCATATTAACATGTTCATGTTATTCTTATGATTCTACCCTATTTACAATTACATGGAAACATAGTTCACCATTTTTTATGATTCCTTTCCCACATTTAGGAATATATGTTTTACGTATTTTATGTCTAAGAAGGGTGCTAGTTATGATTAACATAGTAAGAGATGATGTAGTTTACCTATGAGCTAGTTGTTTATGTTTCCATGTTTCCAAAGCCACTATACCTTTAAGTTCCTTAGGAATATGATCGGTTTATGTATTTTATATTCATAAAAAATATTATATATATATTTATAAAAATTCAGGTTATCTATAATGGATATAGAAAAAAATATTTCTTCCCAAAAAGGTAATATAATTAAAATTTCCTTAAAAACACATTTTGACCATTTTAAGTAATAAATAGTGGAAAGTAGAATTATTACATGAATATTACAAGGATAATTATTTTAGAATAATTTATATTTGTTTTAGAGTATAATTAATAAATAATTTCTATCAATTCCAATTTAGTATAAAGAATCTTGAAAAGAAATTAGATTGTAACATCAATCTCTTACCCCAAGTCTTATTCTACTTTATATTCATTAAAACCTCATGTATAATAAATATATATTTATTATAAATTTATTATAGAAAAATATTAACAAATATAATACCATATATTACTTAATTAAAATACATTATATCTCATTTATTAATAATTTATTTTTTTAAAATCACTATTATGGGTCATAATTTTTTCATTTCTCATACATGTTTCAATTCTAAAGTTACAACACTTAAATAATAATCATTGATACATCATATTCATAATTACAATCATTTAATAAGTATAAAATTTAATAATTATTTACACTTTTAAAACCATTCTTATAAATAGTTGATGAAAAATAAATTACATCAGTTCATTGAGATGATAATCTATACGTTCACATGAGTGATGTTTCAACATTTTGATGAATGGAAAAAAATAAATGTAAATAATAAATAAACATTATAAAAATATTATTGTTTCATAAATATCATATGTTTTAATTTAATAAATTTTTAATACCATCTATATTTTAAATTAAAAACAAATAACAACACATCATGGAGGTGGTAATCCACACGTATGCACGAGAGATATTATCGTTTCAAAATAGATAGTAAGATAAAAAAATTGATAATATTTAAAAATAAAAGAAGTATAATTATATGTTAAATATTTTATATGAAAATTAAAACCATCATAACAACCAATCATGAATTACTATGATTGAATATGAATAACATCACTATGTGGAGGTGGTAGTCCACATGTATGCCCGAGTGATATTTTAATTTACCATTTGTTGGAAAATGATATGAATAAATTTTAAACATCAAAATAATAAAATCTCAATATATGGGAGATAATTATGTTATTATATCATAAATTTTATTATATAATTAATGGATTTATAAGAATAAATAAAATGAAAAAACATCCTTAATAGCTATACCTCTTCTTTGAAAAACCTCTTTTGGGTTACAAATTGAGCCTTCTAAGGTTGATATTTTGATTAAGTGAGGACATCAATATAATGGGGAGGTATTTTAGGAAGGTATTTGGAAATTTATTTAATAATAAAAAAAGATCATTACGCGTGAGTATGATAGGAGAGAAAGTGTCCTTTCATAATGGAGGGAGAGGATACATTTGAAATTTTTCAAAATATTAAAATATATTAAAGTAATAATGCATAAAAAAACAAACAATTTATCAATATATATTAAATTTTTATGTGAAACCTCAATATATTCATCCAATATAATTTAGACAAGTATTTAGGCCATTTTAATCCTAATCTATTTAGTTTAACCCCTCATAACTCCTTTTAATAGTTACCAATGTATTGAATTTTTAACTCAGTTACTATTCATAACGAACAAGAATTAAGTTGAAAATATTATATAACATTAATTATTATGATTATAAATATGGAATAAATTAAATTAAATTCACTCTCTATAAGTTGTATAAAATAATTTTATGATAAACCCGTAAAACACGACGTAATACAATTTTCCAAAAAAATGCATTTTTATGTATGGAATTGTTTTTACACCAAAATTACGAATTATTTTGATTATAATGAAATTAGTTATATTATGTTTAATTAAAAATAAAATAATGAAATTTTACATCAATTCAAAAAATGGGACTTTTTAAATAGTTGAATGGAAAGTAATGTTTTCTATAAAATCACTATTTTTAGTATTCACTAAAAAATTAATATCTTTAGATAAAGGCCAAATTTTCACCTAAAGATAAATTTGATATAATTATTTTAAAAATGATATAAATATTATAAAATAAAATTTCTAAATGTATAATAAAATAGTTATAATATTTTCAAACAAAAAAATAAAAAACATTTTTGAAGAAACATTATTTTTAAAGAATACATTTCCTTCAATAAATTTGAGTGATTTACTCTGAATAAGTGATCAATAAATTTCTATTATTTAGAAACATTATAAATATATTTCATATTGTGATTAATCTTATTCATACCCACCAATCCAACTACTATATTATAAATGTTTAATGTATCATGGTTCTTTTAGTCACGGGGTTGTGTGCAAAGAAAGCTATCAAATAATTGAAATTTATTTCAATTTAAAAACTAATTTAAAATATAATGGTGTAACATTAATTATTCTATATATTTTTATATAATCACTTTGACAACACTTTTTATCCACAAACAGATACAAAAATTTTAACCATATTTCTCAATAAACACAACAAACCAAAAACATAGAAATGAAACCTTGAGGGTTTTTTCCCAACTGAGTTGTTGTTCTCATTATTTTTCTTTATTTTATACCTTAATCCTATATATATAATTTTATCTTTTGGGTAATTTTGTTATTTCCTTTACAATCTCAGTCCTGAACATGGTGATTCAAAAATTTAGTAAGGTGGGAAAAGTACAAGGCATGTACTATAGGGGTATATGGGATGAATCCCCTCAGTCAAAATATAGTCATTTATTACCTCACTATTTGATTTTTATAGGATTAAATATATGGAATCTATGATAGGTTATATAGAACATGGGAATTATTAGGTTCTCTGTGTATTCCATCACAAATTGTTTTGTTCTAGGGTCAATATATTGGAGTTGGTGTTCTAGAACTAAATGTAATTAGTTCAAATTACATGTATATTGGAGGATTTGAATATTAATAAAATATTTTATAAAATATTTTTTCATTTTCATTAATTAATTTAATGTAATATTGTCCAAGAGTATTTTTGTAATTGATAAGGTCATAGTAGTTCCCCTCTATGATGATAACCTTGAAGTTCCAAGATGATATTCTTAAATATAGTTCTTCATGTGGATAACATTCTATAATGGGTAACATATTATGTTAACCATCAGGTGGGAGTACTCGTAAGATAATAAGACATCATATTAAGAATTTATCACTTGGTAATATTCAATATGGTAGATTATGAGAATAGAAATACCTGTAGAAATTCAATATGCTTTGTTTCATCAGATATTTCTATATAGGATTGTGTGTAATGGTCCATTGAAATTAAAATTTTGAGTAATTCATATCATAAATGGAACACATAGATTCTATTGCCAAAAACCACGAAACCATATGCTCATAGGAAGTAGGTTATATTTGGAAAATCATGAATGAAATGTTATTAGGGGATAATTTGATGAATTATTTGTCCCTTTTATATTTATGAAAGTTGATATCTTGAAAATTTTATTGGAACAGAACCATCACATTAAATTTTATGGCCATGGTGTAATAACGTGTTTATATTAGATTGTCAATGAAAGATGTATCATGTTTATAGGTTGGTGAAATATATGTGGAAAATAATTTATGTGATATTGATACCAATGGATTATATTTCGTATTAAGCATTCATATGTGGTTTTCAATGTTGTTTCATTAAGTTCATTCTATTGGGTGACTTCACCCATTTCTATTTAGTAATCTTAGACTTTTGGAAATCTTTCGTAGTGCCAATGAGAAAGAATCATAGGTGATCACACACTAAGGGTTTCCATTTATCTTGATTTAATTATATTTTATTTTAATTAATATAATAATTAATATTCTCAAGATTATGGAATAATTTTATTCATGTTTTATCGATATCATATATTAAATATATTTTTATTCTCCAAACTATAAATAGATTATTAATTTTTTTTATTTATTTAATAAATATTTTTTCTCCATATTGAGAAAAAAATTAATTTATAATAAAACATTCAATTAAATATTTATTTAGGAATTCAAAAAATGATTGAGAAGACAAGTTAAACAATATTGTTTCCAATGATAAATGCTAATTTGGAAGTTATTAAAATATTATTTATTATTATACTAGTTAGTAAACATTACAAAATAAAAATAACATTATTTTATATCGCATGATATAAGATAATATTTATTTTATTATTTAAGGGTTATCGAGCAATTAAATAATAATTTATCCTAAACCATAACTCTATTAATAGATGATTATGTTTTTTTGGGTTAAAGAAGAATTGATAATCTCTATGCACAATAGATTTCTTTCACAAACTTTTTATTCTCTCTTACTATAAGAAGAACCAGTGATAATCCTTAAAGACTGATAGAACTATATGCATTCAAAATGAACAAAACAAGATGATAGATCCATCATACAAGAACATGATGTTCTATCTATATTTCTCATAGATCAAATTAGAATGTGTGGATCACCACTAGTTTGATACTATAATTGATTCCTACTAGTGAGACAACAACAATCCGAATAAGGGTTTTCAAATGATCAAAAATACATTTGTATAAATATCCTAAGATGAGGTAGCATGTCTTCATATATTATTTAAATTAATTATTAAATTTTTATAAATGTGATCCTATCTAGGTTTCAGGATTTTCTATGTCAATATTTTATAGAAAAATTTAATTGTTCCTCACATTTACATCTTTTACAATTGAAGATTAATTCTCCAAATATGAAAAACCATATTGGTTACTCATCTACTAGGTTCTTATACTAAACTCAAATCCTTCACAATGTAGACAAAATTTCTTAGGAGGTACATGGTGTGTGGTTCTATCTAGTTCACTCAGTGCACGTACCTGGTAAATGGGTCAAAGACACATCGATGTACATTAAATTCTCATTAGAGTTACCTGATGTGTGGTTCCCATATGAAAACAACATCATATTAGGTATAAAAAAGTGAATCCAAGATCTCTTTATGTGAGATACAAAATATATTAACATGGGTCACATGGTGTATGGATCCTATTCTGACACAAATCCCTTGGAATGTACCAGACATAAATTATAATGAATATACATTTTGTAATCCTGAATATCGAACGAAAACATTAAAGAAAATACAAAATCACACTAATGTCACTACTTATGCTTTATATTGAACATGGAAATTTACTGAATGCATCATTATAAATCATCATGCCTTAATAGTTGATTTTTGACCATAATTTATTAGAAAAAGGATTAAAAGGGGGTTCCCTTGAAATAAATATTCCCCTTCCTATCTTTTACATAATTTATCCTAGGTCAATATTCCCTCCAATATTTTTTCATTCCTCTTCATCGATCCTGCATGCCTTAATAATCACTACCATATCCAAATCAGTCAATCATGAGCCAATATTCAATCATTAAATTTTTTGAGTATTGATTATTAGAACCACCGATGAAAGTTATAGTTATCAAGGAATTCATGGGAAAACTGGGGGAAATAATAGAGGATGAATTATAAATAATGTTATTAATTTTCATTGTAAATCATAGTCACTTAACATCATTAATAAAGGATGAAGAATATATGGTATAGAAAAGAAACATGATATGAAAAAATATATGTTTCTAGGGACATGTTTTGGAAACTAATAAATTAATAATAACTATTCATACCCAAAGCAATCATGAATAATAGAGTAAGATATCAAAACAAAAAGTCACACCTATTTATTAGATCATTCACTAAATAGGTTTGTTCCTACTTTGAGATCTTTTGGTGATCCCATGATGAACACATTCCATGAATATTTAGGTCTCAATTATCCCAAATATCACCCAGTCATCTATATTTTAATCTATATATTATGGTGATAAATCTTATTGAGAGAGGTTAAGAATGATAAAATAGATTATTTTTGGTCTAGAGATTGAATAATTAATTAATTAGACTTGTCACAGTCCAATCGATATGAAACCGTTGTGAACTTAGATTATATTACCCATAGTGTAAATCGCTATTCAAAACATAACTATAGTCTTAGGCTTCACAAATGAGGATAAAATTAGGATAAATAGATATTTTCTCAAAATCACATGCACACAAAATAATATAATATGTTATATATAATATATTATCATTGATAGACTAAAATAATCATTTAACAAAAATGTAACAGTAACCCAACCATTAAATATTACCTAAAATAATATGATGGTTTAAATAGAACATATTGAGGACATAACATAATCCCCACCTTTATGTATTTTCATACTAAAAATAACTTGCTACGCTAAATGATGAGTGTACTAATCTAACATATGACTTTCAAATTCTCACAAGCAATCCTAGATATTATCATGATCATAAAAAACATACACCAATGAAATAGCACATCTTAGAAGTGTCCAGTCCTAATGGTATTCAATCACCACTTGGTAATCTAAAAAGGTGGAACCTTCCTTGATGTATAGTTCACCCCAATAAATGATATGCTACATTTCTTTCATGTATCATCTTAGTTATGATATGTGAATGTCATTGGGAACTTGGTACTACTATGGGTGAAATGTGTGGCAATAAGAAACCTCACCATCCCTACAATATATTTGAAATGGATCGATGATCATTAAGGATAAATTTACCCAATATTTGAAATGTTTAGGAACAATATTGCAATGACACCATTAAGAACACATGATCTCCCCCATAGATCTCTGAAGTACTCCTTCATTAGTTGATGTAGGACTTATAATGGCCTTGAGTGGTCCCTATCTACTACCATATCACCTTCAACTTATCCATCAATGGCTATAGAAACTCTATCCCCATCATTGATGAATATTCTATAAATTTCAAGCATATGGGTGATCTTTAGGGTCCACAATATAGGGCTTCTAAAAGATAAATTCCAATGGGTGATTGGTAGCACTTATTTTACAAAGTCTCCACTAATGAAAAGTTTTCCTCACATATCATGATGAAATCCAACATGAATTCCATTAGCATATGCTTGAGTACATGAATGGTTTGATCTAGTTAATAATTTTTGGGTGGAAAAGTATTATCAAATGTAACTAAGTCTCTAATGTATCTATAAAACCCCTCCATAACATGGATATAAATAAATTATTTCGAACAAAAGCAATCATGGAGGGAATCCCATGTAGTCAAAAATCCTCCTCCAAATAAAATAACTCTATACTCTTTACTAAATTCTTATTTTGTATAACAAGTGGCATATTATAGGTTTATGATCACCCAAATTACATTGTGACCTCACAATGATCATGGAATCCTTTCCATGTAATATATTAATATTCCACTCCACATAAACTCTAGAACCTCTAGGAGTTAGTCTAGAACCACTGTGACCAATTCCACATCCTTCACTGGTTTATAAGTAAGGCATTGTGAGATAAACATGATCATACATCATTTTATACAATTACACAAAAAATAATTCTTGAGGACTTGGAATATAATTTTCACTTTCTGATATATCACTATAGGTGAAATATGAATCTCCCTCAACATCTCCACTTGTAGAGTGACTAGAACCATTGTCTATCATTGAATGAGGATAATGTGCTTCCAACCATAAAAATTACAATCTAGTGCACTAACTGAGGATATCTAGTCACGAATAACCCCAAAATTAATGTATCTTAAATGGGACTTTCTTATAAATTAAAAAAGTAGCAAGGATCCCAAAATAAATTTTAGATAAACCCTTTCTCCCAATTCTACTAATAATAATTGAAACAAGGATAAATACTTACAAACCCTCTAACAACTGATAACATGACTTCATGATAAGGGAATTTACCACCATGTTTCCCAAACACAATGTATAGATAATATTGATGTTATAGTGATATAATAACACCAATAAATTCACATTTCATATATTAATAACTCTCTAATTAAATAAATATAAGGGAGTCTTTTGGTTTTTATAAACTATGAAACACTTTCTAAGAGGAATGTTCCCCCAAATTTTCTAGGTGGGAATTAGAAATACCAAATATATATCATGGGTCAGAAATCTCTTATCAGAGTGTACCAACTCTATGTACCCATAAAAAATCATATTCTTCCTCTGCATCAACCCATAAAAAATCCCAACTATAGAGCCGTAACAAAAAACTATGTAATCAAATCCATCCATTAGAAACTCCAAAATCTGAGAACTCATAAAAATCTACATCATCCTTTTAAAATATATTTGGAATCACTTAGAGAAAATGGATAGTTTTCCCATTCAAGTAAGGGTAATTAGGGGGGACGCAGTCCTATATAATTGTTCCAAAAATCATTGGTAGTATCTTAGAAACCCAAGTGATATATGTACATCGAACATGATCTTGGATGGATTCTAAGATATAACTACCTAGATCTTCTTCAGTTACATAAATACTCCTTCCTTGGAGATGACTTTCCCCTCCTGGATGAATTATCAAAATGAAAACTAACACTTTGATGAATATTCATATAGTTGTATCTCCCAACATAAGTATAGGATAATCCTTATGTGATTTTCTTACTCACCCAATAATGTTAATTAGAAAATGATTTATTTGATGAATAATACAATGAAATTATCAATGAATGTTTAAACAATATAGTTTATAAGACCCAAGAATATTGATGGGGAATTCATCATTCCTCCTAAGGGCCATAACAACATTAAAATGTTGTATTATGGATATAATAACCATGCGATCAAACATATTTTTATACATACTCAAGGATGAACTTCGATAAATAATTAACCCCTTAAGTTGGTCAAAGTGGTTGTAAATATTTAGAAGAGGTTATTTTTTTTATTATCACCTGATTTATGTGGTGATAGTCAATACAGAGCCTCAATAACCCATCCTCCTTCATAGAAAACAACACTATGCATCCCAGGTGGGCACACTAGTTCCGATGAAACCAATCTCTATAAATTCATCCGACTAAACATTTATATCCCAGATATTAGTTGAATTCATAAAATAAATAGTGAAATATATCATAATGGTATCACAGTGTATATTGATATATAATTATGCCACTTGAAAATGAGGAAACCCTAATACCTCATTAAAATAATTCATTGTGATCCTCAATAAGTGTAGGAATATGATCATATATGGAATCTACCACACATTGATCCAAACTAAACAACTAACAGGTGTTCAGATATAAATTCACATCGATAAGTCATTATCACCTCAACTAAATTTACTACTCATCCATGTATGAGAATTTTGATCAAAGATATCTGTACCAAATCACTCTGGAAAATAGCTATATATCTTAACAAAAATTAAGGATATATATCCCATATGATGAATGGCTAACTTGTTTTCATAGTTTAAGTCACAGTTTTTAATTTATTTTCCCTAATTAAGACATAGTATATTAATAAGTAGTGTTAACCCATAAAAGAAAGTTTTTTAAACTCCATGAAAACAAATCAAAACAATAATAAAATAAAAATAGGAATACAAAAGGATTTAGGTAAATAAATGTGCTAAGATTTATCAAAAGTGATTCTTTTATGGTGATATGATGAAAAAGAAACAAAAAAATATTAAAAGTCATCATAATAAATAAAAAACTTCAATTGATCGAGGGTATAATAATGTTTGATTGACTATTTAAAAATTTATTATCTTGATTCTTAAGAATTAGGATGCAAGGTTTATAAAAAATAAAAAGTCATCATAACCATTTTTTATGTGTATTGGTGCTTGGATGGGTAAATTTAATTGTTTATCAAGTAATTAATTCACCCAATCATAGAAAAATTATGCTGAACTCCAAAAGATCAAAATTTCATTTTACTGAGATGAGAAAAAATGATTCAAGAATAAAATGTAGAAAAAAAGGAACACAATCAATATAATTTCTCCAAAAAAATGATAATACCAGACAAGAATTTATATTAAAAAATATTTAGGAAATTTATACCCATAAACAATTAATGAGAAAGAGGGGAAGAATTGGATTCACTATCGAAGACCTCTAGTCTCCATCTCCACAACCTGAATGCCAGGTTCATGTATATTTTATTCATTCATGTATTTTAATGAATCTCTCTATCATTCCAATCATGAATGAATGAATATCTAGTCTGCATAGGTTTTCCCCCCTTTGAGTGAAATTATTTTCTAATAAAAACTCGACAAATATCCAACAAAATCTCCTACCAAATCCCAAAACACAATGTATTATGGGTTACTATGGATCATCTTATTTCATAGGTGAATTGAGAAAAACTCCTTAAAAATGATGACACACCCACATGAATCATAATACATGTGACATGGATCCTCTAGTCTTTCAATTAAAGCTAATTTAATTTTGTAATACATGAGTTCAACCTGTATTTGATTCAACAAAATACAATGAGGTTTTATCCCCTTATAAACCCCATTATTTTTTTAAATAAAATTCCATAATTACCCATAAAATAATATTATACGTAATTAATTTCCAAAAAAATAATTACTTTAAGTGGACTCTTTATCCCAAATCATGTTTATCATCTTTTTAGAAAAAAGCCAACATCAGTCAAATTTAATCTGGCTATAAATCCATAAATTCTTGTATTATATAAAAAATGTTTCATTCAACTGGAATTTTCCTCCTTTTGTAAAAAACTCAATCTAGAAATATTAACATTCAATTCCTTAAACATAAATAGATCATCTTCATCTTTAAAAATACTAAATTTATCATAATTCTAGTATAGAGAAAAAAAATTTGAAAATGAATGAACACATTCAATATAAGATCTATTTCATATCCTCACAAAAAATACCCACACGGAAATGAAACAAAACTAAAATAAACAAGAATTCTTAGAATTCATCCCACTTTGATAGAAACCCATGACTCTATATTAGTTCATTAAGGGATATCACATTTTGGATCAAAGAATTATCAAATTGGACCAAGTATTTGTTGTGTAATTTTATCAAGAAACTAGTAAGAAATAATCTCCATCATTACAACCATAGATATATAGATATTTGAGACCATATCCACTTCCTAAAAAATTAAAACAATCTAGTGATTGATAAATTTTCTTCATTTATTTACTCATAATCGCGTAGTGCCATCACGAGTTTATGTTAATCCTTCAATAAATTTTTTTTAATTTGAATCTTCGGTTGAATCTAACTTGGTCATTATTCTTAGTACCCTTTCCAATAATATAACTGATTTGGTTCTTCAAACATGAAAACATGATTCATCATTTTTCAATCCAATCCCAATCAGTTTTCATATATTGTTGTGAATTTTTTTAATTGATCTTGATCATCATAATCTCAGATTGGTGAGCCTGAATTTTGCAATTTTTTACAGCTTCATCTTCAATTTTCATAAAATTAATTTGAGCATCACAAATTCAATATCAATCTTCTATCATTTCATCTAATTGAGTTTTTGATAGACGTTGGAATAATTTTCCTTCTTACATGGTCTATATTAGGCATATTTCATTCTTTATGTGGACTCATGAATCCCTCCTTAATTTTATATCCTAAAATCAGACTTTTTTAGGACAGTTTAAGTTTTATGCATTTTCAATCCACTTTGATTATGAGGTGTATTGAAATTTTCTTATGCATATACCTAAAATTATCATTTATGGATAGAGATGAAAATTATAGTAGGTGGGGTCATTTTTTAAATTACTCATATGGTATGCCTATTATAAAATTATTTTATAGGATAATTATACAATGCTTGTCCTATCTCAATTTATCTTATGAAATACTTCAAAAAATAATATGGTGAAACTTATTTCATATATTTTACAAAAATCTTGAAAACATATCTTACAGGATTGATTTCATAGACATAATAGAATTATTGCACAAAAATAAAATTACAAAGTACATACATTGGAAAGTGAAAAAAATGATTTCAAATTTAAAATGAATCTCCAAGAATTTTTAGATTCAACTTAATTGATTAAAAAAATTTCTAATAAAATTTATTAAAATATAAAACATGTAACATAAAAAAATTAATTACAAACACTATGTTATTTAAAATATATTATAAATATAACCATAAATATAAAAACTATAAATAAATTATAAATCCTTTAAAAATATATTTTGATTTATGTAAATAAAATATATCAAATTTAAAAAATTAATTTTATAGTCACTTGAAAATATTCAATGAATTACAACATAGACATAAAAATTACCCAAAATCAAGTATTCACCATTAAATTATAATTATAAATACCAAAATCATAAATATATCAACCAGATGAAATGGTTAACATGCATTGAAATGTTCAATATGAAATTACCCCACACTCAATATATTTATTCATATGAAGAAATAAATTAATCAAATTCAATATAAGAAAAGTAATATCATGAGAAAAAAATTAACTTCAAAAAACTAAATTATTTTCTAAATAATATTCCCCCATAAAACATTTCATGCAGTAAATATTATATCCCGATTATTATTAACTTTTTTTAGGGTAAATTTGGTTGCTATTTCACAGAAATTATAGGCTTTGGTTTTTTTAATATAGTTAAACACTTTTTAATTTTCATACAAATAAAAAAAAATTCTCTTTACCTCAAGGTAGATAAGCCCACATAATTTAACAGAGAAAAAAGAGATATAAATGAAATGATTAGTGAGAATAATAATTATTGTTTCGGTCTAGCCTAATAGAAAAGGCACCCCATAATTCAATAGGAATCCTAAGATCAAATCATTGATGGTTATTAGGGTTTAAATCTAGATATATTGGACATGAAAGATGGTCAAGTGATATGGAAGGTTGTATGGGTGGATCTAATCACAACAGAAGAGATTAGACAACAATATTTGTAGGGGTTTGATGTTAGTTTTCCATGGTGATAGGTAGGTGACCATGTAAACAACAATGTGGAACCAACGATGAGGAATGATTTTGAGGTGGCATCAAAATCTTGGAGGAGCATCATCAATAATGATGACAGAATCTAATGATGGGTGGGTTTCCATGGAAGCGTGTGATCTACATAAAATAGGTGTATTCTTGCAAGTGATTTTCCATATAAGGATTCCATATCATGAATGCTTCCACCAATAGAGATTACTAGATTATAAGGATAATATGGCATGGAAATTTATTTTAGTATAAGGAAATATATAGTTCTTTCACAAAAATATTCCATCAAGTCAGATTTTTGTGGAAGTGAGATTTAGATCACTAGATGGAAATTATCTAGAGATTGGTAGTGTTGTGTGTCTGGTTCATGTTCCATTGTTCCATTTCAAATACTTATTCCTTTGGTCCTTCATGAAATGAAAAAGTGTCCCCTCCAAACCCAATTAAAATATGGGTTATCCCAAAATTAAAAAAAATATAAAAATTCTTCCAAATTGGAAGGTAGTTGGAATAATAATTAAAAATATGAATAATATACATATCCTCTTGTAAAATGTAAAGAAATAAAAGTTCAATATAGATCATGATTTTCATTTCATATCACAATAATATTCATACCATATGTGTGTTATTCAAATCAAAAAGATCTGTGTTAATAATTCTAATAAGACATACTACAAAATCTTTTCCATTATATATTTATTTCAAGAGGGATATAAAATTATATGCACAATTAAATCAATGGAGTAATAAAAAATAATCTTTTCAAAATGGTAAAAATATTTCATTTATGAGAAATATTTTAACCACTAATAGTTTTAAATTTATACTAAATAATAAATTTTGATAAAAGATAAAATATTTTTTATGTGTATTTAATTAAAAATTTCTACATAGGAAAAGAGTCTCCCCTACATTGAAAACTAAAAATTATCCCTAATGTTGGATATCAAGATGATATAAAAATTTAAAAAATCACAACCACTTTTTATATATTATAAGTAAATAATTATGTTCAAGTGTCACCATAAATATAAAATAGAATGCTTCTCACACTATAAAAACATATTTTACATTAATCCTGATTTAAAAATGATTATTAATTGAGGTTTTTTTAAACCAAATTAGGAAAAAAGCATGTTTAGAAGTGGATTCCAAATAAAAAAGTAATTTTTTAATCAAATGGAATATTCAGGGTCCTTATAATTTACTAGGTTTTCATTCAAAATAGTTTTCAATACCGAAATAAAAAGGAAATCTATGCACTCAATATTTAAAGCATAATCATTTCATATTATTTTATAAATAAAAAAACTCCTCCCAATATAATTAATTTCATGAAATAGTTTGAATGTTAATAAATTATAAGAAATAAAAGTATATAATTAAATAACTCCCATAATAATCATATTTAATAAACATTTTAAGTCCAACCCAGAGCACCTTATCATTTTTCATTAATTAATATCAACATGTTTAATCAATTTTTCGTTCCAAAAAGTAGATATAGTTAATAATTATATTCCAATAGATTAAAATCCTAAAAGACAATTGAAGAGGGTAGGCTTGAATGAAATATTGTTTAAGTGTTTACATCATGAAAATCCATTCAATATAAAATGATTCAAGATTACTTTCTTCCTTTTAAAATAATTTCTTCTTCAAAATAACTAGATAGAACCATAATTAAATCTAATAATTTTTTTAAGAATATAAGAAAATAAAATAAGAATTTTAACTGTAAAAAACACAAGAAAAAAAATGAATGAAAATTGTTTGACTCCCATGAAGCATTGAATTTTATAACTTCACGTAGACTTTAATGAATGCTCAATTTTTAATGACATGGATGGAATCCAAACCACTTGGATTACCTTAAAAATAATGATCAATTATCTTCCCATTAACTAGGAGAGGTATTTTTTCTTCTCTTTATATCCATAATACTCCATTTACTTACACTAAAATGATTGAGAATATCTCATGATACTTTTTTACATGTTTTCCATGATATAAATTTAATATATAATTAAACAAAAAAATTTATGTCCAACCATAAAGTCCATATTTTGGATTATTAAGTCATGAATAGAAATCGATTCCTGGTATATCTGTGAATTTTCATTGTGTTCAATTTAAATATCTTATAACTCACTCGAAACCAACAACCTCCTCTCTACAATAGATTTGAAATCAAAAGTTAAATCTTTAATAACCTAATAATAATTTTTTAAATCTCCACAAGTAGATGAACTGATGTCATAACCAACAATATGTAAGGATAAATTCATATATGGCTATTAAATAAATCCTTATAGGCCCACAAAGTCTTATCTATCATTAAATTAAATTCTTTTCCTAACCCACATACTATTTTCTCTAAGTCCTGTTTTAATTCCCAATTTCTAATTTTAGTTATCCCATATGATTTAGTATGGTGATTTGTTTTAGTTGTATTCAAAAAACCATATTTTTTAGTCATATATATTAATTTAATGTTGTAAATGTGGGTACCATGTTCTATGATGAAGGATTTGAGAACACCAATTCTAGGGAAAATATACTTTTTAATGAATTTCAAAACAATATTTACTTTATTATTTTGAAGAGATAAAACCTAAACCCATTTTGAAACATAGTCTATAAAATCTAAAATGTTATCAATTTAATTAGAGTAATAGAAAGATCCATTCAAATCCACCCCCACAAATCAATGATTTATACATTAAGAATACATTTTTGAGTCATGTACTTTTTCCTAAATACATTATCCAACATTTGGATATTTTTACAACCAACAACCAATATCATTGCATCCTAAACAATTATAGTCCAAGAAAATATATATTAAATAACTTTTTTGGATATTATTTCTCCACCATAGTGTTTTTTCTATAATGAAGAGTTGAAAGTTTCTAAAATGGATAACATATCATTATTAGACACATTACTAATATGCATTCCTTTATTACACATTGTAAATAACAAAGGGCCATACCAAATTTTTTAACTAGGGTTTTAAATGAATTTATTTTTCTGATTAAATGTAAAATCATTTGGTATGACCCCAGTATTAAAAAATTTAAAAAAATATTCATTACAATTAGTTTGTTTCACTAAAAAAGAACGAAATATTTCTTCTAGGAAACAAGAATTTATATCTATTGGGTTAGCATTTACGATATTTTTAATCCTAGACATGTTTGTAGAAACTATATTTTCAACTCATTAATTATATTTAGCCTTTAGATAAAATTATTTCAATGAAAAGTTCAATATAATCAGTCATGGAATGAAATATTTCTTCAAAAACATAAAATTGAGGGAAACATAGTCAATGAAAAATATGAAACTTGAGCTAATAAATTAGTGTGGGAATATTTCATTGGTAAAAAATATCCAAATGATACTTATCAGTAGTTGAATAATTAATTTGGGAATTATCTAGTAACCTACTATCATAATACACTACTTGAAACTATTTATTATTCCTCAAAACATCCCCTATGATATGATTTTTAGTATCACACATCAATTCATATGGAATTTTATAGTTCAAATCTGTGATTATTGATGCTTAAGTTAGTTTCTATTTGAGAATTTTTAATGCATATAAGAATCTATCATAAAAAATAGGTTTCTATCACTAAAATAGAATAATGGATCTTGTGATATTAGAAAAATCCTTTATGTATGCCTAAGAGAAATTGACAGGCCCTAAAAACTCCTAACACTCTTAACATTTTTAGTAAGTGGTAACATTTAAATAGCATTAATCATTTAATTATCCACATATATCCTTTTTTTATATATTATAACCAACAAATATTTCATCAGGGACCATTGAATTTTTCACTAGTTTAGAACAGTTTTATTCTATTGTCACCTAATGAAAACTAATTCCACATTTTCCAAATAACATTCATATGAATTTACAGAATTATAATATTATTCCTTATACTCTTCTATAATAATTTCTAAAATGCCTAATAAATCTTTCATACGTATTCAAAAGTTAGTGATAATAAAACACAATGAATATCATATTCACTGGTAACTAAAATTATCAAAGGTTATAGTGAATTTAATTATATCATAACCCTCTATGACTATTTGAATCTAGTTTAACCAAAATAAATGTCTATAAAATTAAATAATATATTCCCAACTATCCTCTCAATTATTTAGTCTAATAATTTAATAGGAAAATGGTATTTTATAGGGTTATAATTGAGCTTCATAAAATAGATACAAACACTCCACATAATTTATTTTATAATATTGGATTATTTATTTATTTAATTAGTTTGAATTGTGAAACCTACTTTCTTTGAAACTATATGGATTGGTGTAACTAAAGGGTTATCATAAATGGAAGAGATAATACTAGAATTAAGTATCATCATAACTTATTTTCTCACAACATCATTCATTTTTAGTATTGATCCTTCTTTGTTCAATAAAACTCATTTTATAATAATTCTATATAAATGTCATCTAAATTGATAATGAAGGTTTAATCCATTTTTTGGATGATATGGACCATATTATGATTTATTTGTACATTTTTAAAACATCCTTTAGTTTTGCTCATTATATATTCCCTAAATTAGTGAATATGATATGTGGATGTGATGATATCTCACCTTAGAATGTGTATTTCTGGTGATAAGGAACTGGTTTGAGAACTAGTTGAGGTGATAAGTGGCAGAAATGTAGAATATTAGGTCTAAGTGGCATAATTTATTCAATGTATTTCTTAGTTAATGTGTTAGAGTTGAATAAATCCTCTTCTCCACTATAATATATATTACAAAACACCTCAAAAATATATTCCATATTTAGTTTAGTAATGTTTCATCAACATACCAATGAAGATTATCCAAAATAATCACCCTTAAAAGAACCACATGGATCATTCCCCTTACATGACCTAATTCTTATGAAATTATAAGTTGGTTTGTTTATTTTTATAATCTCATCAATCATTCCTAAAAAATATTATTCTTCTACAACAAATGTTTCATTAAATTACAGTATTTCATCTCTCATTAATTATATAGTTTATAAATATACCTTTTATCACTCAATGAAATTACAAACCTAAATTTTCTCACCCAATATGAATATTAAATTTACTTTAAAAAAATTTATAACAACTCATCCAATATATATAAAATATCTTTCCAAAATGATATGGACCTCATTATTACATTCTTTGAATAGTGTATAGAAGTAAGTTGGAAAAAAATGTTTCCATACTCAAACAATAAATTCATCAACTATTCATATGGGGTGTTTGATATGGAGATCATATAACTTTAAGAACATCATGATATAAAAAATATATCCCAATATCATTGGTAAAAATTGTGACAAAGGGATATGATTTCTGTTAGCTCTAAGGTCATATAATCAATTTAATTGTATAATATATCCAATGGTGCATGGAATGACAAAAACACCTAGGTATTTAAGAATAGGGGGTATTTTATTCTCAAATTTAGTTCCAATTTTTTTAATATGTATGTTCTAAAATAAATGAGGGTTTTCTTATTTGAAACAATGTTTTAATATATTTTCAGAAATGATGGGAAATGAAATATTTTATGAAGGAATACCATATTAATGTAATTTTTTAATTAGAAAATTAAATATTATAAGTTTTATATATTGGTTATTTTATTAATTCTCTAATGAAGAGGTATGTTTGGGGATTAATTTTGTTTAATTATAGGAATCCACTCAGGCCCTTCTTTAATATTTACATTTCCATTATTTACCAAAAATGCTATTACATTTCCCTCTAGTTTTTTAGGTGGGACAATAGGGTTTATCTCAATTTCTGTAGGTCATTATAGATTTATAAATTCTATAAACTCTTTGAATTGGTTTCTAGATTGATAAATAGTATTATATTGGGATGTTGAAGAGACATTTCTACCTTCTAATTGGGTTTCAGATCACACTTTATGGTTATGGACATGAAATTCTCTATATGTAACATTTCAGTTGGGATTTTTATCATCCCATTATATTTTATGCTCATTAACCTTGTTAATTTTCCCATTTGCTTCTCTAGATTGGGAATTCTAAAATCTAAATGGGATATTTCATTTTCATGTTGATATTTTTTAGTCATGTTTTTAATTATATTAGTCAGACAATTCTAATTTTTTTAGAAAATACCCTTTATTTCCTTATCATAATTTTGGGATTAAACCCTATGTTGATTTTTAAATCATTGGATAGTTTTTTGTTTGAATCCAAATGGAAGAAGAATGTATAAATAATACTTGATATTTACATTAAATATTTGGGTGATTCTTATATTTTATATTTATATTTTTTGAGAAAGGATCCCCTCTTGTTTTTAATATTGTCCCAAATATAGAAAAGATCACATTTTTATGGATTGGTAAGAAAATTAATGTTTGGGAAATTATAATTTGATTGACCAAAAATACCCAAATGGTGTGATTTATCCCAAACTTAATCTTTTGGATTTTCATTTTAAATTTCAATTTCATTACCTTAAAATAATTTAAAATGTTTGGCTTCTTTTCAATCATGGTACTTCTCCTAGATTAGTATTAATATGAGTTATTTAACATTTAATTAAAAATATATTTTAATTATTCAAGAATTATTTAAGAGCAGTTTCCTCAAGATAACTAATATACAATCATTTGATGTTAGTGGGTGTTGTTTTCATAGAAGGTGTCTATGTGATATTTTATAGTTTATTGATGGGTTGGACACTACCTTATAATTCCTTCAGACCTAGCTCTTGTCTCATGAAATATATCACCATCATAGTGAATGAATTAAGTGATTTTATGCCAAATTTATATTTTCATTTTTCTTAGGTAAAAATTTTCACTAAAGAATTAAAGAATTGATATCATGAGTCAAAAATTTCCTCATCCAATAATTAAAACCAGGTTCTGGAATTTCCTTTGAAGAAAAATTGGAAGACCCTAAACCTCAACACTTCATCACTAATCCCATGAATTGGATGTTACTATACTACACTACAGAAATCCATGATGAAGTTAATGTAGTCTTAATTGGTAAATCCTTTGAAACGTGAAAAAAATAAGCACTATTTAATCACATAATTTTAGAACCAACCTGTCTACCTTATAAAAGATGTATTAATAGAGAGAATTAGTAGCCAAACATCCCTAATATTATTCCCCTCAACTAATTTTTCTCTAGGTTTATGTGGGATGAAATTTTCAAAGAGATCTACTACATGGGAATTACTATCCATTTTAGTTTTGTTGTTCTTTTTAGGTCAAATTAGATGTTTATTGATTGTTAGTATGATTGGATCAAGATGTTCATATTTAGTTCTTTTATTCATGGACAAACCATATTTTAGTAATTATAATGAAAATAACATAGTTTTTAGTTTTATTGAATAGATTATGTAAGTTTTTTATTTTATAATTTTTGTAATTTCATTTTATATATATTCGATCCTCTAAAATGGTACAAATATTTAAATAGTTATCATTGAAAAAGAATAATTTCTTATTTATTTTTCCAAATCAATAGTTTTTATAGTAATTAGTATGGTCAGACACAAAAATATTATTTTATATGTAAGAAAGAAAATCTAAAATTTAACAAAACAGAAATTCAAAGCCATACAAATTAATGGAAATAGAAGTGGTATAATGCGAGAGAAGTGATGATTTGTGGTGAGACAATGAAAATTAAATATGGATGAAATAACACTATAAAAAGAAGAAAAATCCAATTGATGTAGCACATGGTATACTTTTATTAAATTTTTGAAAATTGATTATCATGACTCTTAAGAACTAAAAATTCAGGTTCCTAATTACTAAAATATAGTGAGTACCTTCTGTCATGGGTACTGGCATTTGGTTGAAAACATTCAAAGATTTATAAAATAATAAATTTACCCAATTAGAGAAAAATGTAGTTCATTTAATAATGATCCAAGTTTCATTTAATATAGAAGAAAACAAAAACCATAAAAAATTATTTAATAATACAAAGAATAAATAATGAACAATAACCTATCTAATTTACCCTAAAAAATATTAGGCGTAGAGTATTTTGGATTCAATAATATTCTAAAAATTTAAATTCAAAAACATTAAATGAGAAATATGGTAAGAAGGTAATTTTTATTTTATGGTCTCTAGTATCTACCTCCAATAATTAAACACAGTGTTTTTGCAAACTACTTCTATTAATGTACTTGAATGAAACTATTTTTTCTCTCATGTGTGAATAGATGATTAAATGGTATGTTCATAAAATCCGTATTTTTAATATAATCATATTTCAACTCCAACTCATTAGATCACTATTATCATCTATCTTCTAATACCTAACCACCATTTGTTTCTAGTTACTATTGATCATCTACTTCTTTACCTTAATTGATCATATATATATAATAAAGGCACCCCCATGTGTATCACAAGTAACATGAACATTATATTCCAGTAATCCACTAAAAATTCCTATATGTTATACTATTTGGTTTTTTCTTTCTATTGATTTACAAAAACACAAGGTGTTAGAATACCATCATAAACAAATACCCCTAGTTAGTTACATAATTTTTTATATTTTGCACTATAATAATTGGATCTACAAATACATATTAGAAATTAATTAATTTAAGTTTAATAGTTTACCAAACTCATGTATTCAATATTATTAGTGTCTAAAAAATATTAATGGACTTTAGTCTTCCTACACATCCTTCAATCCCCACATTATATCGATCAGTTTTTATAAAACTAAACTTCCCCATTCTAAATGAGGAACTTTCCCAAGAAACTCGGACCCTCAAATCCTAAAACATTCCTACTTCATCATTATATAAACAAATCCAAACGCAATCATATTTTAAATTTATAGTTAATAAATTTTATAATGAACAAACACTTTTATCCCTAGGTATCGTTCACAACCTCACAAAAATTTCCTATTTTGGAATGAAACTCAACATCAATAAACAAACAAGCTCAAACTTCTTGCCTCCTTTACAAAAAATAATATTTCAATATATGTCACTAGTGAATATAACACTCATTTGTGAATACATATCCATATAGTTCATAGTTTAATTATGTCATTTTTTCAAGAAACATATATTAATGGGGTTTTGGCTTCACATCCATATCAATAAAGAGCTTCAATTCCCCCTAAAATTTAATCATTCACATACGAAAAGAAAACAATTATGTGATAATAATTATTATTTTAGTATTAATTTGAATTATATTAGTGATTATAGGAGTTTATATTCTACCTTAAATCTATTTTTTGATATCAGTTCTTCAGTAGTTTCTAATTCAGTCATCAGTGAGATCGATACCTTTATCTTGTCTTAAAATACATTATTCTTGTCAAATCAACCACATGATTCATTTGAATTAAATCCATTATTAATAGGATATTTTATAATGTATTAAAATTTATTGAGGTTATTTTTGGTTATAGTATATGGCCTTTACATTGGATGGAAGTATATAGAGGTAGTTTAGTAAAATAATGATGTCACTCGCCTTAAGAGTAAATTTACCCACACCATGTTTGTTGTGTTATTGGATGTTGTTTATTACCATTTCTGAAAAAATGGTGACATGATACTCAATAAAATTAATTTTATGAGAGTATCCCTTAAATAAGTCTTGTAAAATAGTGATTAATAATATGATTTTGTATCCATGATTCATAAAAATCCTTTAATCCTTGTTAAGGCTTTAAGAGGAATCTCAATTTTAAAGTAATATAGGAGTGTTTAGTAATGGTTCAAATTCATTTTCCTATGAAATGTGGAATTTATTTTTTAATCATGGAAGAAAACATTAAGAAAATTCATCATACCCCTTTTAATTAAATTTATACGTTTACTATAAAGACAAGAATTTTCCATATTTATTATTTTCCATCAAATCAATCTCGATGGAATATTTTGACCAGATAACACCCTATAGTGAATGTACATGTCTTATAGTGAAGGTACATGTCCATTCTAACCAAATTTTCAATTTTTTATACCAAAACATAACTTTCCCATTTTTGAACATAATAATATATAAATTAAATAAATTTAAAAACGTTTAAAATCAATTATTACCCCATAATTTTTAAATATTTATATGAACCTTTAAAAAATTAGAAATCATACTCTCTTAGAAATAATTTTCATAAAAAATGTATCTCATGATTTTAACAGTTATATATTAGACAAAAATAAATTTTTAATAGAGAAATAGTTGGGAACTTCTTTCAACAAGTAACTCTTATTATCAATTCAATTGATCATACACAAGTTCATTCAAATTCTATATTTATTAATCTATCCCTAGAAACCATTATAGCCATGTTTAAATTTTACATTCATAAATGTGTGGGACCCAATATCATAAGATATTTATAGTTCCCCATTCCTATATTCTCATAGGTAAATTAAATTTTTTTCCGATGTTTCAACACATGTTTTAAATCCTCAATTAATTAAGAGTTTTAAAATCACTTTCATTCCCCTTATGGTAACTAAACACCTTTTTTCTTGGATTTACGATACCATTGGTGTCTCTATCATGCACATAATAGAAATACTTGTAAATCTATTATACATGTGAAGTTATCATGTGTTAAGTTAAGGTCCCATCATTGGTGAATTATTTACAACGACATTAAACCCATACCTAAGTATGTTTTTTATATAAAATCCCTTTGTTAGTGGGTCAGGTAAATTTTTGTATGATCTAACAATGTCCAAATTTATGATACATTCCAATATCAACTACTTCACATAGATATGTATGAGACCAATGTGTCTTTATTTTCCATTATAACTATTATTATATGTCTTTTCTAATTTTTATTGACTATCATAGTGTATATCAACTAAAGATATCTCCAAATGTCATAATAGTGGATTTTATAAAAGATATTTAATCCATTATATTTTATTTTCTTGTATCTTATGATGAAACAAACTCAGAATCCTTTGTGGCGTCTATTATATATGTTTATTTATTCTAAACCAAAGATATTACTCCACCTCCATGTGTAAAAAACCATAAATTTGTTAAAGAGTGGTCTTCTATATTAATTATCCGACTCACATTGGAAAATTCTTCCAATTCCCTTGTGGTTACTTTAACAACCCATGTATTTATAAAATGATACATTTTATTGTATATTAATATTTATAAATTAGATATTAATTTTATGTTAAAATGAAACATTCTTCAATAACTCACTCGATATGAAATAATGGGTTTCTATGAAATATTACGGTGCACACAACTTTGAGTTATACTGAAAAATCATATAATAAGAATATTATTTCAAATAGTAGTTAACGAATAGTTTTTTTATTTGAAAATATGGACATAACTAACTAAAATATAATTATAAATGTTTTTAAACATCTTTACATTTATCTAATAAATTTTAGATATTTAAAATAAAATTGAAAATGGTTTTAAGCATAAATACTCTAATATTTTCACAAGGTCGTTTTACCACCTTTTGATGATGAATGATTTTTAAATCAAGTTTTTGACACCATAATATGTTATATATGAAAAAATAAACTTACTCATTTGAATATAAACACCAAAATTTACTTTCTATAAATTTTTCGTAATTTTCAGATAAAATTCATTTTTAATGAATAGGGAAAAATATCGCATTTTTAGTTAAAACTGCCTTTTCATCTAATTTATTTTTACAGTTAGATTTTAATTTTAATTGGTTTTAAAGTATAAATGGAATATATTTTTATAATTTAATAAAATTATGGTTATTTTATGTAATTTAAGTTTGAAATTGGAAATAAACACATGTCAGTCTTTCAATAGTTATTACTTCCTAAAAACCTGTTTATTGGTTTCAACAATGATAATTAATTTTAATTTAATTTCTACAACTTATGTGTTTTGAATTCATAAAAATGGATTCCAAAATTTTAATTTTGAGGTAAAAATTTTGTAAATGGGCAGATTTTATTTTAATACGTTATGAATATAAACTTGAGCAATTATTTTATTTACCGCAGTCAAAGGGAAAATCTGGTAAATAATGGTAAAAAATAATATTATAATAACATTAAACTATACTAACATGTATAGTAATCCTATTTGATGAGATATGTCTAACCATGGGTATCCTTGAGTCAATTTGGGGACCTCATGGAGCCACTTGATGTGAAAATGGCATTTTATAAGAATTACATTAAAGAAAATAAAGATATATCCGAAAAATGTATCTTTTACTAAAATAAATTTTATGTGGGTTTATATAAGAGATATAATAGAATATAAATAGTAATTAGAAATATAATAATATTTCCAACATAATGGTATTTTATTTATAATTTTTAGACATCATATAAATAAATTCATTTATGACACAATGATGATGTAGTGATTTCTATATTAATGAATGATTTATATAAATGAGATTATACATGTTAAAATAAATTTATTTTGAAACTTTTTATGTCGTACAATATTTTTAGGGATGATTATGACTTGTTATATTTTAATTAATGAAGGCTTTTTTATAATAATGAAGTTTTTATGGATTTGTTAAAAATTCATTATATGAATTGTATAAAAATTGGAAAGAATGAGTTAAAAAAATACTATTTTAGTAAATGATATAATAGTCCTAAAAATATTATATTCAGGCAAAATACTTAGATAATTTTTAACGTTTCATTAATAAAAAACTTAATCTTCTATTTTTATTTTATAGTAACTATATTAACCATATTGTATGAATATACAAGAAGACATGGTAAGAGTTAAATAATAAAATAAGTGTTAAATATAAAATATAAGGGTATATTTGTGACCTAGACCAGTATAAAACCTATTGGTGGGGAGGTTTTCGACCAAAAATCATTTTATCTTTGAAATAAAGTACCTTCAGACAATTTGAAATAGAAAATATTTTTATAATAAAATAATATTTCTATTCCTTCCTAAAGTGCCCCTCCTTCCTATTATAAAAGGGAATCACCTCTACCCATTTAATCACACCTCTCAAGCCCATTTTCTTGTAAACATTCTCCCAAATAATCTCCCAACATCCCTCATTTTGTCTTAAAATCCTTACTTTGGGTTGAATGAACTTCAAGAAATCATTTTGGCTCAAATCAAAGGGAGTTACCCATTTTAAGAGGTAGCGTCTTCTATAAAGTTCCTTTCCAATATTTTAATTTTTTATTCCATATTATATTTTTATTATTTGATTACATAAAAGAATTATCCACAATATACTATGATTTTTTTATTATAAGGATTATAATGACACTTACACTCACCAATATCTAATGGATATGAACATATTGTTTCTGTGTACGGTGAACTACTGCCTCACGAAGCGATGATTGTTCAATTTTCTCCTACCACCTCTCATGGTGGCCATTATGAGGGCACTATATTTATATATGATATATATTATATTTATATTATATCTATGATACTGTACCTTTTATTTACAAACATACTTTTATTCTTTTCGTGATGTGTAAATACGATAATTTTATTTGTGGAATTGCGGACTACCGCCCCCTGAAAGTGATAAGACTCATTCAATACATACATGAAATGTATAAATAGTGGAATTAATTAACATATATAATGTATATAAAATATGATATTATACTAGAATTATAATATACATTTATATCATTTGGTTTTGATTCATTTAAATATGAAAAATAAATGAAAGCATTATTCATGCTCCCATATGGATTACCGTCTCCCTAAATAGAGCATTTAATTTCTTATCTCCAAAAGTTATGGACAATTATAAATACATATATTCTAGATATATATGATATTTAAATCATGAATAATATTCTAGAGATAATTTACGTTTTACCATGAGAATAATTTGTAATTATAACAAGGTCATTTTCGACTCAAGTACCCAAAATAGACAAAACAACTGATATTAACATAAATAATTATGTAATTTTTGTAGTGTGGTAATTGTTAGGACCCAAAATTTTGTTAATGAAAATTTATATTGATCTATTTAACTGTATTAATTTATTAAATGGTTATTTAAAACATATTAAATTCCTTGGTTTTATGTTTTGGATTTTAAAATACCATTAAGAAATGTTACTATTTATAATATAGCTGTTGAACAATGATCACATGATTAGTATAAATATAGTCCTTTAACAAATTCAATTTACTCAGACAAAGAAAGCAATGGCCTCATCCTATATAATTTCTCCCTATGATGCCTATTTTTCAGATCTTAGAAAGGAGGTGGTCTCATTGGGATTCACTCTTGACCAAGCCCAAGCCAAGCTTGAACACGTTAAGCTTGAACAGAATCGCCTATGGCAGAAGTGGAAGTTAATAGAGATTACCAATGGAGAAATGTTATCTGAGCTACCCCAAGAGTCTATCACCATCTCTCACCTTAACCTTATTTCTTATGCAGATGTTATAAGGGGTTATGTAATAATACTTTAGCACTATGATTGTGTACACAATTTTGTATAAAAAATATACATTAATTTTTTCATTGTTACTTTGTAAATTAGTTTTTAAAAGAGAAATAGTATTATAGTTAATATTCAATTAAGAAATTTATTCTGATTAATAAATGGATTTTTTAATTAAATAATATTTTAATAAATTGTTATTATTAAATTCATTTTTATTAATTATAAATGATCATAAAATATTTTATGAATACAATTTTAATTTTTATCAGGGTTTGAAAACCGTTTTTGTCAAAACCCATGAATTTTCAATAAATGTCAGTTTTTATTTTAAAAGTATAAAAATAAAATATTTAGAAAATTATTTAGATAAAATGAAAATAATTTGTGAAATTAGTACGTCGAAATTATCCAATGGTTATTTTTTTTTAATTTTCTATGACAATCAAATTTTTGGGTAAAAATTAAGAACTGTTTAAATATATAATGGGTTTTATGACATCATAATGACCCAATAGCGATGTAATAAACTACTATAAACAGTATTTTTGTCCAATATATGTTATAACCACAAAATAATGTGATTATATTCTTTTTATTTATTTTACAAAGCTTTAGTGGACCCTCCAAGACATATAAAACATTTGTTTATTTTAAAATGATTTACTTGAGTGTGTGACTCACCCCCACATAAGAAAGCCAAATAGTTTAATAATTTCTTCCATTGGCCTTATAAAATAATTTTCCCACTCCCCTTTGTAAAAAACCATGGGTTGGTTTGTGATATTTAATAGTTTAATGTGTAGGGTGAAAAACCTAAATAATAAATAATTTCCTCTCTTTTCCTATATAAACCCACCCAAGCTCCCACTACCTCTACAATCAATGCCTTTGGAGCTCGACCAACTTCTTCCATCCTCTCTCTATAATATTCCCAAGGTGCCCCAATCTCACAAGAATCCACTCTAAATCCTCTCCCAAGCCTTTGGGATCACACTTCCAAGTAATGGATTTCTTCCTTTCTCATTTTTTCCAAATTCCTTTACATTGTTATGCCCTTTTATTTTCAATTAAAAAATTTTGGGTATGATTTCAAAATTCCACTATAATGTCCTACTTATGTTTTAATTATGAGACCAAAATTTATATCTTGTTAATGCCTCATATGTACACCTGTTACTATGCCGAAATTCTATAAGGGATTTCACTCTCATTAACTTTTATGAAATTGTTTTGTATTATGAAAATAAATTCCATTAAATATATTGGGACAAGTATCTACATGAACCCCTTACTTTATATTTCATGTACATATTATGAGACACCCCTTTATCTCTCATCAACATTTTTTATGAATTCTTATTTCACATCGTTATGCTGCCAAAATTGCACCGTAACTTTCAAAGCCAAAGTCATTGTGTAGTGAATACCATGACCATTTCTCTATAAATGGTATTAACCTTTATGAAAATTTACATATTTATTATACAGTTCTATGTATTAATTACACATTCCTTTATTGTGGAATAAATTATTATGTTTCATGAAACCATTTTATATGATCCATTTGGCACACATATGCATGAAAAGAAATGATTAAGAAGGATATACCCAAATAGCGCTCCAATGAATTGGGAAATTACTAGTATCATGATACATCCATTTAAATAAGGATTTAATCATGTTAATTCAAGTAAAATTATGGTTTACTCATGCTCCATGTCCAATAATCCTTGGCTTATGCTAAAATCATGTTAAATTTTGTTTCCACATTTCCATGTATGATAATAATACTATATCATGCCTTTATGTTCATGTTTCTTTTATGATACATTGATATGCCTATTTCCTATCATGTATTGTATTCTTCAGGACAATCCTTCTTTACCCCCTTACTATGCTTCATATATCACCCTTTTCTTATGCATGTACTCAGGTTATCCTATGCAATTCTAAGTACAAGGGAATTTTGGGGTTATTTAAAGAATTTTTTTAATAAATATGTTGTGTTTAATGTTTTATGTCATTTTTAGTGTTCATATTACCCAAAGACACTAGACCTCTCGATCCTCTATGTTTTAGGAAGTTATGATTTTTTTGTAATAAATCATGTTTAAGTGTGCAACAAAGAGAAGGGTTGTTATAGTTGGTATCAGAGGATAGGTTTAGTTATTTTTTTGGATTAGGATAAGAAAACCATTGTAAAATCCTTAGGGAGAAGACTATGTTTAATAAAAACATCCATTAATTTTGGTGATTATTGAGTAAGTGGCTTATCATGAAAATACATCACTGTCTGGATATGAGTAGTTAGAGGCAGCTCTGGCACATATGTATCTAGGGGTAAAACCCGAAAGCACCACTTTGAGCTAGACTTGAATGGTATTAGGTGCATGACAATGGGCCTTGATGGACTCTTGGTTATGACACTCCTGGGGGATATGCTTTTGTAAATTCATAATATTAGTATGAACCATTAATAGTGAAATTAAAAAAATTCCCTAAGAATATATGTTGGGAAGAAGATCATGGATTACATAGATTAAAGCATATGAATTCATAAGTTAAGGAAATAATGTTAATTTATATGTTATCCATTTTTTTCTTTGGATTCCCCTTTATGTGGTACCCATAAAATTACATTAATTCCATAAAATGACCAATAATAGGAGTACTTGAGATAAAAATCGATGTGAAGATCAATATGATGAGTATTCTAATGAGATGCCCAATAAAATGAGAGCAAGAATCAAGAAATTTGTCATGATACACTCTCAGTTAAATCTAGTTGTGAATAGAAGTGTGGGTCAAGAGGAACATTCAACACACCCCCTATGAAAGAACAATTCTCTATCAAGAGATTCTTGAGACAAAGGCCACCTACTATTAATGGATCATCTGATCCCTCAATCACCGAACAATTGATAAAATCCATTGAAATGATCTTCTCCATCAATCAATGTTCCGAACACGAGAAGGTTCTTCTAGATTCTTATTGTATGGAGGGTGAAGCTGATCAATTGTGGACATTAAAAAAAATAAAAACCCCAAGGAAGATATTGAGGCATTGGAATAGAAGGATTTATGGAATTTTTTTTGATAAATATTTTATGTGCTTACTCCGACTTCAGATGGAAAGGGACCCACTTTCCCTCATAAAAAAAGAAGAATAATATGTTGGAGAATATGAGTAACACTTCACAAGTCTTGCATTATATGACATTTTCTATTCTATTACCCCCTAATTCAAGGTTGACCACTTCTTAGGTGGGCTAAAAACTAGCCCGCAGAAAGCCCTAGTGATCCGTGACATCAAGAGAAATGAGGAAATTGTCCAATGTGCCCTCTAAGTCTAAATAGAGATCATAGAATATCATGGGTATTATGGAAAAAAGAAGCATAAGGTAAACATTAATTATGGTGGCCCAATGGATAAATACCACGATGCTAATAAGATCCAGCACCCCACTTTCCAATGGTCTAGGAAGAAGCAAACCAGAAATATTTTGAAGGGGATGAGGTAATGCATTAGGTGTGAAAGAGAATTGCACCTGGACATTAATATCCTCCAAGAAAAACCCATGGATGCAACAGACGATAAGAATGATCTATTCGAAGCTCAATGCATTGTTCATTTCATCAACTACAACGAACCATGTCACTTTGAAAACCAATGTCCAAATCCATGGTTTTTTAGAGGCAACCAACAACCTCCAATGCAGCAAGGGAGAGATTTTTCAATCACTAATGCTGAAGTGAACCACGAAAATGAAGTGGTAATAGTTAGGCTAGTTACTCATATAAGAATTGAAAATGTACTTTTTGATTTTGGTTCTATGTATTCTTTTATATCCCAAATTTTTAGTAGAAAAATCTCCACACCATAACTAATCAGGGATGTAAAGATGTTGGTGAGTACAAAAAATGGAGAAATAATTGAAATCCATGTGTACAACTCCTCCCCTTCCATAATTTGTGTATTGAACTTCCTAAAGAACCATGTCATACTCCCTCTGTTGGAATTTGATGTAGTTATTGGCATGAATTGGATTTCCTTATATTGAGCCAACATAAATTGTCATGAGAGGGAGATCAATATCTATATGGCGAATCGACCCCCGATTCTGTACAAGTGAAAGGTTGAGGATGATTCTTATTTAGTACCATCATCTCAGCTATGGATATTAATTCCTTATGATCATGCATATCTTTCTTAGATGATTGAGTCTATAGAAGAAATGATTCTTGAAGACATGGCTATTTTGAGGGAATTCACGGATGTGTTTCCTGAGGGATATCCTAGTGTTCCTACTAGAATAGATCATGATATCTCAATTGATCTTATACCTGGGGCATTTCCAATATCACAAATTATGTATAGAATGGCTATTATGGAGATTGGGGAGCTGATAAAACAACTATAGGACAATCTGGGTAAAGTGTTTATATGCTTAAGTACATCACTATGGGGCACACCAGTCCTAATCATTTTGGAGAAATATGGGTCAATGTGCCTTTGTATTGACTATCGTGAGGTCAAAATAATAATAATAAAGAACAATCATCCTTTTCAAAAAATTGATGACTTGTTCGATCAGCTACATGGAGCATAGTACTTCTCCGAGGTGGATTTGCAGTCAGGATATTACCAAGTAATGGTGAATAAGGAGGATATCTCCTAGACTAATTTTCATACAAGGTATGAGCACTATGAATTCATAGTAATGCATTTAATAATAACTAATTCTACAACAAACATCAGGGACATGATGAATTGTGTCTTTAGTAATTACCTAAAAAAATTTGTGGTAGTCTTTATAGATGATATTCTAATATACTCCAAAACCAAGGAGGAGCATGAGGAGCATCTAAGCACTGTACTAGAGACCATCCTAAAGGATAATTTCTATGAAAAGTACAGAAAGTGTGAGTTCTGGTTGAAGGTAGTCCTATTTTTGGGCCATATCATCAGAATAAATGGGACATATGTGGATCCCACCAAGAAAACTACAATTTAGGGATGACCAAGGCCAAATTTGATAACAAATATCCATATATTCTTGGGGTTAGTAGGATATTATTTCTGATTTGTGAGAAATTTATCACGATTTTGAAACCCTATTACGAAGATAACATGAAAGGGAGTCAAGTTTTCTTGTAGTGATGAATGAAAAGAGAGATTTATAGAGTTAAAAAAGAGGCTTATCATTTCACCCCTGCTCACATTACCCAGAAGTGGGGAACTTTTTGTGGTATTTAGTGTTCCTTAAAATAAGGTCTTCGGTTTTGTGTTGACACATAATGAAAAATTCATTGCCTGTTCTTTAATGCAATAAAAATTTCATGAGAAAACCTATCCAACACATGATCTTGAGTTGGATGCAGTGATCTATTCTTTAAAAATATGGTGGCATTACCTCTTTGGGGAGAAGTGTGAAATATATACAAACCACAAAATCCTTAAGTATATATGAACACAGAAAGTGTTGAACATGTCCCAGTGAAGATGGTTAGAGCTGATCAAAGAATGTGACTACTCAATCCATTACCACCATGGGGAAATGAACAAGGAAGAAGATGATCTAAGTAAAAGGACCCAACAAATTTATCATTAATTAGAATTTAAAAGGATTCAATCTTCTTATATTTAATGAGTATGGACATGGGAATCATAAAAAAGGTAAAATAATTAATCCTTTCACAAATTATTTCTCAACCGTTGATTTTGGAATGGTTAAAGGATTCTTAAAATGATGATGTGGGAATTCATAACAAATTTGAAACTATATGAAAAGGGAAATACTCAGAGTTTAATATTAATGAAGAAGCAATTGTGGGATTTGGGAGAAGACTATGTGTTCCATCAAATCTATAGTTAAATAAAGAACTTTTTCATGATGCACATAGTTAAAATTTCTCTATTCACCAAGGAAACACGATGATGTATTGAGATCTCTGAGAAAATTATTAGTAGGATAACATGAATTAGGAGATCACTCAGTATACATCAAAGTGTCTAGTATGTCAGCATGTGAATGCTGAGAATCAGAAGTCTAATGGGATGATGCAACCATTACCCATACCAACATGGAAATGGGAGAACATCACCATGAACTTTTTCACCAAACATCTGAAGATATCCAAAGGAAACAATGCTATTTGGATTTTTATAGATCATTTTACAAATACTGGACAATTTATTACCATTCGGAATGATATATAATTGGATCAACTGGCACAGATATATATCTGGGAAGTGGTAAGGCTGCATGGAGTACCACTATCAACTGTACCTTATTGAGATCTAAGATTCAACACTATGTTTTAGAAGATTCTTCAACATTATCTGAATACTAAGATGAAAATCCATACACCTTAGCACACTCAAACTAATAGCCAATCTGAGCAGACTATCCAAACACTTGAGGAAATGTTGAAAGCATGCTCAATGTATTTCAAAATAGGATGGGATCAACATTTTCCTCTGGTTGAGTTATCTTACAATAATAGTTTCCACTATAGCATACACATGGCTCCTTTTGAAGCCCAAAATGGGAATAGGAACAGAACACTGGAATGTTGGGATGAAGTTGGAGAGAAAAAACTCCTATGTTCAGAAATGGTAAAAGAAATGGTAGGGAAAGTTAAGACCATCCAGAAACACATTAAAGCTACTCAAATTCAATAAAAGAGCCATTATAATAATCATCTATGAGACCTATATTTTCATGTTGGAGACATGGTATTCATATGCATATCACCATTGAAGAGAGATAAGAAATTTGGGAAAAAGGGAAAGCTTAGTACAAGGTACATCGGCCATTTTGAGATCCATGATCACATTGGAGAAGTGGCATATCGACTAGAACTATCCCCAAAACTGTCTCAATTACATGATGTATTCCATGTATCTCTCTTGAGGAAGTACATACCAGAGCCATCACATGTACTCAATCTAGAGGTAATACCATTGGATAATGGCCACTCCTATAATGAGAAGCCAGTGAAGATCTTAGATCATTGAAAAAAGTTCTATGAAATAAGGTAATTCCCCTCATCATGGTGTTGTGGAGAAACCACATGTTTAATGAAGAAACATGGTAACCAGAGGAAGTGATGATGTAGAGTTACCCACATATGTTTTAGTTTTGGAAAACAAAATTTCAAGGGATAAATTCCTTATGGGGGGAAGATTGTAACGACCCAAAATTTTGATAATGAAATTCCCCCTTGTTCTATTTAAATATCTTATTATAAAAAATGGTTATGTAAAACATATGAACTTCCTTGGTTTTATGTTTTTGGATTTTAAAATATGGTTAGGAAATGTTACCTTTCCTAATATAGTTGTTGAATAATGATCACATGATTAGTCTTAATATAGGGCTTTAACAAATCCAATTTACTAAGACAAAGGAAGCGATGGCCTCATCTAGTAGAATTGCTTCATATGAATCCCATTTTTTGGAGATCTAAAAGGGGGTGGAATCATTATGATTTTCTCATGACAAAGACCAATCTTATATTTAACATGTTATGCTTGAACGGAGTCGCCTACAGGAGAAGTGGAGGTAAATAGAGATTACCACCCGAGAAATTTTATCCAAGCCTCACCAAAAGTCTGTCACCATCGCACACCATACCCTTAGGTCTTATGTGGGTGTTATAAGGGGTTATGTAAAAAGACCCTAGACCTATGATAATGTATATTATTTTTTATAATGATAATACATTCATTTTATCATTGTTACTTTGTAAATAGTTTTAAAGCACAAATTGTATTTTTATTAATATTCAATTTAGAAGAATATTTTTATGAATTAATGGATTTTTAAGTGAAATAATATATTAATAAAATATTATTATCAAATTAATTTTTATTAAATAAAAATTATCTTATAATTTTTATAAATATATTTGTAATTTTTATTATGGTTTGAAAAATGTTTTGGTCAAAACCCATGAATATTAGATAAAATTTTGTTTTTATTTACAGGTAAAAATTACCATATTTAGATAATTATTTATATAAAATGAATATTATTTCTAGAATCAGGATGTCGAAATTATCCAACAGTGAATTTTTCATAATTTTACAAGACAATCAAAATTTTGGGTAAAAATTAAATACCATTTAAATATATAATGTGTTTTATGAAATCATAATAACCCAATATTGATGTAATAAAATACTATAAATGTTATGTTCTTACAATATATGTTTTAGCCTTAAAATAATGTGATTTTATTTTTTTTTATTTATTTTACAAATATTTAGTGTACCCTCTAGGACCTATAAAACATTTTATCTTTTTAAAATGATTTACTTGAGAGTTTGACTCACATACACATATGCCACCCTAATATTTTAATAAGTTAGGCCATTGGCCTTACAATATAATTTTTTTCCACTCCACTTTAGAAAAAACCATGGGCAAAAACCATGGTTTTATTTTTGGGTTTGAATAGTTTAATGTGTAGGGTCCAAAACCAAAATAATAATGAATTATCACTATTTTCCTATATAATCCCCCCAATGTCCCAATTTCTCATCACTCAAAGCCTTTTGAGATTGACTATAATCATCGATAATCTCTTTAGAATCCTCCCAAGGTGCCCCAATCTCCAAATTATCCTCTCTCATGCCTCTTCCAAGCCTTTAGGATCACATTTCCAAGTAATGGATTTCTTCTTTTCTCATTTTCTCCAAATTCCTTTACATTGTTATTACATTTTATTTTCAATTAAAAATGTTGTGGGTATTATTTAAAAACTCCTATATACTTCAATAATTTTGTTCTAATTATTGGTGTCCCCTTTCTATCACATTAATGCCTCCCATAAACACCTGTTACGATACTGAAATTCCATAAGGGATTTCTCTCTCCTTAATTACATTCATGTAATTATTTTGTATTAGGATTATTTTGTGATATGATGCTAAAATTTCACCATGATTTTCAAAGACAAAGTCATTGTGTAGTGAATATGATGCCCATTTCTCTATCAAGGGTATTCACCATTATTCACATTTACTTATTGATTATAGTGTATCATTTATGAATTCCACCTTCCTTTATCAAGGAATAAATAATGATGTTTAATGAATCCTTATTATATGATTCATGTGGCACACTTATGCATGAAATGAAATGATTAAAAAGGGTGCGCCCTGATAGCACTCCAATTCATTGGGTAAAGACTAGTATCATTATACATCAAGTGGAATGAGGGGTTACTCATTATAATTGAATTACAATGAGGGTTTCTCATGATACATGTGAAATAATCCATGTATCATGATAAAATCATGTTAAATGTTGTTACCACATTCCCATTTTATGATATTCATGATATATCATGACTTTACTTTCACATTTATTTTATGATCCATTTATATTACTATTTACTAACAAGTATTTTATTATTCATTCCATTCCTTTTTTACCCCCTTACTAGGATTTATATCTCACCCTTTCCTTATGAATGTCCCTAATTTATCCCATGCAATGTTTAGCATGAAGGAATGTTGTTTTCAAGTAAAGTATGTTTTAAATAATGATGTTGTGTTTCATGTTTTAAGTCATTATGTAATGTTCCTAAGCCCCAAAGACAGTAGACCTATTGATCCTCAATGTTTAATCAAGTTAATATTTTATGTAATAAATCACTTTAAAGTGTGTAACAAAGAGAAGGGTTTGTATAGTAGTAATTTATAGAAAAGAAATAATAAACCTGAAAAAGATTCTTATGAAAGTAGAAATTACCTTATGTTTATTATTTAAGAATAATAAGGAACATACATGATGAATCATACTCAAGTTAAGGGAACATTTCATCCTCCTCTTTTAGTCAAAGAATTATTTAATGATATGCATTTTAATTTTTTTTCTTATATTGGGATATGTTATTATATATCCTTATTGCTTTAAATTTTATGTCTATGTGATGAGAGACCCTTTTCTCTCTCATCAACTCATTTTCTGAATTTTTAGGTGTTGTTGTTAGGCTGCCATATTTTTGTAAGAGAACTACTTAACCCAATTTCCATTATTTGGGTTGATATTCTATAACTTGACTATTTCATGCTTTGATTATATGAGGAATGAATATTGATATCTTATCTTGTATTTAGACTAGATTTATTTGGATTTATGGGAAATAAAATAATAAATATATTGGATTAAAAAAATGATCTTTTTAAGGGATTTCATCTTAATCTCCTTTCATTGAGGCATATGTTGTTGTAATACACATTTACCATCTTATAATGTGTATATACAAACCTTTTGAATATTTCTATCCTGAATTATTATATTAAAATGATATTCAACGTTCTTTTTAATTTAATTCCTTAATGTTTTTTATCCAAGTGCTACCCAATAGTTCAGGGAATCTTTAACTAAAACATCATTTCAAATGTTTGAATGATTTATTAATTTAAACCCTTATATTTTAGGTCCATTTTTTAAAAATGGTTTTTTGAAAAAATTTTATATGAACATGAATATTTTAAAATGATAATTTATTTTAATAGTTTCAAATTGGTATGGGACAATTTGATTCAAAATTCTCTTTGTTAAATGTTTTAAATTGTTTGAGGTATGGGTTATATATTTGAATAACCTAAAATTATTTAATGTTATTGTAAATGAAATTTTATTAGTGAAATGTTGATATTTTTAATATTTTATATGTTATGATTATATAATGGTAATGTTACATGGAAATTTTAAGTGTGGTTACGTGATAAAACAATGATGGATGGTTGCATGATAAACCAAACTATGGGTGGTTCCATGATAAATAAAGAATGAGTGGTTATGTTATAACCTCCAACGCATTGGGTATAGAAGTCGACCGTATGGCTATTTCATTTAGTGATATATGTGGAATTCAACTATATTGTTATTCAATTTATGTATTTTTATGTTCCAAGTTATCTTTATATGTTATTGGTTTCTTTTTATGGAATTTATTATAATCTTTTGGTTATAAAAAGGGTAATAAATAAGATTATTTTTAGTGAAGTATATTTACTACTTTTAAAAGGTGAAGAGTATTAATTTATGATAATTTTTTCATGGTTTACATGTTTTTAGTTTTCTATCATTATTTATCCATTACTAATCTTTTTATTCTCATTCCAAATTTTGAAATGTTTTTTCCAGGACATAATGAAGAATAGGGTCACAGATTGGATCAAAGAAAACTTATTATGTTAAAACATGAAACGATGTCATGTTATGTTTTAAAGAGTTTTTTATGGAGAGTGAGTTGAAGTGTGTACTTGTACTTCTAAGGTTGTTAGGTATAATTTATAACCTAATTATCTAAAAATCTAAACCGGAAAAGATCCTCTATGTGAATTTAGTGTCAAGTTATTGACTTAACTCTAGATTATGTAATGTTTAAGGCCAAAGTCTTATAGTTGATATCTGATGTCGGTTTAGATAAATTTAGTGGATATGGGGTTATATACGCCTAAGTGACATAACCATAATATATAGAATATTAGAAAGATTCATAGTTATTTTAGATAAATTTAATGAGTTTAAGATAACATGAATAAGTATATCTTAGTGTTTACCCTCCACATTAGATAGTATATGATTATTTCACTGATATACTCACATTGACCTTTTTGGTTTTAGTAAATGGATGGATCTAGAAGGAACCTAATTCACAATGGATGTGATGGAAACTGTGGTGGATTTCTGAATTAGAAAAGTAATTAAATGGGAGAGGCAATGAGAACTCTAGTGGTTATTCTTAACCAACTATCTAGAGTCATGATTGACCAATTGAACCTTGTGTATTATTCTAAGGAATAATATATGCGATAAAAAAATACGTATAGATGTTTAGGTAATAATAATAAAGGTTAGTATATTAAAAAACATATTTGTCAATGATGTGAAAAAAACACCTCAAAAAATGATTCAAAGGGATGAGAAGATGTTATAGATGTAGTAATAAAGGTCATGAAGAAATAACCTATCATTGAAAAGGAAACATCCTTTGTAATCTAGGAATAAGAAAGAAACTATTTATGAAGGATCAATTGAATTTTTTAAATGTGGTATGCATGGTCATTATACAAATAGATGTCCTATGAAGACTGTTCGGGAACGGGATCAACAGGATCATACAAATATATATTTACCAATTCCTAATTCCGTTCCAATTGAATATGAGGAAAATAAAAATAAACTATGAAAGGTAATGATTATTTCTAAGATCGTGATTTTACATTTCTCAAATAATAGGAAAATACACATGATTTTTTTATTATGAATGAAGTGAAAAAGAATAATATAAAAAACATGGAAATAGGATCATGAAGAATGTTAAATGATTAAGATGTCTACATTTTAAGAATTCACAATTTATGTTAGATATCTTGGTAATGAAATGTTTAAAAGTACTAATTCTCTTTTGTTGAGGGGATTAATTTATAAGACTTTTCTCTTGTATGTGTAACCCTGAATTTTGTTATGTGAAAATGATATTTGATGAAAAATTATCTTTTCTTTTGTGGATATAGTTATAAAGAACCATTTTGGTTTATAAGATCATTAAATATGAGGCAATTACAGGTTATTACTTTTTAGAATGAAAATGTGAGGTATGAGATAACCATTGAGGTCAAAAACATGTTATAAACATTTCTAAGGATTTTATATCATTTTCTAATGTAATTAGAAATATATATTTTTTGAAAAAGGATAACAAACAGACCATGTGACAACCCATCAAATTAGACAAAGCTGTGGTAATTGAACACAAAAGCAAAGTGTGACTAGGATTTATCACCTACAACTAGACTATGTGATCTCCGTGGTTAGTATTACTAATAATTTTTAAGTAAATGATTTTATGGATAAAAAAAAAGTTGATTTGTAGAACTTATGTTTTATCAAATGGAAATCCATTATATAGGAAAATTATTTGGTGATTAATTGATAAAGGTTGTTTTGGAATACATTCTCTCTTTCGCGAACACTATATTCCTAAAAAATACAATACTATAGGCTTTCGTTTGGGGAGTAATGGTTAAAATTTTATTTTTGTATAATCTATGTTTTTATTGTGGATATATAGATATTTGGGTTATTTATGGAAATAATTAACCTATCATAGAGAATTTTTGATATGGTTAATAATACTTCTGTAATTTGACATTAAGAGTAGTAAATGTTATTTGGAGATAATTGTTATGATTTAATATGGAAGAAAATGTGATTATATCCTTCCAAGTTTTGGGTTTTAATATTAGTTGGGATTAATTTTAAGAATTATGTGGACAATTGTTTATTGAATGGTTTTTTTTGAATTTTGGGTATTGTTTTTAAATTTTAAAGATTAATAGTAGTATTTTTTTTATAAAGGATTGTGATTTTTGGGGATTATTTGATCTTGTAAAACCCATTTTGGTTTTGGTTAATGTTTAAAGATAGGGAAAATATATAGTTCTTGTTTTTTGGATTATGTGATTATCTAGAATATGATTCTAGAAATTCAGGTGTGACTATGTCATCATGAATACTCATAGTTTGGAGAAAAGATGAGTTAGTGGTAGAAATTTATTAAAGGGGAAGACTCTACATGAAAAGTAATTATATTTTTTTATGTTCTTAGTGAATCTCATAAATAAATTCTACAAATATATGAAAAGAAAATTAAAACAATAAATTATGTCTGTATACTTTTCCTACTGGGGAATCAAAGACCATTTAACCGATCACAAGTTTGGGATTTTATGGGGGTTAACTTTCTCTAGATCATGTTTTATATCACTATCAATCAGAACATGATATTTATTTTATATTCCATATCTATGTTTTCATACATGGAATCCTAGTATTGGTTATCTGGTGTGACCTTTTTTCTTCTCTTTCATTTTTTAAAGTGATAGTTTAATTGAATCTTTTTCTGATGTGGGACATTGAATGAAGTTTTCATAACCAATTATAAAATTATAAGGACACAATTTCCAAAAGGGGGAAAGATGTAACGACCCATGTATTTATAGAATGATATATTTTATTATCTATTAATATTTAGGAACAATATATTAATTTTATGTTAAATAGTACAATTTTTCTAATAGCGTACTTGACACACAACAATGGGTTTCTATGATATCTTATAGTGCACCAACATTGAGTTATTCTGAAAAATAAAATAATACTAATATTCTTATAAATGGTAGTTAATTCTCAGATGTTGTATTTGAAATAATGAATAAAACTAACTAAAATATGATTATACTTGTTTTCTAAATATCTTTACAGTTATCGAATAAATATTAGAGGCTTAAAATAAGAGTGAATTAGATTTTAAGCATGAAATACTCTAATATTTTTAAAAGGTCATTTTATAGACTTTTGATGGAAAACCCATTTCAAATATAGTTTTTGACACCAATATAAATTATATATAAAAAATAAACTTCTTCTTTATAAGAGGAACATCAAGATATACTTTGGATAAATTATTGGTAATTTTCTGATAAATTTCCTTTTTTAATTAATACTGAAATATATCACATTTTTAGTCAAAACTGCCTTTTCACCTAATATATTTATATAGTTAGATAGTATTCTTAATTGGTTTTAAATTATAAATGGAATATATTTTTATCATTTAATAGAAACTTAGTCAATTAAATTAATTTAACTTTGAAATAGGGCATAAACACATGTCAATTTTTGATAGTTATTATTTCATAAAAAGCCCACTTTTTTGGTTTCGATAAGGAGAATTAATTTTAAATTAATTACTAAATATTATATGTTTTGAATTTAAAATCTTGTATTCAATATTTGGAAAAACTAATTCAATATTGTAAAAATAGGTACCTTTTATTTTTGGACATTATGAATTGTTACTTCAATAATTATTTTATTTACCATGGTTAAAGGGAAAATCAGGTAAATAAGGGTAAAAAGAATATTATTTTTGAAATAAAAAAAAGACATTATAGGAGTTAAATTAGTTAAATAAGGGTTAAAGATAAAAGATAAGCTAGAATTTATGACCTAGACCTATATAAAACCTAATTTGTTTGGAGTTTTGGGACCCAAAAGCATCTTACCTTTGAAATAAATGTGTTTGGGACCATTTGAAACCGAATATCATTTTATAATAATATAATATTTCAATACCTTCCTAAATTGACCATCCTCCCACTTATAAAAGGGCATCATCTCTACCCAATTAATCACACCTTTCAAGCACCTTGGCTCATAAAAAATAATCAAAAATAAGCTCCTAACATCCATCTATTTCTCCTAGAACCCTTACCTTGGGCAAACGAAAATTCAAGAAAGCCTTTTGGCTCAAATCAAAGGGAGTTACCCATTTTAAGTGGTAGTGTCTTCTCTAAAGTTCCTTTTCAATATTTTTCTTACACACACCCGATTTTATTATTATTATTTGATTAAATAACAATCTGAGTATCCTTAATGTATTGGGATTTTTATGAGAAGTATTTGATCTAAACTTATACACACCTCCATTTAATGGATACGAACTTACTGTTTCTATGTACGGAGAACTATTGCCTCATGAAGTGATGATTGTTCAATTCTATCCTACCACCTCTCATGGTGGACATTATTAGGGTACAATATTTATATAAGATATATATTATATTTATATTTCCTCTTTGGTACAGTAATATTTATTTACAAACATACCTTTATGATATTCATGATGTGTTAATACGATAATTTCATTTGAGGAAGTGCGAACTACCACCCCCTCAAAGTGATATGGCTTGTTCATGACGTACATGGACCATATAAAGGATGGAATTAATTATCTTTTGTAATGTATATAAAATATGATATTCTGCAGGAATTATAATATACCTGTGTATCATTTAGTTTTAATTCCTTTAAATAGGACAAATAATTGAAATTAGCATTCATGTGTATGTACAACTTACTATCATAATTAATGGTGAATTTTATTTATTATCTTGAAATGATATGGAATATTATAAATAAATATATACTGGATTTATATTATATTTAAATCATGTATACTATTATGGAGATAATTAACTTTTTACCACATGAACAATTTGTAATTATAACAAGATCATTTTTGACTCAAGTACCAAATATCAACAAAACGAATGAAATTAACTTAAATAATTATGTAATTTTTATAACATGGTAATAAGTGATATAAATGGAATAATAAATATTAAAAATGTTCTTAAGAAAGTAAAAATTTACTTATTTTTATTATTTAGTAAGAACAAGGAACATACCTGATGAATCCGACTCAAGTTAAGGGAACCTTTCATCCTCCCCTTTTAGTAAAAGAATTATTTAATGTTATGTCTTTTAATTTCCATTTTTCTTATATTGGGATATTTTCTTATATATCCTTATTACTTTACATTTTATTTACAAGTGATTAGAGACCATTTTCTCTCTTATCAACACATTTTTGAATTTTTAAAGTGACACTGTTAGGCTACTGATCTTTTGTAAGGGATCTTCTTAGCCCAATTTTCATTCTTTGGGTTGATATTATACTTCTTGAATATGTCATGATTTCATTATGTGAGGAAAGAATTTTGATATCTAATATTTTATTACTAATTGAATTATTTGGATTTATGGAGAATACATATAATAAATATATTTGATTAACAAAAATTAACTTTGTAAGGGATTTCATCTCAATCTCCTCTCATTGAGTCATATCTTGTTGTCATGCACATTTTTTATCCTATAATGTGTATATACAAACCATTTGAATATTTATATCATGAATTATTAAATTCTAATGATATTTAATGTTCTTTTTATTTTTATTCCACAATCATTTTTATTTTTGTGTTTCTCAAGTGGTAAGGGACTCTTTAAATAAAACATAATTTTAAATGTTTTAATGAATTATTCATTCAAAACCATATATTTCATGTCCTTGTTTTTAAAATGGTTTTTAAAAATTTATTTATATGGACATGATTATTTTAAAATGATAATTTATTTAAAATTCTTCAATGTGGTAAGGGACACTTTGATTCAAATTTATATTTATTAAATGATTTAAATGATTTTTTAGATTGGTTGAATATTTTAATATATTGAAATGATTTCTTATAATTGTAAATTTAATATTATTAGTGAAATTTTGATATTTAAAATATTTTAGGTGTTATGATTATATAATGGTACATGGAAATTTGTCAGGTGGTTACATGATAAACTAATGAAAGGTGGTTACATGATAAATAAAATGATGGTTGGTTCGGTGATAAACCATGGATGGGTGGTTACATTATAAACTCTAATTCATTGTGTATGGAAGTCAGACGTATAAATATTCTATTTAGTGATATGTCTGGAAGTCAATTGTATGGTTATTCTATTTTAGAATGTTTATGTCCCATGTTACCTCTATATGTTATATGTTACTCTCTATTGTCTTTATGGTAACCATTTGGTTACAAAAAGGGTAATTAATGAGATTATATTTAGTGAAATATATTTAGTTCTTCTTAAAGGAAAAATTTAATACATTAAGATAATGTTTTCAGGGTTTACATGTTTTTAGTTTTCTTTCATTATGTATCCCTTACTGATCTTTTTATGCTCTTCCCATGTTTTGAATTTTTTTTCACAAGGAATAACTATGAATTGTGTCAAGGATCGGATCAAGGAAATGTTATGATTATTAAACATGAAACGATATCATGTTTCAATTTAAATAGACTTTTGTTTTATTAATTGTGATTATAAGTGTCTACTTGTAATATTGAAGTTGCTATATATAAGTTATGACCTAATTATCTAAATATCTAAACCTAAAAAACCCATCTATGTGAATTAAAAGTCAAATTATTTAGTTAACTCAAGATTAAGTAATGTTTATGGAAACCGAATTATAGTTACACTATGATATATACTATAATATATAGTACCCTTTAGATGCCAAGTACTCATTTAACCACATCCTACTCTGAATAACCTATATTACTCATATACCTCCTTAACTTTCCCACAACTTATATAGTCTAGGTTTTTGTACATTTTATGAAATACTTCATATAACTGATCACCCTTTCATATTACAGTTAGTCCACAAGCCTATTATGATTTTCTATTAACCTACTCCCATAATCATAGGGGTTAATAACCGGTGAATAATAAAATTATTCAAACCCCTTTAAAACTATTTAAATTAATGATATTGATAAAGTAATATAAAATTCTTATTTTTAAAAATTTTCATTCTCAAAATAATATTATCTTCACATGTGTATTTAATAAAAAATTTTATAGATAAAACGTACTTAGTCTCAATTATTTGATTAATACAATTTCCAAATATATGAATGTCTTCAATATATAAATAAAAAATAAAACCAGGGTTATTATGGAACCTACTATAAAAAATTTATTAGATTGGATAACTGCAAATCTGGTTTATAATATTAATTAATTAATTTTTTCATGAATTATTTTTAAATACTATTTTTAAAAACATAGTGAACATACCAATTTGAAAATTTTATTTTTGGTACTAGGTTCTATGAATCCTTTTAGTGGTTCCAAATATACTTACTCTTACAATTCACCATTTATGACTACTATATGAAAATCCATTTGTCTATTTAGAAACAATATATAGAAACTAAAGCAAAAAATAATAATTATAATTTATGTAGTATAAGATATATGAGAATAATAATCAATATAATTTATTCCTTTATTGTGAGTAAACCCTTTGGCTACCTATCTAGATTCATATTTTTCAATTGTACCATCGACTTTCCATTTTATTCTAAATAACTACGAAAACCAATAACTTATTAACCGTGAAGAACATGAAATAGTATATAAGTAATTATAGTGGTGATATCGTATATTTAATCATTTATAACATCTTTATAAATAGATTCATCAGAATATGATGTTTCCTCTTTAAAACAATTTGTGTTACACTTTATATTGTTAAAAAAGAAATGTTCGTGTAATAATACTAAAATCAATTCCTTCTAATAAGTACATATAGAAATCAAATATATATGTATTGGGTATCCTAGGTAATTTTCATTTATGAAACCCAAAAATATTATATTGTTGAAATACTATTTTATTTGATTATGATTTCCCTATTTAGAATTTCAAAGGTAAAGAGGTAAACATAGATTCAATAAAAATAGCATTTCTTGATTCAATAATTATGTTAAAAACTACAAAATATTTTGATTATACTATCATTAATATATAATATTTTTTATTCTATACATATACAAAAAATATTCTACCAATATATATTTACAAAAGTCTCCCAATTTGGTTCACATAATCATACAACTTTGGAACAACCCAAAACAATTCAATAATTTTGTTTTTTTTCACATTCTTCCATCGTTCATTAGGGGTCACATCCAACACTTTGTAGGAAAATATTTAATATGATATAGATAGTAAATAGTTTTTCTCACTAGAAACCTTTTAAGAGAACCAAGATAGTGTAACACAAAGATATTTTTGGATTTATTTAACTAATTTTATTTGTTTAATATATTTCATTTCATACAACACTAAATATAGATTTTGTTATACGAATGAGTTAAACATGGATTGTGTTATAAAAACAAACCAAGTAATTTTTCACTACAAACATATCCAAGATAATATTTAACTATATAAACCACTATGTTTGTCTTTTATTATAAACAATACCAGATCCCTTGGATATATTTTTTTATACACAAGGCTGAGTTTTACCAAAATACAATATAATAATAACAATATTATTAAAGTATTAATAGAGACACCACCTATCCATTTAAGTGGATGTTATGAATAATAATGAATAAATTTTATAATTATGACTTATACATATATATAAAATTAATTATTTGGTTATCAATTTTTACAATTGAATGTATGAACAATTTGAAAATAAAGTAATTACTTTTCTAAAAAACTATTTTTATTTTTATTTTTAAAATTTATCTAAATAAATTAAGAAAAAAATCCAGATTAATTTTTTTAGTAAATTTATATATCATTTATTAAATCATTTTTTAATAATCATAAAACAGATTTTATAGGTATAATATAAGAATAAATCCACAATTATGAATAAAAAGATTTATTTTTCTAAAATGAAATTTTGTTGCATTTTAATGATGAATGCATTTTGAATAAAATTTCACACAATTTTATAATATTTATTTGAAAAAATAAACATAATTTTAGAAATCCTAATATCAAAAAAAAATGGTGAAAATTTGGTATTTTTCTGTGAATTTTTATTTTTGGATGAATAATGAAAATTCTGAATTTTAATTAAATTTATTTTGAATAAATTATTAATATATTAAAATAGCAATTCAATTTGTTTTTAATTTGTTATTAAATCAATTTTAAATCAATTAATCTAATTTAGTTCATGGTAAACAATTTCACATTGAAATTGGATAAAAAAACTTTTCAAGGTTTTGTACCTTTTTTCTTTAAAAACACTTCATCTCATCCCATGTGTGGGATTAATATCAGTTTATTTTAGGCCAATTATATGATTATAATTTGTAAAAATGGATTCAATATTTGGAATACTAATAATTTATAATTTCTAATATGTTAAACTAAATTTTTTACCAAAATTATTTGTGAATACAATTAAAAATTAATTACACTAATTAAGGTAAAAATAAATTTACATAACGGTTAAAAATTAATTGTAAAAGGAAAAATAACATAGAAACTATATAAAAAGAAATTTTATGGAAATAGTTATACCATTTATAATATTTTATATAAAATTTACAATTATTAGAGGCACATGATTTATGGTAGATGACTCAATAGTGTTTACCTTTATTTATTTACAATAATGTCACTCCTCCTCTACTTTAAAAGGGCAATTACCCCCTCATGTTTTCAAACCTATAATGAACATTTTATCTTAATAAAATGAACTAATAATATACCAAAATATATACTATAAACCTAGAATCCTCTTTTTGGGATGAAAGTAAACCATGTTAGTCCTTTGGTGCAAACAAAAGAAACTACCCAATTGGGCAACGAACTTACCGTTCATGTGTATGGAGGACTACTACCTCACGAAATGATGTCATTATTTATTCTTTTACGACCTCTCATGGTTTGTAATTATGATTTACATAATTTTTGTACATTATTTTTTTGATAAATATAATTTATTTATGCTCATTTAATTATTACATAAAACATACATTCATGATATCCATTTTTTTTGTAAATACGATAACTTCATTTGTGGATGTGTGGACTACTACCTCCTCAATGCAATGCGATTCGTTGAAACATTACATGTAATGTATTAAAGATGGGTTTAGTAAAATTATATGATATATATGAAATAATAATTCTACTAGAATTATAAAATTTAAATATATACATATATTTTATTTACTTTCTTTCTTTAAATATGAAAATAAAATGGAGAACACCTTCATGCATACTTGTGGACAACCATCTCTATGAATGGTGTTTTACATTTAATAACTATATATTTAGTAGATAAATATAAATATTTATATATAATATATATATATGATATTTATATCTTTTTTTATATTCTATAAATAATAAAATAATGACCTATATCAGAGGATTAAGAATAACAAGTCAATCATATACTATAAACAAATAGGATATGGCCTAAAATGTAACATTAACATGGAATTGTTAATAAAAGGGTAATATAAATTCATAATAAACTAATATATTGTATTATATATAATAATATGGTCATGTGGTATATTTATAAAAAACTGATAATTATTATACAGGAGGTATGAGTGTCTATTAAGACAGTTAAGAATTAAGGTAAGGGTTTTCTCATCTCATTTTTATTTTGGTGAGATATAACCGTATTCACCATTTGTTTTTTGTGGAGTATATACTGACCAATGATATATTATATGATTATTATCAAGAAATTTATTGGTATTTACATATCCATTTTATTTTCTCTCTTTCATTGGGTTTATATTTCAAAATATGTAGAATCTGTAAAGTAATGTATGTATCAATTTTCCTCCAATGAGATACATGCTATGATATGCACCTATATAATTATATGGGGTTAATATAATTCACATAGAAATTTTATATCATGAATATAAATATTCCATTATATTTGAAGCTTCATGTAATTTTATTGTCTCTAGTTGATTATGAGTCAATGATACTGCAATGTTAGTAGTTTATTTTTACAATATCATTGTTTATCAAGATTATATATGATTACGATTCCATTGATTAAATGTTATAATCCATATCTCAAGAATACTAATTTCATTTCTTCTGTTCTGGTTATTTATTATATATTATTATATTGGTACCATTTTCCACTATTTGGTAGATAATATAATTTAGAATGTGTCTTTTATGAAAATATGACTTTATATCTATCTTTAGTTAGAAATATATATTCTATCAAAACCTTGTTTTATAAAAAAATTTAAATTTTATTTATTATTTAAATGTGTTTTAAATGTTTTCAATTTTCGTTTATATGGTTTCAATGATTTTTTTTTCAAAATGTTTTAAATATTATTAGATAATATTTCGAGGAAAAATATTTTCAAATGGTTTTAGTAATTATTTATTTGTTTTAAATATGTTTTTAAATAAGAAGTTTGTAAAAAAATTTCATGATTTATTTTTATGTTTCAAAGTAATTTCAATGAAAAATTATTACAAGTAATTTTCAATAATTCATTATATGTATTCATTGTACTTTTAGAGTAAGTGATTTCAAAAATTTTAAAGCATTATTTATATTATTTAAAATTATATTTATTGAATAAGTCATTTAAAATGTTTTCAGTATTTCTTTATATGTTTTCAATGTATTTTAAAACAAGAAGGTTTTATAAATGTTTTCATTAATCCATTATATGTATTTAATGCATTTTCAAAGAAAATGGTGCAATTATTTTTTCAACCATTATTTATAGGTTTTTAGAATATTCTAAATTAAAATGGGTTTCAAATTCTTGTCATGAATTATTTTTAAGTTCTGAAATTATTTTAAAATAAAAAGGTTTTCAAAAATTTTTCAATAATTATTTTTATGTTTTCAATTTATTTTCATAGAAAAATGGTATTTAAACTTTTTTATATTTTAAAAAGTATTTTTTTTAAAAGAAGAAATGATATTTTCCTCAAGAAAGTATTTTAAAATATTTATCAAAAAATAAATTCAATATAAGATGAAATATTTTTCTTTTACTCATGCCTTACAAGAGTTAATTTTCAAGGGTTCCACTAATATCATTTCTCTGAATGGTTAATGTTTTGATGGAATGATGTTTATAAAAACCATTTCTGTTACACCCGTTGTATGTTTACAATAACAATTTTTCTTTAATTGGTTACAAGTTAATGAATAATTTTTATATTTAATGGTTTTTTTTCTTATGAAACCATCTTATTTTCAGGGGTTATTCGTTGAACAAATAATCCTGAAACCTGTCTATTTTCTGCATTTTATGATATGATGACATATTTTTTATACCCATTTCATTTCATGGTCTATTATATGATTGCTAATGATATTTTGGTACGTGTTTTTATGACTATATTATGAGATAGGTGTGACCTATATCCCCCTCTAATGTATTGGTTAAAGATTTATATTTCATGTGATATACATGGCTGGAATAGGGAGTGAAGCCAGTTCTTTAAAGGAATTGTTCCTCTAAGATAGTCATGGGAGTTATACTTCCCTACTATGATGGTCATGGGAGTGAACCAAGACTACTAGGATGGTATGTAGAGTGAAACCATGATACTAATAGTAATTTTGAAAATATAGTTGACTATTACAGAAATCATTTTTTATGTTCACGAGTCTTCCACAAATTCCATGTCTCATTCCTATGTTATGATTTCCTGGATTATAATCTTTATTACCTTATGATTCATGTATTATTGACTACCAATATTTATTATATGATTAATTCTTATGATTACTAATATACATGTTATGATCTTATAATTTTATGAACATATACTCATACCGTTATGTGGATTTTATTCTTACATATCTTTATTGTTTACCTTTACTAAGAATCTGATTTCACCACTTTATTATGTTTCCTTTCCCGAGATTAAGAATAATGTCTTTAAGTAGGAGTACTAGAGAGGAATATATTTAAGGGAGACGTTGAATATCTTTCAACAGGATAGAATATTTTTATTCTATGTGTCCAAAGACATTGAACTGTAATGGTCCTCATGCATATAAATTTTTAATGTGTTGAATATTAATAAAAAATGGTGTAATATCTTTTTATGTTAATGCTTTGACACTATAGTTAGTATAAAAATAAATTTTTATTGAAACATTATAAATTATGATGAGAAATATTTATTTAAATCCCTAGTGATATTTCTAGTGATATGTATTAGGATGTATCTAAGGATAAGCATATAGTGTTATAGATTAAAGGATTAATTGTTATGATTTATAAATTATATAAGTTATTTTTAATGTTAATGTGGTTTAATTATTTGATAAGTGCTTCTCACACTATAATTTCTGGTATTAGTCATTTGAGGTAATCCAAATGAAATGGGATAACGATGAATGTGACAAGAATATTGCTGACAAGTAGTCAAATATGATGATCAATAGAGTGATTGTAATTATAATCATGCTGAATAATTATTCATGGAACACGATTTACAAAATATTCCTTAACAAAATCTTGGACTTGAAAAAGAAGTTAATGAAGGATTTCACTGAGATTTTGGGTAGTGATGACCATAGAGGAAAGAATGTTATGTTTACATTATCTCAAGAATGTTGAAATAATCACCAAGGTGAATGTCTAAGAGGAACAAGAAGATGTTTTTACTGTGGAAAAGAAGATAAAAAAATTAAATGAAAATGTAAAATGATGATTTTAGTTAACACAGTGGAAGGGAATATTTTCCATCCAGATAAATTATAGACCGTTAAATTCATTAAGTTTGGAATGAATGGTCATTATGAAAATTTATGTCCCAAGTGTAAAAATCAAGAAGAGAATCAACATAGTGGCATGAGTAATAGTTATATTACTGATGATGATGTTACTAACGGTGAAATATTAAATAAAATAGGAATTAAGTAATAAGATGAGGTATCATAGTTAATGGATTAAGGCTGAAGTTCAATAATCAATGTTTTGTGTATTTGGATTATAGAAATATGTTATAAGGATTGTTCACAATATGTTTTTCACTAAATATTTACAAGAATATGTTTAATAGTTCAGATGGAATAGAAAATTTATTTAATGGAATGGTTATGTTAATGGGAAACACATTTTTAATGTAAGGATAACCATTAATATGTTCTATAATTTTAAAAAATATTTTTATAATAAAAATTGGAAGGTACTGATTACCTTGGAACTAATTATATATTTGTTTAAAAGTGGTTTTATACTATCATTGATGATGTTTAAAACATGTTTGTACTTAATTAATATGTCTAATAAACATTGGAATAAGGAAACCCGCCAGTTTTTAAAAAATATTTTTGGTAATTTGGGTTGTTACTATGTTTTAAGAGAATACATGAAGAAGGTATTAACATTCTTAATATGTGAAAATTAAGTGAAAATTTATGATATATACGGGATACATGCAATGTTATTTATGAAAAATTTAGTGACACTATTTTTAATGTTTTGAACTTCTATTTTGGGAAGGGTTAAAATGATAAACATTTATTGAATGATTTATGTTAATCATTGGATGTTGTTTTAGAGATTAAATTATTGTATCTCAATATGATGTGTTTTTTCTTATTTTCTACTATGTGATAACCATTTTTTGTGATAACTAAAGACATATAATACCACCTATCATTATATTTATGTATATCATGATCAGATAATGCTTCAGGAGTAAAAAATTCAACTTTATTTCCTAGAAAGAGATAAGGTAGAAATTGATGAATGGGAAAAAAAGGTCATCATTATCCTGAAACCATGTACATATATCTTTTCATGAATATTCATTAACATTGGGAAAAGGGTCTTGAAATAAAAATTTCTCAAATTATCACCATTTTAATGATACCAATGACTTCTTTCATGCATCTTATGTTTATATTTTTATGATTGTCAAAAATCTCTAGTTCTCAAACTTTCTTGTGATCAATGATATTTATAAAACTCTATGATTATTTACACTTTTCTTACATGTCCATGTTTTCAATTTCAACCTATGTTTCTTATTTTGAATCACAGTTATGATTTAATTTGGGTACAGTTTTTTTTAACATTCCCTTGTTAATGAATGTTTTAATATTCATTTTTACGATATGGGTTTCTGTATAAGGAAATTTAAATTATTAAGTCATTAACAACCAAAATTAAATTTTAAGGGGGGATTAATTTTTATGGGGTCTAGAATGTAACACCATGAGATTTTGTGATTTTTTTCAAATTTATTTAATATTTTCAATACTTTCAACTTCACTCAACATTGAGTATAGATTATGTTATAAGAAATAAATATGTTGGCTTTCTTTATATGCAACAACAAGTTAATATTAAAATACAATATTCACTTAGATTAACATTCAGCACACACAATACTATATTTTTCCTCTATTACATAAACTAATTATTCCCTTCAGTAGCTTGCATTATACGCAATTCCGAGTTTTACCAAACTACAATATACTATTAATATAAATATTAAAAAATTATTATAGCTACCACTAAGACATTAGAATTAATGTTTCAAATAAGAATTACTAAATTGTGAAAATTTTATTTATACAATTATATAAAATTAATACATTGGTTATCAATTAGTATAAGTTAATTTAGTATATATTTGAAAATAAAGATATTAATTTTCTAGGAAAACTATTTTTCTATTTTCAAACACAATTTATCTCAATAAATTAAAAACACCACTTTTCATTAATATTTTCAATAAAATTTATATATTATATATTAAATAATTATTTTTATACTCATCCAATATATTAGATAAATATATTATAATAATAAATCCAATTTTATGAATAAGAAGATGTATTTTATTGAAAGGTAAATTTATGAATTTTAATAGAGAAGACATTTTAAATATAATTATTAACATTATCATCATTTTTATTTGACAAAATAGACATAAATTATGATAGTACAATATCAAAATTTACTTTGGGTGAATTTTTGGAATTTTTTTATGATGTTTCATTTTTTAAGGAATAATGAAAAACAATGTATTTTAACTTTCAGCTACATTTTTGTATAATATATTTAAATCATGAAATTATATTTTAATATGGGTTCAAAGTGTAATTAGATCTATTATACATAATATAATTCATTTTTTGTAATTTTAATTAATTTCAACATGAAATTGGATATAAAAACATTTCAATCTTGTTGACCTTTTCGCTTCAAAAACCTGTTGACTTGTCCCATCGGCAGGATTAATTTTAAATTAATTTCTACTAATTATATTGTTTGAATTTAAATAAATGTATTCCATTTTCTTAATTATAATAATTATAATTTCCAATAAGTTCGTCCAAATTTTTTATCAAAGTGATTAGGAAATGTGATTAAAAATTAATTACGCCATCTAAGGTAAAAACAAGTTTACTTAATTATTAAACATCAATATTAAAAGGCTAAATAACCTATAAAATTTTTCAAACGCCATTTTATAGAAATATTAACACCAAGAAAAACCTTTAATATCAAAGGGATAGTTATTTTTTGTATATTATTCAATAGAGACCTCTCAACAGTGTAAACCTTTTTATATTTAAATGAATTCCACTCCTCCACTATAAAAGGACACTCATCCTCATCACCTATTCACAAATATTAAAAACATTTTATTTTCCATAATATGAAAATATAATCTAAAAAATTATCAAATATAAACCTATAATACTTATGTTGGGACTAAATAAAACAGATATAGTCCTTTGGTGAAAACCAAAGAGAAATATAGAATGAAGGGGTAACATCCTCCCACAAAGTCTATTCTTTTATTTTCATTATCAAACCCCTAAACTATTATTATTACATGATTAAACAGTAAAATAAGTATACTAAATAAAAATATATGTTTTTATTCAAATTTTTTTACATACAAATACACATATTTCTATCAAATGGGTAACAAATTGACAGTTCTAGTAATCAACAAACAACCACCTCACGAAACGTTGTCAATTTGTTTTCTTTTACCAACTATCATGGTTGTGAATTATGTTAAACATAATATTTTTGTATTATATATATATATTATATTTATGAGTTATTTATATTTAATTAATTATTACATAGAAAATACCTTCATTTTTTCCATTTTGAGTAAATAAGATAACTTTGTTTGTGGATGTGTTGACCACCCCCTCCTCAAAGCGATGCGATTAATTCACACATTACATTGAATTTATTAAGGATGGTATAAGTAAAATTAAATTTTATATATTTAATAATAATTGAAAATTAATCATTATGTATAGATATATATTTATATATTCCATTTACTTTATTTCTTTCAATTGGACAACAAAATTGAAACAATGTTCATTGGTACGTAGGGCCTACCGTATCCAGGATTGATGTATTCCGTTTCATATTTATATGTTTTATAGATTATTATAAATAATTATAAACTAAATATATAAGATATATAAATCCTATTTCACATTATATAAATAATTAAATAATGATCTAACTATGAGGATCAAGAATAAGTAGTGAAAATTTTGACAAAAAAACTAAGTTGACATTACCCAAAATGTAACATTAACCTGGAATTGTTAATAAATGGGTAATATAAATTCATAATATAATAATATATGGTAGTAGATATAATAAAATTCTTATATGGTAGATTTATAATAAACTAATTTTTATTATATAATAGTTTTGAATTTTTATGAAGAAAGACAATAATTAAGGTAAGGGTTTTCTAATCTGAATCTTATTTGTGTGAGATTTGTTCCTTATTCACCCATCATTTCTTTTGTGTGTTGTATATAATAAACATATATATATTAAATTAATACTATACCTAAATTTATTGGTATTTACATATCCATTTTACGATCTATCTTTCATGTGGTCTATGGTTCAAAAGACACCTTATCAGAAAAGTAATTTTTCTCCCAATTTTCCTTATTTGAGATACATGTCATTTTATGCACCTATATTTTTATATGGGGGTATATATTGACCTTTTAAAAGTTATATCATGAATATAATTCTTTTAGGAATATTTATATTTATTTAAATTTATTCTCTCATGTTTATTATGAGTCAATGTTACCAATGTTGTAATAGTTTAATGCTACAATCTCATCATTTATAACGATTGTTTAAGATTATGCTTAAATTGATGAACTATAATTATCCATTCCTAAATAAAATTCATGAGATTTATTCTCATATATTTATTCTTTATATCTTTATGTATTGGATCCATTGTGCAAATATTTCTTACTTAATATAATTAGGAACAATTTTTTAATAAATTTTGACTTTATCACTAAATTTTTATAGAAAACTATTTTCATAAAAACATTTGTTTTGAAAAAATGATTTCAAAAATGTTTAATATTTTAAAACTGTTAAAAATTATTTTAAACTTATTTTATATGTTTTCACAGAAAATGGTTGTCAAATTTTTTTCAATATTATTTTAAAATTTTTCAAAGAAAATTGTTTTGAAAATGTTTCTAATCATTATTTTAAATATTTATATGTATTTTAAAAGAAAAATGTTGTTAAAAGGTTTTTAGTAAATCTTTATAACTTCTTAAATGTTTTTCAATTAAATTTTTTAATATTTTGTTTTCAAGAATTTATTATTTGTTTTCAATTTATTTTCATGGAAAATGGGTTTCACTGTGTTTTTATGCATTATTTATATGTTTTTAAAGTATATTTTTTAAATGGTTGTTTTCTGGTCAAAAAACCAAACAATAATTTTTTTAATGAAAAGTATTACAAGTTTATAAAAGATGGGAATTTCTTACAATCCTTGTAATAAATAGAAAATAAATCAAAAGGGGGTTCATTTAACTAAGTAATGTCTTGGTTGACTCCCATATTAGCAAGGACATCTAATAACTTGTTCTATTCACCAATGGTATAATTCACAATATAGATGTTATCTATAATAGAATTCAGATAGTCCATACAACGTGAAGTAATCATCCTTGCAAGGTACACTAAACCATTCCAAAGTGCTTTCATAATGGTCGTCAAATCACTTTAGATCTAGATATTGTTCGATCCATGTTTTTTCAAAAATGATATCTCATGAATCACTACCATCACTTCAAATTCTAAAGACAAGGTGACACCATAGCTTCCACAGAAGCACCCTTGTGTCCGACTTGAGTGGTTTTTGTAGATAGCACCACAAACTGAGGGTCCTCTGTTTCCTTTATAAAAATCATCGATATTAAAATTTATCTAGCCTTAGGGAGGATTTTTCCAAAAAAAATCAAAAGTGTGTCTATGATGATGATAAATATCCTTCACCCCAAACCGCCGAAAAATCCCAAAGTCCCTAACTGTATTATTGCAAAAACCTTTCTGAATGAAAGTGACTTATGAAATGGAAATGGGGATTCTCATGTTTCCTTAAAAAAGACTAAATGGGTACTTTATACGAATATGGGAATTTATATCTTAACATATCACATGGGGAAGCTCAACTAAAACATTTACGAAGAGATTATTGATTTTCTAAGAGGCTTTCATATCTACACAATGTAATAGTTGAATGGTGATAGTGTCATCATGTAACCATCATTACTCAAATATATCAATGGCATAATTACAAAGAGAAATGTCCATATCAAATGAAATAAACAAGTAGTTAATGCCTTTCCAATATTGATTAAAACTATGACATTTAGTGCAATGTTGAATCCTAAAATAATGAAGACAAGTGTTAGTGGGAACCCTTTTATGTGAAAAAGTGAAAAAGCATAAATCATGAGGGATTTAACCATAATTTATTATTTTTTATAGCCAAACCAATTTTTTTCAATAATTTTTAAGAAGAACATCATAAAAAATTTTAGATTCAATCATGACATTATGAACAGGTTCCCAAATTAAAAAATCATCAATGTTGGAAAAGGGATAGTTATCAATGACCATCTTCATATTGTTTGGTAAATTAATTTTCTGAGATCATAGAATATATTTAATGGTATTATTAGTGTTCTTAGGTGGTTGAGTGGGGGAATCCATTAAAATTAGAGAATAACCAGTCCAATTTCAAGCCTGATGTTCAAAGAAGTGTATTTACTAACCATCCATCTAGAGATAGACATGATCGTGGAAAAAGAATTCTTTATATAAGTCCACATGAAAGAACTTAGAAAATTTAAATAATCTTTTAATTTATCAAGAAATCTGTTTTTTGTAGAAAAATAATGAGTTAGAGTTATTATGAGGAAGGTTTCATGTGAGTCTAGAATGTAAGGCATCATTAAAGATCTTGAGATTTTTAAATGCCGAGACCACCTTTATCCAACGGTTTACAATAGGTAGACCAGGGAATAGTCACTGGTTTCCTTTCAAGTTTTCTTCCACTCCACACAATTTTTATGATGAAAACATTTTTTTTAAAATACCAGCATTCCATTTATAAACCATTATATAATAGACCATTTTAGAAAAAATTATAGACATGAAACGACAGATCATGCCAGCCATAGAGAGGGTCTTCCCTTTCCCTAAGATGATTTGCTGGATTATTTGGTCAACATTTGTTTAATAGTTATTAGACTTGGGTATAACCCAAAAAATGGGAACAATAAGATAGTTAAAGGGGACGAATCCTTATTTAATTACTAAAACATTGATAATATTTGATTTTATATTAGAAGGAAACCTATTCCCAAAAAGATGTAGGATATTCTCTAACTAAAGGTTCTCCCAGAAAAATATTCCTAGTGTGAGAGGGAACATTTGAGATTATTGATATTTTTTATCACCCTATAAATAATGGATGATGTCATTTATGTATAAGAGATGTGTGTGTGAACTAAATTTCATGGAGGCATTTATCAATTTATGATTTTTTTTGATGCAAAAGAAGAATGAGTAATCTACATAAGTAATCTTTAGTAATCGAGAAAATAATTCCCGAGATGGGGTCACCCTATCAGAAACCTTTGGTTCATTTAATGCAACGCTTATGATATCCACTTGAAAGGTTTTAAATAATGGGATAATTGATCAAAGTTTTAATTTAACTAATGAATGAGTCATTAAACCTAACACCCTACAAAACATTGAAAATAAAAATTCAATCAATGGTATAAAAATATTTCTAAAAGTCATGTATGATAGAAATATTTCCACTTATACTAGATTTATTTAACAAGATAGGGAATTTTGAGGCAAGGATAATAATATCTTGGATATTACTTCCTTTAAAAAACCAAATTGGTTCCAAGAGAAACTTTTATGGATGATAGGAGAAATTATATTATAAAGTATCTTGGTAATGATTTTATAAATAATATTAATAATGGAAATAAGTCTGATGAGATGAATCTCTAAATTATTATCCACTATAGGGATTAGGTAAAGGAATTGAGAGTTCATCCTATGGGGGATAATTACTTTATAAATGAAGTCATTACCAATATTCAAACAACCAATTTAATTGGATCCCAAAAATTTAGGTAGAATCCATTATTGAATCCATCAGGACCCAGAGAACTATTATGATTTATGATAAATATAGTGTCTTTAATATCATGATCAGGGAAAATGATATTGTGAAAGGAGTTGTCCTATTCATTCACCAAAATCGAAATAACACAACATAAAATGTCTTTATTAACATGAACTCCACTAAAAAAAATTTCAATGTAAGAAATGACATGATTCACAATACCTAATTCAATATCAATGATGCAATCAATGTATTTTAGGAAGAATAGAGGGATATATGTTTTCCATTCCCTTTGAATGGAATCATAGAATTTAGTATTTCTGTCACCATCAGGGATCCATTCAGCTTTAAATATTTTTTGTTCTAATTTTATCCTTGAAGGTGAGTAAAAAAACAAGAATCTTAGTAATATTGATTTTATGTTGTGTATCAGAAGAAACTTTAGTACAAGTAGTGGTGTTCAGAATTTGGGAATTATCCTCTTCTAAATAAAGGATTTTATTTCCATTTGTTTATATTTTGATCTAAACAATTCCTTAAGAAGCTATTTTAAATTTTTTTTCAAGCATTATTTATAAATTTTCAATGTATTTTCCAAGAAAATTATTTTAAAAATTATTTTAAGCATTATTTATATGTTTTAAAATTAATTTATTAGGAAATTTTTTTTAATTTTTTTCAAGCATTCTTTATATGCTTTGAAAGTATTTTCAAAGAAAAATGTTTTAAAATGTTTTATAATAATTATTTCTATGTTCTAAAATCATTTTCAATGAAAAACGTTTTTCAAAATATTATAGTTTTTAGAAAGTATTTTATACAAATAATAAATGATATTTTCCTTAGGAAATCATTTTAAAGTATTTCTCAAAAAACATGTTCCATCAATAATGAAATTCATTGGTGTTAATCATGACTTATTAAAGATATGAGGCAAGGGTTCCATTCATATTCATTCTCTAAATGGATTATGTTTTGGTGGGATGATATTTATGAAACCTATTTCTCATTCTTGAGTTATATGTTTAAGAAAAAAATTTCACTTTCATAGGTTATATGTTTATGAAACCAGTTTCTATTTTATGTGATATATTCTTTTTAAAACTAATTCTTTTCATGGGTTATTCTTTGATTATATGATTATGAAACTTGTCTTTTTTTTCACAGGTTATGATATAATGACAAGTTTATGATACCCATTTCATTTCATGGGTTATGATACATTTTTATAATCTTGTGGAACACATATGAATGATTTCATTATGATATTAGTGGGTCCAATATATCCCTCCAATGAATTAGGTAATGATTAATATCTCAATACATATACATGGTTGAAATAGAGTAAACTCAATCTAGTAAAATACTTTTTTACTATGATAGTCTTGGGAATGATCCTTGACTACTAATATGGTAATGGGAGTGATACATCACTACCAAAATGGTATGGGGGAGTTAAACCATTATACTTAGTTTTCTATTGAAATAATCCTTTACTACCATGGTAATCATTTTATATACTTATGTGTCTACCAAAAAATATTTTCTTTATTACTATGTTATGATGTCATGGATTAACCACTTGAGTACCATATGATTCATGTCTCATGAGACCCAATACTTATGACATGATTCATGTTTATGATGTATGATATATAGGGTATGATCTTTTAATGTTATGACCATATTATAATAACCTTATGATCATGTTGTGTTTACATATCTCCCTTGTATACCCTTACTGAGAATATGAGCACACCCATTTCATATGTTTCCTTTTCCCATGTTATCAATAAATATTTCGGGTAGGAGTAATGATGGGTATAATATTTAAGGGATATGTTGATGATATTTCCTAAGGATAGAAGATTATATTTCCATGATTCCGAAGACACTACACTATTATGGTCCTTGGGCATATACTTTTTTAATATACTAATAATTCATAAAAATTATTTAATTTCTATGTAAGATAATCCTGGGTCACTTTATTTGGTATCATAATGAAGGTTAAGTAAACCATTAAAGACTAAGATGCGAAAACCATAGTGATATCACTAGGGATATTTCTAATTTCATTTCTAGGGATGTCTCTATGGATAAGCCAAAGGCATTATAGATAAAGTATTACATGTTATGATTTACCAATAATATATGTAATTTTTTTGGAGATGAGGTTTTCCAATATGATATGTGTTGAACACACTATTCATTCTAATTTTATTCAATGGAATGAACCAGAAGGAACTGGGTTAACATTGAATGTGACAAATGATTTTCTATTGAGCAGTCAAATGGGATGATCATTGGAGTGAAGGATGTTGTGATCATGCTTAATTAGTATTCATGTAACATGATTAATAATGTGTACCTTAAGAAACTCTTAGAAACAAAAAAAGAATATATGGATTGATTTATATGAGATTCTATGTAATAGAGATCATTAAGGAAATAATATTCAATTTAATTTGTGTCATGAATGTGGAATGAATCACCCAAGTGAATATATTAAAGGAATTATAAGATGATTTTACTATTGAAAAGGTAAAAAAATCATGTAACATTAATGAATAAATTAAGAGTTTAATTAACCCAATGGATGGGAATATTGGCCTCCCTAAGAAATTATCTATGGTTAAATTAATTAATTTTGAAATGTATGGTCATTATGAAAATCGATGTCCCATGTTAAAATTTCAAGAAGAGAATCAACATGGTTTTACATGTAATGGTTATATTCAGTATGGTGGTGAGGATATTGGTGAAATGTGAAAGGAAATCTATATTATGTAATAGGATGAGGTATCCTTTTTAATGGATTATAGATGAAGTGGAATAATATATGTTTTTATGTATTTTGATTCATGAATTATGTTATAATAATTTTTCAGTTTCTGTTTTTGACTATGGATTTACTAGAATATGTTGAATGGTTCCGATGGACATGAAAGGTGATTTAATGGAAATGTGTTGTTAATAGGAAATACATGATTACATGAATGATAACCCTAAATATATTCTTGTTGTTATGATAATTCTCAGATAATGTAAATTTGAATGTACTGATAACCTTTGAACTAATTATTGATTTGTTTAAAATTGGTTTATTCTATCATTGTTGAAGTTTGATACATTTTTTAATATAAATAATATATCCAATAAACTTTAGAATAACGAAACATAAATGTTTTCAATAATTTTTTTTAATTTAGGTTATTACAATATTTCAAGAGAATACTTGACAGAGGTATTCACATGTTTGGTATGCGACAAATAAGAGCTACATTATGAAATACAGGGGATCAAACTATTTGAAAATAAATAGTACAATTTAATGTAAGAACTATTTGAAAATAAATAAATTACTTTTCGATAAAACTATTTATTATCTGTTTAAATATAATTTTGTCTCTATAACATAAAAAACAAATTTTGATTAATGTTTTAAATAAAACATATAAATTATTTATTCAATAAATGGTTTTTATACTCATCCAATATATTTTATTGGTATTAAATATTAATTTATTAAATTTTATGATTAAAAAGATGTATTTTTTAAAAGTTAATTTTACCTCCTTTTAATGATTACCCCATTTCAAATATAATTTTTTTTTCACATTTATAATTTTTATTTTATAAAATATACTTTAATTTTGAAATTTGAATAGAGAAATTTACTTTTGGTGATTTTTTGGTATTTTGCGGTGATGTTTTGTTTTTTATGAAAATTGAAAAACACTGTATTTTAATTCAAAACTTCATTTTCATCAATTTTATTTATATAGATTAATTATACATTAAATTTATTTTCAAGTATAATTATATCAATTGTAAATCAAGTAACCCAATATAGGTAATTGGAACAAATTTCACATTGATATTGGATATTGAACCATTTCAATATTTTGAACATTTTCACTTTGAAAACACGTTGTTTCATCCCCTATGTAGTATTAATTTTAAATTAAATTTTTCCACTTATGTGATTAGAATTTGGAAAAATGGATTATATTTTTTCTAATTATAATAATTTATAATCTCTAATAATTTCAACTTAGTTTTACTCAAAATTGATTAGTGAAAGTAATTAATAATTAATTTCAACGATTAAGTTAAAAATAGGTTTAAATAATAGTTAAACCTTAATCTGAAAATGCCAAATAAATGAGATACATGCACAAATGAAATTTTATAGAAATATTTCAACCAATAACCACTTTTATCATAAATATAAAATTAATTTAGTAATATGTTGTAATGAATACATCTCAACAGTGCTTACCTTTTTATATTTACAAGAATGTCACTCCTCCTCGACTATAAAAGGGAAATATCCCCATCCATTAATCACAAAAATAAATCCCATTTTGTCACAAAAACCATAAAAACTAAAATTAAATATTACCTACTCTCTTTGTAGATTCCCAAATTTTGATATAAGCCAAATCTAGTTATTTCTTTGGTGAAAACCAAAAGGAATTACCTAATGATGTTGTAATGTCCTTCAATAAGATCTTTTGTTTTATATTCATTACCCACCCCATAAAAAATTAATATTACATTCCTATTTAATAACCATAGTATCATCAATATACTAATATTATTTTATTCTAATGGATATACCTACACATATGCACACTTCCATCAAATGGGTAACAAACATACTGTATGTGTGTACGGGAGACTACCGCCTCCCAAAATATTTTAATTAATTTTTCCTTTATCACCACTCATGGTTGGTAATTATGATGATAATAATATTTTTAAATTATATATATGTTATTTATGTTTTATTTATTCTTTATTAGAAATACATTAAACATACCTTCATACTTACCATTTTTTGTAAATATGAGAACTTCGTTTGTCAATGTGTGGACAACCACCTTCTCAAAGTAATGTGATTCATTCACATATAACATGGAATGTGTTAAGGCTAGGTTTTAGTAAAATTATATGATATATATAAAATAATAATTATACTGGAATTACAATATATGTATATATATATGTGTCATTTACTTACATTCTTTCAAAACAATAATAAAATAGAAACAAGGTTCAAGTGCATGCACGACCTACCATCTCCATGAATGATATATAACATTTTATATTTGTATATTTTATAGATTATTATAAATATTTATATAAATAATATATATTACATAAAAATAATATTTTACTTTATGTAAATAATAAAATATTGATCAATGTAATATGATCAGGAATAACGAGTCAAACATTCTCAAATAATGAATGATATACAATGAAACATAAAACACATTAATGTAAATGACATCAACATATAAGATTATATCATTATCACATTAATCATATATAATATCCCTCTTTCATAAAATAATGTAAAACATTCTCTAAAATATAATAAGGAATATTTTTTCCTCAATGAGTTACTCAAATACCATCAAATTTAGAAGGAATATAAAAATAATTATAAATAAAATGATCTGAAGGATGATAAATCCATAGTACTCATGGAGGAGTAATTGGAAACATCAGGATAATAAAAAGTGGGAAACATCCAAACCATATTTCAAAAGGAAAGATGCAATTGAAGAAGAAGAAAGGGGAATGTTACTTCTGTGGAATGATAATACATTTCTAATGAAGTTGTCACCTCCATAGGAAGAATAATGCCAATAATGCTTCAAAAGTGATCTTTGGGGCCATGATATTCAATTAAAATTCTCATTATGATAAATATTATTTATGTATATATTTAAGTGAAACATGAAATATGTTAAAAAATCCATATTCATGAGGATAAAATCAATCAATGATAGTAAATCACTCAAAATTGGGAACTCTTCATGCATAAACATATAATGGAAGGGGGTTAATGATATTTAGTTTACATTTTTAAAGATCCATACCTTAAATAATATCATATTTGTTCCAAATGTTCAAAGGAACATAAAATCTAGGATCAATATTGAGAAGAATGGGTTTCATCTTGTATTTGAGGCATATAATTGTTTTCTATCCCAGGGTGGTATTTTGGTTAGAAATCATCTCTTGTAAGATGGATTATTTAAATTAAATGCAGATCTTTTTTCTTCTTACATTCTATATTCATTTGATTTATTTCATAATCATTTAGGTCACAATAATTTTATAAAAATGCATGAAATGTAAAAGAATTAAATTATTACCTAGAATGGATAAACTTGATAATAAATGTATGTATTTCATGAAACCAAAATAGTTAGGAAACTATATCCAACTATAGAAATGAAAATTAACTTTTTATAATTAATATAGCGTAATGTAAGTGATTTTCATGCTACATTTATCATGGGTAATAAAATATAATTTGTATCTTTTTATTATTTATTTTTTAGATTATTTTATGTTTGTATTTTACCTACTGAATATAAAACTATTGATTAATTTAGTATCCATTGTAATGAGGTTGAAAACCAATGTGGGCCCATAGTTAAATGCCTCATATATGACATGGAAGGTGAATAATATTTCTCATTAGTGGTTCAATCCCTTGGGATTATTAATTAACTAATATCTCCGTATACACATAAAAAATAGTGTTATTTAGAGAATGAATATAACCTTAATAGAAGTTGTTAATTACATGATGTTTATATATACCAACCCAATATTAACATACATTGATATTACATAATTTTTTATTGATAATTATCTCATTAATAAAGTACATCTCTAAGGACCATAATAGTTTATAATTTCTGGAAACATGGAAAAATAATTATCTATCTAGGTAAAAGATATTAAACATATCCCTTAAATATATTCATGTTAGTAATCCTACTAAAAACCATCCATCATAACCTATGGAAAGTAATCAAAAGAAAGGGGTGAGATATGATTCTTAGTAGGGGAAAACATGGTAGATATGTTTCCCTAACATGACAATAAGGTTATTAGAATATTTTCATAACATTAGTAGATCATACCCAACATATAAAAGATCATAAACAAGAATCATGGAAAAAATATTCACAATTTGTAAGACATGAATCATAATGGAATAAATATAATAAATAATCAAATCATAAAATATGAGTAATATAAATAATTTTTTTCATACATATAATAATATCAAATGATTTCCATAGTAATCAAGGATTTTTTAAAATTTCATTTTCGTAGAATGGGTTCACTCCCCATACCATTTTGGTAATCATTATTGACTCTCACAACCATCTTAATAGTTAAGGATCACTCCCAATACCATCTCATAAGAAAAATTACTTTATATAACTGAGTTCACTCCCTATTCCATCCATGCATATTTGACGAGATATAAGTTATTACCCAATTTATTAGAGAGAGATATAGGTCCCACCCATCCCATAAAGAAAATAGACATACAAATTTTATAAGAATATAAACAAAAATATCGTAACCCATGAAATTAAATGGGTAACATAGAAAAGTAATCATATCATAACCTTTTTAAAATATATAGGTTACATAATCATATACTAAAAGAATTTCCTATTAAAAGAAGTGGGTTTAATAATAATATAACCCATGAAAGAGAAACTAGTTCCATAAAAATATAACTCGTGAAAGAGAAACGAGCTTCATATTCATATATCTCGTGAAATAGAAATGGATTTCAGAAACATCATGTTATCAAAAGATAATCCATTCATGAAAACGGTATGAATAGAACCCTTGAATCATATCCTCAACAATGCATGAGTAGCACAAATGAATTTCATTTTATAAGGAACATAATTTTTTAGAAGTCTTTTGAAATTATTTATTGAAGAAAATATCAATTCATATTTTAAAAAATAATATTTAAAACATAAAACATTTTGAAAAACAAATTTATTTCAAAATACATTGATAATTATAAAAACTTATTAAAAAACGTTTCTTTCAAAATATTTTTAAAACTTATAAATAATTTATCAAACCATTTTGAAAACCGTTTTCATGGAAAATAATGGGAAAAAATAATGAATTATTGAAAACATGTTAAAAACAGACTTCATAGAAAATACGTTGAATACTTATAAATATTGTATGAATACATTTTCAAAATCCAATTCTTTGAAAATAATTTTCAAATTTATAAATAATTCTTAAAAACATTTTAAAAAACATTTTAATTGAAAATATATTTAAAAATATTAATAATTATCAGAAAAAAACATGAAATAAAATTTCTTTAAAAATAATTTGAAACATACATGAATTATTGAAAACATATTTAAATCCATTTTCTCTAAAAATACTTTAAAAACTTCTAAAGAATTATTGAAAAAATTTTGAAAACCTTTTTCCATAGAAAATTATAAAATAATTTGGAATAAAATTTGAAAATATTTTTCCTTGAAAAATTAGAAAATAATAATGAATACATTTAATGTATCATTTAATCTTTAAAAAATTTTGATTTTTTTTATAAAATAGGGTTTTCAAAGAGAACATACTTCCGACCGAAGAGAGAGACAGAGTAATATTTTCCTTAAAAAACACTTTCTTAATTATATTAAGTGCCAATGTGTAGAAAATGGTAGCAGTACGTGAATATATCATTAATAAACGTTTGATAATAATGTTAATGAGTTTTTTTAGATATGGATCAAAATATTTCATCAATGGGAGTATAATTGCAAACAACCCCAATAAATGATGAGATTTCAGAAATAAAATATTACCACTTTGGTATCTTTGACTCCTAATTAACATGACAAAATAAAATTTAATGAATAATAAAATATACTTAAATAAGGATATTCATGATATAATATTACAAATGGAATTATATAGACACAATAAAAAATTATAGGTGCATAACATGGCATGTATCCCCAAAAAATAAAATTGAGAGAATAATACATTATCGATTTTGTATGTTTCGAACCATAAACCCCATAAAAGTGATATTAATATATATATATATATATATATATATATAAATAAACATATAATTAAGGATAATAAATATATAATATATTCATTGGATTAATATAAGTGACACATAATAAATGTGTGGTGAACAAGGCATAAACCTCACTAAAAATAAAGAAAGAGACCAGAAAACCCTTACCTTAATTCCTGATTTTCATCATAAATATTTAAACCTCTTGTATAATGAATATAATTTTATTATAGTTATTTTATAAAAACATATTCTTATATATAATACCATATATGATGTTATTTGTAGGTTATAAATGAAATGACTCCAGACAACCAATGCCAACATAACAATTTTAGTAACTAAATAAAATTAAAAAATTGAATACAAGAAATAATAAAACATTAATTAACCTGATAAAGTTTCTTAATATTAAATATAAAAAATATAATTATATTACTACATATAGTTGATTTATAAATTAAACATGTCAGGATGAGAGGTAAGGTATTTCATTTAAAAAAATATTACATTAAGGTCATCCTTCCAACTCTTTCCATCCATGTCATGGTACCTTTAAATATTTCAATAATGTTATTATTTATGATTCAAGGGATGATAAAATTCATTATTTAATATTTATTACATTCATTAAAAATTATTAAATATCGAAATTTTCAACACATCATATGTGGGTTATTTTAATATTTTTATAAGAGTGAAAAAATAGTGTTTTTAACGTATATGGATAGTACACCCATTACCATTATAAAATTTGTTATTAATTATCAATATTAATATAGAATTTGTCTTGTTATTTTAAATAATATTCTATTACCACCCATTTTTGTTTTTTATTTTTAATTTTTTTCTAAAGAAATAAGAAATTCTTGTCATTTTTACGAGTCAACATAAAAATATTTTTCTTGTATCCAGGGATGCTAATTCAAATGAGTTTTAATGTAAAATCTATAAGTGTTTTATTAAGTCCATTTTTCATATAATTTTTAATTAAAATATTAGAGATCCTAATATAACAATAATGATGGGTGATCCCAATGTATCTCACCTATGCATTAGGTTAAGTGTTCAATTTTACTTGTGATTTGTTACTCCTAAGAGATGGGGGAATTATCCTATTATGTTATTCCATTTTAATGGTTATTTTAATGGTAAATTAATGGGTAATTTCATAAGTTACCTATATGATATTATTTAAATTATTTTAAAGGATTTACATTATTTAAAAAAGTTAATTAATTGAGTTTATTTTTTAGGTATTATTTATAACATTTTAAAGGGAGGGAGGATTATTTTTCAAGGTATTAATGAGTTTTCTTATTTTCTATAAAGCCCTCATAATTATTATTATTTCTATATGATAACTTATGTAATTTTTTATGAAATATACTGGGAATATACTTTTATTTTTATTGAAAATTAATTGTGTATTTCATCTCTAATTTTATTACAAAAATGGAAAACAGTATTATGAATATTTAGAATTACAAATGGAGAAATGGGTTTATTTTATTTTATGTCCCTTAATAATATTTTTTCCCATCCCATGTTTTGAAATGATTTTTAGAGGGTATAAGGATGTGTAGGAACATTAATAAAGTCCAAGATCTAATCATCGGTGTTATCTTAAATATAGAAAAAGGTATTTGTCCAGAATATTTTTTCTGGAAAACATATACATTGTGTTTATGTATAAACATTTTAATGTAATGGATTTTCAAATTCAATAAAAATATAATTTTAAAAATGTATTGGGGATGTATGTGATGAAATAAATAATATAAATCATGCAATTTATTAGATAGTTATTAGTGGGTTGTTATAACTGTGCTAAACATATGCATATCCCCATCCTATCATACTAGAATAATAGGATTATTCATTAGTGGAAGAAAGTATTATTATAGTATAGGTGGTGAGTCTGATCTCTATATACTGGGAACAAGTACTGGTCCCCACATGTTTGGTGTAATAACCACATGATATGGTCCCTAGACGGAAGTGGCATCTCCCAAATGGATAAAGGCTGGATACTCAATCAATAGCATGAGAATGTCACAACCCTACCTTAGGATCCTATATGTATATTTGGGCGGTGAAAATTAATACCTTAAAATAATAGACCATGTTCATTAAATAATATATGGTGGGACCAGTTAATAATAATATGAAAATTAATGCATTATTCCTATATGATGTATGTAACATTTATTTATTCATTATAATTAGTTCCTCACTATATGAAGTTCATATGTAAATTAAGAGAGTCCTAGTGAATGAATACATCATCCTCCACACAAGAACTGGGCTCTCTAGCCTAAAATATATACTAATTAAGCTTAACATTATTTACCTAAATTCCCACAATAGACATTAGTTGATATCAATCTACAAACCACATCCCTTTGATAAACCATATTTGATACAAATTTGACATGCTGACCGATTGACAATCCTTGTAAGAAGTATAAAATAGAGTGTTCCACCCCATGATAACACCAAGGTCAGACCAATAGGGAAAAATTGTTAACTTGTATCTAGTAGTTATATCAGAGATAGAGGGATACCTACGCATAATATTCTTGTACATAACACACAACATTACAAAGGGAAGGATAATCGATAATAGGCACATGAAACTAACAAAAATATATAATACATGTGATAAATACTATGATCTATAAAGGACTATTCCTTCCCTAAGATATAATGAACAAGAGAACAAAACATTCCAAAAATACTAAAGGGAAAGAAATAATAATATTTGATATGAAGATATACCTATAAAAAATAGATCCTTAAATGGTTTTCATCTTCATAAATCACCTCTAGGTACAACTAAGCTCAACCAATAATTTTATCATTAAATATATTGTTGAGAAATACATTTTTTCATAATCTTAACACATGTACGAAAATAATCCCATGTAAGGGTGAGTACATACATACTTCAAAACTATAATGGAATAATTATATGATCATTCAGATAAAATCAAAAACAAAAGAAAGAGGATAAAATACTATAAAAAACCCCAGATATGTTTTAATGGAGACAACTCAAGACCCATGAGACATAGTCTCTCTCATCATAGACCAATTATTGGAGAAACAATATGAAACCCCAAGTGTCTATTACCCTAATTATTAACCCACATCACCACACTAAAACTTGAGTGGGGTCGCATGACTCATGAAATGATAAGTATTAGTTAATAGGGAAACCAACCTTATCGGATGACCTATACTGTATATAAGCTCATTGATGGGGGAGTACCCTTCTATATAGAAAGAGTAACTTCAACCTAAGAATGTGGTGGAGGAAATATCTCAATTAGTGATGTAGGTAACCCATGACTGGTCATAAAAATTATTCTATGGGAGTGTCCACCCCTAGAATTATTTGATCACTATGTATGATCCTCATCATTAGCCCATAACACACATTTTGTGGGGTAGTAAAAAGTATTATATATATTTTATTAATGGGGAATAATGGATGACCAAAGTCATCCCTCTTGGGAATAATTTTTATTCAATCACTAAGAAATACTAATTGAATTATTATATTAGTTGTGTTTAAAAATTTTCGAAAATCAATTAAATCATTGTGTTGAAAACTAGAATGCATAACTTAGAAAAAACATTTAGGTGCAAAATGGAATGAAAAAAATGAGTTAGAAATAAAAAAATTGGTCCATGTTTTTGTTACTCATATTCCTCAAATATGAATTAGTATTTTCAAAATTATATTTAGTAGTATATACCACTCTATATGGACTAATACTCCTTACTTTTTATGTGGAACATTGAATGCCTTGGAGATCTCTTTAGCACACCAATCCATACCACCCCCATAGTCATGAATTATGAACAAAATTCAATCAACATAGTGACACCTTCCAAGACCAGAATTTCTCATGTGTTGTTTCATCTCCCAAAAAACAAAAATCCATCATATGAAGAGTATTTAAATTATAATTAAGGAAATGGTTGTTACAAATAAAGTAGAATTAGTTTGAGAGTTGTTCTATGTTGTGGAGGATGATAACCACACCAACCGATAGAACGTATCTGTACCTCATAAATATTAGTATAATAACATTAATAACTAAAAAGAGAGAATTCAGAAACATAAAGAAAACCTCCTTCAAGGAACATCCATGAGTCTATACCTTATCATAATGAGTATAAGACATCATGGAGAAGACATAGATATATTTATATATATAAAAATAGGGATAAAAAACAGATATAGATAAAAAGTATATAGAAGAAAGTAATCTATTATTCACCCCAAAACACACAATGCATTAAAATCCCCCTCCAAAGGCAATTAATACATATTTATTGATAGAAGGGGATGCTTAGGTTAGTGAAATTAATAAAAGAAGTTGTAAATTGTGTCAACACAAATATCTATTTTTTTTCTATGTGTTTGAACTTATAAAGTACTGAACTAGATGTGGAACCATTCTAATAAATATTTTTATTTGAGTCATATTAAAAATTGAAAAATTTCATCCCAATTCCAGCTTATATGTAAAATTAATGTTCTAAACATTGAAATGACTTCATGATTAACAAAACTAGTCAAGCATTGACTTCATGTCCCCTTATCATGGAAAATTATGATTTAGTATGATGTCTTAAAATAAAATCTATATAAAAAATATGTAGAACTATAATAATTATATATTTCAAATTCAAAAAATAGAAAATCATTTTTTAAAAATACTCGAGTTCACTTAAAAGGAGAAAATGGAGTTTGTATGAAATTTAGTAATTCTCGTTAAATTAAAAAGTTATAGTTAAACAACCTCTTAAAAAATATAATTTAATAATTTTTTTTAATAATGATAAAAATATTTATAATTTTTCCCATTTTTCGTAATTTGCTAAAAAGTTTAGCTTTATTTAAATATGTGAAAATAAACATTACATTAGTAATTTACTGTGATTTAAAACATAAGTATTCAATGCTAAATAAATTAAAATATTAGATATTTCAATTCCCCCACACATGAACTTTTCACTTCCATGACATTCATTATATTATACTAAGAGAATTAATTTTAATACCTAGGATAAAACATATAAAAAATAAAAAAATGAAACAAAGATTTACTCATAATAAAAAAATTATTTCCTCCTCAACCACTTATATCAACTATCTATATTAAATTGTAGATGAAGTTCATGTTCATTGATTATAAATAGAATAGAATATAGTATAATTAATACAATAACAAGTGCACTAGCTCAAAATTAATATCTTATATGTTATTTATACCATGGACAATTTCTCAATTCATTCATACCCAAACAATATTTTTATTAGTTAATTTACCCCCTATTTGTCTAATGTTAAATATTCCTCACCTATAAGTCAAATATTTTTTATAAATATTTATTAAAATTTACTTATTTATTCATTTTCTTTGTTTAGTGCCTATATTTCTTAAAACCTCATGTTGGATACTAATATTCCATTTTAATTAATTTTCAAAGGACTTATATAAATTTATTTTAAGTTATTACTGGAGGTATTTTCATAATGGAATTTTTTTTAAGATAAAGTTCAATATTCAAGTTTCATCATTTTTTAATTTTGATTCCACTTATTTTCAATCTATTAAAATCCATTTCCTCGTAATAAAAACATCCATGAAATCAATAATATAATTGTATTAAAAATCATATTAATTAAAAAACCTCAAACCTTTGATATACTCAATAATGAAATGGTATTTTTTTACTAAGAAGGATAACATTTATGGCTTTAATTACTAAACCAGAAAATCTCCAAAAATTTAAACTAAATAAAAAAACATTCAATACTAAATAGATTGGTACCAATACCCCACTTTGAAATTGTAACAACACCATTTTTATTAAAAAATTATATCATCATATTTTTTAGGGATTTAAATTGGTTTCTAAAAAATTAAATTATAAATAAGTAATAAATAGTAAATTGTTGGTAGTGTAAACCATGAGATAATATCCTACCTACTACCGAATGAAAACCAAAAAACCAATTAAAAAAATGATATATTTTTTGAATTTTAAAGAAATGAGAATAATTATAAAGTAAATGAATATGATATATCTTGGATTGGACCCCCAAGTGGTTATTAGGGTTTTACTCCCCTATTCAAGTAGTTCAAGTTGTTAAATAAAAGATGATTAAGGGTGGGGATTGGTTGAGATAAACCACCCCATGTTGTTTTTCCGATATGAATTTCTTGACACTTTTTATATAAGATCTCTTGTATATAGTAATAATAGTCAACCCCCATTGCATTAAGGTATTACTTGTGTTATGGGGGAAGAACAAATATTGGGTAATCCTCCATTGATTCAACCATAGCTTTTTTGGAAACATATTATTCAATATCCAGAGCTTCTTCATGACATGATGCATTAATATATTTATTAAACATAATATCAGGTAACATTTTTATTTCAATAAAATTGAATCATCTTGAATTTGTATATGATTATACATCTTTAATAACATTTTATAATGTTTTTTCTTTATACATGACCCACGTAAACTATTTATATTCAAATTTGAATATCATATTTTCGTAAAAATTGAATTCGTAAAGATCATAATCACTACCTACAGATATAATAGTTTTTTATTATGAAATATAAATAATGGGGAAGAGAATTTTATTTTAAAACAATATAAAATAAAAACCAAAGAATCCATTATTAAGTCCACTATATCCAACTGAGCAGCTTCAAGTGTTAGTTACTCATTTAAGGAAAAAAAATATAACTAAGGAATTATGTGGGAGATAAGGTTTGTGAAGTTATAATTATACATAAATCTTTCATTCATTAAATATATAATGGATAATATAATTTTAAACCTAGAACTATTATTGATGGAACTCTGAAAAGTAGAGGAAAAATTATATAAGATCCTTTGATAAAGAGTCTAAAATGAGTTTTTCAAGGTCCTCCTTTAAGTCCTTTATTATCTCTTGGAATACTATCTATCTATATGAAGATTAAATTAATACCATCAATTTTCAATAAAATAAATTAAAAAAATCATTCATAGATGATAAGGGGATAAAAAATGGTTCCTCTTTTCCAATTTCTAAAATTTAACTTGAAAAGAGTAAAATACTTTAAAAATGAAATGAAATAAAGTTTTAAAGAAAATATTGACTCCCTAGAAATGGATAAAACATTTTACGCAAATGTTTTTATATGGTATAAAATAGTACTTATATTTTCATAATGTAACATAGTGGATGATTAGGCTCATCTCTCTAGATGATATTTTTGATTCAATAAAACATGCCTTCAAATTAAATTATTTTCTTTTTGGTGTTTTATATATTTAATGGATGTAATGAATCATGTGAGTTGAGAACTAGAATAAAATAGAAATATATATATATATATATACCTATACATACATACATACATACATATATATATATATATATAATATAGGCAAAAGGAATGAGTTATAAAGAATGTAAATTGGTCTTAGGATTGGATAATCATGTTTAATCATCTACCATTATTATTGTCAAAATTATATTTGATATTCTATACCATAAAACATATAAAAAAACTCAATAATTTCATTGTAAAATTTGTCATGCCTATTAAATATCCCTGGTAAACAAAACATCACCTCCCCCAATATCCAAGAATAATGAAAAACCCTCAATTGAGAGTATGATTCCATCTATGAATAAAGACCATTATTCTCCCTTCAAATAATCAAACAAAATATAATCCATTTTATAAATAGTATGATTGAAAGTGGTGAATAAATTATTTTATGATAGGGAATAAATTGAGTTTGAGAGTCATTCTCTGTTATAATGGATGATTACAATAGAAACCCATAAAACATGTCCCTGTTTCTCCAAAATGGAAAAATATGAATAATTGAAAATAAATAATTAAATAACATTGATAAACCCACTCCTAAGGCCATGTATTTATTCCATCACTCACCACCATGAGTGTAACAGATAATGATGAAGGGATGTAGAGAGGGATGGGGGGGGGGTGATACTTTTTATAAAAATATATAATGTGAGAATTAAATTGATAGAGATAAGTGAGAAAAAGTTATATGGTAGAAAGTAACATCTTATTCCCCAAACATAAAAAGAATTAATTTTCCTCTATAAAGTTAAATAATATATATCTATAGAGAGAAGGGGTGTATAGGGTTACAAATGTTAAAAAAAAGGAAAATTTGGAAATTGAGTTAAAGTAAATCTTTATTATTATGCCACATGGATAACCCTCTAAATGATCACACTAGTTATGGATCTAGTTGAATGAAATATTTGAAATTTATTCTTATGACACATTTCAAATGTTTACCCCAATATAAGTAATGATGTAAAATTTATGCATTGAAAATTGAATTCATATATAAATTAAATAATTCGGTTTAATATTTAATACTTATACCATTTTCAAGAAAAATTATAATCTATCTCACGGTTTGAATGTATAATTTAATTCAAAAAAATTAATATTATGGAAAATTTTAAAATTTAAATTCAAGACATCAAAACATTTTTGATAAAAATTAATAGTGTACTTGAAAGTAAACAACTAAAATTTCAAAAAAAATTCAAAATTAAATATTTAATTAAAAATTCTTATTAAATATCACAAAAAATATGAATATATCAGTTATTATCAAATGTAAATAAAAATACGTAAAAAATCATAATTATCCAATTTTTAAAATTTAATACAAATTATACCATTTTTTTTGAATATGTCACATGTAAACATAAATTAACTATTTTTTGGGATATAAAATATCAATATTTGCAGTTGAATATATAAAAATATGGGCTCACATAGCCCTAAAAATATAAGGAGACTAAATTTCATGTATCACCTCATATTTAACCCCTGATACTAAAGAGAAGTATTCCATCTCATTCTATGAATAAGAAAGCTCTATATATACCAGTCATGAACCTAAATCTGAGTCCATAGAAACAATGTATTACAAAACACTGAGGATGGAAAATTATACAAAATTTAATATAGGGGTACACAATATGTAACCCATGAAAAATAATCTTTTTCCAATTCCATTCTATATGGTGTGTATGGATCTACCTACATGATGTGTGTGATAGGGTACATTATATGTGGGACCGGAGGGGTAATAAACATGTACCATCATTGATTATGTTGTGTGTTGGTTGATATAAATTCCATGTCCCAGAGGGTAAATAATGAGTGAGTTCAGCTGAATTACTTAGTGTTGATCTATGGTACATGGGATTAATGCATCCTGTTGTATATGGAATTCCAATTAGATGTATAAGGAGGGTAAATACCAAGATATAGGCACTTAATTTAATGCATATTAAAGAGAATATATGAACTCCTTACATGATATAATAAACATGTGACCCTGTATCATACGATTTATGGATCCTATTCTTACTTGACTCCTAGGTATGGTGCAGAACGTGGGGTCTATACACTATGTGATCACGAAAATTAGAACTAGTAATTTAGAAAAAATAAAATCACATTTACATCACAATTATTTCTACTAAAAAACCCAAAAATCCAAAAAAATTATTTATACAACATCATTATTCCTCGGAAAAATTTCAGGTAAAAAAGACAGTAAGGGGTTTTTACAAAATTCCAATTCTCTTTTACATCACGACTTTTTCAAATCCAGAATTATCATTCCATCTAGTTGTTAATCACTTCCTATCATTGATCATGCATTCCTTGATATTCACTTCCATATCCAAATCCATTGACGATAAGCCTAAATTTTATTAATTTTTAGTTTAAGTCCTGATTAGTTGAGAAGCCTGGAATGTGATGATCAGAAGATATTTTAAATGAAATAGAGTAAAATAAATATGTATAAATCTTCTACAAAGTCTTATGTAAATTGTGTGAAGCCGGATCACCGAATGTCTGGTGTGAAATTCACGAATGATGAAGAACACATAGAGGGGAATCAAAACATGATAATAAAATCAATATTTTCTAGAGACATGCATAAGTAAATATAAAATAAAGAATATCAATTCTTACTAAAAATATTATATATATCATAAAAATAAATAATAAAATTAGTCATTTCTATAGGAAAATTAGTTTTCATAGAGGTTTGTGTCCACTTCATGATGTATTGGAAATTCCTTGATGTATTCTTTGTTCAGATATCTGACTGTTGATTCACAAAATGACATCTTTTTCTATCTCTATTACTCTCTTAATCTTGGTTTTATGAAAAAACATTATCAAGTGATGTTATTGATTCTTAAATTATGTATTTTAGGTCTATAAATATAATAAAAATAATTTAATATAATTAATTCAAATAATCTATTCGGCCTCTGATTTTTAGATCCCAAGAACCTTGATGTGTATGAATATTATATCATCCATAGGAAAAAACAGTCATTCTAGGTGTAAAAAATGTATTGGATTTTCTATCTACAGATCTAATTAGGATAAAATGACATTTTCTCTAAATCACATGGAAAAATAAAATAAAATAAAATATTATATTTAATATAGTATCCCTGAGTATCCTAAATGATCATCTAATTAAAATGGGATGGTGAAAGAGTCATAAAATATAATCTAAAAAAAATTATATGAAAAAATAGTGAAACAAACAAGGTCCCTACAATTAGTTTCTCATTATTTTTCTGTGTTTTAAAAGATGATGGAGGGAATTCGAAGGGATTTTTTTTATATTTTAAATATGATTATGTGTTATAAACCGAGAAAATATATTCTAAGGGTTGGACATAATTATTATATAGATAAAATATTTATAATTAAATTAGATTAGAATGTTTTTGTTGAAGATAAATGTTACATAATTTGAGTAGGTTCTAATATGAGTTTTCATATTGTATGATAGACCTTCTAGATTTATCCATTTTTATGTAATATTAATTTAATCCATAAATCCAAATGAAAACTATTTAAAAATCACCAAGAAAAATTATATCATGTTTTTACAATTATGTGAAAATTTTCTACGTTCTATGGGAAATTGATTTTTGTAGTTGGAAATGTGTTTTTCCCCTCGAAGTTTCATTCCCTATTGATAAACTATTCTGACCCATGGTTGTGATGTATTAAATTATTATTTATGTTTTGTGGAAGTCATTAATACATATAATAATATATACATATTCAAGGATATGACACATAAAGGTATGATAATTGAAAATGTAATGTGTTCTTGAAGCATAGCATGAGTAGTGAAATAATTAAAAATTTAGTAGCACAAAATAATCCAAGGATATAAGAAACCCATGAGAAAATAACATCAAGGAATAAGATAATTTCAAATCAACTAGTATTTTTTTTATGCTCAATCATGGTTATGTATTATATTCCTTATTCCTGCAGCATCGATGTATGCAACATTATGTATAAAAAATATGAAATTTCTCTTACTGAGAAAAATTAGGAATTGTTAAAGATAAATTTTTACATTATTATCATCCATTAAAATCATAAAAAAAGTATTTTTTAATGATTATAGTGAAACATAATTTTGGGATAATAAATTATAAGGAAAAAAAGGTGTGATGATCATAAGTAGTTCATTTATTCTGCTAGATACTATCCAGAAATTATAGGATGATACTAAATGGCTATGAGTGTGGATAAAGGACACTATAATACAAAATAGTACTAGTGGAATTATTTTTCTTATATTTTATACTTTCATTGTACATAATGTTATGTTTTCTAAAATAATTTGGAGTTTCCTTATGTTTAATATGAACACTAACTTTCATGATGGTGAGAGACTAACCATATGGGTTATTCCCAGGTGGAAACATAGTGTCTATTGAGTCTTATGTTATTACACTTATTCATTTAGATTTAAATACCTATAAATTTTAAGGGACGTCAAGGATGGGTTTTATAATCATGCTCCTTGCCTTAGTTTCTTTTCGTTTTCATTCTAAATATTATATCAATTTTGTTTACTATCGCTCGAGGGTTGGTATAAGGTGGAACAAATATTTGAGTGATGATTGTGATGTGGTTTCAAACCAAAGAGATTAGTGTTGGATTTACGATTCATGATGAGGTTTTCCTATCATCTTCCTAGGAAATAGTGACATGCAGCACAGTAGGGGTTTCTTAGAGTATTGTGTGTTCAAAAAACATATTCAACAACGATGATTGTGTGAATATTTTGAAATGATTATAGAGTTATTATAGGAATGAAATTCAAAAGTAAATGAAATAGAATTTAAGATAGACCTGGAAATATATTCATTTTCTCTTTTCTGTGTATTCAATGTTATTTATATCATTTTCATTTTCATTTTTCTCATGAATTTTCCATCTTTGGGCCTCTGATTTTTTGATAGTTTTTATAATTTATTTAAATTAAATTAATAGATTATGTTATAAGATTATTATATTGGAATTTTTCTCCTTGATAGGGAAAATGATTTTCCCTTATACTTCATTCTAGGAGAAACATAAATATTATTTATAGTAGTTTATAATAATATTCGACATCAATATGAAACCATTTCTTAGGTTATGTTTTCTATTACATTTCTATTATTTATTTTATTAAAAAAAATCATTTAGTGATGGATTTAAATGATATTTATTTATATGCATTACCAATATACTCATATGTACACAACCAACTAGGGAGGGAAGTCAAGACATTTTGTGTTAAGAGTTTCATTTTGAATTCATTTTATACTAATTATATTAAAGATAGATTTAGAACTCACTACTCTTTTTCTATTATTGTTGAGTCATCATGTAGATGTATTATAACGGGGGATTATAAATTAGAAGAAGAATAATAACCTATTTTGGAATATTTGGACTTCCATGAATTTAATAAATATAAATCAATGTGGGAATAAGAATACATTGAGGCCAATGAACCATTTATATTTGTAACACTTTTCATGGACCAATGTTACTATGATGAATGAATGAAAGAGGTTGGTAATAGTAAATATACTTTTTATGACGAAATATAAAATAATATGAAGAATATATTTATAGTTGGATTGTTGACAAAAAATTTATAATACATTTGATGTAGAATAATTTTTTTAAAATTAAGACATCCCACACCCCTATAGACTGGGGAAATGACACTAGTAATTTCGAAATATAAAATCAAAACTAGTCACATACATGGTAGGTTTATCCATTGTCTATCTATTTTCTCAGATTTTTTATACTTTTTACTTTTTATTATTTTTTATAGGTCTTATGGATGGATAGTGGAAGGAATATCTCACTATAATAAAACCCTTTAGTTGTTTCCATCATATGGTATAATGACCATCTTGTATCACTCATTCTAATTAATCTTTTTTCTACCCAAAATATATTATTTATACATACTTCCAAGAAATTTTTTGATCATTAATAGGAGTAGTAAATAGATGTGTAGGGGGGATGGTACTGACCTTTTATAGAATTCGTATGCTCTTTTTTCTCTTTGCAGCATATTAAAATATTTAAAAATAAAATCTTTAGGGAAACCTTATAGGTAATGATGACATTACATTATTAATAATGTTTCTTATTTTGAAATCATGAATTTATATTATTTTTCATTGAAACATATTTTGGTTTTAATAGACATAAATATGTTCTAATAAAATGGATATTCATGTACATACCATTAATTGACTATCCTAAATTTTTATCCTATTATTGAGGAGAATTATATTCCTTTCTGACATATTTTTCTATGCACCCGAATTTCTGTAGAGTCTTAAAACATGGTTAAAACTAGAACATTCCATTATTGAGGTTCAAATGTATAAGATTCAAGTGTTCCATGTGTTATTTAATGGGTCCACTTTTCAAGTGTTTCCTTTTTTTTTCAATTAATACCAATGATCAAGGAGAAATGATGATTGATGTAAATATGTATGTGGAAGTGGTTTAAATTTTTTTTGATTATATTTTGTCCAAAGGGAATGAATTTTTTTCCTTGGCTTATTTATAGACCCATTCTTTATTAATGTAAAAGGTATTTGAATCATTTTTGTTCTATTTAGTAGTTATTATTATCAATTCTATATCATTTAAATAAATTTTCTTGTCAAGTTCTAATCATATATTACAAGTTTTAAAAAATAAATTGTATTTCCTTAATAAAAACATGAGTTATTTTGAAGGAATTTTGAATTAATATAGGTTGTTATATTTGGAGAATGGATGTGTATATGACTTCCTATGACGTGTGTATGAGGTATTTTAAATAGTTTCTGATGTAATAATGTGGAAAATGTCAAAAGTTATTTCAGGGATTATTTATCCTCTCAATTTGGGGGAAAACATAATAAAAAAATTCCTATAAAAGGCCACTTCGACACCTGAGCTTCTAGGTTATATAATAAGAAAAACTATTCATGCCCTTCCATGAGCTAGGACTAATTTTTTATAGAGGAGGTAGAGACCTTATGTTTGGTGAAATGTGATAACGATATTAAATAATACCATCCTAAGAGAAACAATAGGCCCACGAGTTAGGTCATACCTATAACACCCCAGGTAAATAAAGAATATGACATTTTCATATTTATCCATATTTGTGAATAAAGTATTAATATTACTTTAAAGGGTTTCTATGCTCGATGGCATACCCAAAACACAACAACGAGTTTCTTGGGAATCTTACGTTGCACTCTAATAATAAAATAATATTATTATAAATGGTAGTTAACATGTAGCCATTGTAATGTTGGGAATGGATATAAATAACTAAAATATGATTATATATGTTTTTAAATGTTTTTAAATTTATCCAATAAAATATAAATGCTTAAAATACGGAAAGAATTCAATTTTAGGCGTATATGCCCTAGTTTTCACTAAAGGTTCACTTATCGCCTTTTGATGGAGAACCTTCATTAAATATAGTTTTTTTCACTATTATACATTATATTTGGACCAAATAAAACTCTTCTTTAGAATTGGGACATCAAAATTAACTTTGTGTAAATTTTTGGTATCTTTCTGATAAAGTTCATTTTTTTAATGAATAGTGTAAAATGTCGTATTTTAATTCAAAACCACTTTTTAATCTAATTTATTTATATGATTAGATTATCTTTTTAATTGGTTTTAAAGTGAAATTAGAATATATTTTTTCCATTAAATCCAATAGTGGTTGTTGGAATTAATTTTACTTTGAAATCAGACTTAAACCAGTGTCAATCTTTTGATACTTATTGTTTCATAAAAGCATGCTATTTGCTCTGACAACGGGAATTAATTATTAAATTAATTAATGTGACTTATATATTTTGAATTTTGTAAAAAAGAAATAATTTTTGAATTCGTAATATTAAATATATCTTAGGGTGAATTTTTGGTAATTTTCTGAAAAACTTCAATTTTTGATGAATAGTGAAACCACTAAGTGGTACTTATAAAAACTGATTTTTCCATTTAAATAAACTTTTCCAATATTTGTGTTTTGAATTTAAAAAATCCGACATACATGGTTGTCATTAAGAAGTAAAATGTGGTTCAATGGGATAAAAATAATTTTTTGGTGAACAATAACTTATTAAGTTTTTAATCGCGATTAGTGGTAATTAGTGTAGTTTAAGGTAAAAATAATGCTTTAATAAACTGAGATGAGCTTGGCACATGTCCTACCCTCATTGTTTGTGTCATGGACGACCAATAAAATCCATGGGTCTACTTTGGGACCCCATGGAGCCACTTTGGTTGGAAAATGACATAAATACCTTTTCTTTAATGTTAATGTAAAAAATGGCACAAACATGATATGTTTTACTAAAACAATTTTTAAGTGGGGTTATACAAGTCAGATTTTTTTTATAAATATTCATTGGAAAGCTAAAAAGATTTACTAAATCATAGTAATTTTTTTTATAATTTTTAGACATTAAATAAAGTAAATTATTTATGACATCATAATGATGCAGCGATGACATCATTATCTGACGATTTAAATAAAATGGAAAGATAATGTAAAATCTATAAACTACACATGTCCAAAACTTATTGGATGAGTGGATTTCGAATACTTATCACCTTATCCACGAATTATATCAATGTGGGACCTTTTAAAACCGAAACACATTTTCAAATAAAGTAATATTTCTTACTTTCCAAAAGTGCCCCTCCTCTCCTCTTATAAAAGGCCCCCACCTCTACATCATTTCACACACTCCTCAAGCATTTTGCTCGGCCAACCCCTGACTATTTACTCTCTCCACATCCCTCTACTCATCCTAGAGGATTCCCTTTGGGAATAATCCTTTTAAATGAAGCCTTTAGGCTCAAATCAAAAGGAGTTAAACTTTTAAAGGCAATTCATTCTCTCATGTTCATTTGTTTTATTTTGCTTCTCCAACCCCCTAAAATCTTTTTATTTATTTCTTTTGTAACAAAAACAGTATCTTCAATATACTAGGATGTTTCTATAAGATTTATTCGAGCTACAATCTCACACAAGTACATCAAATGGTTAAATAACATATGGTTTCCGTGGATGGCGAATTTCTGCCTCCCGAAACGATGATTGTTCAACATTCTCTTAACACCTTCAAAGGAGGCCATTAAGATGTCACTATATTCATATATGATATATTTTATGTTTGTATTTTACTTATGCTTCTGTATTTTTCATTTGTGTCTTACCTTTATGGCTTCCATTATGGGTATACGCGATATCTTCATTTTAGGAAGTGCGGACTACCGCCCCCTCAAAGTGATGTGATTCGTTAATGCCATACGTGGGACGTATAAAGGATGGATTTAATGTTATATGATGTTATACTGGAATTATTATATACCTCTATATCATTATTATTTCTTTCCATTAAAGTATGAGATAGAAATGAATGTAGAGTTCATGCGTACGTACGGATTACCGTCTCCATGAACGGTGCATTTCATTTCTTATCCCCAAATGTAATGTACTATTTAAAGTACATGTATATAATTGATATATATAATTAATGATATATCTAAATGATGAATATAATTCTGGAATTAAAATATACATACCTCTCATTTAGTTCTAATTCCATTAATATGACAAATAAATGAAAGTAGCGTTCATGCGTACGTACGGCTTACCGTCTCCATGAACGGTGCATTTCATTTCTTACCTCTAAATGATTATGTAATATTATAAATACATGTATATTCTGGATATATATAATATATATTATATAAAAATCAGGAATGTCATTCTGGAAATAAATAACCTTTGACCACACGAACAACATGTAATTGTAAGAAGTCCACTTTCGACTTAAGAACCAAATACCGACAAAATGAACATTATTAACATAAATGATTACATAATGTTTATAACATGTCAATAATTGATATAAAAAGAATAATGAACTTGGAAAAGGTTCTTAATCAAGTAGAAATTAACTCAAGTTTATTATTCAGGACGTTAAAGAACGATCGAGTCAAGCCGGACCCAAGGTAAGGGATCCTACTCCTCTCTTTCTTTTTAAGTACACTTTTATGTAATTCCTTTTAAAGCTCATATTTCTTGTTATTGGGATGATATTTTATATTAAACTTACTGTAATTTTTATGTTCATGTGATGAGAGACCCTATTCTATCTCATCAATCCATTTTGGAAGTTTTGAGTGGCGCCGTTAGGCTGCCGAACTTTCGTAAGAGATCTAACCTCTCTCTTTCTTTTTAAGTACTCTCGTTTATATCACTTTTTTTTCCTCTTTTTAATGTTGTGGGATGTTATTTTATATTCCTCTTGTTGTACATTTTATTTTAATGTGATGAGATACCCTATTTGATCTCATCAATCCATATTCGGAAGTTTTATGTGGCGCCGTTAGGCGGCTGAGTTTTCGTAAGGGATTTTTCATCTCACTTTTATTCCCATGAGATTTATGATACATTTACCACAAATTCCATTGAGTGGTGAATGTACTGCCAATTATTATATTCTTTGTTTAATATAATTTCGTTTATGAGTATTTACATCAATGATCTATTGTCCTTCTTTCATGGGGTGTATGTTTTGAAAGATACCCAAGTCGGTAAGGGAACCTTTCACCCTCCTCTTTTTTTAAAAGACTTCTTTTGTTGGGTCTTTTAATTTACATATTGTTATGTTGGGATATGTTCTCATATATCCTTATTGATGTAAATTTTATGTCCAAGTGATGAGATACACTTTTTATCTCTCATCAACTCATTTTGATGTGATGCCGTTAGGCTGTCAAGGGAACTTTTTAACCCAATTTCGATTTCTTTGGGTTCAACATGTAGTCATTGAATATGTCATCCATTGAATATGTGTGAATGAACTTTTATTGTTTTAAACTTAATATCCACTTATATTGGGTGTGTTTATATTTTTCACACATATTTTTGAGATTGATTTTTCCTTAATTTAAGGATACATTCTTTATAAGGGATTTCATCACATTTGACATTTCTTTTGAGGGTTCATTGTTGTTATGCACCAATTCACTCTTATAGGGTGTATATACTGTACTTTGGAGTATTATATCATGAATCCATTTATTCTCATGATATTATAAAGTTCTAACTAAATGTTATTCCTCAATTATTGTATTCAAGTGTCTCTAATTTTGGTAAAACCCCTTTAACCAAAATATCGTTTTAAATGTTGTAATTATTTGTTCTTATTAATATCCATGTTTTCAAAATGGTTTTAAGGATTTATTTATATGGATATTAATGGTTTAAAATTTTAAGCATCAAGGTGGTATGGGACACTTTGATTCAAAAATATCTTTATTAAATGTTTTATATGGTTTTTAAAATGGTTTTTAATGGATTCATTATTTCAATATCCTAAAATGTTATATTGTGATTGAAATGTGGAAATGTTATGTTTCCTTTATTCATGTTTTATGTGATACGATTATGTTATGGTTGTTGGGAATTGTTCTGAAGAACGGGTGGTTCCGTGATAAACAAAGGGCGGGTGAGCCCGATATAGCTCTCCAATGCATTGGGTAACGCGAAGGAGTGAAACTTTAAGGTTTCTCCGAAGAGATTTAGGGAATATACTGTGATGGGTATTCCAAACGTAACCAAGAGGGTTACTCCCTACGTAAGAATGTTATGAATTCCTCAAGTTACCTTTTTTTATTATGTTTTATATGATTAATTCATGATTTGATATGCCTATGTTTTATGGGTAAAGTGTGATTTCATTCTAATGTATATATGAACTCATGTTTCCTTTCCATATTTTTATAACTCTTACTGAGCTTTTTATGCTCATCCCAAGTTTTTTGAAATGTTTTTCACAGGTTAAGGTATAGGTACAAGATTTGATGATAGTGTCAAGGATGTGTCAAGAACGAATCAATGTTATATTTTAAATATGTTTCCGTTGATGGGAAGAATGAATACTGTCTTATATATAACCACTTTGTTTAAATGTGGAATGTAATGCAAGTTTCATGATCTAATTCTCTAATACTCTAAACCTGAAAATATCCTCAATGTGTAATCTTGTAATAACTCAAGATTAAGTAAGGTTTAAGGCTGGGGCCTTATAGTTGGTATCAGAGGTCGGTTTAGATAACTTTAGAGGTTAGGGTATTCTCTAAGCACAAGTGACATTACCATAATGGTTAGGATTTCAGAAAGAGTCCTAGTTTTAGATAAAGTGAATGAGTAAGTATATCTTAGTGTTTATCTTACTCATTATTAAATGATGGTTATGTTGATATACTCACAATGACCTTTTTGGTTTTAGTAAATGGCTGGATCTACCAGGAACCAAAGTGACAATGGGTTTGAAGGAAACTGTGGTGGTTCTCTGATTAAGAGACTGGATGAGATGGGGGATTCAATGAGGAATCTCATGGTTGTTCTAAACCAACTATCAAGGAGTCATGATCAACCACTTCAACCTTGGTGAGTTCTCTAATTAATCATGTACGAGACGACCAACTCGATGTGGAAATTCAGGTAATAATTATTAAGGTAACCATTAGGGTTTATATGATCCTTACTTTTGAGGTAATTATGGGTTATTATATGTTATGATGGAAAATGAAAGGCATGAGATAAACTTGAGGTTAAAATATGTTATGATCATCTTTGAAGATTTTATCTCATTTTGGGGAATGTTTTAAAAATTATATAGTTTTGGAAAAAGGACAACGCGCAGACCGTGTGACTACCCGTCGCGTCAGACAAAGCTGCGGGAATCGAACCCACAACCAAAGTGCGACTGGTATTTATCGCCTACCACTGGACTACGTGAAGTACCTGGTTAGTTTGACTGATTCTTTTTAGTTATATGATTTTATGAATTAAGATTAAGTTGATTTTGGGTTATTTATGAAAATTATTAACCTATCATGGAGTATATGTGATTAGGTTAATTACTTTTCAATACAAGACTTTAGGAGCAACTAATGTTGTTTGGAGATAAATGTTACAATTTAACTTGGAAGACTATGTGACTAAATCCTTCAAATATTTGGGTTTCAATCATATATTGGGTTACTTTGAATAATTTTATGGACAAATTTTTTATCGGATGGTCCTCGTTGAACTTTGGGTTTTGTTGGACAAATTTTGGAGATTAAGCATAGATTTTCTTTTTAAAGGGTTATCCTTTTCTGGTTTATCTGATCTTGTACTAGCCTTTTTGGTTTTGGTTTTGGATAAAGTTTAAAGACATGGGAAGTATATAGTTCTCTTTTGTGGATTAGGTGATTCTCTAGAAGTTGATTATAGTACTCTTAATGCGAACAAGTCTCCCTAAATACTCGTCTTTTGGAAAAAATATGAGTTTGATTAAGGAATATAGTAAAAGTAGAAAGTCAACATGATAAGTGATTATGTTTCCTTATGAATAAATTCCTCAATAAAAATTAACTTAAAACAAAAATGTTGTCTATTAACTTTTCCTACTGAGGAATCGAATACCGTTTAACCCATCACAAGTTTGTGATTTTCTCATTGTTAACTTCCTCCTAGACATGTTTACTATCACTCTCCCTCAAGAACATGACCCTTTTTTTTCTTCCATGTCCATTTTTTTCTACATGGAATCCTAGTATGGGTTAACTCGGGTGACCTTTTTACTTATCTTCCTTTATTTTAAAGTGATTGTTTTATCAACTCTTGTTCCGATGTGAGACGTTCAAGGATGTTTACAAGCTCAATTTTAAAAATTGCGAGGACGCAATTCCCAAAAGGGGGGAAGGATGTAACACACCGGGTAAATAAAGAATATGAAATTTTCATATTTATCCATATTTGTTAATAAAGTATTAATATTACTTTAAAGGGTTTCTATGCTCGATGGCGTACCCAACACGCAACAACGAGTTTCTTGGGAATCTTACGTTGCACTCTAATAATAAAATAATATTATTTTAAATGGTAGTTAACATGTAGCCATTGTAATGTCGGGAATGGATAGAAATAACTAAAATATGATTATATATGTTTTTAAATGTTTTTACATTTATCCAATAAAAGATAAATGCTTAAAATACGGAAAGAATTCAATTTTAGGCGTACATGCCCCAGTTTTCACTAAAGGTTCACTTATCGCCTTTTGATGGAGAAACTTTATTAAATAGAGTTTTGTTCAACCTTATACATTATATTTGGACCAAATAAAACTCTTCTTTAGAATTAGGACATCAAAATTTACTTTGTGTAAATTTTTGGTATCTTTCCGATAAAGTTCATTTTTTAATGAATAGTGTAAAATGTTGTATTTTAATTCAAAACGACTTTTAATCTAATTTATTTATATGATTAGATTATCTTTTTAATTGGTTTTAAAGTGAAATTAGAATATATTTTTACCATTAAATCCAATAGTGGTCGTTGGAATTAATTTCACTTTGAAATCAGACTTAAACCAGTGTCAATCTTTTGATACTTATTGTTTCATAAAAACACGCTATTTGCTCTGACAACGGGAATTATTTATTAAATTAATTAATGTGACTTATATATTTTGAATTTTTTAAAATAGAATTCATTTTTGAAATCGTAATATCAAATATAGATTAGGGTGAATTTTTGGTAATTTTCTGAAAAACTTCAATTTTTGATGAATAGTGAAACCACTAAGTGGTACTTATAAAAACTGATTTTTCCATTTAAATAAAATTTTTCCATCTTTGTGTTTTGAATTTCAAAAATCCGACATACATGATTGTCATTAAGAAGTAAAATGTGGTTCAATGGGATAAAAATAATTTTTTGGTGAATAGTAACTTATTATGTTTTTAATCGCGATTAGTGGTAATTAGTGTAGTTTAAGGTAAAAATAATGCTTTAATAAAATGAGATGAGCTTGAAACATTTCCTAACCTCATTGGTTGTGACATTTCCGACCAAGACAAGCCATGGGTCAACTTGGGGACCCCATGGAGCCACTTTGGTTGGAAAATGACATAAATACATTTTATTTAATGTTAATGTAGAAAATGGCACAAACATGATATGTTTTACTAAAACAATTTTTAAGTGGGGTTATACAAGTCATAATTTTTGTTATAAATAGTCATTGGAAATATAAAAAGATTCCCTTCATCATAGTAATTTTTTTATAATTTTTAGACATTAAATAAAGTAAATTATTTTTGACATCATAATGATGCAGCGATGACATCATTATCTGACGATTTAAATAAAATGGAAAGATAATGTAACATATATGCACTACACATGTCCAAAACTTATTGGATGAGTGGATTACGAAGCCTTATCACCTTATCCACGAATTATATTAATGTGGGTACTTTTAAAATCGAAACACATTTTCAAATAAAGTAATATTTCTTACTTTCCAAAAGTGCCCCTCCTCTCCTCTTATAAAAGGCCCACACCTCTACCTCATTTCGCACACTCCTCAAGCCTTTGGCTCAGGAAACCCCTGACCATTTACTCTCTCCACATCCCTCTCCTCATCCTAGAGGATTCCCTTTGGGAATAATCCTTTCAAAGGATGCCTTTAGGCTCAAATCAAAAAAAGTTAAACTTTTAAAGGTAATTCATTCTCTCATGTTCATTTGTTTTATTTTGCTTCTCCAACCCCCTAAACTCTTTTTATTTATTTCTTTTGTAACAACACCAGTATATTAAATATACGAGGATGTTGTTATAAGATTTATTTGAGCTACACTCTCACACAACTACATCAAATGGTTAAAGAACATACGGTTTCCGTGGATGGCGAATTTCTGCCTCCCGAAACGATGATTGTTAAACATTCTCTTAACACCTTCAAAGGTGGCCATTAAGATGTCACTATATTCATATATGATATATTTTATGTTTATGTTTTACTTATGCTTCTGTATTTTTCATTTGTGTCTTACCTTTATGGCTTCCATTATGGGTATACGCGATATCTTCATTTTAGGAAGTGCGGACTACCGCCCCCTCAAAGTGATGTGATTCGTTAATGCCATACATGGGACTTATAAAGGATGGATTTTATGTTATATGATGTTATAATGGAATTATTATATACCTTAATATCATTATTATTTCTTTCCATTAAAGTATGAGATAGAAATTAAAGTTGCGTTCATGCGTACGTACGACTTACCGTCTCCATGAACAGTGCATTTCATTTCTTATCCCCAAATGTAATGTACTATTAAAATTACATGTATATAATTGATATATATAATGAATGATATATATAAATTATGAATATAATTCTGGAATTAAAATATAAATACCTCTCATTTAGTTTTAATTCCATTAATATGACAAAGAAATGAAAGTAGCGTTCATGCGTACGTACGGCTTACCGTCTCCATGAACGGTGCATTTCATTTCTTACCTCTAAATGATTATGTAATATTATAAATACATTTATATGATGGATATATATAATATATATGATATCAAAATCAGGAATGTCATTCTGGATATAAATAACCTTTGACCACACGAACAACATGTAATTGTAAGAAGTCCACTTTTGACTTAAGAACCAAATACCGACAAAATGAACATTATTAACTTAAATTATTACATAATGTTTCTAACATGTAAATAATTGATATAAAAGGAATAATGAACTTGGAAAAGGTTCTTAAGCAAGTATAAATTATCTCAGGTTTATTATTCAGGACGTTAAAGAACGATCGAGTCAAGTCGGACCCGAGGTAAGGGATCCTACTCCTCTCTTTCTTTTTAAGTACACACTTTTATGTCATTCCTTTTAAAGCTCATATTTCTTGTTATTGGGATGATATTTTATATTACACTTACTGTAATTTTTATGTTCATGTGATGAGAGACCATATTCTTTCTCATCAATCCATTTTGGAAGTTTTCAGTGGCACCGTTAGGCTGCCGAACTTTCGTAAGAGATCTAAACTCTCTCTTTCTTTTTAAGTACTCTCCTTTATGTCACTTATTTTTCCTATTTGTAATGTTGGGGGATGTTCTTTTATATTCCTATTGCTTTAAATTTTATTGTAATGTGATGAGATACCCTATTTGGTCTCATCAATCCATATTCGGAAGTTTTATGTGGCGCCGTTAGGCGGCCGAGTTTTCGTAAGGGATTTTTCATCTCACTTTTATTCCCATGAGATTTATGCTACATTTGCCACAAATTCCATTGAGTGGTGTATGTACTACCCATTATTCTACTCTTTGTGTAATATAGTTTCGTTTATGAGTATTTACATCAATAATCTATTGTCCTTCTTTCACGGGGTGTATGTTTTGAAAGATACCCAAGTTGGTAAGGGAACCTTTCACCCTCCTCTTTTTTTAAAAGACTTCTTTTGTTGGGTCTTTTAATTTACATATTGTTATGTTGGGATATGTTCTCATATATCCTTATTGATGTAAATTTTATTTTCAAGTGATGATATACACTTTTTATCTCTCATCAACTCATTTTGATTGATGTCGTTAGGCTGTCAAGGGAACTTTTTAACCCAATTTCGATTTCTTTGGGTTCAACATGTAGTCATTGAATATGTCATCCATTGAATATGTGTGAATGACCTTTTATTGTTTTACACTTAATATCCACTTATATTGGATGTATTTATATTTTTCACACATATTTTTGAGATTGATTTGTCCTTAATTTAAGGATACCTTTTTTAAAAGGGATTTCATCACATTTGACATTTCTATTGAGGGTTCATTGTTGTTATGCACCAATTCACTCTTATTTGGTGTATATACTGTCCTTTGGTGTATTATATCATGAATCCATTTATTCTCATGATATTATAAAGTTCTGACTAAATGTTATTCCTCAATTATTGTATTCAAGTGTCTCTAATTTTGGTAAAACCCCTTTAACCAAAATATCGTTTTAAATGTTTTAATTATTTGTTCTTATTAATATACATGTTTTCAAAATGGTTTTAAGGATTTATTTATATGGATATTAATGGTTTAATATTTTAAGCATCAAGGTGGTATGAGACACTTTGATTCAAAAATCTCTTTATTAAATATTTTAAATGGGTTTTAAAATGGTTTTTAATGGATTCATTATTTCAATATCCTAAAATGTTATATTGTGATTGAAATGTGGAAATGTTATGTTTCCTTTATTCATGTTTTATGTGATACAATTATGTTATGGTTCTTGGGCATTGTTATGAATAATGGGTGGTTCTGTGATAAACTATGGGCGGGTGAGCCCAATATAGCTCTCTAATGCATTGGGTAACGCGAAGGAGTGAAGCGTTAAGGTTTCTCCGAAGAGATTTAGGGAATATACTATGATGGGTATTCCAAACGTAACCAAGAGGGTTAATCCCTACGCAAGAATGTTATGAATGCCTCAAGTTACCTTTATGTCTTATGTTTTCTATGATTTATTCCTGATTTGATATGCCTATGTTTTATGGGTAAAGTGTGATTTCATTCTAATGTATATATGAAATCATGTTTCCTTTCCATATTTTTATAACTCTTACTGAGCTTTTTATGCTCATCCCAAGTTTTTTGAAATGTTTTTCACAGGTCAAGGGAAAGGTACAAGATGTGATGATAGTGTCAAGGATGTGTCAAGAAAGAATCCATGTTATATTTTAAATATGTTTCCATTGATGGGAAGAATTAATACTGTCTTTTATGTAACCACTTTGTTTAAATGTGGAATGTAATGCAAGTTTCATGATCTAATTCTCTAAAACTATAAACCTGAAAAGATCCTCAATGTGTAATCTTGTAATAACTCAAGATTAAGTAAGGTTTAAGGCTGGGGCCTTATAACACCTTTGTTACCTGTTCAATATTAAAGGAAGCAACAAGTCTTAGAAATGAGTCAAAATCCATTAAAGAAATACTAATGTGGGATTTTTGATTTGATGCACTCTTTATTATTAAAAAAATCACGAATATGAGGCTTAAACAATGTTATTTAGTTCATATTTTCCTCTTCATACAGAACATGAACCACACTATCAGTTCCCATGATGTTTTATTTCCTAAAATTATATGGGGATCTTGAGTTGAAAGGGAACCATTCATGTGGAATGTTTTTGAAAGATCAGCATATCTGCATGAATTATTGCAGGAGGACCCAAAGTGATAGATGGAGGAAAAATAAAATATTTAAAGGTATTGATCATTAAAATAATTTTTTCTAAATGAATCAGTAGATCATGAATAAAAATAAAAATAAATATAATAGAGTTATAACCATCAAAATTTCATTCACATTTTAAGTATACAATAAGTTAACAAAATCATTGAAGATACTGAAGCATTGGGCGGTGAATACGATCCATGGAATTTTATAGGAAGTTCAATGAATTCATGATGAATTTATAATTTTATAATATATGAATAGTTGATGTTTTTATAAATAATTGTGAAGAATAGTGTATTAAGTTAAATTAATTTGAGTATTCATATGAGTTTTCTTCAATCTATGTATGAATAATGATAATTTTCATATGAGAAAATATGGTGTTATGTATGACTGATTGGGACCACTATACACATGTCACTGGATATTGAATATGAGTCATTTGGCTACAACATATGAGTAATCAACTCATAAAATTTTGTTCTTTATTCTGATGATGTTATGCTAGAAATTGAAATCTAAATAACATGACGTGTTTGACATAATTCCACATTGAATTGTTGGAGAATACCATGAATGTCAATTTCATGATTTCTAATTCTTACATAGAGAATTAGAGAAGCATTTTTTGACATTTTTTATTATGTTTATTTTGTGGAAGATAATGGGGGAAATGATGTTTCTAAAATTATAAAGGAAATATACCTAGTATATAAGAAAGGGTTAAGTAGGTTTGAATATGATAATGAAAATAGAAGAACGAATGTAGAAAATCTAATAAATATATTAAATGTCAGATAATTGTGTTTATAAGGAACTAGTGATGTATGCTTCTAATAAATATGTGATTATCAATGAAAATGATATAGTGAGACATAATACCACATAAAAATTACTGAATTGTGGATATTGAATAAAAAAATAAATAAGAACCTGTGAATCCAAATTTCCCTGGATACGAAAGGAGAAGAAGTGGAAAATTTAACAACAATAGTCCATTATATTAAAATCATATCTAGGTCCACCTCTAATCAGATTCTCATAATTTACATTGTACCATAATTTCTTATAACTGTTATCATGTGTAGAAAAATAAAATTGCCTTGATTATTCTTCAATGTTATATGACTCATGTGTTTCAGGTAGGATCGATGCCTTCATTTATTGAAATGACCTTCTAACATACATTAAATAAATACTATATATTTTAATCCATTTATTCCTTAGATTGTATGAATTTTTAATTAACAAATCTACATTATAAGACAACATACCATTTTATACCAAACCCTTAGTGTAATTCATGATATATTTTATACTAAGTGCATAGGGGAATTTGGTTTTAGGTTAACTGATAGGAGGAAGTACAATGTTTTGGGAAGAATGTTAGGAAACATTCTCAATAGTTGTGGGAAGTATGGTAATATGAAAATATTTGAATTTAATTATTTTTACACTATTAAATTCCAATAAAAAATTTATATGAGAAAAATTTATATAAGATATTATAAAAAATAACCTTAAAAATGGAGTTAAGAGGATTTTTATTTCATTTATATTCATTATATATCTTATTACCCACTAAAAAACAATGAGTAATATTTTTTTGTGGAAGATACACCAAGAAGGAGATTAGTGGAGAACCTTTATCTATACTGACATATTATAATGAATTATACTATAGAGATAAACATCCTCATTCTAATTTTGAAAACTTTTATGTCAAATACCAACAAACCATTTAACATCATAACAACCAATTTTATGTCTTCATGATTTAGGTACTTTTACTCTAAAAAAGGGGAGCATGGAAGCTTGGAAAGGTTACATGGAAGGTAAGTCACTAGTGTGAATGGATAAAATTTAATATTTAAAACATGGGAGAGGTGAAGTGAGGTAGGAAACCTAGATTATTGAAAATTAATTATAGATATCATCATACATCATGGATTACATTTATTTTCCATGTTAAATCCAAGCATTCACATTTGATAATAATGAAAATATTGTTTTTCCCATGACATGAAAAATCAAAAAAAGAATGAGATCACTTTCCACATTTCTCCCAACTATATAAATCATACACACATGCAACGAATTAATTTGGGACACCTCATTAATCTAGGGGAATCATAGAAACAATCCTTGTGTTATTATCATAAGTAACTGATACTCTCTATGTGGATTCCATCAAGAAAAACTATGAATTTTTTTCCAGTATTTTAAATACCAAATACATACACTATAATTTAGAGTTTCACTAAATATATTATTCAATATATTTTATTTACATTTTTTTGAATTTACATTTTATTAATTGATTATTGAGTTACCTTATCTCAATTATGATCTCCAACCCTCATGTTATTTAGAGACTTTCCTAAAGGGTTCACCTATGATGAAACAGAGTGTTTATATTAAATTATGTTCTTAAATTTTTTAATTTCTTTTCCCATCTCTAATAATTCTATTGTATTCCAATGGAGGTTTGGTGATAGCTCTTCTTACATTAGTTTCACTGTTTTTTTTTATTTTTTGATATTATATTTATTTTTTACCTCCTTCATTTAGCCTAAATGGACTGAAGGCATTCATTTTTATTGATTTTTGATAACCTTCTATTCAAGGGATGAGGGGCAACCCTTACAAGGCTCATAGGCTCAGAGATTACAAGGCCCATAGGCTTAGATGATTACATGACCCGAAGGTCTTAGGGAATTCAACCAGACTATCTACAAGGAAATTCCCCTCCCTAGCATCTACGTCCTGATAGTAACTGGGGAAACTGCAAGTGGCCCGAAGGCATTGAGGTGGCCCGAGGGCCTTAAAGGTGACCGAAAGCCCTACTGACCTGAAGGCCTGGGTAGCCCGAAAGCCTAAAAGACTCGAAGCCCAAACTGATGGCCCAAGGTGAATAGTTCTAGCTGCTACAGTACCGAACAGTACCTGCTACAGTAACTGCTACAGTGGCTGCTATAGTACTACACAATGTACAGTATCTGTTATAGTACCTGTACAGTGTAAAGTACTGTATAGTATCTGCACATTGTACAGTACTACTATAGTACTGCTACAGTGCCCCGAAAATATGCCTCTACCTTGTTTTTGAACCTGGGTCTTGTGGATGCACTTAAGGATACCTCACCAACCGGGTGAGGCTCATATGGCTCCCTCCTTCGTTCAAGGGTTGGTATACGGTAGAACCAATATTTTATTTACGACTAGGAAACATTTAAAATTCAGTGAGATTTTTTATGTATTCATACCATGTTAAGGAGTTTACCTCTCCTCTACTTATGGGAAAATAATATGAATAAAAAAAGGGTTACCTAGGATTATTGTGTGTGAACACAATGTCTGAAGTATGTATGATAATGTGAACATTTAGGGATTGATCATAGAGTTATATTAGTACTGAAATTTGATCATTTAGTTCAATTCATTGATTAGTTATTTTATTCTATTTTTGTTTTGGGATCCTTTTATTTGTACCATTTTTATTTTAATTATTCTCATTCATTTATCATCTTCATACAACTTCTTTATTTTAGTCTTTTATTAAATACATTAAACTAAATTTATAAGTGATATTATTTGAACTCTGTATTTTAGTGAATCTCATTGAGAGACAACACTATTTTTTACAATATTGTATTTTATGAAAAATATAAATACTATTATAAGAGTTTATGAAAATATCCTTCACCAATAATATAATTTTAAGAGAATGGTAAATCGTACCTCTTTCGGTATTTAAAAAATAATTTTTATTAAGCCATTAGGTTGAGAAATAAAATTTATAAAACTGTTTAAAATGTATAGAGAGAACATTTTTGAGCTTGAGGATAATAAAATGATTGAAAAACATGTCTCAAAGTAATAGTTTTAGAGGAACAAGTAATATCATTATTTATATATATGTTTAGTTTTTATCTTATAATTTCATTTCAAAATTTCCTCAACATTTTTTTTTCAAGTATTAAAATTTAAATTATTAATTAGTCACCATAATTATCCCTTAATTTTTTTTATTTCCTTATACCTTCTCAATTTTATCTATTAAGAAAAATCAATCACAATTTTTTTCTTATTATACATAATATAACTACTATGTTGAAATTTCATAAACATTTTTAAAATAATCATGTTATATTTTTTTCAAAATCAAGTTATTAAATATATATAATTTATTATTAATCATTTTTAACTCACTGAACCATTAAATGAATTAATTATTTTTATACATATTAGGAAACCATGTTAGTGAAATGATTTTTATCATTTCATATATTTTATAAGTGTTTGGTTCGACATTACATATGTTTTCATGTAATAATCGTGTAATTTATTTTAAAATTTTATGGGTCTTATTTTTTATATTATATATTACTTATTTATATATTTATACTTTTTATCTCAACAATATTTAATTTTTTTTGAAAGTATATTAAAATAAAAAAAATATTATTTAATAAAATTTTCAAAATAACATTGATTGTAAATTAGTAAGTAAAATATTAATAATTAAAATATAAACTACATAACAATTTATATGTTATATACATTTATTTTATTGATAAAATATTCCTCAAATCATAGATTTAATATATTATAACTAGAAGGATTGTATAGTTCGATAAAAGTGAGTCAAAAGAAAAATGTATATAGACAACAATCCAATTGTATGATATGGTATTGATTAATCAAATAACATTTTATGGGTAAATCATACTATACAATATAAATAATTTCATAATGCCATGTATTAAATAGTTTGATACATTTTTCATTATCAAGACCTATGATACCTCATGAACATCAAGATAAAAATGATTAAAGACACTTATACATTAAGCTATCATTTTACTTAGGATTTGTGGCTATCATTAAAATACTAATTATATAGATCATGGATTGTCCCCATATCCCATATAATGGAAGGCCACAACCTTGAGCGACTGTATGACCCACATTGAAATCCTCAATAAAAATCACTACCCTCCCTAAATTCTATCTCCCCCTTCATTATTTGATACATAGACACAAGAATATCATATGAAGGAATAGATATATACCATCCAATGAGTTTAGAAGATTCATAGAAACCCATTGATACACTATGGAGTGAATAACCATTATTTAATTACTTAGATGATAATTATCAAATATTTCTTGCATCAATATTTAAAATAGAATAGAATTCATGTTCTTCAATTCTAGTTTACTTGTTTTTCTATTCCATATGCATAGAGTTATTGGGATTTAATGTTTCTTTTTTTACTTTGATCATTATATTAAGCATTAATGTAGGTATAAATATATATCAATGGTATAAAATCCTATCCATAATGACAGATTCCTAAAAATTATTGAGAGATGAAGTGTTTTTCTATCGTATTGCATATTATATTTAATTCGTTAAATTTAACATATTATATTAAATAATAGTTTATTTTAAATGATACATGATATACAATATTCTAATCCACAACATAGGTTAAATCATTTGGTTTTCCACTAATACAATAATAAAAAATTTATTTATTTGAGGATACGATAATATTTCTATGTTTCTAGAAAAAACATTAAAACACTCTTATGAGATCATAGTAAGTTGTAAAATATGACATTGATTTTATATGGGATAACACACATATCCATCATAAAGTTTAATTGATAATGGAAATAGTATTTCCAATCAATTGTTCTCTTGGATTTATCCCGAATTATATAATATTATATATTAATTATAAAATGTTTTTTTAATTATGAATTGACATTAATGAATTATAAATTTCTTATGAGTAATGGAAAATGACATTTGTGAATACTAATTAATTTATGAATCTTTTTTAAAAATTTATTAATTAAAAATGGTTTATAATGAATTAATTTAATGTTCTAAAACATTAATTATAAATATTTAATTAATATTAAGTGATGATATTAATTATAATTATCTAAAATTTATAAGTTATAACATATAATTTAAATATAATGTGATTTTTAAGAAAATTATAAGTGTAAATTATGAAGTGTTTATAAGTTAAAAGACAAGGAAAAATCTAAAGTGATAATATTTATAAATTTTTGAATTGTTCATAAAAATTAATTTGATACATTTAAAATAAATGAACATTATATTGAAATTATTTGATCATTATCATATGTTGTTTGATAAATTATATGAATAAAAATGTTTAAATATTATTAATATAGGGTATTTAGATAAAGTAAAATTTTTATATTTTCATAAATTGAAATATAAAATGATTTTATTTCATGAAGAATTATATAAGACTGTATATAATATATAATATTATAGAGTACACATTGGAAAAAAAATGTAATGTGTTTATATTAAACTTATTATTAAACATCCATAAAGAAAATTATTTTTTTAATAAAAATGTAATTTTTTGAATTGTGCATAAAATTTATATTATATTAAATTTTTGAATTGGACATAATAAATTTTTGAATTTTCCATGATTTTATTTTTCCATTTTAATTAAAAGTTGTTAGTTTTATATTATTAAATTTTTATTATTTATTTTAGGAGTTAAATGGTTTTTTATAAATTTATAGTCCATTGTAGAAATGAAAACAGAATATTTAGTTTTCAACTACGCTAAACTCAATTTATAGTTAATTTTATGCTTAAATTCAGTTGTTGAATATAGTTTATATATATTATGTTTTTTAATTATGATGAATTGGATTCTTACATTAAAATAGTATATTTAGGGAGATAAAATTTGGTTTAGTCTTCCCACTAGACAAGAGGACTATCATTTATTATATAATGGTTGGAGTAAGCTATATATAACATTAGGGTGAATCTTATAGAGATATTAAATCTCATATATTTCTATAAAATTAAATGAATAGTTAATGTACATTATGCATGATATTAATTTGGATATTTATAAATATATTTTTCATATATTTTTATGCAAGTAACACAAAACATGTTGGTTGTGTAAAGAGTTATACATTAATTTGCTAAGAAATAATTAATTTTGGGGTTGGAATAAGGACTTGGAAACTAAATCATTATAATCATTAACACATATAAGGAATAAAATGATATAAGTTGGTGATATTAAACCCACATTAAAATATTATGTATTTAAATCCTTCAAAACTATCAATTTTTAAGGCCTCAATCATCCAACTAGGTAATTCATGATAAATATAACTACAGTTGGATTATCTTGTGCAAGGAATGTAAGAAATGGTTGATCCAAATAGTATTAGGTGATCATTGTTTGAATTTTATTTCCATTACAATTGTATGGGAGAACTAATATGATTAAGTTACTACGGGAATATAATTCACTTTATCCATATGGGGGATTGGATGGAGAGTTAACTTCTCAACTATCAAAGAATAAAATATGATTCCCTTTATAAATAGTTATGTAAAGGGAGAAACACTAAATAGAAACAAAAATTAGTGAAATATGAATCTTATCTGATTAATAAATATGCTGATTTTAATAAGGGTTGAAATTTTAGAGAGATTATATTTGATAATAATACTTTTTAAATTAATGTAATAGTTTATAGTCATATAAAAAAGATTTTATTAAATATAGTGGAATATACATCATCATAAAACATAAAAATATGATCAATTGTTTATAAGGGGAAAATAAATGGTAGTAATTTCTTTAACTTGTATCATAAAAGTATAGTAGTTCTAAAAAAATATGTAAAATTATATGTGTGGGAAGAATAAATAAACTAGGTAATTTATTCGAAAAATGGCATTAGATGACTATCATGAATATATACAAGATTCACTAGAAGTATCGACCCTCATTGTTTTAAACATGGTAGATTAGTTATAGAAGTAACATGAGACAATGGATACTTATTGGATAATAAAAAACCTAAAAATCAATATAAAAAAGAAGCTACGAATGAATCATATGAGGTTCAAAAGGGTCTATTTGATGAAACATATCAAAAGGATCCTTGTTACCAATAATTGTTCTCAATATAATTGAGTATGTGAATAACATATAGAGGATATGTTCCCATATATAACACAATATTAATTTGAAATTCATTCAAAATTTTCTATTAGAAAAGCTACAATAGTTTTTTTTGAATTATATTATGACTAAATTCAATAAAATATTATATTCTATTTATAGTAATTTATGATAGGTGAGAATAAGATTTTGATTCCATAATAAAGTTCCATTATGATAGTGCATAAGGGTAAGGATAATAATTTTGGATGATAAAAAATAAATGTGTTCATAAAGAGTCTAAATCACCACCTAAACCAATAAAGAATAATTGTGGATAGTGATTCCATTATAGAAAACTATGAAATTTGAAGACAAAATTTCCAAAATACTAGATGGTTTCCCAGAAAACTCATGGGGAGTCCACTTCAAACATCAATTTTAGAGAATTTAATCCTTATATTCTAAAGGATATTGGATAAAGCTAATTTTTTTCAATTTTATTTAATATATAGGGGATAAAAAGTAAATAAATAGTTTAATATAGATGTTTGGAGTTTTATTTCAAGTATTAGAGTAAGGGGATACTTTATTGTGAACTTGGAGGAAACAAAAACATTAACCATCGATTTTTATTAAAATAAGGTTAATTATTTGTCTCATTTATATATATATATATATATGATATTGTAAAACTATTTTTTTAAAAATTATATAGTTTTTTATTTCGATTATGATTCATCTATACTATATAACATTCATAGAAAGGATATGAGAGAAAAATAATGTTATCTAAGATAAAGAATTTATCTATGAATATATGGGAATATGATTCCACCACCAATGATGATATATTCGATAGATTTCTATTTTAGTGGAACTACCAACCACCTAGAATAACATATATCATATAGAAACAGTTTTTTTGTTGATTATTAATAATAAAAAATAAGTTTTACTTTCAAAACACAAAATAATTTTTTATCTAAATGACTGTAAGATCTATTTATGTAAGATCCCTATCTTTTTGAGAAATGACTAGGGTTTTTTAGGTACATTTTTTTACCTATTTGATTAATTTTTGTTTGGGTTATAACTTTGGGTATGTTTGGGTGAATTTTTAGAAAAATGGAAGAGAAATGGGTTGTGCATGGTTGGAGCACAGTTTAAGAAAACCATACGCCACATCCCATCAAACTGTTCAACCCTAGACAGTTGGAGTTTACATGGATGGTGCATGGTTCTTTAAACCGTGCATCCTAAAAATACAAATCATGCACCCATAAAACAATATGTGCAAGGATTTTTCACAATTTGGGAAAAACATGCACCCCTTCCCAGGAGACTATGCACAATATTTTTACCGGCTTGAAAATTAGTTTTAAATCCATCTAAACACCCAAAACATATCCCATTCATCCCAAATGCATAGAAACACATTTTTGACAATTTCAAATCATTCTAGAAGGATTCCAAGTCTATATGACCTCTATTATTTTCTATTTGAAGCACGAGTAAAAGATCTTCATCCCTTATGGTATGCAGATATTATCTAGATGCTTTCTCATTCATCTTCCCATATTCTCCTATTATTTTTATCAGAAGTTATCCCTTTTGTGGTTCTATCTATATTGATTTGGTGTGATCTAGATCTATGATTCTAGATCTATATTTATTTTGTAAAGATCATGATTCTCTTAATCATGATTTAGGGTTTTGAGACAAAGATCTATATCTAAGTCATTGTGCTACTCAATTTTGGGGATTTCAATTGGGTGAATGTTCATCAAAATAATCAAGGTAGGTGGCCAAAAATTCAAATCCCACTGTTATGATTTTTTTTATTTATATGAATAGTGTATAATTTCTATATATTTTTAGAAAATGAAATATATAATTGAATTTCTTATTATTGTAAATTAATAAATTAAGATAGTTGTGAAATTGTGAGATTTTAGATCATTTAATGAGACAATTAATTGGATATTTAATTATGATATTTTGGGATTTTGGAATTTTATAATTAAATTTGGGAATAAATTGTGAGATAATTGAGATGTTTGAATTGGTAATTAATTTTGGGAATTTATTATTATGGAATTTAAATTATTGAATTGAGAAATTAATTGTGGAATTAATTACAGGATATGAATATTATAAATTTAGATAATTAATGGTTGAATTAATATTCATGTTTTGGGATTGTGGGTTAATAACTAATTAGTTAATTAATTATTGGTTATTGATGTTGGGAAATGATTAATTAATTATCAAATTATTTAATGTAATTAGATTAATTAATTTATTAATTAATTAATGGTTTATTATGAAAATGTGATTACTGTTCATTAATAATAATTAATGTGATGTTGTGATATGTTAGGATATATCTTTTTGTTTGATAAGAAGGGTGCGATACATGATTATCTATGCCAATGATATATATGTGTAGTTATTAAATGGGGTGATAGACATTATGATTTAATACAATGATAGATATATCTTTATGGTTTATAAGTTGGGTGTTATAAATAATGATCTATGCCAATGATATATGCTCATGATTGAGAATTGGTATTCTAGACAAGATATTCTATGCCCTTGGTGTATATGCATGATTGGGAATTGTGGTTCCAGACACGATGTTATATGCCAATGATATATATAAAATATTGATAAACATGGGACTAGACAGGGAATTCTACACCCAAATTATTGTTATTGGAAAATGATTATAAGTGGCCATAATATTTATATATAAATTGATTTTGTTATTATTTTTAGACCTGACGTGGGCCAAAGCTTGTATTGAGGTAAGGGTGCCCTTGAGGACCTGGTGGTTTATGCGGTTTAAGGAAGATTAATTGATAATGTGATAAATTATTTAATTATTAATTGTAATTATTTATTTATACAACTTCATACACATGTTATTGATCAGATTTTTTTAGACATTGTTGGTGGTGGCCTACTGAGTTTTACAGACACCATACTTGGACAACTTAATCGGTACCTGAATACACTTCATGTATGAAAGACATGTCTATGGAAAAGGACCTATGTTAGATGGTTGATTTGGGATAGAGCATGGTTGAGGGAAAAAGATGTGGTTCAGAAGCTACTTGGGTGTTTCTAGTGTCTTTATTTTTAGTTTCATTTAAGACAGATGACACATAAATTAGAATGAAATGTTTTCCAATTTATTTGGATATTATTTTTCCTTCAGTTTTATCTTTAGTTATTGTTATGGTTACATATGCTTTTGATATTTATTATTATTTCCACTATATTTTACTCTAATAAAATAGGATACAATATCCCCAGTTTTGACTTTTCAGACCCTCACTGTTTGTGGGTTGCCTCAAGCATACTGGGAGTTGCACCTGAGGCCATGTGATAGACCGTCTCGGGGAACTAGAGATTGGTACCCAAGTTGAGATGTTACAATTTCCCAGGATAAAGGATTTTGTGTATTCCTAATGGAATATAGTCTCTAATAATATTGTGAGAGTATGTTTTGGATTAATAAGTTCAAATTGAAGAAATAATTGTTTATCAAATTATAAGTAATTAGATGTTTATACTAAATATCATAATGTTTTTATGGTATATAATATTAATTAAAAAATTTAAAATTTAAAATTAATTAAAATAAGAATATAAATATGAATTCTTTTTAAATATTATACCAATTATAGTTCTGAGTGATTTTTTACTAACATATTTAAAGGTTTAGAATATAATTGTAAAGAGAAATTTAAATGTAACATTATTTACCATAATAATATTGACTTCATTTGATGTACAATAGTATTTGGGATATGTCCTGATATAATTTAAATTTTATATTAGTCACCAATATATTTTAAGGAAAAATATTGATGGAACGTGTTTCGAGGATGGTTCTGGTGAACTTGGATAGGTTCAGAATAGAAAAAAGAGTTTTTAACATCATAACATTGGATCTTGTGATGTTAAGTAATTTAAATATGTTTTAAAGAGATGGAAATTAGGAATATAATTCAAAAACATCATCATTATTCAAAATAGATTCCTTCATAGATGTTAGACACTAATAATGTTATTGGAATTGTATTATCATATAATCACATTAAGATGTGGTGAGAGTTTTATATAGATGTAATAAGTTAAATAAACTCTATAAAGTGTAGATAAAATAAGTTTGTTCTATCAGTTTATCATATAGGATATGATATACAAGATCTTAGATAGAGTTTTGATAATTATTATTAAAATTTTATAACAATATTTAATATATCATATAAAAATAAATAACTAATTTATTATTCTATGACATTGGATATATATATGTATGTAAGTATATATAGATATATATTTTTTGATTTTTATCATATTAAACCCTCATAGTAGAACATTGAGTTATCCCTAACCGATGTTCATCATGGAGTATTATAGGTTATTGAGAAATTTTAATGTTAGAATGAGTTAGATTCTTGTATGAAGATATATAATATGATTATGAGGCTTCAAATTTATTTTTGGAATTGGATGGACTAAAAAATATAACAAATAGAGTGACATAAACTATTTATTTGGTATACAATGGATGGATTATTCATATTCAAAGACCTCACACCCGAGTTTGGTGATACATTTAGCATGAAAATATTTATATTTTTTTACACAGCATACACAAGACATGAGGCATAAATAATCATGGGGTGGTAGGGTATTTTTCTAACCATGTCATCAGTTAGAGATAAACAATGTCTGTATTTTTATTCTCATATAAAAAGTGTGACATCTAGGCCCATGATTGATATGTACTGAAGAAATGTATGTCCATACATAGTATATAATTGTGATGTACATATCTATATGGATGATGAGAATGAGATGTATTAATATACTAGATGAATGACATGTGATGTATTAGATGACCTTGTTAGTCTATACATAATGAATTGATAAAATTTGGGGATTCTATATTTGATTGATATATACAATGTCACTTGGTTATTCGATGTATTGGAAAAAGGGAATGTATAAAAATGAATGATATCATGAGTTGGAGTGGGTGTAAATATATATAGAGATAAATTTGATTGAATAGAGCATACCGGTCCCATTTTTATCTTGAGTACCATTGATTTATTATTAGATTCCACTGTTTTCATATATTTATGGATCCAGTGATTAATTTTTTTTATGAAATCTAAAAATTCCTAAGGGGTCAAACATTGTGGTTGGCTAAATAAGAATGGATTTTGACTTAGTGATCTACTCTAAAATGGTTTTATCCAAAATAATTTTGGACATGAATTTGAAAAAGGTAATATATACAATTTAATATAAAGTTATGTTAATGATGTATTTTCAAACATATGTTAAATGATATCCAAAATTGTTTTTGATATAATCTCAAAATTTATTAAATTCAATATGATATAAGGTGAAATGGAACCAAAATCATTTGGTCTTCAGTGAAAGTGTGTGATTTTTAGAGATATACCCAAATCTCAAATGTTGTATATTACAAATAGACGGATCACAGAGTATGATACATGTGTGGATAATGTATAATATACAAACACCGTGGGATGATAATATTATATGATGTAATGAAATTTTATCACAATGCATTTTATTATTATATTGTATGATATTTAAGTGTTTTAGTGATACAAATTGAATGGGTTAATACATTTTTCAATGTCATGATCCATGTATCCTCTTGTAAATTTAGATGTTAACATTCAATTCTTATGGTTGGTGGTCTGATCCTCCTTACGAGACTCCTAGAAAAAACTCAATGCTCCCCATAGATTTCTTTCCTTTACCACTTTGTGACATAGATATTATCATATATAATGATTGGATTTAATTATCTCCTCCATATATTTCAGAGGATTCATATAAATCATGGGTATACCTTTGAATAAAGAACCATTATATTTTCCCTTATGTGAACATTATCAAAATACAACTGAAAACAACAATGGAAATTGAAAGGAACTTATGTTCTTCATTTCCATCTTATATGTTTTCCAATTTGAAATGAATTGAGTTATTTTGATTTATAAATTCTTTTTAAAGCATTAAATTATGTGTTAATCTATTATTATATCTCTATAACTTATAAAATAAATAATATATAAAAACAATGTTAATTTTAAATATATACCCCATCATGTCATATTTTACTATATTTCACCATTTATATGATTATTTAAAAATTTACATTAAAAAATTTAATATTTCCACCATTAATTTATTTAAATATCCATATTATAATTTTGATATTTGTTTTATTAATATAAAACTATATCTATGAAATATATAAAATTTAAATAATTTATTAGAACACATCAAAAAAATAAATCGAAACTATAAATATTATTCAAACAGAAATTAGAACATCTTTTATATTATCATGTAAACATAATTATTTTTAATGTATAATTGATTGTATAAAATCCACCTAATTTTTTAAATAGGGAATATCTTATCTATTACTCAAATGGTCATATAAAAAACACCCCTAAAATTTATTTATATAAGTTCCCACCATTAATAATTCATATTTCAATTGAATGATCTAATTATTTTAGAATGCATATGTTGAATTTAATGGTTTTAATCTTCCTCATCATATTTAAACTATATATTATACTCATTTCTAGATACAAACTAGTTAAATGTATATTTCATTGTGAATATTTTTTATTTATCAATTACATAATTCTTTATATTTCACATTAATTTGACTACTGAACTTTATTCAATCATTATCCTAAAATAAATTTATATCATTTGGTTTCAATTCCCCCTTTCAACTATATTGGAAAACCTTTTTCATATCTCTATATTTAATATTATTTTATTTATCGTGAAAAAAAACATATAAATAAAGAATAATTGAAAAATAAAACCACAGAGAAATCCAAATGAAAAGTTCCTCGAAACAATGGACCAACAAACACACCTATCGAAAATAATTCACCTATACATACCACTGAACAACAATAAACCTCATAGTAAAACTTATAAATATTGGGTAAATATTATAATAGAATCCCAAATTATAAAATTTTGGTCTTTAGGAAATTTTATTTACACAATTCTAATTAAATATATATATATATATATATATATATATATATATATATATATTATAATAAAAATATGTGTGATTTAAAAATCTAAATTTATGATTTTTTAACAATCAAATAAATCTATTATAAAGAATCGTCATAAATAATAAATAATTAAAGAAACATGACAATATTGAAATTCTGTTTATTTATTAATGATATTGAAAAGTCAAAGATAAAAATCACATTTTAACAGTTAGAAATAAATGTGGAAAATAAATAAGAAAATCTTGATATAATGAAGAAAATTTATTAGTTTGTAGTATTCTATAAACAAAATTTCAAAAACAATCATAGTAAAATGGGACAAAAATATTAACAATGAGATAGAAATTTTCTAGAATAAGTCATTATTTAGGAGAGAAAATTGAAAAATATTAATGGTGTGGTTTAGTATGTAAAATTTAGGATAATTTATATAAAATAGATAAGGTATTTTATTTATTACATTATAATTGGAAGTTAATAATATAGTTGTTATGGTGGTCATTATGTTATCATTAGTTGACTGTTCAAGGTAACTAATAAGTGATAGTAATAAAAACATATAACCATTTGAAATATTATATATATATATATATAATATGGTTCATGATTCAAAATGTCATAACCAAATTTTAATATAAAAAATTATATAAATTTTTATTAAAATAATTTTTTTTATATTTATAAGTTAATAAAAATATTTCTATTACACATTGTGTTTTCATTTAATAATTAAATTTTTTATATTTGTAGTATATATTCCTAGAATTTATTATAGATTTATAATCAAGAAATTTAAATTAGTTATGGATATATTTTGATAATGAAATTATAAATATTAAAATATAAGGGTTAACATTTATATATAAAAAATATTATATATAAAAAAATAAGGTAAATATATGATTAAAGGATGTCTTATGACTTGTAATCATGATATAATAAGGTTTACAAAACATTTTTCCAATTCTTATTTATAATTGTAATTTCAACTTTGTGTCTTCATTAGAAATTAATTGTGTTTTATTTATTTTTATTACTCTTTTGTAAATTTCTTATTCAAAGGCATCACACTATAAATTTCAATTTAACAAAAGATTATGAATAATAGAAAACTATCATATAAAAGAAACCTCCCACCACTAAATTTATTGTAGATATATTTTAGAAAATGTAGTTCCACCAGTAAATGAAATCTATAAAGAGAATTCCACTCAGATCAATCTTCATGGGTATATCTCTATATGTATAATGGAAATATCCATCTCAGCCTATCCTTTACAGAAAATAGTGTTCTTTTATAGATAATAAGAATTTACTGTTATGTATCCACATGAAGGGATCTTATTAATCCTTAAAGCTACTGTTATATAATTCATTTTCATCCCCATTCAACTACATCAATTCTATGCTTACAGAACAAATACTCCAGCTTTGAAACTTACATCATCCAAAATTACCACCACTAGTGGCTCTCATTTGAAGATTTATAGTTAAACAACCTATAATTCAGAAAAAATTAAGATTTTAGAAGTTACATATTTCTTATATCTTTAGTAATTTTCTAGAAAAAAACATACCACACCAAGATAAACAATCTCCCACTTGAGAATAATTAATAAGATTCATCACAATGTTCTCTAGGATATAAGTTCATTTTTTCTAACTCTCCTCTTAGGATCCCTTTATGTATCATTTCAAATCTTATGAGATCTTAAGACATAAAATTCATCAAACCTCACCAAATCACCAAAACACTATGGAATTTCTCATAATATAACTTTTTTTGGAATATTAATTATATTTTAATTCCCTTCAACTTTTTATATTTTTAATAATCAATATTCCACAAACTTTTGGATAGAGTGTTGTTTTAGTTAAATATGATTTATCTAAGTGTGAAATTCTTGATTCTTTTCTAAGTTAATTATGATCTAGATATCACTATAATACATTATGATCTATTTCCTCATTTAGATATCCTATATTAAACCATTAAACAATACCAACTCCTTCACTACTTTTATAATTTAAATGTACCCAAAATTAGTGGTTGATAGTGAGACTAATAGTTATAATTGAGATATCCATTTCCTAGAAGTGACTCTAAAAATAAATACAAAACTGTTGGTTCTATATTATGAACAGTTATCTCATCCAAAGTAGTTATTTGAAAACTATTTCAATAGATATATTATTCGAAAAATATATTTCTTGAATTTTTTAAACATTGAGATACTAGAAGATCTACTTTAAATACATTTGGTGTTCCTTTCCTAGATTCTCCATGAATATACTAACCACACCAACAACTTATAAAATATCAGGCCTTGTAAAATCAATGGAATATAAAAATACATCCCATAATTGATGTATAAAAACCTTTAATATGTACATATCCTACCTATCCCTTTAATTTATCTTATTATTTTATATTTTTATGTTTCCATCTAGGATAGTAGTAATTGGATTTGATTCATTCACCCAATGTATTTCCATTACTTTCTAGATGTAATATGACTGAGAAAAGAAATAATTTCTAGATCTAAATTCTCATCCAACACTCACCACCAACATATTCATTACAGAACCAAGATCATTCATATCTAAATTTAAAAATAATTAACACATCAACCCCTCTATTGTAGACATAATAGGTCTATCTGAGTGTAATTCATCAACATAGATAAGTAAAATAATGAATATGTTATCACCATAGACCATCCAGTATTAATAATGACATCTATTTCTTTGGATGAACATATATTTATTTATTTTTTTTGTTATTAAAATTTTTATTCCATCTCCATAATTCCCACTTGATCTAATAAAACATTTTCTTTATATATATCATTATACCCCTTTACCATTCTAGTGAATAACCTTCATGTTTCTCTATGTATATATTTCTTCCAAATATATATTATAGAATGTGTTCTTGATATCATGTTATTTAGTAATAAAATTACTTCCTTCAAAACCATGTTCATAACCATCCAAATAGTTATGTGTTTCATAATAAGAGAGAAAATATCACTAAAATCCTTTCTTTAAAATATTTGTAAATCCTTCACCAGCAATCACTCCATGTATTAAACTTTACCATCTGATTTCTCTGTTAGATGATAAACCTTTTTTTAAATTTACCTCTTAAATTTAAAATTTTAATTCTCTCCCATGTATACATAATAGAAATTGAATTAAAACATTCCTTCATTTATAGATCTTATTGCAATGAATTGATCAGACTTCTCACCTCACCATGGAGTTTGGGTTCCCCACCATTCTTGAAAATTATAAAGTGAATTTGGTAACTGTAATTTTTTCTAGCCTTCTAATCCTACTAGACCACATAAAATCATGTGTTTTATTTCATTCTAGACCCAATTATTCTAATAATTTGCCTATAAATTACATTGGTTGTGATCATTCTGGTATATCATACCCCAAAAAAAATAATATTTGATCAATTTTTCCCACTATGAAACATTATTTTAACTCCCAGAATATATCGTATATGCTCCCTAAATAGCATGAAACCACCGATCCATTACTCAAATCAACCTTTAATTTCACTATTATTTCCATTTCCCAAGATTATCCTCAACCTAGTTCTGACCTATCCACTTGATCTCCACATTGAATTGGACATTATATACTCTCACAACATTTAATTAACTATTAACAAAGAGTCCCAAACCAGTATTTTCATCATCATATCCTATAGGGAATCATGTCTGGGATGTTGAATCCAACTTATAACTATCCTTAGAATTAAAATTTTCATACACAAGACATCTAAAACCTTTCATGTAAGTGAAATCAAAATTCCTTTTAGGATGGAGTTTTTTGTAAAGATGTTGCACCACATGCTCAAAAGGAATCTAATTCCTAATATAGGACACACAATCAACTACATTAGCCCAAAATTATATTGGAAATTCTGAACAAAACATCTTTATTAGGGATCTATCATTTATAATTTCAACCATTGTTTTTATGAAACCATTCTGCTATGTTGATCCCAATAAAATCTTCTTCATATGGATTCCATTTAACCAAAAAAACTTCTAGAAATTCCTTCTTATATTCTCACCTATATTATTAAACCAAAGGTGTTTCATATTAAATATATAATTATCTTACACCATGTATATCCTTTTAATGAATGTGTAGAAGATATTAGACTTATGATTAATAAAAAACAACAACACCTTCCTTGTGGAATCATTTATAGAGGTTATGTAACACAACACACCCCAATGACCAAGAATGTCATGCCATAAGTCCTCTAAAATTTGTTTCTAATGAATTTATGATACCTTTAATAATCCTTGATTTGGTTAAATGTTTCGTATTTTATCCCCTAGTCTACCACTATGGAACATATTGGGATTTTACACACACTATATACAAAGAGAGTACTAAATCCTGTATCATAAAGCTAACCAAAGGTTATTAGATTCTTCCATAAACCTAGGATATTACATAAACCATAAAAATGTATCATACATATATTCAATGTTTTAATGGTTATATATCCATTGAAAATTTACTTAGGTTCCTCCACATATTCAAGGTGAACCTTTCTATGTATTCCAGGAACATAATGTTCCATGAATCAACTATACATGTCATGACCCATCCTCGGGGCCCATGCCGTGACTACCCCAAGCCGCCTTCCATAGGCCAGAGGCTGGAGACTTACACCAAAGGCATAAATCCCAATAACTGGGAAGGAATTGCCTTTATAAAAGTAAAAAAAACACCACAGAGTACAAGAGGAAGTAAACCAATAAGTAAAACTAAAACAAGTTGTGCTAAAAGTAAAGGGGCCGGAAATACGAGCCCAACTGTAAAGTACAAGGAAAAGATAAAACAGCCGGAAGGTGACAAGCAGCTCCTAGATCATCCACCAAGGATCCTACCTGAAGGGTAGGTATAGATAGCCTCCACAAAACTCTCTCCCATCAACCTCCTCCAAGTGTCATCTCGTCGTGAAGTCCACCACTGGTTACTGTCTCGTCGTGAGGTCCAGCTCCGGGTACCGTCATGTTCTTGAACACACGACCTCAGTCTGTGCTGCCGGTCATCTGCAACCAACACAACGAGGTGCGGGCATATCCCGTGCAGGGGTGAGTATAATGTTACTCAGTAGGGACCTCGATACCCTCAAGGTCTCACTAAATCCAACAAGGATAACCAAAAAGAAGATCTCAACAGATAACCTCTACTTAGGTATATGCCCATACATATACCCAAGTTTTCAAGTAACCCATCTCAATCATGAGGAAACAAAAAGATTATGAAATCAATGGATAAGAAATACCCAGGTATATGCCCATACATATACCTAAGTTATCATGTGACCCATATCAATCATGAGGTAAACACAAAGGTCATAGACTCAACTCAAACCAGGATATTCATTATCAAAACAGTAAATGCTGAAGAGCCCCGTCTCTGGAGAGTACAGGAATCTTGTCATGTCTCCAAGGTACTGCTCACTAACCTAATACTACTGAAGTACTTCTCCTGTCGAGTACCGTGGGCCAGCCACCCAAACACAGTTGTGCTTCCCGCCAGGCTATGCTACCTAAACACAGTAGTGCACACCCCCTAATAGCCTGAAGAGGTACTCTCTGGACAAGTACTGTGGGTCTAAACCCAAACAAGTAGTGCTCTGTCCGCCATGGGTCTGCACCCAAATAAAGTAGTGCTCCATCCACTGGGCTAGTCGACTAACTTCAAGTCGAGTCGGTCAAGCAGTCGTCAGGTCTCAGTCGGCTACACGGTCTCCGTACTCTATACGATTGTCTCTGAGAGGGTCCTCCCCACGAGATACTGGTAGATACTCCATGTATCTCAAATTTCCACTAAGAATTATCTCAACGTACCGCCTCGTCATATGGGTCTCAACGCAACAGACGGCGCGTCAATCGGACACCCGGTCTGTGAGTTACTAGCCTTCTCGTCCCGGGGACCCAGTTGGTTTCGTGTACGAACCATCTCGTCCGTATCTCAACTGCACCCCAAACTCTCATAGGGTATACTAAAGGGACCGTATCTCAACTTGATCACCAACGCCGCTGACGGTTCGTCAAACGGACGTCCGGTCAGAAAGTTATCAGCCTTTTCGTTCCAGGGGCCCAGTTGGATTTCGGTTGTAATCTAACTCGACCACTATCAAACTGCATCAAAAACTCAGGAGATGTATTCGAAAAGTTTCTTCTCATCAATAGTAATCCAACAGAGTCGACGTCACATCAATCTGACGTCCGGAGCTCAAGTTATTAGCGTTTCCGCTCCGAGGGCCCGGTTGGTTTCGTGCTCAAACCAACCCGGCCGAACCCAAAGTACTCTGAAACCTTGAGTGTGATATACCGAAAAGACCGTATCGATCCAAGGATCGCAACACAGCTGATGGTGCGTCGATCGGAGATCTGTAGCCCAAGATATAGGCAAAAGACCGTAAGAGGTCCGCGAATAGGGGGTTCGAGCCCGGTCCGACCCGGCCCGATACCCCCTGGGTCGACCCGACCCGGGTCCGGGTCCGGCCCACTTGGGAACGGCCCGGCCTGGCTGGCGCGGCCCGGCATGCTGGCACACTGGCGGTCCGCTGGCCAGCTCGGTGTAACCGAGCTGGCGGTCAGGGGGGGGGGCTGCCACCCTGTTCAATTAAATGCGGCCTTCACCACGTGGGGGCCGCTCCACCATCCGACCGGGGGTTTCAAACCCCCGGTCATCCCCCCTGTCCGGTCGGCCCGCTCTGGCCGGCCGGCTGCAGCAGCACAAGACCGGCGCGGTCCCGTGCCCCATGCTCTGATGCCGGCGGCCGGAAACCAGCAGCCGCTCCCTGCACCGCTGCGGCCTTGGTCCGTCCGGCGCGGCACGATGGCGCCGCGCTCCTCTGTAGCGGCCCCACTTCGGCCGCAGTGTTTTCCTAATTCTCCGGCGTGGCATAAAGGTGCCGTGACCTTCTTCAAAATCAATGGCACGGCACGACAACACCGCGCATCCTTGCCGGACGATCCAGCGCGGTGCGACGACACCAGGTCACTTTCCTTCGAACCACAACAACACAAAGACAAGGGAGGCGGGTTGGCCGTGTTTGTGCGGTCCGGCCCCCTCCTGTTAATCGATATCAAGCGGTCCAATTTGAAATGATGAACGACGACGAAGGAATTCACATATAACAATAACAATAAATCCCCTAAGTCAAGCGTTGTCGTCAAACGAGATTTGTCACGGAAAGGGACGTCGTGGATTTGTTCATCGTATAAGAAGAGGATCATTGGCGTTTGTTGATCTCTGAGGAAGGCGTCCCTCGCCATCGCGGAGAGGAGAATTGACGGCATCATGGTACACGGTATCTCGTAGTCGATCTCCGAGGTTTCAGTGTTCTTCGTTGGAGACCGGCATTCTTCGCGTTCTTCAACGAAGAATATGAAGGTCTTCAAGCCTTAGAGCTTTTTCTAGAATCCTCTCAACAGGCTAACAACATAATAAAATAAGTGTTATGTCTTATTTTGTTACCTATTCCATATGTAATTGAATTTCAAACATTCAAATTATACTCACACATTTAATTAACTTAAGTTATCTAATTAAATGGTGAGTTGAAGGAGTTAGGGAATATGAAGGGGTGGGGTTCTTGTGGGCCCCACTGCCCTCATAACCTATCTAGGATAGTTTCCCAACATCCATATAATGGATAACCACTTAGTGAAAATAAGATTTGTAGCTCAATTTTTTTTAACTTCCACAATTTTTAACAACTTCTCCCATGTAAACACAACTCCAGAAAAGGTGTTCCTAAGCAATTACCGGCACTGCGATTCCATCGGTGCCCTCGTAATTCGATTCCGAGCACCGGTCCAAAAGTTAGGAAATCCCGCCCGTTCGTTCACTGAATGTACCCGAGCTAAACTTCAGAAAATTATTCCGGGCTCACCGGGCCTCGGAATCAGGTGCCGTTAGAAACTGCGTTCTTGTAAAATCCCAAAGAAAGTTTAGAAAAAATTTCCCTTGAATTTTATAGGTCTTTACAATAAATAGATTAATAAAATGAATCCTCATAATCAAGAATCCATGAATCCACAAAATTCTTGACGCTTATAACCAAATTTCTACACTCCCCTACAGTTTGAGAGTTTTTATGTAATCCATAATCATTTTTTTATTGTAAAAATATTTATCCCATCAATTATTTTATATATTTTCCTTCTTTTTACAGTTCCAACATGTAGACTAACCAATTCTAGTATATTTTTATTCACCCTTATATTTTTGGTCTTCTCCTCTTATCCTACAATGAATTTGACTGTATCACCCCCTTTATATCGAATTAAATTAACTATTTTTATTGCTTTAAACAAAATTATTTTAGATCCTTTTAGTTAAGATCGGACCACATATTTCCTCAATGAATATATAATTCATTCTATTAAAATTAAACAAAACAGTAACCATCACATCCCATGGTTTTTTGAGTGATGAAAAAATAATTAAGGCGAAAATAAAAACACTACAAATAACTAAAACTAACAAAATATCATGTTAAGATAATTAAGATGATCAATGAATAAACTTCATTTTAATAACCTCATTAAAAAAATTCAACACAATATAGACACTTTGTTCATCATGGACAACTTCTCATATGTTTTTCAAGCATAGAAATGAATTTTCTTCTTCCCCATACATAAAGGATGATAAATGATATATTTTGGGAATCCTCATAACAAATACTTATTTTCTCCCTATTAAATATTTCCCATTCCATGTTTTCCATTACTTCATTGTTGTTCCTAACCAATGGAAGATTGATATGGTTTTATTAAAAATATTTATACACTTGAACATTTATAAAACTATGTATGATCCATAAAAATTATCTGGGATAATATTTTCATCTTCTAAAAACATCTTATGAAGATAAAATTCTACCATTGAATTAAAAAAAGGGAAAAGATCAAGTAACTCACCCTTTCAATAATTTTTTGTTTGACATGTACTTAAAAATTATGAACCATTCTCTAGAACTATTTGTGAAAATGGAATTTATATCCAAAAAATAACCCAACCTCTATACCAAAATTGTAGAACAAAGCAACGGGAAGGTCAAAAAGTTACCGTAATAACATAAGTAATATGTGGAACTAGGATTACATTAAAATGACCACACACATCAAAAACCCACCTTATGAAACACTTATACACTCATAATAAACATTTAATGTGAATAAATAAAAAACATTAATGAATCAAACAAAGGAGTACAAGGAATATACATGGTTTAGATGAATTCAAAATCTATATGAATAAAAAACAATATAAGTGTAAACAAGAGATAAAAATAAAAATATTAATACAAAAATTCATGCTAATAGAATATGAACATTAATAAAAAACCATCATATAGTAAAAAAAATTATAAACCGAAATTTATTATATCCAAATTTTTAAAAATCTTACTCCAACATGATTCCTAATCTATAAGGATAATTACAATTAGATATGATCTTCATAGGAACCCTTCTATACGGTTAAAGGAAATAATCACCTTAACTATTCATTATAGTGAAAATTGAATGATTTTAAAAACAGTAATAATTGACTCTTATTTATCCTCAAGAAAGGATCTTACATATCCTATATGTTAAACTTATATAATTCTACTACATATCTATATACAAGCAATAATGAAAATCTTCTAAAATACATCCTCTAGAATTTACACTTGAATCATCCGAACTTACCACTATAGTTTCTTATGGTTTCTAGACTTTTTATTCTATCAAATTTCATCTATTAATTTTGTGATGTTTTATAATTTATTCATTTTTGTATGATTAAATACATATGAAAAAATATACATTCACGTAATAAGACTCATAATGGGAATGTGTATTCTTGACATAATAAAAATAACTCAAAATTGAAATATCTATTTCCTTATTTCAATTAAATAAGGCTCTAAAAATCCATAGGTTGAATGGAATCCCTCCAAATATTAAGGATATTTTTATAACATATAGATTCCCTAGGAGGAAGGATCCCTTTGATTACTTCTCAGTGATATTAATAAACCATAGATATTAAAAAATAATAAGGATCTCATGTTCAACAGAAACAAGTATATTATCCCTTTATGGTTTATATATTTTCATTTCACGTGTATTGATGATCTAATATGTTTTCAGGTTTCAAATGACTTCTCCTTACGTGGATAATTATACTACATCCCCTTAGAAATAAAACTTTTTAATAAGATAAGGTAAATTATTATTAGATTTGAAAATTATGTATCTAATGAATAACAGAAAATCCATAATATATAACAAGAAATTAATGTAACATGAGATATTAAATAGATTAATATGGTTCGTTGGATTATTAATGATCACCATACCATGAATTAGGATATATGATATCATAAATTATGATTCAATCTAATTATACAACATTTAATGTCATAAATAGTGGTGTATTTATAATTCAATGATTTTCTGTGATTCATAGAATATAATATGGGATATCTTAGCATAAAATGTCATTTTTATTCTTTCATGTATTAATAAATAAGAGTAAAATTTCATAATTATGACAAAACTAAAGAATAATTCAAATAAATAATATTGATTTTTTAATCCATTATTTAGAATTATGACATCTCTTGTTTTCCAATTTATGCTAAAATAGATTTTTTATATTTAATCTATTAATTTATGAAATAAATATACAATATATACATTTATTATAAGTCCCACAAAATTATATTTTGAGACACTTATCAATTTAGTAAATTTTATATAAATTAATTATTAATTAAAAAATGTTTATAATTAAATGTTAAATATTAATATTAAGATTGATATTTTTGATGATTAATGTTTATAAGTTTGATATAAAGTTCTTATATTAAAATTAAAAAATAATATATAAAATGATTATAAAACATAAAATAAATAAAATTAATAGATTTTTAAATTAATCTACGAAATATTCATAAAAAATAACATGAAAGTTTCATATTAAAAGGATTTATTATAAAAAATATATTTATACCACACCAAATGAAGTTTTGTGGACCACTACATATCACGACCAATCCCAAAAAACATAACTTCCACATATTTGTGATGATAATTATTATGTACTCTAAATAATTCATCCAATAGGATAAGGGTTGGTAATGATGGTTATTACTAGATCTTTCAATAATCCTATGGAGCATAGGGTAACAGAAAACATAGTTTTAACTGCTTCTAAAGAACAAATTTTTTATGAAAAATGAAGACAGCCAAAACTAGAGCATACATGAAACTATCGAGTGAAGGTATCAATATTTTTTAAGTGTATAATAATGATTAATTAAGAACAATGAATTAGTATAAATTTTCATCATACCTATAAGAGTAAAAAACTAGAAAAAGGTTTCACAGTCATATCTTGAAGACTCCCAAGTTCCAAAGAGGTGCTAGTCTCTTTTTTGTGTAATAATGAATGAAATTTCCTGAACATAAGATCAATAGAAATATTTTAATTAAATTCATGTTGAAGAACTACCCACTAATATGGGGATTTTTAAACCATATATTACCATGCTTTATTCTCCTCCATAAATGGATAACACATCAACCTTATATAAGGTATTATATGTGTTACATCCTGTTGATAAATAAATGGAACCTATTAAATAGTTTTTATGTATCATTTAAACAATTATAAATGTATTAAAAATAAATAAAACCATCTCATAGGTAGGTGGTAGATGCAATCACCCTTGAGTTGCATTATATGCATCCAAGACATGTTTGGTGAAACATGGTCTATGGATCAGATATATGGATGCTTTGGAAAATAATATATTATTATGTAATATGTATCAAATTTATATTATATTAGTTCATATGAAATAATATAAAACGTTCACTAAAATTTCAAATAATATATTGAACAACCTCTCAAATCATTTTGATCCTATACAAAACAAGTTTCGGACACTATTTTATCAACCTCTCTCAATTTGGGGAAAAATGTTTTTCCAAAAAATAATCCACATCAAAATACCTAACTATTTGACCCTTATAACCTTAGTAGTGTTAGTCAAAAAATATATTCATATTTTAAAGATATAATCAAGTATCATCCTCTAAAAAAGAAGAAGTTCTACTCAAGCTACTAAGGGGTCTAATAATATCTCCATCAAACATACTTGTATATTTATATGATCATGTTCTCCAGAATTTGTATAATATAAATAATATTTATTCATATATAATCCCTTTTCATATGACATCAATATACCACTATATAGTGAGAACCATCAATCTAGTATATTTCATCAGATTTTTATTCATTATCGAATGTAGACTAATAAGGTCAATGAATACATGATTTTCATTCATGAATAAGAAGAGTACATAACATGAAAATCATCCAAGTATTTGAGAATTTCATGTTTGAATCAACTTATAACGGTCATGAGTTTTCTTATTATAATTTAGTCAAGGACCAAGTGTCTCTAGTCATCATAAAATTGAGAAAATATAATTTTGATTATTTTTGAATCAATGACATGATCATCAACATTCTCAAGAACCCAATGATTTTATATATCACTTTTGGATTGTATGAGTAAGGTATAAAAATATAAAGATTGAAAATCTAGTTATCATTCCATCCTTATGTAATAATGATGTGGGTTATGTTTACACTCATACATATATTGATAATTGTATAGCATTAAAGTAGATACACTTTGGTGGTTCTGTACAAGGAATATGTCTCTACTAATTACAACATTAATCTATTCTTCATATCTCATAAAAATATTATTGTAATGTGTATAATATTATATTTCTTCTATTCTTAAAATATCCTCATAACCCATAATAATACATAACAATTATTCATTAGGGATAACTCAATGTTTTATTTTGAGGGGATAATTATCATGTCAATTCATGAAGAATATGAAACTAATGTATATGAATATCTAGATGGAGATTTTATTTTGTAGGAAAATATAAATTTTATAATATTAAATATATTTTATGAAAACACAAAAAAACATATATAAGAACCTTCCGAACATGTCATATAAGCTAGATAGTGTAATTAAATTTAATTTTCCATTTACTTAATAGGGTTATGTTAAATCATTACTTCAATATGTAATACCTATCACATCTCTATGTGACCAAAAATTATCCCACTAAAACCTTTAGTGAGAAACATCTATGAAGAAATTTAGATTGGAAATAGTAGGATTTAGGTATCATATTCATAATGTCAAAATCTTTAAACATATCCAAACTAAACAACTCCGCAAAATCAACTGTAATTATTTTAAATTATTGTTATCCACATATAAGTATTTATAATTTCAACATCATCATCATGAGTACCCTTATTCCATCAATAATTTTATTTGAAATAATTTAATGATTTACGTTATTATTTACCATCCCAATCTCATTTTTTAGGATAAATAATCCCTTACATAGTTATGATAACTAAATATAACTCTTCATATTTTTATTTATATTCATACTCTTAAACAATTATAAGATTATATAGGAAACTATTTATCTATGTACATGTGGGACAACCAAATTTATTCCTTCTCCACATTCCATATCCATGTTAATTTTACCATATAATGCAACATCCCCAATATGAAAGCCATTAAACTGATTCTCTAAGTCGTGTCTCCACAAGACCTCATGCATGCCTCCTCGTATACATGAGGTAGCTGGCTATCATCCATGGTCAAATAGATCATGTTGGAAGACTTTACCCACTTGTATAGAGTAAGAAACAACATAAAACATATAAAATAACTAAACCATAAAAAATAATCCAAAAAACAATCATTAAAAACAATTCCCAAAATGGGTAAAACCAATATAAGATAATAATTATTTCATGTCTTTCTAATAGTTCAAAAAAGTTAAAGGAAAACCGAAAATGAATAACAACTACTATAATACCCAAAACAGGTCCTAGATCCATGTTTTAATCCTCATTCATGAATATCCCAATCCCAAATAAACTCCCTAGAATGGGTCTATTTCCCTTGACCGAACCTATAACCATGAAGTATTCTTAGGTACCCAATAGTAGCTAGAGTAGGGTGTGAGTGAAACTTAGTAGGAAACCACCAATAACGTTTAAAAAATATATATTCTAATATATAGTACTTGAATGTATAAAATTAATGATAAGATAAACCAAAAACAACATTACTTCAAGGATTTAAAAATACTAACACAAACCATTTCAATCATTATTTACATTTTTATCACTTATACTATACTCATTACAATATTAATTTTTAAAACATGTTACATTAGAATAAGAATTTACATCATTTACATAATGGAATGATCTAGTTGACTATCATAAATAAGAGAAGAAATAAAATTATCTATCTTAGTAGGTATAATGTTTCGGAAATAATCATGACACACTTACCTTGGAGCCTTAGTCTACGTAGTCTTATCCAATGAAATTGTTATGGGCCTAGAAAATTAGTCTGACTCCATAACCCTTGAATTCTATGGTGGAGTTTAGATCCTCCTTCCAAACTGACCCATGGGAGGATCTTCATTTTATTATCCCACACCACCAAGCCATGTGCACATTCTGATTATCCATTTACCACATATACCATATCAAAAACCAAACACAACAATTCATATAACATTTAAACTTCACAATTTATTAAGAAAATAAATCATCAATAATCCTTAACCCATTAATATATTTACTATCTACTTGGCATACACCATTCATCTCATTTCCACTCTTTATACCATAACTCATTTAGCATAAACAAAAAGGCCAAAACATTTACCCATTTTACCCATTTCTCAAATTTCACACATTAGCCCATTAAAAAAATTCATCAACTTCTAATCCTTAATAAATTTACACATTCCCATTACAAATTCATATCCCATGTGAAATATTAAAATTAATCAATTTAATTACATTTTATGTCATTCTAAACAAACACTTATGCCTTTATCAAATCTAGAAACCACAATCAATAACCAATTTTTCATTTAAATCTTACATATCAACATGTTTATCATGTGGTTAACTATATCAAAATTCAACCCAATACTTAACATTATAATTTCATTGTTTGATATTGATGGAACACCCCATCAGTGGCCATAAACCGGTCTAATACACCTCAATACACCCCAAGGGGTTCATGAGGGGTTCAAGACTTCATTTATTAAACTATTTTACCAAATATTACTCAAGGAAACAAATTCACATCACGAGGGAAGAGATATCATAGCCAAACATGGAGAAATAAATTAAAAAATTATGGGATATAACTTATAGACCACCTACATCGAATATGGTGATGAACACAACCTTAAACATTCCTTTGAATTCATTTTCAAGCAAGCCTTGAAATACCCATCCTAATATCCATCTAGAAAATAGGGTTTTAGGGATTCATAATATGGTTAATGAAACTAAAATACATAATCTAGGAAATTAAAGAACAAGGAGAATTATACATACCCAAAGCTTAAATCCACATCCAATGGATTTCCAAATAACCTAGAATCAAATGATATTGGTTCCATGGAATCTTGGGTTAAAATGGATTGTCAACAGTGTTAAGGAAAAAATAAATTGGGAATAAATAAGGTAAGAGATATAATATCACAAGGGGGAGTTTTGTAAATTCCCATTTCTTAATGATTTATATGGTTTGGCCGCATGGTTTTTTAAACCGTGCACCAACCATGCACTAGATACTATCCAGGGAAAATGTAATATGCATAGTTTCCAGGTAATTTTGTTGGGTTTGTAAAGACATGGGCCATCCATATGGAATGAATTTTTAAGACAATTTATAGTTTGGCTCTACCTCTCATGGATTCTCAAACCTGGAACCCTTCTTCCTTGAGAGCGTGGTTTGGGTGCACAGTTTTCACTAAAGGTGTTCCAACCATGGAACATGCACAGAATTGACAATTTTTCTTTTCCTTTGTGTCTTGACCCCCCTAAACACACTCGAGCCTTCTCATACACCAGGTAAACATTCCACTAGTTACATTTAATACACTAGATAAACAAGGAATACCTCCATGATGTCTAAGATGTTACAACCTCCCCACCCTATAATGTCTCATCCCTAAGCTGTACTCCCAAGCATGAATTAGCTTATAATGCAATGATATTGGGCCATTGAACCAACATATCTGAATCTCTCTCCAATTTTTATTCTTAAACGTAACCATGCTACCAAAAAACTCAAACTAGGGGCATAGTCTTACCCCACATGACTTTATCACTAGGATCCACAATTTTCGTTGGATGCTCATGAAAGGATGCATCAGCCTCCAGATCAAAATACACAAAATCAATCAGGTGATTTGGGTTAGGGTGATACTAATGAAGCTATTAATCATGATGAAAATCATACATTCTATTATACCATTTACGAAGATCCAATCGGTATGACCCTAGTCCGATACTATCCATAATCTCAAATGGCCCCACGTACCTAGGAACCAATATACCCTACTTCTAAATTCAATGGTGACCAAAACTTTGTGACACCTGAATAAAGACATGAACACCCAACCCAAACTTAAGAGGCTAATGAAAATGATTCGCATACGAATATTTTCTAGTCTAAGTTGTTTCCCTATTTTCTTGAATCAACTAAACATGTTTTTTTATCTTATTTAAAAGACTCAATCACAAAAACCCTTATTCTACAACATCTATACTACATAACAGATATTTACACAGTCCACTATAGAGAGTCTCATATGATTCCGTCTAAATACTTTATTGGTAACTATTGTTGTAGGCATACTCAACTTGAACTAGATATTTTTACCATGTTCTACAAAATAATTGGACACAAACTCTAAACATTTCCTCTATGGCCTGGATGATATGCTCTAATTCCCCATCCATTTGAGTGTTACAATTTTTACTCAAAAAAATCTGGGTATAAAACACCCATCATAATCCCTTCCAGAAGCACCATATGAATGTGGATCATGATATAAAACTATCATCCACAATACGCTATGAAACCACATTATGTCCTTAACATAAAACTCAACTAGTTTATCAATGGTAATGGTATCTCATTTTAGAATGAAATTACCCACCATAGTTAACTTACCAACAACTACCCATATCACATCATTTTTTGAGTTGTCCTAGTAAGACCCACCATTAAATACATCCTTACATTGTCCCACTTTCATTTTGTAATAGTAAATTTCTATATAAACTCACTCTATAAATGATGACCAACATTAAACTATTAGAAGAAAGGAATTGCACCCCAAAACCTATAACATGTTTCGTCATACCTGGTGAGAAATAAGGATTATGAAAATCATGATACATTTTGGTCAAACTAGGATTCACTACACACATAAATGCCTGAAACTTTCACATCTACTCTTATCATATACACAAAGGTAAATCAACAAGGCCAAAAACACAAATTATTCCATAATCACCAATGGCCCAACTAGAAGGTGAATCTACACTTTTAAGAACCTTCCTCATGGACTTAAACTATGAATCCCCATTCTATTTTTCTTCGTAGAGCTTAGAAGGGTGGACCCAAATACTTGGGATTCAAGGGTCATATTCTTGAGCTTATCCTGTAAATTCAAATACATATTAGTAAATGATTATATAATTATCCACTAAAAACTAGATCCCCAAACCACCTGATTTTAATAAATCTCACCCAAAGCCTCTGTAACACTATTCCCATTTCATGTAATTTAAATCAACTCGAAATAAAATTATTAAATGTAATTGACCCATCTACATTGAAGAATATTTATATCACTCTTGTAAAAGTTATATTTAAGGAATATGTGATCTATGAACATGGTAACCATTCTCTAAAAAATTAGTGCATTCAATAATTCAAGGCATAAACCGTTGCATCCAATTCAAGACTTGAGTATGGTATTTTATTTCATGAAGCCTCAACAGTCATGACCCATATGAAACAACCCAATCATTCTCCTTCAATACGTCCTCGAGCCTAACAGAATATGCATAAAAAACCAAGGTATACTCCTTACCAAGATTACTAATGATTATAATTGGGGTATTATTTAACCTCTTATTTAACCCTTAAAAGTAATTCTCACTAGCTTCAGACTATTCAATCCAGATTCCCTTCTTGTTCAAGCTCGAGAGTAGTGATGCCAAATGACAGAAGTCCTTAATAAACCTTCAATTATAACCATTAGAACCCAAAAAACATTGGACATTATAATCCTTATTGAGATACTCCCATGAAACAAAAAAAATTCACATTATCTTGGTCTGCTAATACACCATCCTTGGAGATGAGGTGACCCATGAAATGTACCTTTTATATTCAAAAATGGAATTGAGATATATTGGAGTAATTCCTATGCCCCTATAGTCTACTCAGGACTATTTCAAGATTATTGGTGTGATCTTCATGAGAATTTGTGAAAACCAATATGTCATCTACAATAAAAGTACAAACTAATATAGGTAAGGGTGATATATTTGATTCATTATGGCCATAAACACTATTGGCACATTGGTCATGTAACACCCCAGGTAAATAAAGAATATGACATTTTCATATTTATCCATATTTGTGAGTAAAATATTTATATGACTTTAAAAGGGACGCTATGCTCGATGGCGTACCCAACACGCAACAACGAGTTTCTTGGGAATCTTACGTTGCACTCTAATAATAAAATAATATTATTTTAAATAGTAGTTAACATGTAGCCATTGTAATGGAAGGAATGGATAGAAGTAACTAAAATATGATTATATATGTTTTTAAATGTTTTTTACATTTATCCAATAAAAGATAAATGCTTATAATACAGAAAGAATTCAATTTTAGGCGTATATGCCCTAGTTTTCACTAAAGGTTCACTTATCGCCCTTTGATGGCGAACCATCATTAAATATAGTTTTGTTCACTTTTATACATTCTATTGGACCAAATAAAACTCATCATAAGAATCGGGACATCAAAATTTACTTTGTGTAAATTTTTGCTATCTTTCCGATAATGTTCATTTTTTTTCTAATGAATAGTGTAAAATGTTGTATTTTAATTCAAAACCTCTTTTTAATCTAATTTATTTATATGATTAGATTATCTTCTGAATTGATTTTAAAGTGAAATTAGAATATAATTTTACCATTAAATCCAATAGAGGTCATTGGAATTAATTTCACTTTGAAATCAGACTTAAACTAGTGTCAATCTTTTGATACTTATTGTTTCAAAAAAACACGCTATTTGCTCTGACAGCGGGAATTAATTATTAAATTAATTAATTCGACTTACATGTTTTGAATTTTGTAAAATAGACTTAATTTTTGAATTCAGAATATCAAATATAGCTTATGGTGAATTTTTGGGATTTTTCTAAAGAACATCAATTTTTGATGAATAGTGAAACCACTAAGTGGTACATATAAAAGCTGATTTTTCCGTTTAAATGAAATTTTGACATCTTTGTGTTTTGAATTTTAAAAATCCGACATACATGGTTGTCATTAAGAAGTAAAATGTTGTTCAATGGGATAAAAATATTATTTTGGTGAATAGTAACTTATTAAGTTTTTAATCGCGATTAGAGGTAATTAGTGTAGTTTAAGGTAAAAATAATGTTTTAATAATATGAAATGAACTGTACACATGTCCTACACTCATTGGTTGTGTCATGGCCGACCAATACAAGCCATGGGTCAACTTGGGGACCCCATGGAGCCAATTTGGTTGGGAAATGACAAAAATAACTTTTTATTTAATGTAAAAGTAAAAATGACACAAACATCATATGTTTTACGAAAACAATTTTTACATGGGGTTATAAATATCATATTTTTGATTATAAATAGTCATTGGAAAGATAAAAGGATTTCATACATCATAGTATTTTTTTTATAATTTTTAGACTTTAAATAAAATAAATTATTTATGACATCATGATGATGCAGCGATGACATCATTATTTAACGATTTAAATAAAATGGAAAGATAATATAAAATCTAAGACCTAAACATTTCCAAAACCAATTGTATGAGTGAATTTAGAAGAATTATCACCTTATCCATGAATTATATCAATGTGGGACCTTTTAAAACCGAACCACATTTTCAAATAAAGTAATATTTCTTACTTTCCAAAAGTGCCCCTCCTCTCCTCTTATAAAAGGCCCCCACCTCTACCTCATTACACACACTCCTCAAGCCTTTGGCTCGGCCAACCCCTGCCCATTTAATCTCTACACATCCGTCTCCTAATCCTAGAGGATTACCTTTGGGCAGAATCCTTTTAAAGGAAGCCTTTAGGCTCAAATCAAAAGGAGTTAAACTTTTAAAGGTAATTCATTATCTCATGTTCATTTGTTTTATTTTGCTTCTCCAACCCCCTAAACTCTTTTTATTTACTTCTTTTGTAACAACAACAGTATCTTAAATATACTAGGATGTTGTTATAATATTTATTCGAGCTACACTCTCACACAACTACATCAAATGGTTAAAGAACATACGGTTTCCGTGGATGGCGAAATTCTGCCTCCCGAAACGATGATTGTTCAATACTCATTTAACACATTCAAAGGTGGACATTATGATGTCACTATTTTTATATATGATATATAATATGTTTATGTTTAACTTAAGCTTCTGTTTTTTTTTCATTTTGGGAATACCTTTATGGTTTCAATTATGGGTAAACGCGATATCTTCATTTATGGAAGTGCGGACTACCGCCCCCTCAAAGTGATTTGATTTGTTAAATACCATATGTGGGACGTATAAAGGATGGAACTATGATATTATATATGATATTATACTGGAATTATAATATACCTTTATATCATTATTATTCCATTCTATAAAATACGAAATAGAAATGAAAGTAGCGTTCATGCGTACGTACGACTTACCGTCTCTATGAACAATGCATTTCATTTCTTACCTCTAAATGATTATGTAATGTTATAAATGCATGAATTTACTGGATATATATGACATATATGATATCTAAATCATGAATACAATTCTTGATATAATAAACATTTTTCCACACAAACAACATGTAATTGTAAGAAGTCCACTTTCGACTTAAGAACCAAATATCAGAAAAACAAATATTATTAACTTAAATGATTACATAATGTTTATGACATGGTAATAAGTGATATAAAAGGAATAATTAACTTGAAAAAGGTTCTTAAGGAAGTATAAATTAACTCAAGTTTATTATTCAGGAGATTAAAGAACGATCGAGTCAAGTCGGACCCGAGGTAAGGGATCCTACTCCTCTCTTTCTTTTTAAGTACACACTTTTATGTCATTCCTTTTAAAGCTCATATATCTTGTTATTGGGATGATCATTTATGTTAAACATACTTTCATTTTTATTTTCATGTGATGATAGACCCTATTCTCTCTCATCAATCCATTTTGAAAGTTTTGAGTGGTGCCGTTAGGCTGCCGAACTTTCGTAAGAGATCTAACCTCTCTCTTTCTTTTTAAGTACTCTCTTTCATGTCACTTCTTTTAAGATCCTCTTTGTAATGTTTGGGGATGTTATTTTATATTCCCATTGCTTTACATTTTATTGTAATGTGATGATATACCCTATTTTATCTCATCAATCCATGTTCAGAAGTTTTATGTGGTGCCGTTAGGCTGCCGAGTTTTCGTAAGGGATTTTTCATCTCACTTTTGTTCCCGTGAGATTTATGCTACATTTGCCACAAATTCCATTGAGTGGTGTATTTACTGCCCATTATTATACTCTTTGTGTAATATAATTTCGTTTATGAGTATTTACATCAATGTTCTATTGTCCTTCTTTCATGGGGTGTATGTTTTGAAAGATACCCAAGTCGGTAAGGGAACCTTTCACCCTATTTTTTTTAAAAGACTTCTTTTGTTGGGTCTTTTAATTTACATATTGTTATGTTGGGATATGTTCTCATATATCCTTATTGATGTAAATTTTATGTCTAAGTGATGAGATACACTTTTTATCTCTCATCAACTCATTTTCTGAATTTTTGAAGTGACGCCGTTAGGCTGTCGAATTTTACCAAGGGAACATTTTAACCCAATTTCAATTTCTTTGGGTTAAACATGTGGTTATTGAATATGTCATCCTTTTAATTATGTTTGAATGAACTTTTATTGTTTTACACTTAATATCCCATTATATTGGGTGAATTTATATTTGTCACACATAATTTTGATATTGATTTACCCTTAATTTAAGGATACCTTCCTTATAAGGGATTTCATCACATTTTACATCCCTATTGAGACTTCATTGTTGTTATGCACCAATTCACTCTTATATGGTGTATATATTGTCCTTTGGAATATTATATCATGAATCCATTTATTCTCATGATATTATAAAGTTCTGATTTAATTTTATTCCTCAATTATTGTATTCAAGTGTCTCTAATTTTGGTAAAACCCCTTTGACCAAAATATCGCTTTAAATGTTTTAATGACTTGTTCTTATTAATATCCATGTTTTCAAAATGGTTTAAAGGATTTATTTATATGGATATTAATGGTTTAAAATGTTAAAATATTCAAGGTGGTATGGGACACTTTGATTCAAAATTCTCCTTATTAAATGTTTTAAATGGTTTTGGAAATGGTTTCTTTTTGTATGGATTCATTATTTCAATATACTAAAATGTTATATTGTGACTGAAATGTGGAAATGTTATGTTTCCTTTATGCATGTTTTATGTGATACATTTATGTTATGGTTCTTGGGCATTGTTATGAAAACGGGTGGTTCTGTGATAAACTAAGGGCGGGTGAGCCCGATATAGCTCTCCAATGCATTGGGTAACACGAAGGAGTGAAACATTGAGGTTTCTCCGAAGAGATTTAGGGAATATACTGTGATGGGTATTCCAAACATAACCAAGAGGGTTACTCCCTACGTAAGAATGTTATGAATGCCTCAAGTTACCTTTATGTCCTATGTTTTTTATGATTTATTCATGGTTTTATGAAGTATGTTAAAGTACCTATGTTTTATGGGTAAAGTATGATTTCATTCTTATGTATATATGAACTCATGTTTCCTTTCCATATTTTTATAACCCTTACTGAGCTTTTTATGATCATCCCAAGTTTTTGAAATGTTTTTCACAGGTCAAGGGAAAGGTACATGATGTGGTGATAGTGTCAAGGATGTCTCAAGAAAGAATCCATGTTTTATTTTCAATATGTTTCCATTGATGGGAAGAATGAATATCGTCTTTTATGTAACCACTTTGTTTAAATGTGGAATGTAATGCAAGTTTCATGATCTAGTTCTCTAAAACGCTAAACCTGAAAAGATCCTCATGTGTAATCTTATAATAACTCAAGATTAAGTAAGGTTTAAGGCTGGGGCCTTATAGTTGGTATCAAAGGTCGGTTTAGATAACTTTAGAGGTTTGTGTATTCTTTAAGCATAAGTGACATTACCATAATGGTTAGGATTTCAGAAAGAGTCCTAGTTTTAGGTAAATTGAATGAGTAAGTATATCTTAGTGTTTACCTTCCTCATTAGTACATGATGGTTTTGTTGATATACTCACACTAAACTTTTTGGTTTTAGTAAATGGCTGGATCTAGCAGGAACCAAAGTGACAATGGGTTTGAAGGAAACTGTGGTGGTTCTCTGATTAAGATACAAGATGAGATGGGGGATTCAATGAGGAATCTCATAGTTGTTCTAAACCAACAATCAAGGAGTCATGATCAACCACTTCAACCTTGGTGAGTTCTCTAATGCATCATGTACGAGATGGCCAACTCGATGTGGAAATTCAGGTAATAATTATTAAGGTAACCATTAGGGTTTATATGATCCTTACTTTTTAGGTAATTATGGGTTACTTTATGATATGATGGAAAATGAAAGGAATAAGATTAACTTGAGGTTAAAATATGTTATGATCATTTTTGAAGATTTTATCTCATTTTGGGGGATGTTTTAAGAATTATATAGTTTTGGAAAAAGGACAACACACAGACCGTGTGACAACCCGTCGCGTCGGACAATGCTACGGGAATCGAACCCACAACCAAAGTGCGACTGGTATTTATCGCCTACCACTGGACTACGTGAAGTCCCTGGTTAGTTTGACTGATTCTTTCTGGTTATATGATTTTATCAATTAAGAGTAAGTTGATTTTGGGTTATTTATGAAAATGATTAACCTATCATGGAGGATATGTGATTAGGTTAATTATTTTTTAATACGAGACTTTAGGAGAAACAGATGATGTTTGGAGATAAATGTTATGATTTAACTTGGAAGACTATGTGACTAAATCCCTAAAATATTTGGGTTTCAACCTTAGTTTGGTTTACTTTGAAGAATTTTACGGACAATTTGTTTATCGAATGGTCCTCTTTGAAATTTGGGTTTTGTTGGACAAATTTTGGAGATTAAGAATAGATTTTCTTTTTGTAAAGGGTTATCCTTTTCTAGATTATCGGATCATGTACTAACAATTTTGGTTTTGGTTTTGGTTAGAGTCTAAAGACATGGGAAGTATATAGTTCTCTTTTGTGGATTAGGTGATTCTCTAAAATTTGATTATAGTACTATTAATGCGAACAAGTCTTCCTAAATACTCGTCTTTTGGAGAAAATATGAGTTTCTGTAAGGAATCTAATAAAAGTTGAAAGTCAACATGATAAGTGATTATGCTTCCTTATGAATAAATTCCTCAATATTAAGTAACTTAAAACAAAAATGTTGTCTATTAACTTTTCTTACTGGGGAACCCAACACCGTTTAACCCATCACAAGTTTGTGATTTTATTATTGTTAACTTTCTCCTAAACATGTTTTCTATCACTCTCCATCAGAACATGACCCTATGTTTTCTCCTCCATGTCCATGTTTTCCTACACGGGGTCCTAGTATGGGTTAACTTAGGTGACCTCTGTATTTATCTTTCTTTATTTTAAAGTGATTGTTTTACTGACTCTTGTTCCGATGTGGGACTTTCAAGGATGTTTCCAAGCGCAATTTTAAAATTGCGAGGACGCAATTCCCAAAAGGGGGGAAGGATGTAACACCCCAGGTAAATAAAGAATATGACATTTTCATATTTATCCATATTTGTGAGTAAAATATTAATATGACTTTAAAGGAGATGCTATGCTCGATGGCGTACCCAACACGCAACAACGAGTTTCTTGGGAATCTTACGTTGCACTCTAATAATAAAATAATATTATTTTAAATAGTAGTTAACATGTTGCCATTGTAATGGCGGGAATGGATAGAAATAACTAAAATATGATTATATATGTTTTTAAATGTTTTTTACATTTATCCAATAAAAGATAAATACTTAAAATATGGAAAAAATTCAATTTTAGGCGTATATGCCCTAGTTTTCACTAAAGGTTCACTTATCGCCTTTTGATGGAGAACCGTCATTAAATATAGTTTTGTTCACTCTTATACATTCTATTGGACCAAATAAAACTCTTCTTAAGAATCGGGACATAAAAATTTACTTTTTGTAAATTTTTGGTATCTTTCCGATAATGTTCATTTTTTCTAATGAATAGTGTAAAATGTTGTATTTTAATTCAAAACCTCCTTTTAATCTAATTTATTTATATGATTATATTATCTTTTGAATTGGTTTTAAAGTGAAATTAGAATATATTTTTACAATTAAATCCAATAGAGGTCGTTGGAATTAATTTCACTTTGAAATCAGACTTAAACTAGTGTCAATCTTTTGATACTTATTGTTTCATAAAAACACGCTATTTTCTCTGACAGCGGGAATTAATTATTAAATTAATTAATGTGACTTAAATGTTTTGAATTTTGTAAAATAGACTTCATTTTTGAATTCAGAATTTCAAATATATCATAGGGTGAATTTTTGGGATTTTTCTGAAAAACTTCAATTTTTGATGAATAGTGAAACCACTAAGTGGTATTTATAAAAACTGATTTTTCCATTTAAATGGAATTTTGACATCTTTGTGTTTTGAATTTCAAAAATCCGACATACATGGTTGCCATTAAGATGTAAAATGTGGTTCAATGGGATAAAAATAATTTTTTGGTGAATAGTAACTTATTAAGTTTTTAATCGCGATTAGAGGTAATTAGTGTAGTTTAAGGTAAAAATAATGTTTTAATAATATGAAATGAATTTGACACATGTCCTACACTCATTGGTTGTGTCATGGCCGACCAAGACAAGCCATGGGTCAACTTGGGGACCCCATGGAGCCATTTTGGTTGGGAAATGACATAAATAACTTTTTATTAAATGTAAAAGTAAAAATGACACAAACATCATATGTTTTACGAAAACAATTTTTAAATGGGGTGATAAAGATCAGATTTTTGATTATAAATAGTCATTGGAAATAAAAAGATATTTACTACATCATAGTATTTTTTTTATAATTTTTAGACTTTAAATAAAATAAATTATTTATGACATCATGATGATGCAGTGATGACATCATTATTTATCAATTTAAATAAAATGGAAAGATAATGTAAAATATAAGACCTACACATGTCCAAAACCAATTGGATGAGTGGATTTCGAAGCCTTATAACCTTATCCAAGAATTATATCAATGTGGGACCTTTTAAAACCGAAACACATTTTCAAATAAAGTAATATTTCTTACTTTCCAAAAGTGCCCCTCCTCTTCTCTTATAAAAGGCCCCCACCTCTACCTCATTTCACACACTTCTCAAGCCTTTGGCTCGGCCAACCCCTGCCCATTTACTCTCTCCACATCCCTCTCCTCATCCTAGAGGATTACCTTTGGGAATAAACCTTTCAAAGGAAGCCTTTAGGCTCAAATCAAAAGGAGTTAAACTTTTAAAGGTAATTCATTCTCTCATGTTCATTTGTTTTATTTTGCTTCTCCAACCCCCTAAACTCTTTTTATTTACTTCATTTGTAACAACAACAGTATCTTAATTATACTAGGATGTTCTTATAATATTTATTCGAGCTACACGCTCACAAAACTACATCAAATGGTTAAAGAACATACAGTTTCTGTGGATGGCGAAATTCTGCCTCTCGAAACGATGATTGTTCAATACTCATTTAACACCATCAAAGGTGGCCATTATGATGTCACTATTTTTATATATGATATATTAAATGTTTATGTTTAACTTAAGCTTCTGTTTTTTTTTCATTTTGGGCATACCTTTATGGTTTCCATTATGGGTAAACGCGATCTCTTCATTTAAGGAAGTGCGGACTACCGCCCCCTCAAAGTGATTTGATTCGTTAAATACCATATGTGGGACGTATAAAGGATGGAACTATGATATTATACTGGAATTATAATATACCTTTATATCATTATTATTCCATTCTATAAAATACGAAATAGAAATGAATGTAGCGTTCATGCGTACGTACGGCTTACCGTCTCCATGAACGGTGCATTTCATTTTTTACCTCTAAATGATTATGTAATGTTATAAAAGCATGAATTTACTGGATATATATGACATATATGATATCTACATCATGAATACAATTCTTGATATAATAAAAATTTGGCCACACAAACAACATGTAATTGTAAGAAGTCCACTTTCGACAAAAGAACCAAATATCAGCAAAACAAATATTATTAACTTAAATGATTACATAATGTTTATGACATGGTAATAAGTGATATAAAAGGAATAATGAACTTTAAAAAGGTTATTAAGGAAGTATAAATTAACTCAATTTTATTATTCAGGAGATTATAGAACGATCGAGTCAAGTCGGACCCGAGGTAAGGGATCCTACTCCTCTCTTTCTTTTTAAGTACACACTTTTATGTCATTCCTTTTAACGCTCATATTTCTTGTTATTGGGATGATATTTTATATTAAACATACTTTAATTTGTATGTTCATGTGATGAGAGACCCTATTCTCTCTCATCAATCCATTTTGAAAGTTTTGAGTGGCGCCGTTAGGCTGCCGAACTTTCGTAAGAGATCTAACCTCTCTCTTTCTTTCTAAGTACTCTCTTTCATGTCACTTCTTTTAAGCTCCTCTTTGTAATGTTGGGGGATGTTCTTTTATATTCCAATTTCTGTAAATTTTATTGTAATGTGATGATATACCCTATTTGATCTCATCAATCCATGTTCGGAAGTTTTATGTGGCGCCGTTAAGCTGCCGAGTTTTCGTAAGGGATTTTTCATCTCACTTTTGTTCCCATGAGATTTATGATACATTTGCCACAAATTCCATTGAGTGGTGTATTTACTTCCCATTATTCTACTCTTTGTGTAATATACTTTCGTTTATGAGTATTTACATCAATTTTCTATTGTCCTTCTTTCATGGGGTGTATGTTTTGAAAGATACCCAAGTCGGTAAGGGAACCTTTCACCCTTCTTTTTTTTAAAAGACATCTTTTGTTGGGTCTTTTAATTTACATATTGTTATGTTGGGATATGTTCTCTTATATCCTTATTGATTTAAATTTTATGTCTAAGTGATGAGATACACTTTTTATCTCTCATCAACTCATTTTCTGAATTTTTGAAGTGACGCCGTTAGGCTGTCGAATTTTACCAAGGGAACGTTTTAACCCAATTTCAATTTCTTTGGGTTCAACATGTAGTTATTGAATATGTCATCCTTTGAATTATGTGTGAATGCCCTTTTATTGTTTTACACTTAATATCCAATTATATTGGGTGTATTTATATTTGTCACACATAATTTTGATATTGATTTATCCTTAATTTAAGGATACCTTCCTTATAAGGGATTTCATCACATTTTACATCCCTATTGAGACTTCATTGTAGTTATGCACCAATTCACTCTTATATGGTGTATATAATGTCCTTTGGAATATTATATCATGAATACATTTATTCTCATGATATTATAAAGATCTGATTTAATGTTATTCCTCAATTATTGTATTCAAGTGTCTCTAATTTTGGTAAAACCCCTTTGTCCAAAATATCGCTTTAAATGTTTTAATGACTTGTTCTTATTAATATCCATGTTTTCAAAATGGTTTAAAAGATTTATTTATATGGATATTAATGGTTTAAAATGTTAAAAGCTTCATGGTGGTATGGGACACTTTGATTCAAAATTCTCCTTATTAAATGTTTTAAATGGTTTTGGAAATGGTTTCTTTTTGTATGGATTCATTATTTCAATATACTAAAATGTTATATTGTGACTGAAATGTGGAAATGTTATGTTTCCTTTATGCATGTTTTATGTGATACATTTATGTTATGGTTCTTGGTCATTGTTATGAAAACGGGTGGTTCCGTGATAAACTAAGGGCGGGTGAGCCCGATATAGCTCTCCAATGCATTGGGTAACGCGAAGGAGTGAAACGTTGAGGTTTCTCCGAAGAGATTTAGGGAATATACTGTGATGGGTATTCCAAACGTAACCAAGAGGGTTAATCCCTATGTAAGAATGTTATTAATGCCTCAAGTTACCTTTATGTCTTATGTTTTCTATGATTTATTCATGGTTTGATGAGGTATGTTAAAGTACCTATGTTTTATGGGTAAAGTATGATTTCATTCTTAGGTATATATGAACTCATGTTTCCTTTCCATATTTTTATAAACCTTACTGATCTTTTTATGATCATCCCAATGTTTTGAAATGTTTTTCACAGGTCAAGGGAAAGGTACATGATGTGGTGATAGTGTCAAGGATGTGTCAAGAAAGAATCCATGTTTTATTTTCAATAAGTTTCCGTTGATGGGAAAAATGAATATTGTCTTTTATGTAACAAATTTGTGTAAATGTGGAATGTAATGCAAGTTTCATGATCTAGTTCTCTAAAACTCTAAACCTAAAAAGATCCTCAATGTTTAATCTTGTAATAACTCAAGATTAAGTAAGGTTTAAGGCTGGGGCCTTATAGGTCAACCTGAATGACATTACAAAAAACTCATTCAAACCGTAACTACTTCTGAAGGTAGTGTGTGGTATATAAGAATTTATAAACCTAATATGATGATACCATATCCTCAAATTAGTATTGTAAAACACTGAGTTACCTATTATCTAGTAAGAGAGATCATCAATCAGAGGAAGATAGTATCTATTCTTAACGGTCATCGAATTCAACTGCCGATAATCGACAAAAAAACAAAAAGATCTATTGAAATTCTTGGAAAATAACATAGGATATCCCTATGGTGACATGCTAGGATGAATTAACCCCTTGTTATATAGTTACCCAAATAATCCTTAATTTCAAGGAGTTCTTCCTGTGCCATTCTATATGGAGGAATGGAAACTAGTTTTACACCCAAAAACAATTTTATCATAAAATAAACAACCCTATTGGGAAAAAACCTTGTTAAATACTAAAAAACACATCATTTAAATTATATACCACATAAGGAAATATGATCTCTTCCACTTCCCCTCCATTTTACATAGGGCAAGCCAATTTTGTTGTGAGTTCACCCAACTGTTGAAAAAGTGGCCCTACACAGTAGGACCAAAAATCCAATTCACAATGGTGGAAATATATGTCTCCATACAATGACTTGAAAATTACCTAATGAAAGTTACAGACACTATGTTCTTGGTATAAATCTATCTAATCTATAAATAGAATCAGAAAAAATACCAACATCTCAACCACAAACTAATCCCCTAGAAAATGATACCCATCAATTTCAAGACCACACCCCTTACCCAGCAGTACATTTTATTCCTGTACCCCCATTTATGTATCAATCTACATGTATTACACATAGGTACTCCACCTCTAGGAAAAAACACATAAAAACTAAGTAGATATATAATATTGTGGTGTAATTGTATCAAATTAAGAACTAGATAGCATGGAATGAACAAGAATAATTCCCTGAACATTTGATTGTCCATCCTCTCTAACTCTAGTTGTATAATAAAATGCATGAGTTTGAAATTACCTCCACCCTTGGCTCTATTGTGATTTCATAGTGCTGCACAACCCTACTGATATGAATGCACTAACCCTAGAATTCCAAATCTACCCCCTTTACCAATAAGGCTAGTAGAGCTCTAACAACCTTCATGATATGGTGTAACTGACCGCAATAATTCACTCGACACCATCCTTGATCATCCCTATGTGCCCATATACCATGTGTTCCTATAGAACCTCTTCACATTCCCTATTATACCACATGCTCAACAGTTAATTTGTGGTCAGGGGCACAGACTGCAATAGTGTCCTGACCTTCAACACTAGAAATAGAAAACCTAATAACCACTCTAATATAATAATTCTCTCTTCGGGATACAATATCCCCAACCATTCTTGTGTAAATTCACAATAGATCACTTCCTATAATCAATATATATGCCATTGAGCCTCCCAAATCGAGCATTGCAACCTACACTAGAAGATTCATTAATATTTTCATTTGAAATAAGGGCTTGATCAAACATATCATTAAACCAATTTAAAAATAATATATTCTCCTAGGACTTAATATCATGTGTATTTCCATCTAGGAAACATATCACAATAGCCACCTCATCCTCAACCCTGTCCAAAAAAAACTGTTTCAAATCAATGAAATGACCAATGTAATCCGTTGCTGATATAGATCCATCAATAAAATTCATAAACTCTACATCCTTATCCTACCTCATGTCCTATGGATAAAAATGTTTGAGAATTTTTTTTCACAATCATTCCATGCGATACCATAATATTAGGGGTTCTGAACCAGAACATCCCACCAATGCCTTGCCTGACCCCGTAGCATATAAGATACTACCTTTACCCACTTCTCCATAGGAGTCTCTAAGTAGTAAATAATTTTTTCAAGCACTTTATCCAGAACAGGGATTCATGCATTTAACCATCTATATAAATAGTATTAGGTTGTTTCAGCTAGAAATACCAAGTCAACTCAAACATACTCTGTGAAAATGCCCTATGTATCATTCCATAAACATCATAAAATGTTCAATGTTCTCAAGAAACTATGCTTCTCCCTATTACCCTAGTTCATTGAGTTCCTTTGCTCCAGTTCTGGAGGTGCATTATATGTGAGGTCCTTTTTTCAGCCAACTAGAACAAGATTTCATGATGGAATCTTCCTTCAATTCCAACAATACACCTCAAAATACATATCGTAGTACAAACATGTTATACATCAAAGAAGTGTCTCTACATTCCATAAACAACCCTTTTCGTATACAATATCTTAATGGATATCATCACATCTAGGACACCACCTTCCACCATACCTAGAATGGTCCATGGAAAACATATGGTTATATAACATACATAGTGATGTGTATTTTATTAGATATTCTCTTAAAACCATTTCCACACAAACAATGAAAAAAATTTCTAATAAAATAATTTTTCATTTCACAACTTGTTAAAAAACATTATTAACTCAATTATAACCCTTTATTATACAAAAATCTTTATCAATTCTTTAAATTTCATTCCTTTTACCCATTTTACTCATCATTATTAGACACCATTTTCATCAAATTATCATGAATTTAAAATGCATATGACCTTCTGATCCCCACACACCCATAACTAGTGTTCAAATTAGGATGCATGTCACCAATATTCTTTATGTTCCCATAATGATGAATGAATGCATAGTTTCATGAAATTACATCAATGATAAAAATATCATAAAAAGGTCACATCACACAAAAAAATGAATCACCCAATGGGGAAATAACATTCAACTATAACAACACACATCGGGAAAAAAATTCTATCCCTTGGTAATTTGGTTTTCTCACATACATGGGTTAGCTAATCCCAATCATGCACTAATATCAATAGAATAACACATCCTAATCCAAATTATACGATCCAAATTAGTAAGGCCACATTGATGAACTTATATGATACAAATTTATAATGTCACCAACCAAGAATCAACTAAACCAAGGCTCCAATTTGGGTCACCAAAACACATCAAGGTCACCTCCCCATACTCCAAAGGTTGCCAACTAGTAGCGAGCATATAATGGATAGTGTAAGAGAACTAAACCTTTTTTTCCAGATTTAGACACATTATAAAAAATATATAATAATATATCAATAAACTATAATATAGAAAAATGAATTACAAACAAATTCCCAAATAAGGTAAAACCACCAACAAATAATAAATATTCCATGTCATGGTAACATTTTCCAAAGGGAAAGGAAACGCCAAAATTAATACATAAAACTAAATTCCTTAAACTGGGACATAAATCATTGTTTGGTTCCCCATCCTTTATTATACCAATTCTAACTCAACACCCTAGCTTAGGGATCATTTCCTTTCCTAAAGCTACAACCTTGAAATCTGCACGGGTACCTAAAGGTTGTCTGAGAAGGTTGTGAGTACTACTCAGTAGCCCACCACCGAGAGTTCCTACAAAATATCTTTTCTTATAGATAGTTTATGGAAGTATTAATTAAATTATTATATAAAAAAAGAAATCTTGGGTACCATGAGTAAACAATATTCACTTAAAAAACTTGCATCGTTATTTCCGTTTTTATCACTTATACCATCCTCATCACTATGTTCCTCTTCATCACATGTTTCATTAGATTAATAATTTATATAAGGCCCCTGCCTTAAACCTTACTTAATATTGAATTAAATGAATAATTCACGTTGAGGATCTTTTCAGGTTTAGAGTTTTAGAGAATTAGAACATAACTATTACATCTCAAAAGATTACAAAGTAGTCACTTCTACTAAGTTTCCATAATAATAATAAAAAATCTTAAAAAGAAACGTGTCTAGTTCCATGTTTTATATAGGATGACATTCCCTTGATTCCATCCTTGACCTTATTCCACATTAAGACCTGTGAAAAACATTTCAAAAAAAACTTGGGGTGAGCATAAAAAGCTCAGTAAGGGATACACAAAGAATGAAAACAGTTAGTTTTTCAAACATCAAGTAATCCATATATACTCTATCAAAGTAATACCTTCACCTTCATGAAGTAGTAAAAACTCTTCACTGAATAAAGCATCATTACATACCTTTTTGTAGCCAAAGGATTACCATAAAACCCATAAAAGAACACATAACATATATAAAGGTAACTTGGGACATAAACATACTTAAGTGGAATAACCATACGGTCGACTTCCACACATATCACTTAATAGAATAGACATATGGCCAATTTCCATACATACTTAATGGAATAGCCATACGGCCGACTTCCATACCCAATGCATTGGAGGTTATAACGTAACCACCCGTCCTGGTATTCACGGCACCACCCGTCATATGGTTTATAACGTAACCACCCGTTAAAATGTCCAAGTACCAATATAAAATCATAAAACATAAAACCAATATAAAGGAATGATAACATTTCCACATTTCAATCACAATATATCATAATAGAATCCTTTATCAAAACCATTTTCAATACCAAAATACATAAAAGAGTATATGGTATTTATTTTATTCTAAAAACATTACGGCTTGTTGAGGAAGCCAAAGACCAAATAATACTCACGACGGCGGAAAAGACCGTTGTCGCCGCGTACGTTAAAAGAAACATTCCTTTTTGTCGTTTTGTAAAACTCTTCGTAGAAAAAGATTCCTTTTGTATAAAAGTAAAAGTCAAAGGGGTTTATACACCATATAAATGAAAGTTGTGTATAAAATGAAATATGCCTCAATGAAAGGTGATTGAGACGAAGTCCCTTACCTCGGGTCCGACTTGACTCAATCGTTCTTTAACATCCTGAATAATAAACTTGAGTTAATTTATACTTGATTAAGAACCTTTTTAAAGTTCATTATTCCTTTTATATCACTTATTGACATGTTATAAACATTATGTAACCATTTAAGTTAATAATGTTTGTTTTGTCAATATTTGGTTCTTAAGTCGAAAGTTGACTTCTTACAATTACATGTTGTTCGTGTGGTCAAAAGTTCTTTATATACAGAATGAAATTCCTGATTTGGATATCATATATATCCAGCATATACATGTATTTATAATATTACATAATCATTTAGAGGTAAGAAATGAAATGCACCGTTCATGGAGACGGTAAGCCGTACGTACGCATGAACGCTACATTCATTTCTTTGTCATATTAATGGAATTAAAACTAAATGAGAGGTATGTATATTTTAATTCCAGAATTATATTCATCATTTAGATATATCATTAATTATATATATCCATTATATACATGTACTTTTAATAGTGCATTACATTTGGGGATAAGAAATGAAATGCACCGTTCATGGAGACGGTAAGCCGTACGTACGCATGAACGCTACTTTCATTTCTATCTCATACTTTAATGGAATGAAATAATAATTATATAGAGTTATATTATAATTCCAGTATAAAATCATATATAATAACTTTAAATACATCCTTTACATGTCCCACATATGGCATTAACGAATCACATCACTTTGAGGGGGCGGTAGTCCGCACTTCCTAAAATGAAGATATCGCGTATACCCATAATGGAAGCCATAAAGGTAAGACACAAATGAAAAATACAGAAGAATAAGTAAAACATAAACATATTATATATCATATATAAAAATAGTGACATCATAATGGCCACCTTTGAAGGTGTTAAATGAGTATTGAACAATCATCGTTTCGGGAGGCACAATTTTTCCATCCACGGAAACCGTATGTTCTTTAACCATTTGATGTATTTTTGTGAGAGTGTAGCTCGAATAAATCATATAACAAAATCCTAGTATATTGAAGATACTGGTTTTGTTACAAAGGAAATAAACAAAAAGAGTTTAGGGGGTTGGAGAAGCAAAATAAAACAAATGAACATGAGAGAAAGAATTACCTTTAAAAGTGTAACTCCTTTTGATTTGAGCCTAAAGGCTTCCTTTAAAAAGATTATGCCCAAAGGAAATCCTCTAGGATGAGGAGAGGGATGTTGAGAGAGTAAATGGGCAGGGGTTGGCCGAGCCAAAGGCTTGAAGGGTGTGTGAAATGAGGTAGAGGTGGGGGCCTTTTATAAGAGGAGAGGAGTGGCACTTTTGGAAAGTAAAGAAATATTACTTTATTTGAAAATGTGTTTCGGTTTTAAAAGGTCCCAAATTGATATAATTCGTGGATAAGGTGATAAGGGTTCTAAATCCACTCATCCAATAGGTTTTGGAAAAGTGTAGTTCATATATTTTACATTATCTTTCCATTTTATTTAAATCGTCAAATAATGATGTCATCGCTGCATCATTATTATGTCATAAATAATTTAATTTATTTAATGTCTAAAAAAAATAAAAAAAATACTATGATGTAGGAAATCTTTTTATCTTTACAATGAATATTTATAATCAAAATATGGACCTGTGTAACCCTACTTAAAAATTGTTTTCGTAAAACAACTCATGCTTGTGTCAATTTAATTTTAACAGTAAATAAAAAGTTATTTATGTCATTTCCCAACCAAAGTGTCTCCATGGGGTCCCCAAGTTGGCCCATGGATTGTCTTGGTCGGCCATGACTCACCAAATAGGTGTAGGACAAGTGTCATGGTGTTTTCACATTATTATAATATCATTTTTACCTTAAATTACACTAATTACCTCTAATCGCGATTAAAAACTTAATAAGTTACTATTCACCAAAAAATTATTTTAATCTCATTGAACCACATTTTAAATACTAATGAAAACCATGTATGTAGGATTTTTAAAATTCAATACACATTAGTGGTAAACTTTCATTTAACTGAAAAATCAGTTTGCTTGATTACCACTTAGTGGTTTCACTATTCATAAAAAATTGAGGTTTTTCAGAAAATTACCAAAAATTCACCCTAAGCTATATTTGATATTCCGAATTCAAAAATGAAGTCCATTTTACAAAATTCAAAACATATAAGTCACATTAATTAATTTAATAATTAATTCCCGCTGTCAGAGCAAATAGCGTGTTTTTATGAAACAATAAGTATCAAAAGATTGACACTAGTTTAAGTCCGATTTCAAAGTGAAATTAATTCCAACGACCACTATTGGATTTAATGGTAAAAATATATTATAATTTAACTTTAAAACAAATTCAAAAGATAATCTAATCATATAAATAAATTAGATTAAAAAAAGGTTTTGAATTAAAATACAACATTTTACACTATTCATTGAAAAAAATGAACTTTATCAGAAAGGTACCAAAAATTTACACAAAGTAAATTTTGATGTCCCGATTCTAAAGAAGAGTTATATTTGGTCCAATAGAATTTATAAGATCGATCAAAACTATATTTAATGACGGTTCTCCGTCAAAAGGTGATAAGTGGACCTTTCGTGAAAATTAGGGTATAAATGCCTAAAATTGAACTCTTTCCGTATTTTAAGCCTTTATCTTTTATTGGGTAAATGTAAAAACATTTAAAAACATATATAATCACATTTTAGTTATTTATATCCATTCCCGCCAGTACAACGGCTACTCGTTAACTAAAATTTAAAATAATATTATTTTATTACTTGTGTGCAACGTAAGTTTTCAAAGAAACTCATCGTTGCGTATCGAGTAAGCTATCGAACGTAGAAACCCCTTTTAATTAAAATTAATATTTAATTCCTAAATATTAATAAATATTAAAATTGTTTATTCTTTAATTACCTAGGATGTTACATCCTTCCCCCCTTTTGGGAATTGCGTCCTCGCAATTTTATTCACTTATCAAAATAAGTGGGGGTATTTATCCCTCATAGAATTTTCAGATTCCCACGTTGCCTCTTCAATCACATGGTTTTTCCACAAAACCTTTACCTGATGGATCACCTTATTCCGTAACACCTGCTCCTTGTGGTCAAGAATATGGACCGGTTGTTCCTCATAAGATAGGTTCTCTTCCATCTGAACTACCTCTGGACTCAAAACATGAGATGGATCTGGAATATACTTTCTCAACATTGAAAAATGAAAAACATTGTGTACCTGAGATAAAATAGGAGGTAAAGCCTCCCGGTATGCAACTGATCCAACTCTCTCCAGAATTTCATATGGTCCAATAAACCTTGGACTCAGCTTTCCTTTCTTACCAAATCTCATCACACTTTTCCAAGGAGAAACCTTGAAAAAAACATGATCACCTACCTCGAAAGATAGAACCTTCCTCCGGTTATCCGCATATCTCTTCTTCCTGCTCTGAGCTGTTCTCATGTGCTTCTGAATCAACTGAACTTTTTCTGCCATCTCTTCTACCAATTCTGGTCCCATCAGCTTCCTTTCACCCACTTCATTCCAAAATGCAGGAGTTCGACACTGCTTTCCATATAATGCCTCAAATGGTGCCATCTGTATACTGGAATGAAAACTGTTATTATAAGAAAATTCAACCAAAGAAAAGATGTTGGTCCCAACTTCCTTGATAATCCGTAGAACAAGCTCGTAGCATATCCTCCAATGTCTGGATTGTTCGTTCTGACTGCCCATCTGATTGAGGATGAAAAGCTGTACTAAAATTTAATTCAGTACCCAACGACTTCTGAAGGCCTTTCCAAAAGTTAGAAGTAAACCTAGGATCACGATCCGATACAATAGAGAGAGGAACTCCATGTAACCTGACTATTTATTTAAGATACAAACGGGAAAGTTGATCAAGAGAGAAAGTATCTCGTATAGAAAAGAAATGAGTAGATTTGGTCAAGCGATCAACAATAACCCAGATTTCATTATTACCTCGAGATGTCCTCGGTAATCCCATAACAAAGTCCATGGATATGTCTTCCCATTTCCACTCTGGCACTGGTAAAGGATGAAGCATCCCTGCCGCTCTACTTTAACCTGTTGACATGTCAAACACTTCACAGTAAAATCAGCAATGTCTCTTTTCATTCCATCCCACCAGTAATTCTCCCGCAGATCTCTATACATCTTAGTACTGCCCGGATGAACTGAAAACGGAGAACTATGAGCTTCACATAACAACTCTCTCTTCAACTGTGAATCAAAAGGCACACATAACCTCTTCCCAAACCTCAAAACACAAACTTATCCAAGAACTCATGGAAAATTTTATTCATAAGGTCCATGAATATAGCAGGTGAATTGGTTAACCCAAAAGGCATAACTAAAAATTCATAATGGCCATATCTAGTACGGAACGCAGTCTTCAGAACGTCTGCTTCTTTTACTTTCAACTGATGGTACCCCGACCTCAAGTCAATCTTCGAAAAATACTGAGCTCCCTGGAGCTGATACCACTTCATTCGATGGCCCCACATCTGCTGAAGTTGTTACAAAGGATTTTACAACCCCTTTCTGCTTGTAGTCTGGATGCATTCCCCCAGTTGAGTTCTTCATTGGACACTCGTTTGCATAATGACCCATTTCATTACACTTAAAACATCTTACCGTTGGCTTTTCATTTCCTGCTTGATCATCTTCCTTACAGTTACGAGCAATATGACCAGACATACCACACCGAAAGCACTTACCAGACTTGGATAAAAATTCTCCATGATGAATTTTACCACACTTCTCACAGGATGGATATTTGGTTTTCTTACCTCCTTGCTTCTTTGATGAATTCTTCCCCATTGCCTGCCAACTAGACCTCTTATTCTGTTGTTTGTCATAGAACACCTGATCATCGGCAAACTCCATTTCCACCTTCTCCGCACATCGAACAAGTTTTTCATAACTTTTGAACTCACGAGAAGCTAAAGCCCTTCGATACTTTGGATTTAACCATGAGTAAAAACAGTTTATTTTACTATCAAGATCTCGTATGAAGGTTGGAGCATACCTTGCCAATCGAGTGAACTTTTCTTCATAAGCAGCCACTGAATCATCCTCCTACCTCAATTCTAGGAACTGTTTTTCCATCCTAAGACGAACCACCTTAGGAAAATATTTCTCAAGAAACATACCTTTGAATTCGTCCCAGTGAAGATCCTCAATCTCATCACTATCCCTTATATTTTTCACCATCGACCACCACTGATCAGCTTCACCTTAAAAACGGTAAACAATAAGACTAACCTTTTGATGTTCTTAACACCCCATGACATCAAAAATCATCTCCAGTGCTTTAATCCACCCTTCAGCTTGCACAGGGTCAGATGATCCTCTGAATGATGGGGGATGTTGCCTCATGAAATGTTCCACCACTGTCATGTTCCTCTGCGGTTGATCTGGCTGATCTCGTGCATGGATACCACCACCATTTATAGCCTGAGTCAACTGTGCCATCACTGCAACAAACTATTCAGTTCCGATTCCTACCATCTCAGGTTGCTGATTTGGAAGGTTATCTTCCTCCTGATGTCGTCCCAACATAGCTTCTTTGTTTCCTCTGCAGAAAAACATTCTGAACACAGAAATATCTTAGGCGAAGCAACATGGTAATCCGTAAATGCTATATCATTTCAATCATATTATAATTTAACACTTTTCTAACTCCTAAAGTTGTCTAAACCGACCTTTGATACCAACTATAAGGCCCCTTCCTTAAACCTTACTTAATATTGAATTAAATGAATAATTCACGTTGAGGGTCTTTTCAGGTTTAGAGTTTTAGAGAATTAGAACATAACTATTACATCTCAAAAGATTACAAAGTAGTCACTTCTACTAAGTTTCCATAATAATAATAAAAACTCTTAAAAAGAAACGTATCTAGTTCCATGTTTTATATAGGATGACATTCCCTTGATTCCATCCTTGACCTTATTCCACATTAAGCCCTGTGAAAAACATTTCAAAAAAAACTTGGGGTGAGCATAAAAAGCTCAGTAAGGGATACACAAAGAATGAAAACAGTTAGTTTTTCAAACATCAAGTAAACCATATATACTCTATCAAAGTAATACCTTCACCTTCATGAAGTAGTAAAAACTCTTCACTGAATAAAGAATCATTACATACCTTTTTGTAGCCAAAGGATTACCATAAAACCCATAAAAGAACACATAACATATATAAAGGTAACTTGGGACATAAACATACTTAAGTGGAATAACCATACGGTCGACCTCCACACATATCACATAATGGAATATCCATACGGACAATTTCCATACATACTTAATGGAATAGCCATACGGCCAACTTCCATACCTAATGCATTGGAGGTTATAACGTAACCACCCGTCCTGGTATTCACGGCACCACCTGTCATATGGTTTATAACGTAACCACCCGTTAAAATGTCCAAGTACCAATATAAAATCATAAAACATAAAACCAATATAAAGGAATGATAACATTTACACATTTCAATCACAATATATCATAATAGAATCCTTTATCAAAACCATTTTCAATACCAAAATACATAAAAGAGTATATGGTATTTATTTTATTCTAAAAACATTACGGCTTGTTGAGGATGCCAAAGACCAAATAATACTCACGGTGGCGGAAAAGGCCGTTGTCGCCGCGTACGTTAAAAGAAACATTCCTTTTTGTCGTTTTGTAAAACGCTTCGTAGAAACAGATTCCTTTTGTATAAAAGTAAAATTCAAAGGGGTTTATACACCGTATAAATGAAATTTGTGTATAAAACGAAATATGCCTCAATGAAAGGTGATTGAGACGAAGTCCCTTACCTCGGGTCCGACTTGACTCGATCGTTCTTTAACGTCCTGAATAACGAACTTGAGTTAATTTATACTTGATTAAGAACCTTTTTAAAGTTCATTATTCCTTTTATATCACTTATTGCCATGTTATAAACATTATGTAACCATTTAAGTTAATAATGTTTGTTTTGTCAATATTTGGTTCTTAAGTCGAAAGTTGACTTCTTACAATTACAAGTTGTTCGTGTGGTTAAAAGTTCTTTATATCCAGAATGAAATTCCTGATTTGGATATCATATATATCATATATATCCAGCAGATACATGTATTTATAATATTACATAATCATTTAGAGGTAAGAAATGAAATGCACCGTTCATGGAGACGGTAAGCTGTACGTACGCATGAACGCTACTTTCATTTCTTTTTCATATTAATGGAATTAAAACTAAATGAGAGGTATGTATATTTTAATTCCAGAATTATATTCATCATTTAGATATATCATTAATTATATATATCCATTATATACATGTACTTTTAATAGTTCATTACATTTGGGGATAATAAATGAAATGCACCGTTCATGGAGACCGTAAGCCGTACGTACGCATGAACGCTACTTTCATTTCTATCTCATACTTTAATGGAATTAAATAATAATTATATAGAGTTATATTATAATTCCAGTATAAAATCATATATAATAACTTTAAATCCATCCTTTACACGTCCCACATATGGCATTAACGAATCACATCACTTTGAGGGGGCGGTAGTCCGCACTTCCTAAAATGAAGATATCACGTATACCCATAATGGAAGCAATAAAGGTAAGACACAAATGAAAAATACAGAAGCATAAGTAGAACATAAACATATTATATATCATATATAAAAATATTGACATCATAATGGCCACCTTTGAAGTTGTTAAATGAGTATTGAACAATCATCGTTTCGGGAGGCACAATTTTTCCATCCACGGAAACCGTATGTTCTTTAACCATTTGATGTAGTTGTGTGAGAGTGTAGCTCGAATAAATCATATAACAACATCCTAGTATATTGAAGATACTGGTTTTGTTACAAAAGAAATAAATAAAAAGAGTTTAGGGGGTTGGAGAAGCAAAATAAAACAAATGAACATGAGAGAAAGAATTACCTTTAAAAGTGTAACTCCTTTTGATTTGAGCCTAAAGGCTTCCTTTCAAAAGATTCTGCCCAAAGGGAATCCTCTAGGAAGAGGAGAGGGATGTTGAGAGAGTAAATGGTCAGGGGTTGGCCGAGCCAAAAGCTTGAGGAGTGTGTGAAATGAGGTAGAGGTGGGGGCCTTTTATAAGGGGAGAGGAGGGGCACTTTTGGAAAGTAAAGAAATATTACTTTATTTGAAAATGTGTTTCGGTTTTAAAAGGTCCCACATTGATATAATTCGTGGATAAGGTGATAAGGGTTCGAAATCCACTCATCCAATAGGTTTTGGACAAGTGTAGTTCATAGATTTTACATTATCTTTCCATTTTATTTAAATCGTCAAATAATGATGTCATTGCTGCATCATTATTATGTCATAAATAATTTAATTTATTTAATGTCTAAAAAAAATAAAAAAAATACTATGATGTAAGAAATCTTTTTATATTTCCAATGAATGTTTATAATCAAAATTTGGACCTGTGTAACCCTATTTAAAAATTGTTTTAGTAAAAAAACTCATGTTTGTGTCAATTTAATTTTTACATTAAATAAAAAGTTATTTATGTCATTTCCCAACCAAAGTGTCTCCATGGGGTCCCCAAGTTGGCCCATGGATTGTATTGGTCGGCCATGACTCACCCAATAGGTGTAGGACAAGTTTCATGGTGTTTTCACATTCTTATAATATCATTTTTAACTTAAATTACACTAATTACCTCTAATTGCGATTAAAAACTTAATAAGTTACTATTCACCAAAAAATTACTTTAATCTCATTGAACCACATTTTACATACTAATGAAAACCATGTATGTCGGATTTTTAAAATTCAATACACATTAGTGGTAAAATTTCATTTAACTGAAAAATCAGTTTGCTTGATTACCACTTAGTGGTTTCACTATTCATCAAAAATTGAAGTTTTTCAGAAAATTACCAAAAATTCACCCTAAGATATATTTGATATTCCGAATTCAAAAATGAAGTCCATTTTACAAAATTCAAAACATATAAGTCACATTAATTAATTTAATAATTAATTCCCGTTGTCAGAGCAAATAGCGTGTTTTTATGAAACAATAAGTATCAAAAGATTGACACTAGTTTAAGTCCGATTTCAAAGTGAAATTAATTCCAACGACCACTATTAGATTTAATGGTAAAAATATATTCTAATTTAACTTTAAAACAAATTCAAAAGATAATCTAATCATATAAATAAATTAGATTAAAAAGAGGTTTGGAATTAAAATACAACATTTTACACTATTCATTGAAAAAAATGAACTTTATCGGAAAGGTACCAAAAATTTACACAAAGTAAATTTTGATGTCCCGATTCTAAAGAAGAGTTATATTTGGTCCAATAGAATTTATAAGATCGATCAAAACTATATTTAATGACGGTTCTCCGTCAAAAGGTGATAAGTGGACCTTTCGTGAAAATTAGGGTATAAATGCCTAAAATTGAACTCTTTCCGTATTTTAAGCCTTTATCTTTTATTGGGTAAATGTAAAAAAATTTAAAAACATATATAATCATATTTTAGTTATTTCTATCCATTCCCGCCAGTATAAAGACTACTCGTTAACTAACATTTAAAATAATATTATTTTATTACTTGTGTGCAACGTAAGTTTTCAAAGAAACTCATCGTTGCGTATCGAGTAAGCTATCGAACGTAGAAACCCCTTTTAATTAAAATTAATATTTAATTCCTAAATATTAATAAATATGAAAATTCTTTATTGTTTAATTACCTGGGATGTTACAATTTACATCATTAACATTACCAAAAAAACATTTAGATTATAATTCATAATGGAATAAGTCAAGTTTTGTATTTTATTAGTGATAACATTTAAAAAAAATCAATACACAGTTTTCTTGGAGCCTCTGTCCAGGACATCTCATCCAATGAAACCCTTAGAGGCCTAGAGCTTCAGTATGATTACCAAACATGTGCTTTCTATGGTGGGGTTCAGAGCCCCAGTCGAACCCGACCTGTGGGAGGAGCCTCAGTCATTTATCCCAAACCACCAAGCCATATAAACATGATTATTATATGTTTACCTCATAAACCATAACATAAATCAAACAATATAATTCATATAACATTTAAACAACACCATTCATTTATAAAATTATTCTTCATCATGTATTAACCCATTATCACACGTACCATATACATGGCATAACCCATTCAACCCATTTCCCCAATTTATACGTTAACTCTTTTAGCATAAACAAAAATTCCCAACCATTGACCTATTTAACTCATTTTCTCAATTTCCATGAATTATCCCATTTAATATATTCATCAATTTATAAGCCTTAATAAATTTACCCATTTCCATTACAAATTCGTAATTCATGTGGAAAATTCTAGTTAATCCATTAATCACATTGTCACATCAATCCAAATAACCCTTTATGCCATTATCAAATCTAGACACAACCATTAATAAACCCTTTTTACATCAGGATAACAAATCAACATGTTCATCATGGGTTATACCTTATCACAATTTATCCTAATATGTAGCATTTTAATTTATGTGTTAATAGAAGTTAGAACACCCCATGGGTAGCCCTAAACTAGTTTAATTGACATATAAAAATACACTATTATTAGGAGGGCCCAAATATATAATTTATCCAACCATTTTATAAAATCAAACTTGTGGAAAAAGATTCACATCATTAGGGAAAAAAATATCATGACCATAGATACAAAATTCAATGATAAACCTATGGGATAAAACTTATAGACCTCCTACCTAAAATATAGTGACAAATTCACCCTTATCCTTAGCTTTAGATCTAGATTCATGCAACCCTTAGAAACCTAAACCTATGATCATGTTGAAAAAAAAGTTTTTAGGTATTTGAAAAAAGATAAACATAACCAGAAGCCCAAATATTAAAAAGAGAATAAAGTAGAGTGTTTTACATACCCATATCTTTAATCCACCACAGAAGACACATAAAATGAACTAGAATAAAATGATAATGGTACTTTGGAGCTTAGGTAAAAATGGTTTATCACTATGGTTGATAGGATAAGAAATTGGGAAGATATCAGGTAAGGAACTTAAAATAACAAAGGTTTTTTTTAAAATTACCTTTTTTAATGAGGCATACAGTATGGGCACATAGTATTCCAAATCATTCCATAACCATTTACCAGCTACACTCTAAAGAAAATATAAGACATGTATTCTTGGTAATTTCACATGATTTGGAAAAACGTGTACAATGCCTTAATCTAATCCCACATTGTTCGTCTCTCACACTTTCATGGTTTCTCAAATAGTTCACCCCTCATCTTAACAATCATGGTTTTGGCGCATAGTTTATACTAAGAGTGGCCCAACCATGAAACATGAACAAAATGAATATTTTATTCTTTTTTACAATTTCTCAAAAACCCCAATACACCCTTGATCCCCTAACTACATAAAATAAACATTCTTTTAACTGTATTTAAGATATTTAAACAAATATTTAAACAATTAAATACTCCATGTAGTTAGGGATCTTACATATAATCATTAACACTCTCAATTTCCAAAATCCCATATCCCTAAACTATATTCCTAGTTCCTCACATCTAAGACTCTTTCACCAAGAATCACCACCTCCACCTCAATGCCTTTGACTCTTTTCCATATACCCTTGACTTAGTATCTTGATCATTTAATGTTTCTCATTTCCCTCCCCGTAAGAACATCCCCAACCCTAAGGTGTTTCATTACTCTTTAATTGGTTGTTTTAAACCCTAGTCATATATAGTTCACACCAGAAATCTTATTCCATTGAAAAATATCCCTTATTGTTGATATATAGTTATGTAGAGATTCCTTATAATTTTTTTCCATATCTATATCTCAACCATCTTTAATGTCTCCTTCATCTACATTTTCTTTTCTTCTCTTTCGATTCATAAATATCCATCGATTATTTTTCTTTTACCATTTTGATAAACTATGATCTTTACCATGATATGAATTCAAACATTGATACTCATGTCTATACACTGGGGTATCCATATTCATCTTTACATCTAGGGGACCTAGGATATCTAATTCTGATTCAGGATGTTTAAGACAAAATAAAAATTCCTTCTACAACCCATGTAGGTGTGTCCATTACAATTTCCAATATATATTTTATTAATGTGGAACTCTTAAATAATCACATCTTCCATTTGGTAAATTTTGATAGAATAAAATTTAAAAAAATTCTCAGAATCTACATTTACCATTAGATTTTATTTTGTTTTCATGGATATCATAACCCAAGATTTTTGGAAATTATAATCATATTTTTCTATCCTTGAATGATTTATATGAAGTAATAACATTTTGTTATATTATTTGGATTCTCTTATATCAATAAATACACTCACAACCATGACAAGGAATGCCTAAAAGTATTTATTTTTCACAAATTAAGAAGTTTAATATTAATCATAGTGTGAATTTTTTTATATTCAATGGTTAATATTTTTCTAAATATGGATCTTTATGCATATATATGACTTTTTCCAATTAATTTATTCAAAATAGAAATCTCTAAGACATATGTTTATTCCATTTTCTTACATCCTTATACCAATATATCACATTGAATATTATAAAACTATATATAAATATATACTTAATTAATAATATAGATTTGGTCTATGCATATTCCATTTTTAGTATATCCAGCCGACAAATCTTTTATATAAGAGAAATAATAATTATATTGTACATACATGTATCAAATCAGTATCTAATTTATTTTACCTCTTAACTATTTCCCATGTCATATTTCAAACATATACACAATTCAATTTTATTTATGAAAAAATTAAACAAGTTATAATATTTTTTTATAATCATAATCAATTTCATACACCTCATTTTTTCTATCATGTTATATGTTAATAATTTTTAATATTGTGAATTTTTGTGATCCTAATCTTATTATATTTATAATTATTCTATTCATTATATTATTAAAAAAAGAGGATCAAATCATAAAATTCCAAAATATCCCATGAAAATACCCTCGAAATACAATCTCATTTCATTAAATTAAAAACAACAAACATATATGAATTTAAAAAATCTATTGGAAACTATTTTATCTAGGATAACACCTTTTCTAGAATCTGAAACTATAAAAATTAAGGTGATGATTTATTTCATCTTATCCAACTGGAACATATATAGTTCAATTTTCTTCTATATTCTTAATTTTTACTTTTTTAAAAACTCATTAACATTACAACTATGAAACAATTATTCATGATAAATTAAATATTATTATCCATATTATAAATGAAATATTATTTTTCAAATCATAAAATTTAAATATTGATATGTATTAGTCATACTCGTTCAATATTATTTTCTATATTTTTACCTTGGATTATTGGAGTGATTGTAAGTTCTAAATGAATATCATTCATACATTTACCTAATGATTGATATGAAATATTGTCATTATAATATAATAAATAATATTGATTATAAAGCATAACTAATATGTTTCTAAATATAATATACATATATTGTAAAATTTAATATTGATTATGCATAAAATTTTTAATCTATAGACCATTAATATAAAAATACACTGCATATTATTAAATTGAAATGCTAAATATTCTTATAAAATGACACATTTAATCTTATGAATTTATATTTAGTATCATGAAATTAATACGAATTTTACATTCAATATTCATACAATTTTATTTCTTGAATATTTATGAAGCTTTTAAAAATTTATAATAACTTATTTTATATATATACAAGTACATTCTCTACTAAACAATGTGATTACCAAGTCTACAAAACCATTTCATTAATTTCATGAATATATATTCGGTTTTTCCCAATGTATTCAGTACTATTCAATTTCATTTTACAATGTAGTTTCATTTACATAATATAAACATAAAAGTTTAGCTTTTAATATATTTATAAAATGTTAACTATTGATTTTGTATTTAAAACCATTTACTTAATACATGAATACAATTTCATTTAAATAATATAAATATTAGTTAATATTTAATAACCATGAAATTTGAATAACATAATATACATTTCATTTAGGAATTTTCATTATCTATTCCATGCACATGTCATTTATATTGTAGTTTATATTAATATACATGTTGTTTCTTTTTTTTATGCATTTTCATGAAATTAAACTACAGTTTATAATACATTATATTTGTTTCTACATTTCAATACGATGTAGTAGTTAATAGTGTACTAAAATTTATGTTTAAATTTCATTTTATATATCCATTTAAATAACACATTATATTACATTTTATCTAGAATTTTACGTTGCATTATTAGGTCATGAATTTTCAATTTCCTTGTAATTATATTTCTTTTTATATTAATTCAATTTCTATTTCATTGAGTAAAATTCAAATTCTTTTTGTATCTGTTATCATGTACTGAATCTTTAGTTTATATTCAACATTAGGAAATTTCTTTTACAGATTATACTTCTTATTTCTATAAATTCGTGCATGTTTTACTAAAGATGAGTAAAATACCACTGACTTCATTTTTTGTGATACATAACATGATAATAATTTTCTATTATATAATAATGTACATATATTTGAAGTAAGTTCTTGAATATAATATAACCACACTTAATAAAATCCCCTCATATTATTATAGTTTTTACAAAAAAATGGGTTCCCTTTTAAATTATCAATCCAATAATTAAAATAGTATGATTTTTGTGGAATTCACTCTTCATTTCATTATTTATAAAATAATTTTGAAAAATTTGGTAGTAATAATTATCCTCTATTATATAGTACCAACATAAATTTTTTCAATAATATTTTCTATTTTAACTTCTATATTTGTTTGGTTTCCTTATAATTAAAATATGAGAAGGATTTATTCCTAATTATTCATACTATATTGATTTTATACATTTTCCAATCTACGAAATTTTCATTAAGGTATTATTTTTATGATTTTCATTTTTTGAGGGTATACTGAATATGTATATTAAAATTTACTATATATCATTTGAATATATAAATTTATAGCATTGAACCTTTTTTTCAATTATATGCTATTTTGGATGTAATGTTAACCATTTTCTATGGAAGTATAATTTTTTTATAATTCTATGTTCATCATGTGGACACTTATTACAATACATATATAACTAAAATTTAATATATGTTCCTAACTAAAATATGATCATAAACCTGATGGTGATATTTTAAATATCTAAATTAAGGAATATATTTTTGAATATAAGTATATGTATTCTATTTTTATAATTTTGAGATCATCATGTAAAATTGTTGTATTGGTTGTGATTATGGTTTGAATTATTTTCTTTTCTACTATATAATTTAGGACATGAGAAGAGGGTGTACACTAGAAAGTTTTGGTGAAACTATTAAGATTAAACTAGATAGAATTACGTTTCTCTTCACACCTCCCTCGTAATTTAAATTAACACAGTCATTTTAAGAACATATAATCATCTAGGTAAATTTAATGATTTCAAATAATTAAAAATACATATGATTTGTACTGGTTTAATGGATAATATATTCAAAATTCAATGAACGCCACTGTAAAATAAGGGGAAATGGTTGAGCAGGTGATTAGTTCAATATCTTTTTCTTAATCAATAATGACACAAGATCTTTCATAGAACATGGAATAATTATCACATGATATGGTAGAGGATTGTATTTTTCATGTTGTTCAGTTAGAATTCTCATTTGGTCCAATAAGGGTAGTGGATTGAATTATTAGGCCGTATATATGTGATATTTTTATGTCAACTATGAGATTTTCTATGTTAGATAATGGTTAACTGATTATGATAAACGTCTTTAGAGGGTTATATTTTTCACAATGAATCATTTTAGTTAGTAACTTCTATGAAATTGATGTATAACGATCAAATGATGAATTCAAAACATTTGATTCATTAATATTTTTCACCGCACTGTAAAGTGCCCCTAATTGGAAAACCCTTTTATCAATAATTAAAATTTAATGTTATAGTCTCAATTTGTTTATTAAATATTAATTTAATCATTTTTTGGGTATCTATACTAAAAATCATGTCTCTCAAGACACATGGATCATTTAAATAAATTTTAAACTACATGTCACCTCCTCCTCACCATCACCATTCCCTCTTTAGTTCTTATCTCCATTTCATTAACACTCCCCCTCCACGTGTCGACCAACATCCCTATGTTGAAACCCTATAATGAAATCAACATTCTTTCCCATTCCCTAATCCCATATATGACTCCTCTATATTTACCCTCTACTATAACACCATCCCCACCCATTTCTCCCTAACTCATATGCCTTACCATACTTACCTCCACACAACTGGTTATTCAATATAATTGCTTCACCTTATAATCCATCCTTCATCAGTTACCTCATAAACCTAACCCCTATCTATCCACAATAATTTCTGTCACATTATATTCATATATTTTTATTATATTTACCCACCCATATTTCTCTAGAATGACCATTATCCCTACTTTATCCCATTTTCTAACCCACATACATTATTATCCCCCCAAACTCTTTTGCACAGTCACCACTAGTACGGTAGTACAATAGATTGACCACTGGTAACTCTATCTCTGTGGAGTTCTAGATGGATTAACAACACAATATTATACTTATTGTTAACCAAATATAAATTATAGATCACATCGATCTTCTTTGGAAGGTGTCTTTCTATAATCATTATAATCTAACTTTTCCTCTTTTTATTGGTTCAGTCTCAATTCAATTCCATCATCATCATCAGTTTTAAAGTCTGATTCATTATCCTCTTAGTTTAAATTTTGGTTGCTTCATCACTTTAATCTGGACTCCACTATTATCTTCACCAACCAATTTACTAAGTAATTAAAATAGACATTCCAGATTACCACCCTCAACTATTGTAAATATTCTATATATTTATTTCATCCTAATTTTTCCTCTATATGAATCAACTGAAATTGTGAATTGTATACCCTTTTATTGAATAAACACAATATAATTGCTATAAAATAGGTTTGAAATCAATTTTGTGTGTGTGTTAGTAGTCACTTATGCTTTTGGGTACATCTTAGAAGGATATTCACGAGTAAAGTCAACACCCCTTATAAATGAGACTCTTTATTTTTTTCACACTAATTTTATGTCAAACATAGAAGGGACTTAATTATCTTATAAGGGGATTCAGTAGGCAAGTCCTATATCCACCTTTAAAAAAATAATATCTTATAGAAAATTTTCCTAAAAACTATTAAACACCTTCTAAGGATTGAATATTTTAAATCAACTAGCTTTTAATATCCTCCACTTTTATTTTGTATTTTAAAATTTTTAATTATTTTACATAATACAAAAAGTTCAATAAAGAAATACATATTTTTCATGTTATATGATTGAATATTGTTCATATTTCAGGATAAAATCCTTGATATAATAACATGAATTTATAGAAATGTTAATTTTCATTTTATTCAACATTAAATTTATATTTCAGTTCAACTTATTTTAATAAAATTAATATTCAAAGGAAAATATGAATCAATTGATTATAATTTTGAAGAAAGTATAAATTTATTTAGGTATTTCCTTAACTTCTCCGTTGTATTAATAAATGAATTAGTAAATATTTTGTTAAAAAAATTATCGTCTTTAAATTTTCTTGGTTTATTTACTCCTCAATTTCATGTATATACATAGCCTATATAATAATATATGATTTCATCCAAATAAACAATGTTTTATATTTAAAACATATATATAGGGTTTCTACTAACAAATACATTGTATCGTGTTATACTTTATCAAAAGATACAATAAATGGTTTTTTAATTTCATCGTATTTTTTTTATTTTTAAAATGGTATATTTTCTCACAAGATTGTTTTCACTAATTTATTTTTTACAAATTGTATAATTAAAATTAACAGTATGACTAAAAATTATTAGTAATATGTTTTTCATGTTATATAAAATACTCTATGTTATAGAACAATAGAAATTTATTCTCCTTCATATAATAATTTTTTTTTAAAAATCACTTTTGAAAGAAAGTAATACTTCCCCATCTACTTCCACTAAAAAATATTTGATATATCAAGGAAAGCTTATAGATAATGTAATGTATTTAAAAATAAAATGGAACAGTTAAAGGTATCTTCATCATTATTTTATCTTGGAAAAAATTGAGTGGTTCTAGAAGATAGTAAATTAGTGTATCATAAATATGTTTTGATGATGTGTTCCATCAATATTATAGGTTCATGTAATAATTTTAGTTCTCTATATTCTAATAATAATTTTCCCAATGTTGATTTTATAACTTTAACACCATTAATTGAAAAAATAGTATGGAATGAAAGTAAACTCCCACAGACAGAATTGAATGAAAATTGTAAGAATGAATTTATTTTTTATATAATAATAAAAGAAAACTTTCTATAATAGTTTTTAAAATTATGGAAAAAATAAATCCACATATCAATCTATAGGTTCAAGCATGTTCATGTCCATCCTTAGTCAACTTAACATTTCTTGAGCACTCATTGGGTTCTTCAATACTTATGTTAAATTTAATTTTTTTCTTATTTCAAAATAAATCTTCAACATAGTAATGTGACATAACCGTATTATAGAAAGATTCTTATATGATGTTTTGAAAATGAAATAAACAACAATGGTGATGATGGTATGCACATAATTTTTATTAATTTTTTCAATGTACATACACATTTCTATCATTCTTCCTATATTAATTTTTATAAAATAGTTTATAATATACATATTTAATGTATATTAATCATGATAAAATCATTGATTGAATTAAATAGATATGGAAATAATGGGAGATATCAAAAATAACATTTTTTAAAATTGATAAGAAGGAATCCCACTATAATATTCAAACTCATTTTTTAGTTTTACTGTCACTTGATATTCTTAATAACTACAGATTTACTAAAAAATGATTACTTGGATATTAGTGATCCAAACCCCAATTGTATTTACTACTACTCTATATATACTGGTTATTCTGTACCATAAAAAAATAATTTTCTATGCATATAAATTATTACTCTATTATTAAGAAATAATTATATACTATAACATAATAGTTCTTTCAATGTAGTGTAACTAAACATACTTCATTCAATAAATACTTTCTATGGATTATTTTTCAATTTAATTATCTACATTTTACATAATTTTTTTACTATTATGCTATTTCATTTTCAATATATACATCATAATAGTAAATTATATTCCACATCATCTCATCTTTTATTGTAATAAATTTTAATTATCTATATCATTTTTTATCTTGTATATTAATTATATTCATTTTCATAAATTTTAAAATCTTTTTTATTTATTGAATCTTTAAATTTTCATATATGATTAGGATGGTGTTTTTTGTGGTTTTTAATTTATATATAATTATTGGGAACTTTATTTTATTAAATTTATTTTATTTTTCTCATTAAAATGATTAATTTCTTCCAGCATTTTACGATAATTCCTTTGAATATGTTCATGAATTTCTAGAGTAGGGCTGAATTAACAATGAATGAAAATATGAAATGAAATTAATTTAATTCTATTCAAATTGGAGTTGATCCAATTATAGGTCATTACACTAGAAATTCAATTACCTATAAAGAAAGAATTTAATATTCTATAAGAATAAAAGTCCCATTAACAATTATTTTTGGCAAATGTTAATTAATTTTAATATAAAAATTGGTGATAAATTATTTATATAAATTCACTTATTCTATCATATATCCTTGTATTTAAATCAAGTATAAATTTTTAATTTTTGAACCACCCAACATTAATTTTTCATTGGTGATTTTGAAATTTTTTTCACAAAACCAAAAAAAATTATCCTTTTTCTAGAGTCCACATAGATAGGTGTCATGGAATACATATTGTTGGTTCATCTAATGATTTGTATCAGTTTATATTTCAATATTGTTTTTATTTATTTTCTTAGGATACATTTGTTATTGATGTTATTTTTGTTATGAAACTTATTTTCTTTTTATATCATTATTTTACCATAAATTTTCAATGTGTGAATGGTATTAAATTTTAATGTGTTTTTTTCTTATTTATTAACTCTATTAAGGATAAAATATTACAAGGATATCATTTTTTAGTTGGGAAGTTTTATTCAAATAGAGAATATGCCATCCATTTAAATTTTTATTTTTTTATTATTAATATTTTTCATTTCTGTTAGCACTAATGATAATTTCCTTGGATATGTTCTGGTATTTCTTATCCTAAATTGAGTGAAATAATAATGAAAATATTTTATACATTATATATAAAAATAATATCCTAAACATATATATTATATTTATATTAATTTATATTAATTCTATATTTCATTTATTACATACTCTATTTATATATATACAACAAATTACATGTTTATTGTCCAAACAGATTCCATTTTCAATAGAATGATCAACATCAACCAAAGATAGTTAATATGAAAATTTTAAAATGTTATTAATTTTCAATGAATTAGTTGAATCATCCATTTTAACATATATAAACAAAATAAGTTTTCTAAGAAAAAAATATTTCCATACCATGTTGAAAATAAATCAATTTTTTAATGTATAAATATTATTTGTTTCTTTTTATATCGCATTGAAGGGAATTTTTTGGATCTTTCTAAGTGATGGTTTTATTATTGTCCTTTCTTTATAATAAATGATTTATAGAAAGAGTATCTGATGTCCATCAATGATGTTGATTTTTAGGTGTTATTTTATATGAAATTGAAATAAAATGTTATATATTTTATTGATAAAAAACATTCGAATCAGATTCAATTATAGTTTTCCAAAAACATACACATCAACTCATTTCATAGGGGCTTCTTCTGATCCTATTTTTTACCCTTTAGTACCAATCCATAAAGTCATAGGTGGATTCGTCAAACTGTTAAACTAGATTCTTAGTTTTTATTTGGAAAGAATATTTTTATTAGATGTTTTTATAAATTATTTTATTTTTTCTTTCTATTAATTTTTATAATATAGAAATCGTTTTTTATAGGTTTGTTCTTTTTTCCTTCTATTGTTATATTGGAAACTTAGTATTGAAACCCTATAGATGATTCATGTATATTTAAAACCCTTCAATCCTCTATTTTAATTGTTCCACATACTCAATTATTTAGAATTATATTACGTATATGATTATTTCATTTGAAATATATAGAAATTTCAGCTTCGGTATATTCTCTATATTTAAATTAAAAATACTAATATAGAATATTTAGTGTTTCCATATTAAATATTTTGTGTATACATATTTAGTATTTAGATTATGTACATTGAAAATTAAATATATAGATATTGCATATGTAAGCGTATCATATTAAATCATACAAAATCTGATTATAAACATTTTAAATAGCTTATTTTATATTTTATAAATGAATATTTCATATCTTGTATATAATAATTTTATATCTTGTATATGAATATTACATATTCGCAATATGCATATTTCATATTTTCTTTCCATGTGTTTTCCTACAATGTGGCTTCATTATCTATATAGAGTGGATATTTATCCATGGTTAAATTTTAATTTCAGTAAATATTCTTTCCTATAAATTTTCTAATTAAATAATTATAATTTTTCAAAAGATGATAAATTCTTATGCTGAATTTTAATTTTTTTATTATTATACGGGATAAATCACACAATTTTCTTAGTATTGGAGGCGATGGGTTTTCTCATTGAATTTTAGTTTTCTCAGACTCCATTATTAGGATATGCATTCTTATAAAACATGGTTTGGCAGCTTCAAAATGTTAACTATCAAAAATTTTATATTAAATGTACCTTTGAAAACTTCAAACATGATGAAATTTTATACCTACCTTTACTTAAATTTTTTTTTGATTCTCATTTACACAATATTGCATATTTAATTACTACAGTATTCAATAATACATTCCTCATATTTATCCTTAAAAGAATATTTTTTAATTTGTTTTAGAAGATATTATTTTACAATGAAAATGAAAGAATAAGGATACTTGTATGAATATAAAGTATATTCCACTTTATTCTAGAAACATACTATATGATGTAAATATATATACTTTATTAATAACTATATGCAACTCTTTACATTTTTCTTTATCATAACATATCCTCAAGTCTTTAGGATATAATAGAAAATGACTATATTTTTACTATTTTAATATTTTATAATTTTTAATTAGAACATTTATATGTTCAAAAATTCATAATCTCTCTGAGACACTATATTATATTCAAAATATCATTAAAATATCCATAAACACATTTTATTAGAAAACAAAACTAAATTCATTTTAGCTTAAATATATATCAAATATATTATTATTTATATATCAAACGTGGTATTCTATGTGTTTATAGAGTTTCCCAATTTTAAAAGAAGAGTATTCTCTAATATATATACCATTTATTTGTGTTATGAATGTATTTTAACAAATATCTAGATAAAAAAATTTCGTGGAAAAAAATATTATGTATTCTTGTCTCTTTTTCAATTTTTTATAGAATTTGATGATTCAAAAACCAAGTGTATAAAATTAATTATCTCGTTATTTACATAATAAATATTTTTAAACAAATAAATTATCTTATAATATAAGAAGAAAATATATTTAAGAAAAATTTATGATTTATATGTGTTTAATAAACACATTTATTTTCAAATAATTTAAATAAAAACACTTTTATTCCCCATTTGAATAAAAACTAAAAGATCTATCCATTCACTAATTTTTTTTGAAAAATATATATTTATAATAGTTTTATAATCAAAATTTAGTGTCACATAAACATAAAAATTTAATAATTTAATTATATAACTCTAATAAGAAACATTTAATTTCTCTTAAATTTTATACACCTCATCAGGTATCCCATTAAATTCCTCCTTATAGAGTCATTCCTCCGTATATCCTAATTTCACCGTTAGGTTTCAATAACATTGATTAGATACTTGAGAAAAACATTGTTGTATTATAAACCAACATTTCTTTCTTATGGTTTTACCTTTTACCCACATTTATTGTCTCACTATACTAGAATATATAAATCACACCATTGGCCTATTTATTCTCAATAATTATATAATTTGGAGAAAATGTTTCTTAAATCCATTCACCATGTCCAAAAATATCAAAATATAACAATAGAAATAATTCATTATCTATTAATAGATGATTATCTAAATTATCACCAAGTCATTAACATATCTAAATATATTCAATATTTGTTTGTAGAATGAAATTATAATTTTTATCTTGCATTTAATTTCTTTAAAAAAATTAACGGAACCATTCTACACTTCATATAAGAAACAATTTCTTCCCCTTTAACAACATCAATATTTTTCTTATACATATTATTTTGTTTTTATAAGAAATTTTATTAATTTTCTAAACTCTGTTGTTTTTTACATTAATCTTATTCTTCTTATATGATTGGATTAAATGATAAGAGTCTTGATATTGATTTTATTATCTATAGTAAAAAACATTAATCAGATGAGTACCATATTAAACATTACTCACAAGGATATTTTGTAGGGAACATTAGTTAAAGAACATATGTTGTAGTTATTTTAAAACAATAATTCACTTTCTTATCCAAGAAACAACTATAGTTTTATTTTTAAATAATTTTTAAAAACACTTGCATTATAAACCCATAAAAAACAGGTGGATACTTATAATCCGAATCATAAATTCAACTAAAGGAATCTATTTTAAAATAAATCATGATTTATTTTCATAAAATATCTCAGAAAATTTAATCATCACCGCATCCATTTCCTACCATCCATAAATCCCATAGAAAAAAATGTAAAATGTGGGATGAGTATAAAAAGCTAAATAAGGGTCATAAAAGAAAGAAAACTTTATGCCTTGTATAGACATGGGAACCCATGAAAACATTATCATAATGTATTACTTTTCACCCTTAAGAAGTATTAAATACATTTTTTTTAAATTAAGATCAATTATTACCCTTTTTAATCACTAGGTTACCATAAAACCCATAAAAATTTAAAACAAATAAAGTTATCTTGGGAGATAATTATATTTATCATTCATACAATTGGAAGAACCAGGTGGTTTACTTAGATTCAATTAAATCATAAAAATTGAATAACCATATGGTCGACTTCTATACCCAATGCATTATAGGGTTATCACGAAACCACCCATCCTTGGTTTATCAGGGAACCACCCATAATTGGTTTATCTTATTACAACCTATCAAATTTATAGGTACCATTATATAATCCTAAGACATAATTGATTGAATTTTTATCATTTTAAAATGAAAAATTAATTTTTACACATAATAAATCATTTCATGTCACTGAAATAATCAAACCATTTCTAAATCCTATTTTAACAATTTAAAAATAGATTATAAAATAAAATTTTCTCATTCCACTTCGAAATTTTTTTATCCTATGACCTGTAATGGAATAAAATTTGACTAAACATAAAATTAAAATAGAATAAATAATTTCATGATATGATTTTTCAAATTTTATTTATATAAACCTTATAAAATAATGTATGTTTAGAACATCGAAACATGAATCAAAAAATGATATTGAGACGAATCCCCTTAAATATATCATATCGATTAGGAAAAATATTTGATTATGTGTCTTATTTTTAAATCCACTTCAAATTAGTAGAAAGAAAATATAAGATAATCAAAACTCATTGAAACATAATATTAACAAGGAAAAATCAATGAAGTATATGTTTAACACGGAGAAAGGAAATTGAGTTTATAATTTCCAAACCTTAAGTCTGACTCATTATGCATAATATTTATTTCCTTAAATAATAAATATATGTTAATTATTTACCTGATTTAGAAAAAATTTCAAGTTTATTATTATTTTTATATAATTTATTATCATGTTATAAAAATTATTAAATATTTAGGTTCACATCAAACATTTTGAAGATATCTGGTACTTGAGTAAAAAATGACATTGGTATGATATCTACAGTCAAAGGGTTCATTAATCAATCATATATAGAATAAAAATAATTAAATATTAGTCATTTTTATACATTAATTATTCTTTTAAATCCATCTATTAAATATTGATATGAAAAATTATTAGTCTTATAATCACAGTGATGGTAGGCCTACATACACATGTGTAACGTTTCCATTTTTCAATGAAAATTATAGAAATAAGTTAATATTATTTTAAATCAATAGAATTATAATTATATAATTAATATCATATTAATAATTTAAATATATTTATATAAATCTTCTATGTGATGTGGTTAGGAATAATGAATCACATTGCTTCGTGTAGGTGAAAATTCACATGTACGCATGAATAACATTATTATTTTTTGTGCATTGAAATTTAGGAACATAAATGGTAAATTATATTATTATAATTATAAATATTTAATTTATATCATATATAAACATTATATATGCATTACAACCATTCATGAGATATTTTTATGGAAAATGAATTATATCATTCATGAGGCGGTAGTACACCTACAAACAAATGATTACTTCCATTCCCATTTGATGAAATTGGAGATGGAATTAAGTTATTATAATAACATTATAACACATAAATATAAGTATGATAATGGAAATATTCTTTCATTATGGTTAAATAATATTTTAAGGAGGTATAATATGAAACAAAAAAATAAACACATAATTAAACATGTTTCCACTTCTTCGAACAATCTCATTTTCTTAACACATTAATACCACTAAGGGTAATGTTATTCTTAAAATAATCCCTCTAGAATATGGGGATTAATTATATTATGTGATATGGGAAAATATTTAGCAAAAAAAAGGTTTTTAATATTGATGGAATGAGAAGAATAAGTTTCCTACTATAAGAGAGGCTAGGGGAACTCTTGAAATTACTCAAAATATTAAATTGATATATATTATCTTTTTTAGAAAAATTACTTAAAATGATTTATTTTTCATATAGGATAGATATGCATCAAAAAAAAATTCTTAAAATAAAAATTATTCTTATATGGGATATTTTATAGCCATTATTTTTTGGTTTTAACCATTATTTTACCCCTTTAAATCTTACCATGACAACAAGGATTTTTACAATATGAGGGTTAATATAGTTACAATAAAATTAAAAATGACCCATAAATGAATAATTTTTGACATTTAAATACTTATCCAAATATATTTTCCAATGTTTATATATTTATTAATTATATATCATTTAATAAAATAATAATAATTTTCAAAAACCTTTGATGAGAATTTTGACACTATTGATTATGTTGACATTGAAAAAAATAAATAAATAAAGATATCATTAGAAAAAATTTAATAAATCCAAGATACATAAAGGTAATATATAAAATTACTGGATGACATTAATTATCTAAACATATATTTATTTTTATAGTTTTAATATCATTTATTTTAATTTTTAATTAATTGAATAATTACTACATCATTATTATATAATTATATAATTAAATTATCACTTAATTAGAAATTAAGAATAAAATACCAAGATTAATATAAGTAATTTTTACTTAAAATGAATATTTTTATTCTAAATAATCTTTTAGATGACCACAAATTAAAAAATTTATACTTATTATAAACATTACTACAAAACGTTTAAATTTTCTTAAAATAAAATTCAGTAAGGGGATTAAATTCTTCCAAGTGGATCCAAGAGGTCATAAATTGGTATAAAAGATTATTTTTGTTTACAATAATTCATTAAATAAAAATTAATAAAATATTTAGGGTAATGTTATTATCCATATCATTATTATTTTTATCCTTAATTACAATATTTACTCCCAACCATGTTAATAAAATTTACTATGTTGATAATTCATATTGTAAAAAAATAAACTGGAACTATTTAATAAATTTGGTTATTATTAGTAAAAATATTCAATCAATTTTTTAATATTTGAAACAAATATGTGGATAAAATTTATTTAAAAATAACCCTGTAGATGGGATTAGAATGTGGGGTTTAAAAGTAAAAATGTTCAAAAATGTGAAATGTCCTTATATACAAATTAAATATGAAAAAGATTAAAATGATATATATAGGATTAATATAAGTATAATGGATCTTATTTTAACATGAACACAATTTAAAATATTTTTTTAAATAATAAATTATATAGATGAAAAGTCAGTTTTCAACTAAAATTCAGTATTTTTAATTATTCATCAAAAAATGAAACTTATCAGAAAAATACAAAAAAATTACCTTGATATAAATTTTAAATTAAAAATTAAAAAAAGAAGTTTATTTTTTCAAATAATTTTTTTTATAAATTTTTTTTTAAAACAATTTTTCCTTTAAAAGACGACACAACATCATTTTTTAAAAATACATATTTTTTGTTAAAAAATTTATTCATTCTTGATTTAATCAAATAAATCATATAGGAAAATTTTTCAAAGCATTTTATTGAATATATTATATATATATATCATTAATATAATTCAACATATGTGATTTTTGTTTTATTTTATTTCTATAAAACACACCTGCAATCTTTTAAATAGTTTTTCAGAAAAATATTTCCTTTTATATTCAAAATCATTTTATTTTCATTTATTATTAATTTTCCACCAAATAATTCATTATATATACATTTTCAAACCATATTCTTATAATTATGTTTATTAAGATCATGACCAAGATTCTAATTGAAAGGATATAATAGTAACCTTTAAACAATAAAATTTAGTTGTTCTTTTAAGATCGATGTGGGGTATCATTAATAAAATTGAACACAGTGTTTCCATCATAATGTATCATGATGCTGCATTATCCACCCCACAACTCTTGTAAATTTCATCCTTTCTATTTTTTATATTAGAGATTGGTAATTGTAGTTTTACTTTTCAAAATACCTCTGTTGCCATCCCATATCAGAAAGAGCATTAATAAAACTTCCTCATTCAAAGAATGAAAGTAATGTAAAGAAGGATATATTGAATAATACATAACAATGTTTACTTGTATAAAACTAGTATATTTATTAGAAAACTAACTATCATATTCTAATGGAGAGTGATGAATATCATATTTTTTTCATCAACATTAACTTTTTATTCGAAGAAACACGGAACAACCCCACACAACACAAAAACAGGAACGACAATGCTCAGGGAGGCCAGAAATAATAGAGACCGAGGGCATCCCCATGGATCAAGTTCACCCCCTCAGGTTTAAGTTGAGAAAAATGGGAAATACATTGAAACAGGATACCTGGGGTCACCAAGGAATCCAAGTGGTCGGCCACCTTATTCCCCTCCATCAACGTATGGGTGATCCATGTATTACCGGCGAGGAGATCTCTACACTTCCGGATGATGTAAACAATGGGCCAAGGAATAGTACCATTTCTGCGCAATGCCTCGCAGATTAACAGAGTCTGACTCCACTTGTGAGATGTGGAGCTCCCGTTGCCTGCATAATGAAATGCTCAAAAGAACTGACATCTCCTCCGCCAACAGGGGGTTACCAACACCACAGTGCACTGTAAAAGCGACAAACACGCTGCCCTGATTATCCCGGACCAATCCTCCACTACACATGATGCCCATCACACATGACCCGTACGTATTCAGCTTAAGAACAATGCCAGGAGGCTACCACTGCACCCAGGAGCCCTGCCACTGAGTACCCTCCTGCTGGCCTAAAGCTGCTTGCAGCACAACCAGCCCACCCCTCATCCAATTACCTGTGTGCTGGACATACGTGTACTAGACAGACGCGTGCATCGCACTAGTCCCGCCCTTCTGCACCTGGTGGATAGAAGCCAGCCCCTGCCGAGGGACACAGGCTTGTCCCTGCTGAGGACCCACCTGCGGGATAGAGGGATCCTGCTGAAGTACCTGCCGATGGCCCACCTGCTGTTCCGAAGCCTGAACCTGGAGAGCACCCCCCCTATTGGACATGACCTTGTCCCTGCCGAGGTCCCACTACCTAAACATGGCCCTATCCCTGCCGAGGACCCACTTGCTGGATAGAGGAAACCTACTGGATAGATTCATTCACCTGTTGAGGTCCCTCCTGTAGGTCCAAAGCCTACACATACCGAGAACCCCCCTAATGAACATCAATGGATAACATAATCATTATAATGTTAACCACCAAAAAAATGTTAAGCTATGATAGGTAAAATAAAATTTAATTTCTAATAAATAAAGTAAATAGGTAATATTTTTGTTTTAAGACCCTTTTATTGGAGTTATGGAGTTAATTTTCTTATTAAACTAATAAAACTAGGAAACAAACTTTCTTTAAAATTATATCTTACTAATTTAATCAATTTCTACCACCAAATCACCATTTCCTTCAAATGATGAGTATAAAATATAAAATTTCCATTGCTAAAACACTAGAATCAACTTATAGAGAATCAAATAGTCCCAAAAAACGAAATATTTATTTCCATTGACATTATAAATTAATCAAAACCAAAATGTATAGGATAAGATAAGATAAGATAATAACCCAAATATAATAAACCTTTATATGATGAAAACCCACTTAAATCTCTAAAATTCAATAGAGATACTTAATTTTTGACCTAGATCATCAAATAAATATCCTTAAAATTCCTAAAAAATATTATAGAATAATATTATAACCTAGAAATATGAATTATTTGAACACATAGGCTTCTATGATAGTATAGTTTCAAAAACATATCACCAATTACTCTTAAAGTCCAATATGAAAAATTTAATTTCTTAAATCACATAATCACTACGACATGAAATCCATTTACATAAACAACCTAAATCACTATATGTTCCAAATCAGATCATATATTATTCCAAAATAGTAATCAAACTTTACTCCTCAAATAAAATCCCAAATTATTCTATTTATCCTAATCTAATAAGATTACCAAAATAGTGAATGTCATATAAAATAACATTAATCTCTCAAACAAAAAATAATTTTACAGTCCCATTAAAATATATTTGAAAAACAATTGTTACCAAAACAAATTATAACTCATACATCCAACCACTTAATTAAAAATTATAATTCATACTAAAAAGTAATTCACATAGGCCCGTGGTATGTGATTCACCCTTCTTTCCATTCAATTTTGGGTTTAAAACTTGTGGCATTACTTGATATGATGGGTTGTCAAACGATATCTGAGTTGTTCATTTTCAAAAAATTTATTGTTATAATCCTTATGAAATTATAAAAATGTGGAAAATATCGTAAAAATATGTTTAATATGTTTTACAAACAAATTTTATCCTATACCAATCATTTTCATCCCAAAATAAATTATACCATAATTACCTCAAAAATAATTGTCTCCAAAAATATTGTAAGTCACATTAAAATTTCATAACATAAATCCACATAAGGGGATTATTAGACACTAAACTTATAATAAAACATAAAATTATAAATCCATAATGATATCCATAACTGATACGAATAACAGAGTAGAAAAAATCTTAATCTCCACAATTTTTTAATCCTACTATAATACAAATTATAAGGAAGAAGACATAAAAAAACACATATTCTAGTTTTCTTAAACTATAAATCACTTTATTCTACCAAAAATATTTTTGGTATATAGTTATAGAGAATTAGTTGAAACTCTTACATAGTAAAAGTATACATTACTTGGGGAAACATATACTAAGTATCCATTTTTACACTAAAGTAATCCCTTTTAAAATATGAACATGTGTTTTATTTTCACGAAATTTTATTACAATGTTTGTCTCGACCACATCCTTGTCCGTAATATTTCCTAAAACTGTAATAATAACTTTTCCAAATTTAGAATGTGCAAAAATTATTTAGTAACTAAATGGCTCTAAGGACTTGATTTATTATTATTTTGGATAATCATATTTTCAAATGGGATGAGAGGGAACCCTTACATGACCCATAGGCCTAGTGGAACAAGGACATGTACATTACTCGAAGTCATAGAGGTAAAATGTCTAATACATTCCCTAAAGGCCTAACCAAACTACACTAGAACTGTCACCCCCCAATATATGCATCACTGAATGAACCTATCTCTCCACCTTAAATTGATGGTCGAATAGCATTGGCCAGTGTAGAGATACCCAATACCTATTATCGATGGAAGTTTCCACACACTCTCCTTCTAATTAGGTTAAATTTTCTCTGGTGGTTTCTACTACTTTGAATCCACCTCTAGGCCTGGTACTATGTGGTCTTCTAAGGCTTCTTTGATGGTATTTTTGGCCCAATGGTCCTATGGCCCGAATGTCATTAGTTGGATGAAATCCCAATGCCATGCTAGCCCTTGTATCCATGACGGCCCTATGACCTGAAGTCCATTGGTGACCCGAAGGCCCTGAGACTCTCTATCCAAAACTGGTGGATCAAAGTCCCAAATCGTGTGAATTATTATGTATTCTATAGTTATACACATTACATACTAAGTTAACTGCTACAATAATGCTACAATTACCCAAACATTCACCTCCACCAAAATATTATCCTAGGTCTTTTGTATGCCAAGTAGTAGTCTCTACCACTCAGGTACATGCTCATTAGCATAAAAATACTAATAAGGAACATAAAAGAAATAAATCTATTATCATTTTGTAGACATAAAATCCCATGGAAAATGTATCACAAAGTAATAATTTTCATACTTAAGAGGTAGAAAAAATATCTTTTGAAAATAATCTCATCATTTACCCTTTTGGAAATCACAACATAACTTTAAACCCTAAAGAAGGTATAGATAAAAAATTAAGGTATCATGGGATTTAATTGTTCTTGTAATTAAAAAAATCTAATCACCATTATTTTAGTTCCACATATTCCACTCATTCAAATTTATCAACCATACATTTGACTTCCATACCTAATGCATTGGAGGGATATCATGGACCCACCCATTGTTGGGTTTTTATGGAACCACCCATCATTGATTTATCATGTAACCACTATTCAAATTTACAAGTACCATTATAAAATCATACCACATAAATCCTTGCAAATTATAATATGTAATTTTTAAAATTTCATTTTCACTCAAACTAAAACATTAAAAATTATTGATATAATCTGTCCATTTTCAAAACCCATTTTAAATGTATAAAAATAGATTTTTAAATCTAAGTGTATCATATCACATTGAGAAATTTGAATCATATTAATAATTAATGAAGATCATTAAAAAAATATTAAATAACAAGATAATAAATAATTTCATGATATGGTATGTCAATGTGTATATATATACACTTCCAAAAAGAAGAAGGGTGTATACCATCAAAATATTCCCCCATGAAAGGAGATTGTGATGTAGTCCCTGAAAAATATCATATCTTTTTATAAAAAATAGTTTATTTTTAGATATGACTCCACATTAAAATATTGTAAATACAATATAATATAATAAAAAATTATTTCACCATAATAATATCTTGACATAATCAATGAATTATAAGTTTAACTGAAATAAGGGAAACCAAAATAAGAATTCCCCTACCTTAAGTATGACTCATCATGTATAATATTTATCTTCATAAATAATAAAACTAGGTTAATTATTTACATGATGGAGAAAGTTTTTAATGATTATTATTCCTTTTATATCACTAATTATTTGCTTATAACAATAACATAATTACTTATGTTCACATTGTATGTTTTGATGATATTCAATACTTGGTTCCAAATTGACATTGGTATGATGTCAATAGTTAATGTGGTTATTATTCCATCATCTCCAGAATAATAATGGAGAAATAATTGTTATTTTAATTAATGAATTTTAATTATATGTACATCGATTAAATATTAATATTAAAAATAAACTATGTTACAATCATGGAGATGATAAGTCATACCAATGCACGAGTAACGTTTCCATTTTTCAATGATCACTCTGGGAAGAAAGTAAGTGTTATTTTATCTTTCCAAAATTATCATAATATAATTAATATGATATTAATAATCTAGTTTTTCTTATATATATCATCCATTATATGTGGTCATGAAAAATTAATCACATCGCTTCGAGGAGGCAATAATTCAAATGTATACAGAAACGATGTTATCAGTTTTTTTGTGCATGGAAAAGTAAAAAATAAAAAATATATTATTTATTGATAATGATATATTTGTCATAAATATTACATATAATCATTAATTCCGTAATTATGACCATTCTTGAGATAATTTTATTGGAAATGAATTATATCAGTTCATAGTGTTGTAGTCCTCCATACACACGAACAATAACTTCTTTTCCAATTTGACGGATGTGGAGATGGTTTTAGGTTGTTATATTAATTATTTAACATATTAATATATTTAGGATGTTTTATTCACTAATTAATGATGTTTTAATAAAATTTTAATGATGTTACTGAAGAAACAAAATATAAAAACATAATTAAAAATGACACCTCTTCCTCAGACAATATCCTTTTCTTAACCCCTTAAGATCACTAAGGGTGGTCTTATTCTGAAAATAATACCTATAGAATGTAATGAAGGATTATAATAATGTATTTTGGTAGATAATTTCTAAAATAATTTTTATTATATTTTATGAAATGATAATAACAGGTTCCCTTTAAAAAAATAGGGGGGGGGGACTCTTGGAATTTCACAAAATATTAAATTAATATAAATTAATTTTCTTTTGATAATGGCTCCAACATATTTATTAAAAATATTGTTTGATTATGGGTCATAATAAATTCATAAAATGGAATGTTTACATATTTATATTAATTTTAGGTCTTTATATGTGGGTTTTAACCATTATTAAACCTGGTTAATTCTTACTGTGACAACATGGATGTTTACTCTATAAGGTTTAATATAATTAAAATAAAACATAAAATGGACCATAAATGAATCCTTGATAATATTTTCAAACAAATAAAATTAATTTTACTATATTTTATATTTATAATAATTTTATGTCATTTAATAAAGTATTATTTATTTTAAAATATCCTTAATGTCAATTTTGACTCTATTAATTACATTTAATTTTCAAAATATAAAAACAAGAATATATATTCAAAAAATAAATTTTAATAAATTAAAAATATTTAAAGTTAATCTATAAATTCATTAATTATAATAATTCTCTCAAATTATATTTAGTTTTATACATATAATATCATATTTTTGAATTTCCATTAATTGAATAATTATTGAATCATCATTTTATAATTATTTTAAGTAATAATTATTTTAATAAAAATAAAAACTAAATTAATAATATAATTTTTTTTCAATTATATTTAAAATTACATTTTCTTCTAAGTTATCGTCTAAATAAACCCACATTTAAAATGTTGTAGTTATTAAAAGTAATATTGTGAATATATTGACATTGTAGAAAATAAAATACTATATGGGGAATAAATCCATCTAATTGGATACTAGATGTAATAAATTTGGCCTGATGATTTTCTCGGTCAAAAATATTTATAATATAAAATTAGGTTAAGTTTTATAGTAATTTTCCAATCCTTGTCATAATTATTTTTGTACAATTAACTACACAGTTTTCCCATAAGAGTGGTAATGAAATTTATTAAGTTTACTATTCATATTTTTTCAAATATGAAATGGAAATATTTACACAATTTGGAAATTATGATTCCAAATATTGAATGAATTTTCCATAATTTAAAACACCCAATTGGAAAAAATTTATTTTAAATTAATCTCATAGATGGGATGAGAAGGTGTGTTTTTTATCTGAAATATTTAAAAGCCTAAATTGTTTTTATATCAATATTTAAAATTTCAAAGTTAAAATGTAATAAATTAGATTAATATATGTATAATTTATCTAATTTTAATTTAATATAGTGTTAAAATATAATTTAAAAATATAAATTATTTAGATGAAAAGTTAGTTTTCAATTACAATTCATTAATTTTCACTATTCTTTAAAAAATGAAACAAATATGAAAGAAACTAATCCTATGAAAAATATGACATTAATATTTCAAAAATGATATTTATTTATTGAAATGAAATTTATAAAAGTATAAATATTTAGATCTAAAATAACTTGTCCATTAAAAGGCAGAAAATGTCCTTTTTGAAAAATATACCTTTCTATACATAAAATTGGATTTGTTTGTATTTTATGACATTAAAACATATTGGAAATATTTTAAAAAAACATTATTAAACATATTATATATATATATATAATTAATATAAAACAATATTATTTATTTTGTTTTTTATCAGTATAAAACACTCTTGTGTGCATTCAAATAGTTTTTCATAAAAATATTTTCTTATATTTTCAAATGTGTTTTATTTTAAATTATAAATAATTTATAATCAAAGATTTAATTATGTATACATGTGTAAATAGTATTTTTATAATTCCGTTAATCCAGTTCATAACCACCATTCTAACATCTAGTTTATAATGGTAAAATTGAAATAATAATAATTTGTTGTTCTTTTACGCACCTTGTAGTATATTATGCACACTATCGAACATAGTGATTTTTTATTAAAATATTGGAATATTAAATATTTAATAAAATTATTCCCACTAAAAATAAATACTACAATAATTATTTCTATTTAGTAAGACATGGTCTATTTTCACTATGTAATGATCCAACATTGGCATTTCTATAAGCATTTCATTATTTAGGCAGGGAATCATCCTAATAATATCACTTATGACTCTCATATATTTGATTGGGTAAAGATTTTACCAATTCATAATATGGATAAAACAAACTCTATTACATTAGTGTCCATCTTTACCATTTCCCATCTGGGTGTAACTTATGGGAAATTCTAGATAGTTGCTTATAGAGGACAAACTATTGTCACCCATATTTAACATGACCTATATAAATATATTATAGTCTCACCTATAACATGATTTACATACAAAATATAATCCATGTGAACCTATATTTGGAATATATTACATTATTGGATGATCTAGGTATTGATAGGTTCAACATTGAATGGAATCATACATTTATTATTTAAGGGGTTTTCCTTTTAAATGCTTCTCAAACATAATATATAACAAATTCATATTTTGTTCATAAATATTTTTTTACTTATTCCATTGTGTATGTTTGATTTTATTGATTTCTTTTTGGAATACATATTATATCCTCCACATTAATGTTTCTACACCACATTAAAGTGTAACTCTTCACACAACACACAATCTTATGTAAATCACTAGAAATAGAAGCTATGTATATTTATAAATATCTGAATAAACTATATTAATAAGGTCCATAGAATATTTATATATTGAATAATAGAGTTATATATGATTGATAAACTCTACATGAGTATATTCAGAGAAAAAAATATCAAACACCTCACATTTATGAATAACTCATAAGAATTTAGGATAATGAGTAACCTGATACCAAGTTCCTATATCTAGGGACATATTGCTCATGATAGAATTAAATTAATCATATAGATAAAACCTAATATATATAAAATATATTAAGCCACCAAATTATAAAAAACAGAGGTCTAGGAAAATAAAAAACAGAATTAATTAGAGTCGGAACTAGGATAAAATTCAAGGATCTATCTCATAGAAGAAATTTTATAACATAATTTTATAATAAAATATATTCAAATTTCCTAAATAAAATATATACTAGAATATCAGAGGAATTTAACAAATAAAAATATCTTTATTATTAAATATTGGGTTACCATTATATTCTTGAAATAGAATATATAAATAACTTTTTACAAAATAACTAATTATCTAGATATATTTATAGGCTTCTCAGAAGATAGCCTATTGGGTAAAGGGTGATACCTTCTCACACCACTTGTAATCATTTTATATAACAATAGAAAAACAATGGCTTGGATTGAACCTAAGAATAACAAGGAGAAATTAGAAACATTAGCATCATAACTTGTAGAAATATAATGTGGTGTGCTCTATTTGCTTTCAATTTTTCATTTGGAGTGATTTTGTTTGGTTAACATACAAGATCCATTCACTCTAATATGTACATAGGTTTCAATAATAAATGGTGGTACCTATTTAGGAATGAAAGAAATCAATAAATCTTTTCTATACTGATTTACCCCCTCTCAATGTGACTACATAATCCACAAATAATTACAATTGGTTTTAGTGAATATGTTTATTCCTTTGATTAGGTATATATATATATATATATATATCCATGCTTCATTTTCACTTATTTATATTACCCGGTAATTTGAGGAAGTTATTGAGATGTCTCGATCACAAAATAAGGAATTTACCCTTATCAACATAGAGGTTTCTACCATAAAAATGAATAATTGGAAGAGGATATAAGATAAAAACTAATGGAAGATAACCCTTCTAATAATGGAAACATTGAATTAGCCACTAGTAGAAGGAAATCAAAGTGATAAAGTTTCTTTCATATCTATCAATAGATGGACTCTAAAAGATTATAGTATAAGTGGAAAAGATGATGTGCACATTGAATCACCTATAAATGTGTATTCAAAATATATAAATAATATAAAAAAGGTTCCAGTTGATGTTTTGGTATATTTATAAATTTTATGACATCAAGGATTTAATGGGTGAGAAAATGTAGATGGATTTGTCTACCGATGTTATGGAAAATCCATTAATTAAAAGGTTATAAAAGTGTAAAACTCTCAAAAATATTATTGAATCCAAATAAAATCACTCATTAATTTGTAAATAAATGTTCTCCCAATTTTATGAATAATCAAAACGTAGTGTCTTAGAGAAATTTTTTACTATCAATGTTGTTTAGGTTATGATTATTTCTCTGTATTAAGCTCACAGATCTAATAGTGATGTTAAGAATACTCAAATAAAGATTAAGTAATAATAGAATAAAATAACTTGATCATTATAATTAATTAAATATTAATATTGATTCAGATCAATTTGATTAGAAGATAATGGAATATAAATATTTAGAGAAATATTTTGAATATAAAAAAAGAATATAAATATAACGTGTCTTGAACTAGAAGTAAATTTTTGAAACATGGAAGGTACTCAAGTGTAATATTATATAAATATAAAATTAGAGACATAATAATTAACATTTTATAAAATAGTATTAATTTTTAAAATACAAATTCTAGTAGTAAGTGGAGTATGATATTATCTAAAAATAAATCCACAATAAGCTCAAATAGAAAGGTAACCCCAAATCCGATTTTTTTTGTAATCTAAAAATGATTCCATTAAAATTTCATTTTAAAGAATAATTTTGTGATTAATTAGGGTTGAGAAATATTTTTAAAAACCCACCACTTTATAAAATGTGGATTTGATCAATATTAATAATTATTATTCCCCAAAAGAATCTGGAAAGAGGAGTATTTTAGACCAAAATTGGTAAGGAGAAAGGTTTTCTGGAATATTTCACAAAGAAATTAATACCTATTTCTAGTATTGGTTCTATGAAAATTACGAACACAATCCCATTTAACTTGGGTAAAAAAGTCCATTATATTTAGAAAAAATCTTACATTATGTGGGGTAAAGTTAATGTTATGAAAAATATTACTAGAACGAGGAAAAGTACACTGAATAATGTCAATCTGTTTTCATCTAATAGATATTAATATCTTTATATTATCTTTGGAAATTGAAATAAAAGTATTTATTTTCGTAATTTTTTCTAGTTTATACCAACAAATCATGTTCCATTTACTCTAAAATTAATATGACAAAAAAATGAAGATAAATCTAAAGAATAAATATAGAGAATTCACATTTGGGTTTGAGTAAAAATAAGATACTAAACAATACACATCTAAGATGAATGTAAAGGAATATGTTAGAATAAATAAAAAATTATTCTATTAAGGAGGAAAATGATATTACATGGATAGTTCTAAGAAATCCATGAACATTAATGTTAATGGAATCAAGATAAAACATTTTAAAAAAATAAATTTGATATATAAATTGAAGGACTGGTTTAGTGGAAGGAATCTTTGATTAAGAATTTGAAATACATTAGAAGTATCCTAAAGTATTTAACTTAACTACTCTTATTAAACCATGTGATGTCAAATAAATAAAGAAATATACATATGGAATGACTGATTATACCGATATAATTGTCGTAAAAGGAAATTAAATTGATGAACACATAATAAAGTGAATGTTTTTTACAGATAATGTGAAAAAGGATGTTCCACATGTATAGAAAACATAAATGAATGTAGTCTATTGGTTGATAAATATCTATCAACCTTGTTTCACTCAATTAAATTAAAAGTAGTTACCACATTATTCTTCTATATATATTTTATATTTTCATTGTGTAGAGAAATAAGGTGATGATAGTCATGGGGTGGACTTAAGGGGGATATAAAATATGTTAAAACATTATATCTTGATGGGATATTAATAAAATGTTCCCTTACTGAAATTATATTGCCTCATAAAAACACATTAATTTGTTTTAACCATGATAAATGTGGTGAATGGATTTTACCCATTAAGGGGTATCTTAGTTGAATATATGAAAAATATCAATATCTCATTTAAATTTGAAATTATGGAATGAATAAGAATATGTGATTCTACAAATTTATTAAGTTGAAGTGAAAGAGATGAAAATATTGAAAAAATAAACTTTATGGTCTCATGTATTTTAGTTCCAAATTTGGGGATTTTAGGCATAGATATTTCAATTGTTGTTTTTCATGATATTTATATTATAAAAATTAAAAAAATTTATTCAGAGGTATGATGATAAAATTATCATATCATTTAATCATTATAGGAAAACACATACTTTGTGATGTTTTATTAGAGGGGATTTCAAAAAAACAACTTCTAATTAAAAATACATTGAAATTTACAAGTTCAACTCACACTATTAGGGAAATTGAAATATAATCTTTACATAATTAATTTTTTTTATTGTTATTTAAAAACCCAACAATTTTTTTTTATTTGTGATTATTTAAATATCAAATATTTAAACCAAATTTCCTAGATACACCAGCTCACCTCCTCTATGCTCTATTACATTAACCCTTATTGTCTTTCCTTAATCCTAAAACCCCTGTCTTCTCACTATCCCTTATCATACTTACTCCATTACACAAACCTTCCATCCCCTTTCACTTCTTCCTCTAAATATAAGATTTACTTTCATAATTTCTCCTTCTCCTTCTTCATAGTTAATTCTCATTTTTCATTGTTTGTTAAAAAAAATAATACCATGATGGGGGATAGTTAAATCTGGGTGTCAAATTTTTACTTTTGTTATTTGGATCATGTTCACATAATGGTAGAAAATTTAAAACCATTCATAATTATTTTAACATAAACCATTAAAACAAATGTAAAAATTAATTAAAGTAGTGACCATTTTTTCTTTTTTTACCACAAAGGAAATGACCGAGGAATATACTAACAATTTTTTTCCTAGAATAATACAATTCACTAATCCTTGTTAGTTTTATGGATATAATTTATTTGATAAGATCAATTTTTTATAGGCTTAATACCTTGTAATGAATTCTTGGATAACACATCACTTTCGATATATCACCTCCATCGACTCATTATTACTCACTATTTCAGATGAAGCCTTCATCATTTTAAATACATTAAAATATCTTCCATTTCATCAAAATATTACTATTTTTATAATGTCATAATATATTGAAAATGATTCTATAGTATAATCCTCAGTCTTAAGAATATATACTAGAAAAAGCTTCTTGTGAAATTTCTACTTGAAATTTCCTGACATGTAAATATAATTAAATCCACTATTTACATCGTATTCTCCAAAAAACCACCATCACTCACAAGTCCACATTATAACAACTTTTTCTTTCTCTATCTTTATGAAATATAGTTTGTATAGATCTTACCAAATCTTCCCTTCACATTCATGAACAGACTTTACAATACATAACTTCATGAACTAATTTTACATGTTGTAACTTGTAAACTATATTCATATAATCATATTTATTAAATTAATTCAACTAAAAATTATTTTTAAGTGTTGTTTTTTATTTTCAAATATACAATACTTTTTAATTGACTCTTATATCTTCTTTAAACTTCTCATTAATCCATAATGAGTTAATTAGATGGGTTTAATTGCAAAAGTCTTCCAAAAAGTCAATAACTGCCATAATTATTGTTAAATAATTAGATAAATCCCATTGAGTAAAACATTCTTTTTCCTCAAAAAATAACCATATCTAAATAGAAAAAACACGAGTAATCATATACTGTACATTGTGAACCTCTTTGATAAATCATCGGTTGCATTTCTTCATTGAAAATCATCCACTACAAAACTTATTTTTGATTCCCCAAAATAATCTCATACCTTTCATAAAAAATGTAGCAAATATCACATATTGTTCTTTATAATTAAAAAATCATTCTAAAAAAAATATCACGATCAAATTATCTGATCCATAAATTTCCAACACTAGCTGAAAAGTTTCTCCATGTACCACAATATTCTTATGTGAAAAATCTGTGAAATAATTCCATTTTTAAAACATAAATATTTTGTTTGGAAGTAATTTTAAATAAATTATCTTACATATAATACAAAATCCTTGATCTTACAATAAATGTATTGACGAAAATCACAAAACAAATTAAATATCATCCTGGATCACCATGGTCTCAATAGAATTTTAGAATCCCACTTCATCGTATGTCATGTGAACCTATTCTTCTTATGAGTATATTGATTCTGAGTATAAGGTAGGGTCCTAGAATCTCGAAAAATATGTTTTATTTATTGTTATTAACAAATTTCAATGACCTCTATGAGATTTTAAACGGTATTTTTAATTATGGATTTGTCTAGCTGAGCTATAAAAATTTATTTTTATCATATATTAGAGATTTATGGGGTTTCATCCTAGGATATATTTACACTTTAATTTTTTATTAATGGTTGCGATTTTATAATAGTTAGCTATGATTTTGTTGATAATTAGTGTGATTCCCAGGATTCTCCCTCATGCATCTCATTTTATACACATTTAATTTATATATTAACTTTGATACCAGCTACCTAAACCTGGATATAATCATCCTTAAATAAAATATCAATTTTTTATTTAATCTATTACATAAAAAGTAAATTTTCATGTTTAGAGATTTAGATAATTATTTCAAATAAGAAACTCATAATTCCCAGGTTCTCTGTTTTAGGAATAAATTTTCCACCACTATATAAGAGGATACTTAATCCCGAATGATTCGTCATTGTATTCTATAAATTATTACACACATTTTAAACATTAAACACATACTAATTTTCATTATAACAAAGGGAAATAAAAACATAATAATGTGTTAGATCAAATGCTCAGTAAGGGAAAATATAATACCGTGGTAATCATGAAATAAATATCACATAAATATTATTGTAGGAATAGATAAACAACATGAATCCATAATCAACATGAAATTGAGAGATTTATATATCAATTAAAATAAATGGAAGCATGGATATCAAATATACTAATCTCATGATAATGGAATAAAAAATTCCAAAACATCGAAATTATTTTTTCAAGGCCTAGAACCAAGACACTAACCTATTATGGGGAGTGGTATACACTAAAACACAATATTATATGGCTCTTAATACCTATATATGCATTGAGTGGATATACAATTATTGGACTCACCCGTCTTCTAATTATGTATAATTAATTAATCATATAAGAAATGAAGGTCCTTTATAATATTCTTATAGGAACATCTTAATGAATAAAATATGGTTGTACACATAATAAAAAATACGGAACCCAAAAAATAATCATCATGAATGTCAATAATTTTCCCCACCTCAACAATAGGGATAAAGTGATCATAACCCATCCTCACAGTGAAGGTGGGTGGTTGAAAATTGTATTTTCAACATTCCAATAATCATTTATTTTGGAATAACTAAATATAAAAGCGTGAAAAATTCCCGCATATAAATAAATGGGATAACACGATCATATCCCATATAGACAAATAAAATGAATGTTGAAATAAAAAATTGTCAACACAAAAATAATCATCTATATCATAATAAAAATATATATAATGCCAATACTTATACCCATTTTAGTAAACGAGATAACATGATCATTACCATTCTTATGAATACAATGGATGGTTAAAAAAATAATACAAAATTGACTTTATAAAAATATATGTAATACCAATACATTTTCACATTCCAAAACAAGGACTACCATGATCATAACCCATATAAAGGAATAAGGTGGATGGTTACCAAATATATAGGAAACATACTAATAATAATTCTTATTTTAATAAAAATATATGAAATTACAATACTTTTACCGATGTTAATTGAATAACATTATTTTTAAGTGAACATCATCTTATATAAATTTTCTAAAATTTGATGTTCACACCATATAGAGAAATGAGTATAGATGTTTTTAAATACTAGAGTAAAGATTATCATAATTCATATAGAGAAATAAGGTTTATGGTTTCCAATGAACATAATATTTGTACAGTGTGGAAACATAAAATGTTGTTTACATCAATGAAAAACTCCCTCAAAAATGAATTATTTGAATGTTATCAATAAAGATTTGATTAAAAATAGAATTTTTTGATATTGCAAGTTCAATCACCCAAATGATAGAAATTATATATTAGAGGATAAATCCGTAAAAAATCTATGAGGGTTAATTATTTTGAAAGGAAAAAAGGTAAGTAGAATAAAAAAGATAGGTGATCTTTTAGAAAACATTTTTATCGTTGATGTATAATATAAATTTACTTGTCGCTTTCTAAGTTAATTTTTTAAAACGTGAAGTGAAAGCCTTTGAAAACATATAATTTAAAAATAATATTTAGTAAGGTATCTTAGGTAATATATAATGTTTATCTTGGAAAAATTAATAGGGGAATAAAAAACATGTGAAAGTTAAATGAAAAAAAAACATTTTATTATTTTAAAAATAAATTTATTTAAAAATCACACTGTAAGAAGAGTAAAAATACATTAATTCATATTAAAACCTAATATTACCAATGAGTATTATGAAATACCATAAATAAAATATTAGGTCGATAGAATTCATTAATATAAGGAAGCAGTTCATGATTACATGATATAACTCATGGAAATGAGACTTGAGTAATCAATATCACTTATGAGAAACATGATCAATGAATCATGAAACATTTAAGAAGAGAAATATGTGGTAAAAATCTATAAAATTATATAATACCACATAATATAGTGAATTTTATGAATATAACCAACATAAATGAAATAAGTTCATGTTAATGATAATATCTTAAGGAATTAAAAATGGGTTACCAAATAATATTTTGAACGGGGTAACACTTGAGTAAAAAGAAATTTGAAGAAAATAAAGTGATGTGGTTTAGTTTATCTTATGATTTAAATGTATATAATGTATAAAAAACTCATGGAATGTTAAATAAATAAAAAAAATAAAATGTAAACATGATTCATAACATGTAACATGTCTCAATGAATTGGAACTTAGACCAATAAAACCCTTATGAATTGAGGATCAATTTAATCAAATACCATTGTAATAGAGGGGCTAAAATTTAAATTAAAATTACATTATTAAAATATAAATAAATATATGATATATCATAATGGAATTATATAAAATATATAAATAAAATTAGGTGAATAATCCCACACATAACTCAAAGAGATAAATTTGAGATGAAAATCCTTACCTTGGTCCAGATTCATTCTGTACATTCACAAAATGTCCTTAACAACTAAACTAAGTTTATTAAATAAAAAACTAATAACATTATTCATACATTCACCCTTTTTTAATTCTCATTTATAATCATTATATATAAACATATATATATATATATATATATGAATTTTTTTAAACAATTGTTCATCACTAGGTGTAAATGATCTTTATCACAATGGACTATTCCAATAAAACTTGAATTATTATATATTATTTTCCAAAATTATATAATTTGTAGATAATTTATTGATCTAAAATATATTTTACAATTTAGTTTTTAATGTTATAATCTCATTTCATGGTATATTTTGTTTCAATCCATGATAAAAATATTAGCGATAAGTATATTTCAATGATTCTTAATGAATTAGGGATGATTTATTAATTAATGAGTGAAATGATGATATAACATTAACAAAAAAATATTTAAATAATTAAATCATATTATACATTTAGATATGTTATCATATTCACCCATGAAATAAATTCATAGTATTGTTCTAGTATGTGGTAAAACCCACCCAAACAAGAACATACCATTAATAATGAATTATTATGAGGTAGTTTGGTTATAATATCATTATAATAGAAACATAATTAAATTATAAAGTGTTTATTTAGTGTGATATATCAGAATGTTAAATAATTATAAATATAATATAATTAATATAAATTCATTACATAGAAATAAGATATCATTTTCCAATTAACCCACTCATTTTAAATTATAGAATTAATGAAATTCATTTATTGGTAATATCATTAATAGGTTATATAATTTGAAATAATAGAAACATAATAATATAATAAACATGATATTTATCCTAAAATATCTTCCTCATGACCATAAATTTGTGGTGGTGATTAAAAGGAAAAATTTAAATTAATCGTTCGATAGAGGCGGTAGTCTACACATAAAAATTGTTGATTATTTCATTTTACCTAAAATGAGTGAAATAAATAATATGGTTTATTATTTCTGAATCATAAAAATTATATAAATATAATAATTATTTTTAAATTTAATTTTTATAACATCCTTTTATGGGGGTGATGGAAGATAAAACATGTTGCATATTAGAGGAGTTAGTCTGCGCACTGCGTGAGTGAAGATTCTATTTTTTATTATAAAAAATGGGAAGGTCATTAACTATTGCACTATAATTATAATAAAATATAATTATAATATTTTTATATATTTTATTATTTTTTAATGGTGAAAAAAATTATAAAGGAGAAAATCACATTATGAAATTAGAAATAGAAATGGAGATCAAAAACAAAAACCTCACTTTGTAGATTATCTCCTTTGAAAAGGGGTTAATGTAACATCCTAGTTTTGGGAGCCTTCCAAAGGTTCCATGAACTTGGTTGGTCACATAAACACTGGAACATTTCCCCAAAATAAAGAGTCTTATGACTAGCAGTGAGACCCAAGGGGTGATATTGGGGAAACTATGCCCTCATTTGAAGAGTATACACAGAGGAAAACAAATACTGAAAAATAATGGAAGAAGTAATACTGAAAAAAGTAAATAGTGGTAGAATAAATGTAAGTACAACATAGCCACAATATATGGATATGATTCATGGAATATGTGTCCATGAAAATATAAAAACAAGTCACAATTCTAGTAAGTAATATAGAAACCAAAGTTAAAAAGAAACAAGTAAACTTCAGTAGCATCACAAGCCTCAGCATAGTCTAATTCTCTCTAGATCCAACAACAATCAAGTACCTAGTGAAGAAGGGATCATTCTATTATCCTTACTTGCATCCATATAATCTCTTTATTTTCAAAAGTACAACCCAAATGTGGTGTGAGATGAATCCCGGTAGGAAACCACCAATAGATTTATGCCTAACTATCAGTGAATATATATATATATATATAGCAGGGATTATGGAAAAATGATGTAATAAACTAGGAAGAACTCAAAATTAAACAATCCAACCATTTTCAATTAAAATAATTTATATTTGGCAATTATTAAACCCACTTAATCATGTAACCCTTGTTATCATCCTAAGCTCTTTATCCCCTATGTACATAATAAATAGAAGTCTCAGAAGACCACCTAAACAATCAAGTAAGACTGATTCCTTTCTTGGGAATTAGAATAGAAGACTCATCAAAATCATTCAATAATTCAATCATGACCACTTGGGAAAGTTCTCATACACTAATCCCCCTAGTTTAACATAACTATAATATATCTAATAATGACCCAATGGGAATCTCTCATGGCCTAACCACATTGGTCTTACATAGAACTAATAATTTCCACATGACCACCTGGGAAGTTATAATTTCCAATACCCCTTAGTCAACATAGCATCAATATATTTTAAATGACCACCTGGGCAGATCTCACGGTCTAAACCCCTCAGGTCGACGACCACCAGGCAGCTCTCACCATCAATACCCCTAGGTCAACATAACAGTAAAACATAAATAAATGACCCTATATTAGGAAGAACTCATAGTCAAATTCCTCATTATTAAAACATCCAAAATTCATGCCACATGTCTCTCATATAATCAGTATCTCCATACTAAAAAAACAAGTCCTGGAAGACATTGAAATCCAAACATTAATCCTAGACCAAATAGCCCTAAATAGTCAATAAAGGGAAACTAACCCACAGGGTGTCCGATAACCAAGGAATAAAACATTATTCAAAAGTAACTATTCTTTAAAAATTAAAAAAAACTATAGAATGTGATAAATTGGGTTTAATTGAAAATCATGTAATACCTAAAACATGGGTATGCAGATCTTTTAGAATATAAAATCTAAATACTAACAATGAAAGGCACAATCTTCCTACCATGATATCATATGATCAATGCTCATGAACATCATCCATTGAATCAATCTAGATAGATGTAGATCTATAAAATTGTAAAAAAAGTACATCCTTGAATAACTCACAAGATAAGTGGAATCATGAAGAAAGGCTCAAGGGGAAATAAGAACTCTCCAGTGGGATTCCAACACACCCGATAGTGTCTCAATCAGAGGTCAGATAGAGAATCAGGGGTTTTTTAATTTCTTCACTGTTCCATCACACTCTTATATGAACCAATAGGAGAAGAAGATGTTTATAAGGAGGATATTATTCCCCACTCCAATTTATCAAATAAAAACAAAACCTACACATCATGTTTATTAATGGTACACAGAGTGTAGTATCCTTAACCATCCCCCACCTTAAGTAGTCTTATTGGTCTCTTACACAGCCATCTAATCAGCCATTACATGGCCAGTACGCTACTGTATGCATTACCTAGGTACATAGAATGTACTCAGGAGTACACGACAGGTGTTTTGAAAATTCTCATGTCATCATTTTTCCAAAAAAGAAACCCAAATTCAAGATCCATAGCTAAAATGAAGATCTGGGATCTTACAAAATTCCCCGATAAAGTAATTTGTCCCCAAATTTCCCTCCCAAGGGATGTGAAGAAGAAACATCAAACAACTCTAGTCATTGTCATTTTACATCATCCTCCCTCTCCAATGTCCCATCCTGTACCCGTCTGTGCTACCATAACTCCCATATTAGAGGAACTAGCCGACCATAGGAAAGCTTCGTGTAGAAATACACAATCCTAATAGGGTGCTCCTCATATGATTAATCCACCTCCAAATTAACCTACATAGGTTGAAAAACCTGATATGGGTTTGAAAATAATCACCTTAGTTGAGAAACATGAAATATGTCATGCATATACCAATACCTCTATGGTAACTGCAGTTGATAGTCAACCATCCCGACTTTCATTGAAACCTCAAACTACCTGACATATCTCGGTGAAATAATTCCCTATATTTCAATCCTCATGTGTCCCAACATTGTTGTGACACATAATAAAACATGATCACTGACCTCGAACTCCATATGTCAACTTAAATGATTATCAAAAGATTTCATGTGAGAATGCGCAGTAACAATCCACTTCTAAATCAACTCGACCTACTTAGTAGTCTCTTGGACAATATGATGTCCAAACATTGTAGCCTTTCATTCCTCCGGCCATCAAAGGGGTGTTCAACATTCCCTATCGTAAATATTCTCATAAGGTTCCATCAGAATCGTTTCCTAAAAACTGTTATTGTAGGAAAACCCCCCTAGGGTAATGTGTCTCTCCCAAGAGCCCAGGAAATCTTGGGTGCATTCTCAAATAATGTCCTCCAAAACCTAAATTGAGCAATCAGACATGCCATATGTTTAGGGATGGTAATTTTTACATAGAAGTACTTGTGTACCCAAATCAATATGTAGTCCCTGAGAGACACGCGAACTAAACTAGGCATCCATTATGAAACAATAGTGTGTGGAAACCCTTGAAAATCAATAATCTTTTGGCTTCAAAACATTAACAGATCATCAAAAAATAATTTTTCCTTGATCAATAATAAATGTTCCAACTACATGAGAATTTTTATAATAACCCAAACTGCATCACTACCTCATGGAGATATTGGTAACCGTGTCACAATATCAATCGTGATATCATTCCCCTTCCACTCAAGAATGGGTAACTACTGTAACAGCCTTGCCAATCCCTGATGCATTGACTTCACCTAATGAGAGGTAGAACATCTAATAACAAAAACAGTTACATACCTCTTCATACCTAGAAACCAATACTGAAGATGTAGATCTCGATACATCTTGGTGACACCAGGATGAACTACCCATACCGAGGCATGAAATTCTCGTAACATCTCCTCGTTTAAGTCTGATTACATCCATAAACATCCATGAAAATGAAAAAAAATCATCATCTATTATGGTCCATCCGTGATTAGGGTCATTATATAAAAAAACTCTCCCTTAGGACTAGGCCTTCAAAAATTGATAGTTGCCTCATTCGTACTCGACCCGGTAGAGTAGAGGTAACAACTGTAGAGGAATGAAATGGAATCTCCTATCTATTGTTCACCTCTATATGTATCTCAGTGAACAGAGACAAAAACTACCACACATTAGTGGAATCCTAAACTACCTGTATCTTTTCCCTCCTTCTCAATGAATTATCCACTGTGTTTCCTTTCTTAGGCATATAGGAAAGATTGATTCCAAAATACTGAAGGTAATCAACCCACCACTGCTATCCAAAATTCAAATCACACTGAGTGAAGAAATACTTAGGGACATTGTAGTTAGTTTACCATATAAAACCCTCTCCCAAAAGATAATGTCTCCAACAACACAGAGCAAGTGCAACTGTATCCAAATCAGGATCATGTGTCAGGTAATTCCTCTAAACCCATGATGCTCAGGTCCAACTCTACTCTCATGGACATCCCATTATCCCTTTTGTAGAAAATACCAACCCTCTAGTGACGTGAAACTCACCCTGTGCGATAGTAGTCAAAAAAGGCCCGAAAGGGGACAAAACGGTCCATTTTAAGAATGTCATCGAAACTCGTCATCTTTAAGACAATGAGATACCATAAGAAATGACATGCACCAACCTCAAGAGGGGACTACTATAACAGACAAACCCTAGCCATTAAAATCCCCAATGGAGTGTGTAGTGTCATAACATCATTATACGTAAAGATACCAAGCCCAAAAATCTCCACAATAGAAACATATATAAAACTATAGGAATCCCCTATATTTAAAAGATATGAAGAAAAAATTGATCCATCTATAATCATACATCTAAATGTATGAGGTCTGAGATCCTTCTCCTATTGGTTCTTTTCCATAGTAAAATTATGACCTATATCGTGGCCCTGTGTCCCATCCATGATGCCCTAAGTTGATCCACTATTTTGTCACTAAAATGATATCATATACCTACTATGTACATGACCACCTCCTTCGCCCGAAGAACACCATTTTCCTGAAATATGGGAAACTATTGGTCCTTATTCTATACGAGGAATCATAAAAGATCCCTTATCACTCACTTTTGGTGAGATATTTCTACAGAAATTATTAATATGACCCATCTTTCCTCAATATTTGCATGAAACTAGGTCTCATAGGCACTACGGTCTCATGTTCCCACTTCTTTTGCACTGGTAGCACACCACTCGACTACCTAAAGAAACATCACGTGAGATCTCCCTATGTATATTCCTACTATCAGTAAAAATAGTAGCAACCCTGTATGCTGAACCACCCTAGTTCATAATTCATAACACCCTCATATTTCACTGTATAATTAATGGTTGATTCACTATTGAAGTCACCAAAGTCATCCTAAAGACTTTCACCTTTGATCATATCCTCACACCTCCTAGCCAATGATAACTCATCACCCCCAGAATAGGTGTGAAACACTGAAGCTCTATAAAGAGTGAAGAATATTCCATCCCAAAAAGAGATCCCTACTCCATGTGCATGAACTCCCAGGCTCGATTGGACCTCAACATCTCGGGGAAGTAGTTATCCTAAATGGTACTCTAAAACTCTTACAAAGCCACGTACCGATGACATACTACATTGAGATAACATCCCACCACCTCATGGAAAAATCATGTAGCATGTAATTCATCAGCTTCACCTTCCTCTCAAGAGGCATCTCTGGATTCTTGAAGATATAAATAATAGACTCCAACCATCAATCTGCAGCCTGTGGTCCTCCATCCCCTGAAAAAGTGGTAGGATGATGCAGGTGGAACACCCGTGTCATCTCTACCATAGTCAGGATAGGATGTGGTTTCTCCCTAAAAAAGTCATCATTCACAAGAATCCTTCACAGAACTTTTCATCAGCACCTGTATCCAGTATAATAGTTGGTTCCCTGATGGGGACAGCAAGAGGATCTACTGGTAGTCCTTGATCTACCAATTTCAATTTCAAATCAGCACCCTACACCTAGTGTAAAACTTAATGATGTATTGGTGGCGTGACTCCGCAAGGTCAAGCGCACACACAAATTTAATATTTTCAAGGATGGAAACTCATAAGTGATAGAAAGAAAAAAGAGAACAAAGATTTAATGTTTTACAAAAGAGGGTTACATGGCCTCATGAAACACTACATGACATGTTCCCATTAAACCTTAACATGGAAATGTAAAAAATATTCCCTCCTACCAAAATTATTCTACATGGATTGGACAACATGGTTCATTATTAGTTTCACTCTATGAGGATTGTTCATCCTAGACATGATGTGTACCACTAATTCTTCATCCACCTGTTTCATTAGTCACATGACTGGATACACGGTCAATTAATACAAAACATGTATAAGATAGAAATGGTGTGTTCGACCTATGTTTCATACACCTGTGTCATTAGTCACACGACCGAATATATGGTCTTTTACAGCACATCGTTTACTTCTAGTACATGGCGTGTTCTACAAATTGTTTATCAAACCTGGTTATCTGGTCACAGAGTTAGTCACATGGTCAATAACTATACGGCATGTACATATAGTATATTGTGTGTAAATAAGAAAAATCCAGTTCTTCTAGAATAGAAGAATACATGGTATGTGTCCTAACACCACACACCATGTTGTTAGGGTTTCTAGATAGTAAACCTCCGAAACTTCTCTAGAACCCTTAAAAATGAAACATTTTGTCCAAGGATGGGAAAATTATGATCTACGAGATCCCAAAATCACCATGAATCAATGATTGGAATCCTTATTCATATCATAACATGACATATTTCAATTAAAGTTCATACATGATCCACTAAATTCTGATCTAAGAGGGCCCATAACACCTTAGGGGCCAAAGCATGGCGTCCATCCAAATGAAACTTTACATATACCAATTTCCTATCAAAATCGTAAGCTATTATATCATGATATATATCCTAATTACATGAAAATATTGCATATTATCTATCACAACTGCATGAAATAAGTAATTCATCCTATATAGAATGATAAGAGTAAATGACATGTGATATCTAGCATGTGCATATATGATACATGAGAGGGAATACCCTCATATAATTAGTTTTAAATAGAAATAGAATATAAGTAATATCAATGATAACAACACAATACAAGTGTATCACACAATGGTGAAATAAAATTAGCTGTAACAATTGCCAAACCAGAGAGTTTTTTTGCAATATTCGGGGTAACATGGATTTTTCCTCTACACAGGTTAGCTACTCTCAACACAACTTGTTAACAAATACCTATTCCTTCCTATCCAAATTTATTGGCTCCAAATATTAAAGAAAATCAGAAAATAAAATATCTTTTGATACTAATTTAGAACGTCATGGTTCCAGGTGCCACCCTAAGGTGCCCTAAACATAGTTGGTCACATAACCTCAAGTTCATTTCTTCAAATTCCAGTGGCAGCTGACTAGAAGCAAGGGAAAAAATATGATATTGAAGAAGATATTCTCTCATTGGTAGAGTATACACCGTGGAAAAAAAATAGTGAAAAATAATTTATTTAGTAAAACCAACACAAGTAAACAGCAGAAGACTGAATGTGAATCCAATAGAGCCATAATAAATTTGTATGATTCATGGAATATGTATCGAAGAAAAACACCAAACAAGTAACAATGATGGAATGTAATACAAAACCAAAGTACAAAAGAAACAAATAAACTCTAGTCGCATCGTGATCCTTAGCATTGTCCCATGTTTTCCATCTTCAAAAACAATCAAGTACCAAATGAAAAAGGCGCTTTCCCATATCTGTACCTGCAACCATATAATCTATTTGGGTCCAAGATAATGACCCAAACAGGGTGTGCGAAAAATACCAGTAGGAAACCCCCAAGAGATATGTACCTAACTGTTAGTGAATATAGATATATAGTTGGGAATATGAAGAAATACAACAATAAACTAGGAAGTACTCAAAAGTAAACAAAAGTACTATTTTCAATTAAATTTATTTACATTTAGAAATTATTTAATCCAATGAATAATTTAGACATTGGGATATATACTAACCTCTTTATCTTATATACACATAATAAAAAGATGTCTAATAAGACCACCTAAAAAAAGTATGATTGAGTCCATGATTGTGCTTTAGCTTGGAAGACTTGATACAATCAAAAAATAATTCAATCACAACCCCTTGAGAAAGTTCTCATAGACTGATCCACATGTTCTAACAAAAACAATTCATTTAATAATGACCATTTGTGAATCTCTCATGATGTATCCCATTTTTTCATACATTTAACTAATAATTTATAAATTACCACCTAGGTAGCTCTCACGGTCTAACCCCCTTTGTTTGATGGCCACCTGGGATCTCTCACAGTCAATTCCCCTAGTTCAACATAATAGTAAAACCTAAAAAAAATGAACCTACCATGGGAATATCTCATAGTCAAATTACCTATTGGTTAAACATCTATAATTGATATCAAATGAATCTCATATAATCATTAACTCTATCTTAAAAAAGCAAGGCATGGAAAACAAGGCAAGCTTAATCGGAAAACTAGACTAAACAACCATAAATAGTCAATCAAGGGAAAATCACACCCAATGTGTCCCATAACCAAGATATATAACCTTATACATAATACAATACCGTTTTTGAATTTAATAAACCTTAATAGGTGATAAAAAAGTTTTAATTCCAAAACATGCAATACCCCAAATGTGGGTGTGTAGATCTTTTAACATATAAAATCAAAATACAAACAACAAAAGGCACAAAACACCTACCATGATATTGTATGATCAATACCCTTGAATTTAGGTCCTTGATTCAGCCTAGAACAACATAGATCTACAAAAAGGAAAAAAAATCATCCTGGAATAACTCTTGAGAGAGGAGGAATTAAGAAAAAATGCTCAAGTGGAAATGAGAACACAATGGTGGGGTTCGAAAACATCTGACGATGTCTCAATTCGAGGTTGGATGGAGAATCAGGAGGGGTTCTGAGTTCTTTGGTGTTCTGTCACTCTCCAGTATGAACCATGATGAGAAGAAGATATCTCCATGGATGAGATGTGATCCCAATCTGATTAATCAAATAAAAAGAAAAATACACAATGTGTTCATTAAAGGCACACTCCATGTAGTAGTCTTAACTATCCTCCACCTAAAGAGGTCTTCAAGGTCACCTACATGACCATGTACTCAGCCGTTACATGGCTAGTACATGGCTGTATGTGGTACTCGTTTAAACAGTGTGTACTTCAATGTACATAATGTGTACTTGGAAAATTCGCATTTCTTATTTTTTCTTTAAAAACAACAAGAATTCATGATCCATACCTAAAATGAAGATCCGAGTTCTTATAATTAATTATTCAAGGGACAAACTTTTGAGAAGAAGAGAAAAATATTTAAGGTGTATATGAGTTTGAAATATATTTCTGGGTATATGTTAGACTAAAATTAGTTGGTATTTTTATGACTGTAAGTGAGAAGAGGAGTTCCACTTTTATAATTTAAAAGCGGTGTTTTTTAAAATACAGAAATGTTTTTAATAATGGGATTTTATTATTAAATAAATTGATTCATAAATTAATAAATAATTGATTAAAAAGGGGATAGGGTAAATAAAATCTTCCAAACCACATTACTACACATGTTTGAAATGTTTTTTTGTCTACCACTGTTATGTTATTTACTTTTACCATTTATCTTTTATTGTGGGAATATGTTTTACCCAAGAAAACATAATTTTTATGTATAAAAATAAAGTGATAATTATGAGATAATTTTTATCTAATTACTCTAAATTTTAAAACCACTTATTTTTAATAAATTTAAATAATATATAAAATTTAATTTCAAAATAAAAAATGTATAATGTGTTAAAAATGATTTCTATAAAAATATACCTCATGTTCGACAATATCAAATATGGGTTTATAAATTAAAACCAAAATATTAGAAATTATAAACTAATATAATAAATACATATTTATTCTTTAAAAAATGATTCATGAACTTATAATCCATAATTATTTAATAATAATATCACAAAAGTAATCTTATTTGTAAAAATTAAAATTTTCACTATTCACCTAACATTCATTATTTTGAGAGAACTCTGGAAAAGTAATTTTAATATTATATTTTTTCTGAATAATTAAAAAATTATGTTCATTTTTTAAAATTATAATTATAAAATTTGATATTTTAACATTTAAATAAAATCCTAAAATAAAATTTTAAATTGTTCATATTGGATAATAGATTATTAAAATGATAACTATTCATTTTTGATGTTTCCTGACAATTAATAGTTGATTTATATGTAATATATTATTCATATTATCAATATATATTATAGTTATTTAATCATAATAATCTTAGTTTCATTAAATAAAACACAAATTTTAAAAAAATATATTTAAAATTATAAATTTATTTCAATAACTATTCTTGCTTTACAAATTTAATTTCCTTCATATTAAAATTAGTCATTATTTTCATTCAATAAAAATTTCATAATGTTGTTACTCTTATTCCTTCTTAACAATTTAGTATGTAGGTTTTAATGGTTATACATAAAATTTTATATTTTAACAAAATATATTTTTGTTTTATTTAAGTTAGGTGTTTCATGTAGATAATGTTGTCAAAAACATTAATTTATTTAATGATAATAATACATTATGATATCAAGGTGTTAAATTTGTGAATTTTATTTTGTCTACTTATCTTTTTTTATTTGATGAATTCATGAATTACGTTTTCTCATTCATTTTATTTTTCACAGTTTCATTATTAATACATTATAGAGTAGTTGTTATTTTATTATTTAATAGATAATTTTCTATATTTTATAAAATATATTTATATCATAAAATGTTCATAATTTCAATTGATTTTAATTATATTGTATTAGATGATTAATCATTGGTACAATTTTAAAAATTCATATATGTTATTACTAGTTATAGTTTCTTGTTAACATGATATTATTTAAAAAAATAAGTTATGTTATATTTATATATTAATATGTTATAAATGGATAAAATTTGGATTTATTTACTAGTGATGACACCTTAATATGTTTAGGGTTTGGAGGGATTTTTATATATTTTGATTTTAAATTGATACATAGAAGGAAGAATAAGATGTCCATGTTCAGTGGTGATTTCAGATTATGGTTGAAAATACATGACTATTTTGAGAACTTGATACTATAAAAATTTCATCCTCTATATGTGATCCAAAGATGGAAAAGGAATTGAAAATTTATGAAATATTGATGTGTGGACATTAGCTGAATGAACAACCCATTCTCCAATAGTGGGGACTATAATTCATATATTTAGTAATAAGGATTTGAATTGTAAAACATAACAAGATGTATATTGTAAAAAATCAGTGGAGAATATTTTTGATTTTCAAGATGATAAAACACGATAGATTCTATATTTTAAATAATATGAGTTGATGAATTAGTGGATGATGAAAATAATGAGTTCTATATGGGATGTAAAAATTTATAATAATATTTATGGTACTAATGTTGTAAAATATAATGTGGTTATGTGGAATTAAAAATAATGTAATTTTGATTATTTTAGAGTTTTTGTAGGAAACATTTTTTGAATATAAGATTAAGAATCATTTTATGATATGATGAAAATTGTTGACACTATTTTTCTCAGTTATAAAAAATATACCCGTGTTCTAATGATGACTAGTTATTTCAGGGAGATGATTTAAATAGAGAAGTCATTAAATGATTTCAAACATCTAGATGGAAATCATTGAGTCTTGATAAAAGATTGAATAAATATACTATATAAATGAGTTTAAATAAAACTATTGAGTGGGAATTAGTTTAATTTCCATTAAAACCACTATTGAAAATATAGATTATTTATTATAATATAGAAGATAAAATGAATTGGCATGTAATGGGAGACAATAATGATGGGTTTATATTGAATCTAAGAGATTATTATGCCTATAATTACATCGATTCATTATATCCAAATTTCACTGTTGATACTAGGAACATACATATAGGACTTCCTTCTCATATATTTAATCCATTTAGTACTCCAAGTACAACATATAGCATATGGACAGTTATTTTGATCCCATACAATCATCATCAATGGATGTGTTTCAAAAATATATATATATTCTTTCCATGATCATTATAGGAAATAAAATACTTTGAAATTAATTTTTTTTATATTATTATCCTCTTATATAGGGATTGTAAGAGTTATGGAAAAATATTGTAGATATATTTGATGTATCACAACTGTAAGGTTCAAAATGCATGTTTCTATTATGTATAAAATTAATTATTTTTCCATATTATGAAACATGTCTTACTATAACAGTCATTATGTCTAGGAATGTCTATTTTTATATATTAATTTGATTTTTAAGACTACCATATAACATAATGTTGTTTTTTATGTTCCATCTTTGATTGTTTTATGCATCTCATATATATTAATTTAGCAAGTCATGCCTTGGTGGACAAAATTATTTGAGGCCATCAGCCAATTTTTTTATCATATTCAAAAATAATTTCTTATTTATCAAATATAGATTTAAATTTTTTCAAATAGTATCAGTTGAAAATTTCTCAAAAAAGTGTTCAAAGATAATATGATATAGTCATAACACAAAATTGAATAAACAAAGTTTTTTTCAAATTAACATACTATTATTTCCAATTGTTTTTTCATAATCATGATATTATGAAAATTAAAATCTATTTATTTGATAATTTGTGTAAAATAATATTTATTGGTCATTGAAAATCAAAATAACATCTAAACACTTGTACAGACTGAGAAGAAATAATATAAAGAATGTATTATTGGAAAATGATAAATGAAAGTATCCTACATTAGTTTCTTAATTGAAAATAAAAATAAAAATATGTTTTCCATTGAATAATGAAAAAAATGAGAACGTAATTGACGAATATTGATGAAATGTTTTATAAAAAGTTAAGTTAAAAAATAATTAAGTTATATAACAATAAACTTTGTGAATCATATGTTTTTATGGAGAAATTTTATCCTTTATAAAAATGTAAATTATTACTTGATCATGTAATATTAGATTTAATGGAGTTTTTCAAATTCATTTGATCGATTTCTGATAAATCAGTAATCCCCACTAATCCTGATAAACTTCATGAATGAATTTTAGCGACACTTTGTAATTTTTAGATGATATTTCAACCATTGTTTTTTCCTGTGATTTTTCATATAACTAAGAATTTTACTAAGGACGTTAATGTTAGTGGTAACATACATCATCAAAGGATATATCCCAAATATATGTATTTTCATCTTATTACTTTATCATTAATATTGTAAAATTTTCATATTCAATACATTTATCATTAATTAAACTATGTTCATTTTTCTAATAAGGTATTTAGTTAATTTAATGTATTTTACGTTGAACAAATGTAAAAAAATGGGCTATATTTACGAAGGTTATATGGTTGAAGAGTGTCTCCCTTTTTTAAAGATCTTTGAATAATAATAAAACATGGTTCAATTGAGTTGCACATGTTGATGTTAACAAGAACCAATTGAATATTGATAATATATAAATAATAATTTCTAATTTAGGTCATTAATTTGTAAAAATATCATTAGTTTAAATGACACATATACAGTTTATACATGCTCATAAATATGTTTTAATAAATAGTGATATTATATATAATTTCATTGAAGAATTGAAGATGAAAATGATGTGAAGACTTCAGAGTCAAACATGAAATGAGAAAGAGATGAAAACATATATTAATAAATACATTATTGAATAATTTTCACATTGTGTATAATCATAATGAATTTCATATTCAAAATATTTTAATATAATTATCTTATAAAATTAATAAAATTTTATATTTATATGTAATTATCATAAATGTTGATAAGAAATATGTAGTTTCATAATATTTAAATTACTTTTCCTGAGGACCTTTTAAGTAGTGTTTGAGATTCAATGCCTATAATATTAATGGATTCATGTTTTATATATATGTTGGTGAGAATGGTTAGAAAACCTAAAATAGTGGTATGATTGCATAATTTGTAGAGTTGGGATACTATGAATAGTTGATTGAAATTATTATATTAATTTATTATTAATTTTTTTCTATGGTATTGAAATTTAGGTGGGTTTATATTTAAAGTGGGTTAAGGAAATATTAATTAAATTCTAATTATTTCAATATATATTTTTTGTTCGATACTAGTGATCATGAAGAACACAAATAATTTATGTTTTCTTAACAAGTTAAATAGCCTATTATGTGGGCGATAAAATCAATAAATGGTCGAGTGTTATAGTCCATGTAAATCTACAAGACTTTTATGATATGGGAGATGAGGTTAAAGAATTGTTTTGTGATTGTGAAACCCATCAACAAAATAAGACAAATCTATTAGTCTTTGATGATATTGAAATAGTCTAATTTACAGGGGATGGTAAAGATAATGGAAACATGATAATGGTAGAGGATGATAGTAATATGACCAATACTGAATTAATTTATTTTTTTTCTATACCAATATTTAACCAATTTATTATAATTTTCATAACAATACATGAATTAAATTAATCTATGTACATATTGTTTTTAAACATTTTCGTTATTTGATATCATAAATCACATTACAACTTGTTTTATATTATTTTTATGATATAGAAATTGAAAAAACAAAACTATTTAAAGATAGAAGAGGGTATTATACAACACCTATGTCATCAAAAAAATATTATATTATCCCAACTTCACCATGTATGTTTCTTACTTTCAATATTCCCCCATTTCATTTTTCAATAGATTACTCTAATAAATTTATAAAAAAACAAAACCATACCACTAAATTGAAAAATTACTTTCCTAACACAATAAGAATTTATTTATCTAATTAAATCTACCTTTCAGGTATCTATACTCTATTGTTTTACATAGTTCACTATATAGTCATGCTATCATCACCTAATTACTATTTAACACTATTAATAATCTATTAATACCCCCCAATAAAAATTATATATAATATTACTACTTTAAATACTAAATTAATTCTTATCATCTAATTTAATAACTAAAGTAGAAGTCAAACACTCAATTTCTTTTATTCATGAAAAATTCTAAAAACAAATATGAAATCCAATATAGTTACCCACTATAGAAAATGATATTATAATTTATCAAAAAATGGTTTTGTATATACTATTGGTGAATTTTAATTTATGTTTCTAAATATGTTTTCACCCCAAACTAATACTAGGTTAATTTTTAAAATTACCATTTTTTGATATCTTCTACTTCAGGGATTTCTAGGGGATTATATGAAAATGATGAGGAGTGGTCATAAACTATTCCTAGGGTGTCAATATGACCATTAAAATTGTATTAGAGGGTGAATATGATGAGTATATAATTTTCAATGTGAAAAAATATTACATATATAAACTAATTTTGTAATTGGAAATATATGGGGTGGCCAGAAATGATGCTAAAAGATGGTGTGGATAAATCATGGGGTGGTTAGCTCATGTGGTGATGTCTTATTCCATCAAATATAATGATTGGATGTATATTCTGAACACTTAAAAGAGTGATATTTTTATAAAAAGGTAAAAAATATTTGATAATCCTGTAAAAATTATGTCAAATTATTTTCCACATTTTTTTCAAGGTAAGGATTACAGTATTCCTCAAGTTGTTTCATCCTTGATTTGACTAATTCTAAATCGGTTACATTTATTTCAATATTTTTATGTTTTTATGATAATTGTAATAATTATAATCTATATGAATAATATGTAATTAATAATAGATTATATAATAAATCATTTTAACTAGTGTTATTATATGTATCATAGTCTTATAGATGAATGGAACATCAAGAGTATGGATCATCTAGTGCTAGCTATCCCAATATGGAGGGATATAGTTGATGATGGATCCATCTGTTCATGTGTTTTATATCTTTTGGAAAAATAATATAATCTACCATTATAGTATTTTACTAATAAATATGTATTTTTATAACTAAAATGATGTGTGATATAATTTTTTCAATTGTTGAAACTTTTTTTTCTCTTGACAATTCACAGTAATTAATTGTGTATGTTATAGATATATTTTTATTTTAAATTATAGGTAGTCGCAAATTTAGATGCCCCATATTCCCTAGAAACATTTTCTAGGGTTATCCATTGGATTAAACCATTATAAAATAAAAAAGTGTTGGTGATTGTTTAGTGGTGGGTTTAACCACCACTGCCTTCTATTAAAAGTCCATTAAACAATTGCATGCAATACTAACCAATGATTAAATATTTTCATAGTGTATATACCTTATTCTAAATAATATAATAATTCCATATTTTTGAAAATGTCATTCATTATTTTAGCAGTTACGATACCACCACCAATTATGAATTTACAACAGTTTTGTTAGACCGTCATGGATAAAAAATGCTGGTAATTAATAAATAGATCATATAGCTATAAATGTTTTAGAAAATGTTTTAAATCACTTTGTGAATGTTTTAAGATAAAAATTCTTCAAAAAACCACTATTAGAAGTCATTTATATTATATTGTTTTAAAGTATTAAATTATTTTTTATCAATGAGAAATTGACTATGTAAAAATAAGTTATAGAAAACATTAAAGGGGGAACCTAGTTAGGTCCTAATTTTTTTAACATTTCTATTGAGTTGTAAACAAGAGATACATTGATTTTTTTGAACAAACCCAGAATGTATATTTCTATTTTTTATCAGTAGTGGAAATTCTTATCCATAGTTTTGATGACTACATTAGTCTCTCTTGTTTTTTCACACCATGTATTTCTCACGTATACTTACTATTGACTGATTTATAGATCAATTCCTTAATAAAAGTAATGAAATCGTACTATCAAGTGAATTAGTATTTGCCATCAATAAAGAGGATGTTGTCCCACAAATAAGTATGTGGGAAAAAATAAGAAAAGGACACTAAATGGTTCTGAAAGGGGCAGCTTTGCGAATCACCCTTGCAAAGGAAGCATCCTCGCAAAGCCCTTCAGCACCATAGCTGGAATAAATATGGGGAATTATCTATGTCTACCACATAGAAAAGTGACAGATGAATCTTCATTTATGATGAACTTGCTAGATGTATCTATGTCATGGAGGGAAATTAGATAGACTCTACAAGACCTTGGATATTAACAGATGCCTCTTCGACCATCTGATTGGGAATGAAGGAATCCATTATGACACAGAGGGGATGACAGTCGACTTCAAGACATTGAGAAACGTGAAAAAATATGCCTCTAATGGTGAAGCAGATGTTATTCCCTAGTGTGACCTTAGGTCATAGTTCCCCCAGGTGCATTTATATACCTGGCTCTCCCCATTTCAAAGGTGTAATACTCTGACCATTCATCTTCCAAATGCCAATATCATGATGCGTTATTTTCTCTACGAACAAAGTAGGAAAATGAGTCATCTAAGGTACATGAGAATTGTGAAAACCCTTTTCCTTTAAAAAGATCTTCCCCTGTTTTGAGAATGGATTCCCTTCTTGAATCCTATTAGCCACCAAAAAGGAAAGGGTCCCTTTTTTGTACTTGGGACATCAGAATGCTCCCATGATTTGGAAAGGACTCTCCAAAAACATGTGTACTCTATTCTTAGGATGAGAAATTATGATTCAAAATGTTATCCACACTGAAATTCCATGTTCTTTTTGAGCCCCTATGCTCTTTGAGCTCATGAGTTTTATGAAACCATGTACTCTATGAGCCTCGGTGTTCAACGAGCCCATGGGCACTATGAATCCATGTGCTCTATGAGACCCTATACTCTATGAGACCGTGATATCTATGAATCCATGTGATCTATGAGTGCTCATGATCTTTCAGCCCTAGAGAACTGTGAATCACTATACTCTCTGAGCCCCTATGCTCTGAAAGCCCATGAGATTTATGAAGCACCTCTCTCTGTGACCTTTTTCTTCATGAACCCCTCTCTCGTGCGGCCCTCCCGGATTCTACAAAGTTAATTCAAATTCCCTTTGGTGGTGATTCATGTTGCATTCCTTTTCCTCATGATTCTTCACATAGGCATGCTAATGACTATTGCTTCATCACATAACCACGCTAACGTGATCCACTCAATGGATCACTCCACAACATCATCTCCATATGGCATTATTAGTGCCTTCCCTTCACCAAGGTTTAAAGAGCACCGATTATGTAAGTATTATGGGTGGTGAGTGAATCCTCACTGTCTGATCTGTAGAATTTTAAACTGCCAAGCACCTGCATCCCATACACATGACATTAAACTGTGATAACCACATATGCTACTAGTCCATAGAGGACCATGAAGGGGAAAAGAACCAGCACCTTCTCACTCCCCTCTCCCTTTGATATTTGTCTTCATGTGCACCTCTGTGGTCATTGAGTAAGCCCCAACCCAACTTGATGGGGGTGTTTTAGTTATGATTTCCATATACTCCTCGTACGTATGGATACCCTATTTTCTCATAAGGTCTCCCTACTGGAGTAAGTCCTAGTCTTCCTCACCTATACCACTAACCATGCATAATCCCTACTCTATTCCTCATAGACACAGGTTTTATAACACGATCATCAGTTCTGTTTTTTCCTCTTATTTCTCCCACCAAGAATGAATCACATGGGAATAGAGTAATAATCGACCATGAAATCCTCTTTGGTCCACCTTCTTATGTATGCCACATGACCCTCTCAACTGAACTACATGGGCTTTGATCATTTCCCTCTATAGGTATGGTATGTATGAATCATCTTAGAGGTTAAAGCCCATCACCCATTAGTCCTGACCACTTAACATCAGCTCACCCTCATCCCACATGATGTTAAACAGTATGACCCCTTCATCCCAAATTGCATTTAACTGTATACATTCAAACTATGTGGGGTTTTATCCCTATCTCATAGATAGAGTATATAGTAAGCCTCCCTGAAGTTCAACCCCAAGATTTGGTAAACTTCATTTTCCCCATTGTTGGGACCCATATCCTTGGTCCACCATTTAGTGGTCTCATATGAGTTCTTGGTTAGCCATCCATATGCAAGCCCCAAACTTAATCCATAATACTCCAACCTAGAGTGTCCCTCTTCTGATGGTATTCTACCCAGACATAAACCCCCTAATGTCATCAAGTTTCTATCATTTTTCTACACCCCAATACTATGCGCCCTTACCAAACTACTTGGAATTTGATCTTTTCCCTTTTCGAGAAAGGTACATAGGAAACCTCACGATTTTCATGCCCATAAATAATATCCCATAATAGTCTATCCCTTGAGCCCTTGTGTTACGGTAAGTTCATTCCCTAACTTGTAGGTTCTACTTCCATCTAGTCTAATTTGTTCAACCATTTTCATGATCCACCTTCTCAGGTGACTCATCATCCCCATCCAAAACTATGTGGATTTTTATTCCCTTTAGTGAGGATAAGTAGGAAACCTCTTTGAGTTTCAAGCCCAATATTGTCACCTTTGCACCTATCCTCAGTTCCATCCCCACTCATTCCATCCTTCAAAACTCCATCTATATCTGTCTTGAATTTACCCAGGCTACCACATCCCAATAAAATCATGTCATCCTAATGAAGATAACCACATGTTATTCACATTCATTTCATAACTCCTTTGTATCCCTAAGGTCACTAATGTCATGTAAGCCCACACTATGTCTTTGGGTTGTTGTTCATTGTGTAAAACCTAATCCCATAATTCATCCTCTTGAACTACGGGGGATTTTATCCATGACATTCATAAAGGGTATGTAGGAAGCCTCCATGAGGCTAAATCCCAGCCAATGGTAAACCTTGGATTCCCCTTTGTGGGGACCCAATCATCCTCTAATACACCTTTTGAGGTTTCTAGATCCTCCTTAATAGTGTAATATATTTCATCTATGGTACATAACAAATTGTATCCTCCCTCATTGGAAATCATGAACCACCTGTCTATTAAACCTTCTAGGTGTTTCCTCTATGGTATGTACATATCTGATCAACTCCCATTAGTGTTCTGATCTATTTACTCTTGATGTTAAACTCACGGTATACCCCATGATAATCATGGGATTCCAAGGAAAACATCAGATAAATTCATATGGCATAAAATTCCCCACACTCAATGTGGGATTCCATGGGATTTCCTTCCCTTGAGAAGCCCTATCATAAGGGGAAGAAATTCATGTGTACCAGTGTTTTAAGGATGAGACATGCCAGCAATTCCGAATGTGACTACTCCTCGAACTGATGGTTACTTCCTTGAATTTACCCCATAGAATTTTCTGACAGATGCAATGTAATTAACTAGTTTCCATGAATAAATGGCACTATGAATATTTTCTATGAACAATGACTTAATATTTAAGGGATACCCGAACTAGGCGATGAATTATGAGTAGGAATCCATGGAAGAAGAGAACAAAATCCAATAATCATATTTCAATAAAGGAGAGAACCATATCTGAATAAGTGATGGATGATACCTGCCTTTGGAAAGTGGGAATTCATGGAAAAATCAGCACATCCCCATAGATGGATGCGCTCCTTGGTGAGATAATAAAAAACATAAATGGTGAACACGATGTGAAAAAAATTCTCCTCAATATGAAGATCAGTATCATTAAATAAATTAGTAGATAAGTGTGTTACTGTATCCATCAATCCAGTACCAGGTCTGTCCAAGATTATAGTGGGCCTGGAGGAAACTCACAAGGACATTGGGTAGTTTATCGTAAGGCATCCTGATCTAAGATTTTGTCAGTGTTTATCTTTCTATCCATCCATGGGATATTGAATGTTGCTGGGGAATTGGGAATTGATTTTCTGTTGTTAGTACTGGTGAATTATGTTTCTTTCATTTTGGGACTCAATCTACAACTATAGAAATATGATAACCTCTCATCCATGGTTGTAGGGGTGGGGGAAATTTTGACGTGGTAGTCCCGTACGACTCCATCTATTCTGTGGAAACTTCCACGACTATAGATATCGGGCTCCCATTCCCTATCCCACCCTATTAATTTATTAAAAGGAGGGAAATTAATAATTTAATCCATAGATACAAAAGGAAGTGGGTTATCCTGACAAGGACATGGCCCATCTAGTCAAGGAGGCTTCGATGACTCGTCCGCATTACAGGCTCCAAGGGCTGTGCAGGGAGCTGCTTTTTCCCAATCCATCATTCAATAGATTTAGGATCCTATCCCTTGAATGATATTAAGATTCCATCCCTTATGCGGGTAAAGTAAGGGTTGTATGAGACCTCCCGTGTATGACTTCATCTAGGGAGACATCGAGGAGGGCTACCACCCAACTGCGTCATCATTTCCAGTCTATCCCACAGATCGAGTAGCAGGTGGTCTATACCCCTGCACAACCATCCCTAATTAAGATGACCCGACATCAACATCAAGTTCATGCTCATGAAGATTCCTGTCAGGGGGAATAATCTTCGATTGATCATGTGGCATGAACCACCATTTTCACATACTTTTGGCCCCCTGTTGTTGTCCTGGATCAGGATCACTTCCTTGTCCTTAAGTAGGGATGCTTCCATGGCCGGTCTAGAGTGAGGCCCTAGTCACCTCACAAGAAAGTTGAGTTGGCCTCTTTGGTCACCGGTGTGGGAAGTAGCCATCTTGGGTTGATCCATGATGATTACTTACAGTATGGAGGCCCTCCCCATACCGTCATCAAACAAAATGAAGCCCCCCCTACTCTCACATCCAGCATGGAGGTGCTCCCCATGCCTCCATCATCAACTCTTGTAGAGGCCCTCCCCACTTCATCAACACTCAACATGAACGTTTTCCCCATGCTTTTGGTCTTAGGTAGAAACATTAACCTTTCCTACAAGGTTATCTTTGGGAGGATCCTCCTTGTTTTGTCACCTACCATCATGGGGTTCCTACCCAGTGTTCTCCCCAACTCTAGAAGACCCCTTGCCCTCTTTATTGACAGTCTTCACAATGGTCTCTCTCATATCCAGTATTGTTAGATCAAAGGCCCTCATACCACAACTACCAGAGCTGGTCGATGCGAAGTTTCTCCCTACGCTATGGAAAACCACAATGGTGGCCATTTCAATGTTCTTTCCAGCTCATGTGGATGTTCTCTACACTAAGACACCCTCAAACATATAGGTACTCCCCGTGTTCCAATTTACAATTTCCTGGGTGCTCCTCACACCGTGATTTGTCTAACCGGAGGTCCTACCCTCTTCAACACCAACCCTAGCAGAGGTCCTCTGCATGTAAAAAATATACCCTTCCCAAATGAACAGGCAATGGGAAGGAGGGAGGGTCGTAGCTACTAGATGAAGAATATGGAGAATCCTCAAACCGTAATCAAGTTTTTCTGCTTTTCAAAATTCCAAATAGGAATGTGATTTAATGATGGAACCTTCTCTCTGATCCTCTGTGTTGGGGGATCAGACAGGAACATGGCATATCGACCTCATCCTCCATGAAAGAGAGATCCACCGGATCCATACATCCCTTAGAAGATACATACAGGATGAGTAATATTTGGCCCATTTCCTAGGAATGTCCACACAATCAATTTGATTGTCAATGGGATAATTATATATCTCAACCAAAGATCAAAAAGAGTTATTCTGGAGACCAATAGAGGATAGGAAACATCATGCCACTACAATTGATAGTACCCACTTTGTGGGAAGTAGGGGTCATTATTCCATATTATAGGGATGTGGTGGTTTAATAATAACATTCTTTAGAAGATATCCCAAGATACATTGGTTTTTTAGCTCATGAACTGTACTCTCCACCGGCCAGTGTACCATCACAATAGTTTATTTCAGTACCATTACAACTCCCACAATAGCCTACAATCGATGAGTGGGTAAATGAAGGGACAAACCCCGAGTCTGAGCTTCCATGTTTGTGGGAAATTCTCACTGAAGACCATTTCCTATGGATATTCTATCCAATTGAAACTAGAATCATCAACATTATAGAGTCCCTCATGTAGGACACGGTCATGTGCCTCTAAAAAAACATAGGGACTATTCAATTTGGTATCCTTTGTCTACGGTTAGTTTACCCCAATATCCAGGAACACTATGATGGCATTGGCTAGCAATTACACCTAGTTGATTTGGCTACACTCTCAGTTGGTCATCACCCGGCATCACCTGGTTATCTTCAGACCCTCTAGCAATAATTCATTCAGAGCACCACGATGCTCTACAATGTTTTCAAGGAGGCTTCCCTGCATGTCCAGATCCATGGATAGGGGCAGTATGATGTCCTGCATTTTATTACTATCCTACGCCATCCAGGTTCACCTGGTGATATCGAGTATATTCCTCTAGGAGTTTTCATAGTGAACATGGTTATTCCTAAGATATATCTGAAAGGTGGCACAAAAAAAGTCATGGAGAATAGGAAAAACCCATTGGGATGTACAACACTAGAAATATCTTGTAGGTTTCCATAATCACCAACAAAGAACTTTTCTTGAAATTCCTACACCTTACAAGTCATTGCCTCTTAGTCGAGACCCTGGAAAAGTAAAAGAGAAAAGTGGGACTTTCAAATCCTCATAATCATCTATCTTTGCACAAAATATGGAAGATAACCACCAAAAGGTGGCATTGCATCAAAATATTACTAAACAAAAGAATATGGTTGACAAGATCCTCACTGAGCATTCTATGGAACAGAGACCAGATTAAGGTAATCCTTGATAGAGGTAATAAAGGTAGGGGCAGGTACATCTTCCTCCAAATGAGTTCCCTTTGGATGATCTTGAAAACCATTCCCATCAAGACAGTATAAAGTTTGTCGTTTTTTGAAAACATTCTTGACATGCATCACCGAATCCAAATAAATTTTGTGAATACTTTCTTCAGGACATATCTCGGGTTCCACCGCCCGCTCCACAGGTCCCACCAGTTGCTCTATAGGTTATTCCCCTAGATCCTCTGGTAATTCTGTTATTCACCCCATGGGCCGCTAGGCCATCTTACTATGTCGAGGAAACATCCAATGGAATGGTGGTCTGGGAGCCTCATCGATATTAGAATCCTCATCAAGATGATCTGATGGAAACACTTATTTCTCACATCAAGGCCCTAGAAACAAGACATGTAACAATATCTCCTGATGAAAAGGCATTTTTGACATGGGTAGATGATATTCCAGCACCCCCGAGTTTTGAAAATCCTACCTTATCCCCCTTTAATGGTATGGGTGATCCACTACAACATTTGGCCCACTTTATTCAAAGGTGTGTACCCTTGTTGGTTACTCTAGTTTAGTAGGAGCCTGATATGCTCTGGTGTTTCGTACAGACACTAGAATGGCCCACATTTTTCTGGTACAACCAGTTACCCATTGGGTCAACAGCTATTTGGGAGAATCTTTATAGGTAGTTTCTCTAGAATTTCATCCCCATGACCCAGAAGTGCTGGCCTCTTCACATGAATGTTGATCCCTAAGGATTGCATTGCAGACTTTGTCTCTAGGTGGAAGGGCCTCACATATTCCATTGATAATCTACTAACCCAAGATCAGCTGCTAATGATTTTCAGGGGGAATGTGAACACATAATTGGTCTATTGTCTCATCACTCAGAACATCCAAGGTGGGTTCTAAGATTTATTGAACAAATATCAACATTTAGAGGAAGCCTTGATTCATGATAGGAAGGTAGGTCCATTGCCTTCTATAGATCCTGCAAGAAGACCCACTACGCCTGAGATAGCCACAATAACACAAATAGAGGCCCCAATGTAAATAGAATTGTTACTGGAAGAGAAACCTCTATAGCGTAGGTGTGGTCAACCACCTTTGGTGTAGCCTCCAGCTTAGTAGTTCCTGCCTCAGAATCGGTAGGCACCCCCATGTAACATACCATTGCCACCTATGTGAGATAATCGGGTCCTACATCCTCAACAGTGTCTACCAGCCCCTTCTCAGGTCAATGCTCCTAGATCTCCATTCTCAGATCAGGGGAATAAGACCAACTCATTTAACGAAGCGCAGGTCCCTAGTTATTTTTGATGCACAATGGAAAAGGGATCATGAAGTAGTAATAATAAATGTGGCCTGAAGAGTTAGATCACACTGAACCCCCCAATTACATCCCCTATCACTGGTTCCCTAGAAACACCCTCGAGAAATGTTATTTCTTCAATGAATGACTCTAAGACCAGGTAGAAAATAATGTAGTCTGTTTGGGTTTGGCCCCGACACAGTTGGAATGTGTATTTATAATGCTTGAAAATGACAATGAAGGTGAATAGTAGCAGGATTCTGATCGTATTTCTCTAAAATATGATAATCATATGGGCCTAAAGGCTGCCAATCATTCACATGGTATTATTAGTGAATGTATGAATCGAAAAAAGCCTTCACTTTTAGTTGGGATACCTTCATCTACTACCTCTGCATCAACATCTAAATCATTTTCCTTTCATGGGAGAAAGTATCGATGAAACAAGGGAAGAAAAATCCCTCCACATATGCCAGATTTTTACCATACTATATGTGACTTCATTCCCCCAGAGATATTTATTTTCCCCAAAATCTACTCAGTAAGGAAGGATTCTTCAAGTGAGGACCAGGGGCTTGCTTCATTCAATACTGTTAAGCTAGTAAACCCTCACATGGTTAACAATGATTAAGACTATCAAGTGGACCTAAAAAATGTCCCTCGTCGACGCTAGCATCGACGAAGACAATGGTATGTGAGTTTCCATAATGAATTGGTCAGTGCTTCCAGTAATTCTCTCTATGTCAATGAGACTAGACAGCAGGCCTAACATTGAGCTCAACACGTGCATCCTTATCATCCTATTTTATCAGATCCAACTCCACTTCTATTTGTAGTACATGATCAAGAAGAAACACTGTAACCATTCTCTGAGTAGACAATTATAACGTGGGGGGACCTCAATCATCTGGCTGTCAGCCGAAACCTACTCTACGCGATTTTACTAGTGAGAAGTATGACATTCCCAGCAGCATCCAAAATCCACCAGTGCAACCAGTAGTTCCCAACATGCCACCTACCATAGAGTGACATCCTTTCAGTAGATGTTTATGAATGACATGGAAATATGATTCCCACAAGCTTATTTACATCATTCCTACAAGTATCTCTATCTTCATGACTCTCCTTCTATCATAATATATGAATGAAGCCCTTACAGAGACTTTAAGAAGCCCCATCAAGTTTGAGACAGAAGTAGAAGCTACAGAAGACTTCTATGCTGAGATAATAGACCATGCAGAATGTCAATCCATCCCCTCTTTCTCTAGAGAAGATGAATTTTCACTTATACAGGGGCTCATCCTCACACTATACATCACTAGGAAGTTCAATGGCATGGAGGTCCACCTTAGCCTTATTGAAAAATGATTTGGGATCAACCTTATCACAACCTGAACACTCAATAAGATAGTTCTTTTTGAAGAAGATCTTACACCCTATGACCAAATGATTCATGGTTATGGTCGGAAGAAATAGACACCAGTAGGAAATATTCGCCTGATGACACAGTTTTGTGGATTAGTTTCCAGCACCAATGTCATGGTTTTCTAACATGAAACAGCTTACAACATATTGATGTGTATACCATGGATCCACCTGTATGGAGAATTCCCTTCCTCATATCACCAATTCCTTAAGTACTCACTTAATGGTTGAGTAGGCATACTCAAAGGTGATGCGTCTCCCATTTCCTCCTGTGAGGCCCACTACAAGGATGCCTACATTTATAAGATCAAGGATTAGAATATTCAGGGTAATGAGGTTGAACATGCTATGACTTTGACCAACCCTTGGACAGACCTAGATAACACCTACGTTTACCCAATTCACTAATTGGAGGACATGACCACTGACATGGGGCCATGTTTCATTGTCTCTTGAATGAGTAAGAAGCATATTTTTAATTCTAAGGTATGTCTTTAGATCACCTCATATTTATACACAAATCAGGCTTGGGTGATCCCATAACCCTCTACTCCAATAAGGTATTGGAATTTCCGCCACATGCAATAACAATACAACATAATTTACTGTTTCGTGAGGCTATGATAAACCGACTCTTACCGATGCACCACTATTACATTCATATTATCAAACTTGTCCCCTTGGGTCCAAGGCTATATGATATTTGATTTATATCTTTAATTCCATGGTTTTATTAGCGCAGGAGTCCCCCAATGAGGTTTTGATTGCCTCTCATGCTGGTACCAGTGTCCCGTCAGGATAAACCAATATAGAAGTGTATCAAATGAGTGACGATATTATCATCCTGGATGATAAAAATGATTTGAAATATTATAGTTCTGCATTCTAAGAGGGTGTCTCTACTACGGTCAATGAATTGGTAGATGTGAACCTCAGTACCATGGTAGATATGATACAAACACTGATCAATGCCGGTATGTCCATAAAAGAGTAATAATAAAACATCAATTTACTAATGAAGCATCATGACATATTTTCCTAGAGTTATGACTTGATTCTAGTGCTATATCCTTTAGTCTCTATATACCATCTCAGTCTCCCAAAAAATCATCACAGGTTCAAAAAACTCCCAGAAAGATTCACCCTTATCATGGTTCTCAGGTAGAGGCCTAGGTTGATAAGATCATAAAAGACAACATCATAAATGAGGTACAGTAACCCATATATTTATCCATCATTTTTTCTATCAGGAATAAGAATGGATAGATTAGATTCTACATCGACTTTTGTGATCAAAGCTGTCACTCTATGAAGGATAATTTTCCCCTTCCCATGATAGAACAATTGACTGATGCCACTGCTGGGTTTCTGGCTCTCTCCATCATGGATGGGTATTCCAGATATAATTAAATCCAAATTTCCACCAAGGATGTAGAGTCTATTGTTTTCAGGACACCATAAGTTACTTTCTACTATCAGGTAATGCCTTTCGGTCTAATTAATGTAGGATCCACCTATCACTGTGCCATGTTAAACATATTTAATACGATTCTCAAAATAGTGGGGGAATGGTACATGGATGATCTGATGGTCAAATCTACCCAGATCCAATACCATCTCAAAGATCTTGATAAAGTGCGGGGATTCCTCCATTCAACCCATCTGAAGATGAACCCCTTGAAGTGTTCCATTGGGGCCACCTTTATAATGTTTCTCAAAATCATTGTCTGATACAATGGCACTGATATAGATTTGTAAAATATCAAGGCCATAAGTCAGATTTCTCCTCCGAGCTATATTTAGGAGCTCCAAGGATTCCAAGTACACAGAGCCTACAAATTCCAATTCATTTCAAATCTAGATGTAATTTTTAATCCCTTTTTCTGTCTCATGATTAAATTTTTCAAGTGTTAGTGGGATGAGGAGTGCTAGTTTTCTTTTGATAAAATAAAATGGTACCTATTATAACCTCCTATCTAGATGCCACCCATTTCTAGAAAGTCATTGTTCCCCTATTTGACCACTATGGAATGGTTTCTCAGTGCCCTTCTCACATATAAGAATGTTGAGGGAACAAAGAACAGTTTACACTATCTCACCCAAATGATTTTCAATGTGGAGACCAAATATTACACTATATAAAATGGATACCTTGTACTGGTATTTTCAGTTACAAAATTGTTAAATTACTTGTAGCACCGTGAGATATATCATCAATTTCGATTGGATACACTAAAGTACATTCTAAACTGCCCCATGTTGACAGGTTGTCTATATCAATGGGTAGTGATACTTCAATAGTTCAGCATCATGTTTCCCCCCAAGAGGCTATCAAGGGATATAAATTGGTAGACATTCTTTCAACCCATCCAAACACCAAAAAGTAGTCTCTGGATCATGATTTTCCAAATTAGGTAATCCTTTCAGTGAATCAATCCATTCCACGTTGGCAAATCTACTATGATGACGCATCTTGAATCCCTAATGGAAGGAGACACAATGATATTAGACATAATAGAGTGGTTCTGGGTATCGTCTTCATCATGCCTACACAAGCAATCCTTCCCTATTCCGTATAGTTGTCAACAGGCTTTACCATCAACAAGGAATAGTATAAGGATCTCATCATTTTCCTTGATTTGGTCCTAGAGATTAGCATTCCCCACTATCTGATGAAAGGGGACTCTAAAATGGTCATCAAGAATTTCAATAGTGACTAAATCATCATAAATCCGATGATCATACCTCTATTAGAGTGTACTCTCTAGCTGATGTCCTTGTTCCCTTCTCGGCCAGAAGTTACTCATGTCCCTCGATCACGGAATGGTCGATTTTATGCCTTGTCTTTCCATGACTTATTTCTTATAGATCCTAAACTAGATTATTTGATTATCCATGTGGCGCATCGAAGGTTCATCACTCCCATCAATCCAGATGATGATCATTTCCCCCAGGTAAGACACCTTACTGCCAATACCTTCACATCGGGACCTCTAGGTCCCCCTTTCATAGTAATAGAGGAGACCCCTAAATGTATGACTCACATTGTCGTGTATCTCTATCATGATAATATCTTGTTACGTTGATCCAATCATGAACGAATCATATGGCCCACAGTGGAGTTCACACACCAGAGTTGTCACAGTCTAGATTAGATCCTCTATAGATGTGGGTTTGATGGGACTATCCTCCATTCCATTCATGGAGATGGTATTTCTAGCTTATGTAAGATATTTATTCTGGTTACTATAGGTATATCAGGTAGGACCAAAAAACTCTCATCAGATATGAATATTGGGATATTTTTTTCCCACTATGATCTGTGACAATATTGAATTTTCCATGAGGTTCCATACATGCCAGATCAATGATAATTTTCTGCATCGACCTCTTGAGTCTCTTCATACTATAAAGTACTCTTGGGCCTTTTCAGTTTGAGGAATCGATGTAGCAGGACCATATCCACTGACAATATATTGCCAGTGTTGGTTCATTCTAACCACTACATATATTTTTTTACAATTGCGAAGAGGTAGTTCTGCTCAAAGAAGTTAAGGTCCATTCCATCCTTGACTTCAATAGCTCCAATATCATCCACCAATTTAGAGTCCCACATGTCTTTCTCACTAATAATGGCACCAACTTATAGGTTGTTGAGTTGAAGAAACTAGAGGGCAAGTACAATATCCATTCAAATCATACCTGTCTCTATCATGCATAAGAAAATAAGAAGATCTAGGAATTTAACATTACCCTCTCTAACACCTTGAAGAATATGGTTGGTCATAATAAGAAGAGTTGTCTAGAAAAACTCCGAAATTCCCTCGGGGCTTACTAGACAGTGACTCTTAATTCTACAAAGGTGACTCAGTATTCCCTAGTGTATGAAATAGTGGTATTCTAGCCCATCGAGATTCGGTTACCCTCACTGTGAACAACCATCTATGATCATTAGGCACTATAAAAAGTAAATGAAATGAGTCTCCTTAAACTTGAAGCGTTGGGTGAGAATAGACTTCATGCCATAAAAATGTGGAGATACATCAAACAAGATATCATGGGATTTCAATGATAATTTTAGTCTCAAATCTTTCTTACAATTTTACATGGAATTGTCACTAAGAGAAAAAATGATAACTTGTAGGAGTCCACCCAAGATAGAGCTCAAATGGGAGGGACCTTATGTGTTTCCCGAGGTTTAACTCAATGGTTCATACTCTCTGGTCATTATAGATGGTGAGTGTATTACTCCTCCCACCAATGCCAAATTCCGCATGCAATACATTACTTAAGGGAATCACTAACCTGGAGGATGTTAAACTGCTCATCATCATCCATCATGATGTTAAAATGTAAATGGTCTGAGCCCTATGACCTTAAACTATGATATCACTTGTCCTTACCATAAGACGTTAAATTGCACATGTGCCACCATGTTTCATTCATACCATCATTTGGGTCTCCATCATATTTCACATCTGAAAGGACACCCTAAATGGTCTTGTCTCATGCCAACATGTTTCACCTATCTTTTTGGGCCAACGTCCTGGAGGATCTTGAACAAAAATTTGACACAAGTCCCACAATATGAATATGGTCAGCGGTCAAGGCATAATTGATTGTTCCCATTCTAGGTCACACAATATGAATATTGTGTTTTGAACAAGGTCAAAAATTATCCTTAATCATTATTTTCTTTCCCATGGTCTCCCAAATTAAGGGTTCGGTGATTCACCTTTTTCTTCCCCTCAGTCCCACACACACGATACTAAATTGGGAACCTACAGTCTGGGAACTATTTCATTAATATAAGATATTTTACATCCTTGTTTCATGGAGTTAAACTACAATGAATTTTATAACTATGTATGTCTTGATTCCCTTCCTTAGGGGATACGCTGGTTTGCCTAAACATTTCATCCTCAGGTCCAACCCCGATTTTTAGAAAACTTATCTTCCTTATGTCCCCTTTGCCTATGTTCTCCTGGTGATATATGGTCTGGTGTGGACTTATGTCATCATTCATGTAATGCCCTGACCCCAATTACCCATATTCGGTGCATTATTTTAATACCTTAGCATGATTACAAGTAATCATGTCCTGAAGGACTGATCAGTTTAGAAATCTTGGAAAATAGATTATATACATGAATGTTAAATTACACTCTATTAAATTCCACACAACATAAATAATCCATTATGAACACCATTATTACTATATCTTAACCCTGCATATCAATCACAATACACTTCTTGGAATCCTGGGGAAATAATACATAGAAAGGAGTGAGCTGAGATGCTCAGTAAGGATAAAAATATGGAAGAATCTTTCATAAATAAGAATAAACATTTAAGGAAATGTATAAGACTAAAACAAAAGCCTTTTAAACTTAAACTTCATCATAATATGGACAAGATAAAATCAAATAATTCCATCTACTTATTCACATGGATAGTGTAGTTCTTCTCATGATGCCTCAGTTTTTATGAGATATAGGAGATCACCGCTCTCTCCTGCATCAAGATACATCCTAGCCTGGTCCCAGATGCATCGCAGTAGACAAGATTACCAACTCCCTCTTTTGGTAGCCTCAGGATGGGGGCACTAATAAATCTCCACCTTAGCTTTAGAAAACTCAGCTTGCATCTCTTTGTCAATAAGAAAGGATGTCCCTTCTTGGTCAATGCTAAAAAGGTTACAAATACTCTAGAAAAGTCATGTACGAATCTCTAGTAGTACCCATCCATCCTTATAAAACTATGCACCATGGTAACACTCCTAGGTGGCTCCCAAGATATAACTACCTCTATCTTCACCGGATCCACCGCATATCCATCCTCGGAGATAATGTGTCCCAAAAAGCGGACCTCTTGTATCCAGAACTAACACATCATGATTTTTCATAAATATGGTGCTCATGGAGTGTATCCAAAACTATTTGTAGATGTGTAGAGTGATCCTCCTCTAACACCGAGTATATCAATATGTCGTCAATGAAGACCAATATGAAGCGATCGAGGTAAGGTTGGAAGACCCTATTAATGAGTCCCATGAACACTTTGGGAGCACTGGTCATGACAAAAGGCATCACTATGAACTTGTAGTGGCCATACCAACACCTGAAGGTTGTCTTCAGTACATCTTCATTCTGTACACTGAGCTTATGATAGCCTGATCTAAGGTCAATCTTTGAAAACCACTGAGATCCCTTCAATCGATTGAATAGATCATCAATCCATGGAATTGGATTCTTTTTCTTCCTGGTCACCTTGTTCAAGTGCCAATAGTACACGCAATGCCTCAAACCCCCATCTGCCTTCTTGGAGAACAAAATCAGGGCTACCCATAGAGAAATAGGGGGCCTTATGAACCCCTTACCCTAAAAGTCCGACACATGAACCCTCAACTCACGAAGCTCCACAGGAGCCATCCAATATGATGGTGTAGATAACGGTTCCATCCCAGGGTAAAGGTTGATGTCTAAGTCTACCTCTCCATGAGGAGGTAGTCCTTGAATATCATTAGGAAAGACATCACCATACTGGTCCACCACTACAGGATAAATCAAACTCCTCACATCAGCTAATCTAAGGGTTTGACTAGCCAAATGATGAGTGATTCTCCGCACCCTCCTCTGAGATTTTCCATCCAAAGTTTCAAGAGTTTACTTCTCATTGGTGAAGGAAAATCTAGTCCCATACTCATGGTCACACCATACTTTGTGCCAAAAACAATTGATATGGGAATTGACCATGGATAACCAGTCCATACCCAAGATGACATTATAATCCCTCAAAGATTCAACTAGGAGATCCCATCTAAAGCTATCACATCCTAGAGTAAGGTCACACTGTCAGAACCAGTGTGTAATTGTCGAATCCCCTCTCCTTGATGTATCTAATCATAAGGATTGATCCAATTGATCTACCAGAATCTCCTATATCTGAAAGAGAATCATGGAAATAAAAGTGTGATAGGAACCTATGTCAATAAGAACTGCAACTAGGGTGGAGTAGACACAGATCATACCTCAAATCATCTATGGAGTGTTACGGTCATAAGCCTCATCATTATAATGCTGAGCTCATCCCTTTATACATGCTCCCTATGTTAGGGGTGAACCACCTGAAGGTGGTGGTGGTAGAACCTCAAATCATCATCCACCACGTGTTACACACCCTGCCCCTCTACCACAAATTTCTACCTGTGGACCTCCTCGCTCAAATCTATACATCTACCTCAGTGGTCCCTTTAACATCTGCGGATCGTCAGCGTGGTTGGCCGGGTAGTCATGATCCATGTGACCCTTCCCACCACACATGCAGCACATTCTGATCCTCTGCTGACTTTCAATGCCCCATGATCTCCACACCTCCAAACCTATATCTTGGGGTCATCCACCAGAAGGTATAACCTGCTTGGACCTCTACATCATCCACCTAATGCTAACTGTAGATGACTCAGCTTCCTATTGTCTAGTGGTGGATCTCACCACCGGTTCCTACTCACCTAGGAAGCTCTCCACCAATAGTGCTCACTCAAGCTATCCAGCCTGCATCGAGATATCGATTGATATAATCGACGCTCTGATCTCCTGTCAGAGACCCTCCTCAAATGTCTGGACCCTGAAAAAAGTATATCATACCATTTTAGTGGAGTAATGTTATAGGTCATTGAATCTCGCTGAGTATTGGGCTACTGTAAGGCTTCCCTACTGTATGTGTTGGAGATCTTGAATATGCCTAAAGCATAGAGTCACTGTACTGAAATCATACATAAAGTGTCTCTCGAAGTCCAACTAGAGGAGGGTCACCTTATCGTGCATCTAGAGTGTCAGTATCCACCATCTTTCTAAATTGACCAAGTGTGGAAAGAAGTGATATCTAAAAATTATTTTTTTCAATTACAGATTATAAAAATACAGACACGAGGAGAACTAAAATAGAGAGGTTTTGAGTAAATAGATTAAATGTAAAGGAGTTAGAGATTGGAGAAAGTGGTGGGGTGGTGGAATTTTGGGGTCAATGGTTTCATGAAGGTTATGTGGATGGGGATTCAGAAAGATGTTTGTTGGTAGGTAGGCCACAACAAGGGAAAATAAAAAAATGGAAGATAAAAGTGAAAATTATAGGATGATTTAGAGGATAAGAATCATGAGGGTGGATATTGGAGGTATATGTTGGAATGAACATACAACCTTTGTACAAAAGGATATTAAAATTTTTTAGATAAAGAGATATTGATATTAATTTTATTTATTTATACCATAATTCATATAGAAAATATAAATATTAATTAAAAGGTAATGGCTCCAGTGATGTGGAAATATTTCATGCATAATTCCCCTTTCACCAGGATGCACATCAAAACACCCACCTATTGATATTATTATTTTCCCTAAAAGGATCTTTAAATTTATTCATATATAAATTATAAATTTAATTAGAATATTTCCATTCTATTTCAATTTATTTTAAACAAAGTAAATCAATTTATGTGGCACTATATCATGAACAAATTAGATATCCAACATTTTTAAAGTTAATGATGTTTTAAATTGAGTGTTCTCATTGAAATAGTGTCTATGACCATCTTACCATATAACTAATAGTGTCAAAAATTAAATATAACATTAATAAAATGTTCAAAGGCATGGATAACATATTTCATCGAACACTAAACCAACAATAAGACAGGTTTCCATTGAAAAAAAATTAAACATATTAATAATGGATGTTTCTACCATTATATATTAAAAGAAACATTTGTCAAACCAATTAATCAAATCTCATTGATTACCCCTAAAAAACTTTCAGTATTAATATAAGAAAAATATTCTAGATGATTTCAATGAACTCATATACATAGCATACCACTTTAAAAACATGATCCACAAATGTTGAATTTATACCATATTTTATAGGGGATGATTTAAACCATTTACATCTTGTATTCTTTTCAATCATTACCTATATTTATAAAACAAACATCCATAGTTGACCGAAAATTATGATATTTACCACTATCTTCTCTACCATACAAAATCTCCCTAACCACTAACAGAATATTATTCTGAAGATGGTTGATTGTAAGTGATTTTATTATTGAATATGGTTCCATTATATAAAAACCAAACAATCCAAAATATATTTGATAAAAATGGAAACCAAGTTCATTCACCCTTGAATTAAACTATATACCCTTGAACCATGTTGAATGTATATTTTTAATAGAAATGTGATGAATATAAAGGTATATGATAGTGTCTAATGTGTTCCATTAATGAATATCCAAATAAAATATAGAAAAAATATGTTCTTTAGATTCCTCCTTAGGTACATTTAACTTATTACATGTCACAACCTTCCTTCTTCAAGATTAGGGAAGGTACAACAAAGTGCCATTCCCTTCCTTCTTGAAGATTAATTAGAGATAATGACCCCTCGAGTCTAACCTCTAATAGGTCCTGGAGTGGCGACTAGAACCAATGGTAGGGAATCTCACTTAAGATGGAAGGAATTACCCTTTTTATGGAAAATAGGATTGAGAGATAAGATAGTAAAAATCCAAAAAACACCACACTATAGAATAAGGGAAACTAAATTCCAAGCCATGTATTATTTAAACATAAAATGTCATAAAGGTATAATAAAAACTCAAATGCTAGGTACCAGAAGAAAAGACTTTGTAGTTGCACAAAAACTATCCTGATGCCTAAGATACTAAAGTGCATCATGGTCCTCAAAGTCCTCTTGGAAACATGAAAATTGTTTTATATAATATGGTGATCATAAAATCATACTCAGTAGGGAAACCAATGTCATTCATGCACATGTGGGAGAAACATACTACTACCCATGTGAAAACAATAGAAACCAGCGTCACTTAATGAGGAAAGGAGACCATCCCATCCTCAACATGGAACACTCCCCAAAAAATACATGTCATGTAAGATAATAATATAAAAACATTGATGATTAGGGTAACCCACACCACCTTACCATGAGTTATGTATTACTCCGAAATAGATAACATCTTGATGCTATCACTCTTCCCAAATATAGTCCCACTGCCACAAATACCAGCACACACCTATTCCAAAAACCACACATATACTATCCATAACAACCTAGGTCAAAACAACCACACATATACCAGAAAACTATGGGCCTCATATGAAAGAAACCTGGTAATGAAACCTACACCTCAGACACATGGGCCACAACAACCACACCTCCCTCTCGGAAACACCTGGGCCTCATCCCGCAGACACTAGAGAAACAAACTTGGCCCACAAACACCAAGGCCTATCACCCAACCCACAACATGTGATAAAGGATATTAGGCTATAGTAAACCTCACCCCATTACATTCTGCCTAGACACACCAGATCAATATAATCTAAAAGAAGGTTTAAGAAAGAAATTCAGTAACAATCAATCCATCCTTCTACTGGGATGTTGGGAAAGACATCGTCCCCCATGAAATGGGGGTGTTTGTCACATAGTGCGCAACACGGGTGGGTGGATATAGAAAATGAAAAGGAACTAAAAGTTTATACATATTTCTGAACAAAAAATCATCCCATATTATGGGTTTCTAAAAAAGAAACCATCCCACACAAACAACATTTACTACTACCTACATGCATGTGTCACCATGAATGACAGTGAATTCTATATGTGTAATTATACCCCCAAACAATACATTTAACCAATTTTCATTTCTATTTATCAATTATTCAATTATTCATTTATTAATTCCATCCCTACCTGGGAAACTATCAACTGAAATACTAGAAACCGTTCATAGAAGTCAAAGAGTCTGATTAACTAATGTGGGTTCATGCATATTCCTAGATTCCAACCATTAAAGGGACATTGAGGGACCAATATTGAGAGAATGGGTGAATCATTATACTCTTCCCACTTTACACCACATAATAGGGAAAAAGGTAAGTGGTTTATGTTTTAACACCCATTCATAAAAACAAACATGAAACAACCTTATTATAGTCCCACCGCACTCTAACACTGCCTAGATTCAGTCCCACTACAGAACATGTTCATCCATTACACAATCATTCAATCTCTCAACCTGATATTCTATCACACCACCTATACCACCCCATATATAAATCCCACACCAAAACACCACAGAAGAAAAGCCTCGATGCATAAACATTCCATCCCCCAAACACAAGGTCATTACCACTTTCCACCCCTCATACCCGTGACAAGTTTAGAAAAAACAACTTCACCAAACCCCACTGATGAACAAAACCCATCCAAATATAGTACAAAACCTCACCATTAGGATAATAATATTCAGATTTTGGTAGAGAGGTTATCTAATTCCACTTGAAATAGTATGGGTGATCAAAGAATAGGTTTAATCCTTGGGATTAGATTTATTTAATCAAGTATACGTGATTAAGAAGATTTATGTTTCCGCTATTTATCAACCATAACATAATAATACAGAACACCCTTAGAGTGTAAGAAAATACCACCAACATACATGATTATTAAAACTCTTTACAGCCCATAAAATTCAAAATAATGTTCATGAATAATATTTAAAACAACATACATAACATAATCATTTCCCTTCCATTATTTCATTGACTCATGTAACCTTTTGATCATCATATTCGCTTCCCCTCATTTATTAATTATTAAGGAAAATTATTCAGCCGTTATTATCAGAAAAAAATTACTACAACCACCAAGCATAATACAAAAATAATGAGAGGAAGAAAAATCCCTACATGAAACAATAAAAAACCAAAAATCCTCTTTGATACAAAATAGTGGGGTCACACAAGCAGCAAAAAGAAATGAAAAGGTACTCTATCGATGGCTACAACATAACTCCAAACTCCATGGGTATGGAGATATCTATGCACACTAAGATAAAAGAGATGATAGTACATACTCTTTTGAAAAGTCATATCCTATATCAGCATAATAGAAATAGTTTCAAAAGCCAATAACTTGGGATCGTGGTCTAGATCATGCAGTTAGAATATAATAAATTCCCCAGAGAATTAGGATATTAAATATATACATAGTATCTTTTAAAATTCCTTAAAAACTCCCAAATAAGTCCTTAAAATCGATTCTCATCAAATTAAACATAAGAGGGGTGAAACTGGAAAAATAGGGAGAAACTGGAAAAAACTACAAATTTGGAAAAGGGTGAGACATTGTTTAGTGTTCGAACATTTTGGTGTTCTACTATGATGGTTCCACCATTTCAGTGTGCCATATTCAAGGTGCCACAATTATAGTGCCACTATTTTCATGTTCCTCTGGTATGGTGCCACTACTTCAGTGTGCCACTATTATGGTGCTACCATGTCGGTGTGCCACCGTTATGAAGCCACCATTATGGTGAAACTGTATTTTTCGAAAACACTTAAAAAAACACAATGGACCCTAAGAACACCGCAAGAACTAGATTTTTACAATGAAATGGATTGGGGAAATCCAAAAACTTACATAAAAAATGGATTAAATTGAATTACAAATCTATTAAATAGAACAATCTAAAAGGATTTCATCTTTTATTTACTCTCGATAAATATAAGCTAAGTTTATGTGTCATTACATCTTTTCAATGTGACTTCACAAACCATTTTTCAGTCATCACATCTGGTCATTAATACTGAATATATGAGATGTTATCAATACCTAATTTTTTTAACATATTAACAAATTTATCTTATTCATTAAAAATTATAATATCATTAAAAGAAAAATATTGTTATCTATTATGTACTTTGGAGGTGAACTACTCAACATTAGATTCATAATTAGACACAATTTTGGGAACTTGGAGAAGAATAAGGTTTTATATAATAAATTATATTTCTATATTAAGGTATCCTCTTTTCCAACAATCCAATTAGAATCCTCTATATTTTGGGTAAGTAGGATCTTCATCTTTTTACAAATAGTAGGTGAATTTTGCAAAAACCTGGTAAATATAATTCTATTTTTCCTAATTATAGGTACCAAAAATGCAGGGCACACACCTTCACAAGAATACAATGATATGATCCATACACTGATGTAATAATTCATGCTTAACCTAATGGGTATCTCAATTTATGGAATATGTTCTAAATGGGATCACCATGTGGTTTATAATTTATTATACACTATGAAATAGATATTTTTTTAAAAAAATCCTTATCCGGTGAGGTTTTTGTTATAACCCTTTATTGAGAGTGTGGAATTGATTCTATCCATCATGTCTATAAGCATTTTTAAAATAATTATAAACATATTTTCCCATATAAAATAATTTTCTACAGGTTATCCTAGCAATATTGGGGAACATTTTTTCATTATCATTGATTTTACATTTCATATATTTAAAATAGACAACTAGATCAAAATTAATGGATTTTTGATATTAGATTTTATTAAATATGTTTAAAAAATTTGGTAGGGTTACTTTTTGTTCCTGATTCAGATGGAAATATTGTCTAAAAGGGAGGTGAATAGGCCTTTTAAAACCCTAAAAAGCATTAAATAAATCATATTATATTAAATAAATATTAGTGAAATAAATCAATAATTCATAAATAATGAGATGTTTTCAGGAAAAGAATAATCAAAATAAAAAAAGAATATAAAACCATGACTTTTATTGTATTTTGGATCAATATATTCTATGTCTACTATTTACTAACTCTCTAGGTTATAAATATTAGTAGTAACCAATATAATAGAGAAAAAACCTTTTATAAGTATATGAAAAACCTATACCATTATAAGACAAATGAAAACCATGCCCTTTTGGGTACAAGAAAAACCCAACATTTTCTATAGATAAGCCCTAAACTCAAATGTTTTACTATGCTCCAGCTCCACTAGTGTGTAATTTATTTTTATCAGTTTCACATAACTACGAAATTGAGTTTTCAAATAAGGAAAAACCAAGTATAAGATATGTTACAACATTATGAGAAGATACAAAACATATCAACATATCTCAAATAATGATCGATTGAGTAAAAATGAAAGAAATGAAAGGAATTACAGTGTGGAACGAGTTACTATATCTCTTCAAGATTGATGAAGATATATGAATCTTTATAAATGAACATTAAGCCTCAAAAAATTTAGACAATTATGTATAAATAATGTATCTCAGGAACATGTCTGTAAATGTATTAATAATTTAACTATATCTCAATGATGCCTATATGTTCTATGTTTTCTCATAGATCAAATGAATGAATATTTTTTAAAAAAAAAATTCTCTAACATCTGTATTAAGATCTCTATGATCTTATTCACATGGTTAATTCTTCTAAATCAATCATAACCATCTTTGGATAAAAATAATAATAAAAGGAATGATATAATTACTTCCTATTATAAATATTTATCATGGTTTGTAACAACATTCCCATGCATAATATATTCTCAAACAGTTCAATTCATTTTTCATGTCATTTTTGGACTTGATTTTAAATTAATGTTCAATTAAATAGTAAAAATAAACCATATAGATTTCCAATAATTAAAAATACCCAAAAAATAGGGCAATGAAACACTCGATATGATGGTGTGAACAAAACAATATCATCCACATTGATGTGTAAATTTACTCCTCATTTTACACCAACTACAATGATTATAAGTAAACCATAGAGTGGTAAATATTTCCTCAAATTTTTCCAAAAAAAATATGGTAAACATAAATGCCATTATAGGTAGTTATAAACAGTAGTGTAGGAAAAAAAGTAGATTCATTTAACTTTTTCATAAGTTTCATCCCATATTTTTCTAACCATCAATATAAGTATTCATAAGTGTGATTTTATTTTTTTGTATAAAACTATAATGTTTTTTTAATTTAATTTTATATTCTACTTGTGTTATTTGAAACTTATAATAAAATAAGAGAATGAATCATATGTATGATTCGTTTGACAGTTATAAAATTATGAAAACTCCAAACCTGATGATTTGTTATAAAAAATTAAAATATAAAACATAAATTATAAAACATTTCAAACATTTCAAACTTAAATAATACAAAATATTGATTTAATAATTAAATAAGAAATTAAAATTGTTCATTTAATATTGTGTGGTACTTAAAAACACTTGACTGAAAATGTGTTGTATTTATAATATTAATTATTGTAAAGACCCAGAAATTCCAAGTAATTTGTTTTTTGATTATATGTAATTATTACGAGTCTGCGAAAATTGACGGCACGTGATTCCGAAGCACGGAGAGCCCGAAATGGAATTTGGAACTTTTTTTAATGTATGTTCAGTAAATATGTGGGGGAAAATATTTTTCACCTGAACTGTTTCACATATTAAAATTACAAGGACACTGTAGGACTCTCAACACCGATATTTTCTTAAGGGAAGCTTAACATTGACATTCAATGGTCGGACAAAAAAGTTAATTTTTGGACCTTACAAAAATTATAACAAAATAACTCCAAAGTTATTTTATTCATTCCTTGTAACCATTGAACAAAAGTGGTGGGACCGAAATGCAACATCATGTATTTAATTAGTGACTTCTAATTCCTTAAACCCCTCATTTCATTGATTTTGAAATGAAAATGTGTATTTTTTTAATTCACTCATCTATTACAGTTAATTAATGAGTCATTATATTAAAAAGAATTTGGGAGATTATTCTACTATTTAATAAAAGATTGGGCATGGGTTTTGGAGATTCTATGAGGGGAGGATCTAACAAAATGCCAATGAAATTCCACTCTAGTGGATAATAATGATAGAACGATTTTAGTTGGAGGAATTGATGGACGACGATGAACGCCGATGAAAACCTTCAGATAGAGACCCTTCTTTCTCATCTTCAACAACTTTCAATAAATTCAAGATAGGGGTTTTGTTGAATAATTTTATGGTTAATCTACCATTGGTGATATTAAATTCTTTCCTTTTAATAATGCTAATGCATAGGGCGCATGCCAAACTGAACAATGAATGAACCCTCTGTCGAACATCCTTTGTTTGAATTCTTTATGGATGACCAACCAATATGGCCACAAGACAAAACTAGGGGCCACAAATTGATGGATGTGTACTAGGAGGGCCGTTTTCATGGTCAGAAAATAAAACGGACCATAGAATATTCATCGGAGTCCCACAGAAGCTTCATTGGTGTAACAACACCTTTGACTAAAGGAGGCGGCGTCTGGCTTCTGCCAGTCGGGAAGGGACGGTAGAACCCGAACGCGTCATGGAAGACATGGGCGATTGGCCAACACCAACTGCATTGATGGCGGGGTCATTCCATGGTAGAGGGTTGCGGCTTCGAATCATGGCACGGGTCTGATGTCAACAGGTCCACCTGGACTGGAAAGTAGGAGCGGCGCCAACTAAAGACGTTTCTTTGAAGTCACTAAACGGACTATGTTCGTTTAGGGGGGAGCTGACACCCACGCCCACCTAGAGGGCCATTCCCGGACAGTGGGATGGGTTGGTCTAGAAAACTGAGGGGGACTCCCCCAGACTGGTGGGTTGAGATGAGCCTGCAGCCCATACCCTTTGGGTCGGACCAGTCCCAAACCCACTTACGAACCAGTTACTCCTAAAAAGCTATATCTCCTAAAACGGATGTTTTTTTTGAAGAACCATTTACAGAGCTAGAAACATTAGGATGATGTGGTTCTTTTGAGATACTCCAAATGTGTTTTGGAGAAATTTGGAGCAGGGTCGGGTTGGATCGGACTTGAATCCAATTGGTCCCCGACATTAAAATGCCTATAACTTACAGACCGGGTGTCTGATTGACACGTAGTTTGTTGCGTTGGAACACTTATAACATGGAGTTTCATTGGGTTACTTCCTCTTATGTCTTGGTGGAAGTTTAAATACAATCTATGGATTATGGATTAGATCCTCCATAAATCAAGAGTTCTTAGTACATGAATCATGTTTCTGGCTTTCAGGTGACTTACGACCCTGTGTGGATCGGTGAATTACGACCCTGTGTGGATCAGTGAATTATGACCCCGTGGGTATTAATGACTTCCGACCCTGTGTGGATATATGACTTATGACCCTTTGTGGATCAACTTTAGCATGAACCGACAATGACTATCCATAGAGTAGCACGTCATGGATCAGTGACTTCTGACCCTATGTGGATCGACGACTAACAACCCTGTGTGTATTAGTGAATTATGACCCTGTGTGGATCGGTGACTTACGACCCTATGTGGATCGGAATTAGAATGAATTATTCCTGGTGTATTAGTGGAACTTCTTTATAGAATACGATGATTGAGCTTCGTGACTAATCATTATTCTTAATGTTCTTTAACTTGTCTACATGGTTTGAGATGAGTATTTACTTGTGCTTTGTGATTGGAATCATGATTTGTTGTTTTTCCATTGTGAAATTTTGGGAGACCTTAGAGGGTATCCAGGTCCCTACTGTGTAATTTTATACACTCCTCTGCATGGGCTTCATCTGCACCATATTGTGTCTTGAGAAGATTACAGACATCTTTGATCGAGGTTAGGGAGTCAGGACCAGACGGTGCACATATGTGACTAGATGATGAGGAGAGCCATAGAGATGAGATGTACCTACCCTTCAGGTTGGATACTTAGTGGACAACCTCAGAAGATATTTTCCCTTTTTTGTTGTATCTATTTCAGTTGGGCTTGTATACTTTTTCCTTTACTTTCGGTTTACACTTTTAGTTCAGCAGTTTTACAACATGGTTTACTTTTTTTGTGTACCTATTCTCTTTGGGTGTAGGTTAAAAAGGAAATTTATTCCTGTTTTAGGGATATGCCTTTTCAATTCTAGTCACCAACCCTTGGCCTATGAATGGTGTGCTTGGGTTAGTCACGAAACGAGCCTTGGGGGACCGGTCGTGACAATGTGGTATCAAAGGAGTCAGTTCTACCAAAAAACTAGGATTCTGATCTTTTTATTTGGGGAAATAGTGTTAATAGTTTTGAGTAATGTTTTTAGTTCAAGGAGCCTAGTTTTGGGGTGGTGGCCGAAGTATCCATACACTAGGACCCTGAATTCTAATTTCTAACTCAGTACACAAAAAAACTGATTGCATGTTTTTTTGAAATGTTTTTCTTTTAATATATTTTGAGTCATATCACCAGGTATAAACTTATTAATCATGTCGCCTATGTTTCTTTACATGATATCTCCACGTAGAAAATCATCCATGATTCTAGGTAGAGTTCACGATGATAGCACACTGAGCGATGAGGAATCGATGCAGGGTCCTGTTACGACAATGGAACCATCAGGTGGTGTAACAACAACAACACCACACATAGGATAGTGGTTTCCACCTTCCCCACCAGTTCCATGGATTCCCTCTCTTCATATCATTTTTCTCTAATGAATATAATTCCAAAATCTCCCTGAATTTCACCTTTAATGACTTATGGTCTTGTCATGTCATCATTTTCTAAAGCAGGTTATACAAAAACGTTTTTAGATTTCTTCTATTTATTAATTATTTCTCACCTATTTTTTTCAAATTATACAAGAATATATTTCTCATTATATTCTTCCATGGTGAATTTTATCAATATATGATATTATTATTTTATTAAATGTAAATACTTTTTCTTAAATTTATATTTATTGGTTTTATATGATATGTTTTCAATAGTCATGTGTTTCTATTTATTTCCTTTTATGTATTCAAATTAAAATTTTGTTTTTGGTTCTTATTTTTAATATCAATTTGACTTAATACATTTGAAATGATTTATTATCAATTATTATAATTTTTTATAGTTTCTAAATAATGGATCTATTTACATATTTTTTTTATTTGACTTCATTCAACTTAATGGTTTTTCTATAATTATTTATTTTTTTTGATAAAAAATTTACAATTATAATAATATTAGATTATATATCATTGATTTTAATGATATTTTTCTTAGTGAATCACGAGTACTAATGTTTCATTATTCATATTTTAATATGTTTTATAAAATATTATCATGTTATATTCAAAGTTAGTATTTTTCCCCAATATATATTTCCATTCATTGTTAGTATCTTTTATTCACTTTATGTTATTTTTTATTTCAATTATTATGTAATCATATATAATACTATTATGTTATTATATAATCTTACTATGTATTAAAATAGTTTATCATCATTTATAAATTTTTCCATTCAATGTATGTAAGATTTATTAATATTATCTAATTTATACATTTTTTTCATGTTGAATATGAGTTTACATTCACTTCTTTTATATTTTATTCACCGGTAGGATTTTGACTGTGTCTAGGATCTTATTATATACTCATGAAATTATTATTCTACATTGTATTCACTAGTATCATATTCTATATGTATATATGTCATCATTAATGTATATTAATTTGTTATAAGGCCTTTTATAGGGCCCCATAAAATGAAATTTATGAAATCCTAGAATGCATTATAAAGGCTAACCAAAGTTTTCCCTAAAGGATTTAGTCTTAGAGCATAAATATACTACCAATTTAATATTATTTTTTTTATTTATGTTATTTTTTAAATAGGATATAAGTTAAGGTGGGTTTTATACATTCCTATAGAGGAGAAAGAGAATAATAGATATAATGAAGAATGAATGCAAGAATGGAGCCTCCCATGTATTAGACAATAGTGATATTTCATTATCTCACATCTTTGAACCTCAGTTCAATTCTTTGTGTGTTCCAACTAACAACAAAAAAACTAATTACATAGATTTTGTAAATGGACATCACACTTAGGAAGGATCCTCAAGTGATTATCTCAACACTCTCTCATATTGGATACAACCATGAGTTTATCTAGAACCCCAACCATTGATCCCAATCGCACATCAACTATCAGGATGGAGGGATTGGGAATGGTTTTCAGTAATGTGAAAAAGAAATTGAGAAGTGAGGTTCATGAGGTAAAATTGTATCCCTAATCCCTTACCCACCCACAATTCTGATAATAAAATTGAAATAACTAGATAAGGTATGTAGAATAATGTTTGCTAAAGATCATCTAGTAGGTGATCCTCAGGTTAACCTCATATTATTGATAAGTGGTTGATAATCCCCATTAATTAAGAGTGGTAAATAATAAATAAATGGAAAGATAACAACACATATAAGATGGAAAATATGGAATATAATTATTTATAAAATACATAGAAATAAATTACAAGATACTCATGACTTAGAATAAGGTCATTGTTTGAATCCTTTATAAAAAAGGGGGTGAAAAATATTTATAGAAACAATTATCATCTTCCTCATACTTCATGAATTTCATTAACATGAATCCATGTTATGATTTATTATTCTTTCCTTTAGATTAATTATATATTATCAATTATGATGGTCAGGATTTAAGGATCTAGGAATCATAAAACCTAAGAATGTTAATGAAATTCTCTACATAATATTTTTTTTCCATTTTTAATTTGATGACCCACATATGAATTATATGTTGAAGTTATCACAAATTTTGATGAATAGTTTAATTAGGGTTTTAATGTATGTTTTAAATTTTGGGTATTTTTATGTTCAGGTACCTATGAGCCAAAATTTGGCTATGTACTATACTAATAACATATCACAATCACTTGGAATAAACATTTTAAAGGAATTCATGGTCATGTAGTTTATCCATTCATGTGTTCTCTTCAAAAAATTTACATGGTCAATTAATAAGTATGATCGATCAAGAGGTGTGGTCAGTCGAACATTCACATGAAGTATATTGAATCATTTAGGTAACTTCATACTTTATGTCCTATTAGAATGAATATTTTTTCAATTTAGGTAAGTCACAGTTGCATTTATTCTTCTTATGATTGATCATAATGAATGTAAAAAATCTTGGAAGACATAGAAAGTTGAGCCGTTAAAGAATTTTCTAGTTTTGACCTACCCACCATACAAAATAATTAAATGTTGGTTTTTTCTTGTGATTAAAAATTAGCTGAGAGAATTTTTAAAACATAATGTAAATCCCTTTAATAGTCAAAATTAATATGCATGATCATTTTATTACTTCATTAATAAACCCAAAAGATGTATAAACCACAAAAAAATATTTTCAGAAATTATGGAATTAAGTTCCATATTTCAAAAAGAATAAAAATTAAATCATTTTTAGGGGTTTTAAGTATATTATGATATTAATTTATATTTAAATTTTTTTCTAAATTGGGGAAATTTTTTCTCTCATCACTCCCCCAAACATACACAATTTCACTCCCAGACATAACAAAAATTTCATCCAAAGAAAGGATGTGTATTTATTTGTTTAAAAAACATACCAAAAAATAAATAATATAGATAATCATCCAACAATTAAAATGTAATGGATACTATGTGAATTATTATATTTCATCTCTTTAATCTATGTTTATGCTCTATTTTTTAATGTGTGGAAAGATTTTATTTAAGTGGAATTAAAATTCTAATAACAGTCACATTAATTTATCACTCTCCCCTTCTACCTTGAACCAAAGTTCCATTTTAAACATCTTTGATAAAAATTAAATGATATTTTTATAATTCAATTTCCACATCAGTTATTTTTGTTCAATATCCCCCCTAACCTAAATGAAATTAATTTTTACAAATATGAAATTATTTAATTTTTTCCAACAATGTCTGTGAAAATAACTTATTGCATTTATAGATCGATTTTATTTAAATACACTTCCATAACTTAATTTCATATAGGTTCATTATGGGACCCCAATTAAAAACTTTAATATAGTTTTAAAATATTTATATGACTATCTTTTTAATTGTCTCTATGTGGTTTTCATTTTCAAAAAGTATAATTCACATAGGTAGAACATTTAAAAATTATTTCCTCATGTTATAATTCCTATTCATTAAAATTATTTTCTATTAAACTCATTTTATAAGTTCTAAAAATATATTTCCCATGATAAGAATAATTTAATTCACTCAAAAATCATGAAAATCCACACAATTTTATAGTTAATGAAATTATGAAATATAGAATTTAATCTTCCACTAGGTATGAAAACTATTAAATTAATGTTTTCCAAGACAAAAATTATACTAGAATGCTAATATAGAAAAAAATAGTAAATAGTTTTTATTTAATAATGCTAAATATAAAATCTTAAATTACATATAAACTAATCTAAAATATATTTTAATCCATTTCCCCACACATATTCATCACCACCCATTCAATTTGAAAAAAAAATACACAAATAATTACAATGAATATGCAGTTTTGAGGGTATAGAAACAACCATATGTAATATTTTTTGTATAATTGATTTGATATCGGCCATGGATTATTAGTAGAAAAATTGATCTAATATACTAGGATAATATACCTTATAGTAAACCCATAGAAAAAATTTAAAACATGATACATTTTTTTGAGAAAAATAAATAATGATAGTGTAAGGGAGAGAGTCTTTGGAAGATCTACCCCAAGAGGTGTTGTATTTAGGTTTTATATTCCCAGATAGTCTCATGGTTATCCAAGATATTCTTGAGTATGTGTTTTAGGTGATGAAAAAAACTACATCATTTTCCTTCCAAAGATACTTAACTTATATTATTCTTGGAGAAACCATTTCACAAACTTCTCCATTTACATCCCCATATCAGTTGTTTTAGATGGTAATGTGGAGAGGAATTATGATGTATAGAATCCCATCATTCATAACAATTGTGTATTATTCTTCCAGTGGCTAATATAATAATTATTCTTGAAAAAATTATCAAAATTGAGTGTTAGTGAAACATTCACGTTGATAACATTTAAAATATATTGGGTGTAAATCAATGTTCACCATTTATATACTGCATCTTGGCCCTTGTGTTCATCAATGTAAATCACTATGAACTTCTAATCTCTAGGTTCTAAAATCACAATATTTTTTAATTTCACTCCCTTCACTTCTAATTAATCCTCATATAACCACTCCAAATATTATTCTAATAGATGATAAAAATAATCTATAGTAATTTATACTAATTCTATTCCTTAATACATATATTCTCCATAGTTCATATGAGGGGTCTCATCATTAATGTGTAATTTCATAAGTTCTTTAATTTCTATGACAGTCAAATTATTAGATTATTCTTGTTCTTTATGGATTATTATGTTAAATTTTCCCTCTATAATTTTTTATAATTTAGCCAATTTTCTCGTGCAATACTCTTCGAATTCATTCATTTGATCCCCAAAATTCCCCTAATCATATTATTCTTTATCTGCTACCATATTTGGAAAACCCACTGATTATGTGAAAACTAAACCTTTTATTGGGTCCTCTTATATAGTTTCGAAAAAGTATTTTTCAAAAATAAATATGGATATATGTTCTAATTTAATCTTAAATACTTGCTGGTTGAAACATTAGTAATTCTGTTCATTATTTATATTTATCATTTGGGTCCTGTAACCATCCTTATTTTTATGAGTTTAAAATATATGATAGGTAAGAATATAGTTAATTTTAAATAAAATATGGTAATTAATGGGTTCCAATTAAATGAGTCTACCTAAATTATACGAACTTACCACTCCTATTTAAAAAGAGGATTCATTGAGAAATTTGTTTTAATTTTAAATAGGGGTTTAACTTCCTCTTCTTCAATAGCTCCATCGAACTTTTCTACATATGTTAAGAGAGATTTTTTTTTCATATTATAATGATACTTCCTCCACCTAATATTATAGTATTCAGTTATCATATGTTACTTGATTTGGAAATATCATTAGTTCATTCATATCGATAAATTTTTCAATATGTTCATCATTATCAGGAGGGAGCATATGATGAACTATATCACTACTATTCAATTTTTTCAATAATAATGAGATGATATAACCTTTATAACTACTCATAACAGAACATTTTTGAGTATTTATTTAGTTTGAATTACATAAAAGTGTTTTTAGTTTTGAAAAAATTGTGAATATTGATTCTAACTCCTTGGAAATAGTTCCAAGTCGATGGAATCTCAATTTTGAGTTCTTGAAAAAAAATATTTATGAAAACTGGGAATACAACATAGTGGATGGCCTAGATTGTTTATTAAGGAGTTAAGCCTGGAGCTTCACTATCCAAAATATATATTAATTTTTTTTTCAAAAAAATTAGAAAATAATATATATGTACGGGGGTTTTTTGTATACAAACATAGAAAAAAAATAAAATATAACCCAAAATACAAAATGAATTCTTGAAAGGAGACATACATGGATTAAATAATAGTGATAATTTGATGTAAAACATGTTTGACCCTTCATTGTTTGTTCTAAATAGCTACACACAAACTCATTTCCTAGATTGTGTTAATGAAAATCACACCCAAGAAGGGTCCTCTAACAATCAGATCATCACTCTCTAAAATGATTTAGAACCACATGTCAATCTACCAATCAAACTATTGATCCAAATTATACATCAATTATGAAGATATAGAGAGTGGGAATGGTTTTCACTAGTTTGAAAGAATTTTTAAAGAAATAATAATGAGTTACAATAATACAATAAGTCTCTTACCCACATAGAATCCCTATAAAAAATTAGAAAGAATAAGATCTCGGGTGTTTGTGTTCGTAACACCATGGGATTTTATGAATTTTTTTTAAAAAATTTATTCTTTTTGATTTATTTATTTAAATGAAAAAATGATTTCTGATTTCAATATTTGAAACTCCAGGTTTAGCTTGTGTTGGATGAAACAAAAAGATTCTCTTATATTACATGAAATTCCATGTTCAACATTATTTATATGCAACACTTAGTTTAAATGAAACATGACATACTATCAAAATACTATTATTAAATTTGATAGTAATCAACTAGATATTGGAATAGAGAGTATGCATATTATTAAATAAATTTATAAAATAAATTTATTTATAAATGCATAAAAAATAAATTATTTGGTGACCAATTTATTATAAACGAAAATAAGAACCATTTTAAAATAATGGAAATATCTTTACGAAAAACTAGTTTTTTTGCACAAAAATGTGTTTTAAATCAATAAATAAACAAAATAATTTTGGTTGATTTATTTTAGGGAAATTTATATATTATATTTTTAATAAAAATTATAACATTCATCTTAGGTATTTTTGTATAATAGATTAGAATAATTACAATTTTATTCTCAAAACTCTATTTTTCTAAAAAATAGGTTCGTATTGTTTTGAGCATATATTTTGAAATTTTATTTTTTCAATTTTAGAAAATGTATTTGAATAAATATACTTATTGTTTGAAATAATCATGTCCAAAATATCTTATGGTGAGTTTTTATAATATTCAAAGAATATAAATTTTTCTATCGGTAGTAAAAAATACTAGTTTTTTTAAGAATTTTCATTTCTTTTACGCATTTTTAAAACATAATTTTTTTAATATGGTTTTAAAAGAAACATTTGTTCAATTATATATGTATATATTAATCCAAATTGATTCATTATAATTACTATCATTTTGAAAATTGATATAAAAACTTTTAAAACTTTTGAATATTTTCCCTTTTGAAAACTGACTTTCCCAATGCATCTACAAGATTAATTATAAATTAAAATTTTCCAATTATTTGAATGGAATTTGGAAAAAATTATTCCATATTGAGAATAATAATAATTTATTATATCTAGTATTTTCAACTTATTTTTTTACCAAAATTAATAGTAAAATTACTAAATATTATTTATCATGGGTAATGTAAAAATGGGTTAAAATAAGATGATAAGGGATAAAATGACTATAAAACATTTAAAACTGATATTTTATGGATATAATTCGATAATATACTTAATAAATAAAATATATGGTCATTTTAATTATTTTTTTGTTATCAATGATTTATTAATTGGGAATCCTTTGGGAAATTTCCATGTAGTTTCCATGTGCGTTCCTTTCCTCCAACTTATAAAGGCCACCACAACCTATCACTTATTCAATCCTTTGAAGACATATAGTTTGAAAAAATAAATAAAAAATTTCCTATCCAACAACATTATCCATTTTCTATAGCTACTGGGGCTCCAAAATGATTAACAGTATGGTCCTTAATAAGGGACCCAAAGGAGTTGCTTTTAAGTGTAGGTAATTCTCTTCAACGAGCTCCTTATTTTTATTTATTCTTTATAAAACTTCAATTAGCTCTTAAAACATTAAATATAATAATAATAGTATATAATATATACTTATATGTTATTATGTGAATTTAATAACCTAAATCCATATCCGCATCCATCAAATGGAAGACAAATCCATCAACTGTGTGTACAGTGGACTACAGCTTTGTGAACCGATGTAGTTCTTTTCCCATAACAACATTTCAAGGCATGATATAATTATTTATTTAACATATTTATATTATATTTTTGAAATTAATATACTTAATTAATTATTATATCACATATTCCTTCTTATATGCAATTTCATAGTGGGTACGGAAATGTCACTTGTGTATACGATGGATTGTCGTATAACAAATCAATTTTATTTGTTTTCACTTATTATTTACATTAAAGGTAGTAAGGGTAAATTTATTAAATATAAATGATATATGTTAGATCATAATGATTATTTAATGACAATATATTATATAAAATTCAATTTTTGTATACATTGAAAAACCGGAAGCAACATTTATGTATAATTATGGCCTACCATCACCATGAATAGGGTAGTTAATTTTCTTTCTCTAACTATTTTGGATTACACCAAAAACATATATACAGAATAAAAACAATATTTATTGTGTGGTAAAAATTATTGAGATTTTTTAACTATCATCAATGTAATAGTACCAAAAATAACCAATGATAACATCAATGAAAAATGGCGCAGATATTGGTAGAAATGTAACTTCAACATGGGATTGTTAATAAACATGTAATAAAATTTCATAATTAAATAATATATGGTGTGATATATATATATTTATGAAATAGATTTATTATAAAATTATATTTAACATACCGGAATTTTTAACATGTACGATGGACATTAAGACATAAGGAAAAGGATTTTTGTCATAATTATTTTCATTGAGGAATATGTAATGTTATGCACCTATTTTATTTTATGATGTGTATATACAACCCTGTAGAAATTTAATTTCTGGAATTAATTTATTATCATGATATTCTAGGTCTTATTTGATGTTATTCCTTTATGGGACTTAAAATTCAATTTTTCAAATATAGTACAGATTTTAGGTTACAATATCATCATTTATTAGGATTGCTAATGATTATGTTTCTGATGATAAAATATTACGATCCATCTCCCATGAAACTGATTAATTTTTTTTATCATATGGTTATGTAATGAGATTTAATTTTTTTCCTTCATTTTCCTCTCTTTGTGTACACAAGAGTAAAAAAAATTTATGAAAAATTTTCATTATTTATCTCTTCGATCAAAAACCTATTTATCTTACAAAACCATGTTTTCTAAAAAAATATTCAATTTTTTTTAACATTTTATAAATTATTTATTAAAAACATGTTTACTCAGGTTTTTTTATAAAATGTTATTCAATTAATATTCATGTATTTTTTAAAATAATAACTATTTACCTTTCATTGAAAATGAGAAAGGAAACTACATTTTAAGGTGAATGGCATGAATAGAATTCTCACCCATCAGGACCATTTCTTTATTTTAAGCATCAATTTTTATATTCCAAGGTTATTATCAAATAAAAGGTATTTGAAAATTTTTTATCTCTTCAAATGATATTTCAAATAGGGGAGTAAATATAAGGCCCCAGCCTTAAACCTTACTTAATATTGAGTTATTACAAGATTACACATTGAGGGTCTTTTCAGTTTTAGAGTTTTAGAGAATTAGATCTTGAAACTTGAATTACATTCCACCTTTAAACAAAGTGGTTACATAAAAGACAAGATTCATTCTTCCCAACAACGGAAACATATTTAAAATAAAACTTGGATTCTTTCTTGAAACATCCTTGACTCTATAATCTTATCATGTACCTCTCCCGTGACCTGTGAAAAACATTTCAAAAACATGGGATGAGCATAAAAAGCTCAGTAAGGTTTATAAAAATATGGAAAGGAAACATGAGTTAAAATATACATAAGAATGAAATCATACTTTACCCATAAAACAAAGGCACTTTCATACCTCATCAAACCATGAATAAATCATAGAAATCAAAAGACAAAAAGGTAACTTGAGGTATTCATCACATTCTTACGTTGGGAGTAACCCTCTTGGTTACGTTTGGAATACCCATCACAGTATATTCCCTAAATCTCTTCGGAGCAACATTAATGTTTCACTCCTTCACATTACCCAATGCATTGGAGAGCTATATCGGGCTCACCCGCCCTTTGTTTATCATGGAACCACCCATTTTCATAACAATTCCCAAGAACCATAACATAAATGTATCACATAAAACATTCATAAAGGAAACATAACATTTCCACATTTCAATCACAATATAACACTTTAGTATATTGAAATAATGAATTCATTCAAAAAGAAACCATTTCCAAAACCATTTAAAACATTTAATAAAGAGATTTTTGAATCAAAGTGTCCCATACCACCTTGAAGATTAAAATTTTAAACCATTAATATCCATATAAATAAATCCTTAAAACCATTTTTAAAACATGGATATTAATAAGAACAAATAATTAAAACATTTAAAAAGATATTTTGGTTAAAGGGGTTTTACCAAAATTAGAGACACATGAATACAATAATTGAGGAATAACATTTAGTCAGAACTTTATAATATCATGAGAATAAATGGATTCATGATATAATACTCCAAAGGACAGTATATACACCATATAAGAGTGAATTGGTGCATAACAAAAATGAACCCTCAATAGAAATGTCAAATGTGATGAAATCCCTTATAAAGAAGGTATCCTTAAATTAAGGACAAATAAATCTCAAAAATATTTGTGAAAAATATAAATACACCCAATATAAGTGGATATTAAGTGTAAAATAATAAAAGGTCATTCACACATATTGAATGGATGACATATTCAATGACTACATGTTGAACCCAAAGAAATCAAAATTGGGTTAAAAAGTTCCCTTGACAGCCTAACGGCATCACATCAAAATGAGTTGATGAGAGATAAAAAGTGTATCTCATCACATGGACATAAAATTTACATCAATAAGGATATATGAGAACATATCCCAATATAACAATATGTAAATTAAAAGAACCAACAAAAGAAGTCTTTTAAAAAAGAGGGGGGTGAAAGGTTCCCTTACCGACTTGGGTATCTTTCAAAACATACACCCCATGAAAGAAGGACAATAAATCATTGATTTAAATAATCATAAAGGAAAGTATATTACACAAAGATTAGAATAATGGCAGTACATACACCACTCAAAGGAAATTGTGGCAAATGTAGCATAAATCTCACGGGAATAAATGTGAGATGAAAAATCCCTTACGAAAACTCGGCAGCCTAACGACGCCACATAAAACTTACAAATATGGATTGATGAGATAAAATAGGGTATCTCATCAAATTAAAATAAAATTTACAGAAAGAGGAATATAAAAGAAAATCCCCCAACATTACAAAGAGGAGCTTAAAAGAAGTGACATAAAGGAGAGTACTTAAAAAGAAAGAGAGAGGTTAGATCTCTTACGAAAGTTCGGCAGCCTAACGGCGCCACTAAAAACTTCCAAAATAGATTGATGAGAGAGAATAGAGTCTCTCATCACATGAACACAAAAATTAAAGTAAGTGTATTATAAAATATCATCCCAATAACAAGAAATATTAGCTTCAAAAAGAATGACATAAAAGTGTGTACTTAAAAAGAAAGAGAGGAGTAGGATCCCTTACCTTGGGTCCGATTTGACTTGATTGTTCTTTAATCTCCTGAATAATAAACTTGAGTTAATCTATACTTACATAAGAACCTTTTTCAAGTTCATTATTCCTTTTATATCACTTATTACCATGTCATAAACATTATGTAATCATTTAAGTTAATAATATTTGTTTTTCCAATATTTGGTTCTTAAGTCGAAAGTGGTCTTCTTACAATTACATGTTGTTCGTGTGGCCAAATGTTTATCATATCCAGAATTGTATTCATGATATATATATCATATATGTCATATATATTCAGTACATTCATGCATTTATAACATTACATAATCATTTAGAGGTAAGAAATGAAATGCACCGTTCATAGAGACGGTAAGCCGTACGTACGCATGAACGCTACTTTCATATCTATTTCGTATTTTATAGAATGGAATAATAATGATATAAAGATATACTATACTTCCAGTATAATATCATATATAATATCATAGTTCCATCCTTTATACGTCCCACATATGGTATTTAACGAATCAAATCACTTTGAGGGGGCGGTAGTCCGCACTTCTTTAAATGAAGATATCGTGTTTACCCATAATGGAAACCATAAAGGTATGCCCAAAATGAAAAAAAAAAGAAGCTTAAGGAAAACATAAACATATTATATATCATATATAAAAATAGTGACATCATAATGGCCACCTTTGAAGGTGTTAAATGAGTATTGAACAATCATCGTTTCGGGAGGCAGAATTTCACCATCCACGAAAACCGTATGTTCTTTAACCATTTTATGTAGTTGTGTGAGGGTTTAGCTCGAAAAAATCTTATAAAAACATCCTATTATATTCAAGATACTGGTGTTGTTACAGAAGAAGTAAATAAAAAGAGGTTAGGGGGTTGGAGAATCAAAATAAAACAAATGAACATGAGGGAATGAATTACCTTTAAAAGTGTAACTCCTTTTGATTTAAGCCTAAAGGCTTCATTTGAAAGGATTATACCCAAAGGGAATCATATAGGATGAGTAGAGGGATGTGGAGAGAGTAAATGGTCAGGGTTTGGCCGAGCCAAAGTCTTGAGGAGTGTGTGAAATGAGGTAGAGGTGGGGGCCTTTTATAAGAGGAGAGGAGGGGCACTTTTGGAAAGAAAGAAATATTACTTTATTTGAAAATGTGTTTCGGTTTTAAAAGGTCCCACATTGATATAATTCGTGGATAAGGTGATAAGTGTTCTAAATCCACCCATCCAATAAGTTTTTGACATGTGTAGGTCATAGAGTTTACATTATCTTCCCATTTTATTTAAATCGTCCGATAATGATGTCATCGCTGCATCATTATGATGTCATAAATAATTTAATTTATTTAATGTCTAAAAATTATAAAAAAAATTACTATGATGTAGGATAGCTTTTTAGCTTTCCAATGACTATTTATAATCAAAAATATTACTTGTATAACCCCACTTAAAAATTGTTTTAGTAAAACATATCATGTTTGTGCCATTTTTACTTTTACATTAAATAAAAAGTTATTTATGTCATTTCGCAACCAAAGTGGCTCCATGGGGTCTCCAAGTTGACCCATGGCTTTTATTGGTCGGACATGACACAAAAAATGAGGTTAGGACATGTGTCAAGCTCATCTTATTTTATTAAAGCATTATTTTTACCTTAAACTACACTAATTACCATTAATCGCGATTAAAAACTTAATAAGGTACTATTCACCAAAAAATTATTTTTATCCCATTGAACCACATTTTACTTCTTAATGAAAACCATGTATGTAGTATTTTTTAAATTCAAAACACAAAGATGGCAAAATTTCATTTAAACGGAAAAATCAGTTTTTATAAGTACCACTTAGTGGTTCCACTATTCATCAAAAATTGAAGTTTTTCAGAAAAATCCCAAAAATTCACCCTAAGATATATTTGATATTACGAATTCAAAAATAAATTCTATTTTACAGAATTCAAAACATATAAGTCACATTAATTAATTTAATAATTAATTCCCACTATCAGAGCAAATAGCGTGTTTTTATGAAACAATAAGTATCAAAAGATTGACACTGGTTTAAGTCTAATTTCAAAGTGAAATTAATTCCAACGACCGCTATTGGATTTAATGGTAAAAATATATTCTAATTTCACTTTAAAACCAATTCAAAAGATAATATAATCATAAAAATAAATTATATTAAAAAGAGGTTTTGAATTAAAATACATCATTTTACACTATTCATTAAAAAAATAAACTTTATCGGAAAGATACCAAAAATTTACACAAAGTAAATTTTGATGTCCCGATTCTTAATAAGAGTTTTATTTGGTCCAAAAGAATTTTTAATAGTGAACAAAACTATATTTAATGATGGTTCAACATTAAAAGGTGATAAGTGAACCTTTAGTGAAAACTAGGGCATATACGCCTAAAATTGAATTCTTTCCGTATTTTAAGCCTTTATCTTTTATTGAATAAATGTGAAAACATTTAAAAACATATATAATCATATTTTAGTTATTTATATCCATTCCTGCCAATAAAACGGCTAAATGTTAACTACCATTTAAAATAATATTATTTTATTATTAGAGTTCAACGTAAGATTCCCAAGAAACTCGTTGTTGCGTGTTGAGTACGCCATCGAGCATAGCAACCCTTTAAAGTAATATTAATACTTTATTAACAAATATGGATAAATATGAAAATGTCATATTCTTTATTTACCTGGGGTGTTACATCCTTCCCCCCTTTTGGGAATTGTGTCCTCGCAATTTTAAAATTGGGCTTGGAAACATCCTTGAAAGTCCCACATCAGAACAAGAGTCGGAAAAACAATAACTTTAAAATAAAGAAAGATAAGTACAGAGGTCACCCGAGTTAACCCATACTAGGATTCCACGTAGGAAAACATGGACATGAAGGAGAAAACATAGGGTCATGTTCTGATGGAGAGTGATAGAAAACATGTTTAGGAGAAAGTTAACAATAAGAAAATCACAAACTTGTGATGGGTTAAACGGTATTCGATTCCCCAGTAGGAAAAGTTAATAGACAAAATTTTTGTTTAAAGTTACTTTTTTTTGAGGAATTTATTCATAAGGAAACATAATCACTTATCATGTTGACTTTCAACTTTTACTAGATTCCTTAGTCAAACTCATATTTTTTTTCCAAAAGGAAAGTATTTAGGGAGTCTTGTTCGCATTAAGAGTACTATAATCAACTTCTAGAGAATCACCTAATCCAAAAAAGAGAACTATATACTTCCCATATCTTTAGACCTTAACCATAACCAAAACCAAAAAGGTTAGTACAAGGTCAGATAATCCAGAAAAGGATAACCCTTTATAAAAATAAAATCTATTCTTAATCTCTAAAATTTGTCAAACAAAAGCCAAAGTTCAACAAGGATCATCTGATAAACAATTTGTCCATAAAATTCTTCAATGTAAACCAATATAAGATTGAAACCCAAATATTTGAAGGATTTGGTCACATAGTCTTCCAAGTTAAATCGTAACATTTATCTCCATACAACATCAGTTGCTCCTAAAGTCTCGTATTGAAAAATAATTAACCTAATCAAATATCCTCTATGATAGGTTAATCATTTTCATAAATAACCCAAAATCAACTTACTCTTAAAAAAATAACCAGTCAAACTAACCAGGGATTCACGTAGTGCAGTGGTAGGTGATAAATACCAGTCGCACCTTGGTTGTGGGTTCGATTCCCACAGCTTTGTCTGACGCGACGGGTAGTCACACGGTCTGCGTGTTGTCCTTTTTCCAAAACTATATAATTCTCAAATCATTCCCACAAAAGGGATAAAATCATAAAAAATAATCATAACATATTTTAACCTCATGTTTATCTAATTCCTTTCATTTTCCATCATATCATAGAGTAACCCATAATTACCTAAAAAGTAAGGATCATATAAACTCTAATGGTTACCTTTATAATTATTACCTGAACTTCCACATGGATTGGTCATCTCGTACATGATGCATTAAAGATCATACCAAGGTTCAAGTGGTTGATCATGACTCCTTGATAGTTGGTTTAGAACAACCACGAGTTTCCTCATTGAATCCCCCATTTTATCTAGTATCTTAAACATAGAACCACCACAGTTTCCTTCAAACCTGTTGTCTCTTTGGTGCCTGCTAGATCCATCCATTCACTTAAAACAGAAATGTCAGTGTGAGTATATCAACAAAACCATCATGTACTAATGATGAAGGTAAACACTAAGATACACTTACTCATTTAATTTATCTAAAACTAGGACTCTTTCTGAAATCCTAACCATTATGGTAATGTCACTTATGCTTAAAGAATACCCTAACCTCAAAAGTTATCTAAACCGACCTTTGATACCAACTATAAGGCCCCAGCCTTAAACCTTACTTAATCTTGAGTTATTACAAGATTACACATTGAGGATCTTTTCAGGTTTAGAGTTTTAGAGAATTAGATCTTGAAAGTTGCATTACATTCCACCTTTAAACAATGTGGTTACATAAAAGACAAGGTTCATTCTTCCCAAAAACGGAAACATATGTAAAATAAAACTTGGATTCTTTCTTGACACATCCTTGACTCTATCATCTTATCATGTACCTTTCCCATGACCTGCGAAAAACATTTCAAAAACTTGGGATGAGCATAAAAATCTCAGTAAGGGTTATAAAAATATGGAAAGGAAACATGAGTTCATATATACATAATAATGAAATAATACTTTACCCATAAAACAAAGGCACTTTCATACCTCATCAAACCATGAATAAATCATAGAAATCATAAGACAAAAAGGTAACATGAGGCATTAATAACATTCTTACGTAGGGAGTAACCCTCTTGGTTATGTTTGGAATACCCGTCACAGTATATTCCCTAAATCTCTTCGGAGAAACATTAACGTTTCACTCCTTTGCGTTACCCAATGCATTGGAGAGCTGTATCGGGCTCACCCGCCCTTAGTTTATCGCGGAACCAACCATTTTCATAACAATTCCCAAGAACCATAACATAAATGTATGACATAAAACATTCATAAAGGAAACATAACATTTCCACATTTCAACCACAATATAACACTTTAGTATATTGAAATAATGAATTCATTCAAAAAGAAACCATTTCCAAAACCATTTAAAACATTTAATAAAGATATTTTTGAATCAAAGTGTCACATACCACCATTAAGCTTAAAATTTTAAACCATTAATATCCATATAAATAAATCCTTAACACCATTTTGAAAACATGGATATTAATAAGAACAAATAATTAAAACATTTAAAACGATATTTTGGTTAAAGGGGTTTTACCAAAATTAGAGACACTTGAATACAATAATTGAGGAATAACATTTAGTCAGAAATTTATAATATCATGAGAATAAATGGATTCATGATATAATAATCCAAAGGATAGTATATACACCATATAAGAGTGAATTGGTTCATAACAACAATGAACCCTCAATAGAAATGTCAAATGTGATGAAATCCCTTATAATGAAGGTATCCTTAAATTAAGGACAAATAAATCTCAAAAATATGTGTGAAAAATATAAATACACCCAATATAAGTGGATATTATGTTTAAAACAATAAAAGGTCATTCACACATATTCAATGGATGACATATTCAATGACTACATATTGAACCCAAAGAAATCGAAATTGGGTTAAAAAGTTCCCTTGACTGCCTAACGGCATCACATCAAAATGAGTTGATGAGAGATAAAAAGTGTATCTCATCACTTGGACATAAAATTTACATCAATAAGGATATATGAGAACATATCCCAACATAACAATATGTAAATTAAAATACCCAACAAAAGAAGTCTTTAAAAAAAGAGGAGGGTGAAAGGTTCCCTTACCGACTTGGGTATCTTTCAATACATACACCCCATGAAAGAAGGACAATAAATCATTGATGTAAATAATCATAAAGTAAATTATATTACAGAAAGTATAGAATAATGGCAGTACATACAACACTAAAAGGAAATTGTGGCAAATGTAGCATAAATCTCACATGAATAAATGTGAGATGAAAAATCCCTTACGAAAACTCGGCAGCCTAACGACGCCACATAAAACTTCCAAATATGGATTGATGAGATCAAACAGGGTATCTCATCACATTACAATAAAATTTACAGAAAGAGGAATATAAAATAACATCCCCCAACATTACAAAGAGGAGCTTAAAATAAGTGACATAAAGGAGAGTACTTAAAAAGAAAGAGAGAGGTTAGATCTCTTACGAAAGTTCGGCAGCCTAACGGCGCCACTCAAAACTTCCAAAATAGATTGATGAGAGAGAATAGGGACTCTCATCACATGAACATAAAAACTAAAGTAATTGTAATATAAAAGATCATCCCAATAAAAAAAAATATGAGCTTTAAAAGGAATGACATAAAAGTGTGTACTTAAAAAGAAAGAGAGGAGTAGGATCCCTTACCTCGGATCCGACTTGACTCGATCTTTCTTTAATCTCCTGAATAATAAACATGAGTAAATTTATACTTCCTTAAGAACCTTTTTAAAGTTCATTATTCCTTTTATATCACTTATTACCATGTCATAAACATTATGTAATCATTTAAGTTAATAATATTTGTTTTGCCGATATTTGGTTCTTAAGTCGAAAGTGGTCTTCTTACAATTACATGTTGTTCATGTGGCCAAATGTTTATTATATCCAGAATTTTATTCATGATTTAGATATCATATATGTCATATATAACCAGTAAATTCATGCATTTATAACATTACATAATCATTTAGAGGTAAGAAATGAAATGCACCGTTCATGGAGACGGTAAGCCGTACGTACGCATGAACGCTACTTTCATTTCTATTTCGTATTTTATAGAATGGAATAATATTTATATAAAGGTATATTATAATTCCAGTATAATATCATATATAATATCATAGTTCCATCCTTTATATGTCCCACATATGGTATTTAACGAATCAAATCACTTTGAGAGGGCGATAGTCCGCACTTCCTTAAATGAAGATATCGCGTTTACCCATAATGGAAACCATAAAGGTATTCCCAAAATGAAAAAAAAACAGAAGCTTAAGGAAAACATAAACATATTATATATCATATATAAAAATAGTGACATCATAATGGCCACCTTTGAAGATGTTAAATGAGTATTGAACAATCATCGTTTCGGGAGGCAGAATTTCGCCATCCACGGAAACCGTATATTCTTTAACCATTTGATGTAGTTGTGTGAGAGTGTAGCTCGAAAAAATCATATAAAAACATCCTAGTATATTTTAGATACTGTTTTTGTTACAAAATAAGTAAATAAAACGAATTTATGGGGTTGGAGAAGCAAAATAAAACAAATGAACATGAGGGAATGAATTACCTTTAAAAGTATAACTCCTTTTGAATTGAGCCTAAAGGATTCCTTTGAAAGGTTTCCGCCCAAAGGGAATCCTCTAGGATGAGGAGAGGGATGTGGAGAGAATAAGTGGGCAGGGGTTGGCCGAGCCAAAGGCTTGAGGAGTGTGTGAAATGAGGTAGAGGTGGGGGCCTTTTGTAAGAGGAGAGGAGGGGCACTTTTGGAAAGTAAGAAATATTACATTATTTGAAAATGTTTTTCGGTTTTAAAAGGTTCCACATTGATATAATTCGTGGATAAGGTGATACAGGTTCGAAATCCACCCATCCAATAAGTTTTTGACATGTGTAGGTCATAGAGTTTACATTATCTTCTCATTCTATTTAAATCGTTAGATAATGATGTCATCGCTGCATCATTATGATGTCATAAATAATTTAATTTATTTAATGTCTAAAAATTATAAAACAATTACTATGATGTAGGAAATATTTTTAGCTTTCCAATGACTATTTATAATCAAAACTCTGACTTGTATAACCCCACTTAAAAATTGTTTTAGTAAAACATATCATGTTTGTGTCATTTTTACTTTTACATTAAATAAAAAGTTATTTATGTCATTTCGCCACCAAAGTGTCTCCATGGGGTCCTCAAGTTGACCCATGGCTTGTCTTGGTCGGCCATGACATAACAAATGAGGGTAGGACATGTTTCAAGCTCATCTTATTTTATTAAAGCATTATTTTTACCTTAAACTACACTAATTACCACTAATCTCGATAAAAAACTTAATAAGTTATTATTCACCAAAAAATTATTTTTATCCCATTGAACCAAATTTTACTTCTTAATGACAAAAATGTATGTCGGATTTTTGAAATTCAAAACACAAAGATGGAAAAATTTCATTTAAACGGAAAAATCAGTTTTTATAAGTACCACTTAGTGGTTTCACTATTCTTCAAAAATTGTAGTTTTTCAGAAAAATCCAAAAAATTCACCCTAAGATATATTTGATATTACGAATATAAAAATGAAGTCTATTTTACATAATTAAAAACATATAAGTGACATTAATTAATTTAATAATTAATTCCCACTGTCGGAGCAAATAGCATGTTTTTATGAAACAATAAGTATCAAAAGATTGACACTGGTTTACGTCTGATTTCAAAGTGAAATTAATTCCAACGACCACTATTGGATTTAATGGTAAAAATATATTCTAATTTTACTTTAAAACCAATTCAAAAGATAATATAATCTAATAAATAAATTATATTAAAAAGAGGGTTTGAATTAAAATACAACATTTTACACTATTCATTAAAAAAACGAACTTTATCGGAAAGATACCAAAAATTTACACAAAGTAAATTTTGATGTCCCGATTCTTAATAAGAGTTTTATTTGGTCCAAAAGAATGTTTAAGAGTGAACGAAACTATATTTAATGATGGTTCAACATCAAAAGGTGATAAGTGAACCTTTAGTGAAAACTAGGGCATATACGCCTAAAATTGAATTCTTTTCGTATTTTAAGCCTTTATATTTTATTGAATAAATATAAAAACATTTAAAAACATATATAATCATATTTTAGTTATTTATATCCATTCCAGCCAATAAAACGGCTAAATGATAACTACCATTTAAAATAATATTATTTTATTATTAGAGTGCAACGTAAGATTCCCAAGAAACTCATTGTTGCGTGTTGTGTACGCCATCGAGCATAGAAACCCTTTAAAGTAATATTAATACTTTATTCACAAATATGGATAAATATGAAAATGTCATATTCTTTATTTACCTGGGGTGTTACAGTAAATTTTCCAAACAAAAATGTTTTAAATGATTTTGATGCATCCCTTATATTTTTCACTATTATTTTCTATGAAACGGATTTTCAAATTTTTTTATGAATTTTTCTGTTAAATTAAATTTCAAAAAATATTATTTTCCACAAGAAATGTTTTAAATGGGTTTTAATGATTACATTATAATTTTTCAATGTTATATTCAATGATGAGGATTACTAAAATATCTTAATGATTTTTTAGTTTCAAAATTATTTTTCTATGGAAAAGTATTTTCCTCAGTATTTTTTCTATGTGATCATTTAAAATAATTTTCCATCTAATATGAAATCTTTTGATGGTACTTATTATTTACTGGTTATATGATCTAATTATACCATTCTTATTCTTTCTCTACATGGTTCTCGTTTATTATGAGAAGATATATACAAATCCCAATTATTTTCCACAAGTTATACCATAATAAAATGATTACTAAACCCAGATTATTTCACAGGTTATTCTATGATGAAATGCTAAAATTATTAAATTATTATAAAACAAGTACCTTTTTCACATGTTATAATATGATAAAAATTTTAAGAAACCTATTTCATTTCATGGTGTTTGATATGATGAATGTTTTATGATCTCATGGTACACATACATATGATTTTTATTATGTGATGTGTGGTACCTATATCTCCCTTTAATGCATGGGTAATGATATAAATCTCATGAGATACACATAAATGGAACAGGGAGTGAACCCAGTTCATTAAGGGAGTTTTTATATTATAGTGGTTTAGGGAGTGAACCGTAACTAATATGATAGTTTGGGGAGAGATACCATTCCACTATTACTTCCTTGGAAGTGAGACATGAATACTATTGAAATATATTTTTTATGCTTATTTTTATTCCAAAATTGTATTCTTTATGAGAATATTATGTTCTTATGGCTTATATTCTTGAATTTCAATAAGATTCATGTATTATAAATTACCAATATTAATTCCCTGACTCGATATTATGATATTTGATATGAAGGGAATTTTTTTGGAATATTATTCTTAGGTTTATATACCCTTATTCTCATGTAATCTTTCTTTTTCTCCCTTGTTTACCCTTACTGAGCATCTAATGTTACCCTTTTTTATGTTTCCTTTCAACATGTTAGAAAAAAAATATTTGAGTAGGGTATGGATAATAATATTATTATGTGGGAATATATTTATAGGAGATATTTAATATCATTTAATAAATAAAAATATTTTGTGTCTTGTCTCCAAAGGAAAAAAGCAATTATGATCCATATGCATGTGTTTGTGTAATGAGTTGAATATTCATCTAAAAAAGTACTTGTAGAACCACTAATATGTGTTAGGATATATTAAATGGATTATTTAAAATATCATGAGGTCTCGAGGATATATGGATGGAATTCATGAGTGTTCTCTCTAGGATCAAATACTTTATCACACATTCTTATCGAGAGGCAAATCGTGTGGTGGAAGGACTCCCAAAAAATACTGGCAAGAATCTTACATGAATGAGTGATCTTTCATTCGATTTGATATCTATTTATGATATATATTTTCATTAAATACCATAATTAATACATTTTCATTAAATTATATTTTAATAAATATCCATTCGTTTCTCTTCCAAATATACCTTTTAAAAAAATTTAAAAGATATAATTTCAATCTAGAAAATATAGGATCTATATAGTGTGGAATATGGTTCTATGGTTTTCATCTATTATGTGATACTTATTTTTGAAAATAATAAATGATGATATATTTATAATCACCATAACTTCATATAGGATAAACAAAAAATAAATGTTTATGATAAGAATTCATAACAAATAAAAAATGGAATAACATTAACATTCAGAAAAAAATTCATTTCTAATCGATACTTAACCAAAGAAGAAGGTTTGAATCTATTATAATGGGGTGGGTATGAAATATTTTTATTTTTAGCAATTTTATTCATAATAATCCATGAGTTTCAGTACCGCTAGCTCAAGTTATGACATCCTCTTCTCTTCTATGAAATAATTCCACATGTATAGTATCGAGGATAATGGTTAATGAAGCTTTGAATATTCAATAATATGGTATTTATTAAAATTATACCCATGATTTGTTTCTATATTTTTTTCTATATGATATCTATATGGTTTGATTGTTTGATCTATCCCTAATTTGGCCAAATAGATGTAATTTTGTTTTTTATTATGGGAATTACATTTTTCAGTATTTTTGGTTTTTTTTCTACATATCCTAGAAATTTGATAATTCATGAATTTAACACATGTAATTGTCACTTATAAACAATATTTGGGTTGAATGATTGGTCTTTTTTCCCTCGAGTCATGAAATTTCATTAGAATATTCACACCATCAACCAAGAGGCATGTTTGACTGAGAGGAATGTTTGATAAAATATTCATAGATAGTAGCTTTATGATTCATTGGGGGTTAATCCTTTATCAAAGATTATATTGAATTTTTAGTAAATTGATTTAATTCATGATCGATTTTATACTTCTTGTTGTTGATCATATTGAACAGATTGTCACTTCGATGAAATTGGTCAGTTGATCCTTAAAAAAACTCAAAACATTGACCTACACACCATGAAAACAAAATAAATTGTAGGAATTATTCAGTTGATTTGTAATTAATTTAAAACATTTTAAAAATAAAATTTCAACAATTTAAATAAATAAAATATTAATCCATGATTAATCATAGCTTCACAATGAAACCCAAAAAAAAGAATAAAATAATTAAAATCATGTATTGATACATTAATAGATAAAGTACATATTTCAAATAGAATGAAAAATAAAGATTTACCCACATTTAATCTTAATCGTATTTTTAATTCCCATTTAAATTTATCTTATAATTAGGTAAAAAACCAATCATCATCAGTACATTGGTTTTCCCCATGAAAACATGACACGTTATTCAAAAAAAATATCCCCATTGTAGTTTAAACACAACTTCCATGGTCTATAATTTATTTTATATATTTATATATTCTCCATAATTACTCCCCTCAAATTCTAATAAGGATAATTTATCGTACTTCATAATAATTTCTATACATTTCTTTTATTTTTATCTTTTTTACCTCATGTGGTTATGAATTTAAATCAATATGTTTTTTGATTATTGTTATTTAGGTGTTTTTACGATATGGAATCATCTGTTTCATATTAATCATTATTATATTGGTTAAATATCTTCCCCAAATCCCAATATCAATGTATTTATTTATATTATTTTTATTTTAGTCCTTAAATATATTAATAGTTAATTATCTGAGAGTTATTTTATCCTAATAATTATAAATTTTTTATTTCAGTTTACTCTGATTTACATAGAATTAAATTAAAATATTCACTATTTGTTACATATTAAATGAATATTGAGAAAACAATTAAGAATTTTGGAAGACATGATCAACTAAGTAATTCATTGTTTTATTGTATTAGTTCAGTTCCACGTAACAGGAATTTGTTTCTAATATACCACTATGAAAAATTCTATAGAGTTTTCATTTATTCTTAGAGTCTCCAAGTTTATTTTTTCATAGATAAAACATGTAATTTTTTTCTTATGTGTCTATATTTATTATGATTAACATTGATAAAAAATTATATTACTACACATAAAAAATAAAAAATCATAAAAATTCAACAAACAAGCATATAAATAACATGTGTATTCATATTAAGACAAAAGTTTCATTTCTCATACCATTTTATTTTTAGTATAAATTACTCAAGATAACGTCTAAATTGTAGAAAATTACATTTTTTAAAAACATAGTGGTGATGGGTATCATATGATCATTATATGATCATAAACAATGGAAGACAACTCAAACACCTGAGATATATCTTCAAGAATAACATCTAAAATAATTCTATAAAAATAGAATATTGGGAATTTTGTAATATTATCGGTTTTCATCTACCTTAATTAATAATGTTTGAGGAATGTCATGACGAGAAGGGAACATAAATATCCTAAAACCCATGGAGTAAACAAAAATATTTGATCCTGAATCATATTATGAGGATACCTATATGTCGAAGGGGTGTTATCACCACTATTTGTGAAATGGTAAACAATAGTACAAGAGGAATAGAGATTATAATATCCACACTAAACAGAACATGAACTCATCTTTTTATATTGGTAGTGTCCAGGGAATCTCAAATACATAACACATCTGATGAATAACTTTCCAATGATAATTTATTTATTGAATTAATTTTAATTAATAAAATTAATTTAATTTATCAAAACATAATGAAATATAACTACTAAGTTAACCCTTCGAGAGAAAAATGAAATACATATATATCATACATATATACACACACATATATATATATATTATTCAACATATTCATGAAACAAAAGTTTATTAAATGCATAAATTAAACATTTACTATATATATACAATATCATATTATACATGTATATATTTCTCATTCATTTTATGAATGTGTTCATGAATCAAAAGAATGTTAATTTTAGTGAACATAAAAAAGAATCCCACTTGTACTAAATCCCATAAATACTTTATGAGAAGCACCAAAACAATTTTTGAATCAACTCAAAAGATTTTGGATGTAGTTTTCCATTAAACTCTATTAATTTTGAACAAAAACATATTCCAAAATTTTATACTTATACAAGGGCCTATTATGTAACCCTACAGACCATAGTATTTTATTAAAAAATATAAATTCCATATATCATTGATTTATGAAAATAGCAGCATATAGAAAAACATCATTTCTAAATAAGATACTAAGGGGTCTAGTGTGATCTCCATCAAACCTAATCATCTCTCTATGTAAAAATTACATCCAAAAGATGCATCATATACATTGTATATAAACTGTATAATCCCATTTTACTTTAAATTGAATGACCACCAATCATGGAACATTTCAATCTAGTATTGGCATCTGATCGTTTCTTGATTATCCAAAAAATACTAATCATGTACATGAATATATCACTTGTTATTCATATATCTGATAAGAACATTACATTTCACATTTTCGTGTTTTGGGATAAATAATATTTGAAAAATGGACCATGGAAATGCATTTTATTAGTCTAATTAAATCTTGGGACAAATGTATTTTATTATCATAAAATTGGACAAATCCAATCTTAGTTTCACTCCAGCTGATGGCGTGACCAAAAATATAGCCACCCACCCATGATTAACTAATTTAAAATGTTCCCTTTTTTAGGTTATCAAAGAATGAGGGTTATAATGAAAGGTATCCAACCTACCTCAGGTAAGAAGGATTGACAATAAGTATACACCCTCAGGTTTTTCTATGATCGTAGGAAATTCCATGTGAAATAATCCATCAGTTCAATCTAAGTAATATGTATATACATATTACCACACGAATATATTATTTTTATCTTATATACAACACATTATAATGAATACAAGGTCCTATTAAGAGTAAGCATATTATATCATTACAACCCGTAATATATCATAATTATCCTTGGTTAGGTCCAACTCAAAGTCATTCATTGATGGGATATTTTCATTCGATAAATCATGTAAAATAAATTATAGAATTCATGAAATATAATAAATGAATATTCTCTATTATTATAAAATAATGATACAGTTTAATCCATTGAAACCAACAACTGAAGTGTATAACACCCAAATATTCTAATTGAATAACATGATTTTTTAATGATAGTTTATTTAATAGGTCACTCAAATTTTCTATGTAGCTACCCAACTGATCTTTTCATCCCCTCTCTCAACTATTTCTCTAATGAGATTTTATTTTTGAAAGGTGTGTTTGGCCTTTTAATGAGACAAGGGTTACTTATTTTGATAAAAAACATGATTTTTATAATAATATAGTTAAATTACTCCCTAAATTATAGGACTCCCTCCATCATCAGAAATGAAATTCTTGATCTACCAAACTTCCTTCAAATCATCTTATGTAGAAATATTATCTTCCTATGTTGCCGAGTCTGCTATGATGACTTATTTATACCTCAGCCAAATGATCCACTATTTTGGAATAACATGAATCCATATTGACATTTAATATTATATTTGTTAGAATAGAATCTAATATCTATGTAACCATTTATATAGAGATAATAATATATTACTTTATATAAGAACATATCCTTAGTAATGCTCAAGTACTTAAAAAAATCATTACATAAATCTTGTGACTGTCTCTAGGATTGGGTTTGTTTCAACTATTATTCATAAATCATATGAAACATTATGTTGAGTACACAATATGAAATACATGATAGATACTATGGAAGATGCATATGTAAATAAATCCATCCTATCCAACTCTTTATATGGATCCTGAATCACCCTATTAATCTTTCTATACAGCCCAGGTAAAACCCCTTATTTGATTTATCCATTTTAAAAAACCTCATCAATTTCCCAATATAAGTGTTTTAACTAATTCAATTAAACTTATTATGTCTATATCTATAGATACTCATACTATGTATTAAAGATAATTAATCAATGTATTTCATTGTGAAACATTTTCCCAACAACTTCTTCCAAGAGTGTTGTGTAACAAAATCATTTACAATAACCTATATTTCGTTAATAAAAATTATTAGAAATACTACTATTCTCCCATTAAACATATTTTATACCCATAAATCATTTATATTATTGATGAAAACATACTCATTTATTTCTTCATTATAATTATACAATATAAATCGATTTCTATTGGGTTCATGAAGAATTATACTAGACCATAGAGGTTCTTCTGTAACATGATTTGTTTCCTCTTCCACAACTCTTTGAGGAACCACATCATCTTTTATATTTGGAACACTTCTCGTTTTTTTTCTTGAACATATCCATGTTTAATTTCCCTCCCAATTAATACTCAATCCATGTGTTTCCTTTCTATAAAAATACCATCTCGATCCCAAAAAAACTTTTTTTTTCTGTAGTGTGGTATAAATAATATACTTTAGCTTCATTACGATAACTAATAAATATGAATTTTTTTATTATGCCCTAGATTATTAGAATCCAATAATCATTTGTGAGCCTCAAAACCCCAAATACTTATATAAGAAAAACATGCATTTATCCTATATTATATCTCATGTGTCGTATTTATAACATCCTTATACGGAATGCGGGTTAATAATAATTTTGTAGTATATATATTATAAACCCAAAATTTTATAAATAAGGTCACATAGACTCATCATCAATTGAACCATGTGAAATAATGTATTATCCATCATTTTAGATAAATTATTCCATTATGTTTCTCTCATAGGAATGATTTTGGAAACAATTCGACAATTTATCAGGTGAGCTATGAATTCCTATCTCATTCATTCATCACATCAATCTGATCTGTGGGATTTAATAATTTTTCCCTATTGAATCTATACTTAATTTTGATTCTCCTTTATATTTTCAAAAGATTCAAACATTAGTTTAATAAAAAAATACCCATATCAACAAAAAAATATCAGTGAACGTAACAAAGTACTGAAACCACCATTTGTTGTGTACTCATTAGTCTACACACATCACTATATATAAGATCCAATAATCCAATATCCCTATCATTATTTCTTCCAAAAGGAGACGTCCATTTTTTTCCTATAAACATGATTTTAATGTATCAAATGATTCATAATTTAATGAGTTAGTCAATCCATATCTATGGATTATTCAAACATTTTTCTTATTTATATTTCCATGGAGATAATGTCAAATGTTAGTGGGATTTGAATTTACCCATACATTATTATTTTTAATATGATAAATTGGATTATCATTATTAATAATATATAAACCATTAATTATATTCCCAATTCCATGAAATATTTCATTCTTATATATAGAAAAATCTTGTTTTTAATAATTAATGAAAATCCCATATTGTCCAAAAAAGATATTGAAATAGAATTCTTATAATTGAGGTAATATAACAATACATTTTTTTAAATTATAGGATCAATCCACTTGATAAAATAAATTCGAAAGTTACAATGTTGAATACAATAACTGTTTCTCCATTAATGAGGAAAATGTCTACTTCAACCTTTAATAATTCCCTCATATCTCATAGTATGTGTTTGTTAGCACAAATGTTTGATGCACTCCTAGTATATAATACCAAAAAGTTATAGTTGTACAAATGGATTTGAATAAAATTAAAACTTGTGTTCAATTAATTTTTCTCCTTGAAAAGACTTCTCAATCTTAGATAATAATCATTGACTATTTAAGAGGTAATTCCAATTAATGTTCTCAATATAATTATGTTGATGTATATCAAAATTTTTAATAAAGGGAATTCAATATGTGAGTATCATGTATTATATATTTTTAATAAAGGATTTAAATAAAATTTGTCCCAAAAACAATGAAAATCCAGAATATAATATCCATTTAGTGAGACTAAATATATATTTCATCAGAACTTACACCAGTTATCATGTATGTCAACCATGATTATTTATCTTCAAAATCATCACATTGATAAGAGTCGTGATTCTTGGATAGTTTAATAGATAACCACTTATCCAAATATATATATATATGTATTCAATGAAGTCTATTCTTATGTAATCATAACTCTTTGGGATTACCAGCTAGTATAACCTAATGAAGTTATACAAATAAGGAAACAAGGGAAAATAAAGGGATACATGTTCTAAGATCAAAATTACCCAACATGAAATTTCTATCCCACATATATATTTCTTTACTTATACAAGATGGATTAGGGGTACTAGTGATGAGCTCGAAAAAAACCAGTGGACTGATCATGTTCACAAAAAGTGTAGCTATGGAAGTAATATCACAGTTATTATTTGATGGTTTTTTAGTATCATGGATTTAATATAAAACATATCCCTGTTAATTTTATATATCTTACATCATATAAAATGATTATAATATCATGTTTTATTTCCATTTGTGTTTTCATTATTCAAATAATATATTTCAGGAAATTATATTCCAACCTCTAAATTAATGTGATCACACCATGTTAATGTGTTACTATTGAAATAAACCACAAGATTATGTTAATCACCCAAATATAAAAATCATGTATTTCTATACCTACCCAAATTCACCGTATTCATATGGTATATTAATTCCCTATATAGAGGCATAGAGTTATATGAGATTGAGAAACACCACATGAGTAATCCAAGAAAAAATTATAGACAACCTCACTCACTTTTCTATCAGAAGAAATCCTCTAGGAATGTAGGTTGTAGGACCCTAAGACCCTGTACCCTGAGAGACATTACTCAAGAAAAAATCCAGTTAATTAATCATCTAAAACATAATAACCACAGACTAATCTGAAAAAATATTATTATTCTCATATGTTATATTACAAACAGAGGACAAAGTAATTAAAAAATAAATTTTAGGATAGGCAACCTAGAATGATATGAATGGTTTTATCCTAGAATAAATTAATTATATAGATGGTTTTAAAACATATTCATATTTAAAAAAATTTGTAAACATGAATATCATTAAATTTTATAAATAAATTAAAAATTTATTTTTTCTAAAACATGTGAAATTTATGAACTATGCATTAAAAAATTCTAGGTGTAAAAAATTATTAACTTAGAAAAAACAAAATCATTTTACATTAATTTCAAAATGAACCACTTCATATTATATATTTAATGGAATTTATATGATAATTCATAAATTATAATATTTTATGACTCAATATATATTATATAAGATTTTATATAATCTAAATATAATATATATTTTCAAATTTATAAACACTTTATAACTCACCTCTTATGACTTTTAAATAAACTATTTATTTTTATTTCATAAGGGATTCCATTTAATTTTTCAAAAAGTTTTTTAAATATTAATGTTTTATATTTATCATAAATTGTTTCATAAGAATTTATGTAAATAATTAAAAACCATTTATAATTAATTAACTAATTAAAAAATTATAATTTAAGTATTCTGAAAAAACCACTTTACATTATTTTTAAATAATTTTTCAACCATAAAATTATTTTATTTATTAAGAACAATTTTATAATAATTTTATGGTTACCCTTATGGATCATGCATATTCATTGTAAGTGTATCACCCTTTTATACTTAGGAAGATGTTTTCAATAAGGGTAACTGAGATTTCCAGATGCCTTTGTAAAGGTAACTTGAGTATTACCATTACATAGCTAGGTTGAACATAACTACATTATATTACCTTTATGCATTTTTCTCATATAAATGTATTAACTTTAAATAAATAATTAACATTAGGGTACAAAAATTATTTCTTATATCATGTAAAGGTAAACATGTATTACTTTTTTACCACCCTAATACCTTTACATGTAAGGGTAAAAATCTAACGACCCTTATACAAACCCTTCATTACAAGGGAATGACCATAACAAAAAAACATAAATGTAAAAATGTTGTTACACCTATAATGACCTTTTATGTAAAGGTATCACATAAGGAACACCATATATCAACCATTATGAAATGAATTTTGTGATGGTCACTTTATATATACGTTTATGGGGCCTTCCAGTGTAATGATAAATTAAAATTTACCCCTACTCAGCTCACATAATGGTCTATATTCAGTTTATAGTTTTATGAATTTTTTTTCATTTTTATTTTAATACTAGTGAATTAAACAAACTAAAAACATATAGAAACCCACTCTAATTCCCATGATGTGTTTTCATGGACATCATATGATCATAAACTATGGATGACTACCCAAACATGGGGGATCTATCTTTTAGAATAAAAATTTGTAAATAATACTTTAAAAACCAATTACTATAAATTCTAGAACAATAGTTGCTTCCATATTACATAATGTATAATGTTTGTGGAATATCATATGGAGAACTGAATATATTAATCCTACCCCTAAGTGAATAAACTAGATACATGGACCCCTTATTTTATCATGAAGATACCTTAAGGGTGAAGGGGTTATTTCACCATTTTCTTGAAAGTGATAAACCCAAGAATGGGGGGAAGAGAGCCTGAAATGTCCACACCTAATAGAAGAGGATCTTATCCCATTATATAGGCAATGCTCAAAGAATATCAAATACATAACACATCTCAGGTGTTACTACCCATAGGATATTTATTTTTTTGAATTAATTTTAATAAATAAATGAAATGTAATTAATCCAAACATAATGAATTATAATTTATTAGTGAACCTTTTAGGAGAAATAAATAATATATATATCATATCATATATACATATATATATATATAATATTAATTATATTCATTCATAACATTCATATATATATATATACAATTCATTTCACGGGGTTCCACTTATTTGGCATAAAGTGAAAAACTGTTTTCTTGAAAATATTTTCTCCAGAAGCATTGCTCAAATATTGAAGTGGAAGGGGAATGCCATGTCCCAAGCTATAAGAATATATTTTGTCAACTTGGTGATCTCCTCCATGTTTTTCTACCTGTTATCTAATTATTGATGTCCAAAACCATCATTAAGTATCTGAAAAGACATATTAGAAACTTCATATGGACTAGATCCATTAATGGGAAGAAACATATGACTGTTTCATGAAAAGAATGAATCAAAGCGATAGATATGGGAGGCTTAGGAATAATGGATTTTTGCCTCTTCAAGGAATATATATTAAAAAAATTCACTTGGAGTCTGGCCACATCCATTTACATATCAATGGAGTTCCTCTTGACTCTTCTTAGTCCACAACTATTGTTTGGATACTCCTCTTATCTTTCCTCTTCAACCTGGTTAGCCTTGAGTTCTTATTTTAATAGTATCATGTATTGCTCCAAGTGGATTGTCTACAGGGACTCAGACTTGATTTCATAGAGCACTCCGTGGAAAACCAGGCTGCTTAGTGAGGATGTTGATATCCCTCCAGACTTGATTAACACCTCAATTACTGCTCTCCATGCTGATGACATGGGCACCTATGATTTCATTCATTCTCATTTTCAGACTAAAATCAAAAGGTATACCTTCACTTAAAGGGACACCCTCATCTAGAAGCCTCACTCTTCTGGACTTTTCATCACCCACGATTAGTACTGATCTATGTGTGATGGGTAGAGTATGACCCATTAATGGAATTTAACCATCTGGAAGTACTTCATTCCCCATGATTATTTTTTTATCCTATGGTGGATCTGGAAATAAAGGCTCCCCTTGCACAATATCTTATATAAAATGGTGGGAATCTTTATTTAGTGTTCCCCATGTGTCTTACAATGGAAGATATAGTTTATCGGTTCTTTCAATCTTATGACTTCACCTACATACTATGGGACTATAAACAAGACATGCTTGGGTATAGGCTTTAAATGCATGGTTTTGGTGATCTGATGGATTCAATTAGATAGGTGACTTGTAGTGGCTAGGTGATGGGAATTCTGATGGTTGCTTCTGCAACTATTTTCGATTATGTTTTTAATTCATCTGATGATATTGTGTTTGATAAAAAATAATATCTTTCAGGCTGGTATCAGATCGTTCGATTGGGTTGTCGTCACTACCTCAAAAATCTAGACAGGGTGTATGAATAATAATTTTAATGATCTCATTATCTTAAGGAATTTTGGTGTCTCTGGAAGGACCAAAAAATCATTGTTGATGAATTTGATTTGGTGGATTTCCCCAATTACCTCTTAGCTAAAAGTAAGCATTTATTGGGTGGCTTCCGGTGAACCCAGACCTTCAGGATGTGGTGGTGTATTTTGTACCTATCGGGGCTTCGTTAAAGGCACTTTTATCATCAGAAAGTCAAGGGTTCATCCATGGAAGATGATCATTGTTCTATAATCAAGTCAATCATATATGTAGTTTGTCATGGCTGGAATATACTTAAGTTGGAGTCTAACTCAGTGGTGGTAGTTGATATCCTTAATAGTCAGTCCAAAAATGTTCCCTTGAAGATGTTGTCGCCTGGGGTTGGATTTCTTCATATTACTTATGGCCTCACTCTTAATGTGACACATGTCTATAGGGAGGCCAATTAGGTTTTTATGCATTGTACAAGAATTATATTGTATAGTCATGTTCAGAATGGCCTTTTGTTATCCCGGAATATTTATCACATTTTTTTGAGGTAGATGCATGTGGAACCCTTTTTACCAGTCTTTGTAAACCCCTTTTCTGATGTCATGTTTTTTATTTTGATTAATAAATATCTATAGGAGTGGGTCTAACCTACTCCTAGGCCTTTTTGATATATATAATATCATTAAATATATATATGTATATATATATATATATCATTCATTGTATACATGTTTACATGCATCACATGCATGTGTACATGCATATACATTTTAGTAATCATCCAACTGAACGAGATTCCATTTGACTAAAATACAAAATACATTAAAAATATTGTATGATTAGGTATCACATATACACAATTTGAGTGTCCTAATTTTTTTATGGTTTATTTCTACATTGAATCATAAATCTAACACTATGTTTTGGTAATTTATATGATTTTACTATTTGATATAAAATATAGATAATAGGTTTCTTATTTAGATTTAGTAGATTAGAGATGATAAATATATCATTAATTTTTATGTTCATGAAAATGTGTAATGTTTTTTATAGTTTTTTCAAATTAATTACAACATGGGGATATTTGATTTCATGGGTATTCTTTTAAATTAAAATTAAATAAAAATAATATATTATATTATCCTTCATATGATGGAAAAAACAATTAGTAATGTACAATAATATTTTCCTAAAAATATTATATAATTGTATTTCTACCTCTTTAGATAACAACAATATACTTATTAGTCAACATTCTAATTAATTTATTGTAATTTTTTAAATATGTTAACATACAAAAACTACAAAATCCTCTTGTATTTAAATTATTTACATTTATCAATTTACCTTTCTTTAAATTTATAATTCACTAAACTATAACACATTTATTTATTTCAAAATTATATATTTTCTTGAAAATTTTGAGCATGGTACCAAATGAATTTGGAAATTTCTATTTATAACACAACATTTTCAAACTCAAATTAAATATTAAACCCACTTATTTCTACAAAAAATCAAATATTTGAACTATATTTTTATACATTCATTTTAACAGTGGCTCTAATATGTGAGGTTGATTTATCATCAGTAACAAACCATTAATCTTTTAAATAAAAGAATTATTAATTTTAAATTGAACGATTTTTTGAGTTTTTGTATTCATGTTTTTTAGATTTCATAGTCAATTTTTCCTTCCACATAAAATCATTTAATATTGATGATTATATTATGAAAATATTTCCTTTTAACTATTATGGCCTATTTATTCTCTTTACATTACATTTATATCAAATTAGATTCTATAGTTGGAATTTCATTCAAAATTTGAACTTTTAATAACTGTATAAGTTTTAATGTCCTGAATTCTTTCTCGAGATATTTATATAAAGACATTCCATTTTTCTATTATGATATAATTTTCATTAATATGAACTTCCCTTTATCTAATGATCTAACATAATTTATAAATATCCGTACCTCAATATTTGATGGTAAGGTAGATATTCCCAGATGTATAAAATTTAATTTCCTCATATATAATCTTTTGAATGGTTTATTCATAACACTTGATTGGCCAGATTGATGCTGATCATTGATAAATCTTTCAATATTAGTCATGAAACGTTTTATGAAATAAAATTTATTGAATTATTCTTCAATAATGAATAATTTGTTGTTTATATTAGCAAAAACCGTTCAATATATTTGGTGGATGATATTATCATGATATCCCTATGAAAAATAAATTACATAATTTAGTTCATGAAGTTCATATTTTTAATAAACATTTAGCAATTTACTATTTATATCAATATAATCTTCGAATAATAAATCCCTTGTTAATTTAGAATATTTTCATTTATTCTTTATGGAATTTTTTTTGAAGTGTAAGTGTTGAAATGATCACATCTCTATATGCCCAATGAAATGTGAATTCTAGACTCTTCCCTACTTTTGGTGGAATTGGGTGATCCTTTGGATTACGCTTCATAAATATTCAAGGTATATCATCCCAATAATATTTAGTTCAAAGGTACTAATATACATACATCATACTAAGATGACCATCACTAAGTCAACGGGTATACCATAGCTTAGTTAATTAATGGACCAATGTTACAGAAAATTGAGTAATTATTATAGAATAAACATTATTATTATTTTTGGTATCTAATTTTTTTAATTTGATTTTATTTTGTATTATATAATCATTTCGTTTTATTTTTTTATACTTTATTGAGATATGGTTTGAAGACATTTCTCTAGAATATAATATGCATTTTAGTTTCACTTTGTATAGTATCTCCCATTCTCATTTTTTTTATATTGCATTATTTTTGGAGTTTTATTGTTATAGATTTTTTGATATCATAATGTTTCATTAAAAAATCAATCCAGAGTTTGGATAGTGTTTTTTACCTACCAAGGGTGGGCAAGGATATATTTTAATTCATTATCATGAAATTTAGGGTTTACATTTTAGTTCATGGAATTTAATGAAAAAATATTGTTTTTTATATAGAAGATTTCATTCTACCCCCTCACAAACAAAAATATTTTTATATTTTTTATTTGTGATTACTTATAAATGATAATTATTCATTTATAATTAACTATCCATAGTTTTCTGATATTCAATTCACGATAATTTTTTATAATATTTTCAAGACTACTTAACATTTTATATTATTTTTATTGGTTTGGTTCTAGTGGTATAGGTTTTTATAAAGCATTTTTTTGTAATATCATACTATTTTCCAGGTATTCAATGTATATAACCTTACATATTTTCCTTCTTAACTATGAAGTAGAAATATTTCAGTAACAAATTTTCATGTATCAAAATTGGTAGGAAGTAATGGCCATGATTACAGCTTAATTGTGAGTTCCCATGTGTTATATTTTTTTGAAATGTTTAATGTTACTATTAGTTGAATTTCCATTATATGTTAGATAACTTCATGAACCAAATATAAAATTAATAGGAATGATTTAAAAGTATTTAATTAATGCACATTATTTATTAGGGAAGAATTGAAAAATTGTGCATTGTTCCATAGTTAATATTATATTTTTAATACAAAATTTTTTTTTGACAACTACATAGATAATAAAATAAAAAGCTACAAAATTTTATATATAACACACTTTTTAATTTTATTATCCTTTTATTATATGTGATTATCCCTATATTTTTAAAATTAGGTTGAATAGAATTTTACTAGTGATATAAAAGTGTTATTTTTACATATTTTCTATCATGTTCACTTCATTTTAAATAATTTATTCTTCAATCAATCATCAAATTTCATATTTTTATACTGATATTTTAATGCTTCCCATGCTTGTAATAATGGATCTATTTCTTATGTTTCTTACCCAATACATTATAGAAATGAGTTTTTTTGCATTAAATTGATTATTTATATTGAATTAACCATGTTTTTTTTCAAGTGACATTGATATAATTTAATAATGTGATAACTCTAAATGAAATTCATATATTTGGTGGAATTAATAATATTATATCAACACATCCCCTTAAATGACTTTTATATATGATTTTTTGTTTAATATAACCATATTCATTTAAACATACATTCTACTTTCATCCCTCGAAAATCTATTCCATAAAATAATCATACCATTATTGTGTTTCAAATATATAGTTAATTATTTTATTTTAGTAGCTACCACATCCCATTTGAATGAATGATAGAAATAGTAGTTGATAATTTATATTATCTATTTTCACACATTTCAACCCTTAAACCCTTACATCCTGGAAACCAACACCACCCACATGTATAGACCTTATTACTAGAATCAATCTTTTATTATCTAACTAGCAACCATTTCTTTATACACCAGTCACCATGTCATCCAATGTGTGAAATTGTGGAAATTTATCATTTTCCTAATTAACATATATTCATATACATGATCTAATGATGTTAAACCACTAGAAAATTTGTCTCTCACACATAATCCCATGATCAAAATGACAACCCCTATCATTGTATAAAATATTTTCATTCGTAAATAAAAATCAGTGATAATAAAAATATTTCATTTGAAAGATCATTCATGAACCAGGGATGTCACTACAAGTCTAAACTAAATTTTCCAACCTTAATGTATCATTTTGGGGTCAAATTTTCATCTACTTTTCAGTGGAATACTTTTATATCCTTTACTCAAAATACCATCCACAAAAAATAGTCATAAATTTTAATTTTCATATTTTATCTAATCATGGCACACACTACATTTCTTAATGATTTATTATTAAAATTGATCACCTCCATATTGTTTATTCTATAGTGGATAAGGGTGGATGATTTGGTCTATAAATGTCATCAAGTGACATTTCCAATATGTAATGACATTCATGGTCCCATGACTATACTAGTGGGAAATCAATGGTCAGTGGATGATCCCATTTTTTTTTTGAAAAATATCATATTTAAAAAAATTATAATAATGGAATTTATATAAATATATATACATATATATTGGTAAAACCAAATTGATTAAGATACATGACGATGATTTTCAATATGTCTAATAACCGAACAAGGGGAACCACCGGATCATCCCCTTCTACCATTAGAATCCACTTACTCTTCATCTAAAAAAAATTCAAACTTGAGTGCAGTGAATGAATTTAATGACATAATTTTTATCTTTTTATACTAGATGTAGGACATAAAATAATATCTACTATACTAGAACTCATGTACCCCATGGATCATGTAAATAGAAAAATAATCTCAAATAAATATGTTACTAACAATGAATGATTCGTTGGTGGTATGACGTGAATTGAACATGATAAACTCATTATATGGCCACCATAATTTTAAGGTACCAAGAAAGAAACCCTATAGATTACAAATATTTATATTATATCTGTTAGTTCAACATTATTGAAAACATACATGCTATAATTCATGATCACAAAAAAGAACAAGTTCAATTTGAGAACAAGAAACCTATTTTTTCATATTAATCTCTATTATTTCTCACTTTATAACTTAAGGAAGAGAATAAGAGATCTATAAAATCATAAAATATAATGGAAAATTCTATTTTTTACCTAAAATATGTGTAAAAACATGGATTTGAGTTTCCTTTATTTTCATTTAGGTCCCAAATGAAACATAAACATCATATATGACCCATAACAACAATTATGACTATTAAAACATGTCATAATTTTCTTGAATATTTTATCACATACTAAAAAAACGCTCATATTTCATGTGATGAAAAATAAATCATTAAATTATAATTTTCTATATTAATATAATAAAAAAATTTAAATTGAATATTTTCTGATGAAAAATTTCTCATATTTACATATTTAAAACCAAATTACCTGGGAATACCATGAGAAATACACATAATTTCTATTATTAAAAAAGTGAGTTAAATTTGACTGAATTTATATATACAGATGTTATAATTAAAATTATAACATCTCATCCCAAAATTAACTTGCATTTATTTCAAAAACACTACATGGCATCAATTGTTCTCACAGATCACCAGAGTTTGGACACTAGCACTGATATTCTTTGAGTATCACTTCAAGAGTGATTTACCCTTTAATAGAAAATGAAAATTATATATATATATTTATATATTGTAAAAAATAACACTATTGAAACTGATACCATAGAACAATAATAAAACTCTAAAGTAATTTATTACAATGACCAGATCTCATATAATTAGACTGTAAAATAATCATATACTGATACAAGTATTAAAAAATATTAGAACTAAAATATCATGATATATGGGAAAAACTAAACTTTGAGGATACCTACAAACCCCTTCATTATCATCATAATGATCCTAGACTCTAACTCTCAACTAATAAGTTTTATTTTTACACCTTCAAGAAAAAAGTTTAACAACACAATTATAAGATGTGATTATATAGGGTTTGAATAATTTGTCTCAATAGGATACCAGTAAAGTCCCCAAACATCTCTTGTTTCATAATTTAATTATAATTTTATAGTAATATAAATATTATAATTTTAATGTAAGTGAAAAACTTATAACATATGGAATAAAATGTTTTCAAACTAATTTGACATAAAATATACCTTCTCTGGCAAAAAATTCTAGAATGAAGCTATGTAAATGGGAAACAGTTTTGTCCAGACACATGAATAATGTATGAACCCTACAAAACATGATCCACAGTCCCCAAATTGATGATATAAAACATATAAAAATTTATAGACAATCTAGACATATCATAACATTATCCTTAAAAATAATTATTACTAACCTTATGGTTATACCTATCACTACCCCCTCCATTCAATGGTACCCCTACTGAGCTAAAATGAAGAAAGAGAGACAACAAACATGGATTCCTACCACTATTAAACATCAGATAAGTGACTATAACTAAGGGTGTAAAAATATTACATACCGAAGGAATTCCTTAAAAATATGATTTAGGACTAGGAGATACTATTCCAAACATCAGAAAAATCCATGTTATGTTATAAAATATGTAAAACCAAAATCATCCCACAATTCATGTGTATATTACTCAAATACAAAGAAAATCCACATTAATACCTAAGAAGAATGTCCTAATGAAATGAATCAAAAATAATTCCAAATTTTAGGCTCTATAATGGTCCATTTATTCACCTAAGAAACCAAAAAATTCATTTTTATATATGTGGGTGGAGAAAAACGTGAATACTTTGTAGGATAATACCCTAAGACTATCATGCACTTGATTAAAGAGAATAATAATCCACCCATGAGTAATAATTAAAACCAATATCACTTATGTATGTTAACTAACAAATATAATCCTCACCAAGGAATCAACACCAAACAATACACCCATGTATTGTATAAAAATATGAAGCATTTTGATAAAAAGGGTAACCCACCCCACTTTCCCACTGATTTTGTGCTCTCTTCCCATAATGTCATACTTCATGGATCTCTTTTTTCTTATGTATATTAATACTACCTGAACAATCCTTAGAAACTGTATCAAGCTAAGATCCACCCATGAAACTGGCCATAACATCCTACCTGAAGACACCTAGTCCACCACAACACATATCACCCTGGGACAACCAATCCTCAACATTACATTACAAACATTTCCATAGCTAGAATAGTTGAGCATCATGAACATCAAGGATATCAACCATGTGCTCTCCCCACCCATATATATTCCCACTCTATCAACCTCATCAATCACATCAAACATCACCACTAGTGATATTTTGAATTTTGGTCATCATAGATCATGCATGGGAACCTCACCTAGAGGAGAGAGTGGGGAAGATGGGGTACCTGGCCATCCATCATCGCTATCTTGGATGTTGAAAAAAAACCAAAAAACATTTTGGTACTAACAAATAGTGCTCAAATTAGGTGGTTTATATAGAAAAAAAATTAATATATAATATTTGATTATAACACACATAATCTCAACCTTGGAGTTAATAAAAAACCATCCCAACATAGAACATTACACAAAGCCTCTAATCCTCTGTCCCATTCCCTACCACCTCTTAATTCATTAAACCACACACAATAAAACGAAAATCCACAAGTCACATCCCATATTTTATTTTCAAAATGTCCATTTCAAGATTTCCCAATTTCCAATCATCTTTTTTTATGAATCTCGTTCATTTAATATTTCACAAAAACCACTTTAACCCCACATTAAATTTTAATTAAATATTATATTTTCCATTCCGACCCATTCTATTTCAGTTTCATTTTTGTATAATAAAACTAGTATTACAGGAATACTATCAAAACATGTTACAATAAAAAACCCCTTCTTTATCATGACCTCAAGCCATGAATTTCCACCATTACACATCACACCCACTACTTAATTTTAACAGCCACAAATCATCATAATTTCATCTCACCAAAACATCATATCATATCAAAACCACATCTTGTCACAATTGTCTTATATTATTACCACACAACACAACCTAATTTTTTATATTTTATTTCTCTTTATTAAAAGGGTATACATCACATTTATATTACTTTTCAAGGGAATTATCACCAAGACTATATGGGAAAAAAATTTATCCACATATAAGTGATTTCCCATTTCATTCACAGTAATATCAAATCATAAAAAAATCATGAATTCCAAAAGGATATAAATTAACAACGAATTAAAGCTCCCAAAAGCTAATATTTTTAGAAAAATAATCGATAAATCAAAATAATAAAAACAATAGTATAAAAAGTGGTAAAACATGTGATTACATCCACATACCCTACAATTATAATTAAAATCACTATTATTTTCATTAAGATGGTGCATACCATATCCCAAAATTAAAAATAGCATGATAATTTCTCATGTAAAACTAAAAGAGGAATGTTTAAGGATCCCCTACTACAAACAATGATTTTTGATCTGATGTGTATGGTGGAATAAGAGGAAGATGACTTATAAGAACCATAACCAATGGAACACCTTGATAAACCTAGAAAACACCGTACAACATCATTAACTAACCAAATAATCATCAAAACTAGTAGTTCCCTTTACATTATCCATATCTATATAAAGTTCAGGGTGAAATAGAGAGAATAAAAGTGGAGTACTCATCTAAAAACACCAAGGTTCAATCTAATATGACCTAGGATTAAATACAATGAAAATGGGGTAAAAAATCATAGGTTTTCACTTCAGTTTCACAAGAACTAATAGAAAATAAAGAATAATGATGCAGTTTAAATGGGATAGATATTTTATAATAATTATAAAAAATATAACACCATAGAAAGAGACACATTATGATGGTTCTTAAAAGATTACAGAGGACAAGACCAAGATGTAAGGGATGGGACCAGTCCATAATTGATTTGGTCAAGCCACATCCCAGAAACATGGAGAGGTCCATGCCACATATCCAAAACAATTTGGGTGGATACTAAAAAATACGAGGAACCACAATTCCATCAGAAAAAATCACTATGAAAAGGGAAATGATATTTCCCTTTTCCATAGATAAGATTCCTTGAAAATGATATAACCACAAAATTAATCCCCCCTAGACTCCACACACAACTAGGTGGCCCTGACGAAACTAAGCCGAATTACATAGAACCCCCAATATTCAACCACCAACCTCTATTCCACATCCATCCTATTCATTCCACAGTGAATACCATAATGGGTTCAACTCAATTCTCCACACTATATAATCCTTATCAATAAAAATGTTCATCTATAACTCCAGCTTTTACCCTCCAACTTCTATATAAAATTTCATGGAGACCTCTATAATCAGAATTCCCAACATGAAATCGGTCATATGGTCTGAAATATTACTATAGATACCTCTAAAACTATTTTAATCTTTTATAATAAAAATAAACCCAAAGAATATAATTGGAATGTAAGTTCCAAACATAAATCCCACGACATACCTTGAAGGAATTTCGTTACAACTCAAACACTAGTAGTACCTCACACCAACCTCATAAATTATCCCTCACACAACCATATACACCACCATTCTATCTACCACACTTCCCATGAAAATTAGTACCACAACCAATACCCAAAATGTCCTTAAGAACACAAATAAAAGAAATACATTTTTCATATCAAAATATTATCTTATTTGGGTGGAACTAACTAACCCACACATGTTTAAAACATGTTAAAGTATACCAAATAATAATTAAAAAAATGTTATCCCCTCTTATAAGGCTTTAATATTTAATCACATATCATTATCAAAGAAATATAACATGACATAAACTAACAAGATTCATGAATCACACCATGACCGCAAAAAAGTAAGAAAAATAGAAAATATTTATGGGTACTCGGTATTCATATACACCTCAGGCTCTAAATTACTCCCCTATAGGACAATATTTGTCCATTACACATGAACAAAAGGAATTTTTTGATCACACATAACCTTCTCCAAAAAAATCTTGGATCGCCTTTGGCCGCTCTATGAACATATCATAATCCATGATATCTAACTCTTTCATTCAATGACAGTGGATTTATCATGAAAATATTGAAAATTCTGAGATACAAAAAAGAAATCATGTGTCATGATTAACCTTAAATTAATTTCTAAAAAAACAAAACTAATATTCATTAATACCCATTTAGAATCATACCTTGCCTGAGTTTAGGGTATTCATATGATAAATTCCATCAATATTAACAATTATTTAAAATGGGGAACATTCATCATCTTTAACAAACCTCCAGTAACATGGTGTTCTACATTCACCTTCTGAATACTAGACACTTTAACATAAACTCTTTCACATATCAATTAATCTTGAAAAATAATTACTATATCCTCAATCTATGTACCCATTAGTAACACTAGGATGTATCACTAGAGGCGATATATGAAATTCTTAGAGAACCCCTTCATGTATTTTACATGAAAGCAACCTGCCCAAGAATAATATTCACTTGTGACCATCCTTAAATATAATAATTATGGGAAAAGAAGGTTTTCATTACCTCTTTCTCTATGTTTCCGTACTAATTATCCTCCACCTACAACATCAGAGAAGACTGAATAGCCATATAAAAAAAGAAACCTCCACCATCAACCACCCGCACATGTAAGTATGGGAATTCTTAGAACTCCACCTCCAAAAATCATTCCTAGGATCTCAAAAAAAATCTTCCATTACTTTATTCATAAAACATTATGCTCATTATCCCATATTCTTAAGGTGTAGGAGACCACAAATTCATATCCCTATAGAAAATCAAAAAACCTACGTTTCCACAGGTTTATATCAAACTATGAAAATACATTCCTTAGGATCTTAATTTGGGGAGGACCACAAAACATTCTTTGATAAGGTATTGTTTTCAAAACATCAGCCCGAAAAAAAACCACTTCTAGACCAAAATCATTGGTAGAATAATTTGCCTCATGGGGATATAACAATATATACTCATATAAGATCATTTCCTAATGTTAGATCAAGAAACATTCCAAGAACGAATCAGAATTTTCCAAAAACACCATAGACATCACCCCCTACAATGGAAACTACCACATAACTAATAAATCATCCAATTAGGTAGTCAAACACAAACTGATATAGATAAATCCAACTAAATTCCTAGCCGTTTTTTTAGAACTATCAATTTGGATGGAATACATGAGAAATTGAAAAATAACCTACATTAATATCCCTAAATACAAATGTATTTAAAACCCCCTCTTATATCCTTGGTTATTGGATAAGAAGAAAAGTCCATGAACATTGATTGGTCCCTAGCCCCAACATGGTGGGATACCACCTTTTTAAGGAAATTCACCTATTATATCTAAAATGTACACCAAGATTTCATTCCATTGAGTTGATGGTTTTAAAGACCCTTCAAAATCATTCTGAGATGATTGACATTCACACCCATTGATTTTGAGTAGATTATGTTGTCGATAAAGAAAATTACTACAAACCAGCCCATAAACTATTGGAACACCGAGTTCATGGGAAACATGAACATAAATGTTGTGTTTTTGACACTAAATGACATGACCATGAACTCAATGTAAACATACATGCATCGAAAGGTAGTCCTCGAGATATCATCTAATATCGCACATTTATAATGATATCGAGACTACATATTGATCTTAAAAAACCATCTAGTTGATCTAAACTATTCAAAATGATCATCAATATTTATAAGAGGGTTTGGATTCAGGATCATTACCTGGTTCAACATTTGGTAGTCCACATACAACCTTGTACTACCATTAACCTTCTTGGTGAACAACACTGAAGAACCACATGATGAAACACTAGGCTTACTAAAACCCATCGGAATAAAATAATCTATTTGAATCTTCAACTCCTAGAATGTTAAGGGGGTTTTGTGTTATAGATCCATCAACACTGGAGAAGCACCTGACTATAAATCCATTCTTAAATTTATATTATATTGATGGTCTAGAATAATAACCACCTTAGTAAAACCTTTAAAAACACCCTGATGATCCTAGGATCTTATACCATCCCATTGCCTTTAGATTTCACTAATAAATATTATATCAAGTTAATATGGGGATCCAAATAGATAATAGAAATATGATAATATCCTCTTATGATCAAAACTACATGCTAATTATCCAATTTCAATAATAATACATTTTGTTAATAGTATATTATAATTTAATAAATAGAATACAACCAATAAATTCCAAGGATGATATCATACGACTATATATATAGTAAAAAAGATCCCCATGTGACTGTATTTTTCCAATTATTAGTCAACACTCACAAAACATAGAAAAAAATAGTTTTTTTGTCAATAAATATGGTAGTAAATAAGAGGGGAACATGAATCTGACCTATGTCTTGTCCTAGAGGACATACTAGATTGGGTGAAACAAAGTAGTGAAAATATTTTGAATAAAACATTGAACAAATAAGGGATACATGAAAGATAATTGTAACTCTAATGATCTATGTCCCCTTTGATGTTGTAACATTAATTTTAAGAAACATATCTCACCCTGACCCCCTACATCAATATTGATGGAATCCTCCATGTATATGCTCACATCAGGGTACTTGAAAATAGAGGACATCCTAAGGCTGACCACTACCTACAACATCTCCTCTCATAATACCATAAGCAAGCTTTTAAAATGGACTCATTGGTTGTTACTACAAAGGATGAACCAGACCATCTCCTCCTTGTTGAGCTCCAGGAAATACTAGGCAATGAGTGTAATGATGACTAAAACCCCAAAATACAAAACAAAAAGGCCCAATCCCCCTAGGATGAGAATGAAAAACATAGTTCGTAGAAGGATTACAAGGAATATGTTGAAGTTAAATCCTTATAGGGTGAAACATTGAAGGACCAACAACTATAGCCCTTCCACTTATAACTATACTCCTTGACGAAGCCTTGTTGTTTACCTCTAATTATTTACCTCCTCTCAAATGTATATTCTCCATCACCTCCTTCTTCTTATGAATCTATATGTACATCAGCAATGTAAAAGGAGTAATTGTATCATAGATATAAGGGAGGGCTTCCTCCTAAAGACACTATAAATGGAACTCATCTTCTATGAAAATATAATTGAAAAAATACCAATGATCATTAAACATGATTCTAATCTCTCACACATATATGATTTTATAATGAAATTAGAGTATATCCCACCTATTCACTTCCACCATTTTTGATGATAAGAACTCTGATTAAAACTCCTTTTGGATATAGGACAATGAAACATACATCTATATTCACTCCTCAAGATACAACATCCAACACAAACATGTTTCACCCCTTATCTAAATGAACACTAGTGGGTTTAAGTACCCCACGTGTTCCAGAATCAAACTAAAATTGATCTTGACCTCCACCAACCAGCACTCTATCTCCAGATCAGATACACTTACCTCATAAATCATGATGGATTTCTATAAAAAGGATTGAAATATCCACTTCTATTGATTTTTCACCTCAACCAGATCAGAACATTAGAGATCAACCTGGTCATATAATAAAACCTATATTACATATATCATGCAAGTACGATGTACATGATCTATAATTTAAATGGAAGGAAAAATTATTAATCCCATTAGTATGGAATTTTGTTTTCCCTTATTCATTTTATTCCCTTTAACAACCAAAGGTCCACTTAATTTAGATAATAAAATAATAATGATGATGCATGTAGCTATCCTAAGACTCTACCCTGTAAGAAAAGCCCACCTCACTTTGTTGTTTGGAAGGATTAAATTTCATGCTTAAAATAAATGGGTCCCTAAAATATAGTGTCCATATCAGTCTCCATGGAACATATCACACACCAAGATGAATTGGCATTATTTCCATTCCAACCCATGAAACCCTCACAATGTCTAACACCGAACTCCATCAAATCTATCAACCTCTCCCTGATACCACTCTATCATTAACCCCTCCCTTCAAAGGTACTTATTTTTAGATTGAAAAAAGGTATAGTATATAATGACCTATAAGTCCTACATATTTCAGGACTTGGGTTGGTGAAAGAAATAAAGATATTAAAAATGTTATATATCGAAATTGTTTCCCTCAAATAATGATATATGATTAGGATATAGGACATCAACCATAAAAAACCACAATGAAATAATATAAAATAAGTAAAATAAAAACTATCCAATAATGCTGGTGTAATGTAAATAAATTCCAAGAACCAATAAATAAATACCCAAAAAAGAAAATATAATTGTATAAACTAAGTAATAACTACAATTTCAAAAATAGCAATGTCGATAGTGGTCCTTGTTGTCCTCCTTGAAACCATAAAAATGATTATTTATGAAGGTGGGGTAAGAATAACACATATACTCAATAGAATCATTCCCAAGGTCTATCATGAACTTGTGAAAAGAGAATACGAATGCATCCAGGAGTTTGCAACAAAACCAACATCACCTAAATAGGTCAACTAACCAATCACTACCTCACTATGTCATTCTCAAGATATAATAGTCCAAAATATAGTAACATAAAAAACATATTATCGATAAAAAGTGTATCTCACGAACTTCCCCACAAAATTTTCACTCTCACACCCCAAAAGAGTATGTAATAGATCTCATTTCTCTTCAGTATAGAAATCTTACCTGAAGAATCCATCGTAACTACGTCATGCTAAGAACCCCACATGAATATGGACATTACATCCCTCCCAAATACACATAGTCCACCACATATCATCAAAACTAAAGACACTAGGGCCACTGCATCACATCATAATCACTTCCATAACCAGAATAGTAGGATATCCTGAACATGAATGAAATTAATCTCATTCCCTCCCCTTACTTGAACAATCCCCACTATGAACATCCTCATAAATATAATGAAACCTAAAAACTAGTGAACTTGTGAGCTCTTTTCATCATAGCTCATTCATAAGACCCATTACTAGAAGAAAGAGGGTGGAAAAGGGGGATCCATTAATCCATACTCCCCATCTTGGGTGTTGGAAAAAACAATCCAAAATTATCTGGGAATAGAACATAGTGATCAAATCAAGTGGGGTGAATATAACAATCACAATGAGAATATAATATATTATAGGGAAATAAATAATCCCAATATGTGGGTTCACAACAAGAATATCATCCCAACCTACACCAACAAACAAGGCCTCAAAACCTCAATCACATTCTCTTACACCTCTAAATGTTTTACACCACATGGAAGAAAGCCACAAAACACGAGCCACATTCTATCTTTTATTTTTTTTTAAATCCATTTAATTTTTTTTATTTTTGACCATAATTATTAGTTAATACATTCACATCATATTTAATATCAATAACTTTAACCACACATTCCATTTTAATTCAAGAGTTCATTGGTAAATAAAACCCATTCCATTTTAATTTCATTATTCTCAAATCATTCCATTACTACTAGGAAACTAGAGAAACACATGAAAAAATTGACAATCCATCAATCTCATGTAGATAATCCCCACAATTCCACTACTACATATCTCGACCACATTATCATCACAACCATCAAAACACATTACAACTTCATCTCACAACAACTATATCTCATATCATAACCACATCTCATCACAACCACTCCATATAACAACTGTACAGAAAAACCACATTTCAAGAATTTCACTTCTGATTAATAAAATTCATATAATAACATTTAATTTATTTTTCAATGGAAATATCACAAAAAGTTATATTCCATTGGAGAACAATTCATTATCCATATATATGTGATTATCCATTTCATGTAAGGAGATATAAAAAATCATATAATCATGGGTTCCAAAAACATATCAATTCCAATATAAAATGTGTCCCAATATACATGGTATTAAAAAATGGAATCAATAATTATTAATATTAATCATAATAGAATCAAAATGTTTTAACATGTGGAACCTTCTATAATCCCCATTAATTCTAATTAAACCTATTTTTATTTTCATTAAGATGGCATATAAAATCTCCCAAAATGAATAAATCATTATAATTTCACGTGTACAACTGAAATATGAAATATGAATGATCCCATACCTCAAACAAATTATTTCATATATGATGTGGATGTTTAGAATAAGAGGAAAACATCAACCAATAAAACATAATGAAATAAAACAGCTTGATAAGGCTAGAGAGGACTAGACCACATCATTCCATTATCAAACAAACACTAATACTAGTAGTACCATTGATTGAAAACTTCCCCAAATGAAGAAAAATTAGAATAATGGGATAATAAAATAATGGAAGTCACCAAAAACAAAAAATTATAGAAATCCCAAATCTAGGGTTGAAATAAAAAACAGGTTCAAGGTCCTCCTAGGGACTCACTTCGGGGACCCATTTAGTAAGAGAAATTATAAATGAATGATAGAGTTAAGGGGCTTCAATATTTTATAGACATGCTGGAAAACATAATTGCATGGCACAAGACCCCTAACTATGGCATAGAAAAGGTGATAGTGTACTTGACAATGATGTAAAAAAAGGTACCATGCCATAGTAGTCCTAGTCAAAAATAAACCCATGAAACATGGTGTGGCCTACACTAGATATCTAATAAACTAGGGAGGAGACCATGCCACAGGTGAAAAAACCACACAATAGAACTCAAACACCATGAAAAGGACCAGACTATAGACATACTCCATGGAATAACTACGCTCACAATGATCCAACCACAAAATTCACCACATTGGGACTCCATGTTGTAGCCATGATGGATTTTGAAAAGCCACCAAAATTCCACCCCCTAGACTCTATGTCAAAACTATCCAATCTACACTATAATCAATCCTATCCATGTTGTTCTCATTCCTCTACACTTCATAATCCTTCTTAGTTGAACTTTTTGGCTAGAACTCCTGCTTTTAACCTCAAACATCCTTATAACATCTCCTAGACAACCTCCATCACTAGAATTCCTAGTAAGTGAGGAGTCAGAATGTCTGGACCATTTCAATACCTTACCCAAGTTCCAATATTTACCATATGAAAGAAACCACTATATATTTTATGTAAAAACAATATTAACATATTATTTTGAGAGTTAATGTTATGTAATCAACTTAAAGTTGTAATTTTCGATTAGAATGTCATATAAATTTTATTACATATGAATTATTTTTACTTCTCATGAAAATAATACAATTTCTACACATATTATTTAAATCATAATTCCCTAATATTTCATACCATGTAAAAAATTAATAACATTTCTCATCGATAATTTTAACCTTGTGATAATATGACCATAATATTTAATACATGACATATAGTGTAGATACATCAATTAGATGGGGCATAAGTGATTCTAGGTTTTTATATAAAATGTCCCATGTACATTTGAGAGGTTTTATCCTAAAAATATAATTGGGTATATGATGTATAAGTGACCATTAAGCATAGATCAGACAATAAAAACAATGCATGTTTTGGGTTTCATTTGACATTCAACTCTATGAGAATGTGTATTAGTCCCAAATAATAGATACTTCTCCATGTATACAATAAAGAAGGTATTTTGATAAATGATGAAAACCATGATATTTTTTGTTTTTTAAGGTATCCAATGTTGGTTGTGTCACTAAAATAATGTTATTGTTCAAATGATCAAGATCTAATTTTCCACTTCTGGGTATAAGAAAAAGATATCTTTGACCCCTTGACTCAAATGGTAGTACCTTGATTAAATCCACTGAGATGTTATGCACCGCCAAATTCAAATTTATGGATAAAAATTAAAAATTAGTACACATAACATGAAATACAAATAACTCAAAAAATCAAACATATTGGTGTATTTTTAAACTAGTAACATTTTACATCATCATCCTATAAAATTAAATGAAATACTATAAATTATTAACATTTTAATTTGATTTAAATTTAATTTTCTCATATGATCAACATGGGATATGGGTAAATATAAACAATATGTGATATAAAACACTAAGTAAGGGTTAAAAATTTATAAATATGACATAACAAAATTATAAATAGATCATAATAGCATGAGATACATGGTCATTAAATAAATGGAATAATTAATTAAACGTGATATGAAATCATGTGAATTTTATCATGAGAAAAAATAGACATTTTTTAAGATACAAGATTTCATTTGAACATGGAATTCATGAAAAAATAAGAATTTGACCCAAATATATGGAACAACATCTTCAAAAAAGGTCAAGGGTAACCAATAATATATAATAAACATATGTCAAGGATCACTGAAAATAAATTATAAATATACTTCATTGATAAATTATAATATTTATTAAATATAAATCAAGTATCATCACCAATACATCATAAAAATAGTTAAAGGCTCTCCAGTTATACATCATAAACATAATAAAAAAAGATAATAGTAATATTCCTACAAATAATGTTCCCACTAGATGGAAATTTTAAAATAAGTCATTAGAGGGAAATATATCCTTGGGCCTAGAAATTTTTATAATGATATATCCAAATACATTTGTTCGAAATGAATATAAAAGAACTATAAATCTATAAAATTCATAACATGTGTAAAGACTCGTAAATTTCAAGGGAAATTTTTTTCTTAATTTTCGTTGTAATTTTAAAAGAACGCAGTTTCTGACGGCACCTGATTCCGAGGCCCGGTGTGCCCGGAATCAATTTCCGAAGTTTGGCTCAGGTACGTTCAGTGAACGGACGAGCGGGTTTTTCTAACTTTTGAACCGGTGCCCGGAATCGAATTCTGAGGGGACCGATGAAATCGTAGTGCCGATATTTTCTTAGAAGCACCTCTTCCGGAGTTGCGTTTTCTCGGGTGTGGTTTTTAATTTTCGGGCTTAAAGTTAAGAAATAAATAATTTTTTTCGACAACTTTATTTTATTTCACTTAAGCCACTTGGAAGCCACTTGAAGCCACTTAAAAGCGGCTTAAAATGTGTTGAATCGGATAGGGTACTATATAGAAATATCCTACCCTCTTGGTAGGATATTTGTGAAGTGGAGCCCGCACGAGCCCCGCCGTTTCTTTCCGCTAAGTAACACACCCGTGAGAACCCGTCATTATGAAAGTCAACTGACGCGTTTTCTTAAATTCTTAACAGACCATTTAATTGGGCGGTTTTCTTCGTGAATTAAATGAGCTGTTACTGTCGTTGAATTAATACAACGAATTGATTGGTCAATACTTAACTTTTCATTTGTTGGCGTTATAATAAAATAAGACCAACAAAGTCTTTTGAAGGATTACTCGTTGAGAGGCTTGACAGAATCCTTGAGCCTTCATCCTCCTTCGCGAAGAATGCGAAGAACGCCGGCCTCCGACGAAGAACGCCGAACCCGTGGAAGTCGACGACGCAACGCCGTGTTCCGCGACGCCGACGTTCTCTTCCTGCAATGTTCTTCTGCGACGTCTCTTCCTCCACAACGAATCTTCGATCCGCTGTTTGAGGTAAGAGACTCCCAGTTTCTCTTAAATCTTCCTTGTGTCTTTTTTTACAAAACACAGATTTAATTTTATATAATTAAATTAAATCTGTTGTTTTTTTGATCCGTTGAGTTCGCCGACTCAACGCCGGTTTCCGCGATGACGCGACACCCTTCCGCGACGACACAACGATCTCCTTCTTCCGCGACGAGCAATTCCACGAAGGATGTGCGTACGACGACGACCAACGAGGTAGGGGTTGTTGTGAACTTTTCCTTTTTCCCATGTTGTTTCCATTCAAGAATGAAGAACCCGATTCATAAACAATTTTTATTTCCTTAAAAATTGTTTTCGGATATGTATTCATATGTTGAATATTGTTCCTCCTGTTGTTTATCACTAACGCGGAGGGTGCGGGCCAAACGAACACGCCACGACGACCCTCCGTCGTTCTTCGTTTTTATGCGGATTTGACGGGCGATGACGGAACATGCTGCAACGGAAGTGTGATGGTTCCGCAGTGAAGAGCAAGTCCCGGGAGGAGCAGCGGCGTAGACGGTAACAGAATCGGACCACCGGAGCGACTCCGGTGGCCCGAGGAAGCCGCCGGCGGCGCGGGTCGTTGGCGCGGCGGTGAAGGCAGCCGGGAGTGGCAGTGCCACGGCGCGCTGTCGGACAAGGTCGCCGCGGAAGAAGCCGCACCGGCGGCACTCGCGGACCCGCGGTCGCGCGGGTCCGGCGCGCGCGGGACGCGGCATAAGCCGCGTCCGGTTGTCCGAGCAACACCCCGCGGGTTCCACAGGGTTCTCATGCGGGGGCGGTGGCTCCCCCCCGCGTCGCTCGGCTGACCAGGGCGACACCCCGCGGGGGTGGCGGCTCCCCCCCCCCCCCCCCCCGCGTCGCTCGGCCGAGCCGAGCCGGGCTGGTCGAGCCAGGCCGGACCGACCGGCCGGGCCATGCCCTGTCCGGGCCGGGTCGGACCAGGTCGACCCGGTTCGGCCGACCCAAGGGGGGGGGGGGGTCGGGCCGGCTCGCCCCGGGCCCGGACCACCCATCTTCGGACTATTTTCGGTAAAATGCCCGTAACTTGAGGTACAAGCCTCCAAACGACTCGCGGGTAGTGGCAACGTGATCCTTGGATCGAGGCGGTCGTTTCTGTATATCACACTCAAGGTTTCGGAATACTTTGAGTTCGGCCGGGTTGGTTCGTACACGAAACCAACCGAGCCTTCGGAGCGGAAACACTCATATCTTGAGCAACGGACGTCCGATTGACGTGCCGTCAGCTTTGTTGATTTCCTCTAAGTGAGACGGATCTTTTGTAATACTCCGCCTGAGGTTTGGACGCAGGTGGAGTATGGTCGGGTTGGTTTTTCCTTAAAAACCAACCGGGCCCCTAGGACGAAAAAGCCAATAACTCTTAGACCGGGCGTCCGATTGACGCGCCGTCTGTGGTGTTGAGTTTCTGTTGACGATACGGAACTTTTGGATACATCAAATTCGGACTTTGTGACAGTTGATGTATTGGCCTTTCGGCTCGTGGAGCGGACCCTCCCGAACGAGCTTGTTGTGTGCGGGAACCGTAGTGCTGGCTGCGACTGCTACTTCAACAGCGACGACCGTGCAGAGATCCTCAGTGGACTGCGACGATGACTGTGCAGAGATCCTTAGTGGACTGCGACGACTACTGCACTCAGTGATCCTACGTGGATCAGTGCTACAGGTCCTGTGTGAGCCCGATCCTATGTGGGCCCGATCATGTGTGGGTCAGTGCCCAACTGTTCTGTGTGAGCCAGCGCCTACAGGTCCTATGTGGGCCCGATCCTGTGTGGGTCATTGCGGGGGTTAGTTACCTATCGATCCTTTGTGGGTCCGACGACTTAGATGGATCAGTGATCATATTTATCATCATCCGAAGAAGTATACCTGTGTGAGCTGAATCCTGTTTACTCTCCTTTGTGGATTGTGTTGAGCTATCCTGTGTGGATTTACTGTTTACTCTCCTTTGTGGATTGTGTTGTGCTATCCTGTGTGGGTATACTTTTTTGCTTTCTTGTGTGGACTGGGTTGTGCTTGGGCACAGACGTTGGATCCAAACGGGAATTGATGACTAAGGTATATGTATGGGCATATACCTAATCCGTGTTAGATGTTACTTCGTGATTGTATCTTTCCTTTGTGGATTATCATTTGTGGATTTCGAGAGACCTTTGGGGGTCTCGGGGTCCCTACTGAGAAGCTTATACTCACCCCTGAACGGGCTTTGCCCGCACTACGTTGTGTTGGTTGCAGACGACGGACAGCGCAGATTGTGGTGGAGGCGTGCGGAGCAGGACGGTACCTAAAGGTGGACCACTGGGCGAGACGTACTCGGAGCGGTCAGGTGGACCCGAGGAGCAGTGGAGGCTATCTGTACCCACCCTTCAGGTGGGACTTCCAGAGGACGGCTTGACGCTGCAGCTTTTCTTTTTAGTTGCTGTTTTTCCCTTTCAGTTGTACTTTACAGTTGGGTTTCTATTTCCGGCCCCCCTTTTACTTTCAACACATCTTGTACAGTTTTTAATTAGTGTTTACTTTTCCACTTGCTTACTCTGTGGTGCCTGTTTACTTTTCAAAGGCAATGCCTTCCCTTTTGTTGGAATTTATGCCTTGGTGGTAGTCACCAGCCCTTGGCCTATGGAAGGCGGGCTTGGGGTAGTCACGGCACGGGCCCCGAGGACGGGTCGTGACAAATTGGTATTAGAGGTGGTCGGTTCTACCACAAACTCTGATCTTTCTTCTATGTGAAGCAATAGTGTTTAGCGTATTGAGTGTGGTTATCAGTCCAGGGAGTCCAGTGTTGGTGCGGCGGCCGACGTATCCGTACACCAGGACCCGGACATCTGATTTCCGACTTAATGCACGAAAACATTGATTGCAAGTGTGTTTCAAGTTTTCTTTGTGATTACTTATGTCAGCTCACCAGGTATACTGTTTTGACTGTGGCACACTTGTTTCCTTTCAGGATGGCCCGACAATAGTAGCCATATAGGGTTCTGACAGTAGAGCGCGACGACAGCCCACCGAGCGACGAGGCCACGGTACAGGGCCCGTTGATAGTAGAGGCACCGACGGTACCTTTACCCGCCGAGCCCCCGATGCTTCCAGCGCTGACCGCTGACGATGCACGACGCCTCGAAGCTCTGCATGAGTTCTAGCGCCAGCGACCACCCAGGTTCCGTGGGGAGACGGACCCCCAGGCATCCAAGGACTGGCTGGAGGCGGTCGTTCGAGTTTTTAGGCTAGTGAGGACACCAGTAGACCTCATGGTGATCCTCGCGGCGAGCCTACTGCACGCAGCAGCGGGACGATGGTGGAGCCTGATGCTCCAGGTGCACGATGAGGCCTCCCTCAGCTGTATGGACTTCGAGAGCCTCTTCCACTCAGAGTTCGTCCTGGCCACCCTCCGTGCGGTGCGCATACAGGAGCTTCTTCAGCTGCGGCAGGGCAGCTTGACGGTCGCTCAGTACGCGGTGAGGTTCACCGATCTTTCTCGCTACTCGACCGACATGGTACGGGACCCCTTCTTCCGGGCCGGGACCTTTGATTAGGGATTGAGACATGAGATCAGGGCATCGCTGATCTCCCTCAGCATTCCGACCCAGGCAGGAGTGCTAGAGCGAGCCCTTCTGATCGAGAGCTTTCTTGCTGAGTCCACAGCGAGACCTACCGCAGGGCGGTAGGTAGCAGAGTCTTCGGAAACAGGTAGCCGATATATGACTCAGGGTTCCAGGTAGACCAGGCCTTCCGGCAGACGACCTCGGGACACTGGCTCAGCAGTGCGGGGCACACAGCGCGGAGCCATCCTTCCGAGAGGCAGACAGTGCTACGCGTGCGGCAGGCAGGGCCACATGGCTCGTGACTGCCCGACCCGCCATACCGAGGAGCAGCAGACGGTAGAGGGTCCACCTAGGCAGAGGCATAGGGTTGACCGTGGTGGTCCGCAGGGAGGAGGAGGATGAGGCATAGGAGCTGGCCGAGCAGCAGGTGGTGGGCGACGCTTTGAGGCTCTGCCACCACCACCACCAGGAGGTCCGCCCCGACCACAGGGAGCTGGCGGGCAGAGATAGGCACAGCTCCAGGCAGTGGAGGCCTACGACCACGACGCTCCAGAGATGATTCGAGGTATGATCTGTGTCTATTAAAACCTTGCTGCAGTTCTTATAGACACAGGAGCGAGTCACTCTTTCATAGCCACTGCCCTTGTTCGGAGCTCGGAGATTCCGACTGAGCCGTTGGCTCGATCCTTACGGCTAGAGACTCCTACGGGAGCAGACTCGATGATTACAAACTGGTGCCGGCAGTGTGAGCTTACTCTAGGAGGAGAGAGCTTCGGCTGGGATCTTTTTGTAGCGGAGTCAAGGCCTTATGACGTCATCTTGGGCATGGATTGCTTATCTATGGTCCATGCACAGATTGACTGCTTTAGGCACAAGGTGCGATGTGTGTGCACTGACGGGAGCAGGTTCACCTTCACCGGCGATAAGGGAGACTTAGCAGCATAGGAGGGACTCTCGCAGAGGAGAGGGCAGCCCATCACTAATTAGTTGGCTAGCCTCATCCTTGGAGCAGTTGACGTGCAGAGTCCTGGTTTTCCTGCAGTGGTGGATCAGTATGCGGATGTCTTCCCCGACGACGTTCTAGGGCTACCTCATCGCAGAGAGGTAGACTTTTATATTGATCTGTACCCCGGGATAGCCTCGATATCCACTCCATCATATCGGATGGCCCCCTCCGAGCTTCGAGAGATACGGGTACAATTGGAGGACTTGCAGGGCAAGGGGTTCATCCGACCCAGCGTTTCACCCTTGGCTTCCCCGATTTTGTTCACCACGAAGGCAGGCGGGAGCTTGCGACTGTGTGTCGATTATCATCGCCTGAACCAGGTGACAGTGAGGAACAAGTATCCGCTACCGAGGATTGATAACCTCTTTGATCAGCTTAAGGGAGCACGGTGGTTCTCTAAGATAGACCTCAGGTCAGGCTATCATCAGCTCAGAGTTCGAGACGAGGATGTGCAGAAGACGGCCTTTAGGTGTCGGTATGGCCACTATGAGTTCTTGGTTATTCCCTTCGGCGTAACCAATGCTCCAGAAGTGTTCATGAGCCTCATGAACAGGATCTTCCAGCCGTACCTCGATCGATTTGTCGTGGTCTTCATCGACGACATTTTGGTGTACTCAACCACGAAGGAGGAGCACGCCTACCACTTGCGGGTTGTACTAGACACACCCTGAGAGCACCAGCTTTATGGAAATATCTCGAAGTGCTAGTTCTGGTTACGTGAGGTCCACTTCTTGGGGCACGTCATTTCTGAGGCGGGAGTTTCAGTGGATCCTGCGAATATCGAGGCAGTGCTAGCTTCGGAGCCACCCAGGAGCGTGACGGAGGTGTGGAGTTTCTTGGGCCTAGCCGGATACTATCAGAGATTCCTTTCAGACTTCTCTAGAGTTGCGGAGCCACTCTCAGATTTGATGAATAAGGGGAAACCCTTTGTGTGGTCAGACAGATGTCAGCAAGATCTTCCAGGAGCTGAGGCAGAGATTGACCAGCGCACCTATCTTGAGGTTGCCTGAGGAGGGAGTTGGATACGTAGTCTACTGCGATGCATCAGGGACCGGACTCGGGTGTGTACTGATGTAGGAGCGGGCCGTGATTGCCTATGGATCACGTCAGTTGAGGCCACATGAGGAAAACTAAGCTACCCATGACCTGGAGTTAGCAGCAGTGGTCTTCACTCTAATGATATGGCAGCACTATCTAATGGGCGAGCGCTTTACAGTCTTTTATGACCACTAGAGCCTCAGGTACATCTTCTCTCAGAAGGATCTGAACCTGAGACAGCAGTGATGGCTCGAGTTCCTCCAGGACTATGACTTTGAGATAGTCTATACCCCTGGGAAGGGGAACTTGGTAGCTGATGCCCTCAGCAGGAGGGCGGGCATCCAGCTATTTGAGGAGGCGACATAGCAGCTAGATGCTTTGCAGATATCCTTCGTGGATAGAGATGGAGCATCCTTCCTTAAGTCTCTCACAGTCACCCCTCCACTACTACAGCGGGTCAGAGAGGCACAGCGTGGGGATGCTGACTGTGAGACACGGCGTGCACATATATCCTCGGGACAGGCACCTGATGGTTTCTCCCTTGGAGCAGAGCACGACATCCTTTTCAGAGGATGTACCTTGGTACCAGTCGCTTTATGAGAGGAGGTTCTGAGAGAGTTTCACACTTCTCCTTTGGCGGTCCATCCTGGAGTGGCGAAGATGTACCAGGACCTCAGACGACAGCACTGGTGGCCGGGCATGAAGAAGGCTATGGAAGAGTTCATTTCACGGTGCCTCACCTGCCAACAGGTGAAGGAAGAGCATCAGGTACCAGTAGGCTTGGTACAGCCCTTGGAGGTCCCGGAGCGGATGTGGGACGAGATATCTATGGACTTTGTGACTGGACTTCCACGCACTTCCAGAGGTCACGATTCCATTTGGGTGATTGTTGACCGACACACCAAGTCGGAACACTTCTTACCCATCAGAGAGCATGGCTCAGTGGAGAGATAGGGTCATCTCTACATTCAGGAGATTGTATGGCTCCACGGTGTTCCATCGACTATCGTCTCCGATCGGGACACTCGTTTTACTTCCCGGCTTTGGGAGGGGTTGGAGGAGGCGTTCGGGACGCGGTTACGTCTGGGCACCGCCTTTCACCCTCAGACGGATGGTCAGATGGAGAGGACCATTAATACTTTCGAGGACATGCTCCGTGCATGTGTCCTCAACTTTGGTCACAGTTGGGAGGACCACCTACCCTTGGTGGAGTTCGCGTACAACAACAACTACCACTCCACCATCGGGATGGAACCATACGAGGCGTTGTACAGCAGGCCTTGCAGATCTCCTTTGTGCTGAACAGACCCTGGGGAGTCAGCACTTGTGGGACTAGAGATGGTCCGGGCCACGATAGAGAAGGTCCAGGTCATCCAGGAGTGAATGAGGATAGCTCAGATCCGGCAGAAGTCTTATGCTGATAGGAGGCAGAGGCCACTAGAGTTCGAGGATGGCGACCACGTCTTCTTGCGTGTCTCACCTCGACGTGGTTTTTGGAGATTTGGATGAGGCAGAAAGTTGTCTCCACGATTCATTGGACCGTTCCAGGTCCTCAGCAGGGTTGGCGAGGATGCTTATCGCCTGGCTCTACCACCTCTGTTTCACCGAGTGCACGACATCTTCCACGTATCTCAGCTGAGGAGATACGTGCACGACCAGATGCACATCATTGACTATGGGGAGCTAGACGTGGATGATGGGGCGACATTTGCGGAGGTCCCAGTGGAGATCGAGGATCGACAGGAGTGGGTCCTATGTGGGCGATCGATTCCTCTTGTGCGTATCAGATGGCATCACGAGAATCTCCAGGAGAGCACATGGGAGCGGGAGGCTCAGATGCGTGCTCAGTACCCACATTTGTTTCCCTAGTTTATGATGTATATTTACGGGGACGTAAAGTCCTGAGGTGGGAGTAATGTAAAGGCCCGTAAATTTCAAGGGAATTTTTTTTTCTTAATTTTATTTGGAATTTTACAAGAATGCAGTTTCTGACAGTAGCTGATTCTGATGCCCGGTGTGCCCGGAATCATTTTCCGATGTTTGGCTCGGGTACGTTCAGTGAACGGACGAGCGGATTTTTGTAACTTTTGAACCGGTGCCCGGAATCAAATTCTGAGGGCACCGATCAAATCGCAGCGCCAGTATTTTTTTAGAAACGCCTCTTCCGGAGTTGCGTTTTCTCGGGTGTGGATTTTAATTTTCGGGCTTAAAGTTAAGAAATAAAATAATTTTTTTCAACAACTTTATTTTATTTCACTTAAGCCACTTGGAAGCCACTTGAAGCCACATAAAATCGGCTTAAACTGAGTTGAACTGGATATGATACTATCCAAAAATATCCTACCCTCTTGGTAGGATATTTGTGAGGTGGGGCCCGCACGAGCCCCGCCGTTTGTTTCCGCTAAGTAACGCACCAGAAAAAACCCATCATTATGAAAGTCAACTGACGTGTTTTCTTAAATTCTTAACAGACCATTTAATTGGGTGGTTTTCTTCGTGAATTAAATGAGCTATTACTTTCGTTGAATTAATACAACGAATTGATGGGTCTTTACTTACCTTTTCGTTTGTTGGCGTTATAATAAAATAAGACCAACAAGGTCTTTTGAAGGATTACTCATTGAGAGGCTTGACAGAATCCTTGACCCTTCATCCTCCTTCACGAAGAACGCCAGCCTCCGTCGAAGAACGCCGAACCCGTGGAAGTCAACGAAGCGACGCCGTGTTCTGCGACGCCGACGTTCCCTTCCTGCAACGTTCTTCTGCGACGTCTCTTCCTCCGCAACGAATCTTCGAACCGCTGTTTGAGGTAAGAGACTCCATGTTTCTCTTAAATCTTCCTTGTGTCTTTTTTTACAAAACACAGATTTAATTTTATATAATTAAATTAAATCTGTTGTATTTTTGATCCGTTGAGTTCGCCGACTCAACGCTGGTTTCCGCGATGACGCGACGCCCTTCCGCGACGACGTGACGATCTCCTCCTTTCGCGACGAGCAATTCCACGAAGGACGTGCGTACGACGAAGACCATGGAGGTAGGGGTTGTTGTGAACTTTTCCTTTTTCCCGTGTTGTTTCCATTCAAGAATGAAGAACCCGATTCATAAACAATTTTTATTTCCTTAAAAATTGTTTTCAGATATGTATTCATATGTTGAATATTGTTCCTTCCGTTGTTTATCACTAACGCGGAGGGTGTGGGCCAAACGAACACAGCCTGACGACCCTCTGCCGTTCTTCATTTTTATGCATATTTGACGGGCGACGACGGAACGTGCCGCAACAAAAGTGTGATGGTTCCGCAGTGAAGAGAAAGTCCCGGGAGGAGCAGCGGCGAAGACAGGAACAGAATCGGACCACCGGAGTGACTCCGGTGGCCCGCAGAAGCCGCCGGCGGTGCGGGGCGCCGGCCCGGCGGTGCCGCCAGCCGGGAGCGGCGGCGCCCCGGCGCGCCGTCGGACAAGGCCGCCGCGGCAGAATCCGACCCGGCGGCACTCGCGGACCCGTGGCCGCGCGGGTCAGGCGCGCACGGGAGGCGGCTTAAGCCGCGTCCGGTTGTCCGAGCGACACCCCGTGGGTGCCGCGGGGTTGTCACGCGGGGGCGGCGGCTCCCCCCCGCGTCGCTCGGCTGACCAGGGTGACACCCCGCGGGTGCCGCGGGGGTGTCACAAGGGGGTGGCGGCTCTCCCCCCCCCCCCCCCCGCGTCGCTCGTCCGAGCCGAGCCGGGCACGGTCCGACCGGCAGGGCCGCGCCCCGGCCGGGCCGGGCCGGGTCCGACCGACCCAAGGGGGGGGGGGGGGTGTGGGCCGGCTCGGCCCGGGCCCGGACCCCACGTCTTCGGACTGTTTTCGGTCAAATTCCCGTAACTTGAGCTACGGGCATCCAAACGACTCTCCATCAACAGCAACGCGATCCTTGGATCGAGACGGTCGTTTCGGTATATCGCACTCAAGGTTTCTGAATACTTTGAGTTCGACCGGGTTGGTTCGTACACGAAACCAACCGGGCCTTCGGAGCGGAACCGCTCATATCTTGAGCTACGGACGTCCGATTGACGTGTCGTCAGCTTTGTTGATTTCCTCTAAGTGAGACAGATCTTTTGGCATAATCCGCCCAAGGATTGGATGCAGGTGGAGTATGGTCGGGTTGGTTCTTCCTTAAAAACCAACCGGGCCCCTGGGACGAAAAAGCCAATAACTCTTAGACCGGGCGTCCGATTGACGCGCCGTCTGCGGTGTTGAGTTCCTGTTGACAATACGGAACTTTTGGATACATTAACTTCAGACATTGTGACAGTTGATGTATCGGCCTCTCGGCTCGTGGGGCGGACCCTCCCGAACGAGCTTGCTGTGTGCGGGAACGCTAGTGCTGGCTGCGACTGCTACTTCGATAGCGACGACCGTGCAGAGATCCTCAGTGGACTGCGGCGACGACCGTGCTGAGATCCTCAATGGACTGCGCCGACGACTGTGCAGAGATCCTCAGTGGACTGCGACGACTACTGCACTCAGCGATCCTATGTGGATCAGTGCTACAGGTCCTCTGTGGGCCCGATCCTGTGTTGGTCCGATCCTGTGTGGGTCAGCGATCAGCGGTTCTATGTGAGCCAGCACCTACAAGTCCTGTGTGGGACCTATCCTGTGTGTGTCATTGCGGGCGTTAGTTACCTATCAATCCTTTGTGGGTCCGACGACTTAGATTGACCAGTGATCATCTTTATCGTAATCCGATGAAGTATACCTGTGTGAGATGAATCCTGTTTACTCTCCTTTGTTGATTGGGTTGAGCTATCCTGTGTGGATTTACTGTTTACTCTCCTTTTTGGATTGTGTTGTGCTATCCTGTGTGGGTATACGTTTTTGCTTTCCTGTGTGGACTGGGTTGTGCTTGGGCTCGGACGTTGGAGCCGAACGGGAATTGATGACTTAGGTATATGTATGGGCATATAGCTAAGCCGTGTTAGATGTTACTTCGTGATTGTATCTTTCCTTGGTGGATTATCCTCTGTTGATTTCGGGAGACCTTCGGGGGTCTCGGGGTCCCTACTGAGTAGCTTATACTCACCTCTGCATGGGCTTTGCCCGCACTACGTTGTGTTGGTTGCAGACGACGGATAGCGCTGATCGTGGTGGAGGCGTGCGGAGCAGGATGGTACCTGGAGGTGGACCACTGGGTGAGACGTACTCGGAGCGGTCAGGTGGACCCGAGGAGCAGTGGAGGCTATCTGTACCCACCCTTCAGGTGGGACTTCTAGAGGACGACTCGATGCTGCAGCTTTTCTTTTCAGTTGCTGTTTTTCCCTTTCAGATGTACTTTATAGTTGGGCATGTATTTTCGGCCCCCCTTTTACTTTCAGCACAGCTTGTACAGTTTTTACTTAGTGTTTACTTTTCCGCTTGCTTACTCTATGGTGCTTGTTTACTTTTCAATGGCAATGCCTTCCCTTTTGTTGGAATTTACGCCTTGGTGCTAGTCGCTAGCCCCTGGCCTATGGAAGGCGGGCTTGGGGTAGTCACGGCACGAGCCCCGAGGATGGGTCATGACAACATGGTTTACCCATGGATGTAAAATATAAATACAATTATATAATGTGTATATCTAGGTAAAAAATATTTCATAAATATAATTATTATTATATTATTAAAACCAAATATAATTAATGATATATAGAAATGTTAATAATTTCCCAAATTCATTGAATGTATGGATATCTAGGGGAACAAACATCACTTAGGAGATAAAAGACAAAAAGTAATTCAAAAAATAAAGTCATTTACATAAAGTGTATATTTATGAATAGTTTTTTAGTTAATAAAATTAAAATAATGTATCAGTTTTCTCATATATATTTTATTTTCACCACATTAAACCTATATAGAAACATAAATAATGAATCTAAGAATTAATTGACATAGTTTCTATTTTTAAAAAAGTATGATTTTGAGAAATACAAAATAAAAATGGAAAAAAGTGGAATATAAAATATTATTGAAATTGATGAGAAGTCCGTCAAATGATAATAAAAAATTAAAGAAGTTTCTGGAAAAAAATTTCTTATATTTCATACAACGTTGATTTAAATAATTGAAAACATCATTTTTATACAAAAAAGTAATCATTTTTTAATATAATGAAATTTTTTAAAATGATATATGATTGAAACATATATGTTGATAAGAATAGAGATAAAATAAAAGAGAAATCATAAAAATATTTTTGCTAACATTTCTATAAATTTTTCATAAAAATAGAGAAATAATCCACCTTGAAAAATAATTTTCAAAACATAATAAAAATTCTTAAAAAATTTATTTCTAATAATAAAATCTCTTAAATCGGATCCTTGACCAAAATAAAGAATTAAATTAAAAATAAAATTAGAAAAAAAGATAGATAATTTTATACTTAATTTTATAAACCACATTGGGTTTGACTTGGAGAAATAATAATAAGGAAAACATAATGAATTGAATATCCCTGTAACGGGAGACAAAAAAAGAATCATAAGTAATATAAAGAATGCTTATGAAAAATATAGAAATATGAAAATATAAATATATAGAGTGATAGGGAAAATAACCAAAAAGGAAGAAGGAGGGTGAGAGTGTCCTTTATGAACAATGTAATGTATGAACTATATAATATAATATCAAAAATAGATTAACCATAATAAAAAATATTGGAGATTTGGAAAGGAATCCAACCCCGAGTCCTGAATCACTACATATGCCTTCAAACATATTAAATAATTAAATTATGTCAGTTAATTACTTTTTTCTAAACATATCCATGATTATTATAACTTTATAGTTCTTTTTCTATCATTTACAATCTTGTATTATTCATTTACCGGTTTCTTATTTCTTGTGTTCGATGTTTTGAGGTTGATTGTTTTGTAATATCTCAAATTACATATATATAGTTGTAATAATCAAAATTAATTTTTAAATGGTTTAAATATTTTAATAAATTTCAGTTTATATAGATGATGTCATTCTAATATCAAAATATTTAATTAGTTATAAATCTTCAATAGATTAAAATATAATTATAATTGAAAAAAAACAACTTCTGTAAACTTTTATTCTACATCAAAAATGAATTAAAATTTTTACTCTTCGATTCATTATTATATTGAATATATTATCAATATAGAATAAAAAGAAATTAAATTATTTTATTATTAATGTATATTCAATAAATAAATCAATTTTAATTAATTTTTATAATAACAATAAGTAAAAATAAAACATCATCCTTTACTTATATATTATAAAAATACCATGGGAAAAGGATTTTTCTTTCAAGTTTAAAATAAAGTGAAAAAATAAATATTTTAGTTTAATAAAAACATTATAATATAATTAAAATATTTTTGTAATGCTACTTTTAGATACTATATATATTATTAAATTATTTAATATAAGTATTTAAATTATAATTCATGGGATTTGAAACTTGTATTTCGATATAGTAATGGATTATTAAAAATGCTTTGTTGAAAAAAATGAGAAATATATCCTCGATAAACTATATCAAATCATCTTATGAAGGACTATCTTGTCACTTGATCCATTCCTCCAAAAACCATGAGATGCTTTTTTGATCACCCTGAGATGGAAACTACAGTGTTGATATCACAACTGAACACATGGGAATTATTTCACCCATAAGAAAATAAAGATGACCAATAGGTTCCAACCCAAAAACCTGGCATCTGGTCTCTATACAATGGAGAACCATTCCATAACAAAAATAAAGTTCTAAAAAAAGAATATCCAAACATTAAATAATAAAAATACATTATATTCAATGAATCTTTCTAAAAATATTAATAAATGATTCCATTTTTATATAAATAGTTCACATCCCACAACATGTAAACATAGATAAACCAAAATAGTAGGGTTAGGGGGGTGGTAAACCACACGATTAAAATTAATTGAACCAACTTAGGAGACAAACTCCACTATCACCATGTGACTCTTAAGTGACCACAATAACCATCATCACTCACTTCACAAAATAGATATTTAATAAACAATCCTTCAATACAGGAACTGAGAACCTATAGTTAACATACAGGCTACATACATAACAGTATTAGTTTGTAAGCTACGATTCAATTCCTAGTAAGATACCACCATGAGTCCCTTACATTACTTTTATTATGAAATATTTTCCACTAGTTATAATGTAATAGAAAAACAAGATTTCATTTCCATTGCAAAAAATGGAAATAAACGCATCGATAATTTATATCATTCATCAAAACACGTTATTTATAAAACATCCCTCAGAGATGCTTTACCATGGTAATATCATTTCAAAATCCAACCATTACCTTTAAAATAACTTTAATTTCAAAAAATATTTTTTTCATTCTATTTACTTTTAAAATATACTTTCTTGAAAATAAACCATTAACCTAGGATTATAATAGTTTCAAAATATTTTCAAAATGGCTTTCAATTAAAATGAACCCATATTTTCCAACTAAGATATTTAACGTTCACACTTCTAAAATATGAGTAATGAATTTATGGAAAGAATAACAAAAATAAAATCCCTATATATTGATAAAAATGAAAATAATAACCTTAGGTAAGATTTTTTTAAAAAAATGATCAACCATAAATAATCTATGATATGACCTCTTTGAGATATAAATAACACTGAGAGGGGTGGTGAATTAGTGTTGGGGTCTTTTTAAACCAATTCCAACTTATATCCCTGTACCTCTTGACCTATTTGGATCTTTATTCTCTTATTCTCTTATCCTTGTTGCATGAAGTAATAGAAAGCAGTTAAAATATGCACATGAAATTTTTACATGGTTCACCACTAAATAAGAGTTTCTACATCCTTTCCATGCATGGGTATGACCAGTGCATGGATTCTCTACTATGATGTGATATTCTATTATAGTGGAGTAGCTAGGAAAGCATTACTCTAGCCAGTGTGAGTCCCAACACTTTATCGGGGGGTGGGAAAAAATCCTCTACCCTGTACTAGTGAAGACCTAGCCCAAATTTCAGCCTGTAGCCGGTTCTTTATATTGCCTATGGAGACAGTCTTCATCATTCTTCAAAAGGTAGGTTATGAACTCGGTCTTCTTTAGTGCTCTTCGCCTGATTACTTGTAAAGCTGTAGGCATGAAATTCTTCCTTATTTAGTTATCTTATTTTCTAGTGCAACACCAATTGCACTAGACTTCTTCTTTCTTCTTCTTAGAGAAACAACCAACTCCTCTAAAAACTTCTTCACTCTTCTTGGATATAATCACATATAACAATGTGATTATTCAGGCAGTGAAGAGCAGTTTACTTGGAATCATCTAAATCAATTCTTTTCTTCTTTTTCATGTATGAATGTGATCATGCATATGACATTAGGTTGAACATTTTCATCTATTTCTTTCTTATTATTATTTATCCACGTGCACACACTTGATTTTGATTCTATATTTATGTCACTTCACATGTGCATGTGAATCTATGAAAGCATTCATTCTACTCCTATTCTTCTTATGTGAAAACCCTTAATGAATATGGTTCTTTAAACACAGACACACTAAACCTCTTCCTCCTCTATCTTTTCTTTCTTCCTCTTGGAAAATGTAAGGGTGTTTGTGTGTGCTTATTCAAATCCAAATGAGGGAAACACTTTCTTTGTGCATGTTTCTTCTTTATCCAACTACTCAAGGCTTCTTCCTCGTCTTTTTCTTTTTTTCCTTCTATTAAACTTAGTTATGATGTTTCCTTAGGTTTATATTCATGAATAATTATACCCGAATGGGTATAAGCCTTACTTTGTGAAAACTCCTTTCTCAAGGCCTCAAGATTCTTCAAACAATGCACATGGGTGCATGAAACATGTAGTTCCCCTTTCTTAGACTCCGCTTCACCAAGAATGGAACCCCTTCAAACAGTAGAATAAATATGCCAAAAAGAGGGTGTTAACCTTTAGGAAGGCCATGAGAATCATGGTTCTTCTTCATGCATAAGGGGAATGGTTATTTCCCTTCACAGCGTACAATAAGGGTGTGGTTTCACATGTTGTGTACCCATGGAAACTTCCTCATGAAACACATTGAGGGTTTTTAGAAAAAATATAGGGTGTACACAGGTGATGATTCTTCGCAAAGATGTTCGAGGGTCCGTATAACCTATTGAAGGATTACAGAATCTCTTCTTTTTAGAGCAGAGAGCCCGTGGGAATCCTGGTTTCTCTTCGTGAAGTGATGCATATGGAGATGCTCTATTTTTTGAAATAGGTGCTCTCAAGTATATGGAAGTATAAGCTCTTCTCTTATTGGTATCCTCCTTTTATAGGTGAGGGGAAAAATTCTTTCGTGTTTACAAATCGTGTCAGGGGAAGCAGAGATCATGGTTTGAATGCTCGGAATTTTCGGTGTTTTGAAATCATCAAACCTGTGGGTGAAGATATGCTGAGATACTCAGTTTGTTTCCACTTCAACACGGGATCCTATATTTATTCATGTAGTTAAGATCATGTGCACAATTCTTATGTATGAATCTCACATAGATCCTCCATGTATCTCGAACAAAAAATAAGGCCTCACAACTCTACTTGCTTCGGCCTCCTTTGAGATATCATGCATGCAAGACGTAGATTGCATGAATGGTCTCGGTTTGATCAGATGATAACCATGAAAAAGTTTTCATTATTAACGCTGACCGAGAGCTTGAGCATGTTGGATTAGCAGTGATGATGGAAAGAAGTGGTATCTGTATACTCTCCATGCATTCAGAGGTTAAAGATGAGGATGCAACTATTGGATCAGCTCAGACTGATTTTGGATAGCCACCATTTTAATGCAGGATGTGGGATGAGGCGTGCGGCCGAGATCTCTCACGAGATTAGATGAGTTGTTAGGATTTACTCCGCATTTTTAAAATGCGTCCCACATCTAAATACATTGTGATCTTCTCACGGTTATCAATCAACTCCTCCGAGAATATGCTTAGAATTCTACTCTGTCCCCTCTGGTGTCGCCCCACCCCGGTTCTCTGCAGGCATGCTTCTGTGACCAACTATGCCTACTATGAGAATGATCCGCGTTCCGACTATGCATCCCGACGCATGGGTTGATCAATGTCCGTGCACTCCTGTGGGCTTATGCACATCCCACACATGCCTCTTATGAGCTGGCTCTACCTTGGTTTCCCCATGGGCACGGTCGACCCCATGTGGTCCCGCATGTGCCTCAGGTTGAGGATTGGGTGGTATGCTCATGGGCTAGACCCATTTTTTTATGTAGGTCCTTATAAAAAATACTTGTCAGAATTCACAAAAATGAAATGATATATTTAAACAAAAATAAACCTAATGCATGGACACCTTCGATTCCAAGCCTCTCATTATTCAAATTCCAATCCAATGCATCCACTTCTTCACCATTTCTTTTTATAACATGAATTCCAAAGAGCACTTCAAGAATCCTTAAGATGATGTTACTTCAATGTTTTAAACAATGTATCACACATTATACAAGTTCTTTGAACATAAGAGCAACACATCAATCGTCTGATTTGAATTCTCCATTTCACCAAGGAGAGTTTCATTAGCCATAATTTCCATTAATCGACCTCATTGTCCACAAATACAACTCAACTACCAAAGTGGTCCCAACAATCTCCCCCATTTTATATGTTGGCAATACCCAATGTTTTTCATCGAAATGAATGTGTAATTGTGAGTCTTCACTTCATTCTCTCTTAAAACTTTCATTTCACTTCTCTCCACCTTATTTCCAAGAAATACAAAGTTAGTGGGAAGAGGGGTATCAATACTTACTCATGAAATGTGCCATCAATCATTTCACTCTATGTCTACTTGAGCAATGCTTAGTGTAGAAAACAAGAGGATTTGATTTAGACAACAGGGATTTCCATTATCCACTGAATCATGATACCTCATGAGATGAGAACTAATGAGATTTTACTTCAAGGGGTTGCCTCTTTCATTCTAGGAATAGGACTGCAAGTGTGATATGGAATAATCAACTTGAAACTCCTACACTCACTTTAACAAATGGATCAAAAAAATTCAGCTGTAAAAGGTAGGATATGTGACCTTGGAACACGTCCATTATTCTTATGTCACTAAGTAATTTTATTTACTCCCCATTTGAAAGAATAATATTTATTTTGAGTAACAAATGATGAGAAATTGAGAAATGACATACATTTTCCAATGAAATGATCTTCAGACAATCTTTAGAGTAGTTGAATTTTGTACCAACTGATGTTGATACTTATTGAGATAACAACTCTGGAAGTTTCTTCATGTGTATCCCTCTCAAGGGAACACTTATCATCACTAAATCTCAGGTCCTCCCCCTGAGATCTTGCTTCATATTCAATCCCCTGTATTTAAAGAACAAAAAAAATAAAAAAATATTTAAGGGAATAAGTTGGATCTTCAATGCTTCTTTAATGTGCAATGGAAGGTTGAGATGGTTTTCTCAACCATGATGCTTCATTTTCTCCACTACACACACCTTTACATTTTATCGTTAATTTTGAATGTGGCTGTGTGGATCTCAATACTCCTTCCATCTCATTGTGTGTGAATCTTCTTTCTTCAAGAGCTTTCTAAGAACAAGAATCTCTCTATGCAACTTTCATCCTCTTCATGAATTCTTGTTGAGTTGGAATAATTTCAAATCCCTTTCTGACAGCATGGCCAACCTTGTTGCACCTCACACATATAACTTCTTTGTCTTCATGTAGAATCTTTTTTTAGTACTAGCCTTAGCTTGTGCATCTTCAATCTTTCTCATTCTTTCCAAATCTTCTAGGAAAACCACCAATATATCATTAGGGAATGAGGCATAAAGATTGGATCATACACAAGGAATATTTAAAGTGTAATCCCTATTAGTAGTTCTTTTGGATGCACCACTCTTTAAATTCTTGGATTTATAATCCATGGTCTTCTCTACTTTCCAACTTAGAGTCTTCTTGGGAGTGTTTAACATTCCATCATTATTCTAACTACTTCCCAAGGATTATTTTTCTTTCTTATCTAGCTCTTGGGATCTTCTTTTCTTATCAGCTTTGTGTACCTTTTTAATTGAACATTCTCCATTAATGTGACCACTCCAATTGCATACATCACATATGTTATCTGATATTCCTAATCTGTTTTTTGTATATAGATGCTTCTGGATCTGTGGATGTTTCTTCTTCTTCTTGGGATTTCTCCCCCTTGATATGGGATTTCTCAGTGCTTTTACATTTAAGGGGTTGTACCAACATTCTACTGCACAATTCCCAAATCTATTACAACACTAGCATTGACCAAAAAACCATACTTATTCCCATATTCCATATAAGGTTTTTAAGTCTTCTTCATAAATTATTGTTCTTTCTATTGGGAGAAATCTTCCACGCTCATTCCACTATCCACAATATCCATAGAGGTAGGTTTCTTCTCATTCTTCATCATCCATAGTTATTTAGAATTATAGAAGCAATTTTAGAGAAATTAGTACAAGTCCATATAGATGGTACCTTTACATTCTGAGCTGATTGTGATAGATCAATGAGGGAAGCCATGATCTTTTAATCACATGTTGGAGGTCTTTTGAGAGTAGAATTCACCAGTGAACATTGAGTACTAGAATAAACTATTTCCTTCTTTTGTGGAGACTCAATATGTATCTTCTCAATATTGGTCAACTCATCTTCCAATTCTAGACATCTCATATTGAGAATTACTTCCTGATGTTCAATCATTGTTATATTCTCTTCACAAGACTTCTTTAATCATTCAATATCATCTTCATGCATCTTTACAATGTTTTGTAACAAAGAGTCATGTTCTTAGATCTTTTGGAGTTTTCTTCCAAATATACCTCCTTGACTTCGTTGATTTTTTCCACTCATCTTAAAGTTCATGGATCTTCTCTTCTAGATTCTTATTGAATCCCTCCTTTTCTATAACATATTTGAACCAATTTGAAGAACATACTTCAAATTCCGTCTTTGTTTCTTCAAAGGATCCTATCTGTCTGGAGAGATTTAGACACTCAAAAATGTTTTCTTTTAAGCCTTTCTCTGAAAAATATATTTCTTCTTCCAGTTGAGTGATTTATTCCTACATGCATTGAAATACTTGACAAATAACGGATATAATCTCTTCAGAAATACCTTGCAGAATCATTCTTAATTTGTCAACTAATATTCCTTGTGAGGTTATAGATTGATCATCACCACTTGTACCTGCATTTTCATCATGATAATAATTTCCAAATGTACTAACACTTACCTTATTATCATTTGAGGTAGGAAGGTAATCCATCTTCTTGGTGGAAACTTGATCCACCTTCTCATAACATTCCAAGTTTGGCATGTCTTAAATTTCTGCCAGATATGGAGAACAAGATGCATCCTCTTATTTAGAGAGGAGGGACTTCTTCTTCAACTTTCCCTTATCCTTATTTTTCCTTTTCATCATGGTCTTGGTAGATATATTATTATATTTAGATATAACTGAATATTTACCAACACATCTCATCATTGTTGTCTCTGGAAATAAATTGAAATCTTAAAAAAAGAATAACTTTACTGTAGAGAATCCAACAAGGGTGTACCTCCCTCTGATACAAATTTTTAGGACCATTTTGGGATATAAATAACACTAAGAGGGGGTGAATCAATGTTGGGGACTTTTTAAAACAATTACAACTATTATCCATGTACCTATGGACCTGTTAGGATCTTTATTATCTTATTCCCTTTTGACAGTCTCATTAAATAATAGAAAGCAGTAAAAATATTCACCTGTTATTTTAACAAGGTTCACCACTCAATAAGAGTAGCTACGTTCTTTCCATGCATGGATATGATGAGTTCATGGATTCTCCACTATGATGTGATATGCTATTACAGTTGAGTGGCAAGGAAATCAATCCTTCAGCCAGTCTGAGCCCATACACTTTATAGGGGGGTGGGAAAAAATCCCCTTCCCTGGACTAGTGATGACCTAGCCCAACTTGCAGCCTCATGCTAGTTCTTTATACTACCTATGGAGATAGTCTTCTTCCTTCTTCAAAAGTTTGGTTCTTCTCTCTGTCTTCTTTAGTGCACTTCACTTGATTACTTGAAAAGCGGTAGGCAAGAAATTATTCCTCCTTTCCTTATTTTCTTTTCTTGTTCAACACCAACTGCACTAGACTTATTCTTTCTTCTTCTTAGTGCAACAACCAAAAACACTAAAAAATTCTTCTATCTTCTTGGATAGAATCATGTATAGAAATGTGATTATTTAGGTAGTGAAGATCGGTTCACTTGGCATCATCTGAATCAATTCATTTCATCTTCTTCATGTATGCATGTGATCATGCATATAACATTAGGTTGAACCTTTTCTTATCTTTCTTTCTTCTTATTATTTATCCACGTGCACACACATGATTTTATAATTTATGTAAGTCTCTTCACGTGTACATGTGCATGCATCCAAGAATGAATTCTCATTTTCTTGTTCTTGTATGAAAACCCTTAATGAATATCATTATTTAAACACACACACACACACACACTCATCCTCTTCCTCCTCTTTCATTTAATTCTTCCTATTGAAATAGGTTAGGGTGTTTGTGTGTGTTTATTCAAACCCAAATGAGTGAAACACTTTCATTGTGCAAGTTTCTTTTTCAGCCAACTACTCAAGGCTTCTTCCTCCTCTTTCTCTTATTTTCTTCTCTTAAACTTATTTAAGATGTTTCCATAGGTTTATATGCATGAATCACTATACCCTAATGGGTATAACCCTTCCTTTGTGAAAATTCCTTCTTCAAGGCCCTGGGCTTCTTCAAACAATGCACATGGGTGAATGAAACATGTACTACCCATTTCTTAGACTCCCCTTCACAAAAACATTAACCCCCAGAAAAAAGTAGGATAAATATGAAAAAGGAGGGTGGTCACCTTTGGAAAGGCTGTGGGAATCATAGTTCTTCTTCATGCATAAGGAGCATGGTTATTTCCCTTCATATGGTATAACAAGAGTGTGGTTTCACCAGTTGTGTGCCCATGGGAACTTCCTCCCGAAACACAGTGATGTTTTTTAGAAAACCTATCAGGTTTTTGCAGGTGATGATTCTTCGAAAAGCTATTTGAGGGTGCGTATCACCTGTCAATGGCTTGCAGAATCTCTTCTTCATAGAGCTGAAAGCTCACGGGACTCCTAGTTTCTCTTCGCAAAGTGATTCATAGGGAGATTCTATTTTTTTCGAAACAGGAGCTCTGGGTTATATGGAAGTTTCATCTCTTCTCTTCTCGGGCTCCTCCTTTTATAGGCAAGGGGAGAAATTCTTCCATATTTACAAATCGTGTAGGAGGAAGTGGGGATCATGGTTTTAATGCTCTGAATTTTTGGGGTTTTGAAATCCTCAAACCTGCGGGTAAAGATATGATGAGATCCTCAGTTTGTTTCCACTTCAACTCGAGATCCAATCTTCATGGGTGGAGTCAAGATCGTTGGCACAATTCTCATTCATGAATCTTGCATAGATCCTCCATGTATCTTTGAAAAAAATTAAGGCCTCGCAAGTCCATTTGCTTTGGCCTCCTTCAAAATATCATGCATGAAATACATAGATTGCATGCATGGTCTTGGTTCTATCAGAAGATCACCATGGAGGAGTTTTCATCATCAATGCTAACTGAGAGCGTGACCACGGTGGTTTAGCAATGGAGATGGTGAGGAGTAGTATTAGGTCACTCACCATGCGTTTAGAGGTTGAAGACAAGGCTATAGCCTTTGCATCGGATCAGATTGATTTCAGATGTCCACGATCATAACACAGGATGCGGGATGAGGGGTGGAGTCGACATCTCTCGCAAAATTCGATGAGTGTCTATGACTTCCTCTACATTTTAGAAATGTGTCCCACATCAAAACGTGCCATATCCTTCTCTTGGTTTATTAATCAACTCCTCCCAACAGATGATTATAATTCTTCTCTCCCCCCACTAGTGTCCTCCCACCCCATTTCTCTGTGGGAGTGCTTCTGCGCCCACCTATGCCTACTATGGGTGTTCTCCTAGTGCCCACTATGAATCAATGTGCACTAGTTGATCACTGTGTGAACACTCTTGTGGGCTTATACATGGCATGCACATGCCTCTTGCGATCTGGCTCTACATAACTTTCCACATGGGCGCGGTCGACCCCTTATGGTCCCGTATGTGCCTCTGGTTGAGGATTGGGTGGAAAACTCATGGCCTGGCCCCATTTTTTTAAGTAGGGCCTTCTAAAAAACACTTTGCAGAATGCACAAAATTGCAAGGCAATATTTAAACACAAATAGACCTCATACATGGCCAAATTTGAGTCCAAGCCTCTCCTTATTCATATGTGAATCCCATGAATCCCCTTATTCTCCATTTCTTTTTGGAACTTGAATTCTAAAGGGCACTTCAAGAATCCTTAAGAGGATGTTACTTCAATGTTTTAAACAATGTATCACACATGAAACTAGTACTTTAAACATAGGAGCAACACATCAATCATCTGATTTTCACTCACAATTTCACTTAGGATAGTGTCTTTAACCATTATTGACATTCATCATTTCCATTCGTTGACCTCATTAACAAAAAGTACAACTCAATTACTAAAGTGGTCCCAACAATCTATACATCAAATTAGGCTCAAAATAGGAGATAAGTAACTTGCATGACAAAAAAATACAAAGAGGAATAATATAATATACATATCATGGGGTGATACCTTAGGGACTAATTGCATAATTACATGGCATGCATAATTGGAACAAATTGTGGATAGGTTTATAGTCACACAACTCATCAACTAAGTCACTCTTAACCAGTCTCATAGATAACATAACCCATATCCAGGTTAAAAAATTCAACTAGGGGATACAAGATAGTGTGTAACTCTCATCTAGAATTGAAATCATATATGAAATCTTCACATAATATCCTAGTATTCCCCATTTCATAGCTATAGGAGGTGGGCCACCATTAAGCCAATTTCAGTCACATGCCTATCACATTACCCAAGGGAATTAAAACAAAACAATCAAATACATCCCACCTCCTAAACAACCCCTTCCAATATGATCCAAAAACCGTACCACATATTCATGAATCAAAATTAATATTTCTATTACCATATTTACATAAGCATAAACAACAGGTAATGATGGGGCTTATCTATCATTTAAACATCAATCAATAAAATATCTATTTCACATAAGATTCCAAATAGGCCATTACCTTGAAACCAATAATACAAAATTAGGAAATACCTTATTAAAACCATATTTAACAAAAAGTGTAAATCCAAGGGAATGTAACACAACACCAATTCATGGTCTCAATCAATTCAACAAAATCCATAAACAATCGCATAAATCAGTTCAACCACATTTATAAAATAAAGAATATGAATTTTAAAATAATGTGGTTTCATTTTAAAATAGTTAAGAATGTTTATATAATAAGGGAAGAAATTAAACAAATTAATACACCACATTAAAAATAAAACATTTTAAAAACATATAAAAGAACCATTTTTCTTTAATAAAAACCATAAATGGCATTTTTTTCAAACACTTAGAATGGATGAAATGAAAATTTTAACAAAATTTTCATATAAACATCCATATCACCCATTAATTTAGTGGAAAAACTCAACCAAGAATGAAAAACTTTTAACACTAAATAATATATCACATTAATAATTAATTTTGTTAATTATTGTAAACCATAAAATATCCACTGAAAAATTTATGAAAACGTTGATGGAAGATAAGATCCTTCCTCAAGATATGAAAAAATAACACCTTCAATTAAAACTATTAGATTAGGAGTCCTAATATGTATAAAAACCCTTAACAACCCTGCACCCATATAAAATAACCATAAATATTGAAATCACCCAAACATGGAAATTCAGGATAGGGAATATAGATGAAATTGGAAGGGATATTTGAATTTATCTCAATCCTTTGGTTTCCTTAAGTTGTGATTTTATATTTTTGATGGTATATTCTCATTTGGGAACTAATAGCTTAGCAAGAAACATATGCTCACAATGATGTTTGTGGGACCTTTAGAGATCATAGAAAGGACTAATATTATTACTTATCAGAGGGAATTTCCTCCATAGCTTTTATATATTCATAACATCTTCTATGTATCTCTATGAAGGAAATAAATTCCTATTCATTCCCATTTTTTGAGTTTGGATGATGTGTAATTATAGTGGGAGGTAATAATGTTTTATGAACTAGTATATATTATTCAATTCTATAGTATGTTTCCATATGGAAAATTTATTTCATTGTTTTGAGTTCTATTGTAGTCTGAAGGTACTTCTCATGATACATCAGAGAATGAGTATTGTTCAATGGATAAATGACATTATCATTTCATATATCATTCTTTGAGTTGAAAATCTATTGTATAAAGTTTTTTATGGGAATTATGTCACCCACATTATCATTTTACTTGATTGATTTATTTTTATTGATTTTTATATCAATTTATTGACACAATATGTTGTTATTAAGTTTGATAGGACTCTATGTTAAGATACATATATAATACAATGTGGATAGGTATTATGTAAGGATATAATTACATGAAGACCTTGTGGTGAGTTTTGAGGGATGTTTGTTTGAGGGTCATGTCAGGTCCCATGGGAATCAGGGCATGATGGGTCTTTATTTTACTATTTATATTTTTCTCTATGTTAAAATAGGGAGAGATGTACATTCCATTGAAAAGATGAATAATGATGTGATATATGTATTGGGATGCTAGAAATTGATAATTCTAAACTATAAGTGTCCCCCCACATAAGAAGTTATTATTATGTGTGGGTTCTATCTTACACAAGATTCATGGACTTTTTGGAAATCAAAACAAGGGGAGGTACACACTATGATAAACAAAGGCCATGTTATGACTATAAAGAATGATTTATTTTTATGTATGAGGAATGATATTCACACTGTGATGAAGGGAGGTATTTCCATGACTATATGTATATATTTTCCTTCAATGCTTAAGGTTTTACCTTATTCCAATTTTCCTCAAGACTCATCACATATTAGAGGATAGGGTCACTCTATGACATCATTAGGGGAAGGGAATTCCAATTTTAGCTAGTATTTTTGGGAAAGTTCCACGTTGTGACAAGGGGAGGCCATTCCTTAACATGTTCTGGGGATATTACATTAAATATCAATTAATTCATCAAATGCAATATAAACAAATGATTTTTCAATTTTTTCAACTATATAATGGGAGAACCATTTTAAACCATCTAGGTCAAACAACTCAACCCTGTCATGTCTCCCCCTACCTTTCAATTCAAATAAATATTTTATCAATAAATCATTAGTATGTAACCATAATTTACGATTTTTTATTATCTCTTCTTCTCCTTAGTTTTCTTATTTCCCAATGTCAATGATGGACTAGTGTTAATTTTGACCTTACTTATGATAATAAGTCCTAATTTTAGGGTATTTTCATCTTCCTTAGTGGATTCTCACCATAATTTAATAGATTCATCAGCTTAAGGTAGGTGTAATAATTAGATAATTCTGTTTGAGGAACCAAAATTACACTCTTATATTTAATTATGTTTTCAAAATCATCTTAAAAGTCGATCATTCCTTCTTTATGATTGAAATAATTGTTTTAAAATACTCTATTTTGATATAAGTAAATAATTTTCTTTTCAAATTCATGTTGTCCATATTAAATTGAATGATGACTTTTACATGTTTGATGAAATGATTCTTTATGAAAATATGAATTTTAATTGATTTCACTTTATGTGAGATCTAGGTGTTTAGGTAGAGAACCTAGGAATGTACCTGATAGGAAATGATGCATACTCCCTTGATTTTAATTTCATCCATATACCAATTATGAATATATATTCTCACCCTAGAATTTCATTATATCTCTACTCCTTCTAGATGTTTACATGATATTTTGAGAGGATGAATGATATTAGTTTTAATGATATTATAATATTAATATCCTAGTATGAGTTAACCTTACCAACTGAGGGGAATATCCCATGATTCATGACTTAAAATGGTTATTTAAATGGATTTCATTTTTATATTTTATGTTTTAATGATTTTTTTATTCAAATATATATTAAAATGTTAATATAATATTATCATAAGTTTATTTTAAAACTATAACTATAGTATTATATAACAAAGTTTTTTTATTGAACACTTTATGGAATCCTACTAGTCTAGTTATTCTCACACACTACATACACCGAGTGGGTGTATGTAAACCATGTTTTAGTTGTTATATGAAATGAGATTGTGATTATTGGTGGCGATATATTATCATGTTTATTTTTTTAGGTTCATTAATGGAGAAATATAATGAGAGGGATCCCTCATGTCACATGGATATGAGTCTTCATTATTTTTGGGTTAGTTTTGCATGAGGTATTTTGTTGAATAAATTATTGTATCGCCTTTTGAACTTCCTGTATCATTGCATGTATTTATTATTTTTTTATAGATGTACACAACTAATTCATTAATTGACATAGATTTCTTTAAATGTATTTTTATTATTATTATTTCACTTATTTGAGTGCATAACTCTCTATTGTATGGTGATTTTAGGCTATGATCTTGGATAGATTAATTTTGATAATTGGTGGATTTATTTTAAAAACTCATTCCTAGTTTTGTATTTATTAATTCCTAGACTCATGATTCTATCTCGTGGTTGTTAGGAATAACATTTGAGCCTAGTCACAAGTTGAAATGGGTAATAGATTGGGAGGTATCCAAGGTTTGTTAATGATAGTTGTGGAGAACATTATTCATAATACTACATCATTGACTGTATTACTTTTCTAATAGATAAATTATCACAATGTAATAACCATTTTTTGATAATAATTGACTAAAAGTTTGATAAGTTATAATTTTATATAAAAACAAATAATTTTAGATTTTTAATTTTGTGAAAACCAAGTTATTTATCATTTTAAAAATAAATATTTAGAGTAACAATAAATGAACATAAAATATGATAAAAATAATTTTATAATTAAATGAACTATTATTGTATTTATAAATTACTCAAAAAATATTTTTTTTGGGTAAGAAATATTATTTTTCAAATGGTTTTTATCAAATGGTATGAATATAATTTCATATAACATTAAAAATTGATACATTAATTTTAACGAATATTTGTTACAATTATATGGCTATTAAAACATGTATAATAATTATTTATAGTTATATTTTAATTAATAAACAAATATTTATTTATAAATATGAATATAAAACTATCAATAAGATTAATGTACATTGTAAATTAAATTATATGTGTAAATAAATCTAGAAATAAAAAAAAAGATTTTTAATACATTTTTATAAATAATTATTGTTCATAAAATTCAATTATGACACATGAGTTAAGGAAAATTATTTATTAGATACAATATCAGTAATGTATAGAATATTAATATGACTCTAAATATAAATATATGAAAAAATTATCTTTTGTTAAGTATAATAGATGATGAATTTATTCTTATTTCATTAATTTTACATACTACATTTCAATTAAATATTTATTTCATCAAATTATAGATTCATAACATTAGAAATAAAATAAAATAAATCTATTTTTCATATATAATTTAAGGAAAAAAATTATTAAAATATAAAACCAAAAATTTGTGATTATTAACCACAGTTATGGTAGAGAAATATCAGTCCATCCAATGTGGTTATTGAATTATAAATAATGAATTAATTGATGGAAGCATTGATTTTTTGTTCTACAGTATGATATATCATGAGATAAGAGAACTATATTACACAGTATTTGTTTTTAAATGGTTTTTATGTTTATGAATAATATTTATATATTAATGAGGAATGATGTGTTCTAATGTAACAATATTGGTCAGTGTGTTGGAATCATTTATTTCAAGATAAATATTATAGAGATTCACAAGTAATGTGATTCCAAAAGATCCAATAATTAAAATTAATTAGAGTGTACGATGAAGTAATCTCCATGTATGTGATCTAGGGATTACCCAGGTGTGGATTATCATAAGTAAATAATTAAATAAATTATTTTAAATATTATTCATGTTTAGAGTCATAAAAATTGAATTTATATCTAATGGTATTCGAAAGTTACTTTTGTTTAAATGTTTATTTAAAATAAAATAGTTTGTTGAGTGATAATTGTTTTTGGTTCTCTAAACATATTTAGGATGATTGAACTGAGTTAGTGTTTTACATTTCACAATATTATATTTAAGAGTATTAAAAATGATTGATGAAATGTTCATAGCACTTAAAAGAATTAAACTATGTATTTCTTGAAATTACAGCTTGAATTTACAGGTTAACATTATTTAGTGATTAAATTAAAATTAAATATAGTAAAACCTATGTACAAAACCTAATTTTAGACAAAATAATATGGTTATGATTCATTTATATTAACTCTCTCTCCTACAATCTTTCTCTCACATTTTAGAGTGTTAATGTAATATAATGAACAATAATAATATGAATCATTCATGATAAATCATGTTATTATAGTTTAAGAGATCATATATGCACCATATAAAAATATTTTATTTTATACTAGAATAAAACAAAGGTAGATAAAATAACTATGAAACTAATGTGTGAATGTGAAGGTTCTAGAGGGTTCATAACTTGATTAATTCATTATATAAAGATCCAATATTGACCAGACTACATTTGGATCAAGTAGAAAAATGAGGTATTGTTTTCTATAATTTCATTATCCATAATTTTTATCATATATGATTTGTTTAAGAATCTTGTAATAGGTATGATAGATCATGTGTTACCACATATATCTAGTTGAAATTTTTAAAAATATTATTACTTTACCCATCCAGTATATTCATATTACATCAAGTTGTATCAAAGTGATAGAATCATATTTATGTAAATAATTTAAATTAAATGTGTTATAACACAAGATGGATCATTGATATGATCCTAATTAAAAATAATTTCAAAAATGGTTTTTGGATGGTTGATATGTGACCATCTTAATTCCAAAATGAAAAACAAGAGATGGGATGTTGGCTAGCACACATGAGGAAGATGCGAAGGGTGATAGGCTTGCGACACATGACATATAATGAAAAAAATATCGGTTTGTGGAAACAACTAGACACTATGTCTTCCTCCTATTTCCCTACACAACCCTTTTTTAAATAGATATAGTTATGTATAATAATGTTTTTAAGGGAATACAATTTTTTCCCCATCTAACCACGTTTTTTAATCATCTAGGGAAGTACTGGGTTTTCCCCTGCCCCACCCACCACCTGTCTTGGGCCACATAGGACTTTTCCATTTTGCATTTCCATTTTTAAAGAAAAATAAATTAAAATAAATTTCATGGAAGTATTTTAAAATTTTAAATATTATTAAAACAATTTTGAGAATATTGGGACATAACTTTAATTAATTAAATTGAATTTAATAATAATTTTCTTCATTATGATCTCTTTACTAAAATTTTATTTTATTAAATTTTTCTTAAGAAAATTTTATTTATATTAATAGATCATAACAAATGACCAATCCATAAATATTTTATTCAATGTTAATTTAATTTTAATTATTATAATAAGTTAAATGTTTTAATAATTAATTATTGAATATTATTTGTTGGGTATTTTTAATTATACCACCTTATTAAAAATGTAAAAGGATATAAATTCCTACATTTTTGGAATCTATGGTTCCCCTCACCTATAAGTGAGTATATGATGGTAAACACATATTTCCTCATGATAAGAAATTTTGATATGAGATCAGGTGTGTGAACCAAAACGTAAAAATATATGGGATAATGAGGATACAATGTACAAATCTAAGTTAATTGCTCAAAGATATCCCCTTGGGTCTCAAATAATCCATCATCTTCTTGATTAATCAATCAATAGAAAAAATTATTGATCACTTTATTATATATTTATTTTTATCAATCAGGATTAATTATTTATTATGAGATTTCATAGATAAATATGATCACATATAATAGATAATGAAAATTAGAAACCTAAAATGAATAAAATCAAAATGAATGATTTCAATTTATGAGTGGTATATTTTGTGAACTAAATATAATTGTTTAGTTAAAAGAATGATAAATTGAATTAAATAAGATTTTCTAAGAAAAAATAATGGAATTTAAAATATCTCAATTTAATATTATGTTGCTAATATCTTATATCACTCAAATTTTAAATAAATGATAGTTTGGGGTGCTCATTAGATATATTTATAGGTGCTTTAATATATATCAAATATTTAATAAGTGTAGTGGTTTGGGAAAACTGAAATTGGAATCAAATAATTAACTCTAAATATCTTAGTGAACTTTCAGAGGAAATGTATTTATTAAATCCAATTTTAGGATTTTAATGATATGAAAATAAACTAAAAAGATGAAGGATATGGGATTTAATAAAATTTTATAGAAAACTCCTACCTTAAAAGTCACTAAGTAGTGGAGTAGACAAAACATAGGCGATAAAGAGTAGTTTTAAGGATCATTTCCCCTAAAAATATTTGATCTATTATATATTTTAATTTTAATAGGTGAGAAACATTGAGATTTTAATAAAACAGTGGGAGATATTGATTATTACTAAATCAATAATGTATATGTATTATGTAATAGAGATATAAAAGTATAAATCAATTTTGTTTTATTTTATTGAAAATGGAATTTAGTATCATAGAATTATTGTATTCAATTTTTTACAATGAACATGTCTTAACCAACACAAGTTTTCTAGAGTGTAACATACTCTTGTTCATTGTACTATGACATGAGTGAATATTTTTATATTAGACCCCCCTTTACCTAGTGATCTATCTTTATATGTAATTGAGGATGAAATATATTTTTATAGGATACAATGGATGATTAATTATAGGATAACATCATTAAGTTATTTTTAATTTCCAATTAGTTTTAAGAGCATCAGGACAACATGAATTGTTATAGCATATTCTTAGGTTGTCTCTATGAACACCTCCCCATTCTCATGAATATTATGACTAGCTATGAGGGTCATAATGGTATCATGAAGAGACTATTAAAAAGGGTGTAGCATGAGTACTTCCCATGAGGTCACCCATACAATTACTACTCTATACTAAAAACATTCAACTATGGGGTTATAAAGGGATCTGGTACATTAATGCTGGTTTGATCACACCCTTTTTTGTATATTCTCCCAGTGATACTATTTGGACACTCAAAACTAGTCAATAACTTCTTGTGTATGAGTATCCCTATATGAGGTCATATAATACTCATTCATATAACTGAATCAGGGGTTATAAGATATATTGATTCATAAAATCATGTGTGCCTCTATATATGAAAGAGGATGTCATCTAGCGGTGAGGGCTTGAATGGAGTCATGAGGTGACTAAAAAAAGGTCTGATCACACTAGCATTAATTCCATAGATACCTTTATAACTCCATAGGTACATCTTTCTAATTACGAGTAGTTCCATGATTTTTGGCCTCTAAGGAGTACTCATATTACGCACTTTTGTGTAGTCTATCCATTTAACTATTCATACAATTCAACGTGAGTTGGAATTATAATTCATAAAGGGAGGAATGCTTGAGATCATGTAGAGCTTAGAAGATTTTAACTGAATAGTTATGTGTTATTTTTCTAGAGTACTATCAGGATGGGTGACCTACTGGGAGGTTTCATAGGGTGTGTCAGAGAGAAAAAATAACATTTAGAGAACATGTGTTGGCATGTGCATGTACTCATTGGTTTTATAAGTGGATCTAGTGGGTAGTTTCCTATTTTGAGTTGGGAAGGAAACCCTATATTTATAGGTTACACAAGAGTTTAGATGACTGGAATCATTTACCAGGTTTGTATGGACATGAAAAATGTTATCATAGTGGTACGCATATTTAAGTGAAGTGGTGCTAGCTGGGTGGAAATGTAGGTTCAACAATTGGGATGTTTTGATCTATATAGGGGATAATGTAACACCCCAAAAAAGTTAATGGGTTAAAATGATAAATTTTACTATCAATGTCTACAAGGTAGATCATTATTTTCTAGATCCTAACAAATTAGAACTTGCTAGTTAAGTTTAGTTTTTCCAAGAGTAGTTTCATGATGGGAGATGTCATTGGGATTTTCTTAGTGTGTGGGTGAGTGAGGAAAAAGAAAACTAAAATAACATGTATTGGCCTATGTGGAATATCTTTATTTTGATAAGTGACCTTGATGGGTAATATTTGAGGGTGTGTTTGGAAGGAAACCAATGTATTGCAACAGACCCATGGGTTCAATGATTAGGATCATGGCCTATGGAGATTTGGTCCAGATTGAAAAAATGGCGCAACTGAAATACATCCCATGAGATCACTAATCCTTGTGCTATATTCTCCCATGAATTCTTAATTGAGAAGTTATAATGGGATACCGTACATTAATTTTGGAGTAATATCACCCATCCCAATACTACTCTTTATATGCTTGTGCTATTGGTGGGGACTATTTTTTATAGTGGTATCAGAGTGATACCCATCCAGAAGTGTATTGGAACAATTTATGTTAAAATATATGGTCCAAAAAAGGAATGTTTTGGTCTAAAGGGGGAGAATGCGACACCTCAAAAAGTGAACAGGTTTAAACTATAAATGTTACTACCCATGTAAACTAGGTACACCTTTACTTTTGGGATTCAACCAAATATTAACTCCATAGTTACGGATTCTTGTCCTAGAGTACAATCAGGATAGGTTACAACCTGGTATGTATCGTATTATTTGTGTGAATGGGGAAAAAAACTAAAAGAACATGTGGTGACCTATGGGGATAATCATTAGTTAGTTAAGTGGAAATGGTGGGTAATAGTGTATGTCATGTTAAAAGGGAGACCAAGGTATTATAAGAGCCTCATGGGGTAATATGACTAGGAGCATGCCCAAGGGATGTTGGTTCATGAAAATTTGGTATGAAAGTGATGTTGTTCTTCATTCACCACTATTTGAACACACCCCCTCCATGATCTATCTTTTAGCCACAGGTACACCAACTTCCACAACCCACATACAATAATCCTTTTCAGTGGCCTGTTATAATAACCATTTTTCAACACCCTCCTCTAAAGGTTCCAAAGTCCTTCAGTACACCCCTCTACCCATAATAACCCCCACAAACTTGAACCACTTCATAAACACCAGGCCTGAAAATAAAATCCACCTTTATAAACGCTAAATATATTTTTCTCAACCCTTATAAAAAATATCTTAGAATATAATATAAATAACGATAAAGGATTTTTTGGGATTTTTTAGAATCATGTTAGGCCCCATTGACTACTACAATAAATTTGGGTGTTTTAGTAGCCCAAATATATGAAAACTGTAGATATATTATAAAATAATTACCGAAATAAATATAATGCCCACTAGAATTGATAAAAATATAAATAATAATTACTTTTTACTATTTGAAAACATTTTTAAAGATTAAAAATATCTATTATTATTATAATAAATAAAAAAAATTATATATTAAAACACATTAATAAGAGTTTATTGATGAATGAAAAATACATTAACTTTTTTCATTCCAAATAAATGTATATATAACATAATGTAGTAATATATATAGATAATAATAAACATTATTGTTTTTTTAATTACACCCAAAAATTTTAAAACTCATTACATATGAAAAATAAACATTAAGTTATTATGCCCCACTATATTGTAGAATGAGATGTGGTGAATTCTATATTCCATAAATGATTTACTAGTCATTTTACATGATTTTCACATATTTTTAAGTGGGTCATATTTATTTTCAGTTTGTGACAAATGATTTAAAACATTTTAATGAAAAAATTTGAAAATTATCATTATTATTTTCCAAATATATCACATGTGTGAATGATTATGGTTCAATAATATATATCATAAATGAATTAATGCATATTTTATTATAGATTCATGAAAATACATGATAATTGTTTTTTTGAGAAAGTTACACACATTGGAATTAAAATTTCACATTTAAATTTAAAACAAATAATTTTCATTAAAACCACAATTCTAAGAATTTGAAATATGTGAGATTTATTTTAAAATGTAAAAAAATGAATGAGTGGTAATTTTATAAGTGTTTCCTGACAATCCTCAATCAATTTCTCATTTTTTATCACATGATAAATATTATGACCTTTTATAAAACTTATAATATAAAAATTTACGTTAGGCCATTTTTTCAATACCACATTTCAATATTATATGTGGTTCACTTATACTTTTAAAAATGGATCATTAATCAGTTATCTATAATTCATGAAAATTCATTGATTTTATTTCTATTTTCAATCATTTAATACATGAATTGATTAAAAATATCACTTTTAAACTAAAAAATGAATTTTCAATTATATTATAAACAATATGAATAATAATGACATTATATTTATTCATAATGATGAAAAACTAATCAATAATTTATATCCTATATTTTTAAGTCAATATAAGATTAATTTATATCTTTTGTACCTGAGAAAAAAAAATTTGAACTAAAATAACATTTTGAAATTGAAAGAATGTAGATTTAGTTATTCGTACCACATTGATTGTTGGGATGATTAAGGGTTTATCCCAATTGACCAGAAATGAATCATAGATAATTTTATTATAGTTTAATTACAATCCAGTATTTTTTTATTGTTTTTATAATGTGACATTTGTTTTAAACTTCCTATACCCTTATAATGGTATTGACACCTGCCAAATAAGAATCAATAAAATCACAATGGAAGGAATACCCAAATATGGGAATTAACATCCCCATAATGGGAAAGAAACTTAGACTTTTGGATTGCATGGGCCACTACGAGACTTGCAATCATGTGACCATTTCAAGGTCACACAAAGAAACCACCACAACCCATAACCAGCAATGAATCCTATAGATCCCCCTTAAATGGACCTTCATAATATCATGTTGGCTCTCCAAACAAACAATGAATTCATGGTGACTACCGAATGAACCCCCAGGTCGCATGGTTTTTCATTAGAATGTTCCAAACAAACCATCCAAAAATCTTTTAAAAATAAAGAGGAATAATATGCCAAGTGAGAATCCCCCAGTTGTTTTAAAGCACATTCACCATATCATTGTTTGAACGGAAATATTTACTTTATAATATCTATCATAAATAATAAGACCCTCAAACCTCTGTAAAATAAAATAATGGATGTAAAGGGGGAGGGGTGAGAGGTTATCATGGTCACTTAAGTACATGCTATGCACCCTCAGAAATAAAAAATACACCCCGAGACATCGACGGAATGTCTACCTCATCTTGTGAAATTCCATTGACATGTCAGCCTCAACAAAAAAAAGTCCTAGGGTAGGTCCAGGAAACTCTACACTTCCCCTTCAGTGCTCTAAGGACATAAAAATATATTTTCCCAAAACATGACTCATGCAACCCCATATGATCTGTATTGGTCATGTGAGGAATCATCCAAAAATTGAGAAAATATCCTATTAATTACTCTTGAAAACTCGCATAATCCCAGAAATTTTTAAAATAAATAGAAGTAAAAGAAGGGAGGTGGATAGAGTTATTATTATTTCCAAAAGAAATATAATGCACCTAAGACGTCCACATCATAGCCTTGTGTGACCTCATGACATGGTGAACAGACCTCATGAAATACCCTCTGCAAGTGATCAAGATTTTATGAAGGACCATTGGCATGTCCATAGGGAAAGGTGAAAAGTCTTTTGACATTCATGAATGATAAAAAATGTATTCATTAATTAGAAATAATCCAACAAATTTAGCATTTGTGGAAGAGACTTGAGAATACAGAAAATCAAGAGACACACTCAGAATAACCCACATCCAAAAATTAGGAAACCATTTGGTTCCAGAACATTTCACTGACTCCATCCTTGATCCACAACCTAAATCAAATGAAAAACTGTGAGCATATAAGGTGCACATTTCTATAAATCCCACACCATAGCATGAGAAATTCATTTTCCCCTACATGAAGGAAATTCATAAGAACAAATTTATCAATCATTATAGAGTACTTCTTAGAACAACGGATCACATGATCGAAAAGTCCAATTTCATGTAATATACTTGAAATACTACCAAGAAATCATGCATCATACATATGGTACTTCCCAGGATCATTTATAGTTCATTCAAAGGGTTGTTGGTGAGATGTATGAAGAGCATACTACATGTTTTCCAAATCACACAACACCCAAAGAAATAGATACTTAATAAAATATAAGGCGTTTGTTATAGAAGGTTAGAACCAAGATAAAAAGAGAAATAATAAAATGAAAGACATTCTCACTAGCCCTCATGCACTTCAGGTGGGTCATATAAGGACATGAAACATTATAAGGACACATCACATAGATCACACAACATTCCTTTATCATATTTTTTGGGACACATGAAATCCTCTCTAAATGTCAAGGAAAGTCACACAGTCCCTCTTAGTACACACGCTTGGTATAAAAAATCCATCCGGGTCTACCACTTGAGCCATGTGACATCCATCAGATACATCACCCAAATCATATAATTGTGTTTACTGATATCATTAAATTCTGGATTCAAATCTATTCATGAAAAAAAAGCTCTCACAACATCATCAGAGCATGAAATATGAGACCTGTGACACCCTCTGAACATGGAAGTCATTTATCAAAATGATCTCCTGGGATTTCATCCAAGACACATGACATCATTCAACCATTTCACAATGACTCTTTTGACACACCCATATATGTCACAATAGGTCATGTGATAGCTTGTAGTATAAGCTAATCGAGTCATGATATTTCCACCATGCAAGTCAAATGGGTTATGTGATACCCTCTAGACTAGCTGGCTTGGTCATAAGGGAATCCTTGGATTGACAGCTCTATCCATCCTTGGTGTATAATCCCCAAACATAAGTTCAACCTCAGATTATAAGACCTGATCAATAGGGAATCCACAGTGTGTATTACCAAATATAAAGGGAACTAAAAAGACCTTGATTCCTTCCATATTATAGATACATAGGCCACCTCTTCATGTATTGAGCTCCTTATCAATCGTCTACAGAAATGCCAGTACCGAGCCCTTATTTAGAGATATGACATTGATCACTTTATAACACTTTTTCATCACAATAATCATATCTCATGTGGTCTTAGAGAGTTGAAATAATCATAAAATCTATACTATAAAACCATATGTTATGAGGGAAATCATAGGGTGTATGCCCCAACTAATAACATCCTATAGTACATTCTTACTCAATAGGTAATCCATCCTGGTATAAGCCTGTATCATTACCAGGACCTCAAGGATGGTCATAATGTCTCTGAGCACGGTCATCCTCTATACCCTATCAACTGGTTAATGGATAAAGTGAACTACGAGAGCTATGATTCATACCATACTCAGGATACAGAGGATGTTTATCAAGGCCTGAACCCTATAACAAACATCCCAAGGACCGTCCCAACATAAAAATCTCATATATATAAATATATATTCCATGAGTATGATCATATGATCCACTTTTTAATCACATCAAGCTTATCTCACATGGGATTAAGGGGATGCAATGAAGACCTCATTGGGCTTAATGAATCTCCCCTCACCAGGAAAATCCCAGTATGTATGCCTCAATGAGTGGTATAGTATTAACATTCCCCATATAAGGTTATATACCTTTGGTCCATTCCCAAGGTTAAAGTTGAACTTTGACAAATTTGATTCCTTCCCTAACTAGGATGCGTAAGATGCCTCCCTAAGACTTGAGATAAAAATTTTGGTGTCTTAGTGCCCACACATATGTCCTTTCCACATGATACTAACCTAAACAGGATTAACAAAGTATTTAATTTTTGATTCCTATAATAACATGTATACATAGGATTCCTCAAAATGGATCAATCCTTCTTTGGAATATTAAAACCGCCTCCTCATGTGGAATCACATTCCAAAGAATTTGGTCATATGGATTCAAAACATAAAGAAGTTATTCACCATTAATGAGATGGACGATGAACCTCAGATACATACTGATGGATTAACTAATGAAACCATGCTCCTTTCATCTCATCAAATAGACTCGCATTCATTATTTTTGAGAAAATTAACCAATGAGTCATTATTTTAGGGTAACTGGTCCCGTATCAAGATTATGAAGAGGTACATGAACATATAATAAATTTATAAGAGAGTCCCAATGTAAGAAATAATTCCCCCAAAAAGGGTGTGATGAACTAAACCTACCATCCTATCTGCCAATGTGAGTCCCCAAGAGTCATCGAGCCTGAAAAAATAGATGACAGTCAGCCTTTGGAAATAATTTATGTACCTAGTGAATATGTGGGAACCATTACAAGTTTCTAGGAAAGGTGAAAATGGTAGCTTGATGAGCGGAACCCATTTCACGCCACAAAAACATAACGAAATAAATAGTAAAATTAACTTTAGATTATTCTTACCACAATGTGTATTAGAATGACATGTGATTCATTCATATAAGTTAAAAATAAATCGAATGTATTTTACCTTGATTTTTATGACAATATATGATGATTTTTTAGAAATTAAGCATGTGTAGTATGTTTTAAGCTAAAATATATCTTTAAAAGAGATACACACTTCAATCATACCAATTTTACCCTCTAAAAAAATGAATATTCCTATATTTAAATATTTAAAAAATTAATCAATGAAATTTTTTTAGAGTATCATGATAATAATATTCAATTTTTTTATTTTTATCATGTTCTAAAAAATTTAATCTTCTTTGACATTTTTAATTAAAAAAATACACTCTTCTTATTTTGAACACACCACTTGTTAGTGTGATGTTAGGATCCTTTTAAATGTTAATAAATGAGTCAATGGATTATTTCATAGAGTTCCATAATAATATAAGACTATTGCTTTTTTTAACATAAATAACTTGGTTTTAATGAGAATATAAATTTCAAATTGAAAACATGCACTTTTAGTCAAACCAGGAACACCACACATCAGGATGATCTGAGGTTCTTTGATATATTTAAAAAATAAACCAATGTTAATTTTAATATATTTTATAAATAATGTTAACTCATTTTATTCATTCTGATCATGTGAAATTCATTTTAAACTAATTTAAAAATCTATAATGATAAAATAAACATTTAGTCATTCTTAAAAGACTATGAATCAGAATGGTGCAAAATTCATTCTTATATGTAAAAATTGATTTAGAGATTATTTTACTAAAATTTTATGAAAATTTAATAATTTTTCTAAATTTTATATCATGTGACACATATTTTTAACTGAAATATAGTTTTTAAATTTAAAACAAAAACATTCAGTGATACCGACCACACCATTCATTATAAAGATATGAGGAATTTTAGTAAATGTCTCAAATGAATCAATGATCATTTATCTAAAATTTAATGGTAATACAATATGTTTTTCTTTTAAAGAATAAATTCATTTTATCAAATAAAATATCTCTTTTAAACATAAAACATTCAATCTTATCAAATAAAACTAACATTAATCTCAATAAATACAAGAGTTAAAGAAATGTGAAAAACCCATAATTTCATTTTAATTAAATTAAATGTATCTATATTTTGTACTTGTGTGATTTAAAATGAATAATTCAATGAATGGACCATAAAAACCAATATCATGGGATAAGAAAACCTAACATTTCAAAACATGGAACTAAAATAATTGTTCGTTACATAACATTGAATCTCAAATTTATAAACATTTGTTTTTTAATATTTTTTTTTTCTCAAATTTGATGCAAATTTTTAAATAATGAAATTAAATACATATGTTTTAGATAAATATGACTTCAAGAGTTTTATATTTATTTTGATACAACATTATTATTCCATATATTCCAAAATGAATATATTTTATCCACCATAAATGAATTAAAAACACTATAAAGATAATAATGAAAATATTTAATTAAATAAATGGTTACAAAAAGTTTCAAATGAATGTGTATATATTCCAAAATAGGAATGTATAATAGAAAATCATAAGGGAATTTTAATTATTCTATGGTCTATGATATACTTTATAAATTTAAAAATGTATTAATCATGGTCATATCCATTTTTATTTTTTCAAAATTTTATATAAATTAAAAATTAAAAATAATCATGAAATATGATCAATACTGTATTTTTATTCTATATTTCTAAACATGTATCCAACTATATTAGCCATTTAGTTTAATTTTTTTTAAATTTTCATGAAAAATTTATTGAATGATATGATTTCATTACAGCAATAAGGAAATAATAATATCTAATACTAATTAAATAACATATAACTTAATGACTAAAAATATTAAATTGATAATTTAAATTAGTTAAAAATAGAATTCATGTGTGGATCATTTATTAGACATCATAAAATTAGATCTATATTAAATATTTCAAGATTAACTATATTTCATTGAATTATTATATAATGAGGGCTATGAAAAATTTAAACTCTCATGAGTACTATAGATTTACAAAAATATATATATAATCGTAATCGGTGTATTTAGTTTTATCCTAGTATTGTATATATTAAAATTACCTTATCATCTATTTTCCATTGATTTAATCACTCCAATAATTTTTCATGATCTCCTTATTTTTATTATTTATTCATTGTTATTTATTGAGTATTATGAAAATGGGGACCTAAAAATTGAAAAATATGATTAAAATTTTGGGTGAAAAAATTACTACAATATAAATATTTTGAATAAAAACAATAAATAAAAATTTAAATAAAAATACAATATAAATAAATAGAAATAATTTTTTTTTACATTGTAACACATAAAATATTTTTAATGGATGATATCCAACCATATTGTATGATTTAAATTTAAATAGTAAGTACTCGTAAATTAAACAACAACCTCACCAGGTGTGTCTTTTTTCAAATAAAAAATTACAAGTAAAGCCTCTTTAAAATATGAATTATCAAGATCCATTTAATTAATTAATTGTGTCAGTGTTGAAAGTGTAGAAAATTAGTATACTCAATTCATATTCCTGGTAAAATGACTAACCTATTTGACCCAAATGACATAGTTGTCTATTTCAATTTCAGGCATTACCTATAGTTGTTTTAAATTTTCTATTCATTATAAATGATATTGAGTATAATAAATTACATAAATGAAATACCCTATTCTAATATATTACATTAATAATATATACCATCCAAACAAAGAATAATATAATAAATTTTTGATTGTTTGAACATCAATATCATTAATTGGAATAGGAAACTCATCTTGTGGATTTTGATCTACCCAAATCCCTACTATGATGTAATCTACTATTAATAGTTCATTATGAAGTGTATCACTATGAATATCATACTACACACCTATATCAATAATTATTTGTTTTGGTTCTAATGGATTTAATTTAAAACCAATATCAATTTGAAATATTTCAAAATAATTAAATAATTAGTATTTGTTTGGTACAAATATTAGAAAACGTTATTAAAAAAATAAGAAAATCTATTATGTTATCATTATATGTGGGAAAATATACCTTGAAACATGGTTCTTGGGGATTCTACTATAGAGGTAAATTTCCAAATTGATGATGTTTAATGAATATCTAATTCTATTTCATATTAATGAGTTTTTTTCAAACATTAAAATGTTTTTTTCTAAATCTTATTTCATAACTCTTCATATCACTACTCGGTATACTTGTATGATTGTGAATTTTTAAATTATTCTATTTCACAGACTCCATGATCTACCCCTATAACCCATATATGATAAGCTAGACAATACAAATCCACCAAAAGTAGTACTTTTCCATCTTTGGTATATGACTCATTTTGGGTCTAAACTAGATAATGAATAACATTATATATGTTACTATGTTTCAAAATATAAAAGAACAATAAATTTCACTTATTTTATACTTACAAATTCATCAAATTGTTTTTAATATTTTCATATATATGTTGGAAATTATTATTAACATGAGCCTCCTTCATTAGAATATGACATGGGATTGATGTAGTGGGGGTTCTAATTGATCAATATTTATGTAAACATAGTTATGCTAATAAATTTTTTATTAATTTTTTTATTATTAATTAAAAATAATAGACCCATTTTTTCATGTAAAAAATATCACATATTTTATTTTATGGTATAGGTAAGGAATTCTAATATATATTACATATTCAAAAAAATGTTCTTACTTTTATTAAAAATTAACATATATGAAAATGACTCGTTTATACATTCTATATTCAATATGTAGAATAACCATTAACATACCTTAAAAATGAACTCCCCATGTCATGAAATGAAATAATTCCATGCTTATTATATGAAAGTGATTGAATATAAATCTTTTTGATAAGGATTAGCATCCAAATCAATATATCTCATGTATCTATTATACAATTATATTCATAAATATCAATACGCCCTTCCAAAAATGTTAAGAAAAACCCTATTATAAAAACATCGATTATAAATTCACTATTTAAAAAATAAGCATTTCATGACCTGGGCTAAAATAAAATGTATAGAAAATTTAGTTGTATGTTATCATGATATCCACTCAAATAATGTCCTTTATTGTATGTACAACACTTTGAAAACTATATATGTAGATTAGAACATTAATTTTTTCACTGACTCCTATGAAACATATAAATATTAATATATTAATTTCAATTGGTTTTCCATATTCATTCCATTAAACATAATTTTTTTAAAATATTAATTCATCTAATTTCAATGAAGTCACCATTTGAATATGATCTTACTTTTTATATTTAGAAAATCATATAATTTTTTCCACACAATTGGTATTAGTGAAATATTATTCATCTAGGGTGAGTGGTATGATGAGGTAGTGAAGTCATTTTATATAACACATGTTAGACAAAAAATTGAAAATATATAGGATTCATATTAATCAAAAATCCCACAAATACTACACATATTACATATGAAGGATCCCAATGACAAAAAACATATAATTTATAATATTCTATTTTTCCATAATGGTTGATGTTTTTATGACATATTTTAATTATAAAAATATCCTCTAAATGCACATATCTAACATATAATAACTTATATCCATTATTTGGAACATGAAATGCATGTGGCATCCAAAGGAAAGGATTATCCTTCAATGAATTGACACTAAATTTCGTATTTTATTTGACATCTGAATGAACGATGAATCATTTTCTTTTCACAAAAGCATTTTTCAAAACAATATATAGTTCTTGAGTTGTTTTAATCACGGACTCATAATTATATCCTTTCTAACAAAAATTATCTTTCATGGATCCAAATTAATTAATTTTTTTAAATACAATTTTTAACCCACTTGTTTCAAAAATTAGACAAATGAAATTATATATAGTCTAACTCCCATATTTCTTTAATGATACAAATTTAATAAAAATTCATGTAAATTAGATTTTAATCCTTGAAAATTCATAAATGAATATGTTCATATATAATAGATAACCCACTATACTAAACTGAACTATATTAATCATCATCCTTGGTATATAAATTATAATCATGAACTATATAGACATGATAGGATAATATTTAAATATTAATCTCTGGGATAACCAATACATTTTTCAAAATATTTACTTAATAATTGAAAATAAATTTTAATAAATATTGTCACAAAACCCCCAAATAAACTATTTGTTAGGTGTATTTGATATCTAACCTCCATAATTTATAAAATTAATATTCTTATTATTATCCATTTGAGTTTAGATATACGGAAAAACCAATAAGCTATTATAAAAAAATTATAGGTGCACTCATTACAAATATTTGATAGTTATAGTAGCAACACCTCTTCCAAAAATTCATTCACCTTTGATGTGCGCATTAGGGGGAGATTTTAGAAGACCAATTTCATCAATTATGGATCAGTAATCAATGAATAAATAAAATAAATTATCTCATCATATTCAACTCAACAATAAAACATTATAGTAATGTTTTATTTTTGATATGCTATTTTAATATGTTTATATTAAATTTAATAGGGAAAATCCATTTGAAAAATGTAGGGGTAGAAATTTATATCCCCCTTAATAAATAGATCATCAAGTGGAACATAAAATCAACGAATAATGGTAGAAGATATATCTTTAGTTAACATAAATTGAATACAATTTCATTGACACTACCCATCCCACCATGGAAATACTCAAGTTAGAAGAAAACCAAGTGTTCCACCCCAAGACATCCTCTAAAAGTTCAGGTGTAATACATGAGATTCTACTATAATAAATAAACATTTCATCCAAAAATTTATGGCACAATGCAAAATCTATTATTTTTTCACAATAGTAAAATACATTATAATCTATTATAAATCTAGTAAATTACATTTATAAAAAAATCAAAAAAACATTACCATAAAATAATTCAATAATAATTTAATATATAATTATTAATATCATAAATAGTTATATTAAAATAATATGATTACACATATACATTTTGAAGAAAATAATTATATATTTCAATATTTAGGCACAAAATGTGTAATTTTTACATAAAAGTGTTGTTATATGATAATTAAATTCCGAATATATGGATAATTATTTTCATAAAATGGTCATCAAATTTGGAATCAACACATCAAAATTAGCCAATAATTATTTTTAAAAAACATTATGAGACATACAATGTTTTTGTTAAAAATTAAAATATTGTTTGAATATATGGTAAGTATTATGAAATCGTCATGGATTAAAATTATTTAATATCTAAAACAAATGGTTTCATGCTAAAAATAGGATTTTTAATTAAAATAAAGTATTTTCAAGTAAAAAATTAAATTCTTCAAACCTAAAAAAGAATCATCTAAAGCCTATTGAATCTTTTTTTGATTTAAAATAATATTTTGGAATATGAATGTTTCCCACATCCATAAAAATATATTTTAAAGTATTTATGTTTTTAAACATTGAAAAGATAAAAACCAGGCCCCACATGTCAAATACCATGGGTTAAAACTATGGATGGTTAATAGTTTTCTCTTTTTATTAACCTAAAATCCAAGGCTAATATTTTGAAATTAATTAGAAACCCTCTCATTTTCTATAAATACCCAACCATAATTCCACTCCCCATCATTAAAAAATCACCAAGTATGTTTTTCATATTTTTTTCTTTATTAAGTGTCTCTATAAAGAGTTTATAAGGTTAAATGGTTTTCTTTTCAATATTTAAGAAAAAACATTCCAAGGTAAGGTTTCCTAAACTTCCTTTATCAATTTCAATTGAAATGCCTTTATTATGATATAAGATAAGATTATTTTTTCATATACCTTCATCTTATCAATTATCATTTATTATCATCCTTTTAAATTTTTTTAATGAACTGTTACTTCTAACCACCTGTTATAATCATTTCATAAACTGCTATAATGATGATTAAATGGTCTTTGATCCCTTTTTATCATTCATTTGAGTAATCCTACAGAAATAATTATTATAATTTGAAATGTTATTCTTATTAATTTCTATAAATTAATTATCCTATTATGAATTATAGATCTCCATTAAATCACATTATACTACAATCATAAGTCCTAATAATACTAAAACAATAACAAAAAACTAGGGGTTAAATCAAAATATAAGACAAAATCCATAAATTTTAATAATATAAAGAGTATTTGATATATTATAAATGAAATACTAGTCTAGATAGTATAAGTGGATACAAGATATATATCAAATTAACCAAGGGTTAATAAACATGAAAATGGTTAGTTGGGTATTAACACAATCATCGCTCGGTGCACAAAAATTGACCCAACACCACACTGGGTTAGATACTGTAATGGAATATAATTGAGATAATTTAATAGGATCTTTATAAAACCGGATGAATGATTTGATTATATTTTTATTGTTTTGAAGGATAATTTAAATTTATGTATCAAAAGAGTTTATGTATTGAATCATATCCAAAAGTATGGGTCTGTTAGGAAATTTTTTTGTCATTGCTTTTGTGTCCTACCAATGAAAACTATTGTACATGATGAGTATTTTTTATTTATATCCTTATACCATGAAAATATCCCATTAAAAGAGTCCCTTGTTATCATTACATTGATAGCAGTATTATACATTAAATTATGAATATATCATAGTTTCAAATTTGATTGAGAGACAATCACATAAAAATATATATTATTCCATTTAATGAAGAAATTTTAACCTTTCATATTTATACTATTTCTATGAATATATATATTGATTACAAATGAGGTTTCTAATGGTGAATTATGATATGTATTCTTAATTTATTCACTTCATATGATATATATATTAGAATTATTTTGTGCTGGGTGGGGGCCTGAATTCTATATCCCATCGATGCATTGGTAGGTGCTAGTAGACAATATATCATTTGTATTTAGTGTAATCCTAAACCATTTATATTTTTTGTATTTTCAAAAAACATATAGTTTTTTATTATGTTCTATATTATGCATTCAGTCCCTTTTAGATCAGTTATTTGCATCCATGCAATTTTTTATTATTATGTAATCCATGGACATGTTATGCTCACAATTCAATTAGTTATAGAATTTATATATTCATAGCACATTATTAATTATAATATTATTCATGATATATATTATTATATGCTAAAACTATCTGAGAACTGGAGCTCACCATTTTATATTGTTTCAAATTTACCAAGGAAACCATGAATATTACCACAAGAGAGTTATAAATTTCTATAGATAAATAATAAATGTCCATGTATATGTTAGATGTATATTATGTTATCAATGAAATTTAATTTTCATTTATATATCATGTTTCATGAGATATATAAACTACTATATCCTATTTATTTTTATTTATATATTTTGTTCCATTTAAATAAAATAACAATAGGATTTCGGTAACTTAATTCAGGGTGTTACAGTTTGTTTCAAAGAATGTTTAGTAGAAACTTTGGTAACATTATTTAGAGAAACATAGTTTGATAGAATTAATATTATGATATATCTATTGGATATTCTAAAAAAATTATACATTACATGATTTGAAATTTAAATACATGTAAATGAATTAAATAATGTGATTTATAAATCATAGTTTTTTCAGAAATTAATTAATTATCATCCATTATTTATAAATAACATCTAATAGAAGAAATTAAAACAATTTTAGAACCCATAATTAATGTTGAAATTTATTTATAGAGGATGTTAACAAGTTTTTTTGTTAGAGTGGATTATATTTTCACTATATTTGGGATTTTTAATTGGTTTATGTCCAATAATATTCCTCATATAAATCAACTTGTCAATACACAACATGGTTTATGAAATGATTTATTTCTTCACGAGGATACTACCTCAACCCTTCAATGGAACTAAAAATATATCAGTGTTTCAATATTGGATAATTTCCCTAGATAAGGTATTCCTTTACTTGGTTTGTAGTGATAAAAAGTAATCAAATAATAATCATAGAGAAGATATTATAGAAATGAAATTATATTAGTCTGTCTTTATTAAAATACCAGAGGTTATTTAGTTGAAAACATAATGGTAATACCGGTGGTTGATTTTGATATAATCCTTGGGATAGATTCACTCTCAATGTATAATTTTAGAATTCATTTTTGTAAAAAAATGATTACAGTCTTTGAGGTTTGAATAATATCCTTTCATTTAGAGTATATATTTAATTTATAGAGTCTTGGATGGAACCAATTCCATTGGTTCATCTTAATGAAATTAAAGGAGAGTAAAACCAAATGAATGGAAAGGATATCCTTGGAATAGATGATGTATCTACTGTGAGGTATTTTATTGATGTATTTCTAAAGGAACTATTGGGATATTCACGCAAACATGAAGTTTAATTTTCTATTGACCTCATCCCTAATGAATAATCCATATATGATACTACCATTGGAATTTATCTAGTGTAATTTATAGAATTAAAGAAACAACTAGAAGAATTTTGGGATGATGGGTTCAAATTCTCTTATTGTTCACCATTTGGAGAACATGTATTATTTGTGAAAAATAAGTTTTGGTATATGATGGTGTCCATTGATTATGGATATGTTAATGTTATCATTAAAAATAATAAGTATATTTGCATCACATTGATGATATGTTTGATTGAATTTACGGATATAAGTACTCTTCAATGATTTATCGGTGTTTTTGTTGATATCAATTAAAATTCAAGAAGGATGATATAATAAAGTAATTTTTCATAATATATGTGCATTGTGAATCAAAATAATTCCCATTTGGTTAATAAATTCATTATTTTTATTTATATATATATATATATGATATATAGTGTATTCAAGAATTACATTGATAATTTTTCTTGGTTTTTAGTTGATGATATCTTGATATACACTTTGTTCTATAAAGATCATGAATAAAAATTTATGGACTATAATTGATGCTATATAGTTTCTTGTAATTATCTAGTTAATATATGATATTTTCTAGAAAATGGTCATGATTATCAAATTCATTAACCAAGTTGACATGATAAGAGGTAAAATTCACATAGTCTAGGAAATGTGAATAAATATTTGAGGAACTAAATAAGAGATTAATCAATGCACTGGTATTAACACAACAATATAAAAATGTTGTATTTTTTATATGCATTGATACATTAAAAAATATTAGGGTTTTTTATATTAAATGATATATTAGTTTATTTGGAATTACAAAAATTAATATCCCATGTATAAAACTATCCAAATATTGATCTTAAGTTTATAGTTGTAACATTTTTATTGAAAATATAGAGGCACTGTGTTTATAGTTATATATGTAAAATATATAATGATCAAAATATATTTAAAGTATATATTCACTCTGAAATAAATCAACAAGAGGAAAAGGAGATAGATGTAACTTCTTATTGACTATAAAAATACAATAAACTACCACCATGAAAAAGTGAACCATGTGGTTGGTTTACTAGGAATAAAGTATTCTGGACTTCTATCAATGAAGATGATGGATATGGATCCAATATTCATTTATTTAGTAATTTTGGTCATGGAAATTATTAATGAAAAGGAATAATTATTCATTTTCAAATTAATTTTCCAAAACAATTACCAGATAAGATGAAGAGGACTTAATAAGATTAAAAGGGTCTATAAAATAAGATTAAAACAAAAAAAAGATTGAAAGTTGATGCACTTAACTATGAAGTTGGTGAGTTAATGTTTTTAAAGAGAATATGTATACAGTCCATACCGGATCTGAATAGAGAATTACAAGATCAATATTATATCTCAAACTTCCATATATATATATATATATATATATATTGGTTGTACTAATACGTATAGGGTTCTAAAAGAGAACTTCCAATGGGAAAATATGATGTGGAAAATTTCAAACTTTGTTTCATTTTATTTTCATGTCAATAAGAAAAGGCTGATTGATAACTTACAAAGGGTTTCATGAAACTTATCCCTATAAGAATTTTCAACTGGGACAACTTAAACATTGAATTCCATACTGTAATACCTAATACATCTAATAAGAATGATGTTAAATGGTTTATTGTTGATTAGATAACCAATTCTTCACATTTACATGAAAGAAGTCAAGATATACCCCTTTACCATCTTTCACAATAATATATCAATAGATATCATAGTTCACATTCATCAATTGTATTTGATCATGAATTTAAATTCACATAAAAATATTAGATAACTATTTATAATTATTGGGATATCAATATATATTTCATCATTGTCTATCATCCTCAAATAGATGAAAATTTGTAAAGGACAATATAAAACATAGAGGTCATGATGAAGTCATTCTCACTTGAATTCCAAGGAAAATGGGAACAATACTTATAATGACCCATGTATTAATAATAATATATCTCTTCTCTGGTTTTTTAATAATAATTTTTTTTATTTTCTATATTTATATTAAACATGTATGTATCTTTTTATCTTCTCTTAAGTGATGTTATATAATCAACAAGATTCATAATATTTTTTTAATTATAATGTTTACTTTATGTTAGATAATGTGTTTTATTTAATGGTTACTGTTTTCTTCAATAAATAATTTCATATTTCAAAAAAATTAAAAATTTTATTAGTTTATTTAGTAATTTATAAAAGATTACGAATTTCAATTCATATTATTATTTATTAGGATAATTTATTTTGTTATGGTGTGAAACAATTAAATGGTTTCCAGTTTTAAACAAATAGGTTATATTATAATTAAACTATTTTCCATGTATTATATGGTTTTATATAATAGTTAATTTTATAAAAATTAAAATTATTATTTTTTAAAATGAACATAATTTTTTTATTAATCATATATAATTTAAAATAGGGTGAAATTTTTGGGATTGTCTAAAAATTTTACTTTTAGTTGAATAATGAAACATATAATTTTTAAAAATAATGAAACATTTATGAAATCATTATGATGTAATCATCAATTAGAAACTTATAAAAACATTGTATTTAAAATTTATTAATTTATGTGCTAAAATAATTCATTTAAAAATATTATATTGAATCTATAAACCCATGAATCACTTTTATAAACATGAGTAAAATTTTATTATAATAAAAAACTATTTCTGTAAATTTCGGTGAATAAGTTATTCATATTTATCCATTCTATTTTATATTTAGTTTAAATTAATATAACTTATATTTTTTATTAATAAATTAATAAATTCCCTCATAATCAATATCATACATTATTTTGGTGTAAATTAATATTTCTTCCCAAAAATACATTTTTCTAATTTTGTTCATTATGTTATGCATATTTAGTTTAAAATTAGATTTTAACTTTTTTTGGAAATTGATTCTTTTAATTTTCATTTCTTGTTATTAATTTTAAGGTCAAAATTTTATAATAAGTTAAATTTTATTTTTGGTCATAAATATAAGTTACCATTGTAAAAGTTATTCACTACGATAAAGGTTTAAATAGTTAAAAATGAGGTCAAATTAGGAGATAAGGAAAAAAATATCAAAAAATACTATACCAAATTGACTGGATAAATATATTTTCAACCTTAATTAACATATATCCATAATCCTCTATTTTTCCCATTAATTGACTATTATGTTTATTATATATTAATAAAACATGTATTTAGAATAGTCGAACTCTTATCACATATAAAAGGAGCCCCCCACAACTTCAAATATTCCAATACATTTTGAACCTTTATGTAAAACAATACTAAATAATACCCCAAAAACCCCCATTAATACATCATATAGGTTCTTTTATTCCAAAAATACCAATTTAAGAAGGCCTAAAGAGATGAATAAAAGTTAATATCCAAGGAATATATAATTTTCTTAACCGTATTCTTTCAGTTTTCATTCCTATTTCACCTCCTCCAAATATGTTATAGTAATACTAATATAATGAAATAATAATAATTTGTAATTGATATTTTTTATTCACATATATAAAATTATAGTGTCGTGTATTTAATTATTTATAAATTTATATACGATTCATAACACTTAATAGTCTAAATGTCCTTTTTCAAGAAAAATTATTCATCATTAGATTATTTAATTTAATTTTAATATTAATTTTATAATTATAAGAAATTTAATGTTATTAGATATTGAATACACTTAGTATAAAGAATAAAAAATTTAATAAGAGTTTATATCGTAAATTATTATTAAAAAATAATTACTTATTTTAAAAACAGTTAGCAATGTAAAAACCCAATTGGAAAGTGTGTGAATCTATTAGTACAATACTGAATGCATGTTGAAAATTTGTTTTCAAATGAATAGTGGTGGATTTATTGACCCAAACACATATACACTAAATATTGGACCACATTTAAAGACATTGACCAACAAAAAGTCTCATAGAATCATTGAGATGTAATGGGTATTTACAAAAAAAATCATTTTTATCCTCTTATAAATGGGGCCTCTCAACACCCCTTCGTGATCCCATTATGTTTTATTTTATTATTTAATATATTTATATTTTAACTCTCCAATAATTCTCTTTAAAATACATACTTTTGCAGTCTCTATAATTCATCATAAGCCCTTAATTTACATTAATTATTTTAATATAAAGATCAATTTATCCACTTGAGAAAATCTTATCCCTTTGTCTTTTCTTCATAATCAAACACTGCACCATAATATGTTAAATATACATGAATTTATTATCACATAAGAATTATTAAAATAATAAATTTTATTATACTAATGGAATATCGCTCTTATTCCCCATTAGAAAACAATAAAAAAATGAAGAAGTTGTCATGTATTTGTACAAAATACCACCCTCATGAATTACATGTTCTATTTCTCATAAAAAATTTAAATGGATGATTAAAAATATTTATTTAATGGAAAATATAATATTATTAAAATTAATAATATTATAAAATTATAAATTATATTATTTTTATACCTCAAACCATTCTACATAAAAATAAAGTGTTTTCCATGTATAGGAAGACTACCGCATCTACATAACACTATTTTTCATTATCTCATTACCACTAAACATGGATGAATTTAAAAATTTATATAATATATAAACATTAGATTTATTACACCATTAATATTTATGAGTGATAATATTTGGAAATATATAAATTATATTAATAATAAACATTTATATTAAATATAACCACATTAAATGAACATATCAGGCACATTTATTAATTTGTATACTTTTTGGAAACATGTGGAACTATATATATTGTATGATAATGTAACAGAAGTGTACTTACACATATAAAATTATAGTTATTATTTATCTATTTTAAAAAATCATTGAAAATTTCTAACATACCAATAGAGTTATAGAGAAATTTACTAAACCGCCTCATATAATCGACATATGCTAAAACCATTTATTTAAAGAAAAAAATGATAAAAATTATTCCTTATGAAATTAAATGTATATGGAAAGAATTATTAATATATTTTTCTTAAATAAACATTATTTCATTATATTGGATATTAGGTGCACTAGTAAAATGAATCAGGATATAAGTATGGGATTTTATGTCTCAATTTTATTTCATTGAGATATTATTTGTATTTACAACTTTTTTTTATATTAATTAGACATAGATTTCTATTTGTCATAAAATTAATGAACTCTATTGTATTTAAAAATTCTTTTTTGTCTAATTACTTACATGTTTTTTCAATTTTAAATTCTATGGAATTGTATGGGTTTTATTTAATTCAAACCCCTCTTTATTGAGTTATTATATTTCCTCCTCAACTTCATTCTTCAATGATTGGATGATTCCACCAAGAGATTTTATTATATGGTTTATTATATTTCACTATGGGTATGATTATTTTTTAAATTCAATTATTTGGCCTTTATTAACTTCTTCCCCCAAAATTATATCTTTGATGATAATAACTGAAATGATATTTAACAATGGTTTCCCCTCATTTTCCATTATTTACATTATCGCCAATATTAATATTTTTAGTTAGAAATATAATTTTTTGTTATCTCATGTGACCATAAAATTTACTTTATCATATTTTGTAAATAATTTTTTGTTATCCTTTTAAAAATGTAAGTTTCAATATAGGTGCTGTAAAACATAAAAATGGACCTTTCAAACCATTATCATTTCCTTTGGGTTACACATTCCATTAATTTTATTACTTATTAGTCTATCCATTTTTCATTTATTTATTACATATTATATATATATGTTCCTTAAATATATAATTATATTATTATAACATTTTTTTGTGAATAATAATTTTTTTTGTTCCTTTTGAAATTCCCACATTTATGTAAATTTGGCTTATGATAGCATTTTGAATGCTTATTTTTTAAAGAGTGTCACCTACATAAAATAACATTCACTAAGAATATATTATTAAAACCGTAAATATATTAAGAAATACAATCCTAGTTCAATTTTGTTCTAAATGAAAATAATAATCTTTTTCATTATTAAAAATATCAAATTCTCACTTTGAAAGGACTCACCTATGTTGTTTTTTTATTCTTACTTCTCCTTGAACCTTCACATGAATTATTCTAATTTGTAAATTAATGATCAAGACTCATTCTTATTATTTAAAATACAATCATGATATATTATTTAATTTAATATTCTCTTTTAAATCTTAACTATATATCCTTAAAATATATACCGATAAAAGATTATAAAAACCACATCATTCTCAAGGGATTTTGCAGGCTTGTGTTTTATGTATTGTTTATTTTCCAATTATGGAACACATAATAATGTAAATGGTATAAATATGATTAGTGTTCCAAAATATAACTACATTTTTTTTGTGAAATTTCTTCATCTTATGATATACCATGTATGGTACATGGGTAGTTAAAATAAGCACAATATTTTTTTTTGTCTGGGTGGTGAGCGTTGATTATAGTGCATCAGGAGTTAACCAAAGTATACTATGTTATGTTGTCTCTTAATTGAGCTATGATTTATTCTCAAACAGCTTTATTTTATATTATTTTCATATATTTATTATTCCTTAAACATGTGATATCATTTTCTTATTCCATGTTTCCTTGATTATCCCACACTCTTATGTTAGGGTATATGTTTGTTCTTTTGAGATTACATGTCCTTCCTTCATGATTTATAGAAAACACATATAGTTCTATGTTATTTTAAAAAAAATATTTTTGACCACATTTTATCATATTATTATGACCCAACCCTTTATTATATGTTGATAAGTTTTCTCTTACTGAGAATTTGAGTTCACCATAATCTAGTGATTTTCTTTCCTAGATTATAAAGATGATTATAACTAGAAGGGATTCTAGTGTGGCTTAATTAAAGTGAAATTTTCACAATTTTTTTAAAATAAGTTTTAAAAGTAATTGGTCTTCAGATACACTAAACCAAAATTCCTTATGCACTATGATAGATTATTGTGATATTCATTGTTTAAAATATATTAATAATGTAAAATAATGATTTATATATCTTGGTTTGTTATAATTGGTATCCAAGGGGTGTTTAGTTATTTTTTAACATTAATATAGTTATTTTCAGATATTTTTATTATATAATTTTCGTGAAAACACTGGGGATATGTTGGAAGGATATTTCTAAGTGTATTGTAGAATACAAAAACATTTCAAACATTTTTTAGAATATGGTTTTGCTAGAAATAAATCCTTTTTATGATAATTAATAGTGGATGCTTCTAGGAAACAAATGAACTAAGGGGTAATCACCATAAAAATGTTGAATGAGTATTAACTCAATATCCACATTGTGTAAGATGATTGAGCCAAATATGACTCTCCTAGTTAGACACACCTGATGTATACTATTTGGTAAGTTTCATTCCCATGACAATACATCAATAATGTTTTATTATTCTAAAGGGTTAGGTTAATGAGTATGAGAGAACAAAACATTATAGAACCTATGTTAGAAAAAGAAGTATTTAGGTTGAACCAAGATTTTACATGTTGGTTTTAATAGGTAGGATATTTTGTGTTTATGTTTTTTATAAAATCATTTATGATAATTCTAATATAATATTCATCACTCATGTTAAAACCTTTCAGTTTTGGTAATGGATGAAGACCAAAACTAACCAATTTAACAATGGATTTCATAAACAATGTAGAGACTGTCCCAATGAGAAACATAATTTCATATGAGATGGATGAATAAATCATATTATTATTCCAAACAATCATTCAATAATTAGGATTAACAATATAAACTATGTTTAATTTCCAAATACACTGAAAAAATAAAGTATATAGTCTAATGGAAGCTTAGGAATATTTAAAATGTAGGAAAACAAACCCAAGAGATTTTCTGAAATCAAGGAGAAGATTATTTATTTGTGAAAAAGGATGGAAAGAATAAAAAAATTAAAGAAAAATGGTGATTTCAGTTAACAAGATAGGGGAAAAATGTTCTCTATAAGGAACCACTAATTATTATATGTTTTAAAGGTGATAAATTTATGGTCTATATTGTAACGTCCCATTTCCAGGTTCCACGCAATAGGTTCCCCGAACCTGGTTCACCACATGACCTAAAACGCATTTCCCCAAACACCAGAGGCTTCCGACTAGAAGCAAGGGCCTAGGTCTGATAGTGGGGAAACTATGCCCTCATTTGTCAAACTGTAGCACAGCAGAATCAAATAAAACAAACAGCAACAGCGGAAGCAGTAAACCATAGACAACTGGAATAAACAACTGTAGTATATATAACCAACCAGAAATATATATATGATGCAACATGTCTCCAATTCTAAGAAAAAGGTAGAACATGTTACATAAAAGTACAATACAATACAGAGTATAAGTATAGGAAAGAAAAACAGAACAACCAGCGGCATCGCGATCCTGAGCCCAGTCCCATGCTCCCCTACACCTCAGCAATAATCAAGTACCAGTATAAGGACCCTTGCCCTGATCTACACCTGCAGAAATGTAATCTGTTTGGCCTGAAAAGCATGACCCAAACATGGTGTGAGAAATATATATCAGTAGGCACCCACCAAAGGCCTGTTCCCAACTGTGTGAAAATATGCAACAACAGTGTGCAGTAGTAAAATGAAACAAACTAAGCAGTATCCAAAAGAAACTAACATACTAGTTATATTTCCATTTAATTAATCATTTAATCTATTTAATATAAGAAAACACCATAGTGAATTTCTAAGTAATAGTCAGTGTCCTCAGACACTCAATCCCTTACCCTCATGTAATCAGAATCCAACCCTCAGGTAATTTCCCACAGGCATAATAGACTTTTCCCCCATGCATAGGTATTGTCGCCCTCAGCCACAGAGTCGATTTCCCTCAGGCTCAGAAGAAGTTTCCCTCAGGCTAAGATAACAACTGTCATCGGGCTAAGTAAAACAACGCCCTCGGGCTGAAGTAACAGGGCCATGACCAAAATATAAATAAACATTCACATTCAATTCCTATCAAGGAAAAATAAATTCATAATATAAACATGGCATACCCTCGGGTATCCTGACCAAATGACTAAATAGAGGAATGCACCCACGGGGTGGTCCTGGATCCAAGCACTGATCCCAAACAACAATTTTATAACTTTACATAATCACTTATACAATTCTAGGTATTTAATATAGCCCCGGCCTCTGCCACATGACACCCCATATCTGGGTTCGTAGCACAAAAACACACAAAACGCACAATATTTGGAAATAAACACCAAGCCACCTACATTTAACGCCAACGAACGTTATACAGGAACGCCGAATCCAGAAACGCCCAAAAACAATGTAGATATGAAGATGAAGAAACATAGTTTAAACTTAAATAACTTTCATTAGAGGAAGAATTGGCAAGAGACACACCAGGAGATGAGAGGGCATACCCGTGTGGTTCCAATGAGATCGTTCGAGGTAGAAACGGATTCCCGATGAATGCTCGGAAGATCTCCAAAGATTCGGCCTCCTCTCCCGAGCTCCCTCTTCCCATTATAAGCCATCCCTATGAACAAGGGAGGTTACATTCCATTTTAAGTGAAAAAACAAAGTACAGGGCGTGTACTTCCGAGTACACGACATGTACTTCCCATTTTTAAACTATTCCTCTGGCAGTTTCCCGCCAGCGTGGCACTGTTTACCTGCCGAAATGACTACTCGGCGTGCCTCCTTGAGTACACGGCGTGTTCGGTTACAAAACTGGCCACCGCCTTACTTTTCACCTTGCGGCTGACTACACGGCGTGTAAAGGACCACTACATGGAATTTAGTTGGTTCTTATACCCTTCATCACTGACACAGACACACACCCTGTGTACTCATTCCACAAGGCCAAAAGTACACGGCGTGTGGACAAAGTACATGGCGTGTACTTTCCAAATTTTGATTTTTTCCCCATTTTCCTTATTTTCTTAAAAACACTTAAGGAAAAGAGAAAAGAAGAAGCTCGTACCTCAGAACTAAGAACCGGGTTCTTACAAACTTCCCCCCTTAAAGTAATTCATCCTCGAATTTCCCTTCCAAGGGTGATGAGGATAAATCCATGAACAACTCCGGCCACTGAGCATGTACATCGGTCTCCTGCTCCCAGGTTTCGTCCTGCACTCGGACATGCTACCATAGCTCCCGTATGAGAGGAACTGACCAGCCTCATAGAACCTTCATGATCCTGTCAATGATATGAATCAGATGCTCCTCAAAGGACGCATCTAACTCAAGCTCATCCTACTTGGGCTGAAAGACATGAGACGAGTCTGAATGATAGAGGCACAACTGAGATACATGGAAGATGTTGTGCATGGTCTGATACCTCTGTGGTAACTACAACTGATAGGCAACCGGCCCGACCCTATCTAGAATCTCAAGTCACCCCACATACCTCAGTGAATGTTTACCCTGTCTCCATATCCGTTTGTGTCCCAGCCTTGGCGAAACACGTAGGAAAACCTGATCCCCAACCACGAACTCCAAAGGTCATATTTGGTGATCATCATAAGATTTCTGACGAGACTGCGCGGTAGCCATCCGCTTCTGAATCAACTGGACCTACTCAAAAGTCTCCTGCACGACACGTGGTCCCAGTAAAGCTTCCTCACCTTCCTCTAACCAGCACAAAGGTGATCGGAACGACCTACCGTATAAATCCTCGTATGGTGCCATCTCAATAGTTTCTTGAAAACTGTTATTATAGGAAAACTAAAATAGGGTTATGTGTTTCTCCAAATAGCCCCCAAAGTCTAGGACACATGCTCACAGAATGTCCTCAAGCACCTGTATAGTACATTCTGACTGGCCATCGGTCCGAGGGAGGTAAGTTGTGCTTAGAAGAACCTGTGTACCCAGTTCCCTCTGAAAACTCTGCCAGAAACGAGACATAAAACAGGAATCCCTGTCTAGAATGATAGAACAGGGGACCCCATGATGACGTACGACCTCTCGGATATACATCCTCTTGAGCTCGTCAACACCAAAGGTATCCTTGATCGGCAAAAAGTGAGCTACCTTTGTGAGTCGATCCACAACAACCCACACAACATCATTGCCTCATGGTGACCTTGGCAACCCAGTCACGAAGTCCACCATGACATCATTCCATTTTCACTCCGGAATGGGTAACTGCAGTAACAGTCCAACTGGTCTCTGATGCTCCACCTTCACCTGCTGATAGGTGGAACACCTCGTAACAAAACCAGCTACATCTCTATTCATACCTGAACACCAGTACTGAAGTATCAAGTCTCGGTACATCTAGGTAACCCCGAGATGAACTACCCAAGATGAAGCATGAAACTCTCACATCATCTCCTCACGTATATCCCCTAGAACCCACACTCATCCATGGAAATTCAGAATTTCATCATCGCCTATCGTCCAACTAGGAGGAGGGTCCCACTTGCCACCGACTCCCGTAGAACTAGGCCTTCTGAATTAGATAGTTGTCTCATCCTAACTCTATCCAGGAGGGTATAAGTCACAGCTATAGAGGAAAGATAAGTCTGCCCCTGACTATCGTTCACCTCTAGATCCATCTTAGAGAACAAGGCCATAAGCTTCCACTCACCACTGGCCTCCTGCACAACCTATATCTGAGTCTTCCTGCTCAGTGCATCAGCTACTGCATTACCTTTACTAGGTGTATAGGCAAGCTCAAAATCGAAGGATTGAAGGTATTTGACCCACCTTCGCTACCTCATATTCAATTCACGCTGAGTAAATATATACTTGAGAGTTTTTGGTTGGTGAAAACCACAAACATTCTCCCAATAGATAATGTCTCCAACAGTGCAATGCATGCACAGCTGTAACTAACTCGAGATCATGCGTCGGGTAGTTCCTCTCATGTGGCTTCGACTGCCGAGACCCATATGCAAAAACTCGATCGACCTACATCAACATTGCTCCCAGACCAATACCTAATGCATCATAGTAAACTATATAGCTCCTCCCCTACCCTAGGAGTATCAGGATCAGTGCTGATGTCAACCTTCCTTTCAGGTCCTGAAAGGCTGTCTCACAAGCTTCTGTCCAAATGAACATCAAACCCTTCTTAGTCAATCCCGTCAACGGTACTGCTAAGCAGAAGAAGCCCTATATGAAGCATCTGTAGTAAGCAGCCAGCCCTAAGAAACTCTGTATCTCAAACACGTTCTTAGGCTACTCCCAGGAAACTACTACTCTTACCTTATCTGGGTCTACTGAAACTCCTGCCTCTAAGATGATATGACCTAGGAAGTGAATCTGGTCCATCCAAAAGTGGAACTTGGAAAGCATAGCATATATTCGATGCTCTCTCAGTGTACTCAATACGATCTCAAGATGGGTGGCATTGTCGTGTAGAGTGTGATAGTACACCAAGATTTCATCCATGAATACTACCACAGAAGAGTCTAGATAAAGATGGAACACATGATTCATTAGAGCCATGAAAACTGATGGTGCGTTCGTGAGTCCGAACGGCATAACCATATACTCATATAGAGCATACCTACTCCTGAAAGCTGTGAGAGGTATATCAGATGGTCTAACGCACAGCTGATGATATCCTAATCTCAAGTAAATCTTCGAGAACACTCGTGATCCATGAAGTTGATAAAAAAGATCATCAATCCATGACAATGGATATCTTTTCTTGACAGTCATCTGGTTCATATTCCAATAATCCACACAGAGTCTTAGGGTACCATCTGCATTCTTCGCAAAAAGGACAACTGAACCCCATGGAGAAGTACTGGGTCGAATAAAACCCTTTGACTGTAACTCCTCTAACTGCCTCTTGAGCTCTTGAAACACAGGCGTAGCCATCCTATAAGGAGGAATGGACACCGGTGCTGCTCTAGGAACAAGGTCAATAGAGAAATCCACCTCAAACTTTGGAGGAAGACATGAAAAGTCATCTGGGAAGACACCCTTGAAACGATCAACCACAGGAGGGAAATCCGTCTGACAAGTCCCCTGATCATCCAGATATAAGTTCGCAATCTGGGTTGTGACTCCACCTCCCCCACGATGCTCTGGTCTATCTCGACTCGCCTGAACATCCCATTCACCCTTGTATTGAAACTCTCCACCCTCTGGTGATGTGAAACTCACCCTATGATGATAGCAGTCCACAAAGGCTCGAAAGGTAACCAACCAGCCCATCCTGATCATAAGCTGTCATCCTTAAGACATAGAGGTCCCCTGGAAAGTGACACCCACCAACCTCAAGGGGGCACTCCTTGAACTGACGCACAACAACCGTTCTAGTCCCCAGAAGAGTTTCTAGCTTCATGATATCAGAAGAAGAAGAAACACAGAGACCAAATCTCTCCACAATGGGCACAGATATGAAACTATGTGTAGCACTCGTATCAAAAAGTACTGAAGATAAGACAGAAGCTACTAGAATATTACCTCTGACTGTAGAAGGTCTGGAATCCTGCTCCTGCTGGGTCTGTTGCACTGCATATATCTGCCCAGTGTTGCGGTCCTACGACACAGCCTGGATACCCTGAGCTATCCCACCCTGCTACCTCTGCGATCCTGGTGTCTGGCTACCATGGCCACAACCACTATCTCTACCTGCACGCCCTGACATATTCCAGTTCCCTGAATGGTAACAATCCACTGATCCTGCTCCCGCACGTGGAGTCTGCACAGAACCCCTCTCACTATCCATCGGTGGAAACGCCCTACAAAAGCTCTACAGATAACCCATCCCGCCGCAGGATCGACACTCCACTGGGTCTCGTGGACACTATGGTCTCTTGTGCCCCTCTTTAACACACTAGTAGCACCTGACTAGCCCATCGGAAGAAACTTCCTGGCTGGTACTGCCACCCTGAGAGGAGTCCATCTGTCTCTTCCTCTTACCAGTAGAAATAGTACCCAAAACTAGTGCTGAACCGCCCTGGCCCACACCACTAGATTCCCGCAGGTTCCTCTCTATAATCAGTGCCTGGTTCACAATAGCATGTATAGTAGGAAACATGAAAACATTCACCAGTGCTTAGATGTCATAACGAAGATCATCCTCAAAAACGTCTGTCTCTCAATGTCTCATCACCCACCAGAACAGGTGAAAAACACTGAAGCTCAGTGAAACGATCAGAATAGTCCATCACCGACATAGCACCCTACTGCAGATTCATGAACTCTCAAGCTCTGTCCACCCTCAACATCTCTGGGAAGAAGAATTCATCAAAGAATACCTGAAATTCTTCCCACGCCATATCTCTGTGATGTTCTGACTGGGTGGTAACATCCCACCACCTCTTCACATAATCACGTAGCATATATGTCGCGATCTTGACCCTCCTCCCTAGAGACATCTCAAGATACTTGAAAATATTCTGCATTGATCCCAGCCAAGACTCCACAGCCTGTGGTCCAACATCCCCTAACAACGTAGGTGGATGCTGCAGCTAGAGGATACGAGTCAGCTCCACCATAGATGTGGCAGCATGCGGTGCTCCCTCAAAGGTCTTCATGAACTACATAAAGTCTTCATGGAACTATGCCTCCGCGCCTGTGTCCGATATAACATCTGGCACCACATCTGGCTCTACTAGAGCATTAACAGGTATCCCATGGCCCAGCATCTCTAGAGTATACTCATTTCCGCTCTCCTGGAGAACAACACGCGGTCTTCTAGGTATCATGACACTACAAGGTCAAACACACGCCTTAGATTCGAGATTAACAAGAACGAAAAAGAAGAAACCCAAAATGTAACAGGAGGAAGAAGACATTCAAAATTTTCAAAACATGACTACACGGCGTGAATACTGACTACACGGCGTGTACTTGACTTCCTTTCCCCTGCCCAGTTCCTTTTTCACATCTAAGCCACACGGCATCCGTTTGAACAAAACTACAGGGCGTGTATATTATCTACACGACGTGTATAGTGTTATTTCCAACTTCCTGTGTCGCTTGTGACATGGTCGACTACTCAGCTTGACCCTACACAGCGTGTTACACCTACATACGGCGTGTACACTACCCCATTTCCCATCCACATGGCTAACTCCACACAGTCTATCCTTGGACAAGACTACACGGTGTGTCCCACAGGTACACAGCATGTCCAAGGAGAGGTGACATCGACCCATGTTGTTAGTTACACGGCCGAGTCCCCAAGTCGCACAACACGACATGTTTATCATTGACACGACGTGTACAAGAAACGACTACACTGTCCCATGTTTTTTAGTTACACGGATGGGTCTCCGGGTCACCACTACATGGCGTGTACATCTGGTACATGGCGTGTTCGCCCCAAGCTCTTCGCTTCCCCGTGTCACCGCCCACATAGTTTGTGACATGGGAAGGGACTACATGACGTATAATCTAGGTACACGGTGTGTACTTAAAAAGTTTATTTTTCATCTCGAACAGAAGAACATACATGGTGTTTCTATAGTACTACACACCGTGTATACTAGGTTTCCAGATAGTATGCCTCAGAAACTCCTCCGGAACCCAGAAAATACCACAAAACAACACCTAAGTGCCAAATTCCGATCCCTGAGGGACCATACTCCCCACAAATCAATGTTTGACATCTTATCTGTGTTATAACATAATAAAAAATTAATGATCCACGAAATTCCGGTCAATGGGGGCCCATAATCCCCAAAAACCAATGTTTTCCATTCATTCTATAAACCATCTCATACAAAATACCCTATCACATATCAGGTATTTATCAAGAAGATATCACAACAACATGCTTTTCTAGCACATCAACTATCAAAACAACATGCAATTTCTAAAGCACCTACATGGCATGGAACTATGCATTGCATGTGATTTATATCATGTGCTTAAATGATTCATGAGATGGAATACCCTCATCTCAACGGGTTACAAGTAAATAGAACCCATTAACAGAATATAAACAGCACAATACAAGTGTGTCACCCAATGGTGAAAATCATATCAACCGTAAATTACAAAACCAGTAAAATTGCAATACGAGGTAAATTGGCTTTTCCCTTTACATGGGTTAGCTACGCCCGAGCATAGCTTATTACCAACTATCGTTCCCGTCCTATCCCTGACTAAGGCTCCAAATAGTAAGTCAAAGAAAAGAACCCCTCTGATACCACTTTGTAACGTCCCGGTTCTGTGTGCTACGGAACGGGTGCCCCGAAACTAGTTCTCCACGTGACCTCATGCGCATTTCCCCAAACGCCAGAGGCTTCCAACTAGCAGCGAGGGCCGAGGTCTGATAGAGGGGAAACTATTCCCTCATTTGTCAAAGTGTAGTGTAGTAGAATGAAATAAAACATACAGCAACAGCGGAAGAAGTAAACCTTACACAACTGGAATAAACAACTGCAGTAGATATAACCAACTAGAAATATAGATATGATGCAACATGTCTCCAATTCTAAGAAAACAGCCAGAACATGTTACATAGAAGTACAATACAACACAGAGTACAAGTACAGAAAATCAAAACAGAACAGCCAGCGGCATCGCGAGCCTGAGCTCGATCCCATACTGCCCTACACCTCAGGAATAATCAAGTTCCTGTATAAGGACCCATTCCCTTATCTACACCTGCTGAAATGTAATTTGTTTGGGCTGAAAAGCATGACCCAAACAGGGTGTGAGAAATATATCATAGTAGGAACCCACCAAAGGATCGTCCCCAACTGTGTGAAAATATGCAACAATAGTGTGCAGTAGTAAAATGCAACAAACTAAGAAGTATCCAAAAGTAACTAAATTACCAGTTATATACCATTTAATTAATCATTTAATCCATTTAATATAAGAAAACACCACAGTGAATTTCTAGGTAACAGTAAGTATCCTCAGACACTCAATCCCTTACCCTCAGGTAATCAAAATCCAACCCTCAGGTAATTTCCCACAGGCATAACATACCTTTACCTCAGGCGTAGGTAGTGTCGCCCTCAGGCTTAGAGTCGATTTCCCTCAGGCTCGGAAGAAGTTTCCCTCAGGATAAGATAACCACTGCCCTCGGGCTAAGTAAAACAACTCCCTCGGTCTGAAGTAACTAGGCCATGCCCAACATATAAATAAAAATTCACATTCAATTCCTCTCAAGGAAAAAGAAATTCATAATATAAACATGGCGTACCCTTGAGTATATCGGGAAAACGGCTAAATAGAGGAACGCACCCCCGGGGTGGTCCTGGATCCAAGCACTGATCCCAAACAACAGTTTTACAACTTTACTTAATCACCTATAAAATTCTAGGTATTTAATATAGCCATAGCCTCAGCCACACGACACCCCATATCTGGGTCCGTAGCTCAAAAACACACAAAACGCACAACAGTTGGAAATAAACACCAAGCCACCTACATTTAATTCCAACAAATGTTATACGTGAACACCAATTCCAGAACGCCAAAAAACGATGTAGATCTGAAGAAGAAGAAACTTAGTTTAAACTTAAATAACTTCTATTAGAGGAAAAATAGGCAAGAGACACACCAGTAGATGAGAGGGCTTACCCGTGCGGTTCCAACGAGATCGTCCGAGGCGGAAACGGATTCCTGACGAACGCTTGGCGGATCTCCAAACCTTCGGCCTACTCTCCCAAGCTCCCTCTTCCTATTCTAAGCCTTCCCTATGAACAAGGGAGGCTACCACCCTTTTTATGCAAAAAAAAAAAACAAAGTACACAACGTCTACTTCCCATTTTTAAATTGTTCCTCTTGAGGTTTCCCGTTAGTGTGGCACTGTTCACCTACCAATATGACTACACGGCATGCCTCCTTGAGTACACGGAGTTTTCAGTCACACAGCTATCCATCTCATTACTATTCGCCTTCCGACAGACTACACAGTGTGTAAAGGATCACTACATGGTGTGTAGTTGGTTCCTACACCCTTCATCGCCGACATGACCACACGCCCTATGTACTCATTCCACACGGCCAAATGTACATGGCGTGTGGACAAAGTACACAGCGTGTACTTTCCAGATTTTGGATTTTTCCCCATTTTACTTATTTTCTTAAAAAAACATAATGAAAAGAGAAAATAAGAAGCCTGTACCTCAAAACTAAGAACCGGGTTCTTACATATATAAACCAGTGCACTAATACAAGGGATAAATTTTAAAATTTTCCCCAAAAACCTCTCATAGCAGGATAATAAGGAAAATTATATTCAATAACTATTTTTAAGTGGATAATGGTAATTAAGTTGTGTTAGATACACTTTTTCTCCACTCTATGTTTTTGGATGTCTTATGTAGTGTGTATTTTTACTAGTTATTAGATCATTAAATAAAAAAACTAGTTCTATTAAAAAATATATCCAAGGAATGTGAATCTTATTCGTGTCTAATGGGATAATTATTCATGAAAATAGTATAATATTTCCATAAGGATTGACCTATTCTAAGGGGAAATGTTATATTTATTATGTTTAAAAGGCAGATATATCTCTAAAAATTATATATTAAGTCTCAACTATATTTTATATGCCCTTAGATATTATCATTAGTATGTATAAATTAAAAAATGAGTTTTCAATTATTTTAAGGAGGAGAATATAACACCCCAATAATTTTCTATATAATTTTCATTTAAATAAACAATATATTTGATAGTATGTTGATTCACAACAAAAAAATCAATAAATCTCAAACATATTTGATGAATATTATTATAAAATTTTATAAATAAAATAATATATACTAAATGAAAATATTTTATTCAATAAGAAATGTGTATAAATATGAGTAAGAGCATGTAATTTTCAAAAAGGAATTGTTTCAATAAAAGAAGTTTTCATTTATAGAAATTATTTTCATTTAAATGATAAATTTAGAAATTTTTTTGTTTGAATTTGTAATAATTAACTTCATATTTTAAAATTTCAATATAAATATTTTATTAGGATAATGTTTTGAGATTTTTTAGAAATAATTTATTTTTAGTTGAATAAAAGAAATTGTTTTTCTAAAACAGTAACTTTAATGACATTATTATTATATAAGACATATATTTTTTTCTTTTTTATATAAAATATATATTTATAAATTAATTATAATAATTTTAAAAGAGTATTTTTTATTTAGAAAACTCATCAGTATCATTTTCAAATCATATGTAATATTTTACTATAATTGTTTCCACCTATATTAAAAATTGGTTTCCATCACTTATATAAAATAAATATAAAAAATGGATTCAATATTTTATATCACCATTTTAATATTATTTTGTCACACCCTGACCACAGATGCCCTTATTTTATTTTTTTTGTCTCGGTTTGAATTTTTTTTCTTTTCAATGTTTAATTGAGTTGATGGGTTTCACGCTGGTGCGCGGTCACCGCATCGTTAGCGGTGACCGTGCGTTCAGCCCGGGTGACCGTGTGTTCGCCCAACATTTTAAATATTAAAATTTTTTTACGTTAACATTAATATAAATATTAGTATTAAATAGTTATAAATATTATTATTATTTTTATAATGTTTTAATTCTATGATGTTTTATTATTATTATTATTAAGATTTGATTTTTATTTATTTACCTATTCAATATTATTATTATTATTATAATAAAATGAAATCAAAAAAAATTAAAAACCCTAACCCTATTTTCCCATACCCAGTCACCTACCCCCCGTTTCTCTTCTGTGCGGCGCCCCCCTATCTCGCTTCTCTCTCCCCGCGCGCACCCCCATCTGTCCCCCTCGTCTGGCATCCGTTCCAGCGCACAACCCACCGCGCCGGCTCACCGCCCCCACGCGACCCTCGTTCTGCGTCGGCTCGCTGCCCCCGCGTGACCCCCATTCCGTGCCATCTCGCTGCCCCTAGGGGACTCCTATAGCATCCTGTCTTTTTATAACATAAACTTTCATTTCATTACACGGAACTGAGGATCTTTAAGGCTTAGTGTCTTAGAAACAAGGAACATAATACATGAAAACAACATAAAACATTCTTCTTAAAAACTTGAAAGGCTTCTCCTTAAGTTCATCCAAGGTTCATTACTGCATCTCATAACCTGGGTACATACATCAAAAGAAAGGTTGAGCAGAAGGCCCAGTAAGGGAAATAATAGAAACATTTTACATGTGAACATTAGATACTTCAATAAGGACATGAAAAGAACTTTGAGGCATGAGAAAGAAATAATGAGATACATCATAATAAAAATAAAATATTTCGTAACTTGAAGATGTGGATGCAACATTTAATATTGACAATCATTTCGTTTCAGCAAGGTCCATCCCCAAGGTGTCATTAAAAATTACCAAGTTTATTCACCAAGGTATCAGTCTAAAAAGTCATCTCTAGAGATTAAGTCTTTACCCAATGCATTGGAGAGCTATCTGGGCGCACCCTTGACATGTCTTTATTATCATGTGAGACACATATATCATCATCAATCATTTCATAAACAACCCATATAGCATAAAATAAATGGGTTTCATTTCATAATCATAACGTTTTAAAAACTGTTTTAATGGCATGATCATTATGTCACTTTAAACCCAGGGAAAGGGAAAGCGGGATTCATGTATGTAAATACCAGAATTTAAAACAGATAATTTTGATATATATGTGAATACCCCTGTAGAAATAAGAGATTTGAGTATTCACTTAATTACATAAAATAATTTGGAGAAAAAGAGAGAGGCATTTTGAGACGAAAATTCTGCAGCATAACGGCTACGTTACAGGGTTTTAGAAAATGTTGAAAAGAGAGGGGACATGGGTCACCAACTCTTATATGATCTATAAAAATATTATATGGATAGAATATAAAGTATATGATTCATGGTAATGAAATTTTAAGTACATACCATTTTAATTGAAAAACATTGAAGTAAGACAAAAATAAGATTTCTCTTATAAAAATTCGGCAGCCTAACAGCATCACATAAACTTCAATAAAAATGAATTGACAAGATAAAATAGGGTCTCTCATCATATGATAATAAAAGATAAATATTATAGATATAGAGATCATACCCCAACATAATAAAAAGGAACTTTAATGACTTGACATAAAAATAGACCTTGAAAAATGAGAAGGGTGAAAGAATCCCTTAAAAATTCGGCAGCCTAAAGGCGTCACTTACACAATCATAAAACGAAATGATGAGATTAAGATGGGATATCTTATCATAAACACATGAAAATGGAAATAAGAGGAATATAAAAGAACATCCTCTCACATAGGAACATGGAGCATAAAAGGAATGACATAAAAGAGATTAAATGAAAAGAAAGAGAGAGGTCGGATCCCTAACCTTAAAATGTAACTCTTAAAACTCAATGGGTTGGACCTTGAGGGCTTGGGGGAACCTTGTGAGGACTCCTTGGGAGGTAAGGAGACCGGAACTTCGTTTGGGGAGAGTTGGGAGTGAAAAATAAATGAGGAGATGGTGGGTATTTATAGGGAATGTGAGGGGACAAGGCATTAATGGCCAAGGGACACCTCACAAGTGCTTTTCTCAAAACCATGTGCTCTCCCATGGAATTTACCAAGGAGTTAGGCCACATGGGCCCCCCAAAATACTAATTCATCACCCTTGGCCGGCCAACCCTTAAAAAATCTCATGACATCATCATGACATAGTTATGATGTCATTAACATACCGAAACCCTAAAACTGCATTTCTATTATTCACTGGAAAATTCAACTTTCTCAGAAAAATCCCAAAATTTCACCTTAACCAAATAACAATGCACTAATTAAATTTATGAGATCCATTTTATAAAAATAATTTTCTAAATATTTTTAATTTAATTTTTAAATAAAAGCACTATTCATCAAGAATTCATTTTTTCAGAAAAATCCCCAAAAATTTCCATAACATAATATCGATGCTCTGAGTTCAAAAATAAAGTACTTTTTATAAAAATAATTTTCTAATTATTTTTAATTAAATTTTTAATTAAAAAACACTATTCACCTGAAAAAACTAATACTTGATTAATTATTTATGAAACCGTTATTTACCCATTTTATTGAATCACATTACTTAATCTAGGTGTCTAAATTATATTAAAACTTTCTTTGAGTGAAATCACTAATCCATTTGGTCACATTACTAATCCTAAGCGTAAAATCACTATTCATAATTTACTATTCATCAAAAATTAAGTTGATCTTATTAGACTCCAAATTCCTTACTGAAGACTTTTGTAGAAGACCTTATTTTGAAAATCATTACACATCATTAATTATTTAGCGTTTACATAAATATTTTAAAATATCCTTTGTTTTTCAAAATTCATCAATAAAATACATCCTAAAATTATCCGGACATTTGAAATTTCACAAACATCACTAAAGAATAAAATCTCAATTCTTTCATCCCAAAGGATTATACAAAGAAGCTAGGGTCTTGTCACATAGACCCTTATAACACTGACATATGACCTAAGTTTAAGGTGTGCTATGGTGAGAGAATATGAGGGAGGCTCAGATAACATTGCCCTAGTAGTAATCTCTACTAACTTGAACTTCTCCCATAGGTGTTTCCATTCAAGCTTGACACACAGGAGTTCGGCTTGGGCTTGGTCCAAAGAGAAGCCCAAAGATGCCACCTCCTTCCCAAGCTCTGATAAGTGGGCTTTATAAGGTTCGTGTCTACTGGATGAAGCCATCAACTCCTCTTTCTGCATTAACCATAAACATCTCTATTAAATTGTTAAGAGTAAGTTAATATACTATTTAAAAAGTTTGGGTTGTTACATTCTCCCCCCCTTAAGAAATTTCTTCCCTGAAATTTATACTTGAGGCCGAGTCGAAAAGGTGAGGGTACTTTTGCTTCATCGTTTCCTCAGGCTCCCAAGTCTCTTCTTCATATTTATGATTCCTCCACAACACTTTCACAAGCTGGGTAGTCTTGTTTCATATAACCTTGTCTCTATGGTCTAAGATCTCCACTGGCTGCTCCTCATAAGAGATGTCATGTTCCAGTTGTACCACCTCTGGGTTCAGTACATGCGAAGGGTCGGGTATGTACTTCCTCAAGAGAGATACATGGAAGACATTGTGAACTAGAGCTAGGTTTGGTGGAAGTTCTAGACTATAGGCCACTGCTCCTATGCGATCAAGGATTTCATAGGGGCCAATGTACCTAGGGCTGAGCTTCCCTTTCTTCCCAAACCGCATGACTCTCTTCCATGGAGAAATTCGAAGGAACACTTTGTCAACAGCACCAATCTCCAAGTCCCTTCGACGATTGTCAACATAGCTCTTCTACCGACTCTGAGCAGCCTTTATGTGTTGTTGGATGGCATGAACCTGTTCTATCATCTCTTGCACAAGATCAGGCCCAAGAAGCTTTCTCTCACCAGTTTCATCCCAACAAGTAGGAGTTCTTCATCGCTTTCCATACAGAGCTTCGTAGGGTGCCATCTAAATACTCGAATGGAATTTGTTGGTATAGGAGAACTCAACTAATGGGAGGTGTTGATCCCATCCAACTTTAAATTCCATTGAGCATAATCTCAGCATGTCTTCGAGTGTCTAAATAGTCCTTTCAGATTGGCCATCAGTTTGAGGATGATAGGCCGTACTAAAATTCAATTCAGTATTCAGAGCATGTTGAAGACTTCTCCAGAATTTTGATGTGAATCTTGGATCACGATCAGACACGATGGATAGTGGTACCCCATGCAGCCTTACCACTTCCTTCACGTATATCTTGGAAAGATGATCCAGAGAGAAATCTTCAGGAATAGAGATAAAATGGGCTGTCTTGGTGAGACGGTCCACAATAACCCATATCACATTGTTTCCATTGGATGTTTTCGGGAGACCAGTTACAAATTCCATAGTGATATTATCCCACTTCCATACTAGTGTGGGTAGCGGTTGTATTACCCCTTAGGAAGTTGTCGTTCTGCCTTTACTTTCTGACACACCAGGCACCTTGTAGTGTAATCAGCAATCTCCCTCTTCATGTTATCCCCCCAATAATGATCACGAAGGTCTCTATACATCTTAGTGCTTCCTGGATGTATAGAGAAAGTAGAGCTATGTGCTTAATCCATTAGTTCTTTCTTTATCTCCTGAATAGATGGAACACATAGTCTTGTACGAAATTTCAATACACCTTCTTGATCAATATTGAAATCAGGGAACTTCCCATCTTTTACAGCCTCCAACTTCTCCTACAGCAAAGGATCTTCTTTTTGAGCCTTCTTAATCTTCTCTAGTAATGAAGGTTGAGAAATCATTTGGGATAGGGTTGATGATGTCCCTTTACTTATAATTCCCATGTCCAGTTTTACTATATCTTTAATCAAGGGATCTCCTAGGATTCTCATTGTTGCTAGAACAACAGGGTATTTCCTGCTTAACGCATCCGTGACTTTATTTGATCTTCTAGGGTGATAATGAATTGAATAGTCATTGTTTTTAATAAGCTCCAACCATATCCTTTGTCTCATGTTCAATTCTTTCTGTGTGAAAATATACTTCAGACTTTAGTGGTCAGTGTATATATCAAATTTCTCCCCATAAAGATAGTGCCTCCATATCTTTAGAGCAAAAACAACTGCTTCCAGCTCTAGATCCTGCGTATGATAATTCTGCTCATGAATCTTCAACTGTCGAGATGCATAAGAAATTACCTTGTCATTTTGTATGAGGACTCACCCAACCCCTTTCAGAGATTCATCGCTAAAAATAACAAATCCTTGTCCGATAGAGGGTAGTATTAACACAGTTGCAGTAACCAATCTCTTCTTCAGCTGTTGAAAACTTTCCTCGCATTCCTTTGTCTAGATGAACATAACCCCTTTTCGAGTCAACTTGGTTAGTCGATTAGAAAGCTGTGAAAAGTTTTTCACAAACCTCCAATAATATCCCACTAAACCAAGGAATCTACAAATCTCAGTTACTGTTGTGGGTTGAGGCCACTCCTCCAAAACCATTATCTTTGCTGGGTCAACCGAGATTTCTTCATTGGTTACAATGTTCCCCAAGAAAGCCACTTGTTGTAACCAAAACTCACACTTGATGAACTTTCCAAAGAGCCACTCCTTCCATAGAGTTTTCAAAATAACCCTCAGATGATCTTCATGCTCCTCACTACTTTTTGAATATATCAAAATACAATCAATAAAAACTACCACAAAGTTATCAAGGTAGTCCTTAAAGACTCTATTCATCAAATCCATGAAAATATCAGGAGTATTAGTCAAGCCGAAGGGAATAACAGTAAACTCATAATGTCCATATGTTGATCGGAAGGCAGTCTTTGGAATATATTCCTTCTTCACCCTCAGTTGATGATAACCAGATCGAAAGTCAATCTTAGAGAAGAATTGAGCCCCACGAAGTTGTTCAAATAAATCATCAATTCTTGGAAGAGGATATATGTTCTTCACTATGATCCTATTCAGTTCTCTATAATCAACGCATAACAGCGTTGATCCATCCTTCTTCTTCACAAAGACAACCGGTGCCCCCCAAGGAGACACACTCAGTCGAATAAACCCCTTCTCCAACAAGTCTTGGAGTTGTTTCTTTAACTCTTCTAGCTCCATATTTTCCATTCTATACGGGGTCTTTGATATCGGTTGAGATCCAGGTACGGGTTCAATGGGGAACTCTACCTCTCTTTCTAGGGAAGGTCCAGGTAACTCCTCAGGAAATACATCCATGTATTCTTGAACAATCAGAACATCTTCAATTTGTATGCTCCCTTTTCCCCCTTCATCATTACCGATTAACTCCATAAATAAAGCTATGGGAGGTGCTTCTAGATAGGGATCATTTCGGGACATATCTCCTTGGAAGATAACTGTAGGTCATTTATTCAAGACTACTGAGATTTCCTTACTTCTACATTTGATCTTAGTATTATACTTTGAGAGCCAGTCCATCCCTAGTATAACGTCAAATTTCAACATGGGAATGACTACTAGATTTGCAATAATATTGTGATCAATAAAGTAAACACTAGAGTCTCTAAACACTGTTGATGCATGGATAATCCCACTTGGAGTATTGACTGACAACTCTACCTCAAGTAGTTTAGGGATTGATTCTATATTATTTGCTAACTTGGAGGAAATAAAGGAATGCGTAGAACCAGAATCAAACAAAGTAGTTGCTAGTTTTGAGAGGACAACAAGAGTACCTGCTACCACATCATTAGGAGCTTCAACTTCAGTTGTTGTGATAGAAAAAGCATGACCTTGCTCCCCTGGCCTTTGTTGTGGTTGATTGTGTTTCCCCTCCACTGCCCTTGGATTTGGACATAGATTAGCATAGTGCCCAAGCTGCCCACACTTGAAGAAATTGACTTTGGGTAAGGCCAGAACCATCTTTCCTCTGTCGTTAGTGTTGGGGAGTTGAGGCTTCAACTCACTACGACAATTCCGAGAAATATGGCCTCCTCTTCCACACTTGTAGCACTTTCCACTTCCGACCAAGCAATTCCCCGGATGCTTCTTCCCACATTTATTGCATGTGGTAAGTTGCATTTGATTTCCACCTCGTCCCTGATCAAATGTCTTCCCTAAACTGGGCTCCAACGATCTATTATTTTCATTTGATTTATGAGACCACTGTGTCTCACCAAACTCTAGCTAGACTTTCAATGCACTCTGCACGATCTCCTCGTAGCTATCGTAATCCCGGTTGGACAAATTCTTACATAGATGAGGTCTCAGTCCCCCGAATAATCTATCAACCTTACCACATGGATCCATGACAAAGCTAGAGGTATATCGTGAAATTCGTGTGAAGTTCATCTCATAGCTTCTGACAGATTCTTTCTCCTTCTGCTTCAGCTCGAGAAACTCTTTCTCCATTCTGGTTCTCATGGAACGAGGGAAATACTTGTTAAAGAATATTCCCCGGAATTCTTCCCACTCCATAGCTTCCATCTCTCCTCTAGGATTTGTGTTTTTGACCAGTGACCACCACTAATCAGCTTCTCCCTCTAGGCGGTAAACAGCAAGGGTGACTATTTCTTGTTTTGAACAAAGGAGTACAGAAAAGATCTTTTCAATGGAGATTATCCATTGTTCCGCAACCAATGGGTCAGTAGATCCACTGAATGATGGTGGTCATTGATGCATGAAGGACTCAACAGAATGTTGTTCCCTTCGTGGTGATATCAGCCTCTTAGCTTGATTCAAGTTATTACTCATAACTTTAGTCAGTTGGTTCATCATTCGCATGAATATTTCCATTCCGGCTTCCATCGGAGGGTCGTCAACACATGGTTCATTATGGTCACCATCGGTACGGTTCCTCCTATTGCCCGCCATTTTCTAAAAGAATAAAACATTAGTGAAAACTTATTTCATTTATGAATATTTTAACTAAGACTTCATTCTTAGACAATTACATTTCTCTATAATTCCTTCATAATGATTCATAAAAAGCTTGTGATTAACCAAACATATCCCCCGGGAGTGTTGTAACCAAGAGTGCAGAAAGGCCCGTTATCGTGCACAAGTTCCCATTCGAGTCTAGCTCAAAGCGGTGTTTTTGGGTTTTACCCCTATGTACATCTGTGTCAGAGCCGCCTCTACCAGCTCGTATCCAGACAGGGATGTATTTTTTTGATAAACCACGGACTCAATACTTACCAAAATACGAGGAAGTTTTCTTATATTTAAACTTTTCTATAGGGTTCTTCCTAAAGTTTTTATATCCTATTTTCCACAAATAACTAAACCATCCTTTGATAAAAACTATAGAATCTCGTCTTTTTATAACATAAACTTTCATTTCATTACACGGAACTGAGGATCTTTAAGGCTTAGGGTCTTGGAAACAAGGAACATAATACATGAAAACAACATAAAACATTCTTCATAAAAACTTGAAAGGATTATCCTTAAGTTCATCCTTGGTTCATTACTGTATCTCATAACCTATGGACATACATCAAAAGAAAGGGTGAGCAGAAGGCCTAGTAAGGGAAACAAGAGAAACATTTTACATGTGAACTTGAGATACTTTAATAAGGACATGAAAAGAACTTTAAGGCATGAGAAAGAAATCATGAGATACATCATAATAAAAATAACATTTTTCATAACTTGAAGATGTCGCTGCAACATTTAATATTGACAATCATTTCGTTTCACCAAGGTCCATCCCCAATGTGTCATTAAAAATACCAAGGTTATTCACCTAGGTATCAGTCTAAAAAGTCATCTCTAGAGATTAAGTCTTTACCCAATGAATTGGAGCGCTATCTGGGCGCACCCATTACATGTATTTATTATCATGTGAGCCACATATATCATCATAAATAATTTCATAAACAACCCATATAGCATAAAATAAATGGGTTTCATTTCATAAGCATAACTTTTTAAAAACTGCTTTAATGGCATGATCATTATGTCACTTTAAACCCACGAAAAGGGAAACCGGGTTTCATGTATGTAAATACCAGAATTTAAAACCAAGAATTTTGATATATATGTGAATTCCCCTATAGAAATAAGAGCTTTGAGTATTCACTTAATAACATAAAACAATTTTGAGAAAAATAGGGAGGCATTTTGAGACGAAAATTCTGCAGCATAACGGCTACGTTACAGGGTTTAGAAAACATTGAAAAGAGAGGGGAAATGGGTCACCAACTCATACATGATCTATAAAAATAGTATAGGGATAGAATATAATGTATATGATTCATGGTAATGAAATTTTAAGTACATACCATTTGAAATAAAAACATGGAAGTAAGACAGAAATAAGATTTCTCTTATAAAAATTTAGCAGCCTAACGACGTCACTTAAACTTCAATAAAAATGAATTGACAAGATCAAATTGTAATGCCCCGACCCCAGTTACCTAGAGTCGGTGCATTATTACATAACATTGGAATGATCAATTGAAATATCCAATCTCTAAAGGCCGATTGGTTTAGTAGCCTTGAAAACACTAGATATATTCATAAGTCTTACATCACATCATAAAAATGAAAACTGCAACAACATCTTTTCTTCATATTCCACACTCATATCTCCACATACTATCCCTGCATGTCATTCATAATTTACTTCTTCATACCTTGGAAAAAATAAAACATAGAAAAGGGGTGAGCTCAAATGCCCAGTAAGGATAACAATATAGCAGAAACTTTCATATATAAGAATAAACAGTTAAGGCAATGTATAACTAAAACAAAAGCTTTTTAAACATGAACTTCAACATAGTATGGAAACAATAAAATGAAATAATGCCATTTAATTATTCACATGGATATTCTACTAATAGAATAATCACATGCAATATCAAAAACCGCTTTCATAATGATGGAATGCATAATGCCAGACTATCATAACCACATAGCAAGGCCTCGTGCCAAGACTACAAATAAGATTTTGCCAAGGCCTTGTTCCAAGACACTATTTTGTCTCATGAGACCTACCGATGCATCGAGGAGCTATAGCGGGCTCCACCCGTCACATATAAAGTCCAATGCATTCCCATATGAAATGGTTTAAACATAACATAAACATTCGTATTAAAACTAGCATATGAAATGTCAATAATTTCACCATAAAATAGCACATCCATATTGAAACATATCACAAAACCTTCAATACAACATAGAAGTTTTGTATCCTAATAAATCAACTTCACATAAGCGTAAAATCCAACAAAGGATGTTGACATAGATGAATTCAAAACACATTTTAGATAAATATCTCTTTTTCTTCTGAAATCATTTAAGATCCATAAAAAAGAAAACATTTTCTTTGAAAATATTCTTATAAGCTTGTAAGGGAAGCTTTGAAGATTTTATAACGGCAGAAAATATCCGCACCCGCTGTATAAGTTAAAAAAACATTCTTACCTTAATTCTATCGAAAAGGTTAAAAAGAAGCTTATTTTGAAAATGACGGAAAGATACCTTTATAAACCACTTACAAAAGTCAAAAAGGGTATAAATGACTTTAACTCATATTCTAGTAAATAGTAAAATTGTTTTGAAATACATTTTTAAGAAACATGGATGTGGATGATAAAGAGATCCCAGTAGATTATTACGTATAAACAACCTTGGATAATGAAGAGATTGTGAAATAACCCTTACCTTGTAATTTTACATGGTTGGGGTAGGTTAACCACCTGTATAATAGTGAAATAATTGTTATTAAATTATACAAGAATCATATACATTCATATGATATCATATATGATCTTTTAATATTTCTGTGTTAATAATATCTTAGTATTATCGTTGTTTCGGGTGTTAACTTACTCGTTTTATTTTATATGTTTTGTTACGTAAGACATTTTTGTAATGGATAGGTTGTATATTATTCATATACAGAATGATATCAATTCCTTAAACATTATTTTTAAATCATGAAATGATAATTATACTTGAATGGATACGATGGAGAATGAATCGCATCGCGTTCGTGGAGACCGTAGTCCATACGTACGCACGAACGACAATATCAATATTTTAATATTTATATAATATATAAATGGATGGTATATCATATATACAGAATCATTAACATGTTATATTTATTATTTACATGAGTTACACATCATTATTATACCCATCCAAATAATATTATATTGAATAACTATTACACCACGACGTGGAGACGGTAAGACGTACGTATGCACGTATGGTGACATGTTATTCAAAGGGTGGATAGAATACTGAATATGGTTTTACCATATTTATAATAACATCATAGTATATACATGATACTGGAGTTATTATTTTAGAATGGTAATAACAATGGAAGAAGAAGTGGAAGAAAAAAAGGAACTTGGAAAAGGGTGGTGAAATCATTACCTCTTCTTCGGGTTCTTCGTTTTGATTTGATCAAAAGGGCTCGATAGGTTGGATTTATGATCAAAATAAGGCCTCTAGATTGTAGTGAGGGAAGTTGGGAGAGTATTAGGGTAGATTTTGGCCGAACCAAAAGGCTTTGAAGGTGTGAATAAATGAGAAGGAGTGCCATTTTATAAGAGGGGTGAGGGGAACCTTTGGAAAAGATAGAAATATTAATTTATAATAAATTCATATTCGGTTTCTAATAGCTCAAAAGTTTATTATTTAAATGATAAGGTGGGGATGGGTCTAAAAAAACTCAACCAATAGAATTTAGACAGGTTTGGGTACTTATATTAACCTTATCTTTAAGTATTAACTCTAAGTTAATTAGTTTCACTTTTACAATGTCTCTTTGTATTTTTATATTATATGGTTAATAAACTTACCATATACATCAAAGAGACCCTGAAGTGTTCCATTAATGATACACCTATCATTATATAAGTCTCTTGGATGAACCTTAGATTTTTAGTAATTTAATATCAATTAATAATATAATATTTGTTTTAAAAACTCTTTTATGTCAAATTTGACACTATTCAATAGTTGATTTTTGTGAAACTCATAACAGAATGATTACATCGAAAAAATTTAATTAAATAATTCCTAACATGTCATATTAACTTATAAAATTAGTGTAACTCATAAAAAGTCTCAAATTCTATTTATTTGTGTATTTATAATATAAATTATTTTAATTTTTCACTATTATGTTAATTACTGCATCATCATTGTGTCATAAATAAATAAAATTATTTAATGTCTAAAAATTATAAATAAAATATAATTATGTAGTAAATCTTTTTATCTTTCTAATTAATATTTATAGTAAAAAAATCCAACATATATAAACCTATGTAAAAATTGTTTTTCTAAAATAGATATGCTTGTGTCATTTTTGTACTCATTTTAACTTAATTAAAATAAATTGTCCCTATCACCTACATGCGGCTCCATGGGGTCCCAAAATCGACCCAAAGATGCCTATTGTAGAATATGTTTCAACCAATAAGGTTAGGAAACGTTTTAGGGTAATTTAGTATTGTTATAATATTATTTTTAACCCTTATTTACCGGATTTACCCTTAACCATGGTAAATAAAATATTTACCGCAGTAATTATTCAAAATGTCTAAAAATAAATGTCAACTATTTACACAATTTGAACATAATGATTCCAAATATGGAATCCATTTTTCCAAATTTAAAACACAAGAGTTGCAGAAATTAATTTAAAATTAATTCCCGTTGTTAAAACAAAAAGCGTGTTTTTAAGAGATAATAACTATCAAAAGATTGACACTTGTTTATGTCCGGTTTAATTGTAAAATTATGTCCAATGACCAACATTGTATTAAATGGTAAAAATATATTCTAAATATAATTTAAAACCTCTAAAATTTATAATTTATCACTACTAATTATTTTTATTAAAAAAGTTGTTTTTAATTAAAATTTAGTAATTTTAACTATTCATCAAAATATTAAAGTTATCCGAAAAGTATCAAAATTTCACCTTAGGATAAATTCGATATTCCGAATCAAAAAATGAAGTCCATTTTGAAATATAAAATATATATACTTTCAAAAAGTAGGTATTACTATTCATAAAGGCTAGTTTGATTGGTTATGGTGTGTTAGAACTCGGTGTTGCGTACAACACATGCTATCACATTATTCATAGAGAAGCGTACCGTAGAAGCTTGGGGTGTTAGATTCTCCCCTCCTTCAAAGAATTTCTTCCTCGAATTTTCTAGAATAATTATCACATGAAAAGACTCGGGTGGTTCTTTATCATAAGTTCCTCAGGTTCCCACATTGCCTCTTCCATCTTATGGTTTCTCCACAAGCCTTTTACCAGATGCGTTGTCCAGTTTCTCAGTACTTGTTCTCTCGTATCAAGAATCCTGACGGGCTCTTCGCAATAAGACAGATCGGGTTCCAGTTTTAATTCTTCATAGGTGAGTACATGCGTTGGGTCAGACATGTATTTCCTCAACAGAGATACGTGGAACACATCGTGAGCTTTGGAGAAACTTGGCGGCATTGCCAATCGGTAAGCTACAGCCCAAATTCGTTCTAGAATTTGAAAGGTCTGATGGACCTGGGACTCAATTTACATTTCTTACCAAAACGTATGACTCCATTCCATGGAGATACCTTTAGAAAAACATGATCAACGACTTGAAACTCCAAATCCTTCCTTCGATTATCGGCATAGCTCTTCTGCCTACTTTGAGCTGCCTTGATGTGATTTTGGATTACCTTCACCTTTTCTATCGTTTCCTCCACTAGTTCTGGGCCTATAAGTTTTCCTTCACCAACGTCATCCCAACAGGTTGGTGTACGACATCTCTTTCCATATAACGCTTCATATGGTGCCATCTGAATACTCGAATGGAAGCTATTGTTATTGGAAAATTCTACCAGAGGTAAATATTGATCCCACATACCCTGAAAGTCAAGTGAGAAAGATCTCAAAATGTCTTATAAGGTTTGAATAGTCCATTCTGATTGTCCGTCTGTCTGAGGGTGGTAAGCAGTGCTCAAATGAAGTTCAGTATCCAGGGATTTCTGAAGACTTTTCCAGAATCTTGAAGTAAAACGAGGATCACGATCAGAAACAATCGATAGGGCTACTCCATGAAGTCTCACAACTTCATTAATATATAGTCTTGATAGACGTTCCAGGGGTAGATATTCTCTTATAGCAAGAAAATGTGCTGACTTGGTAAGATGATCAACAATAACCCATATTGCATCGTTCCTTCTAAGAGTCTTTGGTAGCCCTATGACAAAGTCCATCGTAATATTGTCCCATTTCCACTCTGGTATGGGAAGAGGTTGCATGACTCCTCCAGGCTATTTCCTTACAGCTTTCACTTATTGAAAAACCATACATCTTGACACAAAATCATCAATCTCCCTCTTCATGTTTTCCAACCAAAAATGTTCCTTAAAATCTCTATACATTTTGGTGCTCCCAGGGTGTATAGAGAAATTGGAACTATTAGCATCATCCAGCAATTCCCTTTTTAGATTAGGTATATCGAGAACACAAAGTCTCTTCCAAAATTTCAAAATTCCATCTTCATACACAAAGTCTCTCAGTCTCCCATCATTCACAGATTTAATCTTCTTTTGAAATTCTTCATCATCAATCTGAGAACTCTTAATTCTTTCTAGTAAAGATGGTTTGGCAACCATTTGAAAAAGAATTGATGTTTCTCCTTCCCTGGATATTCCCATTTCCATCTTCACTAGATCCATGAAAATTGGATCCCTTTCAATTCTCATATTGTTCAAAACTCCATGGTCTTTTCTGCTCAATGCATCTACCACCTTGTTTGCTTTCCCCGGGTGGTAGTTTATCGTGCAATCATAATCCTTGAGTAATTCAAGCCATCTCCTTTGCCTCATGTTGAGTTCTTTTTGTGAGAAAATATACTTCAAACCCTTGTGATCAGTTTAAATCTCACATTTTTCACCATAGAGGTAGTGCCACCATATCTTCAAAGCAAAGATCACAGCTGCTAACTCGATATCATGAGTAGGATAGTTTTGTTCATGAATTTTCAACTGTCGTGATGCATAGGCAATAACTCTATCATTCTGCATAAGGAAACAACCAAGTCCTTTCTTCGATGCATCACTATAAATAACGAACCCATCATTCCCCGATGGTAGAGTCAATATAGGAGAATTGACTAATCTTATCTTCAGTTCTTCGAAAAATTCTTCACACTCTTTTGTCCAAAAAAATTTAACCCCTTTACGTGTGAGCTTCCTTAATGGGTTAGCCAATCGGGAAAAATTCTGGACGAATCGTCGATAATAACCTGCCAAACTAATAAAACTATGTACCTTAGTTATACTCGTCGGTTCTAGCCATTCTTGGATTGCCTTAGTCTTAGAAGGATCAATAGAGATTCCATCTTTAGAGACAATATGGCCATGAAAAGAAATCTCATGAAGCCAGAATTCACACTTGCTAAACATCCCATATAATTCATGTCTTCTCAGAGTCTTCAGGATAATGCACAAGTGATTTTCATGATCTTCATAGCTTTTGGAGTATACCAAGATATAATCAATAAATACCACCACAAATTCATCAAGATACTCCTTGAAAACTCTATTCATCAGATCCATGAATACAGAGGGTGCATTAGTCAAACCAAAAGGCATTACAGTAAACTCATCATGCCCGTACCTGGTTCGAAATGGTGTCTTCAGAATGTCTTCCTTCTTCACACACAACTGATGGTATCCTGATCGAAGGTCAATATTTGAAAAGTATTGAGCTCCATGCAGTTGGTCAAATAAATCATCAATGTGTGGTAGGAGATACTTGTTCTTTATTGTTATAGCATTGATCTCCCAGTAGTCAATACATAACCTCATAGATCCATCTTTCATTTTAACAAAAAGAACAGGGGTTCCCCATGGAGAAACACTAGGGCGAATAAATCCTTTATTACTCAATTCCTATAGTTGTTTCTTTAGTTCGACTAACTCTATAGTGTCCATTCTATAAGGGGTCTTCGATATAGGCCTTGATCCAGGAATTAAATCAATGGAAAACTCAACTTCTCGTTCTGAAGGATGTCCAGGTAAATCTTCCGGAAATACATCTAAAAATTCATTCACAACAGGTACATACTCTATTTGAATATTCCTTTCCTCAACCACAGTTATTTCATTATCTACCTCCCCAATAATTTAATTTAGTTGAGCTACTGGGGGTGGATCTAGATAAGAATTAGGTGGTGACGATTTTGCTCTAAAGATAAGGTGTTCCTTATCATCATCATCAAAACTCATAACCTCTTTCTTCTTACAATAAATATTCGCATCATAGTCTGAAAGTCAGTCCATACCGAGGATTATATCAAACTCAATCATAGGTATGATGATGAGATCAGTAGATAAAGAACATTTATGTTCTCTAATGGGGACTGATTCACAAAACTTTGTTGCAATGATAGTTCCCTTAGGAGTTTTAACTGACAACTCCCTTGTTAAATCAAATTGGAAATATCTAATTTTCTTAGCAAACTAGGAAGATATGAAACAATGCGATGATCCAGAATCAAATAATGAATTTTCTAAACTTGAGGAAACCATTAAATTACCTGCCACCACATCTTTCAGAGCCTCTACCTCAGTAGTAGTGATAGCATAAGCTTGGACTTGATCCCTTGGCCTTTTCTGAGATAAGTTCTCCTGACGCTTAGGACATTCATTTGCATAATGCCCCATCTCCCTGCAATTGCAGCACTGAACGTTGGTGGCTTCCTTCTTCCCCTTGCAATCACGAGCTTGGTGGCCTTTTTCACCACACTTGTAACAAACTCCCGTTACCTTCAAGCAAGTACTGGGGTGTTTCTTCCCACATTTACCACAGGATGGATATTCAACCTTTCCCTTCTTCCTCTTATTTCCATTCCCAGATTGATCAGCAGGTCTCTTCTTTTCTTGCTTTTCTTTAAAGTCATAAGACATAGAGAATTCCTTTTCGGTCTTGATAGCACATGAGACAATGTCTTCGTACGACAAAAAGGATTGTGAGACTTTTGTATCAGACTCAGAAATGGTTTTAACCCATAAAAGAAACTATCAATATTACTTATTGGGTTACGTATATAATCTCCAGCATACCTTGATAACCTTGTAATGTTAGCCTCATACTTTGCGACATTATCATCCTCCTTTTGTCTCAGACTCAGAAATTGCATTTCCATATCTGCTCGATGGTTGCGAGGAAATTATTTTTCTAAAAACAGATCTTTGAACTCCCTCCATTCCATATTTGATACTTCTTAATCTTCCTTCGTGTTTTTAATCAATGACCACCATTGATCAGCATCTCCAGTGAGGCGGTAAACTGCCATGATAACTTTTTCCCTTTCACTACTCCCCAAAGCCTGAAATATTTTCTCTAGGGAATTTATCCATTGCTCAGATACTAAGGGATTTGTACTCCCATTGAACGTTGGTGGTAGTTGCCTCATGAATCTATCTAACATTGATCCTCCACACTGCGGATCAGGGTTCTCCATACGGGTAATGTTATTATTCATAACCTGAGTGAGTTTTCCCAGTATGGTGATTAGCTGATCGGCACCAGTTGCATCACAAGCTCCACTATAATTATCTTGAGCAGGAGGGAAATCCCTACATGGAGTGCGTGCATTGATACGGTTTCCATTTCTTCCACTAGGTGCCATTTCTAAACAATGGCATAAACTAGATCAGTTTATGAATCAAAATACATAATTCCATACTTATAAAACAATTAACATAAATTGAACTATTTATGGATATAATCCATAATCATAAAAATGTTTTCATTGAGGAAGTATATACTCATAAACCCTTCATAATGATTTGTAAATAAAATGATAGTTATCCTAATCATATCCCCCGGGAGTGTCATAACCAAGAGTGCATCAAGGCCCGTTGTCGTGCACCAGTTCCCGTTCAAGTCTAGCTCAAAGCGGTGTTTTCAGGTTTTACCCCTAGGTACATCTGTGCTAGAGCCGCCTCTACCTGCTCGTATCCAGACAGGGATGTATTTCTCGGAAAACTCACAAAATCTCTACAATACCAAAATTCTAGGAAGTTCTTCTATACTAATCCTCAAAGTCCATCTTAAATATATGTGCTCTAATCAGAGTTTATCTAAATCTAGCTTCCAAGGTTTGTACTAAACTTCCTCTGATACAAACTGTAATGCCCGACCCCAGTTACCTAGAGTCGGTTCATTATTACATAACATTGGCATGATCACAAGAAAGATCAAATCTCAAAAGGCCGATTGGTTTAGTAGCCTTGGAAACACTAGATATATTCATAAGTCTTACATTACATCATAAAAATGAAAACTACAACAACATATTTCCTTCATATTCCACACTCATATCCCCACATACTATCCCTGTAGGTCATTCATAATTTACTTCTTCATACCCTGGGAAAAATAAAACATAGAAAAGGGGTGATCTCAAATGCCCAGTAAGGATAACAATATTGCAGAAATTTTCATAAATAAGAATAAACCTTTAAGTCAATGTATAACTAAAACAAAAGCCTTTTAAACTTGAACTTCAACATAGTATGGAAAAAATAAAATGAAATAATTCCATTTACTTATTCACATTGATATTCTGCTAATCGAATAATCACATGCAATATCAATAACCACTTTCATAATGATGGAATGCATAATTCCAGACTATCATAACCACATAGCCAAGGCCTCGTTCCAAGACTACAAATAATATTTTGCCAAGGCCTTGTTCCAAGACACTAGTTTGTCTCATGAGACCTACCGATGCATCGAGGAGCTATAGCGGGCTCCACTCGTCACATATTAAGTCCAATGAATTCCCATATGAAAAGTTTAAACATAACATAAACATTCGTATTAAAACTAGCATATGAAATGTCAATACTTTCACCATAAAATAGAACATCCACAGTCAAACATATCACAAAACCTTCAATACAACATAGAAGTTTTGTATCATAATAAATCAACTTCATATAAGCATAAAATCCAACAAAGGATGTTGACATAGATGAAATCAAATCTCTTTTTAGAGAAATATCACTTTTTATTTTGAAATCATTTATGAGCCATATAAAATAAAAAATTTTCTTTGTAAATATTCTTATAAGCTTGTAAGGGAAGCTTTGAAGATTTTATAATGGCGGAAAATAGCCGCACCCACCATATAAGTTAAAAAAACATTCTTACCTTAATTCTGTCGAAAAGGTTAAAAAGGACATTGTTTTGAAAAAGATGGAAAGATTCCTTTATAAACCACTTATAAAAGTCAAAAAGGGTATAAATGACTTTAACTCATATTCTAGTAAATAATAAAAATGTTTTGAAATACATTTTTAAGAAACATGGATGTGGATGATAAAGAGATCCCAGTAGATTATTACGTATAAATAACCACACATAATGAAGAGATTGTGAAATAACCCTTACCTTGAAATTTTCCTTGGTTGGGGTAGGTTAACCTCCTGTATAATAGGGAAATAACTGTTATTAAATTATACAAGAATCATAAACATCCATATGATATCATATATGATCTTTTAACATTGCTTTGTTAATAATATCGTAGTATTATCATTGTTTCAGGTGTTAACTTACTCGTTTTATTTTATATGTTTTGTTACGTAAGTCATTTTTGTAACAGATAGGTTGTATATTATTCATATCCAGAATTATATCAAGTCCTTAAAAATTATTTTTAAATCATGAAAAGATAATTATACTTGAATGGATACGATGGAGAATGAATCTCATCACGTTCATGGAGACGGTAGTACGTACGTACGCACGAGCGACATAATCATTCTTTTGATATTAAATTAATATATAAATCAATGGTATATCATATATACAGAATCATTAAATTTTATATTTATTATTTACATGAGTTACACATCATTATGATACCCATCCAAATAATAATATATTTAATAACAATTACACCACGATGTGGAGACGGCAAGCCGTACGTACGCACGTATGGTGACATGTTATTCAAAGGGTGGATAGAATGATGAATATGGTTGTACCATATTTATAATAACATCACAGTATATATATGATACTAGAGTTATTATTTTATAATGGTAATAACAAAGGAAGAAGATGTGGAATAAGAAAGGAACTTGGAAAAGGGTGGTGAAATCATTACCTCTTCTTCGGGTTCTTCCTTTTGATTTGATCAAAAGGGATCCTTAGGTTGGCTTTATGATCAAACTAAGGCCTCTAGGTTGTATTTAGGTAAGTTGGGAGAGTATTTGGGTAGAGTTTGGCCGAAGCAAAATTCTTTGAAGGTGTGAAGAAATGAGAAGGATGAGTGCCTTTTTATAAGAGGGGTTAGGGGAACCTTTGGAAAAGCTAGAAATATTAATTTATAATAAATTCATATTCGGTTTCTAATGGCTCCAAAGTTGATTATTTAAATTTTAAGGTGGGTATGGGTCTAAAAAAACTCAACCAATATAATTTAGACAGGTTTGGGTACTTATATTAACCTTATCAATAAGTATTAACTCTAAGTTAATTAGTTTCACTTTTACAATGTCTCTTTGTATTTTTATATTATATGGTTAATAAACTTACCATATACATACAAGAGACCCCCAAGTGGTCCATTAATGATACAACTATCATTATATAAGTCTCTTGTATGAACCTTAGATTTTTATTAATTTAATATCAATTAATAATATAATATTTGTCTTAAAAACTCTTTTATGTCAATTTTGACACTATTCAATAATTGATTTTTGTGAAACTCATAAAAGAATTATTACTTCTAAAACATTTAATTAAATCCTTCCTATCATGTCATATTAACTTATAAAATTAGTTTAATTCATAAAAAGTCTCAAATTCTATTTATTTGTGTATTTATAATATCAATTATTTTAATTTTTCACTATTATGGTAATTACTGCATCATCATTGTGTCATAAATAAATTAACTTATTTAATGTCTAAAAATTATAAATAAACTATAATTATGTAGAAAATATTTTTATCTTTCTAATGAATATTTATAGTCTAAAATACAATATATATATCCCTCTGTAAAAAATTGTTTTTCTAAAGGATATATGCTTGTGTCATTTTTGTACTCATTTTAACTTAATTAAAATAAAGTGTCCCTATCACATACAAGTGGCTCCATTCGGTCCCAAAATCATCCCAAATATGCCTATGGTCGAACATGTATCAACGAATAATGTTAGGACGCGTTTTAGGGTAATTTAGTATTATTATAATATTATTTTTAAACCCTTATTTACAGGATTTTCCCTTACCCATGGAAAATAAAATATTTACCGTAGTAATTATTCAAAATGTCTAAAAATAAATGTTACCTATTTACAAAATTTGAACATCCTGATTCCAAATATGTAATCAATTTTTCCAAATTCAAAACACAGAAGTGGCAGAAATTAATTTAAAATTAATTCCCGTTGTTAAAACAAAAAAGCGTGTTTTTAAGAGATAATAACTATCAAAAGATTGACACTTGTTTAGGTCCAGTTTAATTGTAAAATTATGTCCAATGACCAACATTGTATTAAATGGTAAAAATATATTCTAAATATACTTTAAAACCTCTCAAATTTATAATTTATCACTATTAATTATTTTGATTAAAAAAGTTGTTGTTAATTAAAATTTAGTAATTTTCAGTATTCATCGAAAAATTAAAGTTATCCGAAAAGTACCAAAATTTCACCTTAGGCTAAATTAGATATTCCGAATCTAAAAATGAAGTCCATTTTGAAATATAAAATATATATTATTTCAAAAATTAGGTATAACTATTCATAATGGCTAGTTTGATTGGTTATGGTGTGTTAGAACTCGGTGTTGCTTACAACGCATGCTATCACATTATTCAAAGAGAAGCATACCGTAGAAGCTTGGGGTGTTACACAAATAGGTTCTCTCATCATATGATAATAAAATATCAGTATGATAGATATAGAGATCATACCCCAACATAATAAAAAGGAACTTGAAATACTTGACATGAAAATAGAACTTGAAAAATGAGAAGAGTGAAAGAATCCCTTAAAAATTCGGCAGCCTAACGGCGTCACTTAAACTTTCATAAAACGAAATTATGAGAGTAATAGGGGATCTATCATCATAATAACATGAAAAGGGAATTAATAGGAATATAAAACAACATCCTCTCACATAATAACATGGAGCATAAAAGGAATGAGATAAAAGAGATTACATGAAAAGAAAGAGAGAGGTCGGATCCCTCACCTTAAAACGTAACTCTTAAAACTCGATGGGTTGGACATTGAGGGCTTTAGGGCACCTTGGGAGGACTCCTAGGGAGTTAAGGAGACCAGAACGTCGTTTGGGGAGAGTTGGGAGTGAAAACTAGAGGAGGAAAGGGTGGGTATTTATAGGGAAAGTGAGGGGACAAGGCATTAATGGCCATGGGACACCTCACAAGTGCTTTTCTCAAAACCATGTGCTCTCCCATGGAATTTACCAAGGAGTTAAGCCACATGGGCCCCCAAAACAGTAATGCATCACCCTTGGAAGGCCAACCCTTAAAAAATCTCATGACATCATCATGACACAGTTATGATGTCATTAACAAACCGAAACCCTAAAACTGCATTTTTACTATTCACTGGAAAATTCATCTTTCTCAGAAAAATCCCAAAATTTCACCATAAAAAAATATCGATGCCCTAATTAAATTTATGTGCTCCATTTTATAAAAATAATTTTCTAAATATTTTTAATTTAATTTTTACATAAAAGCACTATTCATCAAGAATTCAGTTTTTTTCAAAAAAATCCCCAAAAATTACCATAACATAATATCGATGCTCTGAGTTCAAAAATAAATTCCTTTTTATAAAAATAATTTTATAATTATTTTTAATTAAAATTTTAATTTAAAAAACACTATTCACCTGAAAAAACTAATACTTGATTAATCATTTATGAAACCGTTATTTAACCATTTTATTGAATCACATTACTTAATCTAGGTGTCTAAATTATATTAAAACTTTCTTTGAGTGATATTACTAATCCATTTGGTCACATTACTAATCCTAAGAGTAAAATCACTATTCATAATTTACTATTCATCAAAAATTAAATTGATCTTATTAGACTCCAAATTCCTTACTGAACACTTTTGTAGAAGACTATTTTTTGAAAATCCTTAAACATCATTAATTAGTTAGGGTTTACATAAATATTTTAAAATATCATTTTTTTCAAAATTCATCAATAAAATACATCCTAAAATTATTCGGACATTTGAAATTTCACAAACATCACTAAAGGAAGAAATCTCAAATCTTTCATCCCAAAGGATTACACAAAGAAGCTAGGGTCTCGTCACATAGCCCCTTATAACACCGGAATATGACCTAAGTGTAAGGTGTGCTATGGTGAGAGAATTTGAGGGAGGATCAGATAACATTGCCATAGTAGTAATCTCTACTAACTTCAACTTCTCCCGTAGGCGTTTCCGTTCAAGCTTGACACGCTGGAGTTCGGCTTGGGCTTGGTCCAAAGCGAAGCCCAAAGATTCCACCTCCTTCCCAAGCTCTGATAAGTGGTATTTATAAGGTTCGAGTCTACTGGATGAAGACATCGACTCCTCTTTCTGCATTAACCATTAACATCTCTATTAAATCGTTAAGAGTAAGTTAATATACTATTTAAAAAGTTTGGGTCGTTACAACTCACGTTCCGCGCCGGCGTCCTCCCGCACCCCCGCTCCACCAGGCAGCCGGCTCCCCTCTACTCCGGCACCCGTGGCCCACACCCGGCACCCTCCAGCCCTACTCCAGCTTCCCGACCTCTGGCGACCCCGCTACCCACTAGCCGCACTCTCTGGTGAGCCCCTGCCCTGGCCAGCAGCCTTCGGCCACCCCGTCGGTGTTCCCCAGCCCTATCGGCGCCCCTCTTCGCTCCGGTACCACCCTTTCGGCGTCCCCCGAACCTTTTTGGTGCTCTGGTCGGCTCCGCTGGACCTTCTTCCAGCCGCATACTGGCTTTCTGCGGCCTGACTAGCCGCTGCCGCCTTGCACCGGCTAGCGGCACACCTGGTAATTATTGCGCGACCCCCCCCCCCCCCACGACGGTCTCCCTACAAGTGTGAGCCGCCTCTTTTGACTGGCGTGCATTCCTGTGTGTCGAGCACGTCTCTACGCCGAGGTATGTTTTGTGTCGTCCTTTTTTTATTTTTATTTTTTTATATTTATCGTGTTTGGATGATTTGGTTATGTGGTGTAGTTGCAGCACGTTGGCGGAATAATTCCACAATGCTGAGGTCTTCAGCTTGTGTGCGCGTAAGCGCCTGCGCGAGGTGTTTTGTGTCGTCGAGTTTGGTTTGCGATTTTAGGTGAGGTTTTCATTATTTCTTACTTAAATTATTTTATATCAACATATATATATATATATATTAACACGTTGTCTTTTTCATTCTCATTCTTTTGGACATTTTTTAAATCGGTGTTTACGTGATTTAGTTATTCTACTTTTGTTCCAGCATATTCACAAGGTATTTTCCCGTTATCGAAGTTTACCACTTGCATTTTCTTGTGTGCAAGTGTGAGGTGTGTCATGTCATCGCAAACTAGATGCAAGTCAAGGTAGGTCTCCCACTACACTTGCCTTCAAATTTATAAATTTATTTATTCCTTGGCATTTCATTATTTGTCACCAAATTTTATGTAGTACTAGAAAATTATTACTAGAATGGTGACTTTCTGAATTTGAAAACGGTTTACTTCTTGCATTGCACTAAAAATATCTTTCTTGGATAATTTTTTGTGGTTTTCTTGTGATATTGTCATATGGGTACTTTATGAAATGTGCAAGTCGTACTGAACTTTTTTTTGAGATGGTTTTTAGTGTGTATAAAATGACGGGTGTATCATTTATGGAAAATGGTGTCTTCTTGAAAACATGGATAGAGGAAATTTTGTTTGGCCTTCAAACTGGATTTTGGAATTTTTCAGTGGTGGTTTGGTTTTCCTTAAATGGGTTTCTAAGTATGTTTTTATGGTTTTCAACATGATGGTGTGTGTCACATCTTTTGGAAACGCTTGGATATTAAATGGTTTAAATGTAAATGATGTGGTGGCCTGGTTGGCACTTTATTGATTGTGAACTGACTACATATATATATATATATACGTACTTATGGGGCATCTCTAAAGGGGGGATTCCCTTTGAGGATTGTCGTGTAGCGGTGTCCGTGTAAGGGGTTGGCAAGTGCGGTGAGGTGAGTCACGCGTGCGAGGGCCACCCACTTACACAATATTATTAAAACCACCATGGGTTCCTAGGAATATTTTAGAGAATCGAGTGATGGTTGTTGGCTAACCCCGATTAGACGGGTTAGTCCCACCTTGGTAGGTAGGCTTTGTGGGGTGTGGCACAGGTTGGTTGTTAGGGCAGCCAGTTGGTTATTGACTGTGGAGTACCATGCCGGTAGGTAGTCTGAACCCAAGTACGTCCAGGGGTTCTCTAGGGATGTTTAGGATCACCCATGGTAACTAGATGTTCCTTGCTTGTTTACTTTCAGTTGTTCTTCACAGCTTATACTATTATACTTGTGAAAATGGTTTTCAAATGAAGATGCATTATTCTATTTGTGCAAAATTTAAAAAAAACACTTCTTTCTCTTTTAGAATGAATTTGGCACCAATGAAAGGAATTCAACTTTTGAAAAAGAATAAGAGTAATGTCTCATGTTTTGACCTTCAAGTGAAATATTATGAAAGCTTACTTTTATACAATGTAGTTAAAACCTAGAATTTATAGATTCTTTATTTACTGGCAGCGCCTTGGGATTTTTTTTGTTGGGCTCACCTAATGATTACTTTTTGTGCTCACGCCTATATTTTACCATTCCAGCTACAGGTTCCTTGTGTTCAGGTTTTCCTGGTTTGAGTCGCTCAGTGATGGAGTGATGCTGGTGTTTAGTTGGGTGGTGGCTGCGAGGTCACGTGGAGGTATGTTTGTCGTGTAGTTTTTGTTTCTTTTTGTTATTAGTGTTGTTTGTTTTGTTTAGTTTCCTTTCTTTATTTTGATCCTGGTATTGTTCGGGCAGAAATCGTTCCCAATGATTAAACGTTTTTTTATGCCCGACACTAGTTTCCATCCCGGGGGGATTGGGAACGCCCCTCGGGACTTTTTGCGGACCGGCTCAGGTGATCGGTCCAGGGTCGACCCGAGATGGTTCGTGAAAAAATTTTATCGAAGGAGTTTCTTGTTATTTAGGTTGTCTGGTAGATGGAGATTAGAAGTGTCGGGATTCAAGAGGTAGGTGTGGGAAGAGCGTCGTGAACTCTTGCTCGCATTGATCCTCGAGTTACCAGGGGTAGTCCGGGAAATTGTGTCTTTTGACCTCGTTTTGAATTGAGGAATGAAAAAGGAGGTGATCCAGTGTTACATCGTGATTTCACATGGAGTAGTGACCCATGTGGTTTGCGATTACATGGGTTAAGTTCCTCCTAGTTGTTGATGCTAACTCAGGGCATGTCTCACTACCAAGTCGTCGGGTTGAGCGTAACTACTAGTTCCTCATTCTTGTGATTCTTTGTAAGTTGTACTATGTTTGGTTCTGGTTGGTGTGATCGTGTATTTAAAAATTAATGTTGAATATTTAAATGGAAGTGTTTTCTTTAAAATGGGATTAAATTGGTAAAGGGGATTTTTGAAATTTAAAGTGTTCTGGATTCAAAATCATGTGTTTTCTTGGAATTGGTAGGGAAATGATTTGGGTGCGACCCTTAGTTTTCCTTATGAATGATCGCATGTGTGCGAGTTTTTGAGAAAGGTGCATGAGAGGCACTTGTACTTGGATGACATGAGTGGAATGGATGGACACACATGCGACGATTCATGATATGCTATGGGTGTTTATTTGAAATCAAAGGTTTGAACTTGTCTTTCTAAAATGATTTTTGAGAGAGGAAAATGATTTTGGAAGTTGGATTTTGTTTCGGAAAGTGGGTTTTGTATTTGGAAGTAGTCTTGAAATGAAATGGTGATTTTTGGAAAGTGTATTTTCGGCGTGCGAGCCAGTTGTGGGTATGCCAAAGTCCTTTTGATTAAGATTTGTTCGGATGCGGATTTTTGGCTTTGTGTTTTTATGTTGTTTAGAGAATGTCACCCAGAAAGATCCCCAATGTTTCTAATGAGTCATGCCCAGTTTCTGGTCCTTCTCAGATGTTGCCTTTTCTTCATGGTGATCGAGGCCCGTTAGAAGCAGTAGAGTGGATTGAAGAAGTGGAGAGTATCTTTGGAACATTGTGGACTCCCGACAATGTTAAGGTTCGTGCTATTATGGAATAGTTTGAGGGTCCAGCTCTGGACCATTCGAAGATGATTACCCCACCGTCAACGCAAGTTGAAATGATTTGGGATGTCTTTAAAACCGTTTTCGTCCAATGGATTGTACCTGAAAAAGTAAAGCTGAAGAAAAAGAGAGAGATCGTGCATATTCAACAAGGACAACGGACGGTGAAGGCATATATTGACCATTTTAGGGAACTTATTGCCTTTTATCTGGAGGTAGCGTTGCATGAACTCATGATGAGATCACTTTTCACCAAAGGTCTCCATCCAGAAATCAAGGAACGAGTCCTCCCTTCTAAAGACCATCGTTTTGAGATGCTGGTGGAGGAAGCATTTCTACCTGAGATGGTATCCGGAGCGCGGGTGGTTGGCAGTCCAGCGTACCCAGTTGTTCAGGGGGTTTCTCCATATGGCAAGGAAAGGATACCAGATAAACCTGTTCTTAAGGAGTTATCTCCTTTGGTCCCATCTCCCGGTTCATCAGATCGTTCAGTGGTATGCTATCAGTGTGGTCGTTTCGGGCATTTGAAGCCATCCTGCTGCAACCCTCCGAAGATGTGTCATCGTTGTGGCTATCTAGGTCATTTTCAGATGTTTTTCCGGAAGCATCACTAGAAGAGGACGTCATGATTGGAGAGTGTCAGTACATGACTGTGAGGTAGGAGTTGCTTCAGCCATTAGAGCCCTAGCCACAGGTCTCAGGGTGAAGCTCACGCACAGTCAGGAGTCCCCAGGGGTGTGAATCCTTGGTCAGGGTTTTGTGTTCTGTGTTGGCGGTGGAACAAATAAGATCTTTTTTTACTTGTTTTCTACTGTTAAATTTTTGATGATATTGTAAGTTCATTGTTTTACCATGGGTTTATAATGGACTAATTCTATTCTGATCTAAGTAGTCCTGTTTGTGTGGATGTGGTAATGTTTTGTGGATATCAATGGGTCATGTTTTCAACTCAGTGTCTGGTTAAGACTTTTCCATGGGATTTCCCCCTAGTGTTTAAGGTCGTTACTTTGGTCGAGGAATCAACGTTTCGATGAAGATGTTATTTTTAACTCGTGCTATAAGAGTTGGTTTAAACCAGTAGGGAGTTCCCGCGTTGACCCCCCCCCCCATCTTCCTAGGGTTGTCTATTTATATGGTTAATTTTTCTACACACGTTGAGCTCTTGTGGTGGGGAGAACCCCTTCATGTTCTCCCATCAACCTCGGACTTCAGTTTTCTCTTGAATCGGTTAGGTGTGACCTGTGTAGAGTAAGGTCATCCCGATAATCTCAGTTCTCTTCAGTTCCTTTAGTTTTTTTTTGGGCATGGACTTTAATCTTGACCGACTTTTGGCTTGGTGACTTTCTGGGGGGCAGAAAGTGTCTGTGGTGGGGAGAATTGTCACACCCCGACCGTAGATGCCCTTATTTTACTTTTTTTTGGTCTTGGTTTCAATTTTTTTTCTTTTCAACGTTTAATTGTGTTGATGGGTTTCGCGCCGGTGCGCGGTCACCACATCATTAGTGGTGACCATGCATTCAGCCCGGGTGACCATGTGTTCACCCGACATTTTAAATATTAAAAATTTTTACGTTGACATTAATATAATTATTAGTATTAAATAGTTATAAATATTATTATTATGTTTATAAATTTCTATTTCTATGACGTTTTATTATTATTATTAAGATTTTATTTTCATTTATTTACCTATTAAATCTTATTATTATTATTATTATTATTATTGTTATTATTATTATTATTATAACAATAAAATGAAAGCAAAAAAAACCTAAAAACCCAAACCCTATTTTCCCCTACCCAGCCTCCTTCCCCTCCCCCCCCCCCCCTTTTCTCTTTTGTGCAGCACCCACCCCCACCCCCCGTCTAACTTCTCTCTCCCCGCGCGCACCCCACTCTCCCCCCCCCCCCCCCCGCCCGGCCTCCGCTCCAGCACACAACCCACCGCGTCGGCTCGCCGCCCCCCGCGCGACCCCCATTCCGCGCCGGCTCACCGCCCCTGCGTGACCCCCATTCTGTGCCGACTCGCCGCCCCCGCGTGACCCCCGTTCCGCACCGGCGTCCTCCTACACCCTCGCTCTTCCCGACGCCTTGCTCCTCTTCGATCCAGCGCCCGTGGACCGCAACCAGTTCCCTTCGGCACTGCTCTAGCCTCCTGACCTCTGGCGACCCTGCTACCCACTGACCGCACTCTCTGGTGTGCCCCCACTCCAGCCAGCGACCTCCGGCCGCCCCATAGGTGTTTCCCATCCCTTCCGGTGACCCGCTTCACTCCGGTACCACCCTGTCGGTGTCCCGTGACCCTTTTCGGCATTCTAGTCGGCTCCGCCGCACCTTCTTATGGCCGCATACCGGCTTTCCATGTCCCGGATATCCACTTCCACCTTGCGCCAGCCAGCGGCGCACCCAGTAATCGGTGCACGACCCCCCCCCCCCTGACGGTCTCCCTGCAAGTGTGAGCCGCTTCTTTTGACTGGAGCACGACCCCTTGTGTCGAGCGCGTCTCAGTGCCAAGGTATGTTTTGTTTCATCCTTTTTTTATTTGTTTTTTTATATTTATCGTGTTTGGATGTTTTGGTTATGTGGTGTTGTTGCAGCGCATTGGCGGAATAATTCCGCAACGCTGAGGACTTCAGCTTGTGTGAGCGTAAGCACCCACGCGAGGTGTTTTGCATCGTCGAGTTCAGTTTCGATTTTAGGTGTGGTTTTCTTTGTTTCTTACTTACATTATTTTATATCTACATTTTTATATATATACACGTTTCCTTTTGCGTTCTCAATCTTTTTGGAATTTTTTTAAATCAGTGTTTACGTGTTTTAGTTAATCTACTTTTGTTGCAGTGTATTCGTGAGGTATTTTCGCGTTATCGAAGTTTTCCACTTGAGGTTTCTTGTGCGCTAGTGTGAGGCGTGTCATGTCAGCACATACTAGCTGCAAGTCAAGGTAGTTCTCCCACTGCACTCGCCTTTAAATTTAGAAATTTATTTATTCCTTAGCATTTCATTATTTTTCAGTAAATTTTAAGCAGTACTAGAAAATTATTACTAGAATGGCGACTTGATGAATCTGAAAACTGTTTACATCTTGCATCGCACTGAAAATATCTTTCTTGGATAAATTTGTGTGGTTTTCTTGTGATATTGTCATACAGGTACATTATTAAATTTTCAAGTCATACTGAACTGTGTTTTGAGATGTTTTTTAGTGTGTATAAAATGACGGGTGTATCGTTTATGGAAAATGGTGTCTTCTTGAAAACAAGGATAGAGGAAATGTTGTTTGGCCTTTAAACTAGATTTTGGAATTTTTCAGTGGTGGTTTGGTTTTCTTTAAATGGGTTTCAAAGTATGTTTTTCTAGTTTTCAACGTGATAGAATGTGTCACATCTTTTGGAAACACTTCGATATTAAATTGATTAAATGTAAATGATGTGGCGGCCCGGTTGGCACTTTATTAATTGTGAACTGACTACATATATATATACACGTACTTATGGGAAATATCTACAGGGGAACTTACCTTCAAGGATTGTCATGTAACGGTGTCCGTGTAAGGGGTTGGCAAATGCGGTGAGGTGAGTCACGCATGCGAGGAACTCCCACTTACACAGTATTATTAAAACCACCGTGGGTTCCTGGGTGTCTTTTAGAAAATCGAGTGATGGTTGGTGGCTAACCCCGATTAGATGGTTTAGTCCCCCCATGGTTGGTAGGCCTTGTGGGGCGTGCCACTGGTTGGCTGTTTGGGTGGCCAGTTGGTTATTGACTGTGGAGTACCATGTCGGCAGGTAGTCTGAAACCGAGTACATCGAGGGGTTCTCTGGGGATGTTTGGGATCACCCATGGTTACTTGATGTTCGTTGATTGTTTACTTTCTGTTGTTCTTCACAGCTTATACTATTATACTTGTGAAAATGGTTTTCAAATGAAGATGCATTATTCCCTCTGTGCAAAATTTGAAAAAAATAACACTTCTTTCTCTTTTAGAATGAATTTGGCACCAATGAAAGGAATTCAACTTTTGAAAAAGAATAAGAGTAATGTCTCGTGTTTTGACCTTCAAGTGAAACATTATGAAAGAATAATTTTATACATTGTAGTTCAAACCTTGAATTATAGAATCTTTATTTACTGGAAGTGCCTTGGGAATTGTTGTTGGGCTTACGTACTGAGTACTTCTTGTGCTCATGCCTATATTTTACCATTCCAGCTGCGGGTTCCTTATGTTCAGGTTTTTCTGGTTTGAGTCGCTTAATGATGGAGCGACGCTGGTGTTTAGTTGGGTGGTGACCGCATGGTCACGTGGAGGTATGTTTGTCACGTATTTTTTGTTCCTTTTTGTTGTTAGTGTTGTTTGTTTTGTTTAGTTTTCTTTCTTTATTTTTATCCTGGTATTGTTCGTGCTGAAATCGTTCCCAACGATTAAACTTTTTTTTATGCCTGGCACTAGTTGCCATCTCGGGGGGATCGGGAACACCACCTGGGACTTGCTGTGGACTAGCTCGGGTGACTGGTTCAGGGTTGACATGGTCTGGTTCGTGACATATTTTATATATTTAATTTCATATTTAGGCATGAATGTATGATTACTATGATTAAATTTAATGACCCTTTTAAATATGAAAGGGTAAATTTCCATGAATTATTTATTACTATTCTATAATTTTAATTTAATAAATTAAATTTATATATTTTATATAATAGAAGTAATATTACATTAACACATATATAAAAATATTTCATCACTCAAATAATTTGTGATTAATGTTATATAAGATTTAAAACATTTAATAGTCAAAATATTTAATTTCTACAAAAACATATTTCTATTGATATTATGTTTTATTTTAAATTAAATACTTTTAATTTATAAAAACGTTACGATATTAAATAAGTGATAAATTTAGTTTTGGTGCACTCAAATTTGGTGAGATGTTTTATCTTTTATTTTCTGATAAAAAATATCTTGGTTAAAAACTAGTTATTAAGGTAAATAAAAATTGGAAGGGTAAAAAAATGGTAAAAGAATTCAAACATGTTTAAAACATGTATGAAAATTCATGGTGTTTTATTTATTTAACCAAAACTATATACACTAAATTTTGAACCATATTTGGAGCTATTTGACCATGAATAGTGCAATGAAATCATTGGGATGTAATGTGCATTTACAAAAATGCATTTTCCTCAACTTCAAAAAGGGGCCTCAGACCACCCCATCATGATCACTCTGTGTTTCAATTTATTATTGATGACCTACATAATTAATATATCCTATAATTCAATTGTACATCCATAATCCCATGATCTCTATAAGTAATCATTAGTTTGTCATTTTCAATAATACTTTTGAGGGAAAGTTTAATCCCCATATAAGATTAATTCTTATTCATTTTCCTTTTCTTCTTCTTCTTACTATAACCCCAGAAATATTATATAGCCATGAAATTAGGATAAAATATGTAATATGTAATATTTTTATTATTATTATACTAATGATATATCACTCTTGTACCACCCTAAAAAATCATTTGAAAAATGAAGACGTTCTCATGTGTTTTGCAGATTACCACCTCCCTAAAGGGAAGGTTCTATTTTTTATAAAATATTTAAATGAATTATTAAAAAGAGTTATTTATGAAAAAAATACTCAAATTTTAACATGAATAAGATTTTAAAATGATAAATTAAATTATTTTTACACTCTCCCATGTTCTATAGAGAATGAAAGTGTATTTTGTGTACGTGAGAACTATTGCATATATAGATTAATGTATTTCTTTCTCCCATTAATGTGTAACATGGATGGAATTAAAAATGTATCTAATGATTAAAGTTTTAATTTAGATACTATTAATATTTTTTAGTGATAATATTTTATAATAAATTAGTAAAATTAATAATAAACTATATTTTTAAATTTTACCAAACTTAATAAACATATCACATAACCATTCTTAAATTCAGTTCATTTTGGAAACATGTAGAAATGCATATATTTTGTGATAATGTAATAATATTCAATATACATAACTTATATTTTGAGATTATGGATCTATTTTACAATATATTTGACAACGGTTAATATACAAAGATATTTATAGATAAATTTTCCAAAAAACCTTAACTAACCAACATAAGATAAAAAAATTTAATCAATAAATGAAAAATGATAATAAATAGACCAAGAAAATATAAAAAATATTAAAAAATTTGTTAATGGTGTTTTTTAATCATAAGTTTATTATACATGACATTATACAAACATGTAGAATGAATCAAGACCAAATGTATAGTTTTTGGGTCTCAATTATGTTTCATTGAGATATGGTTCGTATTCACCACTTTTTTTGCCTGTGTGTTATTTATTAGACATGAATCTGTTATTGTAGTGAATTTAATGAATTATTGGGTATTTGAAAATTAATATAATTTTATACCTTCCATGTATTTTCAATCTAAAATACTAAACTGTTTTAAGGGTTTTATTTAACTCAAACACCCTTTCCTGGAGTTATTATTTATCATCTTGAAATCCATAATTCAATAATTAGTTTTTTCCATCCCTATTTAATATTAATTTATCTTAATATTTGGAGAAAATTAATTTTTAAGTTCAAATATTTAACGTTGGTGAATTTCTTCCTCAAAAATCATATCATGTTGAGAATAATTATCATCTACATTAATGATGGTTTCCCCTCCTTGACCATAACTTTTCATCCATCAAATGTTATCCTTTTTAATTGGAAACATAATTAAAAGGTTTATCATGTGAACTTAATATTTTCTTTCTCCTATTTTCAAAATATTTTTTTAACCTTTTATCATTTTGGGATTCAAGAAAACATGTATTAAAACATAAAAATGGATCTTTGGAAGCACCCTTATTTATTTTGGGATATACATTCCATTTAATTTATTTGAATTTTTATATATATTATTTTTATATATTTATTAAATATTCTTTATATATTTTCTTTAAATATATAAATAGTTTAAAATATCTTTCTTTTTAGGGTGTAATACATGTTTTTTGTTCCCTTTGAAATTCTCACTTTTATGTGAACCTAACTTATGGGAACTTTCTAATTTCTTATTCCCTAATATAGGTCACCTCCATAAATTTTTTTCCCCACGAAAGTTCATTAATTATTTATTTTTATGGGAATCCTTAGGATATGGTCTTTCATTATGCTTTGGAACAGGATTATGAAACCCATTTATTTTTCAAGGTTTTTATCATGATTATGATTTATGCATGGTTTCTTTCCTCATGTTGCATAAATTTGAATATACATGTTACAAATATAATAGGTTTTCCTTGATAGAAATCTAATTAATTGAATAATTTTTTCATATCATGAGATACCAAGTATGGAGTACATGCAGTTAGCCTAAGTACACTTTGTTATATTATCTTGGTGGTGATCCTTCACTATAAGGAAATCGATGTTTGAAAAAACACATAATATTTTGTTGTCTTGGATATTAGTATTGGTGTATTCTAATGATTTAATATTATATGTTTTTTCCTCATATTTATCATTCCATTAACTTATGATATCATTCTTCTGTTACACATTTCCTTGCTTATATCACACTCTTATCCCATAGTGCTTGTTTTTTTTATTTTTAGATTACAGATATTTACATATTAATTTATAAACAACTCTTATTATTTCATGTTCTTTTTAATAATAAATTTCTCCCTGATCATGTTTTCTCACATAGTTATGATCAAACCCTTGATGATGTGTTGATAAGTTTTCTCGGATTGTGTGATTAATCTCAACCCTTTATTTTTTTTCCCATTCCAAGGTTATAAAGATGAGTATACCTAATTAATTGTCTATAAGGGAGTATAGTGTGGCTCAATTATAGTGAAATGTTGGCTGGTTTTGTTAAATATGTTTTCAATGTAACTGATCCTAAAAAACAATAAACCAAATGGTTTTTCATGTTCTGTGAGATAATTGTGATATTTAATGTTTAAATAATTATATTGATGTGAAATGTGTATATAATTAGCTTGAATTATTACACATTAGTATTTATAAAGTTACTCCCTAATAACTATAATCTTGGGTTGAACTATAGTCATAATGGTCACCTCAACCATCAGGAACCGCAATGCACCACCATGAATCACCAAGCTTCACTGGGAATCAGTTAGGAAAAATCCACCATATCTCTACATCCACAAATATCATTTATTAAACCTACATCATATGAATAGATAAAATATGTGGGGGAACAAATCCATTGAAAAGTTTCCTATAAACAAACTAAATAGGATTCCCCAAAAAACCAAAGGGAAAAAATGCAATAAGTCAGCTCGACACTCCTAGTACAAGAGGGTAACATAGAAGAAGAAAAAGACAGATAATCTAGATATGATATAAAATCATAATTCTTAGGAACATATGGAATTAACAATCATATTATCTCAATCTTATGAAAGTATTATTCTCATGTTAAAATAGGGATTCTCATAGTATCATATTTCTAATTAAGGTGTAAGTAGATAACCTGATTATATGTTTCATCATGAAGGAAACTCTAGTTTCATGAAGAGTCACAAGTCTCTAAAAATATGATATTATAAACATTTCTAACTATCATAACTCAACCAAAAACTATGAACAAGATACTACTAAACATTGAAGTGTTCTCATCATTCAAGGGAGTACCGCACCTCAATGTCAATAAATACAACATTAATTATCTTGTAACCAAACTAACAATTTGATACAAACTATATATATTTAAAAAAATCTAGTGTAGGATCTTTTACCCCTAGTTGGTGGTGGGTGCCAACTCTATTGTAGGATCCCGTGACCAAACTATGATCTTAGTTTATGAGCAATCCAACTCTACATATAGTAGATATTTGGTACCACCTATGCGGTGAGGGAATACTAAACTAATCAACTAACTTGGTAGAGGATATTTCAACCTATGTATCAAGGGGAAACTGGTCATATATGTGGATGGTGGGGGAACTCACTCCCTAAAATCATCACGATGCTTAGGAGGGTTTTCCAAACATATAAAAACTTTAATCACCATTCCCAAACCCAATAACTATCAATAAATAAATGAATTACATAACTCCTTATATCATATTTCAAATGGAATAAAGTATCAAAATAGAACATATAATTTAGATCTTTATCAATAAAGAATTAAGATAAACTATTTTTTTGTTTGAAATTTATACTCAATGATGATGTTTTGAAAAACACCTCATAAATGATAGAGTGGTCCACATGCTGACAATCAAATTAACCACAAGGAACACTAGGAGGGAGAGTGAACACCTCATGCACGGAGAAGCACTTGGTATCAAGGATCCCATACCACCATGAATATTTCACATCCCCTAAGTCCTAGGTTGGGTTTGGATGGACACAACCTAGACATCGAACTCACTCGACTACAAGGTTGAGTAACCTGATAGGTACATTATATATTTCATGTCATCAAGACCAGTAAGGCTAGGATTAGATGAAAAACATTCACCCAACTAGCGTGGTTAGTTTGGAAACACCTCCTCTTGTTAGGCAGTAGGTTAAGCGCTATCTAATCTATGATGCATCGAACAGTTTGGGGCAGCTATGATTCAACTCCCTCCTCTCATAGCCCATGTTCCGTAGTGTCCTATGGTCGTTGTATCCAACATGTTGTGGAATTCCTTGCCTACCCAAATTCACTAGAATCCTCAAGGATATCCTTTTCCTTGTAATTTCACCTTCCTAACGTGGAAACCCCTCCTCTTCGTATTGTTTCAACTGTATGTCATGAACAACCTCCCCATTACCACTTCTTTGACAGCCCATTGAGATCACCTACCTCGCCTATGTTGGTTCTCAATGCATAGTGTCCCCACATTTCCTCACCAAATCCACTATGCCATTTCCAACTAATGCTTCTTGATATTGGGGTCACTGGACCTCATATAAATAACATATATATAATTAAATGAAACTATATAGTGGAAAATTGGTTCAAACCCCCAGAGTTTTTTTTAATCCTTGTAAATTCAAAAAAACAAAAAACAAATAAAAAAGGTTATACTGAGTGATAGAGGTGTGTGAAAAAATGATAATGAAATGGAGAAACAATTGAGAAATTAAAGGATACAACACACAGAACCAAAAAATGTGAAGAAGATTAAAATAGAAGATTCTATAGTGATTTTTACTGATAGGTTAAATTTTGTCCTGGAATAAAGGCTAAAAGTTCTCAATATATATATAAAAAATATATTTTTTAACCAAGAAGATGATTTTTTTACCAAATTTACTCAATTAGTGTAGTATTATGCTTTCATGGGGAAGATATTTTGTCAAAAATAACCAGTTTATGTAATTCTATTAACACGTAATAATTTATGTTTTCACTATTGAACTCAAGTTACTTCAAGAAATGTTTTTGAATAAATAATCAATAATGAATGATAAGTAGATAAAAGAGTGAGAAAGATTCACATTTACACTCCCCTAATAATTCAACAACTCAATCTTTCAATTTTTTATTAAATAATTATCTATTATATTTCAAAACAAAGTGTTTTCATCCAATATCACTTATTAGTTCTTGATTGATTATAATTTAAAATAATAATAATATCAAGATAGGATAAAGGGAATAAATATACATTCACATGAAACCCTAAGTAAGATGACTACAAAAAATATAATTCAATCCATTTCAATTTTTTATCCCTAGGATTTTAGCCAATCTTGTTCAATAATACATAGAAAATAATTATAGAACCCATATAAAAAATGAATAAATAATGAGAAAATAGTGAGAAGTTTGCTGTGATATATTCTTCCCACTATCGATTCATTATTTTAACTTATTCTGCATCTGACTCAAAAAATATATAGCTTTCTATATCCATTTTTATCTCTTATCAAAAAAAATTAATTCATCAATCTATTATGTATACATATATTAAATAAGACTTGGTACCAACTTAGGTTTTTAAATATCATGTGTTCACTCATTTTAGTGAATATAAAATTTTCTCCATAGGATATAGTTTAGTGTTTCCTCCCCTAATATACCTATAGTGGTGTGTTTAGGTGGTCTCAAATATCCACATCTAGATATTTATTTACATTATACCCTTTCAGAACCTACTATAATACATGTTACCCAAATTCTGTTTAGCTCACCCAGTCATGCCAAATTTTCAACTTTCAAACTAGTTTTCTCTTCCATTGCTCTATATTAATTATTTTATTCTTTAATTATTATTTTAATCCTCTTATATACCACCTCCACATAATTATAAATACATGTATCGTCTTGATAGGTTGATATCTACATCCTTTAACATGCTTCAAGTGTGGATCCAATTCATCAAGTCATTCACCATTATCTGTTTTTTGTATTAAATTACCTTGATTTATATACAGATATAAACAATAACATATCCATCAAAGGGAGAAATTACATTTTTCCAAAGTCTATGAAAGGATCAATCAAACTACATAGTTAAACCATGTTGCTCAAAACCAGCGACATCATCATTTCAACACACATTGATATTCACCGAATACTCTAATCTATTGATCTCAATATCTTGTCAAGGTACCATACATCACATTGGAAATCCAAAAACATTAATCCCCATAACCTCTAACATAATTAAAAACCATGATCCTGATGAGTCCATTATTACTAGATGACTCAACTTATTTTGGACCTTCGATATCGATTGATAATGCTTCAACAACCAGACGTAACTGTACTTATAATATCTACACTTAAGAAGGAATTTATTCGAACACCTTGCAATATCTGTAATTCATCACTACATCCATATCATTCGGAATCCCATATCCCCATGTATTAAAAAATAAAAAAGGTTACACAAACTAATAGTGGATTTTTCATCAATATGTATAGTTAATTAAAAATATCAATTGATGAAGAAAAAGAAATATTTAATAAATTGATTGGAGATATAGACATGTTATTTGTAAAAATTTATGCAGTGCATTTTTTTGAGTATGAATGATGATTACTGACAGGGCTTAAATATGGTGTATTTTGTTCCTCTTCTGAGGAATCTAACCTTGGTGCAAAAAACAATTCGATGGCACCACCTATGAGAGCATAGGTTGAGAATTGAATGAGTAGAGACTATAAAGAGGGTGCCAAAATTTATAATAAATGAATTGTCACACCCTGAACCTGATTTTATTTTACGTATTGTATTTATTTATTTTCTATTGATTGATCGTGTGGTTGAGCTTTGGATTGATTTATCGATAAGAATTTTGGATCTTTGAATGTTATAGGTTGTTTTTTCCCTGTTTGTGGTATGTGTGCACTCATTGGGAAGAAACTATGTGGCTGGTGGAGGAAAATAGCATTTCTAGTTCATTTTGTTCTCAAATTATTTGTCCTATATAGTCTCCAAATAGTTTGTCCCATACCATATGAGTTAAAAGAGTAATAGATTGTTAGTGGTTCTTGTTATATGGCACATGGCATACACATAGTTAGAAGGAATTGTGATGCAATCATGAAATAGGCTCCATCAGTTTGATAGAACCAATTATTATAGTTTTTCGTTGGTTTCCCAAACCGTGTGGGCATACCATGATGTTGTACCTTCATTCCAATATGGTGGGCATGACTGGAACATGATTTTACAAATATTATAGAAACACCATGTGACTTACTAAATTCATAAAAACATGAGTTTCTAAGTTTACCCTTCTTTTTTAACCCCAATTCATCCCCTCTCCCCTCTTTCCCATTAACCATGGCTAGAGGAGACACTCAAATAATCATCCCTTGGTTTTTCTTCCTCAATTGAAACACCCACAATGTTTCTAGGTATGTTTCTATTTATTTTTTTTTCATATTTCGCCCCATTTTCAATTCCTCTATTATTATTTTTATCCCTGTTTCCACGGTTCCTTATTGGAAAAACCATGGACTGATTTTTGAATTGTGTTGGGTGAATTCTGGGATGTTATGGTTTGGGGGTTTTATCACAGGATTATTTATTTCTTATCCTAGAGTTGTGTCACATTCACTCGTCTTTAAGGTGGTAGTTTCTATCCATTTTATATTTAGAAAATGAAATTTGATGTTTGATATTTCATAAAAAAAAATTAAATGTGTTATTCATGCTTGTGATGTTTATTATGTGATTTATCCTATAATTTCGATGTTTTCATTTTTATGAAAATATATTTTTAAAACGTTTCCCAGAGTTATACTTTTATTTTGTATATGAAGTGTTTGACAAAATGAAAATTGACAATCTTGGATGGTTTGGGACATTTTCTAGAAAAAAAATTGTCTATATATGGGTTTCAATCATTATTTTTTAGTTAATTGAGGTGTTTGTGAGTGTTTTATGCCGCTTTATTACTTTAGTGCTCTTTTTCAGGTCATTATGATTGGTTATAGTGATAATGTAATCTATTTAATGGGAACCATATGTATTTTTACAGTTATCCATATATATATTCTAGAGAATATGGGAATATCCATATGTGCGTAGGATTAAAATATGGATAGGCTCATGTATATGAGTTATATTCCATAAAAATGTACATCATGGTAATATAGGTTTATACAAAACACTATTCCACTCCTATCCATTATTCTCTCATTTTCTCTATTTTCTTAAAAAACACTGAATACTCTCAAAAATAATTCTTGGTTCCCAAATATCATTAAATGTGGTTTCTGAATGTTTTGTCTGAAATTTGGACCATTTGGTACCTTCACTGCCATAGTTTGTCCCTTTAACACCATTCCAATAGGGTTTTAACAATGCTAACAAAAGTCATTTTTGTCCTCCATACCATTAAGGGTGGATTTATCAGTGATATTTTAGCATAGATATAGGGGAGACTTAATCAGTCCTAGAAATATAACTAATAAAGGCCATAATACTATAGTGTTCTATTTCAATAACAACACCCAAGAAGAAATACACCTATATACAAATACACCTATGAAAATATTCATAATTTATTTGAAAAAAATAATATGAAAAATATAAAAAAAAATCTATAAGAATTTCAAATAATATTTTCTATAATTATATTTTCAATTACTTTCCACAAACATTTAAAAATATTAATGTTTCATCATATTTGGAACCCAAAAACCCATCTCAAAAAACCCCAACCATGGTATCAGTTTCCAAAACAAATCCCTACCCAATAAAAAGAATCCACCTAAATAAGAAAACAAATATTACGTTAGTAATAATATAAAGAAATATATTAAACATTAATAAAAAAACATTAATGAAATGACAATTTTAAATAAAAGGACACTCTTAGAGTCATACTGGTCCAACTGTGCAACAGATTGAGGTGGTCCTAATTACTACCCACCATAAATGACTTAAAATTCATTGTCATAAATAATCTAAATAATCCTAATAGTTTTGCTTGGTTTTAATTATTTAACTTTTAGTTTTTCATAAAATTTCATTTTATTCTAAAAACACACACAATGTGTCATACCATTTACATCATATTCCTTTTTTAATGTGAGACTAATTCATACATGTAACAAATGAATTATGATATTTTCCTAAAGTATCACGTCAATCTGAGCAAACGTTCCCAGTTTTTAGTGAGTGATACACGTTTTGATCTAAAATTTCCATTTTAGGCCGATAATAAACAAATTGAATCATAATCGGCACACATTGTGTTTGAATGATGTGTGAATGATTCATACACATCACAAATGATGTATGTATATTTTTATTAATGTATCAAAAAAATATTAATTTGTTTGATTGTTTTTAACTTTGTAACTAATATTTTTAAAAAAAATTATTTTAAAAAAACAACACACATGGAGTCATACTGGTCATAATTTGCATCAGATTATGCTCTGGTAGATTAATACATGTCAAAAATTACTTATGGATAATTTCCCTAAACTATAAAAACAATATGCAACTGTTTCATTTTATTTTAGTATTCTAATATTTACATTTTCTAAAATATCATTTCTAACTAAAAACCCACAATTTCGATTATTCTAGTCCCATTGAGTGTCAGTTTTATGTGAGACTAATTCCTACAAGTCAAATATGACTTGTAAATAACTTTCCTAAATTATAAAGTCAATCAAAGAATGTTTTATTTGTTTTCAATGTGTGACCAATGTTTTGAACTCAAATGTCAATTTTAAACAGAAAATAGGCACTCGAAATAACATCAAACACAAAATATATCTAATTGATGTCTATATGATTCATACAAATAAAAAATAACTTATGGATAATTTACCTAAATCATAAAAACAAAATGAATGTATTTTATTTGTCTTGAGTATGTCACTTGTCCTTTTTACTAAAATTAATAATGATTTTGAATAAAAAGACAAATTTGGGGTCATATTGTTCACACCATGCATCAGATTAAGGTTTGGTTGATTCCTAAATTTATAAAATGACACATGGATCATTTTACTAAATTATAAAAACTATTCAAATGAATATTCTCGTTATCAAGTATGTCAATTTTTCTTTTCACTAATATTAATGTCAGTTTTATATGAAAAAGACATGTTTAGAGTTATATCGGTAACACCTTGCATCATATTGAGGTACGGTTGATTCCTACATTTCGAAATATGACTTATGGATCATTTTAGGAAAGTATAAAAGTAATATTAGTTTTTTTATTAGTTATGAGAATTTAAATTATTTATTTTATGAAAATTAATATTAATTTTAAATAAAAAGACACTTGAAGTTGTGTTAGTCACACCCTACGTTGGATTGAGTAGCAGCTAATTCTAATATGTCATGAATTATTTTTTAATAGTTTTCCTAATGAATAAGAAAATACATATTTTTTATCTCTATTTTGAGTATGTCATGTGTGTGTGTTTTTCAATAATGTCACGTCAAACTGGAAACACACAGATTGAGTCAAAATGGTAACATAGCGTGTTGTTTTCACTTGAGACTAATTCCTAAACATAATTAATTTTATATGAAACATTTTTATAAATTACCAATATAATTAGAGCATGTTTGATTTGTTTTTAGTGAATCACAAACTATTTTATCTAAAATTTCGACATTAAACTGATAACAGACAGTTTGAATAATACTAGACACATGGTTCATGAGATTGGGGACTGGTTGAATCCTACACATTAAAAATGAACTATGGATCATTTTACTAATTTATAAAAATAACACAATTGTGTTATCTTGGTTTTGAGTAATTCAATTATTCTTTTTACTAAAATTAATAATGATTTTAAATAAAAAGGAACACTTTGAGTCATAATAGTCACACCACGTGTCAGATTATGGTAAGGCTAATTACTACACATCAACAATGACTTATGTATCATTTAAATTATGTCTCAAAACAATAAAAATGTGTTTGATCAATTTTGAGTATGTCACATACGTTTTTTTACTAAAATGTAATTTCAAATGGGAAACACACACATTAAGTCTTAATAGTAAATTTTTTTTCATTTTGATGTAATAATATTTTTTACCCATCACAAATGACTTATGAATAATTTTACAAAATTACTAAGATAATATAATTGAATTTTATTTGTTTTTAGTGATAGACACACATTTGAACAAAACTGTCAATTTTAAACTGATAATGCAAAACTTGAGATATTTTGGTCACACCATGTGATTTTATGAGGTGCGGTTGATTTCTAAATGTAAAAAATTACATATAAATAATTATCCTGAAGTATAAAAACAATTTAAATTCTTTTTCTTGATTTTTATTATGTTCAGTTTTTTTAATAAAATTAATTTAAATTATTTATAAAAAGACACACGTAGTGTCCTATTAGTCACACAATGCATTATATTTACATACATATTATTACTAAATGCCTTTAAAGAATTATGGATTATTTTCAAAAAGTATCAGAACAATCTGAATGTTTTTTCACAGTACTGATTATGTCAATTTTCTATTTTATTAAAAATAATTTCAATTATAAATAAAAAGAAACACATGGAGTCCCACTAGTCATTTAATGCATCAAATTTAGGTGTGTGTGATTATTACACATCTAAAGTGACTTATAAATCATTTTCCTGAAGTATAAAAACAATTTTAATTCATTTTATAGGTTTTTAGATTGTCACCAATCCTTTGTAAAAATATTTATGATAATTCTAAATAAAAAGGAAACATATGGAGTCATAACAATCACACCATATGTCATATTGAGTCGTGGTTAATTGTTACTCATAAAAAAGGACTTATTGATCATTTTCCTAATGTATATAAATAATACCAATGTGTTTTCTTAGTGTGGAGTATGATTTTTTTATTTTTTACTAAATTTATATTAATTTTAAATGAAAAGTCACACATGGAATCATTCAGGTCCCACCGAGCATCAGATTGAGGCTTGGGTGATTATTACACGTAAAAAATGAGTTATGGATCATTTTCCTAAATTATAAAAATAATATGAATGTGAATGCTCAGTTATGATCATGTCCATTGTGGTTTTTACTAAAATCAATGTCACTAATAAATGAAAAGACAAACATGGAGTAATATTAGAAACATTATGTCTGATTGAGGTGTGACTTATTATAACACATCAAAAATTATATATGAATATTTTTTATAAGGTATCAAAAAATATTATTGTGTTTTATCAGTTTTGAGTATGTGATGTGTTTTTTGAACAAAAAAGTAAATTATAAACTAATAACATGTTGTTTGAATCATTACGAACAAATTTTTTATCATATTGAAGTGTGAGTTCTTGAATTTGTAATGTTTGAAATTATTTCAAATACTTACACCAATCCATGAAAGAGATAAAAATTCCATTTGGATGAAAAATGGAACCCCATGCACCTTGAATATGCCTCATCCAAAATTTATATGTTCTCTCTTTTCTGACATGTTCTATATAGGTGAAGGAAAAATAACACATCCCAAAAAAATATACCTTAGTAAAAAAAATATTATATTATTAATATAATTAATAATTAAATTAAAATTAAAAATTAAATAATAACTTAATAAAATCTAAATTATAAACTAAAAAACACAATTTGTGTCATTTTAGGTAAAATGTGTATCCTATTGAGGTATGATTGATTCCACCCTGACTTTTTATCCTACAATGCATGATCATAGTTCAAGAGTGAGTCATCTTTATTAATGAAGTAATTTCTTCATCATCAGTATGAAAATTAGAAAAATAATTTTATGATAAAAATATTGGGGAAATTAACTAAAAAAATTAGATAATATGATGAGAACACCAACTAAATAATTAGTATGAAGTCAAATTTTCATGATATATGTGTACATTCTAACATCAAGTATGATGCCCAGCCATTTCAAAAAATATACAATGTCATCTTTTGAACATGAGAAATTTTGAATATCATGGTAGTATTGGAATAATATAAATACACAAGGGATTAATTAATATTTTATTTGAAATAGTTATTTTCATCAGAAATACCTCTTCGGAGATGCTATTTTATTGATGGCATATGATATCCCTCATAAATTTGAAAATATAATAAACAAAATATTTTCCATTGGTTTGTTTCAGATGATATATAAACATTGGTAAAAATATTTAATATGGTTTTATAGTGAAATATTATTATATATACATTATTACATATCCACCAGTAGAAGTCTATAGGATTCATATACACATGTACTATCCTCAAGCCAAGATTTTGACAACATTTAAACATTTATCTATCATAAAATAAATCTCATTAAAATGTACTATAATTAATATAATTGGAAGTTCAATTATATAACAATGAAAGTGGTGTATTTCAAATTAAAAAATGTTATCATGTGTGGTAGGTTCGTTCCATATCTATTTAGTGAATCAAGGAAATAAATATTTGGAGTATCCAAAATGACGACAATGAGTACCCAATACATCATATAAATATAAAATTAATAAGTGATGAAAGGAGTGAAAATATATTGGATATGATTAAATTGAATATTTTTACCCCTGTGTTTTTGGTAATATAATTTTTATATCATCCATATGTTTTTAGTCAAATGTTGCGGCCAATTTTCTAAAGATTTCATCAATTTATTTGATTCCTTTTGTATTGGTCTGTAGAATTCAAGTGAGTACTAATGAGTCCGTATTTATGATCTTTTGGTTTTCCCATTAAATAGAATTGAAATAAATGTTAGCAAGAAATATGAATTGTATTTAGTTATAATTAACATGGTATATTATCAATTGGAAAAATAAATCATGAAAACACACCTCACAAATACATTTAAAAACTAAACTCCTATCCATTCATACATGAATATTTAGTTTAAATTCTCAAGATAAATGAAGTATGTAATAGCTCGTCTATACGTTTGTTCTTCAAAATAAACTATGTGATTATTACCATATTAAAATGATATATCTACATGAACCATTGGTGTTAATAAATGAATTTATTTAATGGCTGGGGTAAAGATTATATTTGAATATATTTTCTGTTGGCTGGTTGACCCTTCATATTATTTTTATTGGACTTTTAATTTTACACCTTCCCTTTTTCCTTCTATAATTTCATTCATTAGTTCAGACATTTTTTCAGTAAATTTTTAAATACTCAGAATGAAAATTGAATTGGAAATAAATTCCTCATTGTCCTCTATAAGATCTCGTGGATATGATATGAATCTTATAATATATTTCTCAACATTATGAATATCTATTTTATCAAGTGGAACATGTAGCTCAGTACTTAAATCTTGAACTATGATAATCCCCACTCTCACACAACATGTGAAAAGTTTTCAATTTGGTTGATTGTATTCAACCATTTTGAGCACGACAGCCCTCATAACAAGGGAATGGGTGGGTATTGATAAATATAAATAATATTCAATTTATTGTATAGAATATCAGTATATGAAATGAATCTACTTCTTATATATTGACATTTCTCATAAAAATTATTATAATATTGATTACCACATATAAGAAAACTATTTCAGGGGAATGTATCACCTCAAAGATAATGGGGGGATCATCACACAATGGTTTTTCTTTATATCATTCTTGTATTCGATACCCCCATTGCAATTTTCTAAAACTCATATTACTAATGATTTTTTTCTTCATGAGTACCTAATCATGATATAATCTCTTCCATATATTTATCTTTATCCCCATTTTATTTTCTTTGGTCGAAATATTTTTGGGTGTCATCCCAAAACGTAAAATTCTAACACAACCAAACATATTTGACTAATTCCAGGCCACCGATTTTATTTATTCATCTGGTACAACTAATGACGATTATTGTGTCTAAGTCAGATAAAATTTATGAGAAGCTATGAAATCATTTTTTGTAATTATTATTTTAGTATTTATTTTATGATTCCCACAATTTTGGTCTGTTTTCATCTATTACTATCCCATACTTAATTACACATTCCCCATTCTATAAAACCTGAAGTGGGATGGAAGTGTCTTTGGATTTGGATTTATCAATCTTCATATAAATAGAGGAACATTAATATGTTTTTGTTTTATGTCACATAACATTATTATGGTATATTTAAAATATGTAGCAATTTTTTTCAGGTGAATAAAACCTTAACCTCACTTTATAGGATAGATGTGTTGGTTTTTCCACCTGTTGTTTTTTTTCAAAAATTAGTTGTCACTTTATAAATTAACCACTATTAATGAAAGTGATTAGTACACATATTATGAAAAATACATTACTATCCATAATGTAACAAAAAAATATGTCTCCTCACAATAGCCAGTCAACCCAACCCATGATTTTTGGATTTTTAGGTGTGCATACATATGTGGTGGTTTTTGGTTTATTTTTCATTCAACTTCATTGAGATGAAACATTTTTATAATTTTGTGAATTCATCTGAGTTCCTATCCTTTAATCATGTATAGAAATTTCATTTAGGGTTCATCTACTATAAATACACTATATAATTGTTTTAATTATTATGAGATCCATTCCAGAAAGTATTAAATTCATCCGACATCAAATTTGATGCCTTTGTTTATTTCCATAATAATGTTTTCTAACACCTTAATGGTATGGCGCTCCAATTTTTTTGTAACATCAGTTTTTTTTTCACCTACCATTTTCTCAGGTCAAACATCCTCAATATATTACTCTTATATATTGGTAGCATTGGAAATAGCATAATGTTATCTTTCCTTTTTATTAGTAGTACCAGAAGGTTGAGAAAAATGTTTTTTCTCTTGATTCCAAGCATCGACACATGCATAATGTATTATCTGTGTTAAACATTTAATTTCATTTCTATAAATGAATTTGTGAAAAAATAACATGTTGTTACACAATGTATATTATAAAAAAAATACAACTTGGTTTTTTAAATCTATTTTATTAAAGGTCGAAGTGAAATTTCCCATCTATAAAGTATCTAAATTCCTTCATTGTGGTATCCTTTGACATATAAGACCCCATATACATTGGGACCACTATTAAATTATTGGAATGTTCTAATGAAAGGATCATCGTTAGTTGAATTTTCATCTACCCTTTCTGTGGTTTTGGTAATTAAAAGAATGATTGACAACTTTTGGGTTGTAGGATATGGAAAATAAAATAATTTCCCTACCTACTATTCTATTCTAAATTATTATCCTCTATATCCTTCTTTGGTAAAATCCACAGTCACGATTCCCCATTCATTTATTTTAACAACACTCCAATTATCAACACAGTTGCATGAAAAAATAATCACTAGGAATGTAGTATAATTAAAATCCTGTATTTTTTTAATGATTCAAAAGTATGCCCTACTAAAATTAATTGGATTTGTATCCTTGGTACTAGATACATTCATCGCTTGAACAAAAAGTGTACCTACACTATTTTTAATGTTATTACCTCCATCATGTTCATTTTTATAAACATATAACCATTATATACATAAACATTATAAGATGATACAACAACACAATTTGAACTGGAAAGTAATTAATTTATTGAAATTCAATCTAGATTTTTATTTAACACCATAAAAATATGATCATAATACCATCCTATCAACTATTTATTAAGTATATTTTATATCAATTATTCACCCCTTGATAGATTCAAATGGATAATAATTTCATTATGGTTTTCAACAAATGGGGATACCTCTAAACTATTATGGAAAATGTAAATGTGTACCTAATCATGATCTATAATAGTCATTGTTATCATATATAATCCATTTATTACTTCACCCATAACATTTATCTGGTTATGATATTTATATAGACCAATTTATTCCAAATCTAACTTGTAGTTAATATGGAATTCAATGGTTCCTTAACAATATATTTCTCTCCATTACACCCCTATGACCAAATTTTTTTTACTCTTTCCAAAAATTCATATACCATTCCATGGTAATACATCTATCTATAGTGTACATGACCACATAGTCTAATGTCTTTTACTATGTGAACCATCAAGTGAACCATCAAATAAATTACTACCTATGGAAAGAAAATTTCCAATTCACTTAATTAAATGTCAATTTATTTTTCCATAGTTTGAAATTTAAACATGTCAATATCTTTTCAATATAAATCATTGAAAAAAGAAGTAGATATTAGTTAATTTATGATGGCAATTCTTGTATAAAATGAATTGTAAAGCTACAAGTATTGGTTATTATATCATAAGATGATAGTTATTGGATTTTAGACCCTTTAACATTAAATCATTCGTTAACACAATATTCTTGATATTTGATGAATAGCCACGTAGAAACTTTACATCATTAAAGAAGTTGAAAGATTAATAAATTTTCTTCCTAGAATGAGTGTATGTATCTATAGGAAGAAAATTCCATTTTCAACCTTAATTAGGACCAACTCTTACCTTATTCCCATTCCAATCAACTCCAACATAGACTTAATTCCATACATTGTTGTTTTGTGTATTTAGTAATGCTCTGATGAAATTATCACATACATTTTCTTTTTACATGAAAAAAACAAGAATATTCAAAGATTCAAAAATTCCATTATGGTATCATAAAAATAATTGACCACTTTTTCTAACAAGTTTTCTTAAGAGTTTTAAAAAAATGTTTACACAAATTAGTGTCCATATATTTTACCCTATTAAATAGTGATAAATTTTTAGTGGAGAAAATTATATACATTCTTCTACACTCCCATTGAATTATGTTGTCCAATATTGGTACTAATTTCATTGGGGAATAAATCTATGATGTCATAGAAACCATGTCTATGATGAATTTTTCAACCTAATTGAATGTGTTCCTTATTCAAATATGAAAAAACCTTGTGTTCCTTTAATGTCATGTCTTGGAAAATTTATATAATCAATGAATTCATTTATCATCATGTAAAACCTAGAAATCAATGTGAAATATTCATTTCTGTAAGCATCATACAATATAACCCCTGAATCCCATAAAAATTTCAAATATTCAATCAATGGAGCCAAATAAACATAAATATGATAACCCAATTTTTTTTGTAATTGTATAAGAATATATAACATAATGAATTTTCATTTCAAGCGTAACTACATTGGAATACTATAACATACCAACATAATCATCCATGTATTGTGATTGTTGCATTGAAAATCAAAAGGATTCATTCTGTATATAGATAGCGCATGATGACTGTTTCTCATCTCATTTCCAAATTTATGATACTCGTGATCAATTATCTTATACTGATGATAGTACTCCATGTAAAGCATTTTCCCATATTTATTTCTTGTATCATCATGCTACATAAATTTATTTGGAGTCTCATCACATCCATATATGTACCTAAACTATGGGATGATTCGAAAGTACTATACAAATTTATTTGGACCATATTCATCTTTCATGTATTAGGAAACAAATGTGTATTATTTAAGTGCTTTATGGTCCTTGAGAAATAGTATACAATCATTTGGACAAGAATGTATTCTTTCAGAGAGAATACCCATTAATATATAATTATATTAGAGTCATATGTTCGGATAAGATGATATTTACCTTCTAGGATAATATCTTTCAAAATAGAAAGTAGTTCAATAAATCTAATGTCACTCCATCTATTTAAAGATTTTAAATTATAAATTTTAAGTATAGAGGAAAATTATGTATATTATGTACAACCATTATACTATGGAATCTGTTCACAACTCTTCAAAATATGAAACAATTTTAGAAAATCAAATGGTTCATTTAAAACTATAATTGGCATTTACTCAATATAATATTCATAGTAATTCACACTTATAATCACATCCTCAAAACATTCTTCTTCATTTTCCACAATTTTAATAATATTATATGATCTAAAAAATGTACAGTTACCCTAGTAACTATCTATATTAACTTTTTTCAAATGTTTAGTAAATTATTTACCACATTGATTTATACCCTAAGAGATCAAGTCTTCATACAACTCATTCTGAATAATTATTCTTGAAGAACATAAATGAAAACATAGATAAAGGATATAGTAATGGTCATATGTATGATATATTTCAAACATGATGAAATTTTTCACCCCATATTAAAACTATTTTGTCATATTATTGACATCCATCCATTTGGGAAACAAATCTATACAATTTGATTCTGAAATACTACTATTTAACAAAATAAATAAATATAAAAGGGGCCTTTCACATAAGGGGATCCCATGATTTGAATTTTTCAAATAATGTTTTGAGGATTTAATGGAAATGGGTAATTGAATTTAAAAAAATAATTAATACACTATTGGTAGGTGTTATCCATTTAATTCATATACAGTGTTTACTAGTAACTTGTATGGGATGAATATTTCTTATGTTATTTCATGAAACATGGGTGCATTTCATAGAGATAAGGGGTATGAGTCTTAGGGAAAATATGCAATAATAATTATTTAGGAGGTAAATGTTCTTACTCACTCTCATGATGAGACATCCCTAGTAGTTTCAACATTCAAATAATGCCTTAAATTATTCCATAAGAAGGAAAAAAATTTGGTCTCAGGTCTCAATTTCATCTACTCTTAGCTTAATCTGAGGGAAAGGTTGTGGGAGTGGTTCCTGGTGGATGTCCTATGGGTTAGATTACAATGTAATCATTCCCTTTCCATACTATTATTATCAATCAGTATTATGTAGGAGGTGAGATTCTGTGAAACTAGGAGATCAATGAAAATTAATATGATCATATAAATATAGATAAAACCCTTTTCCACAAACATGTTTTCATTTGTAAATATTAATACCACTCTTCTCATTAATGGATAATAATAACTTTTACATAACCTGATAAATCTATTCACTCTAATTTCAAGTAAAAAATTATATTCAATGTGAAATTGAAATGATACTTTATTAAGATCATAATTGAAATCCTAAATGTAATCCTCATTATAAAACATCATATAAATCAAATTTATTAACTTTTAAACCAACGATTTACCATTTAAATCAAACATTTATTATTAAAAATCAATGAATCTTTTCCTAGTAAATCATTGGGAAACTTTTTGTTAGTATTAAAAAATTATTTTCGATACTAAAAACATGTTAACAAATATTTTAAATAAATTTTTATCATAACATTTACCCATTTATTTTTTATTTTATAAAATTAGACACTCATTTCATTTTAAAACTACTTTATGAAAATCACTAACGGTTTTTAAAAACAATCCATTTCCATTTTCAACCATGGACTTAAGCATTTAACATCATCCAACCCCCATTCATAATATTACCTTACCAATTATATAGTACAATATTTATAAAAAAATTACTTCAATATATTTACATGGAAATATAAAAAAATAAAATCTATATTATTTGAAATCCATTTTCAAAATAGAAAATATGACTATTGAGTATAATAATGGTTTAACAAAGAGAAAAAATAAATTATTATATTTTTTAAAATATTTTGAAAACTAAAAACACTAATCAAATTCGAAATCCATATCCACCAAAAAAATGAAATCATATTCTAGTCTTACCTTTACAATTCCAAAAAACAATTATTAAAAAATCTATTATTTAATATAAATTCCATGACTAATGGACTAACATAGTTTCTCATCCAATATATCCAATAATTTTCATTGATATCATCCCTTATAAAGATAACACCAAATTAGAGTGAATATGTGGTTATGGTGGACTCCCCTAATTTAATTCATATATGCGATGTTAGATTAAAAATAGGATTTTGAGTTTCAAAGGGTTTAAACATTTATTTACCATTTTGTGGTGGTATATGCTTCTTGGAGGATACTCAACAGTCAACTTGGTAGAATGTTTACATCATAGTGTGTGGGAGGTTAGTTTGACTATTTCATAAATTAAGTTTATAGTATAGTGTGGTTATTCTTGGATTATTTAAAATTCATGTTTTATGTTGAATTGTATACAATGATTGTGTTACTAATAAAAATAGGGTGATTAATGAATTAATATGGTGATCTACCTATGACCATTTTTTAATAGGTACATCCTATCACTTTCCTTTTAGTTTGAATTTTTAATTTTTTTTATAATCAAGTTATTTATATTGTTATATAGTTTTATAAATAAAATTTTGACAAATATAATGATGAATTTTTTTAGTCTATTCTATCTACATGGTGGGAATTCAAAGAAACCTCTGATGTCTCCCTTTTTACTACCCTCCAACGTCATTTAATTTAGATGCCCCTTTTTTACACATATATTTTCCAGACTTGTTTTCCAAAAATTCATCTTACATGGCCATTGAATATATTATATTTTATTTTAGATGAAATTTTCCTTCCATCCTTATACAAAAATATTGTGCATATATCACTTTCCAGATGACATTTCCCATAAATCATTTTTGAGATAACCATTTGTAAATCAATTTTAAAATCTTTTTTATGTTTAGGAAGACCATGAAATCAATATAACTAAATTAATAACATCTTTTACAGTATTTTTTGGAATCATCTACATCATATATTTTAATGTGTCAGTAACATTACCTTTTAAAGTGGTTTATTATCGCATGTTCCAGTTTTTTTTCAAAGTAGTGAAATTACATAGAGTATTCTAGATTTTAAAATATAATTTTTGAATAAATAAATAATGAATTTTTTATCTATATAATATTTATATATTTGAAAATATATATCAAATATATTTTATCTCTATTTTATTTTTTATTTTATATTTATTTGGAGATTTGTATCTTGATATTAAACTATTAAAATAGAGTTTCATCATTATTCATGTTGCATAAATTCATGGCCTAATATTTAAAAATATTATTAAAATTTAATGTGAGTGTTTGGGTATAGATTATTGAGAAATATTAATCATAAGTGAGAGATTATTGAAGTATTAGGATTCAATCAAATGGGTCTTACAGTCTTGGTCGCTGTAACTGTGTTTGTCAACTTTTCTATAATTTGTAAATGCATAATGTTGTTGAATTATTCTAAAATAAAATAAATATTATTCCTACTAATAAATAATTATTCATTGGAACCATTCTTCAAATTTTTAAAAATAATAATTAACTTTAGTATAGTTCAAAAATTGTTTGAGAAAATGATAAAACATATTTTTTGTTTAAATTTAAAAACTCTATAGTTTCAATTAAAAAACTATACTTAAAAAGTAAATAAATAATTTATTTTAAATAAAAATATAGAAATAATTAATATTTGATAAGTTAAATATGTGTTTTTCCAAAATACATTTTTTCAAAAAAAAATCCATTATTTCAAAATTGTCATTTTATTTATAAAAGATAGTTTTATTTTTCAAAATTTGTTTACAATGTGGTTGTGGAAATTTTATAAAAGAAAATAACTATGTTTTAAATTATGAACCATATTTGGAAAATTCAAACTCAATAATTTAATTCATATTGAAATGATAACTAAAAACTCAAGAAATGTAAAAATGTGTATACATTGAATTATTTTCATCATGAATTTAATTAAAAATGTTATTAAAAAAACTATAATTTTTTAAAAAACTATTATAGGTAAATAAATTGTATAGAGGATCCAAAAAAATGGTTTTTATTAAACCAATATATGAGAATATTTTTGATATATTTAATATAATTTTGGATACTAATTATTATAATGAATTAAAATATATTTTTACAAAAATTTGAGAACAAAATAAATTAATAAAGAGATATCCCTATATTATTGTCAATGAGGAAATCACCAAAAGTTTCCATTGAATATTGTAAATTTTTAAACATCATTTTATCGATCACCAAAAAAAGATAACACCACATGCATCAGTGACACTAATGAACTTCCCATGCCTAACTATGAATCAAGAATGACTATGCAAGGAATTTAACCAAGAGAACTATCAAATCATTGCACAAACAAACCATAGACTAATACCACAAATAGTTTCTACTAAAACCATGTGAACAACAATCATAAAACCTGTAGAAAAGGGATATGTGTATATTTTTTAGAGGTATGTGGATTTAAGTATTAGTTTGAATGGGTGAGAGTCAGGTTGTAGTGAAAGAGATAAATCAATGGAAAAGGATAGTGGTGGATGATATGGTGATCATGTACAATAGGGATGGTTATTTTTGGGGTTAATTGTTTGGTTCCATGAGAAGACATAAAGATGCATTATAGTGGGGTTCAAATAATAAAAATAATTAAATTAGTGTTGTCTGAGGTTTTAATTAAGATAATTATGAACATAACTTAAAATTGGAGAGATCAAATCATCGAGAAAGTCCACTGGTGGTAGCATTAGGCTATTGTGAGGGAGGTGGAAGAGGTATGGTTCCATGAGAGATTGAAGGCATGTAGAGGAGACAACTATATTATGGATGTTTTATAAGCAACTATAAGGATTTTATAAGTAATTTCAAAAAATGTTTTGGTAAAGAGTACTTATATCATTGCTAAAAAAGAAAGCACTGATAAAAGTAATCATTATCATCACTATTTTAGGGATGATAATGATGATACTTTATTAGTGCTACAAAAGAATTGATTAAATGATTCTTTATCAATGTTAAAGTTTCATCACTAGAAAAAAAGTAATTTTATCATCATTGATAATGATATATCATTATCAATACAAAAAAATGTTTTGAAAAAGATCTAATCATAATAATGTATTTATATGATTATATATATGTATAGCATTATAAATATCATATATATTTATATTTATTTATTTATTATACATTTATACTTATTTAAATATATATTTATAATTATAAGTATAAATAAATTTAATTGGAATGAGAATTCAATTTGTAGAAATGTAATTATTTGTTATACTTGTGATCATTGGGGTCACGAGTCCCAACACTATCGAATGATTGTATATGGTGAAAATGATGATCCATCTAGAAATTAGACTGTTGATAATAATGTGCACACCTCTCTTCCAAATTTGTTAACTCTATCAGATGGAGTGTTTCAGGTTATTACTATAGGGCCTCCTCATGATACCCAAAGGATTGTTCCCATTTTCCCTTCAAGGAAATGTGGATAAATGGATGTTCTAAATTCAAAAACTGCTTCTCCTCCCTGAGATGTGGAAAATAAAATTTCTGCCGCACAAGTGAATTCTAAGTCCCAGACGTGGTATGATATTACAAATGATTATCGGGATGTTGATAGAGTTACATTTATGGATTCATTATAAAGAGGAATAATACAATATCCTATCGTTTAAGGCTTTGGTGTTGGTAAAGATTATAAGAAGATAGAAGCACAAGCTGCTATGGGTATTAACTATTAGAAGTACTGACTAATAATCTCATCCATAAACCATGAAGGGAATTAAAAAATTGATGCCTATACTTCTATAAAGTCTATATATAAATGTATTTATATCTCTCAGTTTCATGAGAAGTGAAATTATTCACCTGATAAGAGAATGAAAAGGTTTCATACATTCCTAGGAAGGATTTCCCTTCATCTCATGCTGAACATTCTAATAATGGTTTTGGAAAATTTATATTCTAGTTGAGTTTTTATCTTCTAATTATTCTTTTTTGGATCCAAGTCATAATGAAGATGAGGTAGAGGGAGAGAACCCACCTGGGAGTAGCCATAATATTTCAAAGAAAACAGATTGCAGCACACAAATCCTCTTAGACACTTGATATACTGTTCCAATGCTCGGGCCTGTGTTGGGTTTAGAATATGATCTTGGTAGGGTGAACATGTATATTTTAGTAAAATTATTGAATTCATTGAAAATTGAAATAAAAAACGGACGGATCTATGGAGACATGATGAAAGCATCATATTGATGCTGACCTTGACTGTTTTGAATTGCTAACCACCATTGTTTCAGTTCACCCATCTTTTTTATTTCTCTTCGGAATCTGCAAAGTGTAGGGAGTTCAACAATACTACTAATGTTACTCTAATAGCTTCAACTACAATTCATCTGATGAATGATAAATTTGTTTCAACATTTAATACACATAACTCTTTTGAATTTCATGCATTTGGAAGTAGTGAGGAAGACAGACAGGGTAATGATTATGAACCTCGAGTTGTTGTCATAATGTCAGTCATGGATGTTGGACTCATGGATAATAGAGGTGGTTCATGGATATAGGTGAAAACATAGAGAGGGGGTTAACATCTACATGTTCGGGGTGGGTGCTCTTCTCCCTGTAGCATGAGCACTGAATCTCGAGTGACATGATGTCTCATGTTTTCCATTTTCTATTATTTTTGCTGTGCAAATCCTATGTTTATTATTTCTTCATTTTATAATTCCTTTTTGTTTAAATTAATGGATCGTTGAGCCTCATACTTTATAATATATATTTATATATATTTATATTCAAGACGTATTTATTTGTAATTATATATATATATATAATTATATATAAAATAAAAAAATTACTTTTTAAATATAATTATTATAATTTTATAGCTATTTAAATATATTTATATATATTTCTAAATATAATTATATAAATATATATTTATTAATATATAATTATAAATTTAATAAACTTTTTTATTATTTAAATATATTTATTATATTTTATATTTATTTAAAAATATATATTTATATATTTATAATTTCACGAGTTATTTTTCTAAATATATATATATATTTGTTTAATTAAATATTTAAATTTCAAAATTATAAAAAAATCATTCAAATATATTAATTATATATATTTCGAACATATTTTAGATGTTAAATATTAATATATAAAAATGAATAAATATTATTCATATAAATTAAAAACATGTTGAAGAAATTACATGTATAGTAATAAAATATATGTATATATAAATATTGAAAAATGATTACATATATTTTTAACATTATAAATTAATATATAATAATAAATTAACAAATTAAATAAAATTATTTATAAATATATTAAAAAGTGTATTCATAACATTTACATGAATTAATAAAATATATGTGTACACATACACATCTACACACCCATATAAAAACACACGTGTATAGGGACACAAACACATACAAATGTGTAGTTACGAAAATACATATATTTTACCCAAACAGTGTGGACCTTGAGTAAACTCATGATTCATGAAATTTATTAATAAAAAGAAAATTACATGTGCATGAGGATAAAATATGAGCTGTTCAAATGACACATAAGTTCAACCAAAACAAAAAATATATATCTCATTTGTGTCTACCGCCTCTTCCCGAGGACCCACCCCGTCTTCTATGATGTCTTCCAATTTTCCATTTTTTAGGAGATTCCTAGTGCTTACCAAAACATCCATACTTGGTGATTATTTTTCCTCTAAATGAGTCTATGTTCTTTGATTGTCAATGGAATCATTATTTTTTATAATAGAGTTGACCTACAGGTTAACGAAAACATCAAAAAGGCACATCTCTACTTTGAGATCTATTTAAAATATTAGACACGGTAACTCTATTTTCATTTGGTTTAGAGACCAATAGGGTACTGAAATCCTCCAAAATATCAATGAAAGCCTCTATTATTTCATCCCCTCCCTTTAAGGGGGAGTCCAATGCTTTAGGAACATCTTTATTCACCTTATTGTTTCCACACACATTTTGTTACATAGACATGGCCTATTTTCTAGGAAAAATCAATTGTAAACCTTCATCATCGACAATATTTGTCTTTCCCATTCTTGTTAATATATTTAAAATTCATTAATATCAATATAAATTTATATCTAATTTTATATATTCATTTATATATTATATAATTTTTTAAATGAAATATTAATTTATTATATTTTTATATTATGTCACTTTTTTAAACAATGTATATAAATAAACTATTACACACTTCAACTAATAAAAATATGATAATTATATATATATATATATATTGTTCTGAAAATATGATTCGTTTTTTATTAAAAGTTATATTATATTATATATATATATTACTTTAATATATATATTTACTTATAGTAATATAAATCATATTTAAAAATATAGAAATATATATTTACATATAATAATAATTTTAAATAAATAAATTTTTAAAAATCTCAATATGATTATAAATTTATTTATATAATTTTATTAATTAATATACATATATATAATTATATATAATTACTAATATATATGAATATATAATTATAAATATAAAAAATATTTTTTTTAAATATATTTGTTATTATTTTATAATTTTATAAATATATATATTTACTTATAATTATAATTATAAATAATTATATAATTCTATATTTTTATATATCTATATATTTTATTATTTATATATATTTATATAATTATATATATTTATATAATTATAAATATTTATAATAATAGATATATATATATACAATTACAAATATAATAAAATTTTTTATTAATTGAATATATTAATTACAATTTCATAGTTATTAAAATATATATAATTATTTAAATATATTTACTATTTGAATATATTTATTAAATTTATAAAATTATTTAAATATATAGTTTTTAATTTATAAATTAATAAATATCGTTTTAAAAACAATATATATATATTTGATTTATTAAAAAATATATATTAATATATCATAATTATGTTAATTATAAAATTTCATTTTTAGTCAATTTATATAAATAAAAATTATTATTTGTATACAAAAATGATATTTTTTTATATATTAATAATATTTCTTATTAAATGTTTTTAGAAAAACTATGAATAATGATGATAAAGGTAATTATTGTCAATCAAGAAAAATTGATCATAAATGATTCACATTTATCTGCGCTTTTGTTAACATTGATAAAATTAGCCATTATCAATGCTTTTAGATATCATTGATAAAAATATGAATTTTATCAATTCTTTTTGTTTAGGAATGATAATAGTAGGCACTGTATATGCACCAATTTGGGGTAGTGCTTGAAAAAATATTGGTAACCCCACAACCATAGAGGGCCATTTAGCACTATATGAGCATGTATTATGTTTTCACCCTAGTTTTGGTATTTATTTTGAGAAGAAATGTGTTCTTATTTAAAATGGTTTTATATTTGTGAATGTAAGGGAACAGTTGGTACATTGTAATATTTTCGGAAATTAGTTTTAAATTCATATGATGTGAATGTCCAGTTGAAACTATTGGATGGTTCTATGAATAAAGGGCACCCCAATGGTCATCCTCTCAATTAGAGGGAATTTTCATAGTATGTGTCTAGGATTAAAAAATGATTATAGAGTGGCATCTCTGAGTTATGATTAATTCCAAGCATGTGATTACCTCATCATTCTTCCTTAAATTGTTATAATTGGATTCCTGGAAATCATCTAGAGGGTTGAGTGATGATTTATTTTCCGTCTCTATTATATGGATTACAACACCTTATAAGGAAGATAGGCTAGGTGGGTTTTCTAATTGTGAGGTTAGTTTAGAGTATCCATGTTGGTTAGTGATGGTGGAGGTGCACCATATGCTGACAGGTGTGTAACATCGAATGTTTTCGGAAACATTTTTTTACGAATAAATAAAATTCCTTTGATGTCTTGTGTTTCACCCTACACTATGTCAAGATTTCATTATATCATACATCATTATAAGCTTGTTCCACACGCAACACCAACTGGTCTTTCCCTACACGCAACACTGACTTTCCATGAAACCACATTTTATGATTAAAATTATTTAAATGATATAGTTAAAAAATATCGATTAAATATATTAATATGAATAGTAATAGTTACTTATTATATATCATTTATAATTTTTATATAAATAAGACATATTTATAATAAAATATAAATTTTTTATTCACTTATATATATTTGAGAATAAAATTCTCTCAAATAAACATCGTTTTTGTCCTTCTGTGAAGAATAATTAAATTAGAATTATATAAAATAAAAAAAATAATTTGATAAAATAAAATAAATGTTTTAATTCATTACTTCATGATTATTTTAGGGTAATTTTCTATATTTTTTCTAAAAAAATTAATTCTTTGATGAATAATGAAAAAAAAATTAATTCAAAATATCTTTTTAATATAATTTATTTATGTTGTTAAATTAAATTTTAATTAGAGTTTAAAGTTCAATTTGTTCAATTTTTCATAAATTAATCCAATTAAGGTGATTTAAATCAATTTCACATTTAAATTGGATATAAAATATTTTCAATTGTTTAAATATTTTCACTTAAAAAGTCTGTTGTCATGACACATATAGGGAAATTATTTTAAATTAATTTCTTCCACTTTTGTGATTATAATTTTTAAAATTTTATCAAATATTTGAAATCATAATTTTTTTTAATTTCAAATTTCTTCAACATAGTTTTTTTAAATTATTACAGAAGTTAATTAAAATTAATTATAGTGATTAAGGTAAAAACATGATTACATACTAGTCAAAAATTTCCTTAAGTGGCCAAAAATCCTAGAAACATATCCAAAAGACATTTTATGGACATCTTTCTAAAAATTCACTTCTTTATTCTAAAATAGAAAATTTTTTGTGGCGCTTGATATAAGGAAGACCTCTAAATATTTTTTCCCTTTTTATATTTATAAGAATGTCACTGCTTCTCTATTGTAAAAGGGAAATCATCCACCTCATATATTCACACTACTATTCCCATTTTACTCTACAAATATCTTCCCACATATCATCCAAAATTCCCTAAATTAATTAAAAATCCATTATTTGTGAATAAATTGTACCATAGATTCCCTTTGGGGTCTACCAAGAGGAGTCACCCAAAGAAGAGTTAATATACATCCACAAGATCATTTGTTTTATTTTCATTATCCACCCTATAAAATATTCTGATAAAATGATTATATAATAACATAAATATAATAAATGTTATGATTTTTTATTTATCCTAGTTGTTTGACCAACACCTACTCACAATTCCTTATAATGAGTAACAAACTTACCATTCGTGTGTACGATGAACTACTGCAAGGGGAAACAATGCCATTCATTTTTATTTTACCAACTATCAAAGTTCATAATTGGGATGAAAATAATATATTTATATTTTATATATGTTATTCATTAATTATTTAATTTTCTTTAATTAATATTTAAAACATACCTCGATGGTTTCAATTTTGTGTAAATATGCTAACTTCTTTTGTAGATGTGTGGACTACCACCACCTCCAAGCGATGTGTTTGTTCACACTTTACATGGAATGAATTAAAGAAGGGTTTACTAAAAATATATATATATATATTAAATAAAAATTATACTATAATTATAATATTTATGTTTTTATATGTATATTTCACTTACATACTTTCTTTTAATATGATAAGAAAATGGAAATAATGTTCATGTGTACATACAACTTACTATCTCCCAGAATGGTGTATTCTGTTTAATATTTTTATGTTTTATATATTATTATATATATTTATATACTTAATATATATGATATTTTTATCATTTTTTAAATTATAAAATTTATTAAATCATTATAAAATTATGAGGATCAAGAATATCAAGTACAGATATATGCAATAATCAAATAGATATTACCCAAAACATAACATTGACATAGAATTTTTAACAAATATGTAATATAAAGATATAATATAATCATATATTTTATTGGATATAAAAAACTATGTCTATGGTAGATTTATTATAAACATAATTTTATCATATAGTAGGGTTGAACATGAACGAAGATATTCCACAATTAATGTATGTTTTTTCTCATCTCACATTTATTTCATGGAGATATATGATATATTCACCTCTTATTCTTGTTTTTGGTGCATATTATACCTTTTAAATTTTCATATCATTAATTTAATTTATTTAATTAAATTATTTGTTTCCATAGAAGATTGGATTTTATGTATATCATGATTCAAATTTAACCAGATTTGTATGGGGTTTTTTACTGAAAATTTTATTTGTCTGATAATTATACCTTATTCACCACTAATTTCATTTATATGGTTCATATAATACACATGAATGTATTATATTATTACTATAATAATATTTAGGGGTACCTAAATATCCATTTAATTATTTATATTTCATTGGTTATATTGTTCAAAATTTATCAAATTTAAAATGTAATTTTGAATCAATTTGGCTTCTTTGAGACACATACCCTGTTAGACACGTTTATTCTTATAAAAAGAGTATATACTACCCTTGGAAATATTTTATAATTAATAAAATTATTTTAATGATATTTTAATCTTCATTTAATGTTATTATTTCTATAGTATTATGATTTCATGTTGCTAAAGTGGTAAGAGTCTATTGCTACAATCTCATCATTTATCGCGAGTGTTTATGATTCTGTTTCCAATGATGATATATTACGATCAAAATATGAATATCTCTCATGAAAATTCATATACTATGTTTATCCATGATATATCCTTGTATTGTTATATTTTATACATTATTTATTACAAATTATAATTATGAAAATGTTTTTAAGAAAGTAGGAGTTTATTTCAATCTTATGTTGGAAATTAGTTTTATTCACAAAACCATGTTTTCTAAAAAAAATTAAAAAATGATTTACTGTGATGTGTAAAATAAATTTTCACCCATGTTTTATATTTTTAGTAAAAAAGTATTTAATATAAATTTCATTATCATTTTATAATCAATAATCTTTTCTAAACATTTTACGTTGTAAAAGGAATGTTTAGAATTTATAGATTTAACTGTCATGATTACTGTAATTTCCTTGATGTTTTTTGAAGGATTAAATGGTTATTTATAAATAACTTTTTACCATAATATTCTATAAATAAATTTTTTAAAGTGGTTTTCAAGAATATTTTTTAACCTACTTATGTTATAATTTTTTAAATGATATTCAAATCATCCTTTATATGTTTCCAATGTTATTTTCAGAGAATATTGTCTTCAAATTATTCTATGGTTTAAAATAACTTTTCAAAGATGAAAGGACATTTTAATCATGAAATGTTTTTAATTATTTTTTAAATATTACATTATTTTTTTAAAATTGGATTTTTAAAGAAACTTATTTTGAAAATGATTTATGTCTTAAAAAATAATTTCAAGGAATGGACAATTTCCTTAAGAAATGCTTCATGTGATATTTCAAAATCCATACCTATATATGTTGTCATCCATTGATATAGTTTTTTTTACTGTAGATAAGATTCAAGGAAACCATTGTTATTATTTATTTTAATTGTTTATGTTTTTTTGGAACATTTTATGAAACCAGTTTCTATTCCTTGGTTATAACATGAAAAAATGATTATGAAACCTAATTAATTTAACAGGTAACTCTATAATGAAATTATTATCAATCATAACTATTTTTCACAAGTTATGATATTATTATATTTTTATAATATCCATTTCATGGTTTTTGATATGACTTTTATTAAACCAATACCTTTTTATGTGTCATGATATGATGAATTTTTGGATATCTTGTGGAACATTCATGTATGATATTATTATATAGAAGTTGGGACCTATATCTCCCTCCTATTAATTTGGTTATGTAAAAATTTTATTGAAATATAATGTTACATGATAGTTAATCCCAATCCCAAAACAATTGGGTACATAAAAGGGGATCCTTAGCCTGAAACAAAAGGTTCCTAGGAGGGAATACTAAGAAATAAATGGAGGGTACATGATAGGTTATAGCAAGCCTGAAACAAGAGGGTACATGGAAGTAAATACCAATCTCAAAACAAGAGGGTTCATGGGATGGAATTCCATTCCCAAAAAAGAGGGTATACTGGAGGGAATCCCAATAATTAAGTAGGTACATTGGTGACTAGGACAAGCCTAGAATGTTATGACGGTCTTGGTTGGTATCCTTGACATAGTATTTTCTATTCATAGGTGTATTCGAAAAATTACAAGTATTATTCCTATGTTATTCTTTCTTGTATTATTCTATTTATTATGTTATGATTCATGTCTTATAATCTATCAATATTTATTCCATTATTCATATTTATGATCTTTGATTTATACAATATGATTTTCTAATGATATTAGTATGTTTTGATACCCTTATTCTCCTTCTATGCTTACATGTCGCCATTTTATACCATTAAAAATCTTCTAATCTCACCCATTTCTTATATTTATGTTTCTTAAATTATTAAGAAATTTTTTAAGTAGGATTAATAAAGGGGAAGATCTTTAAGTGAGAGGTTGAAGATCATTGACCAAGAAACAAGATTTTGTTTCCAAGTTTACAAAGACACTAAAATAAAATGGTCCTAGAGCATGTATTTTTATAATGTGATTAATATTAATCTAAAATGATTTAATATCCATGTACATTTAGACTGGGAAACTATATGTGGTATCAGATGAAATATTTTGTCAACATTTGGAAGCTCTGATGAGAAAACATTAGTGAGATACCTAGGGATGTTTCTATGGTTATGTATAGGGATATCTCTAAGGATTCACCTATGGTGTCATTGAGATAAAATTAGGTGTCATTATTTAGGAATCCTATATGTAATTTTTAGTGATTATGTGGTTTTATAATAAGAAAAGTATTTTTCACAATTTTATTATGGTTTTAGTCAATAGCATGAACTATATGGAAATGGGTTTTCATTTAATGTTTATATGAAAAATTATGGAAATTATATGAACTCATATCCTAAGTGGGAATATCATGATGAAAATCAGGATGGTGGTATGAATATTCCATATAAAACTGAAGATAAAAAAGTCCAAAAATGACATGTGAATGGTATGGAATATTCTAGCAGTATTTTATACATTAACATAAATATAATTATTAGATTTCGGTTCAATAACCTGATGTCATGATTCATAATTAATATTCAGGGATATGGGTATTAAGGAATATGATGATAATAACTATGTAATGGTTTGTGACTAAAGTTGTATGATAGAAATGTATAATTTTTTTAATTCAAATATTATGTTATATGACTCATGAAATATATATGTAAAAGGATATGTTGAGTTGTGTTTATGGCTTAAAAAATTGATTTAATGAAAATGTGATATTTTTATTAAGGGAATTTATTTATTAATATATCCTTGGGATTGAGATTTTTTTATCTTAGATAATGATATGATTGATGTAGATAATATAAATTGGATATTACTCATTACCATGGAACTGATTATTTATTTGTAGAAAAAGTCCTTTATGTTATGATGGGTAAAATTTACTGCATTTTTAGATTTAAGTAATATATCCAATAAACATTCGAATAAGGAAACATAAATATTTTTAGTAAGGATTTGTGGATATTCAATTTTTACCATGTTTCAATAGAATACATGATAATGGTATTCAAATGTTTTCTATGCAACAACCGAGAGCTAATTTATGATATATGTGCGATCAATGCTAAGATAAATTTGAAAAAGTTTGAAACCTTATTTATAATGTTTTTGAGTATCATATTTTAGAAGGGTTATAAGGATAATAATTTTTTTAATGTTTTATTTTAATATTGATATGAGGTTTTGGTGATTAAATCATTATCTCATCATATGAGGATTTATTTATATTTTATTACTTGTACTCACTTTTTTGTTGTGATGATAACTAAAACAAATGTAATGACATATCATTATAAATATAGCACTTATGATCTATTAGTGCTTCAAGAATAACAAATTATCCATCTTTTTTAGGGTAATAGATGATTTATATAGACACAACCAAAGGATGATATTGTGCTAAAATGGAGTAAGTATATAATCTTAGGAAAATTCTTCAACTTTAAGAAAAGGGTATTGAAAGAAATTGTTATAAGGTTTTCATCATTTTGTTTGATATCAATGGTAATTTTCAGTCCTCATTGTGTTATGTCTTTGTGACCATTTATTTTCTCCGAATTTTTCTCTCTGTCACTCTTCATATGAACCTGATAATTAGATTCTTATTCCATGTCTATATTTTCACTTGCAATCCAAGTTCTACTATATGAAAATCGAGTTATGAGTTAATTAGAGTAATCATTACAATTCCAACTTTAAATATTTTAATGTATCTTTTAGTATGCATTTTTATGAAGAGGGTTTCTAATAAAGGAACTATCAATGAACAAACCACTGATAACCTCGTAAAATATCTAGGGTGAAATTCATTTTATGGGGGTAGAATTTAACACCCTGAGATGTCATGAACATTTTTTTGAATAAATTAATCTTATATGATGTCTTGTGTCACTAACTATACTAATTTATCCTTTCTTCAGATACAACATCAATATAATCTTGTGTGACACGCAACACCGACATGGCATTCCATACATGCATCACATAGTTTCAATGAAACAACATTTTTTTATTAAAATTCTTCAAACGAGATTGTTATAAAATAAACTTTAAAAATAGTAATATGAATAGAAATAAATAATTTTTAAATATTATTTGTAATTATATTATATAAATAAAATATAATTATAATAAAATATATAAATTTTGGTAAAAATTTTATGTTTGAAAATATTATTTTCTGAAATGAACTTTTTTTTGTTCATCAATGAACAATAATTAAATTAATTTTAGAAACATTTATAAATTTTTATTTTATAAAATATATATAATTTCTGAAATATTAAATTCACAATTATCTTATGTGAATGTTGGGGATTTTATGGGAAACTTCATTTCTGGATGAATAATAAAAAATACGGAAATTTATTTCAAAACTAATTTTTAATTAATTTATTTATATTAACAAATTATAATTTTATTTTATTTTAAAGTTTTATAATATATATTTTACACAAATTAATCTGATTTAGATAATTGTAACATATTTCATATTAAAATTGGTTATAATAACATTACAATCTTCTAAATATTTTCTATTAAAAAACTAGTAGTCATGAGACATCCGCGAGATTAATTTTAAATTAATTTCAGCCACATGAGTGATTAGAATATTAAAAAATGAATTAAATATTTAGATAAATAATAAATTATATTAGGTAATAAATAAAAATAATTTTTTTTCCAAAACTATTACTTTATGTAATTAAAATTAATTATATCGATTATGGTAAAAAATATTACTTAGTGGTTAATCTATAACTTATGTGGCCAAATAACCTAAAAACAATACTAAAAACCCATTTGATGGAAATATTTAGAAAAATCACCTTGTTATCTATAAAATGGAAATTTATTGGAGCCATGTGATTTCAGGGGTACCTCTTAATAGTACATACCTTTTAATATTTACAAAAATGCCACTCCTCATCCACTATAAATAGGAACTCACCCCCTCACATATTCACACCCATATTTCCATTTGGATCAAAAAATATAATCCCAAATATACTACCAAATTACCTCAATTCATACTATAATCCTCCCTTTGGGAATAAATCCAACCAATGAAAACCCCATTGGTTATAACTAAGAGGAGTAACCCAATGTAGTGATATCATACTTCCATAAGATATTTTTATTTATTTCCATTCTCCACCCCTACCATATTCTTAAGAAATGATTATTGAATAACCTTAGTATCCTAAATATTATTATATTTTTTATTCCATTGGTTATACCTAAACCTACACACATTTCAATCAATTGGGTATCGAACTTACTGTCCGTCTGTATGGCGGACTGCTGCCTCATGAAACAATGTCATTTGTTTTTCCTTAACCACATATCATGGTTGAGAATTATGATTTAAATAATATTTTTATAATATATATATATATAAATATATGATATATTTAATACTATTAAATTACTATATATAACTAACCATTGTGCTTTCTGTTTTGTGTAAATATGATAACTTCTTTTGTAGACGTGTGGACTGCCACCTCCTCAAAGAAATGTGATTCATTCAAACATTGAATGACTTGAATTAAGGGTGGGATTAGTAAACTTACATGATATATATGACATATTAAATCTGATATAATTATAATTTATATATATATATATATATATATGAAATTTACTTTCATTTATTCAATACGACACGAAAATGGAAACATAGTTTATGTGTACGTACAGCATACCATCTCCAAGAACTATGTATTCCATATTATATATAAATGTTTTATATATTATTTTAAGTATTTATATAATTAAAAAATATGATATTTAGATATTTTTTTCCATTCTTTAAATAAGTACAACATGATCTGAGTGTGAGTATCAAGAATAAAAAGTCAAAACATATGTGATAAATGAAGAAAATATTACCTGAAACGTAACATTTACATAGAATTGTTAATAAACATGTAATATAAAGTCCTAATAAAATCATATATAGTGTTAGATATAATAATATTGTTATTTAGTAAATTTATAATAAACTTTTATTTATTATACAATATATTTTAACATGTACGCAGAAAGTCATGACTTAAGATATGGTTTTTCTCATCTCAGTTTTATTTCTATGAGATATATCCTATATTCTCGACTTATCCAGGTTGTGTGGTGTATATGATTACCTATTAAATGTTATATCATTAATTTAATTTATTTAATCATATTAAAATATTATATTTATCTCATTCTTTCATGTGGATCATGATTCAAAAATTACTCAGTTAGTAAGTGAATTTCTTATCTCAATGTATTTTCAGTGAGACTTACGCCATATTCACCACTTATTTATTTTTTTGGTGTATATATTGAAATTAATTTATGATATTATTATTATACTTAAATTTTTGGTTATTTCCATATTTATTTAATGATCTATCTTTTCTTGTATTTATTGTCCAATAGTTTTCAAATTGATAAAGTATTGTTGTCACAATTTTCCTAATTTGAGACTCATGGTTTGTTATATACCATTATTCAACTACAAGTTGCATATAATTCCATTTTATAAGACATATCTTTAATATCATTGTTTTCATGATATTTTATGATTTATGTAATTTTATTCTTTCTATAGGATGAGGATTCAATGTTACCAAAGTGGTAATAGATTATTTCTATTATCTCATCGTTTATCAAGATTATTTAATATTATGATTAAATTGATGAAATATTATGATCCATGTATCAGTAAACCTAATGAAAATTATTATCTTATGTTTATCATGGAAAAACCATTGTATTGGTACCATTATTACCCTTATTGGTTCTTTTGATAATTAATAATGTTTTTTAAAAAAATTGACTTTTTTTCTCTCATCGATCAAAAATTTATTTTATTCAAAATACTATGTTTTCTATACATTTTTTTTGTAATTTCATTAATATGATGTGTAAAAATAAATTTTACTCAGGTTTTTTCTTTTTAATAAAAATGGTTTTTAATGGGAATCTCCATGTATTTTTTCAAACAAGGATTTCTTCTAAAAAATTTACGGTTTATAATGAATTTTTAGTTCTTACAGATTTACATGACATCATGACCATACATTCCTTGAAGTATCCTTTGAATGTTTACGAGGATATTTTTAAAGGATATTTTTTCTATAATAGTATATAAACCCTTAGTTTTAATGTGGTTTTCAAAGAAAAATATTGTCAATAATTTATTATGTTCAAAAATTATTTTAAATGATTTTCAAATATTCTTTTTTTATGTTTTTATGTTTATTTTACAAAGAAAAAGGTTTTCCAAATATTCTATGATTTAAAAATAAATTTTTGAAGATGAAAGATTTTTTTCCTCAAGAATTGTTTTAAATTATTTTAAAAGATTGCATTATATTTTTCCAAGTATTTTTTCAAGGAAAATTAATTCTAAAATGATTAATTTTTTAAAAATTGATTTCAATGAATGGTTTTTTTACTTAAGAAACGATTCATATGATCTTTAAAAATACATAGACATATAACTTTACATATTTTATATAGTTTATTATTTTTTGGGGATATGATCCATGGGTTCCATTACTATTATTTAATTTAATGGTTGATTTTAATATGACAAGTTATTCTAGAAACCCTTTTCTCTTCTACAAGTTATTCCACGATAAAAATATTATGAAACCTACTTCCTTTAACTAGTCATTCTACGATGAAATTATTGTAAAATATGTAACTTTTTCACAAGTTATGATATGAGGAAATTTTTATAATACCCATTTCATTTCATGGGTTATGATATGATTTATATGAAACTCGTCTCTATTTATCAATTATCATATAATGAATAGTTTTTTATGTTTTTTTAACATACATATTTACTTTCAATATGTGATGGTTGAGACCTATATCTCCCTCAAATGAATTGGGTAGTGATATATGATTTATGAGATCAAAGTGTACATGAGAGTAAATCCAATGCCTGAAATAAGAGGGTTCGTGGGAGTGAATACCAAGACCAAAAAATAGGGTATAAGGGAGGGAATCCTAAGAACAAAACAAGAGGGTACATAAGAGGTGATCAAATTCCCAAAACACGAGGTTTCACATGACGGAATATAAATACCAAAATAATGGGGTATGTGAGTGTAATGTAAAGGCATAAATAATAGGGTAGATATGAGGGGATCCCAAGACTGATATAATAGGGTTCATGGGAGGGAACCCCCCACCCCAAGCAAGCACACAAATGGTTATACCAAGCCTAACTTATAATGAAGGTCTTGGTAGGTATCTTTGACAAATGATTTTCTATTCTTATGTGTATTCCAAAAATTCCATGTCTTATTACTATGTTATGATTTTATGTATAATGATACAGATTATCTTATGATTCACATGTTAAGAAATTCCAATCATTATTCCATGATTAATTCATATAATATTTGATATGTAGGGTAGGATCTTATAATGATATGGTCATGTTATCATACACTTATTCTCAAGTTATGATTATATATCTCCCTTTTTACCATTATGGGGAATCTGAGCATGCCCCATTCTTGTGTTTCCATTCCAATGGTAATGATGAAATGTTTTATGTAGGAGTACTAAACTGGAAGGTCATTAATAGGCATGTTGAAGGTCATTCTCCAATATAGAATATTATATTTACATATTTACAAATAAACTAAACTATATTGGTACATGGACATGTATTTATGTAATCTATTGAATATTCATCATAAATGATGTAATATCTATGTGTTTTAAGCCTAGGATTCTATAAGATGGGCTTGAACTGAGTAAATCATGGTATTTCATCCGAGGGTGTTTTTGAAACCCCCCTGATTACCTATATTTATGTTCCTATTTTATTTTATGTCACTTGTTAATTTTTTATACTATAATTTGTTGGATTGATAGTGTGTAGTTACCATTTTTTCTCTATTTGATGGATATAACCTTCTATTGTACATAGTTCAATTTTATTACAATAATTATTTATCCAAGTTGTGTTTTTGGATTGGTTTTCAAAATGGGTTTTAAAAATTGAATGTGTGTTTTAATTTTGAAATTAAAAAAATTTATTTTCTAAAAATTATTTAAAACTAGAATTTATATATTATTTTGGGAAAATAAATGTATAGATTCTTTTGTTCTTAACTAGTAAACTATTTTATGCTCACAACCTACTTTTTTCACTCTTCTCAGTAGATTTGATATATTTTTAAGGAAAATATTTTTCAGGTATACATGTAGAGTGGGTCAGCTTCATAAATAGTGGAGACCAATAAGTCACTTTGAGATCTGTAAATTCTAAATTGGTTTCAATATTATTTTATTTTTCCATTTTTCTCTTTAGTTGTTGTGTCTAGAACTATTTATGATTTTATTTCATTAAGTGATTTATGGATTCCCCTTTCTGTGTTATGCACTCTATCAAGTTTATTTATGTATTTTGTTGTTTCTGATAAATCATTCCCAATGGTATTATCCTTGATGCAAGACACTAGTTTTCATCCCATGATGATTAGAAATTCCTCTCAGGCCTTATCATGGGCTAGATTGAGAGACTAGTTTGAGGTTTTGTAGGTTGGCTTCTGAAAAAATGGTATCATAGGAACCCTTTTTTGTTTTGGGAATCTGTTAATTTAAGGATAGTTATATCGGGACTCAGGAGGTAGGTGTGGGAATAGAATCATGAACTATTACTTTTTCAAATCCTCAATTTACCAGGTGTAGTTAAGGTTTTAAGTTTTTTATTTTGTTTTTATGTGGGTTATGTTGTCAGTTTTTCAGTTTGTGAGGTTTAGGGGATGAAAACAGAATTAAACTAGAGTTTCATAGGGAGTTTTCATGGATTGGATACCCATGTGGATCTCAAGTTCATGGTTCAATATTCATATAGTGTTTGGTTGTTTCATAGGTCATGGTCTTCTAAACCATGTTGTTGGGTTATGTATGTCTACTAGTTCTATATTATATTATTTTTTTGAGTTATTATTTTTCATAATTTTAGTCAGAATGAGTGAATTTTTAATGGAAATTTTTTTTAGAGAGTGTTTTTAAAATTAAATTTGATTTTAGGGTATTTTTTTACTTTGAAAGTGAAATTTATTATTTAAGATGGATTTGTAAATGAGTTTTGTTATTTTAGTAATGTGAAATTGAAAAAAAGATTTTGTGATTTTTTTAAAAAAATGTTGGGTTTTGAAAAAGTATTTTGGTTTTTTATAATGTTTTAATATATTTGTTTTTTGTTTTGTTTTATAATTTTCTTTATATTGAATATCATGTTGATTTTCTTTAGATTTTATTTTTATTATGTTACTTAGATTATACCATCTAGAACTTTTGCAATGGTTTCCAAGGTGTCACTTATAGTTATTGAAATTCCCAGAATCCTAGTTGTTTGGAAAAGTCAAATCCTTCATGATTTTCTTATGAATTTCCATGGTTATTTATATCCATAATAATATGTGGAGTATCTTGAGGAAGTTTAAGGTGTTTTCGGTTCATTGAGAACTCCTGAAACAATGTTGGTGAAAGTAGTTCTAGGTTTTTTTGGGTCAATGTTTGGTTCGGTGGAAGGTGGAAATACCATCATCATATAATGTTAGTATATATTAGGATGTTTTTAATACCACTTTTATCCTCTATTTTATACGTTAGGAGTTGAAGATAAAGAATTTGACAGTGTACCTAGTTTTTAAACAAGTTTAATGAATGTTGAAGTCCTGGGTTGATAATTTTATGGATATGGCATCGTTTTATCTCGAGAGAGAATTTATGGTTTAGTTGAAATCAACTCTCTTAATATGGGTTATTTTTTCATATTTTAATGATCAATTAATCTCATGTGGGGATGTTATGTTTGATAATCTAATTCATGAGGCATTTCTAACTCAGTTGGTTGCCAGAGTAAAATATGTGGATGTTGGTAATTCTGTTTCTCTTGGAACTCATAAAGGTTCCCCATCTAGTGAGAAGTGTGCAGTAGAGAAACATATACCATTAGAGAACCCTTTATTGGTTCATTCCACAATATTGTTGGATAACTTTCTTTTATTCTAGTGCAGTCTATTTGGGTATTAAATTCTATATTTTCATATTAATCCATTTTCATTTTGATTACGAGTATTTCTGGGTCATTTGGAGAAGTTCTGTATATTATATTTATAGAATAAGAAGTCCCAGTTGGTTTTTTTCATCTTTGGACTATGGGGTAGAAGAAGGTTAAAGGCACCAGGGCTCTATCCACATGCCTTATAGTAAATATCTTCAAGATATTAGGAATTGTTGGCTATGGAGGGATTGATCAATATTTTTACTCTAATTTTAGTGTGTCAATGGTTTATTTTATCCTGTTCTATATATCTTTTTTTACTAGAAAACAATTCTCTCATAGAAAAAATATATATGTTCATTTCGTGAAAACTATATAGTGTGTGGTTGTACCATATGGATTTGAATACATGAATGGTTATCCTTCTTTTGGGTTAGTTTTGGTTTTTGGAGATGCTCATTTAGAAGTTCTTGTGCCTTATATAAATTGTGAATGATGGTTTGGTTCAGTGTTTAGTTTTAGTCACTCTCATTGGGTTTCTCCTCTTGCTGGGAATTTCAGTGTCATTATTTGTATGTATAATTTTAATTGATGGGAAGGCTTGTATCATTTCCCCATAGTATTAATTTCTATTGTTTTTTATCGATAAATTTAGGATTGGATTTTGGATTCTAATGGTAAAACCAAGAATTATTGTTTCTTTTGGTGTTTTTTTGTTTTAGGATTGAGTTTTGTTTTTTATTGGGCTTTGTGTTTTTTTGGGGGAAGAAATATTTTTTTTTGGTGGAGAGAATTGTCACACCCCAACCCCAGTATTTTATTTTTTTACTATTTCCTTATGTTTTATCTTTTTAAGGTTCATGTTTATTTACCAATGATTATTTTTTAGTTTATAATGCGATGGTTTGTTTTTATCTCTTTGTAAGGTTATTGTGAATTATTTTGGAAGAAACCATGTGGTTGGCGGGGGATGAGGGAATTTCCAATTTATTTTATTCATGATAAATTTTTATTGAATATATTGAATATAATTTGTTCCAAAAGGTTTTTATAAGTGGAGTAATCTGGTAGGATGCTATTATTGTTTGATACATGGTTTACAGCTTGCGTAGGATTATTGAGAATTGTACAGAAATCATATGAGAGGATCTATCATTTTGAGGGATATGATATATATAGTTAGTGCACCGTTTCACAAATTATTCATCAAGATCATGCATGTGTCCTTTCTATCTATCCTGTTACACACAGTGGGGACACTATTTAGAAAACAGTGCATCCAAACCATATGACTAACCCATGTTCAATAAATCCCGAGTTTCCAGGTTTACACATCTTATGTTTTAATGAAAAGTCATCCCCACTCCCATGTTGTTCTTTTTTTTTCAAATTAATGGGTTCCCAACCCCATAACTTGGTTCGTATTCTTCTATTTATTCTCCACTAATGTTTCTAGGAATGTTTTTATTTCTTTTTTGACATTTTATCCTCTTCAAACCTTTCAATTATATTATTATTTTCCTTATATCCTTGTTTCCAACTAGGTTTAACCTTTGGATGAGGGTTGGCTTATATAGTTTGATTTTATTGATACTAGGGTGTGTGGTTTGTCTCTCAGTCTATGTTCTCCCATTTTCCAGGGTTTCATTACATTCTCAAATTTGTGGTTGGTGTTTTAATCCATTTCCTTTCCAAAATAGACCATTTAATTCTTGAGATATATTAAATAATTTTCGAATGGGTTATTCATGCTTGTGATATGTTTTTGTGATTAATAATTTCTTTTATATATTGAAAATTTGATGAGAATATGGTTTTCAAAGTCTTCCTTTACATATATATATATATATGTGTGTGTGTGTGTGTGTGTGTGATGTGTTTGATAAAATTCCAATTTTCCTTTTAGGTTAGTTTTATTTATTTTTAAATAATGTTTTCCAATGGTTTGGTTTTACTATTTGTTTATTATGAATTAATATTTTTGTGTTTTTTATGCTCTTTGTGGTTTAGTGTTCTTGTTTGGGTCATTGAGATTGGTTTTAGTGATAATGATGATTCTTTAACTGAATCCATGGGTATTTTTACATATTTCCATATATATGACGATGAATATGGGCATATCCATATGTTCATGGGATGAAAAATGTATAGGCTCATTCATATGAATTGTAGTCCATAAAAATGTCAATCTTATTAAAAATGGTTTTTGTATAACACACTTCATCCCCTCTCTTTCATTCCAATATTTCTCCATGTTTTTTTTTAAAAACATTGAATGAAATCTAATTGGATTGTTGGTTTCCAGATTACATTAACTGTGTTTTCATAATAAGTTATCTCAAACATGGGATGTTTGTTTCCATGAAACATGATTGGTACCCCGAAGATATTAATGTCCATTTTGGAACCTACTAATCACCAGTTATGATTTCACACTATTCTGTTAATAATTTTTGAGGAGAAATTCATTGTTATTGGAAATGGTTTTATATTTGGGAATGTAAAGGCACAGTTTGTAATCTGTAATTTTATTGGAAGTTATATTTAACTTCATATGAAGTGAATTCTCGGTTGTTACCATGAAAATTTTATTTGTATGACGAAATCTATAAGGCCCCAACCTTAAACCTTACTTAATCTTGAGTTATTACAAGATTACACATTGAAGATCCTTTCAGGTTTAGAGTTTTAGAGAATTAGATCTTGAAACTTTCATTACATTCCCCCTTTAAACAAAGTGGTTACATAAAAGACATGATTCATTCTTCCCAACATCGGAAACATGTTTAAAATAAAACATGGATTCTTTCTTGAAACATCCTTGACACTATCACCACATCATGTACCTTTACCTTTACTTGTGAAAAACATTTCAAAAACTTGGGATGAGCATAAAAAGCTCAGTAAGGGTTATAAAAATATGGAAAGGAAACATGAGTTCATATATACAAAAGAATGAAATCATACTTTACCCATAAAACATAGGTACTTTAACATGCCTCATCAAACCATGAATAAATCATAGAAAACATAAGACATAAAGGTAACTTGAGGCATTCATAACATTCTTAAGTAGGGAGTAACCCTCTTGGTTACGTTTGGAATACCCATCACAGTATATTCCCTAAATCTCTTCGGAGAAACCTTAACGTTTCACTCCTTCGCATTACCCAATGCATTGGAGAGCTATATCGGGCTCACCCGCCCTTAGTTTATCACGGAACCACCCGTTTTCATAACATTTCCCAAGAAGCATAACATAAATGTATCACATAAAACATTCATAAAGGAAACATAACATTTCCACATTTCAATCACAATATAACACTTTAGTATATTGAAATAATGAATTCATTCAAAAAGAAACCATTTCCAAAACCATTTAAAACATTTAATAAAGATATTTTTGAATCAAAGTGTCCCATACCACCTTGAAGCTTAAAATTTTAAACCATTAATATCCATATAAATAAATCCTTAAACCCATTTTGAATACATGGATATTAATAAGAACAAATAATTAAAACATTTAAAACGATATTTTGGTTAAAGGGGTTTTACCAAAATTAGAGACACTTGAATACAATAATTGAGGAATAACATTTAGTCAGAACATTATAATATCATGAGAATAAATGGATTCATGATATAATACTCCAAACAACAGTATATACACCATATAAGAGTGAATTGGTGCATAACAACAATGAACCTTCAATAGAAATGTCAAATGTGATGAAATCCCTTATAAAGAAGGTATCCTTGAATTAAGGACAAATAAATCTCAAAAAATATGTGTGACAAATATAAATACACCCAATATAAGTGGATATTAAGTGTAAAACAATAAAAGTTCATTCACACATATTCAATGGATGACATATTCAATGAATAGATGTTGAACCCAAAGAAATCGAAATTGGGTTAAAAAGTTCCCTTAACAGCCTAACGGCATCACATCAAAATGAGTTGATGAGAGATAAAAAGTGTATCTCATCACTTGGACATAAAATTTACATCAATAAGGATATATGAGAACATATCCCAACATAACAATATGTAAATTTAAATACCCAACAAAAGAAGTCTTTTAAATACGAGGAGGGTGAAAGGTTCCCTTACCGACTTGGGTATCTTTCAAAACATACACCCCATGAAAGAAGGACAATATATCATTGATGTAAATACTCAAAAACTAAAGTATATTACACAAAGAGTAGAATAATGGGCAGTACATACACCACTCAATGTAATTTGTGGAAAATGTAGCATAAATCTCATGGGAATAAAAGTGAGATGAAAAATCCCTTACGAAAACTCGGCAGCCTAAAGGCGCCACATAAAACTTCCGAATATGGATTGATGAGATCAAATAGGGTATCTCATCACATTACAATAAAATGTACATCAATAGGAATATAAAAGAACATCCCCCAACATTACAAAGAGGAGCTTAAAAGAAGTGACATAAATGAGAGTACTTAAAAAGAAAGAGAGAGGTTAGATCTCTTACGAAAGTTCGGCAGCCTAACGGCGGCGCTCAAAACTTCCCAAATGGATTTATGAGAGAGAATAGGGTGTCTCATCACATGAAAATAAAAATTATAGTAAGTTTAATATAAAAGGTCATCCCAATAACAAGAAATATGAGCTTTAAAAGGAATGACATAAAAGTGTGTACATAAAAAGAATGAGAGGAGTATGATCCCTTACCTCGTGTCCGACATGACTCGATCGTTCTTTAATCTCCTGAATAATAAACTTTTGTTAATTTATACTTCCTTAAGAACCTTTTTCAAGTTCATTATTCCTCTTATATCACTTATTACCATGTCATAAACATTATGTAATCATTTAAGTTAATAATATTTGTTTTGCCGATATTTGGTTCTTAAGTCGAAAGTGGACTTCTTACAATTACATGTTGTTTGTGTGGCCAAATGTTTATTATATAAAGAATTGTATTCATGATGTAGATATCATATATGTCATATATATCCAGTACATTCATGCATTTATAACATTACATAATAATTTAGAGGTAGGAAATGAAATGCACCGTTCATGGAGATGGTAAGCCGTACATACGCATGAACGCTACTTTCATTTCTATTTCGTATTTTATAGAATGGAATAATAATGATATAAAGGTATATTATAATTACAGAATATTATCATATATAATATCATAGTTCCATCCTTTATACGTCCCACATATGGTATTTAACGAATCAAATCACTTTGAGGGGGCGGTAGTCCGCACTTCCTTAAATGAAGATATCGCGTTTACCCATAATGGAAACCATAAAGGTATGCCCAAAATGAAAAAAACAGAATCTTAAGTAAAAAATAAACATATTATATATCATATATAAAAATAGTTACATCATAATGTCCACCTTTGAATGTGTTAAATGAGTATTGAACAATCATCGTTTCGGGAGGCAGAATTTCGCCATCCACGGAAACCGTATGTTCTTTAACCATTTTATGTAGTTGTGTGAGAGTGTAGATCGAATAAATATTATAACAACATCCTAGTATATTTAAGATACTGGTTTTGTTACAAAATAAGTAAATAAAAGGATTTTAGGGGGTTGGAGAAGCAAAATAAAACAAATGAACATGAGAGAATGAATTACCTTTAAAAGTTTAACTCCTTTTGATTTGAGCCTAAAGGCTTCCTTTGAAAGGATTCTGCCCAAAGGTAATCCTCTAGGATGAGGAGAGGGATGTGGAGAGAGTAAATGGGCAGGGTTTGGCCGAGCCAAAGGCTTGAGGAGTGTGTGAAATGAGGTAGAGGTGGGGGCCTTTTATAAGAGGAGAGGAGGGGAACTTTTGGAATGTAAGAAATATTACTTTATTTGAAAATGTGTTTCGGTTTTAAAATGTCCAAAATTGATATAATTAGTGTATAAGGTGATAAGTCTTCGAAATACACTCATCAAATTGGTTTTGGACATGTGTAGGTTGTAGAGTTTACATCATCTTTCCATTTTATTTAAATCGTTAAATAATGATGTCATCGCTGCATCATTATGATGTCATAAATAATTTAATTTATATAATGTCTAAAAATTATAAAACAATTACTATAATGTAGGAAATCGTTTTATCTTTCCAATGACTATTTATAATAAAAAATCTTACTTGTATAACCCCACTTAAAAATTGTTTTAGTAAAACATATCATGTTTGTGTCATTTTTACTTTTACATTAAATAAAAAGTTATTTATGTCATTTCCCAACCAAAGTGGCTCCATGGGGTCCCCAAGTTGACCCATGGCTTGTCTTGGTCGGCCATGACACAACCAATGAGTTTAGGACATGTTTCAAGTTCATTTAATATTATTAAAACATTATTTTTACCTTAAACTACACTAATTACCTCTAATCGCGATTAAAAACTTAATAAGTTACTATTCACCAAAAAATTATTTTTATCCCATTGAACCATATTTTACTTCTTAATGACAACCATGTATGTCGGATTTTTGAAATTCAAAACCCAAAGATGTCAAAATTTCATTTAAACGGAAAAATCAGTTTTTATAAGTACCACTTAGTGGTTTCACTATTCATCAAAATTGAAGTTTTTCAGAAAAATCCCAAAAATTAACCCTAAGCTATATTTGATATTCTGAATTCAAAAATGAAGTATATTTTACAAAATTTAAAACATGTATGTTTCACATTAATTAATTTAATAATTAATTCCCGCTGTCAGAGCAAATAGCGTGTTTTTATGAAACAATAAGTATCAAAAGATTGACACAAGTTTAAGTCTGATTTCAAAGTGAAATTAATTTCAACGACCTCTATTGGATTTAATGGTAAAAATATATTCTAATTTCACTTTAAAACCAATTCAAAAGATAATCTAATCATATAAATAAATTATATTAAAATGAGGTTTTGAATTAAAATACAACATTTTACACTATTCATTAGAAAAAAACGAACATTATCGGAAAGATACCAAAAATTTACACAAAGTAAATTTTGATGTCCCGATTCTTAATAAGAGTTTTATTTGGTCCAAAATAATGTTTAAGAGTGAAAAAAACTATATTTAATGATGGTTCATCATCAAAAGGTGATAAGTGAACCTTTAGTGAAAACTAGGGCATATACGCCTAAAATTGAATTCTTTCCGTATTTTAAAACTCTATCCTTTATTGGAAAAATGTATAAAAATTAAAAAAAAAATAATCATATTTTAGTTATTTCTATCCATTCCCGCCAATACAACGAATACATGTTAACTGCCATTTAAAATAATATTATTTTATTATTAGAGTGCAACGTAAGATTCCCAAGAAACTCGTTGTTGCGTGTTGGGCACGCCATCGAGCATAGCATCCCCTTTAAATTCATATCAATATTTTATTCACAAATATGGATAAATATGAAAATTTAATATTCTTTATTTACCTGGGGTGTTACATCCTTCCCCCCTTTTGAGAATTGCGTCCTCGCAATTTTAAAATTGCGCTTGGAAACATCTTTGAAAGTCCCACATTAGAACAAGAGTCGGTAAAACAATCACTTTAAAATAAAGAAAGATAAATACAGAGGTCACCCAAGTTAACCCATACTAGGACCCCATGTAGGAAAACATGGACATGGAGGAGAAAACATAGGGTCATGTTCTGATGGAGAGTGATAGAAAACATGTTTAGGAGAAAGTTAACAATAAGAAAATCACAAACTTGTGATGGGTTAAACGGTGTTGGGTTCCCCAGTAGGAAAAGTTAATAGACAACATTTTTGTTTTAAGTTACTTAATATTGAGGAATTTATTCATAATGAAGCATAATCACTTATCATGTTGACTTTCAACTTTTATTAGATTCCTTACACAAACTCATATTTTCTCCAAAAGATGTGTATTTAGGAAGACTTGTTCGCATTAATAGTACTATAATAAACTTTTTGAGAATCACCTAATCCACAAAAGAGAACTATATACTTCACATGTCTTTAGACACTAACCAAAACCAAAACCAAAAAGGATAGTACATTGTCAGATAATCTAGAAAAGGATAACACCTTATAAAAATAAAATCTATTCTTAATCTCCAAAATTTTTCCAACAAAACCCAAAGTTCAACGAGGACCATCCGATAAAAAATTTGTCCATAAAATTATTCAAAGTAAACCAAACTAAGATTGAAACCCAAATATTTGAAGGATTTAGTCATATAGTCTTCCAAGTTCAATCGTAACATTTATCTCCAAACGACATCAGTCGCTCCTAAAGTCTCTCATTGAATAGTAATTATCCTAATCACATATCCTCCATGATAGGTTAATCATTTTCATAAATAACCCAAAAATCAACTTAATCTTAATTCATAAAATCATATAACTAAAAATAATCATTCATACTAACCAGGGACTTCACGTAGTCCAGTGGTAGGTGATAAATACCAGTGGCACTTTGGTTGTGGGTTCGATTCCCGCAGCTTTGTCCGACGCGACGGGTTGTCACACGGTCTGCGTGTTGTCCTTTTTCCAAAACTATATAATTCTTAAAACATTCCCCAAAATGAGATAAAATCTTCAAAAATAATCATAACATATTTTAACCTCAAGTTTATCTCATACCTTTCATTTTCCATCATATCATACAATAACCCATAATTACCTCAAAAGTAAGGATCATATAAACTCTAATGGTTACCTTTATAATTATTACCTGAACTTCCACATCGATTGGTCATCTCATACATGATGCATCACAGAACATACCAAGGTTCAAGTGGTTGATCATGACTCCTTGATAATTGGTTTAGAACAACCACGAGTTTCCTCATTGAATCCCCCATTTTATCTAGTATCATAATCATAGAACCACCACAGTTTCCTTCAAACCTCTTGTCTCATTGGTGCCTGCTAGATCCATCCATTTACTAAAACCAAAAAGGTCAGTGTGAGTATATCAACAAAACCATCATGTACTAATGAGTAAGGTAAACACTAAGATATACTTACTCATTCACTTTACCTAAAACTAGGACTCTTTCTGAAATCCTAACCATTATGGTAATGTCACTTATGCTTAAAGAATACCCGAACCTCTAAAGTTATCTAAACCGACCTTTGATACCAACTATAAGGCCCCAGCCTTAAAACTTACTTAATCTTGAGTTATTACAAGATTACACATTGAGGATATTTTCAGGTTTAGAGTTTTAGAGAATTACATCTTGAAACTTGCATTACATTCCACCTTTAAACAAAGTGGTTACATAAAAGACAGGATTCATTCTTTCCATCATCAGAAACATATTTAAAATAAAACATGGATTCTTTCTTGACACATCCTTGACACTATCACCACATCATGTACCTTTCCCTTGACCTGTGAAAAACATTTCAAAAACATGGGATGAGCATAAAAATTTCAGTAAGGGTTATAAAAATATGGAAAGGAAACATGAGTTCATATATACATAATAATGAAATCATACTTTACCCATAAAACATAGGTACTTTAACATACCTCATCAAACCATGAATAAATCATAGAAAACATAAGACATAAAGGTAACTTGAGGCATTCATAACATTCTTACGTAGGGAGTAACCCTCTTGGTTACGTTTGGAATACCCATCACAATATATTCCCTAAATCTCATCGGAGAAACCTTAATGTTTCACTCCTTCGCGTTACCCAATGCATTGGAGAGCTATATTGGGCTCACCCGCCCTTAGTTTATCACGGAACCACCCGTTTTCATAACATTGCCCAAGACCCATAACATAAATGTATCACATAAAACAATCATAAAGGGAACATAACATTTCCACATTTCAATCACAATATAACACTTTAGTATATGGAAATAATGAATTCATTCAAAAAGAAACCATTTCCAAAACCATTTAAAACATTAAATAAAGAGATTTTTGAATCAAAGTGTCCCATACCACCTTGAAGCTTAAAATTTTAAACCATTAATATCCATATAAATAAATCCTTAAAACCATTTTGAAAACATGGATATTAATAAGAACAAATAATTAAAACATTTAAAACGATATTTTGGTTAAAGGGGTTTTACCAAAATTAGAGACACTTGAATACAATAATTGAGGAATAACATTTAGTCAGAACCTTATAATATCATGATAATTAATGGATTCATGATATAATAATCCAAAGGAAAGTATATAAACCATATAAGAGTGAATTTGAGCATAACAACAATGAACCCTCAATAGAAATGTCAAATGTGATGAAATCCCTTATAAAGAAGGTATCCTTAAATTAAGGACAAATAAATCTCAAAAAATATGTGTGAAAAATATAAATACACCCAATATAAGTGGATATTAAGTGTAAAACAATAAAATTTCATTCACGCATATTAAATGGATGACATATTCAATGACTACATGTTGAACCCAAAGAAATCGAAATTGGGTTAAAAAGTTCCCTTGACAGCCTAACGGCATCACATCAAAATGAGTTGATGAGAGATAAAAAGTGTATCTAATCACTTGGACATAAAATTTACATCAATAAGGATATATGAGAACATATCCCAACATAACAATATGTAAATTTAAAGACCCAACAAAAGAAGTCTTTTAAAAACGAGGAGGGTGAAAGGTTCCCTTACCGACTTGGGAATCTTTCAAAACATACACCCCATGAAAGAAAGAAAATATATCATTGATTTAAATACTCATAAACTAAATTATATTACAAAAAGAGTAGAATAATGGACAGTACATACACCACTAAATGGAATTTGTGTCTAATGTATCATAAATCTCACGGGAATAAAAGTGAGATGAAAAATCCTTTACGAAAACTCGACAGCCTAACGGCACCACATAAAACTTCCGAATATGGATTGATGAGATAAAATAAAGTATCTCATCACATTATAATAAAATTTACATCAAGAGGAATATAAAAGAAAATCCCCCAACATTACAAAGAGAAGCTTAAAAGAAGCGACATAAAGGAGAGTACTTAAAAAGAAAGAGAGAGGTTAGATCTCTTACGAAAGTTCGGCAGCCTAACGGTGCCACTCAAAACTTCCAAAATGGATTGATGAGAGAGAATAGGGTCTCTCATCACATGAACATAAAAATTACAGTAATTTTAATATAAAATTTCATCCCAATAACAAGAAATATGAGCTTTAAAAGGAATGACATAAAAGTGTGTACTTAAAAAAATGAGAGGAGTAGGATCCCTTACCTCGGGTCCGACTTGACTCGATCGTTCTTTAATCTCCTGAATAATAAACTTGAGTTAATTTTTACTTCCTTAAGAACATTTTTCAAGTTCATTATTACTTTTATATCACTTATTATCATTTCATAAACATTATGTAATCATTTAAGTTAATAATATTTGTTTTGCCGATATTTGGTTCTTAAGTCGAAAGTGGACTTCTTACAATTTCATGTTGTTTGTGTGGCCAAATGTTTATTATATCAAGAATTGTATTAATAATTTAGATATCATATATTTAATATATATCCAGTACATTCATGCATTTATAACATTACATAATCATTGAGAGGTAAGAAATGAAATGCACCGTTCATGGAGACGGTAAGCCGTACGTACGCATGAACACTACTTTCATTTCTATTTCATATTTTATAGAATGGAATAATAATGATATAAAGGGATATTATAATTCCAGTATAATATCATATATAATATCATAGTTCCATCCTTTATACGTCCCACATATGGTATTTAACGAATCAATTCACTTTGAGGGGGCGGTAGTCCGCACTTCCTTAAATGAAGATATCGCGTTTACCCATAATGGAAACCATAAAGGTATGCCCGAAATGAAAAAAAACAGAAGCTTAAGTTAAACATAAACATATTATATATCATATATAAAAATAGTGACATCATAATGGCCACCTTTGAAGGTGTTAAATGAGTATTGAACAATCATCGTTTCGGGAGGCAGAATTTCGCCATCCACGGAAACCGTATGTTCTTTAACCATTTGATGTTGTTGTGTGAGAGTGTAGCTCGAATAAATATTATAACAACATCCTAGTATATTTAATATACTGGTGTTGTTACAAAAGAAGTAAATAAAAAGAGTTTAGGGGGTTGGAGAATCAAAATAAAACAAATGAACATGAGAGAATGAATTACCTTTAAAAGTTTAACTCCTTTTGATTTGAGCCTAAAGGGTTTCTTTGAAAGGATTCTGCCCAAAGGTAATCCTCTAGGATGAGTAGAGGTATGTGTAGAGAGTAAATGTGTAGGGTTTGGCCGAGCCAAAGGCTTGAGGAGTGTGTGAAATGAGGTAGAGGTGGGGGCCTTTTATAAGAGGAGAGGATGGGCACTTTTGGAAAGTAAGAAATATTACTTTATTTGAAAATGTGTTTCGGTTTTAAAAGGTCCCGCATTGATATAATTAGTGTATAAGGTTATAAGGCTTCGAATTCCACTCATCCAATTGGTTTTGGCTATGTGTAGGTTGTAGATTTGACATTATCTTTCCATTTTATTTAAATCGTTAAATAATGATGTCATCGCTGCATCATTATGATGTCATAAATAATTTAATTAATATAATGTCTAAAAATTATAAAAAAATTACTATGATGTAGGAAATCGTTTTATCTTTCCAATTACGATTTATAATAAAAAATCTAGCTTGTATAACCCCACTTAAAAATTGTTTTAGTAAAACATTTCATGTTTGTGTCATTTTTACTTTTACATTAAATAAAAAGTTATTTATTTCATTTCCCAACCAAAGTGTATCTATGGGGTCCCCAAGTTGACCCATGGCTTGTCTTGGTCGGCCATGACACAACCAATGAGTGTAGGAAATGTTTCAAGTTCATTTAATATTATTAAAACATTATTTTTACCTTAAACTACACTAATTACCTCGAATCGCGATTAAAAATTAATAAGTTACTATTCACCAAAAAATTATTTTTATCCCATTGAACAAAATTTTACTTCTTAATGACAACCATGTATGTCGGATTTTTCAAATTCAAAACACAAAGATGTCAAAATTTCATTTAAATGGAAAAATCAGTTTTTATAAGTACCACTTAGTGGTTTCACTATTCATCAAAATTGAAGTTTTTCAGAAAAATCCCAAAAATTCACCCTAAGCTATATTTGATATTATGAATTCAAAAATTAAGTATATTTTACAAAATTCAAAACATGTAAGTCACATTAATTATGTAACACCCCAAGATTTCATAGTGTGTTATTTCTTCAAAATAATTCAATAACTTGCACTACACGCAACACCGAGTTCAATTGCACCATGACTTACAAAAAAAAAAGCCATTAAAAGAGGTCATGAATAGCATTAACTACATTTTTAACTTTATATAATCCTTATAATTTTAGAATCCATATTATGAGTTTCTTAGATATAATGCAAGAACAAATTCATTTTCAGTATTTCACTTTTATCAACTTCTAATAGTGAAACCTTTTTAAATACAATATTTTAAACTTTTTGACTAAATGGGGACATCAAAAATTTAAAATGAAACACCCCAAGATTCCACGGTACGTTTCCCTTTGAATAATGTGATAGCTTGTGTTGTACGCAACACCGAGTTCTAACACACCATAACCAATCAAACTAGCCGTTATAAATAGTAATACCTACTTTTTGAAAATATATATATTTTATATTTCAAAATAGACTTCATTTTTGGATTCGGAATATCGAATTTAGCCTAAGGTGAAATTTTGGTACATTTCGGATAACTTTCATATTTTGATGAATAGTGAAAATTACTAAATTTTAATTAAAAACAACTTTTTTAATCAAAATAATTAATAGTGATAAATTATGAATTTGAGTGGTTTTAAAGAATATTTAGAATATATTTTTACCATTTAATATAATGTTGGTCATTGGACATAATTTTACAATTAAACCAAACATAAACAAGTGTCAATCTTTTGATAGTTATTATCTCTTAAAACACGCTTTTTGTTTTGACAGCGGGAATTAATTTTAAATTAATTTCTACCACTTCTGTGTTTAGAATTTAGGAAAATGGATTCCATATTTGGAATCAGGATGTTCAAATTGTGTAAATAGGTAACTTTTATTTTTATACATTTTGAATAATTACTGTGGTAAATATTTTATTTACCATGGTTAAGGGTAAATCCGGTAAATAAGGGTTAAAAAATAATATTATAATAATACAAAATTACCCTAAAACGTGTCCTAACATTATTGGTGGACACATACCCGACCATGATAATCCTTGGGTCAATTTGGGGACCCCTTGGAGCCACCTGTATGTGGTAGGGACACTTTATATTAATAAAGTTAAAATAAAAATAAAAATGGCATAAGCTTACATCTTTTAGAAGAACAACTTTTACATAGGGTTATACATGTTGGATTTTCGATTATAAATATTCATTAGAAATCTAAAAAGATTTAATACATAATTATATTTTATTTATAATTTTTAGACATTATATAAGTTATTTTATTTATGACACAATGATGATGCGGTAATTACTATAATAGTGAAAAATTAAATTAATTGATATTATAAATACCAAAATAAATATAATATGAAACTTTTAATGAATTAAACTAATTTTATAGGATAATATGATATATTATGATTGATTGTATTGACTTTTTTCGAAGTAATAAATCTGTTATGAGTTTCAAAAAAAATCAACTATTGAATAGTGTCAAAATTGACATAAAAGAGTTCTTAAAACAAATATTATATTATTAATTGATATTAAATTCCTAAAAATCTACGGTTCGGCCAAGAGACTTATATCATGATAGGTTAATCATTAATGGACCACTTTGGGGTCGCTTGGATGTATATAGTATGTTTATTGACCATATTATATAAAACTACAAAGAGACATTGTAAAAGTGAAACTAATTAACTTAGAGTTAATACTTAAAGATAAGGTTAATATAAGTAACAAAACATGTCTAACTTCTATTGGTTGAGTTGTTTTAGACCTATACCCACCTTAACAGTTAAATAATCAACTTTGGAGCCATTAGAAACCGAATATTAATTTATTATAAATTAATATTTCTAGCTTTTCCAAAGGTTCCCCTCACCCCTCTTATAAAAGGGAACTCCTCCTTCTCATTTCTTAACACCTCTAAAGCCTTTTGGTTCGGCCAAACTCTGCCCAAATACTCTCCCAACATCCCTCACTACAACCTAGAGGCCTTAGTTTGATCAGAAAGCCAACCTAAGGGGCCCTTTTGATCAAATCAAAAGGAAGAACCCGAAGAAGAGGTAATGATTTCACCACCCTTTTCTAAGTTCATTTCTTCTTCCACTTCTTCTTCCTTTGTTCTTACCATTCTAAAATAATAACTCCAGTATCTCACATATACTGTGATGTTATTATAAGTATGGTACAACCATATTCATTATTCTATCCAGCCTTTGAATAACATGTCACCATACGTGCGTACGTACGGCTTACCGTCTCCACGTCGTGGTGTAATTGTTATTCAATATAATATTATTTGGATGGGTATAATAATGATGTGTAACTCATGTAAATAATAAATATAACATGTTAATGATTCTGTATATATGATATACCATTCATTTATATATTATTTTAATATCAAAAGAATGATATTGTCGCTCGTGCGTACGTACGGACTACCGTCTCCACGAACGCGATGAGATTCATTCTCCATCGTAACCATTCAAGTATAATTATCATTTGATGATTTAAAAATGATTTTTAAGGACTAGATATCATTCTGGATATGAATAAGATACAACAACAATGGCTTATGTAACAAAACATATAAATAAAATGAGTAAGTTAACACCCGAAACGATGATAATTCTAAGATATTATTAACAAATCAATGTTAAAAGATCATATATGATATCATATTAATATATATGATTCTTGTATAATTTAATAACAATTATTTCACCATTATACAAGAGGTTAACCTACCCCAACAAAGGAAAAGTACAAGGTAAGGGTTATTTCAAAATCTCTTCATTTTCCGAGGTTGTTTATATGTAATAATCTACTGGGATCTCTTTATCATCCACATCCATGTTTCTTAAAAATTTATTTCAAAACATTTTTACTATTTACTAGAATATGAGTTAAAGTCATTTATACCCTTTTTGACTTTTATAAGTTGTTTATAAAGGAATCTTTCCATCGTTTTCAAAACAAGGTCCCTTTTAACCTTTTCGACAGAATTAAGGTAAGAATGTTTTTTTTACTTATACGGCGGGTGCGGCTATTTTCCGCCGTTATAAAATCTTCAAATCTTCCCTTACAAGATTATAAGATTATTTTTAAAGAAAATGTTTTATTTTATATGGATCTTAAATGATTTCAAAATAAAAGGAGATATTTCTTTAAAAAGAATTTTGATTTCATCTATGTCAACATCCTTTGATGGATTTTAAGATTATTTGAAGTTGATTTATTATGATACAAAACTTCTATATTGTATTGAAGGTTTTGTGATATGTTTGACTGTGGATGTGCTATTTTTATACCATTCATAGTTTATGGTGAAAGTATTGACATTTCGTATGCTAGTTTTAATAGGAATGTTTATGTTATATTTAAACCTTTTCATATGGGAATGCATTGGACTTAATATGTGACGGGTGGAGCCCGCTATAGCTCCCCGATGCATCAGTAGGTCTCATGAGACAAACTAGTGTCTTGGCACAAGGCCTTGACAAAATCTTATTTGTAGTCTTGGCACGAGGCCTTGGCTATGTGGTTATGATAGTTTGGCATTATGCATTCCAACATTATGAAAGTGGTTATTGATTTTTGCATGTGATTATTCGATTAGTAGAATATCCATGTGAATAAGTAAATGGCATTATTTCATTTTATTTATGCCATACCATGTTGAAAGTTCATATTTAAAAGGCTTTTGTTTTAGTTATACATTGCCTTAAATGTTTATTCTTATTTATGAAAGTTTCCGCTATATTGTTATCCTTACTGGGCATTTGAGCTCACCCCTTTTCTATGTTTTATTTTTCCCAGGAAGTGAAGATGTAAGTTATGAATGACCTACAGGGATATTATGAGGGGATTATAGTGTGGACTGTGGAAACATTATGTTGTTGTAGTAGTTTTTCATTTTATGATGTAATGTAAAACTTATGAATATATCTAGTATTTCCAAGGCTACTAAACCAATCGGTCTTTAGAGATTTGATCTTTCTTGTGATCATGCCAATGTTACGAAGTAATGCACCGACTCTGGGTAGCTGGGGTCGGGGCGTTACAGTTGTTATCAGAGGAAGTTTAGTACAAACCTTGGAAGCTAGATTTAGATAAACTCTGATTAGAGAACGTATACCTAAGATGAACTTTGAGGATTAGTATAGAAGAACTTCCTAGAATTTTGGTATTGTAGAGATTTTGTGAGTTTTCCGAGCAATACATCCTTGTCTGGATACGAGCAGGTAGAGGCGGCTCTGGCACAGATGTACCTAGGGGTAAAACCCGAAAACACCGCTTTGAGCTAGACTCGAACGGGAACTGGTGCACGACAACGGGCCTTGCTGCACTCTTGGTTACGACACTCCAGGGGGATATGCTTAGGATAACTCTCATTTTCTTTACAAATCATTATGAAGGGTTTATGAGTATATACTTCCTCAAAGAAAACATTTTTATGATTATGGATTATATCCATAAATAGTTCAATTTATGTTAAGTGTTTTATAACTATGGGATTATGTATTTTGATTCATAAACTGATCTAGTTTATGCCATTGTTTAGAAATGGCGCCCAGTAGAAGGAATGAGAACTCCAGAAATGCACATGATCCAAAGAGATGGAAGGATCATATCTCTCATGGTCTTAATCTAGAATTTATAAGAGAAATAGTCTCCCATGTATTATCATCATATGAAGAAATAATATCATGTGTTGATAAGATAAGTAAAGAGTTTACTGAGTCCTATGGCTTTGAAGGGAAGCAAGAGAAGAAAAGGATGGAAGAGATAAAGATGGATATAGGGAAGAGGGAAAAGAAGAATTTTCCCATATGTGGTAACTGTGGAAAGAAACACCCTGGAACTTGCCTGAAAGGAATGGGAGTTTGTTATAAGTGTGGAGGAAAAGGGCACAAAGTACGTGACTGCAAGGGTAAGAAAATGGTTTCAAATGTACAATGCTTCATTTGCAAGGAGTTTGGACACTACGCGAACCTATGTCCCAGTCATCAGACTATGCCGCAAATGATGTTATTGGATAATAATCAAGTTATGATACTACCACAGATGAAGAGGAATGATTAGAGTTCTTATGTTGATTATGTCAATTGAGTGTTGTATCAACAATGTACTTGTTATAATAATTATGGAGTATATAAGGATTGTACTGCAGTACTATTTCATTAAGGACTTGAGATTGTGTGGAACAAAGAAAAGTGACTCAATAGCAGGATAAATTTTTGGAAAATATATGGTTGAGAGAATGATAAATCATAATATAGTTCTGATACTGAGGTAGTGATTTTGGAATAATATGTGATTGTTTTGGATAAATTATATTGGATATTATTGACTACCATGGAACTGATTAATGATTTGTATATTCCATCATTGTTGGGGTTTAAAACATTTTTGGATTAATGAAGTATATCCAACTTTCTATATGGAATAAGGGAGCATGAATGTAATCAATAAGGAATATGGTAATTCAGGATGATTCGGTGTATTAAAAGAATACATGATAAAGGTATTCATATGCTATTACGGGGTAAAAAGGTTCTACATTATGTTTACCTTACTTATAAATGTTGGACTGTGAGTATGGATAGAAGTATTTTGGATAGTTCTAGTTTGGATTATTTTGGATTGCCATAAAAGGACAACCCGGAGGTCGGGCGGCAACCCGTCGCGTCCGGCAAGGCTGCGAGACTTGAACCCGCAACCGAAGGGCGACAAGGGTGTATCACCTTCCACTGGCCCACGAGATGTCCTAGATTAAATAATGTAGTTTTTATTAAAAGATCTTGTAGATGAATTATAAATTCGTTTATTTTGGAACCCTATACGAATAGTGTAAATAGAATTTTTTTTACATTCTATTATCTTTTAGAGTGAAAAATGAGTTTGTGGTAGAAATTTATTAATGGATAAAACTCAAATTATAAAGTAAGTATATCTCCTTATGATCTTAGCCAATCTCATAAATAAATTCCTCAATATTAAGAAAAGCAACTTAGAACAAAAATTTTTTCCTAGATGGAACCTTAAATCATCACTAATTTATGGCTTTTGGATTGTTGGCCTTTTCATAGCCATGTTCTCTACCACTCTCCATCAGATAATTGATGGTTAGATTTTTCTTCCATATCCATATTTTCTTACATGGAACCCTAGTATGTGTTATTTTCGGTAATCTTCATACTTTCGACTCTTTATTTTAAATAGAGGCCTCGTTAATTCATTTTTCGATGTGGGATTTCAACTAAGATATTTTGAAACGTCAAAAATGTGTTATCCCAATACCCTATATTTTGTTGAACCGATGGTACTTAAAATCATCATACATTGATGAGTTTAAGGACCTCAATTATACACTAGTTTGTGATTGATGACCTCAATCACTACCTATAAATATTTACGTTTTTCCTTCGATTATATGTCTCTAATTGCCACCAATGTTCTCCTAATCAAGATCATAATTTGGTGGTGACCCTTTCATTTCTCTTTTCCTCATATTAAGACTAAATTTTAGTAACCCAATTTCCGATGTGGGTTTTCCCACAAATATATTATCTATTTTCAACCTTTTATTTTCGAAGAACAATTTCAAATTGCGAGGACGCAATTTATTGAAGGAGGGGAGAATGTAACACCCCAAAATTTCATAGTGTGTTATTTCTTCAAAATAATTCAATAACTTGCACTAAACGCAACACCGAGTTCAATTGCACCATGACATACAAAAAAAAAAGCCATTAAAAGAGGTCATGAATAGCATTAACTACATTTTTAACTTTATATAATCCTTATAATTTTAGAATCCATATTATGAGTTTCTTAGATATAATGCAAGAACAAATTCATTTTCAGTATTTCACTTTTATCAACTTCTAATAGTGAAACCTTTTTAAATACAATATTTTAAACTTTTTGACTAAATGGGGACATCAAAAATTTAAAATGAAACACCCCAAGCTTCCACGGTACGTTTCCCTTTGAATAATGTGATAACGTGTGTTGTACGCAACACCGAGTTCTAACACACCATAACCAATCAAACTAGCCGTTATAAATAGTAATACCTACTTTTTGAAAATATATATATTTTATATTTCAAAAAAGACTTCATTTTTGTATTCGGAATATCGAATTTAGCCTAAGGTGAAATTTTGGTACATTTCGGATAACTTTCATATTTTGATGAATAGTGAAAATTACTAAATTTTAATTAAAAACAACTTTTTTAATCAAAATAATTAATAGTGATAAATTATGAATTTGAGTGGTTTTAAAGTATATTTAGAATATATTTTTACCATTTAATATAATGTTGGTCATTGGACATAATTTTACAATTAAACCAAACATAAACAAGTGTCAATCTTTTGATAGTTATTATCTCTTAAAACACGCTTTTTGTTTTGACTGCGGGAATTAATTTTAAATTAATTTCTGCCACTTCTGTGTTTAGAATTTAGGAAAATGGATTCCATATTTGGAATCAGGATGTTCAAATTGTGTAAATAGGTAACTTTTATTTTTAGACATTTTGAATAATTACTGTGGTAAATATTTTATTTACCATGGTTAAGGGTAAATCCGGTAAATAAGGGTTAAAAAATAATATTATAATAATACGAAATTACCCTAAAACGTGTCCTAACCTTATTGGTGGACACATACCCGACCATGATCATCCTTGGGTCAATTTGGGGACCCCTTGGAGCCACTTGTATGTGGTAGGGACACTTTATATTAATAAAGTTAAAATAAAAATAAAAATGGCATAAGCTTACATCTTTTAGAAGAACAACTTTTACATAGGGTTATACATGTTGGATTTTCGATTATAAATATTCATTAAAAAGCTAAAAATATTTCCTACATAATAATATTTTATTTATAATTTTTAGACATTAAATAAGTAATTTTATTTATGACACAATGATGATGCGGTAATTACTACAATAGTGAAAAATTAAATTAATTGATATTATAAATACCAAAATAAATATAATATGAAACTTTTAATTAATTAAACTAATTTTATAGGATAATATGATATATTAGGATTGATTGGATTGACTTTTTTCGAAGTAATCAATCTGTTATGAGTTTCAAAAAAATCAACTATTGAATAGTGTCAAAATTGACATAAAAGAGTTCTTAAAACAAATATTATATTATTAATTGATATTAAATTCCTAAAAATCTAAGGTTCGGCCAAGAGACTTATATCAGGATAGGTTAATCATTAATGGACCACTTGGGGGTCTCTTGGATGTATATAGTATGTTTATTAACCATATTATATAAAACTACAAAGAGACATTGTAAAAGTGAAACTAATTAACTTAGAGTTAATACTTAATGATAAGGTTAATATAAGTAACCAAACCTGTCTAACTTCTATTGGTTGAGTTGTTTTCGACCTATACCCACCTTAACATTTAAATAATCAACTTTGGAGCCATTAGAAACCGAATATGAATTTATTATAAATTAATATTTCTAACTTTTCCAAAGGTGCCCCTCACCCCTCTTATAAAAGGGCACTCCTCCTTCTCATTTCTTCACACCTCTAAAGCCTTTTGGTTCGGCCAAACTCTACCCAAATACTCTCCCAACATCCCGCACTACAACCTAGAGGCCTTATTTTGATCATAAATCCAACCTAAGGAGCCCTTTTGATCAAATCAAAAGGAAGAACCCGAAGAAGAGGTAATGATTTCACCACCCTTTTCTAAGTTCATTTCTTCTTCCACTTCTTCTTCCTTTGTTCTTACCATTATAAAATAATAACTCCAGTATCTCACATATACTGTGATGTTATTATAAGTATGGTACAACCATATTCAGTATTCTATCCACCCTTTGAATAACATGTCACCATACGTGCGTACGTACGGCTTACCGTCTCCACGTCGTGGTGTAATTGTTATTCAATATAATATTATTTGGATGGGTATAATAATGATGTGTAACTCATGTAAATAATAAATATAACATGTTAATGATTCTGTATATATGATATAACATTCATTTATATATTATTTTAATATCAAAATAATGATATTGTCGCTCGTGCGTACGTACGGACTACCGTCTCCACGAACGCGATGAGATTCATTCTCCATCGTAACCATTCAAGTATAATTATCATTTGATGATTTAAAAATGATTTTTAAGGACTAGATATCATTCTGGATATGAATAAGATACAACAACCATGGCTTATGTAACAAAACATATAAATAAAATGAGTAAGTTAACACCCAAAACGACGATAATTCTAAGATATTATTAACAAATCAATGTTAAAAGATCATATATGATATCATATTAATATATATGATTCTTGTATAATTTAATAACAATTATTTCACCATTATACAGGAGGTTAACCTACCCCAACAAAGGAAAAGTACAAGGTAAGGGTTATTTCACAATCTCTTCATTTTCCGAGGTTGTTTATATGTAATAATCTACTGGGATCTCTTTATCATCCACATCCATGTTTCTTAAAAATGTATTTCAAAACATTTTTACTATTTACTAGAATATGTGTTAAAGTCATTTATACCCTTTTTGACTTTTATAAGTGGTTTATAAAGGAATCTTTCTGTCGTTTTCAAAACAAGGTCCCTTTTAACCTTTTCGACAGAATTAAGGTAAAAATGTTTTTTTTACTTATACGGCAGGTGCGGCTATTTTCTGCCGTTATAAAATCTTCAAAGCTTCCCTTACAAGCTTATAAGATTATTTTTAAAGAAAATGTTTTATTTTATATGGATCTTAAATGATTTCAAAATAAAAGGAGATATTTCTTTAAAAAGAAATTTGATTTCATCTATGTCAACATCCTTTGATGGATTTTAAGATTATTTGAAGTTGATTTATTATGATAAAAAACTTCTATATTGTATTGAAGGTTTTGTGATATGTTTGACTGTGGATGTGCTATTTTTATACCATTCATAGTTTATGGTGAAAGTATTGACATTTCGTATGCTAGTTTTAATAGGAATGTTTATGTTATATTTAAACCTTTTCATATGGGAATGCATTGGACTTAATATGTGACGGGTGGAGCCCGCTATAGCTCCTCGATGCATCGGTAGGTCTCATGAGACAAACTAGTGTCTTGGCACAAGGCCTTGACAAAATCTTATTTGTAGTCTTGGCACGAGGCCTTGGCTATGTGGTTATGATAGTCTGGCATTATGCATTCCAACATTATGAAAGTGGTTATTGATTTTTGCATGTGATTATTCGATTAGTAGAATATCCATGTGAATAAGTAAATGGCATTATTTCATTTTATTTATGCCATACCATGTTGAAAGTTCATATTTAAAAGGCTTTTGTTTTAGTTATACATTGCCTTAAATGTTTATTCTTATTTATGAAAGTTTCCGCTATATTGTTATCCTTACTGGGCATTTGAGCTCACCCCTTTTCTATGTTTTATTTTTCCCAGGAAGTGAAGATGTATGTTATGAATGACCTGCAGGGATATTATGAGGGGATTATAGTGTGGACTGTGGAAACATTATGTTGTTGTAGTAGTTTTTCATTTTATGATGTAATGTAAAACTTATGAATATATCTAGTGTTTCCAAGGCTACTAAACCAATCGGTCTTTCGAGATTTGATCTTTCTTGTGATCATGCCAATGTTACGAAGTAATGCACCGACTCTGGGTAGCTGGGGTCGGGGTGTTACAAATTAATTTAATAATTAATTCCAGTTGTCAGAGCAAATAGCGTGTTTTTATGAAACAATAAGTATCAAAAGATTGACACTAGTTTAAGTCTGATTTCAAAGTGAAATTAATTCCAACGACCACTATTGGATTTAATGGTAAAAATATATTCTAATTTCACTTTAAAACCAATTAAAAAGATAATCTAATCATATAAATAAATTATATTAAAAAGTGTTTTTGAAGTAAAATACAACATTTTACACTATTCATTAGAAAAAAATGAACATTATCGGAAAGATGCCAAAAAATTACACAAAGTAAATTTTGATGTCCCGATTCATAATAAGAGTTTAATTTGGTCCAAAATAATGTTTAAGAGTGAACAAAACTATATTTAATGATGGTTCAACATCAAAAGGTGATAAGTGAACCTTTAGTGAAAACTAGGGCATATACGCCTAAAATTGAATTCTTTCCGTATTTTAATCCTCTATCCTTTATTGGATAAATGTAAAAACATTTAAAAAACATATAATCATATTTTAGTTATTTCAATCCATTCCCGCCAATACAACGGCTACATGTTAACTGCCATTTAAAATAATATTATTTTATTATTAGAGTTCAGCGTAAGATTCCCAAGAAACTCGTTGTTGCATGTTGGGTACGCCATCGAGCATAGCGTCCCCTTTAAAGTCATATCAATATTTTATTCACAAATATGGATAAATATGAAAATTTCAAATTCTTTATTTACCTGTGTTGTTACAAAATCCAATATGGTTATCCATTCGATGATGGGGCCTTCGTGTAGTTAGTTTTGGGTGTTAATAAAGGCATGCATAGTGGCATTTTTGAGTAATGTTCTATTCCAAGTGTGTAATGACATCATATTTCTCCTTTATTCTATTTTCATGGGACTCCTAGATGTAACATAGATGGTGAAGTGATGATTGATTTTCAGTATCGATTAGATGTATTAGAAACCCCTGGATAAAGGATAGGTCTGGTGAGGTTTTCCACTAGTGTGGATAATTTAAATGAGCTAGGATTTTTAGTGACTTTGATGGTGTAATATATGCCGAAATGTGGGTCCAAACCATGTATCTTTGGGTATTTCTTCTACTTATGTTTAGTAAAATCCCATTATTACCTTTTTGTCTCTGATTATTTTATTTTTCAGGACTTTGGTTATTTTTTCTACTAGAATTTTTTTGCTTAATCAGTTGTAGTAACCATTATTTCTAGGTTTGATGGTTATACCCTACTGTTATTCTTATTTCAGCTTTCTTACTCTCATGTTTTATCTGTGTGCTGATTTATATTTTTTTTCGAGTGTAGGTTTTAAAAAATAAAGGATCATTTTATTTTATAAATGATAAAAAAAACTTATTTTCCAAAATATATTTAAATATGGTGTTCAAGATTTTTTCAGGAAAGGATGTGTAATAATTATATGGCTTTTACCCACTGATATTTATTTTTCCTATATCCTTCTTATGACCCTCAATGTCAACAGACCTGTTTTGTTTTCTAGGATTATAGTTGTTCATGTTTTTTTGAGGATTGGTCTAGTTTCGTGGATGGTAGTTACTAAGAGATCACATGGGTATTGTGTCATTTCCATATTGGTTTTAGTATCATTTTAGTTTTCAATTTTTTCCTAATATTATTGTATCTTGATCTCATTTTGTTTATATTTCATTCAATTATTTGTGGATTATCCCATTGGAGTTTCGTACTTGGTATTTTTTATTTATTTGTACTTTTGTATGAGATAAATCACCCACAATAGTATTATCTTTGATGTCTAGAACTAGTTTTCATTGCGGAAGGATCATGAATTCCTCTTAGACCTTGTCATAGGCTGGATTGGGTGACTAATTTGAGTTTGATAGGGTTGGTTTGTGGTAAAAATGGTGTTCATGAAAGATCTTTTAGTGATCTAGGAAGATTTCCTAAAGATGATAATTTTGGTAACCTATAAATTTCATATCATTGAATAAAAGTGATGTTTTCTTTTTTTTTATAGATGTAAAACAAAAGTCCATACAATGTTTTCCTATTGTGCATTTTTTTTATTTTTTTTATTTCATTCATGTTTCCTGTCATGTTTCTTATTAATTTTTTTTCATTATTCTAAATGAAGAGCTTGGAAGGACCAGAACCTAATAAAGAGACAACTTCGTGCAGTGGGTGAGCTTCCTCAACTTCCTAGTTCTAGACACCAAATTCATAAGGGATATTCTAAAAAAATGTTCATCATTTGTTACTACCATACCATATACCCAACATATGGTATACTGAGTTCTTGGTTTAAGTGTTCATTTTTAGGAGAAGGTGACAGGAATCAAGAGGATCTACATTTAAGGTACTTGGATGGATGTTATAGGAATACAATGGTGGTTCAAAATTTCCTTATATGACATTGACAGTAAGATTGATAAGAAAGATTCATGAAGTTTGTTCCATTATTGTTGATAGTCATTTATTTTTTAAAGAATAATAATGTTCTTTATAATAGGTGTTCTATCAGGTTTCTAAAAAAAGTTCACCAATAGCTGGCAATGGTATCCCCGATGTTAATAGATTATCAAAATTCTTTTTAGTTGTTGGTTTCATGAGGTGTGTTTTGTTCATTAGGATACATTTTTACCATTATATAAGGGTAATAAAATGATAAAATGTTGGTAAACAAAAATATAGAAAAAAAATCACTCATGTATTGTTTCATAAGATGATGTTAGATGATGGATGGAATTGGTTCCTCGAAAGAGATATCAGATCAAGCTGCAAATTTTTAGTTAAAGTCGATGGAAGATTCTAATGGTTCCCCCCTTTTATGCATATAATTACTTATGGTTAAGGAGATTTTAGTATTCAAATATACAGAAATGATAATTTATAGGATCAATAGATAAATAGAAGATCCTTCTAATATGAAGGTGGAATTTCGAAGAATCTAAATTAGGCTGAAAAAGTAAGAGAAACAAACCATGTTTCTATGGTTTCCCTGAATTAGGTTTCATTATGAGTTCATCATGCTAGTGAAAATATGTCTATCATATGAAGGAAGGTTCCCATGGTGTAACTAGAGTTGGTTGTACACAAAATATCTTGGGTTGTGTCGAAGATTGGTATTGGAGACTTTATAAATAAATAGAAGATTGGTGGAGAGTGACCATGGATATAGTAGAAAACACAAATTGTTGTTTATAATTTCAAAACAAATTGTTGATGAAAATTACATCCCAATAAGATTGGTTAAATTTTCCATGGATGCATTAATATGGGCTTCCTATAGTAAATTTAATGATTAGATCTTGTTTCCAACAGACTGAGGAAGGAGTACATCAATGGGATCCTACATTATTGATGTGAAATTAAATGAATACCATGTAGGTATTGTTGATGGGTGATGAATGTATGATGGACCAGATATTGTTGTAAGGATGAGTATAGTCTTTGAGTAGGATATTTTTTAATCAACCTATGAAATCAATAATCATGTATTAATGGATTTGGTCTTAACCCAATTATTAAATAGAGATAAATTTCATAATTGGGAGATTTTTCACACCAATAATAGAGGAGTTTCTGTCAATATTAATTTGGAGTTAATTATAAGTATTAACGGTAGGAAAAAAAGGGAAAGTCGACCCCATTAATTGGATATATGTAGTTAGTTTCAATATAAAGGGATGTGGTGAATTATTCTCTGAGTATGACCGAATATTGTGGAAAAGGCTTGAAAATGGAATAAGTATGTCCTCTTTCTGGGAGGCCTACCTAAGTGAAAAAAGTGTTGTAGGAACCATATATAAAGATAGAGTTCGAGACTCCAAATGCCATAATCTAGAAGGAGGGATCCAAAAATTCTATGACTGAACAGTGATGTAGGCACATCATCTAGGGATCTAGGTATTGTTTTGGAACATAGGGTTTCTTGAAACCTATAACTTTCTCCACATTGAATGAAAATGGTGGTGTTGTTCTCCCAATGATTTTTGATGAATTTCTAAACCATGAAATCTTATTGTGCATTATTTTTTTCTTTTTTCTTGCAAGTGTGTTTTATTATTGTTTTTCTAGTTCACTCTTTTCATTTTCTCATAATGAATACACTGTGAGGACCATCCATCCAATGGCCTGAAGGACTTCATTTTTTATTGATTTTGATAATCCAACTTTCAAGGGGTGAGTTGGAACCCTTACAAGGCCCATAGGTGAAAGTATTACATGGCCCCTAGGCCTTAGAGGAATTCATTTTCCCATAGGCTTCAAACATTTCATACAAAGCTATGGGCGATCACTAAAGAATTTTTATATGTTTTTTTCATCAATAATTGATCCCCAACATAGTCTCAGTCAAAATCATCAAGGAGAATGAGTCATAGGTTTTACTCTAATCTATATGTGATTTCTAGGAAAATGTCTTATCATATCTTGGAAACTATCACACTAGATTTTGCAAAGTAATATGCCAGTATTATTGGCCAACACATACCAAAACAAAAAAAATCATAAGAAGACAATGTTATAATTCAGTCTTACCAAAAAAATGAATTCCAAAATATAAAATATTTATAAAAGATTTTTTATAATTTTCTAATTTCCAAAAATATAATTAAAAACATAGTTTTGAGAAATAATATTTTTAATAAAATCATAAAACATAAAATGTATTACATCTAGAACCCAAAAATTATTTAAACACGTGAAAAATAATATTTCAATTAAAATTCAACAAAAACAAACATGATATATATTCCTAAAAATAAATTAAATTTCAACCTTGAATCAATTTATCAATTTTGTATTAAAAATATTCGTTTTCATTAAAAAATTTAAATAATTATTTGTCGGTCGAAATGAGTATCTAAGGAGGGGGTATTGAATTGCGATGTCAATAAAAATTACGTTAAAATGGATTTAAAAAAACCATTGAAAATTTTAACATGGATCGATTTAGAGAAATAGTATATCAATATATGGTTTAGTCATTTGAAATATTTCTCAATGATTGATTATGTATCACTTAGAAAAATTATGAAAAACTTCTTTAGCATTTTAAATCTATTTAAAAAATAAAAAACAGATATAAAATCAAATTAACATAAAAAATCAAAGTAATTATTTTTCATACAATTTAAAAAAACGTTTATATTTAAATATTAGAAATAAAAAAACAAACAAATATATTGAATTTGAATACAAGAGGTTCATTATCAACCTGAGACTTATTCCTCTCCACTTGATAATCACCTTCTTCCATGAAGTTTATAAAACAAAAACATTTAAAACACAACCTATATCGGGTGATATAACATTAATAACTATTTTTGGGACACAAGGTATGTATTCCGTAGTTTTTGTGGGAAAAATAATAATAAAATGTAACAATCGGTCCTCTACTAAAACATGTGGGAAATCACATAAAGAAAATATTTTAAAGATATATAAATATCTTATAGTTTAAATAATGAGATAGTGTGTGTGTGTGTGTGTGTGTGTGTATGTTTTTAAATGTTGAGTAACACACGCTGCTCGTAATTTAAAATGAAATAAACTGATTGAGAAAATAAAGAATGTAAAGGGATATTGTTTCTCAGTATGATATTCTCTATTACTTATGACTCTTTGAATGTAATTTCAACTGAGGATCATGTCTTGTTTTAAATAGTTACAATATAATAGTGTGTTGTAAATTCTTTTTTCATGGCTGCAGGAATGAACTGGATATTTTTGGTGGTTTATATTCCTCAATCGAGTGTAGTAGTGTAATATTTCATCATGTTCGTGAAATATATCATAGATCGTGTACTCATGAATTGTTTTGTATATGTAAAATAGTTTTCACACATGTATCCACTACTCTTTTTATATAAAGGGATTCTGATTTAGAATTTATGAGTAGTAAACGCAAATATAATCATCTGGATCTCTTCTCTTCATACTTCATGTTATAAAATGAGCATTAATTCATTTATGATGATAAATTACAGAAAAATCCATAAAATAAGTTCCATCATAAAATTTTAAAAAAATAGTAATTAGGGAGATTGTTAAGAATAGTGACACTTCAGATAGAATCTTGATCTGGCAGTGACATGATTCTGGTAGTGTGAAACATTGTAGTAGCGACTTAGAGTCTAGAATTTTGTCAGGATTATAGTGAATCTTCTCAACACTAGGTCATCTCGACACGTAATAAATTTTCTATAATGGTGGTGACTTTACTCTGATGGTGAGTAATCTCCTTAATTTTTTAAATTCTTGGTTCAACGGTATGTCATAGCTAGTTGTAGGTAAAATATAGACCTAACCAAAAATTAATGTCAGTTGTGTGTCATTGCAGATGGTGACTCATTTCGATACATTTCCATATTTTCTTCTTGGTGACACCCAAATTGGTGACTAAATATTATAGTGACCAATTGGGTAAGGGTGAATCATCCATCAATGGAAATACATTCTATACTTATCCAAACAATGTAAAATATTTCTTATATAATAAAATTCTAACAGAATATATAAAAACCCATTAATATCAAAATATACAATATTTTACATCCATTAAAACAAGGGTGTTAATTAAATCAATTGTGTTTCCAATAATCTCCCACTTTTTGATAATCACAAATCATGGAATCTTATAAACATTAAAATATTAAAAAATCATGATATTTTATACATATATATTATACCGAAAGTAAATATACAAAAGTCATCAGATAAAAAATGAAATTCCATACCATATGGATCCTATGTTCTACCCATTTTGGAATTATCAAAAATGATTGGTGAATCATGAAATTTAAGAGAAGATAAAAGGAATAATAGGTTAATGGAATAAAAAACTGAAGTACATTTAAAAAAAGGAAATGAAAAAAGTGTTGCAAAAACATTATCCCAATTATGATTCTGATGTAGGGTCTAAGGATCCAAATTTTCTTTTCCCTTATCCTCATTTGAGGCAGAGGCTGTAGAAACTAAAGATGGGGTTTTTGTAGAAATAAATATAAGACCATCAATTAGAGCTAAAGAAACTAAATACTCTCATATGATGATTTGAAAATTGTACTAAACAGCTTCTCATGGAGATATACAAATCAGTTTGAATATTAGAGGTAATGGAGCAAGTGGGTTTTTTGTAGCTCCCGATGTGATGTAGGTTGTATCAGTGGATGGAGGAGTCAAATGGGTAGTCAGTAGTATTACCTCATGAGTCACAAAATCATTCCCATGAACATGAATATAATTATTTATGAGATTTAAATAATCTATTATTATATTCCCACCTCATTTCATTTCTCTTAAAAATTCTTTTTTTCTTCCATAAATATCCACAACACTGGAGTTAGAACCTTCAACTAGTTTACTTGTTCCTTAATGGATTGACTTATTGGAGGAATCATCAAATTCTCAATTAGGAACTAAAAATGATTAATTGACTCATTCTTAGAATTGATCAATGAAAAATAATATTTGATGGGTTTTATGATGGTATCTTAGTCAAACTTCATATCTTTCACATACTCCCTGATCATCATATGTGAATTCTTTAAATTTTCCTCAATATTTATAAAACATCATGGATTTAAGGAAGAATCATCATTTTCTTCAACACTATAATCATATCATTGATCATCCTTGATAAATATTCTAATAATTTCAAGATAAATAGAAATATGTAGAGAAATATAGGTGGATGTAACTGAAGGAATATTCTATACATTATCAATTAATAAATCTATATAAGTAGAAAAGGATGATCTCATCTCATCCATATTTGTTCTCATACCATCAATCTCTTTGGATAACCATTTACTTTCAATCTCAAATTCTTGTACATGATACATAATTTTGTGTGGAATTTGTTGAATGAAAAATTAATGAAAATGTCTTCCATCTTTCTTAATTACCTTTTCTATAAATGGTGGTTGGTTATTTTTCGAAAAACTAATATTAGATAATAACTTTCCTATGAAATAATTCAAATCATATCAACTAAAAATATCCACTAATATTTAAGAAGTAGTAATAGATGCCACATGTATACTAGTAGATCCTTCAGGATTCATTTCAGCTCAAAATATTGTTTCATCATACATTGGTGGAATTCCATCCTCATATGAGTCTAATTAGTCACTACATAATATGAAATACCCATGTATCTTATCAAACTTCTCAACTACTAGGTCCAACCTTTTAGGAGAAAACTTTTAATAAGTATTAATATGAGTATGCTCTATAACGGAAGGCACATCAATAGCAAGTACAACAGTTTTTGGAAAAAAATATAACTATCCATTGGACATCTCTCAACTTAAGTTCTCTAAACAATAGCAGGGGAATCATCCCATTTCTCATAAAACCTAATGTTCAATTTTATAAGTGACACTACTCAATTTTACATCAGAACTATTTACATGAATATCATTTTCAACAATATTGAGGTCTCATTCCATCTCTTCAGCATCTAATTTCTCAATTGTATCAGTAAATTTCATCTATTTAACAACTTCATGACATTCCATGTTTGGGGATTTCCAAACATTAATTTATTCTACTTTTCCATGTCTAACTAATTTGTCTTCATCCTTAGTTATGATCATATTATCTTCCCCAGAAGCATGTGGGCGAAGAAACATGTTCTTTAAGAATCTTAACCACCCCAACACCGACTTAGCCACTTTTAACATCAAGTCCATCATCATGAACACCATCTTCCTCATATTCATATTCATATGAATTACTATTTTAATCACCATAATCATTCTAATATTATCCACTCTTTCCTTCATACTATTCTTCTTCATTTTCTTCATCATTATCATTATAAGCATGTCTATTTTCATATGATATACTAGAAGATATTTTGAATTTTTCTTCCCTGGAGAATTTTGTTTTATCCTAATTATATTCCTTTAAATTATTTACTCTTTTAGATAGTGTCATAGGAGGACATGGGGATCTATATGTAAAGGGAGTTGATCCTTCATGTATATCTAGGAGACTACCCTCATCCACTTGATAGTCCTCTTCATCTCCTACAACAACAGATTATTTATCTTCATCATTATCTATATATTCTTCAATTTTATCTGGAACCAATACAGAATCAATAAGGTTCTTCAATCATAGGGGATGCTCTATAGTATTTAAATCAACTAATAATTTTTTATTATTAACCAAAAAATGTTTTATCCAATGACTCCAATTTAACATGAGGCTTCTAGATATTATCCTAGTAATTCATTATTACCCCAATCCATTATAGCTTCATCATATTCATCAAATAATCCTTTAATGTCCAAAATTACTAAGATAAATTTTGAGTATATCAAATAATTTGACTTAATGTTATGTTTTCTATTATTTTTTATGTGAAGCATAAAATATATGTACATATTGATCATCACCATAATTTTCATCTAACAAATGAAGTATACATCATAGTATATCATTTTATAATTTTCTCTTTTTCTAGGATATATCATATAATGTATGAATTTAAAAACCATCATCCTCTCCCCATCAAGCACTGATGCAGTTTTCCATTGAAATATTCCAACTCCACTGAATTCAACAAGGGAATCTTAATAAACAAAAGTTTAACTATTAGGTGGAATGAGTCATTGATAATCATTATCCTCTCATTAATGTGGTACTCTAATAAATGATGTCATTTGTCTTGAATAAAATGAGATTTTGTGACCTTTAACTCATCTTCTTACCCAGTTCTCATCTTCCTCAAAATTCTACTCAAAAAATAGATAGAACTCATATACCACGTTGGGATAACATGTTCAATGGTTATTGGAGAACCATTCCACCCAACCATGGTTTTCTAAATCTTGGTGAACTAAAGACATACTATATAATAACAATAAATCCCACACATCCTTCTATAGAATAGCTAATCTCTTTGAAAGTTCATGGTTTTCCAGTTCTAACACATTATCTAAATAGCTCGGTTCAGATTTATTCATCTTAGTAGGACATGACTCATCCAATGAAGACTCAAAATATTTATAAGTTCTAACCATGGAATTCATTTTGAATTCTTGGGTGATGGATAATGGAAGGTTGATGTTTAGGAGGTAAATATATGAATAGGTTTGGCATAAGGGATAGTGAATATTGAATATAAACTTGTTAAAAATTATACCATTTAGGAATTTCACGATTTGAAAATAAAAATTATTATTAAATTGAATATATTAAAATAAATAAATAAAAAATTCATAAATATTCATATTGGTTGTAATAAAATAATTTCAAAATTGACAAAGGCATGATAATTCATAGGTGAGAACCTCAATATTGACAAGTTCAACATTGAGAAGTTAAATTGTAAGAAGTATCAATAGTGAGAAGTATAAAAAGTGAGACAAAACCAATGATGAGACATACCCAATAGTGATACATTAGAAATGGTGAGACATAGAAAATTAAGAATTACTGAAACTGATCATACCTAAATCATGTTTTTTTTAATTCATTCTATCATAATTCAAAGGTTTATTAATGATGCCATCATGATGATATTATATACTAATATATTCATGATTTATATAAAATTATGAAAATGATCTCTAAAAAAGTGATGTCTTATATCAATATTCATTGTTCTCTTTTGTGCTACAACACTATTAGAAATATTTATAGCACTTTTTTTATCACATTTTATAGGGATATTTCAAAATTGATATCCATAATAAAGTAAAGTGTGTTTCACCAACAAAATTTGTGCACAGAGGTTTCCTACAGCTATTTACGCAACTTTGGAAGTAGTGAGTGAAACATAATTTGGTTTCTTATTACACCATAATTCTATATACTTTCCAATACGGTGTTATATTATAGATGTACTATTCTATCTAACTTACATCCACTAAAATTAGAATCAGAATAACTAACTATGTATAATATTTTTCCACTTATATAAATAAATCCTAAATTTTTAGCATGTTATAGGTATTTGAAAATTATTTTTATATAAATTAAGCATGAATCTTGGGTTTCTTGAAAATGAGAACACACACATATATATAAAAATTTATATTAGGTAAAATAGTAGTATGTTAGAGAATACTTCCCATAATACCTCTATAAGGGGTTTGATCCACTGGTATCCTGGCTTCATCATGATCCAACTTATAGGTGGTCCTCATAGGAGTGTCACAACTCTTAGTTCTATCCATGATATAATGTTTTAAAATATCATTAGTATATTTAATTTTATTTAAAATAATTATTTTTCTATTTTTAGAAATTCAAAAACCAATAATTAACATGAGTTCACGCATTACACTCATTTCAAATTCATTTTTCATCATTTTAGAAAAATAGTATGTAAAAAAAATTAAGATTAAAAAATAATATCATATACATAAATTTGTATAACTAAAACACTTTTTGATATACGTTTTATAAAAAATATAAGATCACCAATAACTTTTGAAAATTATTTTGAAATATGAAAGGAGTTATGTCAATTGTACCATTCTCTATGGTATTCTTTCTAACAATAGAAATCATTAAATAATTTGAAGAATGTATTTGGAAAATGTGGATTTTGAAAACTAGATGGTTGTTCAAAAAAACATTCCCAACTATAAACCAATTTTTGAATTCACTATTGACATCAATTTTATAATTTTTGAAATCTAGATGAGCTATAAAGGGAAAAAAGTATTCTAATGTATTCATGTTTTTTACGAGTGAAAATTTCCATTCACAGTCTATTCCTTCTTCATGACTATAACCGTGTGAAACTAGTTAGAATTATTTCTTACTATAGATCCTGACACGTCTAATTTTTACTAAACACCCATACATTACTTTTATTCAAGGTGTCCTTGTGTCTATCAACAAGTTCCCACACTATTTTATTAAAAAAATGATATTATTTCATATCTATTACCTAGAATTTATTATTAAGTGCATTATTGATGTCCTTTGGTTTAATATGTGACAATAATGCTTGATGTTCAACCAGATTTATTAAAGACTATCCTATAAGCTTACCCCTACCTAGGTCTCCAACTATAACATCTAAATGATGGTACATAAGGGTTATAATAGATCTATTTTAAATAGGGATGGTCAGTTCAGGTTATTTTATATGTTCAAATTTAGGTTCTAGAATTCATCTGAACATGTTGATTTTTCTAAATATTTCATTGAATAATATATTGTTTTGTAATACATTTTTATAGAATATAAATCATAACCCTAGGTTTTAAAAGATTTCTTAGGCTCATGTGGATTGGTAACATCATATTTTATGTGAAAATATTCTCCTACATAGATGATATTTTTATTAAAAACTCTATAGGCTTTATTAGATATTGTAAAACCTAGAGAAATTCCTTCATTACTTTTGGAAGAAAATTTGTCGAGATTATCATTAGTATTAATGATAAATACTTTTCTCCCCAAAACTCTAAAGTAATTAAACATAGGATTTCAATTATTGCATAACTCATAAGGGGTCATCTTCAATTTAGGTATAATTAATACAGTATTTATTATACAGTATTATATATTTATATCCTATTCTAAAAAATATATAGGTCATTCCTATTAATTTAATATTGTCTAGGCTATCTCTTGGTGTGTTCTATTTCCTAACTCTATAACTCTATTATGCTGAGAGGTCATATGAGTTGAGAAGTTATGAATAGTGTCATTTTGAGAAAAAAAGTATTCAATATATTTATTTTCAAACTCATGGACATGGTCACTTCATAGGAACTTAATTCTATTTACATATAGGTTTTATATATGTCTAGAATACTTGATAAAGTATGAACAAGCTTCACATTTTTTATTTATAAAGAACACCCAAGTGTTGAATGAAAATGTATCTATTAGTACATAGAAATAGTTCTTCCCCTTAATTCCTGAAACTCTTGATGGTCCAAATAAATCCATATAAACCAACCCAAGAGTTGTCGAATTTTAAAATTATTTCATTGATTTAAAATAAATATTTTTCTACTTCCCTTATTTATAGCGGTTATACACTTTTTAATTTGGGAACACTAGTATTGGTATATAATTTAATAACACTTTTATTGTAAGATACCTATGTGAGTGAATATAACAGTTCCCTAGTCCCCTATGCTACATCCAATAATATTTAAGAAAGTCACTCAAGATGGAAACATTTTAGGAAATAAAATAATTATGATTAATAGCATAAACATATTCATTCATTAAATAAATAAAAACTAAAGAAGTTTTAGAATTAGAAAAATTACATTGATTATTTCCTAATTTAACCTGAAAACAATAATCTAAATTTTTTGAAATTAAAGTTAAATCATACTTCAAATAATAAAAAAATAGTACTTTTGAAATTATAATAGAATTAGTAATACCAATTTGGCCAAGGATGATGATTTACCCTTAACATTATCATCATATCTGACATGAACACCATCAAATATTATTAGGCTCTTAAATATACAAAATTCTATAATCATATTCCATGAGGATCCTCTACCCTTTTACCATAGACTTTTATAGGAGGTCGTCATGTATTTTTCCTAAAAAATAAAATATAGACAAGAAATTATTTTGGTACCTAGAATTTCATGGGTCCAAAAGTGTTAATAATCCGAGATTTATGAACCCCCATTTTCATAACAGGTATCTTATGACAAGACTATAATCTTTTTTAAATAAAAACTTTTTATGGTACTCTATAAAAATAAATATAATTAAAAAATTAGAAATTTGTACTTGGGTATAAACATTCTCTTTACATTTCTTATTTTCCCATGTTGATATCCTATACCTATAACATATTATGGAGAAAATTGTCTTCATAAAATTTGTGTAATAGTTTCTCTACCATTGGTAAAAAAATTTAAATCATTATTTAATTGTTCATTTAAAGATTGAGTTAAGTGTTTTCTTTTAATAACTTAGCATTATTATATTTCCCAATAGAAAGGACATATTTATTATTGGCAGTTGAAGAAGTTTTGTCTCTTAAGAACATTATATTTTACCTTAAGTTCATTAAATGTGTCTAATATAATTTTTCAACACTAAAACATAAAATATTATGAAAATTCATCATTATCATATTCATTTTCATAATTATCATTAATCATATGTAAGATTGTATGTAACACCCCAGGTAAATAAAGAATATGAAATTTTCATATTTATCCATATTTGTGAATAAAATATTAATATGACTTTAAAGAGGACGTTATGCTCGATGGCGTACCCAACACGCAACAACGAGTTTCTTGGGAATCTTACATTGCACTCTAATAATAAAATAATATTATTTTAAATGGTAGTTAACATGTAGCCATTGTATTGGTGGGAATGGATAGAAATAACTAAAATATGATTATATATGTTTTTAAATGTTTTTAAATTTATCCAATAAAAGATAAAGGCATAAAATACAGAAAGAATTCAATTTTAGGTGTATATGACCTAGTTTTCACTAAAGGTTCACTTATCACCTTTTGATGGAGAACGGTCATTAAATATTGTTTTTTTCACTCTTATACGTCCTTTTAGACTAAATAAAACTCTTCTTAAGAATTGGGACATCAAAATTTACTTTGTGTAAATTTTTGGTATCTTTCTGATAAAGTTCATTTTTTAATGAATAGTGTAAAATGTTGTACTTTAATTCAAAACCTCTTTTTAGTCTAATTTATTTATATGATTATATTATATTTTGAATTGGTTTTAATGAGAAATTAGAATATATTTTTACCATTAAATCCAATAGTGTCTGTTGGAATTAATTTCACATCGAAATCAGACTTAAACTAGTGTCAATCTTTTGATACTTATTGTTTCATAAAAACACGCTATTTGCTCTGACAGCGGGAATTAATTATTAAATTAATTAATGTGACTTATATGTTTTTAATTTTGTAAAATATACTTCATTTTTGAATTCGTAATTTCAAATATAGCTTAGGGTGAATTTTTGGGGTTTTTCTGAAAAACATCAATTTTTGATGAATAGTGAAACCACTAAGTGGTACTTATAAAAACTGATTTTTCCGTTTAAATGAAATTTTTTCATCTTTGTGTTTTGAATTTAAAAAATCCAACATACATGGTTGTCATTAAGAAGTAAAATGTGGTTCAATGGGATAAAAATAATTTTTTGGTGAATAGTAACTTATTAAGTTTTTAATCGCAATTAGAGGTAATTAGTGTAGTTTAAGGTAAAAATAATGTTTTAATAATATGAAATGAACTTGACACTTGTCCTAACATCATTTTATGTGTCATGGACGACCCAGACAACCCATGGGTCAACTTGGGGACCCCATGAAGCCACTTTGGTTGGAAAATGACATTAATATCTTTTTATTTAAAGTTAAAGTAAAAATGAGACAAACATGAAATGTTTTACTAAAACAATTTTTACATGGGGTTATACAAATCCGATTTTTGACTATAAATATTCATTAGAAAGATAAAAAGATTTCCTACATCATAGTATTTGTTTTATAATTTTTAGACATTAAATAAATTAAATTATTTATGACATCATGGTGATGCATCGATGACCTCATTATTTAACTATTTAAATAAAATAAAAGGATAATGTAATATCTAAGACCTACACATGTCCAAAACCTATTGGATGAGTGTATTTAGAACCCTTATCACCTTATTCTAGAAAAAAATAAATGTGGGACCTCATAAATCCGAATACCATTTAAAAATAAAGTGACTTTTCTTTACCTTCGAAGAGTGCCCCTCCTCTCCTCTTATAAAAGGCCCACACCTCTACCTCCTTACCCACACTACCAAAGCCTTTGGCTCGGCCAACCTCTGCCCATTTTGTCTCTACACTTACCTCTCATACTTCTTGAAGCCTCACTTTGGTCAGAAGTCTTCCCAAGGAATCCTTTGAGCTCAAACAAAAGGGAGTTACCCGATTTTAAGGTAATGTCTTCACTTGAGTCCTTTTGTTTTATTTTTCTTCTCCAACCCCATAAACTCTTTTTTTTTCATTTCTTTTGTTACAAATACAGTATCATAAATATACTAGGATGTTTTTATAAGAAGGATTCGAGATACACTTTCACACACCTACATCTAATGGTTAAAGAACATACTGTTTCCGTGGATGGTGAATTTCGGCCTCCCGAAACGATGATTGTTCAACATTCTTTTAACACCTTCAAATGTGGACACTAAGATGACACTATATTTATATTTGATATATAATATGTTTATTTTTTCCTTAATATTCTGTATTTTTTATTTTGGGAATACCTTTATGGTTTCCATTATGGGTAAACGCGATATCTTCATTTAAGGAAGTGCGGACTACCGCCCCCACAAAGTGATGTGATTTGTTAATGCCATATGTGGGACGTATAAAGGATGGATTTAAAGTTATTATATATGATGTTATACTGGAATTATAATACACCTCTATATAATTATTATTCCATTCCCTAAAAATATGAAATAGAAATGAAAGTAGCGTTCATGCGTACGTACGGCTTACCGTCTCCATGAACAGTGCATTTCATTTCTTATCCCCAAATGTAATGTACTATTATAAGTACATGTATATAATGTATATATATGATGAATGATAAATCTAAATTATGAATATAATTATTGAATTAAAATATACATACCTCTCATTTAGTTTTAATTCTATTAATATGACATAGAAATGAAATTAGCGTTCATGCGTATGTACGGCTTACCGTCTCCATGAACGGTGCATTTCAGTTCCTACCTCTAAATGATTATGTAATATTATAAATACATGTATATTCTGGATATATATGATATATATGATATCCAAATCATTAATATAATTCTGGATATAATGAACATTTGACCACATGAACAACATGTAATTGTAAGAAGTCCACTTTCGACTTAAGAACCAAATATCGACTAAACAAACATTATTAACTTAAATGATTACATAATGTTTTTAACATGGAAATAAGTGATCTAAAATGAATAATGAACTAGTAAAAGTTTCTTAATAAAGTGTAAATTAACTGAAGTTTATTATTCCGGACGTTAAAGAACGATCGAGGCAAGTCGGACCTGAGGTAAGGGATCCTACTCCACTCTTTCTTTTTAAGTACACTCTTTTATGTCATTCCTTTTAAAGCTCATATTTCTTGTTATTGGGATGTTATTTTATATTAATAATACTGTATTTTTTATATCCATATGATGAGAGACCCTATTCTCTCTCATCAATCCATTTTGGAAGTTTTGAGTGGCACCGTTAGGCTGCCAAATTTTCGTAAGAGATCTAACCTCACTCTTTCTTTTTAAGTACTCTCCTTTATGTCACTTCCTTTAAGATCCTATTTTTTATGTTGGGGGATGATCTTTTATATTAATTTTTCTATAAACTTTATGTTAATATTATGAGATACCCTATTTGATCTCATAAATCCATTTTTGGAAGTTTTAAGTGGCGCCGTTAGGCTGTCGAGTTTTCGTAAGGGATTTTTCATCTCACTTTTATTCCCATGAGATTTATGCTACATTTGCCACAATTTCCTTTGAGTGGTGTATGTATTTCCCATTATTTTACTCATTGTGTAATATAATTTCTTTTATGAGTATTTACATCAATGTTCTATTTTCCTTCTTTCACGAGGAGTAAGTTTCGAAAGATACCCATGTCGGTAAGGGAACCTTTCACCCTCCTATTTTTAATAGTCTTCTTTTGTTGGGTCATTTAATTTACATACTGTTATGTTGGGATATGTTCTCATATATCCTTATTGATATAAATTTTATTTCCAAGTGATGAAATACACTTTTTATCTCTCATCAACTCATTTTGATGTGACGCTGTTAGGCTGTCAAGGGAACTTCTTAACCCAATTTCGATTTCTTTGGGTTCAACATGTAGTTATTGAATATGTCATACTTTGAATATGTGTGAATGAAATTTGATTATTTTACTCTTAATATGCACTTATATTTGTTGTATTCGTTTGTCACACATAATTATGTAATTGATTTATCCTTAAACCAAGGATACTGTCTTTGTATGGGACTTCGTCTCAATCTCCATTCATTGAGGCATATTTGTTTTTATACACAACTTTCTTTTATACATTGTATAAACCCCTTTGACTTTTACATTTGTTAAAAAGAGAATCTTTTTTATATGAAGCGTTTACTAAACGACAAAAGGTAATATTTTTGTCGTATGTATGCGGCGACAACAACTTCTTCGCTCTCGTGACCATTATTTGAGTTTCGGATTCCTCTACAAGCCATACCTTCTTTTTGAAAGAAAAATAAATACCATGTTTTAATTTAATTTTATTTTGGTATCGAAAATGGTTTTCATAATGTTTTTAAATCAATGTGTTGTATTGATATCTTGTGATTGATAGGTGTAAATGTTATGTTTACTTTATGCATGTTTTATGTGATACGATTAAGTTGAGGTTCTTGGGAATTATTATGAAGACGGGTGGTTCCGTGATAAACTAAGGGCGGGTGAGCCCGATATTTCTCTCCAATGCATTGGGTAACATGAAGGTGTGAAACATGAAGGTTTCTCTGATGTTATTTAGGGAATATACTGTGATGGGTATTCCAAACATAACTAAGAGGGTTACTCCCTACGTAAGAATGTTATGAATGCCTCAAGTTACCATTATGTCTTTATGATTACTATGATTTATTCATGATTTTATGAGGTATGTTAAAGTGCCTATGTTTTAAGGGTAAAGTATGATTTCATTCATATGTATATATGAACTCATGTTTCCTTTCCATATTTTTATAACCCTTACTGAGCTTTTCATACTCATCACAAGTTTATGAAATGTTTTTCACAGGTAAAGGGAAAGGTACATGATGTGATGATAGTGTCAAGGATGTGTCAAGAAAGAATCCATGTTTTATTTTAAATATGTTTACATTGATGGGAAGAATGAATATTGTCTTTTAGGTAACCACTTTGTTTAAATGTGGAATGTAATGCAAGTTTCATGATCTTATTCTCTAAAACTCTAACCCTAAAAAGATCCCCAATGTGTAATCTTGTAATTACTCAAGATTAAGTAAGGTTTAAGGCTGGGGCCTTATAGTTGGTATCAGAGGTCGGTTTAGATAACTTTAGAGGTTAGTATATTCTTTAAGCATAAGTGACATTACCATAATGGTTAGGATTTCAGAAAGAGTCCTATTTTTAGATAAAGTAAATGAGTAGGTATATCTTAGTGTTTACCTTCCTCATTAGTACATGATGGTTTTGTTGATATACTCACACTGACATTTCTGTTTTTAGTGAATGGATGGATCTAGCAGGCACCAAAGAGAAAATAGGTTTGAAGGAAACTGTGGTGGTTCTCTGATTAAGATACTAGATAAAATGGAGGATTCAATGAGGAAACTCATGGTTGTTATAAACAAAATATCAAGGAGTCATGATCAACCACTTGAACCTTGGTATGTTCTCTAATGCATCATGTACGAGATGACCAATAGATGTGGAAGTTCAGGTAATAATTATAAAGGAAACTATTAGAGTTTATATGATCCTTACTTTTGAGGTAATTATGGGTTATTATATGATATGCTGGAAAATGAAAGGCATGAGATAAACTTGAGGTTAAAATATGTTATGATCATTTTTGATGATTTTATCTCTTTTTGGGGAATGATTTAAGAATTATATAGTTTTGGAAAAAGGACAACACGCAGACCGTGTGACTGCCTGTCACGTTGGACAAAGCTACGGGAATCGAACCCATAACCAAAGTGCGACCGGTATTTATCGCCTACCACTAGACTACGTGAAGTCCCTGGATAGTTTGACTGATTCTTTTTAGTTATATGATTTTATGAATTAAGAGTAAGTTAATTTTGGGTTATTTATGAAAATGATTAACCTATCATGGAGGATATGTGATTAGGTTAATTACTTTTTAATACGAGACTTTAGGAGAAACTGATGTTGTTTGGAGATAAATGTTACGATTTAACATAGATGACTATGTGACTAAATCTTTAGAATATTTGGGTTTCAATCTTAGATTGGTTTAGTTTGAAGAATTTTATGGAAAAATTGTTTATCGGATGGTCCTCGTTGAACTTTGGGTTTTGTTGGACAAATTTTGGAGATTAAGCATAGATTTTATTTTTAATGGGTTATCATTTTCTGGATTATCTGAACTTGTACTAACCTTTTTGCTTTTAGTTTTGGTTAAAGCCTAAAGACATGGGATGTATATAGTTCTATTTGGTGGATTAGGTGATTCTCTAGAAGTTTATTATAGTACTCTTAATGCGAACAAGTGTCCCTAAATACTCGTCTTTTGGAAAAAAATATGAGTTTGATTAAGGAATCTAGTAAAAGTTAAAAGTCAACATGATAAGTGATTATGTTTACTTATGAATAAATTCCTCAATAAAAAGTAACTTAAAACAAAAATGTTGTCTATTAACTTTTCCTACTGGGGAATCGAATACCGTTTAACCCATCACAAGTTTGTGATTTTCTAATGGTTAACCTTCTCCTAGACATGTTTACTATCACTCTCCCTCAAGAACATGACCCTTTGATTTTTCTTCCATGTCCATGTTTTTCTACATAAGGGTTAACTCAGGAGACCTCTGTACTTATCTTCCTTTATTTTAAAGTGATTGTTTTACCGACTCTTGTTCCGATGTGGGGCTTTCAAGGATGTTTCCAAGCTCAATTTTAAAAATTGCGAGGACGCAATTCCCAAAAGGGGGGAAGGATGTAACACCCCAGGTAAATAAAGAATATGAAATTTTCATATTTATCCATATTTGTGAATAAAATATTAATATGACTTTAAAGGGGACGCTATGCTCGATGGCGTACCCAACACGCAACAACGAGTTTCTTGGGAATCTTACGTTGCAGTCTAATAATAATATAATATTATTTTAAATGATAGTTAACATGTATCCATTCTATTGACGGGAATGGATAGAAATAACTAAAATATGATTATATATGTTTTTAAATGTTTTTACATTTATCCAATAAAAGATAAAGGCATAAAATACGGAAAGAATTCAATTTTAGGCGTATATGCCCAAGTTTTCACTAAAGGTTCACTTATCGCCTTTTGATGGAGAACCGTAATTAAATATAGTTTTGTTCACTATTATACATCCTTTTGGACCAAATAAAACACTTATTAAGAATTGGGACATCAAAATTTATTTGTGTAAATTTTTGGTATCTTTCTGATAAAGTTCATTTTTCAATGAATAGTGTAAAATGTTGTATTTTAATTCAAAACCTATTTTTAATCTAATTAATTTATATGATTAGATTATCTTTTGAATTGGTTTTAAAGTTAAATTAGAATATATTTTTACCATTAAATCCAATAGTTGTCGTTGGAATTAATTTCACTTTGAAATCAGACTTAAAGTAGTGTCAATCTTTTGATACATATTGTTTCATAAAAACATGCTATTTGCTCTGACAACGTGAATTAATTATTAAATTAATTAATGTGACATATATGTTTTTAATTTTGTAAAATAGACTTCATTTTTGAATTTGGAATATCAAATATATCTTAGGGTGATTTTTTGGGACTTTTCTGAAAAACTTCAATTTTTGATGAATAGTGAAACCACTAAGTGGTACTTATAAAAACTGATTTTTCCGTTTAAATGAAATTTTGTCATTTTTTGTGTTTTGAATTTCAAAAATACGAAATACATGGTTGTCATTATGAAGTAAAATTTGGTTCAATGGGATAAAAATAATTTTTTGGTGAATAGTAACTTATTAAGTTTTTAATCGCGATTAGAGGTAATTAGTGTAGTTTAAGGTAAAAATAATGTTTTCATAATATGAAATGAACTTGACACACGTCCTAACCTCATTGGATGTGTCATGGACGACCAAGAAAACCCATGGGTCAACTTGGGGACCCCATGAAGCCACTTTGGTTGGAAAATGACATTAATAACTTTTTATTTAAAGTTAAAGTAAAAATGAGACAAACATGAAATGTTTTACTAAAACAATTTTTACATGGGGTTATACAAATCATATTTTTGACTATAAATATTAATTGGAAAGATAAAAATATTTCCTACATCATAGTAATTTTTTTATAATTTTTAGACGTTAAATAAATTAAATTATTTATGACATCATGGTGATGCCGCGATGACCTCATTATTTAACGATTTAAATAAAATGGAAAGATAATGTAATATCTAAGACTACACATGTCCAAAACCTATTGTATGAGTGGATTTAGAACCCTTATCACCTTATACTCTAAAAACATCAATGTAGGACCTCTTAAATCCGAATTCCATTTTAAAATAAAGTGACTTTTCATTACCTTCCAAGAGTGCCCCTCCTCTCCTCTTATAAAACGCCCCACCTCTACCTCCTTACCCACACTACCAAAGACTTTGGCTCGGCGAAACTCTTCCCATTTTTTCTCTACACTTCCCTCTTTTACTCCTTAAAGCCTCACTTTGGGCATAATTCTTCCCAAGGAATACATTGAGCTCAAACAAAAGGGAGTTACTCGATTTTAAGGTAATGTCTTCACTTGTGTCCTTTTGTATTATTTTGCTTCTCCAACCCCCTAAACTCTTTTTATTCATTTATTTTGTAACAACTCCAGTATCATAAATATACTAGTATGTTTTTATAAGAAGTATTCCAGCTAAACTTTCACACACCTACATCTAATGGTTAAAGAACATACTCTTTCCGTGGATGGAGAATTTCGGCCTCCCGAAATGATGATTGTTCAACATTCTTTTAACACCTTCAATGGTGGCCATTAGGATGACAGTATATTTATATATGATATATAATATGTTTATGTTTTCCTTAAGCTTCTGTATTTTTGATTTTGGGCATACCTTTATGGTTTCCATTATGGGTAAACGCGATATCTTCATTTAAGGAAGTGCGGACTACCGTCCCCTCAAAGTGATGTGATTCGTTAATTCCATATGTGGGATGTATAAATGATGGATTTAAAGTTATTATATATGATGTTATACTGGAATTATAATATACCTCTATATCATTATTATTCCATTACATAAAAATATGAAATAGAAATGAAAGTAGCGTTCATGCGTACGTACGGCTTACCGTCTCCATGAACGGTGCATTTCATTTCTTATCCCCAAATGTAATGTACTATTATAATTACATGTATATAATGGATATATATGATGAATGATACTTCTAAATGATTAATATAATTCTGGAATTAAAATATACATACCTCTCATTTAGTTTTAATTCCATTAATATGACATTCAAATGAAAGTAGCGTTCATGCGTACATACGACTTACCATCTCCATGAACGGTGCATTTCATTTCTTACCTCTAAATGATTATGTAACATTATAAATACAAGTATATTCTGTATATATATGATATATATGATATCCAAATCATGAATATAATTCTGGATATAATGAACATTTGACCACACGAACTGCATGTAATTGTAAGAAGTCCACTTTCGACTTAAGAACCGAATATCGACAAAACAAACCTTATTAACTTAAATGATTACATAATGTCTATAACATGGAAATAAGTGATCTAAAAGGAATAATTAACTAGGAAAAGGTTATTAATAAAGTGTAAATTAACTCAAGTTTATTATTCAGGACGTTATAGAACGATCGAGTCAAGTCGGACCCGAGGTAAGGGATCCTACTTTACTCTTTCTTTTTAAGTACACTCTTTCATGTCATTCCTTTTAAAGCTCATATTTCTTGTTATTGGGATGTTATTTTATATTAATAGTACTGTAATTTTTATTTCCATATGATGAGAGACCCTATTCTCTCTCATCAATCCATTTTGGATGTTTTGAGTGCCACCGTTAGGCTGCCAAATTTTCGTAAGAGATCTAACCTCACTCTTTCTTTTTAAGTACTCTCCTTTATGTCACTTCTTTTAAGATCATATTTTTTATGTTGGGGGATGTTCTTTTATATTACTCTTTCTATAAAATTTACGTTAATATGATGAGATAACCTATTTGATCTCATCAATCCATTTTTGGAAGTTTTATGTGGCGCCGTTAGGCTGCCGAGTTTTCGTAAGGGATTTTTCGTCTCACTTTTATTCACGTGAGATTTATGCTACATTTGCCACAATTTCCTTTGAGTGGTGTATGTATTGCCCATTATTTTACTCATTGTGTAATATAATTTCTTTTATGAGTATTTACATCAATGTTTTATTGTCCTTATTTCACGAGGTGTATGTTTTGAAAGATACCCATGTCGGTAAGGGAACCTTTCACCCTCCTCTTTTTAAAAGACTTCTTTTGATGGGTATTTTAATTTACATACTGTTATGTTGGGATATGTTCTCATATATCCTTATTGATATAAATTTTATGTCCAAGTGATGAGATACACTTTTTATCTCTCATCAACTCATTTTTATGTGATGTCGTTAGGCTGTCAAGGGAACTTCTTAACCCAATTTCGATTTCTTTGGGTTCAATATGTAGTTATTGAATATGTCATCCTTTGAATATGTGTGAATGACCTTTGATTATTTTACACTTTATATCAACTTATATTTGGTGTATTCTTTTGTCACGCATAATTATTTAATTGATTTATCCTTAAACCAAGGATACCGTCTTTGTATGGGACTTCGTCTCAATCTCCATTCATCGAGGCATATTTTTTTTATACACAACCTTCTTTTATAAAGTGTATAAACCCCTCTGACTTTTACGTTTGTTAAAAAGAGAATCTTTTCTATACGAAGCATTTACTAAACGAAAAACGGGAATGTTTTTGTCATACATATGCGGCGACAACGACTTCTCCGCTGTCGTGACCATTATTTGAGTTTCGACTTCCTCTACAAGCCATACCTTCTTTTTAAAAGAAAAATAAATACCATGTTTTACTTTTCTTTTATTTTGGTATTGAAAATGGTTTTCATAATGTTTTTATATCAATGTGTTGTATTGATATCTTGTGATTTAACTGTGGAAATGTTATGTTTCCTTTATGCATGTTTTATGTGATACGATTATGTTGAGGTTCTTGGGCATTATTATGAAGACGGGTGGTTCCGTGACAAACTAAGTGCGGGTGAGCCAGATATAGCTCTCCAATGCATTGGGTAACGTGAAGGAGTGAAACTTTAAGCTTTTTTCCAAAGAGATTTAGGGAATATACTGTGATGGTTATTCCAAACACAACCAAGAGGGTTACTCCCTACGTAAGAATGTTATAAATGCCTCAAGTTACCTTTATGTATTTATGATTATTATGATTTATTCCTGATTTTATGAGGTATGTTAAAGTGCCTATGTTATAAGGGTAAATTATGATTTCATTCTTATGTATATATGAACTCATGTTTCCTTTCCATATTTTTATAACCCTTACTGAGCTTTTTATGCTCATCCCAAGTTTTTGAAATGTTTTTCACAGGTCAAGGGAAAGGTACATGATGTGATGATAGTGTCAAGGATGTGTCAAGAAAGAATCCATGTTTTATTTTAAATACGTTTCCGTTGATGGGAAGAATTAATATTGTCTTTTATGTAACCACTTTGTTTAAATGTGGAATGTAATGCAAGTCTCATGATCTAATTCTCTAAAACTCTAAACGTAAAAAGATCCTAAATGTGTAATCTTGTAATAACACAAGATTAAGTAAGGTTTAAGGTTGGGGCCTTATATTGTAGGTATCTTAGAGACATTAATCATGAAGAACATGTTGGGTCTATCAGACTTTTGTTCATGAGTCGATTTAGATTCACTAGAGATGTCTTATGGGAAAATCCATGTTTCATTCATGGATTTCTTATCCCTTTTCCCTTATCATCATATTTCATAATGAAATTAATTTTTGGATAGTCTACTTTAACATTTCCTTTTCATTTTTATTCATAATAGTTAATTTCATCATAAATATTCTTCAAATACTTTTTCTAGTTTCCTTCAGTGTCATAATTTCCTTTATAGTTTGGATATCTAAAGAAAATCTTTTTATAAATTTTTTTAATCTTTTTGGACATATGAGACATTTTTTCATCACATTTTAGTGGTTACTCACTATCATAGGAACTTACATCTTTTATCTTTTCTTTTTTATATTTCCCTTTGTTTGGATGTAATATACTTGAATGATACTAAATTTTTTTGTCTCATCATACTCCTCTCGGTTGACTTCCAACTCTTCTTTATACACCATAATTTTTATAATTAGTTCCTTTAATGGTAGTTTATTGATGTCAAATAACTATCTAATTGAAAAATATGTGCCACTACATATTTCTAGATGGAATCTTAACAATATCATATTCTATTCTTTTCTAATTACTAAATTTCCCTATGAGAACATTGTGTTCATGATTTTGTTGAAAATGAGATATATTTTATAAAAGAAATTATTAGGTATAATAAAAAAGTATCACACTCAATAGTATATGTATTCAATCTCATTTAGTTGACATTGGTTGTTCCTTCATGAAAAATAAATAATGTTCCCCAAATCTGATAAGTAGTTTCACTAGAAAAAAATTATATTAAATTCCTAATATCCTAAAGAACTTAAATGGAATTGATTTCTTTGTAGTTATTATTGTAATAATGCTTAGTGATTTTATCCCATCGAATTATAGAAGTCTTAGGTAACTCATATCAACATACTATAATAGTCTAAAACTCAAAACCCATATTCTCTATATTCTTTTTCATTTTCATATTCCACTAAGAATAACTATTTCCATTGAAAAAAAGAGTTATGTTGGTAGCAGAAACTTCTTATATATTATGAATTTAAATAATTAAATCTATATGTAATAGAAATTTATGATCCTTAAATAATAACTAAAATCATAGTTGAAAAAGTTTTGAAAATCATTGATTCCAAAGCATAAAATTTGATACTGAATGTTCGTCAGAGTGAGTATCAAAAAATGTGGGTGAATTGAGTACTCAAAAAAAATTATATAAAATTAAATAAAATCCCAAAAAAAAATTTAAATACAAACCAGCTAAATATTTTCAATGTTTTTTCAAGGATTTATTTGGTATCAATGAAAACATTATGAAAAACTACTTTAATATTTTAAATATATTTACAAAATAAAAAACATATATAATCTCTAATTAAGATAAACTACCAATGTAATGCATTTTTTACAATTTCTAAATATATTAGGTTTTAAATATTATAAATAAATAAAACAAAATAAGAATATGAATTTGAATACAAGAGTTTTACTCCCAAGATGAGACACAGTCCTCTCCACCTCTAAATCACATACTGCCAAAAAGTTTACGAAACATGAAATTTTATTCTACAACTTGTATCAAGTGTCACAATTGTAAAAAAACTATCTAATCCACATGATTCCTCTTACGAAATTTTCATGGGATCATAAATAATGACATGTTACAACTAGACCTCTACAAAAACACATGGGATGGAAGGTAAATATACTGTTTTGAAGATATCTATGTTTGACATAGTTCAATGAAATATATATTGTGTTTGTTTAAAAATAAAGAGTAACACAAAATTCTCATAATGTAAATGAAAATAAATATAATTTTAAAAAAAAGAATGTTAATGGATACTATTTTGTGATCTAATATACTATATATCTCATTACTCCTTGAATTTAATTTTAACTGAGGATCAAGCCATGTTATATAAATATTTTTTACAATATATTACTGTAAAATATGTTTTCATGACTGTAGGAAGGAACTCGATGTATTTTTTTTCTTCAACTTCCTCAGTCACGAGTAGTAGTGTACGATTTCGTCATGTTCTTGCAATAGGTCCCTTATATTGTTCATGTGAATATTATTATATATATCGTATATTTTTCACAAATTTATCAACATAGATTCATAGAACTTGGGAGTCTGATTTTAATTATATCCACAGTATTAGAATAGATAATATATCAGATCCTCTTCTCCCCATTCTACACGTTCTGACAAGAACATCAATGAACTTATATTAGAAAATTAATGAAAAATTAATAATATAACACTCAACATAAAATTTCATAAAATAGTTTTTAAGTGAATTTAATTCAAAATAAATATAAAAAAGTAATAGTAAAAATTTAGAATGATTACACTCTAGGTGAGGCCTAGATTTGGCGATGACTCGATTCTGGTAGTGAGAAAAACCGTGGAGATGACTCAATGTCTAGTGGTGTGTCTAAATGGTAGTGACTCTTCTCTATTGTAGTTCATATAAAAACATAGTAAATTTTCCATGTTGTTGGTGAATTCACTTGGATGGTGAGTAATATCAATAATTCATCAAATTTCTAGTTTAGCAGTATGTCATAGATTTTGGTAGGTATATTCCATACTTAGCGAAAAATTAATCTGTGTAGTGAGTCATTGCAGACAGTGGGTCTTTTGGTAACATTTCCAAATCTTCATATTGGTGACACCTAGAACAGTGACTAAGATCTTATAGTGAGACATTGGGTAACATTGAATCATCCATCAGCAATGATACTTTCCAGACATAGCTAAAATTTCTCCAATATATCCTATAAAGTTAAATTCAAACAAAATATATAAAAATTCATTAGTATATTAATAAAAATTATTTTGTGATCATTAAAAAGGATTACAAAAATCTCAAAATATGAGTCAACATTGAAAATTCAACTTAAAGTGAATAAAAAACAATTAATTATTATTTAAAGAAAAATTTGGATAAAAATTTATCAAAAAGATATAGGAAACATGTATCAAAATAAAGTTATATCATGACCACCATCGTCCAACACTGGGATTAATGATCTCTAATGATTAGTGCATAATAGATCAAAACATTCAAGGAGAACTTAATAGATAATCAAGCTAAATTCATCTTAATTAATTCACCAAAACCATCATCATAAACTATCAAGGTTATGGTTATATAAATATACCCTAAAAAATCATTGGTGATATAGATTAAAAACCATAAATGAGGATTAGAATTTTTTTAATGAATTGAATACCCCAATACATTCAAAAATAATGGGGGATTAATGTCAAAATTTTGATAGGTGATTCATATAGAGTAGGGAAAATTCAAAATTTACAAAGCCCTAACTCATTTAACAACAGTCATCGATCCAATATTTTGAAACATCCATGACCCCTTTCATAATTGGCATAGAACTCAATCATCGTTGGTGATCCCACCTTGATATGACCTCCCCTGCCCATAATATAGGGTTTATGACAATGAAAATTTCAGCACCCCATAATATAAAACATGATAAAATTATTGGGTGCCTTTACAGTTCAAAAAACATCAAATAATTTAATTAAATCAAATAAATAATTTAAATTAAATTAATAATTCTATGATGACCAAACCATAGGGACAACAAGGGTAAAGGATTTTATACCACTCCCAGTATATGAACCATGTTCCCCAAAAAAAATTCTAGGTTTTCCCATATAAGAACTCATTTAAGAAACATAATAAATTAATCACAAATACATGAGTGCATACTGGAAATAATAATATTTTAGTTATTGTACTATTTTTGAGGCTCCATAATGCTCACAACATTAAACTATATTATCCAAATTGTAAACACCACACCCCAATATCAACAAAAACCATAAAACACTTTTTGGAGTTTTATTTGATATAGTAAATTTTCTATTTAACAATTTGGGAGGTCCATAGACATTAAAAACAATAATATACTCATTTCTTAACTAGAGAGAACAAGGGACCTAAATGTTTCCCCACTATGTTAAAAGCTTATGGGATGAATCAGGGTATGATAAATTAAAAAAATCATTTATTTGGATATTGTATCATTTTTAAACAAAACACTATTCTCTCTTATTATCATAGAAATATATAGGAATAAAATAGAAAAATTAATGTTACACACTAATTTTACATAGTTTTCCCTTAACTGGGATAGTCCTAGGATAATAGAAAGAAAACTTTTCCATGTAACAAATTCACTATAGCATACTATTGTAACAATTATTAGAGAAAACTCATTATCCCTTATAATTTACAACCATCCATTCATTGAAAGCCCATTGCTCTCTCAAAATATGTAAATGAACTATCAGATCATTATTAAAGGAAAAAAAACTTGGGAGGGGAACGTGGGTGGACAGTCTTTTTAATATTTAATACAATTAAAAAATCAGAGTTTTATTATAAAATAACTCAACATTGAGTAAATTGTTTAAGATATAATGTATCATAATAAAAATATTGAAATCGATATTTTTATAGCTATTTGGATCACTGTCAGCATACTATAATCTTGAAACTTATTTACTCAATGAGATTATTGGTTCAAACTAAGAAGTTGTAACTTTTAAGGGTTGGAAAACCTATGATATTTGTTTCCATTAACATTACTAGAGGCACAACCCTGGATTTTTGTTGCGGTCACAACCTAATTTGGACGTGACTTTTCATAAGGAGTCATAACCCAAGAACTTCCATTTAAGTGGTGTAATAACTAAGAAAAGATTTATTTTCATAATGACAATCATAAAATGACTATAAATATTATAATAATATAAATGTAAAAAATAAAATGATGAAAAATATAAAAACAATTAACCCATTAGATGATAAAAAAATAAAGACAATGTCCATAGATGATATTTTATCACTTAATTATATTAATATTATAAAATTTATGCCCCTTGGTGAGTTTACCAATGGAAAAAAGTCATATAAGTCCTTGATCGAATAAGAATCATGAATTTTGTTTCAAAAGTTGTGTTGAATAAATTGTGTATGAGGTTTTTCATACCACATACTCCAATGGATTAATATCAAAATATTAATTCTCAGATATTATAGTCTTATATAATTATATAATCAGAAAATTCCCTGAGTTTAAAAAATTACAATACATTGAATAATGTTGTTACTTGTAAATTGAAATACGAGGATTAGTAAAAGAGATTTCTGGAACTCTCTTATTCCTATATAAAATGGATTTCAAAAAACAGATCATATGACCATTAAAATAAATGTGTATCTTCCATATTACTTAAACAATTAAAATATCTGAACATGATTTTTGTATATTATATTATTTAAATAGTCACAAAACAAAGCATCTCACAGGCTATGACATGTATAGATGTATAGAATATATGATCAAAAAAATTTAAAAAACATTTAATTTATGTTTGAAAAAATAAAATATTAATTAGATTATTTTATTTAAAATGTAATAAATAAAATAAAAATAATTTTATTTTTATAAAAACATAAAACAATTAAAAAAATTGAATTAGTAGTATTGAAATAAAATTCACAGTAGTATCAAGAGGTTGGTACCACTAACATGCGACTACTACCATTATGAGGTTCTACCACCTCTTACTAAAGATTATACAATCACATGTTGTTATAAGTGAAAAACATATTATGATCATTATACAAATACATCAAATATTATGGTATTAGTATTGTGTTTTCATCCAGTGCTAATACATCCACTGAGATATTATTGGAAGAAGGGTGGTGTTATTATCGCTTTATAAAGTGATTCTTCTACCATGATGAACATTTCCAGTACTACCATTGTGGAAGGTAAGTTATTTTACTACCTATATCATGTATTCCTATACTACCCCTTTATAATATGTAATGATACTATAATCATTTAGAATATACAGTCAATTAGAAGATATACACTACAACTATTTCTTTGATGAGCTACCATCTCATGGAGATTCTGATGCTACCATCACTGTGGTGAATGCTAATATCACTAATGGATTGAATGGGATATCATAAAGAAGATTATACCATCAATTGGTTTGTTCTAATTCCTTCATCCAATGGTAGGTGATATCGGTGCTTGGCCAACTGACTAAACCCCTGTATCGCTAAATATGATCGAAAATGGCAGATGTGTTGTGCTTGTTCAACTGAACAATGGAGGCACTAATATGATGTTGTGTTGAATGGGATAAAGAATGTGTTAAGATGGTAGTGTGAGGTACAACCATAGCTCTTAGAGTTCATCCATGAATGATTCCGGTTATGTAACTGTGAATAGAGGATATGTGGTGGATTATTTCACTCACATTCATTGTGGTGTTGCACTGGTTTTCATGGAAAAGAATTATGTTCATGAAAACAATGAACGTATATTCATGAATGTCCATGGAATAAACAAATTCAAATGGATTTTTTATCTTTTTTTGTAGGTCGTTGGGGAACCAAATACACCCACCATCGACTTTTCCCATTGATTCTACATGTATAATAATTGTACCTTTTAGATCCATGGGTTTAGGTGAGGGTTTGTGGGGGGTTTTTTCATATAAGGACTCCTCTGACCATACATATAAATGGATTCCATTAAGGATATTTCAAGTTCATCCATATGAGATATGTGATCTCTTATATCTAATGAGAGAGTCTAAAGAGTATCATGTGTAATAAAAAAAGTAGTGTGGGAGGGGTAACTTGTAAACCTTTGTTAATTGTGGAATATGTTTCTCCCTCCATTCAACTCTATTAATGATCAGTGACTAAAAAAGGTGGTATTAGAGCCATTTTTTGTGAAACAATATGAATTGGTGAAGATATTCTTATGATTGGAAAATTCAGTTTTCCTATAATTAGGTTTTTTTAGGAATATTATTATTATCTGTGTCAAAATTATTACAATGGTGAAAATGGAATCAAAATGGTGTAAAAAAGTGTTCCCGAGGTTTGGTAAAATTTTGGTCAAATTCAATGTGCTACATTACCCAAACTCTAGAGAAAGTTGAAATTTTTAGGTGATAGAAACATTTTTAGTGAAATTTAGGAAAATTCTACAGTGTGCCACATCAGCACCATGTCACTTCCACATCATTAGTTTATCTTAGCTATTGACACTAATTTAGTCATATCATGATCAATCGGTGTCTGATTTTAATGATCCAAGATCCAATTTCAAAAAATTTAACTATTTTTGACATAATGATATAATGCATATTTCAAAATTATTCTATGTTTTTTATTTAAAATTGAAATTCAATAGAGGATCCATCCATGAGAGGGATGATCATGTTGAATTCATAAAACTACTCCTTTTGGATTTCTCGAATGAATGATATCCTTAATACTATGGATCATCATTGAACATTGAGAATAAGGTATTCAACCTCTCCACAATCAAGGAATAAGAGAAGAAAAAGATGAATAAGAAGAAAATAATTCAAATTTTCCAATGGATCCATCATTGGGTATACAACCATATTTCTCAAGACACAAACACGTACAAAATTTGGATGATATTGAAAGATACATAAAAGTCAATAATGACTTGGAAAATTACCTCTTGTAATATAAATTGTTTAATCTTCAATTAAATAGTGAAAAATCCATAGTTGAACACACAAGACATTCCCAAATTCTAGAGAACCAATTTGTGGCTATAGGTAATATTCTAATTGGGTAAGACTAAGTGAAACACCTACTATAAACACATGACCATAATTGGGATATTCTTTTGGTATCACTAAGAAACTCTGTACCTGGAGGGAAAATAATAATAGAAATGGAAAAGGATGCACTTTTCAATGAGGATGCTCGATGTAAGGGAATGAGTTAAAACTATAAGGAAGATCTCACTCTAGAGATGTAAGTGATACAATAACGTAGAGTTTGAGGTGTAGGAAGTACTAGATGAATCATGAGAAGAGGAAGGTCCATAAATGGTATGATTCCAATATAAAAATGCTACCATTGTGTTATTATTGGACACAATAAGTTGACCTGTCAAAAGTTTATACAGGAAAAGGGTCAAAGTATAAACAAATAAACAAGAAATGATGATATTAATGTGATAATAATTGGATAAGATGTTATTTTTCTAAATATTAAGAAGATACTTTCATTCACACATCAATCCAAGAAACAAGATGGGTGGTTAAAAATTTAGGAGTCCACCACATCCCTCTACATCATCAATGTTTCTGGAGTTATAAAACCGTAGACTATGGTCCATTCAATATGGGTAATACCATTTCAATGAAAATTTTTCCATGCATGATATCCTTGTAAACATTAATGTTCTGTATAAAATCACCGCAAAGTACATTTGACATGTTACAAGCCTTTATATAAACTGGTTATTAGGAGTTGTATTTTACTAGTATGGCTTGGAAAACAGCTTCCGCAATGGAACAAGAAAAATGAAAAAATGAACCATCATCATCGCTCAAGGAATCATATGAGGAACATTATACAAAACTCAATTTAATATATGTGTATAAAGCCTCAACATAGTTAATGGAGATAACTCATCTAATATATGGAATATGAGACTCGACGACATGAGTGAAGGAGTTTTATCTACCATGGAAAATAAGAATAGAATCATTGTTGACATGAATTCATCACTTAATACTTTGAAATACTACTTTTATTAGAGGAAACATAGACTATTATTCAATTCTTCTTTATCTCAGATATTAGACTTACTGTATTTGTTATATTCTAATGTTTATGGACCCATGGATATAGATTTATGAGGTAAAAAATATTTTCAATTATTTATTGATGATGCATCTCTATGGGTGATTATGTTAATCCTATGGATGAAGGGACAAGTGCTAAAAACATTATAATTTTCCATTCCATTGTGGATCATGAAACTAGAAGGAAGATGAAGTTTCTTTATTCATAAATTAGAGGAGTATACACATATAGGGAATTTGATGCCAATTGCATGATTTTGGGAATATGAAATGATAGGATGATGCCATACACAACACAACACAACAGAGTTATAGAAAAGATAAATATATTCATCTGAGAGAAGGCAAAAATAATTATGAGTTTGGTTAATCATCATAAGAAAATATGTGGAGATTCTTTGTAGGTTTCGTGATGCCTCATTAACAAGTCGCCATACAACCCATAGAATTTTTAGATTCCAAAGAAGAGATGGTCTGGTAAACATCTATCTAAATCTCATTAATGACTATTTAGATATTTTTCATTTTTAAATGTATCCAAGGAGATCAAGTGGAAGATTCATATGAGATATGCCTCATTAATATTCAATGTCTACAGAGATGAATAGTCTAAAGATAATATTTATGACACAATGGAATATAAGGTTTTCATAATTAGAGATGTTATTTTCTATGAAAACCAGATGATCAGGACATTCTTATTCATATAATTTCATGAAGGGAAAGTTTCAAGGAATCAATTCATGATCTAAAACTCTAAGAATCACCACCCTTCAATGATGATAAGGAGGTTCAAGAAGACTCATAAATAGTGGATCTAGAGTTACTGGAGAAGGATATTGATTTGGGGATTAATCCTCTCTATAATAAGTTCTATAACTATCATAAGAGTTAAGGGATATTATGCCTCTAGAAACTAACATTTAATAGGTCTGAATATATTAAATATAAAGGATTCAATAAAAAATAATAGTTAGAGTACCAATTGCTGGCTAATGATGTGATGTGAGAAGAATACTAGGAATTAGTTTCTCATGCTATCAATGTCAAGTGGTTATGTGTAATAGACGGTGAGATATAATAATTAAAAAAGAACCAAACATATGATTTAGTTGAACTACCCAAAGTTAATAAGGAACTAACTAAAAAATGTGAGTTCTGGATGATGAATAATGTCAGCAAAAAGCTGGAAAAGCACCAATACATGTATTTAATCAAGGGATTACATCATATTAATTGATTTGAATTTTATGAGATATTTTCACCCATGGATAATATGGCATCAATATGAGTCATTTTTTGGATTGGTGGAAAGCTTGTACATATATCTAGGATAGATGGAACTGAAGACAACAGTTTGGCATGGTTACATATCTATGGAGATAAATATGAATAAAGATAAAGTTTTCAAGGATTATAGGCCAGAATAAATCATCTGAAAATTAAATAATATCTTTTATGGACTGAAATATGATCCTAGATAGTGATAAAAGATGTATTACACCTTCACAATGAGTCATGGATGTAATAAAACTTAATTGAACCAGTTTGGTTACTTATATATATTTTCTGATGGTAACGTTTTTAATGTTCTACATTATTTTGATGACATGTTGATCATTGGGAATGATGTAATAAGGATCTTCAAGTTAATGAATTAGTTATCCATATGTTTTTAAAATTAAGGATTTGGGAGAATCAGAATATATTTTGGGGACGTAGGCCATTCATGGTATAAAGAGATGGTTTTTATAGATATCTCTTTATATGTATGTTGAATGTGTTGTAAACTTTTTCAAAAAGGAAAAATCTAATCCAGTGAAAATTAATCTTCCTAGACATTTGAATTTGAAAAATAAATCATGTAAATTTTATAGGGATGAAATTATAGTAAATAATATGATACTACAATCATAAGTAGTTGGAATCTTCATGTACACTCTGGTGAGTATGAGGCTAGACATTTCCATTGTAGTGGTAATTGTGAGTTAATTTATCGAGAATTCAAGGAAGTTGTACTCAGATGAATTAAAATGGATTCTATGTTATCTTAAATGTAAATCTAATATGTGTCTATTCCACATGGTATATGGATCCCTCTTGGGGGTATAAAGATGTACATATGGCTCGAGATCTTCATATAATGAAATTTACATCATGATACATCTATAACATTATAGGATAAGTTATATCATTGCATTTAAGTTTGTATTGTAACATCCCTAGTAAGTAATGAATAATAGATATTTTTAATTATGTCTATTAATTAATTAGATAGTGTTTTAGAGGCTTAAAATGAAAATAAATACAATCTTAAGCATGGAATACACTAATATTTTTTAAAAGATTGTTTTACAGCCTTTTGATGGCAGACCATTTTTAAATCTATCTTTTGACAATTTTATAATCTAGGTTTGTCAAAATAAACTTATTCTTTATGATTGGGACATCAAAATTTACTTTGTGTGAATTTTTGGTATTTTTCTGACAATGTTCATTTTTTAATGAATAGTGAAAAATAGTGCATTTTACATCAAAACTACTTTTTAATCTAATATATTTATATGATTAGATTATATTTTGAATAGGTTTTAAAGTGTAATTAGAATATATTTTTACCATTTAATCCAATGGTGGTCATTGGAATCAATTTTACTTTGAAATTGGACTTAAACTGGTGTCAATCTTTTGATACTTATTGTTTCATAAAAACACGCTATTTGTCATGACAACGGGAATTAATTATTAAATTAATTAATGTGACTTATAGGTTTTGAATTTTGTAAAATAGACTTCATTTTTGAATTCGGAATATCAAATATAGCTTAGGGTGAATTTTTTGTATTTTTCTGAAAAACTTCAATTTTTGATGAATAGTGAAACCACTAAGTGGTACTTATAAAAACTGATTTTTCGTTTAAATGAAAATTTACCACATCTGTGTTTTGAATTTCAAAAATCCGACATACATTATTGTCATTAAGAAGAAAAATATGGTTCAATGAGATTAAAATAATTTTTTGTGGAATAGTAACTCTTAAGTTCTTAATCGCGATTAGAGGTAATTAGTGTAGTTTAAGGTAAATATAATGCTTTAATAAAATGAGATGAGCTTGAAACATCTCCTACCCTCATTGGATGTGTCATGGACGAGCAAGAAAATCTATGGGTCAACTTGGGGACCCCATGGAGCCACATTGGTTGGGAAATGACATAAATAACTTTTTATTTAATGTAAAAGTAAAAAAGACACAAACATGAGATGTTTTACTAAAAAAAAATTTACATGGGGTTATAAAGATAATATTTTTAATTATAAATAGTAATTGGAAATATAAAAATATTTCCTACATTATATTATATTTTTTATAATTTTTAGACATTAAATAAATTAAATTATTTATGACATCATGATGATGCAGTGATGACCTCATTATTTAACGATTTAAATTAAATAGAATGATAATGTAAAATCTAAGACCTACACATGGACAAAACCAATTGGATGAGTGTATTTCGAACCCTTATCATCTTATCCTAGAATTATATCAATGTGGGACCTTTTGAATACGAAACACATTTTAAAATAAAGTAACATATCTTTACTTTCCAAGAGTGCCCCTCCTCTCCTCTTATAAATGGCCCCCACCTCTACCTCCTTACACACAATTCCAAAGCCTTTGGCTCAGCCAAAACCTGCCCATTTTGTCTCTCCAATTCCATCTACTACTCCTTGATGCCTCAAATTGGGCATAAGTCTTCCCAAGGAATCCTTTGAGCTCAAACCAAAGGGTGTTACCCGATTTTAAGGTAATGTCTTCTTTTGAGTCCTTTTGTTTTATTTTGCTTCTCCAAACCCCTAAACTATTTTTATTCTTTTCTTTTGTAACAAATACAGTATCCTCAATACAATAGGATTTTTTTATAATAAGTATTCGAGCTATACTTACACACAACTACATCTAATGGTTAACGAACATACTGTTTCTGTGGATGGCGAATTTATGACTCCCGAAACGATGATTGTTCAACATTATTTTAACACCTTAAAAGATGGCCATTAAGATGTCACTATATTTATATATGATATATAATATGTTTATGTTTTCCTTAAGAATCTGTATTTTTCTTTTTGGTCATACCTTTATGGTTTCCATTATGGGTAAACACGATATCTTCATTTAAGGAAGTGTAGACTACCGCCCCCTCAAAGTGATTTGATTCGTTAAATACCATATGTGGGACGTATAAAGGATGGAACTATGATATTATATATGATATTGTACTGGAATTATAATATACCTTTATATAATTATGATTCCATTCTATAAAATATGAAATAGAAATGAAAGTAGCGTTCATGCGTACGTACGGCTTACCGTCTCCATGAACGGTGCATTTCATTTCTTACCTCTAAATGATTATGTAATATTATAAATGCATGCATGTACGGGATATATATGACATATATGATATCTAGATAATGAATACCATTCTGGATATAATGGGTACATGAACAACTTGTAATTATAAAGGGCTTATTTTTGACTCAAGTACCAATGATCGTTAAAAATACCGTTATTAAATTAAATAATTACATAGTGTTCATGACATGGAAATAAGTGATATAAAAGGAATAATGAACTTGAAAAAGGTTCTTAAACAAGTAGAAATTAACTCAAGTTTATTATTCAGGAGATTAAATAATGACTGAGTCAAGTCAGACCCGAGGTATGGGACTTCATCTCAATCTCCTTTCATTTAGGCATATTTTGTTTTATACACAACCTTATTTTATACGATGTATAAACCCCTTTGACTTTTACGTTTATTCAGAAGGAGTATTTTTTATACGAAGCGTTTACTAAATGACAAAAGGGAATATTTTTGTCGTACGTATGCAGCGACAACGACTTCTCCGCCTTCGTGACCATTACTTGAGTTTCAGCTTCCTCTAGAAGCCATAAATTTTTTTAAAAAAGAAAAATAAATACCATGTTTTACTTTCTTTTATTTTTGTATTGAAAATTTTTGTCATAATGTTTTTATATCAATGTGTTGTATTGATATATTGTGATTTACAGGTGGAAATGTTAGGTTTCCTTTCTGCATGTTTTATGTGATACGATTATGTTGAGGTTCTTGGGAATTATTATGAAGACGGGTGGTTCCGTGATAGACTAAGGGAGAGTGAGCCCGATATAGCTCTCCAATGCATTGGGTAACGTGAAGGAGTGAAACTTTAAGGTTTCTCCGAAGAGATTTAGGGAATATACTGTGATGGGTATTCCAAACGTAACAAACAGGGTTACTCCCTACGTAAGAATGTTATGAATGCCTCAAGTTACCTTTATGTCTTATGATTTCTATGATTTATTCATGATTTGATGAGGTATGTTAAAGTGATTATGTTTTATGGGTAAAGTATGATTTCATTCTTATGTATATATGTACTCATGTTTCCTTTCCATATTTTTATATCCCTTACTGAGCTTTTTATGCTCATCCCAAGTTTTTTTGAAATGTTTTTCACAGATCAAGGGAAAGGTACATGATATGATGATAGTTTCAAGGAAGTGTCAAGAAAGAATCCATGTTTTATTTTAAATATGTTTCCGTTGATGGGAAAGAAGAATACTATCTTTATGTAACCACTTTGTTTTTACGTGGAATGTAATTCATGTTTTATGATCTAATTCTCTAAAACTCTAAACCCGAAAATATCCTCAATGTGTAATCTTGTAATAACTCAAGATTAAGTAATGTTTAAGGCTGAGGCCTTATAGTTGGTATCTGAGGTCGGTTTAGATAAATTTAGGAGTTAGAATTCTATTAAATGATTATCCAAAAATATTTTTTTTATGGTCAAATTGAAGAGATATAGTATTTGAAGATTACCATGTTGCTTCATCTAAGACATGTTTGTTCAGGAAGGTTTTCCGCAGAGGAAATAGGGAAGTAGTGCTAGGATGGCATGCAGAAGGAAATAAACTTCCGAATCAGCATCCTGAGATGGTCGGAATTGGAACTGAAGAGTTTTTTATAGTAATGGTGTAGTTGACTCAAGCGATAAATGGTGGTGGTATCCATACATGAGATCAGCCAGGTCAACCGCAGAGGAACATGTCAGTGGGGGAACATTTCATGAGGCAATATCCCCCATCATTCAGAGGATGATCTGACCATGTGCTAGCTGAAGGGCGGGTTAAAGCACTGAAGAATTTTTTTGATGTCATGGGGTGTTCAGATAATCAAAAGGTTAGTCTTGATATTTATCGTTTGGAGGGTGAAGCAGATCAGTGGCGGTCGATGGATAAAAATATCAGGGACGCTGATGAGATTGATGCTCTTGACTGGGATGAATTCAAAGGTATGTTTCTTGAGAAGTATTTTCTTAAGGCTGTTCGACTTAGGATGGAAAAGCAATTCTTGGAATTGAGGCAAGAGGAAGACTCAGTGGCTACCTATGAAGAAAGGTTCACTCGATTGGCATGGTATGTTCCAAATATTATCTGAGACCTTGATAGTAAAATCAATCATTTCTACTCAGGATTAAAACCAAAATATCGAAGGGCATTAGCTTCTCGTGAGTTTAAAAGTTATGAAAATCTTGTTCGATGTGCTGAGAAGGTGGAAATGGAGTTTGCCGATGATCAAGTGTTCTATAACAACCAAAAGAAGAAGAGACCGAGGTGGCAGGAGAAAGGTAAGAATTCTTCAAAAAAGTCTGATGGTAAGAAATCTAAGTTTCCAGTTTGTGATAAATGTGGCAAAAGGCTTGCTAGGGAATGTCTTCTGAATCTTGGAAAGTGCTACCGATGTGGTAAGATGGGACATAAGGCTCGTGATTGCACTGAAAAGGATCAAGGTGAAGGTAAGACCAAATTTGATTTACAGTTAGTGAAATGTTATAAGTGCAATGAGATGGGTCACTATGAAAAGGAGTGTGTGACAAAGAGCTTGAGTGATGGGAAGCAGTTAGACTACAAGCAGAAAGGGGTGGTGAAATCCTTTTCAATTACTTCAGCAGATGTCAGGCCATAAAATGAAGTTGTATCAGGTACTTTGTTTGTTTTTTTTCAGATTATGCCAGTGTGTAGTTTGATTTGGGGTCTACACATTCTTTCATCTCTGAAAACTTTTCTAGTAAAATGGGAATACCATCTCAAGAAATGACTCCTGAACTTGTGGTAAAGAAACCTGGGGGAAATGTTTAGGCCAAAAGAATTTATAAGAATATTCCTATCCTTATCTGTGGAAAGAACATACTTGAAAACCTTATTGTTTTACCTCTAGTAGAGTTTGATGTTATCCTGGGTATGGATTGGCTCTCTATTTACCATGCTAATATTGGATGTAGAGATAAAGAAGTTTCTTTTCAGAAAGACTTTCAATTTGTATACAATAATGAGCCCTTACTTTTGATAACATATCAAGAGTCCGAGAAACTTGTAAAATATGGAAATGAATGTTACCTTGCACACATCATTGAAAATAAAGGAACTGTTCAGATTAATGATGTGCCAGTGGTAAATGAGTATCCTGATGTTTTTCCTGATGAGTTTCCTGGAATAATACTAGATCGGGAAGTTGAGTTTACTGTTGACTTAGTTTCTGATGCTAATACAATTTCAAACCCCCCTTATCGAATGGAACAAATTGAACTTTTAGAGTTGAAGTAGGAATTGAAAGATTTATTAGATAAAGGTTTCATTCGACCTAGCACATCACCATGGGGTGCCCCTGTTTTATTTGTTAAAAATAAAGATGGTTCAATGAGACTTGGCATTGATTATAGAGCCTTGAATAACATCACTGTTAAGAACAAATATCCTTTTCCTCAAATCGATGATTTGTTTGATCAGCTCCAGGGAGCTTAGTATTTTTCAAAGATTGACTTGAGATCGGGGTACCATCAGTTCAAGGTAAAGGAAGCAAACGTTCCGAAGACTGCGTTTCGTACAAGATATGGCCATTATGAATTTGTAGTAATGCCTTTTGGGCTAACCAATTCACCTGCTGTATTCATGGACTTAATGAATAGAATTTTCCATGAGTTCTTGGATAAGTTTGTGGTGGTTTTCATTGATGATATTTTGGTGTTTTCTAAAAGTAAAGAGGATCATGGAAGACATTTAAGGGTTATCTTGCAAACCTCAAAGAAAAGAAATGGTATGGAAAATTCAGCAAGTGTGAGTTTTGGTTGCAAGAAATTTCATTCCTTGGTCATATTGTTTCTAAAGATGGGATAACTGTTGATCCTGCAAAAACAAAGGTTGTTGAAGACTGGCCAAGACCCACAAATGTAACTGAGATTCGTAGCTTCCTTGGTTTGGCAGGCTATTACCGAAGGTTTGTTAGAAATGTTTCACAGTTATCTAATCCAATGACTAAGATAACTCGTAATGGTGTTAAGTTTATCTCGACAAAAGAATGTGATGATTGCTTTTAGGAATTGAAATGAAGATTGTTGAATGCTCCAGTTTTGGCCCTACCTTCCAGGAATGGTGAGTTTGTTATCTATAGTGATGCTTCATTGAAAGGACTTGGTTGCGTCCTAATGTAGAATGATCAGGTAATTGATTATGCTTCACGACAGTTGAAAACTCATGAGGTAAATTACCCTACACATGATTTGGAATTAGCTACTGTTGTTTTCGATTTAAAAATTTAGAGGCATCATTTTTATGAAGTAAAGTGTGAAATATATACCGATCACAAAAGTTTAAAGTATATATTCACTCAGAAATAATTTAACATGAGACAAAGGAGATGGCTAGAATTAATCAAGGATTATGATTGTACAATTAATTACCATCCGGGAAAAGCAAATAAAGTGGCTGATGCTTTGAGTCGAAAAAGTAATGCTTCATTAGCAATGTTGCGTTTGGAACGTGATCCTTTGGCTAAGGATTTGATGAACTTTGGCATAGAAGTTTTTGGTGCAGGAAGTTCTTCTGTTTTGTTTTAGGTATCAGTGAGATCATCTCTATCAGATAGAATCAAGCAAGCACAGAAGTAAGACAGTGAGTTGCAAAAAAAGGTAGTGCTGGTTCAGAAAGGTAAGTTTCCTGAATTCAACATTGATAATGATTGAGTTTTGAGATTTGGGAAGAGATTGTGTGTGCCTTGTGATTCACAGTTGAAGAGAGATTTGTTATGTGAAGCTCATAGTTCTCCATTTTCAGTTCATCCTGGCATTACTAATATGTACAGAGATTTTCGAGAGTATTACTGGTGGGATGGAATGAAAAGAGATATTGCTGATTTTACTGTGAAGTGTTTGACTTGACAACAGGTTAAAGGAGAGAGGAAGTTACCAAAAGGGATGCTTCAGCCTTTACCAGTGCCAGAGTGGAAATGGGAGAATATATCCATGGACTTTGTTGTGGGATTACCGAAGACATCTCGATGTAATAATGCAATCTGGGTTATTGTTGATCGCTTGACCAAATCTGCTCATTTCCTTTCTATACGAGATACTTTTTCCCTAGATCAACTTTCCCATTTGTATCTTAAAGATATAGTTAGGTTACATGGAGTTCCCCTCTCCATTGTATCTGACCGTGATCCCAGGTTCACTTCTAACTTTTGGAAAGGCCTTTAAAAGACGTTGGGTACTGAATTAAATTTTAGTACAGCATTTCATCCTCAATCAGATGGGCAGTAAGAACGAACAATTCAGACCTTGGAGGACATGCTACGAGATTTTTCTATGGATTATTAGGGAAGTTGGGACCCACATCTTTACTTGGTTGAATTTTCATATAATAACAGTTTTCATTCCATTATACAGATGGCACCATTTCAGGAATTATATGGGAAGCAGTGTCAAACTCCAGCTTTCTGGGATGAAGTGGGTGAAAGGAAGTTGATGGGACCAGAATTGGTAGAAGAGATGGAAGAAAAAGTTTAGCTGATTCAGAAGCACATGAGAACAGCTCAGAGTAGGCAGAACAGTTATGCAGACAACAAGAGGAAGGATCTAACTTTTGAGGTAGGTGATCACGTTTTTCTCAAAGTCTCACCATGGAAAAGTGTGATGCGATTTGGTAAGAAAGGAAAGATGAGTCCAAGGTTCATTGGACCATATAAAATTCTGGATAGAGTTGGATCAGTTGCATACCGAGTGGCATTACCTCCGAGTTTATCTCAGGTACACAATGTTTTTCACGTTTTGATGTTGAGAAAGTATATGCCAGATCCATCTCATGTTTTGAGTCCAAAGGTAGTTCAGCTGGAAGAGAACCTATCTTATGAGGAACAACTGCTCCAGATTCTTTACCACAGGGAGAAAGTGTTACAGAATAAGGTGATTAATCAGGTAAAGGTTTTGTGGAAAAACCACATGATGGAAGAGGAAACATGGGAATCTGAAAATTCAATGAGGGATAAGTACCCCCATTTATTCGATAAGAAAATAAATTGCGGGGACACAATTTTCTAAAGGGGGGAAGGATGTAACATCCCAAGTAAGTAATGAATAATAGATATTTTTATCTATGTCTATTAATTTATTAGATAGTGTTTTAGAGGCTTAAAATGAAAATAAATACAATCCTAAGCATTGAATACACTAATATTTTTTAGAAGATTGTTTTACTGCCTTTTGATGGAAAACGATTTTTAAATCTATCTTTTGACAATTTTGTAAGATATGTTTGTCAAAATAAACTTATTTTTTATGATTGGGACATCAAAATTTACTTTCTGTGAATTTTTGGTATTTTTCTGACAATGTTCATTTTTTAATGAATAGTGAAAACTACTACATTTTACATCAAAACTGCTTTTTAATCTAATTTATTTATTTTATTAGATTATATTTTGAATTGGTTTTAAAGTAAAATTAGAATATATTTTTACCATTTAATCCAATGGTGGTCATTGGAATCAATTTCACTTTGAAATTGTACTTAAACTGGTGTCAATCTTTTGATACTTATTGTTTCATAAAAACACGCTATTTGTTATGACAGCGGGAATTAATTATAAAATTAATTATTGTGACTTATATGTTTTTAATTTTGTAAAATAGACTTCATTTTTGAATTCGGAATATCAAATATAGCTTAGGGTGATTTTTTGGTATTTTTCTAAAAAACTTCAATTTTTGATGAATAGTGAAACCACTAAATGGTACTTACAAAAACTGATTTTTCGTTTAAATGAAATTCTACCAATTCTGGGTTTTGAATTTCAAAAATCTGACATACATGGTTGTCATTAAGAAGTAAAATGTGGTTCAATTAGATTAAAATAATTTTTTGGTGAATAGTAACTCTTAAGTTCTTAATCGCGATTAGAGGTAATTAGTGTAGTTTAAGGTAAAAATAATGCTTTAATAAAATGAGATGAGTTTGACACATGTCCTACCCACATTGGATGTGTCATGGCCGACCAATAAAATCTATGGGTCAACTTGGTTACCCCATGGAGCCACTTTGGTTGGGAAATGACATAAATAACTTTTTATTTAATGTAAAAGTAAAAATGACACAAACATGAGATGTTTTACTATAAAAATTTTTACATGGGGTTATAAAGATCATATTTTTGATTATAAATAGTCATTGGAAATATAAAAAGATTTCCTACATCATATTTTTTTTTTATTTTTTGACTTTAAATAAATTAAATTATTTATGACATCATGATGATGCAGCGATGACCTCATTATTTAACTATTTAAATAAAATGGAAAGATATTGTAAACTCTAAGACCTACACATGGGAAAAACCAATTGGATGAGTGTATTTCCAAACCTTATCACCATATCCTAGAATTATATCAATGTGGGACCTTTTGAATCTGAAACTCGTTTTAAAATAAAGTAACTTATCTTTACTTTCCAAGAGTGTCCCTCCTCTCCTCTTATAAAAGGCCCCACCTATACCTCCTTACACACACTTACAAAGCCTTTGGCTCAGCCAACCCCTATCCATTTTGTCTCTCCACTTCCCTCTATTACTCTTTGACGCCTCACTTTGGACAGAAGTCTTCCCAAGGAAGCCTTTGAGCTCAAACCGAAGGGAGTTACCCGATTTTAAGGTAATGTCTTCTTTTGAGTCCTTTTGTTTTATTTTGCTTCTCCAACCCCCTAAACTGTTTTTATTCTTTTCATTTGTAAAAAATACAGTATCCTAAATATACTAGGATGTTGTTATAATAAGTATTTAAGCTACACTTACACACACCTACAACTAATGGTTAACGAACATACTGTTTCCGTGGATGGCAAATTTATGCCTCCAAAAACGATGATTGTTCAACATTATTTTAACACCTTCAAAGGTGGCCATTAAGATGTCACTATATTTATATATGATATATAATTTTATTATGTTTTCCTTAAGCTTCTGTATTTTTATTTTTGTTCATACCATTATGGTTTCCATTATGGGTAAACGCGATATCTTCATTTAAGGAAGTGCGGACTACCACCCCCTCAAAGTGATTTGATTCGTTAAATACCATATGTGGGACGTATGAAGGATGGAACTATGATATTATATATGATATTATACTAGAATTATAATATACCTTTATATCATTATGATTCCATTCTATAAAATATGAAATATAAATGAAAGTAGCATTCATGCATACGTACGGTTTACCGTCTCCATGAACGGTGCATTTCATTTCTTACCTCTAAATGATTATGTAATATTATAAATGCATGCATGTACGGGATATATATGACATATATGATATCTACATCATGAATACCATTCTGGATATAATGGGTACATGAACAACTTGTAATTATAAAGGGCTTATTTTTTACTCAAGTACCAATGATCGTTAAAACGACCGTTATTAACTTAAATAATTACATAGTGTTCATGACATGGCAATAAGTGATATAAAATGAATAATGAACTTGAAAAAGGTTCTTAAACAAGTAGAAATTAACTCAAGTTTATTATTTAGGAGATTATAGAACGACCGAGTCATGTCGGACCCGATGTATGGGACTTCGTCTCAATCTCCTTTCATTGAGGCATATTTTGTTTTATACACAACCTTGTTTTATACGGTGTATAAACCACTTTGACTTTTACATTTATTCAAAAGTAGTCTTTTTTATATGAAGCATTTACTAAATGACAAAAGGGAATGTTTTTGTCGTACGTATGCGGCAACACCGACTTCTCCGCCGCCGTGACCATTATGTGAGTTTCGACTTCCTCTACAAGCCATAGATTTTTTTTAAAAAGAAAAATAAATATCATGTTTTAATTTTCTTTTATTTTGGTATTGAAAATTGTTTTCATAATGTTTTTATATCAATGTGTTGTATTGATATATTGTGATTGAAAGTTGGAAATGTTAGGTTTCCTTTATGCATGTTTTATGTGATACGATTATGTTGAGGTTCTTGGGCATTATTATGAAGACGAGTGGTTCTGTGATAGACTTAGGGTGGGTGAGCCTGATATAGCTCTCCAATGCATTGGGTAATGTGAAGGAGTGAAACGTTAAGGTTTCTCCGAAGAGATTTAGGGAATATACTGTGATGGGTATTCCAAACATAACCAAGAGGGTTACTCCCTACGTAAGAATGTTATGAATGCCTCAAGTGACCTTTATGTCTTATGATTTCTATGATTTAGTAAAGATTTGATGAGGTATGTTAAAGTGCTTATGTTTTATGGGTAATGTATGATTTCATTCTTATGTATATATGTTCCCATGTTTCCTTTCCATATTTTTATATCCCTTACTGAGCTTTTTATGCTCATCCCAAGTTTTTTTGAAATGTTTTTCACAGGTCAAGGGAAAGGTACATGATATGATGATAATGTCAAAGAAGTGTCAAGAAAGAATCCATGTTTTATTTTAAATATGTTTCCATTGATGGGAAATAAGAATACTATATTTATGTAACCACTTTGTTTTTACATGGAATGTAATGCATGTTTTATGATCTAATTCTCTAAAATTCTAAACCCGTAAAGATCCTCAATGTGTAATCTTTTAATAACTCAAGAATAAGTATGGTTTAAGGCTGGGGCCTTATATGTATAATTTCATTACATTATCCAATATGGAAGTAAATTATATTAATACTTTAGATGATTGAAATGAGATATTGTGTCTAAATAGTTTTCTCTATGAGATCATATTCATCAAGAAGGAGTATAGGGTTCATTGTAATAGTAACGGTGCTTTGGAATTGAGAAAATACTCAATGTACCATTATCAGATGAAGAACGTCCATATTCTATATCATTAAATATGAAATTTAATGGATCAAAAACTACCAAGACTTGTGAAGATCCACACGAAGTACTACCCAGGTGATATGATGACAAATGTGGTTTCTCTGAAGTATATAGACCTTTTCAGATGCTCTAATGGATTGCCGATGGATAGGGAGAACCAATAGATTTTTTTAATATACCTTGACTAGTGGATAGTGCACTAACTTCACCCCCATTGGATTCTCTCTTGGTTTCTTCATGTAACAGAGTTTAACCTTTGGCATCTATTGTTGTAGTTTGGGATTTGAGGAATTTGGTCGGGGAATTTGTTTTAAATAAGTAATCATCCCATCATGTGTATAAACGGATGGCATTGGGGATATTCTTGATTTATCCATCAAATACACTCTAATATTTGGTGATAGGGTATTAATAGATACTTTTGTGGGAAAAAGTAGGTTTGGGAGGGATCAAATGTAAATTATTTTTCAAGGTGAAATAAATTTTTTCCCTCCAATCATCCATATTCATGATCAACGAATCACAACAAGCTTCTATCAGACTCGGTCAAAAAATGTTGGTGATGTGTTGCTATTCTATGAAGATTAGGTGAAAATATATGCTGATGAATCATGGCTATGGTGACACTGTGAATACGGTCAAGTTATTTCGTAGGTGCATCGGTTGTCATGGAATGGGAATGAAAGGGTTCACATGGAGATACCACTACATGTAGAAGTTATTGATGCCACTTCTTGAGAGGAGTGGATGATGTGATGGTGTCACACATGTAAGGAGATAAGAGGTTTATCTAGGTGATTTTAATGGAAGAAGATGAACATGATATGAGATGTGGTAGGAGATGATGAATATTAGTATACATATATATATATATATATATATATATGAATATATATATATATATTTATATATATTTTATTTATATAATAATAATATATGAAAAAATGTATATATGTGCATGATTATGTTTATATTTATAATTAATAAAATGAATATAAGTAGTGTATTCTTTAAATTTGAATTTAAAAAGATACAAAATATATATAATGATAAAAAAATACTTTAAAATACAATTTAAAAATATAATTTTTTTAATAAAATAATGATATTATAAAATCTATATTTTCTTTTGGAAAATATCTAAATAGGTATTAACATTCACATTATATCTAGAAGTATTATTTATCATTTTATTAATTTTTTTTACCTTTCTTTCAATAATTCCCCATATTAGTTAATTAATTAAAAACGTTATTAAATATTCATTCATAATCGTTATCATCAACTGCAAGAAAATATTTAGTTTGATTCTTTTCATCACTCAATTTTAAAATCATAGAATCAAAATTCCTTTTAGAATCTCTCTTCTAGGAATTGATGATATTTAGATTATCATATCCCTTTTCGATTTTTCAGTTTTATAATCAAATTCATATTTATAATTTTTATGTGATTATATTTCTTAATATTCTAGATATTATCCTTACATAAATCCCCATTCTTTTTATAAAATTATTTTATTTGGTAATTAATGGAATCAAAATCAAAACATGAATAAAAACTAGATTCCTCTACATCTTAATATATTTCATAATGGTCAACATTTATAAGAGTAATTAATTGAGGAAGAAATATTCAAGTATGTCACATTTTACAACCATTAGAGAAAGGTTACCTATTTTCTTTTACTACCTAATTAAATACATAAATCCGAGCTATTAGGGAAGTCCCATTCTCTATTTAATTTTTTATTTTCAATTAATATTTTATCTTTTAAATTCATTTAGTATGTTTTGGATGATAAATCATGATGTGACCATTATTCCTGAACTCACAACACATCAATTCTTAAAAAATAATTATTAATTTTAGGATTACCTTTCTTATATTCTTTATTCAATCTTCCTTCTTAACTATCTTCTGCCACAATTATTTTTCATAAATTTTAATAGCTTCATTCTAATGTGATGCATATCATTTTAACTTTCTTAGAACATGGATTTAGAAGCGATAGAAATTTAATTAAAATTAGGATTAAATTTATTTCCATTTCTCTTGGTATAATCCTCTTCATGAATATACTAAAATTAAATTTCATACTATAAGAAACATCTGATTATGTCATCTAAATTATATTCTTTAAAATTTTAATATTTCTAATTTCCACGTTCATTACCTGAAAAAAAATTAGTAGTGCTATCATCAATTTTTCAACTTTAAATATGTTGTTTCGTACCTCACCAATAGAACTCATATTTTTTGTAATACTTTTATACTGATGAAATATTTAGTTTAATAACTCTTATTCTCTCATATTGAAGTCATGTTAATATACTTAGAGAATTGATCGAATTGTTATTTTATGATTTTCAATCCCATAATTAGTAACTTGATGGATTATCAACAGGTCTTGGTCTCACTTACAAGAAGAAACACGTCAATTGACTCTTTTAATTATAACTCAACAAAAAATATTCTTAGCTTTATAATTCAAAAAATACTCAACCATATCTTTACCAACAAATTTCTATAGATCAAATTTTGGAAGATTGTATGGATTATTTATAATAGGTCAAATATTCACACATAACTATTTTTTTTGCAGGGTTATATTATATATTTATAAAATCCATAAACACATCCCTTGATTAATGATGGATTTTTTGAAATCCATCCATTATAGAATTTATAACCATCATCTTAAAAACTTTCATTTTTTCCTTATACTATTACATCTAGGATATTTAGGTTATAGTTATCGTTAAAATTAAATAATGGAACTTATATTTGAAAGGAAACAATCCTTTAATAAAAATAGTTTTGTATCTGATTAACATAAACATAGGTGCTAACTGGTCATATTTCATGAAATTATACCAATTTTTGGATTTTTATTGAAGGAAAAATAGGATTGGGGGTTATTAGTTTTTAAAATTTAATACGTGTAAATAATAAATAATTTGTTATAGAATAATTCAAAAATGAGGGAAATATTCAAGATATATAGTGAATCAGAGATAAAATAATAAACATGGTATTTTTATTATAGTTTAAGTCACCAAGATCCAACTATACTATTTTTCATTCTCCACTCAGTGTGAATATTGGTACCAAATAAAAAACTCATTTTGAAATGTGTGATAACCTATTACAAACATGAAATTTTACAATACCTAGAGGCACCACCTTGTCTTTGTACAACAGTCAAAACCTGGTCTAGACCTGACATTTCATTAAGAGTCACAAACCAATAACATCATTTGGGAGGAGGAATAACAAATATAGAACTACTTTTGATAGGTAAAATCATAAACATACTATAATTATTATACATAGCAGAAAGGGAAAAATAAAATGAATAAATCCATAATAAAAATTAGCCTATTAGATGATCAAAAGAAGGATATGGTGTCTCTCAATGATACCCATTTTATTAGGAAAATATGGTACAATCAAAGTCATTATTTCATTGCAACAATGGACTTGATGTCGCATGAGTTTTTGATCAAATGTACAACAAATATTATGTAATAAAAGTTGTGTCAAATAAACTATATATGGTGTTTTCTTCTCTTGTACTCATACGTATTAATCTCTGAACATTAATTCCAATAACTTATATATTTTTATGATTATCCAATCATTTCAAGAAATAATTTTAGAAAATAACATTTCATGGAATAATGCAGTTACACATAAATTGAAATAAGGTACTATGTAACTGTGTCTTTTGTTTCTTTCATATTCCTACATGAAATGGATTTCAAAACTATTTTAATAAGAAAATTAATATAAATATGTATCTTACATATTAATAAAACAATTAAAATATAAAAAAAATATTGTTTTCTATTAAAATATTTAAATAATCACAAATCATAACATTGAAAAAACTATTTCATGTGTCTACATAGATAATATAAGCTCAAATCATAACAAAATAAAATAATAATTAAAATATTTTTTTACATGTATTAAATAAAAAAAATAAAAATTATATTTTTAGTAAATATAAATTGTAGAACAAAATTTTATTTATGGTATAAAAATAGAATACCATGAGGTCAAAGAAGTTTTTATGAGTGACATTCGATTTCAACCACTATGTGGTGTTAACATTGACTGTTGATGCCACTATTGTCACATGCTATTGTGGGTGAAAAAAAGAGGATGAATGTGCATTTGATGTAAGAAAAAATATTCTAATTGTTCTATGCCATAGTCTTACATTGATAACCCCACCATGAATCCATTGGAATAAGGGATGTGCTACTATTGCTATGTGAAGTGAATCTTCTTTCATGAAGAAAAATATTGATGATACTATTGTGTATAATGGTTATTTTTTTGTACCACTTCCATGGAATCTTATTATATTACATTATAATAGGGTATTGGTTCTAGAATCATGCATAATATTTTGTGGTTGAGAATAAATGAATTGCTATCATTTCATTGTAGATACACTATTGCACATAGATCATGATGCTACTGTGATTTTGGTGAATGGTAATACCACTAAAGTATCTGATGAGCAACCAGGACGGAGATTCTACTAAGGCATTATTTGTTCTTCTACTGTCATCCAATGGAATGTGTTTTTGGTTCTTCATCGAGCAGCTAAACCCAGGTGTTGCTAATGTTTTTCAAATAAGGGTGACGCACTGAGATGGTGTAATCAAAATATGAAGGCACTAAAGTGAATTTGTGTCACATGGGAGTATGAAGGTGCACATATTTTTGGGGTAAGTTTTTATCATTGAGAATATTCTTGAACCACTGACTCAGAAGACCAGGTTATGAAATTGGTATAAAAAATTGAGATTCAAATATTAAGAAAAAATGATATTTCCAAATAAGTGAATCATTATAATCACAAGAATAGAAAGGCGTCAATGAAATAACTCAAACAAAACCAGATATTACAAGATCTAGATTAGCATGATCCAATATTATCAAAGAGAAAACCAATTATGACATTTTTTATTAATAAGAAAAATAAAGCAACAAATACTGACTCAATGTTTTTAGAATATAACTAGTGAAACTATATCTAGAGGCCAACCATGTTAAACTAGGTTGTTATGATGAAACCCATCATATGGAGTCAATAATGACCACTCCTAGATTGAGATATTCAGAAACACAAGAAGGATACAATTTCAATCATGATAGGAATGTTAAATCACAAATAAATCAATAAATCAAAAACCTAAACCTAGTTAAGGTGAATAGAAGACAATATCTAAAACCCCCTTTATTGTGCATATGTCTTTACCCATGGCTAAGTTTTTGTCCAATAAATATCCCTCAGAACAATAGTCTTATTTTAGGAGGTGAGGCAAACATGATGTGTGGAAGTGTGAGTGGTAAAAATACCTCTATTTTCATTATTCTTCACCAATATATTTCCTCCGTTATAGGTAAATCACACACAGGGAACTCTCAATAGGAATAGCCAGACAGAACAAAGAACCCCAAAACAGAAATTAAAATCAATTACACAAATCAAGGAATAATTGAAAAATAATGTCATGTAAGAAGACCTTCAAGAGATGAAATCATGAATATGATATTAAATCCCCATGTATGGTTGAGATCCCAAGGTCATTTCACCTAACAAAAGGGAGTCGTGCTAGTAGGACAAGTGGAATAGTTCTATTAGAAAAACGGCAACGACCTAGATCAAGGGTGAGGAAAACAATCACAATCTCGAGAGTCCACAACCATTATACCATCCATGTTCAATTTTCATGATGAAGCACTAAAAATGTAAGTAAATAATACTCTATAGTGGAAATTATTAGTGAAATAATTTTAGAAAAAACAAACACGAAAATAGTGGCCATGCATGTACACCCTCATGAAAACATCAATCCCATAATAAACTAAACTAGATATGAATAAATCATATGGTCAAAATTAATGGAATTAAATTCAAAAATATATAGTGGCAATAAATGAACAATTATCCACCTTTAAATTAAATGAATTTAGAATGGTGTTATCACAACTAATGTTATAGAATTGGTACTAAGTTCAACAATTTACGAAAATGAAACAACTTAGAAAACGGTACGTCCATAGTCCAACTATTGAATAGATTGACCCCCATGTGTATCTTAGTGACACTCACTATCTCATATTCTATAAAATCCCTAAGGGAATTAAGTCTAATGTTATTTTTCTTCATTATACAATTTCATACATAGTTTTTTAGCAAATGAAATGAAGATTGGATATCATAATGGACTACTTTTCTATTAGTAGATAAATACAAAACAAAAAATCAAACCTCTCAACCATATATCCACTTTTAAGTATTTATTCAAGGCTATATACACTACCTTGGTGGTTGAGAGGGAAACCATTGATTTCATGTGGCACTTCTAGGATACATTTCCTCTATATTCATGGAACACAAAAATAGTGAGTGATTTTCTATTGTAAATATTTTTAGAATGATTAGAGTCAACAAACCCTACATGAAATCACCAAAACTATAATTTAATCCATATCCAATGCCAAATTTATTAGACATGGATAAGTACTAGAGGAGAAAATTCAAAGCATTCTAGTCCATTTTACAATGTTTCCCCATAATCCTACTCAAAGTACATACATAAAATTCTATATCTAGACGATAACATACCATATCATACAAAAGACTTCCTACCAGATTAGAATATGGAATATTATTCATGAATGAAGATTTTTCATCCTTTTTAGGGGATGTTTACAAAGACAATTTAAATTTTTATTCTAATGGAATTTTTATAGATTAATTTTATCACTATGATATATTATTAATACCCTCTTAGCATAAGAATACTGATATAAGTGCAAGTTTTATTCCTTACAATCATTAATGTTTTTTGTACCTGATATCAGATTATCATTTCCTAAGTCATTCATTTAAAATAAAGAGTTCAATTAGTTCTTAAGATAATTTATAGTCCATATATTTCAATAGATTAAAATCATTTCATCAACATATAATAAAAAAATAAAGTGATTCATGATTAATAGTTTTATAGTATAAACATTCATAAAAAATTCTTCTATAAAAATATTTTCAATTATAAAATAGCCAAACCATATATACCATTTCATAGAAGACTATCAATGGCCATATACAGTCTTCTTTAGAAGGTAAACAATATTATGTTCAAACATATTTCTTAATCATTTTGGATGAGTCATATAAATTGTTTCATGAAGGTTAACTTGCAAAAGAGGAATTTTTTACTTTTAATTATTCAATATTTAAATCAATCATGGAATTAAAATAAAAAAGTATCCTTATTGATGAATGTTCAACCATTGGGGAGAATATATCACTATAATAAATACCTCCATGTTTAAGGGTGCCTTTAGCAACCATTCGTTCATTAAATTTGACTTTATTTTCTCTAACATTGTTTTCCTTCTTCTTATAAATCCACATATAACCTATAATATTCTGGTTATTAGGTTTTGAAACAATAATTCATGTGTAATTCATAATTACTGAATTCATATCTCTATTTATATCTCCCTACCACTTAATGTCTTCTTTGAATTTAAGAGTTGTTTTATAATATTTATGTTCATAATTAAATAAACCATGTGAAACATTACATTCAAAAGAAAACATATTAGACTTATTGAAATGGGATGGTCTCTTAATTACACTTGTCTCTCTATATCGCGTGAGTTGATAATTTATTAGAATAAATGGTTCTTCTATTTCAAGTTCAGAATCTAAAATATAAATAGATTCACCTTTAGTTTGGGGAATATAAATAGCAGAATCAATCCCATATTGGGATTCATCTTTAGATTTCATGGGAATTTCAACCCCTATAGTTGTTAGTTCTCTATAGGATTCTTCATCCTTATCATAGGACTCATTAGATTCTCTTTATTTATCATTGGAGAGAATGAACTCATGAAACACTAAATTTTACTAACTATAAAATTTGGAAGCATGGGTTACCTATCCATAGAACATACCCCATAACGGCCATAGATAACCCACGAATGTTCACTTCATAGCCTTAAAATGATTCTTATCGGTTCAGGTATGAGAATAAGAAATGGATCCGAAAAACCTACGGTTTGAAAGACTCGAGGGTGGACCTCACTTGTGTTTTTAATGGTTTAAGGTAATTAGAATAATATTGGAATTAAATAATCATGTATATTGTTGTAGAGGTACCCTCGATCCAAAAGGACCAGAGGAGTTGATAGCAGGACCACATACACATAACCCTCTCTAGTAAATTTTGATTCATCCTTTCTGCTAATTCATTCTATTATAGTGTTTCCAAAATAGTTCAATATCTCTTTAATCCCTCATATTCACATAAATCTATTAATTTATTGGGAATATACTCTAAATAGTTATTAGTTATTTAAGATTTTAGTTTCTTATCAGATTCACTTTGTTCCACAGCTTTCCATTTTGTAAAATTCATAAAGGTATTAGAATTATGTCTGAGTATATAAATCCAGACTTTCCTAGAGTTTTCATCAATAATTTATATGAAGTACAAGACTCCACCATGGGATGTGACCCGAGAAGGACCCCAAAGTCATATTGGACACACTCAAGGGGTTATTTAGTATTTTACACTGACATACTATAACTAACTCATTTAGATTTTCCATATACATAATCTAAACAAAAATGTAGGTTGTTGGGTGTTACAATACTCAAAATAACCTTTTTTTCTATGTACTGAAATACTTTTGGCTATAATGCGCCCTATCATTCTATACCAAAGGGTGGTTTTTTCTAACTCTGAATCATAATTGAATTTTAATAACATCAATAAACCTTACTATATAACACAAAAATACCATTACCAAGGTTTCCTTTCATAGAAGTGAGGTATCCTACTGAAATCCTAATAATCCAAGAGTTTGATCTAGTGGTATATCCCTTATTTTCAAAGACTCATAGGGAGATGAGGTTTCTTTTAGGATCCTGTACCCACCTAACCTCCGGTGGAGTTTTAACAATGTTTTCATGAAGATATAATGTAATTGTGCCTATAATGATAAAGTGGAAGCTCCTATTATTCCCTATAAACACATCTATATATTTAATTTTCTTCTACTTAGTTAAGTAATCCTTATTAGGAAACATGTAGAATGAACACGGAGAATCAAGTACTCATTCATCATATATGGGAATATCCAAAACATTTAACACCTTGGTAGTGTCAAAATCCTATTAAACTAATAAATATTTTTCATTGATATTTTCTACATAGTCATTATTCTTTTTAGAAATTTTTTTCATAGTTTGATAAGGTCGTTTACTTTTAAAACAATTAATTAATATTTTTTGGGACTTAAATCATTCCTTCTCAGACTAGAATGTTTTATTCCTCCTACCCCTGGACTCAAATCTAACCCTAAACTCAATTCTTCACTTAATGTTCTAAATCTCTCCTTGGCCTTAACACCCCACTTCCATTTAATGTATTTAGAGAGTAATGAAAATTTATGTTAATTGAGATTAAGGGTGCCTTTTATATACATAATATAATATTTTACACAATTAAATCTATCATCTAAGGATGTTAATATTATTATGGATTGATCTTCATCACCTAATTTAATGCCTATATTTTCTATATCTTATAAGATTTTGTTAAACTCATCAATGTTTATAATGAATGAAGTTCCAAAATTCAATTTGGAACTATATAACATATTTTTTTGTATAATCTACAAGAAAGATACTTGTTCACATAAAGAGACTCAAATTTAGACCATATACCAATAAAGTAAGACTTAGATAAAACCTCTTTAGGAACATTATCTCCTATGTATAAGAGTATAAAAGTACGGGCTTTCCTAAGGGTTTCTTTGTGAACATCTACATAGGTGATAATAGTATTTCAATCAATATCAAGAGTAGTAACTTTTTTTATGCCAGTAAGGTAATTAATTAAATCACAATGATCCATAAGAGAATCCATTTTAATATGCAATAGCTTGCAATCAATTTCTCCCAAAAAATTATCAATATCAAAATATTTAGATCCCATTATCTACATTTCAGTTGGATCTGATACGAAATGTTAGAGTAAGATATCTTCCCCCATGAATATCTGGGGACCATTGAATCATACGATTAGGTTATAAACACAGCATAAACCATTTAAGATTCATATAACAAGAAAGAAAATGATATTTATAAATAATAAAAGAATTTTAATCATAATAACCAAAAGACAGAAAGAAAAAACAACATAGAACACCATATACAATGTGTATCCGATCAGCACGATCCTAAATGCATGGTGAGAACACACCCCCTACCATTTCTTTTATTATTATGAAAACTCCTGAAATAAATGAATACTCGAAGTGTAAAGAAGATACGTATAGAAACTATTTCAAGAGGACTACCATGTAGAACTAGGTGGCAGTGATAAAACTCATCATGTAGTGTCAACACCATCCACTTTTGGAAGGACTCACACACACTCCCAAGAAATATATAGTTCTAATCATGATATAATAGTTAAATCACATAGAGGGTGAAGAATCATAAACTGGAACCAGGTTACGATGAACAAAAATCAATATGAGAAACCCCATCTGTAACACCCCAGGTAAATAAAGAATATGAAAATTTCATATTTATCTATATTTGTGAATAAAATATTAATATGACTTTAAAGGGGAAGCTATGCACGATGGCGTACCCAACACGCAACAACGAGTTTCTTGGGAATCTTACGTTGCACTCTAATAATAAAATAATATTATTTTAAATGGTAGTTAACATGTAGATGTTGTATTAGCAGGAATGGATAGAAATAACTAAAATATGATTATATATGTTTTTAAATGTTTTTACAATTATTAAATAAAAGATAAAGGCATAAAATATGGAAAGAATTCAATTTTAGGCATATATGCCCTAGTTTTCACTAAAGGTTCACTTATCGCCTTTTGATGGAGAACCATCACTAAATATAGTTTTTTTCACTCTTATAAATCATTTTGGACCAAATAAAACCCTTCTTAATAATTGGTACATCAAAATTTACTTTTTGTAAATTTTTGGTATCTTTCTGATAAAGTTTATTTTTTAATGAATAGTGTAAAATGTTGTATTTTAATTCAAAACCTCTTTTTAATCTAATTTATTTATATGATTATATTATATTTTGAATTGGTTTTAAAGTGATATTACAATATATTTTTACCATTAAATCCAATAGTGGTCGTTGGAATTAATTTCACATTGAAATCAGACTTAAACTAGTGTCAATATTTTGATACTTTTTGTTTCATAAAAACACGCTATTTGCTCTGACAGTGGGAATTAATTACTAAATTAATTAATGTCAATTATATGTTATGAATTTTTTAAAATAGAATTCATTTTTGAATTCGGAATATCAAATATAGCTTAGGGTTAATTTTTGGGATTTTTCTGAAAAACATCAATTTTTGATGAATAGTGAAACCACTAAGTGGTACTTATAAAAACTGTTTTTTCAGTTTAAATGAAATTTTTCCATATTTGTACTTTGAATTTCAAAAAATCCAACATACATGGTTGTCATTAAGAAGTTAAATGTGGTTCAATGGGATAAAAATAATTTTTTGGTGAATAGTAACTTATTAAGTTTTTAATCGCGATTAGAGGTAATTAGTGTAGTTTAAGGTAAAAATAATGTTTTAATAATATTAAATGAACTTGACACATGTCCTAACCTCATTGGATGTGTCATGGACGACAAAGAAAACCCATGGGTCAACTTGGGGACCCCATGAAGCCACTTTGGTTGGAAAATGACATTAATATCTTTTTATTTAAAGTTAAAGTAAAAATGAGACAAACATGAAATGTTTTACTAAAAAAAATTTTACATGGGGTTATACAAATAATATTTTTGACTATAAATATTCATTTTAAATCTAAAAAGATTTCCTACATCGTAGTTTTTTTTTTAAAATTTTAGACATTAAATAAATTAAATTATTTATGACACCATGATGATGCAGCGATGACCTCATTATTTAATGATTTAAATAAAATGGAATGATAATGTAATATATAAGACCTACACATGTCCATAACATATTGTATGAGTGTATTTAGAACCCTTATCACCTTATCCTTGAAATACATCAATGTGGGACCTTTAAAATCCGAAACTCTTTTAAAAATAAAGTAAGATTTTGTAACATTACAAGAGTGCCCCTCCTCTCCTCTTATAAAAAGCCCCCACCTCTACCTCTTTACCCACACTCCCAAAGCCTTTGGATCGGCCAAACCCTACCCATTTTTTTTCTCCACTTCCCTATATTACTCCATAAAGCCTCACTTTGGGAAGAAGTCTTCCCAAGGAAACCTTTGAGCTCAAACCAAAGGGAGTTACCCGATTTTAAGATAATGTCTTCACTTGTGTCCTTTTGTTTTATTTTGCTTCTACAACCCCCTAAACTCTTTTTATTCATTTATTTTGTAACAAATACAGTATCTTAAATATACTAGGATGTTTTTATAAGAAGGATTCGAGCTACACTTACACACACCTACATGTAATGGTTAAAGAACATACTGTTTCCGTGGATGGAAAATTCCTGCCTCCCGAAACAATGATTGTTCGACATTCTTCTACCACCGTCAAAGCTGGCCATTAAGATAACACTATATTTATATATGATATATAATATGTTTATGTTTTCCTTAAGCTTCTCTATTTTTCATTTTGGGCATACCTTTATGATTTCCATTATGGGTAAACGCGATATCTTCATTTAAGGAAGTGCGGACTACTGCCCCCTCAAAGTGATATTATTCGTTAATGCCATATGTGGGACGTATACAGGATGGATTTAAATTTATTATATATTATGTTATACTGGAATTATAATATACCTCTATATAATTATTATTCCATTCCATTAAAATATGAAATAGAAATGAAAGTAGCGTTCATGCGTACGTACGGCTTACCGTCTCCATGAACGGTGCATTTCATTTCTTATCCCCAAATGTAATGTACTATTATAAGTACATGTATATAATGTATATATATGATGAATGATACATCTAAATGATGAATATAATTATGGAATTAAAATATACATACCTCTAATTTAGTTTTAATTCCATTAATATGACATAGAAATGAAAGTAGCGTTCATGCGTACGTACGACTTACCGTCTCCATGAACGGTGCATTTCAATTCTTACCTCTAAATGATTATTTAATATTATAAATACATGTATATTCTGGATATATATTATATATATGATATCCAAATCATGAATATAATTCTGTATATAATGAACATTTGACCACACGAACAACATGTAATTGTAAGATGTCCACTTTCGACTTAAGAACCAAATATCGACAAAACAATCATTATTAACATAATTGATTACATAATGTTTATAACATGGAAATAAGTGATCTAAAAGGAATAATTAACCAGTAAAATGTTCTTAATAAATTGGAAATTAACTCAAGTTTATTATTCAGGACGTTAAAGAACGATCGAGTCAAGTCGGACCCGAGGTAAGGGATCCTACTCCTCTTTTTTTTAAGTACACTCTTTTATGTCATTCCTTCTAAGCTCATATTTCTTGTTATTGGGATGTTATTTTATATTAATCTTATTGTAATTTTTATTTTCATATGATGATAGACCATATTCTCTCTCATCAATCCATTTTGTATGTTTTGAGTGGCGCCGTTAGGCTGCCGAATTTTCGTAAGAGATCTAACCTCTCTCTTTCTCTTTAAGTACTCTCCTTTATGTCACTTCTTTTAAGCTCCTATTTGTTATGATGGGGGATGTTCTTTTATATTCATCTTGCTGTAAATTTTATTGTAATGTGATGAGATACCCTATTTTATCTCATCAATCCATTTTTGGACATTTTAAGTGGCGCTGTTAGGCTGCCGAGTTTTCGTAATGGATTTTTCATCTCACTTTTATTCCCATGATATTTATGCTACATTTGCCATAATTTCCTTTTAGTGGTGTATGTACTGACCATTATTTTACTCATTGTGTAATATTCTTTCATTTATGAGTATTTACATCAATGTTTTATTGTCCTTCTTTCACGGGGCATATGTTTCGAAAGATACCCATGTCGGTAAGGGAACCTTTCACCCTCCTATTTTTAAAAGACTTATTTTGTTATTTCATTTAATTCACATAATATTATTTTGGGATATTTTCTTCTATATCCTTATTTATGTAAATTTTATTTCCAAGTTATGAGATACCCTTTTATCTCTCATCAAATCTTTTTCTGAATTTTGAAGTGACGCCGTTAGGCTGTCTAATTATTGCAAGGGAACTCCTTAACCCAATTTCGATTCTTTGGGATAAGCTTGTACACTTTGAATATGTCATTCTATGATTATGTGTGAATGTACTCTGATTGTTTTACACTTAATACCCACTTATATTTCATGTATACTTTTGTCACACATAGTTATGTAACTGATTTATCCTTAATCCAAGGATACTGTCTTTGTATGGGACTTTGTCTCAATCTCCTTTCATTGAGGCATATTTTGTTTTATACACAACTTTCTTTTATACGGGGTATAAAACCCTTTGAATTTTACTTTTATCCAAAAGGAATCTTTTTAGATGAAGCATTTTACTAAATGAAAAAAGGGAATGTTTTTGTCGTACGTATGCGGCGACAATGACTTCTCCGCCGCCGTGACCATTATTTGAGTTTCGGCTTCCTCTACAAGACATACCTTCTTTTTAAAAGAAAAATAAATACCATGTTTTACTTTTCTTTTATTTTGGTATTGAAAATGGTTTTCATAATGTATTTATATCAATATGTTGTATTGATATCTTGTTATTGAAAGGTGGAAATGTTATGTTTCCTTTATGCATGTTTTATGTGATAAGATTATGTTATGGTTCTTGGGAATTATTATGAAGACAGGTGGTTCCGTGATAAACTAAAGGCGGGTGAGCCCGCTATATATCTCCAATTCATTGGGTAACGCGAAGGAGTGAAACGTTAAGGTTTCTCCGAAGAGATTTAGGGAATATACTGTGATGAGTACTCCAAACGTAACCAAGAGGGTTACTCCCTACGTAAGAATGTTATGAATGCCTCAAGTTACCTTTATATCTTATGATTTCTATGATTTATTCATGGTTTGATGGGGTATGTTAAAGTGCCTATGTTTTATGGGTAAAGTATGATTTCATTGTTATGTCTATATGAACTGATGTTTCCTTTCCATATTTTTATAACCCTTACTGAGCTTTTTATGCTCATACCAAGTGTTTGAAATGTTTTTCACTGGTCAAGGGAAAGGTACGTGATGTGATGATAGTGTCAAGAAAGTGTCAAGAAAGAATCCGTGTTTTATTTTAAATATGTTTCCGTTGATGGGAATAATGAATATTGTCTTTTATGTAACCACTTTGTTTAAATGTGGAATGTAATGCAGGTTTCATGATGTAATTCTCTAAAATTCTAAACCTAAAAAGATCCTCAATGTGTAATCTTGTAATAACTCAAGATTAAGTAAGGTTTAAGGCTGGGGCCTTATAGTTGGTATCAAAGGTCAGTTTAGATAACTTTAGAGGTTAGGGTATTCTTTAAGCATAAGTGACATTACCATAATGGTTATAATTTTAGAAAGAGTCCTAGTTTTAGATAAAGTGAATGAGTAAGTATATCTTAGTGTTTACCTTCCTCATTAGTACATGATGGTTTTGATGATATACTCACACTAACATTTCTGTTTTTAGTGAATGGATGGATCTAGCAGGCACCAAAGTGACAATATGTTTGATGGAAACTGTAGTGGTTCTCTGATTAAGGGACTAGATAAAATGGGGGATTCAATGAGGAAACTCGTGGTTGTTCTAAACCAACTATCAAGGAGTCATGATCAACCACTTGAACCTTGGTATGATCTTTAATGAATCATGTACGCGATGACCAATCAATGTGGATGTTCAGGTAATAATTATAAAGGTAACCATTAGAGTTTATATGATCCTTACTTTTGAGGTAATAATGGGTAACTATATGTTATGATGGAAGTGAAAGGCATGAGATAAAATTGAGGTTAAATTATGTTATGGTTATTTTTTATGATTTTATCTCTTTTTGGGGAATGATTTGTGAAATATATAGTTTTGTAAAAAGGACAACACGCAGACTGTGTGACTACCCGTCGCGTCAGACAAAGCTGCAGGAATCGAACCCACATCCAAAGTGCGACTGGTATTTATCACCTACCACTGGACTACGTTAAGTCCCTGGTTAGTTTGACTGATTCTTTTTAGTTATATGATTTTATGAATTAAGAGTAAGTTGATTTTGGTTTATTTATGAAAATGATTAACCTATAATGGAGGATATGTGATTAGGTTAATTACTTTTCAATACGAGACTTTAGGAGAAACTAATGTTGTTTGGAGATAAATGTTACGATTTAACATGGAAGACTATGTGACTAAATCCTTCAGATATTTGGGTTTCAATCTTATATTGGTTTAATTTGAAGAATTTTATGGACAAATTGTTTATCATATGGTCGTCGTTGAACTTTAGGTTTTGTTGGACAAATTTTGGAGATTAAGCATAGATTTTCTTTTTAAAGGGTTATCCTTTTCTGGATTATCTTACCTTGTACTAACCATTTTGGTTTTAGTTTTGGTTAAGGTCTAAAGATATGGGAAGTATATAGATCTCTTTGGTGGATTAGGTGATTCTCTAGAAGTTAATTATATTACTCTTAATGCGAACAAGTCTCCCTAAATACTCGTCTTTTGGAAAAAAATATGAGTTTGATTAAGGAATCTAGAAAAAGTTGAAAGTAAACATGATAAGTGATTATTTTTCCTTATGAATAAATTCCTCAATAAAAAGTAAATTAAGACAAAAATGTTGTCTTTTAACTTTTCCTACTAGGGAATCGAATACTGTTTAACCCATCACAAGTTTGTGATTTTCTTATGGTTAACTTTCTCCTAGACATGTTCACTATCACTCTCCGTCAAGAAGATGACCCTTTTCTCTTTCTTCCATGTCCATGTTTTTCTACATGGAATCCTAGTATTGGTTAACTCGGGTGACCTCTGTACTTATCTTCCTTTATTTTAAAGTGATTGTTTTACCGACTCTTGTTCCGATGTGGGACTTTCAAGGATGCTTCCAAGCTCAATTTTAAAAATTGCGAGGCCACAATTCCCAAAAGGGGGGAAGGATGTAACACCCCAGGTAAATAAAGAATATTACATTTTCATATTTATCCGTATTTGTGAATAAAATATTAATATTACGTTAAAGGGGACGCTATGCTCGATGGCGTACCCAACATGCAACAACGAGTTTCTTGGGAATCTTACGTTGCACTCTAATAATAAAATAATATTATTTTAAATGGTAGTTAACATGTAGCCGTTGTATTGGCGGGAATGGATAGAAATAACTAAAATATGATTATATCTGTTTTTAAATGTTTTTACATTTATCCAATAAAAGATATAGGCATAAAATACGAGAAGAATCCAATTTTAGGCGTATATGCCCTAGTTTTCAGTAAAGGTTCACTTATCACCTTTTGATGGAGAACCATCATTAAATATAGTTTTTTTCACTCTTAAACATCCTTTTGGACCAAATAAAACTCTTATTAAGAATTGGGACATAAAAATTTACTTTGTGTAAATTTTTGGTAACTTTCTGATAAAAATCATTTTTTAATGAATAGTGTAAAATGATGTATTTTAATTCAAAACCTCTTTTTAATCTAATTTCTTTATATGATTATATTATCTTTTGAATTGGTTTTAAAGTTAAATTAGAATATATTTTAACCATTAAATCCAATAGTGGTCGTTGGAATTAATTTCACATTGAAATCAGACTTAAACTAGTGTCAATCTTTTGATACTTATTGTTTCACAAAAACACGCTATTTTCTCTGACAGCGGGAATTAATTATTAAATTAATTAATGTGACTTATATGTTTTTAATTTTGTAAAATAGAATTCATTATTGAATTCAGAATATCAAATATATCTTAGGGTGAATTTTTGGGCTTTTTCTGAAAAACTTCAATTTTTGATGAATAGTGAAACCACTAAGTGTTACTTATAAAAACTGATTTTTCCGTTTAAATGAAATTTTGCCATCATTGTGTTTTGAATTTCAAAAAATCCGACATACATGGTTGTCATTAAGATGTAAAATGTGGTTCAATGGGATAAAAATAATTTTTTGGTGAATAGTAACTTATTAAGTTTTTAATCGCGATTAGAGGTAATTAATGTAGTTTAAGGTAAAAATAATGTTTTAATAATATGAAATGAACTTGACACATGTCATAACATCATTGGATGTGTCATGGCCGACCAATAAAACTCATGGGTCAACTTGGGGATCCCATGAAGCCACTGGTTGGAAAATGACATTAATATCTTTTTATTTAAAGTTAAAGTAAAAATGAGACAAACATGAAATGTTTTACTAAAACAATTTTTACATGGGGTTATAAAAATCATATTTTTGACTATAAATATTCATTGGAAAGATAAAATGATTTCCTACATCATATTAGTTTTTGTATAATTTTTAGACATTATATAAATTAAATTATTTATGACACCATGTTGACGCTCCTTTCGTCACAGAATCTAAAGATCGGAAAAGGGAATATCTCAGCTGAAAGTGATTCATCCTTTGAAGAAAACATCAAAAATCGACAAAGGCCTGAACAAAGGATCAACATAAAATCCACCGCGCAAGTGATACCACTGCCGCGCAAGTATACTTGCGCGGCTACCTTGGTCGCGCAGGTGACTTGCGCGACCTAATTGGTAACCGCCCGGTAACCGCCCTGGGTCTTCTTTTGCCTATAAATAGACCCTGTGGACCCCCCCATTCGGGGGGATCTTTTTCCAGAAACTCGGATTGAAGCTCCCGACGCCCAAGTCTCTTCTCAAAGCTTCCGGAACACTTCTAAGGTAATTTTTTACCTAGAACGGAAGATCTAAAGAGAAGAAGGAAGGCCTAAGTGTTGAAACTTATCAAACACTTGCGCGCCGACTTAATTCCTTCAATATAACATGCGCGTCCCTTTTCTGGAAGAACCTCAAGAGGATGGTAAAGGGTTTTATCAAGAGTCGCTGAAGTATTTCAATTCTGATTGAAAATCGCGCAAGTACACCATGTGTCGCGCAAGTATACTTGCGCGACCAATACTTGCGCGCCGCCGCAGGACTTGCGCGCCTTTCAAGACTTGCGCGCCCCTATCTTTTTGGGTGCCCATCTTGCCCATTTTAACCCTCTTAAGCCATTTCACCTTTCCTATTCAAGATTCAGTCTTCAAGATACTCTTCAAAGCCATTTATGGCATGATTTCTTGATTTGACATCCTTGTCTGAAAGGAATTCTGTGAAATATCTCTCAAAACCTAGTGATTTAAACATATTTATGTCACCAAAGATTGAGAGTTCATTCATTCAACCTCATCCTTTAAGATGAGAGAATCCTAACTTGGGTCTCCTTTTCAGGAATAATCCCCAGTTATAAAACCTTTGATCTGGGCATCTTCCTCAGGAGTAAGCCCCAATCAAGTCCTCTAATCTTGGGCATCTTTCTTAAGAATAAGCCCCAACCTCAAATATGGGCATCCTCCTCAGGAGTAAGCCCCAAACCTTAATCCCTAACCTGGGTCTCCTTTTTCAGGAATAAGACTCAGTCATAACCTTGGGCTTCCTTTTCAGGAGTAAGCTCCAAATCCCTTTAAAACTTCTCTTAACCAGTCATAATTTACCTTTGATTTGGGTTTCCTTTTCAGGAATAAAACCCAATCATAAGTCCCCTCCTAACTTGGGCATCCTCCTTAGGAGTAAGCCCCAAGATTAGAGTATTCAAATCTCCATGAAGCACATATAACTTTGTGGACCCTGTTCATGGATTTTTTCCCTAAAAGTAAATCCTAAACCTTCATCTATCAGGGCAGTCATCTATACATAAGCCCCAAACAAATTCTTATGATTGCATCTCTTATGGCACAATTGTCTAAATTTTATCAATAACTCTTGTTTCTCACACCGAGCATGACTCACGTGAGCTTAGAGTGTAAAAGTAATTATGACATTCATCTTTGAGCCATCAATCATAAAACATCATACCCCATTCCTCGAACTACGTGGGTTCTGATTCCTTTTCCAAAACAAAGGATACGTAGGTAGCCCATTTATGGGTTCGATCCCAACTTTGAAATAATCTATGTCCTTCTGAATGATGATAAAATTCAAGTGCCCCACTGAGTGGCTTTAAAACCATCCTGGTCATCAAAATGACCAAGAGACTTTTATATAAATGTTTTGAAGGATACCATTGACCAAGAATATCTAAACAAATATAGATGATTCTATATTGATGAAGAACCTCGAATACATATAAAAGATTCTCTAAATTTCTTGCATATTTAATCATTGATTGTTAAAACTAAAGGAAAGTTCATTTTATACTTGGTAATGTAATAAGGATTCATGAACTTAACTTAAATCTATAAAGAGAGTCCCGGAGTAGACAATAATTCCCCTCAAAAAGGTGTGATGAGTCCGACCTCCCATCCTCTCGACCAATGAAAATTTCTAAGCCTCATTAGTCCACAAACTAATGAGCGCCTGCCTTTGGAAAGTAGGTCCAAACGGATGTGGAATCATTGGATGTTTCCGGTTCTACGAACAAACCCGTTAGAAACCGATCGGAACGTCTGAATCTCTCGTCCAGGAGGTCATCCTCGGATTCCGCGCGAAACAAAAATGGTGAACCCGACGTGAATCCTTAACCAAGTTAAAGTGATGTTCTTCTTATCTGTTAGGCCCCTTGGGCCAACCAGGCAATCATTGACATATGATCATCCAAAAGATGCAGTAGCCGGATTCATCTTGATTATGTCTGTTACATGGAACAGGCACTCTTTTCTCAAGATCTTCTGCAGAAATGGCTTTCCTTAAATTCACCCCTGTGAATACTGCTGCTGTGAACACCTCTACTGTGAGGTCTGCTGCTGTAAAAACCAATGCTGCTACTCCTGCTGGAACGTCATCCGCTCTGAGGATGACATCACCAACTCAGCGTATTCAACGCTGTGTTTCTAATGCACTGGTTAAGGAGTACCGTCGCAACGGTACCATCCCAACTCTGGAGGCCGCTCGTCAAGCCCTCCAAGTTAACAACTCTACCTGGTCGTCCGGACAACGGCGGCCAGCAATCAAGAAGCAGGCGGTGCTGACTACCGTCTCCAACCGTTTCGGGTCGTTATCACCGGAACGCAATTTCCATTCACTCCCTTACTCCGAGGAAGTGAATGAGCAGGTCCCTCGGGGCCTTAATTCAAAAAGACAGGAGTCCTTCCCGAGGGCTCCCATCAACAATCGCCGCCAGACTCGTGCGGTAGTGCGCCCTCAACATGATGAGGGTACCGACTCCAGGCATTCAGCTCAGGTTCCTCGAACCCGAGCAGGCAAGATGAACCGCCAGAGACGGAATCCGGTTAACAATAGGCAGGTTGTCATCCCTGCCATCTCTGGAGAAGTCCACCAACCTAACTTGGTGGCAAACAACGAGCAGGCATACACACCTGCCCGTTTTAATTCAGCTGTCCAGCAGACTCGTCTGACAGCATCAAGCCGATCCCGCCAGGCAATTCCGGCGGAGTACCATAGACAGGAGCATACACCTGCTTATACATCATCAGTTAGTCAGCAGGCTCGTCTGACTACATATGATGGATCTCATCAACCGCGTTTGGCGAAGTGTAATCAGCAGGAACATACACCTGCTAATACTAATCAGGTCTACCAACAGTCTCGCTTGGTAGCACCCGGAGAAGCCAGTCGGAAAGTCCCGACGACAAACAGGGGGCAGACTCAACTCTCTGCCTCCACACTTGAGTACTGTCAGGATTCACTGACAGGAAAAGGAGGACAGGAGCAGGCACATACACCTACTCCAAGCCCGGAATGGACGTATATCCCTGTTCCGGCGGCTGAAGTCACCAAACATATTTTGTCAATGGTGAAAGAGCAGAAGCAAATTCTTGCTCATATTCTGGATGCTTGTCAGGATATCATAACAGCTTCAGCATCATCTCAGGGACAGACACATAAATCTATCCCTAGCAATGGAGTGACACATCAACGATTCACTCCGGAACAGACACACACATCTGTTCCAGTCCAAGAGGGTTATGGGGCATACTCCCCCATATCATACGTACAACCAAGTCAGGCACATACACCTGATTTGAGTGGAGATCGTCAGCCTAACCTGACCATCTTTCCTGATCAGGCACATACACCTGCTCAGAGCAATCACTTTCGTCATCAAGTGGTTTCTAAAGCGAGTAAGAAGGCATCTAAGAAAAAGATCCGCCCAGCACAGTCAGGAGATCAAAGGCCAATCTGTAACCAAGCCATGCTCGATTCTGGAGTTCTTGAAGCCCTCAGATATTTATCTGTCGGAATTCAAGATTCTACTCCCTCAGTTCCCAATAACGGGAACATTAATTCTGAAGGTCTTCAACAGACACTTCCTCATGAAGACTTGCTTCATGAAAATTCGGTCAATCTTGAAGTTTCTTCTTCAGATGAGAGCCACAAGAACCCTCTGTGTGGTCAGAAGGCCAAGAAGCAAGAGATTTCATCTTTTTCTGTAACCCATCATGACGGTCCTCCTCATGGTGATGAACTTCGCTGCGAAAGTCCTCTCCGCAGTAGTGATTCACGTTGTCTAGAAAATTCTTCAGAAGGCAATGTAGTGACGAGAAAGCCCTCCTATCTCGAGGCACTTGCAAACGTAAAACCAGTCATGTCTGATGCTTTACTATCGGCAGGTAAAACTCTTTCTCCATCAGAAGATAGCCTGGGGTTCAGGTTATTCTCCGAACCTTCCCTGGGTCATTCATCTTCCAGCATGAATAGTGATTTCTCTACCAATCTTGTTGAATCCGATGAAGCAACAAGGAAACACCAACTCTGGTCCAAACAGGTAGAAGAATCTTCATTTAATGATAAAGAGGAAATGCTGAACATGAGGAAAAAACTGGAAAAAGGTGAAGTACCAGTCATGTTTTGGCCTTTGGATGATTCCCAGTACGACATTCCAAAGATGTTGACGGATGATGGAATCCATGATATTCGTCTCAACATATGGAAAACTCTTTGTCAATTAAAGAAGAAGGTATTATCTTACAATGAATATGAAAATCATCTTAAGATAATAGAAGGGTTACAACGCCAGATTGATTTGGCATCTCTATCAGTCTCTCGGTATCCGAAGGCTGAAAAGCAACAGAGAACCCTTCAACGTTCATTCCTTGGCGCACTAAGAAGATTGCGTCAGTTAATTTCCAATGCTCCATCTAATGTTCATATCAGAGGATGGGGTGTTCACGGAGCACTACATTTCACAGTGTTTTCCGGTCAGCAAAGCCCGCCGAAAATGTTCTAATGCAATGTTATTGCCCATGGCCAGCCACAGTCAATGGGCTTTGTTCATAATCAAAAGCTTGCTCGAGATCAAGCTTCAACTAGTTCCTCTCAAAATCAAGTATATAGAGAACAGGTTGTTGAATTGATCCTACATCAAGCAGGAGAGAATATTGCACAAGCCTCTCTTCTGGAGAAAACACGTCATCAAATGACAGAAGTTTCGGAAATCATCCAACGGTCTGTTGAACCAGGTGATAAAAGTGGATACAGGTTAATGCATCCAGCTAATTTCTGAACTAAGATTCGCAAGGTCAAGAGAGATTTCAAAAAGATCTTAGACATAGCATGTCAAGAGACACCCCAGCTTGCCAGACTGGGGACTTCTCTAACCCAACCCTTAGAATCAACGAATGGGATTCGAGGAGTTGAGCGGAAGCAACAGGAACACCCCCAGTCCACCGGACTGGGGACTTTTTCAAATCTTCAATCCCTCCCTCAGAGAAAGTCAGTATTCTCTCGATTAGGGAATAAGCCTCAAGAGGAACGAAGAGCCAAGATGTCAGGAGATTCTCTCCAAGTGACGGTTCTCCAAGAAATTCCTGAGGGATCAAGTCAACGGAATGCCATGTCTCATCATGGACATAGAAGGAGACAATATCACAGAAATGCTGATAGAAAGGATTCCATGAAATATGCATCCATTAATGTCATCAATGCCGTTGCTGCTGATTCACCAGATGAGGCTCAATCAGAGGGATCAGACGAAGAGGTTCCTGCTCAAGAAGTCGCGCACACAGACCTAAATGAAGAAGGTGTGCGCACACGTAATCAAAGGCTTACCCAAAATCTGGGTATTCCTTCAAGTAACCCACTTCCCCCTCTCCGAAAAGGATCCAATAAGGGGAAAGGTAAGAATCAGGTTACTTCTCACCCTTCCTCTGAAGGAGTTCAATCGCTCTCATTAGAGCAAAGGTTTGCACAACAGGAGGAAGAAATGAAAGAATTAAGAAGGTTGAATGCAGAACTACTTCAGAATAGTCTTCTTCTTAAGAATGCTGAAGTCCGACAGCCGAAGGAATTTGTTGTAACTACTGAGATGGATCAAGAATATCCTCCTTTATCAGTACACCCACAGAGGTCTAATCCTACGGGTCAAACGCAACAACGGTTGGCAGCACTACCATCAGTTGCAGCACCAACCACCATGTCTGTCCAAGCTCCATTCATTGCACCTACCCAAAACCAAGTTCAACCTGACGTCTCTCAAAAGTTAATAACTACTATTGAGTCATTAACAGCTCGGTTAGAAACTATGGAAGGGAAACGGGCGCAAGTTCAACCTGAAAAGAAAGTTTACCCTGAATGGGTAGATTCAATTTCTCCTCCATCCAGTTTTGGAAACCCTATTTTCCCTACTTTCAATGGATCAGGGGACCCTGAACAACACCTGACGCATTACGTATCTTGTTGTGATCCTATGATGGGAACTCCAGAGCAGCAAGAAGCAGTGAAACTCAGATGCTTCGTGCGAACCTTTCAAGGACCAGCTTTTGTCTAGTATACAAGCTTGAAATCCCGGTCAGTCATCGGATGGGAGGATCTTCGTCAAAAATTCTTTCTTCAGTTTAGCTCAACTTTGCCAAAAACGACAGTTTTCGATCTTACAAACTGAAAGCAAAGGGAGAATGAAAGAGTCTCTGATTTCATGGCTCGTTGGAAGGGATTAACGTATTCCTTGAGTTTATCACTCCCTCAGGAGGAATTATTGCCAATCTGTGTGGCAAATTTGCGTGACAAATTACGCACGCCATTGATCCCTGTGAAATACACAGGAGGGTTTCGAGACCTTACTTCAATCGCTCAACAGATTGAAGATTCCCTTATACAGGATAAGGTTAAATCTCGTGTAATTCCATCAGCTCCAGGAAGAAGAATGGGTAAAGCAGAAACTGCTAAAATTATGCTTAAACAGGCACCTGTACCTATTTCTACTTCAAAACCTTCATCTTCTCAAAGAGCTCCACCTCCTGAACGCCAACAACAAAGGCTATTTCGTCCAAATGATCAAAAAGATCAACGAAGAAAACAATTTGAGGATATGAAGAGTAAAACATACTCTTTCTGAAGTGAGCAAGTTCCTGGTTACTTCATTTCAGCTCTGGAAAATAATTTGGTTCAATTACCAGTGCCCAAGAGGCCAAACAAGGAAGGAGATGAAGACCGTCCCAATTATTGTCCCTTTCATCAAATGTTGGGGCATCCCATCCAGGAGTGTTTTGTCTTTAAAGACCTCCTGCAAAAGATGGTCGACTTGGGACAAGTCAAATTGAAGGGTTCTTCAGCTCATGTAGCGTGTATTACCGCTACAGATCCAGAAGAAGGAGACGAGTGGCAGGAAGTCAAAAGCAAAACTGCGAAAAAATATGATGATTGGATGGTCAGAAAGACAATCAATCGGACCCATTCCATTTTGCGAACACAATTGAAGAAGCCAATTGTGTCTCCTACAAAAGCTGCAGTAAAGCCTCCATCAAAGGACAAATCCTCAAAAGGGCAGCACAATTCAAAGAAGAAAGAGGAATCAGGAGAAGATGAGTATGCATCAAAGCCTAAATTGTCTTTGACTCTGGCAGATTTCATGCCATCTACTTCAAAGCAACGGGCACCGTCCCACCAAACGGCACAGCCTAAACAGGCTAACCAGGCAGAGTCTTTATCAGATGAAGAGTTAATCTTTGGTTCTGTTAATATGATTCAATTAACAGATTCATATTTTAGTCTTGATGAGCCTGAATTCCCTGTATCAAATAAGGTAACCCGAGGAAGTTCTAGAGGTTCAGTATATAGGGGAAGACGTGGATCTTTCTGAAGCCACTACTCTAATTCTACCCCTGCTAGCACTGTATACGCAACAGAAACTCGTGGTAGAGCCCTTCAGCGGTCTCAAAAAGAACAAGCAAGTTCTTCTGCCAATGGCCAACTCAGCTTCGGCACAGTTATTTTGGAAGATCGATTAAATGTTCCATCTTCTTTATCTCAACAAGTAAATGGATCTAATCAGTCTAATTTTCCAAAACCAAAGATGTTTCCAACTTCAATACAAGATGCATCAGCTTCCAAAGCATCTACTTCCAAGGTGCCTGCTAAACCGCATATTCCTATTGGGAAACACAGGCCTCTAGATCAAAAGTATGATATATTGAAACACTTGGCCCAAGTACCAGCCAAATTATCAATTTTGGATGCTTCGAATCTATCAAGAGATCTTCGGGAAGAACTCATCGAAGCTTTGTCAAGTCCTCAGGAGTTTGAAGCTGAAATTGCTGCAGCTGAAATTTATCACATAGAGAATAATCCTGCAGAATGTCATGCAGTGATATCTTTTACTGATAAAGATGAAGATGATGTTGTGCATGGGCACATAAAACCTTTGTACTTATCTGGAAAGTCAATGGTATAGATGTTCGAAGAGCTTTTATTGACAATGGTTCAGGAGTCAACCCCATGCCCATTCGTACACTTCGTCGATTGGGCCTCACGGAATCTGATTTATCTCCTTCTACCATGATGTTGCAAGGATATGATAAAAATGAACAAGAACCACTGGGAGAAGTTACACTCAGAACTCAGTTTGGAGATCTTGTTTCCAATTCGGATTTTATGATTATTGAGCCGGACTCAGCTTTCAATATCTTGCTTGGAAGACCCTGGCTACATCAGCATGCAGCTATTCCGTCATCATACCATCAATGTCTCAAATACTGTTTCGATGGTCAAGTTGGAACATTGTATGGTGATAAGCCCTGGTCAAGACATGTGAGTCTCAATACATTGAGGCGGAATTTTATCACATGAAGGGAAGAGAAAAATCTACAATGAAGGAAATTACCAAAGTTAATGCTCCATATGGTTTGGAAAAAATTCCAATAAATCCATTTTCACATGTGAGTACAGATTATGTGTTACCTATCAGTCAAATTGACAAAATAGGCCCAAATCAAAATACTCTTATGGAAAGATCCATAATGTAAATTACGGCAATCGATCCAGACAACATGGGAGAGATTGGTAACTTACCAAGCAGTGATGAAAGCATAAGTGGTGACGTTTTCATTTCGTCTGCTGAAATCCAACAAGTCTATACTTCGCTAATCAGGCCAGAAGAAGTTATAGCAACACCAGAGGTGAATATTGATGTCGATTCTCAATCCATCATCTCCTCTTTAATTCCCAAAGAAGACCCTATATCATCAATAGGGTCGGAAATGGAAGCTTCTTCTTCAAAATGTGAAAATTTTGACATCTCTTATGGTCATGAGAATTTCATTTTTTCATCTACATTGCAAGTAGAAACGGAAGAAATAACACATGATGAAGAGGAAGAGGAATATCTTAGAGATGCTCCTCCAACATTTGAAGAGGGTATCTCTACCACTGTGGATGAACTCAGAGAAGTAAATCTGGGTACAGAGAAAGATCCACGCCCCACTTTAATTAGTGCGGCCATTAACCTTGAAGAACAAGAGATGTATATTTCTTTTCTAAAGCAAAATAAAGATATTTTTGCTTGGAATTATACAGAGATGCCTGGCCTTGATCCTGATGTTGCCACCCATCATTTGGGTTTGCCAAAAGAACATCGAGGATTCAAGCAAGCCGCGAGAAGAACACACCCAACCTATGCTTCCAAAATCGAGGCTGAAGTGGATAAGCTTATCAAAGCTAACTTCATCAGAGAAGTTCAATATCCCAAGTGGTTGGCTAATATTGTCCCTGTAAAGAAAAAGAACGGACAAATTAGGGTTTGCATCGATTTCAGAGATCTTAATCGGTATTGTCCCAAAGATGATTTTCCAGTTCCGATTACAGAACTCTTAATTGATGCGACAGCTGGCTATGAAGTACTTTCTTTCATGGATGGATATTCTGGATATAATCAGATCCGAATGGCCCCAGAAGATGAGGAATATACAGCCTTCAGAGCTCCTCAAGGTGTGTTTTGTTACCGGGTGATGCCCTTTGGTTTAAAGAATGCAGGTGCAACATATCAACGTGCCATGCATCGTATCTTCAAACCTTTTCTAGGGAAATTTGTTGAATGCTATGTAGATGATTTGGTGGTTAAATCCAAACAACGTTTTGATCACTTGGCTGATTTGGAAGTCATATTCCACAAGCTTCGACAACATAATTTGAAGATGAACCCCTTAAAATGTGCTTTTGGGGTAACCTCAGGAAAATTCCTCGGCTTTGTTGTACGCCATCGTGGTATTGAAGTCAATCCTGAGAAGACCAAATCAATCCTTGGTATGTCACCTCCTCAGAATTTGAAAGAATTAAGAGGACTTCAAGGACACTTAGCCTATATTCGGCGTTTCATCGCCAATTTGGCAGGAAAAAGTTTACCCTTTACCAAATTATTGAAGAAAGGAGTCACTTACCATTGGACTAAAGAATGTCAAGAAGCATTTGATGTTCTCAAGAAATACCTCTTGAGTCCACCAGTACTCATGCCACCTGTTGAGGGTAGGCCTCTTATCCTCTATGTGACAGATTTAGAGCGATCATTGGGTGCCTTTCTCGCTCAAAAGAATGATGTTGGGAATGAAAATAGTCTCTACTATCTCAGTAGAACTATGCTTGAAGAAGAAACCCGGTATTCGAGTATTGAAAAGTGCTGCCTAGCATTAATCTTTGCAGTTCAGAAACTGAGACACTACCTGCAACATCACGAGGTCCAATTGGTATCTCGTAATAATCCACTCAAATTCATCCTTAGTCGTCCAATGCTTACAGGACGTCTGGCAAGGTGGGCGGTTATTCTACAGTAGTTCGACATCCAGTATGTGTCTCAAAAGGCAATTAAGGGCCAAGCTCTGGCTGATTTCCTGGCTGAACACCCTTCAGTGGAAGACACGTATTCAGATATCGAACTCCCTGATGAGGAAGTTTTTTCTATTCAAGAGAGTCCTCAAACATGGGAAATGTATTTTGATGGTGCTTCTAGAAGTCCAACAGGGAAGAAAATGGAAAATCCTAAATTCAACAAAGTTGGTTTAGGAATTGTGCTCATTTCTCCAGATAAGGCAGTGTTACCTTATTCCTTTTTGTTGTGGGAAGGTGGTACCAATAATGAAGCTGAATACCAAGCTCTCATTGCAGGATTGGAGTTAGCACTTCAAGCACAAGTGAATCACTTAAAGGTGAAAGGTGATTCAGACCTGGTAATAAAACAAGTCAATGGGGATTATGCAATCAGAAAAGAAGAATTAATCCCTTTGTATGATTACGTCAGAGAGTTAATGTCGGAATTCCCTTCAGAACCGACATTTTCTTATGTCCCAAGATCACAAAATGCTCAAGCTGATGCACTGGCTAATATAGCCACAACTTTAGCAGATCCAAATCGGGACGAGACAACCATCGGTATTGCCCACCGTCGTGCAATTTCACCTTATGTTCAAGTCAGAACAGAGGAAATTAATGAAATTAGTCCCATTCCTGAACCGTATGGTCATACTACAGGATGGATGTCACCTATCAAGGAATACCTTCAAAATGGAACACTTCCACCTGATAGAGTCGAGAAAGAACAAATTCGGCGACGTGTGGTCAATTTTACTCTTTATGATGGTCCAAACCACCTCGAGAAAATTCTCTACAAACGTGGTTTTGATGGAGTTATCTTCAGATGTATTGATGGTGAAGAGACAATGGCTATCACAAAAGAAGTGCATGTAGGAGTCTGTGGTGCCCACCAGTCTGGACATAGATTGTCTGGTCAAATTCGAAGGCTTGGATACTTCTGGCCTTCAATGATACAAGATTGTGTTAATTTCACAAAGAAGTGTCATTCATGCCAAGTATATGCCAACTTCATTCATCAACCTCCAGAGTTGCTTCATACAGCTAAATACTCATGGCCATTTTCCACATGGGGAATGGATGTGGTGGGACCTAACCCTTCAGCTATGGCCAAGCAGTTTAAGTACATTCTTACTGCTACTGATTTCTTTTCCAAATGGGCAGAGGCAGTACCTCTCAAAGAAGTCAGTTATAAATGCATTGTTATCTTCATCAAGTCTAACATCATTACTAGATTTGGTGTCCCTCATACCATATTAACGGACAACGGCACCAACTTTTGTTCTTCTGAGGTAAAGAAATTGTATCAAGAATACAACATTAAGTCCAACCATTCATCTCGATATCATGCAGCGGCTAATGGCCAGATAGAGGCCTTCAACAAGACTCTTTCAAATATACTGCAAAAGATGGTAGATAAAGATAAGAGGTCATGGCCTGATAAACTCTATCATGATTTATGGGCTTATCGGACTACCACTCGCAATGCAACGCGGTCTACTCCATATTCATTAGTATATGGAACAGAAGCAGTCTTGCCAATTGAAGTTCAATTGCCCTCACTCAGAATAGCCATTTGTGATCAGTTATCAATAGATGAGCAATCCCAAAAACGGTTGAATGAATTGGAACAGTTAGATGAGAAGAGATTGTGCACTTTGCACCACTTGGAAATCTATCATAATCGGATAGCACGAGCTTTTAACAAAAAAGTTTGTCTTCGTTCATTCATTCAGGGAGAATTGGTATTGGTTCTCAGAACACCAATGATACCAGGAAAGAAGCCTCCCAAGCTTGAACCAAAATGGGAAGGACCCTATTCAATACATAAGGTCTACTCCAATGGAGCGTATTCTCTGATCTCAATGGATGGAGAACACATCACGACTCCAACTAATGCCAGATTTCTGAAGAAGTATTTTGTATAAACACAAAATATTGTTCCCAGAACCAAGACTCTTACATTTGGTTCATACAGTAATGGTCCAGTATGACCTTAAACTGCAACTTCGTCCAACATGACGTTAAACTATGTCACCTTCAATGTCCTACATGACATTAAACTGTATAATGTCCTATATACATGACATTAAATTGTACAGAAGTTCCTTATTTGTCCGAGATGACATTAAACTATATGTTGTCCGAGATGACATTAAACTGTTATTGTGTCCTAGAAACATGACATTTAAACTGTACAGCACCAGTTAGTCCTAACTACATGACTTTAAACTGTACAGTAATGGTCCAGTATGACCTTAAACTGCAACTTCGTCCCACACGACATTAAACTGTGAAAAAGTTCCCTAAACCGTCCAGCATGACCTTAAACTGCATCATCCCTGGTCCATGTATATGACCATAAACTATTTTCAAATCCCTTATGTCCAGCAAGACGTTAAACTGTGACGTCCTAACTACATGACGCTAAACTGTATAAAATTCACTCACGTCCGGAAAGACATTAAAACTATATAATCATCAAAGGTCCAACATGACATTAAACTGCACCATCCACGGTCCATGCATATGACCTTAAACTATTCGCACTTTCGTCCGACATGATGTTAAAATGGTACACTCTTTTGTCCTTACTGCATGACATTAAACTGCACAGTCCCCCTTTTCGTCCAATATGACGTTAAACTATATTGTCCCCATCGTCCTAACTACATGACGCTAAACTGTACAGAAAGTCCTTGATGTGTCCTACATAACATTAAACTGTTATTTTGTCCCTGCTACATGACACTAAACTGTGCAGCACCAATAGTCCTAACTGCAAGACTTTAAACTGCATAGTCCCTTTTTTTTATGTCCTACATGACATTAAACTGTGCATCGTTAAGGTTGTTATTACCTCTTGTTTCTCACACCGAGTATGACTGACGTGAGCTTAGAGCGAACATCAACCATAACACTCCCTTTGGGCCACTAACCATGTGTAAGCCCCAACAACATTTTTTATTAGATCATTGTACCCAAGAAAAACTTGATCATTGATTCATTCTTTAATTGAACTACACGGACTTTGATCCTTGCCCTCCAGGCTGGGTATGTAGGCAACCTCCCAAGGTTCAAGCCCAAAAACAATCTATTCACATCGTTTCACCACCATCTCATATGATGATGATTTGTGAAACCACCCCTGGAATCAATATCTTTACATTGATTCACTTTCGTCCTTGTTATATGACGTTAAACTATACAACACTTTTGTCCGGTACGACAATAAACTACAATATTTTTTGATTTCCTCATTTGAGAAGGAACCATTATTAACATTGATTCTTTTTCAATCATGGTTTTCATTTTCAAAAAACTACATACATACATGGTAATGCCTAAACTTTTTATCTTAGGTTAAAACCATCATTGCACTAAAATCCCCTTTCACCCTTCACATGTACGAACCAAATTTGTACAAAGGGTAGTTCTAGAACTACGTGGACTTGATTCCCATCCTTATGGGATACGTAGGAACATTCGAGTGTCCCTCGAATCCAGTCCCAAGTCTTTTGGGCCTAACCCCAAATTTCACTTTCAGTCCCTTGGCTGAAAAGTCTTCATGAAAACACACACTGTGTATTCATTATTATGGTCCGAAATCTATGACCTTAAACTAAAGATCACTCATACTTTCATCCTGCACGACGTTAAACTACATTTCAAGAACTACGTATGGCTTGATTCTCATTCTTATGAGATACGTAGTGAAGTCCAAAATTTCAATTTAGGACCCAGCCACAACATGATTATGGTTTTCATTGACCTATGTATCTCTATATACATTGGACAATACCCATATTTATGTATTATAATCCTAACCTTAAATATTTTCAGATCTTCATAACCCTTTTCATGACTTCTAGTCACAAAAATGTCAAAATTCTGAGAATTATTTTGCCTGACTATGCAGCATGTGCCCATAGGTGGCCTTGCATAAACAGTCCACATAACAGACTTGTCAGCCAAAAGATGCTATTTTATTTGACTATGCAGCCAATGCCCATAGGTGGCCCTGCATATTTCAACCCCCTAACGGGTTTTGTTAAATAATAGTAACTTCATTCATGGGAAGAATGCCTCTTTTGTCCTTATTTTTCTTAAACGACAGTATGTAGGGATCCGCAAAAATGGCCATCCTTAACATATTTGTCCCATATCCTTTTTTCATGATCTGGAAGTATTCAAGTCTATGGTTTATTCTTCTTCCCTACGTTTGGGTCAGACCTTTGTAGGAGTGATATTCATCCAGTTCTTCGATATTCTTGTTTGGAAATATCTTCTCCATATTCAAGTACCTCTTTCCATACAAAAAACTCTATGCTTTAGAAAATTTGAATCTCCATAAACTTTCACTAGCTTTTAGCACTAGGAAAGTAAATTTCTGGGAGTTCTTTTGCCTGACTATGCAGCACGTGCCCATAGGTGGCCTTGCATAAACAGTCCACATAACAGACTTGTCAGCCAAAAGATGCTATTTTATTCCACTATGCAGCCAATGCCCATAGGTGGCCCTGCATATTTCAACCCCCTAACGGGTTTTGTTAAATAATAGTAACTTCATTCTTGGAAACTACTTCTTCTAATGTCTTTTAGCTATTTTTCATATCATTCCTCAGATTCAAATATTCTTAAGCCATAGTTTACATTTTTTCCCTCATACTTGACTATGGTAATATGTTTTCAGATAAATTGTCAAGGAATTGAATCCATTTTTTAATCCATTTTCGGTCAAAGCTATTTCGACCTTAAACATTAGACCCTTTATGTCCGGCGTGCATGACTTTAAACTGCCCACACAAAAGACAAAGGAACTCTGAATAAAAGTCAAGTTCCAGCTCACTAAATATACATTTTTTTGTATGATTTAGGTAATATTGAGCAGTTAAAAGGTTCAAAGTTTGTAGGGTTATTTGTAATAATCCTAGTAAAAAACAAACTATGCTTACTAGGCCCATTGGCTTACGTAAATTTGAAACAGGTAATGGAAGAATGCAAGTACAAATGATTGAAGATAAAAGTGTTTTTCATTGATACACAAGAGTTAGAAGAACATCCACAGACTGTAATCTCTTCTCTTTTTCAAGAATTACAGAAGATTGTCAACATAAGTCTTCATTTGATGTATAACATCCTGAGCCTTATCAACAGTTACTTGAAGCTTGTGCACTTGACCAGCTTCACTCTTTTCAGCTTGCTGAAGTGCCATCTTAGCATCTGCAATGGCTTTCATGCCATTCATATGAGTTTCATCCAATGATTTATTAAGCTGATCAAGTTCCCAGTAACAGCATCTAACTGTTGCTGGAGTTGCACTTGCTGGACGACCTTTTCTTTGATTTTTTGCTTCAGATCCTTCATCTTGACAGCATAATCAGCTTCAGCCTGGGATATTGCAGCCTCAAATTCGCCTATGTTGACTGACAATTTCACTCTGGTCAAATATTCGCGACTTGTCTGCATTTTCCCCCTCCTGAAAATGATCTGTTTCACCGCAGCATGGATCTTTTCATACCCAAAACCACCAAGTCCCATTATAACAAATTGGGATGACAATCGGGAAATTTTTGATGGTAGCTCTTCTAAAGGCACCCCCGATATGATGTTTCATATGTTATTCCATGCCTTACGTCGTGAAAAGCTGAATGCTTTAATCATATCTGGATCTGATTCAATATCATCGTCAGAAGGGGGTATGTAATCTGGAATTAGCGCACTTAGGGAGGTGCCTTGTCCTGCTCTTTCCCCCCTGAGTTGTGCCTCTTCACTTTCAATTCCCGTTGGGGCAGAGGCTGAGGCCTCATCTTCGGATCTAATTATTGCAGTTGATGGTCCTGCATGATTAATTGAAAGGTTTAGTCAGCTTCAAAGGATAACAAAAGAATGGATTGTCTTGCGAATAAAGTACAATCACAAATATTGTTATCCATTACCCAATGGTGGTTCAGCAACCTGAGAAGACTTCTCCCTATCTTTCCCAGTCTCAACAGGATTTTCAAGATGAGTCTCAGGAGAGTTTATTGGATTTAGCTCTACTTGAGCTAATGTTTCTGCAATGATAGGGTTGACATCAGTGTCCACACCCTCTTCGGGCATTGACAGTTCAGCAGCTTCTACGGAAGAAACTGCATATTATTTTACATCATGGATAGAAGTATATTTTTTAAAAGAAAAAATTTGGGCGAAGGGTAACACTCACGCCCAAGGTCTTCTAAATCATATGACAACTTAGCATGATCATAAAATTCTTCAAAAGTCATTCCTTGATTCATCATTTCATCCAATGATACTTCAGAATCTTGATTAGTCTCACCAGTGGGAGCATTTGCTACGTCTTCTTTCCAACTTATGTCCTGCAACCCCTGACCCTGGACAGCATCTTCAGTGATAGGAGGGATACTGGGAATGGATGGTAGCTCTTCTCCAGGAGCAACCAAGTCAGCCTGAGTCTGTGATTGTTCTACAACACCCTCCACGACCTTTGAAGAAGGATCAGTCCCTTCCCTCAAAGGGGAAATTGAAGAAGCCCCTGCAATCCTCATAAATATGAGTAACCATATGATTATGGGTATAAAATCATGATTGTTCGAAGGACTTACCACTGCTAATGAAACGTTTAGCTACGGATTTCCTCCTTCTTTGCCTTGGCTTCTTTTGTTTTTTCGGAGTATCAGTAGTCTCCCTTATTGGCACTTGGATTGGAGAATTAAAGGCTATGTCTAGTGCCTCATTCATGGCCTGCTGGCCTGGAGATATCTCGCCTGGTTCGCGAGGAGAATCAGCAGCAGCCCCGATAGCAGTACCACCAGGGCTATATTGTGGTGAAGGAACCCCGGTTCCTTTCTTTGCAAGCTGCAAGATGAAGAAAATAACTTCCTTAAGTAAACAAAGCTTCAACTAAAATCAAGTTGCAAAGAAAATAAGGAAAGAAAACTTACATCTTCAGGAGCCACGTACTCTTGCCATTCCTCATCTCCAGAACCACCAGCCCCCTCAGTGGTGCCAAGATCAATCATTTCCTTCACCCGCCTGGTGATAGGAACTGAATTATCAGTGGCATATATGAGCATTTCCAGCTCTCTGATGTAATCTCGCACTTCATAGGGGTTATCTCCGTATTGAAGGTCTTTAGAAGCTAGAAGATATCCTATTCCAGGAAGTTGTAGTCCCTCACACAAATCCAGCCAGGCGGTCTCAGTATCACAGTATAAGCTCTGCCATAGCTGAACAGCCTCTGGTCTTAGATATAAAGGCTGTGAGGAAGGTCCTACAATTTTTGATTTTAATTTCTTCCCGACTCCTGCAACTACATATAGAGAATAAGAAAGTAAGACTTATTACTTTATAAAGTAGCAGTGATTTAAGTTATTACAATCAAATAACTCACCAGGAGCTTATGGAGTGGGTCTTTTAACTCTGGCCGGAGGATTATATCGTGCACGAAACCGCTTTGCTGCCGGTTGTGCCTCATCATCCCCATCGTGATAATCCGATGAATCAGTTCTAGAAGAGGAGTCTGTTGAACCTATTTCAGGTGGAGAAGCGTCGCCTTCATGAGGAAGAGTTTCTTTCTCTATAGTCCTCTTCCTCTTTCCCACTTGATATACTGAGTGATTCAATATCCCTTTAGGGTATGATGCTATCCAGTGTTCGGCATAAAATGTAGTCAGATAATGTGCCGCTTTTTCAAGTGGTAGATCAAATACTGCCCCAGTCTTCTCTCTTGATGTCAGCAACCATAGTTGTCGAGCAACCATCGGATGTTTCTCTAACCTGACATGTACTGGAGGGGATACAACAATCTGTTGCAAACATTTGAATTGGCGTGCAAATCTATATGGAGCATAGGCCTCGCATATGATTTCTCCATCAATCCTGGCTACTAACACGCCATCCCTGCAAGCTAGCATGTATGCCCTCAAATCCAAATGGGCTTTCCCATCATCAACAAACCGCCCAGATGGCGGAATTCCATAAGGAAAGAAGTTAAATTCCTTATACATGCTTAGTCTTACTTTCATGTCATAACCATTAACATCTAATGGAGCAATTCCAGAGAATTCTTGCACTGATGGTCTGAAAGAGCTTCCAGGAATTTGTAATCCATTCTGTACATTGTAAGTCCTGAAGTGAGTGGCGATCCATCCCCACAAAACCTGGAATGGTCCCACTATTCTTAAAGGAGATTTACCCTGGAAGACGTGAAGTAAAATCCTGTGAATCTTTGCTAAAATGGGGGAAGCTAACCCAACCATTTTTCCCTCATCCAACTTGGCCGCAATGACGAAGGTCCCTGGCCTAACGCCTCCCTTCGAATCCCTGACCGGCAAGAGATAAACACTGAGCCCCATTTCCAAGAAACCCGCCAGACGAGTTTTCTTTGGAATTCTTTGATTCACTTCATAGCCCCATTTTTCAAACTCTCCTGCTTCTAGAGTTGGCCAGAATGTGCCAGGAGCTCCTCTCTTCTCAGGTTTTGGACAAGTGGTAGGACGTCTGGGCCGGGTATCCTTGGATTTCTTTTTCTTGGATCCTTTTTCTTTTGGCTCCATCCCTTTCTTCTCAGTAAGAAACACATTCATCCATTCTTCCGGATGAATATCTTTTCTAAAATGAGTTAATGAGGTCTCTAAACTCTTGATCCTGTGAAAGATTTTAAATAATTCTCGAGCCAAAGCAGGAGTCTTCTCTGGATCATTCCAAGTCACCTTGGGAGGAATGAATTCATCATACATATCACCCAAGATTGGAGCTCCTGAAATCTTGTGGACATCCCACAAACTGATACATACTTCTCCATGAGTCAAATGGAAAGAATTAGTCGCTGGGCTCCAGTGGCTGAGTATCTCTGGCACGAAGTTATCATGTCTGTAAATATATGTTTGCCCAACCCAAACAGCCTCATATATTGCAGCTCTCTTCAGATCCTCAATAAACTCTGCGCAAGTCTGTCGCACCCAGTATACCCACATCCAAGTTGGCTTCACACCTCCCCCAGGACGGAAATCCCAACTTTTCTTCCAGCCTTTGGATTGATCCATCTGAGCATTTCAGAAGATTGAAGGATGATAATGTGGTTGAAGCTCAGGTGTATGTTTTTTCAGATCTGGTGTGCAAGGGCTATGATGCATCACATAAGCCTTCTCCACTGTTCCAGCAGTTTGAAATACTCCTCCGCCTGAGATATTTGCTGAAGCAAAATTGGTATAATTCTGAAACCAAGAAAATGGAATATAATTCTTTACTTCTGGAATAATGACTTCTTGCAGATGACCATGACCATACAAAGGTAGATAAGTGCAGTGAGGAAAGTCGCGATGATATTTCTTCAGATACTTAGCCAAATCTGGAAGAATACTGTCTTTGACAGTATAGTAATCAGGGCCAATGATATTCATCATATCATCTATCTGCTTGCTAGCCAGTTCATCAATTAATCCAGGTCTAAGAGCCATTGAATCTGCACAGGAGTTGAATAAATTAAACTCTTAAGTGGGTTTATTTTTTCATAAAATTTGTGAAAGAATTTGGAAAAAATGGCCAAGGCATTAAGGCGCGCAAGTATGGAGATATCGCGCAAGTAATACATGTGCCGCGCAAGTTTTTGTCACGCATGTATTTCCGCGCAAGCCTTATTACCTTGAGAGTAGCGCGGCAGCGAAGAAACAGTGAAAACAGAAGACTTGCGCGGCGACTAAGACTTGCGCGGCGAGAGCTCGAGAAATCCGGAAATCCAGATGCATGTAACGGAGATGAGGCCGGGTATTTATAGGCCAGGAAGCCTACCTGCGCGCCACACCCAGAGCGCTTAAGGCCTGCGCGACGCAGACTTGCGCGCCGCCCTCTGCGCACTGAAAGACTTGCGCGCCCTCCCTTTTCCTTGGGAAGGATTCGATTTCCTCAGAGTCAAATCCTCATTTCTCTCCGGATCCAACTCTGAGGGGGGACTTTTGTTGACGCTCCTTTCATCACAGAATCTAAAGATCGGAAAAGGGAATATCTCAGCTGAAAGTGATTCATCCTTTGAAGAAAACATCAAAAATCGACAAAGTCCTGAACAAAGGATCAACAGCAAATCCACCGCGCAAGTGATACCACTGTCGTGCAAGTATACTTGCGCGGCTACCTTGGTCGCGCAGGTGACTTGCGAGACCTAATTGGTAACCGCCCGGTAACCGCCCTGGGTATTCTTTTGCCTATAAATAGACCCTGTGGGCCCCCCCATTCGGGGGGATCTTTTTCCAGAAACTCGGATTGAAGCTCCCGACGCCCAAGTCTCTTCTCAAAGCTTCCGGAACACTTCTAAGGTAATTTCTTACCAAGAACGGAAGATCTAAAGAGAAGAAGGAAGGCCTAAGTGTTGAAACTTATCAAACACTTGCGCGCCGACTTAATTCCTTCAATATAACTTGCGCGTCCCTTTTCTGGAAGAACCTCAAGAGGATGGTAAAGGGTTTTATCAAGAGTCGCTCAAGTATTTCAATTCTGATTGAAAATCGCGCAAGTACACCATGTGTCGCGCAAGTATACTTGCACGACCAATACTTGCGCGCCACCGCAGGACTTGCGCACCTTTCAAGACTTGCGCGCCCCTATCTTTTTGGGTGCCCATCTTTCCCATTTTACCCCTCTTAAGCCATTTCTCCTTTCCTATTCAAGATTCAGTCTTCAAGATACTCTTCAAAGCCATTTATGGCATGATTTCTTGATTTGACATCCTTGTCTGAAAGGAATTCTGTGAAATATCTCTCAAAACCTAGTGATTTAAACATCATTATGTCACCAAAGATTGAGAGTTCATTCATTCAACCTCATCCTTTAAGATGAGAGAATCCTAACTTGGGTCTCCTTTTCAGGAATAATCCCCAGTTATAAAACCTTTGATCTGGGCATCTTCCTCAGGAGTAAGCCCCAATCAAGTCCTCTAATCTTGGGCATCTTTCTTAAGAATAAGTCCCAACCTCAAATATGGGCATCCTCCTCAGGAGTAAGCCCCAAACCATAATCCCTAACCTGGGTCTCCTTTTTCAGGAATAAGACTCAGTCATAACCTTGGGCTTCCTTTTCAGGAGTAAGCTCCAAGTCCCTTTAAAACTTCTCTTAACCAGTCATAATTTACCTTTGATTTGGGTTTCCTTTTCAGGAATAAAACCCAATCATAAGTCCCCTCCTAACTTGGGCATCCTCCTTAGGAGTAAGCCCCAAGATTAGAGTATTCAAATCTCCATGAAGCACATATTACTTTGTGGACCCTGTTCATGGATTTTTTCCCTAAAAGTAAATCCTAAACCTTCATCTATCTGGGCAGTCATCTATACATAAGCCCCAAACAAATTCTTATGATTGCATCTTTTATGGCACAATTGTCTAAATTTTATCAATACCTCTTTTTTCTCACACCGAGCATGAATCACGTGAGCTTAGAGTGTAAAAGTAATTATGACATTCATCTTTGAGCCATCAATCATAAAACATCATACCCCATTCCTCGAACTACGTGGGTTCTGATTCCTTTTCCAAAACAAAGGATACGTAGGTAGCCCATTTATGGGTTCGATCCCAACTTTGAAATAATCTATGTCCTTCTGAATGACGACAAAATTCAAGTGCCCCACTGAGTGGCTTTAAAACCAGCCTGGTCATCAAAATGACCAAGAGACTTTTATATAAATGTTTTGAAGGATACCATTGACCAAGAATCTCTAAACAAATATAGATGATTCTATATTGATGAAGAACCTCGAATACATATAAAAGATTCTCTAAATTTCTTGAATATTTAATCATTGATTGTTAAAACTAAAGGAAAGCTCATTTTATACTTGGTAATGTAATAAGGATTCACGAACTTAACTTAAATCTATAAAGAGAGTCCCAGAGTAGACAATAATTCCCCTCAAAAAGGTGTGATGAGTCCGACCTCCCATCCTCTCGACCAATGCAAATTCCTAAGCCTCATTAGTCCACAAACTAATGAGCGTCTGCCTTTGGAAAGTAGGTCCAAACGGATGTGGAATCATTGGATGTTTCCGGTTCTACGAACAAACCCGTTAGAAACCGATCGGAACGTTTGAATCTCCCGTCCAGGAGGTCATCCCCGGATTCCGCACGAAACACACCATAATGATGCAGCGATGACCTCATTATTTAACGATTTAAATAAAATGGAATGATAATGTAATATCTAAGACCTAAACATGTCAAAAACCTATTGTATGAGTGGATTTAGAACCCTTATCACCTTATCCTCGAAATACATCAATGTGGGACCTTTAAAATCCGAAACTCCTTTGAAAATAAAGTAACATTTTGTAACTTTACAAGGGTGCCCCTCCTAACCTCTTATAAATGGCCCCCACCTCTACCTCCTTACCCACACTCCCAAAGCCTTTGGCTTGGCCAACCCCTACCCATTTTGTCTCTCAACTTACCTCGCTTACTCCTTGAAGCCTCACTTTGGGCAGAAGACTTCCAAAGTAAGCCTTTCAGCTCAATCCAAAGGGAGTTACCCGATTTTAAGGTAATGTCTTCACTTGTGTCCTTTTGTTTTATTTTGCTTATCCAACCCCCTAAACTATTTTTATTCATTTATTTTGTAACAAATACAGTATATTCAATATACAAGGATGTTGTTATAAGAATTATTCGATCAAAACGTACACACACCTACATCTAATGGTTAAAGAACATACTGTTTCCGTAGATGGCGAATTTCTGCCTCCCGAAATGATGATTGTTCAACATTCTTCTAACACCTTCAAAGGTGGCCATCAAGATGACACTATTTTTATATATGATATATAATATGTTTATGTTTTCCTTAAGCTTCTGTATTTTTCATTTTGGGAATACCTTTATGGTTTCCATTATGGGTAAACACGATATCTTCCTTTAAGGAAGTGAGGACTACCGCCCCCTCAAAGTGATGTGATTCGTTAATGCCATATGTGGGACGTATAAAGGATGGATTTGAAGTTATTATATATTATTTTATACTTTAATTATAATATACCTCTATATAATTATTATTCCATTCCATAAAAATATGAAATAGAAATGAAAGTAGCGTTCATGCATACGTACGACTTACCGTCTCCATGAACGGTGCATTTCATTTTTATCCCCAAATGTAATGTACTGTTATACGTACATGTATATAATGGATATATATGATTAATGATACATATAAATGATGAGTATAATTCTGGAATTAAAATAAACATAACTCTCATTTAGTTTTAATTCCATTAATATGACATAGAAATGAAAGTAGCGTTCATGCGTACGTACGGCTTACCGTCTCCATAAACGGTGCATTTAATTTATTACCTCTAAATGATTATGTAATATTATAATTACATTTATATTGTGGATATATATGATATATATGATATCCAAATAATGAATATAATTCTGGATATAATGAACATTTGACCACACGAACAACATGTAATTGTAAGAAGTCCACTTTCGACTTAAGAACCAAATATCGACAATACAAACATTATTAAATTAAATGATTACATAATGTTTATAACATGGAAATAAGTGATATAAAAGGAATAATGAACTAGAAAACGGTTCTTAATAATTTGGAAATTAACTCATGTTTATTATTCAGGACGTTAAAGAACGATCGAGTCAAGTCGGACCCGAGGTAAGGGATCCTACTCCCCTCTTTCTTTTTAAGTACACTCTTTTATGTCATTACTTATAAGCTCATATTTCCTGTTATTGGGATGTTCTTTTATATTACTCTTACTATAATTTTTATGTTCATATGATGAGAGACCCTATTCTCTCTCATTAATCCATTTTGGAAGTTTTGAGTGGCGCCGTTAGGCTGCCGAATTTTCGTAAGAGATCTAACCTCTCTCTTTCTCTTTAAGTACTCTCCTTTATGTCACTTCTTTTAAGCTCCTATTTGTTATGATGGGGGATGTCCTTATATATTCCTCTTGTTGTACATTTTATTGTAATGTGATGAGATACCCTATTTTATCTCATCAATCCATTTTTGGAAGTTTTAAGTGGCGCCGTTAGGCTGTAGAGTTTTCATAAGGGATTTTTCATCTCACTTTTATTCCCGTGAGATTTATGCTACATTTGCCACAATTTCCCTTGAGTGGTGTATGTACTGACCATTATTTTACTCATTCTGTAATATTATTTCATTTATGAGTATTTACATCAATGTTGTATTGTCCTTCTTTCATGGGGCATATGTTTCGAAAGATACCCATGTCAGTAAGGGAACCTTTCACCCTCCACTTTTGAAAAGACTTATTTTGTTATGTCTTTTAATTCACATAATATTATTTTGGGATATGTTCTTCTATATCCTTATTGATTTAAATTTTATTTCCAAGTGATGAGATACCCTTTTTATCTCTCATCAACTCTTTTTCTGAATTTTGAAGTGACGTTGTTAGGCTGTCTAATTATTGCAAGGGAACTCCTTAACCCAATTTCGATTCTTTGGGTTAAACTTGTACACCTTGAATATGTCATTATATGATTATGTGTGAATGTCCTCTGATTGTTTTACACTTAAAAACCACTTATATTTCGTGAATTCATTTGTCACACATAGTTATGTAACTGATTTATCCTTAATCCAAGGATACCGTCTTTGTATGGGACTTCGTCTCAATCTCCTTTCATTGAGGCATATTTTGTTTTATACAAAACTTTCTTTTATACGGTGTATAAACCCCTTTGACTTTTACGTTTATCCAAAAGGAATATTTTTATATGAAGCGTTTTACTAAATGACAAAAGGGAATGTTTTTGTCATACGTATGCGGCGACAACGACTTCTCCGCCGCCGTGGCCATTATTTGAGTTTCTGCTTCCTCTACAAGCCATACCTTCTTTTTAAAAGAAAAATAAATACCATGTTTTACTTTTCTTTTATTTTGGTATTGAAAATGGTTTTCATAATATATTTATAGAAATATTTTGTATTGATATCTTGTTATTGAAAGGTGGAAATGTTATGTTTCCTTTATGCATGTTTTATGTGACAAGATTATGTTATGGTTCTTGGTAATTGTTATGATGACGGGTGGTTCCGTGATAAACTAAGGGCGGGTGAGGCCGAAATAGCTCTCCAATGCATTGGGTAACACGAAGGAGTGAAACATTAAGGTTTCTCTGAAGAGATTTAGGGAATATACTGTGATGGGTATTCCAAACGTAACCAAGAGGGTTACTCCCTACGTAAGAATGTTATGAATGCCTCAAGTTACCTTTATGTCTTATGATTTCTATGATTTATTCATGGTTTGATGAGGTATGTTAAAGTGCCTATGTTTTATGGGTAAAGTATGATTTCATTCTAATGTATATATGAACTCATGTTTCCTTTCCATATTTTTATAACCCTTACTGAGATTTTTATGCTCATCCCATGTTTTTGAAATGTTTTTCACAGGTCAAGGGAAAGGTACATGATGTGATGATAGTTTCAAGGATGTGTCAAGAAAGAATCCGTGTTTTATTTTAAATATGTTTCTGTTGATGGGAATAATGAATATTGTCTTTTATGTAACCACTTTGTTTAAATGGGGAATGTAATGAAAGTTTCATGATCTAATTCTCAAAAACTCTAAACCTAAAAAGATCCTCAACGTGTAATCTTGTATTAACTCAAGATTAAGTACGGTTTAAGGCTGGGGCCTTGTACCATCTAATGTGTTGTCATTCTAAACCTCAGGATGTGTTTTTTCTCACAGAATCTCAACTAGAATGGTACTGCGGATTCAGGAGGTCGTGTGAACATGGTGGTGGGGAGTGATGGTGGTCGGAATTCTCATATCTCCCTCTTCTTCTCTGATATCATTCCTTCATAGGGAAAGAAAAAAAATTGAACTCTCAAGATAGGGTTCAAGACCAAACTAAGAACTAGAAAACAGAAATCAAAATTTATTAACCTACCCAAGGAAAAACATAAAAATAACTTCTTGGTAGGGGATCTTCAGGTGGTGAAGTCATGACTATGAGATGAAAGCCTCAGGTATGGATGAGATCCCATGGATGGTTCACCTAATTGAATGGGGAACCACTGGTAGGGAATGTGTTAGTGTGCCATTGGCACAAAAGGAAACAACCCAAATCAAGGAAGATGAAAATAAGCATAACTAGAAGCATGCGTGACCATTGGATCAGCCGTGATCAATGATTCAGATGAAGCACTACACTGATAGGAAAATAGCCTCTCCAATGGAAATCAGTAGAGTAATAATATAAGAAAAAACATCCATGTAAATAGTATCCATGTAGGTACACCCCCATGCAAACATTGATCCCATAAAAAAATTAGATATGGGAATACTTAAAAGAATTAAATTACAGTATATATAGGGGTTTAAAAATAAAATATATGGTTTTGTGATATACTTCCATAATGTTATGATTTTTTCCACTTTTACTTATAGTGATGTAACCTTGAACATAGGAGATGTAGAGGATTACTGCTGTCACATTCACTATGGTGTAGAACTGGTACACATGGGCACACTTATTGCCCCTAAAGAGAATGAATAGAGAATAATGTGATGCCATGATAAGAACCTGCTGTTTTCATGCTTATATGAAAAAAGGTGGTGATGCATTTCTAGTAGAAAAAGATAAGTTTAGAATATGCACAAACAAAGCCTAGAGACACTGCCACCATGAAGATGGTGGAGTGCTATCGGAGGTGTTCTGGAGGTCAAGGAATCGAAATTAAGGAGATCAAATGTAGATTCCATTGGATATAGATGTTTTTTATGCCACTATCCGAGATGATTAGTTCATGTGATGGTGTTTCATGGGCATTGACAAGAAAGGTTGTTTCAGGAGATGCTGAAGGGGGAAGATGAACTAGTGAGGTGGTATCAAAGGATATTATGAACAATAGTGTACACATATATACGAATATGATTATATATATCTATATATCAATATAGAAACTGTATATTTATATAAGAATATTATATAAAGGAATAAACATATATATATATATTTATAAATGATTATGTATATATATATTAGAAAATTATTCTACATAGTGTATTTTTAAAATAAAAAATTTTCATGATATAAAGTATTAATAATTATACAATATTACTAAAGAATAAAATTATAAAATATGAAATTTTCTAATAAAATAATAATATTCTAAACATTAACACACAAATAATATTTTCCATTATATACAAATTTAGAGTATTCAATATTTAATAAAACATAAATAATGAATCATTAAAATTTAAATCCAATAAAAATGAATTTTTTCAATAAATATATTTTTTACAAAATAAGTGAAACATAAATTTAACAAAAAAACCAATAAAATTACCAACACTAACATGAGATGCTCCTCCAGGTGATTCATTCATTGATAAAAATCACCTTAGAATCGTTCAACACATATGTGAGTGTTCCATTAAGCTCTAGTTTTACCTTTATGATGAAATCCACACTATAATGTACTGTTATCATTGAAAAAACTCTTTTCATGGATGGTTTTTGTTCATTCATAAACTCCTTTAATCACCATGTGAAAAACATGAACATTTCAGGGAGAAAGGGATTCATTAATTACCATTCATTCATAGATGAATGGTTCCTTGGAAACAACACCTCTTTCACAAACAATATATTCCCCATGAATTGGTCCTCTTTTGGGAAGTCCACTAATTTAGGAATAAACCTTCGATGCGAACTCAAATATTGTATGATCCACTTCAGGAATTTGTTGAATTTATCAAATTATGATGCTCTCTAATGGACTTAACTCTCATAAAATGATGTGATCTTGCTTCATTTATATAAGAACATTACCCAAAAACCCACTAATCACAATTACACTAAAGTCTTTTGTGATTTATATTTCACTGTGTATTGAACCTACTTTGTGGTTCACATAGCATATAATTTCCCTTCTGGTAGCCTCTGAGTCACCATATTTCACAAAAAATTATCATCTTTCATGACATCCTCAAAATCACCATTGTTATTCTAAAAATTACAATCCCCCTTCAAAAAACTTTTATGTAGTTCATAAACATGCTATGTGAGTTCAACGAAATTGCCAAAAAAATTTCACCTGTGAACTTCTAAAATAGTTTGAAAACGTCTTTTTATGTCAAAATTTTTTTTGCAGTATTATGATTATAAACAAGAATCATTTAATGCTTTACATAGATGTTATGTGTTTTATGAATTGTTTTTGTATGGGAATCCTCCCTTTTCAACAAAATCAACTCCAAAATTTCATGCCCAAAAATTTCATGAACACTAGGAAATTACCCAACATTCAAAACAACTTCATTTAAAAAACCTACTTGAACCTTTTCTCTTTAAATTTACCAAAAAAAGCAACCCAAAAACATCAAAAAACAGCAATAGGGATTTTATCCAAACAATCCCCCACTTTTGGACTGTTGAAAAAAAAATCAAAAAAGACTAGACACTATTGTTTAAAAACATGTAAGCATATTATTATTAAACTATTATTCACACTTTTCTACTCCAAGAAATGATAAATCTTTTACAAAACATGTTCTCTAAAAATACATGATCTAATATTGACCTGAGAAATAAGAGTATCATGAAAAATTAATCAATTTCAACTTCATTCTCGATACAAAAAATGATTCTTTCTTATTTCCAAATATTCTTTAATGTCATTAAAAATTGTGGATGTTTATTAGAAATTGATCTAACTGTTACATAGTGTGTGACACATGGAAATACCTCAATCATATACTACAAATTTTAAATTGATTTCATCATTAATTCTTCTGTTATTTATCTTCATTAAAAAATTTACTTCAGTATCATCAAATTTATAAAAATTCCTTTGGTTTTTTTCTCCCCATATCAACAATTCCCCATTTCATGATCAATATTTATCTCCCATTGAAAATTAACCCAAATGTAACTCATTTATGGTATACATCATGGTAAAGAACTCATATCATCACCCACGGGAAAACACACCGTACCATGGAGAGTGGGTGTTCCACATCTACACTATTTAAGTGTAGGTAGATTATTGGATTCCAATATCCAATTGATGTCATTAAAACTCTTATTTGGGTAAAAAATTTGTAAAGATGAAAGCAAACATTATTTTAGTATCCATATACTCTAGATTCACATGCCCATGATCTAGATTCTCCTAGATAAAATGATACTTTAATTCAATTTTCTTCATATGTGAGTGTTGGATAAAATTTATTATAATATTTCTATAAATTTAATTATAATAATGGATTGTGATCAAAGTCATCACTTCAAAAATAAAATCATAAAGTTTTTTCTTTACCCACAGTAATTGTGTGCATTATTGAATGACCATAATGTATTAATCTTCTATAATGATCAAAGAAATGAAATTTTTTTAAAAAATTTCTATGAAATGAACAATCCTCCAAGATTGAATTCACCACCTGATATTGACATTATATCATATTTGATGTTGTCCAATAAATATCTATTATACCAAATAACACTTTAAAAGATATTTAATTGTACAACAATCCAAAATCCACTATTCTTTTGATATACTATAGTATTATTTTCACTAAATGTATGTAGATTTCCTTGGTAATACATTAAAACTGTGTCATATGATATGTTGAAAATAATTATTTGGCCATGTCGATGTTCAGTACAATAGGATACAATTAATATTCCAATATTTTGTGAAATTTAATGGTTTTTCATTATCATCTTATGACAGTTTCATCAAGTTAGGTACTAAAATGGTCATCCTTTTGAAATTAGTTATGCCAAATATTTTAAATAAACTCATTGTCTTATTTATACTGACAAAAAATGTTTCATAACATCCTTGAGTCACCTATAATTTTGGGATAAATTTCATCTTACCGATCATTGTCATTTTGAACTTGTATTTCATTAAATATTCAAAAAAAATTCAATGAGACTCATTCGATACACCAAATATTATTTCATTGAAATACAATAGAATAGTCATCCTTTGTTTACTCTCTTTGTCTCCCAAGATATTGCAATCAAATTAACCATGCTTAAAACTAGGATTCTTCTTATTAGTTCCAATTCAAGAATACGATTCTCTTGGTGCCAACTTCAATCCATACAATAGATTCTTCAAATAGAAAAGTTTTCTTATCTCCATGAATATGAAGACCATATAAAAGATTAATTAATGTTCTTATTATATAATTCCATTTAAAAACTCCAAATCCACACCAATATGTAAAACCTTGAATTTTATTTTCATTAAAATAGCTAAGAAAAATTTATTTATCTCAACACATTCCACTGGTGAAAATTTTTCATGAACATATATTACTTTTTGCTAGAAGCAACCCTTTCATAAAAACCATGCTTTGGTTTAAACCACCATTACATATTCATTAATTTTTTCATAGAAATACATTTTTTACCGAATGATGTTCATGTACATTAGTATTGAAATAATCTCTCAAGAATAGTTATTTTTTATATGGTCGAGATCTTCATTCATCGCCTGAAACCAATTCTCATCTTTTATAGCTTCTTCAAAACACTTCGCTTTTAACTATGATAAAGAAAATATGTTTGTTATAGAGACCTCATTATCTATGGTTGCAAAAATGTTTCTAATCACTAATTATATTTTGTCAATTAATTTCATATTATCTCTTTATATTAAATTTATACATTATTCAATATTAATTATTCACATTATTTTAATCTTCTTCTAAATATATCTCAGGCACTTGCACTCCCCATGTAAAATTAACCTATTCATCACAATCCCCATGACACTATTTAATAATTTTATGAACATTATTCTCACTAAACACTATAGAAACGTCATTTATCTATATAAAAATTCCCATTTACTTATTAAAATAATTTATATGATTTTTTTTCTTGAGTATCAAAGAAATATTTCTTCATCTCCATGAGATTCAAAAATCATGTGTTTTTATTTACATTAAATGAAACACTTGCTTTTAAGGAAATGAATGTAATAAAACAATAGATTATTTCCATTTGATATCATTTAGGGAGTATTATCTTCCCTCCAACTAAAATAATGATCTATTAGATATGGAACTGATGTAAAAAATACTTCTTTACATAAACATATCTCAATGGTATTTCTTAGTATGCATTGTTATATCTGTGTTGATGATGATCTGATTTCATATCTCAACCACCGCATTAAAATAAGTAGTTATCATTACTAACCTTTGATACCTCGTATTAATATTCTAATGATAATCCTAAACTTAGATATTTGTGAACCCAAACCCATTTTTAGATTAAAATTTTATTATTTTTAACAATAATCTTTTCAACTTCCCTACGACATAGTTTTATGTAACCAAAAACCTTATACTTTTTGGTGATGATCAAAATATAGATTATAATACTATAATAATTAGTTAATAGTACATAATATCACTTCCCATCAATAGATATTGGTGTTATAGTTCTAAACACATCAAAAATTACCATTTCAATCACACTTATTGACACTTTATCCTTTTCATTTTACATATAACAAGTGATATTATCGTGTTGGAAAGCATCACATGTTTGCATATAATCAAGTCAAAACATAGGAAGATATCAAGAAACATCCCATTTCACTGGATCTTACAAGGATTATTGGATCAAATGGCCATGATTTTTACACCACAACTCGTTTTTCCTCCTTGGATAGAAAGTGCATATATTCTCCAATACTCATAAGATATAGGTTCCCCTTCATGTGATTACCCTAAAAAATTGTTTTACTATCATTCCCTTAATGATATTCATATTATTGTTAATTCGAATATCTTTTACTGGGACACATAGTTGAATGATCCTACGAAATTTGTGAATGAGACCTTCACTGACCAATATAACTTCTTGTTTTATATCTGTTTCCCCAAACATGGATTTTTCTAAGTTAGTAATATTTAGGCCTTCATTGTCATTAAATTTTAAGAAATAGACCTTTTCTTACATTATTCCCAAGACAAGATACTTATTTCCCATCATGTGAAAAGTTCATCCATTTTTAAGGTTCCATACACCAACATGATCTGATGATATTAGGAAATCCCTACAATCCCTTCCAACATATATTCTCACTTTTTGATCTGTGCCATTAAATTGATACTTTAAATTGATCATTATTATTGATCATCATTAGTGTATGATAGAGAAACTTCATCATCACAATATATATGTAAATTTTTCATGTTCATCTTATTCAATGATTCTATGAGTTATTTCATATAGCCATGTTGGATCTACTTTGTATCATTCCTCTACATTATCGATGAACAATATATGACCACAAGTCAAACTCCTTCACACCAAAATTGGTGTCCATAAAAAGAATTATAGTAATATTGATCTATGATTTCCTATTTATACTTATCTAATTTCCTTAAAATCCTCCTAGATATAGAATAGACATTTTAGGGATGTCATATTTTTCCCCAATAATAGAAAATAATTCAAGGAGCACCTATGTATGTCATTTCAATAGAACCAATTTTCCCTTGGCTTCATTTAATATTCTGATTTATAACCAAGTCAATCATTAAACTTAGCGTAGGATATTTTTGTCATTCATTAAACCTAAATTATTTTTATTTATAAACAATCAACATACCATAATTTTCATTCCAATATGAATTTATCTTCTATTATTTTGGCCCATTGTTCTTTACTCTCAAATTTTTCATCACGAGAATTATTTTCTTACCCAATGTCACATCAAGTGTCTAAAGTTTCTTTTGATTTTAAATTTTTCAACAACAGCTAAAACATTTCTCCTCATGGTAATTGATATGTTTGACCTTATATTTACTATCTTATATATAATATCAATAACCATGATTTTTTATTTAACTTTGATCTGGTACTCAAAGACCTACTCTATGTTTTCTGACTTTCATATTTTCAATATTCAATTTTTTCCTTCAAATTAAACTTCAAATCTTTTTACTTCAACATATATTATTTGGAATCATGAAATACTTTGTTAGATTTATTCATTTTGTCTCTCTGAATTTCTATCTATTATATATCATTCTGATGGTCATCTTTTATATCAACTCTTCCTTCAACGTCTCCTTACTTAGTGTAACATTATTCCCTTGTCTGGGAATTTCCTACAACTACCACCATAGAAATTTTTTGATGGTATTTATAGTCATTAATTTATTCAACATTAGTTTCTTTTAAACTAATATTTTCTCTGGAAATAAGTTTTTTATTCTTTAAAAAATTTTACATAGTTCTTTTCATACCTATCACATTATTTGAAGAACTATTTATGGTACTTTTATCATAATCATTATCATCATATTGAAACTACTTGGGACATATTATTGTAATGTTAAGAACTTGTCCACATAAAAATCACATTAGTGGAAGTTCCTAATAAAAATTTCCTTTTCCCATTTATATATTTGTGTAATGGAATGAAATGAATTCATCTAACTCTTTTTATTTTCTAGACATCCTCTATAGTATGATTATTCATGAAAGTAGACTTACCCTTTTCTACTACCTCATTATCATCATTTAATATCTCATATGTGACATGGGTGCCATGTAAACTATCCAATGTCATCTCCTTTTGATATTTTCTTCCAGTATAGTGATATTTATATTGAATCGAGGTGGAATTATTCACAAGATACAAATTAATATATTTACCTCATTGATGATTTCTTTAATACTGTTCACATCATCTAGAAAAATAATCACCCTATCAAAGAATACATCAAAAACTAATTATGCTACAGCCTCAGGCCATCATTCTTGTTCCACTGAACATAAAATTTATGTTCTCATTATTTTTAGTCATCTTTACATATTTTTAACATATTTTTTCACATGTCATGTGATCATTTTCATGATATCACCATTATAAAGATTATATTAGATAAGGATCGCCCTAAATACTTGATTCTAATAGGATCAGTATCTAATTCTATTTATTCTTCGTCTAATATATCTTCTCTATTCATATTGTCTGAAATACCATACCCCATAGTTGTAAAATCATCCATGCCTAATGATCAGAAGTAGTGGTCAAATACATTCTATAAAGTTAAAAATGTTTCTATTGAAGACCAAAATCCATTTATGAGTAATAAAATCCAATATTTCAATTGAAATAGAAACACTATCTTTTAAATTTCCCTTTGATACCAATTATTGTCCCCACTAGGCTAAATACCCTCTGGTGTGGGGGAGAATCAAGGTAAAAAGAGTAAAACAAATTCCAATTTGGATCATGTTTCATCATTAATAAATACACTCTTCTCTCTCCTTCCCATATAAATACATAGGAAAAAATAAGAACACTCATGAAAACCAACAATTTAATTCAGTTCACCAACAAATGGGATAATATAAACAGAATACAAAGTGAATTGAACAGTATTCCAAATCCATTATAGGTCACTATTGTTTCAATGTTTGGAGTTGATTCAATGTCTCTATTTATTTACAAACATTCATAATTTTAAAGCTAACCATTCTCTAAACTAATGTGAACAAACTACTACCCAATAAAATTATTCATTTGATATGAATCACCAAATATTTTTTTCAGACATACATGAGTGTTCCATGAAGCTATTTTTACACCTTAGAGATAAAATAAAATTTTCTATATAGTTTTTTATTTTCAAAAATCTTTTTCATGAACTATTTTTATTCTTTTGTGAACTATTTTAATCCCTAAAATTTCATGTGCACTACATGGATTGACGGATTCATGAACTACCTTTCATTTATTGATGAATGATACCTTGTGATAAACACTTAATAAAAAACTACTATATAAATTGATAATCCTTCACAATCAACTACATCATGCATCGACCACAATGACATAAAATTTTTTATGAACCGTTTTTACTTTAAGTTGGATTTATCCTTCAATGACGATCTCTATTAAACTTCAATGTCTTATAAATTAAGTGAATGGTGATCCTTTATATGGAAAACATAAGATGAAAAATCAACCATTCATAATTACACTTCAGCCCTTTTTTGAATCATACTTCACCATGTATTGAACCTACTATGTGGTTCACATAATTTATAAATTACCTTATGTCGGCCTCTGAATCATCAAATTTAGAAAAAGATTACAACTAATTTCCATAGATTCAAAATCACTACCTTTACACTAAAAACGGAAATCCCCTTTCTCAAAAATTAAATGTGGTTTATAATCCATCTATCAGAGATCAATGCCTTTTCCAATTCACCACCCCCGGAACATCACATTTAGTTCACTTTTTTTTGATATTACTGCATTAGTATTATGTGGTTTTCTGATCATTCATAGACCACCTTTACAAATTGTAATTTCTATTAGGTAGTCTCTGAACTTTTCTATGTGGGAATCTTCCCTTTTACAAAAAATAAAAATTGAAATTTCCTTCTTAGAAATGTGTCTAACACTGTGAAATTCCACCTCTTTAAAAACACCTTCTTTTGAAAAAACATACCAGAAATATTTCTTATTGCTTTTTCGACAATGAAAATGAACTCAAAAACATAAAAAACATATAAGATGGGTTTTTCTCAACAATACATCCTCCAAACCTTTAAAAAAAAATTTCTAAAAATAGAAACAACCAGGGTTACTTAATAAGGAAGATCACCAAACAACATCTTGTAGAAACCAACCCAACCTAATGCACAGTCCCTTTATATTAAAAGGTATCTGTTCTATAATAACTCATTATACCACCTTGAAGGATGGAGACATCCTATATCATCACCAAGGTCATCATGTCTGTCTCATCTTGAATAATGACTCTAATTACAACATGTATATGCTCAATGTGGGACTTTCCAAGCTCCAACACTAGAAAAAATCAACATCTAAATGTCATCCTACAACATGGGATGAAATAAATACACAAACCATAAATATAAATAGTATAATGTTTTATTTACAAGGTTAAAATTGGTTGGAGAATTCATATCCACACATTAAATATAGTTCTATATGGTTTTTATATAATAATAACCCATCCATGATGTACTCCAATATTGAGTGCTTCAGAAATATTTTGTGTTGACAAAAGAAAAGTTGCAAGGTAACATGATTTTATAGAACCATGTTATCTTTCTCTATTATGTCCATCCAGAAAGAAAAATATGACTATGTTTCTATCTAATGGAATAAAATTATCAGGGTTCTTCCACTTCATCATCTTCATAATAATCCTTGGTAATTTTCCATCCACATCCAGATCTTCAATAGGTTCACATACATAGATAACCTAGTTTTGTTATCAATTAATGATAAAAGCTTCCAATTAACAAATTTAGAACAAAAACTACCTCATAAAACTACTCAACATCACATCCCATCCCATCAGGTGGACTAATATTCCATAATCTTAAGTGGATGACCTACACCATTTATATGGTCCATATCCGTTTGCTCAGAACCCCAATATAACACATTCCTCATCATTAATATCCCTACCTCTCAAGATAATATCCCCATCCACTACATTTATTGAGTTTTCATGTGATGTGTATAACCAAAAATATCCATTATACATACTACAATAAGGGTATTTCTTCGCAACAGTGAACACACTTAGGATGTCGATATCAACACTTTGAACAGACACCAAGACAACACCACCAGTGTCTTGGGGAAATGGTATTCATGCACCACACCAGTAATAAAACCATTCAGGTATATTTCCAGAGATCAACAATTCAAACAGTGCCACTAAGTTAAAACTATATACATAGGACTATCTCTCTGAAGGTAAGATTGTGAGTCCACTACAATTGGATGCAACATGAGATTCTGAGTGTTGGTGAGCTTGGAATTTATATTTGAATAATATTAGATATATTAATATCATGCATGAAAAGTTTTACTAATGATGTATAATTACCCTAAAATGGATTATTAAAATTGAAATATGTACTATATATGATTTTAGAATAAATATTTTACCATAGTTACACCATAACCATTTTTAGCATTGGATGATTTCGAAATAAAAAATCACGAGGACCAAAAATAAATTTTTTATTTTATTTTATTGACGTAGAGACGTAAATCCCTCCTCTATAAATACCCCATTATTAGTAAGTATAATTTTTGGATTCAAAACCCTATAAACTAAGAGAATATCCATTGCGGAGGTGTCAGAAAATGGCATCATATCGGAGGATCAGATCAGTACCATAGGGACCGTCTACGCCATCAAAGTTCATGTATCTTTCCAATGACACACTAAAAAACATTTCTTTATAAATAATCGATAAAAACAATAATTATGATATTTCATTTTTGTGGATTTATCTTTTCAATGTAACCCATGTTGAATGTGGATCAATTCTGCAAACAAGAATTTATTCTTGCATCAATGATTGATTTTTTAAGATTGATTTATTGGTAATTTTTCTAGTATTCCTATACATTTTAATATTATAAGAAAACACATAGAGTAAAAAATAAATAAAGTATTGTTTCATTCATCATGCTTATTATTTTGGTTTTATTTCATATTAATTTTCACATTGATTGAGGGAAAATTATTTTTAACATAGTTTGATGAATATCATATATTTGTTGATGGTGTGACCTTTCATCATTATAGTAGATTAGTACGACATGATATTTGGGTGATCAAGTTGATATGATGGAGTATTAATTGAAGCATATTAGGATCATACTTAAAGATTCAATTACATGATTGATATGTGTAGGTGGCTTGGTGTGGCGGTGATTTGGATCGACTTTTTGATTTCAGAGTTGATCGATGCCTGATTTCTGATGAGTGGTGACTAAAAGGGTAAGAAAACATAGATCCGTCATTTTGGTTGATATTTATTCAATATATGGAGGAAATCACGGTTCTATCATATGTGGAGAAAGAACTACATGTTTATATAAATCCCACACTACAAGACTTGTAATATGTATATACACATTGTGTTGTACACCCAAGCCATGGAACTAGGTTTTCTAGGGAAATTAAATATAACACGATATTTAAAACTATACAATTTCATGTTAGCAGTGTATAGATTCTTAGAAAGTATTCTGGGAGTACATGGGCATTTTCATGTCTAGACACATGATTACATATAGAGTACATAGGCATAACACGATACTCGGACACAACCTCATACATGAACCAGTCCAGATAAAAGAGAATGTATGGAGTGAATAACCATAGGTAGTGGGAAAAAATAAAAATCATGGATAAATACATATTTAATTATACATATGTTTTACCATAAGATCATGTTGTGTACTTCCTCAGATATGTCTTGGATACCTTCGTATATTTAGTATAGTCCTGGTTCAGTTGAGTGTGGTGAAATGATACTTTCCCATGAGGGTAAAATGCTGAATTAAATCCTCAAAATATGTTTTTCATCAAGTATATGGGTATAGTATTGGATAGTGTTTGTTGAATCCCCCTGTGGGACTAGAGTGGGATCCTATATCATTCATAGTTTCAGTTCATGGTATCAGTGTGACAACCATGCACATGAAATTGTTCCACTATATAGTAGGTAGATCCTGTTGGGTTTGTGGTGCCACCCAGTACCACCAGGTGTGATCCCCTACCTAGATGATAATATCTTCTTAGATGTAGTGAGAACTTATTAATTGGGGTGAAATGATCATGACCTTTGGGATCAGTGTCACTAGTGATATCATGGTTCATGGAGTGAGTGCTCTCAGAAAGAATGTTACCTTGGATCCTTGATAATTATAATGTGGATGAAAGTTTTGGTTGAGACCACTTGAGAGTGGTTTTTTTGAGTATATCATGGTTTTTTGTTAATGTAATACTATTATCAGCTAATAATTATTAATTATGTATTCTTAGTAATTTTGGGGTGTCCTACTGGGTATTCTTATACTCACCACTACATGGGACATTCACATAGGTGTATGTATTATGTAGACACCTACCCATTTAATGGTTTCTTAAGAGGATAGGGAGTAGGTGGGGCATATTGGGAGATATAGAATAATGTGTTTTTTGTTTTTTTTCATTTAAATGTTGACCTTTTTTTTCAAAAGTTTACAATCTTTGTGGTTTTCTATTGTTCTTGTATTTATCCCCTTTATCTCTTTCATCATTATTTTTACACAATGATGTTTGATATATGGTGTTCATGGATTTATAGTTTTAGTATTTTTTTATTTTTCAGTATTCTATGTTCGTGGATACCTCATCTTGGGTATAGTTACATTAGGATAGTTCCACAATTGTATGGGTTATGTCTACTTGGAACTAGTCTCCATCCCTGGTTTATTGGATATAAGGGGTAGTCACAATCGACTTATCATTGATCATGAAGGCCCTAATAGGTTATTTAATGATATTTGTTATCTGAGGAGTTAGTTATACCTAATTATTGGATCATAGATTGTTTTTCTGCCTATGTTATTGGTTAGAGATTTATGGAAATAGTGTTAAAGTGTTTTGAGTTTATATTTCAAGCTACAGAGTATAGTGTTTGTGTAGAGGCCAATGTATCCATTAACAAGGACTCTAATAAACATTTTTTTGAATCGGTACATGTAGACACTATATTTAGGGAAAAACATGTGTACATGCATCATATAGAAATTTGGTATGGGTTTCATGTCCTTTGTGAGTAAAATACCTGATATACTTTTTGAATTTATTGAATCTATTTTATTCATAGATGTCTCCATGAAGATTTCCATCCAATGTTCTACTACATGATGATGAGGATGATTCATTGAGTGATGTAGATTCAGTACAAAGGATTTTACATGAGACGGTACCATAGGGTGGTTTACAATTATGCCACCACTCATTGGGAAACAATTAGCATTGGAAGTACAAGAGGAGGATCCATGAAGGATTAGTGTACTGAATGAGTTATAGAGTAATCAAACTACCTATTTTCGAGGCAAGTGAAACACCCAGGTTTCTGAGGACTAGATAATAAGAGTCACCAATATTTTCTTCCTCATGAATATACCAACATATCATATAGAACTCCTCAGAAAGAGTTTCCTTTAGGTCTCCTATAGACAATAGTGGAGTTTAATGACTCAATCATATGACAATACAACATTCTCCTTAGTATACTTTGAGAATATATTCATCATTTTTATATGTCCATGTTGTTATTATTTTTCATACAAGATATTCTTTTTATATGGCTTGGTAGTATGTCTGGTGTGGATTATTTAGTGAGGTTTAATGATCTATTATGATAATCCCCTTATATGGTGTGATATCCTTTCTTTAGGGAATAGACCGTTGAGTTGGGATTACACCATGATATCATAGATTTATTGGTATCTCTATGAATTCCGACCTATTTTGGAGTGCTCTAGTAGGATTTAGTTATGGATAACATCTTGGAAGAGAACTCTCTAAATGTGGGTGTTTCTAGTGGGAACCCTGTTTTTGAGACCTCATCATTAGGTAACTGCCTAAAATAATAGTTTTTTGTTCATTCCAAACACATTAGTATATGACCCAATATAGACGATCCAAAAATCAAGGCATATAGGATGGATCATGATAGCTAAGAGAGGTTATATTGCTTTTGCGATGATTGAGGAAATCCTACTTTGGATTGTCCGGACTAATATATAGTTGATAATTAGATGGTCGAGTGTCCACCCAAGTAGATGTATTGGTAGGAGAAACGATTACCTAAGGGTGATAGACATGGAATATGGGAAGGTAGAGAAATAGGTTGTGGTAGACAGTTTGACCAATTACCACCACCACCCCAGGTCACGAAACTAGGTTTAGGGGGTTGGTGGATAGGGACATGGATATCTGGAGGTAGTTGAGGCCAATTTCAATGGGGCTCCAAGCTTGATTAGAGGTATGATTTTTGTCTACTATAGTATCTATTGACTTTTGTGTGTGGAACATATTTCTTACCAATTATATGTTACATGAAATAGATATTGAGGTTGAGCCCTTGGCTTGACCCCTGTGATTGGAGACTCTGAGAGGAGGTGAATCAGTGATCACAGACTTTTATTGAAACCATGTCATGATTAATGGAATTGAGAGTTTCTAATGGGATACATTCATTGTATTGATGATTCTTTATGAAATCATCACGGGAACAGAATGGATTTAAATGTTTCATACTATGATTTATTATTTTATTTGGAGGATGCAATGTATCAATGGTGAAATATTGAGGTTTTTATTAATGGGTGAGAGGGAACCAGAGTTTGAGTAGGATGGGATAAAACATAGGATAGTTTATCTGATTTTATCATTAGTTTGATAGCATAAATCTTAGAGTATTGTGTTCTCTATGCTACTATTTTCAAATGGTGGTGGAGGAGTAAAAGGATATCTTTCTTAAGAACGTGCTAAGATTTAATCCATGTTAATATTCATACTTATACATTGAATCACACACCATTATGTCCTTGATATCTACACCAAAATTTCATATGGATCCCATATAGATTCAAGAGATGAGGTTGAATTTAGATGAATTATAATGAAATGAAATTATGATCCCAGTGTTTTCCATTGGGAAGCCCCATTATTGTTATCCATGAAGGAAGATAGAATTGTTAGGTTTTTATTATATTCTCAGTGAAAAAATTAGGTGATCATTAAGAATAAGAATCCAATTCTGAGGATTTAAATAAAATTCGGTCAGTTGGGAGGGGATGATGGTTCTCAAATATTGAGTACAGATTAGGTTATCACCATGTGGGTTTACGAGATAAGTATATACGAATGATTGAATTCAGATGTCACTCTTAATACTATGAGTACTTGGTGAAGCCCTTAAATGGGATGAACACCATAGAATTGTTCATGGGACTTAAGAAATATTTCTTTTTCCCTTTATTATACTAATTTTTTGTGGTTTTCAATGATGATATAATAGTTTAATCAACATATAAGGAGGATCACATTAGACACTTGATGATTTACCTAGAACAATATTGAAAGAACCATCTTAATGGGAATATCTAAAAGTTTTAGTTCTAAATTTAGGACATCCTCTTTTTTCGGAATTTCATATCAAATGATGGTGTAACAGTAGACTCAAAGAAGGTTGATGCAATGTATGCTTTGAATCCACCCAGGATCATAAGAGAGGTTTGTATAATCATTGGGTTAGAAGGCTACTATAGCTTATTATTTCCTAATTTCTATAGGATATTAGTACCTTTTACTACTTTGAATAGGAAGGGTATGCCTTCAGTTTTGATGAAAATGTTCCAATAGTATATTTGGGACTTGAGTTAGTGGTTTATGAGTGAACCAATATTGATATTTCTAGAGGAGATAATTGAGTATATAGTTCTTTGAGATGCATCATTGACTTGATTTGAATTTTTTTTGATGTAGAGGAAGGTAGTGATTGTATATTATTTTATTTGGTTGAGACTACATGAGGAGAAAATCAAGACACATTATCTAGAACTAGAAAAGATAGTCTTCTCTATGAAGACGCGGTGACACTACCTCATGAGTGAGTGGTTTATCAGTTACTCTGGCCACTAGTGTCTCAAGTATATCTTATCTTAGAAGAATAATAACCTTATAATATAGTGGTGGCTAGAGTTCTTATAAGATATACGAAATGTGGTACAATACATACTTATTTTTCCAAGATAAGTTCTCATAAATAATTTTATAAAGTCAAGGATCATATTATCCTTTTAAGAGGAAAAACTATGGTATCCATGAAATTGTGGTAGAAGCTGATGAGGAAATTTCATACAACACATTAGGTTGTACATACAAGTGTGGAAAATATGTACCAGGATATCTAAAATAAATTTTAGTGGTGATTCTTAAATATGTGTATAGAGGAGTTTATCTCTCGATGCCTCTATTGACAATAGGTTAAGGCTGAGTAACATGTAATGGCCGGTTTAACTCAACCCCTTGAGGTGCCAAAGTGGAAGTGGTATTGGAAATATATTGACTTTATTATGGGGTTACCACATACACCAAAAAGATAGGATCATATATGTGTGGTCGTAGACTCACTCACCATGTCGACCCACTTCCTATATATTCAAGGTAAGAGTTTAGTAACGATCTTATGACGCCATTACAAAGTGGAGATAGTATGGATTCACTGAGTTCCCTTGATGATCATTTTATATCATGATGATTACATCATGAAAAAAATTTAGAGAGGATTGCTAGAGACTTTTGAGAATCAATTGTGTATGGGGGTGGAGTTTCACCCATAGATTAATGACCAAACCAATAGGACCATTAAGTTAAAGAGGAAATTTTCTGAGCTTTTATGCTGGAAGTTGGACATAGTTGATAAGATTACCTACCCTTAGTTTAGTTTTTATTTAGAAACAACTACCGTTCCCCCATCATCACGGTTCTATTCAAGGGCATGTATAGGTGAAATTGAACGTCACCACTTTATTGTACAATTCCTAGTGATTCAACATTCATAGGCCAAGAGTTCATGCGGGTTATGATAGTTAAGTTTAGATCATCTAGGAGTGGCTTAAGATAATAAAAATCCATCATAATGTTTATGTATTCTAATGAAATAGGCCTTTGGAGTTTGAGGAGGAAGAATGTGTTTTTCTATAGGACTATCCTCATCTTGGATTATGGAGATTTTGATAGAGTGAAAAGTTATCTCTAAGTTTCATTAGTCCTTTATACATATTGTGTAGGGATGGTGTGGTGACATTCCACTCACCTTTACCACCCTAGATATATGGGGTGTATGATATCATTTATGTTTCTCATCTGAGGAGGTACGTACACCACCTTTCAGTTGTTACCATCAATGATAAGATGGACATTGGTGATGTAGCTACCTTTGAAAAGTACCTAGTAGATATTAAGGATCAGTAATAGAGGATCCTATTTTGGTGAGATATTCATTTGGTTCATGTCTAGTGGTAACATGGTAATATTTATAAGAGAACATGGGAGAGATAAACATAGATACGAGCTCAATAATAACATCTTCTTGAGAATTGTTTCTTATTTTTTGTACTATAATATCTAAGGTGGAGAGAATGTGATGTATAATTTTTTTTCATGTAATGAGTTGAAATATATGTAGTAATATTTTTGGGTCTATACTCTGAGATGAATTAAGATTTTGAGTCCTAATTATCCTAAAATTATATTTTTATTAAAATAAATATTTTAATATCATGTGCATATTGTTTTCTAGAAAATATGGAATAAATTGTAGATGGAGACTTAGATTGGAAACAAGATTCCACTTTTGAGTTAAAATATAGGCTTTACAACAGGCTTGAAATAACCTTCTCTGAACCATATGTTTGTAAAAAAAATTAAATGTTCCTAATATAAATAAATAAATGAGTTATTTCTAGTTTATTTCATTGATGAAACATCCAAAATCCATCGTCTATAAAAACCCTTGTATGGGTTGGTATCAGGGTTAGCAGTATAACCTTGTACACCAATATATAATTCAATGGAGATATATTAGTGAATGTAATTGGATAATAGGATCAAATCATCACTACATGGATCGTCTACACCAATAAAATTCCTAGATGTCACCAACAGAGTCAACACAAAATAATTCATCACTATTGATTGATAAAATATACTGGTAGGATGTTGGCTATATGTGGATTCAACTTGTATAATTATACCTTGTGTAACACTAATTAATTACATTATTAATAATTGATCCATGCATTGATATTAAATTTATATTAAAATTTATTTATTTGATTGTTAATGATTATTCCTCTTTTTTCTCTTATTCTATGACAATAGATCGAGGTTGAAATGAAAAAATTGTTAAATATTGTTCTCATGTTTATTGTTTATGGTTTTCTCCACCACTTCATTGCATATTAATCATGTAAAATTTCATTGGTTATTAGTTCAATTAATATCAGGTTTTGGATTATCTCAAGACTGATATTTGGCTCAACAGATCAATATTGTGGGTGTGGTTTTTGATCGATGGTGTGGTCGAGGTGAGATAATAGAGGATGACCAGAGGTGGAATAGGATTAGAATAATGAGCTCCATTTTTTGGTCGATATGTGGTGGTGTCATTTTGTAGTTATAGTTCATATCGACAGACTGATTTATGAGAAGATTGAAGCCCACTTTCCAAAAAAGTAATGATAGAGAGGGGTGGTCAACACTAATGCACAATTTTCAGTGATATTTTTAGTGGATATGGAGGTGATGGTGGCACAAGAGATCATGAAGAAAGAACCATATGTTTCTAAAAATCCCCTGGTACATGATGTGTAATCCGGATTGCCACACTATGTGAGACCTCTAGCCATGACTCTATGGTTTAATTGGAAATTAAATATAAAATTCTATTTGACACCTATCAAAAATCATGTGACAAATGGATAGAGGATTGGGATGTAATATTTTTTTAGATATGTTTGTTTATGGATAGAAACATGGGAATACATAGAGTATATGGAAACAACCTCGTACTTAGACACAGCTGGGTACACAAACATGGATATATACATGGACATGTCTTGAGGACATTGGCACAAGAAGAGGAACATGGGAATAGACATGAGAATGTCTGAATTTAATGGTTCATGATTTTTAATCTATGTACACACCATGTAATTCCTCATTGATGGATTGTATGCCTTCTACTTTTCAGTATAAGAATGTTCATTTGGAATTACATCCTTATCATAGGGTTTGGATCCCCTCTTTGAGTGCAATATTGGAAAGAGTTTGGTGCATCGTCTTGGGGGACAAGGGTGGGATCCTCTATCATATGTATTTTTTTGGTATTGGCGTGAATTTTGATCACATGATGTTGATCCACTATTTAAAACAAATATTAATTAGTGTTTTTGGTGTCCCCCTATATCCCTAGCTATGGTTTCCTACCGGGAAGATGAGATCTTTTGATATCATGTGAGTACATCATGGGACGGGAATAAGGACCATGAACTCTTAGATTAGTTCCACCAGTTATAGCATGTCGTGTGGAGTGAGTACTCCTAGAATGGTAGTTACCAATGACCATCCAAGAGTATCTTGAAGATTTTTGTTTTGGTTGAGACTACTAAAGACTGGTAGTATGTATTGAGTATATCTAGGTTTTATTATCATAATATTATTGTTATTAGAGGACTACTATTGATGGTTTATGCTTAGTGATTTTGGTGTTTTCTGATGGGTATTATTATACTCACCACTGCATTGTTTATTCTGTAATGTGGCAGGTCTTGTTTAGGAAATGAGCATTTTGACAGTGTCCTATGAGGATAGGGATCTTGTGGAGCATTGTTGGAATAGATATACTAAGGTGTTTTATTGGTGGTTGCATTTGACAGTTTTCCACTCCTTTTAAGAGGGTCTTACTCAATACAGTTTTTTGTTGGATGTGTATATAGAACCTCTTTCACTCTCCTTATTTTTTTCTCTTATATGGGATAAAGATTTTTCATTCATTTAATGTATCTGTTGTTTTTATTTTTTATCATTGTATGGGATCGGAGATCTGTGAGTGTATACATGTATATTAGGTTAATGTCTACCAAGTATGGGTTATTCCGACTCGACACAGATTGATAGCCCCTGGACTATTAGAGGTGGTATTGGGGTATTCACCCAATTCTTATCACCAACTGGGTGGTCTTTGGTTGTCCAAGTCTTGAAATTTCCCCCCATGAAAGAATCCATACATTTAAGCTAGTTACTCAGGTGCTTCCTCTATTGTCTAAACATAGATTCTTTTTCTAGAAGAGTCAACACCATACTAATGTTCTACCTATATGACCTCATCAACTGTAATAACATCAGTTTAATAAAGACCAGTACTTCGCCATGAACATATATCTCATAATATGAGAGGTTATTATAAAATATAAACTCTCATGTAAATATTTGGTTAAATCTATAAATATATAATAAGTTCCTCCCTAAACTTCTACAAGGAAATATTTTTCCCATGTCCTCTATAAAAAACAAATGTGTGTTCACAATTCCATTATGAAATCATTGAGTAATATTTTTATAATTTATGTTGATGTATATGTCAACCTACCATTGTGGAAAAAACATGTGTAGCCCTATATAATAATTCAAAAAATACTTTACATTCACACATAGATAATTTTCTTCCAAACACACATCACTTCTATAAATTTGTACAATATGAAGGGTAGCTTACTATAAATCCTTGATGGTGGAATTCATTCTCCACACCAAAGGGGATCCCAATAAAAAATGTTTATAGACCTCACCTCATTCTCCCAATAAAAAATCACACTGGGTTTCTCACATTAGAATCAAATACATACTGAGATAAGTATCACTGGATACCATCTCCACTATAAATAAATATTTAGAAGGATATCATTCTCTATTAGGGATAAAATCACTTCACTGGATAGGGTAAGTAAAATATGTCCACCATCAGTGGAAATAATATATCTAGAAAAGGACATGTTTTTCTAAGGGGGTGTCTATTTTAGGTAACTATAATTCTATACACCAGTATTATGTTCATCTGAATTTTGTGCATCAGATGATGAAGGAGGTATAGATAGGGGAAACAAGAATTATCAAATGGTTGTAGTTCCACCATAATCTCGCATCTACCATTGGTTTAGTGGTGAAGAAATAAAATATTTGAATGTTATGTATTAATGAACAGTCACGAAGATAGTAATAAAGTTCAAGAATTCATCAATTGATTATCCATGGTTTCATATGAGTAGGTATTAAAAGTTGACCGGTTGGCTCTTAGTATATTTTTTTGGGGTCTTCAGTGTAGTGTTGGTATTGAATAAGGTTATATTAGAGAGATGAGATGTTGGTTAGGAGTACATGTCTTTTTAATATATTTTTACAACCTATAATATTTTGGTTATAATAAAATCATTAAGTATTGTTCTTTCTATCATACATATAGACATAATATGAATCATGTTAATACATTTTTTTATTTCTTACTATTTTAAATCCATGTATTATTATTTATGTTATATTTTTTGTTTTTATGTTTTTGGTGTTCATTTCAGATTGATTTTTATGGTGAGTAGGTTTTATTTATTACCAACTTCATGTACACTAAATTATGGGGAATAAACTTCTAGATATTGATTTCCCACAACACAAAGTCTCCTATGTCTAATCTTATAGTGGAAGGATGTGTGGGAATAAAGTGGTCTTATCAGATGAAAAAACTAGTTTTTCTTGGGATTATCCCCAAAATGTGGTATTAGTGATTTATGTTTTAGTTATTAAGTATCATCAAACTAACAATATCCTAGTCATGACATCATATGATGGAAAAAAATTGGATCAATAGATTCAATGGAATAGATTTTGGCTTCCGGAAAATAGAGGCCATGGATAATCTGATTCAAAAGGAATTAAATGTCCCATTTTCTATAGTAAATCCAGTATTTGTGGATAAATATTAATTTGAATTCTTTGATCTAAAATCATTGGTGCTAATAAGAATGTCACTAGCACAAAATATTAAATTCTACATTTAGAAGAAGAATAAAATAATTGATCTTATGAAGGCATTAGTAGAAATGTAAACAACCAATGAACTATAAAAAGGATTTCATGTTTTTATCGTTGTTTGGATTAAATTTATTGGATTTATGACCAGTAGTAGATGATGTGAATAAATTCAACATGATATGTCTCAAGATTCAATCAATAATGGTAACTTTTTCTAATGTTGTGTGGACATTTTTTATTATATTCACTTTTAGATATGTTAGATTAAATGGCTAATATGATAATAGTTATATTGGAAATACTGATGTGATGTTTGATGATATCATAAATTTCATACTCAATGATGAACATTGAGGAAGTGAAGTTCTGGTACCAACTGGTAGTGTCCTTATTACTAATAATAGATGATGTTCACCTCAACAAAATTAAATGTTCCAGAATAATTTTTTAGTAGATGATTATCTATAAGGAAAATGGTAGAATATTTATGGAATTTAAGCTAGTAATGTCCAAAAATTCTTGATGTTTATTAATAAAGTAGACATCAATATGAATTGTAAAATTCTTAATAATAACACCCAAAAAATTTCAACAATCCGTAGTTCATATTCCTTTGACACGTCAAAGGATAAAAACATATTTTTTGAGTGTGAACATAATATTAAAATATTTAATGATTTAATATAAGGCCTCCTATAATATAATTGGTGACCAAGGATGTATAGTTAATTATGTAAATTTTAAATATGGGAAAGTTAATTTAGATAATGATAAAGCCTCAGAAGTTGTTGGAAAATGAGATTTCAAAATCTGGATAAAGAATATATGATTCATAAACTTATCATTATTCCCCTGTATTCTTGGTCAAAAAAATTATTTCTATTGAAAATTTAGATAAATTTTTTTTTGAAATAACATTGAAAATGGAGTTTGGGAAGTTACTCAAGGATATATAGTGACTGAAAAATGATTAATGGATGAATCATTTTACTTTAATGGAAATTCAAAAATAATTACAATGTTTGAAAGTTCAACATCTGATGATCCATTACAATAGAACTATTGATTTCTTTATGTTAGTCATAAAAACATAAAGGTTATAAAGGTGTAGGTAGTAATGAATCTTAATAATAGTTAAATAGGAATGTGTTAAAGTTCTATGTTTGAATGGATTAATGGAGTGTCTTTCAACAAAGGTGGTTAGATTCATAGGGACTAAAAGTTAGATCATGTACACTCGTATATTTTGGGACATACCCCTATGTATTCTTATAGTGGTTTTATTTAATTTATTACTTTCATTGATGATTCTACATGGGAATTATGCATAACAACCAAAATATTATGATTAATATTATTTTTACGTTTCTTAAAATAAAACACATATAATTAAGTAAACTGTAATATGGTATTAAAATATTAATATTTAATGTAATAGTTATCCCTTAATTAATGGATTGGTTGGAATGAATAAGGTTAAGAAAAATTTTAAAAATTTATATGAATGAATTATATCTTTTGTTCATTAATAATAAATAATTACTCAATTTTTAGGTAGAAAATTTTATACTTCACAAATATATTTTATTTAGAAATGATTTTTATTTCACTTTGTTCATTAAAATTATAATGAATATTCTTTGTCTTTGTCAAAAAAAATTATAATTAATTTCTCCCCATTTTTGAAATTCTATTTCAAAAATTAACACCATTTTTTAAATCATAATATCAAAATTAACCTAGGGTGAAATTTTGGCTTCTTTTCTAAATAATTGATTTTTTAGTTAATAGTGAAAAGTACTGATGTTTCAAATACTCTAATTTAGTTTAATTAAATCAAGTAATTTAAAAGTCTAAAAATATATATTTAATTTTTATTTTAATTCTATAAATGATTCATTAAAATGTTAATAATCTAATTAATTACATTTAAATGAGTAATATTTATGATTTTGATATAATTTAATTTTTATGCTTAGAAACACATTTTTAAAAAAAATATTTTTATTGGGTTTTATGAATTTCTATTAAAATATAATTATACCACATTTAGAGATAGAATATTAAAAAATGTATACAACATTTGGAATCAGTAGGTTCTAATTTCTTATATATTTAAATATTATTTTTAGCATTGTGAATAAAACTTGTGTTAAAATTTATCACCATTATAAAGGGTATATTATGTAATTATTGTTATAAATACTGGGATAAGGCATTAAAAATATATCCAAAACATTAAACTATTTATCTATATTGGTATATTTCATAAATAATCCACAAAATTTTGAAAATATGACCTATTATTATCATATATATTTTATTTTTACCTTTATAATATTTACGTAAATGATAATGTCAAAAATGTCACTCTTTTTCTTTAATATCTATAATATTATTTCACATAGGCAATAAAAACTTATTTTGAGTTATAAAATTATATTTTAAGGATTAATTAATTTTTGTATCATGATAAATTGTTTTCAATTTTTATTTATTGAATAATTAGCTAAATTATTTTGCAATGTTGGCACTGTATTTATTTAGTTAATATAAAAACCAAATAAATGATTATAAAAATAATAAAAGTAATAAAAAATTTATTAAGTATTTTCTCCAAAAATATTATATTTTAATATAAATTATTTTGTATTTTTGAAGGTTTTAAATTTAAATTAATTTTCTATCGGGTTTTATTTTCAATTTCATGCTAAATTAATTGTTCCCAAAATGACATTAATGATATTTTATAATAATTTTTTTAAAATGATTTAAAATTCATAAAAATAATATACATATAATAATGAATGAGGTATAGTTTAGAACATCAACCATGTTCTATTTATGGGTCTTTTTTTCTTTTATGGTAACATTCTTGAACCCTAAAGTGTAGAAAACATTAATATTTTAGAAATTGGAAAAAGGGTTGATGTGGGTTAAAAATAACAAATAGGGTAAACATTTAATAAAAACCTATCCAAATTTTATTTTATGAAGTAATTTACGCTAATATTCATCTTATATTATTAATATATAAATTTGGATCCATTTAAACATGAAAACTAATTTGTATTTATTTACTACAATAATAAAATCCCAGAATTCCCCTCCCATCACATAGAAAAGAACACCATTCTCCATATTATTTACACTACTTTGGGAAACCCGTGTCGAAATAATATATCAAATTCTATTAAAAACTCCACTATGAATTAATTTTATTTTTTTATTAATATAATATCATTCCTTGGGGTTTTAAGAATGGATCTAAAGGAATCCCACTAAAAAAGAGTTAATCTTCATTACCAATTATTGGATGTTTATTTCTTATTTTACTTCCAAAAAATATGTTTTACCCATACAAAAATATTAAATAATGTATGGTAAAAATAATGTGATGTGATTATAATTATAGAAAACACATATTCTGTCACTTTTCTATCCTAAGAAAAGTGAAATCATCACACCTGTATAGGTACGACTTTCCTTCTCCACATAGCGAGGAAAATTTTTTCATCACAACCTTACATGGATGGTAATAAGGATTGAAATAATCGATATATATATTTTATTTATTAAAAAATAATTCTTATTAAAATATTATATAATATATATGCTCTTACATTCTAATCATTTGGAAAATGATAACGCTGCTCATGTGTACATATGGACTACCACCTCTATGAAGTGATATGATCAATTTTCCATTTATGATTCACAAGGATGTTAATAATGATAAATTTATTAAATGAATAAGATATATATGATATAAAAATTTTCCAATAAAGGATAATTATTATTTTCCTTTCTTTCATTTCATCATTTGAAATGTGAAAATATCATTCATGCATACGTACGACAAACCATCTCCATGAATGATGCCATTTATTTTTTTATATCTATATTTTTTGGATTAGTATATATATATATTAAATATATATTTTATTTGTAACATTAATAAAATTTTTGAGATTATGGAACCACGATCAAAATTCAAATAATGAAACTACAAAATCTAGTTATACATTAAAAAAAATACAGTTAACACCCAAAATAATAATAATAATAACAACAAATCCTTAACAAACTGGTGATAAAATGTTATAAAATGAATAAAATGTTATATTATAGATATTTATATGGATATTTTATGTAATTATAATAAATAAAAATTTATTATTCATGCGGTTAAAATAAATTTTGAGAAATGTTAAACTTGAGGTAAGTGTTTTCTTAACTTAATTTCCTTTCATATACTATATCACATCTTCATTGATTTTTTTTGTCAAGATTATGTTTCAAATAAAATTTGGTTGTTTTGTGTTTAATATAAAATTATGTTATTTAGATTTATAATTATTAAAAATATTTTCATTATTTATTAATTATTATTTCAATGATATGATATTCGTAATGGATTTCATCTCAATTTCCCTTCTATTGAGACATATTTGATATTATTCACCAACAATATTTTTATGTTTTTTACAAACTAGCCAATTTATTTATTTAACATGAATATATATTTAATAAAGAATATTAATGTTTCAGTTTATGTTTATTCTTTCACTGATTTATAACAAAAATGTTTCCAAAGTAGTAAGAATTAATTTTACAATCTCACTTTTTCTTGGATTGCTCTTATTTTCATTAAAGGAATATTGTAATCTATTCTTCATAAACTTAAAATATTTTATTATTATATTAATATTTATGGATTTAATATATTTCATTAAAACATTTACAATCTATATCACTTTTATCATGAAAATAAATGACTAGTAAACATTTGGTATTATTTCTATTTTAATTTAAAATATTTTTAATCCATCTCCATATTTTACAAAATAATTTTATGAAAGTAATTTTTTATCACACCAAAATATTTATTAATGAAATATTTTGTTATAAATTAATTTTTATAATATTTATTTGAAATATTTTTTATGTTTTTTAAAATTTTAAATTTTAAATTTATTTTACAAAAATTCAAAAGGAATGTGAATTTTTAACATATAAGGTGTTAAATGATTTTTTAACCTACATAACCATTTTAATGTGTGCAGGACTAACTGTATGTTTTAAATTATTTTATAAAAAACTCTTTAATGATTTTTTTAATATTATTCATCCGTTTTTGAAAATATATTATTGTTTTATAAAACAAATATTTCTAATAAATTTATTTTCATCTCTTATCTCTTCATTAACTTTCTTATCATTAAGTTTCTCATGAAGCATTCAATTATTCGTTATCATTTTTCATTTGAAATTAAATTTTCCTTAAATATCAATATTATTATAATAATGGATATGATTATTTTATAAACTGTACACCATTTCTACATATAGTGTTTTACTATGAAAGATATTTTATTAACAGTGGAAATATTGATATTTCATATGATTTACTCAATATAGACATTTTCTTATAAGGAATATTATTTATGAATTCAATAGTTCATTCAATATATTATGAATGAATTTAAAATGATGTTATATATGGGTCTTTTTTATTGAGAGTCCCTCAATCAATCAAAATGTCTCATGAGACAAACCAGCTGGATAAACTTATTAAATGGGATTTTGGTGTATTCCAACCCATATATTAAATTTTCTTAGAATAAAAACATGAATGTACATATATCATGATATCTAAGATCATGAATTTCAATATAATACATTTCCTTCATTGATAATTAAGTTATTATTATTCTTGATATTTAAACATTCATATATCCATATATTCATTTCCTAATCAAGGTTTCGACTAAATGGAATATTTTTTCACTTATCTACCTTACCATTTTGATTTTACATTATTTAATCATTAAAATTATACTAGTCGAAACTCTTACTATGCATTTTATCATAGCCACATTTTTTTATCTTCCCTATAATATGATGAATATTTCTTTGAATGAGTTTCACATATTTCGAACATTTTATTTCATTGTTTTTTGTATATTATTTCCAATGTAAAATTGGAGTCATGTTTGTATCTAGTCCATCATGAATACTTTACAGATGGGTCATTATGGTTGAAATCCCTTGAATCTTATTCCAATATAATAAAGTAGACATCAATCATTGGTTATCAAGGTCAAATTTGTTATAGCTGGTATCTAAGGAAGTTTAGTAGAGACCTTGTAAATTTGATTTAAGAAAAAAAAATTACTAAACATAATCCTATGAATGAAATTGAGGAAATTTCTAATCGGAGTATATTATCACAAATGTTCTTTTTAAGGTATATATTATGCTCCATTTCAAGTAATACATCCCTTCATGGATATTATATGTTGATGTGTTTTTGGAACTGGTGTAATAAGATGTAATAACCATAAAAAAGTTGTTTTATTATTTCTCGACCACCATTCTGGTGAATGATGAGTGTTATTTTACTACTCACCTCGTATTACACTCTTATGTGATATTATAAGGATAAATAATATTTTCTATATAACCAATTTAAAATATTTGAATATATAATGACTGTGAACGACCTATGTTAGACCTTATTCTTAGATTGATAATATGGTGTCCAAATTAATACATCCTATAAATTATTTCCATCATTATGCATTTTACTAATATGGTTATTATTTCTCATACTTTTTTTCAGTTTCATTCATTGGTTAAAACGAAAATAAATAGTGTTAACATTGAATCTGATTGATAATGTTTTGATTATAATCAACAAAATAGGATGATAAATTGAGGGAAATATATTTGGGTTATTCCTAAACTATTATAATGATATATGATTAACAACTTCCACATTAACCAAATATCAAAATCACCAAATAAAATAAGGATATTTTTCACTGAGAGATCAGGTGGTGGAGACCCTGGAGGAAAGAGGATTAAGTTTCCTATAATCCTAGTGTATGGGAAGAACCACTTAGGGATATGTATACTAATAACAATAATATGCTTTATGTTGTTAAAATATGGGGTTAAAGTAAGTAATTGATGAAAAATTGAAGCTATTTATGGAGGGAAATTATTTTTATCCAAAGTTACCCTTTATAGTTTGATGTATTTTGTGTGGAGAATATGGGAATTATTTAATTCAATGACCAAATCCAAGTGTTATCTCACATAACAAGGAATGAATTAAAATATTCCAATAGTTTATGTAAAATAAATGAATTGAATGTGTATTGGTATTTAATAATTATGATATAAAATTTTTATATCAATGAAATTATAGTTATAATAATCATAAAACATATAAGGATAGTTCTGAAGTAGCTTTTCTATAAGGATTTGAAATCATATGTTGAAGGGTACTAATAACCAGAAAAATTTATTTAGTGGTAGGTTGATATTTTTGGAGAACAAATAAATAAGAGAATGATAAACCATAATATATGTTTTAAATTGAATTAATAATTTTTATAATCGAAACATAGATTATTGAAATGGATGAGTAAATATTATATCATTAATGACCTTCTAATTGATTAGTGATTTAATGAAAAAATAATTTATGTTATCCTTGATTGAGTTTAATGCATTTTTGGATTTATAAAATATATTTGTTAATCTGTGATTTCATATTATAACTAATGGGATATATATTTTTTAGAAATCTTTATGTTTTTATTGGGGGTTTATGGTGATTTTGATCATTAACATGTTTTTAGAGAAAATATTATCTAATTATTCATATTTATGGAATGATACAATAAGGGACACTTAATTTTATTTATGGTATTTTTGTTAAATTAATTTTTTGTAAATTTCATTACCTTATTTATAAATTTTTTTTTAAAATTTCAGTTATTAATATTTTGAGGGAGTATTGATGATATCTACTTATGAAATGGATTATGTGGAACTTTTTTTGAGGTTTTATAGATTAATGTATTATAATTATACATATTAAATAATTTATTCTAACCATTTTGTAGTTTTTTAACATATTTGAAGAATAAAAAATGGAAATAAATTCTTTTATTAATATTGTTATTCGATAAATGTAAATTTCAATGCTTCAGTCATTAAAACTTCATCTTGAATAATTATTTTTTAGAATAAGTGGGGAATTAAAATTTCATAGAATAATAACTGAAAGGATTAAATTAGGCCTAATAAATTTAATGAAATAATGTATGTACAATTTCACATTTTTTCTCTCTTGATCGTAAATTAAGCTCTCAAATTTGGAAAAGGATCTAGAAATTAAAAAATATTACATTTTTATGTTTATTAATTATGAATCAACAGTCTTTTAAACAATGATAGATTTATGGTTTTTGGGTTTTTAAATTTCTCATGAATATGTTCTCTATCACTCCCTATTAGTCCTTGGATGATTGTTTTCTACTTCATTAATATATTTCAATTTACCAAAAATTTTGTTATTATATAGAAACTTGATTATGTGGCATTACAGGTGACCTTTATTTTTCCCACATTCCCTTTTTAAAAGATGTTTTATTATCCCTTTGTATAATGTGGGGTTTTATAAAATTATGAACCATTGATTACTAATAAAAAAATTTATTAGAAAATTTCATTTATGGGGTGTACAAAGTGACGCCTAAAAAAATTATAATTCTATTATTTATTTCATGCAATACAAAACAATCTAAGTTTAATGTGTACCTTGTCATACTATTAAAATGTTATTATTTATTGTAATAGTTATAAACTAGCTATTAGATTCGTCAGAATGATTATTATTAACAACATAATGAAAAATATTTATAGATATTTTATAAAATTTATTGATTATAAATAAATTTGTAATAAATTATCAGTAAAATAATTTTATACCTCAAAAATCTGTACTCATCATCAATTAGTGTAATTGAATATTGTATATGGAAATTATAATAAGTTTATTCCACCTTTGATAATTTTATTTTAAAAAATGATAATTTTAAAGTAATATTAACAAAATTATCTCATTGTGAAATTTTGGTATTTTTATAAAATAATTGATTTCTCAAGGAATAGTTTAAAAAAATATTTTCTAAATACTCATTTTTTAACTAAATAATGTACTTTAAAAGTAATGTTACATTTTTGTTTAGAATTAAATTTAAATTAGATAATTTTAATTTATAATAATATAATTACATCCATTTTAAATAATAATATTCATGATTTTGATATAAGTTTTTTATTATTCTTAAAAAACATTTGTCTAAAAACAGTATTCCATTGCTGTTAATGAATTTATATTAAAATTAATTTTTGTACTTAATTGAGATTTAATCTTGAAAAACTGAAACCATATTTGGAATCTGGAGTTTTAAATTTAGTAAATATATCTCTTTTATTTTTAGGCTCTATGAATTGTAATTTTCATAAAATTTATCCCCATCGTAAAGTGTAAATTTGGTTATTAAGATTAAATGTTATGAGATAAGGTATTAATTTTTTTTTAAAATAGTGAATATAATTTATTTCATGAGTATATTTCATTAATATTCTTTCAAAATTCATGTAATGTACATTTTTTTCCATTTAGCTTTGATGTTGACCTTTATAATATTTAAGAAAAAGCTAAAGGTAAAAATGTACCTCCCTAAATTTTACTATCTATAATGTTTTTTGATAGAGATATTAAAAATATATGTTTAGTTATAAAATTATATTTTAAATATGTAATAATTTTTTTATCATGGTAATTTATATTTTATTTTTTAAAATTGAATAATTTGCTAAAATACATATGCAATGCCAGCAGTTTATTTATTTATCTAATATGAAAATAAAATAAATTATCTTAAAAATATTAATAGTAATAAAATTTGGATTATTTATTTTATTACAGAATTTTTATATATTAAAATAACATATTATAGATGTTTTATTGTTTTATATTTTAGCTTGTTTTTTCTTGTTGTTTTAAAAGTCATATTTAAATGAATACTCCAAAAAATGATATTAATGATATTTTATACAAAATAATATTGTATTAAATGAATTAAATTCATAAAAATATTATCAATATAAAAAGTAATATGATAGGGTAAAAGAATAAAACACGTCCCATTCATGTGTTTTTCTCCTTTTATGATAACATTCTTAACCCTTAAAGGGTATAAAAATTTAATATTCTTTTAATTTTCAAAAGGTTTAATGGAGGATAAAACTAAAAGATAAGGTTTTTAAATCAACTAAAACATGTAAAATATTTATTTTATTAGAGTATTTAAACTTATTTCCATATTATATTATAATTATATCAATTAGGATACATTTTTACATGAGAAATAATTTATATTAAGTTAATACTTTAAGAAAATCCAAGAATTACCCTCCACTCACTTATAAAGGGACACAACATCTATTGTAGTTATCACTCTTTGAGAAACCTAGATAGACCAGAACCAAAATAATGTCCTATAAAATTCTATATACATGAATTATAGGATATATTTTTCATAAAATACTAATACAAGGGTCCTTAAGATAGGATCTAAAGGATGTTCAATGAATAAGAGGTAATCATCATTATTGACTTTTTTAGGTTTATTTCATCATATATATCCAATAATTTTTTTTAACTATACTAATATGTTAAATAAGTATTATAAATATTTTGAGATACTATTATGATTATGGTAAAACCGTAATCCATATTTTTACATCATGCAAAAAGAGAAAACACCGCTCGTGCATACGGACGGCCTTCTGTCTCCACGTAGTGGTGTAATTTTATTCATCACTATTTTACTTGGATTGTTATAAATATGAAACTAATGGATATATATTATATTTATTAAATAATTATAATAATGAAAATATAATATAATATCTACTACCTCACCATCCAATTTATTGGAAAACAATAATGGTGTACGTCCGTACGTGTAGACTACCACCTACATGAAGCGATGTGATCCTTTTTTCATTTCATATTTACATGGATGATAATAAGAATAGATTTAATGATTATATTAGAAATATATGATAAAAAATGATTCTTTATGGGTGATTTAATATTTAGTTTTCTTTGGTTTCATTCGTTTAAAAGTGAAAATAGCATTCCTGCCTATACACGACCTACCATCTCCATGAACACTGTCATTCATTTTTCTATATCTATATTTTATATAAAAGTATCTATATCTATATATTAGAATTATATGATATTTATATAATGAATAAATTTATTTAGATTATTTAATCTTGATAAATATTAAATCATCAAAACCACTAAATAAAAACATACTTGAAAAACGTAGTTAAGACCCAAAATAATGAGAATAATAAAAAAATAATTAAAAAATAGAAGATAAAATGTTATAAATTAAACATATATGATAACTTAGATATGTATTTTCTTCTTTTTTAAATTTATAATAAATTCAGTTTTGTTTTACATGAGGTAAAAATCACTCATGGGGAATGTCAAACTTGAGGTAAGGGGGTACTTAACACAATTTCATTTCATTAGATTATGTAAAGGATTCAATGATTTTATAATGTCATGAATAGGTGTGAAATGGACATTTATTGTTTTATGTTTTATTTCCACTTATATTTTATAGATTTAAATTTGTTACAAATAATATCTTCATTTACCAATTCTCATTTAAATGATACATTCTTCTTAAGGAAATTCATCTCAATTTTTACTCCATTGAGACATATTATATATTATCCAGCTAATGATTTTTAAGTGGTGTACATGTTGAACCATTTATTTATTTTATAGGAATATATATTTATATATATATCCATTATTATTAATGTTTAAATTTGTTTTTATTCATTCAATGTGTTATATTAAAATGTTCCCAATGATGTAAGAAATAATTTTACAATCACATTTTTTCAGATTCATTTTTTTTCATTGAAAGAATATTATAATTTATTCCTCAAGAAATCCATATATTTTATTAACCTATGAATATTTAAGGATTTTTTAAAATTTATTTCCACATTTTCTCTCTATTTCACTTGTATCAAGTTAATTTAGTTTTTAAAATAAAATACAATATTAGTATGGTTATGATCGAATATGTTTTACTCTTTGTCAATATATTGTAATATTGTTTGTATGAAAGTCCACATTACTCAATAAAAACATTGAATAAGGAAATTTTATTTTATAACTGTCCTTTGAAACTATTTAAAATGATTATATAGTATTCTTTCCAAAAGGGACATTTGTTAATTTAATTTATAAAGATTCAAAATTAATGTTTCTTTTTAATGTATACTTTTTTAATAGATTTTTATACCACTATAACCATTTTACAATATTTAGAACCTTCTAAGATTTTTTTATGGTTTTATAAACAATATATTTAGTGGATGATTAATTTAATATTTCAATTCCATTTCACAAAAGACACAATTTTATGATAAAACCTATATTTATGAGGAATTGATGGTCATTTTTCATATCTTGATTAATGTTTTATTTATTAAATTTCCATTGAAACAGTCACTTTTTTGAGATCAATTTTCATTGGGTATTATATTTCTATTAAATATCTATATTATTTTTTATCCTGGATATGATTATTTCATAAACTATATAACATTTTTACATATAATTTTTTACTATTAAATATATTTTATTAACTGGGTAAATATTGATACTACGTTTTATTTACTGAAAATGAACATTTTTTATAATACATATTATTTATGAATTAAATTTACCATTCAATATATGAGGATTTCATTGGTTGTGAAATAAGAGGAGGGGACCAATTATATGTGACCCCCAAATGCATTGATAGGTCTCATGAGACAATTCAGATAAACAAATTCATTAAATGAGTTCTTGGTTTATACCTACCCATAATTTAGAAACTTTTTCCATAAGTCCTTGATAGTATAGATATCATAATGTTTGAGATTATGATGTCAAATTTTTTTATTTTTTTTCATTTAGAATTAAATTTTTATTATGTATGTTATTACTACATTGATGTTTCCTATGGATGCATTTTATACTCAAGATATTGATTAAATGGAATTTTTTTCCTATTATATAACATGGAATATTGATTATTCATTAATTACTCAGGATAAATTATATTTTGTATAACCCTTATTGAGTTTTTAGTATCACCCATATTTCATTTCATTTCCTTAGGATATAATGAAAAATTATATGAATTAGTTTTATGGATTTAGAACACTTGATTCAGTTATGTTTTATATTTGATTTCCAATTTAAAATGGAAAACATGTTTTTTGTTGGTTCTTTAAGACTACTAAACATTCCGGTCCTTTGGGATGAGATACCTTAAATCATATTCCAATTTAATAAAGTAGTCATTGACTCTGGGTTACCTGGGTTAGTTTTTTAAAATTGCAAACTAACTTATTCAACCATAAATCTAATATATTTTAGGTGTTTATTCAGATGGAAGATTTAGAGGAAAGGTATATTAGGAAGAATTCTAAATTCATATGATACATTAATAGTTGTGGGTACACCAAACCAAACCTCTGTAACTTTTTTAAGAAGTATGGAATAAATCATAATAATGTAATTCCCAAAAAACCACTACATAATTGAGTGTATGAAAGAATAAATCTGAATTTGAAGGAGAAAAATATAGTTTTAAGGTTTCACTTTGGAATTACAAATGCAATTTCTATAGATGAAATAAACAAAAAAATTAAATTACAAAAAAATATTAAAAACTAAATATTACAATGAAATTATGGAGGATTCGTGTTCTAGAAAACAATTTTATGTTCATCATCTTAAATTCCATGAGCGTTTCTCTAATGTACATGTAAATGATAAAGAGAATGATGAACTTATATAAAAATGAAAATATTTTTTCATTGTCTATGGTAATGGGAATTTTGGATTAGAATTTTTTGTGTTGAAATAATAAAAATAATCAGGAGTATGGATGTTTATTACTATGAAAACTTTTTGTAAAAGGACCAAAACATGGCAGAGATGAATCTTTAATAAAAATAAACACATGAAGTCTAGGTTGATTGGATTATTGGTATCTTACAATAATTAGAGTACTCAGATGTTGGTGCTAAGTCATAAATGTCTATAAGTTAGACCATAAAAAATACTATAATTCTTAAGAGTGGATGAATATTTATATGGATCAATGAGAGTAAATGATCCAGAAGTTTTAGTATCAAATGTTAAGGGACATAAAGAAATAACATAGCTGAATAGCATGGTTTAGATGATTCAATTGAGGATATAAAATCGAAAAATAATAATACTTTAGTGGTATAGGGATTATATCAATTTTCTAATCTTAAAAAAAATATTATAACCTTAAAATATTGATGAAGAATCCCCTTTTTAGTGACTCTAATTAATGGGAGTCATCCATGAGTGGGGAGATAAATTTATTAATGATTAATAGAATTTTGAAATGTTTGATCTTCTAGATAATGAAGAGGAACATGAGAATAGGTGGGTTCCTACATTAAGGGAAATTTTGTAGGAAATAAAAATTATAAAATGAAAATATTAGTGAAATGGATTCAGTTAAAGGAAGGAGTTACTTCCTTAGATATCATCTCATGGGTAGTAAATAATTCTACAATCCATAAAATGTTATATATGGTTGAATTAGAAGAACTGTATTTTAATGATGATGGTTTTCAAGACCAACATATTTCATGGTGTGTTGGAGGAGGAGATCTACATGCAACAAAAAATAGGATTATCAGTATAAGTAAATAGAATTTGGTATTTAGGCTAAATAATATATTGTAAGGATTTTGGTAAGAAAATCAAAAATGGAATTAAAAAATCAATTGATTTAATTCATAAGTATGTTTAAATAGGTTGGTAAAAATATTTATTATTATACAAAGAATCATAAATATGGTAATTTCATAATATTAATTTTATTTGTGGATTACGTATTGATAACAAGACTGGATGCTCAGAAAATCTGAATGTTGAAGTGTGATTTTTCCAAAATATTTGAACTTAATGATTTGGAACATGAATAGAAGATAATGGGGATGAAGATCTATAGGGATAGGAATGTAAAGGATTTAGTTCTCTCTTTGAAAAATAACATCTTTAAAATAATGGAAGTGTTTGGGATGGAAAAATGTAAACTACACTTAACCCCTCTTGCTTCCCACTTTATGATATACAAGTCACAAGTACCTATAATAATATTTGACACCATGTAATGACACAACTACCATATGAATAAATAATAAGAAAATTTAGGTATGTAATGGTTTGCACTTGGCTAGAAATTTCCAATGTATTTGGAGTTTGGATACCACACATAGAGAATTCACGGAAACTACATTAAGTTTATATGAAATGGATTATTAATTATTTTAATTAATTTTAAAATAAATCCTTTTTATATATAATTTATGAACCATTACTATGATTTATATACTTATAAATTGGGGCTGACCATGATATAAGGAAAATGAAACTAGGTTTTGTGTTTACTTTTGGACAAATGACCATAAATTGGTTGTCAAATATGAAATATAATTTTATTCTAAGTTCAATATAAGTAGAATGTATGGATGAAATGAAATATAGGAAGGATAAGGAATAGATGATATAATTACCAAATGACTATGTAAGGGGTCAATTGTAAGAATTAGTTTATGGTGATATCCAAAGTGAATTCCACTTGGATAAAAATCTTGTATTCTTTACTCAGACGAAGCACATACACCTGAAGTTTAATTTCATCATAATTTTTTTGGATGAAATGGATCTAGTTTTATGAAATATAGAAGGAAGAAAAAATCTAGTAGGATTTTTGACAAAGTATTTTAGGACATCCTGAAGAGGAATCGAGATTCATAAAGACTAATATAAGTGATAGATGGAAGGAAATGAGAAACACATAACCCTAGAAGAAAAAAATGTCGGAGATTGTTGGTAGGTGAAGTTTGTTTATGGGAATTGGAATTTCATATATCAGAATAAGGTTCACCAGAAATTCATGCACTAAATGATGAAGGACTAGAAAAGAGGTGCATATATTGTCAACATGACTCCTTTAATGAAAATAGGTCCATCATAAGGTTCAATCTACCATTGGTTCTATGGTGAAGTGATTAAAGTTATATAATTTTTGTAAGATTAAAGGTTCATATATTTTTTACTAATTCCCAAGTGGCCATGATTTGTAATATGTAATTTTATGGTAGATGGCATTATAGTTTTACTATTTGGAACTTATTATATAATTTTGCTTCATATTCAGGGCATTGTATGTTTTGATTGAGTATTTATTGGAGAGTTATGAATTAGGTGAGGAATAGTTGTCTTTATAATCTATTTATGTTACCCATAATGTTGCAGCTATAAAAAATATCAAGCAATAGTTTTGTTCCAACTCTTCACATAAGAAATGATATAATCCAAGTTATAACATTGTGTTATTTTTTCCATTCTATTTTACTTTTATGTACTATCATTAAATGTATTTTAGGAACGTTTTATATTTTTGAGTTTATGGTTTTTTTGAATGGTTGAATATGTGTAGTGAGTAGGGTGCATAGACTACCTAATTTAGGTACACTCTTTCATGGTGAATAGAACTTCCAGAGATAAATTTATTACTAAATAGAGTCTCATGTATATGATCTCCTAGTGTGATGGTGTGCAGGAGTATAGTAGTCTTATAAGAGTAATAGTGTGGTTTTTCATGGGTTTGACCCCATAATTAGTTAAGGGTTCCACCAAAATATTCAACACTGAAACATTTGAAGTGGAAATGAGAACTTGTATCTATGCCACTCAGTATGAGGAGTTATGAAGAAAAGATTATAATTGTACCTTGAAATAAACCCAATAACAGCTTATAATAACCTTCCCACACACAAAATATTACATAACATCCACTATAAATATTCTGTACCTGATAGGAACTAGAAAAATATAGTGTTCATGGGAGGGTAATAATGCATCATCCATATCTAACATCTCAAAAACCACTACCAATTACATGGAATAACTTCCTGATATGAAAAGTTTTCTATACTATGGAGATCATTGATATCAAATGTATCTCCCACATAGAGGAATATCCATTACACTAATCTAGATATCATCAAGATAAAATATATTTTGGTTGAACACAGAACCTGAATCCAAAATCAACCAATTTTTACATGGGGGACTTCATCATAAGTTGAGTTTCATGAAATCACATCCATAACTCATTAACTAAGCCATAATATTTTCTATATAAATCATTAATTCTGAAAAATTAAACCAAAAAACAAGTCCATGGAGGACCTTCTGAGGTCTACGGACCACAATGTGTACTCAAACATAGCTGTAATATATTTTGGAGGATCCAACATCATTAGATAAACACCGTCATGAACAAGGACTCACACTCAATCCACATTAGATTAATCTCTTTTTATGATTGAGAAAAAGAATACCCATTATTGGATCAGTATACTATAAAGGTATTTGTACATAAGAATCATCATATTAAACATTAAAAGTCTGAAAAAGACAAAAATATGAGTTTCTCACTCCATTCATATATTTTTCACCTGAGTATCAGGATCCAATCACCAAATCATATGGCCTCTGATGTTGAAAAAACACAATATATCCTAATTAAATTTTGTCTTTTACAATATCTTAAATACAAACATCCAGTATACAATAAATATTTTCAATAAGAAAAAGGTTGAGGTAAACTACCTCTGATAATAGTGCAAGAATAACAATTAAACAAGTCTTACATATAATGCCTCATCACTCGCTAACTTGGGGTGAGAGGCCCGACTATAAGAATAGTCTCATCATGAACCTACCACCCCATACATAACAAATATCACTTGGTAGTACCCTATATACAATTATATGTACCCACAAAAATTTGATTATATCTATAGGAGTTGACAAGGAAATAAATTGAAGGATTATAATTGACAACTTTATGATCCCTCTAATAACTTTTTTGTAATCCACTATCAATGTCATAGAGTTCTAGGTTGACTAATATCTAATCAATATCTTGTATAAATGACATGTTGGGAACCACACCTATTTTGGTCTACATAGTTTGATAACTGATCACAAGGACCCTTGAACACCATTAACCTGAACCGACAAACCATTCCCCGCATGAATTTTGACTCTAAACTCTATGATTTGGAAAAACCAACTATGATACCAATATACCATGTCTTAACCCACTGGGTGTTGCTCAGGATAGTACCAATCCAAGTGTTCCACCACCCACCCTACAATAGTAGTATGGATAGTGATTTTCACTGAGTAAGCATATCAAAAAACATAGAAGGTTTTTACCTACATCAACTATAAACATATACATATCTAAACTGTGTGATGTAAGAAGAAAAATAATAAGAATATATATATGTAATAGAACAATATATAATAAATATAAAATAAAATAAATACAACTACACTACCATATAGGAAAATACCAAAAAAACTAAACATCCAAAAATTACTTTAATTGAAATATGCAAGACTCTAGATCAAACTTCCTTATTGTGTGTTCTCGTGTATCAAACATTATAAACAATTGTCACTAACACCATCATGAACCACTAAAATCCACCAAGAATCACCAAGAATAACGAAGCAATATATCTAATCAAGACAGATAATTACACATCCACCTAGACTATATAAAAACCCTATGTTGTATGTATGTACACAAGACATGTGAGAAAAAGCCACTGTTGTGGTGAATATAATCATTCTTAGTAGGATGCTCTGAAAACTTAAAAGGATTGACAATAAAATGAGGCAGGTCCAAACTATTTGTATGAGAGGTTAAACAAGAGAAAGATAAAGAAATATATACTACATATTATCCATAAAAAATTAACAAGAACACATAGAAATCTGAATCATCCCAACATAATCCTTCTGAAGGTAAAAACCCTAGGAGAAACATGGGATTATTGGAGTATAAAATATTCCAGAAAGTGTGAATTAGACATCCCAACCACATGATGTATCATCAAAGTAACCTAGGTTTCCAAAATACTTACAAGTCTCAATGAATATGATATTGATAACCATTATAACTACCAAACATCAATTTAAATATGTGAAATGGATTCAATTCATCACCAAATCATTCTTTCCAATCACCAGAGTAATCCATTCACAGTATATGAGTACAAAAACACCAATCATGTGTATCAACTACCAATAAATATAATCCCTTGTAACCTCACTAGAACTGTAGTGGAGGATCTTATTCTCGTGTTATATCGTGATTTTTTCATATTTTGTAAAGGATCCCACACATGTACCCTGATCGTAGTCAGTTGGATAATGACTCTACAAAAGAATCATCTTACACTCTAATTATGTAGAAGGTATATTAACCCAACCTAGTCTGTAGTTAGAGTATTCCAGACCATGAGTATATTGGGGAACGAGGGATATCGACCCACTCAATTAATGGTGGGATAAACATCACCCTGACATAATCATTTCATCGTAAATGGTTTCCACCCTTTAGAGCACTCTAATCTCCATACCTAAACCCAGTCACTAGCCCTTCAGAGATTAGTTCATTATAAACCTATCCCACCTTGTAAAAAACCTCAAATGTATAAATGGAAATTTACAGTGATATGTATATATAAAAATTATCAGTATATGACATTTATTTATATGATACATAATCCTAATGAATAATATTTGAAAAAAATACTAGGAATGAGAGAGAGGGTCACATGGTGGTCCATAGGCATGCCATGTGGCATGTTAATAGGATATGGGTATTCTAAAAGAATTGATTTAGGTAACAACCAGGAATATTATAAATTATGTTCCCTTTATTATTGAATTAAATTCATTATTATGTTTTATGGTTATAGAAAACATATACCCTAATTTTTTAATTTTAGACCATTATTTGTAATATCTATTTAGATTGAAAAAAATTAAGCATCATAACTATTGAAAATATTGTCAGTTCTTAATGATCATATTATTAGTATATACATAAGGGATATGATAATGTCTAATTTATATAAATTAAATATGCAATGGCCTCAAATAGTTGCATAATACCCTATAAATCCAATTTATCAAAATCTTTGAGGGAGATTGAATTATTGGGATTTATCCATGATCATTCCCAAGATTAGATTGAAAAATTAAATCATGAACAAAATTGTTTAGAGGATAATTTCAAGATCATTAAGATCAAATCTCAAAGCATGTTTGTTGATCCACCCTAATAAAAATCTCACAATCTCACACCTCCCCCTTTGGTAATTCACTACTGTAATAAAGGGTTATGTATTTATACCCTAATAGTATGAATTTTTATATTTTATTTTAATAATAAAATTATTATTTTAATCTATTTTTAAAAGTTATTTTAAATTATTAGATAATGAGTCTGATAAAAATTAGATTTTTTTATGATGAAACACAAATATTTATTTTGAGAAATGAATAGTTTTAGTCCAGACACTCTATTTTAACAAATTCAATAATTTTTTAAAGAAATTATATTTTTAAAAAAATTACTACTAAATAATATTTCTCAAATATAAAACAGAATATAATTTTACAAAATCAAAACTAATTTTATAAGTTTCATAAAACTATTATTCTCAAAAAACCAATATCTTTTAATAAATTTTGGTTTTAATTAAAATCTGTAAATTCCAATACATAGATAAATATCTTTATAAAATAAAAATTATATTTCAGATAAGAACATTGAAAATATCCAATGGTTATTTCATCCATAATTTTCAGTGAGTTTCGAATTTTTAGGTCAAAATTAAATACAATATAAATATATAATGTGTATTATGAAATCATAAGGACACAATATAGATATAAAATATTAAATTAAATTTATTAATTACCAAATATATATTTATCATTTAAAATAATTTTTTTAGTATAATTTCATAATTTTATAAACCCTTAAAAAATACTCAAACACATATATTATATTTTATGGTTTTAAATCCATTATTAGTAAAAATGACTCACTTCTGCATCACTAAAGGTTTTATTCTACTAGAATTAGTTCATAAAGATGTAAAATAATGAAACAAAATCACTTAATTTAATACATAGTGAAAAAACAAGTTAATTATAGTGTTTTTTACAAGATCTTATAGTGTCCAAAACCTCTATTTTCAAATTAACAAAAAAAATGTCTCCTCCATTTTTCTATATAAACCCACCCAGAAACTCATTTATATTTAGTCAAAAAACATGGATCCTAAAATTAATTTGATATTCCCACACTATAGTTCTCCTAATGTGTCCCCAATATCTTAATAAGCTTATCCCAAGCTTTTTGAAACACCCTCTGACGGTAAGCAATCCACTCTTTTCCTTTTTATTCAAGCACCTCATTTATGTTTTCCATTTTGTTTTCTATTTTTACATGTTGGTATATATTCTAAAAAATCCTTATTAAAAACCTTATGATTTCCGAGTGATTATATATCCCTTTATATCTCATTAATCCCTCCCATGAACTTCTATGTACCCCCACTATGCTGCCAGGATTTTCCTACAATGCAATGCCAAATTACAGTATACTGAATAGCCATAACCTTTTCCACTCAGGGGGTTTAAAATCTATGTAAAAAATAATTAATTTCTTATTGAAATCCATGTATATAAACCACACTAATTAATAGTGTGATTAAATTTTATGGAATATGTCTTTTATGTTGAATAATCTATGTGAAACACATGAATCGATACATATTATGATGGGTGTGAAAAGGTAGATCTCTAATGAATTGGATAATGGTTTAGTATCATGAGATATTTTGTATGGGATTATAGATTAAACCTAATCCATTATGGTACACTTTTGACCAGGTAATGTTGTCTTAGTAGTTATCCTTGACTTATGTTTATGATGTGGTTTATGATGTGTCCACATACCCATGTTGCCTTTATGATAACATGTTATATCAGGAATTATTATAAGAGATTATGATTCTCACCCCTCTTATGTTACAATTATATTACACTTATCTCATAATTACTAATTTACCATATTATATTCCTTTTTTATTCCTATATTGGGCTTTATAGAGATCTTATTCCTTATGTACATCCCTAGGTTATCTCATACTATTTTAGAAGAACGATGGAATTTTAGGAGTTCGTTAATGAATTTTTCAATCATTTAATTTTATTCCTATTGAATTATTTTATGTTATGTGCATAATTTCTAAAATACACTAGAAATAAAACAAATCATATTATATTATGTGTACCTTTGTATAATAAATATTGAATTAAATTTTATTAAAATATTGGTTGTTATAGTTGGTTTCAAAAATGGTATAGTTATTTTAGTGATTAAGAATAAAAAACCATGTAAATGACTTAGGGATAATACTAAATATTTGACAACTCTAAAATATCTTTGTATAGTATAAATTATGTGGTTTTAAGGAAAAGAAATCCCTTCCTTGACACTATAAGTGGATGTGGATCTTTCATATATGTACATAAGTCTAATAACCCTGAAAAGGATTCGTTGAGTGGCACTTTATTATTACATGGTACATGGAAACGGGTATTGTAACATACCTAGTTTGAAACTAATTAGGGATACTCTATGGTAAATTAAAAACCCCCTTAAAACCCATTATTTAGGGATTAAAAATTGACCATAATATTTTATGTTTGGAAATAGATGAAGGATAATAGTGGTGAATGCCCAGAAATTTGGAGGTTATGTAATATATTTCATATTTGAGTTATGTCATTAATGTTAATGGATTTCCATTTATGTTTATAATAGTTTAAAATTAATCCTACCTATTATTTCTATGTAATATAAATAATAAATGGAAATAATAGGAACCAAATTAGAACTAGTATGAGGGGAAATTTGAAAAATTCCCAACTGATTTTACCAACCTGATAAGATCACAGATTGAAACAAAATCATTAATTTCTCATTTGAATTAGGTTTTTAATATAAAAATCAATTGATATGAATTCCCAAATCCTCCTAAAAATAGAAAGTATCATTTGAGACCATTATGAAACAAAGTTCTCCAACATTCAACATATATTACGAACCCTTAATCACATAAAATGGATTAAATACATTGAGAAGATCTTCTCTATCAAGTAATACTATCATATATATAATTTTTTACTGGATATTTATTTTATTGAAGTAGAATCAAATACCTGGTGGATTTTGGTTAAAATATGAAGCCTAAGGAGTATATAAAATTGATGGATTATAAGTAATTTCATAAATGTTTTTTGAAAAATAATTTTCTCTCCCTCCTCAACTAATAATGCAGATTAAAGTCGTTAGCATAAATTGAAAGGATGGTGAATCAATCCTGGTATATAGTGAAACATTCATATGGATTTCATGATATAACTCCTTATTTTTCATTAGCCACTAATGTAATGTGGACCGCTACTTTAGGGGGATGAGGTTGATCCTACAAAAATCATTTGTGATTGGGGATGATGAAAAATATTAGAAAATTTTCATATGTTCCATCATATAATAAATTAATATCAGTGAATATTAAGTTCAACACATAGATAAGAATTTTAGAATAGAATTTAAATCAATAGTTATGATGGAGAAATATAATTATCGAAAGAAATTTCAACATCCCAATTTTAAAAAGTGTGGGAAGTAGAATCCTAAAAATTTATTGAAGTGGATAAGGAAAAAGTTTAGGTGTGGGAATGAATGGAGCCTATCAAGTGATTATCTATGGGTGAAACACACCAATTTTATATAACAAATGAATTATCATATCAACTCTCAAGGAACATAATAGTGTTCCAATTTTAAGTATCATAAGAATTATTGAAGATAATACCCTAAGGCAAGGGTTTTAGAAGAAAATCAATACCAACAACATCTATTGAAGTAAGGGAGAGACTATGCCATTAAAATTATTGAGGTGGATCCTATCAACAATGTAGAGATAGGTACGCAAGTTATTCAGTCAAGAATAGTGAATGTGAATTTTAATTATTTTTCTTCACATTATTTCAAATCATGAATGTTTAATAGAAATATTTAAAATCCATTTAACATCAAGGAAGTATAGATATGGGTCAAAATTACAAATGGGGAAATTATTCTGTCCAAAGTATATAACACCCCTGATTTCAAAATTTTGGTGCAGAACATCCTAGAGAAACTTGTGACACTTCCTTTAGCCCAATTGGATGTTTTATAAGTGTGGATTATCTTTCAATATATAAGGACAATATAAATTTCTGAGATAAGGACACCACTCTCTATATTCAGAATTTCTCTACGATTATAAACAAGTTCAATATAGAAGATGAATCTACCTTCATATCATAATATTAATCATGGATATTATTTCAATATGAGAAATCATATCTGGCTCAAATTATTTATTTGAATGAAATTATCATCCTTGAAGGAATTCCCATTGTGAGGGAATTCACTAATGTGATTCTTGAAGAATTTACCAGTCCTCATCCTAGTCGAGAGGTTGAATTTTAAATTGATGTTGTACCTAAAGATTTAATAATATCCCAGAATCAACATATAATTATTGTTGTTGAACATGAGGAGATTAAGAAGAATCTATAAGGGAATTTTGGTAAGGGGTTCAAATGCACATGTTCTTTACTATGGGGTGCACTGTGTCCCTTCATCACGAATAAGCATGGTTCAATGCACCACTAAAATGATTATCATGTGATCGATAATATTACAATAAATAAAAGTGTCATATACCATAGATTTTTAACTTCATCAATAATCTTTTTGGATCTTAGTATTTCTCTATGGTGGATCCTTGGTTTTCATATGATCAATTGAAGGGGAAGAAGGAGGGTCTCCACCCCAATACTTGTTTTTATAAAATCTATGGGAACTATGAGTTCATATTAATGCTATTTAGAATCACTAATTATATAAAAATCTTCATGGAATTCATTAATTGAGTCTTTAAAGATTACATCAACCAATATTTTGTAGTCTGTATAGATGATATTGTCATATACATCAAAATAATGGAGGAGAATGGGGAGAATTTGAGTATTATACTTACTACCGTGTGGAAAGAAAAGATTTATACGATGTGTAGTTAATGAAAATTTTGGTTAAAAAAGTAACATTTCGGGGGTATATAATCTATAGAAAAGGGAATTAACCTCTTGAAATTAGATCCACTAAAACATTTCCCTGAGTTTGTGGCTTCAAGACCTCAAGCATACATTACCATAATCTTGAGACTACAGACTAGTAGAACAGTTCTAATAGATAGAATATTGGAAGACTATACCATCTAGGCTAGTAGTAAATATAGTGGGAGAAATATCAATAATAAAATAATAATTATAATAATATCTTACAATAACAAATAAAGAATAATCATGCATGAACATGCTATGACATAAATAATGGATGGAATATATAGTACATGGATTGTCAAAAAAAATATGTAAATAGATAAATGACTCAATAATTATCTCCAATACTATCATGATCACATTCTAAGTCATATTCCCCTGTACTCCATCCTATTTTAGGAGGATAACAACAAAAAAGTATAATCCATGATCCCAATCCTACAACATAAGCTCTATTTGGGTACCCAAGTGCAATGGAGACCAGAACATGGTGTTAGATAAATTTAGGAGGCCACCACCAATGGTGTCTAAATAAATAGAGTATGTAAATGTAAAAAAAAAAATTGCAGGTTTATCAAGATGAATTGATAAATAATAAATAAAAACAAATTGGGAACAGGTGCCTCGAGACACTAAACCAATCATACCAACTTCGGCCTAATTTGGAATGTATCTTCCCACCTACCATAATATATATGCATATATAAGAACATATTTTTCATAGATATACATCCCCTAACATGGAACCATTTTTTAAAACCAAGTTATCCACCTTAGGAATAATAATAATAATGAATTTCACATACTAAAAAGGGAACTACATTCAAGAGTATCATAATGTTTTGGATTACATGCCCCAAGTTTCCCTGACCAATGTCATAAATTGGGGGAAACCATGTATATGGACTCCATTACCATTACCATAATTTATGATACTCTAGGGGAAAAGATTCCAGGATAATAATCACAAGGTAAGGGACACCATACCAAGGGAAACCATACCTAGTATCATAATATATAGGAATAAACTTTCTCTATAATCCCTTTTCTTGATGTTTCATAATAATTAAACATACATCACTCAAGGCACACCAAAAACCTTCATATATCCCATTTAATATATACAATAAATTATATGAGTTATTCTATTCCATCAATCAATTTACCATTTCATTTTTCCATTTTATTTATAACCAAAAAATATCCAAGGGGATTACCCATCTCATAACACCATTCAAGATGATATTCACGTTTTTATTTATAAGACAACTCACCTAAAAATGTGTTTTTATTATAAAATGCGATATAATCGTCATGACATTCATTTGATTCAATTTAACCATATCCCTCGTGATTTTTAAATCAATTCACTTTATAAGGTGATACACATCTAATAAAGAAACATATTTAAATTTAATTAATTCATTTCCCCCAAAGGGGTTGTTAAATCATATGGTAGAATGATCATTTTTAATCAATTATGTGACCCAAAAAAAGGTCGGTTTTGGGTTGAGGTCACCACCTCCCACCATGATTTTCGGGTCTAAAAATAATCATTTTCATTGTTTTGAAATTTATTTTTATGAATTTAATATTTTAGGAGTGATACTCACAATGTATGACACATGAAAAACACATTATATCATATGATCAATATATAATTTTGGGAAAATTACCTAGAACACAAACCTTGTTATTTTTGTGGTCCACTCATCCAAAATTAGTATGTAATTTTTTTCAAAAACAAAAGTAATGAAAATATTTAAAAAACACCCAAAAATCAAGAGAATTAGCTCATAGTAAAATTCCAATCTATATGGGAAGATAACCAAATAATAAAATAATCTAATTAATATACATTATGAGGGGTATATAATGAAACTAGAAGTGGCCAATTCCGACTTGTAAATAGATATATATATATATATCCATGAATAAATTATATGATGAGGTAGAGTTACCACATGTTGGGGATGTGTTTCACATAGTTGGGAAAGAAAAAGGGAGTAAATCCTTTAAAATAAGATAGGGAAAAAAGTGTAATTTTTACCATTTTTAAAAACCCACATTTATTGGCCACATAGTATTGAATATTATGCACCAACCATGTGGTGATACTGTTCAAGGGATAAGAACAGTGCATAGTCTAGTTACATGGTTTGAAAACCCATGTGCCTCACTGTTCATATATACAAGTTATGTGGCACTAAGGGTGTGGTCTAGGCACACAATTTGGGGAAACTATACAAAGGCCATGTGGGTAACACCATGGAAAACTTCAGAAAGATGAAAAAAATTCCCCTTTCATTATTTATACAACCCCTTATACTTATGAAATTTGGTCTCATTATTGAAACACTAGGTAAACTAATTGTGCGCCAACTGTGTGCCTCTTTCTACCTCTCAAAAACTTGATCTTGGATTGGCAAATGCCTCTAAAACTCTATTGAACTTCTGGGAAAACATATAAGAGATAAAAATTATCCAAAAACAAAACCATTAAGTTTTATAATTGTTGTATTTACAATATTATAATTAGATAATGATTCAATCCATTCACAAACATAGGAGTTCAAATTCATTAGATAATACAAACAAGTCCATGAACACAGGACCATAAAGTCTCACCACCATAAAAATTATCATCCCCAAGAAGCATTATGGAACAATAAAACATCACTAAACCAACTTGTGACATGAAGCTTCATTTAAATGGTCGCGTCACATTTCAAAATGCCTAATGAAACTCAAATAAAACCCAAAAGCATGTTAGAATTAAGACTCTAAAAGTAAATCCATTTCTTAAAAAAAATTGAAACATTAAGATAAAACTTATGAAATCCCATTATCCCCATAATATGATCAATTCATTGTCTTATAAATCATTCATCCTATGGAACTCCACAACATTGGATATAGTTTAAACTGGCCTATTCGGTGTCATGGTACTTCCACCATCATAATTGCATGTTGAACTATTTCTATATCATCCTAGAGACACACCCGATACAATAATAAAAATACATGGGAGGACACTACCCTCAATCATCAATATCATCAAAATGGTTTAATTTCAATTGACTAAGCTTAAAATAGTCACACTAAGTTTTCCTTGAAACCCCTTAATCGATTATTTATGATTCAACCTTAACCTAATGTTGTTCTTGATTCAATTTAATCACAAAAAATACATCTGAAAGATAGAAAATAATATAAAATACCTTGTGTTAACATTAACATGAAAATGAAATTCTCCTATAGTCGATGTGTCACTAAAAAATATTAAAAATCCTTTATTTCAAGGTGTTATAAGATCATTTTTACCTTTATCACTAATGCCTGTACATGGTTTATGGTGAATAATCCTAGATAAAACATCTCCCAAAAAAGGAATCATCAGAAAATTACCCCAAAACTAACTTCATCCTGATCCAACATCAATGTATCATCATGAGACACTCTAAGAATAATTCCCACCTAGAGTTGTCTCCCAAATACAAAAATTAGTTTGTACCTGAAATCTATCAAGGATTACAGTCACACCTTGATGCACCTATTAAATAGGATAATAATTCTAAATTGACCATCTCACAACCGATATCAAGGTCCCTTGAAATTTATCCTTTTAGGGTTTACCCCAATGGCCAATGTCCCACTCACCACATTCTGAGAAAACTTTTTATCATATCAATGAATATAAAACTGATTAACTTAGTTCATGACCCATCCATCATGGCCATATAACTGGAATTTCCACTCAAATAAGAGAGATAAATAATGTAACCCATCACACATTCTAAATTTCTTCAAATGAAACCTATGAGGTTTTTCTAAAAACAAACATATCGAGTGTTATCCCCTTCTAATGTCCAGTAGTGTATAATGCATTAGTTATCTTTTTTTGAACCACTCCTTCATCACAACTACCTAGGTGTTCATCAGCATACCACAATATGTATTCAAATAGGTATCTCAGCATATAATTGAAACTCTCTAAATGTACTCAGGGAAATGTCAAGATAAGTTTAATGATCTCCTATTAATCAAGATCACTGTGATATTTTACCAATAGGCATGTATAGCTCCCTATGGTTCATGATCACATCACTAGGTCACAATTACATTTTTTGACACCTAACACTATGTATTTTGACTATGTTTTTTAGTTCCATCATATTGTATACCACATCACATAGAGTATTATATTAATTTATAGTAATCTCTTCATCACCATGCTCAGATGAGTCACATTTTGAACCGTCGATCCTCAAACCTTACTCGTCACCTCATTAATGTCCTATTATAAATAGTTTTTACTTAAAATTAATTTGAAATGACATAGCATAAGTGTGTGGTGTACATCCAGTATCACTTGATTTAGAAACCTAACTCATGCTTCAATGATTCATTAGTAAATAGAGTCAAACAGACCATGCTACATGAAATGTTAGTAATTGAATACATTAGGGGATCCTTTAGAAAACCTCTTCAAAATTGGGAATCTAACAAGAGAAAATATTTCTTGAATGATCGCCCATATCATGGAGTTATTTTGAGATTAAAGATTCAACATCACATGCACTTGATAATTGGGTTAGACACCTGAATAGTCCACCCCAAAATATCCAATGTTGATTAAAAAAAGAACATTAGGTTATTTTAAAAATAAATGGGACCACTATAACTGAATAAAAAATCTCGATCATATACCATGTTAAATTCAAGAAAAGTGTTTCAAGTGTAACACACCACAGAAAGAAAATTTCATCATGAACCAACATATTTAACAGGATTTAACTAACAAAACAACAGCATTGACCTTCTAGGGTCAAAGTCAAAATTAGGGCATCCAGTTCCATCCACCTATACCTAAGGTTTTTTTCATGAGAACCAGATACCATTCTTCGAATTTATTAAAAAACATCCAATATGCTTGAAAACACTTATTTAAAATAGGTTAAAATAAAATAGGCAATGAAGAATTTACCTAAAAGGGACATAAGATATTTACCAAGGAGTAATGATATATCTTTCCAAACACTAGGATATTAAGCCTTGATCATCTCGGAGAAACCTAATAGGGGTGGGGGTTATTTCAAAAATATTAAATTTCTAACATAATGAAATAATAACTTTTACTCATCAGTATCTATATAATACAATATCCCCTAGAATTTCAACTTACCATACCTCCACCTGTCTACCCAAGGTTTTACTTTCATTATCTTATGTTCTAATCAGGAAAATTTGAACTCAAATGACACCACTTGTTTGAATACTAAAAGAAAGCAAATATTAATGATTTAAGTTCATAAGGTGCTACCAAAACAGGGTTGGATCTTTATATAATAAATTCATGAACCCTAAAGTATGTTCATTATAAAAAATATCAATAGTCCTTACCAAAAAATATCTAAGTCCAACAAAACCTTGGTAGAAGTCACTTGAGATCGATAGTAATAGGCATGTTCCATTCCTAGAAACTCTCAATGAAAAATTTAAAATTGAACCCTACACGAGCATAATTAAAACAAGAAAATAAAATAAAATTAATCTTTATGGAATTTAAAATATTATCACTCATTTCAACATTGAAAATAGTTTATATACCATGAATATCATGTATGGGTTTTTAGAGAACCAGTACCATTAAATTTATTTAGTTTGATACAGGAATCGATTGGAAAACTTCCCCAAAATATTCTTTTTAATCATTTATTTAATTGAAGAGTATTACAAAATTGACTTTTTTAATGAAAATATCAATTTCAACTCTACATAGGAAAAAAATAGCTTTTTATTAGGATTTTAATTAACAAAAACCTCATAATAATAAAACCTAAGAGTAGATAATATGAATTTTATTAATTACAAGAACCATTCAACTATGATTCCACCATATGATTATATGTTACACTATATAAGTCATTATGGACACTTTAAATAACCATTACATCAGTATAACCATACCGTCATGTGTTTAAGAACTATAATTTAAAATAGAAAAGGTGACCTATAAGGGTCCCAGGAAGTAAGGAACAAAAGATACATATGGGGGTCCAATCATTTTAACCTGGGATTAATTTTATGAAACTATTAATAGTATATATCATTCAAATATAAACACCTTAAATGGGTTTATCTCATAAGAAACATTCCAAGATTTACCTACTTGTGTTGAGTCTAATTTATCTCATAAGTAACATTCCCCAGCTGACCTATATGTGTCTAGTTGTGCATTTAAGGATTTAGTTATACAGGAAATCACGCCTAATGTTAGATATTGAAGATTGTATAAAAGTAAACATTTTCTACAAGGATTACAACTTATCATATGTGAATAAAAAAAATAGTTCAGTTAAATTAATTATCATTGATTGTTTATAAAGGTATTTTACCTTATAATACACAATTTATATTCATGTATATGTAAATTATTTTCAATTTTTTTGAAAATAAAAAAGCCCACACATAATGGTCTGAGTATATAGATTACTCTTCTCAATTGATTAAGGCCAATAAACTATATAAATTATTATGACACCCATTTTATCACAACCATGAATTTTTTTCCCATTTAACCAATGTTTCATGGCTCAAAAATGTCATAGTTGTTTAATTAAGGTTCCACCATAAAACTATACAAGAATAACTTTTATAGATTGATGCAGACACTTTAACAACCAATTGTTTGTCACAGTATAACAAAGCATGCTATTATATTAATAAGACATTAAATGCATATAATAAGAAAACCACATACACATGGAATAACAGAAACATTCTAATTATCACTCCAATATGGTATACATGAAGACATGTCATAAAAATCATTATGCATCAAGAAACATATGATCAAATCTACATGGTATGGAATATGAATGGAATATGAATTCTATCTTTCTATAATGATATATGTAGTTGAACATCCTTTTCATAATTTTCCAAGTGTAAGTATATATATACTAATTAATAAATAACTATAGTAAGTATTAAAATCACCCATGGTGAAATAATAGTCAATTGTATTATAAAACAACAATCCGATCCTAGTGAATTTGATATTTCCCTCAAACGTGGGCTGGCCAAAACAAATCACGAGATATTTACCAAGTGTCTAAACATTGGTAGTCTCTTATGTAACATCACCAAATGTTAATAACAAATAAAATGATGGAAAAAATCCATCAAGGTATCATTGAATCATTTTTGAGGTGATTGTGTTTGTTGACAAAGTGGACCTCCATATTGTGTTTGTTCACAAAGTAGACCACGATGTATAATTTGTTGACAAAGAGGGTTTACATGGTGATTTCTAAGGTTCAAGAGATGTTGTTCACTATCCATGTTTGACAGAAGAACCTCAACAAAGGAATGAATGATCTAGAGGAAGTTTAAAAAGAGAAGATACAAGGTGGCGATGTTTTCTGTTGTTTTACAAATTATTGTGCCTGAAATAGGAACATGGATTGATGTGTTTTTGGAAAAGAATTTTGTGTGAAAAAAGATTTTGGTGCGTGAAATATTTGTGTGGTGTGCAAAAAAGGATTATGGTGTGCGAAATATTTGTGTGGTGCGCGAAAAAGAAAAGTGGTGCGCGAAATATTTGTGTGGTGTACGAAAAAGGATTGTGGTGCGCGAAAAATTAGCGTGGTGAGAGAAAAATAATGTGGTGCATGAAAAATTTTCATGGTATGCAAAAATTAAAGTGGTGCGCGAAATAGGGGATTGGTGCTTTTCATGCAAGAGGTGTTTCAAGATCAGAAGGTCGATAATACGGTAAAGGCATGAGGTGCATAAAAAATTAGATGATGGTGTGAAATATGGTGTTGCGTGAAAGATTTTTTTTTCATGCTCAATAAGGATTACGCACGGAAGGAGTTTTTTCATGTAGGGGATGACTTTGCCTATAAATATGATGTGACCCCCCTCATTCAAAATAGCTCAGGACTCAGAGTGTATCCGAGATCTTGCATGCGAAATTGGAGTACGCAAAAGAGTTTATCGTAAACAACAAGTTTGTTTGTAAAAGAAGAGTTTGAAAAAAAATAAAAGTATGATCGTAAAAGATAGGAGTTGCGTGTAAAAGCAATGTTTGCATGTAAGCAAAGGTTGCATGTAAAAGATGGGAGTTGCGTGTGAAAGCAGTATTTTTGGATAAATCAAAGGTTTCTCGTAAAAGCAATAGCTACGCATAAAAGAAGTCAATTGTGCATAAAAGTAGTGTTGTGAAAAAGTGGATTTTGTGTAAGGAAAGGGAATTACATGAAAGGTGATATAAGGTCTACACGTGAATATTGGGGTTTCCCAATACACTCGGTGCAAAGTGAAATTCATCTGTGGGTGAAATTTGGACATTAACAGAGAATCATTTAATAGTTAAAGTTGTTGATTTCCTTAGTGATGATGAAGAGACCTACAGGTCTATAAACTGTGACTGGATCTTCTAAAGAAGTAGTGAGCTCACTTTAGTTGAGAGGGATGTGAGCTTTCATTTTGTGAATGGTTGTAAACCAGAAGGGATAGTGAGTTCGCTTCAATCGTTATAAACATAAGTGCAATTTAGTGAATTTGGTACATTGGCACATTGCCAGTGTATTCTCCATGGATGTAGCCCAATGAGGGTGAACCATTTAAAAATCATTGGATGTTGTTCATGATTTAGATTCGGTTTATACTTTGCTACAGGAAAGAGAGAAGAGAGTTTTTTCTTAACATCAAAACAAGATCAATTGGGGTAGTTGTTTTAATCTATCATACCCACAATCAACCCCCCCTATCTCAGGGTATCTAACCTAGTGGAACTAACAATTGGTATCAAAGAAAAAGGTTAATATCAGTAATTCTCTCTCAAATAGAGGTTACCAATCATAAATGGATTCCAATTTTCGATGAGAATAATTTTCTGCTATGGAAGAATTGGATGCAACACTACATCCGATCTTTGGGAATGGATGTGTTTACAGTAGCAATGTATGGTATAACAGCTGATATTAATAGTGGTTCATTATCCGAATCCAAGTGAATAGAATTAGATGTTGATGCCAAGGGAATCAATGCTTTAGGTGGAGGCTTATCCGATGCTATCTATACTAACGTGATGTCATAAAAAACATCACATGCCATGTGGGAAAAACTACTCAATATATATGGAGATACAAAGGTCAGAGAAGAAAAGCTGCAAGTGTTGTGGAACCAGTATGAAGATTTGAGAATGAACTCGAATGAATCTGTTGATATATTCATTGATAGGGTAAATGTTATAGTAGAAGACATGCGAGGTATTGGTGATGTTATTAAAGGCAAAAATATTGTGAAGCGTAGCTTGAGGAAACGTCCACCTCGGTTCAATCCAAACGTTTCAGTTTTGGATGATAAATAACTAAAAGATCTAACATTGGATAACCTGCAAAGCACCCTTGTTAAATATAAAATGATAAATAATGATAATGATGCTGTGGAAAAGGGGAAATCCAATTAAGTGTCATTCAAAGCCATGAAGAAGCTCCCCATTGATGATTATAAATAAGTAGAAGCGACAAATGAGGTGATTTATTTCCTCTCCTCAAACCTTCAAAGATGAAAATAATGTTTAAAGATAAACTTCCACTTGCTTGTTTTTGATGTTGAAAGGTTGGACATCTTGCAGAAAGATGCCCCAAAAAGTTCCAAGAGGATGATGATGTCGATGAAATTTAAATTCCCAAGAAGAAGTCTTCAGCCTATGGGAAAGGCAATAAATTGTTCAAAAACAATTCTTTAAGAAGAAGAACCTTCTTTCAAAATAATGTGATAGTTCAGTTGAGTCTAAGGTTGAGGAGGTTGACGAAATAGAGAACTATAGAGATCATGGATAAAATTCTATAGTGGTAGTTGTTGGTAGTTCTTAGAAGAAGAATGAAACTGAATATGATGAAGAAGAAAAATAAGTTGAGGTAATAGTAGATATGCAAGCAGAGATAGAGGTTTCTCTTGAGGAGATAGATGTTTGGGGAGCCAAAATAAAGAAATCCAACAAATTTGTTCATGAGGCCATACTCTATATGCAACAGCAGGAAGAAGAGAAGTCCAAGTTGATGGAAGAAATTGAGAAATTCAAGTCATCAACACCAGAGGACTCAGAATCAGTTAGTGAGTATAAAATCAATAATGAAGAACTGAAAAGGGAGATTGATGGCTTTCATAACATAAGGAAATATCAAATCAACCGTATTGAATAACTTGAAGGAGATTTTTTCCATTTGTGGAAAAAGGGTAACGATCAAGAAAAACTCTTGACTCCTACTGGGACATCAGGAATTCAAATCACTCTGAAAACCGAGAAGTTAAAAGTGGAGCATAGTGGTTCAGCAAAAATGAAGCATCAACTATGTTTAGATTCCAAGGCCGATGGGGGGCTTTATCGGATATAGAAAGTTGTGAAAACTAAATTCAATCCATAAGAACCCATTTCGAGAATGAAGGTAGATTTGGACACAAAGCAAAATCAGAATATTTAGAGATCCCAGAGGGAAACTAGTGGTGCAGAAGTGACACTAAGGAATGCACCTTATATCAGGTGTTATTGTTGTGGAAAGATGGGACATTCAGAGTATGTGTGTTCCATAGCCAAGAGATATCTAAGGGCACAATAATAGAGGTGGCATCCAAACATAGAACATTAATCTAGAACATACATTGAAGGACACTATTTTTGGTGTGGAGGATTTTGGCACATAGCTAGGTACTGTACTTCGACCATATAGAGGAATGTGACAAAGCATAGTCAAAATATTCACAAGCAGTATATCAATGAACCAATAGTTGAGTTGAAAATGCAAAATAGATTTGCAGCTTTGCAAGTTGTAGTTGGTCAATCATTTTTGGAGAAAGATCAAAAGTCTCAATCCATGGAAAGTGTGAAGGAAAAAAATATGGACCAAGAAGAAAAATGATGGGAAGGCAGTGGTGGTAGAAATTTCCCTTAAAGCTTCATATCGCTCTGGTGTGTGGATCCTTGATATTAGATGCACATCTCACATGCCAGGTAAAAAGGATCTTGTTACTGACATTAAATATGATAAAGTAGGAGTTTTCAATTTTGGAAATGATGAAGGCCTAAAGATTATTGGCTCAGGAAAGGTCAATTTTGGGGGGAAAGAGATGAGACGTGGTGATATCTTAGTAATATAAATCCTCAGTCACAATTTTCTCAATGTCAGTCAACTATGTGACTAAGGACATTCTATTAGGTTTACTAAGAAGATGTGTATCGTTAAAGGAAGATATTGGGTAGTTTTTCTACAAGTAAAAAAGGAAAAAGAGGAATCTCTTCCTGTTATGTGGAGAAGAAGATATATGCATTCTGTCTAGAGAAGAGGAAAAAAAGTTGTGGCTTAAACGATGTGGTCATCCATGCCAACCATCCCTGGAAGATCTGGTAAAGTGTGATCTAGTAAGAGACCTACCTAAGCTATACATTATCATACTCACATGTGTGATGCATGATAACAAGGAAAGATCATTAGAAAGACATATAAGGTAGAATAAAATAAGTCAACAAGAGTGCTTGAAAGGGTACATGAGGATGTATGTGGGCCTATCACACCAAGATAAATTAACCGAAAGAGGTACTATGTTCTATTTATTGATGACTATAGAAGAATGGTATTGTTATTTATTATTTACCATAAGTATAATATTTTCAACTGCTTAAAATAGTACTGGAGGGGGTGCAAAAGGATTCTTGGAAAGAAAATTATGAAGTTTCGTACTAATAATGGTACAAAATTCACAAATAGTCGGGTGGAAGACCATCTCGAGTAACATCGGATAAGGCATAAAGTTTCCTCAGTGAGAACTCCCCAATAGAATGGAGTGGTTGAAAGGAGAAATCGGATCATAAACAACATGGCCAGAATGATTCTCATAGAAAGAGATCTACCAGAGAAATTTTTGATGGAAGCAGTTTTGACATTGGTCTACATTTCTAATAGGGCTCTGTTGTGTCCGAAGGAAGGAATGACTCTATACGTGATGTGGTATGGAATGAATCCAATAGTGAAATACTATAGAAAATTTGGAATCAAGTGTTTTATCCTCAACAAGGAAAAACATAGGAAATATGAGTCACAAGGAGGTGAGGGGATATTCTTAGGCTACTCAGGAAAAATAAAATCATTCAAATGCTTCAACAAAAGAATTAGAAAAGTAGTTAAGAGAAGTGATGTCACTGTAGTGGAAAATGAGGAGATCATTCAACAGTGCATTGAAAAATTTCTTAATGAAAGTGATGAGGAGGAAATCAATGCAGGGGTATCAAAAGTGGCTGATGTTGATTCAAAAGAAGATACCGACGATGAGCATGAGGAAGTAAAATCTATATCTACACAAAAGCCAAGGAGTCGAGCTGGAATTGACAGGGAGAATATGATTGGTGGTCAGTAAGCTCAAGTTCAAACAAGGATAATGAAATCACTATAATATAAATCTTTACTATATCAGGATGAACCAAAGTGATTTGATTATGCAGCTGAACATGAAAAATTACTTCAGGAAATGAATGAAGAGCTTGATCAAATCGTCAAAAATCAAACATGGGAAATTGTTTTGAGGATAGAAGATAAGAATGTCATTCAGTATAAATTGGTCTATCCCAACAATATATGAAGATGGAACAGTGATTAAGAACAAAGCACGACTAGTGTGAAAAGTATACTCCCAGATAGAGGTAATAGATGTTGGGGAGACATTTTCACTAGTTGCGAGACCACAGACAATCAGAATATTCCTAGAAATTTCTGTAAAGACCTGTAAAATTCTAGGATTTTTTTTTCTTAATTTTCTTTGGAATTTTACAAGAATGTAGTTTCTGACGGCACCTGATTCCGAGGACCGGTGTGCCCGGAATCATTTTCCAAAGTTTGGCTCGGGTACGTTCAGTAAACGAACGAGCAGGTTTTTCTAACATTTGAACCGGTGCTCAAAATCTCATTGTGAGGGAACCAATGGAATTGTAGCACAGATATTTGCTTAGAAACGCCTTTTTTGGAGTTGTGTTTGCTCGGGTTTGGTTTTTTTATTTTTTGGGATTATGTTAAGAAATAAAATAAAGGTGATGCGACACTTTATTTTATTTCACATAAATCCACATTAAAACAACTTATGCTAAGTTAAGCAGATGGGGTGGAATCCAAAAATATCATACCCACTTGGTAGGATATTTGTGAGGTGGGGCCTGAACGAGCCCCACCATTTTATTCCCTCTAAGTAACGCACCCGCAACCCCCTCTTTAATGAAAGTCAACCGTGCGTTTTTTTGGTTAAGAAACGCCCCATTAAATTGGGCAGTTAAGTTGTTACAATTAATTCTTAGAATTAATTGTTCATTTCTTAACATTGAATTTCAAATCATTGGCATGGGAATAAAATAAGACCAACATGTGTTTACATGAGGGTTTCTTGTTGAGAGGATTTGGAGAAAGATTTATGTCTTGGAGATCCTCATCCTTCTTCACGAAGAACACGTGAAGAACGCGAAGAATGCGAAGAATGCCGGCCTCCGACGAAGGGTGACGAAGAATGCCGGATCCTCAGAGATTGACGCCGCGACGCCGAAGATTCTTCTTCCGCGACGCCGAAGATTCTTCTTCCGCGACGCTCCTTCCCCGCGACAATCTTCGATCAACAACCGATTGAGGTAGGTGGTTGCGGTTCTTTTAATTCTTTGTGAATTATATCCTCGGCATGGATTCTTTTGGTGAAATTCAAATCTGTGTGATTTTAATCCTCAGAGTTGGTCTACGCGATGCCGTGTACCGCGATGACAACGACGCCCCTTCCGCGACGCGACGATCCTCTTCTTCTGTGATGGTCAATTCCCCGATGAACTCACGTTCGATGACAACGTTGAGGTAGGGGTTGATTCTTTTAAATCTTTTTGATTTATACCCGCGGTGTATGATTAAATTTTTGTTGTAAGACTTTTAAAACCGCTAACGCAGTGGGTGCGGACAATGAACAAGTCCGAACCCACTGCCCTTTTCATTCTTGGTGTGTAGAATGGAGGACGACGACAAAACAAGCCACACGGGTGATCTGAGGTCCTCGCAGTGAGGGAAGGGCCTCGGGAGGGCCGTTGGCGAAGGGGGCGTGCAATTCCGACCACTGGAACTCGTCTGGTGGTCCGCGGAGCAACCCGCCGGCGTACCGCACTAGCGGCGGGAGGCGGCGGCGCCCGGCGCGCCGCCGGGAAGAACCACTGTGGCAGAAGCCGCAGCGGCAGGCCGACCGACCTGAGACCGCATGGGACCGGCGAAGGCGGGACGCGGCACCCCCGGCCGTGTCCGTTGGTGAGAGGCGGCCCCCCACGTGGGGCCGCGAACCATTCAAGGGGGCGGCGCCCCCTTGCGCACCGCTCGGTCGTTATGGCCGAGCCGCCTGGTGACCGGGCCACGCCCACGCTGGGCAGGCCAGGCCATGCCATCCGGGTCGGACCTGGGTGGGGCGACCCAGTTCGGGCCAACCCAGGGGGGTTGGGCCGGGTCGGCCCGTGCCCAAACAACCCGTTTTCTGACCCTTTTTGGTCTTTTGCTCATAACATGAGTTACGGGCCTCCGATCGACGTACCGTCAGTTGTGATGCGATCCTTGGATCGAGACATTCATTTAGGTATATCACACTCAAGGTTTCTGAATACTTTGGGTTCATCCGAGTTGGTTCGTACACGAAACCAACCGGGCCCTCGGACCGGAAACGCTCATAACTTGAGCTCCATACATCTGATCGACGTGCCGTCGACTTTGATGGATTCCTCTTAGTGAGACGGATATTTTGGATTACTCGTCCCGAGGTTTGGACATATGTGGAGTACGTTCAGGTTGGTTTTGAATTAAAAACCAACCGGGCCCCTGGGACGAAAAAGCAAATAACTCTCAGACCGGGCGTCCGATTGACGCGCTGTCAGCGACGTGGAGTTCCTGTTGATGATAAAAAACTTTGGGATACATCAACTATGGACTGTGTGTCAGTTGATGTACCATCCTCTTGGCTCATGGAGCGGACCCTCCCGAAAGAGCTTGCTGTGTGCAGGAATACTAGAGCTGGCTGCGATTGCGACGACGATGACGACGGTATAGAGATCCTCAGTGGATTCGGTGGCAAAGACTACAACACTCAACGATCCTATGTGGATCAGTGCTACAGATCTTGTGTGGGTCTGATCCTGTGTGGGTGAGTGCTCAGTGGTCCTGTGGGGGCCAGCGCCTATAGATCCTGTGTGGGTCCAATCTTGTGTGGGTCTTTGCGGGGGTTAGTTACTTATCGATCCTGTGTGGGTCAGATCCTTTGTGGGTCATTTCGGGGGTTAGTACCTTTCGATCCTTTGTGGGTCCGATATCTTAGATGAATCAGTGGATATATCTGATCATCATTATTGTCATACGAAGAAGTATACCTATTTGAGCTGAATCCTGTTTTGCTTTCCTTGGTGGATTCTGTTGTGATATCCTGTGTGGATTACGTTTTGCTTTCCTGTGTGGACTGGGTTGTGTTTTCCTATGTGGACTGGGTTGTACTTGGGCTCGGATGTTGGAGCATACTGGATTTGATGACTTAGGTATATGTATGGGAATATACCAAAGAAGTGTCGAATGTTACTTCGTGATTTTATCTTTCTTTTGTGGATTATCCTTTGTGGATTTTGGGAGACCTTCGCGGGTCTCGGGGTCCCTACTGAGTAGCTTATACTCACCCCTGCATGGGCTATGCCCGCACTACATTGTGTTGGTTGCAGACGATAGACAGTGCTGATCATGGTTGAGGATTGCGGAGCAGGACAGTACGTTGAGGTGGACCACTGGGCGGGACGTACTCGGAGCGGTCGGCAAGACCCGAGGAGTAGTGGAGGCTATCTGTACCCACCATTTAGGTGGGACTTCCAGTGGATGGATCGACACTGCAGCTCTACTTTTAGTTGTTGTTTTCCCTTTCCAGTTGTACTTTACATTCAGTTTGGGTTTGTATTCTGACCCACATAATTTTCCGCACTTACTGTTGTACCCAGTTTTTACATAGTGTTTACTTCTACGACTTTCTTGCTCTGTGGTGTTTGTTTACTTTACAAAGGAAATGCCTTCCCTTTTTACTGGGAATTACGCCTTGGTGCTAGTCTCCAGCCCCTGGCCTATGGAAGGCGGGCTTGGGGTAGTAACGGCACGGGCCCCGAGGACGGGTCATGACAAATTGGTATCAGAGGAGTTCGGTTCTACCACAGAACTTTGGAATCTGAGAATTTTCTATGTGAAGAAATAGTGTTAAGCATATTGGGTGTGGTTATCAGTCTAGGGATTCCAGAGTTGGTGTGGCGGCTGACGTATCCGTACACCAGGACCCTGACTTCTGATTTCCGACTTAATGCACAAAAACATTGATTGCATGTGTGTTTCAAGTTTTCTTTGTGATTACTTTATGTCAGCTCACCAGGTAAACTATTTGACCATGGCGCACCTGTTTCTTTTCAGGATGGCCCCACGACGGCAGCCAGCTAGGGTTCCGAGATTTGTACGTGACGACAGCCCACTGAGCGATGAGGCCTCGGTACAGGGACCTTTGACAGCTGAGGCATCGGCGGTACCTCTACTCGACGAGCCACCGATGCTTCCAGTCCCAGCTGCTGACGATGCATATCACCTTAGTGTACTGAACGAGTTCCAGCACCAGCGACCACCTAGGTTCCACGGGGAGACGGACCCCCAGGCAGCCGAGGACTGGCTGGATGCAGTTGTACGAGTTTTCAGGTTAGTGAGGACACCAGCAGACCTCATGGTGATCCTCGCAGCGAGCCTACTGCACGCGGCAGTGGGCCGATGGTGGAGCTTGATTCTCAAGATGCACGACGAGGCATCTCTTCTTTGGATGGACTTTGAGATCCTCTTACGCTCAGAGTTCTTCCTAGCCACCCTCTGTGTGGTCCGCATCCAGGAGCTTCTACAGCTGTGGCAGGGCAGCTTGACGGTCTCCAAGTACTCAGCGAGATTTACCAATCTCTCGCGCTACTCGACAGACATGGTATGTGACCCATTCATCTGGGCCCGGACCTTTGAGTAGGGTTTGAGGTAGGAGATCAAGGAATATTTGATCTCCCTCATCATTTCGACTCAGTCAAGAGTACAGGAGCGAGCCCTTTTGATCGAGAGCTTCCTTGCTGAGCCTTCATTAGTAGTGAGACCTACCGCGGGGCGGCACGTAGCAGAGTCCTCTGTAGCAGGCAGTCTTCGGATGACTCATGGGTCCAGGAAGACCATACCCTCCGGAAAACGACCTCAGGACACTGGCTCAACAGTGTGGGGAACACACCGTGGAACCGGTCTTTCGAGAGGCAGACAATGCTATGCATGCGTCAGGCAGGGCCACATGGCTCGTGACTGCCCGACCCGCCGTGTTGAGGAGCAGCAGACTGTTGAGGGGCCACTGAGGCAGAGGCCGAGGGTCGACTGTGGTAGTCTGTAGGGAGCAGGCGGATGAGTCAGAGGAGTTGGCCGAGCAGCAGGTGTTGGGAGACGCTTCGAGGCTCTACCACCACCACCACCAGGAGGTCCACCCCGGCCACAGGGAGCTGGCGGGCAGAGACAGGCACAGCTCCAGGCAGCGGAGGCCTACGAACACGGCACACCTGAGATGATTCGAGGTACTATATGTGTCTATTCCACCCTTGCTGGAGTTCTTATAGACACAGGAGCGATTCACTCTTTCATAGTCGCTGCCTTGTTCGGATCTCGGAGATTCCGATAGAGCCGTTGGCTCGATCCTTACGGCTAGAGACTTTTATGGGAGCAGACTCGACAATTACGCACTAGTGCCGGCAGTGTGATACTACTCTAGGAGGCGAGAGATTCGGCTGGGATTTTCTTGTAGCGACGTCGAGGCCTTACGATGTCATCTTGGGCATGAATTGGTTATCTACAGTCCATGCCCAGATTGACTGTATTAGGCGCAAGGTGCGATGTGTACAAACCGACGGGAGCAGGTTCACCTTCATCGGAGAGAAGGGAGCCTTCGCAGAACAAGATGGACTTATGCAGAGGAGAGGATAGCCCATCACTCATCATTTGGATAGCCTCATCCTAGGAGCAGTTGACGTGCAGAGTCCTAGTTTTGCTGCAATGGTGGATCAGTATGCGGACGTCTTTCCCGACGACATACCTGGACTACCTCCTCACATAGAGGTAGAATTTTATATTGATATGTACCCTGGGACAACCTCGATATCCACTCCATCATATCGGATGGCTCCTGCCGAGCTTCGAGAGCTACGGGTACAGTTGGTGGACTTGCAGGGCAAGGGTTTCATCCGACCTAGTGTTTCACCTTGGGCTTCCCCGATATTGTTCACCAAGAAGATGGACGGGAGCTTGTGACTGTGTGTCAACTATCGTCACCTGAACCAGGTGAAAGTGAGGAAGAAGTATCTGCTACCGATGATTGATGACCACTTCGATCAGCTCAAGGGAGCACGGTGGTTCTCAAAGATAGACCTCAGGTCAGGCTATCATCAGCTTAGAGATCGGGACGAGGACGTGCAAAAGACGGACTTCAGATGTCGGTATGGCCACTATGAGTTCTTGGTTATGACTTTTGGCATAACCAACACTCTAGCAGTGTTCATGGGCCTCATGAATAGGATCTTTTAGCCATAACTCGATCGACTTGTCGTGGTCTTCATCCACGAAATTTGGATATATTCGATGACTGAGGAGGAGCACGCATACCACTTGCGGGTTGTACTAGACACACTCCGAGAGCACCAGATTTATGGAAATATCTCGAAGTGTCAGTTCTGGATACGTGAGGTCCACTTCTTGGGGCACGTCATCTCTGAGGCGGGAGTTGCAGGGGATCCTACAAATATTGAGGCAGTGCTAGCTTGGGAGCCACCGAGGAGCGTGACGGAGGTGCGGAGTTTCTTGGGACTGGCTGGATACTACCAGAGATTTTTTCTAGACTTCTCTAGAGTTGCGGCACCACTCTCAGCTTTGACAAAGAAGGGGAAACCCTTTGTGTTTTCATAAAAATGTCAGTAGAGCTTCCTGGAGTTTAGATAGAGATTGACCAGTGCACCTATCTTGAGGTTGCCGGATAAGGGAGTAGGGTATGTAGTCTACTGCGATGCATCAGGGACCGGACTCAGATGTGTCCTGATACTGGAGCGGGAGGGGATCGCTTATGGATCATGTCAGTTGAGGCCGCATGTGTAGAACTATGCTACAAATGACCTGGAGTTAGCAATAGTGGTCTTCGCTCTGAAGACATGGAGACACTACCGATGGGCGAGCGCTTTACAGTATTTTCTGACCATCAGATTCTAAGGTACATCTTCTCTCAGAAGGACCTGAACCTGAGATAGCGGTGATGGCTCGAGTTCCTCCAGGACTGTGACTTTGAGATAGTATATACTTCTGGAAAGGGGAACGTAGTAGTCGATGCTCTCAGTAGGAGGACAAGCATTCAGCTACTTGAGGAGGCGACATAGCAGCTAGCCACTTTGCAGATATCCTTCGTGGATAGAGATGGATAAGCCTTCCTTCAGTCTCTCACAGTCACCCCTCCACTACTACAGCGGGTCAGAGAGGCAGAGCATGGGGACACCGACTGTGAGACGCGGCGTGCGCAGATATCCTCAGGACATGCACCTGATGGTTTCTCCTTTATAGAAGATCATGACGTCCTTTTCAGAGGACGTACCTTTGTACCAGTTGCCCTGCGGGAGGAGGTGCAAAGAGAGTTTCACACTTCTCCCTTGGCGGTACATCCTGGAGTGGCGAAGAAGTACCAGGACCTCAGACGACAGCACTGGTGGCCGGGCATGAAGAAGGTTGTGGCAGAGTTTGTTTCTCGATGCCTCACTTGCCAGCAGGTGAAGGTAGAGCATCAGGTACCAGTACGCTTGGTAAAGCCCTTGGAGGTCCCGGAGTGGATGTAGGATGGGATATCTATGGACTTTGTGACTGGACTTCCACGCACTTCCAGAGGCCACAACTCCATTTGGGTGATTGTCGACTGACTCACCAAGTCGGCTCACTTCTTACCCATCAGAGAGCAGGGATCAGTGGAGAGCGTGGGACATCTCTACGTTCAGAAGATTGTACGGCTTCACGGTGTGCCATCATCCATCGTCTCCCATCGAGATGCTCTCTTTACTTCCCATCATTGAAAGGGGTTGCAGGAGGCGTTCGGGACATAGCTACGTCTGAGCACCACCTTTCACCCTCAGATAGATGGTCAGATGGAGAGGACCATACAGACTCTCGAGGACATGGTCCGCGCATGTGTCCTCGACTTTGGTCGAAGTTGATAGGACAACCTACCCTTGGTGGAGTTCACGTACAACAACAGCTACCACTCCACCATCAGGATGGCACCATACGAGGCATTGTACGGCCAACCTTTCATAACTTCTTTGTGTTGGATAGACCCTAGGAAGTCAGCACTTGTGGTACCAGAGATGGTATAGGCCATGACAGAGAAGGTCTAGATCATCCAGTAATAGATGAGGACAGCTCAGAGCTGGTAGAAGTCTTATGCTGACAGCAGGCAGAGGCCACTAGAGTTCGAGGATGGTGACTACGTCTTCTTGCGTGTCTCACCTTGACGTGGAATACGTAGATTTGGACGAGGCGGAAAGTTGTCTCCATGCTTCATCAGACCATTCCAGGTCCTCAGCAGGATTGGCAAGGTGGCTTATTGCCTGGCATTACCACCTCAGTTGCACCGGGTGCATGACATCTTCCACGTATCCCAGCTAAGGAGATACGTGCACGACCCGACGCATATCATTGACCATGAGGAGCTGGACGTTGATGATGGGGAAACTTTTGCGGAGGTCGTGGTGGAGATTGAGGATTGATAGGAGCGGGTACTACAAGGACGATCGATCCCTCTTGTGGACATCAGATGGAAGCACAGGAACCTCCAGGAAAGCACATGGGAGCGGGAGGCTCAGATGCGTTCTCAATACCCACATTTGTTTCCCGAGTTGATGATGTATCTTTACGGGGACATAAAGACCTGAGGTGGGGGTGATGTAAAGACCCGTAAAATTCATGGAAATTTTTTTCCTTTATTTTCTTTGAAAATTTACAAGAACGCAGTTTCTGATGGCACCTGATTCCGAGGCCCGGTGTGCCCAGAATCATTTTCCGAAGACTGGTTTGGGCACGTTCAGTAAACGGACGAGCGAGTTTTTCTAACTTTTGAAATGGTGCTCGGAATCGAATTTCGAGTCCACCAATGGAATCGCAGCGCTGGTATTTTCTTAGAAACACCTTTTTTGGAGTTGCTTTTGTTCGGGTGTGGTTTTTTATTTCTTGGGGTTAAGTTAAGAAATAAAATATAGGTGATGTGACACTTTAATTTCTTTCACTTAAATCCACATAAAGCCACTTTAAAACTGCTTAAGCTAAGTTAAGCGGATAAGGTGGAATCCAAAAATGTCCTACACACATGGTAAGATATTTGTGAGGTGTGGCCTGCACGAGCCCCACCGTTTCTTTCCCTCTAAGTAACGCACTTGCAACCCCCTCTTTAATGAAAGTCAATCGTGCGTTTTTCTGGTTAATTAACGCCCCATTAAATTGGACAGTTAAGTTGTTACAATTAATTCTTCAAATTAATTTTTCGTTTCTTAACATTGAATTTCAAATCGTTGTCATGGGAATAAAATAAGACCAACACGTTTTTACCTTAGGGTTTCTTGTTGAGAGGATTTGGAGAAAACATTATGTCTCGGAGATCTTCATACTTCTTCGTGAAGAACATGCGAAGAACATGAAGAACACGAAAAACACCGGCCTCCGACGAAGGGCGAAGAAGAATGCCAGATCCTTGGAGATCGACGCCGCGATGCCGATTCTTCTTCTTCCGCGACGCTCCTTCCCCGTGACAATCATCGATCAACAACCGATTGAGGTAGGGGGTTACGGTTCTTTTAATTCTTTGTCAATTATATCCTCGGCATGGATTCTTTTGGTGAAATTAAAATTAGTGTGATTTTAATCCTCAGAGTTTTTCTATGCGACGCCGTGTACCGCAATGACAGCGACGCCCCTTCCGCGACGTGATGATCCTCTTCTTCTGCGACGGTCAATTCCGCAACGAACTCACGTTCGACGAAAACGTTGATGTAGGGGTTGATTCTTTTAAATCATTGTGATTTATACCCATGGTGTATGATTAAATTTTTGTTGTGAGACTTTTAAAACCGCTAACACAGGTGGTGCGGACAACGAACAAGTCCGAAACCACCGCCCTTTTCGTTCTTGCTGTGCAGAATGGCGGACGACAACAAAACAAGCCGCACATGCAATGTGAGGTCTTTGTAGTGAGGGACGGGCCCCGGGAGGGCCATTGGAGAAGGCGGAGTGCAATTCTGACCATCGGAACTCGTCTGGTGGTCCGCGGAGCAACCCGTCGGCGCGCCGCGCTGGCACGGCGGCGTCCGGTGCGCCGCCAGGAAGAACCGCCATGGATTTAGCCGCGGCGGCAGGCCGGTTGACCCACGACCGCGTGGGACTAGCGAAGGCGGGATGCGGCACCCCCGGCCGTGTCCGTTGGCGAGAGGTGGCCCCCACGTGGGGCCATGGACAATTCAAGGGGGTGACGCCCCCCTTGCGCACCGCTCGGCCGTTACGGCCGAGCCGCCTGGCGACCGGGCGGCACCCGCGGTGGCCGGGTCAGGCCGCGCCCAGGTCGGGCCGGTCCACGCCATCCGGGTCGGACCTGGACCTAGGTCTGGTTGACCCGGTTCGGGCCGACCCAGGGGGGTTGGGCCGGGTCGGTCTGGGCCCAGACCCCCCGTTTTCAGACCCTTTTGGTCTTTTGCTCATAACTTGAGCTACGAGACTCCAATCAACGCACTGTCAGTTGATATGCGATCCTTGGATCAAGACGGTCGTTTTAGTATATTTCAATTAAAGTTTCGGAATACTTTGGGTACATCCAGGTTGGTTTGTACACGAAACCAACCAGGCCCTCAGAGCAAAAACATTCATAACTTGAGCTCCGGACGTCTGATCGACGTGCCGTCGACTTCGATGGATTCCTCTTAGTGAGACGGATCTTTTGGATTAATCCGACCAAGGTTTGGATGTAGGTGGAATATGGTTAGGTTGGTTTTGAATTAAAAACCAATCGGGCCCCTAGGACGAAAAAGAAAATAACTCTCAGACCGAGCGTCTGATTGACGCGCTGTCTGCGACGTTGAGTTCCTGTTGACAATAATTTACTTTGGATACATAAACTCCGGACTGTGTGTCAGTTGATGTACCAACCTCTCGGCTAGTGGAGCGGACCCTCCCGAACGAGCTTGCTGTGTGCGGGAACCCTAGAGCTGGCTGCGACTGCAACGACGACGACGATGGTACAGAGATCCTCAGTAGATTCGGTGGCGACGACTACAACACTCAGCGATCCTACGTGGATCAGTGCTATAGATCCTGTGTGGGTCCGATCCTATGTGGGTCTGCGCTCAGTGGTCATGTGTGGGCCAGTGCCTACAGATCCTCTGTGGGTTTGATCCTGTGTGGGTCTTTGTGGGGGTTAGTTACCTATTGATCCTGTGTGGGTCAGATCCTTTGTGGGTCATTGCGGGGGTTAGTACCTTTCGATCCGTTGTGGTTCCTATGGCATAGATGAATCAGTGGATATATCTGGTCATCTCTATCGTCATATGAAGAAGTATACCTATGTGTGCTGAATCCTGTTTTTCTTTCCTTGGTGGATTGTGTTGTGCTATCCTGTGTGGATTACGTTTTGCTTTCCTGTGTGGACTGGGTTGTGTTTTCCTGTGTGGACTGGGTTTTACTTGGGCTCGGATGTTGGAGCGTACTATATTTGATGACTTAGGTATATGTATGGGAATATAACTAAGCAGTTTCGAATGTTACTTCGTGATTGTATCTTTCCTTTGTGGATTATCCTTTGGGGATTCTGGGAGACCTTCGGGGGTCTCGGGGTCCTTACTGAGTAGCTTATACTCACCCCTACATGGACTATTCCCACACTACATTGTACTGGTTGTAGACGATGGACATCGCTGATCATGGTTGTGGCTTGCGGAGCATGACGGTACCTGGAGGTGGACCACTAGGCGGGACGTACTCGGAGCGGTCGCCTGGACCTGAGGAGCAGTGGAGGCTATCTGTACCCACCCTTCAGGTGGGACTTCCAGTGGACGGCTCGACTCTTTGGATCTTCTTTTAGTTGTTGTTTTCCCTTTCCAGTTGTACATTACATTCAGTTTGGGTTTGTATTCTGGCCCACTTACCTTTCCGCACTTACTGCTGTACCCAGTTTTTACTTAGTGTTACTTCTACTTCTTTCTTTATTTGTGGTGTTAGTTTACTTTACAAAGGAAATGCCTTACCTTTTTACTTGGAATTATTCCTTGGTGCTAGTCGCCAGCCCCTGGCCTATGGAAGGCAGGCTTGGGGTAGTCACAACACGGGCCCCGAGGATGGGTCGTGACAATTTCAATGCAACATAAGTTCAAAGTCTTCCAGATGGATATAAAATTTTTATTTTTGAATGGGGTTCTAGAGGAAGAAGTGTATATAAAGTAGCCAGATGGTTTTCTCATTCATGAGGATGAGAATAAGGTCTGCAGACTGAAGAAGTCATTGAATGGACTAAAACAAGTACCAAGATCATGGTACTCAAGACTTGATCAGTACTTGAAGAAACATGGTTTCTAGCATAGGGGAGTTGACTACAATCTCTATTTCAACAACAATAGTAATCAAAGGATGATTTCCATGGTTTATGTCGATGACCTATTATTTGGAGGATCAGATGAAGCTCAGTATAGACAGTTTTGCAAATTCATAAAAAGTGAGTTTGAAATGTCAATTATTGGAGAGCTAACATTTTTCCTTGGTCTACAGGTGACACAAGAAAGGAATGAAACCTTTATTTCTCAATCTAAATTTTCCATGGAGGTTTTGAGAGGATTTTGAATGGAAAATTACAAGGAGGTTAAGACTCCGGTTGCTACCAGGATGAAATTGTCCAAAGATGAGGATGGCAAGGCTGTTAATATAACAGAATATAAGAAAATAATTGGAAGTCTATTATAATTAACTGTGACAATTCCTGACATTGTATTCTCCACATGACATGTAGAAAGATATCAAAGTAATCCCAAGGAAATCCACATGCTTGCAGTGAAAATAATACTTTATTATATCAAGGTCATGGTGGATTTTGGCCTGATATATAGTGACAAATCTTAGTCAATGTTATTGGGATATACTGATGCAGATTAGTCCAGTTCAACGGATGACAGGAAATAAAATTCCAGAGGACCATTCTATCTTTGTAGCTTGTGTGTTTCTAGGATAAGCAATGAGCAAGATTACATTTCATTGAGCACCGTGGAAGCTAAGTATATTGTGGCCAATCAAGAATGCACACAGTTATTGTGGATGAAGCAGTAGCTTGATGATATGGGCATTGAAGTGAAGTCTCCCATTAGAATCTATTGTGATAACACAAGTGCTATAAATCTCAGCAAAAATCTCTTCCATCACTCCATTACAAATAACATTAAGATAAAGTATCATTTTAACAAAGAGAATGTTGAGCAGGGAATTGTGAAGTTGGTGTATGTGCCTACAGAACTATAGGTTGTAGACATTGTGACAAAGGCCTTACCCAAGAAAGATTTTGAGAGACATTGACTGGCTCTGGGAGTTCATTCGACTCCTCTTACTTGAAAAAGTGTCATTGTGGACCACCCACACCCCCTCCCCAAAGTATGGTGTATTTTTTCCAAATGTAATGATATGTGTCCTCTACTCTATTTTAGACCACAAAAGAGTGTCCTTTGGGTTCGTTGACAAAGGGGGAGAAATAGTGACTCCTCCAGTGCGAGAAACTATGCAAAATGAAGGGAGAAAATGTCTTCATCAAAGACACGAGGAAAAGTTGAAAGGTGTAGCCGTGAGATAAGGGGAGAGAAACAATAGAGTGGGATTATGAGATTCAAATATGACAATTCTAGAAGTGATCAATAAACAAATAGATATCCTGATAGATAAGGATCATGATAAAAGTAGAAGATTGGTGTTGGAAAGGTTTTAGATTTTTTCCAGTTATCATCAATGGTATCTGTGTAATAACAACAATTGGTATCAGTTTTACAATTGGTTTCATTCAGGTGTCCATAGTTGGTGTTAGAAAGGAAGTGATTCATTGATGAAATTTTAATTTACTCTTGTTTCACATGCGAGAATTGCTCATGTTGGCATAGAGTATATGTTGATTGAACGCTTTCGGTATAGCAAGAGGTGAATGGTGGTAGTGGATGGAAGAAGATTTAATGTGGTATCAACGTGCAGAGAATCATTATGAGAAGAGTTTTCAACTAACCCAAAGGGGGGTATTGTTGGGAAAAAATTCCTCAAGGTATCATTGAAGCATTGTTGAGGTGATTGTGTTTATTAATAAAGTATACCTCCATGTTGTGTTTGTTCACAAAGCATACCATGATGTATAATTTTTTGACAAAGGTGGGTTAAATGGTGATTTAGCATGTTTAAGAGATGTTTTTGGATATCTATGTTTGACAGAAGAACCATGATAAAGGCATGGATGATCTTGAGGTGGTTTAAAAAGAGAAGATATAAGGTGGCGTCGTTTTCTAGTGTTTGCCAAATTTTTGGGCCTAAAAATCATAAAATGGAGAGATGTATTTTTGGAAAAGGAAGCTCCTTGAAAAATGATTATGGTGCGTGAAATATTTTCATGGTGTACAAAAAAGAATTTTGGTGCGCAAAATATTTGTGTGGTGGGTGAAAAAGAAATGTGGTGTGCGAAATATTTGTGTGGTGCGCGAAAAAATATTCTGGTGCGCAAAAAATTGGTGGGGCATGAAAAATAATGTGGTGCGCGAAAAATTGGCATGGTGTGCAAAAAATAATGTGGTGCATGAAAAATTGGAATGGTGTGAAAAATAGAGGATTAGTGTTTTTCACACAAGAGGTGTTTCGAGATCAGAAGATCAAAAATTAGAAAAGGCATGAGGTGTGACAAAAAAATTGGAGAATGGCGTGAAATATGGTGTTGTGAGGAAGATGTGTTTTTCGCGCTCAATGAGGATTAAGTGCGGAAGGAGGTTTCTCGTGTAGTGGTTGATTTTGACTATAACTATAAAGTGACCCCCTCATTCGAAATATCTCAATACTCAGAGTGTATCTGAGCTCTAGCACGTGAAATTGGAGTACGCAAAGGAGTTGCACGTAAACAATAAGTTTGCACGTAAAAGGAGAGTTTTCAAAAAAATAAAAGGTTGCGCATAAAATATAGGAGTTGCACGTAAAATATCAGAGTTGCGCGTAATGTAGTGTTTTAATGTAAAGAAAAGGTTGTGTGTAAAGGATGGGAGTTGTGTGTAAAAGCAATCTTTGAGCGTAAATAAAATGTTGCACGTAAAAGCAAAAGTTGCGCGTAAAATAATTCAGTAGTGCATACAAGAGGATTTTCACGGAAAGTGGATTTTGATAAAGGTAATGGAATTACGAGCAAGGTTCAGTAAGGGTTGCACATAAAAATTGGGGTTGCCCGGTACACCCGGTGCAAAGTGAGATTCATCTGTGAGTGAAAGTTGGACGTTAACAAAGCATCTATTAATAGTTAAAGATGATGATTTCATTAGAGATAATTCAGAGACCTATAAGTCTATAACTATGAGTGGATCTTTTGAAGAATCAGTGTGCTCACTTCAGTTGAGAGACCAGTGAGCTTTCATTTTGTAAATGGTTGTAAACCAGAATGGACAGTGAATTTTTTTCAAAAAATTTAAATAGCAGTGCACTTTAGTGAATTTGGTACATCGGCACATTGTCGGTGTATATTCATTGAACATAGCCCAGTGAGGGTAAACAAAGTAAAAATCATTGTGTCCTGTGCATGATTAAGATTCTGTTTATACTTTTCTACAGGAAAGATAGAAAAGATAGTTTTTTCTTAACAACAAAATAAGATCAATTTGGGAAGTTGTTTTAATCTACCATACCCTGATTCACCCTCCTTCTTAGGGTATATAACCTAGTGGAACTAACAGATAGAAAAATACTCTTTGACACCAATATTTATTGACCCATCCCTAGATCCACTAAAATAGTGCCTTGAGGTGGTAGTTATATGAACTCATGTGAACCTCCTTTTAGGCAAGATAGTTCCAACTTGAAGAGAGGGTCTAATGTAGTTATAAAGGGGAGACTATACCGTAATGACCAAAAGTTAATATAGTGGAATAAATATCAATTAATTTAGTAGAAATATAATCATAACATACAATAACTAATGTAGAATAATGATGCATGAATATGGTCTAACAAAAATATATGCATGTATACAATGTTGATTGAATGTCTGATAAAATATGTAAATAGATAAAAACTAAGAAGTTATCATCAATAAAATAACAATAAAAAACTCAATCCTCTCCTCTAGTAATCCATCCTTCCTCAAAAGGGTTACAGTAAGTATAATTCGTGAACATGATCTTGGAATATGAGGTATATTCGGGCGACCTAATGTAATGGAAACCCGAACATGGTGTGAGATATACTAAGATAAACACCACTAATGGTGCATAAATCTTTAAAATCATTGAATATTAAAAAAACTTTGGGAAGGTAAATCTGAATGGTGTATTAAACAATAAATAATAACATGTTGTGCTTCGGTTTCTCGAAGAAACATCGCAGACCATACCTGCTTTAGCCTAATATGAAATGTCTCTGTTCACATTCCATCATATATACATATATATATATATATATGTATGTATGTATGTATAAGTAAGATAATCATTTTTACAAATATACATGCATCGGTATGGACCTATAGTTTAATATGATATAATCTAATAGAGGAAACCTAATAATTCTGTTCACATACTAACTAGGAGACACCATGACCAAATATGATAAAGTAAGGGAATCCTTGTATAGGGACACCATGCCCAGTATCCTATAATGAGGGATTCCTTGCCTAGTATCAAAAGGTATGGAATTCCATGCCTAGGTATTTCATACCCTATATCATAAGGTATGGCATTCAAATACCAGGGATGCCATTCCCCAATATCACGGTATAGAGGTATCCACTATCCCTATGATCCCATGTCATGATGTTCAATAATAATGATATTAACATCGCTCAAAGTGAAATAGAGCCTTAATATAACTAATTTAATAATTAGAATATATGTTTTTAATTCATCCAAGGCATATTTAATTTATTATTGTATTGGTCCATTCTATTTAAAACAACAAAAATTAAATGGGCATTACCAATTTTACATAACCATTCAAGATTCATTTCATATTTTGATTTATTAGACAATTCACCTAAAAAGGTGTATTTATTAATAAAAAAACATTATCATCTTTGTACCATTAATTTGATTCAATTAAATCATCACTCCTAATATGATTAAATCAACTCTTTTTAATAGTTTAATTACACCCAAGAAAGAAACATATTTATATGTAACTAAACCACTAATCCATAATTGCTGGAAAAATCGAAAGGTGGAATAATTGTTCTTAATCAATTATGTGAACCCACGAAAGTAGTGGTTTGGGTAGTGGTCACCACCTCCCACCTTGGATTATGGGTCTGGAAAAAGCACTTTTAAGGTCTAATTATTTAATTTTAATAATTATATATTTTAGAAGTGACACCCTGAATTTTTAATGTGTAAAACAATGATAATATCATATAATCAAGTGAAATTTTGTGTAAAAGCATATAGAACACCTAAATTGTTCTTAGGATGGTCCAATCATCCAAAATTGGGATTTGATTCAAGAAAAATTGAAATAATCATACAATTTTAGAAATTAATTGAAAATAGGGGGAAGTGGATTACATAGATTTAGCATTATATATGGTGAGATAACTGAAGAAAAGAATTAATAGGATTGACAGAAATACAAAGGTATTCCCATTGAAACTGATAGTGTCTAATTACAACACTGAATGAGGTTTATACTTCCATTCATAAAAGTGTTGATAAGGTATATCTCTAACTCATGGGGGAGGTGTTTCAGATGGTTGGGAAAGAAAAAGGGAGGAAATACCATTAATCAAGTTAAGGGGAAAGCGTCATTTTTACATCATTTAAAAGAACCGCTGTTTGTAAATAATGTTTGGAAACCCATTAATTTCTATAGTACAAGGTACATGCAACTCATTAGGTCTGGATACATGGTATGACAAACCTAGTGCCACCCAATGTGTAGCTACATGTTATGTCGCACTGAGGGTATGAGCTAGGTGCATGATTTTGGGAAAACCATGAAACACCTGAACAAGTCATCCATGCACACCTAAACCAAGACACACAACCTCTTGGACCCCTATCATTATTTATAATAACCAGTATTCTTACGAAATGGGGTCACATGGTTAAAACACATGGTTAAACTTACCACACACCAACTATTCTCCTCAAACTTCCTCTCTAAAAAATAATATATTTCATATACCAATGCCTCTAAAACTCAATAAAACTCCTAGTAAACCTATTGATACTTAATCCACAAAAAAACACCTTTAAATTTTAAAATTATTTTTATTTACATTATGAGGATTAGTTAAGGAATAATTCCATTCACTAATAAAAAAATTAAAAATATTTCAAGAATTCAAACAGTACATAAACACGGGACCTTACAAAGGATAACTACGGGCCCTTAAAAAACAAATGAAATAATAGGATGGATAACACCTATATCTATAATAGATATATATATATATTACATGCATTATCTAGGTACTACCACTGATTTGTGAAAAAAAATTCATGATTTACAAGACCAAGAACCAAGCTAACTCGAAAGGCGGTGGAGTTTTTCTAGAATGATGCATGTGAGGAAATATATAAAGAGGTGATGCAGAGGCTAATCACTGCACCTATAATCACATTACTCACCACTTGCGACTGATTTGTGATCTAAAATTTTGAATCCCAAAAGATCATGGGTTGTGTACTCATGTTGGATGAAAAAATTATAGCATATGCCTCACACCAACTAAAATTCCATGAGAAGAACTTCCCAAATATTGATCTATAACTGCAAGCCGTGATCTTCATGTTAATGATTTGGAAAAAAATTCTCAACGATTATTAGTGTAAAAAATATACATATCATAAAATCCTCAAGTATATATTCAAACCCAAATAGATTAACATGCACCAATGAAATTGGATATATGAGATCAAGAATTATTATTGTTCAATCTGTTACCATCCTGGGAATGTAAAAATTGGAAGATTATATAAGTTGAAAAGATCATGAAACTCTATCCATTATGAGGATCGTAAAGAATATAATCACCTTGGAAATGTATATTATGGACAAGATATTAATAAAAAGATACTCATCCTACCTTTCTCAAATAATTTATCAACCATCCATTCATTAGAAGATCAATGAGGCCGAGAAGGATTTTGAGGTTCTATAGAAGAAGGTATTGAATATTATAAAGTTCAACTTTGCTGAAGATAGAGTTGTATGTTTTGGAACCAAAATATGTGTCTCTTAAAAACCTGGGCTAGATAGGGGAATTTTGGATTATGCACATATATTATCCTCCTCTAGTATCCTAGAAGCACTAAAAAGTGAATAGATATAATGTAAAATTTTTATTGGGATAACATGAAGAGATATATTGTGGAATTGGTATCTTGATGTGTGGTATACCATCAAATCAAGGATGAATGACATAATTCTAATGGTATGATAAAACCATTTCTCATACTATTATAGAAATGAAAAAACATAACCATGAATTTTATCATAGGACTCCCTAATAAATATAAAGTAAATAATTATACATCGTTGGTATTATATCACCTTAAAAAATTAATCACCTTTCATTTATATTGAGGAAAATTTGCCTCTTGACCATCTTATAAAGGATTAAATTATGGAAGTGTTAAGAATACATGGAGTTCCACAATCTATTGTATTTTATCAATATTTGATGTTCACAATGAGGTTTCAAAAAAACATTCATCCAAAATAGAATATATAACTGATATTTAGCACTATTTATTACCCTCAGATGGATAATCAGCATGAAATGACCATTCAAACACTAGAAGATATGATGAGATCATGTTAAATGAATTTCCATGTTTGTTTGGATTAACACCTTCCCCTAATGGAGTCCTCATATCAGAATAGTTTTTATTATAGAATTCAAATGGATCATTAAGAGGCTTTTTATTTTAATAGGTTTAAAACTATGACATATTGGATTGATGTTGGAGAGAGGAAGCTGATGGGACATGATCCCATCAATGATATAACAGAGAATGTTCAAACCATTCAGTATCAATTGAAATCTGTAAAAAGAAAAAATAAAATCAATACAGATAATCGTTGATAAGACCTGGAGTTTAACGTTTAAGATAAATTATTCATTGATATAACACTATTGAATATATTAATGTGGTTTTAGAGGATTGGAATTCTATGTCTAAGATAAATCATCCCATTTTATATCCTTTATAACATCATAGTGGCAGCCTATCGACTAGAACTCCCACCTAACCTATCTCAGGTATAAGATGTGTTCAGTGTATCCCTCATCAAAAATTATACACCAAACCCATCACATATACTAAATCCAAAGGTGGAACCCATGAAGATTAATCATTTATATAAATAGAAGTTTTTAAAGATCAAATATTGAAGTGAAATTTTTCAATGAAATAAGAAAACTAACCTCATCCAAGTATTATGGAGGAACCAAAAGTTTGAGGAATCAACATGGTATCCAGATGAAGATGTGGAAAAAATACCCTCATCTGTTTTTTTGAATGAAATAAAAATTTCAAGGTATAATTTTCTAAAGTGGTAAGAATGTAATGACCATATCTTTTATAAATAATGTTCCCTCTATGATTAAATTAAATTCACTCTTATGTAATGTAGTTATAGAAAAAACATGCACTAATTAAGTTATTTAAGAACATTATATGATATATCCTATCTGATTTAATATAAAATTAAGTATCATAACAATTGATGATATATTTTTTTAAAGTGATCATATGATTAGTATATATATATATATGTGGTTTATGATAATACAGATAAAATAATTGATGTTCTCGACCTATAGGATCATCCCCTCCGAAACCCATTTGTCAAAAAATTTGACAGAGACAACATCCTTGGGATTTACCCTTGATAAAGAGTAATTTGATATTATATAACTTAATAAAAAATTAAACCATCTATGGGAGAAGTTCAAGATCATAGAGATCCTGACCCAAACCCTGTATGTCGAACCACCCTAAGAAAATATCACCACCGCACACCTTGCTCATAGGTAATTCAAAACTATAATAAAGGGGTATGCTTCTAGACCTTAATGATTTATATTTTATTTCAATAAAACAATGATTATATTTATCCCTTTTAAATATAACATTTAAATTAAAATATAATGAGTTGGGTAAAAAGAAGATTTTGATACGATGAAACACAAATGGTATTTTTTGAAACTGTATAGTTTCATTCAAGAAAATATTTTTAGAATTAAATATGGTATAAATACATGGTTTATATTATAAAATCATAATAACCTAAAAGTAATGTAAAATATCCCATGAAAGTTATCCAATAGAAAATATATATTTATCATTTTAAAAAAACGTTTTTTAGTTTAATTGAATAATTTAAGAAACCCTTAATGTATCTTGAAAATCCTATATTATATTTTAAGGATTCCAAATAAATTCTTAATATTCATTACTCAAATCCACACCACCCTGGGTATTAATTTAGGGATACATGTTCTTAAAAATGTATAATAATGAAAACACCTTCACATCAGCAGAAACCATGAGAAAAAATGATGAGAAGGTTTGTGTTTTTTATTAATTTAACATATAGAGTCCAAAACCTATGTATGGAAATTAATAAAAAAACATCCTCTATGTTTTTCTATATTAACCTAACTAACATCTGATTTCATTTGACAAAAAATCCTTGGATGAATAAATTACTACACCCTTCCCTCTCCAATTCTTTCTTAATGTGTCCCTATTATAGAGAACCTAACTTTTCAAACATTAATATTACATAACTTTTGGAAAATACATAAAAAATATATAAAATGACACCTAATTATTGTAGTTGTTATCATACCTTGGGAAACATGGAAACCTAAATATTGGTACATATGTGAGCTATATAATCACCCAATAGGTTCTTCATGACTAGTAACCTTTTTATAAATATCAAACACAGAACATCTCATCATAACCTGGGGGAAGGGAAACATAAAAGAGGTCATCTCAACTACTCATTAAGGGTAAATAGAGGATACAAGTAAGAATATTCATGATCATAAGTGTATGAGTATGCAGTCATGAAAATAGAAGACCATACCCTATATATCAAAGATCATAATAGAGTTCATGGCATAACGATTGGTATTTCATAAGACATGAATCATAATCAAATAGAGAGAATAATACATGATATCATAACATAGGAATAACACATGGAATTTTGGAAAACATATAAGAATATAATATAATTTCTATTGTAGCCAAGGCATCACTTCCAAGACCAACTTATTTGTCAAAGTCCTATACTAAACTGGTTGAACCCCTGTTCCATCCCTATTTTACTAAACCAAGTGAACCCACTTTCTAGACCAATATAACTAAATTTAGTAAACCCTTGTTACATCCCTTTATTACTAATCTATGTAAACCCTCATTGAAACCCTGTATTACATAACTAAGTAAACCATAATTCCATCCAAGTGTTACTAAACCGAGAAAACCCTCATTCCAACCTTATATTATACAACCGAGAAAACCCCCATTCAAACCATTTATTACCGAACTGAGTGAACCTTCATTCCAACCCTATCTATCTCATGAGATATACATTATTTCCCAATGAATTAGAGGGAGATATAGGTCCCAACATTCACATAATGAAATCATACATACAATTACCACCAAAACATATCATAACCCTTGGAAATAAAAGGGTATCATAATCATGTAAAATTATAATAACCAATTAAAAGTGTTATGGGTTTTCTAATAATTATATGAAAATAATAACCAGTAAAAAAGAAATAGTTTTTATATACGTATAACCCTAAAGGAGAAATGGGTTTCATAAAGACCATAACATTAATAATAACTCATTTATGAATATGATATTAATTTAACCTTCAAATAATTTCTTATAAGGTATGAGTAACATCAATAGATGTCTTCTGAGATAGAAAATAATTTTTAAATATCCTTTCAAAAATTTTATTGAGTATAATATCTTTTCTTTATTGAAAAAGAATTTTAATACAAAAAGCCAATTGAAAATAATTTTCTTGGAAAATTCCACGAAAACATATAACGAATACATGTAGTCATTTTGAAAACCCTTTTCCTTAAAAATAATTAAAAACCCTCTGAAACATTTCAAAACCCTTTTCATTGGAACCAATTGAAAACTTTTAAAGAATGCTATAAAATATTTTGAAAATGATTTATTTGAAAATAATTTGAAGACATATAAATAAACAATGAAAACGTTTTTTAAATAATTTTTTTTCTTAAAACATATAAAAGAAGCCTAAAAAATTTTTGAAACCAATTTTATTGAAAGTGCTTCGAAGACATGTAAATATGACTTCAAAAAATTTTCAATATAGTTTTCTATGAAAACATATTAAGGAATCTTGAAACGATTTTAAAAAAAAAAATCCTTGAAAATTACTTTTAAGAATATCTTCATAAAGATTCACCCTTTTAACAATTCAAAGAGATTTTTGAAGAAATAATGTTGGGAAATCAGTACATGATGTACGAGGTCCAAAAAAAATCATTTTACATGGTAAAAAGGATAGAGAAGTTCCTTATTCAGAAATCAAAAAAAAATATTTCATTTAATAGATTGTTAAAATAAAAAAATGTTAAAAATTTATTTTTGATTTTATAAGGGAATGGTATGATATTCTTGGAAACCCTTTTTAGAGAACATATATTTCCTACTGAAGAGAGGGTAATGTCAGGATTTCCAAAAAAAACATTCTTAAATATATTATGTACCAAAGAGTTGAAAATGGTAAAAATACTAGAGTATATAATGAAATAATAATGGATATGAAATATCATGTATATTCGTGAGTGATGGATCATAATATTTAATCATAGGAAGCATAAACATAAACTACATTGAAAAGCAGAGATAATGTCTCAATAAACTCTTATAACTTGGTATCTTTGGATAATGATCTCTATGTAAGGAATGAAAATTACATAAATCATATAAAATCATGAAAGTATCTAGATTCATGATATGGAATGTTAATTTTCAGTATATGTACCTTGAAAAAAAATTTAGGTTCATAACAAAACTTGTGTCTCAAAGAAGGTAAATTAAGGAAAAACATTTTTAACATTTTGGTGACTTTTGAATATTAAACCCCATGAAAGAAATATAATAAAATGGGAATGTGAATACCCATAAATTTTTTTATATGGTACATAATATAAAATCATCATAATTAAATAAACCACACAAAAGGAAAAAGTGGAAAATATAGATTCTATCTCACAGAAATTAAAAGTGAGATGAAATCCTGTTACCTTGTGTATTGACTCTCTTTGTACTCATATAAGCTTCATGTATAATAAATATAATTTTATTATAGATATTTTAAAGATGAATATTTTTGTACATAATACAATATATGGTTTTATTATGACCTTATATTACCCTCTTGTTAATGATTCAATTTGGGTAAAATTAATTTTTTTTCTTTGCATGTGTCTTAATTTGTTATATATTTTGTCTTTATACATATATAATGATTATAGTATGTAAACTGTGTTATAAATTTCAAATATATAAATTATATGGGTATTATAATAATCTATATAATATTGGATTATGAAATGTAATACACAGTTTATGGAGACGATAAGTCATACATACGCATGAACGTTTTTTCCATCTTTATTTTCATACTAAAAGAAAGTTTGTAAATGATATACATATACATATACATATATATATATATGTATATATGTATATAGGTATATATATAATTTTTATATAATAATTAATATATCATATATACAATATAATATCATTAAAACCAACCATAATACATTTCATGTGGTGTGTGAATGAATCACATCACTTTAAGGGGGTGGTAGTCCACACTTACTCAAATGAGATAATCGTATTAACCCCAAATGGAAGGTAAAGAGATATGTGTAGTAAAAGGAATATATAAGCTTAATTATATATTAACTATAATATTAGTCATATATAATTTGATTTTCCATCATAATGTCCACCACAATTGGTGTTAAAGGATAAATATAAAATCATCATTTCATGAAGAAGTAGTTCCCCATACACAGAAACAATATGTTTAACATCCCTTAGATAGGGGTGTGTATCAGTTTTAGTCAGTAACTTAGGATAAAAATATCATATTATATGGAGGATAATAGTTTTTACACACAATAATGTTATAATTATATTGGATGGCTGGAGAAGAAAAATAAAGGAAATGAGCCTTAGAGAAGCTCATACCTCTAAATCTGGTAACTCCTATTGGTTTGGGACTAAAGGATTCCCTGAGAGTATTTATTCCTAATGTGAGGATTAATGGTTTAAGGTAGTATTTTTTGTGTCTATGTGGTAAGATATTGTATGAACATAAAATTTTTGAGAGGTGTAATGAATTGGTAGGGGTGGTGGACTTTATAAGGAAGGAAAAAAGACTCAGTTGGGATGTTTATAAACAAGTTAGGTGTGCACTTTTTATTACCTAAAAAATTTATACCAAACTAACCAAAATCATTTAATGTAAGGTTTATGTCTGGACTCTATAAATAAAATGGGTTTTGGACATGTTTATCAGTAATTTATGCCTATAAGTTTATGGTTTAGTACCTAACTAAGATTAATTCGGCCTTAACTATTGTGATTAATTTTAATCACTTTTGAAATCATTTTGGTCGAAAATCCACATGATATTATTAGAATATAAATATTAGACTAAATAAAATGGTTTATTTAGGATTTTTTAAATTCAAATCATAAAAGTGCAAAAGTTAAGATTAGTGTTAATTCAGCAGACGGGACAAAATAATGGGGTTTTGAAGTACAAAAATGTTCAAAAGTTTCTTAAGATTTTATGTTCATTTACAATGTGAAATTGATTTTAATAAATTAATTTTTATTAATATATTTAATATATATCTAATTTGTCATTAAAACATATTTTTAATATCATTTATAATTAATAATTAATTAGACAAAAATGTTGTTTTTAACTAAAATGTAGTATTTTTACTATTCGTCAAAAATAATGGTTCTCAGAAAAATATGAACAATTCACCTTTTGATAATTTTGATATTCTAAATTAAAAAATTACTTTTAATTTATATAATTAAATTAATAAAGGTTTCTAAAATTTAAATCATTATTAGTAGTGGTTTTGTTGAGAAAATTTGTTTTTAAACCTAGAAGAACTGTACCAAAACTCATGTCTTTCATTATCAATATGTTTTATTTATATAAAACAAAGATAAAAAATATTTGGAAAGTATTTATTACAATTAATATAAATATTATAATTTTTAGGTTATAATTATCTCATTTAACTAATTATATATATATATATATATATATGTGTGTTTCATAGATACTCAGTGTTGTATGCATCATATGGCAATTCGATATTGCTTGTAGTTCAAACCAAGTTAGTATTACATGTAAGGAATGTTGGTATTGTGTTTGAATAGAATTATTGACATATTGTTTAATTGTATATATATATATATAAGGAACTATTTCTAGGGTCATGTAGAATATAAAATATTTAAAAAGATACATTATTTCAAAAAAATATCAAAATCATGGGGTGTTACACCTAGTATCTTAAGAAGATCATCCCAAGATATGGGAAACACCCTATCAGGGTAATGAATCATATCCTTCTAATATTTATTCAATAACATCCATTATTTTATATATTTTTGACATTTTTTTTGGATATGTTCCCACACACCCCCTTTACTTACCTTATGATTTACATGTTATGTGAGTTGTATTTGACTCTTAGTAGTCCCTACATTAAACCATTATGTACCCCCTTAAGATGAAGAAATTATCCAGTGATTTTACATCCCAAACATTTGTGTAGTGAATACATACTCCCATTTCCCCTCAAGGGGTTTTATCTACATGTACCGACAACTCATTGATTGGGTACATCCATGTATGTAACCCAAACTCCTTAATCGTGGGATTATATGTGATCAAATATGCATTTATGTTAAATGATACATATGGCTCTCATTAGAATGTATATATTATGATGGGTATGCTAAGATAGCGATATAATGCATTGGGTAATGTTTTTGAGTCATGAGACATAATGTATGGGATTAGGGAGTAAACCTAATCCATTGTTGGGATATTTCCACCATGTGATGTTTTATAGTATCTGGGATTGAGTGGTGTTTATGAAATGATTTATATTGTCTCCAAATTCCCATGTTTATTTCTATTATCATATTATATCATTATTTATTATTCAAGATTATGATTTTCACCTATCTTATATTACCTTGATATACCTCCTGGATCACATGTACTACATTGCCTTATGCTAAACATTTTTTTATTCCCATATATATCTTTATAGATCACCCCTTTGTTATGTATTCCTCCAAGTTATCATTTGTAGTTTTAGAAGAATTATGGAATTTTAGAAGAAATTTAATGATGTTTTAAACAATATCATTATATACATACTATAATTTATTATGGTATATACCTATTTTTTTTGAAATAATACAATATGATATTTTGGGATTTTATTATTTGTACATTTATGTAGTAAATATTGAATTAAAGTGTATTAAAATATGGATTTTCATGACTCGTACCCATTGCATGGTGTATTTTTGGGAGATTGTTTCCCTTACGCAATGTGCTTCTGGTTCCTTGCCCACCTCCCATGTCAAATCTCATGGGACCCAACCCAGTCTATCCACCCTCTAAACTACATGGCCAGTCCACACTCTCAATACATGCATTGGGTTCTACAACTCAACCCAAAATAGTTGATCCCACTAGTCTCATTTCTTGTTTAGACCTACTAGGTTGATCCCACATGGCTTATCTTTCACCCAATCCAGGTGACTATGTTGGACACATAACTTATTACCATGTTGTAATATATCTCCATTTGATCCTGAATGGATCATAAGGCCATTTGTGACTGGGGTTATTCCTCTCACGTACAATTACTCAAATGCTCTAAAAACCCCTGGATTATGATTCTATTACACTAAGGTGTCCTGGTGTCCACTAACTCATATAAATCATATCACATCAATCCTGTTGCCACCAATTCCCTACCACACAAGCCACATTATGGTTACCCTCCAATATAAAATTCCATTAACCTTTAGTGGATGTACTTCTTCTTCATGACACTCTAAACACCCATCATCGATATTTACCTCCTTTATGCTATGACTTCCACACATCATGGATGGCCGCAAGCCCTATACTAGTCCTTGTTTCCACATTGTTCTTTATTCCCTCGTATTGATTTTTTTTACAACTTATTCACTTTTTTTAACTTCTATGCCACATATACCACATGCGAACACATAATTCCATCCTTAGTTCTAATGATCATTTATCCTTAGCGTGAGAATAAAAGATAAATGTGAAGAACATGAGAGATTGAGGGAGGGGGAGGGGGTCCAAGGGGGTTAATATGATAATCTATCCTTAATAGTTATTAAAACATCTCTATGATCATCATCACAAACTTATAAGATTTGGGTTAAGATAGTTTAATAAAAAAAATTACACGATGATAGGGATCAAAATTCCATGAACTCAGCTTAATAATAAATTGAACTAGTATTCAGACAGATCCATTCACATGGAAAAAGAGTTTGAAATTATAATTTCAACATTTAGATTCATCTATAGAGTAGATGAAATTAAAAAAACATTTTCACATAAAATAGCAATAATTGATTCAATCTATCATCACAACCATGGTATCCTTCATTGACATCACAAAACCCTTTCACTGATGATAATTTGTCCATGATTTGACCTCTTCATCCTTCCTCTCAGTCTAGGTTTTATGTTTAGTAAAATTTTATCATTACCAAGATATAAAAAATATTTTAGAATTGATGGGGATATTATAGTGTTCAAACCACAAATAAAATAATTTTATAAATTCAAATAAATAAATTAATTTTAATTTTAATTTCTATGACGGAAAAACCATGAGGAACACATTTAAAATAAAATTTATACAATTCCCATGGTGAAAACCACATTATAAATGTAATAATAGTATCAGTTTTCTAATTTAAGACCATATTTAGGTGATAAAATCAATTTATTAGAAATACATATGCACAAACTAAAAATAAAATACTTTTTATTTAATATGTACTTATTGAGTCCCTTAATTGCTCAAAATTCCATGTCGATGAATCATACAGTTGAAAAATTCAATCTAAAGTCAATATAACCATTATAAAATGTGTATGAGGTAATTTGGTAGGGTAAGTTCACCATTTTACCCCATGGAAGGTCATAAGACTGTAAAACGTGAAATTAATATTATGTATTGATTGGGAAAAATTTATGTCACTATATTCTTACTCACCTAGTTAATAACATCATTTGATATTGAATAGAAAATTGAACATAGCTTAGTGTTATATGTTAAACATATTTTTTCTATATGTAATGTTTTTCCATAGGTATAAATTTTTATATCAAAATTTTATAATCATATGATTTTAATCCTATTTAACTTTACTCCATTTTTTTGAATCGAGATCTTGGTGCTATTAACATTGTAGTAGAAACCATGACACAGTCTTCACTTAGGAAGCACATGTCAAATTTGAGTAAAAATGATTTTCTATGCCTGAAGAAGTATCAAAATGGATTTCCATGTGTCGTATGATTTCAAAAACACTGATGGGTGATGATTCATAAAAAATGATTCCAATTCAGGTGATGTGGTGGTGAGAACCGCCTACCAAGAGTATGTCATAGATATCACACACTAATAACAAAAAGGGGTTCGAGACCCTGGAATGAAATTTTAGGGACTTATAGGAATATTTTGGCATTGTAAAATACCAAATATGAAAGAACCATATAACTAACGGTGTGATTATTTCCAATGGTCTCGATTGGAATGGGTATCAAAAAAAACATTCTTATGGATCAATTTTTTTTACCTTTTTATCTTAAGATAAATTTTTAGAGAAAAAAAACAACCAGTACTACAGAAAAACTTTTAACAATTCTAGTAATAGGATTTATCAGTTTTAAAAAATTGATGACTTCGACAAATCAGTTTATATTAAATATTAATCACCTATAAAGAAAAGATAAAATAATGGGGCCCTTTATCATTTCTTTTAATTTGTGATGATAAATGTTACCTTTACTAACACTTTTATTTAGTACTGATAAAGGCCCCCATTATCATCTCATTTTAAGTGATGATAAATTGGGTTTTTCTCAGTGATTTTTTCTAGCACTGATAATGTTTTCCATTATCGGCACTTTTCCTTACACTAATATAAACTAGAAAAAAGTAAACCCTTTCTCAATGGTCGAGACCCCCTTTCTTTGTGGTCCATCGATTACCCCACACCCACCCCAATCCTCAACATTCATAACCCCACCTCCTTAGTGTTAGACTGTTGCTCACCCACCAATGTGTGAGTCTAGATTTGATCTTATGACCGCCTCATGAATATAAAAATTCATTACCACTACACTGCATTATTTTATTGTATATTATGATATAATATCTATTTATTTATATAGATTTACAAAAATATTTTTTTCATATATATATATATATATATATATTTAAATTTATTTATAGAATATATGTTTTTGCGAGTGTGCATGTGTGTATGATATATATACATAAATTTATTTCAATATAGTATATAATAATATTAATTTAGATATATTAATATATATATATATATTTACCAATAAATATGTATATGTATACACTAACATTATATATATATATTAATATATATATATATTCATCTATTGTTACTGTAAATTAATTTACATATTATATTTAATGATACCTTATGGGGAACAATTCACTGACTAAGCCCACATCTAACCTTGGCGCTTAGTGTAAGAGGTCCATGTTTCAAACCTCTGCATCTGTAGTTTTCATTCCTTTGTACCACCACCCCTGGTCTTACAATGTGTATTTAATGATAATTATATATTTATATAAAAATATATTTATATATGATGTATACACTGAATATTTATAAACACACACACATACACATATGTAAACACGTAGGTACATATTTATATTTCATAAATACACAAGAAGAAATATTTATTTATTTATATATATATTTATATACATATATTAGAATATACACAAAAATATATATATTCGTTTACTGACACACACATGTTTATTTATAGACATTACTTATATAGGTATGTATATATATACATATTTATGAATTTTTTGTGGTAAATAAAATGTATAATTATTTATTTTAAATGAAATAAATAATAAATATTTATTTTTATATGATTTATGTATTTAATAATACATTTTTATGTAAATATATATTTGTACATATTTATTTATAAAATGTAAATATAAAAAATATGCATATATTTATTATAATTGAATCAAAAATATGTAACATGATATAATTTAGAAAACATAATATTAATATGAAAGTAATAAATGAGAATAAATGTTGTCTTCACTAAAAAAGACAGCAATACTTTCTTAAAAAAAGTTGAAATACTAACTAATATATAAATATTATGGTATACCAACTAAAAACACTATTTTAGAGGACACATGTGACATTTTTACCATAAAAATAGTAAATAGTATCATCCCTATTCATCAGGGTATAGATCTCTTCACAACCTTCAATTTAATATGTGGTATATCCCAAACAGACACCCATATCATAAGGTGTGGTCATTTGAAGTTCAAGTCAATTTTTCTACTTTTCTTAGATCATTCATAAATTTATTTATTTTTTATTTAATAAAATTTGTATTAAAGGATTATTACTAAAAAATAATTAAAAAATTAGTTATTAATATTATTTTTTAATTATTTTATATTTCATTTTTTGAAAAATATATTATATATTAAGTGTAAATGTGTATTTAACCTTATCTAAATCTTGTTTTAAAAAATATATTATATTTAATTCAATATAAATAAATTTATATATTAATATATTATTTTTAAATAAATTTTATTTTTTTATGAAATATAACATTTATCATCATTATTAAAAAAGCACTAATAATGGCCCCCCATTATCAGCGCTTTGTTTTCTAGAATCGATAAAGCCCCCCCCCCCTTATTAGGGATTTTTTTACTATTAATGATAAAGGTCCAAATTTATCAATGCTTTTATTATATCCCTAATAAACCCCCTCCCTTATTAGTTACTTTTTACTAGCATTGATAAAGGGTCCCCCTTTATCACCTCTTTTTTACTAGTGCTTATAGAGGCCCCAATTATTAGTTCTTTTTTATTAATGCTGATAAAATACCCCCTTTTTCTGTTATTTTTTGAATTGACAAATACGCCCCCTTATCCCTGATTTTTTTGTGTTGATAAATTCCACCATTTATTAGTTATTTTTATAGTGATCATAAAGGGGTCCTTTATTAGATATCTTAGCTTGTGATGATAAATCCTATCACTGAATAAACCCAAATTAATTGTTGTGAACAAAGAATAAAAATCTAATGTACTCCCTGCATGGCCACATATGGATTTCGTAGCACAAAATTCTTTTATAGTTTTGAATTTCTCTTTGTTACCATGCACTTAATTCACCAAAAATCCTATAACATAGTGGTAAGGACTCTTTCTTGGAATTCAAAAGACCCATAATCTAATATGAATAGAAGGTAATTTCTAGGGTAATATATCAGGTAATATGTGGTATTGTATCAAGCTTAACAATTCATCTAATTTGGGCCTATGGGTCTTAGGGATTTTATTCCACCACTGGCCTTTGAGCCATTGGGCCATTAGGCCACCTTAGTCCTCTAGACAATGGGATTTTTGAGCCATGTACCTATCATATCTAACAATATATGAGGAGGCACTAAATGAGGAATATATCAGTAGGAACTATAAGTGGAGAGGTAACTATGTTAAAAATGATGAGAGGGAATGAAATCTTCAATCAATACTTGGAACTGTGCAACTCTACTAGGGTAAATGTTATCTAATCTGCCATTTTTGGTGGGGATCTTGGAACCATTAATGACAATGATTTTTTTGGAGTTGAAGGTCTATTTTAGTTAGGTCTATGGTACTTTGGGTTATGTATTCGGCCTTCTGAAACTGTGGCAATGGGTCATGTAATAGTACCCTATTAACCAGTTTAAAATGGGGAAAATTCAAAAATAAAATAACCGTGAAGTCCTTATTAATGGGTTGAGAAACACCATGCACTTATACATCATGTTCATTAACCTTCATCATAACTGCACAAATCATTTATAGTTTCCATGCTCCCATCATGATTACAATTCATTAACATCTAGGTGACATATCTCTTATATGATTGCATCCTCCTTTTTTGAATGAAATTCAATTATGGTCAGCAGATGGGAGAATTACCTGGTCATGTGATTCCTTCATGACAATGTGGTTTTTTCATGTGATATATTTTATAGGAATAATCTTCCTATAAATTTCACCACTAATTTCTATAAAATACTACCATGATGAAGTAAGGCACACACATTGATGAAACCCTCTTTGCTAAACCTAATTTCAACCGCGGTGAATGGATAGAATTAATTAAGCAATCCTACAAAGGCCCTCTATAAAGTATACCACATGAAGTTACATCAAAAAGAGATCCTTTGAAGGATTCGGGTGAAGAACTCCAGTGAAGGCCCTTTCAAAACCTCATTCACTAATTATATCTTCAAAAACTCCCTTCATAAATAATATACATGACCTCGTAGAACATACACCCTTCACAATGTCCCGTACACAGCCCCCCCCCCCCCAATTTTAGATTCTTATATGTGGATCCCCTTCATGAACTCTAGTATGAAAATAAACTATTCGATAAGTCTCTTATGAGGACCGCCTTTCTGGAATCCCATATATTAAACCCCTTTTTAGTCTTTAAATCATGAACACTTCTACATGGATTACCATTAGGGAAATGCATTATGTGGATATTACCAATGAGAATTCGGTAACTTAATTCCATACATGTGGACCACCCTTCACCAAAGTATATATATTGAGCCCCTTCATAGACACTCCACATGTGGTCTACCCTTCCTGAGATTCCCATATAGTTACACTTCTTGGGCCATCATTCTATACTTATTTTACCTTAGGTCATTTACATGGGATCCCACAAGTATATACTATAGGGGATCTTCCCCTATACAAACCTAATCTATTTTCTTACAACAGTCACCTATTGGAAAATCATGTCACACCATGAAATTTTCATGTTGGGAAATCATATTCGGGTATGAAATACCTATAACCCCATTCATGATCCTAGCTAATGAATTCAGTTAAGATACTTCTCATGACATCCAAAAAAACCATGGGTTGAGATACTAATATTGGATTCTTTATATACATTAAGATAAGATACTCCTCAAGATTACAAAATGACCTTGAGTTGAGATAGTCCTCTTATATTCCCTGTTGGTGGTATTTCCCCCAAAACTCCATAAATGAGATTTTTCTCCTACTAAGTGTAAACCACAACTCTTACTAGCTCCACCTAAGTCAATGATCTAGTTAGGAATATTTAGGAATCTCAAGAATAAGAACGACACATATCTTTACATCTCCTTAGTGGAATATTATCTAAAAATGAATAAGCACCATACATATCCTTGATTCCCCATAGAAGGATCTGGGTAGAACACTCATATGACCCACTCAATCACATGTTGTGAAATCTCAAGAAATATGATTGATCATATATTATCTCTTATTGATCGCAATAAACATTACTCATGTGGGATTAGAGGTTTTATTTGATCATTCCATTAAAATGATTTAGAATTATCGTATTTAAAATAAAGGATGGAACCTTGTAATACTATATTCATGATGTTAAATGTCATATAACACATACTTATATTCTAACGTTAATCTTAAAGGAATGGATCTCTTATACAAACTAAAACAATAAACATTAAAATACATGGGATTTGATTCATGATAACCATGATACATAGGAAATCTTTTTGAGGATCAATACCAATTTTCAAAAATAAAATTTCCCTTATGTAATTATTATAGGATTTTTTCCCATACACTTAAATATGAGATTCTCCATTTCTTTTTCATTATCTACCTAAATTTGATATAGAACTCTTGGATTTATAAAATTAATTTATTTGAGATAGTACAATTTGAACTCAAAAAACCTTTCAATCTTCAATCATTATTTAATTTCCAATAAAAAGTTTGTATAAATTTACATATTATCCGTATACTATGTTTAAGCCCCAAATTTACACTACCTCATATAGTTCCTTTTACAGTGCACAAAATGTGTTTTAACAGTGCTAAAAAGGAACTGTTGTCATAAGCATCATTATAAGGGAAACCACATTATTAGACTTATTTTTTGGTGATGATAAAGGGAACTATTTATCAGGACTTTCATTACTGCTAATAAAAGGAGGCCTTTATCATCACCCAAAACGTATAATAAAGTCCTTACTTATAACAACCCAATATGTTGTGCTTTTTTTTCAAATAAATTTGAGGTTTTAAATATTTAATGTGTCACCCAAAATTGATTTTTGGATTTTCATAAAAGTATCATTGATTTTATCTTTCATTACATGAAACACTATGTTTTTTTACTACAAACAAAACTGATTTTAGATTTTGTTACATGCAACAAAGAGTGTAAATGAAATGTGAAATATTCTTAAAATATTATTATATATTAGTTATCACCTATGAATTAGAATGAAATGTATGAGTAGTATTAAATAAATTATGAAAATATTTTCTGCCCAAGTTTATATTATTAATTCATTGGTGACCAATTAATTAGAATTTAAAATAAACCCCTTTGGAAAATAAAATGATATTTTTCTAATTAAACTATTTTTATTTGCACAACTGTGTTTTTTAAAAATAGATTAAAAATCAATCTTATTTTTTATATAAATTAAATCAATAATTTTTATGTTCAATATAATATTTTACACATTATAATATGTATTTTCTATACAATGGGTTATAATAAATTCAATTTTTTGTATAAATAGATATATTTTTATAAAAGAAAGTTTCCCATATTTTAATGGTGAAATAATTTTAAAAATAATTTTTAAAAATTTAATAAATCTAATATGAAAAAAATAACATTATTTTTTTTAATTTAAATTTCAAAATTATATTAGGTTGATTTTTTGGGATTTTTTTAAAATGTATCATTTTTATGAATAGTGAAATATACAAATTTATAATTGAAAACTACTATTTTTTTAAAAAAATATTTATATAGTTAAATTATATTATAAATTATTTTATAAATATAATTTGATAAATAATACATCTATTAACCAAAATTTATTAATTTTAAACTAGAATTGGATAAAAAAATTTAAAAGTTTAAACATTTTCACTCTAAAACCTTGTATTCCCAAAACAATTATGGGATTTATTTTATGTGAATTTTTTCCACAAAAATGAACATAATTTGGAAAATCAAACTCCGTATTTGTAATAAGAATAATTTAGAATTTATAAAAGGTAAAATTATTATTTTTTCAATAATAATTATTGATATTAAATAAAATTAATCAAGATGATTAAGAGAAAAACAATTTTACCAAGAGACTAATTATTAAAATAAAAGGGGAAAGTAACCTAGAAACATTTCAAACATCAATTGTATAGACATATTTAGATATTATTCCTTCTATTATTTATAATTTCCCCTATTTTTTCTGCTTTAAATGGGAAATACGTGGGTGGAAATCACTCTTTCAAAAAATTACAAGAGTGACACTCACCTCTTTTATAAAAGGCTACAACCTCCCCCTCCCAACTATAAAAACCATAAAAACCAATTGGTTAATCCAATACCTACTAATATAACTTCTAAAATTTCTCCTCTTATCCTATAAAACAGACTCTGGGTAGAAATATACCCAATGAATACCTTTGGTGCATATGAAAAGGTTATACTAAGAGAAAAGGTAATGTTCATCAACCTATGTTTTTGTTTATTTTATCATAAAACCCATTGTATTATTTTTATATCATGAATATATAAGAACAAATTATATTAGATTCTATGTTATTGGTATAACCAATAACCACACACGATTCTGAAAAATGGGTAATGAAATCATGATTTGTGTGTATGGTGAACTACGGCTATGTGAACTGATGTCATTAATTATTCGATTACCACCTATAAATGATGGTAATAATGTTGTAAATAATGTTTATATATGATATTAATTATATTAGTTATATTATTATGGTTATATAATTTTTAGGTCACACATAACATCATGCTTTCCATTTTGTGGGAATACGATAACAATGTTAGTGTGTATGGCAGTCTACCGCCTCACAAACTAATGTGATTCATTCCAACTTTACATGGAATTTATTAAGGATGTGTTTAATAAAAATATTTGATATATAAAAAATAAAAATTAATATTTAAATATTATATAACATTTATTTTTCTTTCCTTGTAACCAATATGAAAAAGAAACATGATGTTCATGCATACTTACGACCTTCCCTCTCCATGAACGGTGCATTTTAATTCTTATCAATAAATTTTTGGATTACTATAAATACATATATATTAAATATATATAATATTTATATCATGTTTTACATTCTAAGGATTATGAAATCACTATCTAAGTAAGAGGAGAAGAATAATAGGTCAGAATAAGTACGAAAAAAGGTGGTTATTACCCAAAACATAACATTAACATGGAATTGCTAATAAACGGGTAATATAATGTCATAAAAATAATATATGGTATTATATATTAAAAATATGGTTCTTTTATATATTTAAAAAATTATTATATTTATTATATAGGAGGTTTGAATGTGTATGAAGAAATTAAAGACTTAAGGTAAGGGGATTTCTAGTAAAAATTTTATCTCTACGAGACTTCTGCCATACTCACCACTTTTTTCTTTTGTATGGTGTATATAGTGCTCTATGACATGATATATAATTAATATATCTCAATTAATATAAATTTATTTTTTCCATTTATCTAATTCATTCAAGGTGATAACGATTGAAAAGTTACTCAATTAGTAAGGGATTTATGCCTCATCTTTGTGGGTATTAGGATTCAATATTACCAAAGTTGTAAAGATTTTGTATTACAATATCATCATTTATTGGGATTTTTTATGATTAATTATCCAATAATTTAATATCATTATCTTCCTATCCATAAATTTAATACGCTTTTTAACATCTTGTTATTAGTGATATCTTCAAATTATTGTACCATTTATCAACTCTTTTGTTCTTATAATAATTATGAAAATGTTTTTCACACAATCCAACATTATTTATCTCTTTGGTTGGAAATATTTTTTCAACCAAAACAATGATTTATAATTTTTTTATAATGTTTTATAAATTATATTTTATGATCATTTACAGTAAAAATGTGTTTCACAATTTTTTCTATTTTAAAAAGTGTTTTAAATGATTTTTAAATCTTCCTTTATAATATTTCATCATATCATTCAAAGAAATAGGTTCTAACACCCCATGAATTTACAATATATTATTTCTTTAATAAATTTATTTTTTTTTAATTTCTTTCTTTATACACAATACCATGTTAAGTTTTTGTACACACAACAATTATTTGGGTTGCATTACCCACAAGGAAGAGCTTTACCAAACCAAAATATATTATTAAAATATTATTATTTAATATAATAAGATATATCCTAGATGTTATGTTAGAGGTTATGAATAGTATTAAAAAACATATGAAAATATGTGATTGAATTCATTTGCTACATGTAAATTTGGAACCAAATAAATTTAAAGGAAATATTTTTATATAGAATTATTTTTCTTCTCAAAAATTTATTTTATCGTAATAAATTAAATCAGTTACATTTATTGAATGATATTAGGGAAATATATAGATTATAATTTCAATAAATTATTTTTATATTAATATAATATATTTTATATAGATAAGATAATAAAAAATCCAATTTTATTCATAAAACTATAATTTTTCTAAAAGTATTTTTAACACCTATTAATTGTGAACCAATTTTATATCCATTTTTCACACTTTTATAAATTATTTATGAAAAAAATAAACTTCTTATTTTAAATATAATATAAACAATTACTTTGTATGAATATTTGGAATTTTTCTAATAAGATTCATTTTTTGATTAATATTAATAAAAGATTTCTTTTTAAATGAAAAATCATATTCATATAAATAATGTATAAGTGTTAAATAATATTTTTAATTAGATTTAAATTATAATTATATCATTTTTTAGAATTTAATAAAATTTAGACCATTAAAATCAACTTAAAATTGAATTAGGATATAATAACATTTCATTATTTAAAACATTTTCACTTTAAAAACCCACATTTATGCCTCATCTATGGGTTTAATTTTAAATTATGTTTATCCACTAATGTGTCTTGAATTTATAAAAAATATATTCCATATTTTTAATCGGAATATACAAATTTATTAATTAGGTACCTTTTACTTGAAGAAAAAATATTAATAGTAACTTTATTATTATTTTAAATTTCCATGGTTAAAGGGTATAACTAATGAGTTAAAACCAATATACAAGAATATAAAAATAAACTAAACATATCAAAAATTTAATGGATGAAGAGTATTCAACCCTTATAACCTTAAGATCAAATTGGAATTTTTTATTAGAAAATATTTCATGGTGATAACTTATATAATATTTAAATCAAAGATAGTTTCAAAATGTTAGTCTTATTGTATTTAATATCTTCTACATGTTAACAAAGGGAAAAATTAGGATATTAATGAACATAAATGTAAATTATTTTATTAATGAATTTAGGTTCATTATATAATTTTATATTTAATTTTCATAAATTATATAAATACATTAAAATCTTTTTCAATGCTAAAAAAATATATATTTAATTAAGAGAAAAATAAAATAATTGATTTTAAATGTATTAATTTGGATATATATTTGGGATGTCATAATGTTTTTAATTAATTTTATATGTCTATAGTATATATTAGATATGATTGAAATCATTATATTATAATTACTACTCTATCTTTATGTCTACAGTTTGAAATAAAATGAATTGTATCAAATTTGAAAATACTGATATTTTATTGAATTAATATATTATTAAACTATTTAAAAATAAAAAATAATTAAATAATAACAAATGGTATAAGAAATGGTATAAATTTCTTAGAATATTATTTTATAGGCTATTTTTAAATCTTTGGGTCTAAAAATTACCTTATTATAATTAAATATTTTGAGGATTTTTGAAAGTACCCCTCACCTCAATTATAAAATGGAACCTCCCCCATCACTTACTCACACCACATTGAGACTTCTATATTTAATAAAAACATCCAAAACAATCAAATAAATTTTTTCCCTTAATCCTTGATGAATTGTTTTGAGCATAAATCTAACCAAAGGTTAATTTTTTATAAACTAAAAGGAGTTACCTGAAAATGAGGTAATATTCTTCAATGAGCACTTTAGTTTTATTTATTTCCACAGTCCTTAATTTATTATTATTTATTTATTATATAATAATAATTGAATCATAAATATACTACTATTTTTTATCTTATGGTTTTTACCTACACCCACTCACACTTCTATCAACTGGGAAATGAATTTTCAGTTCATGTATAGTGAACTACAGCCTCATAAAATAACATCATTCGTTTTCCCTTTACCAACTCTCATAGTTTGTTATTATGATTAAAACAATATTTTTATATGATATTTATGTTGTATTAATTATTATATAATTTTTATATTACACATATCTTCATGTTTTCAATTTTTTATAAATACGATAACATCGTTTGTGGAAGTGCAGACAACCACCTCCTCAAAGCAATGTGATTCGTTCACACTATACATGGATTGTATAAAGTAAGGTTTTAATAAAAATATATTATATATAGGGAATTTATTTTATACTTTAATTATAATATACACATATATCATTTACTTTTCATTTTTTTATACAAAAAAGAAATGATAGTAGCATTCATGCAGACGTACACCCTAATATCTCTAATAATGGTGTATTTCATTTAATAAATCCATATTTATGGATTATTATAAATAAATAAATATATATATATATATTTAATATATATTATATTTAGATCATGTTTCACATTATGTATTTGATTAAATCGTGCTCTATGTAATTGAAGCAACAAATAACAAGTCATAAAATACTCGAGAGGCTAGGCAATTAACAACTGAAATAGTGATAGTTATGAAATATTATTAACAAATGAGTGATAAAATAATAAAATAATATAATATATGATATAATAAATATGAATAAGTTTCAGATATAAATTAATAATATGATTCAAACTACTACATATGAGGTTAAAGAACATATAACTAAAAAAAGAAGTGTTAGGTGGGGGATTTTCATCTCACTTTTTACATATATGAGATAAATGTCATATTGACCACTTGATTGTTTTTTTGGAGTATCTACTACCACTTTGGATAAATCATATCATGAATATATTTATCTTTATGATTTTAAAAAAATTCAATGTTTTATAGGACACATTGTTTTAAACATATCAATTTAAATCAATTATTCAATATATGAGGAATTCTTTGGACATATAAAACATAGGTTGGGGATAGGATAATGAAATACCCTCGACATATCAATAGTCTCATGATTTGTATTATGTTTGTTAAAAACCCATAGCGTTTTTTCAAATAATAAGAGAATGGTTTCTACCCATAGACTTTATCAATCTTGTGAAACGTCTTGATGATAGTGGTTCATGTTCTAGATATATGATGTCCAGTAATTAAAAATTTCCTGAGATTTATTTATTTTTTATCCATAATATTTTTCACTACCATATATATATATATTATTTTTATTATTATTTTATTTATTACATGGTATATGTTTTCAGTTTCTTACCTTTCCATATTGGTTATTCCATATCCAGTTATTTAACTTGAATCTCCTCGGTAATCTACCTTACAATATAGATTTTCTCTCCTTGATTCATTATTTCTTCCATTGTACTTACCCTAAAAGATAATTTGAGCTCATCATTATTATGTTTAATTTACCTTGTATATATTGAAGAATTTATTGAATGATATTTCAAGGATTTTATGATTTTACTTATGATTTATTTTATTTTTCAAATGTAATGTGGGTATCATGTATATTATATGCTTTTCCAAAAACGATAAAATATTTTTTCCTCCATGATTTTACTCATTTTAGTCATGAAAATGTAATAAAATAATCCACTCAATAAGGGATTCTAGGGTAGGGTCATTAAATTTGGCATTAATGAAAGTTTAGAGGGAACCTCAGGAACTAGATTTATGAAATCATGGATTAGAAAAAATTATTTTATTAGTGTCATTGAATGTGAGTCTAAGTATAGGATATCTTCTTATAGAATTTTAAACCATGGATAACCAAGGTTTAACCCAAATAATAAGATATTGAGAAATCATCATGATTTTGACATCCTATAAATTATTCATCCTGACAATATTACAATGATTATTGATGTTTATGTTTTTCTTTGGGTTTTGGTCAATAGTTAGAATCAGAAAGTAATAAAAAAATTGTTATACTTATGATGATGAAGAAACTAAAAATGAAAAATAAAATCAAGGAGTTGTTATGTAATATGTTAAGGAAGTGTAGTTTTTATTTTAATAATGTGGTTGAATGATTAATGTTATTCTATATTTGGATTCAAGAATTATTTCATCAATGTTGATCTGATTGTAAAAATCATGAGATATATAAGGATTGTAATTTAGTATTTCTTCTTCAAATATTTAGAAGAATTATAATTTCAATTATTTTTTTAATGTGATAATCGTATTAAAAGTATTTCGTATGTGAAAAAAATACATACATTATATTTTTTTGGATAATCTAATGTTAAGATTGATTTTAGAAATTTAAATTCCTTTTTGGACTGTGAATTTTTATTGATGTATTTTTATGTGTCTTATGTTTGAAATGAATTAAGATGATCATTGTATATTATTATTTCTGGTTAAATAATGATTCATAAAATTTGATAACCAGTTCATACCATCTAGGTTTTAGTAAAAATTTAAATGTTGAAGGAATGACTTGTGAATCTTATGATTCATAAAAGTTCTCCAGGCATGAAAAATTCACCTTGAACCTTCAATTACAGGTTTAAGTGATGGATTGAATGTAGATCAAAGCAAAACCAAATATTGAAATTATTCTTATGAAATTAAAATTAATCAAGTATGTTTATCTTATCAAGTTCTTATCAAAATATTAAAATAATCCTTCAAATCTAGGAAAAGGATTTGAAAATAGAAACATTATCCATTTAAATTCCTTATAATGAAATAAATGGTATTTTATGAAATAAAAATATTGTGTTTTTTGATTTTTAACATTCTAATAACCATGTTCTCTATCACTCTTCATGCTAACTTGATAGATTGATTCCAATTCTGTATCCACTTCATCAATTTCTATTAATGTTATCAAATTTTAAATCACATATTTATCATAACAATTACATTTAATTTTACCTCTTATTAAGACGATGTGATATTAACCCTATTTACGATGTTTTGTTTCAATAATAGTCTATTTTATAATATTAATACTTAGATTACTGAGTTCATCTTTATATTGAGAGGATTCAATTTAAATAAGGTGGGGAGAATGTAACACCCTAAGACTTTACAATATTTTCATTTATGAATAAATTTTATTTTTTTGTTATCTTGATTTATATGAATCATCATGATAATCTTATGCTACACTCGACAATTAGATTGCTTCTATTATATGCAAGGATGAGTTTTATCAAAAAATAATATATTATTAAAATATTATTATTTAATATAATAAGATATAACCTATCTTTGAATTTAGTAGTTAATAATATTATTAACTAAATTATGAAAAAATATAGTTGAATTAATTGGTTACAAAATAATGTAGGAGCCAACAAAATTTATAGGAAATGTTTTTAAAAAGATCTATCTTTTTCTCATAAAGTCATTCTATTTTAATCGATTAAATTAATCACTATTAATGAATGATATTAGTGAAATATATAAATCATATATTAATTAAAATATTTTTATATTCATCTAATATATTTTATAGGAAAATGAAAAGAACCAATCCAATTTTACGTAGTAAAACCTATATTTTTCTAAAGGGATTTTCCCGCCTTCATTTGGTGAACCTATTTTAAATAAAATTTTGACACTTTAATAAATTCTATATTAAAAAATATATATTTTAAAGTGGAATATAAAAAATTATTTTGGTTTAATTTTTTGTATTTAAAGGATAAGTTTAATGTTTTGATGAATAGTAATAAAATGTTACATTTTAGTAGAAATTTCTTTTTCTGTTAAATAATTTATAGTGTAAAATTAAAATTTTAATTGGATTTAAGCTATAATTTGATTATTTTTTTTATCATTTAATCAAATTTATTTCACTAGGATCAATTTCATATTGAATAAGGTTATAAAAACATTTCAATCTTTTAAAAACATTCATATTAAAAAACCACTTTCACGCCTAATATATGGGATTAATTTTAATTAAAATATAACCACTTATGATAATTGAATTTTAAAAAATGTGTTCCATATTTTTAATCATATGGTATTAATTTATTAATTATATCCCTTATATTTTTGGAAAAAATATTAATAGAAACTTCATTTTTGTAACTACAATAGTTAAAGGGATTAACTAGTTGTTCAAACCAAAATATAAGGGTTTATCCATGAACAAAACTTATCTAAAATTTATAGGATGAATATAATTATATTATTATCACGTTAATATCTTATTTTAGTGGTTTAATGGAAAAATTTCCATGAAAATAACTTATATATTGTTTCAATCAAAGATGATTACAAAATGTCACTCTCTTTGTACTTACTATCTTTTATGTGTTCACATAGGGAAAAATAATTATATTAAAGAAACTACATATCAATATTTATATTAATAAAATTAGTATAATTTTATAATTTTATTTTCAATTGTTATAAATAATATAATTATCATAAATTCTATTTCAATGCTAAAACAATATTTATTCAATTAACATAAAAATAAAATAATTGATTTTAAGTATTTCTTTTTATATATTTGGATTTCGTTAATGTGTATAATTAAATTTATTGATCAATACTATATATTAGATATTTCTTAAATCATAATATTCTAATTCCCACTTTTTCATGATGTATTTAAAGTTAAATAAAAAAATAGTATAAAATTTAACAATAATGATATTTTATATAATTAATATATTATTATGTTATTTAAAAACCACATAAATGTTAAATAATAAAAATTGGTCTAAAATGGTCCAAAATATTTTATCATATTCATTTATATTACCTTTTTATGTCTTAATGTTTATAATTTTGTTGTTATATATTAATATTTTTAGGATTTCTGAAAGTGCCTCTCACCTCAATTAAAAAAGGAAACCTACTTCATCACATCCTCACACCACATTGAGACATATATCACTATAAAAACCACACAAAATCATGTCAAAAATTGCATACACTAATACTATAAGCCTTCCTTTGGTATTATAACAAACCAAAAAGTTCTTTTCGTATAAACCGAAAGGAGTTACCCGTAAATAAGGTAACGTTCTTCAACAGTCGCTTTAGTTTTATTTCATTCGCCACTCCTAAATTTGTTATTATTAAATTATTATATAATAAAAACATTATACTAAATATACTAATATGTTGTTATTGTAATGGTTTATCCAAAACCTACACAAACATCCATCAAATAGGTAACAAATTTACTGTTCATGTACCACAAATTACCGCCTCACAAAACGATGTCATTCATTTTTCCTATACCACGTATCATGGATGGTCATTATGATGGAACTAATATTTTTATATGATATAAATGATATTTATTTTTTCATAATAATTATTTAATTTTTATATAACACATATCTTCATGCTTTCCATTTTTTTAAAACATGATAACATCATTTGTGGAAATGTTGACTGCCGCCTCCTAAAAGCGCTGTGATTCATTCACACAATACATGGAATGTATAAAAGATGTTTTTAAACCAAATTTAATATATTTAACATATATATGATACATAAATAATAATATACATATATATAATTTAAATTTCAATCTTTTAATATTGATAAGAAATGAATCTAGTGTTCATGTGTAAGTATGGCCTACCCCTACCATGAATAATTCATTTCATTTACAATATCCAAATTTTATGGATTATTATAAAAATATATATTGAATATATAATATATTTAAATAATTTTTTACAATATGGATATTATTAAATCATGATATATGTAATTTTATCTTAAAAAAATTTCAAAACATACTCAAGAAATTAGGCAATTAACACTTGAAATAGTAAAAATAGAAAAAGATTATTGATAAACAGGTGATAAATCAACATTAAAAGATAATATATTATATAATAAATATGAATATGGTTTTTATATAAATTAATAACATTCTTTAAAAAATTATACTTGAGGTTAAATCATGTACAACTAAAGCATAAGTGTAAGGTATGGGATTTTCATCTCACTTTTTACATTTGTTAGATAAATATCATATTCACCACAAACTTATTTTGCGCCATGTATAAATTTCCCCTTTTGATATATAATATAATTAATCTAATTATATTCATGTTAATCAAATGTTTCAAGGTGGTATGGGATACTTTTATTTAAAAATAAAATTTTAAATCCATTATTCAATATATGAAGAATGATTTGAGCATGTAAGACACTGGTTGGGGAACAGTTAATGAAATACCGTTGATGCATCAGTTATAACATTATAAAAAATTAGTTGGAGAAAACCCCTTGAATTTTTTCCATGATGAATATATTTTTTTCTACACACAAACTTAAACCATCTAATAAATAATCTTTATGATAGTGGTTCATGTTTAAGACACATGGCGTCCAATAATTAAGCAGTTCCCTAGTTTTAGTTATTATTTATACATGAAATTTTACATCAAAATATCTATGGATTCATTTCATTTTTAGTTTACTGAGAAAAAGGAATGTGTTATCAGTTTTTTACCTTTCCACGTTGATTATTTCTTATCTAGTTAATTAACTAGAATGTGTTCTTAGTTATTTTTCATTCCATATATGTATATTATTATTTATTTATTATTGATTCTATTGTAATTACCATTACTGAGTATTTGGGATCACCATTATTATATTTTCTTTCCAAAATATATGAAGAAGAAATTATTTAAAGATCCGTCAAGGATGTCTAGATTTTACTTATGTTATGATTTATTTTCTTTTCCTAATGTAATATGGGTATCATGTTTATAATTTATTTTTCAAAAAATGCTAAATTATTTGGTCCTTTAGGATTTGATTATTTGTAATCATGAAAAAGTAATAAAATAATGAACTAAATCCTATATTCTAGGGTCAGATAGACATACAGGTTTTCAATATGTTTTTCAATTTAAAATCATTTTAAATAAGAAATGATATTTTTATCAAGAAATATTTTGGATGAATTTTCAAATTTTTCTTAATAAATTTTCAATGTTATTTTCAGTTAAAATGATTTTGAAATTTTTTTATGAATGTTATATAAAGGTAATTTTCATTAAGTAAAATTTAAAAGTAATATTTTGAAATACTTCTTTATCTTAGATGGAATCCTTTAATGTAGTTTATTTTTTAATACGGATATGATGCAAATATACCATTTTTTATTCTTTCTCTAAATGGTTAATGGTTATAATGAGAAGTGTTTTATGAAACCCTTTTTTCATTCAAAATTTATACCATGATAAAATTTTTATGAAACACATCTATTTTCATGGGTTATTATATGATGAAATTATTTGAAAACATGTATCTTTTACACAGGTTATGGTATGATGAAATGTTCATGATACCCATTTAATTTCATGGGTTATGATATAATTAATGTTTATGATTTTATGGAACACATAAATATGGTTTCCAATATGTGTTGGGTGGTATATATATCTACACCCAATAAATTGGGTAATGGTAAATGTTCTTTGATCTTAGAGGATGCACATGAGATTATCCCAATCCCAATGATGAGGGTACACATGTGATTAGAATAGTCCCAATGATAAGGGTTCATAGGTGATTAACCCAAACCCATTGAAGAGGGTACACAGGTGGTTATCCCAATACCAAAGATGAGATTATATGGGTGGTTAGCACATGCCCGAATAGGTGGTTATATGGGTGGTCATCCCAATACCAAATTAGGTACGTGGGTGATTATCCCAATCCCAACATGCAATGAATGTATTGGTGGGTAGCCTTAAATTATGATTTTTTTGTGCTTATATATAAACCATGGGTGGTCATCCCAAGCCCAAATCAGGTACATGTTTGTTTATCATAATCCTTACATATTATGAACATCATAGTTGGTACCCTTGACATAATATTTTATATATTTATATGTATAATACAAATTCAATGTATTATAATATTTTTCTCATGTACTTTGATTCCATTATTAATAATGTATTTTGAACTACCAATAGTTATTCCACGACTCATGATTATGATATTTTACTTGCAGGGTTTGGTTTTAATATTTTATTTTCATTTAACATACCCTTATGTTCATGATATTCTTATTTATATCAACTATTTACAATTATTAAGCATCTGATATCTCCTATTATTTTTCATCGTTTACCTATGATAAATATAAAGATTTTGACTATGAGTACCAAATGGTAAGGTCTTTGTGAAAACACAAAATACATTTCACCAGATTAATAGATTGTGTTCCCTGATTCAAAAGGTATTAAAATAGTATGGTCCTTATTCGTGAGTCTTCATAATGTAGTGAATATTATATAAAAATATATAATATCCATCTATGAGAATCTAGGATCACTATAGTTGGAATCAATGAAATTGTTTTGTTAACCTTTAAAATATATGATGAAAAAAATTAGTGATATCCCTTGGGATAATTATAATGGATTTTCTAGGGATGTATCTATGAATAAGTCTAATCATAGTTAAAATTTTATGAAAAATTCCACGAATTTTGGAAAAATATTGATACAGTGTCTTGCATGAAATTACATCCCTTTCTAGATACGACAAGTGGATGTGGCTCTAGTACAAATGTACGTAGGGGTCACAACCTTTAAAAAAAATTATTGAGCTAGACTCGATTAGGAACCGATGCATGCCAATTGGCCTTAATAAACCCCAATTTTGACACAAATGTGGGATATGATTTATAAATTAAAAAAAAATATTTATGAACCATCACGATGAATGGAAATATAATATGACTATGAATGACCTGAGATAAACATGTGGATTCTTGTATTAAAGATGAATTTTTAATGATTTGGACATCATATAAGTGATTTTCGTGATTATGTGGTTTTCAACATTGATTAGTGTTTCTCACACAATGTTTTTTATTTTAGTTAATAGATAGAATCATAAAGAATAAATTAAATTTTAATCTAATGGATAATTTAGTGACTACGATCAACCAAATTGGATAATGACTAAAGAGAATGATATTGTGATTATCCCAAATCCACTATTGAAATTTATGATTAACAACGTGAACATCAGTGAGATTCCTAACACATAAAATTAGTTGATGATGAATTTTAGGAAAGTTCATGTGGTAATGAACATAGAGGAAAAAAAGAATCATATTTATACTCATCAATAAGGTGGGATAAATAACCTGCAGGAATAACTCAAATGGAGGGTAAAATTTTATCTATATGGAAAAAGGAGTTAGAGAGTTAAAATTCATCATGGATTTAAATGTCCTATCTATAGTTAATATGGTAATTACCCAACTCAAATACATGACCTGTGAATTAACTTCTAGACCATAGAAGAAAATATTACATTCCAATCATTGAAGTAGAAGTTATTGAAGTATTTATATATTTGTAATTAGAATTATTTGGTAATGTTTTTTTGTTAATGATTTGAATGAATATTTTGAATGATATTGATGAACTGGAAAGTGATTTAATTGAATGGGTATATTTTTATTATGGGAAGGTACCCCTTGATATTTTCTATATTTTATGAAAATAGGGTTTATTTTGGATAAATTAATGATTTATTTTGATAATGTAAATTGGATAGTGTCGATGACCTCATAACTGATAAAGGGTTTGTTGAGAAAATAGTTAATGATATCATTGTTGGAGTTTACATAATTTTTGGATCTATAGAATAAATTCAACAATTTGTGGTTTTATTCAAGGAATGAAGAATAATTCATATTTTAATAAATGTTATATGTTTATTCTGGTTATTTCTATGTTTAATGAGAATACATGATTAAGGCATTAACATGATGGGTATGCGACAATAAAGAGATAAATTATGATATATGGAGGATAAATGATATCATGATGTTGAGGAATTTAGTTACATTCTTACTAAATTTTTGGATTATCATCCTTTAGAAAGGTAAAAAGGTATAACAATTTATGAAATGGTTTATGATGAAATTCAAATGAGGTTTTAGAGATTAATGTATTTATTTCATATGAAAATTTATACATATTTTATAACTCATGTAACCATTTTGATTTGAAAATAACTATAGATAGGGAAAATGTCTTATCATTCTATCTAAGGATATTATGACCCATTAGAGATTCATGACTAATAATTCACATTCATTTCTTAGACTAAGAGATGATATGGAAATTGATCAAGGAAAAACTATAGGGTGAGATTATTCTTATGAAATGAAACGAAATCATGTAATTGTATATTCTGTTAAAAATTATTTTGCTTTAGGTAAAGGATCTTCAACCAAAAAATGTAATCCCAGTACCTTCATTTTTTATGAATCAAATAGTCCCATAGAACATAATAGATTTATGGATTTATGATCATTATCTTTCTCTTGATCACCCAAATTATTGTGATTAGTGATCCTTTTCAAAATCTATAAATATTTATGATTTTCTTTCCTATCCAAATCATTACATCCCATCTATTTTCACATATACAAGAATCTAGTTAAAAGTTATATTGGTTAACCATTATATTTCCAAATTTCTATTATCAAAAAATGATTTATTATTAATTTTTTACAATGTTGGTTTCTATGAAGATATTTTCAAATGTTAAAACTGTGATGGATGAGATGAATTACGAAGGTGAAATTCTATTTATGGGGGGTAGAATGTAACACCCTGAGATTTATTTTATTTTTTTCAAAAGAATTTAATATTTTGATATTTAGTGTTACAAGAAAAAATAATATTGAATTTACACACAATTAGAATTGATTTCAACTTTAATTATAACAACAAAAATGTTTGTATTGTGTTACACACAATAAAGAGTTTATCATGTGTTAGATGCAATACTGAGTTTAAGCGAAACATGCTAAAATATTACAATATTATTATATTATATTTATCACCTAGTAGTTAAAATTAAGGGTATTAATAGGATAAATAAATAATGAGAAATTTTTTTCATATATTTATATAATTAATTATTTGGTGACCATAAAATTAAAAATGATAATATAAACATTTTGTATATAAATGTAAATATTTTTCAGAAAAAAAACTATTTTTATGCCCGATAGTGTGTTTTATACTAATATATAAAAAAAATAAATTATAGTGAATTATATTAATGAAATTTAAATATTATATATTCATTATAATATTTAACATTAATCGCATGTGTTTTCTTTGCAATATATTATTAAAAATCCAATTTTACACATAAAAATATATATTTTTCTTAAATGTACTTTTATCACCTTTTAATAGCGCACTTATTTTATAACTAATTTATGAAAAAAAATAAATTATATTTGAAAATTAAAAATTAAATTTTTAAATTGGAACAACTAATTTATCCTTAGGTTAATATTTGGGGTTTTTCTAAAAGGTTTCATTTTTTATGAATAGTGAAATATAATTAATTTTATTTAAAATCTTTTTTTAGAATTATGTAGATAGTAAAATTATATTTTAAAATGGTTTTAATTTATAATTAGTTAAATTATACATATGATAACTAATTTTAATTAATTTGAATAAATTAATATTTAAATTGGTAATATAAATTTTGTAAACTTCTTAATATTTTCTCTTTAAAAATCCACTTTCTTGACCTGTCTGCGAGATTAATTTTATATAAATTTTTAAATTTATATGAAATTAAATTAGAAAACTAGATTATAAATTTATAATTGGTATATTTAATAATTTTTTATAATTATAACTTAATTATTTAATATAATTATAATTTGAATAAGTTATAATTAATCACGATATTTTAGAGGGAGTGAGTTTACCAAGGGATAAAATGTTAATTTTAAGTAGAAAATTACTTAGTAATATGTATAAAACACATTATATGGACCTAATTATAAATTATCTCCTGTATTAACTACATTTATTCATTATTGTATTCACATTACAGGGATGAAAAATAGGTGGAATTCAGCCTTTCAAAACATTATAATAGTACAAATCACCTACCTTATAAATGGCCACCCCCTCTCTCCATCTCTTAAAACCATAAAAACCAAATTTCATTGGAAAAACCCTTCCTAAATGTCTTATAAAAATCCCTATTATCTCTCTATAGGCCTTAATTTGTGCATAAATCAAGATATGTATCACCTTTGTTTCAAACCAAAAGCAGATACCCCAAGAAGCTGCAACATTCGTCAATGAACATTTTTTATTTCTTTCTCAAACCCCTAAAATTATTTTTATATGATTATTATATAATAACCATAGTATCTTACATATTATTAGATATTTTCATGTTAATTTTATGACCAAAAATCACACACACTTCCATCAAATGGGCTATGAAATCATCATTTGTGTGTAATACTGACTTCTGCCTGGTGAATCAATGTCATTCATTTTTCCATTACCGCTTCTCAAGATTGGGAATAATGATGAAAATACTATTTATATATGATATATATGATTTTAATGATATTATAATGCTTCTGTAATTGTTATATCACACATACATTCTAGATTTCAATATTGTGGGAATACGATGAAGTCATTCATGTATACAGTGGACTATCGCCTCATAGAGTGATACGATTATTTCACGCATCACATGTAATTTATTAAGGTTTATTTTAAAAAATATATGTTATATTTATAAAACAGAAAGTATTTTTAATGATAATATATCTTTTAAATTTCATTCTTTCAAATAGATAAGAAAATGAAAAATATTGTGAATGCATATGTAGGGCCTACCATCTCCATAAACTGTGTATTTCATTTCCTCTAAATTTTATGGATTAATATAAATACATATATACATAATATATATATGAGTATTTTAGTTATATTATTGGTAAAATTATTTATATTATGAAATCATGAACTAATTAAGAATACAAAGAATAACAAGTCAAAACATATACGAAATACAAATCAGTTATTAGCTGAAACATAAATTTTACATGGAATTGTTAATAAATGAGTAATATAAAGACATAATTAAATTATATATGGTATTATATTTAATAATATGGTTCTATTTTTATTTATAATAAAATTATATTTATTATATAGGATGTTCTATTGAGTATGACAGGTGTTTATACTTAAGGCAAGGGGACTTCTTGTACTGACAATAATTTTCTTTCATTACATTTACATCATTTTATTGATAAAAAAATAAATAAATTACACTATAATGATACAATGTTTTAGTTTCATGGGAAAACTAGGTCCACACATAACTTTTACAACATAAAATGTAAACATTTACTTAATTTCATATTCTCTATGTTCTTATTGGACCTTATGTTATCCTTAGTACATGTAATCACTTGAGGATATACAATAGAAAGGGGTGAGCTAAAATCCCAATAAGAAGATAATAAAATTAGATAATAAAACATGGGCTGATAATAATAATTATCATCATAACATAAGCATATGATCATAATCATGATAGGAAGAATTATTAAAAGTCGGGAAAAGTGGAAGTGTATAAAAATGAAACCTTATGTCTTAGAGGATAACTTCTATACATATTTGTGAACAAAGATAGAATCATGATCATGAATATTTGACCATAACTCTTGATATTTATAACATTTTCTAATTCATTGTAGCGCTGTATAATTTCGGGCACATTCGTCACATCATAACATCAACATTACACTATATAATTCAAGGCGCACCCAGCATATCATAATGTTAACATTATCATGCATTCCACGGAGAACATATATCAATCTTGGACATAAATAAAACATTTAAAGGAATTTGTTACATTTCATAAATCCCAAATTAATAAAAACTGGGTTCTAAAATTATGGAGTCAATAACAACTTGATATAATAACCATCATCCTTGAATGAGAAGTAAAAGGTCTGTTTTTTAAAGAAGATTTATTTTGGAAAAAATTTTGTTCGAAATAAACTCCAGTGGAAAAAATTAATATCCATGTAAAGTTAAGATAATTCTAAAGGAATTATTTTTTATGTATTAAACATAATTAAAATGGATTGAAAGAGGGAAAACTTGAAGAATTAATGTTGGGTTAGAGAATTATCCTTACCTTGTGTCTAAATACATTCTTCACATTAATGTCATATATAATCACATTAGATTAATTAATTAACACTTACATAACCTTATATACTTTTAAATGATTTTTTATGATTTTTATGTTATTTTATGGGTCTTTGGATGAGTTATAATGTATAAATTCATTTTTTGGTAGTGTTCTTTTTCTTAGTTTTTATGAATGGTTCACTCGTACACACGAATTGAAATTCTGGTTGAAAATGGATAAACATCCCAAATAGATATTAAATATTATTGATGATCTTACATGAGTTTAAATGATATTACAATGAAGTTGGTTATATACCATAAGGATGAATCTTTATATAAAATTTAACGATGATCATTTTAGTTTAGTTTGGGCGGTTTTTTTAACCCAATAAACATGTTTTGTTTTATCATTGAATTATGTATAAAATTTGTTTCCAAAATATAAAAGGTGTTACGAAATAAAAATTAAAATATAGTTTCAACCATTTAATGGTTTTATGGACACCCTTGAAGGTGTTTAAGGAAAATGAAGGTGTACTGCAAACGATTATGGTAAATTAACACATTATGGGAAATGATTTCGTTTTTAGAAATAAAAGAAATAGAGGGAGGGGTTTAATTAATTATATACAATTAACATGATATAATACCAGTATATAAATCATAATGGAGTTATTGTAAAATTTTTATAAGGAAAGTTTAAGATAAGAGATGAAAAGAAATTAAATTTGAAAGGAAATTGAATGAAAAGAGAGAGAGGAATTACCACTTGAATTTCTATCATGAAATACTCCTCAAGGCACCTAGGCTCGGTGATGTGAAAAATAGATCTTTTACTTGGGGGATGTACTGGGTAAGTGTATTTGGTATAATATAGTAATTTCACAAATCTTGAGAGGTGTGAGGAGAAGAGGGTGTGAGGGTGGTATTTATAGTGAAGTGGAGGGGTGTTATCTCAATATTTTTTCAATTAGTTTATTAATTTCCTTCAAGAGAAGAAAAAATGAGGATTAATGTAACTAAAAATAGTAATTCATTCATTTGAATTAGAAACAATGTCCATTTACATCATCCATGACTCAAGCATGATGCAAAAATTCCTTTATTTAGAAAATTTCGTAAATTATAGAATTTCTCTATTCACTAAAAATTAATGTATTTTAGAAAAATCCCAAAAATATACCATAACCATTAATTGATACATAGAATTTAAAAATAAACTCTATTTTATAAAAATAGTCTTGTAAATATCTATAATTATATTTTTAATTAAAATTATATTTTACTTGAAAAATACAGATTAAAAAATTAAATATATTTTTCTAACAATTTGAAAAATTAAATAAGGTCCAATAAAATTATCATATAATCCTAAGATATCCAAATAATAGTTTATGAATATATTTTATAAAAATAAATTTTATTTTAAATTGTGAAATTAATCACTTAATATTCATGACTTATAAAAATACCAACACTATTTTATAATTATATGTTATTTCCACTTATATGATGGATAAATTTTATTTATACAATCATTGGACTAATTACTATTCTCTTGGATTATTTACTAATCATATGGTTCATATTAATATTCGTAAGGGTAACATTAATATTCATAATTATATGATACTATTCACTCAAAATTATGTTTTTCTTATCGTACTCCAAACCGCTTCTTGATTAGAACTCTGTATGTCAGAATTTTGAAACTAAAATCACAGTAGTAGAAATATTATGTTTAAAGGTCCCATAGAATTTCTTATTTAATTTAATAATTTTTTGGAATTGTGTTTCCTAATTTGATTCTATAATATGAAATTACTATAAGAAGTGAAAAATTGCGTTGATAAAAGTTTGTGTTGTTAAATTTATGCTCTCAAATATATATTCTCAAGACTTATGAAATAATCACCATCTATTTCTAATATGTTGTGTATATAATTCACAATTAAATGATATATCAGGAATGTAACTCATTTTCTATTTTTTTTCAATTGATTTTATTCATTCATGGGTATTAGGATTCAAAAGTTACTCACGATGTAAGGGATCTCTATCTCATCATTATTTTTCTCTAAGCCACATGCCATGTTCACCCCATATTTCATTAATGTGGTGTATATATGAAAAATTAATTTATTCTATTATTATTATACAATTTTATATTTACATATCAATTTTAGGATCTCTATTTCATGGGTTTTATGCATGAAATGGTACCAAATCGATAAGGGAATTTTTTTTATCAATTTTATTTCATTGAGACTTATATTGTGTTATGCACCTATATTATTTCAGGAGGTTTGTACACAACCCCTTTGACATGTAACATAATGAATTTGTTATAATAGTGATATTTTGAAATCTATTTTATGTAATTCCTTTGGGGGTATTATGATTCAATCTACCAAAGTGGTGAAACTATTATATTACAATCTCAAAAATTATCGAGGTTATTTATTATTAACTCTAAAATGCTAGAATCTCATAATATACATCCCAATAATTATCATGAATGTTATTATTTATTGGTTATTCATGATATCTCCATGCCATGTTACTATTTTTTTTATTCATTTATATATAAGATAATTATGAAATTGTTTTTATGAAAATACAACATTATTTCTATCTTGGTTCATAAATACTTTTCCATTCAAAATAGTTTTTTCTAAAAACAATTCGTAATTTATTTTTTAAAATAATTTTAAAATTAATGGATTTTAAAAATGTTTTATGTTTTTAAATGTTTTTTAAATTGTTTTCAAATATTTCATTAGAGTATTTCTATGTTATTTTCATGTAAAATGGTTTTCAAAATGTTTTACATTTTAAAAATCATTCTTCAAATAGGAAAAGATATTTCCCAGAATAAATTTTTTAATTTACTTTTCAAAGATTTAAATATTAGTTTCCAATTATTTTAAAATAAAAGGATTTTTAATTTTTTTTATGAAATTGATTTTAAAATAATGGTTTTTTCCTTAAAAAATGATCCAAGTGATCTTTCAAAATCCTTTTTCATATTAGATGACATACTTTGATATAATTTATGTTTTTATTGGGATATAATCCAATGATATTATTATTATTATTTCTCTTAATTTTTTATGTTTAGTATGGTAAGTTATTTAGGAAACCGATTTGTTATCCACATGTTATACTATAACAAAATTATTATGAAACCCACTTCTTTTCATGGGTTATTATAGGATGAAATGATTATGAAAACTGGGTCTTTTCAGTAGGTCGTGATATGATGAAATGTTTATCATACCAATTTTATATCATGATTTATTCTATGATTAATTATTATGATATTGTGTTTCACATAACTATGGTTTTCATTATGTGATCGGTGGGAAATATATCTCCCATATGCATTGGGTAATGATAAATATTCTATGATCTTAGAGGGTACGCAAGAAATTAGCCCATTAACAGAGATAAGGGTAAATGGGAGATTAGACCATGACCAAAGATGAGGGTGCGTTGATGATTAGACCATTTCTCTATATTAGGGTGCATGGGAGGTCAACCAAATCCCAATGATGATGGCATACAAGTGGTCTTCCCAATCCCAATATGGAGGGTATACTAGTGGTCAACACATACCCAAAGTAGGAACACATGTGGTTAGCCTAAGCCTAATATGATATAAATGAATTTTTTTGTATCCTTGAAATTATATTTTTCTATGGTTATATTTATTCCAATGGTGGTCTTCCTAATCCCACAGTAGGTACACAGGTGGTTATCCCAATCCTACCATGTTATGAAAGTATTAGTGGCTATCCTTTAAATAATCTCTTCCATGATTATATGTATACCAAAAAGTCCATGTCTTATGCTCTCGTGTCTCATGTTCTTTGATTCTATTATGAATCGTGTCTTATAAACTGCCAATGTCTATGCCATTACTCATGATTATGATTCTTAATATGTAGGGCATGGTTTTAAAATATTATTCTCTTGTTCACATACCCTTATGTTCATGTTATTATAACATATCTCTTTTATTTACCCATAATAAGCATCTAATATCACCCTTTCTTATGTTTACATCCAAAGTGTTATGAAGAATAGTTTTAATTTGGTTTATTAAATGAGAAGATCTTTATGAGAAATATTTATGATTTTTCACCAGATTGGAAGATTGTGTTCCAATTTTACAAATGAACCAAACTATTAAAGTCATCAGGCTTGTGTTTCTATTTTTTAATTAATATTCTTCTAAAAAGATATAATATCTATGTATGAGAATCCGGGGTCACTATTTTAATGCTTCTTTATGATTTAGAAATTACAGCATAGTGCAACAAATACACCAACATTCAAACAAACCTATATGAAAATTCATAATTTAATTGAAATAAAATTTAAATCACAAATCAAAAAACAATATATTATACACATTTCCAAAAAATATTGTATAATGACATTTCTAATTACTATCCACAAACATTTAAAAACAGCAATGTTTCATTGCCTTTAGCACCCATGACCCTCTCCCAAAAAAAGACTGATAATGGTATCAATTTCCAAAAAAGCAACTCCATCACAAGAAAGATAATCCACCTAAATAAGAAAAAGAATTTTTTTAGTAATACTCTAATGAAATAAATTACACATAAATTTGAAACAATACATTAATATAATTCTTATTTTAAATAAAAGGACACACTTGAAGTAATATCAATTACATTGTGCACAGATTGAGGTGGGGATGATTCATACATATTAAAATGAAATTATGGGATATTTTCCAAATGTATCATACCAATCCAAATCCATTTTATCAGTTCTAAGAATGTCACTTTTCTTTATTATTAATATTCCATTTTTAACTAAAACATACACACCTTGAGACATACCAGCCACAATGTTTGTCAGTTTGATGTGATAATAATTCTTACAAATCACAATTGACTTATTAATATTTTTTTCTAAATTATGAAGACAATACAAGCATATTTTCTCATTTTCTAGTGAGTAATAATGTTTTGAACAAAAATATCAATTTTAGACTAATAACAGACACTTTGAGTCGTATCTGGCACACCATGTACAATATTGTGGTGTGGATAATTCCTACACATCACAAATGACTTATGGATATTTTTATAGTGTATTAAAACAATTTGAATGCGTTTTCTTGATTTTGAGTGTGAAATTTTTGTTTTTTTAATGAATTTTTTTTAAAAAAACACACACTTTGTGTCATACCAGTCACACCGTGCATCAGATTGGGGTGAAATTCTTTCAAATCAAAAATGAAAATGGATTATTTTCCGAAATTATCAAAAAATATGTTTGATTTTTCTTGGTTTTTTGTATGTTACTTCTTTTAATAAAAATCCATTTTAAACTGAAAAAACATTAATTTTTACCAATTACACTATGTTTAAATTTTATTTGATATTTATTCCTACACATAAAAAATGAATTATGAATCATTTTTATATATTATCAATAAGATTATTGTGTGTTTGATTGGTTTTTAGTGAGTGACACATGTTTTAATCTAAAATGTCAATTTTAAACTGATAACAAATACTTTGATTTGTTCTAGGCACATAGTATATCATATGGATGTATGGATGATTCTTACACATCAAAAAGACTAATGGATCATTATATTAAAGTATCAACACATTCCAAACGCATTTTTTGTTATTATTCCACATGTCCTCTTACAAAAATTCTTGTCAATTTTAAATAAAAAGACACATTTTATGTTGTATTATTCACATTGTGCATCGTATTTAGGTGTGGATGATTCTTACACATAAAAATTACTTATTATAAAGTTTTATAATGTATGATAACTATCTGAATGTCTTTTCATGGTTTTGAGTTTTTCACTTGTGTTTTTTACAAAAAACTATTTTAAACTAGACACACACACTTTGAGTCATACCAGACACATTGTGTATCTATTTGACATGAAATTGTTTACTACATGTCTCAAGTATCTTATGATTAATATTCATAAATTATAGAGATAATCCAATCATGTTTTCTTTTTTTTAGTGCGTGACTCACTTTTGGAACTATAATGTCAATTTTGAACTTATAACAGATACATTGAGTTCTACCAAGTACAAAATGTTTTATATTTATGTTTGGATGATTCCCATATGTACAAATTACTCATCAATATTTTTTTATAGTATCAAAACAATCTGAATTCATTTTCTCAGTTTCATGAATGTTGCATGAATTTTTTAGTAAAATTAATGTGAATTTAAAATAAAAAGGAAAACATGGAGACAAGCTCAGAACAAATTGTATCAAATTGTGGTGTATATGATTAATATGTGTCAAAAATAGAATATTGATCATTTTAATATAGTAAAAAACAATAAAAACGTGTTTACTCAGTTTTTAGTGTATCACTACTCTTTCATCATAAAATTAACGTTAATTTTAAATAAAAAGACACACTTGGAGACATATTGATCACATCATGTATTATATTGATGAAAGAATGATTCCTAAAAATAAAAAATGACATATGAAACATTTTCCAAGTGTCAAAACAATCTGAAATGGTTTTATCAGTTTTGAGTATTTCTCTTTTTATTTTTTACTTAAAGTAATGTAATTTTTAAATAAAAATACACACATTGAGTGATAACAGTCTCAATATGTGTTTGATAGGTGTGTGGATAAATCTTACACGTCAAAAATGAAATAAAAATCATTTTTCATAAATTTCCAAAACAATATGATTATGTTTTAACAATTTTGAGAATTTCTATTGTGTATTTTTACTAAAATGTCATTTTAACCTAAAAATAAGCTCTTTTAGTAATAAGAGTCACATCATATGTCGGCATGATGTGAGATTTATTCCAACACATCAGAAATTGAATTTTAATTATTTTCATTAATTATCAATATAATCAGAGAATCATTTTGTGGTTGTCAATGACTAACATGTGTTTTGAACTAAAGTTTCAATTTTAAACTGATAATAGACACTTTCGGCCATTACGGGAACACGATGTATCAGAATGAGGTGTGGATGATTCTTACACATTAAAAATGACATATGAATAATTTTTAAAAATTATAAAAACTATGATATGTGTTTTCTTGTTCTTTTGTATGTCACTTATCCATTTTACTAAAATTAATGTCTATTTTAAATAAAAATAAACACATAGAGTCACCCTGGTAACACCATGCATCATATTATGGTGTAGTAGATTCTTACAGAATAAAAATGTCATATGGATCATTATAAAAATGCATCAAAATATTATAGATTTTTTTTCTCTGTTTTAAGTATTCCACTTGTCTTTTACACTAAAACGTCATTCTAAACTGGAAACAACGTCTTTGAGTCTTATGAGTCACATCATATGTCAGTTTGATATTAGACTGATTTATATATTTCAAAAATGATGTTTTAATTGCTGACCTGAATTATCAAGTAAATCCATGTCAATTTGATTATTTTATAGTGAGTCACACACTTTATGATTTAAAATGTCAATTTTAAACTAATAACAGACACTTTGAGTTATATAGGGAACATTGTGTATGATATTAGGGTTAAAATGATTCCTTAATGTCAATAATTACATATGGATCATTTTCATAAATTATAAATACAATATAAATGTGTTTTATTGGTTTTGTGTATTTCATGTGTCCCTTTTTACTAAAATTGAAGTGAATTTTAATTTAAAATACACGCATTGAGGTATACCAGGAACATCGTGTATAATATTGAGGTTAGATTAATTCCTAAAATTCTAAAATGACTTATTTATCATTATCTTAATTTATCAAAATAATTAAAATATTATTTCTTCATTTTTAGTATGTCAATTTTCTTTTTTACTAAAATTAATGGCATTTTTAAATTAAAAGACACACTTTGAGTCATACAAATCACATTATGTGTTACATTCAGGTGGTCTTGATTTCTAAACATCACATATGACTTATGGGTCATTTTCTTAAATTATAAATACTATTTGAATGTTTTTTATAGTTTTGAGTATGTCAATTTTATTTTTAACTAAATTTAATGTCAATTTTAAAGAAAAAGACATAGTTTGAGTCATACAGGTCACACCGTGTGTCAGATTTAGGTGATAAGGATTACTACACATTTTAAATGACCTTTCCATTGTAATACTAATGTATCAAAATAATATGAAAGTTTTTTCCCAGTTTTGAGTTTGTGATGTGTGTTTTTAATTAAAATGCAAACTACAGATGAAAAAATTATAGTTCGAGGCAGACATGGAAGATTTTGTATCAGATTTTGGTGTGGGTTACTGATTATGTGACGTTTTTTCTATCAAATATAGGAAACAAGCCCAAAAAGTGTGAACAATTCCCATTTGGATGGAAGAGGAAACCCCATGCTGCCTGAAACACCTCATCCAAAAGCAACATGTTCTCTATTATTTGGACTGTTGTATACAGTTGAAATAAATATATGATATCCATAAATATATGTGAAAAAATATAAATAATTATTATAGAATAATGATATGTAAATTGAATTAAAAATATTTGATAATTGTTATCAAAATTAACTAAATAATTATTCAGAGTTTACTTTTTCCTGGGTGCATTTTCCGTGTTGAGGGCATGATCATAGTAGCTGAGTGAAACATCATTTTTGATGATGTAATTTTTTTTGATATTTATGACAATTAAAAAAATAATTATCAGATAAATATGATAACGAAATTATGTAAAAAAAAGGAGAAAAATGATGTTAAAATCAGCTAATTATATAGTAAGAAGTCACGTCTTCTTGATATATGTGAACATTCTAACAATAGGTATCCTACCATATAATTTCTAAAAAATATATTTTCGATTGAGAATAGATGGAATTTATAAATTCATGTTATTACTAGAGAAATATAAATACACAAAATATTAATAAATAACATAAATGAAATAATAATTATCTTCGAAAATATATCTTCACATATGTTAGTTTATTGATGGTATATGACATCTCTCATATATTTTCAAACATAATAACCATAATATTTTTCATTAGTTTGATTCATAAATTGAAGAAACATTGAGAAAATTGAGTTATTTGGTTTGTTATATGTTATGATAATGAAATTGTTTTATATATTCCCTAATACTTATCCACTTATTAAAGTAAGTAGGCTACATGAACCCATGGAATTTACTCAATCCATGATTTTGATAATATTTAAATACCACACAATCATAAAAAAATTATCATTAAATCATAATATAAAATATTAAGAATTAATTTTAGTTCCAAAATATTGGTTGAAGTGTTTTAAAAATTGAAAAACATCATCACATGTGGTTAGTTTTTTGGGTAGCCTCATATTGAATTAAAAATCTAAATATCTGGAGTATCTAAATTGACTAAAATGAGTCACCAAAATTTCCTAAAAAATAAAAAGGGATAAGTAATGAAAGTAATGATATATTTTATAATATCAAATTTTAGAGAATTACTCATACATCATTTCAAATAAGAATTGAATGTCGTCCATTTGTTTTATTTCTAACGTTGTGGCTAGTTTTTCACTATTACATAAATTTTATCTGAGTTCAATGTCATTAGTTGTATAGAAGGAATTTTATAACTAATGAGTAGATATTTTTGTTCATATGTCTTTTAACATTAAATAGTGTTAATATGGACACCTGAAAAAAAATATTAATTGTATGTAGTCATGATTAACATAGTAGATAATCAATTGGAAAAACATATCATGAAAAAAAAACCTCATGTATACATTTAAAAATGAGACTCAAAGCCATACATAATTGAAGATTTCATTTACATTATCAAGAGAAATTTAGTTTTTAATGTTCTCTCTGTTCATTTTTTCTTCAAAATCAACTATGACATTACTGACCCATTGTGACCTTCTGTACACTTCAAACTTCAATGTTAGTAAATGTGGATATTGAACAGGCATGTTAAATGTGATTTCTGAAGATGTTTTTGATTTGTTAGTTGATTATTTAGATCATTTTGATACATCCTTTTGTTTCATCCCCTTCCCTTTTCCTGTCTGTAATCACATTCATCGGTCCAAACCTCTTTCAATAATTTTTTTAGTGTGAAAAATAATTTGAAAATGAATACCTCATTGTTGACATGTTTTTTATAGGATCTGACCACAATTCTATGAATGTTAATATAGAATTATCTAGTATATATTTATATGCTTCATCAGTTGTAATTGGTATGTCCTCATTAGATTGATGAGATACACCAATACCAACTCTAATATTAACTATTGATTGTTTTCTATTATGTAGGGTACCTTTATGGATTTTGAACACTATATCCCTCTCAACCAAGACATTGGTGGGTTTCAATATATATATATATCACAATCATTTTCACCCTATAGAACATTTGTATAAGGAAGGTATCAATATATACTTTATTCATATTTCAAATAAACTATTATGTGAATATTGATTACTTCATCCAAGATATCTCTTTATAGGAATAACTCACATAAAACTATTGGGGTTGGTGGGTATCTTCATTCAGTTGTTATTCTCTGGTTATTTATTCTCTTTTCTTCCATATAACAGTTTCTTAAAACTCATAATTCTAAGGATTTATTTATTCTAGTGAAGCTATTTATGCCTATAAATCATTAAATTTTTATCTTTATCCCCCTCTTCTTCATTTTTTCTCAAAATATGTTTGGGGTGTCACCCCAAAACCCGCACCTTTGATGTGGCTATACTATTATGTCTACATTAAGGATACTAATAATACCTTTTCATTTTTACATATCATGATAATTTATGTGTCTATATTGGATAAAAAATATAGAAAAATAATTAATAATTATAATATAATACAAATTATAAGAAGAAGTAATTTTTATTATGTCATACATACACATATTTCCCACACATTTTGATTGTTTTCAACTATTATAATCCCATATTTATTTTTACATCCCTCCTTCCATACCACATGATGTGGGATGAAAGTTGATTTGGATTTTGATTAATCAATATTCAAATAAATATAGGAATATAATTTTTCTGTTGTTAAATGTCACATATTAGTATCACCGTGTATTTAAAATATGTGCCATTTTTTTCAAGTAAAGCATACCCCATCATTAGTTTATTGTATGGGTTTGTTAGTTTTTTTCTCACTATTTTCTTGATTCACATAATATCTATTTAATTAACTAACATTTCATAATCAAATTTATTAATACAAGTATCACCAAAAAAATGTATTACAAGCCACAATGTACCTGAAAATATATCTCTTTTCTATGGCTGGGAAACACATCCCATGATTCTTAGATAATTATGTGTGCATACAACTGTGGTGGGTGCAAGATTATTTTTCTGTTTAGTATATTTGAGATGAATCTTCATTAGAATTGACAGAAGTATTTTTTGATCCTTTCCAACAAAAAATTATACAAATTTCTATCATGTTTCATTTACAATAAATGAACTATGTATGTGATAATGAATAGTAAATTGATGTTCCATTATTTCTTAGTAAAATAATGAAATAATATTATAATATTTCCCTAATATATTCCAAAATCAGTTTCTTAATCTTGGGTAGAACATTATTCAATGAATCTATTTCAATCAGAATGTGATTCCTAGTGGTTAGCCCAATGAAACTACTAAACCTGGCCTTATTGGGGATAACATTCGGGTTATATGAATCCCATCCGTCCTTGAATTTTCTTTATTTTCTATGTCTATCATATTATAATGCTCCTATATTTTGGGACACCAGTTTCTCATCATATACCACTTCCTCATGTTCAACATTGTCAATATATTGTGTTTTTTGTATTGGTAGCATCATCATGTGTAGAAGGTTATTGTTTCTATACATTTAGAGTACCAACAGGTTGAAAACCCTATTGTTCCTCTGGATTTCAAGAATTAACAATTGTATAAGTCATTAAATTTATAATTGGTTGAACATTTAATTTAGGATATGTAAATTTAGTAGGGAAAATATAATAATTTGATGCAACATGATGTATTTTAAAAAACATATATTACCTATTTTTTAAAGTCACTTTTCTAAGGGTTGAAGGGATTTGACCCCTATATCAAGAATCCAAATCACCTCATTATGGTCTCCACTAACATACTTTACCCTTTCTAAATTGGGAACACTATGAAATGATTTTGACATCCAAATGAAAGGGTAACCCTTAGATGAATTTTCATCTGAACCTTCAATGTTTCTGATTGATAATTGAAAAAATTTCCACTTTCAGTTTGAGAGATATGGAATATAAAATACTTGTACTTCATGTGATACAATTATAAATTATTATTATTTGTACCTTACCTTACTGAAATCCAATTTCATGAATCCAAGTCATTTATATTATTAGAACTAGTTTTGTAAACCCACTTGAATTGAAACAAATCGACACTTCAAAAGTTGTATAATCCAAATGCCATATTTTTTTAATGATGCAGTAGTGTTAAATGTTCTCATTAATTGGATTTGTACCCTTATTGAAATATATATGCATAAATTTATTGATAATTATAACTCAACTATTTTTCTAGGTACTTCATTTATCATGTTCATTTTTATAAAATGTACAACTGTTATTTACATAACCATTATATGATAATAAATGAAAACATGGTCCCTTATTTATCCATCTAAGTCATTTTAGAATTGAATCTAGGTTTTCATTTGTCTCTCTGAAAATATATCAATGAATCCATCCAATAAATTATGTTATATGTGTATTTGATGTCTATATTTCAACCATTAATGGATTAAAATGCCTAAAAATTTCATTAAGGGTTTCAACATATAGTGAAACCTCCCATATTTTATGAAAAACGTAAATATGGTCCTACTCTTGATCTATAATATTGGTTGTAACTACATCTATTCCAAAATTTTCTTTACCTATAATATACCATCTATGATGTGATTTTGGTAGACTATTTACTTCCACAGTGGAAATGTAGTCAGTAAATAATTCAACAGCTTCCTTAATAATATATACCTACATAATAAAACCTTCTGGATGAATTTAAATATTGTAATATCCTTTCAAAATCATCATATACCATTCAATGAGGTACATCCATCTATAATTTATAGAAACATATTTTTCAAATCTATATTACCAATTGAACTATCAAATTAACCATCATATCAAACAATATTAGTAGGAAGAACATTTTCAATTCATATAGTGTGATTGAATTTTTTTTCCATAGTTGGAAATGTAAATGGGTCTATAACATTGTTTCATATAGCTTTGAAAAAAATAGAGTGTTATTAATTTATGATGGACATTCTTGGTAAAAATTAAATGTAAAGATGCATGTATTAGATCATTTATTAAAATAAAAGATTGATGGGATTTCACACCCTTTAAATATAAATTAGTTATTGACATGGTATTCTTGATATTCAATGAATACCCTTTTGGAATCATTAAATCATTTAAGAAGTTATAAAACAAATATATATCATTCTTAAAAAGATTGTATGCAGCTGGAGTAAGAAAATTATATTTTTCACCCTTCACTAATGCCTACTCTTTTCATATTTTCATGTAAATAATTTCCAACCTAACCTTAATTATATCCTTTTTTTTCAGGGTGCATTTAGTAATGTTCCAATGACACTATCACATAATTTTTTTCAACATTCATAACACCATGGAAATTACATATGTACAAAAAAAATTAGTATGGTAATTCCAAAAAAATGGATCTGGTTTTCTAACTAGTTTTCATAAGGTTTTTTGAAAAACACTTTTCAAAAAGAAGTGTCCATATCTATTATATTCTCAAAAGTTGATTACCTATTTGTTTATATGGTTATTTACTTTCCACTTACCTCTCATCAAATGATGTCATCCAAGATAGGTACTTTTTATTTTAGGGTATAAATATGTGACATAATCAAAACAACATCTTTAATTAATGTTTTAATGTAATTTTATAGTAACCTTGTTCACAAATGGGACACCCTAGAGTTCCTTTAATGTTATATCCTGAAAAAATTTCATAAGAATGAATGAAATTTATAATCCCATAAAAATTCTCTCAAAATGAAATTTTAATTTCTGTAGCATCATACAATGTAACAACTTTATCCTACATTGACTTCAAATCTTCATTCAATGGATCCAAATAAACATCAATATCATTACCAATGTTTGTCCTGATATTTTCATAGATAACATTGTATATTTTTGGTTCATGCATAACCATGGTGGATTGTTAAAATTTACAAACATTTTTTTTTCTATGTGATGTGAGTGATTATTTGAAAACTAAAAGGATTCACACAATGTGTAGATAGAACAAGATGAAGATTTCTCATCTCATTTACAAATTAAGGATACTCGTAATCAATTTTATTCTATGGAGGAGAGTTTGTCAATTGATAAATCCTACCATATTTATTTCTTATATCATTATTCCACATAAATTTTCTTTTAGTCTCTTAACATTCATATAGGCTCCTATACCCAGGAATGATTGAAAAGTACCAAAAAATCTCTTTACCTAATTCAAGATTCTTGTGTCAAGAAGCACCTCACTTTGGGAATTCATTAATTGATTTTTAGTCCATGAGAACTAGTATATATTAATTTTGATAGGTATGTATTCTTCCAGAGATCATACAAACTAAATGTAGAATTCATTAAGAATCATATATTAGCATTGGATTCTCGTTTTATTCTAAGAGCATATTTTCAAGAGATAAAGTAGTTCAGTAAAACTAGCATCACTCCATTTGATACCATATTTTAAATTATATACCTTTAGTACAGCTAACAATGATGTGTATTTATTTCAACTAGCATAAAATGGCATATGTTTACAACTCATTAACCTCTCAAAAAAATTTGGACAATCTTTAAGTTCATCATTAACTATCAATATAATTTTCTCAATAAGATATTCATCACCTTTCACACATGTAATCACATAATTGAAACATTATTTTTTATTTTCCACACTTGAAATCATATCTGATGATTCATAAAATGCATTATTATCCCATGCACTAGAAATATTCACGTTTTTCCCATGTTTATCCACACATTTATAACATCGATATATCCCGTAATAGATCATGTGTTCCTCCAAATACTTTGGGATGATTATTAATGATAAAAAAAAGTATAATCATAGACAAAATATTTGATAAGTGTCATATTCATAATCCTTTACAAACATTATGAACTTTTTCACCCCATATCCACATTCTATTGTCATATGATCGGAATCCATACATTTTTAATTCATATCCATCCTATTTGATTCGTTAATATTAATATTTAAAAAATTAAACAAATACAAAATAGTTCATTTAAAATGAGGGGAACCCGTAATTTTAATGGTTCAAATAATTTCATCATTATTTCAATGAATTGGAAAATTTAATATAAGAAATGAAATACTCTACTAGTGGTTGGTGTTATCCTCTGAATTCATACACAATTATCACTAGTAAATTTTATGGTATGAATACTACATAGGGTTGTTAATGAAACATATATACATGTATAGAAGATATTGGGGATTAGTATTAGTAAAAAAATTCAATAATAACCAGTCAAGTGATGAAAACAATGAGGATGGTAGTTGTCTTCTAAAATCTAAATATTCATAGGAAGGGGAGATGGTGAAGCACAATAGAACATTTATTAGTTTGTTTTCTAATGTATAAAAAAGTAATAGCAATATTATGATCCCTTAAAGGGGATCTAGGATTGGTGTGACCATGAGAAGGATTAGTTTTATGGTCTTACCCACACTCAGGTTGAGATAACCAATTTAGTGTTCACATTCAAAGAAACCTTCAATTACTCCATGAGAAGGAAAATTATTTTAGTCTAAGGACTGAATATTAGTAGCGCATTGCTTCTTGTAAGGCCATGGTTACAGGAATGGGGTAATTATAGATATCTTATGGGTTGTAGGGAGTTCTTGACATTCCATTTCCATGGTTTTTTATCAATCTATATTATAAAGGAGTTGCAATGGATGTAACGTTGTTGATAGATCATGATACATTAAAAAAATGATGAATCTATTCACTCTAAGTTGATATCACAAAAATCCATTTTAAAGTCAATGTTAAATATAAAATTCCTTTTTATTTAAATCATTATTAAAATCTAAAATATCAACATCATTATAAAACATCATATTAATCCAATTTATTAACATTAAAACTAATCATTTACCCCTAAAATCGCATTTACATTATAAAAACTGATGAATTGTGTCTTAATAAATCATTGATATACTTAATAATTGTTTTTAAAAATAATATTCACTTTTAAAAACATGTTATCCTTTATTTAAAATTAATTTTTAAAAACATTTTTACCCTTTAAAATACATTATTTGGAAAAGAAACCAACAAATTCATTTTCCAACTACATTGGAAGACTCACTCAATAATTTTAAAGAAGATCCATTAAATATTTTTTCACATGCCCAAAATATTATAAATAAAAAATAATAGATTTATTATTAAAAAACAATGATAAATGTGTTTTATACATTTATTTATCCCAAAATCCGATTTTCCTAAATTGTCTACCATAGATCTCTAACTTTCTAATTACCCAAAAAACCCTATTTCAAAAAATTGTTCAATATATGAAATGATTTAAGATAAATATTTAACACAAGACCTTCCCAAGGTGTAAGGGAGTTTATGAGTAATGTTTTGAATAATATTTTTTAAACAGTCATGATGGATAAATCAATTAATGATAGAGTACCATTTTACAAGAAACAATGATGGTTCTTACTAAGTGGTGTGAGAGAGGGAACCTTCAAATTTAAAATCCATATCCATCAAAATAAAGAAATTATTTTCTATTATAAAAATTTATAATGCTCTCCCAATATGGGTGCATGGTTTGAACAAAAGGGTAATAGTGAAGAAGCGTATAAATCTCAATAACACTTATTTTCTTTTGAAGCCAAGGTTACATGATTTGGGTCATGATGCATATCATATAGGTTATATGGTTGTCATTATAATTTACATTCCATGGTTTTATTACCAATATATATTATATAGAAGGTGAGATTAAATGTATCTAGTTTGTCATGATGCAGATCCTACAAATTAGATGGGTGTTAGTATAATTTACTTTCCATGGTGTTATTACCAATATATATTATTTAGAAGGGGGGATTAAATGTATCTAGTTGATCTTTTAATATTATTATGACATGTTTTAAAAATAAATTATTGTTTTAATCCATGGGAGTATGGGGGATACATGGAATAAAATTGATAGATCAAGGAAAAATAAGATCTCTTAAAGGCTTAAAAATATATCTACATTAATGAACCAAATATATAGAGAATATAATTAAATCAACCAAAAACATTGACATGTGAGAGACCATGTGAGAAATTTTTTACATCAACTACCTCTCCCTCACATTATTATCCCTCAAAAAAGAGGGATAGAGTTTTTTTTGTAGAAGATATCTATTGAATAAATTCAACATTATGGTTTTTTCTTCAAAAATAACTATATATAACAGGATAGGTAGAGGAAGACAGTTAATTTTTCATCCCCATTAAGGTGTATTCAATTATTATATTATGGTTGAATTTAATAGAGTTATTCTCAATTAGAAACACACTAAAGAAAATAAATATGAAGATAATAATTAAACATTCTAATGTTTTTAAAAAAAATAATTCCTTTAGTAATAATACACATCCACACACTATACAGATATATATTTTATAAATCAATAAGCATGAAATATAAATTTTCTCTAATAAATAGATAGATATATAAATACTTTCAGTAATAAGTAATCAATTTTAAAATAAATTTAAAACGCCCCTAAATGACTACTAAAAGTATTATAATAAAAAAATACACTACAAATTTATTGTTGTTAATTAAAATTAAAAATATTTACTTTTCCCATTCATTTTTACCAGTAAAATATTTTAATAAAATTACTATTAAAAATTGTTTGGTACACTATTGGTATTGGATTTATCCATTTTTTGCTGATTCATGTTGTCTTTTTTCTTACATATGAAGTGAGACACTCCTAGTCTTCATGATTTAGATCAGGATTCAAGGATCACCTCTACTATTCTAGAACTCATAACTAATCAATATTATTACTAATTACATGGGTTTCTATCTTTTCCCTATCTAATGAATAAATATAATTTCTCATCCCATATTTCCTCTCATATACGTTGATATCAACTCTTAAAAGAAAACACAATTGGTTTCCTAGATCTAAATCAACGGTGATTAAATATTTAAAAAATCAATTGAATTTAAATTAATAGATGATTACTATTATTCCATCTATATTTAAAGATACTTATCTTTATAATATAGTTAAAATTATATTTGTGTGGAAAAATAACACTAGAAGGGTTGTTCGGAATCCTTGTCAAGAGATTCAAGGATAATTAGAGGCTGCTATAAAAAAGAGTTCTTCATATAATTAAAAACCTACAAGAACATAATAAAATGATAAGGGGACAAGGGGTTACATTGATAGCTCCCCCTAGTGGGTTACACATAACCAATGACATCACCATTAATAATGAAATGGGTGAATATAGTATGAATGAAGTGGACTTATACCTATAAATAATTCAAATAGAAAGATTGAGAATGAAACATGATTCATGAAGAAATATAAAATAGAAAACAAAATAGTGGTGACTAACACAGAAAAAAGAATCATAACAAAATATAGGAAGGTAAATGGAAATTAGTATTTAGGTTCATTGGACCACAATATTACGACACACATGGAAGTAGGAGAGGGTAAGGACCTAGATGGAAGAATTGATTAAGGAGGAAAATAAATAATCCCACACCATAGATCTTGATAGGATTGATTAGTTGATGAAGAGCGGTGAGGGTTTGGTTCTTTTAAGGATGAGTTTTGTGAGATATTGAATAATCTAGGGAGGAGGAAATGGTTATGGTTCTATTTAATACATCAGGTGAGGATTTTATCCATGCTTTCAAAAATTCACTCATAAAGAATCTATTTATCAGTTCCAAAATAGTTATCTATGACAAAACTACACATTATCAGCACTTTTTTGTGATGATAAATATAAAATATTCATAAAATATTTAATTATTCTTTATTGTAATTATAAATAGATATATTTAAAAATGTATCTATATATTTATAAAAACTTTTATATATTTATAAATATATTTATAAAATTATATTAATATATATATTTATACCAAAATGGTGAAAACCATGGATTAAAGCCCATGGATCTCAAATTGATTGAAAGAAAAATAAAAGAAACATACAAGAGAGAGGTAGAAAATGTAAACAAGTGATACAACACTACTACAAAAATAAAGGTAGACACACATGGGAACCAGCATGTCATCGTCTATAGGAATTATGACCACCACCCATGCCTCACAAATGAAAACACCTCCTCAATTTCTTGGGATATTTACATGTCTCATCTTCCAAATTAGGTTGACTATTATCATCCGGTGATGTTGACACCACAGGTGGCCATGTATCCTATTGTCTAACTGGCCCTGACTTGATCGTCTCAAAGCCTGAAGATTGGCCTTCTGTTTGAATAGGTCTATAAGTTTTTCCAAATTCTTCTTGAAATACCTCCCTATTGTTAGATCTATTAAGGATTTCAAACAAACTCAAATCATTTTTACCAGAATCTGACAAATCATTCTTGAAGTCATTAACCACTTTTTTAGGTGTTACCAATTTCTTTTTATGTATATGTATTTATTTCTAATTAGAATTTTAAATAATTATATTTAAAAATATTTCTATATAACTATAAAAATATTTATATAATTATATATTTTGATATAAATATATATTTTTATATAATTATATATATATATCAATATATAAATATATATAATTATAAATAAAATAACTATATATATTATTTAAATACACTTATTATAATTTTATAATTATTTAAATATATATATTAATAATAATAAATAAATTTAAATAAAAATTATTTATATATAATTATATATATAACAAATATATCTATTATTTAAAAAGATTTATTATAGTATTTTAGTCATATAAATATATATTTTTTCTAATGTTTGAGTCTCAAAGGCCCTGTTTTTAAAATAAAAAAACAAAGTACCGAGGCAGAATATGAAAAACATGAGAATTCCACAATCAATACAAAATTAAATCAGTGAAATCGAGTTACTTGAGAATGAGTAATAAAATTGAGTTGAGTTGAATGTCCACCCCAACCTTGAATATTTCATCCCCTTCCCCAAGTTTTGACCTGCAACCATGGGCCACCTCCATCATCTGGAAGTCATGCATCAACAAAGACCTCCTTTTATACTTATTTTAACACACTTTCATATTTTTTTCATCCTACTCATTCCATCTAGATTCTACCATCTCAAAAGAGTTATTCGTACTCACCTTCATGTGAGATTTATCCATAATAGGTTGTGCAATATTAGAACCCATTATAGAGAATGTAGTTTTTAATTTATCCACATTGAACATCAATAAATTTGGGGTGCCTAGGTCATTAATAACATGACCAGAATCCATAATATTCTTCTTAAGGGGAGAATAAAATCTTTCACACACTCCATAATCATAGTCCTACCATGATTCCAATGTTGATGTAGTGTAATAATTTTAAAATTTCCTAGATTGACTACTTTATGAGACCAAATCATATCCCTATTGAGTAGTTGAATCACAGATAGTGAGACCAATCAACATAGTTTTTTCTTGATGTAGAAGCACTTTTCCTATCAGTTGTAGTATACACTATCCCTGAATCTGGGGGTAATTCAACTGAGGTAGGAATAAATTCCTTTCACTGGATTGGATTTGAAAGAAACCTAAGCCCTGAATGGTCTTTTGTTCTAATGGAAACAGAATCATCTGGTTATTTAATCTTGTGATGTCAAAGATCACTGATTAGTCATTTAGAAAACTCAAATAAGGTATATTTACATTCATTGAATCATCCTCTTTATGATCATGATGTGGAGAAGAAAATTATGAATTTTTAAGAGGAACTTGGTCCTTTTCAATTCCCTATTAAGGTGAACATTTTCAATTTTCTTTCATAAGACATTTAGATTTGTATTTTTATATATTGGATAAGTCCATTTTACCCTTCCCTTTATGGATATTGGAATTAATAATTATATGATATCGTTACATAATGAAATCCACATCATCATGTACAGATATCTCTTTGGAAACTTTACTATCGTCTAAATACACACCATCATAATCATCGACAATGCCCCTTGACAACACATACTTAAGAAAAATAGAATTAAAAAATTGAATCACTATTCAATGATATATGAAGACATGGTGGACTTATCAACCTAGAAAAAAGAAGAATACACATGTCCATAATTAAGATAAAGAATATTTCTAACACTAGGTTCATACAAACATCCAATGATTTGATTATTTCATATATAATCGGGCCTTTAGGTACAAAAAGGAGATCCTTCTATATAAACAAGAACATACAATGTTGGGGAAATTAAATTACTTGAAGAAGAAATATGGACATCCTATTACCTAACAGAATTGATGTCTTTCTTATTAGTTCATTGGTCTATCCCTTCATTTTATCTTTTCTGATAGTGCTTCAAAACATTCCATCTCAACTAAAATTTATAACAAACAATGTCTCCTCTACAAATTGACCTAGAGTGACCAATTATACAACATAAGTTAAAAAAGGTTATTTTTTTACACACTCAATTATATGATTGATTTCATCTTATTGTGTGGAAAAGGAAAAAATTATCAATCATGGTATAACACTGATTTACTTAAAACAAAACCCTTACAATTTGACCAAAATTGACCATTTCAGTGGAATTATCCACACTAATAAAAAAACAATCAAAGAGGTGATGTCATAAACAATTTTTGGGTTCTGTAAGACCTAATTTAAGCCATGTATTTTAATCCAAACCTATGCAAAAGTTACCGTAAAATAATTTAGGTTAAAACTCAAATTAAAATAAATAACCCCCAATGAACTTGGACTTAAAATTATCGATAATGTGATCAATTGTTTTCCTTTAAACTGTGTATAGGAGAATAGGATGTGGAATAATCCATGACAAGGTAAAGCACCATTGAATTCTAAAAAGTACCAAATCGATTATAATTAAGAAAATAGGTCTATTATTTTATAGTGTTTCATACCTTGTGATAAATAAATGAAACCAATAAAGGATTAATTTAATAGATCAATTCATTCCTAATAGAAAACATCAGATACCATGACATGAACAATAGACCCTTTGCTAGTGATTCATTATGACAAACAAAATTTAAGATAAATTAAAGATCCATTAAAAAATCCAAGAACATATGAATGGACCATAAAGGTTTTGTCATCACTCTCTTGGTTCTCCCTTGAAAGAATACCACCCTTGTGGACCAATATGATGGATTAGAGTGTAAGAAAATAAATTAAAGCTTCTTGGATGGCCAAGCAAAGCACAGTCACCAGAAAGAATCTATATTATTTTCTCCCATTCCTCCATCCAAATATGTAATTATTTATTTAAAATTATAAATATAAATAAATATATTTACAAACAATTTATATATAATTATAAAAATAATAATTATATTTTTTATTTAAATATTTTATTATAGTTTGATAATTATTTAAATAAATACTTATGAAAAAGGTATATCCAGATGCCAAAGCTCTTAACTTTTTATTAAAGGAAGAAGAAAAATATAATAGGAAATAAAAAAGGAAAATGGGTTCATATAAGGAGACATGCCCTCATCCAGCTATGAAAACTATAAATCAATAAAAGCATGATAATTTCCATAATCATAGTCAGAATAATTAGAAACATAAGTAGTTTCCTACTTCTATTGTGAATTTCTTATATTGAGGATCCCAAGGATCCCTTCCTTGGACCTTCCCTTCTCTAGAGTGAGCTAGATCTTTGACACCTTGGAAAATGAATTGGAGGACACATTCCTAGGAATATTGGAATAATATCCAGTGACCTTATTTTTTGAGGAACCAGAGAAAAACATTCACTATTGACCATCTTTCCCATTACATCTAAAATATCATCATTAAAAGAAACAGGATCATCACTTCCTGTAGATATCATATTAGTGGTGTCCAGCAAAACCATATACTTCCCCTTGTCACTTCCATCATCTGAAACATTACCCCATTTACCAAACATTCTTGAGGAGCTAAATAAATTATGAATCTATTGAATATAATCAACTCTCTACTAAATATAAATCTTCATATAGTTTTCATCCTATATTACATTCCATAAAAATTAAGAGGCCAGAGGCTACACTGTATAACATTTCACATAAATTTGTAAAGGAGAACACCCAAGAAAAACACCAACATCCTCTGTAAACTATTAAAAATCACCAGTGTGCCTCCCATATCAATTAGTGAATTACCTGACAATCAACATAGATATTCCAACATAGTCAATAGGTTCATATGTGACTCTATAAAGATTCAATTTATCACCGATGGAAACAACATCACTCTCCTACAATATAGTTTTTCATTTCCAGTAGAAGGATCACTGAAAAAAAAATCAAACTAAGTCTTCTCCATCCCAATCTCTACACAATCTCTTTTAGGGCCAGACCCCCAGGAGTGACATGCTTGAGCATGGAAGTAGAGAAGATTTCACCCCTAGTACCTTAAATAGAAATTTGAGAACCATTATTATTACAATAATTCTTCTCAGGAATGGGGAATAAGATAGTAATAACTAATGAATTCTATGCCTCCTCCAAATTCACCATCAGATATTTAGGGTGCTACTTATCTACAAATTCCATTATCTACATCCTAGGATTAATACCTAATGACTGCCCTTATGGTGCAGATGAATTTATATTACCATTATAATCATAACAATTTGAATGATTTCCCTTCAAACCATAGAAATCACAAACTTTCCCCCTACATTTCTCATCAAAATGAACAATAAATTAGCTATTTTGACAAAAATCAGGACCATTCACACACACACCACTGATTTTTATATCAGTACAAGGATATGTAAGAGACATATAATCAATAAGAGTGAAACTCAAATCAATTTCCACAATCATTATAAAAATGTGGAAATATCTGATGAGTTTTGTATCCTTATACAAGAGAAACAGAATGTCTATGGTAGACACAATAACATGAAATATTTGTGGATTCTATATATCTAGATGAGTTCTTAAAACCTGATCCATACCCTTGAAAAATCATTCTTGACCCTTGAAACATTAAAATCCAATGTCTATTCATGGGGATGGAGGGTTCCCAGCATCCAAAGTGATGAACTAGAGGACCACGCATGGATTATGGTTTCATCCTATTGAAACAAGTGGTGAAAGATACCTTTTCATAATGAAATGCACTTCTATTTTGAAAACACCCATAGAAAAGAAGTCAGGATAATAAGTTCATCATGTCTCCATGGCTTCTACCCTTAAGGTAGATAAAATCTAGCAAATAGCATGTTCTTACCCAAATCTAGATGTTTCATTAATGCCTTATTACTACCCTCTATGTGGGTCAATGATCATTTCTTGAGGATACTGCTATCAGATGAATCATTAAAATCCACCAATAGATGTTGATTCTGAAAATATCATCATTTAGGGATTTTACCAAATTCCCACAAGCGATTGAGGCCCATTTAATTCCACACCAATAGAAAACATGAATTGATGGTTGATGATAACTGTTCACCTCATCTATCACCATCTGTCGAGTTCCCCTCACTCTAGTTGCCACCTCCACATACTGTAAGAACACGAGTTTTTAGAATGGGTCAAAATCCCGACCCTGTTTGAATTTTGGCTATTCCCTGAGAATACCGGAAAAATCTGGGATGTTCTGAAAATTTCCAGACTACACATCATGTACTCTAAAGTACACACCATGTGTGGGTTAGGAATTTACCATCCATGTGCCCGCTGAGTACATTCCTTGTGATGACTGTTTTGGAATTTCCTATTACATGACATGTATTGTTACTCAACATGCCTTTTATTCTTCCTTCTATGTACTGGCTGGGTTCAAGCCGTGTTCCATTCCATGTGAAGTTCCCAAACAATGTGGCTATCTCTGCTTATGTCTGGGTATGTAAAAGGCCACTAAACAATGTTTAGTCCTTAAATACACATTGTATATTTTTTTTTTATTTTCTTAAATGAATGGTTGTCACATCTTATCTTGGAAATCATCTTCTTCTTCCGGAACATCAAAATAGTCCCATTCCAAAAACCCTAAGAACATACCTAGACCTAGAATATTCATCTGGAGTTTGTTCTTCAATCCATCAGTGATTGCAGGATCGCAATAGTGAGGCTAAACCCAGACACCCTATTTCGTTCCAGTTTCCTTACCTCACACGTCACAGTTTTCATCTGAGTGGAATTGTCAGGATTTGATGGAAATGTAGATCTATGAATATTGGCTACAAATTGGATCTTCATATCAGACGTACCTACATCAACGAGTCTCAGTTAGTTGGTGCATACCTCTTTCTGTGTTTTCATAGACTTTTGGGTGGCACGACCTATGGCGTGTTTTCAGGAATGTTGAGCAAGACCCTAATTTACCTTCTATTGCCTGTTTAATTGTTTATTTGATCTATGGGATTCCCTTGGGTATAGCCTTTTACCATTTTCTTGAGCGAGGCTAGGCAAGGGGCCATTTCTCATCAGGGAAATTTGTTCGGGGGGTGCCAAAATGGTTATAATTTTTTTTATTGTTTCAAACAGTTGAGTTTAGTGTATTGAACCTTGGTATGAATTGTTGGAGACATTAAAGACCCCAGTGCTGGTATGAGATAGCACTTTGTTAGCACATACAACTGTTTAGATTGTTTTTTCTATTTATGTGTTTTGTTTAAATGTAATAGTTGAATTGAATATACTAGAACATTTGGGTTGTGTTGGAGGTGGCCCAGATATTCTTGAGTGATTTTGATCACAGTATGGGCTTGGACAAGGTTACTTTGGGTGGTTTTGACCACGGGATTGGTCGTTATGGGGGTCAGCTTGAGGCAGGATGATTGTCAGGTTGGGCAAGGCCCGGGTTACTGGGATGGTGAGTCCATCAGACACGAGCAGCATGGTCGCAGTGACATGAGGTGTCAGAGGTGTTGTGGCTTGGTTATTATTTTGCTGATTATCGCTCACCTAGAAATTTGAGTATTGCAAACACAGAGAGACTCCTTCATAAGGAGGTTTTGACCACTCGAGTGGGTAGAGGCCCCTGTTAGTTACAGTTTAGGTACTGTTGGTTTGGGGGTTCTTTCCACAGGAAGCCATATAGAAGGTTAGAAGCCTTTAGGGGATAGCAGTGAGGTTATCGGGTTAGGGCAGAGGCTTGTTGTGATTTGAGTTCAGACATCACGGTCCCTCCAGTTACATTATTTTGAGGGCACACATCGTTGTCCCTCTAGTTACCTATTTTGAGGGCATACATCACTATCCCTCTAGTTAATTATTGAGGATAGGAATCGATGTTCCTTTGGGTTACTATTTCTCAGGCATGCCTTCAGGACGTCGGTACTTGAGACACATGGTGTCAGGGGGCACATGGTGCTGGGTTACATGAAAGAGATTTCAGCATTGGCCAGAGCAAGTGACACACCATGGGGGCTTTTGAGCACTAGTGGAGTTTTTATTTATTTGTGCATTGTATTGTTTACTATTTTACTTATAAATTCACACCTAATTAAACACTTATATTAGCTATGAACCATTGGTTGGTATCCTACTATGATTCGTCTCACACCCTACACAGTCCCATCGGGACACATGCAGACTTTATTGATTTACATGCAGGAAAGAGGTCAGCTTCAGGATATGGGATGCATTAGCTATTGCATGGAGATGGTATGGACCTTGAGGGTGTGCCAAGCTAGAGTTTACTTTGATTTTCATACTATATTATATCAGTATGCTTACTTCATTTGTAGCTACATTTGGTAATCCATTGGAACCTTTACATATGGATATGTATGACCTGATTTGGATACATTTTTGTTGTTCAGTGGTAGTTAAAAGTGATTATCATGCTGTTGTGTTTACTTTCTATTTTCATTATTTATGTTTATTGCTTCTGTTGTTTATAGATATTGAATTTGATTCCACTATGTGGGTCTGGTTCGAGTCTACTGAGTTGTTTATTCTACTACATCATTATTTTTATACTCGTACCAGTACCATTATTATCCTACGAGAAGGGATATCCTCCCCACTATACCTAATAAGACCCTCATTTCTAGTCGGCAACCTTTGGTATTTAGGGAGGTTCTTCTAAGGTAGTAACACCCAACCTGTTTAGCATTGTTTGAGTGGTTGTTCAGGTTCGGGTCATTAAAAAGTTTTATTAGAGGAGATCTTGATAGGGATTTAGTTACAGTTTTTTATGGATACTAATGAGATTGATGCTTCCCTTTTATTTCTACTAGTTTTACTATTTGGGATATGGTAGACTGGAGATAGGTTATTACTAGAACTGGGTTTCTAGATTGTTCTTGGGTGCTTGCAGCCCTCGGTATGAGGGATGGACTATGTTTCCCTTGGTGGGAATTTCTATTTTCTTTTCTCTTAGATTACAGTTTATATTATTTCCACATTGGGGGCTCACTTAGTGTGTGATGTTAATGATTTCGATATGTAAACCTTGACCCGGTGCAGTAAGGGAGAATTGGACCTTCACCCGGTAGGGAAAGGCTTGTTTTCATGGATTTAGATAGGCACATTTAGGGGTATTTTGATTTCATAAATGCATGTATGCTTTAGGATGTGATAATACCACGTTAAAAAAATGTAAAGTTTCATTCTTTGTGTTCTCTTGAAATGTGAATAGGTGAAATTATTGATAAAATTTCTAGTTTATTGCAATGTGATATGTCACGCTTTGTATATTTGTAGAATTATAGGGATTTGGGTCTAGATCTTATGAGATTAGGCATGTACTTTGGTTGAGGTGATTTTAATCACCAGGATTGGGTGACTAGGTCATCAGTTTGAGGCAACGTTGGTTGTAAGGATGGGAATGGCCCAAGGTACTTTTGATATTTTTCTGTATTGGGGGCAGTAAGGAGGTCCGGAGGCCAAGATACCGTGGGGCATGGTTGTAGTGGGGGAGAGTATGGGTGGTAGTTGTGTGTTGCCTTTTACTGCTTTCCATATCTATGTTATATGTGTGTGTGTGTGTGTGTGTGTGTGTGTGTGTGTGTTGTTATGTATGTGGGTTTTCTGACCATTTATGGTATTCCGCGGGTTCCTTTTATATGTCTATATGGAGTGTTAGGTGGGAGATGATATAGTGTCACAGGAGCAGGATAATGTTCAGGATCCGGTGCAAGAAGAACATGAGCTGTAGGTATAGGCTCACGGACATGATCTAGTTCAAGATCTAGTTCAGGCAGGACAATAGCCTGTTTTGGCAGCATTCGGACCATGGCTCGATGAGCTTCTCTGAGCTAGCCTGGTACGTGTCATGTAGGGGATCGATAGAGGCACACATGGTACAGAGACATCTATTGAATATCTGACGCGGGAGTTCTAGTCATAGCACCCTTCACTTTTCCATGGTGAGGGTAGTCCATAGGCGTCTGAGAACTGGATAGAGAGCATGCAGATGATCTTCGAGCAGCTCGAGATGCCTCCAGGGTGGAGGGTCAAGCTGGAGACGTACATGCTGCGGGGACTGGTGAAGTGTTGTTGGGATGTGCAGGTTTAGACTTGTAGAAATGAGGGACTATCATAGAAGGACTTTGAGGACAAGTTCTTTGAGCACTTTTACCCAGATACATAGAGGGTAGAGAGAGCTCAAGAGTTCTTGGGCCTTCAGTAGGGAGACATGTCCGTTATGGACTATGAAGCTAATTTTAACAAGTTTTCCCACATTGCACCTGGTATGGTAAGCGATGACGTGGCTAGGGTGAGGCACTTTGAGGATGGATTAAGATGCTTCATTTGAATCCATGTGAATATCTTCAGGCTGAGTTCTTTTTTAGAGGTGGTGAATCAGCCTCTCATAGTGGAGGGAAACCAGAGGGATATGCCCTAGGTTGCTCGGGAAATTGCTTCAGTTGATGGTTTGGATAACTGGAAGTGAGGAAGGGATGAGTTCTAGCAGGGATGTTAGGCCAAAGCCTCAACTAGACCACCTCTTAGAAGTTATTCGGTGGTTTTCTTTCATTGTGGACAACCAGGACATGTTCGGACTCAGTGTGATAGGCCTCTAAGGGTGTTTCAGACATGTGGACAGGTCGGGCATCATGATAGGTTTTACTGGCAGCCTTCTCAGAAATCCGGTAGGTAGGGACCAGGACTAATGGTGGAAACTTGAGTTTTTTTAGGTTTGGTACCAGTAGAGGGTAGCCGAGGTTAATCTACATGACGAGGACATGGCGGAGGTAGTGATATCCAGCTGAGAGGTCAGTGGTCAGTGGCCGGAGCAGCACTGTAGGGAGTTCAGGCATCAGGAATCTGTACATTAGGCTAGGTGCATGTTGTGGAGCTTCCAGAGGCTGAGAAGGCTGGTGACCTGATGATAGTTAGAGGTACACCATGGGTGTGGCCGTGATTTCCATGTTTTCTGTTTGGAATGACATATAAAGGAATGTTCATTTTGAGTGCACGTGATGCACAAGAACTATATGGACTGACTAGATGCTAGATAGTGGGATCAGCACCATAGTGGGTGCGTGATATATTTATATATATGTATGAGATGTGTAGAATCAGGGGCATCGAGGATGCGGGATACTTGAGGTGTCGTGGGAATCATGGCATCAAGGATGCGGGTTACATGAGGTGTTGTGGGCATCGGGGCCTTGAGGATGTGAGTTACTTGAGATGCCTAGGGCATTAGAGCATCGAGGATGTGGGCTACTTGATGTGCCTTGGGCATTGGGGCATCGAGGATGTGGGTTACTTGAGGTGCATGACATCAGGGTTTATTTTGAGTATCCATGGGATGCAGGACCTCGTGGAGACGGGCACCGATGTGGTGTGGGATACATTGGGTGTCGGAAACGACACGGGAGCACCAATGAGGCACAGGGGTGAAGATGCATCCTGTAGGGACCAGGAGTCCAGAAAACATGTTAGAGAACCTTTTCATGGTTTGAGTTTTGTCGAGTTGAGACCAAGTTAGGCGATTCCTAAGGTGGGGAACCCCTTGTGGAATTTAGCCAGAACCTTTTTAGACCAGGGAAGTCCAGGTTATTTTGATCGGCGTGGTATGTTTGGTGCCATCTCTGAGTTTTTTTATAGCTCAGTGATATCTATGTTAAGGTGTGGAGATTGTAAGAACCCGAGTTTTTAGAATGAGTCAGAATCCTAACCCACATTGAATTTCGACTTGTCCCTGAGAAAATTGGGAAAATCTGGGATGTTCTAGAAATTTCTAGACTACACGTCGTGTGTTCTAAAGTACACGTCATGTATGGGTTAGGAAAGTACTAGCTATGTGCTCGCTAAGAACATGTCGTGTGATGACCTCGTATGAATATCTTACTACACGGCATATAGAGTTACTCGACACGTCGTGTATTCTCCCTTCTATGTACAGGCTGGGTTCAAGTCGTGGGAAATTCCGTGTGGAGTGCCAAAGTCGTGTGGCTATCTCCACTTATGTCAGGGTATGGAAAGGGATACTACACAGTGTGTAGTCCTTAAATACACATTGTGTACTTATTTTATTTTCTTAAATGAAAGGGTGTCGCGTCTTATCTCAGAAATCATCTTCTTTTTCCCCAACTTAGAAAGGGTCCCATTCCAAAAATCCAAAGAACTTACCTAGCCCTAGAATATTCATCCGGATTCCACTCTTTAATATTTTGGTGGTTGTAGGATCACAACAACAAGGCTAAACCCATGCACCCTGTTTCGTTCCAGTTTCCATGCCTCACGCATCGCAATTTCCATCCGAGTGGAATTGTCGTGATTTGACGGAAACGTAGATCTACGATGATCGTCTTTGAATTGGATCACGATATCAGATGTGCCAATGTATATCAGTCTCAGGTAGGTGTTTCATACCTCTTTTGGTGTTTTCGTGGACTTTTTGGTGCTGCGGCCTATGGTTTGTTTTCAGGTATTTTTAGCGAGACCTTAATTTACCTGTTATTGCCTATTTAATTGATTATTTGACCTATGGGATGACCTTGGGTATTCCATTTTACCATTTTTCTTGAGCAAGGTCAGGCGAGGGGTCATTTCTCATCGATGAATTTTGGTCGGGGGATTCCAAAATGGTTATAATTGTTTTTGTATTGTTTTTAACTATAGAGTTTAGTGTATTGAACCCTGATATAAATTGTTAGAGACCATAAAGACCCCAGTGCTAGTATAGGACAACACTTGGTTAGAAAATAAAACTACTTATATTGTTTTTCCTATTTATTTGTTTTGTTTATATTTAAATATTGAATTGCATATTTTAGAACCTTTGGGATGTGTTGGGCATGTCCCGGATATTATTGAGTGATGTTGATCACATGTTGGGCTTAGCCCGGGTTACTTTGGATAGTTTTGACTACGATCTTGGGCGTCATGTTATGGTGGGATGACTATCAGGTTGGGCATGGCCTGGGTTACTAGGATGCTGAGGCCATCAGACTTGAGCGACATGGTCGCATGGACATGAGATGTCAAAGTTGTTGTGGCTTGGGTACTATTTTGGTGATTACCACTCACCCCATAACATTGAGTAGTGTGCACACAGAGAGACTCCGTGATGAGGTGGTTTTTACCACTCATGTGGGGAGAGGCCCCTGTTAGATGCAGTTTAGGTACTATTGCTTTGGGGGTTCTTACCTTAGGAAGCCATGTGTAAGGTGAGGAGACTTCAGGGGATAGTAGTGAGGCTATCGTGTTGGGGAAAAGGCTTGCTGTGATATGAGGGTAGACATCATTGTCCCTCAAGTTACTTTATTTTCAGGGCAGACATCATTGTCCCACTGGTTACATATTTTGATGGAAGACATTTCTGTCCCTTCAGTTACTTATTGAGGACAGGCATCGTTGTTCCTTTGGGTTACTATTTCTCGGGTGTGACTTTAGGACGTCGGTACTTGAGACATGTGTTGTTAGGGGAATATGGTGTTGGGTTACATGACAGATATTTCGGTATTTTTCAAAGCATGTGACATTCCATGGTGGGTGTTGTTCACCAGTGGAGTTCGTGTTTATTTGTGCATCGTACTGTTTTCTGTTTTCCTTATAAATGCATACCTGCTTAAACAATTATATTAGGTATGCACCATTGGGTGGTATCCTACTAAGATTCGTCTCACACCCTGCATGGGCCCTTTGGGATGCGTGTAGACTTTATGGATTTACGTGCAGGAAAGAGGCCAGCTTCAAGAGCTGGGCTGCATTAGATATTGCATGAAAGTGGTATGGACCTTTAGGTTTTTCCTAGATGAAGTTTACTTTTCTTTGCTTACATTCTTGTATCAGCATGCTTACTTGTTTTGTAGCTACAGTTGGTTATCCATTGCCTCCTTTACATAAGGATATGTATGACCTGATTTGGATGCATGTTTGTTGTTCAGTGGTATTTACAAGTGATCAGTATGTTGTTGTGTTTACTTTCCGTTGTCGTTTTTTATGTTTATTGCTTCTGCTGTTTATAGATATTGAATGTGCTTCCACTCTACGGGTTTGGTTCGAGTCTGTAGAGTCGTTTATTCTGCGGCATCTTTATTTTTATATTCGGACCAGTACCATTATTATCCTCTAAGAGGGTATAGCCTCCCCACTATACCTAATAAGACCCTCACTACTAGTCGGCAGCCTTTGGCCTTTTGGGAGGTGCACCTAAGGTAGTAACACCCAACCCGTTTAGCACTATTCGGGTGGTTGTTCAGGTCTGGGTCATTACACATATAGCCGAACACCATTCACCTCAGATAGACACATTGTATTCCATAAATCTCCACTAATCTCAGTGGATATGGTCCCCTCAGTAACCCCAGCTAGAAAAAAAAATCATTGTGATCTATTTTATCCTACCCTAACCATCGCATATGAATAGAGATTTCCCTCTCGAATGCTGAATAAACCTTCCAGAGGCATAGAATTCTTAATCTAAATATCCTTGACACATAGAGATTCTTAAAAAGTTTCTCTCAATATAATATTATTCCCTAAAAATGGAGGAATCAACATGAATAAGACGGAGCCCTAGCATTCAACTTTGTCGCCATTGGAGAGCTCTTGAAACCCCATTGTATTATCTAAATATATATTTATTTTTATGATATCCTAAATACTTTTTTTAATATATATATATCATTAAAATTGTATAATTACATATTTAAAATGAAAATTTATTAAAAAATCATTTAAATATATTACTTTTATAAGTGTCAAACATATTTCAAATGATTAAACTTAATAAATAAAAATGAATAAATATTATTCATATAATTTACAAAAATATTGAACATATAACATGTATAGTAAATACATATATGTATAAATAAATATTATAATAAGATTACATATATTTTTAACACTATTAATGAATATATAATTATAAATGAATAAATTTAATTAAATTAATTAAAAAAATATGAAAAAGTGAATTCATAAAATTTATGGGAATTAAAAGCGTACATATGTACACATAAATACATGTATATACACACCCAAATAGCTCAGTCCTTGATTTGGAAACCAAATCCATGAGTCCAAATTTATTAATAAAAAAGGTAGAAAATATCAAGGATATTAGGTCACCAATATAACAACTACCCTCAATAAGAACAAGAAGTCACTTCCCTTTACAGACTAAATATTTTTCATGTCTTCTCCTGCCCTTTGGTTGTCATTCCTTCTACAACTTTTTGACCTCTTTTGGTGGCACATGATCCTCCCTAGATTCAGAGGACTCTTTCATAATCCTGAACTTCCAAGAGAAATCTCGAAAAACTATCCTTGGGTTAGCTCAAAAACCACCCTCTATATTAATAGTCAACAACTTCTTCAAAATAATGTTTTCATTGAAAAAAAATAATTCTAGTCCCATGATGCAGTATATTGCATCATAATTCATGGAAAACCAACCAACTAGCTCTTTTCTAATGCCTTCAATGGGCCTTTCACATTCAGATTCATTTAAAGGAATGTTGCAGGATTTTTTTATACCATTGAGTGACACAATCATCATCTGAGGTTTTTTCAAAAAAATCATAATCATTGTTCATATGGTTAAAATAATTGGAAAGGTAGAACTAATCCAGATTATTATTATCCACTAGGAGACCACAAGGTGGTTGTTCCACCTGCAGGGGGAGTTCTTAAGTTGGATATATCTACACCACTTCAGGTGAAGTTAGATGTGCCTTATATTTTTGAGGGGGAACCAGTTGGAAATCTTCATCATCTACCATGACTTTCAAAACTATAAGAATATACACATGATTATCCTTAAGATATTTTTCTAATTAATGATAATTCCTCATATTTCCTAGAGGTGCATCCAATCTGAATTTACCTTTGAATGAATAATCCATAATCATCTTCTCATAGTAAACATGTTAATCAACTAATTGTTGCATTGAATCTTCATTAGATGATTGTGCATCCATTATTTCAAATTTTTAAGGGAACATGTGTATACTTTCCATAGATGAACCTTACATCATAGTGGATTCCACAACACTATCATGTACAAGTACAAGGGTTGTTCTTCTTGAATTTATAATATAACCCATTGTACCAGAACTAGGGATCACTTTTATAATACCATCTTGGCCTATAACATCATAATCAACCCTTTATTATCCCATAGGGGATTTAGAATAATCTCTAGGAGGTGAAACAAAATCTCTATATGAAGGGGGATCCTTTTATTGTGATATGGTTACTGATAATAAACATCTATAAAGGCTTATTCAGCAAGATCATGCCATATTTTACTCCCATGTGCAACTACAACCAAAGGCCTGGCATAAACAACATCTCAATCTTTAGGAATAATTATATCATAATCATCATCTATAGCCTCATCAGTAGTGTAATAAGTAAGGATCATTGAAGGCACCAACTTAGTAGACCATTTTTTTTACCATCTATAGATAGCATCTTCATGGCTTATCATATTTCAAACCGTAATTTTTTTTCTTGCCTAATGGTATGGAAACCAATACATAACAATGGTAGTTTTTCATATCATACGGTTAGATTAATATTAAATTACATTATATATAGAGGTTCTACGCCTCAATACATGGATATTTTGTGCCCAAGGACCAAATGTACAACAAAAATCCCAACCCAGTTGATGCTAACTTTTGATACACAACAACCGAACTGCAAAGATGCTCACCAAGAAAATCACAATGCATGCACTGCATGAGACTGATACCGATAGAAAATATATACCCTCTTTTCATTAAAATATAAGGTCATTGATGGTAATTTCTCCTTCCTGAACCCAAAAAATGATGAATAAAACCTGTATGTCAAACACATTTTTTCTACAATGCCGCTCGCCGACCCTCTACATTGGGCACAACCACGACGAATATCCCTCCTTGACCATCACTGGACATCGGAGCATGATGCTATGCACCAATCATACCTGCATAAACCAATTAATATCTCTATCACATCCATTATAGCACCTCCATCATCCATACCCAATCAAGATAGCATCTTCCCCTACCATTGGCAATTCCATGGACTGCCCGCTGAGAGTCCTCACCACCCACGAAGAACCATCAGTCGTCGACTACTAAGCAAGGTAGTTAAAATCGCGAGTTTACTCATACACTCGTACGAGTTCATGGTTTCACTCATCCCCATCAATTCAAATCACCGAAGAAATCAGTTTTCAATAAAATCATCTGTAAAAACACATAATCACAATATACTCATGGATACGCGCAGACTCGCCGCATCCAATGAGTTAAGCAACAGTGTGTGTTTTTAAATGAAAAATATGAGGATGATTTACGTAACCCGACGTCTCACCCCTGCTTAGGGTTCAATTTCAGATTTCATCCTCCTGTGCTCTGTGCCTCCCACCCTTGCTCCTCCGGCGGTGTCTCGCACGGCACAAACTCTCGATCGACTTGACTAGTGAGTCTGATTCATCCAGCACCAATAACAATTATGAGAAGAACTAGGTAGAAAACTGTAGTGGCATAACCCTAATAATCAGTTGGTTGGTAGCTGCACCGGATCCCTGGAACTGGCCCCCTTGTCTCCCTTTGAAAATGACTCCCAATACTCACTTGGCCTTGTGAGAAAACAACATAGGTTGAATTTCCTCACATTGCATCGCACACAGGATTGATGCTCGTTCACCTCGCATCACACAAGGGAGTGGGACAGGGTGCCTGAGATTTCTTATTTCTTCCCCTGCACTGCAACACCTCACCGTCCTTAATGCCAAAAAATATCAAAGTGGGTTTTTCCGTAATTGTGTATTGCGGGACTGAACAGGGTGCTTGTGTTTTGGGGTAAGCTCTCAATTTCCATCTCTATATGATTATTTCTGAGGGTTTATAATTTAATTAAAGTGAACTACTAGTTAGTTTTTTTATTTATTACCGATTATTTTAATATGATTTGTTCTATGACTGAATTGATATGAATTTTTGTTCTATTCAAATTTGAATTATTTCATTTTATATGTAATTGGTGTGTTGGCCTATTGTGAATTGCTGTAATTTTTTTTGGATTTGATTCCTTTTGTGATTTATTAAATTTTGAATTCTTTTGTTTAGGAAATATGGATTTGATGTAATTTTTCATTTTCTGTTTGTTTCATTTGTTTTCTTTTGATGTAAATACCAATTTGGTGTAAATTTGTTTTGGGTTTGTTTGCTTTTGGACTTCCAAAATTGGAGACGCTTGAGGCCAAATTGTTTTTTATTAAATTGATTTAATATACTTTGATGTTTCTTGGGTATAATTGAATCTAGTTTGTCTACTACAACTTGACTTCATAACCTTCTTTCTAAAAGAGAGTTTCAAATGTTGGCGCTGGATCAGGTTGAAGTAGAATCTTAAGTGTGTACGAGTCGAGTCTATGAGTCGAGTCTATTGGGCTCAAACAAGTCTAAGTAGACTCTAAAGTTTGACTACCTTACTACTGAGCCACCCACTCTCATGCCTTTACCACCATTACCAGTTGCTTCACGACCAGTCCCTATTCATGCACAGCCATTGGCCATTCACCATGCCTCCCATGATGAACTGTCTGTTGTCAACAACTGAGCCGCCCCAGCACAATCCCTTTCTGCCGTTACCCACTATCGCATGACCCACCTCTATTTGGCTCAACCCATCACCCCTATATGTATAATTATTGTAATATAAGTATTTATTTATTATAGGGTTATCTCTTCTTCAGAGGTTGATTTACCGGTAAGGAGGTTTTTTAGTTTAATGGGGTAGGGTGTATATTAATTGGGGAAATGAGGTTGGGTAGTGCCACTTCAAGTGGCTCTTTACACCACCAACAACTTTACATGCCCACACCCCCTAACCTCCCTTTAATATATACTAGTACTTCGCCCGTGCATTTTCACGACACTATAAATTAATTGTTATTATAAATAATATAATACCATTTATCTAACATAATATTTCATAATAATATTGAAAATATTTGAAAAAATTGACATAAATAAGGAAGAAAAAATGACATACATAATCAAGGAGGTGGGGCATTATTATAGAGCACTCAACCTTAGCACATAATACTGCTCAGAGCTTGAACCCACACATGAAGCAGCCAACAAATCTGGTGGAGGTGGGGCACTATTATAGAGCTTGGATAATGAAAACGTAGAAATTAAAAAATAACTAGCACTGAAAATGTAATTCCCTGGACATGTAATATGCATTGGAGTCAACATATCAGCATCCAATCGGTAGATATTTATTTTGATCCCTGCAATCAAATGGCCTGTTAAAATTGGAAGTGGGTAAATGACATATATTATTATGAAAAAACAACATGAGGCATCAAATAGAACTACTTAATAGCAGGGACAATCAGAATACTATGAGTTGATGACTCTACTGGTTAGGGTCACTGGCATCCTGTCAGAGTATTTCGAGGATCATGTTAATGGATGCAAAATTAATATGGTAAAGCTGAAACTATTAAACTGGTAATTATGTTAAACTAAAAAAAAATACCCAAAACATCAGTGAATATTCCAGCACTGGTAAATTGACCAGATTTGATAGTACTATACGTATTCCAATATCGGTAAACCTATTCAGTTGTAGATAAATTTCTTTCACTACAACACAAAAAAATATTGTCAATTCCATGAAATGTAAATTTGTTGAACATGGATCCCATAATGTGTAATTTAAATATATGTTAAGGTCACCCACATAACGTTAGAGTATTTCTAGGATCATGTTAATGGAAGTAAAATGAATATAGTAAATCTGAAACTATTAAACTGGTAATTGCGTTATAATGGAAAACAAAAATGACCCGAACCGAAGTGAATATTCCAGTACCAGTAAAGTGACCAGATTTTACAATACAGGTAAAAATTCCATCACTAGTTAATCTATTCAGTTGTAGTTAAATGTGTTTCACTGAAAAACATAAAGAATAGAGTCAATTCTATGAAATGTAAATCATTTCTACTAGGATTGCATAAATTGAAATCACCATCTATGTTTGGGTCACCACATAATGTCAGAGTCTTTCTAGGATGATGTTAATGGAGAGAAAATGACTATAGTAAAGCTGAAACTATTAAACTGTTAATTCTATTATACTGGAAAACAAAATTGACCCTAGCATCATTGAATATGTGTTATGGTAAAGTGGAAGGAATTTACAGTACTGGTAAATATTCCAGTACTAGTAAATCTGTTAGTTGTAGATTAAAATGTTTCACTTAAAAAAAATAGTATCAATTCCATTAAATGTAAATCTGTTCAACTGGAGACAAATATAACAATTAATAATTTGGGACTACTTTATTACTGGAAACTACCAATACATATCAGAACTTGGATTATATGTCTTAATGTATATAATTTTCCCATAAAGATTAATGTTTTTAGGATACTATCCTTTCATTTTAGTGTATTACCAAACTACTGTATAAGTAGAGCTAACACTAGAGAATGTTTCTGTAATAGGCCATTTTAAACTAAAAGATTGCAGAATGTGTGTTACCAAATCGGAGTGTAGAAAGATAAACCTTTAGTTAAGTATGTCTGTTTTTATCTTTATGTTTTCCTTTATATGAATACAAATATCAGCGGCATCAGTTGATGGTTGTGTTGAGTCACCAGTCAGCGAAACATTGTGTTTGACTGCGTTATCATCATTGAAGTAAGTAAAAATATTTCTATACAATTGAAAGAAACTATTAACTACTTCAAAATAAGATGACCTGGTGGTCAATTGATAACCTTTATAATGATAATTCAATTCCTATCCATAATGAATGTAAGATGACATATTTATACTTGAACAGTTGATAAAACTGAAGTTGATGTTACAAATGCGGATTCAATGTTTTCACTGAGTTGAAAAGATTCAACACATTGATGATCCTACGAAGGAAAAATAAAAGCGGTCATGCAGTACATTGTTATTTATTTATAGGGAAAAACAATTAAGAGATTTGAAAATAGTTTACCTGAATCTATTCAATTTCAGTGCCTACTCTTGTAAAATCAATGCTCCGATGATCCTCAAAAAATAGAATATTAAAAATGCTTTGAAGGTTATGAAAATAAATGAAGTTTTGAATATATATATTGTAGTACCTAATTGTTTGTGAAGGAATCATTGAAATTGCTGATGTATTTTTCATTATTGCTAATGAAAATTACCTTGTATGTGTTCGGTTCTATTGAACAGTGGAGATTTTGAATATTAAAATTTGATACTTCAATTGATAGGAGCTCGTTCTTTGATTTGATAATGTTAAGTAAAGGAAAACCGTATTCGTCATTGTCTTGATTATGAAACAACCACCAATTTTAGGAATAATAATTATAAAATATAGTGACACGATAGAAAAAGGTGGTTTTACCAGTATAAAAGCAGCTCTCAACTCTTCAGCTATCTTTTGTATGAAATGCATGACTTGTCTGTCAAATAAAAATACTGAGAATGAGTCTGTTTCATCAGTAACACCATGCATTAAAAGGCTTTATCCCATCCCAAACGCTCCAACACTAAAATAAACACAATTGAAACTGTTAAAATAAAAAAAAGATAATTCTATAGTAGTAAAAGTACAACAGCTTTAGGCCGACATTTGAGCACCAAAATGATCTAGCCACACTTTTATTCACTTATGATTGTTTTCAATAATATTATAAGAATTCCAAATCAATAAATATCACCCAAATATTACATCTAAAACTCATGTAATCATCAAAACACAGTATGTAAAATAATCTAAATTATGCAATTTGTAGGAGTAGAACTACAGTCACTTCGGGGCAATTGGGCCAGTTAATGTCAGTCAACAAACAACAATGAATTTCTAATGTTTAGAAATTCAAATTTCTGAAAAATATGATAACATAATTGGTTCAGAGATGTGGATATTTAGGAGACAATCCTTTCTGTAGTGTAAAACAATATTGCATACTATGAAACACAAAGATCAAGAGAATTTACATAAAGAATAGTTTATCTAATAAAAAATATGAGATGTGCCTAGGAATAATTATAATACAAAAAGAAATAATTTTTGAACATAAATAGAGATGTTGTGATGTTTAGACATGGAGTAATATTCAAGAAAGTAGAGGATGTTCCCAATTTTAATCTACGACTATTCCGTAAATGTAATATTTTGGCCTCTCCTATTCCTCTGTATAGATTCTAAGAAATACAAAAATCAACTGTTGATATTGAGACCTCTGTAGTTGCCTCTGAATCAATCCATACCACACATATAGAGGCTTATTATAAAAATGGTAAGAGTTATCATGGAAATCCCTGGTTATTTGAAAACATGCATTGATCCCCTGTAATGATAAATGACATAGAATAAGGTCCATGAAAATAAAAGATGAGATATTAACATATTAGATAGTATAAATGAATTTATCACATACCCCGATCGATCTAGGAGGTTGTAGGATTGATGGAGTAGTGAATTCTTCATGGTGGGAAGTATTCTTTCTATTCACAATTCCTGAAAGTGTTATTTGGAAACTGCAAATTGAATGCATATTCCATGGTACTAAAGAACCTAGAAATAGTAGGAACCTTTATAATTGGTAGTTCAAGCGTTCTGGTGGAGATGCATTTCAGTTCAATATCATGTACATATATTTTGAGGGGGCATCTCAGGCATTTTGGTGGAAGAACATTGCATCAGGAAGAAACCTTCTATTTGCAAAAGCAGAAGGACATGCACTTCAACGCCCTTGGAATCACATAAGTGAATTGCTGGTTGCATCATAGTGGACATCATTGAATAGAAACATATTAAATAAACTGTTACCAGTAGAGAAGGTTTTTGAAAAAGCGTATCCAGATTCATGTAGACATGGAATGATGTGATGAACAGGGGTCATGCCAAGTAAGGATCTCTTCTTCTATCATGCCCCAGGTCTGAAGAAATTAGTTGTAAGTGAAAAAAGTCAGTCTGTTAACAGTAAATTGGAAACATTTTTGTCAATCTAAACATGTAATGACACCCTTTCCGCAAAAACAATTTCACCCCTACCTTGATGCATGAGTAGGGTTGAAGATAAAAGAAATGGTATTCCAATTTTAAAAGGTTGAATATTTGAAAATAATTGTACATGCTCTATGAATATTTCATATATTGAAAACAAAAAACAGTGATACTTAATATTGGAATATAATTAGACTTGCTCTATAGAATTGAAAACATATCAGGAAAATAAAGAAAATAAAATAACATAGGATAATATTGAAAACATATTAGAGAATATAAAAGAATATATAATTAAAAGAAAACATAAGTATACCGACATTGTACCAAATAAAACAAAAATAATCATGATGGAGAATATAAGAAATACATCTAGGAGAATATATACATTAAAAAACGTACATGAATGAAACATCATAAGTATTAATGTCAGAGAAATTATGAAAAGAACATGAATGAATTATTATACAACATAAGTATATACAACATAAGTATACAACATAAGAATACTTGAGTATGAAACACAGCCCTATCCTGTGCACTTGGGCTATCACCAGTGTGTTCCAACTGTGCCTTCATAGTGAGCAATTGGTTGAACTCACGATTTCTTAATACAACCAAAACCTGTGAAATTGAGCCATCACAAATGCATTTCATCCTTGCCTCACCAATATAAGATTGGTTGAAATCATCCTTGTCTAACACATAATAAGAGTACCTGAATACGCAGCATATGAATACAACATAAGAATACATACAACATATTTATACAACATACGAATACAGAATTATAACATTAATAGTTGATAAGAAGGCCTCTAGACCTCATATACCTAATAAGACCCAAAGTAAGCTCAGTATGTCCAACATTGTAAAGCCCATAGATATATATAAATCCTATTTTACTATATTAGGTTTCATTACAGTTCATTCCAATTATTTTAAAATCTCAGAAGCTAGTGCATGATCAATTTCACACTGCCCTAATTTCCACTTATAATAAAATTTCATCAAACTACTATAGGTGTAAACATTCAAGTATGTTTCAGACATCTTTAATTCCATGAAAACATGTTTGGTGAATTATATTTCATTTTTGGTATCCAAACACTTCAGTAAATACTTACAGGACCTGCTGCTTGGGTAAAATCCATCTTTCATAGACTGAAAAAACGCATCATTTGCATCCTTGAGCATTAAATTAGCTTCTAGGAACCTGATGATTGGAGTCAACCAAAAGTCATAAGAGAAGGTTGTATATGGTACATATTATGCTGATATTTACCTACCTAGAAGCAAGAACATATGTCCCTTCCTAAGATATTGTAGGAATGACTCCTCAAGGATCATTCTGAATAGATGTTATCCTTTTCATGATCTTTCTAAACCATGATTGTTTTGAAATGTGATTTTTACCAATTCCAAAATCAATATGACATTCAGTGACTTCTTCATTCATATGATACAATTATAACTAGTTCACTTTCAATTTTATTTCAAGCAATGAGATGCCTTAAAAAGTGCATACCAGCAAATTATCCAGGGATCAAATCCAAATCCTGGGGTGGACCAATTAAAATTTTATGTTGGAGTTCCAACTGCTTTGGCACCACTAGTTCAGATTCCTGGCCCCATGTTGAGAAATATCTTTGTAGTACCATCTTTACCATGAGAATATATAACAAGAAAAAATAGTGGGGAATTACTTCAATAAAAGAGGAACAAAAAGATTCAGGTCGGCTATAAACATCATAAAAGAAACATTAATGGCTAGCAGCATACCATGGCAGCATAGACATCTGATTTTCCTCGAAGTGCAGAATTCTTAAGGCCTCTGGCAGAATTTACAAAAGGTAAATCAGCTTCCTAGAAATCAAAAAACAAAACATGTGAATATGAAAGCTCAGGCTTTGGTCCACCCTTCTCTCTTCAAGACAAATTTCTCAGTTGACCACAATGAAAAAATGAAAAGGGAAAGCCAAGAAGTTAATAAACCAATACAACAATAAAAACCCATGATCTAAGAAATGCAATGAATCATTCACTAAAAATAAATGCATTTGAGTAGATAATTACACATCAATCATATAGTCCATGGCCTCTTTCGATGTCTCGTGTTCATCCTGCAGGTATATTCTCCATCCTCTGTAATTTTTTGGGAATGTAAGTTATTCAATTCCATGGAAAACAGGTGATACGAATTGTGAAGACACATATACAGATCAAGAGATTCAAATAAGAACACAAAAATGATTATGATTTTCACCTCTCAGCAGCATCAACTGCTAATCTACCTGCCACGCTATGAAACTTTTTTTTTGATTGAGTCGTCTCCTTTCCTTCAGAAGATTACGGTAGACCGATAATAAACTCGTAAGCCACCTGTATTTTCTCATCTATTAAGAAGCACAAACTATCATACACAAAAAAACGATCACACGAACAACCAGGTTTACAGAAATGAATTTTATAAATCGTATGTGTTGTTGATGGCAGTATTAAAAGTAGTTTTTTATAGCAAGAATTTTCTGAGAGAGCCAGATAAATTTACCTCTTGTTAAGCGATCTCAAGTAATCAGCTCCCCAGCTTCTGCCCTCACAATTCTTGCACATATGCCGACGATGTGAAGGTAATAGAATCAGAAGAAATAGGGATGGGAGAAAGTAGTTCGGTGGAGATAAGGTCACCGTAAACGGGCGGAATGAAAAGCCCTTGCTAAGGGCAATACCAACATGGGAGAGCCCAAGATCAACTCCCAGACTGAACCCGCCCCTCCAAAGAGGGTCTGGCATACGGTGAATTGTTTTGGGAGGGAATTAATCGAATGAAAGGGAGGCTAGTGAGCTTGGGCTCGGAGGCGGATCACTGATTGTGAAGGAACATCGACAGCGAGAGAGGTGAGGTAGCGTCTTTTTCCATCGATGAAGGATGTTGTGAGGAGAGTCGTAGACGACAGATGGAATCGCTGAAAACCGTAGGCTGTAGAAACCGAATTCATAACCTTCACTGGGGAGAGAAATTTGAGATGCAAAGGGAACCCTTGATTGGGGAGGCCAAAGGAGGAGGACGCTGGCATCAGGGATTTACAGATACCCTAGGTCGCAAAGAGGTGAAACCTGAGCCCGCGTAGGAGAATGAAGACGGTGGAGAGGTGAGGTGAAACCAGTCCATATTCTCTATCGGAGAAGGAGGAGGATGAAGTGTAGTGTAAGCAGAAGACAGAGTTCGAAGGAGGAGCACGCTGGCATCGGGGATCTATAGAAACCTAGGTCGCGAAGAGGTGAAACCTGAGCTCGCACGGGAGATGGAAGATGACGGAGAGGTGAGGTGAAACCAGGATAAGAAGCACGTCAGAGAAGTAGGGGGACGGAGGTCGACGGAAGATCGGTTTGCAGGGAGCATAGGTCTTCATGAGCTGATACCCAAGCGGGTGTGGGAGTGAGAGCGGGAACGGGATGGAGAATTGGGAAGAGAACGGGAGCGTATGAGGGTCGTGGAGCTTCGGAGGCCTGACACGTTAGGATAAATTGATGTGGATAAACAACAGAAGGACACGTGGCAATAGAGAAGTCAGGATTAGTATATATAGTAGATATATTATAATAAATATAATATACATATAAAAAATTTATCATAAATATAAAATAGAATATAAATAAAAATAAAAATATATGAAATATAATAAATATATGTGTAAATATAACAATAAATATAATAAAAATATAATTGTGAATATACTAATATATATGTAAGTGGGGGATATCCAGTGGCGATATTGAGACCCATATTTCAAAAAAAAATTGACCTATTAAAATAAAATAAAAAATGAAACGCCCCTAATAACCAAATACTCCCTTCTTGGGAAGATATATTTCACCGACATAGGGTTCTCCAGCAGGGCCGACCCTGGGGCAAGCCCTACGAGCCCCCGGGCTAGGGCAACAGGCAAGGAAGGGAAAAAAACACAGAGGTGAGGGAAAAAATTTCACAATTTCACTGTAGATATTAAGGTATTTTAGGGAAAAATTTCTTATGCGGTCTTGGGCAATGGAATTTACCAGGCCGCTCCTGTTCTTCAGAGATAGATCATATCGGTGACACAAGTGGGGTATATCAGTGATTTTAGGCATAGAGGTTTTTTTAGTTTTTTGGGGTTGGTTTTAAAATATTTGTAGAAATGGGGTTGTCCCGCGCCACTTCATTTGGCGCTAGACAAAAAAAGTGGAAAGTGCCACATGAAGTGGCGCTTTCACCCCAGACCCCCCAAACCCTATATATATATATATATAATAAATTTATTTATTATAATAAATATAAAAAATACAAAAAATACGTAATTATATTTTTTATAATAAATACAAAAATTATAATAAATTTACTTATTTATAATAAATATCTAATAAATATTATAATATTATTCTAATAAATATACATTTTTATACATTTATTAAACATTTATTACAAATATTATAATGTTATAATATTATAATATTCATTATAATAAATATCTAATAAATGTTTTAATAAATACTATTATAATAAATGCACAATAAATGTATAATAAATGTTTATAATACATTTATATTTATAATAAATACTTATTATAATTAAATATAATAATATTTATAATAATAAATATCTAATAAATGTATAATGAATATTATTATAATAAATATACATTTATAATATCTATTATAAAAAATATTATTATAATATTTATTATAATAAATTTATAATAAATATTTATGATAAATTTATTATAAATGTATATTTATTATAATAAATATTATAATATTTAATTATAATAAATATACATTTATATTAATATTTATAATAAATATACATTTATTTATTATAATAAATCACATTTATTTTATACATTTATTATAATAAATACGTATAATAAATGTATAATAAATATTACAATAAATTTATTTTTTTAATTATAATATAATAAATGTATTATGTAATTATGTATCTTTATTGTATAATTATCATATATATGAATAATTATATACTATAATTATATAATGATAAATATAAATTTATTTATTATAATAAATATGTAATTATTTATAAATGTAATATACATTTATTTATTATAATAAATATACATTTATATAAATACTATTATAATAAATATTATTATAATATTTATTATAATACTATTATAATAAATATTATTATAATATTTATTATAATAAAATTATAATAAATATTTATAATACATTTATATTAATATTTTTAATAAATATATATTTATTTATTATAATAAATCTACATTTATTTTATACATTTATTATAATAAATAAATATTATTAAGAAATGTATATTTATAATTATAATATTTATAATTAATGAATATATTTAGTAAAATATGTTTATTTATATTTATATTTATAATTAAATTTATAAATATATATTTTGAATTTACTATACCTTTAAAAATATAATATTTATAAATATATTCTTATAATTATATTTATTTATAAATATATTCATTATATATATATATATATATTTATAAATTTATAAATATATATTTTGAATTTATTATACCTTTAAAAATATAATATTTATAAATATATTCATTATTTATCTAAATAAATATATATAAATATATATATTTATTTAAATATATTTATAAATATAATCATATAATTATATTTATTTATAAATATATTCATTATATATATATATATATTAATAAATATATTTATAATTATAATTATAAATAAATAAAATTATATGAATATAATTTAAATTTATTTATAAATAAATATTCATGAATATAATACATTTATTATATATATAAATTAATAAATATATATTTATAAAATGTATTGTAATTATAAATATATTTAATAAATGTATATTTATAATAATTGTATTAAATTTATAAATATAATAATAAATGTATTGAAATACATTTAATAAATATACATTTATTATAAAAAATACATTTATTAAATACATTTATTATAATTCATTTATAAAATACACTTACTAAATACATTTATTTAATAAATGAACTATATTTATATATATATATTTAATAAATATACATTTATTATAAATACAATACATTTAATAATTGTATTTAATAAATATAATACATTTAATAAATATACATTTATTATAAATACAATATAATACATTTAATAAATATAATTTTGTAATAAATACAATACGTATAATAAATATACATATATTATAATACATTTATTATAATAAGTGTATTTAATAAATATAATACATTTATTAAATATACATTTATTACAAATACAATATATTTAAATAAATATATTTGATAAATATAATATAAATTTATTATAAATACAATACATTTATGAAATATAAATATACATTTATTAAATATACATTTATTAAATATACATTTATTACAAATACAATATATTTAAAGAAATGTATTTGATAAATATAATATAAATTTATTATAAATACAATACATTTATTAAATATAATGTATACATTTAATAAATATACATTTATTTAATAAATACAATACATTTAATAATGTATACATTTATTAAATAAATGTATAATTAATAATAAATATTACTATATATATATTGTATTTATTTTATTATACATTTATTATAGTTAAATATTTATTATAATTAATACTTACTATAATTATATAATTATTATATTTTTGTATTTATTATATTTATATTTCTCTAATTATTATAATTGTATATTTATTATATATATTTATTTAGTACTATTATATATTTATCATAATTATATATTTATTATAGTTATTATTTTTATCATTATAAATTTATTATAATTCCATAATTTTAATTATAATAATTACATAATTATAAATATAATAAATATAGAATTATAATAAATGTATAGTTATAAATAGAATAAATATATAATTATAATTAATATATTATAATTAATGTATGTGTTATATTTATAATAAATATAAATAAATAAATTTTTTATAAAAAATATAATTTATTATAATTTATTTATTCATGTATTTATTATAAATAAATAAATTTCTTATATATATAAATATATATATATATATATATATATATATATATAAATGGGGGTTGGGGGTGGTGTGGGGTCAAAGCGCCACTTCAAGTGGCGCTTTGCCCTAATTTTGTTCGGCGCCACTTGAAGTGGCGCTGAACAAACCCATTTCCCAAATTAAAAAAAAAAACCCTAACCCATTAAACTAAAAAAAACCCCATGGGCTAAATTACCCGGGGGATATCTGGTGGCGATGGTTGCGGTCCCTGACGGCGATCTTGGCGGGCGGTGGTCCGCCGGTAGCATGCATCGTAGTGGTTTGTGGCTTCAAAGGTTAGGCATCGGGACAACGAGGGTTCTATGGAAACGTCACAGCGTGCGGCGTAGGAGCACTACAGTGACGTTTCAGCTGACGTGGATGACAGGGAACATCACAGTGATGGCCCTCGGCGGCAACAGTGATGGATGGATCTAGAGGAAGGAGACAGAGGAGGGTCCAACAAGGCCACTTAGTCATCAATAACACACGAATTGCAGGTGGGATCGTTGGTGGTGGTCCTCAACATCCACGGAGAGCAAGCGACAGCAGGGGAAACCTCGTTGGAACACATGGTGGCGCATATCTGGTTGCAGCTTTGTTTTCATCCTTAGATATGGTCTCCTTCGGGGATGAGTCCATTAGGGCTGGGGACTATACGCCTTTGTTCCTTCATGCATTGTTGGGCCTCTCTGCCTTGGATTTTGTAATGGGTTTCCATAGTGCTCTAGGGCCAATGTATTTTAAGAATGTTTGCATCCCGATCGTGAGGTTTGTAATGGTTTCTTCCTTAACCAAGTTCCAAAGGGATTCACATTTTTGTATTTAACTTTTTTAATAAAAGGGCATTCCCTAACCTTTTTCATATATATATATGTAACTATATATATTTATTTTAATTTTATAATTATTTATTTATATATTTATTTATTTATAATTCTAATTATAAATAAATATATTTATAAATATTTGTATATAAATATATATATATTTATATATATATGTATATTTATATAATTATATATATGTATATAATTATATATAATTAAATATTTATATATATTCATATAATTATATATAATTATAAATATAATAAAAATATTTAATTTATATATATATTTATCACAATTTTAAAATTATTTTAATATATATATATATTTAAATATATTTATTATATATATATATTAATATATAAAAATATATAATTATAAATATAATAAAAATATTTGTTTTTTATATCTATTTATAACAATTTTAAAATTATTATATATATATATATATATTTTTAAATATATTTATTATATATATATATATATTCATTTACTATAATATTATATATATTTTAATATATATATATTTATTATTTTATAAATAATTTTGTAAAATTTATATATATATTTGAATTATTAGAAAATCTATATTAATATAGCATATTTATATTAATGATATAAAATCATTTTTTAATTAATGTATATAAATATACATTATTTTTGGAAGATAAGTACGATAATTTTATATATATTGATAACAATTTTATTACAAGTTTTTACCTGTGCTAAGAATAGCATTGATAATGATCGACCACTATATAGGAAGCACCTATTAGGAGCCTCATGCCAACTCCATAACACCTACTGCCTACCATGATGGTGATAAATTCCTGACATCCCAATTGTGGCTATAAACCCTTGTATCACTAACTAATAAGATAAAAATGATGAACCTATAATATGTATAGACATTCAAATTAACATATGGTTTCCATCATATCGTCGATATATGGATAACTAGTCTCACACAAAGATATGAGACTGATTCAAAAAACATAATAAATCTATAAAAGAGTCCCAAAGTTGGAAATAATCCCCCAAAACTGATGAAATGAGACAGAACATCCATCATCTCAACCAACACACATTTTGAAGCATCATAGGTAAGAAACCATTGTGATCTTCTACCTTTGAAAATCCATCCTACAATATCATTCAACTCAAAATGTTAATAATATGGAAGCCATAAGGACATATATAAAAAACTCATGATGTTTTATGAATACCAATTTTCGGGAATTAAACCATTTAAAATGTTGAAAATTTATAATCTATCTTATATAAAAACAATGTGATCCATATGAAGAAAAAAAGTTCATATCCCCTCATCCAATGAACTGATGCCAATTTCATTGATGTCTAACCATTCCTTGATTCCTAATTGTTTTAATCCATTATGTATTTATAAATATATTGAGTGGGATTTCACATTAACTTTCATCGATATAAAAGAAGTGTAGAAAATATTTTACATATAAATTAAGTAAGGTAGTTTGATTTTTTTTCTATTTCTCTAATCCACAGGTAGAATGTTTTAGTGAATGATTGTCCAAAAACATCGACAATATCCTTGATCATATCATGTAATCCAATTCATTTTAACAATGAAGGTGACAACCCATCATCCATATTTCCCTCTAATGTTTTATTCAATGATCATTGTTAATGTATTCATGGTGAAAACATTTAATATCTAAGGAACACAATCTTTGTACTATATTATAACATAAGTGACTATGTACCATCATCACACATATTATAGTGAATATTCCTTTAATTTTATACACTAAAAAATTACCATTATTGGGAAATTTATTTACGATAATGAAGAACATGGTTTAAAAAAAGAATTATTATTTTTACTCTCATTATAAAATGTCACAGATGTATCCAAAAAAATATAAATCCTTAATAAATTGATTTGAATAAATATTAATATCATTATGAGGCTTCTTTATCCCACAAATAGAAATCAACAATATAATATAATTCCACTAAATACATATCTGTGGTGGTATGTCACAACCCGACCCGACAGGGAATGAGACACAACTACCCCAATTCTACCTCCATAGGGCAGGGGCTAGCGACAAGAGATAAAAGGAATAACCAATATGTGATGCATTTTCCTAATTACATGTACTCACAAACCCAAACTAATGAATTCATAATTGTAGAGGAATAAAGAAAAAGATGAAACATCTAGAGTAATATACATGCATTAAAAACCTCAAGGGAAAACAATGTGTATAAAAGTGTAAATAGAAAATTAAAGCATAAAAATAAACACCCAACTAGAAAGATGTCCTAGCCTAACAAAACTAGGAAACAAAAATTCTAAGAGAGTCTGACTATAGATCTCCAATTTGATAACAAATAGAGATCCCATGCCATTCATAGTAATAGGGTGCCACTCTAATGATTGAGGGAAAGTGCCCTGGCTCCGTAGGAGGGTTCCACTTAGTGGAATGATTGAGCACCCATGAACTATCCTAGTAGGAGCGTTCCACTCTAAAAGTCAGTAGAGGACCCATTCCCAACCCAGCTGGAGGAATCCACTTTGATCTCTATGATGATCCTATCTAATCATTTCCATTTTAATTCATTTCACAAATAAGCATCATGCCAGGAACAACTTTCATCATATATAAAAATTACACTATTGAGGAAACCATCATGTTCGGTAAATAAAAACACTCCAGATAGGCTAATAATGATCCATAATTAGAGTCTAAATGAGGGAGATATGAGATGTTAAAGTTTCCTAAAATTGAAAGTAGGGGTCCATAGTGTGTGAGGAGAACAACACTATGTGTGGTCGTGCATCACTACCTAGCCTTGTCTCTGATGGTACGTGGATTACATCCAACGTACCCCTAAATGGTGTGTAAAGAGACTACACCATGTTTCTGAGACACTTGGGGTATTAACCATGATCTTGGCCATGTTCGTATACCCTTTCCCACATAGTGTGTGATACTTATAATTTTATAGAAACCCTGGTGCAGTATATTCTCATGGAACACATTGTTTGTTATTCCAAACTAAAGAATGTGTTGTCACATTATTCATAGATTCTAAAATATGCTTCCAAGATTCCAAATCCATGAATACCATCGTGGTTTCCACATGATTCTCACCAAAAAACTGATGGAAGAAGCCTCTATAAAATTATTTTAGCCCTCTGATAGTTGTAAATTAATGTATTTATCCTCCCACATGTACACAAAATTCCCTTGTATGAATCAGTGTCACAAATTTTTCAATTTTTACCCTAGATCAAAAACTCATTCACCCAAAACCCATAATTTCATCAAATGAATCCATGATTCACCCAACTATTCCTCTCAAGAGATTCAACAATAAATATGGGGGTATAATCAGGCTTAGTCTGGCATGAAAACGTGGAACCATGACCACGTGGGACAATAGTCGAAAAACTGATGAATGAGTTGGAGAAATGCATGATAATTGAATTACAACAATAATTGAATAATAATTATAGGACAAATGATATAGACTGTGATTCTCGAGGTGAGAAGAACTGAATAATCAATTTAAAAAAATGATACATAGGAACATATAGAGGCTTAATTTATACTGATTAAAGTAATAGTATGATCATACTCAAACAGTTTAATAAATAAATAAACAATCCAATAATTGATTGTTCCTACCTTAAATTGATCCTTCAATGATGAAGAATGTTCCCATTAACGAATGAGACAATTTTTTGCATTTACTGTACCTCGATCTATCTGGATCTGGAGTTCTATCATCATCTGATTCTGATTCTCAAATGAGTGGGTGGAAGAACTACATTAAACGATCCTAGGGTTATTCATATAAACCTATAAATATAACATTGATAGAATGTATATGAAGTGGGTTAGGATTAGGTGTTTGGTTAAATAAATAAATTTAATTATTTATTTTAATTAAATTCAAGCACCAAGAGTCATGATATCTGAACACCACACGCCAACCATTTTTATTTTGGTACTTAGTTAAACCTCATGTTTTCGACTCAACCATGGTATCCTATTTCTGATATGTGATTCTACTTAATATTTATCAAATTATATTTAGGAAACCATGGGAATTTAATATGAATTATATTTAATGTTTTTATAAAATTAGTTTTGGGAACACTGGGCATTAGAATCACATGTCGTCTCAGTTCATGACTTTGAAAATATATTTAGATATATTCAAAAGTATTACAAGGGGATTTTTTTGACTAAAATTTTACCACCTTCAATATTTTCATCCTCAAATAGAATAAACTAAATAAAAATATTGAGATATAGATCCCACTTCTGGCTATCCCACTCTTAGGATCTCTCCTACATGGTCTCGTACAACCATAACACATGAACAAATAGAAAGGTCCATCCATGTAGGGTCCTCTCTTTTTGTTCCTCAATCACCACCTCGTGTTCGGTAAAGGTGGATCCATCTTCGATATCCAGATCTCCTCAATCAATAACGTGTGTGGGGTTATGCAAATATTTCATCAGTGGTAAAATGTGGAAGACGTTGTGCACCTGCTCCAACTATTGGGGTGCAGAGAGGAGGTTAGAAACCTCACCAACACTATGTAATATCTCAAATGGCTTGATGAACCTTGTCGATAACTTTCCTCTCCCACTAAATCTATGTAATCCTTGTTATGGATAGAATCTATGGAAAACATGGTCTCCATAATCAAACGCTAATGGACTATGACATAGATGTGTGTAATACTTCTTCCTTCTTTGATCTATTCTCATCCTCTCATGAATGACCTTGACCATATCCATTGTCATCTGCACTATTTCTTGACCAATTATAGATGTCTCACCAATCTCATTCTAGCACAATTTTGACCTGCATGGTCTCCCGTAAATGTCCTAAAAAGGTGTCAGGTCGATATTACATTGATATCTTTTATTTTATACAAACTATACAAATGGTATGTGATCCTCCTTGCTCTAAAAAACTATAACATAAAATCTCTCAACATATCCTCTATCACCTAGACAATGTGCTAAGTCTTCCCATCTATTTGTGGGTGAAAGGCTATACTCATCCTCATCTATGCCCCAAATTCTTATTGTAGACCTCTCAATAACAATGAAATGAACCATGCATCATGATTGGATACAATAGTTGAGGGAACCCCTTGAAGGACAACAATCTCCAATTTGTACATTTTCCCAAAATTCTTAATCGAACATTACTACCTAATAACAATGAAGTGTTCTAACATTGTGAGTTGCTCAACAATCACATAGACAGAGTCATATCCTATCACTATCTTTGGAATATCAATCACTAATTCCATGTATATTCCATCCCATTACAACTTCAGTATATTAAGGGGATGCAAAAAATATGAGGTAACATGGTTCTCTTATTCACTTGTCAATAGGTGAGGCACTGTGAGACCAACTCAACCACAATCTAACTTATATCGACCCACCTAAATGGACACATAAGGAATTATTTCATCTTCCCCAAACTGGAATGTACAACTAAAGGAGATATGTGAAACTAACCAATCACCTCGTACTGCATCATGAATGGGATCACTATCTTTCCCTGGGAAATGATGACATGTTTTGACCTTCAGAAAATATATTTTTTGAATCTATTGATGATATCTCTCCATAAAACACCTCACAATAGATGTCTCCCAAATGGGACTCTCTAACATAATTGATAATCAGAGGAGGAAACACCATCGACTAAAGAAATGATGAAACCTCATGCTCAAATAGGTTCAGCTATAATGAATCCAACTAATCAGACACCTCCTTTATCAAATGAGCACGATACTTCATACTGAGGGAATATGATATCATATTGAACTTCATGGGAGTTAAAAAAATCTCAACTTCATTGTCCTACAAGAACTCCAACAGAATTTTTTTTTCGTTCAAGTAACTTTGTGTGAATACGCACCTGAGACTCAGATGGTTTAATTAAATAGAAATCTTCTATCCAAGAAGATAGTTCTCCCCCATATCCTTAGAGTGAAGATTATGGTTTCTAGATCAAGTTAATTAGTCATGTATTTCTTCTCATGGGTCATCAAATACCTCATCCCATGTGTGACATATTCCTATCTTTGAATCAACACACCTCTGAGCTTGAGTCATGAGGCATCTTAATATAGTACATCCTCCACACCCACCACTATTTGTCTCAAAATAGGATAAACCATCTGCCTCAATATCACATTTCTAAAGGCTCTCTGGAACTACTCATTCTAGGTAAAAAACTACCCTTTCCACATATGGGTGGTTAAAAGGGTTTCAATACTAGATAATTCTAAAACAAACCTCTAGTAGTACCCTACCATGCCTAAGAAACTCCACACCATTGCACACTCTTGGGGTGGATCCCAAGTAATCATTTCATTGATCATCGCTGATTCCACAACTAATACGTGGCCATAAATTACATTTCATTGAAATTAAACCTCATGGATACTAATCTAGAACATTAAGAGATTACCATAAAGCTGGTTCTCTTGAAGAAAATATAGTAATATCCTCAAGTTATCCACATGCTCCTCCACTGATGAATAGTATATGTGTTTTTCATTAATGAAGAAAACTAAAAATTGGATCATGTATGGAAGAAAGAGCTGTTTTATCAAATATATAAACAAAGTAGGTGAATTCATCACACCAAATGGAATCAATAAGAAATCATAATGTCTATACAGACATTAGAATTCCATATTCAGAATATCAACCTCATGAACCCTCAATTGGAGGAAGATAAACATGAGATTGATCTTAGGGAACAATCTGACATATTGTAACTGATTAAAGCATTCATCAATCCTTGGAAATGGGAACTTTTTCATTATCATGGACAATTACAGGAGAAGATAATTCACACAAATCTATAATTTATTCTACTCCCTTTTCAAGAACAACAATATAACTTCCTCAAGGACACACCTATTCTAATAAAATTATTTTATTTAAGGTCCAGTAACTACAACTATAGTTCAAAGAGATTGGTATGGTATATCTGAAATGTCATAGAAGATACTAGAGTGGTCCAAGGATCCATGTCAATACAAACAATATCTCCCAACTCATAGGTAGTCATGGATCATCCGCGGGTACGACCACTATAAAATCCTCCAAAAAAGAATAAATAAATATGCTTGAACTTCCTAATGAACCAATGTACTCACAAACTTATGGTTAATGGGAAACAACTTCCATCTATCAGAACTGAATCTCCCTGCCCTAAGATCTCTCTTACCCATAAATGATAATATCATTTCATTAATATGAAGGAATCTAAATCATCTACAGTGAATGTCACCCTAGGATTAGACAAAGGAAAACCAATCAATTCATAAGATGATTTGATATGGTTCCATCATAAATATCAAAATTTCCTATGGTCAAATCTCTCCTCCAAATGATAGTTTTCACTACATGTAGAAAAGAGATATTGATGTAGCTCTCCCCATATGATCCTTAAGACAAATCTGTTGGGTTAAAGCCTCAACTGTGTGCTCCAGCTCTCACAAAGGGATTAAAAAGACAAAAGGATTCAGTATAACCTATTTTTTATAATACTAAATAAATAGTTTAATAATGATATTTTGTACCTATAATCACTTCATGATCCACTAGGTCGTATGCATCCATAGCCTACATCTGTCTATGGAAACTACTAGAGATATAGGTTCTGAAGCCCCCTAACACAGGCAACCACCATCGGTGGTCGCTAATGGTGGCCTATAGCGACCGCCAATGTCGTTCGCTGGGATTTGTAAAAAAACCCTTCAGCACCCCCTTACCCCTACGATTTCCCTACCCGTCTCCTCGCTGCCACCCATCCCCCATCCCCCGCCCCCTCACCGCCTTCTAACCTCCTCTCTCCGACCATCCCACATCCCCCGTCCCCTCGCCACCCACCACCCCCTCACCCATCCCTCGTCCCTTGTCCCCTCACCGCCCTCCACCCTCTACCCGTCCCTCGTCCCCCATCCCCTCAGCTCCCTCCACCCCCTTGTCACTTGTTCCCCATCCCATCTCCGCCCACTGCTCTGACTCCCAGAAATCCCCCATCCCCTCCATCTTTTTCCCCTCCCTCGCCGCACCACCATCGCTCGTCCCCTCCCACACCGTCCCCTCCCTAACCGCACCACCACCATCTGGTCCCCTCCCTCCCCGCATGGCTGCTGCCCGTCCCCTCGCCACTATTACCCGTCTGCTTTGGCTCCCCGCTGTCCTCTGTACCCTCCCTCTTTGTCCCACCCTCGCTGCACTGTCACCACCTCACCACCTCCTCCTCTGGCTCGTCGCTGCCGCCGCCACCCTTCCCCTCCCTCACCGCACTGCCTCTGGCTCCCCTCCGCTTCCTATCCTCTCCCTTGCAGCACCACCTTCATCTCCCCTCCCTTCCAAGTTTATAGCGTAATCAGGTATGCCCAAATTTCCATTTAAGAGTTTTGATTTTGGGAAATTTACAACTCAAATTTGGCATGCATAAATATTATATGAATATTGTGTGTGAATAAAAAGTGTGTAAATGGAAGTTCGTGTGTATACGAGAATCTGCGAATATGAAACAATGTGTCTTGACACTGTGTGTAAGAGAAACTTAACACTTTACTTGAGGTTTGGAAGTTACATAAAATGTTTGAGTCCATGTATATGTTGACTAAATTAATATTATGTTTTGTTGTTTTTTGATTTATACCATTATTGAGTTTTATAACATGTTCCTGTGTGTGTATCCCATAAGAAAATGTTTGAGGTTTGACCACATGTGTGTGCATGCATAGCCCACGAGACAAATGTTTGAGTTTGATCACATATGTGTGTTTCAATACTATATGTTCTTATTAATATTATATGTTCTTCCACTATATGATATTCTATGTTTCAATGTGACATACATTTTATATATTTTATACTGTGTTTTTATGCATGGTACCAATGTTACTAGTGTACTTATTGTGGCTTAGTTTCCCGTAAGGGGGAGCATGATAAGATGATGTATGTTCCATGAAGATTGGACTGAGATAAAACAAGTCACGATAGATTGGTATTTATTTTGTTCTGGAATTGTATATATTTGATGTCATCCTGGATATAGATTAGTTAGTTTTCCATAAATTAGAGATTGATTGTTATCATTGATGGTTACTCTGTACTTCCTCTAATGGCACAAAGGTAGTGTGAATCCAAGAGGCAGTGAGACATTATTTGTACAATGATATAGTTTCTCTACGTTTGGGAATAGTGTACATATTCTTGTGTGAAGTATTCACTATTTGATCAAAATATGATTAGGGACTCTTGAATATAGAATCATCATTAGATTTACCATACTAAATGATGATGTTGACATGGGATTTCACTTACATTCCATCATCTATTCTCTTGTTTATTATTCAGAGATATAATTTGATTATTTTATCAATGGTCCACAAGCAATTGGTTAGTATTTATTTTAAATATATTTGATTTAAAAAGTTCATGTAATAAGTCTTGTGTAGATGTTTATTATATATATGTTGTTATGGATAAGAGTTGGATTGATCATCCAATTCGAACGTCTAGAGAATATTTCAATGGCATTATGCAGTTTATTGGGTTCACTGGAAGATTTGAAAGTGACTATATTAGATGTCCATGTAGAAAATGTTCTAACTGATATCAATTCACTCAAGATACTGTGAGGGAGCACCTATTCTTTAACGGATTTTCGAAAAACTATAAGATTTGGACTCTTCATAGAGAAGAATATGTTCGTTTTCAAAATATGGATGTAGTTCAGATGGATGTTGATGCAAGGATGAATGATCCAATGCATGAAATCTACTATATATATTAAAGTTGGATTCTTCCTAGCTGATGTGTCACCTCCTAAAACCTCCATGTCCCCCATTTCACTACTTCCATTCCCATTTTAGCCCCAAACAATCGCGTCCCCCTCCAAATATTATCCCACTCCGTGCGCAAGTTGGATTTCACCTCTCCAACAAACCCTCCTCCAACGATTAGGGTTTTTTCTCACCTCTAATCCCACAATCTCCTCACGCATACCATCGTCGACCTTGACATCCTCATCGCATTCTCGAATCTCCTCTCTAGTCGTGACTCTGTCTTCGGCTCCTCTGACTAAAGCTCCTCCGCTCGCGCCTTCTCCACAACTGGTGACTCCTCCATTGGCTCTTGCACATCCGGGTCCTCCGCTCCACCTATGGTTCCCATACCCTATTGTTGCTGTGAGTAACCCCAGGAATAAACCAATGTCAAAGGTTTGGTTTTCAAAGCAGATCTCGAATCCACCTCTGGTACAATGCTCCATCAACATCTTCCCTATCCCGCTCGTGCTTACCCAGTCAATTTTCTAGGGTTTTGAGAATATTTCAGTATCTCCATCTTCACTTATGATCCATTATTCATCTTCTCCCTCCCACATTTCCTCCATCTACTATACCTAATTCTGACAGTACAAATTGTGGCCTCCAAATCAGGTATGTTTTCTTTATATCGTTGATGTATTCATTGTAATGTCCTCTTCGATTTAATTACAGTTAAACATGATTTACTGAATCAGTAATACTATAAATTTCCTATTAATGTTCCCCATTTAACCATTTGATTTATAGTTCTCTTAGATGACTACAATAAAGTTCATTCTTCTATCCCTCTCGATTTCTCTCCTTCAGCCGATGTTTGTATCCTCAGTATTTTATTCATACTGTCAGTAGGTTGTTGATTTCGACATACGATGTACTATATCGGTTGTTTACTCCTTTCCATTCAGATTACTAACTGACTATTTCATATTTCTTCTACCCCATATCATTGCATTTTCTACTATTACATCCACCGCGATGGATGACACCAGCCAACTTCTTCATGAACCCCTTTCCATCAATGATACCTAATTATAAGACAGTACAAATCGAGACCTCAACAGCAGGTATGTTTTCCTTATGTCGTCGAACTATTCTCTATACATTCCTATTTGATTTAATTGTAGTTAAACACGATTTACTGAAGAAATAATACTATCCATCACCTATCATGGTGCCCCATTTAACTCTACCCCTAATCTGCCTGGATTCAACTATGATTCTCAGCAGGCATCATATTAATTTCCTCATCGCATCAAAGTATGCTGCATTTTCAGGTAATTGTAACTTATTCCATTCATATTTCATATTACCAATATCATTTTTATCCATTTAATATATATCTCATTAGTGTCATATTTGTCAGAAATTACATGCATGGTAGACATATTATTTTGGAGTCAGTTGCAACCAAGGGACCGTAATGTTTTCTTTGTTTCAAACTATTCCTTTTATGTTTCCATTCACAATGGTACTAATTCAATATATAGTTTAGAATTCACTTCATTTTATGACATTATTCCGAAATAAATTCTATAAAAACACTTAAAAGGTACATTTCATAACCAATACAGTTTTTGAAATTCTATGATTAATCAAGACATGTTTAATGCATGTTTTTAACACAAGTACAGGTTCCAGTGCATAGTCATTAGTTTGATCATTTCCTGTGACATATGATACTATTTCAGTAGAGGGTACCATCGTAATTTTTTAATTTTTTTCAAATGTTTTTTAATTTATTTTAAAATTTTGAAATATTTATCTTTCATACCCAATAATTGTGACTACCAACCAAAACATCCAAATTGTTTTAGAGGATGGGAGGTTAGTAAGTTTCTATTCTAACTTCATTTTATTGAAATGTTATAATTAACAACAATGTTTCTGTATTTTTTATAGAGGATTACAAATTAACTGCAGCGTATGGGGAGATTATGCCAACATAATAACACAATACCTGGAAACCAAAAATGACTCCTCTATGGGTACTTATCATGAAATTAGTCAGATAAAATAGATTGATCTATATGATTTTTATGTAATTATTTATTTCAATTACATAAATGGCATAAAAAACCTATAAAATTCAAATAAGAACAATTCTTTTTAACCTTATTATATAGGATCATCATTGTAGTGAATCTTCACAAGTATTACCATTGTCTAATAAGAGGATATAATTTTACCATTTTAATTTATATTTACTAGAAACCATATGCCACCTTATTGTAATATTCATTTTACACTTATTTTGTAGAAAAATGAAAGTGCTGGATTTTTATGAGTCGGCTGCCCTAGTGAAATTGGATTTCTTAAAACTACAAATATTTCATCTATTCAGGTAGATTTTTTTTTCATCATTGTCGTTTATATTCATTACATAATTGGAGTAGAAAATGCAGATTTTTTTTCAGTTTTATTTAAAATGTTTATATTATTAAAACACATTGCATTTGTTGTTCTCATATGAAAATAGGTAAACATCAGAATTGTTCTTCAGTATTTTTCCTTTCTAATGAGTATATACTGTACACTGAACAACATTCCCTGCTTCTTTTTTCTCAGCTATTATTAATTGTTATAGGGATTGACATTACTTTCAACCAACATCCAGATGTGTTGGTCCACAATATAAAAATCACACAACATTCCCAGTAGGCTATTACTGACATGGAATTATGAACAGATATTTTTTCGGGAAGTGTTGGTCAACTACTTTAGTTTCTAGGTTCTATTTCTTCTAATAATATTCTCTATGTAGAACAATATGTTGCATTATTTTGATAGTGAGGATATTCTACAACCTAGTGACAAGACCTCTCTAGACTACATCACTACAAAAAGTCATATTTCTGAATTACACACCATACCAAGGAGAGATATAACCAGGAAAAACTGAAAAAATAGATTGAAATCTGCTCCTGCAAACACATGGTAACCATACATATTCAATATTCGTATTCTTTTCATTATTGTTTTCAGAATTAAAATTGCAGTGAAATACATATTACATTAGATAGAGTACAAACAATTCATTTAAAATGTATTCTACAACTCATTTTTTATTTTGATATTATTAGTATATCCTGTGTCATGGAAAATACCATTGCACCTGAAATTTTACCAGTATTCAAGCTATACAATATTATTCTTCTAACTGTTAGGATGTATCAATTGTTGTTCACTTGTAGCATGTATCATTTTTTTGTTCAATTATGTGTTCAACTATTAGCATGTATCATTTTTCTGTCTCTGGTTCTCTAAATATAATAAAATTAAATAGAAATTCTATTTTTTCCATGTTCTCTAGGTTTGGGTTGAAAACTTGTACAAAGATGTGCAAAAATAATTATAACTGAGTTGTATTAATGAGTAACCTTATATTTTTTGTATTTTTTTTTCCAATGTTACATAACACATTTCATGACCATAACATTTCAATAATTCATTTTTTTTATTATTTGTTGTATTGAGTGATGTTTATGTAAGGACTTTTGGAGTCCGGACTCTTCTGACTTGCACCCTCTGTTTCTTGTGTGCATTCAACCTTGAAAAAAGACCACTCTATTTGGATACCTTTAAATCTTTCATTTATGCTCTTGGTCATTTTTTCACTGAATACCTATGATATGGCACAATGGCCATTAAGAACCTAGTGACTATTGGTATCTTTGCAGGTATGGAAGTTCCAACTATTGTATTGAGTTGAATTTGAATTTGTATTCACAGCTTTTATTTTTATTTTTAAGGGACATTTTTCATTTGTAACTCTAAAATAGCATTGATTATTATACTTTGATGAAATTGGTTTCAATGATAATTTGTGGAATAATTGACTCCTAGGATCAAAACTACAAGTTTGTTTCAATAAAGGACCTGGCCAGTTATAAATACATTGTAAAAAATAATTATTTTGGTTATTCATTGGAATGGAAATTCTCTTTTGGTTCCCGGTTTTCATTTTCCCATATCATATTAATTGAAAATATTCATCCCTCTCTAGGCACGTAGATATTATGGATGATTTTTCAATGGAATGCACATCACCCAAGCCACCTAAAGAGAAACTAAAACCAGAAATTGAGTTTATTGCAGTATTTACTATTTGATATGTTCCTCCCTCTGTTCAATTCTGTTCCTTATACAGTGTTCAAATCATCTATAATGTTCAGGAACCACGAATGCTATGAGGGGAATGTAGGGGCAGTTGCACATAATGATAATGACGGGTGGGGTTTGAAGGGAACAATTATAGGTCTGAAAAACTATGGTTATTGCATCTGTTTTCATCCTGTAATGCACTACTTAAACCACCTATTAATTTTTTTGGAAACTCACTGCATATTCTGTATTATGTACCATTGGAAAATGTATTTTTCATATTTCCAGTATCTTTGTAGTATTTCATACCTACAACCAAATTTGTAATTTCATAATTATTAATCATTTATTTTCAATTCAATAATCTTTTTATCTATTTTCATTTGTCACTGCCAAATTTCATTTTCCATTTATTATTGTTCTTTCTCTATTGATTACCTACTATATTCGTACTGTTATTTTCATCTTTTTTTCCCAACAATATGTCAGGTTAATTGACACACCGCACTCAATAATTTGAGTGTTGTCTTCCATTACACTGGACAATTTTTTCTCAGTTGTACCGAATTTGAGTTGATCCGTACAATATAATTGTGAAATGGTGAGTTATAAGGCATAATAATGTTTAATTATATGATATTGTTACTAATAAAATAGTTTGACGTGAGCTGTATAGTTTTTTAATGTTTCTACACTATAAAAATTAGCTCCCTACCACCATCAACTATAGTAAAATTACTCAACTTTCATAGCATGCTATACATATCTATTAACACACTGCACTCCATAATCAATGAAAACTCCACCCATAGTAGATCTGAGATCACACAATGGAAGCTGTATATTTAGGAATCATCTGATACCATGAAAATGCATCAACATATTATCATGATAACATCACATGATCACATCACATATATTTCCAGCTTCTCCCTTACCCTTTCATAATCCTTCTATTTTAAAATTATTAGGCAATGCTTTCAATGTTTATATTTGTTGTGACATTTTCATACCATTTCCCTTCTACATCCTGTTCATGCCTATATTTGTGTCTGGCTGGTCTATCGAGAAGATCCACATCATTTATCTGGATTGAGGTCCCGGGTGAGTATCATCACAATCAAACAATGGTATTAGAATCCTTGGTTTTTTTCCTTACTATAAGTGCCATTGCCCTCTTACTGAAAATTTTGCATGGCTGACTCCTCCAGGTTTTTGGTCAAGAACATCCATATCATTTTCTGATTTCACTAGAGGAGATGCAACCAGCCAGTAAGGGACATATTGATGGGTATGCTGCATTTAGGTTTTCTGTGACTCGATCTAGCAATGATGAACTGGGAACCCAATGTGACTGGCAACCCCTAATGTATTGTCCTCTAGGTTCACATACATTGGTACAAGATTCAAACTCTTTATCTTTTTATGGGACATCACAGATAACCAAATGTGTATGTGGTTATCCTAGATCTAAGAATGGAATCACATGTACATTTTCAACTCACTACTCTATTAGTTATTTCTTCATTTATATGGGAGGGGTAAACACAAAAATTCAGTATGGGGAACTTCCCAATCAGTGAAATGTTGATATCGGATTCTATGGAAGTTATAGTTTGGAGCAAGGTGAAAAGAATGAATAAAACTATTTTAACATGTTATGTATGCTACATTATTAATTTATTCTACTCTCTTCTATTCATTTCTGTTATTTGGGTTGGATTTATTTTAACGGATGGACATATTGTTCTGTTTTAGTGATGATACATTAGGAAATTGATCTTTACTGCAGGACAACCATTTTGATGTTTTGAGGTAGCATAAAATCAACCACACCAGCACATCAATGATGGTAGTGCATCGTTTTGGTGCAGTGCTGATCATGGACTGCTACTATGGGCAATATCTTCTCAAATACTATAATCAAGTATGATATGGAGACAACCCCTCAACTCAAGAACTTCTCAACACATCCTTTTTCAGATGTATAAACAATTTTATTATTATCAATTTGTACTTTTCTAAATGTTTGATCTATATATTCCAGCACATTGATTTCTTTAACTAATCTATAAAAGCATATACATATAATCAGTTTTGTACTATTTCTATATAAAGTTATTTCTGTATGCATTATATTGTTATTCTATTTATTTTAATGTTGCATGTAGGTAAATTAAGTACATTTCATTTTAGACTTATTTGTATATTTATTTTTTTAAATATATATTTCGAATAAGTGCCCTCATGGATACATGTATATAGAATGAAGAAAGTGGATTCCTGTTATTGGAGACACTCAATTCATTTAAATAATTAAATGAAAGCATGTGACGACGGGCTAAGCGAGGGGGGGGGGGAGAGGAGGGGCAATGGACAGGTGACTGCTGCAATGCACGGATGGGCTGGACAGGGGGGGTACTGGACTAGAGGGAGGAGGGTAGGGCAGTGATGATGGGCTATGAGGGGGACATGTAATTTCCTAGGCAGCAGGCGTGGATTATATTTTTTCTCCACTTAAAAAGTTTTCAGTTTTTCAAATATGCCATGATTTATTTCTGATAGAGTCTACCCGGTTAACATTTTCTATTATTTATTTCAATAAGTAGTGGTTTTTGTTTTTCATATTATATATTTGTTTTCATTTAATTTTTGTACAGTTTTTTTCATAGATGAATATTGTAAACAAATAAGACATTTGATTATGACATGATTTTTTTCACTTCATTGGATTAACCGGTTATTTTTTCATAGTAGTATATCTCATTTACTCACATTCATTTCTAATTATAGATTGCATAGATCAATATAACTATAAAAAACATGAAAAACTGCTAGTCTACATCAATGATGCATAGTGGTACTGGGAGGCTTTTGACTGCACATTTTGATGAAATGAATTGTTATCTGATCTGCACACTCGATGTTGTTGAAAATCATGGTTATTTTTTATGATGTCAAACATGTATCTTGTACTGAAATAGTATTGATGTTATCTTGTCATTGTTAAATTACATTCCATAGTTCTATATCAAAGGTGAAACTGTATTGATGTTCTCTTACCATGATTCTATTTCACTGTTGATCTATTTCATGTATCTACAAATTAGATTTTTCATACTTCGTTTCTATGAATAAATTTATAATTTCAATATATTATTTATTTATTATCATTCTATTTCACAGTTGGTTCCTATGTTGTTAATTTTATACATAAGGATGCTCAGTATCTAAATTTTTTTCCTTAATTTCTATAACTTTTATTCCTCATTATGTATGTCATTTTATTTTAAAATATATTCAATATTAATACAAAATATTATGTTTTATAGTAATCAATAGTTAATAATAATAATAATTATTTTATAGTGTTGTGCATCGCATGTGTGGAGTACTAGTGATTACTAAAATGGTACATGGGTTAGATCCTGAAGGCATAGACATTCACAATATTGAAGTTATAGTCATTCATGATATCTTCAACTATAGTTTTTCCCATTAATATTAGTTGAAGATATCATGAATGACTATAACTTCAAATATTGAGCCCTCATGATTCTTATTTCATATTTTTTGTTTTAACCATCCATGTGAAGTGTTTAATCAATGGGGTCTTCATGTATATATATTTACTTAATTTTAATAATTATTATGTTCTTTTTTGGGGATTTAATTTGGTCTAAACTACTACGTTATTGAAAGCTTCCCACTAGACCCACAATCTTGAATTGAGGTAATTCTTTAAGTGTTGTTACTACATTACATGTAAGAAATGGTATTATGCCCCTGAGTATTAAAATTTCTATTATTTACCTCAACAATTCATATATTATCATATTCACAATGGCCTAAAACTAATCAAATTATGTGAGTGTTTATACCTAAAAAAATAAGTGGTATTATGAAACCCACCATCAAATTAGTTCCTTGATCAAAGGTATCATCGAAAAAATAGAAATAAATGAAAGAATTTGAAGGAAATATAAAAGAATTAATGTGTATAAATTCTAAATGTAAATGCATAAGAAATTGAAGAAGATGGATGAAAGAAGATGATGAGATCATTAATGAATTCAAGTTGTTATATTTTGTTTTAAAAGATACCACTAATTACATACCTCTATGGAAAATGATTTTACTATAAAAATTCAAGATTAGAAAGATTGTAAAGGATAAGATTTGTTTTTAAAATATTCATAAAGAACCTACCAACCAAGTTGTATTTTATCTCACTAAAATTCTTTTATTAAATAAAGTTATATGTGAATGTAGTTTGGATCTTGGTGAATTTGTTTCTCAATTCTGAGTATGTGATGTGATTTTTAAAATAAAATGTAAATTATTAAATAAAAAAACATATAGTTTGAGTCATTCCACACACACTGTGTATTATATTTAGGTTTGGATAATTGCATATGTGATGTGTTTTTTTTCTTTAAATTGTTTACTCCAGGATTAAAAATAAATAAATGTTTCATTTTGATTTAAGAGAAACCCCCATGCTTCCTGAAACACCTCATACAAATGCAACATGTTCTCTATTGCATATAATTCTGCTGACGGTTGAAAAAAAAATTTCTTTCCCAATTGATTTATAAAAAAAATGAAAAATAAATTTATTATAATCATAAGGAAATTAATTTAAAAATAATAGATAAAATAGTGACAAAAGTAACTAAATAATCTTTTGTAATTTACCTTTTCATGTGTGCATCATCGATATAGAGTGGATGATCAGTGTACATGAGTGAATAATCATTATTATAAAATTCAATGCATCCAGATCTCTTTGAAAATTTAAAAAATATGTGTTACACAAAAATGATATGGAAATTTACTAAAACAATTAGTTAAAATAATGATAAAATAAACTAAAAGAAAATTTGTTATAGATAAACAAAAATATAACAATTCAGGATTATATAAAACTAAAATATAAGGAATTTAGCAAATCTTACATGAACCTAAAAGAAAATATTTTAGAAGATTAATCCTGAAAACCTGATATATTTAACCACATTGAAATAACATTAAATTAACATATTACATAAAATTTCCATTAATAATTTTATCCTTGTAGGTTAGTGTGTAATTCTTATATAGAAATTTTAAATCTTATTTTCTTCAAAAAACCAATATTTCAAATTATATATTTATGGACTATAATAAAATTTAGTGCATATATTTATTTATTCAAAGAAAACATTAACAATTAGTGTAAACCAATTAGAATTCAATAATTAAAATAATATAAATATTTACATTTTTATTTTTGTGGAACATAATAAAATCTATCTTTACCTTTCAAAATTTTAGAGAGTAAAAATTACATGATAAACCCTTTACCTTCTTTGATGGAAAAAACATCAGTGTGACCCATAATGTATTTTCAAAATACACTACACACCATTATAAATAGTTTACCCCATTTGGATGGTATTAAATATTAGTATAGTCATTTATATCATCCAAATGAAACTAATATATGGCACATCCATTAAGTAATCCTAGATTCTTATATAGAATAGTATGTAATTTAAAATATTTTGGCTTATGATAAACTCTTATATAAGATCATCATTATTTGTTTATAAAAATGGGAATATCACAATTCTCATATATTTTTTTTGTTGAAAATGATGATGAGTTTTTTTATTAATAAGCTTTAAAACATGGATAATATTACATAATGAATGTTCATATACATGTCAATGAGAAACCAGTGGACACATTTTTTGTTGGCGATGAAGTGAAAAAATATTTATATGCATAACAAGAATAGGATAAACACCTCTACTTATATAGTTATTGTGAGATTATATGTGATATAATGGGGAGGTGATTTAATTTCACATCATGTTTATTCAAAATAATTAGTTTTAGTCATTCCATTTCACTAAAGTAAAATTTATGTGTTAATTGTATGGATTTTACAATCATTATTGATATTATATCATATATCTAATTGATGTTCTAGTTGTACAAAAAATTACACCACCCAAAAAAATGAAACAACTATATTATTATTTTCATCAATAATTTACCAACATTAATTATGTATCCCTATATAGGGAATTAATATAGTTTTATTATTAAAATGATAATGCAATTCAGTAAAAAAATAATGATAAAATAATGTGAAAATTAAAAAAATAACAAGTAGTAAGTCACCTCTTCGTGATTCATGTATACAACCTAACACTATGGTTTCAGTTTGTTTTAAAAAACATTAATTCCCTCAATTATACTTCTCCTTGGAAAACTAACCAACAATAATATATAAGCATTATAATTATAATCCTTTACACCATAAACATATGTGCACAATAAAATCATGTACTAGATTAAAAATATAGTATGAAATCACCAAAATATGTTGTAGGAAAACATTCTAACACTATGTATATTTCCCACTCACCTCCGAACAAATTTATTTTTTATTTTCATTGTGATGTTTGTCAGAAATTTTATAATTTATAATAAAATATAGAAAAAAAATTAAGAAATTTTTTTATGATATTTGAATTACCTTTGTGAAATACATATTTAGAGATGCTAATATTTTCATGTTTTATGGTCTCTCTCATAAATTTTAAAACATAATATCCATAATAGTTTCAATTATCTTGGTTTGGACACTTTGGAAACATTGACCAAATAATGTAATTTGTTTTGAAATATTTTTTGATAGTTAAATATTTCTATATATATATATACCATAATCAATTTCAATTTTAAGAAATCCATTGGTTTTTTATGTTCATTCACTGACATATTTCCCTGATTTAACCAATATTTAGCGATAACACTATCATAACAAAAATATTGTTAAAAATTCTAATTATATATATAAAATGTTTATTATAGTATATTAAAAATTCACAATCAACATCATGTGTGGTAAATTTGTTGGATATTAATGTGTTTTATCCAAAAATAAATAAATATTTGGTGTATATATATTTAATTCCATCAGTATCTATTAATTCATAAAAAAACAAAAAAAAAGTAATTCATAAAATAAAAATATATTTTATATGATCATATTTTCTAGTTTTACCCCTATGTTGTAGGATTAAAAAAGAATCTTTGTTCTGTTGTTCTATTCTTAAAAAAATTTTATAACTCATCTTTATTCTTATTTAATTATTCTTACCCCAAAGTATTTTTTATATAGAAATTGTATAGGTATTAATGAATCCAAATAACGCATTGCACAATTTTAATTTTATACAGTAGTAAGATAAACACCTATAAATATTTTTCATTATTATTAAATTTAATGAAAATATTAGATCACTATATGGATAGACATATTATAAAAATTTACCATTTTTATGGATTCACAAAAAAGGATCCTCTCCATTCGAACATGAGAATATCATTTATTCTCTTGAGACCAACTACATCTATAAAGAAAGTTCCGAATGTATCTTCTTAATGTGGAATGTATGAAATACTTTCATCATTAAGTGTGGACTCTATATTGAGTTCTAATGGTAATAAATATTTATGTGGCACTGGTGGGGATAAGGTACTTCCAAAAGCTTCTTTTGATTTCTTGGTCAAATCACTAGACATTCATGATATGACCTTCCGACACTCCATTGTTTTATCCAAATGTAATAGCATACATCAATTAAAATATTTATCACCAATTTTTATGGTTTTAATATAAGAGGAAATTTCATAAATACATACATCATGTAAATTTATAATATTATAATTTCATTCTATGAAAGTTACAACACCATCATTGACCATTGTAATATCTGGATCATTATGTGGAATAGGCAACTCAGCATCCAACTATTGAGCTACCAAAATCCCTACTCTCATGTGATATTTGGGGAGTTATTTATTTTTAATACTCTCTCTAAATATATTATACACCATACCCCTCACAAAAAGGCGGTGTGTTGGTGTTTATAGATATAAATCACAAACAAAATTCCCATATATAATTTTAGTTATATAAAATTATCGGAAGATGTTTCACTCCCATTTACGAGAAATTGTAATGAAAAAATTTATTACCTTGGGTAAGGCATGATGTTTAGGGGAATGACTAGACTCAAATTTGTTGGGGTCATTGGGTTCTTCAGGAGTAGATAGTTGCTCTACTACCAGTTCACTTTGATCCTTTCTCAAATATTAGTATGCCAAACCAGACCAAAAAATAATATATTGAAAACATATATTTGTTTATGCCATACTTTTATCATATTATATGTATTTTATTGTTGTTTTTTCTTTAACTATTTTCAAGGAGACACATGAAAACCTACTCCTCTAATATGACCGTATTATCCTAGGTACTTAAAATATAAGACAAGTAGTTTTTTTGGGTACGTTCGTTGTTGATTATTATGTATAAACTATAAAAAAATATATAAATAGAAAACATTTTTTTATAAAATATTTTTATAAATAATAAGGAATTACAATTAGTTTATACTTACACTTATTTCCCACACTTTTTATTTCTTTTCATTAACTAGTTTATGCTTCTTATTTAAGGGAGCCTCTATGCATAGAACATAACATGGGATTTAAGTGGATTCACATTTCATTCATCTATATGTATAAAAAAAAGAAATATTTTGTTTCATATAAAATATAACTTTTATTTTTGAATTAAAATACAAACCAATTTCCTTTTTAGGGATGGGTACCCAATCCTTTATTTGTGATAGGGATACAATGGTTTTGATGCATGTTCCCTATCTTTTGCACTCTTCCTTTTTCATAAATTAACAATTTTGAATCAATTGAATAAAATAAATAATATCAAATAATATATTATAGAATAAAATTTACCTGTAATGATTTCTCATTATGATGACTAATGAAATAATTCCATGGTTCCTTCTTTATAATGTGTTCATAACTAAGTAGTGGGTGAGTCATTACATTTCGCTCGGCATCCCTAAGATGTAACTTGGTGAGGATAGTCTGTAAGCCTCTATGAGTTTTTTTAGTGGCCGTTAAGGCATATTTCATATGAAAATATCCTAATGTAAATTAAATATTCAATTAATAATGAAAGTTAAATCAACTTTTCATTATATAATTTTTTGGTAAAAAAGAGAAAGTATATCGTAGCATTACAATTATTTCCTTCCAAAGGGTTTCCTTCATTACAGACTGGATGATACACCATTAATCTATATAAATTGGCACATTCATCTTTGTTGTGAACCCAAAATAAATAATGAGAAACAAATTTTTTGGTTCCACAGGTGAATTGTATTGAATCAATCTAGACTGAAATTTTATACCCTTACATATTGCCTTGATAATTTTATTCTACACTGTGATGCAGCACCATTATTTTTTTCACCAACATGTTCTTGATCCCCTAATAACTAAACAGTTTCAGTATAAAAGTATATTAATACACAATATTGGTAACATCATCACATGCTGAAGGCAATGTCTACATGAGTAGGGAATAATTTAGTTTTGGTTACATTATTGTAGTAGAGAACCAATAATATTATAAAGAATATAATAGTATATTAAAAAACACTTTAACATATTCATTGAACTCAATTTGTTTCCTTATACTTGATGGGATTTGGATCCTCTATCGAGAATCCAAATCCTTTCTTGATGGTCCCCTCTAACATATATGGAATTTTCTACATTGGGACTGGCATAAAATGATTGTGATATTTTAATGAAAGGGTCATCCTTTATTGAATTTTCATTAGACACTATAGTTGTTTTAATAACCAATAAGACAATAGAAAAATTCTTGTTTGATGGATCTAAGACATAAAATACTTTAACTATATGTGATTCCATTATGAACGACTTGTACTTTTCAAATTCCACATTGAAATTCACCAAAACAAATCCCGTTTCAACAACATTTACTAAACTCCTACTGCCTACCCATTTGTAACAGAAAATAAACACTTGAAATGTTTTATAATCCATATCATATATATTTTTGATAATTTTGGAATTTTAAATATTCAAACAAATTGGATTTCTATCCATGGAATCCTATATGTGAATCACTCCCACCATAAGAAGAATTCCACTATTTGGTATCATATTTCTGTCATCATGTTCTTTTATATAGAATGTTTAACCATTTATTACAAAACCACTGTATGATTTGACATGTTCATGTGGTCCCCTACCTATCCATATAAGTCATTCAATAATTTAATTCATATTTTATGATAACTCAATTTAAAATTTCTCTTAGAACCATATTATAAATTGTTTATTATGTGTATTTGATATCCTTCCTTCATCCCTTGATGTATTCAAATCTCTAACATTTTTGTGTGGGATTCAGTGTATGGATCATCATATTCACTATTATATAAAATGTGATGGTTCCCTTTCTCCTGCTCTGTGATGGTAATTGTAAAAATATATCTTCTAGAAATCTATTCAACCATAAAGAATCCATTGGGAGATACTTTGGGAGAACAATGATTTCAACATCTATTAGGAAATGATTACATAAATCAACAGATTTTCAATAATATATCATTTTGTTATAAAACATTTTTATGGACTTGGATTCTTGATATAACATTTAAAAATATTAATATACAATTCAATGGGGTGAATCTATTTGTAAGGAAGATGGTCATATAGTGGAACCTCTCTAAATAATCAAACCATCAGGTGGATAATTATATACAACAATGATGGTGGGAAGAAAATCATTAATTAAAATAATTTGAAATGAACACCTTTTTTCATGATTCGAAACTTCGATAGATCTTAAAATTTACTAAACATGGATTAAAAAATCACATACCAATTAATATATGATAATCATTTTTAGGAAGAACGTAATGTAAATTAGTTGGGACCAAAACATTCATCCAAATAGGATATTCATTTTATTTTTCTCAGTGTAAACTCAAATTAGTTATTGAAATTAAATTATTGATATTTGATGTATACCCCTTTAGATATATTACACAAATTAGTAAAATTAAATATTAAAATTTTATATGTATAGATAGAGTGTATTTTGTTGGAAGAAGAAAAGTATGCCTTTTACCCACCACCGGTGCCAACTCTTCCCTTATTCAAATTTCAATCTTGTCTATATTATCCTTGATTCCATCTATTATTTTTACATGAATATATAGTAATGTAAAAATAAACTATCAAATATTTTTTTTATACAAGCATGATATCAAGAAAATGTATCATGTAAAAATAATTACACTGCATTAATTCAAAGAAAATTAATCATTTTCTCCAAATTTATTTTAAAAGGTTTTCCAAAAATGGTTTATAGAAAATAGACATAATATCATTTACTTTGTATAAAAATTGATCACCCGTTAATGGATACGGTCTTTTATATTATTCGGTATTTTCATAAAATGATACCAGTTCGAATCAATACTTATGTCTTGACTGTAAAAAACTATTATTTCTTAAAAAACAGTCTTTGAGGAATATTTAATCCGAACTGAGTGTGTGCATTTTTACCAATTCAAACACCCCAAAATTCCTTTAATGTTATAGATTGAAAAATTTTAGTAGTTAGGAATGAAATTTATCATCCTATAAAACATGTCCCTCAATGTGAAATCTTTATTTCAATAAGCCTCTTACATTTTAACACATGTATCCCACCAGAATTTATGATCTTTGATCAATTGAATGAAATAGAAATCAATATCATTTTTAGGATTCATTGGTCCAGATATAAGAAGAGACTACATAATTTAATTTTTATAAATTCATAACCATAGAGGAAAGTTATAATTATCAGCATTATGTATCATGTACTGTAAGAAATACTATGAACACCAAAAATATTTTTTTTATTTGTAGATAACACAAGATGAATGTTTCATAGCCCATTTCCAAATTCAGAATACACATAATAAATTTTCTCTAATTGAGTAGAATCTGTTAGTTGACATTGGTTCCCATATTTAATTCTTGTATATTCATACCAATTCAATTGTCTAACAGTTTTTGGACATCCATATTGTCTTCCAAACTATGGAATGATCGGAATATACCATATATCTTTATAAATAATTTATACATTTTACATGCATCGATATTTTATATACGTAAGGTATTTTATGAGTGATTCATGGTCCTTGAAAAATAATATACAATCATTTGGACAAGAATTTATTTTTTAGAGATCATACCCATTGAGCGTAGAATTTTTTTTATCATCATATATTCTACATGTAAGTTTATTTTTTGCACAATATCATTCTAGTGACAAAGTAGTTTTGTAATATTTGTTTCAATCCATCTGTTTCCCCGATTCAAATTATATAACTTCAATACATCTGAAAATGTTGTGTATTTAGTTAAAATGGTAGATAATGTTCTCTTAGAATAGCTATTTAACTTCTAATATATGTTTTTACAATCATAAAGATCATCTTTAATTTCCATTTTCATTTCATCCATGTGATATCCATAATAATTTGCACAATTATTCATATCAAATGATGCATAAACAACAGTATCATCCCAATTGGTTTGTATATTCAGTTTTTCCCATGTTTAGTCCAACATATATATCTTTAATCTATTTCATGAAAAATCAAATATTCTTCAAAATCATAATTAATAATTTTTTTGATGTTCAAACGTTACAATCATAGAAAAAAGGACTTGAAAAGGGCCATATACATGATCTATAGAAAAAAAATGAAGAACTCTTGAACTCTATATTCAAAATATTTTGTCATATTATAAATTTTTATCAATTTTTTATTCATATCCATCCTAGTAGGTTCCTAAAATATTCATTTTTTACAAAACAAATATACACATATAAGATATTTGTTTTCAAATGTTAAAGTTATAGATAATTCAAATAGAAGGAACCCAACATTTGATTATATCAAATAATTACAGTATTCATTGATGGAAATTGGTAATTGAATTTAAGAAAAGAATTTCTATACTGTAGTTGGTGTTATTATATGAATTCATCCAATATGATCACCGATACATGGTATGGGATGAATACTTCTTAGAGTAGATCAATAAATATAAGTTTGTATCCATAAGTGATCGTAGATGGGTATCATGAAACAAAATGAAATAATAACTCTTCAAGAGATAATGTTGATGAGGAAGTGATTTGTCTCCATAATTCTATTTAAATTACCACATCATAATTTAGAATTTTATATCTCATCATAATACCACTTAATAATTAAAAAGTCTTATTTTGATTTTTTAAAACCCTGCTTGAAATCCCTTTTTAAATTCCACATGAAAATCAACCAATTTTTTTCAAAACAATTAATGTTATATGAACCCCATTTTAAATAAAAAATATTACCGTCAAGTGAATTTTTTTAAAATAATTTTAAAAAACTGATAACAATAAATTCAATGTTTGTAAACCTTTCCATAGAAATATGTACACATTTAAATGTTTAAAAACTTAGAGGTTTAGTTTGAAATCACTTCATGAGTTTCAAAACATCGAATCCATTTTAGTTCATTTTAAGGGAAAACCCTCATATTTTTCAGTTCACAACCCACATTACCATTTAAATATATGTTTATTTTTTCAAAAATATAATTTAAAATAGGTATGACCATAAAAATAATAATAAGGAAAATACCCAACCTAATGAAAATCCTGATTATTAAATATTCCATAATAATTTTATAATGCTAACAAGAATAGAACATGTTTTAAATGATAGTAGTAAATATACAATATAAATACTAACCAGACTGTCTTAAAATACCTGCATAAATACTAAGGTTTTATTGGGATTATTTCAAAATTAAATCAATGGAATTTTTATTTATCAAAAACCAATTTCATCATATATCACATTAGAAGAAAAAAATATTAGATTTATCCAATCCATAAAATTTATTCCGAATAAAAATAAATTAGTATTTTTAAATATTCATGAAATAGAAAACTATTTTCTAAAATATCATGAGGTGTAAGATGGAGTTCATGGGTGATATAAGGCATTGGTTTGATTTCAATTCATATGAGTGTGTGTCGAATTACAGGTGCTATAGTACCCATGGTTAGAGAATAGTAACTGATTTCATTTCTCTTTGGAGTGGAACCAACCATGATATAAAAACACATTTTTAGTTTATACATTGTTGTGTCTATTTAGAAGAACATGGGATGATTTTTGTAGTTTAGGAATTGTGACAGAGTGATGAACATGATAAATTTCTAAATCAACAATAAAACATAAGAAATAAATATCATCTCACCTCCAACACCCTCTCATGAAATATCCACCTTTCACATCATATAAGAATCATATATTAATAATCAATACACATCCCAAAAATAGAAATATCTTATAGAAATCATTAACCCAAGGGTTTTCTATTAGTGGAGATAAAATCAAAATTAATAATTTTTAGGAACATTACAATAGGACTTCGATACCCAGATGGGGTGAAATCTTGTTAAAAACACATCCATATTATCAATTAAAGATACCATTTATCAATTACCAAAAAAGATAGTTTGAAATACATATATAGAATATGTTTTTATTCATATAAAAAAATCCAACCATGATCATTTTATGATATTGATCATTACAAATGAATAATATTTGAAATGAATATTTATAAACCATTAGTAAACTATATCTTTTTCCCTTTTAATAGAAATAATAACTTGAAAATCATTTTACATAGCCTAATCCTTATTTATTAAAAACAAACATCTAGAAATCTATTTTAAATATGTTTTTAAAGAAATGGAAGTAAAAAGGAAAACCCAATATAATGAAATGTAACTAAAATGAAATAAATAAATAAAAAAATCCAAATAAGAAACTAAAGTGTAGAAGGTTTAATCAATAACATTCAATAATTTTGATGTAAAAAACCTTCTATAAAAGCAAATTTTGGTACCATATAATATATATAATATAAAATTTATAAGAAAAAAATGATTAGGAGTTCTGGAATATAGGTTCTAAAGGTAACTAGCGTTTTAATTTTAAACTATGCGACCAAAATAAGTAATTCAACATGGGCCCCTCATGTAAACCGAAAATGACCCCTATATAAAACCTCAATTAATCTATAACAGCACCCAGCTATTTACCATCCTATATATGGTAATCCATGTAAAAACTAAAAAATGACCCTCATAGAAATCATCCATTCAATTAACAATAACAACCCACAATTAATAATTCAATTGAAACCATGCCCTCTTTTGAAAAACCATTTAAAATCTTACTCTAAAAGTAATAATTTTTCTTATGACCATTTTTAAAAAAAATTTGTAATCTCAACACTATTTGAAATGAAAAAATTAACCATTGGAAACCCTAATTTAAAAACCTATATAATAAAACTGTAATTAATTAATGTGTTTAAATTTGAAAGAATATCATTTAATGTTATAAACACATGTAACTAAACACATACATATATAAATGTCTCTATATAAAAATATTCATATATTTTCATTTGAATATATGCATGTGTATAATATACATATACATACACTAATACATATGTGTATAAAACTAAAATAATAAAAGATGAATACAAAACATTTGACATAAATAAATAAAAAAAGAAAAAAAAATAAAAAAACTTTTGAAACAAGGAAACACTAATTAGTCAATGTCATAAATTCATGCAGTCCAAAATAGATTTCATAAACAGACTGAAATAATCTTAAAACATAAAATTACATTATAAAAACTATCATAAAAGTATTACCGGTGAAAAAAATAATTTCTCCTTTGAATGAAGATAAAAAACGAAGAAAAATATACAAGGACCCTATTAAAAATCAATTATAATATAGAAAACCCATTAGTAATAATTATATATAAATAGACTTAAACCAAAATAACACTTTTAATTTTAGGGAAAAAAATTTAAATTTCCGAAAAACACAAATAAAAAAAGGGGACATAGAAATAATAAATACACCGACCTAGGGATATCGTAGATTATAAAAACCATCAGCAACAGTGAGTGGAAGGAATGAAGAAGAAGTGAATATAGCACACACATTAAAGAAGTAGATGGGAATTTAGATTTCTTAAAATAGAAACATAGTAGAAGAAGTTATTGAATAGAAATTGAAAATGATCCAAAAAAAGAAAAAAAGAAATGAAAATGGTGAAGTACTTAAATCACCAGGATTCTAGAAAAAAAAAATATATATATAAACATTACATGGAGTCCAAATAAAAAATAAATCAGTGAAGAGGAATATAAAATAACATACCTTCTATTTGAGATTTGACTTGTTTGAGATAACATAGATATATATAGAAATCAAGGAATTTTTTGAACATTGGATTCATTCGAGACCTTATTCGATCCTTGGATTTGATTGATCCTTGATTCGAAAATTGAATTGAGCCTTAGATTTATGGAGGAGGAACATCATAAACATGGTACTTCCATGAATTTTTGAGATATCATGACTGAAATCATTGTGTCAGGGTTATTTAAATAGATTGGGAAGAATTTTATCAGTGCAAATGTTTTAGCACTGATAAATATACATTTCGTCAATTCATTTTTTGAGTTGATAATGCTCTAACATTATCAGTGCTAATGAAGTGATATTAAAGGTAATCTTTATTAGCACTTACACTTTATTGCTGGTAATGGATTTATAATTATATTTTTAAATAAAAAAATTTCTAAATATATTTATATATTTATATATTTTAATTTTATAACTATTTAAATATATAAATATTTATTTATAGTCGTATTAATAATTATAAAAAAAATTATAATTGTTTTTATAATTATAAATATATAATTTTATAAATATTATAAATATAAATTTATATATATATTTATTATATTTATAAATATTTATTTACCATTATAAATTTATTTATATCATTATATATATTTATATTATTATTTTTGTATGTAATAAATATATATAAATAAAAATATACTCAAAAATTGAAAACCATGGATTAAAATTAATCGTCTCAAAAATTTTATTAATGAAATTTAATACAAAGAAAAAATAGCAAGGAGCATCAAAGATATAAATGTGTTAAGAGAACCACAACCAAACTAAAAAAGAACACAAAATCACCCTCTCTTATATCTGCCACCCCTTAAGGATACGCCGCTACCTATCATATCCCTAACACTCTTCCACTGCTTAGGGACCTACTAAGTAACATCCAGGTCATCGCCACTTGAATATTCAGAATAACAAGACTCAATGTCACTAGAGAAGTCATCTTTCAAGGCAATGACATCATGATTAGAAGTGACCATCATATTTGAAATATGGATTACATCATCTTGAATGTTACCAAATTCTTCAAGAAATATTTCTTTCATATTAATTTTTTTTCAAAATATCCAACAAATTACGTGAACTAGGCTAGAGTTTGATATAGAAATGAAATTATTTGTAGTTTACTCCTTCCCTTTCTGTGGGCCACAAGCCACAACATCACTTTATGCATCCTTAATACTTTCCTAAAAAGAATGTACATAGAGGGATAGAGAGTCAACTTGTATTAAAAATAAATAAAGAGGAAAATTCATACCCCCTAGAATATTAGTCCCATTCCTCGCTACCTAATAATGTTCATAGGGTTCATAAACCTGTTCATGCCCATGAAATTTTGTAATCTGTAATTCTTGAGACATGGGTGGAGGAGTTTTGTTGTTTTTTCAAATTGATTATCTTAAATCTATCAACATCCAAAACTTTATATTTTACTTTTCTATTGTTTTTCGATTACTATTATTCCTGTTCCACTTATGCTTGTATAATGTACTCACAATAAGAATTGTTAGAGGGTGATTAAAAATCTAATGCAACCTCAACCTTTTTTTCCCAAGACCTTTTTAAAAGATAGTCACACATTCACTACCAACACCCTCTCCTAATCCCCAAGCAATCCAATGCTATTGGGTCACAACATGCACACTTCTGGAGGGGATGTATCATTCACAACCACTAGCCCAACCTACAGGCACTCATCGAAAACCCCCTCCTGGTCCTTAAGCAATCAACTACCTGGACTAGTCACTGCATAAATATTTCCCTGAGGGGGATAAGCCAAAGAAACCCCATCCAACTATGTGGTAAAAGGTTACCCTAATATATTTATCTGGAACCCCCTTTTTTCCCTCCACATGAGCACTCACAATCTTCTTCCTACAGCCTAGTGAGAGGTTCCATTTTACAAAACAAATCTCAGAGAAAATCTTCCCGTAGTACCCCTCCAATGATTGTCTGACAGAGTTACCATCCACATAAAATAGTGGGTGCTTGTCATATTCTACACTCATATAAATATTTTGATTCCTAGTATAATGGGTTACATTATCAATAATGTTGGTACTTAGGTTCACCTCCACCATCATTCACCCAAAGTGACCAAAATGAAAAAGTTTGTATCTTTGTCTAGACCAATTGGAACACCTATGGCATTGACAATATCATGCAATATATTTGGATTCCAAAGTACCCATTTGAGCCCATGCATCCTTACCCAGACCTATGTAAATTTGTTACTGACAGATAATGAGTCAAAATCTATACTCCATTCATAGATCCACAGTCTGCCAGGATTTAAGTAATGGGATATGAGACATCATGCTTGCTGTTTGAGAGCATCATTGGCAAAAAATCAATGAATGAAACCACAACCTATTGAAGCACATTTCCAAATGTAAAACCCCCCAAATCAAAGAAACTCTGTGAAAGAAGTAATCAAACCAATATGTCTCATCATCTTTTCATAGATCAACTATGATAATAAGAATTTTCTTACCCATTAACATTCTTTTTAAGACCCCATGATCATTTTCCCCGATGAGGATGAGTGAACCATTCCTAAATGAAAAGGTTTTATTAATTAAATTTAAATAATTTTAAAAACATGGATACATATTGAAATAAATATGAATAGATAATGAAAATATTAAAATTCATAATATATATATGTACATCCATATATATATATATATATAATTAAGTAATAGAAAATGATTAAATTCTAAAAAAAACAATTAAAAATAAATAAAAAATACTAAAATTGAATAAATTTTACCCAACTGTAATAATATTAAAAATAATTTTTTTTTCAATTATGAATAAAATATTTTCAATGTATCAATTTATAAGATATTATAAAATGATACAAAAAACTGAAAACAATTTTAAAAATATTTGTTTTATGTGTTTCTATATAAGATTTCCATAATTACATAAATATTTGTGTGTATGTTGTATATAAAAAATAATTAATTACGTATATGTATGTTAAATCAACGTAACACATATTTGATATATGTTAAACTAAAAAAATAAAATTTCATTCAATTATGTCCATTACTTGATGAAATTATTCAGTACATTTAATTAATATTAATTTCTAATTATAATCTCGTAAATATATGACTTATTTTATATATTTATAAATATTACCATTTATATTGATCATATGTTGGAAAATATCATATAAATTGAAGTATATATATATTGATATATATATATATGAATATATTTTTATATTTAATATATTAGTGAATTACTATGTATAGAAACCATTAAAAATGAATAATACATTAATATGTTTTTAATTATCACATTTTATTCATTTTCTATATTTATCATCATTATATATTATTTATTACTCTCCATAATTAATATATATGTATTAAAAATATTTATTTTTGTTAATAGTTGTTTCATTAACAATTTATTTAATAATTTGTTTTTTTTTCATTTTTCATTTTTTTTAAATTATTAAAATTTATTTACTTTTAATAGGTTTTTAATTATTAACTTTTTTTCATCTAATATATATATATATATATTAATTATTAATATTTATAATCTATATATATGTATATTAAATTTACTCATTTTATTAATAATTATTCAATGAATATTTTTTTTATTTTTCTTAATTAACTCATTTTTAAATTTTTATTTCTTTAATTATTTCATTTTATTGATTTTACATATCTATAAATTTAATAGATAATATTTATTAATATTTAAAATTAAGGTATATATATATATTGAAATTATTCACTTTTATCAACAATTATTTAATTAAAAAATATTATTTTTTAATTAAGTAATGTTTAATTTGTATTTGATTAATTATTTCATGTTATTCTAGACCTTTATAAGTTAATTTTTTTAATTGAAAAAAGATACCCTTTATGAGTGCTAAAAATAATGTGTTGATAACAGGTAATCATTATTAGCACTAAAAATAAAGCATTGATAAACGATAAATTTTATCAACACAAAAGAACAGGAGTGATAAATAATAGCAGTATTAATGGAATATTTTTAATATTTTCTCTATAAACTATCTTCACTATTAATAAACTCTATAATCACTTGAGTGAGATCAAATATAACACACTCCCATGTTTTGTGTGACATGAATGCATATACATCTCAAATACCTACTCCATGACTCCAAATTCTATTTTTTATCAATGGAAAATGAAAGTGGTAGAGGATAATTGTTACCATACACTATGAGAGTAATAATTATAACTTCTATAAAAATTCCATAAGGAAAAGTTTCATCAACTTCAATGAACTATTTACAATACAAGAAAGAAGTGATGCATGGCCTGAATGGCCAAAACAGCCAGTTGATCTTCACCTATGATTGATCAACTCGATTATCTGGGGTGAAATACTCAATAGTATCCTAATGATTAATAATATGATTATTGAGAGATAATATTCCCATTATATATTACAATAATTAATATTATTCATCCTAATCATCATAAACATTCACAAGTGCGTTTTTGTCATTCCCAGCTTTATCATAAGATATCATGTATTTAAACAACAATTTTATTTATTTCTAAATAAGGGACATAGGAACATCTAGACACATTGATATCATCTCAACATTAATATTTGATATAAAATATTTATCAAGTGATGTTTAATCCTATGAAAATCATGTATGTACACATGTTTTTGGGCCTTTAAAGTTTGTTATCTTCCAACATAACAAAAATTATGATATATTTTCCACATTTGAAATTTATATTATGGACCTTATTTGTCACATGTAATGATATTTTATTATTATTTAACTCATCAACCACAAATTAAAATTTTCACTCTATGGGTAATTAATTATCACAATTTTGAAGGATACTTTACGTTCAAACTCTTTCCCAACATTGATGGTATTATCAGTCGATCCAAATCTATTCCCTGTAATTAAGGGAATTAATTATTTTGAATAATTACATCCCAATCAAAATATTATCCAAATGAAATTACTTTGACTAAGCAATTAATTTGTGTAGGATGATTACCAGTATCTAGTGGTAGCATATTTATCGAAGGAACCTCATAAGGTTCATTCCCTACATTATCTTCTTCCAAATAATCTCTTCATGCCTCATTAGAAATTTCATCATTAGATAAACTATCATTCAGTAATCCATGAGTTTGCACATGAGTGTCCCCTATAGTTCCTTACAAATCATGAACATCTTCTTAATAATTTTTTATATGACATGAATGATTTGAGAAGTAGATTGGTGAGAGTTTTTTGAAGAACAAATTCTAAAAAGCTCACATAATGTGGTTCTGTAGTAGTATATTACACATCAACAATATCATAAATCACCACATATAATTCCATTATCCCATTAAAATACTAATTTTTGAACCATAATGATGGTTCCATACAATCCACATAATCTACTAGAGGATACTCAGTGTTCTATAGACGTCCAGAATATTAAAGATGTTGAAATATAATTGAATTAATTTATTTATCATCCATAAATTTTAACCAAATATTATTCTTCTTGAAAACGTCATCCAACATCATACAACCATGAAGATATTCCACTCTTGTAGGTGGAATACTATAGCTAAAACCAACCTCGATATAAATTACATCACTATTTTAATATATTTTTATATACAAGACAACTATAAAAAAATAATAAATAAAATTTCATATACTATATCATGAAATGTTTTTTTAAAATTCTTTATGATTTCCTAATTGAAATGATATTGAGATTTTCTCAATGGATTGGTTTATCATTATATTATAATCTAGTAAAAACCTAGGGGGGACTCCTTGAGCCTCTGTTATCACATATTTTGTCAACCATTTTTCTCCTCTCATTCATGGTGTAAAAATCCACCTTCAAACAACAAATTTTTTTATATAATGTTATTTTATTGTGATTTTACTGAAATTAAAGTGATTGGGTCTGGGTTCTTTAGATACATAACCTTTTTTTATGTGGACACATAGTTCATTAAATACATATAGAGGTGGATGAAACATATGTCATCAATGTATAAAAGAAAATGTAATTATTACAAATTATAATATCAAAATAAAACATAACATGAAATTCCAATCATACATTCGTAGATCATCTCGTGTTCATTCAATTTTTACAAATTAAATAATTAGATAAAAAAATACAAATCAAATCTCAATCATATATTAGATGATCCTATCAAGATCATTCACCGTACTAGATAGCTAAAATTTTTATCTGGGATATTTATTATGTTCATCATCATATAACATTAGTTATAAATATATTTAATAAATAATATATATATATATAGAAAAATATATTTATCTACAAAATTTCATGAATATTTTTCGCTCTTATAGGAGATAAACAATATAAAAAATGATGATCGATTTACAAAACCTCACTACTAAAGTATATTAACGGTGATATGATTACCAAAGAAAATTTAAAAAATCATTATATATATTTATACCACATCATCAAATGTTTAACAGATTTTAATTAGTTATGAATAAATTGTGATGAATTGATCATGAGTATTTTTCTATGGATTTGTTAATCGTTATTTTATAAACCAAACTAAACACAAGGGTGAAACCTAAAATATCCATCATCAAAAAATTTAGAAAACATGAATGTACTTTAAAATAGAAACCCCTCTTGTAGAATGCCTCTTGTAGAATTCCTTTTGTCAAATGTCTTTTTATTACAATGTTAATCACATGAAAGTGATGGGGTCTAGGGGTTTCAGATACATATCATTTTTAGGTGGACATATATTTCCATACACACTTAGAGAGAGGGATAACATGAAGGTTATCAATGTAATAAATAAAATGAAATTATTACAAATTATATAACCGCATGCAGCAAAAAAACACCTACAATTTCAATTATCCACTGGTCAATCATATTAAGACCAGTCATCACACAATACTCTTAACATGTTTTTTGGGATACTATATATGTTATACAAATTATATAATGTTACCTATAACAATATATATTATATAATAAATATAGACACATTATTTACAGAATTTAAACGTTTTAATGTGTATTTGTGTATACATATTTAAGTGGATTCGTTGTATTTACCTCTCTGTATCAAATATTATAATTTAAATTCATTTTAACTTGTATAAAATAAAACATAATATATTCATATAAGTATATTTAATTAATACAAGATATATAGTCAAATATAAATATATTAAACTTTATTTATTAATATTTTAATATATAATTTCATATAATTTCATATAATTTTTTAAATAACTATGCTTATCTAATTATAAGTATTATTAATTTATACATAAATACTGAAAATACTATTAACATTTTTTTTATTTTATCAGTAAATGTAATCTAATTTACTCATACATAATAACCATTAATGTACTATAAACATAAGTTATTTTCACATTTATAAAATTATATATGTATATATATATATATTTTGTAATATTTCTACTTTTCAAAATTAAAGTGATTATATTTTATACATTATTACTTGGAATAATATTGATTTATACAAAATTTAATTTGAAATTTTTATTTAAAGTTATTATATATAGTAATCTTTTTTATACCATTATCCAATATAATATTATATATTTAAATAAATTAAATTATAATAATTAATATACCTCATATTTTTTTAATAATATAATTTTTATAATATATTTAGATAATTACCTATGTGGATGGAATATTATAATTTAAATATGTGTTACTTTAAATATATATATATATTAAATAAATATATAGAAATCTAATTACAGACCATTTAAATTAAAAATATATAAATTTTTTAAAACAATTATATTTATCTATATATAAATAAATATATATATATATATATATATATATATTAAATTATATAAACACTATATTTAAATTTAATAAATCATTCAATTTAAATTTAATCGTACAAAAAACACTGACTTATTCAGAAATTAAATCATAAAAAGGATAATAATTTTACATCCTTACATCTATAAATTAATACATCAATACATATTAAATAAATAAATCAAACAAATAAAATAAATAAATAAATTGAAAGGATAATTGTTTAATAGTAATTTAACATCTGTAATAGTTGGATATATATATCTGGAAGGAAATACACTAGGGATTCAAAACCAAATACAGATTAGAACATTTGAAAATTGGGGGGGGGGAAGCACTATATTTATAAAATATTCTTGGTTATAGGGGTGAACCCCATTCATGGATAATTTTTAAAAAATTCAAAGGAATAATCAATAGGGTTCATGATTCCTCCACCATGGATAGAGAAGTGTGAATAGGGCTCAATCTTCTTTGAAAAAAAGAGAGAAGTGTGAACCGCGTTCATGCTTCTCAGTGAAATGAAGAAGCCTGAATGAGGTTGTTCATACTTCTCAATAACTATTTTTTAAATACATATATAAATATCCCATAAAAAAATTAATACCCATTCAAAAAAATCATTTGGTGAATGCAGTAAGAACTGTTTGAAGCAGATGTTGTTCATTGTGGGAACAGTACCCAAAAAAATAAATGTTTTTTAAAAATTTAAACATATATAATGGTTTGATTATTTTTAATGGGGTTTCAATTATAATTAAAATATATATCTTTATTAATAATATAAAGTTGTTAATTATATTATTTATAATTAATTTAATTTTAATATATTTAAGAAATTATGTACATAAATAAATAAATAAAACAAATATCTATTATATAATCGTATTTTTAATAAATATATTATAAGTAATAATTATAAAACATTTATAGATTAATATATATATATAATTAATTATAATAATTATATTTATATTTATATTAAATATAAAACAAATTATGTTTTCATATATATTAAAAAATATTTACAAATATAATTAATAAAATATATTTTTATAATTAGGAATATGATGGTTTTTAATATATTTATATTTATGATATTAAATATGTAATAAATATATAATTTCATTTATAAATATAAATATTTTTAAACAATAATTATTTATAATTATTTTTTATTAATATGTTAAATGAATTTATCTTTATTAGGTATTTTATATATAAAATGAAATTATATTGAAAAAAATGTTATATTTGTAATTATATAATTTTTTTTTTATTTATAAAAATTATCAATATAAGTTATTTATATTATAAATCCAAATAAAAATATTGTTTCATATTTTTTAAAAAAGATATTATAATTATTATAAATTAAAATATATTTGTAATTTTTTTGAAAAAATATTTATTATTTGTATTTTATTATATATAAATATAATTATATAATTAATATTTTTTTTCTATTTTTTTACATATTTTTTATAAATAATATTATGTCTCGAAACATCCATATAATTTTTTAAAATTATGTTGAATTATTTCAAGATTGCTAAATTTGATGGTGCGTGATTCCATGGCCCAGAGTGCCCGAAATGATCCGTCGAATTTTTGTTAAGGTTTAATTAGCGCGCATAATGAGTTTTCTTAAAAAAGTTGAATAACTCTTAAAAAGTTTCCCAAATCAAAAATCTGAGGACACCGTTGCATTCAGGAAGACGAGTTTACTCTAGGCGCAACTTAAGTTTAGTCGGCACATGCCTCTTGTGAGAAAATCAAAAAATGGCATAACTGTAAATAAAATATTTACATAAAGTTATTTTATTTTTCAAATGCTTATAACTCACAAATGGTAACATGGATTAAAAATCAGAGACCACCACTAAGATCATGAGGGTATGATCTCTTTAGAAAGATAATAGCATTGGCCGGCGCATGCCACCAGTGAATGTTAGTTTTTGGCCGTAAATAAAATAATTATGTGAAAATTATTTTATTATAAAATTTATAACTTATAAATAGTAATTTTGATTGAAAATTCGAGAGTACCATTGAGTTCGTTGGGGTATTTTCTCCCTAGGTGGGGCCTGAACTTGACCGGCGTGGGTCGAGGGTGAACATAATTAATTTATTGAACTTTTTTTGGGTACGTACATTAAATGCTCGAGCATCATTTTCTAACTTTTGAACTGGTGATCGGATTAAAAATATGAGGGAACCATTGAATCTGCAGTGCCGAGATTCGATTAAGGGAAGCTTTACTTCGACCACATTATGTGTGGAGAAAAAGTTATGTTTTGTTACTTTTCAAAAGAAATGAAAAAAACTAATTTTTGTTATTTTATTTTCATTCATATCCTCCAATAGACACGCAATAGGGTGGGGCCAGTGATGTGTCAACCCAATAAATGTCTTGTCCAGCCAACCCTAAGTAACGAAGCCATGGGAGAATTAGGAAGATTCTTAATTGATTATCCCCATTAAATTTCAACATCATTACTTCCCTCCACCTCTCCTATATACAAGGAGCTTGAGGAGGGGTATCGGTACAGCTTCGCCAAGCAACGAAGGGATAAAGGAGAACCACGACGCCAGACCCTTAAAAGATGAAGCCGAACCCAGTGGGAGGTGACAGATGACACCGAACCCTAAATTGAAGGATGGTGTATGAGTGGTGTCGTTGGGAACTAGTTTATGGAATGATGAAATGATCCTAATTCAAGCGTAAAAGATCTGCAAATGGTTTACAAGGTAGGGGGTTTATTCGTTTACACATTTTAAATGATTTCTTCTTCCCTGTTCTTGAATAATACAAAGACCACAGGTCAAATGACTAATAAGTTTATCCATGATTCATTCGTTCTTGTGGGGGGTGGATGCAGGGTAACTTTGTTGGGTTTTTTATTGTTCTTTAAATTCAAAAAGATTATTAAACCCTTAACCCATCACGTTTGCAAGTTAACACAGAGGGAGCTAGCCTAACGAACCCAACCCAAACTCTCCACTACTTTGCTAAATTTGCTTCTCCATGGAACACCGACATCATGATGATACCGACCAACTATGTTGGGGATAGTGCGTCGATTCACACTGAAGAGGAGGCCATGACACAAAGTCATGGTAGTCATCGGAGCGGCCAACACTGGCCATCCATGGAGGAGGCATGGTGCACCGTTGTGTGCCGCTGATGAATAGTGGAGGCCATGGCTCATCAACCGCGACAACTGGAGGAAGGTGGCCGACACACTTTCCTGCCAAGGGTTATAGTGCGTCGTGCCGTTGCACACTGCTGGAGAGGATGGCCGGCACGCCGGCCGACTATGATAGAACCGGAAGGGGTGGGGTGCACCCATGCGGCATCAGGGCCATGGCCTATGCTGGCTGCTATGGGAGAAAGGACCACCAGATTGTCTGGCATCCGGAATATGGGGCATGCACCAGCTGTGCAACCGGTGGAAAAAACGTGGCCCATCAGCCGCGACAAGGAGGACCAGCGACACCATTTGGTGTTACGTTGGGTCAACCCACATGGGTTGACCCACTAACGATGATCCATGTAATGTTAGCCCTACCTGGATGCACTGGGTTCAGGTATCCTTGGCCGACCTCACCACCAGGTGGGTGGCACTGCCGGGTTGGCCCAACATACTGACCCGCCGCCCAGCAGGACGACTCGTGGCCCAGCGGGTCAACCTGTGGGCTAGCGGCTTGTCCCGCGGCCCAGCCAGGTTAGGCTGGGCCTAGCAGGCTGGGTCTGACCTGAGCTAGAGTGGGTCAACCCAGGTTGATCTGAGTCAGCCCATGCTGAACTGGGTCAGGCCGTTCTAACCAAGGCAGACCAGACCCGGACCCAATACCGACCAGTAACCCTTAGAGGGCCTTATCTTGTGAATTTTATGTCTGTTTGATGAACAGTATGTGGAGTTGGGATCCATGGATCAAGACAGATGTTTTGACTAACTCCATGTGATCTTTGGAGAATCTTGGAGTATGGCCGGGTTGGATCGTACCCGAATCCAACTGGGGCCTCGGCACTGAAATACCAATAGCGCACAGACCGGGCATCCGATTCACGCACCGTCTATTATGTTGGAACCCTAGTGACATGAATAGTCATTGAATTAATTATTTGTGAGACTTTTTTCTAGTTGAATTATGACTAATGGCTTGGGGAGCGGTTCTCCCAAGCACGCTATGTACAAAATCCTGCGTTTGGCTAAGACTTGACAACTGCTAACTGTTTCAACTCGGAGTGACTCAATGAACTAGTGGGGAGTGCCTTTATGTGACACTATAGACCCATGGTTGGGAGTTCCTATATGTGATGTGGTAGACCCATGATACTCGATAAGAGGAATACCTTAGGAGGCCACGAGGGGGAGCTCCTCTGTGTGACGTGACGGACCCACGGTGGGGAGCACCTCTATGTGACGAGGTAGACCCATGGTACCCGAAAGGAGGAGTACCTCAATAGTCCAAGGATAGTGGGAAGCACCCCTGGGTGACATGGTAGTCCCACTATAATCATTAGAGGATGAGTTCTCCAATAGTTAAGGTGTTTGATGTTGTGACTAGGTATGTTACATATTCCTAGACCTAGAGAATATGGGGTTGGCTATCAGCATTCATAATGATCCTATGTGGGTTAGCATCATAATATTGTTTCTCTGAGTTGTACACCTGGTTTGAGCTGAGTCTCTGTTTGAACTAATTCTTTTACCTATGTGGTAATTCTACCTTCGAGGTGTTACCATTGTGGTAAACTCCCCTCATGTATGAGATGATTATATCTCATTAACTTAAGTATTTTTATGGTCATAAACCTAATTAGATTAGATTTCTTGTTTAATGGTTTTTCCATTATAGAACTAGGAGACCTACGGGTTCTTGGGGACCCTAGTGAGTATCGTTATACTCACCCCTACATGGGCTTCACCTACACCTGGTTGTGTCTTGTGTAGATGGCATACAACATTGATCGAGGATGAGGTATCTAGGACTAGATAATGCTCAGAGGTGGATCATTTAGCGTGACGTGACGTAGATACTACTGATCGTGAGGTGTACCTACCATTCAGGTAGGATCCACAGTGGGAAATCGAAGAGAGGATTTTAACTTTTCAGTTGTATTTTTACATTTCCGTTTTACTCGTACTTCTAGTTGGGCCTGTATTCTTGCCCCTTTTACTTTCAGCACTCCTTTAAATACAGCATTTTACTGCACAATTACATCTTTTTGTGTTCTCGGACCGTGTTTTTGTACATGTTTAAAGGAAAAACCTTCTCATTTTAGGTAATATTCCTTTTGGTGCTAGTCGCTAGCCCCTGGCCTATAGAAGGAGGGGTTGGGGTAGTCATGGCATGGGCCCCAACGGACGGGTCATGAGAAAGAGGTATAAAAAGAGTTTGGTTCTACAGTAGAACTGGGACTCTGATCTTTTTATTATAGAAATCGTGTTAAGTGTTATGAGTGTGGTTTTCAATTTAGGTAATCTAGTGTTGGTACGGCGGCTGACGTATCCATACATCAGGACCCGAAATTTTGATTTCTGGATCATCACACGAAAATAGTAATTGTGTGTGTTTTGGAAATGATTTTTTTATGATTTCATTGAGGCAACACACTAGGTATAACATAATTACCATGTCACACCTTTTCCTTATCAGGATGTCTCCATGTAGGCAACTAGCTAGGATTTCCGAGAGAGTACACGATGATGGCCCACCGAGTGATGAGACTTCAGTACGTCGACCGTTGCATGAAATGGTAACTTCATGTAGTGTGAAAGCTGTATCACTACCCATTGGTCAGTAGTTACAATCAGTGATACCAGTAGAGGACAGATTTAGGTTTGATACCTTAAACTTGTATCAGCATCAGATACCCCTGAGGTTCTGAGGTGAGCCCAAGTCACAGGCAGCTAAAAACTGGATTGAGGAGGTGGTTGAGAGTTCCCTAGAGCTTTTACAATGTCGAAAAGATGACTTGTGTATAGCTAAGTATTCATCAAGTTGTACCGACCATTCTTGGTACTCTATGATTATGATACGGTAAGTGATTTAGGGATCAGTCATCTAAGCGTGGTGTTTTTAAGGACATCCAACCCATCACTATTTATCTATGAATTTAAAATTATGTTAGGGTGCTAGAGAGAACCTTTGTGGTTGAATGTTCTTTGGTTGAGCGGATACATCCAGTGAATGTTAGCAGTGGGAAAGCTAGAAACTGGAACCACTCTCAGAGTCATGGGCGTGTAAAATGTATTAGGAAGAGGATGTGATAGGGACAGATGAATCTATAGGGCTGTTGATGTGGAAGTAGATCTAGGAGAGCAGTATGAGGTTGTGTACATTTAGACATGTTAAAACCACTCCCCTGGGTTCCCCACCTAGATTAGAGAGCTAGAGGACAGGGGAAGGGAGTAGCTGCATGCGGTCAAGGAGTGTGACCCAAGGGCTCTAGTAATGATTCAACGTACGGTCTATGTCTACTAATAGATGCTTTATTAATAGAAAAAGGAACCAATCATTCCTTCCTTCGACAAATCTTTTACAAGACCTAGAGTTTTTGGTTAAACCATTGATTTGACCCTTATGTTTGGAGATACCTTTGAGAGAAGACTCGATAATCACCTTTATGCTGACTGTGTGTTCTGACTGTTGAGGCAAGAGTTTTGGTTAGAACCTCTTCGTGGTACCGCTGAGGCCATACGACGTTAGTTTGGGTATGTACTAGACATCCACAGTTCATAATCAAATTGACTATATTATTCAAAAAGTTTATGGTATATCTATAATGTCGGAATGGGGGTTTTCATGGTCAATGAAAAAGGAAACCCAAGTAGCACAGGATAAACTCATACTTAGGAGGGTGAAACTAATCACTCTTGAGTTGGTTAACCTTACCCTCATGGAAGTGGGAGTTTTGGGCTTTCCATACCCAACATGATTGGAATAGTGTGAGGAAATCATTTCAAAAGTTGTTTCTAGGGTTAACTCTCCTGAGGGATAGAGACTTATGCTTTGGCTGGGTACTACCGGTGTTTTGAACCAGACTTTTCCAGGGTGTAGGCACCCTTTTCATCTTTGACAAAGAAGGGGGACCCTTTCCTGTTGACGGAGATGTGTCAGTAGAGCCTTCATTAGATGAGATATATATAGGCAATTTGAACTATGCTACCCATGACCTGGAGTTAGCAGTAGTGGAATTTGCGCTGAAGATGTGGTGGAACTACCTGATGGGTGAATGGTTTACTATTTACTCTAATCAAAATAGTCTCATGTATCTTCTCATAGAAATATCTGAACATAATACAACGAAAATGGCTAGAGTTCATCCAGTTCTATGACCGTGATATAGTCTATACTTCTTGGAAGGGGAACGTGGTAGTATATGCACTCTGCAGGAGGTCTGGTCTGCAGTTTCTGAGTGAGGCGATAGAGCAGCTAGCCGTGTTGCAGATATCCTTTGTGGATAGATATAGAGAAACATACCTATAGTCTATGACAGTCACTCCACCCCTTATTTAGCAAGTCGGGGAGGCACAACTTGGGGACGTTGACTACAAGGCCTGACGTGATCAGATATCCTTAAGACAGTCTCCTAAAGGATTTATTGAAGGTGGGAAGCACATCATCCTATTCAGAGGATGCACCATGGTGCTACTGATGCTTTTGGAGGAGGTGTTGGGGGAGATCCATACATCCCCTTTAACGGTGCATCCTAGAGTGAAGAAGATGTACCAGGACCTCCAGTGTCAGTATTGGTGGCCATGGACGAAGGAAGTAGTGGCAGAGTTTGTAACACGATGCCTCACTTGTCAGCAAGTGATGACTGCACAATGCTTGAAAAAGTCTTATGCCGAAAAGATATATAGATCCTTGGAGTTAGAGGAGGGAGATCATGTATTCCTATAGAGATTTGGCTGAGGTGGCAAGTTTTCACTGGGGTTTATTTGTCAATTTATGATACTTCGGAGGATAGGTGAGGTGGCATACCACTTGGCACTTCCACCACAGTTAGAGAGGGTGAAAAAAGTATTCCATGTATCCCAAATGAGGAGATACAAGCAGGACCCATCTCACATCATCTTCCATGGTGAGATAGACTTAGATGATGGGGAGATGTTTACGGAGGTTCTAGTAGAGATTGAGGACCAATAGGATTGATTCCTTCATGGGCGATCAATACCTTTGGTGCGTGTTTTCTGGAAGCACGATAACCTCAAGAGAGATCATGGTAGTGGGAGGCCTAGATTTGTGCTCAGTACCCCAATTTGTTTACTTAGTATGTGTTTTGGATTTTGGGGAATAAAATCCCTAAGTTAGGGGATAATGTATTTTCCTGGAACATCCGTATAATTTTTTTTAATTATATAGAATTATATCAAGACCAAAAACTCTAATGGAACGTGATTCTGAGGCCTAGAGTGCCCGAAATGATCCGTCAATGTTTTTTTTAAGATTTAATTAGCACGTGTAAGAATTTTTCCTAAAAAAGCAGAATAAATCTTAAACTGTTTCCTGGATCAGAAATCCGAGTGAAAAGTTGTGTTCAGGATGGCAGGTTTACCATAGGTGCAACTTAATTTTATTCGGCGCTGGCCTCTTGTGAGAAAACCCGAAAATTACATAACTGTAAATAAAATAAATAAAAAAAGTTATATTATTTTTCAAATACTTATAACTCATGAATGGTAACTAGGATTAAAAATCAGAGACCACCACTGAGCTCATGAGGGTATGACCTCTTTAGGAAGATACAAACATTGGCAGGCTAGGCCACTAGTGAATATTAGTTTTTGACTGTAAATAAAATAATTAACTAACAATTGTTTTATTGTAAAATCCTTAACTTCTAAATGGTATCTTTGTTGGAAAATACAAGAGTACCATTTTGTTCTTTGGGGGTTTTCTCTTTAGGCAGAGCCTAACCTTAACTGGTGTGGGTCGAGGGTGAAAATAATTAATTTATTGATTTTTTTTGGTACGTACAGTAAACGTACGAGTGGTGTTTTCTAGATTTTTAACCGGTGATCGAATTAAAAATATAAGGGAACCATTGAATCTGCAGCACCAAGATTCGTTTAAGAGAGGATTTACTTTTACTATAGTAGGTTGGGAGAAAATGTTATGTTTTGTGACTTTTTAATAGAAATGAAATAATTTTTATTATTATTTTATTTTATTTCATTTCCTCCAATGGAAAAGAAAAGGTGTGGGGCCAACAATGTGTGAATCCAATAAATGGCTTGACCTACCAACCCTATGTAATGATGCCGATTGGGAATTAGGAAGCTTCCTAATTGATGTTACCCATTAAATTCCCATGTTGTTACTTATCCTCCCCAATCCTATATATATGATGCTAGGGGAGGGGTATCAGTAGATATTTTCCATGAAAATAAGTTTTGAAGGAGCACCGCGATGCCATACCCTTAAAGGATGGAGCCGAACCCAGAGTGAGGTGACAGACAACACCGAACCCTGAACTGAAGGATGACGTATGAGTGGCGTAGTTTTGAACCAGTTACAGGAATTACGAAATGATCCACCTTCGAGCACAGACTCTCTCCAACGGGTTTATGAGGTAGGCGGTTTATTCGTTTACACATTTTAAATGATTTACTTTTCCCCATTCTTGAATAATACAAAGAATGTGGGTCAACCAACAAATGGGTTGATCCGTGATTCATTCATTATTGTGGGGGGTGGATGTGGGGTAACTTTTTTTTTTTTTATTATTGTTTAAATTCAAAAGGTTTATTAAAACCATAACCCCCTCATTTTTTCAAGTTAACACAGAGGGCGTGGGCCTAACGAACCCTTCTCAGACCCTTTACTACTTTGATAAATTTTCACCTCCATATAACACCGATGATGCAGTGATACTGACCAACTATGTTGGGGATAGCACATCAATGCACACTAAAAGAGGACTCCATGACATAATGCTGCAGCGGTAATCAGAGCGGCCGACACCAACCGGTCACAGAGGAGGCGCAGTGAACCATCACGTCCCACCGATGAAAAAAGGAGGCCACAGCTCATCAGGCACGATGATCAGAGGAAGGCGGCTGGCACACCGACCGACCGTAGGTGACGGTGCGGCGTGCCGTCACGCGCCGATGGAGAGGACTGTCGGTAGACCGGTCGACCATGACGTAACTAGAAGGGGTGGGGCGCACCCCCGATAGCGTTCCCACAAGGTAGTAGGGTCATGACCTGCATTTGATGTGGTGGGAGCAAGTGTTGTCGGATCAACCGGTGGCCGGTGGACATGGCCTGCACCAGTGGCTCCCCCCTATGGTAAAGCTGCGACCTATCAGCTGCGGCATAGAAGATTCACGATGCTGCATTGGGTCAACCCTCATGGGTTGACCCACTGACGGGGCTCTGTTCCACGCTAGCCCAACCTGGATGCGTCGTGTATGGGTATCCTTTGCGGCTCGTGCCACCAGGTCGGGGGCACTGCTGGGTCAGCCCAATAGACCGACCTGCGGCCTGACATAGAGCCCAGCCGGGTCGGGCCGGGGACAGTGGTCTGGGTTGACCCAGGCTGGGTCGGTCCCGAGACAGAGCGGGTTGACCCAGGTCAATCCTGGTTGGCCCATGCCAAACCGGGTCAGGCCGATTCGACCGAGGTGGATCGGACCCGGACCTATTACCAACCAGTAACACTTAAAGAGCCTTATCATGAGAACCAGATATCTAATTGATGAACTGCATGCAGTGTTGGGGTCATAGGAGCACGACAGTCCTCTTGACATACTCCATTAGTGTTTTGGAGAAACATTAAGTATGGATGGGTTGGATCGCACCCGAATCCAACCGGTCCCTCTACACTGAAATGCTAATAATTAAAAGAATGGGCGTCTTACTGACACACCTTCTGTTGTGTTGGAACCCCTATGACATGACAGATTATTAGGTTACTTATTTGTGAGAATTTTTGGTAGTTGATATACGATCGATGGCTTGGGGAGAGGTTCTCCCAAGCGCGCTACGTACGGAACCCTGCTATTGGCTGAGACATGACGACTGCTGACTGTTTAGACTCAGAGTGACTCAAAATCCCTGTGGGGAGTGCCTCTGTGTGACTTGACAGACCCATGGTACTCGACAAGAGGAGTACCTCAATAGGCCATGAGGGGGAGCGCCTCTGTGTGACACGAAAGACCCACAGTGGGGAGCACCACTGTGTGATGCGGTAGACCCATGATACTCGATAGGAGGAGTACCTCAGTAGTCCAAGGTTTGTGGGAAGTGCCTCTATGTGACACAGTAGGCCCAATGTACTCATTAGAGGATGAGTTCTCTAGCAGACGAGGTGTTCGATGTTGTGACTGAGAATGTTACATGTTCCTAGGCCTTGAGAATTTATTGCTGGCTATCGGCATTCATAACGATAATGTGTGGGTCAACATCATAATCCTATTTATATGAGTTGTATACCTAGTTTAATTTGAGACTCTATTTGAACTAAGTCATTTACCTATGTGGTACTTGTACCTTCTAGTCGTTACCATTATGGTATACTCCCCTGATGTATGAGATGATTATATCTCTATAACTTAGGCATATGTATGGGCATATACCTAAGTAGAGTTGATGTATTGTTTGATGGTTTTTCCATTGTGGAACTAGGAGACCTATGAGGTCTCGGGGTACCTACTGAATAATGTTATACTCACTCCTACACGGGATATGCTCGCACCTAGTTGTGTCTTGTGCAGATGACTCACATCATTGATCGAGGATGAGGGAGCTATTACTAGATGGTGCTTGAAGGTGGACCTTTTGGCATGAAGTGACACATGGACTACATATGGTGAGTTGTACCTACCCTTCAGGTAGGATTCATGGTGGATGATTCAAGAGATTCTTTTCACATTTCAGTTGTATTTTTACTTTTCAGTTGTATGCATACTTTCAGTTGGCCTTGTATTGTAGCCCCTTTTACTTTCAGAACTCCTTTTATTGTAGCAGTTTACTTCACTGTTGCGTCTTGTTGTGTTCTTAGACCATGTTTTTTTACAGGTTTAAAGGAAATGCCAACTCATTTTGGGAATACACATTTTCATGGTAGTCTCTAGCTCCGGCCAATGGAAGGCGGGTTTGGGGTAGTCTCGGAATGGGCACTGGGGGATGATTCATGACAAATAGACTATAATTACATTTATTATAAATAATATCATAAATATTGTTATATCCCAAATATTTTTATAATTACATTTATGCCCACATCATGTTAGGATACATTGGGTATGTCACCAGTGATATAGCATTAATGAGTAATGAGAATGAATTTATACCTTATTGTTTTTTGTTGAAATTGATATTTCATGCCCCTTCATGTGAATGGATTTTATAGTTAAATCCGTGGACATGGTATTATATAGGGAGGATTATTTCTGGAAATTAAAATAATGAGACACAAAGTGTATAGATTGATGACACTAGCATGAATCATTCATGATTAGAGATATGGATATAATAGGATTATATTACATAGTGAGTTTTATTATGAGATTGCATCTAATTTCATAAATTAAACAATTCTCTATGTGATTCTTGGTGTATTAATAAATTATAACCTTAAAATTTATGTGATTTTTAATAATTCCACTGGGAAAGGGATAGAGAGGATCAAATACTAAGTCAATTCAAAATCTTTGTTAATTTCCATTGGAATTTAACATGTTGAATTAATATTATTCCCATACATGGTTTAATAATCATTCATATCTTTTGATCACAAATATTTATTCCCTATTTATTGAAGATAATTTATGTGAGTTGAATATTTAATATATATTAATTCACCAGGAATTTTTTAATTTTAATTATGTGAACATATAATATTTTGTTATTCTAGTTTATTCAGAAGGTATCAATATATTTATTTATTTTAATGAATATCTAAAAAATATTTATTCACTAATTTAGTGAATATAATATATATTTATTTATTGGTGAATAATGCACTAATTCTTATATAATTAAATAAATAGTCAGTATTGAAATCTTGATAAATATTATAGGGGATTGTTGAACTACGTTTTATTATCTCATGAAAAAATTCATGTTAAATATTATATGAAATAATATTAATTTATTTACTCAAGGAAATAATTTTAATTTTATACACATGGATACCTATTTTTACATAAATAATAATAATTGTATTATTATTTAGACATGGGATTCATTGAGGATTACAAAAATAATAAGGTCTCTTGGGCAATTATTTTCTACCCTAAGCCTTATTTAAACCTAATTATGAATTTTTCTCAAACACTAGAAATTTTAATCACTATAAAATACAATTCATATGGAGATATATATCTCACACCTTTGAGACATCCCCACTTAAAACATTTTCAATAATGTAGAGCAATTATTATCATCTATGAGAGTGACTCCTCACCATGTAGGATTCAATTTTGATCAATAATGTTAGTTTCATTCATTAAAACCATATTCACTGGAACTCATTATTATCAATGATGATGATTAAAGGTTAATAGAGCATGTGTGTATCACAATTAGAGGGAATATATTATTGATTCACCTTATGTAACAATGGTATGACCAAAAGTTTTCATCTAATCATCGATAATGATGAAATAAATTCAATGTTATATATTATATTATTCAAATAAATCAATTATAAATTATATGTAAAATGATATCCTCTTCATGGTTTTACTGTTTCTGTTAATAAATCATTAAATTAATTTAATTGTTTTTGAAGTACTCTGTCTTGTACATATGGGATTATTCATAGATTATAACACAAAAATTAGTTGGATATGTCAAATGGGTATATCTATTTCACATTGAAAATTTATTTTGTATTAAAGAAGTCAAATAATAATTTAATATTCATTAATTAATTATAATAAATTGTTTTTATATTTTCACATCTAGTTTGTTTTTATTGAAAACACATTTTAATTAAAAAGGATTATATATAAATTTATTAATTTTATACAATCATTATTTCTAGGGACTTAAATTTCTTAAGAACATATGATGAACAATCAGAGAACCCAACAATAGGTTTTAAGGGTTCTAGATGGTAGAAACATATGCACAATGAGGGACTAAAATTAAAAACAATGTATTGAAGTTAATTGCACATGAACATGTCATGGGAGAAATCATGCACCATGTAGTAAATAACTCATGGTGAATTTAATTCACACCGTACAGTTATTGAGATAGCATGTCAGACACACCGTCAGACGACACAGTTTATAACAATAATGACTGACAATATAAAAAAACCAAAATTTCATGATTTATAACAAGGGTTTTAATTTAATACATTCCTAAGATCATTTTGGATTATAGTTTTATATATTTAGGGAAAAAATTAAATAAAAAATAAGAAACTTACACATAGTTTAATTTTCCCACAAAATAAGGACATTATGTTTGCACCATTATCTCATTTCATACATTTTAGTTTCTTTTAAGATGCATCATCATAATAGTAATACTTTATCTTTGTCGAATTTATAATTATTCATAGATCATATTTGAAATATTTCAATACATGGGATGAGAAAAAAAAATATTAGTATTGAAATATAAAAATTTAGTAATCCTGTTCGACTAGTAAAAAACATGAAAACCCAAGAATTAATTAAACTTTTTCATAATAAAACAATAGTATCATAAATAAAAAATTTTGAAATTTTAAAATCAATATTTTCTTAAACAATCACTATGAAAACCATTATTAAGCATAGGAAAAACCATGAAGGAATCCATAGGCATGTGGAAAATCATGAAAACATTCCATTGAAAGATAAACATTTCAACATAAATATTCCCTTTCCTTAGAAGATCAAAATATTTCAATAGAGACCCTTTTTCAAGAATAATATAGGTATCATGGAGTATCATATTCATAAAAAGTTTTCAGTCATGTTTTCCCTATGTCAGGAAAATTGAATCCAAATTAATTCCATAGAATTAACCATTCTTGTTATCTCCCTGAGTTTTTCCTTTTGAAGACATCATCATTACCCAATTCAACGAAGAACAATATCAGGATCACTCATTATCATGCACTATATCAATTTCATCTTTCAACATCTATAATTATTAAGTACCATATCATGAACAAAAAAATTGTAAGCTCACATTATTTCATCCTAATACCCATGAAAAAATAATTTGAATCCATAAGAGAAACATTTTTCATTTTCATATGATCATTAGTAGAAATATCACTTTTCATTGAAAACTCTTAAAAATTATTTTTTTAAACCATATTAACTAATAGATAATTATTGATAGAAAATAATTGATATAATGGTTGGAAATGGTGGTCAGTACCTATATGAAAAAAACATTCTTTTCCACTTTTCCATAAAAATTCAAAATGACCCATACGATAAATATTTATAAGATTTTTTTTAGACATTTAAATGGAATTTAAAATATAGTCGAAAAATAATTTTAAAAATATTTTATGTCTAAATAATAAAATTATTTGAACTTTTTTTAAAACATGTATATGATGGATAAAGAGTTTAAATTATTTAAAATAGTATTTTAAATTAAATTCACTTACCTTAAGTCTTATATATCTTTGTACATTTCCTAATTCCTAAATAATATAATTATATTATTTTTATATTTTATTAATAAATTTTTTCATCTTAATTTAAATATTATAATTCCTTTTATTTCATTTATTACCATGTTTTATCGAGCTACTAAAATTATTATGTTTACGTTCGACATTTTCGGTCATTGGATTTATAACATCAAAACAACATTGTTGTGTTCATCATGGTCAAATGGGTTATGGTTACATTACCTTTAAATAATATTTTTTTTATAATTATCTAATTTATAAATTAATTACACGTTTAAAACAAACTATGTATGAATGTCATGAAAAATGAATCATGTCCATTACTAGATATGGTAGTCAATAAGAACACATGAAAAATGTTTTAATTTTTATTTATAGTGGAAAATAGATAAAGTAGCTAGTATTTTATTTTTTTATTGTCATAAATTATTATACATTCCATATTTATTCATTATTTCAATCCTTATTAATTTCTTTACTATAAAAAAAATTAAAAATTAAACACATCACTTTATGGATGTGGCATTCCCCACATATGAATAAATGATGTATTAATTTATCATTGAATTTAAAATAATATTTAAAATGGTTATACCATAATCAAAATATCATTTATGTATTTGGAAGACACTTATGTTTTTATTTATTCAAGGTTAAATAATATTTTAATGAGGTTTAAGAAGATATGATCCCAAAACACTCAGTTATGAATTATACCATTTCTTTTGAAAACATCCCTTGGAATACACATCAGGACTTCTTATGTTTGATTTTTTGTAATAATAGTACCTCCATAATGTGTGGAGGGATTTTGTAATGGTATTTGGCTAGTTTTGGCCACCATAATATTTTCAAAGTGTGTTATTAAGTGATGAATAAGGTTCCCTTTTATATATATTGGGAGTGGAACACATAAAATGTTTCAATGTTTTAAAATAATATAAATTATTTATCATGTTAAAACGGCACTATAACTATAAAATTTTTAATATATAGTCCCAAGGGTTGAAATATCATAAAAAAATAAGAACTAATATTATATTTTGTGGCCTTAAATTTTTGTTTTTACCTAAATTTACCCATTTTAACTTTCATTGTGATAATTAAATTTTACCATAGTTATTATTAATAATGGACATAAATGAAATTGAACACATTAAAAAAATATGAAACTATTAATTCCATATACAAAATAAATTTTTCATGATTTAGTTCTTATATTCATAAATTAATTTTAATAAAAATATGAAAACTATAATGAAAATAGTTTTTAGAAAAATTCATTCTAAGAGAATTTGAATTATTTTATACCAAATTATTTATAATGATTATTAATATAGAAATAATTGGTTATTTTTTCCAAAGAGTAAACATTTCACTTTAAAATAAATACATGATATAATTATTCATTCTAAATACATGAAAATAAATGATAGTTTTAATAAAAATTATTATATTTCTCTATTCACCCACATATCAATATTTTATTAAAAATATCAAAAAATAACTATAAGATATCATTGATATGTTGAATAAAAAAATTAATTCCATTATATCAATTTCACACACTAAAATTAAAAAATTTAAATTTTAAATAAAATCATTTTATAGTTGTAAACCCAATTTATTTAAATAAAAATAGTCATTTTTCAATTAAAAAATTATATAAATTCATTTATAAAATGATGATGAATATAAATCCATAAAATGAATACTTATAAATCTCATGAATTATTTATTTCTTATAATACATGGGTTGTACCATCATCCCCATTTAGGAAATTGAATCCTCGCAATTTTATTCATTACATAAACAAGTGAGGGTATTTTTTTTCCTCATTATATATTTTTTATTATCACGTTGCTTCCTCAATCATTTTATTATTACATAAACCTTTTTTTTAGAAAATAAAATTATTTCGCAATACTTGCAATTGATGATCTAAAAAGAGAAATTTTTTCAACATATGAAAATTTTCTTCTAAATATACCCCATTAGGGATAAAAACATGAGATGTATCAGATACATAATTCCTTTAAAAAGAAACATGTAACACATCTTGTACAAGATATACATTTAGACCTAGATCTACATATTATGAAATTTACCAAACATTACCTAAAATTTCATATTATATAATGAACCATAGACATAGATTTTTATTTTTATCAAAATTATAACACTTTTACAGGGTGATAATTTACAAAAAACATGACTGCATCCATCAAATGAATATAATTACTTACTGTAATATTCTATAATATTCTATCTAATCAGATCTATGAACATATAGAGATGAATCATATTTACCTACTCGACCTTATATTCTACCAACTCTGGTCTTAAAAAATTCCTTTCACTAGATTCATCCTAGAATTATGGAATTCAATTAACTACAAAAAACTCTAATTAGTGACGTTTATAAACATCACTAAATGAGGTGCCGCTAATTTTGAGACACTCATAAACATCCCTAATTTTAAAATTTCATTCATTACATACAATTTTAAATCTAATCAGAGCAATGGTGATAATTTAAGAAAAACATGACTACCTTCCTCAAATGAATATAATTTCTTACTGCAATATTCTATACTATTCTATATAATCAGAGCTACGAACATATAAAGATGAATCATATTTACCTACTAAACCATATATTCTACCAACTCTAGTCCCAGAATCCTCCTTTAAATGGATTCATCCCAAAATGATGGAGTTCAATACACTACAAAAAACTCTAATTAGTGATGTTTATAAACGTCACTAAATGAGGTGTCATGAATTTTCAGACACTTATAAACGTCCCTAATTTTGAAATATTTTTCATTATAGACAATTTTAAATTAGGTGATTTATATATTTATAGGAATACTTGGTTTTCCACATTAATCCCCATTTAAGAAATTGAATCCTCATAATTTCATTCATTATTTAAACAAGTGATGGTATTTTTCTCGTAACTATATTTTTTATTATCATGTTGCTTCCCCAATCATGTTTTTATTACATAAAACGTTTACACTGAAAATGAAAAATTTTCTCAATACCTATAATCATTGGTCTAAACATCTAACAAAACTTTCCAAATTGGAATAATTTTATTCTGACTATACCAACTTAGGGATCAAGACATGATTTGTATCAAGTATATACTTTATTTGCAATGATAGAAGTAAAATAACATGTTCCAAAGACTTATTTAGAGGTAGGAATACTTGGTAAGAAACTAACTAATCATTATCTACAAGTTCATAATGTATAATGAACCATAGACATAAGTTTATATTTTTTGAAAAACATATAACAATTTTCCAAGGATATAATTTTAGATTAACATGACCACCTCCCTTATAGGAATGTTTTTTAAACCTGTTTTATTCATAAATATTATATCTACTCAGGGATAATCTCATATTAGGATGAATAATATTTTCCTTCTCATCCATATCTTCTACCAACTCTTGTTCCAAAAACATCCTTTCACTTGCTTCATCCTTGTATGATGGAGTTGAACACACAACAAAAAATAAAAATTAGTGATGTTTATAAACATCACAAAATGTGGGGTCATAAAATTTGTGACACTTATAAACATCCATAATTTATAAATGTTTGTAAATGTCACTAATTAGGGATGATTATAAGAATTACTAAATTAGTGACATTTATAAGCAACGATATTTAACAACACCTCATTATCTGATGTTATTTCGAAACATTGAAAAATAAATGTCCCTAATATAGTGTCATTTGTAAAAATCTTTTTTTAGAGACACCATGTTTACTGAATTTTTTAGAAACATCAGTAAATAGAAAATCATTTACAAAAAATGATAATTTTATTTTTTTGAAAATTATTAATATGTTTTAAATTTTTTTTTTAAATGAAAAAATATCACCTTATGTCTCATTCCTCTCTCTAACCCCACACTCTCATGTACCATCTGTAATAGGTGTCCCCTCCATTACATCATAGGTCTTTTTCAGTCCATTTCCACATCAATTTCCACGCAAGCCCTTTCATATCGTACATTGCCCATCCTATTTCGCACCACCAAAACCCACAACACATGTGTGTGCAGAAAAGTCCCATACACTACGATTACAACTCTGGACCACTTACATGTAGGTATGAACAACAAACCAACTCATCCACACTAACACTGAGTATTTTATTATATTATATATATATATATATATATATTTCAGAATTAAAAAATTTAACAAAATATATTTATATATATATATATATTAATATTTTTATATGTATAATTTTTTTTATGATTATATTATATTATATTAATGTTTAAGTTTTTTATTATACATATATATGTTTATATATATATTTGTTTTAATATATATATATATATATATCTGTTTATATTATATATATATGTGTGTGTGTTTATATTTTATGTTTTTTATGTTTATGTTTTAATTTTATTATATATGTATATATGTGTGCATTTATGTTATACATACGTAGACACACACACATATATATGTGTGTCTGTTTATATATTTATATGTGTGTGTGTGTCTATATATATATAAATATATATGTGTATGCGTAGATATATTTAATTATAATTATAATTTTATAAATATATTTATATAACTACACATATTTTAAAACACTAATGATAATGTCCCCAAAATAGAAATGTCTTCTTAAAAATGTGACTAAATTTAAAAAATATATTTTTTTTATATAAGTATACGTGTGTGTATATATATATTTATATACATATATGTGTAGGTGTGTGTTTCTATATTTGTAAAAATATATATTTATATATATGTGTGTTCATATATTTTTGTCTACGATTATATATATTAATATATATATATATATATATCTGTGTGTGTGTGTGTTTGTTTACATATGTTTATATATACGTGTCATCATTTAAAAATCCAATAATATATATACATAAATATTATTTTATATATGAATAGACACATATATATATATGTTTATATTATTATTATATATATATATCTATATCTATATCTTCATATTTAACATATATATTTATATTACATATTCAAATGTTTATATTATATATATTTTATGTTTTAGGTTTATATATATATTAGTTTATTTTTTATATTATTTATATGTTTATATTTTTTGTTTATATAGATGTTTATATTTTAAATATAGAATATATTTATATTCATATAAATATATATGTTTATATTATGGATATATAGATATATGTTTATATATATATATGTGTGTGTGTGTGTGTGTGTATGTCTATATTTTACGTTTATATTTTATGTTTATATTTTATGTTTATATTTTATGGTTATATTATATAATTATATATATGAATATTATTTATATATATATATGTGAATATTAGATATATATATGTGTGTGTTTATATATATTTGTGTGATTATATATATTTATATATATTTATACTTATGTGTGTCGGTGTGTATAAAAATTTATAAGTGTGTGCAAACATATATATAATTATAATTATATATATATAAAATTAGTCTTGTTTTAGAACACTGGTAAAAATGTCACTAAAAAACCACAATTTCTAAAAAGAGTGACTAAATTCAAAATATATGTGTGTTTTTAAAAATAAATACATGTATATATATATATATCTATGTGTGTGTTTATGTAAATATATATATTTTTACTAATATTTATATATACATATATGTGTCTATGTTTATATATATATATATCTAAATATATACTCACATCGATGTGGGTAAATGAAATATATAAATATATATATTTTAGAAATTTCTCTTGAAAAATGTCACTAATTTAGTGATGTTTCCTAAAAAATGTGAAAAAATTAACTACCTTTCCTTGAAAACATTATTAAATTAGCCACATTTCTTGATAACATCCCTAATTTAGTGAACTGTTTCCTAAAAATGTGGATAATTTAGTGATGTTTTTCCTAAAACATCGATAATTTATTGATGTTTTTTAGAAAAATTCACTAAATAATCGACTTTTAAATGAAACATCACTAAATTAGTGATGTTTGTCACAATACATAACTAAATTAGTGTTCTTTTCATGAAACATCACTATATTAGGGACATTTTCCACAAAATGGCGCTAAATTAGCGACACTTTTCATGAATGGTCTCTAAATTACTGAAATTTCTTTAGGAAACATCCCTAAATTGGGGATTTTTACTAGTAACATATTTTAATTATCGAGGTTTCTAAAAAATCGTCGCTAAATTATTTTATTTTAGTGACACAACTTTCCATAAAATTTCTCTAAAGGATTCATCTACATACTTGAATGAAAACTGTTATTATAATGATTTCTTCAAATGAATGATCTTAAATCCAACTTCCCTGATTATATAATGAGCCCAAAGTATATCTTATAATTTCTAAATTTTTCATTTAGACTATCCATTAGTTTGAGGATAAAACGTTGTACCTAAATTCAATTCAGTACACAATGACCTATGAAATAATTTTTAAAATTTGAGGTAAATCTGTTATCATGATTATATTCAATAATTATAAGTACTCCATTTAATATTATTTTCTCATTATTACATATTCTAGTATGTTATTCTCAAGTAATAGTATCTCAAATAGAAAGAAAATGAAAATAATTAGTGAAATGATCAACAATAACCCAAATCCTATTACTACCTCATGATGTATTTGATAATATTATAATAGAATACATTTATATATTATCACATTCTCATTCAAGCACTTACAAAGAATGAATCATCCCCTTCTGTATTTTTTAGTCAACTATAACATTCTAATAAGTTAAACATTTCATAGTAATATCAACAATATATTTCATTCTTCCTCCCCATAAATAATATTCTATAGGGTCTCTATACATTCTAGTATTTCCTAGCCAAATGTAAAATGGGGTGCTATAATCTTCAATCCACAATTCATTCTTCAACTAGAAATCACATGGTACACAAAACCTCTTTCCAAATATCATAGAAACCATATTTTTAATGTTAAATTTAGGGACATAACCAATCTTGAGAAATTCCTGCTATTCCTAAAAAGAAATTTTTTTTTGATCATGATTAATTATCTATGAAAAAGATGAGTACATTTGAAATTGAAGAAAAAGAGAGTGTGTTCTAACAAGAATTATTTACCGGAAAAAAATTAATTAATTAAATAACCAAACTATCATGTTATAAACATTTTATGGTTAATGATACAATATCTTTTTTACACAGGGAATTGAATACCATTTTTTCATTACCTAAATGATAGTGAATCATAAAAATGTATTCCTTTATCAGTTCCATCCGTCTTATTTTCCCCTTGTTCAACTCATTCTGAGTGAATATAAAATTTAATATTTTATAGTAAATATATATTTCACACTTTAACAACGTTCAAATATGCCTAAAAAAATATGAAAAAAACCACCATTAAATGAAGAAGATAATTTATAGGAAAATTCATATAATATATTATTAATTTACATGATGTATATGCAATTACCCAATCATATCGCATTAGGATACAACCAATTCCATTCAATGAAGAATCACTATAAATAAGAATTTAACCATTTCTTTTTGGTAAGGCTACAACTAGAGCATTAAATAGTTTTGTTTTCAATTATTAGAAACATTCATCACATTTCTTTGTATCAATTAATTTATCTATGCTTTGAGTTAACTAAGTTAGTGGGGTAAATAACCAAGAAATGTTTTCAAGAAATAATTTATAGTGACATGATATTTCATAAAAACATTAAATATTAGTGACATTTATTGGCCTTGGACACTCTTCCACCACTTTGGTTATACTAGGATCAATATTTAGAAATAAAATTCCCAAGGAATGAAATTTTTAATAAAAACATTCACATTTTTTGAATTTTCCAGACACATTCATTTATTTCAAAGTATGTAAAACAATATTTAGGTGTTTCTCATATTCCTCAAAAAAATCATAATAAATCAGAATGTCATCAATGAAATAGACAAAAAATTTAATTAAATACTCATAGAAAAATCTATTAATAAGATCCATAATTTGAGGAGGTTCATTAATCAACCATTTTTTTACAAAAACTCATAATACCAATACCTAGTACATAATTCTATCCTTAGAATTTATTCCTCCCCTAGCTTCATCTAGTGATACCCAGATCTGTGATCAATCATCAAAAAAAAATTGAGCACCACAGAGATAATGTGATAAATCATCATTTTGTGGAACAAAATCCTTGTTCTTAATAATGATGTTTTTAAGTTATATATAATTAATTAAAATTATCAGGGATCCATAATTAATTATAACAAAAAAAATCACCCCAATGTGATGTGCTAGGGTGGACAAAAATTTTATCCAACAACTATTTTAACTACTTTTTCAAATAAACAAGTTTTACTGAAGTTATTTTATAATGAGGTTTTGATTTTTTTAGTATCAGACACGACATAAATGATAAATTCAATCTAACAATTCAAAACAACACCTAGAAAATCATGAATAAATACATTCATATATTCATTGAAACTTATCATGACATAATTTAAATATTTTAATTCATTTTAATAATATGTGCTATAAAACATTCAATTCCATCTTTTATTAGTATCTCTATATCTTGATATTTTATAAAATGTATAAATTCATTCTAATGTAATAAATATAAATCATTATGAAAAATAACTTCATTATCAATTTATTCTGTATTATTATGAACAAATAAAATCTAATCCATACCCATCATAACATCAAAAAAAAATGGAAAAAATAATAGTATTTTCAAGAAAAACTATTACATTGAGGGTAACACAAAGATTCCTATAAATTCTTATTACCATTTAATACCCCCAGATATTTTCACTAAAATTTCATTTGTTAATTTTGGAGATGTTATCTCGATTTTAATTTATTGTTTCCAAGAAAGAATATAATATATGGATACCAAATTAAACAAGACATCTTCATAATCAGAATATACAAGTTATGTATCCATTTTCACTTCAATTGAGTACCACATCTGTTTTTGTAGTAGAAAAAGTATTTACACACCTTTATATTTTAGATCATGATTATTAATACATTGAAAAACCATCTCTAGGATTTAATTAGAATAATTTTTCAACTCATCATAATTAAAATGTCTTACTACCAATTAGATATCTATTTTTCCATTACTTTTTAACAATAACTCATTTCATTGTAGTAACAAGCTAAATGAACAAGATTAATACATCCATAATACCTTAATAATACTATTCAATATTAATTAATCCTACTATTACCACAACTATGACATTTTTAGAGGCATCACCCACGATTTAATTTTTCACTACATCTATTTTTCATGCAACCTAGAATACTTCTTTATATTGCTATCATGATATATATAGGTTTTAACAAAATACAACTCAATTTTCTTAGCGCTACAAATCCTTATATATTTTAAATTCATGAGAGGTTATCATTATAAATTTGGTTTAAGAGCTATGAAAAATCAATCAATTTAATTTTTATTAAATAAAATGAAATTTGGTTCATTACTGGGAAATATAAGAAAACGTTTCTCTAAAACATCCATTTTTTCTTCATCCATTAGAATTCTAGAAATTTACTTTCCATTCTATATTTAGTAACTTCAAGAAAATAATTCTCAAAAAAAAGTGTTTATGAATACCATCCACTCCATGGAATCAATCTCATAATTTTCCTTAGTATTCTTAATCATTGATCATCATTGATTAACTTTACATTCAAAACAATAAATTAAAGGAGTTACCTTTTGATGTTATATAAATCTCAAGACATAAAATATATTCCCAAATTAATTTATCCATCCTTCATCACTCACTAGGTTAGATGATACACTGAAATATATATGGTGTTATTTCATCAAATACTCCACTATATACATATTTCTATGTTGAGAATTCTGTGGTTATCTTTTGTGGGTACCACCATTAATAACCTATATCAACTGAGTAAATAGTTCCTTAAACTAATTTATTCTAACTAATCTAGGTTACTAATTCATAAGGTTATTATCATCATGATTCCTTCTAACAAAAGGTGACCTATTTTCTCTATGGTAAAGTATTCTGTACATACAAGGATTATATAAAGAAATATAGAAATATTCAAAACACATATCATTATAATATAACAATAAATTAGAGTCTCTTTAAATATTTTATTAATATTATCATAGAATCTAAATATGTCTAAATATTTACTTGGATACAAACTACAATGACAACTAAGATAAGGAACTAATAATTAAATAATTTATAACTAGGTGTTAACTATCAATAATTCCCCAGATCTTTTTAGTTTCTATTTTTATATATTTTGGAAAATTATTAAACAAAAAAGGGGCACTTCCACATTGTTTAATGTTTTCCCAAAAAATACTTTAATTTTACACCTTTGTTTCATTCAAGACACTTTAGCTGAATTTAAAATGATTCACCATAAAAAAAGTTAACCTTACTAAACATTATACTCTTTCTATGATCCCATGAAAAATATTTGAAAATGTGGTATGAGAATAAAATTTATTATGAAGGAATATAAAATTAAATTAATCTTGTTAGTCCAATGAAAAAAATGAAAACCTAGGAAGAAAATTTCATTTTTTCAATAAAACATTCGGCACATAGATAAAATAATTCCATATATGAAAATAATTTTGTTTTAAAATAATACCTTTGAACTCCATTCTCAAGCATTGGAAACACCATGATGGAATCCCAAGACATGTGGGAATCCCTGAAAATATTCCATTTTAAAACAAAACCATCACCTTAAATGTTCCCTTACCAATGAAACCAGATGATTTCCATAAAAAACAAAATTTGTACATGAATAATATATGCATCATAGAGCAACACATTATAAACCTATGCTCGCTAATGGTAAAACTATGTTATAATAACTAAATACTATTAAATAAAATAAGAGTAATCATCTCGGCGATGTCCATCATTTTCACCTTTGAAGACTTCATCATTACCCAATGCATTAAAGAGCTATATCAGGATCACTTATTTGCATGAGATATATCTAGATCATACATCAACATTTAAAGTGAAAAATCACCATATCATGAACATAAATATGTTTAGATTAAAAATTTTCCACATAAAAACCATTAAAATTTCATTTTAACAAATATGAGAATAACAATCCCTTTTCAAATAATCATAAAGAGAAATATTCAATTTCTTTGAAAATTTATTAAAATGAAAAATTTCTAGAAGATAAATAATATTCTATTATTGAAAAAGATATGTTAATTTTTAGATTATTAAAGATAATGAAAAAAATATAATTTTGGGAAAAATAATTCATGTTGTATATGTCATAAAACAATCTCTTTCACTTTGGTAAAAAAATCAAGTATGATAAATGATTAAAAAATTATTTTTCAAACCACTAAAAGTAATGTCCAACTTAGTTGAAAATTTATTTATAAAATAAATTATTTATATATAATAACATTCTTGGAATTTTTTAAGCACATGTATATAGAAGAGAAGGAGATTAAAAAATTTAAAATAATTATTTAATATAAAATCCTTTACATTAAGTGTAATATAGCTTCACAAATTCTATAACTACGGAATACTAAAATCATATTAATTTTACAATTTATTTATAAAATTTTATATTTTCATTTAGTTATAATTATACATTTTATATCATTTATTGAAATGTTTATTTAGTTACTAAAATAGTTAGGTTCGTGTTGAGAAGTTGGGGTATTTTAGTTTATGACCTCCAAACAACATCAGTGCATTGGAAATCATTAAAGGAGTTATGGTAAAATTACATAAATAATCATAAATTTTCTATAATTATAATATTTATTCATTAAATAATATTTTTAAACCAACCATATAAGACAACCCAGAAAAATGAATCGGGTCATTTCATGGAGATTTTAGTCAATACGTTTTCTAGAAAAACATTTTCATTTTTGAACAATGTGCAAAAAATATAAAAAATTTAATATTTTACTTTTATATTATAAAAAATATGTTATAAATTTCATATTTATTCAGTATTTATATCTTTCTGGAAAAACATGTTTGGTGGAAATGAAACATGAAAAACATCTTCTCATGGAGGTGGTTTTCCACCCATACCCACATGTTATATTTCATTTTACCACATGATGTAATAGGAGATGACAAGGAGTTTACCATAATGATAAAAAAATATTAGTTTTTTTAAAATAAATATATTTTTTTGATTAATGATTATTAAATAATATATGAAGATTGTATAAGAATTGATAAACCTGAAATAATCAATTTGTAATTATACATCTTTTTTGGAGAACTTCCCATGGATTACCCTGTACACCTTCTTAGGGTGGTATTTTTTTGAGATAAGGAAATATAGTATGTGGGGAGAGACTTTGAAAAGGTTAATGGGTATTTTTATTTCATTTTAAATTGATTAATGTGTGTGAAGAATTAATAAAAGGTTGTGCCCTTTTAAATGTGAGGAGAATGACACACTCGTAATTTTTAAATGTTATAAAATAATTTAAATTAGTAATCCTGAAAAATTGGATCCAAAATTATTAAAATTTGAAGATAATGTGTTAATTTAAAAAATAAAATCATCATATGAAAATTATGTAAAAATTGTGTTTCCTTAGCTCATTTGTTTTACCTTGATTAACAAAATTCACCATTTACATTGGAAATTAATTTTTACCACGGTAACTATTCAATGTATCAAAAAATAAAACTGACATTTTTAATAAATTTGAATATAGTAATTTAATATATGAAAACATTTTTTATGTATAAAAAAATTATATGTGGATTAAATAAATTTTAATATAAATATGCCATCAACAAAGAAAATAGTTTTTAGAAAAATGTCCATTTTATGCATAAAACCTATATTCTACCAAAATAAATTACATTGGATATTGATATGAAATTAATGGGATTATTTTAGTGAAATTGGAAAAAATTATCATTAAAATCAATCTAATATATAATTTTACATTTTAAATAGTTGAAAATAAATGTCTTTTCAATATAAATAATTATTTTTCACTATTCACCCAAAAATAATTCATTTTACAAAAAATCCCAAAAAGTAGACTAAATATATATTTGATATAATGAATAAGAAATGTAAACCATTTTTTCTAATACAAAGTCTAAAATTAAAAATTTATTGTTTAAATAAAACCATGTAATAAATTGAAAACAATTTTGTTAAATAAAACAATTCCATTTTCGAATGAAAAATTATAAAATTATATTTATAAAACTATGTTGAATATTAATCCATAAAATTAATCATTAAAAATAAAAATATTTATTTATTTGAAGTATTTAATTTTTTTATTAGTATATAGAGTACACACCACGTCTTACACAAAGTTTAGTGTTGAAATTTATGTTAACAGTGCGGTCATTTACATGTCACGTGGAATTTGTGATTGAAAAATAGTAATATTTCATAGATACACATTTTAGAATCGATTAAATTCCATGGGATTTATTAATATCCACTTAAAAAACCCAAAATTTTATATTTCATTTTATTTAGGTAATATATTTTTTAACAAGTGTTATACCCAACGTTGAACATTAAGTAATTTACAATATATTATAAAAATATTAGCATGTGAGCATTATATCCTATCCATTAAATTGGGTGGTGTGATTATAAATAACCACATAATTAAAAATATTTATAATGGTTTTTCGGTAATCCAAATTATATATTTATTAATAATAAATAAGTACCTAATTTTTATTAATGTGATTTTATACTGCAAGAAAATATTTTCTTTAATATTTTTTTTGTATTTTCTAAGTAGAAATTATAATTAATTAATATTTTATTGAAATTAAATTTTATAAAATTAATATCATTTTTTAATATTCATTTAAATTTTATCTTAGTGTTATTTTGGATTTTTTTTAAAATATTGGTTTTAGTGAATATTGAAAATACAGATTTTCATAAAAGTTTCATTTATTTTCATTAATAAATTAATTAAAAAGACCAATAATTTGATTAATTTAATATTAAAGTAAATTAAGTTTAATTTAATTATAAATATCATAATTAATTACATATTAATCAATATTATTCATGATTTTGGTAAAAGTTTATTTTTTAGATTTAAAATAATTTTTTTTTTCTAAAAACTATTTTAGATGGGAATGCATTTTTATATAAATAAATTATATTAATATATATTGATTAATATTGTATTGGAAATATTATATTATATATATATATATATAATTATAAAATTTATTTTATGGTTTTTATTAGAAAACTAATTTAATTAAAATTTATTTTTTGTTAAAAAACTAAATTTTTCTAAAAACCGGTTTCTTTTTGTTCTTTCATGATTATTTAAAATTAATTTATTAATATTAATAAAATTTAATTTTTTTAAAATCTATTAAATATTTATAATAATAATTTAAGAATTTAATAATATGGAAAATTTCATTTATAGTTATTATGAATAGTAATTTTTATAAAAAACATGTCCCCATGGTAAAAGGGTAAATAAAGTTAAAATGATTTAAAAAATGACAAAGCTATAATATTTCATATTAATTATTATTGTATGAATTTATGTATACCCTTATCACATTATTCTCAATATTATATTGTTTATGGGACTTATTTCTTTGAAAATTATTTAATGATATTTAAATGTTATGAAAAATTCTAAGTGAATCCCCTACCTCCCATATGGAAGAAAACCCCTTCGCATCCATTATACAATCAAACAGATTCTATTATATTAGAAAATCCTTATTCAATAACTTTTTTAATATCCATATACTTTTCTTGATTCCCTTTTTTATCATAATACCCACCTTAGAAGTCCAAATGTGTAAACCGAAGGAGGTTACCAGAAGAATAGGAAAAGAAAATAATAGTGATTTTTTATTTTATTTATTATGATATCTCATTAAAAAAAATTTAAAAATTAATATATAATACCATAATTATATAATATACAATTATATGTTTTTTTATACATGTATTAACTTGTATTCACCTCATATTCCATCAAATGGGAAATGAAACCATCTTTCATGTGTACGATGTGCTACCACCTCATTAACCGATATAATTCATTTTCCATGACCAACTCTTATAGATTATCATGATGATGGATTAAAATTAAATAAAATTATTTTTATGGTATAAAATTCATTCTATAATTTTAAATAAATATATTAATTCTCTCTATATTGTCTAATTAAAAATAAAAACATCACTCATGCGTAAGTGCATAATACTACCCCATGAAACAATATTTTTAATTTTTCATCACTGTCTCATGTAGATGGTATAGATGAGGGTATTTAAATAAATTATATTATAATTATTATATAATTATAAATATGAAAAATTAAAATAATACTTACATTTTCCCCACCTTTGTTGAATAATGGAAATGTTACTCATGCATACTTATAACCTACCATCTCTATTATCGTATCATATTCATTTTTCATAACCATATTAAATCATTGGTTCTAAAAGTATAATTAATGTATAAAATTTATAATTTTTACATTATTAATACTATTTAAATTATATAATCTTTAACCATTGGACTATAGTCAACCTACCAAAGTCATTTTGGACAAATATGATGATTGTTATCAAAACATCTGATATAGACTTAACCGATTAAGTAATTAAGTTTAACCTAGATATAAGTGAGATAAATAGAATAATAAACATAAATTTTTTATTAATCAATTAAATAATTAACATACATTAATTATTAATGAATGTATTTAATTAATGTTATATGTTAGACATAGGGTGAGACACAGTTTTTTAGAAAACCACACATTTTTTTAGATTTATTTTTATTAATATTTTTTTACATGTCCATATTCTTAAAGTTTTTTTGAATGTATATATATGAAAATAAATGAATGATAAAAAAGATAATATTTCAATTTTTTTACTTTCCTTCAATTTTTTTTTCAAAAGAACCATTTTAATATATTTTATATGAAACTTTTTGATTTAAATTTCAAAAGGCAACATGAATGTTCAATTTTAATATATACGATGTTGATGAATTTAACCACAATAAAATTGTTATTTTATTTTTTGATTTGTTTCAAATATTACATTTTTTCATCAAATATAAATCCTTCATCCTTATTTTAGTTATTTTATTTTATAAAATGGGGGTTTAAAATGGAAAAGTATTTTGATATATGAAAGTATTTTGCATATAGGTCAAAAAGAATTTTTGAAGGGATTAATGATGAAAAGGTCAAAGATTAACATGTTTTACTCATGATAAGGTACTTGATAATTATAGATGATGATGGGTGATCCTGATACAACTTATACTATGAGTGAACATGAAATGGATCTCCCATGCATTGGGTAATGTTCTCTATCCTCAAAGGCAATAAGGAGGGAGTCACCCAAGGTGGTTTCTCCAGTGAATTTAATTGGAGTCTAGTTAGTTTTGACTTGTGTGAACACATGTTATGAATTTAATGATCTAATATTCTCACTAGGGTTTCAATTATCTTACTATGAGTTATAGTGGTATTATTAGTTAAAAAAGATTTTTTCACATGGATTTGATTTATTTCATACACATAAGGAAAAATGTAAAATGGGTAAAAATACTATAGGTTTTCATGTTTTCACTACAGTAATGAATTAATTTCTTTTATATACATTACTGATTTTTTTTCACATATGGAATTTTAAGATGTTTTCTCACAGGGTTTAAGGATGGATAATAAAAAACAACAACTCAAGATAAAATTCATGAATATTTATGATGAAAAGAAAAAAATAATTTTAAATGTTTTATATTTTTGGTAAATAGATAATAAGTGGAAGTGTTCACTACCCAATGTATGTGTTCGTTATGTAATATTTATGACATAATCTTCTAAAACATTAATCCTAAAATGTATTTTGAAAATACTAAATGTGAATTCTTATCTAAAAACTCAAGAATATTTTTTTAATGTTAGAGACTTATAATTAGTATTATATCAAGGGTTTAGATAAATTTATATGTTTGGATGACTTATATGAGTATTATTTATGTTTTTAGAAATAAATCTTTGTTAATAATTGAACGTACATAATAATATCCTAATTTATAAGTAAAGAAAATATTGTGTGGTTTTCATATAAATGTAATTTTGATCCAGATATTGGAAAGTGGATGTGGGTGTGGAACAAATGAATCTAGGGGTAATAAATTTGAAAGTGGTAAATTGTGAATTAACTCAATCATCACCCGATGTATGATAAGTGGGCTAAATAATGTACAACTGGATAGAAACTCATGGGGGATATAATTTAGTCAATTCAAATATTTTTTATAACCATTTTGAAGGATTTAAATTTATAGTTGTATAATTTAATGATAACCAAGAATAATATATATGTTCTAAGGGAAGTGGAAGCATACAATGGTTTATATCTAACTTCACTTTTTTTCATGATCGATGGTCATTCAAATATATACAAAATGATAAAATACATGATCCATATAATTAAACTAATAAAAATAGAAACAATATTTAATTATAGAACTAGTAGGGTGATCCCCACATATTATTTATAATTAATTAAATGCATTAAAGAACTACCTTGTTGTAATTATTTCTCTGTTGATGGATATAACAACAGATCTATATTGCACCATCGTTTCATTGTATTAATCAATAGAATATTCCCTCTAGAGGTGATCTACATGTGTTCAAAAAAACTTTGACCGTTGTTTTAGGAATCTATGGGTTCTAGCATGAAAGATTTTATCGCTTGCATTATCATCCTTGTATCAACAAGATAATCTATTCCAAAGAGTTATCCTTTATATATCTTAAATTTATAGTGAGTAGTGGAGGAGGATCACACTCTGTTCTTGGTAGTATTCATGGATAAGGGAGCTATATAGAGCTTGAGAGGATTCTCCAAATCATTGTGCAAGACCAAACAATAGAATTGGGTTTCAGAGAAAATAATATAATTGGGTTTATATAACACAAGGGAGAAAATAAAAAATTACAATAGTTCCAATTATTATTTATTTAATCCCCACGAGACCCCATGTCATATAATAATAATAATAACATTTCTTGAAATTCAGTTAACATTATAATTAAATTAAATAATATTTAATCAAATAATATTAAATATTTATTATTTCTCACATGACCATTTAAAATTGGTTCTCCATTCTTCTACAATATTTAATGGTCCTTGAATAATGAAAATTTATTTATTAAATAAATCTCACTAAATTATTCACCAATAAATAAATAAATATTTTATTCACTAAATATCATATAAAATGTTTTTTTGAATTTTCTCCTCAAATTATATTCTCTCAAATAAATAGTGATGGAAGATATGAGATAAATAAAACATGAATAATTATTAAACCACAGGTGGGAGTAATATTTATTCAAATTTTTTACATAATAAATAATAATATATTATTTAACAAATATTTTGGCCACACTTACTGTGTGACCTTATAAGCCTCTTTATTAGTGGAATTTTTGGCGAATCAGTCTTAAGTCCAAGGATATTGTCTAGAAATAGCCATGGCACCCATAGAGGAAGGATCCAATTTTGTGATGATATAATAATTCATATAAAATCTTAATATATAATATAATCTCTTTATCATGGTATTTATAATCAACCAGGTTTTATGAAAATTCCATCAACCTATGTGCTTGAGGTCTCTTTCATTGAATGCCTAAAAATAGAACGTAACTATAAAACACCATGGCCATGGATTTATTTTGGATATCCAATTTCTATCAATGACCCTAAGACATAAACATCCATTAAAGAACAGAAGGGAAAAATCCTTTATAATATCATTCATTAATGAAATGTTACTCAAGACACACCCAACATATCCATTCTCTCCACAAACATCTATCATCCGGATTTTCATCAATAATTAAAAGTATGAAACATATTATACGCTTTAATAATAATATCATAGTCTACAGTTAAATACACTCATCCTTAGATAGAATCATCTAATGATGCCTCTAAAAAAGGATTTCCTCCTGGTAGGTATCATTCTCATAATAGCCTACATTAGATATTATGAAGGATGTTCACCACAAGAAGGTGCCTCAATTTCATGTGAGTCTCCACCCTGGTATCCTATATCTATTGTTCCCCTCAAATGGTATCATCCATATATATAATATATATTTAATAATAGTTTCATATAACTTCATGATTCTTGTCATAGCATGGAACTAAAATGACCTTTTAGTATGAAATCTACTCTTGAGACATTATCACATACTATATTACAAAGAAGAATAGTTATGATGTCACTATAAGTTCATTAATATTCAAAACTATGAATACATGTTATCATAAAGTACACAAAAGTTGGTTTTAGGGAACTAACTCCAACAGACTCCATCTTTCACTAGATCTAACTGCTAACAACCTTTAGTCTAATAGCTCTCACTTGATACTATTGATTTGACTAAGAAATGACTCTAGTCAAGGCGGAATCCACATTCTATTTTATGTGTACTCTTCTTACTACAACATCACCCTTCAAATAAAAAACCCTCAACAGTGATACTTAATTAATATTTCCATTGACTATTTTTGTGACCTTGGATATTTTCCAGGATCCAACGATAATTTATTATTAGAATACAATGTGATAGGGGATTTTATAATATGTAAGACATCAATTTAATAGATAAAATTTCATATCCAAATGGATTATATTGCTACATAATAAGTATTTTTATTATTTGACTTTATAATTGAATCAACAACAACTAGCTTCTTTGAACTCTACTAACTCACATCTCCTTCGTTGAGACAACATAACTTGATTATGAAATCAGATCATTTTAACATTTATGAAAACTATAATCAGTATATCCCTTTATGAAAATCTTCTCATCTCTTTCACACACCTCGAGAATATCCTTAGTTCTTCTAAGAAACATAAGGATAACTTTGAAAACATACCAATTTTTTTCTCTTGGGTCAGATTAACATCTTCCTTTGATGATAAATGAATATGAAATATCATGTCTAGTACATAACCTGGAATATATGATTGATCCCATCACTAATGAATATGGGATCTTAATCATTCCCTATTTCTACTATTGCATTTGATAACATATTTTCTTTGAAATATGTATACCATGTGGCACTGGGACAAATCCCCTCTTGGATTGTCCCTTGATAAATATCATTATTATATAGTTATCATATGTACTTTGACTTAGTCCAGGAATCCTGTTGGATTTATCGTGAATGATCTTGATCCCTAGAATATAGGCCAATTCACCTAATTACATCATGGATAAACACTTGTTTTAGAAGTCCATAATAGACTATAATAATGGTATGTTATTTTCAATAAGTAATATGTCATCAACAAATACTACAAGGAAAATGACATAATTCTAACATAACCTTTGTAAATACATGGAGCACATCTGTTCTTAATGTAACCAAATTCCTTAATAACATCATCAAATCAAATTTTACATGACCTAGATTCTTACTTAAATCTATAAATGGATCTATACAACTTGAAAACCATTTTAGCATCACCTAGAGTCACACAAAATTATGGTTGTATCATATAGACATCTACCTGAAGATTCCTTTTAATAAATTTAGTTTTTTCATCATTATGTTAAATCTAATATTCATGGAAATCTACTATAATAAGTAGAATTATAATGGATTTAAACATGAAAATTGGTGAGAAGGTTTCAACATAGTCAATTACTTGACATTGTTTAATTAAATTTTATAATAGACTTGATTCATAGGTATTTACATTAAATACCATTTATAGATTCCTCTTGAATAAAAATTTTCACCCAATGGTTTTTACATCAACCGATGAATTGAAAACAACACAAATGTAGTTCTGATACTTTGAATTCATTTCAGAATTCATGGCCTCTTTCCATCTTGTAGAATCTAATCTCTCTACAGCCTATTTATAGAAGATAACTTCATCATTCTCAACCATAAATTATTCTTATTTTTCGGTGTCTAGAAAACCATATCTATTTGGTTTTCATACCTCTCTTACGCTCATACATAGTAGTTGTGTTTCAGGAATATCTTATTCCATGGGGACCTATGAAATATTTTCCTATACCAACTCTTGTATATCTTGAGCATCAAATTCATCAATGTCAATATTTCTCTAGATATCCTTTTTGAGGATTTCATCCCTCTCAATAAAGATGTATTGTTCAATGAAAGTCACATTATTGTTTAAGGGGTTGTATATGTTGAATCCATTTTTTCCATAGGATACCCTATAAATATGTACATACTTCCCTAGGGTGATAGTCTGTTTCATGAGAAGGCCTTATCAAATGCTTCCAAACCCCATACATGTATATGCGATGAAACTGATTTCATTCCACTCAATAAATTGAAGGGGTTTTTTATTTTAAACCTTATTTGGTACTCAGTTTAATGTGTATTCCACATTTTTAATTCATATGAAAAAAAGGGTAATAGAACATCTGTAAAACACAACATTGAACATACCATATCTAACATAATATTGTCAATACTTTAACTACCACCATTCAACTATGGTGTGTTAGGTGTAGTGAGTAGATATAGAATCCCAAACTCCAGCAGAAAGTTGATAAACTCTTGGTTATGATATTCACCAATTGAATTTGTTGATTATTCATCATCTTCCTTCCAATATGATTATATACATCATTATTGAATTATTTGAATTTACCAAAGGACTACAACATATACCTCATCAAGTAGATATATCCATATATAATCACATCATTAGTAAAAGTTATGAATTAAGAATATCCACCTTTATCTTCCACTAGAAATAGTCAACACACATCAGTGTGTACCAATCCTAAAATCTCTATGGACCTTTCACCCTATCCACAGATTGGTGGTTTGGTCATTTTTATTTGTAAACAAAAATTTCATCTGTCATGTTGTTTTATCTTAGATGAACCTAAATAAATATCTTGATAGGTATTTTTCAAAGGACTCTCATTTACATGAACAAGATGGTGATTCCAAAGATGGGTGTTATATGAGTCTTGTGATCAGGATGCATTATCTATTACCAATCCTTTGTTTTTTTTAATTTAACATATAATGAGTGTTATTTAAACGTGCCATATAATTACATATTTAGACTTTATAAAAGAAATAAATCTATTTAAAAAATTAAAATAAACCCATCAACATCTAGACTTGGTAATAAAACTATGTTCACAGAAATTTTAGGCATATAATAACAATATTTTAAAACAAAAATCATTCCCATTGTCAATGAAAGGTGGTAGTCACCAATTGATAGAGATGATAACCTCACACCATTGTAATCTTACAAATCCAAATCCCTTCCAGAAATTATTCAAAATCTACATGGTTCTACATTCTGATATATAAGTGAGGATCACAAGTTGTATCTAATACCCAGTGTGTATACATTGAAATATCACACTTGTTAACAAAGACACCATTAGCCACCTATTTATTCTAGGTGAATTTCCTATTGAACTTTCCACACTATCCACATGAAACATGATTCCAAAATTTCTATTCCATGCCTCTATATCATATTCTTCATGGAAGAATGGTTCTCAATATCATTATACTTGTTTTGATTCTTAGGCACATTCAACTTGTTGTTCATTTTCTAATTCACCATAAGAACTGCAGGTTTATCATACCCCATGTACTTATCCACTTGTATAACTAAAGTAAAACGTTTTGAAAGACTCTTATCATTATTTATCATAATTTAATTAATAATAAAACTAGAAAAGGTCTTCTGATGTGATGAAATTTTGAGATATAAGCGCAACTCATTTAGGAATCTAATCCCTAAGATTTCTAAGTGCTCAATGTTTCCAATAAGCTTTACCACATGAGACCCATCTCAAATAGGCTCTCCAATATTATTGGAAAGAAAATCATTAGAGATATCAAACCTCTATTGTCTTTCCTTATCTTGATAGATATACCAAATTTGAGACATCATGTTATACACTTCCACATCCTCATGTTTCATAAAAATATCGTTGGACATGGATGATACCATGAAATATTGAATATCTATGGAATCGTTCAAATTTTTCTCATAGATTGATAACTCTTCATTGCTTAAATCATTACCTTGTGCATCAATAATAGGTTCTTTCAATACATAAAATTTTCTTTCATGGCGATGGATTATGCATAAACACCTTTTCCACTCTTTGAAATTTGGGCTAGTGGGAAAGTTATCCTTATCGGGTACGGATCCAAATGATCTATTTGAAGTAATTTTAATGTTGTCTCTAAAAAATAAGATAATGAAAATATAATTACATTATCTGATAAAATATAGACAAATAAATAAATATTATATTTATTAGTCTCCCACTATTGTATGAAAACACAATAGCCCTCACCATTGGCTTCAGAATATCCAATAACATGGACATTATATAAAAAATGACCCATATTACCATTCTCATTACCCCAAAATTGAATGGTAATGTTACTCAAATGGTTATCGGAAGGTATTCTAAATGTTTATGGCATTAACTCACAGTTCCTTGATCCATTGAGTGGACTACCCAATCCTAAAATCCTTCAATTGCTTTTCTTCAACCCTTGACTCTCTGTTACACCAAGTCCTATTTTTGGAAGTCATCCCATTATGATAACTATGTTAATTAAACCAAAAATTTCAATTTATAATTCCTTTATAATTGATTGGACCCCATCATTGTCTAGTCAATCACATTGAACTATGGTTCAGTTTTAAATGAAGTCATGGAAGGATATACTGACTTATTTGTTATAAGTGAGGAATTTTATCCCTTTAAGAATAAATTACTTATTATTATCTTTATTACATTATTTTTAATATAATGTATAATTACTTAAGTGATTAACAATTGATTAGATAATATTTTTTCATAAAACAATTTATTTTAGTTCTATCTTACATGATTGTTATTTTCATTAATTCATTTGATCACGATAGAATATCAATAATGAAATAACCATGATAAATAGTAGATATAAAATAAAAAAGTGGTATGATCATGCGATTTTAATAATGGCTAGTTTATATAATGGTTGATAAAATGACTATTGACCTAGGATAAAAGTATTGAACTAATTAAGGTTCGTATCACAACTTTTCACATGTCCACCTATGAATCTATCTTGAATTGTTTTTTCCTCAACTCCAAACATGATCTGCCTCCACTAGATTAGGATCTCCATCCATTACATATCCTTTTACTCACACACAGGTGAGGGGAGAGGGGTTTACATAAAATAAACAATGGGAATGTAGGCCCTTGCATAATAATAGAAGAGAAGGAATATGTAAGAACCCGAATCTTTTTTTCAGATATGTTTTCCTTTTCGGTTCGTTTCTGAGAAAAATATGATTTTCTGGAATTTTTCAAAGAACACACCATGTACTTTATGAGTACACACCATGTACTCGATTACTACCAGTAAGCATGTGCTGGTCGTGTAGCGGCCATGCACACGACCATGTGGGGGTGACCTGGAGGCCACCTAAAGAGGAGTATGGAAAAGGAAAGTAAACACCATGTACTTAAAAAGTACATGCTATGTATTTTGTTTTTTTCATTAAACGCACTGGGGTTGCGTCTTATCGACAGAAACATGTTCTTCTTCAACTTCTTCATCTGAGAGTGCTATACATCCACATATCTTTGATGAGCCCTTGAGGGAGCATCCATCATCCAAATTAAACACCGTCAGTTGCATTGGAATCACATCGGTGTGTTCTATTTTCTCCTAGAGAACCATATTCTGATTTATCCTCTCTCGTGAGATATCGTGGGTTTAATGTTTTAGACTTTTTTGTATATCTACCGCGTTCTAGGTCGATCCAAGGGCCGACACCAGAGTATATCGATCTCATAATGCCGAGGTAGGTGGTTTGCACTTTTCCGTTGAAGGTCTTTGAGTATTATGTGAAATTTTTCCCAATAACCTTGAATGGGGTATTGCGGGTTTACCATTTTAACCCTGTTAATTTTCTGCTAGGATGGTATTTTTAAATAGAGGCTAATTGGATAAGAATAGGGCTGTTTCTTATTGTTTGGATGTATTTTCCCATGAATGTTCGGTTTATGGCAGTTTGGTCCTATTTAACTATTAGGCTTGCTTGATGTTTCCCATGCTTAGTACTATAAGATAGAGTGATTATTTTATCTGACATGATTGAGATACTGTACACTATTTAGCCAAGTAGTTCTTGAGGTTTACTTTGGCCATATTGCATTTATATTCTTGTTGACTTACATAGGGATGTGGGAACCTAGTATAATAGACTATAAGGAGAATTGAAAGAGTGAGATTCCTCATAGAGTCATTGAGCACTTTAGGATATATGGGGAATTGACCGAGTGGGGTTCCTTATAGAGTATTTGAACTATTTTGGACAATAAGGGGAATTGACTGAGTGATCTTCCTCAGAGAGTATTTTAACTATTTTAGACTATAATGGAAATTGGCTGAGAGAGCTTCCTCAGAGAGTATTTGATCTATTTTAGACTATAAGGGGAATTGACAAAGAGATCTTCCTCAGAGAGTCTTTGAAATATTTTAGACTATAAGGGGAATTGACTGAGAGAGCTTCCTCAGAGAGACTTTGACCAATTGGGGCTATAAGGGGAATTGATCATGTGATCTTCCTCAAAGAGTCCTTGACAAACTTAGTCTATAAGAGGAAGTGAAGGGTGAGATTCCTCAGAGAGTCTTTATAATGCTAGGGACTATAATGGGAATTGAGTGAGAGATCTTCCTCAAAGAGTCTATGTAGTATCATTGGTTGACGGAACCAGAGGGGATAGGCTGAGAGAACTACCCAGAGGGTTTCCGACATGTTTTACTATTATTGATATATGGAATTTATTGCATTGAAACAGTAGGGATGGTTACTACTATGTACTTCCTTGTTTACTGCTTTATTTTATGTATTACCAGCCATATATACACTGACTGTTAGGCACAGATCTTCTGGTGATTTCCTACTGGGATTTATTCTCACACCCTTTTTGGGCTATGCATTTGGGCCCAAACAAATTATATTACTGCAGGTATAGATAAGGGAAAGTACCCTTCTACTTCAGGTACATGATATGCTGTGGATATGGAGACAATGGGATCAAGCTAAGGCATGTGATTCTAAGGAGATTTTATATGTTTTCTTTTGTACATTGGCTTAGTAATATTCTATATTCCTGCATTGTGATTTGTTTGGCTGTTTTCCAAGGCATATGTACCATGCATCGTTTTTATATATGTAAACTCCAGCTTTTTATTATTTCAAGTCTTCTGTTGTTTACATTTGTATGGATTATTACTTCTTCCGCTATTGTATATCTGTTTTACTTTCACTGTGATACTCTTCCAATGTGGGCATAGTTTACCAACTATCACACCCAAGGCCCTCGCTGCTAGTTAGTATCCTCTGGTGTTTGGGGAAATGTGCTTGAGGCCATGTGACCAACTAGGTAAGGGGCATCTCTAGGAGGCTCCCATAACTGGGAAGTTATAAAGTGGTATTAGAAGCATTTTTTTCTTCTTGACATACAATATGGAGCTTATAGTTAGGGATATGACAGAATAGGTACTTTTTAATAAGCTGTACCTAGGGGTAGCTAACCCATATACAGGGAAAAGCCAATCTACCTCGTTTAATGCAATTTTTCTGATTTTTCAATTTTATGGTTGATATGATATTCACCATTTGGTGACTCACATGTATTGTTCTATTATTGTTGACATTATTCGGGTTTTATTTCTGTTGCAATCCCATGAGATGATGGCTTGCCATCTCATGCATCATTTAGGAACTTGCTAGGAATCACATGTCATGCATTCTTTCCATGCCATATAGGGTGAATTAGCGATTGTATGTTGTTTTGATAGATGTTGTGCTAGAGGTGAATGCTCTTGTGATAATTGCCTTGAAAAAAATACATGTTGTTTGATAGGGTATTGTTGTGTAAGGATTTATTAGAATGAATGCCAAACATTGGTTCTTGAGGTGTTATGGGCCCTCATTGACCAGAATTTGGTGGATCATTGACTTGTTTACCTTTTTTATAACATGTATAAGATGACAAGCTTTGATTCTCGGGGAGTATGGGCCCACACATATCGGAATTTGGCACTTTGGTGTTCGTTTTAGTGTTTTTTTGGGCTCTAGAGTAGTTTCTAAGGCTCAATGTCTAGGAAAACCCAGAATACACGCCATGTTTTTTTGAATACATGCCATGTTATGTTCTATTCAGGAAGAACCTATTTTTCTTAAGTACATGCAGTGTACCTTTTTGTACTTTTCGTGTAGTCTCTAACTGTGTCATAGGCTGTGTGGACAGAGACATAGGATATGGAAGTTCTTGTAGGAACACTCCGTGTACCTGTTGTACACATCGTGTCATCGTGACCCTGTGTCTGCCCGTGTGATTAACAACACGTGTTGGTGTTATCTTTCCTAGTACACACCGTGTCCATATGGAACACACCGTGTAGTGTTATCCATGTATCCAGCCATGTCACTAACAACACAGGTAGTTGAAACCTAAGCAGTACAAACTATGTCCATCTGGAACACGACGTGTAGCATGAGCCATGTATCTGACCATGTCATGAACAACACGGGTCGGTGATGCTCATCTATTACACACCATGTCTGTAACAAACATGTTGTTTAATCTTGTTCTAGGGGAGATGTGTGTCTTGGCTGTGTAGAAGGACTCAGGAAGGGGAAGAAAATTCAAGTACACGCCGGGTGTAAGGAAAACACGACATGTGTTTGGGGTGTCACATGACCAGTTCTAGCAGAAGTATAACCCCATGTGAAAGACTCAAGGGAACACGCTGTGTAGTTATTATACACATTGTGTAGTCTTGTTTTGTAAAACCAAAATGTTTTATCTATCTTTTTTTACCTTATTAAGCTTCCATTTTTTAGTCCTTGATGATCTTAATCTATGGTGTGCACTTGAACTTATAGAGTCATGCAACCAATACGTCCTCCAGTTGTACACCAGTTGCAAGGCAATGATCGAACACCAGATATGGTTTATCAGGGACTACTAGCAGATCCCCCAGTTGTGCCAGTCTTGGCACCAATAGTTATACCTGACATAGGTGTCGATGAAATGTTCAGGGAGGGATTTCTAAGGATGATATAGAACATCCAAGGAGTGCTGCCTCTTGCCCCATCGATGGTAGAATTGATGTGGGTTTTTCAGCAGCAGCATCCTCCCATTTTTACAAGGGAAGAAGGACCACAGGCTACAAAGTCATGGCTATAAGCCACGCTGATGATCTTCGAGCATCTCGAGATACCTCTAGAAAGGAGGGTGAATCTCTCTATTTACATGCTTCGAGACTCCACCAAGAGGTTGTGGGATGTGACCTCATAGGCAGGAAGCCAGTAAAATATGACTTGGGATGAGTTTCATCAAATATTCTACGATTACTTCTTCCCAGAGAAGTTGAGGGCCGATCGAGCCTGAGAGTTCATGATTTTGGAGTAGGGTAAACTTTTTGTTATGGAGTATTCTTCTTGCATCACAGAGCTGCAACATTTCATGCATATTCTAAGAGGTGATGAGTTGTTCCTGGAAAGGAAGTTCGAGGATGTTCTGAGGCATGACATCCGATCTCAAGTGAATATCTCCAGGTTGACTTATATATCTTATATAGTCAACTAGGCACTGATCATTGAACACAATATAAGAGATTCTAGAAATGTGAGCTAGGGGGGTTTGACATCCAGTGTTAGTACTCTACTAGCTAATAGCAGGAAGTGCCGTAGGGAGATTTCACTTGGAGATCATAGAGGGTGGCATGCATCTTCTGGAAGCCTTGTGGTATGATACCAGTGAAGGAGGAGCCAGCATATGAGGCCACACTGTCCGAGGGACCCAGTGGAGTGCTGACTTGTGGAAAGATGGGTTATCTTCAACATTTCTGTCAGTTATATTCATCATCAGATGTTGATAGGGGTTCTTCTATGAATCCTCATCCAGAAGAAGCACCACCAGTTTCCCACCAGTCTCAGAACCATAGTTCTTCTGAACGTTCAGGCCGAGGTGGAGGTCATGGCCATGGTAGCCAGTCACTATTTTTTCAACAACATCAGGGTGGATCAGCTCAAAGAGGTCATGCAGGGACATAGGGACGTGGTACATGCCAAACTTTTGCAGTGGAGTAGACCCAGCAGGATCAGGATTCCAGACCTTCTACAGTTTGAGGTACTATCTTAGTATCCTCTGTTTTAGCTTCTTCTCTTTTCAATATAGGGGATTCCCATAGATTTATAGTTGTTACTGATATCTTGACACTAGACACTCTGTTGAGGATAGAATGATGAGTGTACATCAGTGCAAGGAGTTCTCTCTATAGGTTGGTGGGTGTCACTTCGTATGGGACCTCTATGTCCTAGAGATGACGGACTATGATGTCATTATCAGAATGGACTAGTTAGTTCCCTTATAGACAATTGTCGATTTCTATCTCAATAGGGTGAGTTTCAAATCACCAGGGTGAGGATCCATTATTTATAAGGGCGTGTGGGATGTCCAAGCGAGCAGAGCGGGACCCGACTATCACGGGTTAGGAGGAGTTACAACATAGATTGCTTGTCTATATCTGGATGTCCAGGGGACCTCATAGATATCCTTTCCTCTAGTGGTGGATCGTTTCAGAGATGTCTTTCTAGAAGACTTTTCATGTTTTTCTCCAGAGTGTGAGGTAGACTTTTCTATTGAGCTTATGCTAGGAGCGACACCAGTGTCCATTCATCCTTTTAGGATGGCTACACAAGAGTTACAAGTGCTCAAGAAGTAGTTGGAGTTGTAGGAAAAGGGTTTCATCTGACCCAGTACTTCTCCTTGGGGTTCGCCTATCCTATTTTCAAAGAAGGAAAACAATACCCTCATACATTGTGTAGATTATTGAAAGATCAACCAGTTGATGATTAAGAACCGATATCCCTTGCTGAGGATTTATGATCTCTTTGATCAGAATCAAGGATCTCGGGTGTTCCAGAATATTGACTTGAGATCCAGTTATCATTATTTTTGCGTTAGTCCATCTGATATACCTCTCACAGTCTTCCGGAGAAGGTATGGTCTATACGAGTATGTGGTTATGTCGTTCGGTCTCATGAACACACCTACAGTTTTCATGGTGCTGATGAACCGAGTGTTCCATCCATACTTGGATTCTTTTGTGGTGGTCTTCGTGGAAGATATCTTGGTGTACTCTCACAATCGACATAGCCATGCCACATATATTGTGATAATTATGAGTACACTAAGAGAGCATTGGTTATATGCTAAGATCTCAAAATGCCACTTTTGTATGGACCAGACTCAGTTCTTGGGTCATGTTATCTCAAAGACAGGAGTATCAGTAAACCTAGAGAATGTGAGTGAAGTAGTTTCCTATGAGCATCTGAAGAACGTCTTTGAGGTACAGATTTTTCTAGGGATGGATGGATACTACATGAATTTTATTTAGGACATTTCATACTTAGAAACACCACTAACAGGCCTGACTAAGAAGGGTGAGAAGTTCTTATGGTCAGATTCTTGTGAGTCCGCCTTTTAGGAGCTGAAATGGAGGTTGAATTTAGCACCGATACTAGTTTTTCGAGAGTTAGGAAAGAGATTTACTGTGTACTATGATGCTTCAAGTATCGGTTTGAGAGTTGTGCTTATGCCCGGAGAAGGATTCATTTTATATAGGTCTCAGCAGTTGAGGCCACATGATAGTAATTACCAGACACATGATCTCAAGTTGGATGCAGTTGTTCATGTATTGTTCTGTTGGATACATTATCTTCTAGGAGTGCATTTGGTGGTTTTCACCAACCAAAAGAGTCTTAAGTACATATTCACTTAGCATGATTTGAATTTGAGATAGTAAAGGTGGGTTGAGTACCTTCAATCCTTTGACATTGAGCATGCCTATACGCCTGGGAAAGGCAACGTAGTGGTAGATGCGTTGAGAAAGAGGACTTAAATATAGGTATTTCAAGAGGACAACTATGAGTGTAAGCTTATGGATCTATTATCTATGATGAATTTTGAGGTGCACGATAGATAGGGGATGACTTTTCTTTCTTCTATACTATTAACTCTACTCTTCTTGATCAAGTTAGAATGAGGAAACTATCCGATTTTGAAGGACTATTCCTATGGGAAAGCATGTCAGGAGAGGCCCCTGTTCCAGGATAAACCATAGACGATGATGAGATCTTGAATTTCCAAGGGTGTGTATGGGTTCTATCAGACATACGTGTGGAGCTGATGCAGGAATTTCATTCCTCAGTTTGCGCAGTTCATCCTGGTGTCACCAAGATGTATCATGATCTACACCGCTAGTATTGGTGGCTAGGTATAAAGAAAGATGTTGCTAGTTTTCTCATGAAGTGTTCCACCTGTCAGTAGATGAAGGCAGCACATCAGTGACCAGCAAGGATTTTTCAGCAATTACCCATTCTTGAGTGGAAGTGGAATGATGTCGTGATGGATTTCATGATAGGTTTACTGAGGCCGCCTCATGGGAATGATTTATTTGGGTTTTCATTGACAGACTCATGAAGGCTTCTGACTTCTTTTCGATCAAGGAGTCCTTCAGTGTTGATAATCTAGGATAGTTCTAAATCTTTGAGATTGTGCATCTACATGGATTTTCAGACTTGATCGTTTCAGAAAGGGTTTCCCATTTTACTTCTCAGGTCTGGAAGGGGATTTAGAAGGCTTTGGGTACACCGGTAATTTTGAGTACAACTTACCATCCCCAGAAAGATGGCCAGTCCAAGCATATGATTCAGGTGCTTGAGGACATGCTTCGTGCTTGCATCCTGGATTTTGGAGGTTTATGGGAGAAGCATATACCTCTTGTGGTGTTTTCCTATAATAATATTTTTCAAGCAATTATTCAGATGGCACCTTATGAGGCTTTGTATGATAGGCCATGTCGATCACATTTAAATTGGCTAGAGGCAGGAGAGGCAGCTATATTGGGACCTCGTCTTGTTTAGCAGACCACAGAGCAGATAGAGTTGATTCAGAATAGAATGACTACTGCACAGTCTCGATAGAAGTCTTATGCTGATCAGCAGAGATGACCTCTAAAGTTTGAGGTCAGAGATCAGGTTTTCCTTCGTGTCACACTGAGGTTGAGGCACAAGAGTATTAGGAGACTGGGTAAGCTTTCGCTGAGGTATGTCCGGCTGTTTGAGGTGTTGGAGAGAGTTGTACTGGTTTCCTATCAGTTATAGTTACCTTAGAGGTATTGGGTTATTCACGATGTCTTCCATGTTTCTCAGCTTCGACGTTACATCCCAGACCTGTCTCATGTCTTTCAACCCAAGGAGGTTGAGTTGGAAATGGATGCATCTTTTGAGGAGCGTCCTATTCAGATCATTGATCAATGTACCAAGGTTCTCCGTGGCCGTTATGTTCCTCTGGTATGAGTGCTATGGCAGCACGGGCGAGTACAGAACGAGACTTAGAAGAGGGAGGCTGATGTACGAGCACAGTGGCTGGAGCTTTTCAGGATTTCTTCTTCTACACCACCTTTTTAGGGAAATTTAGGTATGAATTTCTTCAAGGGGGGAAATTTTTAAGAACATGGATCTTCTTTTTCAGGTATTTTTTCCTTTCCTAGTAATTTTTTTAAAAAAAGAGGATTTTCTGGAAATTTTCAAAGCACACACCATTTAATTTATGAGTACACGCCATGTACTCGGTTACCGTAGGTACCCGTGTGCTATCCTCATAGCAGCGATGCACACAACCATGTGGGGGTAACATGGAGGCCGCCTAAAACAGAGTATGGAAAAGGTGATTACACACCTTTTACTTAAAAATTACATGCCGTGTATTTTGTTTTATTTCATTAAACACACTAGGGTTGCTTCTTATCGATAGAAACATTTTCTTCTTCGACTTCTTCTTCTGAGAGTGTCGTACGATTGCAGATCTTTGACAAGCCCCTGAGAGAGCATCTATACTCCGTATGAAACAACGTCAGTTGCGTTGGAATCACATCGGTGAGTTATCTCTTCTCTTAGAGCACCATATGTTGATTTCTCCTCTCTTGTGAAATATCATGCGTTGAATGTTTTAGATGTTTTTATAGATATACCGCATTCTAGGTCAATCCAATGGCCGACGCCAGAGTATATCGATCTCACAATGCTGAGGTATGTGGTTTTTTCTTTTACATTGAATTTCTATGAGTATTATGTGCAATTTTTCCCAATAACCTTGAAAGGGATATTGGGTGTTTACCATTATAGCCCTGTTAATTTCCTGCTATGATGGTATGTGTAAATAGAGTCTAATTGGATGTGCATAGGGTTGTTTGATATGATTTGGATGTGTTTTCCCATGCATATTTTGTTTATGTCTGTTTGGCCCTATTTAGCGATTAGTATTCATTGATGTTTCCCATGCCTAGTACTGTAGGATGGAGTGATTATTTTATCTGACATGCTTGAGTTGTTTTTGACTATTTAGCCATGTATTTCATGAGGTTTACTTTGGTCGTATTTCATTTCTATGCTCATTGACTTACACAGGGTCGTGAGAACCTTGTGTAATAGTCTATAAAGAGAATTTACTATGTGATCTTTTTCAAAGATTCTTTGATCACTTAAGGCTATAAGGGGAATATACCGAGTGATCTTCCTCAGAGAGTATTTAAACTATTTTAGACTATAAGGGGAATTGACTGAGTTAGCTTCCTTAGAGAGTATTTGAACTATTTTAGACTATAAGGGGAATTGACTGAGAGATCTTCCTCTAAGAGTCTTTGAACTATTTTAGACTGTAAGGGGAATTGACTGAGAGAGCTTCCTTAGAGAGTCTTTGAACTATTTTAGACTATAAGGGGAATTGACTGAGAGGGCTTCCTCATAGATTCATTGACCACTTTTAGATATAAGTGGGATTGAACATGTGAGATTCCTCAGAGAGTCTTCGAATACCTTAGACTATAAGGGGAATTGAGGTGTGAGCTTCTTTAGGGATTCTTTTTAACGCTTTGGACTATAAGGTAATTGACTGAGAGAGCTTCCTCGGAGAGTCTCTATATTATCCTTGTTTGATTGAACTAGAGGTGTTAGACTGAGAGAACTATCTAGAGGGTTACCTTCTTGTTTTACTGTTGTTGATATATGAAATTGATTACATTGAAACTGTAGGACTGGTTACTGCTGAGTACATCCTTTTTTACTGATTTGTTTTGTGTATTACCTCCCATATATTCACTAACTGTTAGGCACAGATCTTGTAGTGATTTATAACTGATATTTAGTCTCACACCATGTTTGGGATATGAATTTGGGCCCAAATAGATTATATTTCTGTAGGTATAGATATAGGAAAGTGCCATTCTACTTTAGGTACTTGATATGTTGTGGAGCCGGAGAGCATGAGACCAAGAAGAGGCTTATGATGCCGAGGAGCTGTTTATCTGTTTTCTTTTGTACTTTGGCTTAGTAATTTTCTGTATTCTAGCATTGCGATGTGTTTGGATTTTTTCCTATACATATGCACCATGCATCATTTTTATATATGTACACTCTAGATATTTATTATTTCTAGTCTTCTTTTGTTTACTTTTGTATAGATTATTACTTCTTCTGCTATTGTATATCTGTTTTACATCTGCTGTGTTACTATGATAGTGAGGGAAATGTTTCCCCACTGTCACACCCAATGCCCTCACTGCTAGTCAGCACCCTCTGTCATTTAGGGAAATGTGCTTGATGCCATGTGACCAATTGTGTAAAAGGCATCTACGGGCGGCTCTCAGAACTGGGACGTTACATAATACATGCTGAAAATTTAATTTAGAAATAAATTAAATGAAACCAATCACATAAAAATGTCTAGTCTTTGATTGTGATCATCCACATGCATGAAAATAATTATGAATTTAATAAAACTAACAGAAAATTATTATTAATAATTATTTATTATAAATCATGCTAAAATCAATTAATTATTTGTTTAATTAATAAATTGTTTTATCTTAATTCTTATTTGAATTTCCTTGAGATTATCATCCATCATAACATTAAACAAATTAAATAAATTTCTTTAAAATTAACTATGTACATAAATGTAACATGGAGGAAACATGGTGAATAATAATTTAACTCAACCAAACCTGTATTATAATTGCATACTATTTACTTTTGTGACATTTGGAATACATGAATTATAACGTACTTTCATGATGCTTTATATCAATAAAATTATTATAAGAATTACATGATTTTTTGATCACTTGTTATGCCACAATGCACCTAAAGTAAAAACTATAATACGACTCACACATGATATTCATATCTCAACATTACATATATATTAATTAAATATATATATATATGTATATTAAAATCCATCACCTGACCAATCCAATAATATTAATGACCAAATGCATGTACATAGAAATAAGGTTGACACAATATAATAAATAGATTTTAAATCTTCATAATTTGGTTTAAGTATACGGTATTTATAGGAAAGCTACAACGCATGTACATATTTCACCATTTATCTGAGGAACATGCCTATGGACATTTTGTGTAAACCACACCTCGTAATATTGGGTACACATAATGTATAAGAAACTACACGACATGTGGTATATGAGTAACATGATCACTAGTCAGGTAGGCCATGAATGGAAATACACAGCCCATCTATGACTCAAGTGGACTAAGAATCATGTTTGTGGGCTATATGATGTCTAATATCACTGAATATGCAATAGGTTGGCCTGGTATACATATGGTGTATGAAATAATGCAACTCGTGTCATTAGTACACATGATTTGAAATAATTTTTAAATTAAAACCAAAAGAACGAACACGAGTACATGGCATGTAACATTGTTTACTTGATGTGTACTCCAGGGTTATTAGGCCAGAATCCTCAACACCACCTTATGAGTTCAAATATTTTATTTCATTCATAAAATTAATAGTTTTGATTATATATACAATAAATGAAAGGGTAATTAGTTGATCTTGAAATTCAAATTAAATGATCAATTTTATTTTAATTGAAAACTAAATGAAAAATTATAAATCAATCAATGATCTTTAAATAATTATAAATAATTATGGGAACACTATGATACTACTTTTAGGTTTCAAGTGCATCAAAATAATGAATTTGGTTGTCCCGAACATTGATTTTTATCATGATCAATGATCAACATGATTTCTACACAATGATAAATGACATGATCAATAAAATCAAATCAATGAAAAAGATAATAGATAAAACATTGGAACCAAATAGAGGATCATCACATGTAATTTATAATTATTTTAATTAAGTAAAGAATTACCATGTTGGAATTACTTCTCTATTGATGGATCTGAAAAAAAAATTTGTGTTACACTATCTTTGTGTTATAGGAATCAAGAGAAGATTCCCTATAGTAGTGATTCACATGTGTTCCAAAAATCACTGAACATCACTGTAGGAATCATTTTGTGCTAGCATTAAAGTTCCTATCAATTGAATAATCCTCCATTGAATTTCATGGGAATTTATTCTAAAGAGTTCTCCATGATCTCTCTTAACATGTTTGTAGGAGGTGGAGAATGATTGTTCTCCATTCATAGGAGAATTCATGGATTAGGGAGACATCTAGGGCTTGAGGGGATTCTCCATTTTTTTGTTCACAACCAAAAAATGAATTTCCTCTTAGAGAAAATAATATAATTGGGTTTATATATCCATAGGGTTAAAATAATAAAATTTCACAAGTTCCCTTTATTATTTATTTAATCCCAATGGAACCCAATGTCAAATAATAATAATATAATTATTATATCTCGATATGAAGTTACCATGAGAATAAAATTAAATATTATTTAATAAAATAGTATTCAATATTAAATATTTATCACCAAACCATCTAAATTCGGTCCTCCATTCCTCTAAAATATTTATCAGGCCTTGAATAAAGATTCTTTATTTTTTAAATAAATCTCATTGCATTATTAGCCAATAAATAAATAAATATTTCATTCATTAAATATAAAATAATGATTTATTAAATATTTTTCCCACATTATATTGTCTTGAATAACACATGATAGAATATATGTGATCAGTCAACAATGAATAATAATTAAAAAATATGCGGGAACAATATTTATTCAACTTTTTAAATAATAAATAATAACATATTATTGAACTAAGATAATCAATACACTTAATGTCTAACCCTCTAGGATATTTTCATAGTTTAATTGAGGTGAAGTTGTTTAGAGTACAAAGATAGAGTCTAGAAACATAATAAGGAAACCATAGAGAAATAAGTTAATGCCACAAAAAAATAAAACCTAGTACATATGATAAATATATAATATATTCCATTTTCACCATATCTCTAATCAAAAAGATTTCATGTTGGTTCCATCAACCTGTTTCCACGATGTATCATTCTTTGACTTCCTGGAAATTTAGCAATCCTATTGAACACACTGGAAATAGATTTTTTTAGTCAATAACATTTCTATAAATGGTCTTGAGATATCATCTTTTTTAAAGAATATATGGTAAAAATCCATTATCATATTATTCATTAAGATAATATTACATGTGATGGCCGCAAAATATCCTACCTCTCCCCAAATATATGTTTTCATGATTTTTTCAATACATGAATGTATGTGACTCATAATAATAATTAACATAAAAATTAAATTATAAGGATAATTATACATGTCCATTGATAGGAACATCAAATTTCACAAATAAATTTGGATTTCCTACTTGTGGTCATCATTCTCATAATATTCTAAACATGATATTATGAAGTGCGTAAACCTTGAGATGGTGCCTCAACATCCTATGAGTCTTCACCCCTGATAGTCTATATCATTTTTCTCCCTCATAAGATATCATCCATATATATAACATATATTTAATAATTTGGTTGTAACACATCTAGGTTCTCATAGTTGAAGGGAACTGCATTGTATTTTACTTTGATAGATACTGTTGGGACATTATCACATACTATATAACACATAAGAACAATCATAATGTGATATAAATTTTATTAATATTAAAAAAATTTGAATACATGTTTTCTTAAATAACAAAAAATTTGGTTCTAGGGAACCAACATAAAAATAATCTCGGTTAAACCTAAGGTGATATAAAATAAAAGGAATAGTTCTATAAAGTACGAAATTCCGAAATTTATTTAGTTATACACGTTATTTTTTAGTGAAGTTATTATTTTTGACTAAAAAAATTATTTCATTAATGTAAATAATCTTCTATATGATGGATTAAATGTAATAAAACACAAACCCCCTTTACCTTCTATATGATTTAATTATAATAAAAATTTCAAAGTCATGTGATTTAGACACCTTATCCAGTATTCAACTTACATGAAAAGCACAATAAAATGTATCACAATAGTTTTCTATAATTGAATATCTTAAAGGAATCTGGGATATTTTTGACGATATTTTGGTAAAACAATTGTTATATCATTCTCATTTTCTAAAATACCATAATATCATTTTTCATGTTTTTAAAATAAACGACTCCGAAAATGGATTTCCAACCATTTATTTAGCTATAATGGTGGGTGACCATTAAGAATCTTATGTTGTTATCCTTTTATTTGATATATTTATTTTTATATACACCAAACCTTATGTTAAAAATTTATGATAATCTATATCCTAATGTATTGTAGTAAATAGGTTCTTAATGGTGTCTCAATGTCATAAATTCAAAACATGGGAATTATTTATTAATTTCAATCTCTTCTAACATACATTTAATTCTAGATGTAATTAATGAATATGGATACATGAAGAATAAGAAATTGTAATGGTTATGAGGTATTATAACAATGTATCGATTTGGAAAATATAATAGTGGTGATTTTTTAATTGAAATTGTTCTTTGAAATAATTGTGATATATATTTTAAAGCTATGAGTTATTTATTTTTTCAGTAGGGAACATGAATATAATGAGATTGAAAAATCTTAAGCAAAGATTCATATTTTTGAATATTATATGGATGTAGTATTGAATAATATAGAATAGTGTGGTTCATGGATTACAAATTATGATGAAATATTTATGTTTATAAATATAGATATTCAAGATTTATGATGTTATGATAAATTTAAGCATTATCATAAGTTTGGAGGCCTTAATACCCATTGGGGATTTATGAAATGGGATTATGTTATGAGATATTTTTTAATATCTCATAATTTTTTATGGTATATGTATCCATTATGTTTAACATACGTTGTAATAAAAGGTTATTTTAGGAATAATGATTTTATATTTTATAGATATATGTATAAAATTATTGATAACATGGGGTTTTAAGATGATCTTTTATATAGATATAAATATGGTTAATTTGGATAAATGGGTTATCAAATGATGGGATCATATTATTTATCTTATAGATAACCATTGGATTGAAAAGTAATATAGTGATAATGTGACTAATTTTAATTATCAAGAAGCTCTCTATTTAGGAATCATATATGATTTTATTATGAAATTCTTTTGTAAATTAATTATTATATTTTTGATAAATTAAAAATAAATATATATTTTTGGTAGGATACTTTAAGAGTTACTTGTGTTATTTATCAATAATCGATAAATTTATATTTGAAGAATATTTGATCAAATCATTTTAATCTTGGGATTAAAATCTTGGCAAGGAATATTTTCAAGAGTTTATGGTTAGTAATTTGTGGAATGTTTAATGTTTATAGTGGGTATTATTATTGAGTCTATTTATATTAATATATTATTTCATCTTATTGTGTATTATCTTACCATTTTCTATCAAATTTTTTTTATAAATAGATATAAGGGGGAGAAATGACTTTTCATCCCTCGGTGGATCCTACTATCCATTAAAAGTAATGTTTAGTTCTATAGGAAAAATGAATTCATCTTTCATATTCATTTCGTGGATTAAGAGGTGAAATCAAAGTGGAAATTAATCAAAGGAAAAAAGGATGGAATTACACTTATATAATGGAAAGAAATCAAGAAAGTGTATTTTCATGTTCTTTTAATGTTGGTAAAAATAACACTTTTTTATTTGAAAAAATGACATATTTTTATTGGTTAAAGGGGACCCATTAAATGGAATGTAGTCTAATATGAAATTAAATCCCATTAAATAGATAGATGTCGAATATTTTTCCTAAAGGCCCCTCTAGTGAATTATAGTGCTATAGTAGTCCAGATTTCATGACACGCCTTCTTTGAGATGAGGGAAGGGATAAAAAATTGCCACAACCTTCCATCCTCAAGTTGAAGGATAAATAATGACCACTGAGTCCCACCTTCGATTGACCTAGGAGCGACAACTTGCACCATGGGTATAGAATATCACATATCATGGAAGGCATTAACCTTTTTTTATGGAGTAATATTGGGAGATTATATGGTAAATCTCATTCAACTTCATATACCAAAAGTAAAATTAAATCCATAATCCATTCCCACTAGCATGTTAAACGTAAAGATGATCCATGGTAAAACAAAACTTCCATGTAAAGTACCAAAAGAAAAGATACTAAGCAGAAAAAACAACTAATCCCAATTCCCAAGCTAGTAAGGTCCAACATGGTCCTCAATGCCCTCTTGGAAACTTTAAAACAGTTTTCTAAAGGTCGGGTGAGAATACATGTATATCTAGTTAGAAAACTAAAGACAACCATGCACAAGTGAGGGAACATACTAATATCCATGTGAAAACAGTAGAAACTCAATTAACCTACCAAGAATTACTAACCATCCTAGCCTAACCAAGTCACAATGACAAAATAATACAAGTAAAGTAAAGTATTAGTATAAGCACCTCTATATTTGGGTACCACATACCACATTCCCACTAGTTAACAACTCATCCATAATGGATAACAATTTGATGCTACAAATCTTCCCACATGATTTACCACTACCACAACCAACCCGCACACACTCGAGCCTCGAACAACACACAATCTTGCTCATAGACACCTGGGGCACAACAACCATGTCTCTCACCTGAAGACACTTAAGCCTCCTCCCAAAGACACTCAGGAAAATAGGCCTAGCCCTCAAACACCTAGGCCTCTCATCCACAATAAATGTTTTCCCAAATTATCTTTTGATAATGTAAGAATCAAGCCATTACATCCTACCTGAATACACTTGAGTGGTATTAAACTTGAAGAGGGTGCGAGGAATAAAGTCAATAACCAGCCATCCATTCTCCCATCGAGATGTTGGGAAATACACCCTACCCCATGATGTGGGGGTGTTCGACACATGGTGCTCAAAAAAGGTGGGCTGTGTATAGAAATCACCAGGGACAACAATTTATATATATATATAAGAAAACACTCATCCCAACATATGGGTTTCCAAACAAACAACCAAATCATACATAACCACATTTTCTGCTACCCCAATATGCATAACCACATAATAGCCTCTCTCCAAGCATAAACCAACTAGTTTTTCATTTATCCACTTTCCATTTATTAATTAAGGGAGTCACTTTAATTTATTCCAACACTTTTGGGAAACCACCAACCATAAAAATATCAAAACAACAACCAAAACTAGATTTGTTGTACCACTGCACAAACCCCCAATCATCCTAGACACATCTACATTAGTTTCCAATAATAATTATACAAAATTATACCACACAATCCTTTTATCACAACCCAACTTCACATCCCCTATGCCCAAATATTCCAAGATACAATTCCACTATATTAAAGTTCAAAACCACTCCACAGTCTAACTACCCAACTCTATTCAATGGCCTCGTCACAAAGGTAGTTCAGTTGCATACAAGTCCACCAATTCCTATATTAATAGTGCTCTCAAATTGAGATAAAAACACACCACCTATACTACCCCACACACAAAGACATCAACAACTACTATTAACCCACACCCCCTCTATACAAGCATACCAAAACCCTCATCATGGAACCAAATCATCTGTGCAACCTCGTACCCACAACTGTGATTCCAATATTAGCACCACACATCCTACAAAAAGATACAAGACTCAACAAAAAAACACAATAATACACACCTATCAATAAGATATGTGTATATATACTCAGATTTAACCATAATATTTTATATTATTCCACTTAATTATAACTCGGGTGATCACAAAACTGGTTGGATCTTGGGGAATCAAATTATTTAACCAAGTATTTGTGCTTTAACTGTTTTTCTTGTTATGGTAATTTATCAATGATTCACAACAAACAAGGAATCACTAGGGCATAAGAAAATACAATTAATGATTATGATTATAAAAATTCATACAATCACAAAAATCCATAAAATAATCAAAGATAACAAATAAAACATGTGATCAACATTAAACCAATCCTTAACCATTATATTATTTACCCCTATTATCTTTTGATCATATTTACTTATTATTTATTCATATCATTAAAAAAATATTCACTAGTTCTTCACAAATAATAATTAATAAACCCACCAAACATTATGAATAATTAAAGAGAGACAAAAAGAATCCCTATCAGATGACTAAAGAATTGATGTTCCTCCTTGCGCCAAGAATAAGGATCACACGAGCAACAGGGAAGAACTCAAAGGAAACCGAGACATAGATATTTAGCAATGACGCATGACTCCTCTAGGGGGGAAGTCTCTAGGTTCATCAAGGGGAAATGGAAAACACATAATGAATGGAAGGTCCTGGATTTTTAATATCCCAATCATATTTTAATAGAAGAACGGTTTTAAAAGACATTAATCATGGGATTGTGGTAAAGGTTAGATGATTTTAGTATTTCAAAGTCACCAGAACAATTGGACATTAAATATATATGTAATATACATAAAAAAACTATTAAAAAAAATACCTAAAAATGGTTTAAACTTGGTTTACTTCAAATAAGACGTAAGAGGGTTGAAACTAGAATATTGGGAAAAACTTCAAAGGAGTCATCGATGTGCGAGTCACCAATACTGAACCACCGACACTGAGCTACCAATGTGACCTACCGATGATGAGACACTAACACGGATCTATTGATACAATGAACAATAAATACCTCATCCTACCAATGACTCTTTCTTACAATAACCTTGACCTACCGCTTCCCTGACCTACCGACACCCTCGACATACCGACGCCCTGACTCACCGACACTGAACCTCTTAACTAACCGATTCTGACGCCCCTAACCCATTGATGTCAATGATCATGACATGAAGACTCACTTACATGCTGGCACAGTAAGATTTTGATTCACTAACATGAAGACACACTGACATACTGAATTAATGACATGCTGATGGAAAATAGAAAATCTAGAAAACACTTGAAATGATCCGCCATTGCCCCTAGAACACCCTAAATACCAAATTTTCAAAAAGGAAGGCCTAATAGAAATACAGATTATTACATTAGATACCTCTAAAAATATTCTCATCATCTAGAATTCAAAACTAAACAATAATAGAGGGGGTTCAAAATAGCCACCCCTTAAGATGTCTCTTAGGAGAAGACCGCCTTGTTTTTTCTAATGCTGGAGTAAAAACATCAACATCACAAAACACCTCTTTGTCATCTATGTCTTGAAAAAACTATAAAAACACTACGTTCATATCACCTAGACACATGAATTAGGGATATTATTCCTCCATGTCAAGACACTATCCGCTTTGGGCGACATTGTATTGCCCACACAAATTTAATCACATCTACATTGATGCATCTTGTTTAGGTATAACGTCCTTCCCTCCCCGTAGTTAGGAATTTTCAAGGAAAATCACAGAACAAGAAAAAACATATCATATATCAACGAAGGTTAAAATTAAATAATAAGAAATGTAAAAAACAAAAAAATAGAAAACTCAGAACAACATGGAGTTTGGGGAATGCATATGTGCTTATCACTCCCATGTACTCTTCTCAAGGACACCATGCCTCTATGACACACAGACCAGAAGAATAGTCCACCTAAGAAGCATCATCTTCTAACGATCGTCGATTTTTTCTAGTCACTCTATTAAATTCACATCGTTCATGGAATGCAACTCTCCTTAGTCTAGGATGTGGGAGTAATTGTGTAGATACTAGAAAATCTGTGAAAAATTGAAGATGTCATGGATTCTATCTAATCGTGGTGGAAATGCCAGCTGGTATGTCACCTCACCGACTCATCCCAGCACCTCTAATGGTGTGATGAACCTGGTATAATTCTTTCTTCCATTTACAAACCTCCACTATCTACATTGAGGGGATACCTTTAAGAACATGTGGTCCCCAAACTCAACCTCTAGGGGCCTTCTCATATGATCGGCATACGAATTATGATGGTCCTGAGCCACCTTCATCCTCCCATTCACAATATGAACATTTTACATTGTTCTCTACACTACCTATAGTCAATGAACGGATTATTCCCAAACCCATGTCCAACATACGAGGGAATGACATAATCTTCCATAAAAAGCCTATAATTTGTGCCATGTCAATGGTATATTGATAACTATTAATGTAAGCAAACTATTTTAGGATAAGTATCATACCCACGATCCTCCAAAGTCAAGAACACACACTTGTATCTTATCCTCCAACATCTAGATGGTCCTCTATTTTTTCCCTTCTATTTGAGGGCGGATAGCAGTGTTATGGAATAACTAGGTGCCGAAGGCATGCTAAAATCCCCTCTAGACTCACAATGTAAAACATGGATCCCAATTCGAGACAATGGATCATGTAACTCCATGTATTCATACCACCTCATCCACATACATTTATTCTAAGGAATATAATGTGTTCGAATCCTCGATTTCTACAATGTGAGCCAATTTCATCAATCGAAACACCACTACCCAAATACCATCTCATCCTCTATGAGACTTGGGAAATATTATGAATAAATCCCTCAAGATGTTATCCAACTTCAAATTGACAACATCTAAGGATTTCAATAGACAACATGGAACATGGTGCTCTACCTTCACATTCTAACACACTAAATTTTTTTCCATAAACTCCACCACTAACCACTTTATCCTAGGCCACCAGAAATATTCCCTCAAGGCTCATCATATCTTGAAAACTCTTGGGTGTACCACCAGGGGTGAGCTATGGTGCTCACAGAGATGTAAAACATGCATTGACACTTGGAGAAACAATTTCCCATGGAACAAAATCTGATTCTGGAAATCCTTTGACCATCCTTCCAGAGCATCAACCTTGACAACGTGACCATGCTTTACTTCAGCCTCTAAAAATCCCTATTGATTCTCCTATACCTATTTTAATAAGGAAGAACACAAATACATTTAAAATAGATAGCCTATGCCACTATCCTCCCCAACATCTAGGCGTAAAGCAGACAACTCCTCCATTTCCTTCTATGCATTCTGGATTCCCGAACTACTACCTTCTGTGACTTTCTCCTTAAGGAATTGGCCATAATGTTTGCCTTCCATGGGGTGTCATAGATCTCAAAGTCATTATCCTAGAGTAACTCCATCCACCTTCAGTACATCATTTTCATATCTCATTGTGAAAAGAAGTACCTCAAGCTCTTTTGATCTGTGAAGACCACAAAGTGGTCCTCAATGTGGTAATGCCTCCAAAACATCAGTTTGAACATGACTGATGATAACTCAAGATCATGAGTGAAATAGTTAAGTTCATGAGCACATAACTACCTATACCCATAAGAAATTACTCCTCGTTGCTTCATCGGCACACATGCGAAGGCACATATGGAAGTGTCATAGAACACCTCGAACATCACCCCTTCCTCTCGCAACTTACACACTGGGGCACTGACCAACCCCCCTTCAGATTGCTGAAAGCTTCCTGACAAAGATCACTCCCCATGACAGCCTCGTATTTTCTAGTCAAATCATTCAATGGTGATGAAACTCGATATAAGTTGGGTAGAAACCTACGATAATAGCTCATAAGACCCAAGAATCTACCAACCTCAACCAAATTATTCGGTGCTACCCAAGATACTGATACTTCAATATTTGATGGGTCCACTGCTATCCCCTTATGAGACACCACGTTTCCGAGGAAGTGAACCTCTTACATCCAGAAATTTCACTTGGACAATGTTCTATAGAGATAGTGATATTGGAGGACCTCCATGATAGTCATCAAATCCCTGAAATTCTCATCCTCAGACCTTGAGTAGATAAGGACATCTTTGATGAAAATGACGATGAAAGGGTCTAGGTACTCCAAGAAAATGGAGTTCTGGATACCCATAAGAATGAATGGTTCATTAATATTTACAGAGGGACTGACCATAAACTTTAAGTACCCATATCTGGACCTGAAATCAGTCTTTGAGATCTCACCCTCTTTCACCGTCAGCTGGTGATATCCATACTATAGATTTATGTTAGAGAACTAATAAAGTCCCATCAATTGGTGAAAAAGGAAGTCCATCCTCAGAAGGGGGTAATGGTTCTTGACTATCACCAAATTTAGTCTTCAGTAATCTATGCACTATATTAAACTGCCATACACCTTCTTCGAGAATAAGAATAGAGAACCCCATAATGAAACACTTGTCTAGATAAAACCCTTATTCATATGGTCGTCAACCTGAATCTAAAACTCCTACAACTAATATGGCATCATATGATAGGGATCCATCAAAATCGGATAGGCCCCTAGTTACATGTCTATAATGAACTCAGTGTCACGTCGAGGGGATCGAGTCACAACCTATTCAGGGAATAAATCTTGGATGTCAATGATATCCACCATAACATCCACCATCTTTATATCTTCTGATTTTATTGATAGCTCATCTAACAATGAAGGAAGAGGCACTATGCACTGACTGCCCTCCTTACTAATCCGCTAACCAGAAAAAGCTATGCAATGGCTGCCCACTTTGAAAACATAATCCTTTTTCTAGAATCAGTCGATAATTGAGTGAATATAAATAAACTAGTCGATTTCTAGGATGACATTTTATGGCTTTATCTTTAGTAGAAGAAGATTCCCAATTGATGGATGTTGCTCCATCATCCGTCTACACCCCCAGAAAACATCAAACAAATAGATCTAACCTCCAAATAGCGTACTCAAAACCAGTGGAATGGGAAATATCTCTATGTCTAGTACCAGAGTTTGGGATATGAAAGGTTAAACAAAAGAGTGTGAAGCTCCTAAACCAAACAAATAGCACATAAGAATACAAAACAAACTGATCTTACCTCGAACAACCTCTGGCACTACATGAACTGCTTCCCCTCTAGCATTAAACTACTGATTCCCAGATCCTCTACACCATGGCTGGTGACCATGTTCCCAACCATTTCATATTCAAGTTCTTTAAGGAGAACCCTGAGGTCATACTCCTTCAACACCATACCTCATTGGTGGAGTGGGACCTCACAACCCCTACTGCTGGAAGGTCCTAACTAGAAACTGTTGATGGTGAGGTAATTACTGAACCTACCCAACCCCACCAAACTATGTTCTCAATGAGCACTAGTTCCAAAAATGTCCACAACCTCTAAAAACAATGAACCTCATTCCTAGGACATGAGGAAACGGTCTAGGACCATGAGATCGAAACTGGAATTGTTTGGGCCTACTTCTCGCTAGCCGAAACCAGGGAGGCCATGATGCTAGAGACATGCTGCTGACTGCTTTCCTTTTTTGAAGAACTAATTCATCTCCCCTCTCAAGTATCACCTCTGAGAATGTGCATCTTTTCTACTCGCTCATCCTTCTTCAGATCCTCTACATATGTCAGTAAATTTAAAGGAGTAAAATCATACTGAAGTGAAGGTCTAAGTGCCTCCACTTAGTGTCTCGCATGGGACTCCTCATCCCAAAAGAGAACCCATATGAAGCATAGGATAGATTCGAAATTGATCCCTATTTCCCTTACCAACATACTCCTCTACTAGATGGAGAATAGCTCTTACCTATTCTCAGCCTTCAAAGTAGAAGAATGTAATTCTTCCTGAAACTCTTTCTCAAAGTCAGCCCACAAAACATCAGTCTCCATCCTCTCCCTGATGTAATGTGTCTACCATTGATGTGCTTATGCTAACATCTGGATCACATGTAGCGGAACCTATTACTATTTTGATGCTCAGATCAAGCTAAAAGTGAACACTAGCTCCTCCAACTAACTCTCTGCCTACATATTTAAGAGGTTTCCCTCATGATTCCCCATAGTCCGCCAATGGAAGGCACACTGCATCTTCTGCATATGTTCATCTTCCTCCTCTCAATCATCCCTCTACTGATCAACCGGGTCAACCTATCGGGCCTCAACTTCTCATACCTCAAGTGGGTGACATCCATGTTTCATTGCTAAAAAGTAAACAAAGAACTCCTAATCCCAAGTAGTGTGGAAAATTTATTTTAAATTTGGTTTACTCATTATTTATTTTAAAATCCCAAAACACCAAATAAACATAAGAAAAGTAGTCATTATGATGCATGTACCATTCATAGAGTATCTACCCTACAATTGATATAGAATCACTTGGTCATTCAGCAGGTCCAAAGTCCCTACATCAGATCACGGTGGGCCCTAAAATCCCATATCCTAGCTGGTCTTCCCTGACCTATCCCATATACCAAGACTGTATGACACCATTTCCCTACCATCCCATAAAATCATCACTATTCCTAACTCCATTATCCATCCTCCATATCAAACACTAAAAACCTCACCTTTGATACAGTTTTTTCATGACCTACCTTCTTCATGATGAGGGAAGTGGCAGAAAAGTGCCACGCCCTTCCTCCTTAATGTTGAAGGAGAGATAATGACCCCTGATTCCTACCTTCGATTGGACCTAGGGAAGCGATTGATACCAAGGGTATATAATGTCACATATTATGGAACACATTACCTTATTTAATAGAACAAGATCAGGAGATAAGATTGTAAATCCCAAGCAACTCCAAATACTAAAATTAAAAGTTAATACAAAATCCATTCCCACATGCATGTTCAAAAGTAAAGATGATCCAAGGTGAAATGAAACTCCAATGTAACGTACCAAAATAAAAGAGACTAAGAAGAAACCAAAAATAATCCAAATGCCTGAGCTAGTAAGGTCCATCACGGTTTTTAATGTGCTCATGGAAACCTGAAAATAGTTTTATATACGTATGGTGAGTATACAAGTATACCCACTAAGAAAACTAATTGCACCAGTACACAGGTGAGGGAACATATTAACATCCCTGTGAGAAAACAATAGAACCTCAAAGCACCTACCCAGGAATACTGAACAAACCAGCATTACCAAGTCCCAATCACCAAATAACACAAGTCAAGTAAAGTAGTAGTATATGCACATCCATATTTGGGTACCCCGCACCATTTTCCCACTGGTGAACTACTCATCCCTAATGGCTAACATCTTGATGCTACCACTCTTTACAAAGGAATTACCACTACCATAACCTAATTGCACACTCTTGGACCTCAAACAACACACAATCCTATCCATAGACACCTAAGCGACAACAACCATATCTCTCACCCAAAGACACCTCAACATCATCCAAAAGATACTAGAAAAAAACCTGGCCTGAAAACACCTAGGGATATCATTCTTAACAAACCCTTTATTGAATATTCTTGGGCTATAATAAGCCTCAATCCATTACAATCATCCATGATATTATTGAGCAGTAAGAAACCGGAAGAGGGTGCGAGAAAAAATGTCAGTAACTAGCCATCCATCCCCCCACTAGGATGATGGGAAAGACACCCTCCCCAATGAAGTGGGGGTGTTCGACACATGGTACTCAACAAGGGTGGGATGTGTATAGAAAACAAAAGTAACTAATATATATATATATATATATAATTAAACAATTACCTAAAACCTATGGGTTTCCAAACAAACAACCAACTCATACGAAACCACAGTTGCTGCTACCCTATTTTTATAACCACATAATAACCTCTTCCCAAGAATAAAACAACCCATTTTTCATTTAACCACTTTCCATTTATTAATTAAGTGATTCAATTTAATTTATACCATTACATCTAGGAAAATACCAACTGTAACCATAACAAAACACCTTCAAAAACTATATTTTCAGTCCCACTGCACAAAATCCCAATCTTCTTAGACACCTATCCATCCATTTAATACAATAGTTATTCAAAATTATACCACATAGTCCTTTTGTCACAACCCACCTTCGCAGCCCCACTACCCATCAATTCCCAGATGCAGTCCCACTACACACAAGTTCATAACCATAATGCAGTCCCACTACCCAATGATTTTCAATTGCCACGACACAAACAAAGGCAGTTCAGCTACCTATAAGTCCTTCCATTCCATAATCAATCAATTTCTCAAACTGTGGTTCCAGAACACCCCTTTTAATTCCCCACACACAATGCAGACATCAAATAGTATTCACCCACAACCCCATAGTACACACATTCCATAGCTCTTCTCACAGAACCAACTCCTCTGTCCATCCTTGTTCCCATAACCATTCTCCCAATAGCAGCACCACACTACCCATAAAAATGTACAAGACTCAACAGAACACAACACTCAACCACACACATCAATAAGATGCATGTATATATATATATATATTCATATTTAACTATTAGAGGTTCTTTAATTACACTCAATTATAATTGGGGTGATTACACAATAGGTTTGATCCTGGGGAATCCATTTATTTAACCAAGTATATATGCTTTAATAGTTTTTCATGTTATGGTCATTAATCAAATTATTATAACCAATAGGGGATCACTGGTGCACAAGAAAATACCACCAACGGTCAGGTTTCTCAGGAGGCATATAGTCAAAAAAATATTTAAAAGAATCAATGATAACAAATAACAAATGTGATCAACATTAAAACCCTACTTGATCATTATCTTATTTACCCTAGTTATCTTTTGATCATATTTATATGTTGTTTATTCCTCGCTTTCATAAATTATTCACTCATTCTTCAAAAATAATCCTTAGTGCACCCACCCCACATGATTTACAATTAAAGAGAGATAGAATGATTCCCTACAGAATGACCAATAAATCAATGTTCCTCATTGCACTGAGAAATGGGGTCACACGATCAGCAGGGAAGAACTCCATGGAAATTGATTCATAGATCTCTAGCACAAATGCCTGAATCTTCTAGGTAGGAAGGTTCTGAGCGCACCAAGGGAAAATAGAAAATACACAAGGAAGGGATGATATAGTCTTTGATGATCTGAATCCTATTTTAAATTAATAATTGATTTAAAATAATTTAATCGTGGGATCATGGTCAAGATTATAGGTTTTCAGTATCTCAAAGTCTCCAAAATGTCAGTACATTAATGGTATACTTAATATCCTTTAAAATGAACTTAAAAATTCTCAAAAAAGGCATTACACTCATTTTACGTTCAGTAAGATGTAAGAGGGGAAAAATGGAAAACATGGAAACATTGTAAATGAGTCACTGATGGCTGAGTCACTGATGCTGAGCCACCGACGCTGAGCTACTAACGCTACCTACTGATGCTGAGCCACTGTTGCCTAGATACCGACGCAATGACCAACTGACACCATGACCTATAGATTCCTAGACCTACCGATATCTCAACCTATGGATGTTGTAAACTACTAATGCCTCAACCTACCAATGCCCTGACTCACCGACACCTACCCTCCTATGTCACCATTGCTGACGCCCCTGACTCATAGATGCCGCCACCCATGACACACTGATGCACTAACATGCCGACACACCGACTTTTCAAAGAACTAAATTTCTAAAGCAATGAAATTCCAACGAACTGACATGACACACACTGACATACCAACATAGTTACATGCCGATGGAAAACTAGAAATTTGGAAAAATCTTAAAATTACCCAATATTGCCTCCCAAAAGACCATAAACACTTGATTTTCACAAAGTAAGGGCTCAGGGAAATACTGTTTATTACACTAGATGTTATCGGACGTGCTATAGTACCCCCAAAACCACTGTTCTTATTATAGTATCCATGTAACACCCAAAGGATATAATATAATAACACTACTTTCTATAACATACACAACATGTAACAATGACTGTAAACTATCCCATAAGTACAATTTTAAATAAAAATATTTACTGTAAAAACTATTACATAGTAATTGAACAAGAGATCATGAATATTATTAATTGAACTATGATATATATATATATATATATATTAATATATAATGAACTTACTAAATATAAATTAATTTATTAATTTTTACAAAAATGGAACTCAATTTTTAGTAAGGTTGTTTAATGCTTCAACATTTTTTTATTCAAAAATGTTTTATAATTTTTTGAGAAAATATTATAATTAATTTATATAATGTATAAAAATTTTATTTCATAATTTTTATCAAATAATCATATCAAAATAATCATATGAAAATTTTGTCATATTTATCTGAAATCATTCATCTTCTTGTGAAAGGTGAAAAATACCAATTTTTATTGAAAACTGTATTTCTATTTCATTAATTTGGAAAGATCTATTTTATTTTAAAATGTTTTAAAATTAAAAATTATTTATATTTTTTTATTAATAATATAATTATCTTCATTTTAATCGATTATATGTTTAAATTTGGTATAATCACATTTTTATACATAAAAGGTATACAAAAACCATTTTAGCATGAAACCTGTTTTTATCATAATAAACAAAATTGATCAATAATGATTAACGATTATAAATAAATTTATATGATATATATAAAAAAATATTTCAACATTCATATTATATTTTTACAATGCTTCTAATAAAAATATATACTATTTATGCAAAAAAATGCATATTTATAAAAGACTGTTTTTGTCGCATTTTTCACACTTATATTAAAATTAATTTATGAAATATATTTTCCTATAGTATGATGATATTAATTATACATTATTAATATGGTGATTTAAATTTGGTAAATAGGGATCTTTTAGTTTTGGTCAATATGAATTGTAACCATGGTAAAATTTATCCGCACAGTAAAGGGTACGTATGGTTAATGTAGATTAAAACAAAGTTATTAGGCCATAATTGTTAATCCAAATTATTATTTTATGAATATAACTTTACCCTTATCACATTAATTTATAAATATAATTCTTCAATATAAAATTTCCCATTAAAATTACCCAAATTACATTTCAATTAAAAGAATGTTAGAAAATGTTACTCTTTTAGTTTTAGATATCTATTATGTATCCACATAGTAAAAATCAATATATTAAAAAATATAATTATATATTTTGAGCCAAATGAAATTTTTTTCATGATTTATTTTTATATTTAATTTTAATAAATTATATAATTTCCTAATATTCTTATACAACACTAATACACTATTTATTTAATTAAGAGAAATAATAAAATAAAAGATATTTCAAATATTAAAGTTGATATAATATGAATGATATAATATATCCCACGAAATATATATATATATATATATGATATTTTATGGTAGTTTTAAAATATTATATTCTAATTCACCTTTTTTATTGACGTATTTAATGTCAAATTGAATGAAAAGTATAATAATTGACATTAATATTATTTTATAAAAAATATCATATTAAATTATTTAAAATTAATAAAAATATTACATTCAAACATGTGAATGTAAAGTGGATTACCACATCATGCAAGGTAAATTTATGGCGAACTTTACCATTTTTAAAAAAATTATTAACCTTTGTCGATTAAAATAGTTTTTACTGCACTGAAGGTCAAATATAATAAACTAATGGGTTAATAAGAACAATAAGGACTAAAATGATTCAAAACATACATAACATTCATTTTTTATATTATTTTAATGATATAAACTATTTAAATGAATTAATTTACACTTAGAATCATTTGGATGTAGTATATTCCTATTATATTTTTATTTTTTTTAGAAATTTCAAAAGTACCCATATACATAATTATAATTGTACCCCTTTTTCACTTAATTACACAACATTGAGTAATATTAAAATATAAAATCATTACCATTACTATTTAATCATAATTATTCATGTTCATGATGTTATGTTCTCCAAAAATACCTACCTAGGTCCATTAATGAGAGATTTAAATTACTTCTACTGAAAAGAGGTAATTGTATTAACTAAGCCCTTCATGTTTATTCCATCTTATACATCCTTTTAATTTCTTGTAACCATCCTAAAATGATATCATAATTATCATAAATATAATTAATGTTATTATTATTATTAAAAATTACATTACATCACTTTTCTATATTACAAAAAGTGAAAACATCACCCGTGTGTATATATGACTTACTTACTCCATGTGGTGGTGTAATTATTTATAGTACCCACTTAACTTGAGTGATAATAAAGATGGAATTAATTATTATTTATTTTATTGATCTTATAAATATGATTCCGGAACAATAATTTCATATATACCTATATACATTACAAACAGTTGGGAAATGATTATGTCTCTCTTGTGTACGTGTAGACTATTACCTTTATGAAGTGAAATAATTAATTTTTATTTTCTATTTTAATTAATTAGTAATTAGGATTTATTTTATGAATATATGTAATTTCTAAGATATAATAATAATTATATAATGGTTAAATATTATTTTTCTATCATTCATTCCATCCATCAAAAAATGAAAATATCGTTCATGTGTACATACAACCCACTATTTCTATGAATTAATCAGTTAATGTTTTCATATCTATCTTATATGGATTACAATATATCAATATATAAATATTATATATTTATAATATATACTTATTAACTTATTGTATATTATGGAACCTTGATAAATGTAAATACCTCAACCCCAAAATCCTAGAGCTGGTACCTTACATTATTACATTGTCATATATACTAGAGTAGAATCCCAAAGGGTTGATTAGTTTAGCTGTTTGGGAATAAATATTAAATAAATTAATATTTAATTAAATTTTAAAACATAAAATATGACAAATTGAACATTTTATAACATGATTGTTCTCCTAGATTAACCCTGAAAATAAAAAATAATACAGTTCATGGCATCTTGAGAAAAATAATACATAAGAAAGGGGTTAACTCAGATGCTCAGTAAGGGTAATTAATTTTTTGGAAGCTATCATAAAAAATAATAAATGATTATATAATTGTGATTAATTGAGGCACATGAAATTTAATCAATAACCAGATAATAATATAGAAGGAATAAAAATGGATTGAATAATGCCACATAAATAATAAAATGAGAATAAATCTAAACCATATATATTCTAATCATAGAATAATCACATGTATTATAAATTTATAACATAATAATTTGGTAATTAATAATTCTAGAAATCATAAAAATACTATCATGGCCTCATCCAAGAAGTATATAGGATTGGGTAAGGCCTCAACAACAAACCAGTGTAGTTTGTCTCAAGAGACATACTGTATCATCAAGGGGCTATAGAGAGTGTCACCTGTCACATATTAAGTTAAATGAATTCTTCATGTGTAGAATAAATATATATCATTAAATCAATGTTTCCAATACCACATTGTAACATTTGTTTAAAAAACATAGATGAAAGTACTCTATTAAAGTCAATGAAAAAATATTGTGAGAAATAACCTCTTTCCTGTAAAAGTAGAGTTATTTTGGAAAACCATTTGTATTTGTAAAAACAATATTTTAAAAATGTATATAAAAAAGAAGAAAATTGATGGACAATGAAATTATTTTTGTGTAATAAATTATGTCTATCTTAAGTGGAAAAAATAAAAAAAAGTGTTTATGAAACATTAAAAATGGTCTACTTCCTTGCTGATTAATACAAATTACAAGGGAGTCTTTAAAGCTGTTAAAGACTTATTTTTTTCATAAATCCATAAAATTACTCAGATAGTTTTTCATTATAAAAATATTTATTTTAGAAAAATATTGGTGTCTTAAAATACAATATGAAGTGTAATTGAAAATTAATAAAACATTTGGAAGACCACATTAATTGGGCATGATTTTCAAGAGTATTTGATAAAGGAACTGTATAAAACATGAATTTATCTTTAAAATAATGATAAAATGATCAGGAAACGTGAGTTCTGAAAATATTTACTTAATTTAAAAGAATTATATAAAAATAAAAAATGAATTAAATTGGGGTAAATAGAGAGAAGTGTGACTTGAATGAAAAATAGTGGTTCAGGTGGAATCCCATATAACATCCCCAAAAGTATTCTGCAGTTGTACTTAAAATCCTTGATAATGTCCTTAGATTCATTAAAAAATTAATTCATAACCAATTAAAAACTTATTTTATTTAGAATAATTTTATTAATACCATTTATTCACTTTTTGAATAGTTATAGGATTCAATTTAGTTCTTTTAAGAGTTTATTTCCTTGGTTTCAGTATTGGTTCACTTGTATACATGAATGTAAGATAATATAAAACATGAATACTTATCAGGAATTCAAATTAGATGTTATTAATTAAATTTTATAATATTTAAAGGTTTTATGTTTCATTTTTTCTAGATTTGAGGATTATTCATCCGGTAAAATGTTAATGATAACTTTTTGGATTATTTTTTCATTTTTTTGATCATGATGAACTAGTTTTGTTTTATCAATTAATCACATGTAAATATAATGGTTAAATAACATTAAAAAGGATTAAATATGTATATTAGAAATTTTTTTAACTATATCAATGGTTTTATGACTGAATTCGGAGGCTGAATTGAAAAATAAAAACTCATCATCCACAAAGACGGTAAATCGACCTCTCACATACGATGTCTTTATATATGGAATAAATAATGGGAATAGAAAATAATTGATGTAGGATATACCATTATCATAATAAAATTATAGAATAAATAATAAGCTAGATTTATCATGCATGTTTGGTTATATGAGGTAAGTAATATATAAGAAAATAAAACAAAATGAAAGGAAAAAAAGGAAAACAAAAGAGAATTTTCCCTCTTGGATTTTGTCTCCATGAGAACCTCCATTATATGGGCCTAGCTTTAAAAATTACATAATCATGAATTAAATGAATAATTCACAATAAAGATTTTTTTAGTTTTAGAGTTTTAGAGAATTAGGCCATTAGTATTACATTATTTCTCAAACATTACTAAGTAAACACTTATACTTAGTTTCCATTTTTTTATAAAATAAAAACTCTTAAAAAAGAGTCTTGTCTAGTCCCATGTTTTAGATAGCATGACTTTTTCTGGATCTCATCTTTGACCCTATTCATCTTTAAGTACTGTGAAAAACATATCTAAACTAGGGATGAGCATAAAAAGCTCCGTAAGGTTTATAAAACAAAGAAATAAAACATTAGTTCATCATTGAATGCATAACATAAGATCATTAACATACCTCATGAAATCATAAGATTTATGAATAACATAGAGAAAACATAAATCATAAAGGTAACTTGTGGCATCAATATCATACTTACATTGTAGCTATTACAACTACATAGGGAGTTAAATTTGGAATACCCATAACAATATATTCCCAAAATCTCTTAGGATAAATATTCACATTTACCTTTTTCACGTTCACAATGCATTAGTGAGCTATCTCGGGCTCACTCGCCCTAGGTTTATCATGGAACCACCCATATACGTAGCAATTCCCAAGAGCCATAACATATTTATATCATATAAAACAAAAATAAATGAAAAATAACATTTCCATATTTCAATCACTATATATCATTTAAATATATTAACATAAAAAATCCTTTATAAAAACCATTTTCAATATAAGAATACATAAAAAAGTATATGGTATTTATTATCCTTTTAAAAACATTCTTGTTAAGGAAGCCATAGATCAAATTATACTCACGGTGGCAGAAAAGGTTATTGTCACCACATATGTAAAAAGAAAAATTATTTTTGTCATTTAATAAAATAATTAGTTGATAAAATATTCCTTTTTCATAAAATTCAAAGTCAAATGGAGTTATACACCTTATAAATTAAAGTTATGTATAAAACAAAATATCCCTCAAAGAAAAGAGATTTAGGCAAAGTCTCTTACCTCGTGTCCAACATGACCCATTAATTATTTAGTATTCTGAATAATAAACTAAAGTTAATTTCTACCCGATTATGAACCTTTTTCAAATGTATTATTTCAATTATATCACTTATTACTATGTTATAAACATTATTTAATCATTTAAGTTAATAACGTTGTTTTGTCGATATTTGGTACTTGAGTAAAAAATGGACATCCTATAATTAAAAGTTGTTCACGTGGTCAAAAGTTCATTATATACAGAATGATATTCATGATTTAGATATCATATATATTATATATATAGTATATAAATTTATTTATAACAGTATATAACATTTGGAGGTAAGAAATGAAATGCACCGTTCATGGAGACAGTAAGCCGTACATTCACATGAACGCTAATTTCATTTATATATCTTATTTTAATGGAATTTAAACATAATTATACATAATTATATTATAATTCCAGTATAATATCATATATCATATCCTTAACTCCATCCTTTATACATCCTACATATGGCATTAACGAGTCTAATCACTTTGATGGTGCGGTAGTCAACACTTCCTCAAATGAAATTATCGCTTTACCCATAATGGAAACCATAAAGGTATGATATAAATGAAAAATAAAGAATCATAAAGAAAACATAAACATAAAATATATCACATATTAATATATTTCCATATTAATGTCCCCCATGAGAGGCGGTAGGAGATAATTGAACAATCATTGTTTCGTGTGGCGTTAGTTTGCCCTACATACAAACAATATGTTCTTTACCCATTATAACGTGGTGTGTGAAAGTGTAGTTCAAATAATTATCATTAAAAAATCCCAGTATATTGAGGCTACTTGGGTTTTTATAAAATAAAATAATAAAAAGATTTTAGTGGTTGGATAAGTAAAATATAAAAAAAGAATTTAAGAGAAATCATTACCTTTAATTCAGGTAACTCTTTTTTGTTTGATCCAAAAGGACTTATTAAAGTTCCTTTTGGCTAAGTTAAGGCTTCTTGGTGGAAGAAAGGGATCATGAGAGATTATTTGGGAAGGGTTTGGATGATCCAATGGGCTTTTGAGGAGTGAGGAATGGGTTAGAGTTGAGGTCTTTTTATAAGGGGGAGGAGGGGTTCTTTAGGAAAGTGTGAAACTATTATTTTATTATATAATGATTTTCGGTTTCTAAAGGTCCAAAAATTATTAAAGTCAAATATAATATGACTCATGGTCGAAATAAAATCATAGAATAATAATTGGACAGGTTTTGGATATTATTTTAATCATTATAATATTATTTATTTATATCATTTTTAATGAGGAAAACACTGCATCATTATTTTGTCATAAATAATTTTATTTATTTGATGTATAAAAATTATAAAAAAATACCATGATGTATGAAATACTGTTATAATTCCAAATAATATTTATAGTCGAATATATAACTTATATAACCTCATGTAAAAATTAACTTACTAAAAGATATTTGTTTATGTCATTTTTGTCTTTACTTTAAATTAATTAATATAAACTGTCGTTATCACTCTTAAGCGGCTCAATGGGGTCCCAAATTGACCCATGTATGCCCATGGTCGGAAATGACTCATACAATAAGGTTAGGACAATTGTTTTGGTAATTTATTATTATTATGATATTCTTTTTAACTTAAATCACCCTATTTATCTTTAACGACGGTAAATAAAAGTCAAAAGTTACTATTCACCAAAAAAATTATTTTCATCTTATTTGACCACATTTTACTAGTTAATAAAAACCATTGTATGTAATATTTTCTAATTTCAATTCATAGATGTAGTAAAATTTCATTAAAATGAAAAAGTCGGATTTTCAAATACTACTTAGTGGTTTCACTATTCATAAAAAATTGATGTTTTTCAGAAAAATACCAAGAATTAATCCTAAGATATATTAGATATTACAAAATCAAAAATGATATCTATTTTACCAAATTAAAAAAATAGATGTTGGATTAATTAATTTAAAATTAATTCCCATAGTCAAAACAAAAAGCGTGTTTTTAAGAAATATTTACTATTAAAAGATTGACAGTTGTTTATGTCCAATTTCAAGGTGAAATTAATTCCAATGACCAACATTGGATTAAATGGTAAAAATATAATATTATTAAACTCTAAAACCAATTAAAAAGATAATATAACCATTTAACTAAATTATATTAAATGGAATTTTTTAATTAAAACAGAGTATTTTCAACTATTCATCAACAAATGAATTTTATCAGAAAAATATCAAAAATTTATCCAAAGTAAATTTTGATGTCCTGATTATAAAGAAGAATTTTTTTGGTCAAATAGAACATATAAAAGTGACCAAAACTATATTTAATGAGGGTTCTCCGTCAAAAGGAGTTAAACCAAACTTTTAAATAATATTAGATTATTTATTTTTAAAATTAGATTAATTCACATTTTAAGACTCTAAAATTTATTGGATAAATGTAAAAAAATTTAGCAAACATGTATAATCATATTATAGATAGTTATATTCATTCTCACCATTACAATGATTAGGCTTTTACTAAATTTAAAATGTTATTATTATATTATTAGTGTGTAATGTAAGATTTTAATGAAACCAGTTGTTGCGTATCAAGTAAGACATCAAAAATAGAAACCCATTTAATGTAAAATTAATATTTAATTAAAAAATATTAATAATTAGGAAAATGTATTATTCTTTATTTACTTGGGATGCTAAATCCTTCCCCCTTTTAAAAAATGTTTCCTCACAATTTTTAATCACTTATCCAATAAGTGGGGTATTTATCCCTCATAGCATTTTCAGATTCCCATATTTCCTCTTCAACCATATGGTTTTCCACAAATGTTTTATATGGGGAATCACCTTATTCTGCAACAATTGCTCTCTGTGGTTAAGAATCTGGACGGGTTGTTCCACATAAGAGAAATTCTCTTCCAACTGAACTACATTTGGACTTAAAACATGATATTGACCTTGAATATACTTTCTCAACATTAAAACATGAATAAAATTGTATACCTCGGACATACTTGGAGGTATAGCCCCACTATACAAAACTGATGCAACATTCTCTAGGATTTTATAGGGTCCAATGAAACTTGGGCTCAACTTCCCATTGTTACCTAAACACATCTCACTTTTCCATGGATAAACATTGAAAAGACATGATCACCTAACTCAAATGAAAGGTCATTACTTAAATTATCCACATAACTTTTCTAACTACTCTGAGCTATTCTCACATTCTTCTGGATCAACTGAACTTTTTCTACTCTCTCTTATACTAATTCTGGCCCCATTAGCTTCCTTACACATACATCATCCCAAAATCGGGATTTTTACAACCCTTTCCATGTAATGCCTCAAATGGAACCATATGTATACTAGAATGAAAAATGTTATTATAAGAAAATTACACCAAAGAAATATGTTGGTCCCAAATTCCCTAGTAATCTTGTGAACAAGCACGTATCATTTTGTTCACGGTATAAATTGTCTGTTGTGACTACCCATCTGGTAGAGGATGAAAAGTTGTACTAAAATTTATTTCAGTACCCAATGAATTCTGAAGGCCTTTCTAAAAGATAGAAGTAAACCTAAGATAATGATCAGATACAATGGAGAGGGGAAATCCATGAAACATGACTATATCTTTAACATACAACCGAAAAAATTTATATAGAGAAAATGTATATTAAATAAGAAGTAGATGAGAAGATTTTTTCAACTGATCAACAATAAACCCCTCAATTACTTTTTTATTATAAGGAAACAAAACATCAAAAACCAGAAAGACAAGAAAAAAATAGAAGCCAAAAAGTCTAAGGGTGCCTGAAATGGTGAAGGCCGAGGGAATACCCTCTAATAAAATTGACCCCATCAGGTTTCAAAGAGAGGATATCATGGATACATACATGGTCATGGCCAAGGACTTAAAAAGACTCTAGGTAATCTGCCACTTTGTTACCATCATTCCAGGAATGTAGAACTTTGATGTGGTTGTTGATCATGCCTTTACACTTTCTGATAATATAGATGATCAACCATGGAGGGGGGGAAAATCATTCAGGGAATCATGGAGAATCTTTGAACCCATTTCAACTTCAGAAAAAATTAGACCTTGCTGGTGGGAAAGGTTCATACCCATGAGCATAGCTTTGGATTCGACCTAGAGAGAGGAACTATATCCCATGAAGGAGGAAAATGCTAATAGGAACGAGCCCCTGGAGTCTCAGATAGCCCCACACCATCTCAAAACTCTCGTCCTACAAGAACCATTATTGTTGAGTTTAGGGCCCCTAGAGGGAGGATTCCATCACACCCAGAGTCCGCGGGAACTACTGTCAGGTGCCTGCGCAATGTATGAAGGAAGTATCATCCACTGCAAGGAGGGGGAATCCCTCAAGCTGCTAGATAGACGAGCCAAATCAAGGAGGGTGTTCATGGACCGAAAGATGATTGACTTGATAGTAGGATAAACCCCCTACTGTCTGAATTGATTTCTGGCATTCCAAACAGACCATCACCCCACTAGAAGAATAACCACTTGTGCCATCTTCTCCGGGCCTCTATCACCTGACCCATGGAACCACCTATCCAAGAATGAAATCTCCACCATGTTAGAGTCTTGAAGTCCTATGAACTCCCCAAAGGCACACCGCACATCCCATGCCCGACTTCTCCAGAAGAAAAGGTGATCAACACTTTCCTCCATGAATAATGAACAACAGGAACACCGAGAAGCTAGAGGGATGCCACAATGTTTAATATTTTTGTCTGTGGGTATTCCCGGATACATGATCTTCCATAAAGAATTCCATGGATATATTTTCCCATTTCTACTCTCATTCCAGTAAATATAGAACCATCCCTTTCGGTAACTTCTGCTCTGCATTAACCTGCTGACAAGCCAAACACTCCATAGTAAAATAGGAAATATTTATTTTCATTCCATCCCACCAGTAATACTCCTGAAGATCTCTGTACATCTTAGTACTTCCAGGATGAAATAAATGAGGAACTATTAATTTCACATAACAACCCATTCTTCAACTATGAATCACAAGGCACACATAATCTCTTTCTAAACCTCAAAAAACAGTCATTACGAATGTTAAATTCAGGAAACATACCCTCCTGAACTAACTCAACATTTTTCTACAACTCACTATCTTCTTCTGTGCTTTCTTAATTCTATCTGATAGAGATGATTTTACTGACACTTGAAACAAAAGATAAGAATTTCTTGCACCAAACACTTCTCTTCCAAATTTCATAAAATCAAAAACCAGAGGATCTCATTCCAAATGTATCATGGATAATGAAGCACTACTTTTTTGACTCAAAGAATCATCCACTTTATTTTCATTTCTTGGATGGTAAAGTATCATGCAACCATAATCCTTGATTAATTCCAACCATCTCCTCTGTCTCATGTTCAATTCGTTCTAAATTAATATACACTTTAAACTTTTGTGGTAAGTATATATTTCACATTTTACTCTATACAAATGATGCCTCTAAATTTTTTAAAAAAAAACAATAGTAGGTAATTCCAAATCATGTGTAGGGTAATTTAACTCACGAGGATTCAACTGATGTGAAGCATAAGCAATTAATTGATCATTCAGCATAAGGACACAACAAGTCCTTTCAATAAAGCATCACTATAGACAACAAACACACCATTTATATAAGGTAGTTCCAAAACTAGAGCATTCACAAATCTTGTTTTCAATTCTTGAAAACAATCATCACATTCTTTTGTCCAATCAAACATAACACCTTTTTGTGTTAACTTAGTCAGTGGACTAGATAACCATGAAAAAATTTCAACAAAACTCTGGTAATAACCTGCAAATCCAAGAATACTACAGATATTAGTTATATTTGTTGGTCTTGGCCATTCATCAACAACTTTTGTTTTAGCACGATAAAGATTTATTCCATTTTTTGAAATAATAAGGCCAATGAAATAAATTTTTTGTAACCAAAACTAACACTTGCTGAATTTCCCAAATAGTTTCTTTTCTTTGAAGGTTTTCAAGACAACCCTTAAATGACTTTAATGATCATCTTTATTTTTAGAATAAACTAAAATATCATCAATGAACACATCCAAAAATTTATCTAAGAACTGATGGAAAATTATATTAATAATATCCATGAATACAGTAGGTGGATTGGTTAAACCAAAATACATAACTACAAATTCATAATGGCTATATCTAGTAAGAAACACAGTGTTTGGAATGCCTTCTTCCTTTACATTCAACTTATGGTAACCCGACCTCAAATCTATCTTTGAAAAATTCTAATCTCCCTGGATTTGATCATAAAATTCATCGATATGAGGCAAAGGATACTTGTTCATAACTGAGATGTTATTAAATGATATATTATTAATGAAAAGTATCATTAATACATATTTCTTTTAAACAAACAAGACTGGATCACCCCATGGTGATGTGCTAAGTTAAATGAAACCTTAATCTAATAACTCCTGTAATTGCTTCTTAAACTCTAAAAGTTCAATTTGAGCCATTTGATAAGGAGGTTTTGAAATTGGATTAGCATCAGGAACTAAGTAAACAGTAAATTCAACTTCCCGATCATGTATAATAACAGGAAACACATTAGGAAAAACATCAAGGTACACATTTACCACCGGAACATCATTAATTTGAACAGTTCCTTTGTTTTTAACAATATGTGCAAGGTGTCATTCATTTCCATCTTTTACTAGTTTCTTAGCTTCTTAATATATTATCAAAAGTAAGGGTTCATTCCAGTACACAAATTGAAAATCATTCTGAAAAGAAACCTTTTTATCTCTACAGCCAATCATAGCATGATTAAAAGAATGGCAATCCATACCCAAAATAACATCAAACTCTACAAGAGGCAAAAAAATATGGTTTGTAGGTATATTCTTTTGGCACACAAGGACATGAATGTTCTTATTATTTATTTTTGTTCCAACATTTCATCGAGGTGTTTTTACCATTAGAACATGATTTATATTTGGATATATAATTCCCAATTTACTAGAAAACTTCTTAAAATTGAACAAATGTGTAGACCCTGAATCAAAAAACACATTGGGAAAATCTGAACAGACAAATAGTGTACCTGATACTACTTTATTTGATGGACCAACATCTGCTGAAGTAGTTGCAATAGACTTCACCACCCCTTTCTGCTTGTAGTCTGGCTAATTTCCCTCAGTTGAGTTCTTCATTGGACACTACCTTGCATAATGACCTATTTAATTTCACTTCAAACATTTTACTGATTGTAAATCAGATTTTGTCTTACCATTACCCTACTCTTTTTAAGTGCAATTATGATCTTTATGTCCCATTTTACCACTTCAAAAGCATTTACAATAATTAAAAATACATTAGATGACATGTTTTTTACCACAATTTTCACAAACTGTAAACTTAAGTTTCTTACCACCAGACTTTTTTGAAGAGTTCTTCCCTTTCACCTACTATATATACCCCTTATTCTATTATTCTTCAAAAAACACCTGATCATCAGAAAAATCCACTTCCACATTCTCTACACATCGAACAAGTTTTTTCATAACTTTTTAGCTCACAAGATGATAAATACCTTAGATACATTGGATTTAATCCTGAGTGAAAATGGTTTATTTTAATATCAAGATCTCATATGAAATATTATGCATACCTTGCCAGTCTAGTGAATTTTGCTTCATAAGCAGCCACTGAGTCATCCTCCTACCTCAATTCCAGGAATTGTTTATCCATCCTAAGACGAACCAACTTAGGAAAATATTTCTCAAGAAATAGACCTTTGAATTCATCCCAATCAATATCATAAATATCCTCACTATCCCTAATATTTTCCACCATAAACCACCACTAACTAGCTTCACCTTCAAAACAGTAAACAACGAGACAATCCTTTTGATGTTCTGAACACCCCATGACATCAAAAATTTTCTCCAGTGATTTAATACACCCTTCATCTTGCACTAGGTTAGATGATCCTCTGAATGATGGGGGATGTTGCCTCATGAAATTCTTCACTATTGACATGTTGCTCTGTGGTTGATCTAGCTGATATCGTGCATTGATACCACAACCATTTATTGTAACACCCAAATATTTTATGAGATATATTCTTTTTAATTTCTTTGATATCATATATTTTGTGATAAAACTATATTATCCTGTATTATACAAAACAATATACTTGCCTTGTGTTACATGCAAGAGCGACCTTCCTCGATAGCTTGCGTGGTACGCAATACCGAGTTTCATTAAACAATAATATATTATAATATTATTATGAACTAGTAGTTATGAATAGTATTAACCGTATTTTGAATTTCATAACATTATAATTCAACAAACAATTTTTCTAGGGCATGGTATGAGAAAAAAATAAATTTTTTGTATAAATGAATTATTTTTCAAAAAATGTAGTTTTGTCATCTTTTAATTGCGCACCGATTTTAAATAATTTTTTTTACAATTTTATAAGTTCACATTGACAAATTAAACTAATTTTTTTGAATCAGGATATAAAAATTTATGTTGGAATTTTTCTTACATTATTCTGATAACTTTCACATTTTTATGAATAGTAAAAATATGCTAAATTTTAATTAAAAAGAAAATTTTTCATCGAGATAATTTATATGGTTAAATAATAATATTTAATGTTTTTAGTATAAATAGAATATATTTCTACCATTTAATATATTATAAGTAATTATCAATAATTTTCCATTGAAATCATAGGTAAAAACATTTCAATCTTTTGCAATGTTTTAGCTTTTAAAACCCATTTTCTCAAAAGTGGGATTAATTTTAAATTAAATAGTACAAATTCTTTGTATTGAATTTGGAAAAATGGATTCAATATTTGTAATCATTAGGTCCAAATTATGTTAATAGGCTACTTTTTATATTTGGGCATTGTGAATAGTAACTACGGTAAATTTTATTTACCACAGTTAAAGGAAAATCAGGTAATTAAGTGTAAAAAAACAATTAAAAAATTACACTAAAACTTTTCTTGATATCACTGGTTGATTATATTTCTCTCTAAAACATACTTGGGTCAAAATGGAATCTATTGGAACCCACTTGGATGAGAATAAGACATTTAATTTTTCTTATTTGAAGGAAAGTGAAATATGTCTCACTCAAAATTTATTAATTAAATTATTTTTTATATAATGTTATACAAAATATAAATTAGATTATTAATAGTAATTTGAAAGATAATACGTTTTTCTTAATTATTGTAATTTATTTGTAATTTTTAAAAAATATATAATTATCTTAATAGCTTATTCATTAATGATGTAGAAATTATTTATTTAGTGAAAAATCAATAATATAGTTATTATTAAAGTAATAATACCCATCAAAAAGACCAAAAACTTGACCAAAACTTATTGGTCGAGTATATATATACCCTAAGAATCCAATGTTCGACATGTGGACCATTTTGAGCTTTATAAAACATATTATGACATTTATATTATTTTATTATAAATGATGTCAAATTTGTCACCTTCATAATTTAATAAACTAATCATTTTAAAAGTTGGTTGTTTTAGAAGATAAATTATAATAAATGTATTAATATAAAAATAGTAGATTTTCCTTCATCATAGTATTTTTTTAAATTTTAATGCAACAAATAAGTATATTAAATAATTATACGAAAATGTTGTAGTAATTATTTTATTAAGATAAATATCAAGAAAATGATTTTAATATATTAAAATAAATATTATATGAACTAATTAATGTGATCCAAGAAATTTATTGATGAATAATACATTTTAGTAATATATTATATAATTTTTTCGAATATATCTTATCTGTGGATTTTATTTAAATTCATATAAAAGAATAGTGTTAAAATTGACACTATTGATATTTTATAAAAATAACATATTATTAAATTATTTAAAAATCAAAAAAATATTTAAAAATTACAAATTGAAATCTATATGGTGTATGATGTCATAATGTATCTAATTCGGTATAATTAAGAACACATAAGTAATAATTCATAACCATTTAATATTTAGAATATTATTACAACAAATAAAATCATATAGATTAAATAAAGATAAATAAAACTTATACGGTTTAAAATAAATTCCAAACATGTATAAATTTTATTGTTTGATGATATTGCCACCCTCTATCATCTAATATTCTAATTTGAGTCATTTTTGAGGTTTTTATGTGGGGTTGTGTTTTATTATAAATTAATATCTTCGAGGATTCCAAAAGTGCCCCTCTCCTCTCCTATATAAGGGAACCTCCTTCCCTCTCCTCTTCACTCAATTTTAAGCCTTCAATCTCGACCAAACCCTACCAATTAATCTTCTCAACCTGTATAGTTACATTATAGAGGTTCTTGTATTCTCAAAATACCAACTCTAGAACCCTAAGAGGAAGTTTAAGGGAGGCAATTCAAGGAAGAGGTAATATCTTCTACCAATTCTTTCAAATTTATTTCTTCTTCTACTTCTAATTAATTAGTTGTTTCCTTAAAAAGAAATGACATCAGTATCACTAATATACTTATATGTTATTATAAATATGATACAACCCTATCTCAACTTATATCCATCATATGAAAAATGAAATCATTGTGCCTGCGTACGTACGGAATTCGGTCTCCATGCTTTGGTGTAATCTGTTTTTCCACCACCACCTTACATGGATTGGTATAATGATGGAAATAGTAACTATATATTATTATTATAACATGATATTTATTATGATATATTATATCATCCATTCAAATTCCATTCAATAATTATGGGAATGATATCATCGCTCGTGCATAAGTACAGATTACCATCTCCACAACGCGATGAGTTAAATTATCCATGTTAACCATTCAAGAATGATTATAAAATATATATCATGAATAATACTAATATAGAAGACATAATAATGCTACTATATTTATTTATATATATATAGGTCATCTACTTACTTTCATTCAAGTCAATAAGGAAATGAAAACAACGTTCATGTGTACGTACAACCTACTGTCTCCATGAACGATGTATTTCATTTCATTTATATATATATTATATATTTACATATACACTGTATATATATATGATATATAAATCTTTTTTTACATTCTGGAATTATGTAAATCATGATATAAGTAATAATATCAAGAACAACAAGTCCAAACAAGTACCATAAATGAAACTATTATTACCCAAAACATTGCTTTAACATGGAATTGACAAATGAATAGGTAATATAATGTCTTATGTAAATCATATATGATATAATAAAAATTAATATGATTCTTGAATAATTATATAACAATGTTTAAATAATTATACAGGAGGTTCAGACACATACTAATGAAATTGTACCTAATGTAAGGGATAATTATTCCAATCTCATTCTTATATGAGATTATTTATTCATAAGTATTTACTAGGGCTATATTTATCATCCATGTCCGTGTTTTATAAAAAATGTTTTCATAAAGATTTTAATCTTATTCCATTCATGTTTAAAGTCTTTTTTACCTCTTTTTTGACTTTTACTATGTGGTATGGAAGGATTATTTATTTTGTTTACCATACGAGGTACTTTTTGACTTTTCTGGAAAAAGTACGAGGATGATTTTTTTAAATAATACAACATGAACAGATTTTTACGATTTCATAATTCCTTATTTACATAAAGTTTCCTCTAAAATATTTCTTGAATATTTTCAACAAAATTATTTGCTTTTAAAATTTCACATCATTTGGAAAAAAGAAAATGATTTGAAAGAAGAAAGGATATTTTCCTCAAGGATTCATTTCATGTGTTTTATCAAAACTATTTTCCACCTATGATGAAATTATTTAATATGGTTATTTTTTGAGCCTAATTTCTCTATTATTTACATGGATTGATTATGATTATGATGAAATTATATCCATTGTTTTATATGGATTATGTTTATGATGGGATAATGTTAATGAAACCCATTTTATTAGTTGGGTTGTGATGAATAATTTATGTTTTTTTTGTGGCATATGAAAGAAAGATTTCATTATTAGATGGGTGGGACCAATATCTCCCTCCAATTAATTATGTATCAATGTAAATCTCATGAGATAGACCTGGATGGAATGACAAGTAAATATGGTTCAGTAATACAGAGCTGGAATGACAAGTAAACCCTATTCAGTAATAGACATTGTATACTATGATGGTCTTGGTAGCAATACCTTGGATATTGTAGAAATCATATAATGTGATTAATGGTTTTAACTAATTACATGATTTATTCCCATGCTATTTTATCATTATTAATGTTCAATTTTGATCCATGCCTTACATTCTACCATGTTTTATGTCATTGCTCAAGATTCTGATGTTTAAATTTATATTCATGTTTTTAAGATCAAATGATTATGGATTGTTTTTTTTTGTTTTCCATGTTTACCCTTACTGAGCATTTGAGCTCTCCCTTTCTATGTTTTATTTTTTACATTCCCTAGGATATAAAGAAAGGTTTTAGGTAAGAAAACAAAAAGTGGATTATCTTTATGGGAGATGTTGAAGATCTTTCACCATGATTAGAAGATTGTGTTCCAAGTTTCCAAAGACACTAAAATATTACGGTTTTTAGGTTTCTATTTTTGATATGTATTATGTATTCCACAAAAGTAATGTAATGTCCATATAATCCAATCTTGGGTCTCTATAGTTGGTATCAGAGGAAAGGTTTAGTTAACCTTTGGAAACTAGGATGTGAAAACATTAGTGAGATCCCTAGATATATTTCTAAGGTATGTCTAGGGATTTACCTAAGGTTATGTATAAGTATAGTTTATAGTCCTAGATTTATGGTAAAAATTTTATAATTAAACCTAAGATGTTAGATATTGGAGCTACTCCCCATTTATTATGTTGTCTTCCTAGTACGGTTTTTTCCTCTCACACCATTCTTTTTGAGTTTTAGATGATGGCTGGTACCCGAAGGAACTGTGTTGATAAATTTAATGGAAAATGAAATAATTTTCCTCCTGAAAAATCCAATGTTATGTGATATGGAGTGAAAAATATTATTTCTATACTTACATAAGCTATGAATCATTCTGGACTTCCAAATGAGTAAGGAAGGGTACAATATTCTTTTGAGTACTTCATGTGGCAATGTCCACCTTCTTTCAGTGGGTCTTCTGATCAACTTGTAGCTGAAAAATGGATCAATACCATTGAAAAGATATTTTCCATACTTCACTGTTCGGAACATGAAAAATTCATTCGGGTAGGCTACCATTTAGAAGGTTAAGCAGACCAGTGGTGGACTCTAATTAATAATACGAGGTCCTAAGATGAAATTGAATCCATGGAATGTGATGAGTTCAAGAACATATTTTTTAATAAGTAATTTCCTCATATTCTTTGAATGAAGATATAAAAGGAGTTCCTTGAGCTTATGAAATAAGGATAATGAATCCGTTGGTATATACAAATCCAATTTTACAAGGTTTGCAAGGTATGCATCTGGATTTATCATCCAACCTGAAAGTAAAGTTCATCGATTATTCAGTGGATTAAAACCAAGTCTTCAGAAGGAATTATATAAAAGATACATTAGTAGATATTATGATATTGTGTGTTGTTCTATCAAAATATAACTAGAAGTTGGTGTTACATATCCATCTCATGGTTTTGATAAGAAACTAAAGATGGAGATCAAGGAAAAATCTCAAAACTACGGTTAAAAGAAGAAAAATGTTTCATTATGCTCAAAGTGTGAAAAAATCATGGTGGGGACTGTCTTAAAGGGACTAGAAAATGTATAAAGTGTGGAAAATAAGGTTATTGAGTAGGTGAGTGCGAACTAATGGGAAAAAGGTAGCTAATGATATGTATAGAGAAAAGACTACAGAGAACGCACCACCAACACATCAATGTTACAACTGAAGGTAAATGGGGAATTATGCTAACCAATGCCCTAATCCAAGGGTTAATGATGATCAACATCAACAACCTATTAAGGAAAAGAAAAAAGGGAAGTCACATGCAATCACTATTGGGGATGTTGAATATGAAAACGAAGTGGTGGAATGATTAAATGTTTATCTAATGGGATTCCCAAATTGTGCTGTGGAATCTCCTTTTTAGTATCATTGAATATTGGAATATATATGTATTGGTTTACTAAGGCTTCCAATAATTGTATGGTACTGGTAACCATGAAAAGTGATTGAAATATTTTCAGAAAACACCTAATATTCACATAATGAGGGGATAAAGAGATAATGAAATATTTGATAGTATTAATGAGCCCATGACTAATATAAGGGAAAAGTGATAGCATGGGTTGAGTATATATAAATGTTTGGATTTTGGTATGTGTAAAGAGATAACTTTTGTTATAATTCATGTTTTCTATAAGATTCTATGGTAATTCATGTTTCAATAGAATACATGATTAAGTAATTCACATGTTTATAATTTTACTAACAAGATATATCTTATGATGTACTGGGGATAAATGATGGTATTCAGTGCTTAGTAGATGACCATTCTAGTAATATTTTTCATTATACTATGTGATTGGAAAAAAGTATTTTGGGTAAGCCAAATCATTTGAATGGATTAAGTTGGACATCAGATAGTAATTTTTAAGACTAAATTTTTTTTTTGATATTATTTATGGAATGTTATAATACTGTAGTTCTAGAAAAATGTATAATCTATAGGATGGGTGACAACCCGTCGCATCAGACAAGGTTGTAGGAATCGATGTAAGAACCCGGATCATCATTTCAGGTATGTTTTTCCTTTTTCTGGATTTTTTGAGAAAATAGGAGTTTCTGGAAATTTTTTATGTACACGCCCTGTAATTTATGAGTACACGCCATGTACTTCGTTTCTATTGGAGGCTGTGTCCTGGACACACACACGGTCATGTGGGGAGATGTGGAGGCTGCCTAAATCGGAGTATGGAAAAAGTAAGTACATGCCGTGTACTCCAAAAGTACATGATGGGTACTTTTGTTTTTCATTAAATTCACCAGGGTCGCGTCTAACAGACAGAAACCACACCTTCTAGGTTTCGTTCATCAGAGAGCACCATGCATCCACAGATCTTTGACGAGCCCCCAATCCTATGTCCTTCCTATGATTCATGCACCGTTGATTGTGTTGGAATTGCAGCAGTACACTCTCTCTTCTTCTAGAGCATCGTTTTACATTTCCACTTATTTTCCAAGTTATAATGGGTTTAAATTTTTGGGCGTTTTCTTAGATCTACAATGATCCAAGGAGATTCAAGCCTCTTGGTTCAAGTATATTGATCTCCTAACCCCAAGGTAGGTGTGTTGTGCCTTTCCATTCGATGTCTTTCAGTATTATGTGTTAATTCCACCAATACCCATGAACAGGGTATTGCGTGTTTACCGTTTTACCCCTTTTGTTTTCCTACAATGCTTGTATTACTGTGTAGAGTTAAATTGGATATGAATTTGGTTGATTGCTATGCCTTGGATGTTCTTCTTATGATTTTTTCTATTTATGACCGTTTGGTCCTATTTAGCCTATTGGCAGTTTACCTATTTTCTTTGCCTTGTGGTCGTAGGATGGAATGTTGTTTTCTGACATGCTTGAGATTTTGTAGACTGGTTAGCCAAGGAATTCTGTAGGTTAATTTGTCCATATAACATTACTATTCATTGATTAACATGGGGCCATGGGAACCTGGTGTTATAGACTAAAAAATGATAGACTAAGTGTGATTCCTCAGAGAGTCTTTGAACATTATATAATATAAGAGGATAGACCGAGTGAGCTTCCTCAAAGAGTATTTGGACATTATAGACTATAGGGGGATAGACCGAGTGAGATTACATAGAGAGTATTTGAGCTTTATATACTATGAAGGATAGACTAAGTGAGCTTCCTTATAGAGTCTTTGTTTTACTTGAATTACCTTGATACACTCCTGGATATAAGAGGAATTGATCGGGTGAGCTTCCTCAGAGAGTTTGTGAATGACATGGGGATATAAGTGGAATTGAATGAGTGAACTTCCTCAGAGAGTCTCATGACCTTGGGGATATAAGGGGAATTTACCTTGTGTGCTTCCTCATAGATCCCCTTACTACTTTAGACTATAAGGGGAATTGACCAAGTGAGCTTCCTCAGAGAGTCTTATAGTTTTTTCATATGACCAAACCAGAGGGGTTAATATGAGTGTACTTCCTAGAGGGTTTTTGGTACTTGTTAGGTAGGGCCATAGGGGATGGCTGTGAGTACTTCCTTGAGGGTTACCTGTTTGTGCTTAGCTTTTTGTTATCTGTTTCATGATAATTGGAACTATGGATTGTTTACTACTGAGTATTTTCTTATTTTCTGATTCTGTAATTTTACCTTCCATATATATTTACTGACTGTTAGGCATAGATCTTCAGGTGGATGCCTTCTCGGATTTAGTCTCACACCCTGTTTGGGACACGCTTTTGGGCCCAGACAGATTATATTGTTGCAGGTATAGATAAGGTAAATCACCCTTCCCCTTCAGGTACTTGACTTGTTATGGAGCTGGAGAGCATGGGACCAAGCCCAGGCTTGCAATACTAAGGAGATGTTTATCGTTATTTTTTTACTTTGGTTCAGTACAATTGTATTCATCATTGTGACTTGTTTGGCTATTTTCCTAGAAATTTGTATCATGCATCATTTATTATGCATTTCTCCAGTTGTTTATTATCTCTAGTCATCCATTGTTCACTTTTGTATGGATTATTACTACTTCAACTATTATATATTGTTTATCATCCATTTTTTACTCTGATAATGAGGGCATAGTTTCCCCACCATCACAACCAAGTCCCTCGATTCTAGTCCGTAGCCTCTGGTGTTTGGGGAAATGCGCTTGAGGCCATGTGACCAACCAGGTATGGGGCGCCTTTGGGTGGCTTCTGGAACTGGGACGTTACGAAGTGGTATAGGAGGAATTCTTTCCTCTTAACTTACTGTTTATAGCCTATAGCCCTAGATAGGATAGAATATGTACTTGGTAATAAGCTGTTCCTAGGAGTAGATAACAGGTGTATAGGGAAAATAAAATCTACCCCATTTATTGCAATTTATTATGGTTTTGAAAGTTTATGGTTGATATGATTTTCACCGATGGGTGACTCACACGTTTTCTGCTATTACTGTTGATTTTATTGGGGTTCTATTTCTGTCATAACCTAATTAGATAATGGTATTCTGTCTCATGCATCATATGGGCACTTGTTAGAAATCACATGTCATGCATTTTTTTCATGCCATCTAGGGTGCATTAGCGATTTCATGATGTTGGGATAGATGTATTGTAGAATATGCATGCTGTTGTGATAGATGCTTGATAGAATACCTTATTTCAATAGGTATTTCATTATTTAAGGTCATGTTTGAATGAACTCAAATTTTGATTCTTGAGGTGTTATGGGCCCTCATGAATCAGAACATGGTGTATCATTGACTTTTTACCTTGTATGTGACACATATAAGATGACTAGATTTGATTCGTGGGGAGTAGGGGCCCTCACAAATCAGAGTTTGGAACCTTAATGCTTGTTTTCTGTGTTTTCTGTGCTCCAGAGCAGTTTCTGAGGATACTTTACAGAAAAACCCAAAATACACAGCGTGTAGTTTTTAAACTTGTCACTGACTATGTGGGTAGGGACACGGGGTTGTGAAAAATCTTGTAGGAACATGCCGTGTACAGTACATACATGTTGTGTTATAGTGACCATGTGTCTACCAATGTGTCTAATGATAGAGGTGGATGAATCCTTTACTATACATGCCATGTCTTGATTTTACATGCCGTGTAGTGTATCCTAGGTACTCGTCCGTGTCACGAACTACCGTGGTCGGGGAAATCCTTCAAGTACACTCCGTGTGCACATGGAGCACACCATGTAGAGTGAACCATGTAGCTGAACGTGTAACTAACAACACGGGTCATTGAAAATGTTCTTGTAAACACCGTGTCATTCGTGAAAACGCCATGTAGTCTAGGACTAAGAGGACCTTGTGGGTCAGCTATGTATGGAGACTCAGGTAGGGGAATTGATTTCAAGTACATGTCGTTTATGGGGACAACACGTCGTGTGGTTGGGGTGTTACACGACCAGTTGTAGAAGAAGTACATGCCCATGTGAATAGCTTAAATTAACATGCCGTGTAGTGTTTATACAGGTAGTGTAGTCATGTTTTGTAAAGCATAAATGTTTCTTTCTCCAGAACCCTTCTTGTACTCTTATGTTTTCAGTCCTTGATAATCCTGATCTAAGGTGTGCGTTTGACCTTTCAGAATTATGCCACTGAGACGTCCTCCAGTTGTTCACCAGTTTCCAGATGGTTATCAGACATTGGATATGGCTGACCAGGGACTTACAACAGATCCTCTTGTTATGGCATCCTTGGCAACGACCATTATACCTGGCACAGGTGCTGATGCACAGTTCAAGGAAGGATTTCTGAGGATGATGTAGGCTTTTAAGGGAGTGTCGTGTCCTGCGCCGTCGATGGCGAAATTGACGTGGGGGTTTTTAGCAGCAACATCCTCCTATGTTTTCAGGGGATGAAGGACCCTAGGCTACAAAATCATGGCTAGAGGCCACACTGACAATCTTTGAGAATCAGGAGATACCTCCAGTGAAGAGGGTGAAGCTCGCTACCTATATGCTCCGAGACTCTGTCAAGAGGTGATGGGAGGTAATCTCACAATAATGATGCTAGAAGAGTATGACTAGGATGAGTTTTAGTGCATATTCTACGATTACTTTTACCTAGAGACTTTGAGGGCCGATCGATCCTGGGATTTTATGAGTCTAGAGCAGGGCACACTTTCTGTTATGGAGTACTCATATCGCTTTACTGAGCTGTAGCATTTCACACCTACTCTAGGAGGATATGATCTGTTCTTTACATAGAAGTTATAATATGGTTTGAGGCATGACATCCGATCACTGGTGATCATCTTCAGGATGACTTTGATATCCTCTATCATCAACCAGGCGCTGATCACTGAGTACAATATGAAGGATTCTTGAGCAGTGATCCAGGGTAGTTCGATATCCAGAGTTAGTGTTCCTTATGTTGATAGAGGGAAGCAACACAAGGAGTCTGCTCGAGGAGATCAGAGTAGGCGGGATGTATCTTCATACAGCTGGGTAGTATTCTACCAATGCGGTAGGAGTGGGCATACTAGGCCTCAGTGCCAGAGAGACCTGATGGAGTGCTGATGTTGTGGCTAGATGGTGCATCTTCAGCGTTTCTGTCAAATATTCTCTCCTAATGATGGTGGAAGGGGTTCTTCTATGACCGCACGTTGAAGATAAGCATCTGCAGTTTCTCACCAGTCTGGGAACTGGAGTTCTTCTAGCCGTTCGGGCCGAGGTGAAGGTTGTGGCCACTGTGGTCAGCCACTAGGATACCAGTGATAGTAGAGTGGATTAACTAAGAGTGGTCAGGTAGGGTCATAGTTCCATGAAGAAGGCCAGACCAGTGCAGTGGAGCAGACCCATCCAGAGAAGGATCCCGACCCCTCTACAGTTCGAGGTAAGATCTTCTTAGCCTCAGTTTTATCTTCAACTCGTTTTTATATAGGAAATTCCCATAGCTTTATATTTGTCACTGTTGTTGAGAGACTTGGTCTCTGCATCATTTCTTCTGTCGATATCTTGACACTATACCCACCATTGGGGTCTAGGATGGCTAGTGTACATCAGTGAAAATAGTGACTTCTAGAGGTTGGTGGGTGTCACATTCTATGGGGCCTATATTTCCTAGAGATGACAGGTTAGGATGTCATTCACGGAATGGACTGGCTAGTTCCTCTCTAGGTAGTCGTCAACTGTTATCACCGCAGGGTGAGTTTCATATCACCATATGGTGGATCTCTTCTTCATAAGGGTGAGTGGGATGTCCAAGTGAGTAGAGAAGGTCCAGAGCATCTTAGGTTAGGAGGAGTTACAGCCCAGATTTCCAGTCTATACCTAGATGACTAGGGTACTTCACAGTTGGACTTTCCACCAGTGGTGGATTTTTTCAGGGACGTATTTCTAGAAGAGTTTTCCGGTTTTACTCTGGAGCATGAGTTAGACTTTTCAATTGAGATTGTGCAATTGGTGGAACCGATGCCCATTCCTTTTTATAGGATGGCTACACCAGAGTTGCAGGATCTCATGAAACAGTTGGAGGAGTTGCAGGACAAGCGTATCATCCGACCCAGTACTTATCATTGGGGTTCACCTATACTCTTTGCGAAGAAGGCAGATGGTACCCTCAGTATTTTTGTGGATTATCAGAAGTTGAACCAGTTAATGGTCAAGAACTGATATCCCTTGCCTAGGATTGATGAACTCTTTGATATTCTTTGAGGAGACTGGGTATTCGTGAAGATTGACATGAGGTCCAGTTATCATCAGTTGCGCGTTAAACCATCTGATATACCTATCACAGTATTTTGGGGCAGGTATGGTCTATAAGAGTATATGGTTATGTCGTTCGGTCTCACAAATGCGACTGCCGTTTACATGGAACTGATGAACCGAGTGTTCCATCCATACTTGGATTACTTCGTGGTGGTTTTCGTGGATGATATCTCGGTGTACTCTAACACTCTACATGACCACGCTACCCATCTTGAGATCGTTTTGAGTACACTGAGGGAGTATCAGTTATATGCTAAGCTCTTGAAGTGCCACTTTTGGATGGACCAAATTCACTTCTTGGGTCATGTTATCTTAGAGACAAGAGTATCTGTAGACCCATAGAAAGTGAGGGGAGTAGTTTCCTTGGAGCATCCAAAGAACGTCTTTGAGGTGCGGAGTTTTCTAGAGTTGTATGGATACTACAGACACTTTATTCAGGACTTTTCACACTTAGCAGCACTACTGATGGGTCCGACTAAGAAGGGTGTGAAGGTCTTGTGGTCATATTCTTGTGATTCAGCCTTTCAGGATATGAAAGGGAGGTTGACTTCAGCACCGATACTAGTCTTTCCAGAGCCAGGAAAGAACTATACTATTTATTGTGATGCTTTAGGTATCGGGCTGGGAGTTGTGATTATGCAAGGATATGGAGTCGTTGCATACGTGTCTCGGAAGTTGAGGCCACATGAGAGGAACTACTGGACGCATGATCTAGAGTTGGAAGCTATTGTTCATGCCTTACGGTGTAGGAGACATTATCTGTTGGGAGATAATTTTCTGGTTTTAAACAACCATAAAAGTCTCAAGTACATTTTCACTCAGCGTGACTTGAATTTGAGGTAGAGACGGTGGGTTGAGTACCTTCTGTCCTTTGACATTGAGCGTGCCTACACGTCTGGGAAAGGCAATGCTATGGCTGATTCATTAAGAAGGAGGACTCAGATATAGGAAGTTCAGGAGGCTAGTAGTGAGTGGAATCTTATGGCTATGTTCTCTGAGATTCATGTGGAGGTGCACAAAATACAGGGGAATACTTTTCTATATTCTTTAGCTATTACCTCTACCCATCTTGATTGAGTATGAATGCGATATCTATCAGATTCTAAAGGCCTAGTCCTACGAAAAAGCAAGTCAGGAGAGGACCCTATTCCTAGATGGACCATAGGTGAGGATGAGATCTTTCATTTACAGGGGTGCATATGGGTTCATCAGATATACATGAGGAGAAAATGTGGGAATTTCATTCCTCAGTTTGGGAAGTTCATCCTTGTGTCACCAAGATGTATCATGACCTACACCGTTAGTATTTGTGGCCAGTTATGAAAAGGGATGTTGATGGGATCGTCTCGAGGTGTTCCTCTTGTCAGCAGGTGAAGGCGGAGCATTAGAGATAAGCATGACTTATATAGCAGTTACCCATTCCTGAGGGGAAGTGGAATGACACTGCAATGGATTTTTTGACCGGGTTGATGAGGTCTACACGAGGGAACGACGCAGTATGGGCTATCATCGATAAGCTCATGAAGGTTGCTGACTTCTTTCCGATCAAGGAGACATTCAATGTTGATGAGTTGGGAAGAATTTACATCCAAGAAAATTTACATCTGCATGGAGTTCCGCTCTCCATTGTATCAGACAGGGATGCACATTTTACTTCTTGGGTCTGGGAGGGGCTTCACAAGGCTTTGGGTACACACGTATTTTTGAGAGTAACATACCATCCCTAGACTGATGTCCAGTCTGAGCATACAATTATGGTGCTTGAGGAAATGCTTCGAGCATGAATCCAAGATTTTGTAGGTTCTTGGGAAAAGAATATACCTCTTGTGGAGTTTTCCTGCAACAATAGTTTCTAGGTGACTATTCAGATGGAACCTTACGAGGCTTTGTACGGTAGGCTATTCCGATCAACCTTATCTTGGCTGGAGGTAGGAGAGGTAGCTATGCAGGGACCTTGTTTTGTCTGGGAGACCACAAAGTAGATAGATTTGATTCAGAAGAGGATGGCTATTGCGAAGTCTCATTAGGATCCTTATGTTGATCAGTGGAGATGACCTATGGAGTTCGAGGTTGGGGATTAGGTTTTTCTGCATGTCACACTGAGGTTGGGACAAACGAAGTTTAAGAGACATGGTAAGCTTTTGCCGAGGTACATCGGTCCATTTGAGGTGTTTGAGAGAGTTGGGCCTATTGCCTATCAGTTGCAGTTACCTCTTAGGTACGGGGCTATGCATGACGTCTTCCATGTTTCTCAGATCTGACGTTACTTTCCAGACCTGTCTCATGTCTTTAAAACTAAGAAGGTTGAGATTAAAGAAGATGAATTGTTTGAGGATCATCCTATCCTGATTGTTTATCACAGTATGAAGGTTCTCTATGGCCTGTCTATTCCTTTGGTATGAGTGATATGGTAGCACCTGCGAGTGCAAAATGATACTTGGGAGAAGGAGGTCCATGTATGATCATAGTGGACTGAGTTATTCGAGGTTTCTTCTACTACGCCATGCTAGGGAAATTCAGGGACAAATTTCTTTAAGGGGGATAGTTTGTAAGAACCAGGATCTTTTTTTCGGGTTGTTTTTCATTTTTCTGGAGTTTTTGAGAAAAGAGGAGTTTCCATAAAATTTTGAAGTAGATGCCCTGTACTTTATGAGTGCACGCTGTGTACTTTGTTGGCGCAGGAGGCTATGTCCTGGCCACACACACGGTCGTTTGGGGTGACGTGGAGGCCGCATAAATCAGAGTATGGAAATAGTAAGTACACATCGTGTACTCCAAAATTACGCACCATGTACATTTTTTTTCATTAAATGAACTGAGGTCACATTTTACTGACATAAACCAATCCTTCTAGGTTTCGTTCATTTTAGAGCACCGAGTATCCACAGATCTTCGACAATCCCTCACTACTTCGTCCGCCCTCCGATTTGAGCACCGTTGACGGCGTTGGAATCGCAACGATAAGGTCTCTCTACTTCTAGAGAATAGTTTTCCATTTCCTGTTATTTTCCAAGTTATCGTGGGTTGAACATTTTGGACATTTTTTTAGATATATGACATTCCAAGGAGATTCAATCCTTCTGGTTCAAGTATATTGATCTCCTAACCCAGAGGTTGGTGGTTTGTGTCTTTCTGTTCAAATCCTTTGAGTATTATGTGCAAATTCCACCAACAGACGTGAACGAGGTATTGCGTCTTTACTATTTCACCCATGTTGTTTTCCTTCCATGATTTTATGCCTATGTAGAGGTAAATTGGAAATGAATTGGGTTGATTATTATGCCTTGGTTGTTCTTCTAATGATTTGTTTTGTTTATGACCATTTGGTTCTACTTAGCCTATTGGCCGTTTACCTGTTTTCAATGCCTTGTGGCCGTCGGATGGAATGTTGTTTTTTGACATGCTTCAGATGTTGTAGACTGGTTATCCAAGTAGTTCTGCAGGTTACATTGTCCATATAACTTTACTATTCATTTACTTACATGAGGCCGTGAGAACCTGGTGTTATAGACTAAAATTGGATAGACCGAGTGAGCTTCCTCAGAGAGTCTTTGGATATTACAGACTATAAGGGGATAAACCGAGTGAGCTTCCTTAGAGAGTCTTTGAACATTATAGACTACAGGGGGATAGACCAAGTGAGTTTCCACAGAGAGACTTTGAGCATTATAGACTATAAGGGGATAGACCGAGTGAGCTTCCTCAGAGAGTCTTTTTTTTACTTGAATTGCCTTGAACTACTCCAGGCTATAAGAGGAATTGACCGGGTGAGCATCCTCAGAGAGTCTGGGAATGACCAGGGGCTATAAGAGGAATTGACCGAGTGAGATTCCTTAGAGATTCTCTTAACATTGGGGCTATAAGGGGAATTGAACTTGTTTTCTTCGTCAGAGAGTCCCTGACTACCTTAAACTATAAGGGTAATTGACTGAGTGAGCATCCACAAAGAGTCTTATTATTTTTTTGTATGACTAAACCAGAGGGATTAGGCTGAGTGTAATACCTAGAGGGTTGTTGGTACTTGTTAGGTAATACAAGAGGGGATCGATGTGATTACTTCTCAGACGGATACCTATTTGTGCTTACATTCTTATTAGTTGTTTCTTGATAATTGGAACTGTGGATTGTTTACTGTGGAGTATTTTCCTATTTATTGCTTCTGTACTTTTACTTGCCATATTTTCGCTAACTGTTAGGCACTGATCATCAGGTGGATTCCTACTGGGATTTAGTGTCCCACACTATTTGGGTCATGATTTTGGGCCCAAATAGATTATATTGTTGCAGGTATAGATAAGGGAAAAAACCCTTCTACTTTAGGTACTTGACTTGGTATGGAACTGGAGAGCATTGGCCTAATCCCAGGCTTGTGATGCTGAGGAGATGTTTATCTTTTCTTTTTTACATTGGTTCAGTACAATTGTATTCATCATTGTGACTTGTTTTTTATTTTCCTAGACATATGTACCATGCATTTTTTTTATGAATTTCTCCAGTTGTTTATTATATCTAGTCTTCCATTGTTCACTTGTGTATGGATTTTTCGGCTTCCACTACTTTATTTTGTTTCTAATCTGGCGTGTGCTCTTCCAATGATGGTATAGTTTCCCCACTATCACACCCAAGGCCCTCACTGCTAGTCGGAAGCCTCTGGAATTCAGGGAAATGTGATTGAGGCCATGGGACCAACCGGGTACGGGGCGACTCTAGCTGGCTTCCAGAACCAGGACGTTACAATCGAATCCACAACCGAGTGCAACATGCCTTTATCACCTACCACTAGCCTACAGGAAGTCCTTGGTTAGTAGAAAATAGTTTTATTTTATTAAGTGGTATGATATATGAAGTATAAGTCCATTTTTGGAATCATATTTGATTAATCTCACCATAGATGGACTTATGTATATTTAATAATTTGTGTTAACTCTTTTGTGATAAAGACAGATGGAATGACCTATAATTATATCGCATGATCTTCTAACACTTCAAGAATGAAAAATTAAACTTCATTTCATTAAATAATAGATGAATTAGAAATTATTCCTCGAATGACCAATGATGATATTACACTGAGATCAAGTAAGTATTTCTACTTATGTAAAAACTCATCAGCTTTAGAGAAATGATCTGGAAAACCAAAAATGTTGTCCCACTACCCCCATATCCGATAAATCAGATGGTACCTTAGATCATCAAAAATTTATGGCTTTGTGATTGTTGGAATTTTCATAGCCATGTTCTCTACCACTCTCCATCAGAACATGATTGTTATTTTTCTCTTCCATATCTATGCTTTCACCAATGTTCTCCAATGTGAAAACCCAATGATGAGTTAATTTGGGTAATCTTTACATTTCATACTTTAGTTTTTAAAATTATGTTTTACTATTCCTTTTTATGATGTGGGTTTCTATGAAAGAAACTTTCATGTAGAAAACCATTTATAACCCCAATGAATTTCAAGGGAGAAATTCATTTAAAGGGGGGTATAATGTAACACCCCGAGATTTTATTAGATATATTCTTTTTAATTTCTTTTAAATCATCAGTTATATTCTACACCAATATTATCTTGTAGTATATGCAATGATATACTTGTCTTATGTTACACGGAAGAGAGACCTTACTCGATAGCTTGCGTGGTATGCAATATCGAGTATAACTAAACAATGATATATTATAATATTATTATGAACTAGCCATTATGAATATTATTAACCAAATTTTGAATTTTATAACATTATAATTCATCATACACATTTTTTAGAACATGGTATGAGAATAAAATCAATTTTTCATATAAAGGAAGTATTTTTCAAAAAAAAAAACAGTTTTGCCGTCTTTTTATGGCCCACCCATATTAAATCAAAATTTTGACAAGTTTATATGTTAAATTTGAAAAAGTAAACTTCTTCTTAAGAATCATGATATAAAAATTTATGATGGATAAATTTTTGACATTATTCTCAAAACCTTCACATTTTTATGAATAGTAAAAATACGCTAAATTTTAATTAATGTTTTTTCATCGAGATAATTTATATGGTTAAATTATAATATTGAATGGTTTTAAGGTATATATAGAATATATTTTTACCATTTAATGTAATATAATTCATTATCATTAATTTTACATTGAATTCATAGGTAAAACCATTTCAATCTTTTGTAATGTTTTAACTTTTAAGATCCGTTTTCTCAACAGCGGGATTAATTTTAAATTAAATACTGCAACTTATTTGTATTGAATTTGGAAAAATATATTCCCTATTTATAATTATTAGGTCCAAATTATTTTAATAGGATACTTTTTATTTTAGGGCATTTTGAATAGTAACTAAGGTATATTTTATTTACCATAGTTAATAGTAAATCAAGTAATTACGGGTAAAAAAAATATTATAAAATTACCTTAACAATATTATTGATATCATTGGTTGATTATATTTCTATCTAGAACATACTTTGGTCGAAATGGAATCTATTAGAACCCACTTGGATAAGATTAAGACCTTTAATTTATTTTATTTAATGGAAAGTGAAATATGTATCACTCAAACTTTATTAATTAAATTATTTTTAATATAAGGTTATACAGAATATATATTCAATTATATAAAATAATTTAAAATATAATTTTTTATTATTCATCATGTTAATTTATTAGTAATTTTTAAGAAATATATTATTACATTAATAGCTTATACATTAATGATGCATAAATTATTTATTTAGTGAAAAATCAATAATATAGTTTTTATTAAAATAATAATACCAGTAAAACCATATTGGTAGCGTATATATATACACTAATCATCCAAGAGTATACTTGTTGACCATTTGGATCATTATAAAATAGATTATGACATTTATATTATTTTACTTTAAATGATTTCAAAGTTGTCCCCTTCATAATTTAATAAACTTATCATTTTATAAGTTGGATTTTTTATAAGATAAATTCTACTAAATGTATTTTTATGAAATATAATTGATTTACCTTCATTAGAGTATTTTATTTTTATTTTTTATGAAAAAAATATGTATATTAAATAATTATATGAAAATGTGGTAGTAATTATTTTATTAAGAGAAATATAAAAAAATGGATTTAAAAGTATTAAAATAAATATTATATGAACTAATTAATGTTCTCCATGAATTTTATAAATGAATAAAACATTTTAGTAATATATTAAATATTTTTTTTAGAATATATATTCTTTGTGGATTTTATTTAAATTCAAATAAATGAATAGTGTCAAAATTGACACTATTGATATTTTATAAAAATAACATATTATTAAATAAATTAAAAATCACAAAAATATTTACAAATTTCAAATTAAAAATTATATGGTCTATAATTTCACATAGTATCTAATTATAGACAATTAAAAACACATAAGTAAGCATTCATAACCATTTAAAATTTAGAATATTATTACCACAAATAAAATCAAATAGATTAAATAAGGATAAATCAAAATTATAAGGATTAAAATAAATTCAAAACATGTCTAAATTTTATTGGTTGATTATATTACCACCCTATAGCATCTCATATTTGATTTTGAGTCATTTTGAAAGTTTTTAAGTGGGGTTTGGTTGTATTATAAATTAATATTTTTGAGGTTTTCCAAAGTGCCCCTCTCCTCTCCTATATAAGGGCACCTCCTTCCCTCTCTTCTTCACTCAATTTTGATCCTTCAAGATCGGAAAATCACTACACTATACTATTATAAACCTATCATGTTACATTATATAGGTTCTGGTCTTCTCAAAAGACCAACTCTAGTGCCCTAACAAGATGTTTAAAGGAGACACTTCGAGGAAGAGGTAATATCTTCAACCGATTATTTCAAATTTATTTTTTCTTCTACTTATTCTTCTTTGGTTGTTTAATTATAATTTAATAACATCAGTATAAATAATATAAATATATGTTATTATAAATATTAAACAAACCTATTTCACCTTCTATACATCTTACAAAAAAATGAAATCATCACGCCTGAGTACGTACAGAATACCGTCTCCACACTGTGGTGTAATCTGTTTTCCACCACCACCTTACATGGATGGGTATAATGGTTGAAATAATAACTATATATAATTATTATAACATGATACTAATTATGAGATATTATATCTTCCAATCCAATTCCATTCAATAATTATGGGAATGATATCATCGCTCGTACGTATGTACGGATTACCATCTCCACAACGCGATGAGATTCATTTTCTATTTGAATCATTAAAGAATGATTATAAATTATATATCATGAATAATAAATATATATATGACAAAATAATTCTACTATATTTATTTTTATATATATATATATATGTCATCTACTTACTTCCATTCAAGTCAATAAGGAAAGGAAAACAACATTCATGCGTACGTACGACTTACCATCTCCATGAACGATGTATTTCATTTCATTGATCAATATTTTTTATATATACATACATTGAATATATATATGATATATACATCTTGTATTACATTTTGGAAATAAGTAAATAATGATAGAAGTAATAATATAAAGAACAAAAAGTCCAAACACATACGATAAATGATATGATTATTACCCAAAACATTGCTTCAACAAGGAATTGAAAAATGAACAGGTAATATAAAGTCATAAGTGAATCATATATGATATCATAAAAATGAATATGATTCTTTAAAAAGTAAATGAAATTATTTAAATCATCACACAGGAGGATCGAACATGTAGAGAAGAAATTGGACCTAAGTTAAGGGATAATTATTCCAATCTCATTCTTATCCGAGATTGTTTATTTGTAAGAATTTACTGGGATGATATTTATCAGCGATGCCGATGTTTTATAAAAACATGTTTTCATAAAGTTTTTACTATTATTACATGTATTTTTAAATTCATGGGTACCTTTTTTTTGGACTTTTAATATGTGGCATGGAATTAATCTTATTTTTGTTCACCATACAAGGTACTTCTTCACTTTTCTGAAAAAAGTACAATGAGGATGTTTTTTTAACTTATACGGCATGAACAAATTTTTAGGATTTCATAATGCCTTATTAAAAAAAGTTTCATCTATATGATTTCATGATTATCTTAAACAGAATTCATTTCTTTTAAAATTGCACGTCATTATGAAAAAACAATGTGATTTGAAAGAAGAAAGGATATTTTCCTCAAGAATTCATTTCTAGTGTTTTATCAAAAATATTTTCCATTTATGATGACATTCTTTAATATGGATATGTTTCACGAATAATGCCTCTATTATTTACATGGTTTGATTTTTTTATGATGAAATTATATCCATTATTTTATATGGATAATGTTATGATGGGATGATGTTTATGAAACCCATTTTATTCATTGGGTTATGATGAATGATTTATGTTTACTTTGTGGCACAAGAAAGAATGATTTCATTATTATATGGGTGGGACCTATATCTCCCTCCAATTAATTGGGTAATGATTTAGATCTCATGAGATAGACATGGCTCGAACAACATGTAAATCCGGGTCAGTGATATAGGGCTAGAACGGTATGTTTAACCAGTTCAGTAATGGACTTTGTCCACTATAATGGTCTTGGCAGCACTGCCTTGTTTAATAAGAAAATTATATCACGTGCTTAATGGTTTTCCAAAATTACATGTTTTATTCACATGTTATTTTATCCTGATTAATATTCCATTATGATCCATGCCTTACATACTACCATGTTTTATGTCATTGCTCAAAATTTTGATGTTTAGATTTACGTTAATGTTTTTAAGTTCAAATGTTTATAGATTGTTTTTTTGTTCTCCATGTTTACCCTTACTGGGCATTCAAGATCAAACTTTCTATGTCTTATGTTTTCATTTCCCCAAGATATAAATAAAGGTTTAGGTAAGAAAACTAAATGGGGAAGATCTTTATGGGTGATGTTGAAGACCATTCACCATGATTAGAAGTTTGTGTTACGAGTTTCCAAATACATTATACTATTACAATCCTTGGTTGTATATTTTTTTATGTATTAAGTATTACAAAAAAGTAATAAAATGTCCATGTACGACATTCTTGGGTATCTACATTTATAGCTTGAGTCAATTTTTTGATCACTGCAACAAACAGTTCAGTTCCAATTCTAACCATCTCAGGTTGCTGATTAGGAAGGATTTCTTCCTCCAGATGTTGTCCCAACATAGCTACCCCATTTCCTCTATGGAAAAACATTTTTAACATAGAAATATCTTAGGCGAAGTAACTTGGTAAGCTGTAAATGCTATATCATTTTGATATTAACATAACGTAATTTATTGATATTAATTTAAAAAACCCTAACTCCTAAAGTTATCTAAACCAACCTAGGATACCAAATATAAGGACCCAACCTTAAACATTACATAATCTTTAGTTAAATGAATAATTTAAATTGAGTATATTTTCAGGTTTAGAGTTTTGGAGAATTAGTCCATTACTTTTACAATAAATCTCAAAAATTAAAGGTTGGCACTTCTACTCAGTTTCCATTTTTTTCAAAATTAAAAACTCTTAAAAAAAGAGTCATTTCTAGTCCTATGTTTTAGACATCATGACTTTTACTTAATCCCATCATTGACCTTATTTATTTTTAAGGCATTTGGAAGACATTTTAAGACATTGTATGAGAATAAAAAGCTCAGTAAGGGTTATAAAACAAAGAAAGAAATAATTTTTTCATCATTTCATACGTAACATAAGCTATTTAACATACCATAGGAAATCATAAGATTTATGAATAACACATAAAAAACATAAATCATAAAGGTAACTTGTTGCATATATATCATACTTACATTGTAGCTATCACAACTACGTAGGGAGATATATTTGGAATACCCATCACGGTATATTCCATAAATCTCTTAGGAGAAAAATTCACATTTACCTCTTTCATGTTACCCAATGCATTGAAGAGCTATCTTGGTCTCACCTTCCCTAGGTTTATCATGAAACCACCCATATACGTAACAATTCACAAGAACCATAATATATTCATAACACATAAAACAAACATAAAGGTAAGATACCATTTCTATATTTCCATAACAATATATCATTTAAATATATTGACACAAAAAATCCATTATAAAAACCATTTTAAATACATAAATATGTTAAAGAGTATATGGTATTTATTTTTGTTTTAAAAACATTACGGCTTGTTAAGGAAGTCATAGATCAAATAATACTCACTGCTGTAGAAAAGGTCGATGTCACTGCGTATGTAAAAAGAAACAATTTTTTTGTCATTTAGTAAAATTATTAGTATAGAAAAGACTCCTTTTGAATAAAATAAAATTTTAAATGGGTCTATACATCATATTAAAGAATGTAATGTATAAAACAAAATATGCCTCAATGAAATGAGATTTTGATGAAGTCCATTACCTCTTGTCCGGCATGACCCGTTCATTCTTTAATATTCGGAATAATAAACTAAAGTTAATTTATATTTTCTTAAGAAACTATTTCATGTTTATTATTCCTTTTATATAACATATTACCATGTTATAAACATTATGTAATCATTTAAGTTAATAATGTTCGTTCTATCGATATTTGATACTTGAGTCAAAAATGGAATTCTTATAATTACAAGTTGTTCACGTGGTCAAAAGTTCATTATATCCAGAAATATATTCATGATTTAAATATCATATATATTACATATATCCAGTATATAAATGTATTTATAATAGTACATAACATTTTGAGGTAATAAATGAAATGCACCGTTCATAGAGACGGTAAGCCATACGTACGCAAGAACACTACTTTAATTTCTATTTCTTATTTTAATGGAATAAAAATATAATGATACATAGGTATATTATAATTATAGTATAATATCATATAAAATATCATTAACTCCACCCTTTATATGTCCCACATATAGGATTAATGAGTCATAACACTTTGTGGGGGCAGTAGTCCACATATCGTCAAATGCAATTATCACATTTACCCATAATGGAAACCATAAAGGTATGATTTAAATGAAAAGTACAGAATAATTAAGAAAAATATACATAATATATATCATATATAAATACATTTCCGTCTTAATGGACACCATTATAGGATGTAGGAGATAATTGAACAATCATCCTTTCGTGAGGCGTTAGTTTGCCATCCATAGAAACAGTATGTTATTTACCCATTAGATGGAGGTGTGTGAAAGTAGAGTTTGAATACTTTTCATAACAAAGTACTTGTATATTTTGTGTACTTGTGTTTTTATAAAATAAATGAATAAAAAGAGATTAGGGGTTGGAGAAGTAAAATAAAAGAAAAGAATTTATGAGAAATCGTTACCTTTAATTCGGGTAACTCCCTTTGGTTTGAACCAAAAGGTCTTTTTGAAGTGCCTTCTGCCTATCTTAAGGATTCTAGGTCGAAGAGTGGGATCTTGAGAGCTTAATTGGGCAGGGGTTGGATGATACAAGGGTCCTAAGAGGAGTTAGGAATGGGTTAGAAGTGAGGAATTTTTATAAGGTGCAGGAGGAGATCTTTTGGAAAGTGTGAAAATATTATTTTATTATATAATGATTTTCTTTTTCTAAAGAACCAAAAAATATTAAAGTTGAAGATAATATCACTAATGGTTGAAATTAAAACATCCAAAAAGAATTGTATAGGTTTTGGATATTATTTTAATCTTTATAATATTATTTATTTAAATAATTTATCAATGAGGTAAACACTGCATTATTATTGAGTCATAAATAAATTTATTTATTTGATGTCTAAAACTTATAAACAAAATACCATGATGTATCAAATCTATTTATATTTCCAAATAATATTTATAGTCAAATATATAACTTATATAACACAATGCAAAAATTAATTTACTTAAAGATATATGTTTTTTTTCTATTTTGGTCTTCACTTTAAATTAATTAATATATTGTGTCAATATCACTCTTATGTGGCACCATGGAGTCCCAAAATAGACCCACGTATGTCCATGGAATGACATGACTCATAAAATAATGTTAGGAAAGGTGTTTAGGTAATTTTTCATTATTATGATATTCTTTTTATCTTGAACTACCCAATTTATCTTTAACCGCGACAAATAAAAGTCAAAAGTTACTATTCGCCAAAAAAATTATTTTTATCATATTGGACCACATTTTACTTAATAATAACAACCATTGTTTTTGATTTTTCTAAATTCAATTCAAAAAGTGGTAAAATTTCATTTAAATGATATAGTCGGATTTTTAACTACTACTTAGTGGTTTCACTATTAATCAAAAATTGACGTTTTTCCGAAAAATACCAAAAATTCAGCCAAATATATATTTGATATAGTGAATAAAAAAATGGTGTATATTTTACCAAATTCAAAACATAGAATTTGGATTATTTAATTTAAAATTAATTTCCATTGTCAACACAAAATGTGTGTTTTTAAGAAATATTAAATATTAAAAGATTGACACTTGTTTATGTCTAATTTTAAAGTGAAATTAATTCCAATGAACAAAATTGGTTTAAATAGTAAAAATATAATCTAATTACCCTTTAAAACCTATTTAGAAAATAATATAACCATATAAAAAAATTATATAAAAAGGTAGTTTTGAATTAAAATACAGTATTTTACACTATTCATCAAAAAATTAATTTTATCAGAAAAATACCAAAAATTTACCCAAAGTAAATTTTGATATCCAATTCTAAAGAATAATATTATTTGGTCAAATAAAACATATAAATGTGACCAAAAAAAAATTTAAAGAGGTTTCTCCATCAAAAAGTGGTAAATCGACTTTTTAATGAATATTATATTATTTATGGTTAAAATTAGATTAATTCACATTTTAAGCCTCTAAAATTTATTGGATAAATGTAAAAACTTTTAACCAACATGTATGATAATATTTTTTTAGTTATATTCATTCCATCCAATAAAATTACTAGGTGTTAACTACATTTAAAATAATATTATTATATTATTAGTGTGTAATGTAAGATTTCAAAGAAACTCGTTGTTGCGTATCAGGTAATCCATCAAACATAGAAACCCCTTAAAAGTAAAATTAATATTAAATTCAAAAATGTTAATAATTATGAAAATGTATTATTATTTATTATTTGGGATGCTACATCCATGTAGGGATTTTTTTGGGAATTTTGGGGAGAAAATATCCTCATTAAGCTGGGGAAGAGACTTGAGAATATTATTAGGTAAGAATTGGATAATCATCAAGGATTAAGAGGTGTAGAGAGAATATTGTGTGGGGGTGGTATTTATCGTATAGGAGAAGGTTGTGTTCTCATTATTTTATTAATTAGTTTATTATTTTTCCTCATGAATATGAATAGTGAATGTTTTATTAGTAAATATAAAAAAATAATGAATTATATTTCTATATTATTTTATTAGATAATCCAAAAATCATCTATGACTCAATTATTCATGTATTTAGCTTATACTGTAAATTACCATATTTTATTATTTACTAAAATTCATGTATTTTATAAAAATAAAAAAAATTAAACCTAACTATTTTCTAACATGTATAACTAAAAAACGTACTCAATTTTATGAAAATAATTTTATAATTATAGAGAATTCAGTTTTTATATTAAATCATCATTTACTAAAAAATCATGGATTTTTATATTATAACTATATCAATGAAACATAGAAAATTTAATTATGGTCTCATAAAATTTTATAATAAAAATAAGACATAAAAATATTAACTTAAGAATCAATTTTATTAAAATATTTTTCATTATATATAATTATATTAATTATAAAATTGTGAATAAACATTTATGATTCACAAAAATACCAACACTTAATTTATCATTTTGAAAACATATATATACTTATTTCGTGATAGAAATTTAAAATATTCTAATTTATTAGATAAATAATTTTTATGCCAATTTCATAACTGAGGAAACTATTGAAATCATAAATAGACTATTAATGTAACAAAAATGATAGTTTTATAAAAATTGGTCGTTTTCACTATTCAGTTGAAAATAAATATTTTCAGAAAATTATGAAATTTCACATTAAGATAATTTAGACATTAAAATTTAAAAAATGAAGATTATTTTGTTCAATAGATTTTATAAAATCTTTAAAATTTAATTTCAAAACAACAGTACAACTAAAAGTTCATAAAAGAGTCTTTTGGAAATATATTATTTTTTATGTGTAAAATTGGATTTATTCTTAAATTAAGACTTTCAAACTAAATAGTTTACTTTCATTTTTTATTGAATATGTAACATATAATTCCTATTATGATCACTCAATAATTTTAATTAATTTAATTTATTAATATTAAATACAACTTTGGTCAGAAAAAATTATTTATTATAAAAACATACCTCTTGTGTTATATTAATTTTTATTTTCATTTGAAATTAATTGGAAACCTAAGAATTAATTTTTATATATGTGTGAAATATATATTCATAATTTATATAATATCATTCATTCCTAACATTACAATGGCCCATTAATATCTATTAGAATAATACTTAATGATTATATTAAGTTTGATGTTTTGTGTAATGTGCACTATCAATGGAAATAAATTTAAAAAGTGACTTCTATAAAATCTTGGGGTGTTACAATAAAATTATAGGGGTTGAAACTACCTATCCAAATCATACATGAAAAACAAAACAATTACCTCTGAATAAAGTTATTTTAACAATGAATATAAATGGTTGATAAAATGTTTTAAATCGATCATATATCATATCGTACATATGAATATGGTTATGTTATATAATTATAATAAATTTATTTTTATTGTATATGTGTTTAGAGAACCTATATGGCATGTCACACCTAATGTTAGGGGTTTAGTCTCAATTTTCACTCCATTGAAACATATTTGATATTATTCACCTAATTATTTTTATATGGTGTATATACTAAAAAAATTGGTTATTTATCAGGACAATATATTTATTCATGACTATTATATTCAATTTCAATTCTACTATCTTAATGATTTAACATATATTATTCCAAATTTTCCACTCTTTGGTTCTTGAGTAAATAATGATATGTTTAAAAGAAAAACACATGTTATTCCACATTTGAATGGATATGTCATGACCTCCTCCCCACAAAGTTTACCCCTCCTGGGATGGAAATGTGAGAAGAGAGATAATGACCCTCGAGTCCCGCCTCCAATAGGCCCTGGGTTGGCGACTAACACCGAGGGTAGAATAAACATACAAATGGGTGGCATTACCCTCTAAGAGAACACATGGAGAAGAGAGAGATAGAATAGACTCCAATCAACTCCAACTCAGAACTGAGATATAAAAGAAATCCACGTAGATATATGAAATGCCATGAAAAATTACTACAACTGAAAGGGGAAACTAAAAGTACCCAAAAGAAAGTAAAACGGCAGCGACCACAAGCCCAAACAGCTCCTCCTCCAACTACAAGCTAGTAGTAACAAGCATGATCTCCAACATGCTCAAAGTGACTTGAAAAACAGTTTATATATACATAGGGTGAGTATAACAGTATACTCAGTAGGATCCTCCCCAAGCCTCTCGTGCAAAAGTAATGAAAGCATGCTAATGCCCAGTGAACAACAAGTGAAACTAACTCGTCACCTAAACAGGTATACTAAGTTCCAAACCTCACCATGGCTACTCTCACCAAGTAAAGAATATAGGAATATAGCATATAGTAAAGAATATCAAGGGTACCCCGCTACTACTTCCCCACTGGTTTTCCGCTTTTCCCCAACGACATACGTCCTATTCTTCTCTCTCCTAAGGCTTGCCCGCAAACACTTGGGGTAAGCTCCACAATCTGCACCTCATGCACCACAAAGGCTTTCCTGCAGACACCTGGGCAAAGCACCACACCATCCTCACTACAAAAAGCAACCGGGTAAGTTCTGAGAGCCACCATAGCCCGCATAACATGTATCATACATCAGGTATTGTACCTCAAGCCATTATAGCCCATACACCGAATAGGGATCCTCAAGCCATCACAACCTATACACATTACACCTATAGTAGTCCATATGATACTATATCCAGAATATATGTGTGTGAAATAACCACAATCCATTAAATCCCTCTACACACATATATGGGAAAAACTAACCAGTGTGCCTACCAGCACAGAGATCTACCAAGAGAAGAGAGCGGGGTCAAAGGGGGTAGTCATCCATTCAACCTCCCATTAGAATGTTGGGGAAAACACCCCACCAGGGCTCAGGATCCCCAGGGTGTCAGTTACCCTTACCGACAGGGTGGAGTAGCGTATAGAAACACAAAAAGGTACAAAATATATATATAACTCACATCCACACTATGGGCATTACCTAGTCTTAGATACAACTACAGCTAACGTCTCTCAGACTCCAGGTTGCTACTTCTAAGACTAGGTATCCTATAATAACACAAAAGATTGAAGAGTTTTATTAGATTACTCCATTTTCATTTTATTAGTTCCACTGTACGTTAATTAACTATTTGAACATTAATTAACCATGAAAAATTCCACACTAAACTGAATTGGCATCACATTCAAAATCAACTGCTCCTTTTGAGATTCACATCACCTTTAAATTCTAGTATCTCCATCCCCGTGGATTTTCACCATTTAATCAAACATTCATTATAGAATTACTTTTCCATATTCCCAGGCATTCTAGAAAATAATCCTATGCTTCTAAACACAAAGGTGGCTCAACACGGTGAGTAAATATACTACCTGTCGAGTCTTTTCCACTTATAGAATGATCATAGACCCATTCTCCGTCAAGATGCTAAACACGGAAAGCACATGGCATACCCCACGCATCTTCACCTCCTTTGGAATAAGGGTAGCAAGACCAGCTGCCATGAGCAGTGAGGAAAATCAAAGCAGATTAACATTCAAAGAAAACCACAAACATCCAGCAATCACATCCTTCCCATACCATCATCCTTGGTGTCCTCCCCGACACCTACCTACGTAAACCGATGCATCTCGCCACTTTAGGCGCTCTCTGCTGCCACAACCACAAGGACTCCCTGCATTCATATATCACAACAGCCATCCAGGCTCACATAACATCACAAACAGCAAGAAAACAACAGTCACAACCATGGTCTCTTGACCCTTTAACAAACAAGAGGGTAACTTAGAACCCTTTTAGAAATTCCAACATAATCTTTTCTTTAATCCATATTGAATTAGCAGATTTGCCATGCATAGGTTCCAATTACGGGATACCTAATCAGTAAGATATCATAATTAAATAACCATGCTTACTTCCCAAATTTGATTATCCTAAAATTAGAACAACTACAACAACGACAATAACAAGATTAATTTACATGCATCATTATCTTTAGCCAATTAATTAACAATTAATTCTGGCTTTACGTTCATTATCAATTTCTATCATGAACAAACAAAAAATCAAAGAAATCATATATACCACTCTATCTAGAAAAAAAAACATGAGGCAAACCGTTATCATGGTATAAAGCAACAACATGCGATCAACCAATTCTTTTAATCTGGTTCAAGTATTTAATTAGGTCAAATCCATTGTGATCCAAAGGAATAAATCATGCTACTTTTACGATTGCACATATACAATTAGAGAAGCCATGAATCCCCTACCTCGAATAGTTCTTGACGTCCTTTATCCACACAACGGGTCACAATCCTCCTCTCACGACAACTGCATCCACCGGAGGATGACACGGTACGATAGTACCAACCAAACCCAAGAAAAACCCATTAGAATCTTGGAAATTACATGGTATAATATGGAAGGGATAAACAAGAGAAGATGACCCCAAAGGAATGATGATGAAACATACCTTATTGGGAAGATTGACCGACACAGTTCGGTTGCATCCAAAATAGAGCAGAACCAATCCTAGGAGTAAAGATTAATTGTGCAACTCCTACAGGATGTATTTATTGGTTCTAGCGTCTCCTAGATGAGAACAAAGGGAAAGAACAAGGGAAAATGATATCTCATCAATTTTTGATGATTTAATGGGTCGACGGTTTAAGATCCGATTAATTCTCCATTAAAAAAGGATCGCATTAACCCACGCGGTTTGACCAAGTAAATACATCCCGGGCTTAGGAATAATTAATATAGGAGTTATGGAATTTGAATCGGCCTTAAGAGTCCTTAAAACAGGGCATTAAATGTATTTTACGTCAAAGGAAACTTCAAAGGGGCGAAACTGTAGGAAGCTGGAAACACTGTTCAAGTCCACCGTTAGAAGGTTACTGTTCTGGAAACACTGTTCAAGTCTACCTTTTGAAGTCCACCAATAGAAGTTTACCATTCTGGAAACACTGTTCAAGTCTAATGTTAGAAGTCCACCGATAGAAGGTTACCGTTCTGGAAACACTGTTCAAGTCTACCTTTAGAAGTCCACCGATAGAAGGATACCGTTCTGGAAACACTATTCAAGTCTACCATTAGAAGTACACCGATAGAAGGATACCATTCTGGAAACACTGTTCAAGTCTACCGTTAGAAATCCACCAATAGAAGGTTACCGTTCTGGAAATACTATTCAAGTCTACCGTTAGAAGTCCACCGATAGAAGGTTACCATTCTGGAAACACTGTTCAAGTCTACCGTTAGAAGTCCACCGATAGAAGGTTACCATTATGGAAACATTGTTCAAGTCTACCGATAGAAGTCCACCGATAGAACCTCATCGATAGAAACACTGTTCAAGTCTAACGATAGAAGTCCACCAATATAACCTCACCGATAGAAACACTATTCAAGTCTACCGATAGAAGTCCACCGATAGAAACAATGTTCATGTCTACCAATAGAAGTCCAACAATAGAACATCACCGATAGAAACACTGTTCCCTAAACCTCACCGATATAAACACTGTTCACCTACCGATATTGTTCATAAAGCTGGAAACACTATTCACAGAATTGGAAATTTGGCAAAGTGTTGGGGATAAGTCACCTTGACCAACCAGAGCACCTCCAACACCACATTTTCACAAAGTAATGGACCAGAGAGGTTCGGGTCATTACATTAGATAACTCTCAAAATATTCTCGTCCCCAAGAATTAAAAACCAACCTAGAAGAAAAGAGGGGTCCGAACAATCACCCCATAAGGTACCTCTCAGGAGAAAACCACCATGAGTTGTTCAAAATCTGGAACAAAACTACGACATATGAGAGTATGGGAACAAACAAATCCATATCCAAACAATTCAAACATAACATCACATCAAAGGTATATAATTAAAACATGAAAGGTCTAACCATAAAGGAATTATCATTACATGGAAGGAGTTAAACATTAAACAACTCTGGGTACTGAGCACGTATCTGTTACTCACGCTCCCATGTACTCTCATCCATGCCACCATGTCTCCACAGGACACAAACTAAGGGTATAGAACACCCACACAACACCTTCTCCTTGCGGTCTTAGATCTCCACAGGTCGCTCCTCAAAGGTTGCATCATCATCAATATCGATCTCTCCCCAATCGATAACATGAGATTCCTCATGAAGATAATGAAAGAGTTGTGATACATGGAAAACATAATGTATTTGACTCATCTTAGGGGGAAGTGCTACTCAATACGCCACAGCTCCAACACGAGCTAACACCTCGAAAGGCCCAACAAACCGGGGAGAAAGCTTACTACCACGACCAAACCTTCGGTGCCCACGACGGGGATTCACCTTCAGAAACACATGATCCCCAACATTAAACTCTAAGGGTCTCCTTCTTTGATCAACATATGATTTCTGACGATCCTGTGCTGTCTTCATCCTCTCACGAATCACCTGAACCATCTCTGTTGTATTCTGCACTAGTTCAGGTCCAAGATTTACTGACTCTCCGACCCCAGTCCAGCACAACGGAGAACGGCATTGCCGGACACACAAGGCTTCAAACGGCGCCATACCAATGGTAGAGTGAAAACTATTATTGTAAGCGAACTCTACCAAGGTTATGTGCTTCATCCATGAACCTCCAAAATCAAGAACACAAGAGCGCAACATGTCTTCAAGAGTCTGGATGGTTCGCTCTGTCTGACCATCCGTTTGAGGATTAAAAGCAGTGATAAGGCATAGTTGAGAGCCAAAAGCATACTGGAGACCTCTCCACACCTTGGAGGTAAATCAAATATCTCGATCAGAAATGATCGTCCCAGGTACTCCATGAAGTCTCACCACCTCTTCTAGATACTGCCTCGATAAAACTTCCACTGAGCTCGACTCCTTGATCGCTATGAAGTGGGCCAACTTTGTTAAACGATCCACTACCACCCTTATAGCATTATGTCCTCCCGGAGCTCGAGGTAAACCTGTAACAAAGTCCATTGAGATGTCCCCCCACATCCAATGAGGAATCTATAATTGGTGAAGAAGACCACCAGGAACAAAGTGTTCGGCCTTCACCTTCTGGCAGACTAAACATCGAGACACACACTTTGGAACCATACGCTTTAGCCCAGGCCACCAAAACTGACTCCTCAAGGATCAGTACAACTTCATCACACCAGGATGTACTGCCAAGGGTGAACTATGGAACTCTCGGAGAACCGTCTCATGCATTTCCAAGGGAACAAAAATCTTGCCATGATACAACACTCGGTGTTGTTCATCCTCCGACCAACCATCCGGGGCCTCAACACAAAAAACTATGTCTCTCCAAACTTCCACCTCTAGATCACCCAACTGATACTCTTCCACCTTCTGCATCATGGATAACTGCACCGTCATCTGGAAAAGACAACCTATACCCCCAAATTCTCCCATATCAAGATGCAAAGCTGATAGCTCTTCCATCACTCTCCAGGAATCACCATATTCACGCACAACATCATTACGTGACTTTCGTCTTAGTACATCAGCTACAAAATTCCCTTTTCCAGGTGTATACGATATTTCAATGTCTTATTCTTGCAAGAACTCCATCCACCGATGCTACCGCATGTTCAAGTCATGTTGGGAGAAAACATACCTCAAACTCTTATGATCGGTGAAAACCACAAAGTGCTCACCAATGAGGTAATCTCTCCACAACATCAGAGAAAACACCACGGTTTACAACTCAATATCATGGGTGGCATAGTTGCATTAATGGGGATGAAACTGCTGAGACCCATAAGAAACAACTGACCTTTGCTGCATGAGAACACAGCCGAGCCCCAGATGTGAAGCATGACAGAAAACAACAAACTGGACTCCCTCCGCTGGAAGACGAAGGACTAGAGCACTTACCAACTTCTCCTTTAGATACTCAAATGATTCCTGACACTGATCAGTCCATATGAACTCTTGATCCTTCCTGGTCAAAGCTATCAGTGGAGTCACAAATCGGGAGGAATTGGCTACAAACCTCCTATAATAGCCTGCGAGACCAAGGAAACTTCGCACCTCTGACACGGTCTTGGGGGATACCCAAGACACCACTGCTTCTATCTTCGACGGATCCACTGCTACTCCCTGTTGGGACACAACATGCCCCAAGAAACGAAATTCTTGAGCCCAAAACTCACACTTGGACAACTTCCCAAACAAATGATGTTGGCGAAGAACTCCCAAAACCGCTCGTAGATGCTCTGTATGATTTTCTTCAGATGTAGAGTACACATGGATGTTGTCGATGAAAACCACAACAAACTTGTCTTGGAATTCACGGAACACAACATTCATCAACCCCATGAAAATAGCTGGACCATTCGTCATGCTGAATGGCATTACAACAAACTCATAATGCCCATGACGACAACAGAAAGTAGTCTTCGGGATATCCTCATCCTTCACACGCATCTGATTATCTCCTGATCGCAAGTTGATCTTTGAGAACCAACTTGAACCCTTCAGTTGATCGAACAGGTCATCAATCTGTTGAAGAGGATAGCGGTTCTTTATTGTCACTTTGTTCAATCGACAATAATTGGCACACAACTGCAAACTTCCGTCAGCCTTTTTCACAAACAAAACTAGCGCTCCCCACGGTGACACACTTGGCCAAACAAAACTACACTACAACAGACCATCAAGCTGAATACGTAGCTCTCATAACTCAAAAGGGGCCATCCTGTATGGACAGATAGAGATAGGAGATGCTCCTGGCTATAGATCGATCCCAAACTCGATCTCTCGTCGAGGGGGTAAGGATACAACCTCTTCTAGAAAGAGGTCGTGGTACTCCTCTACGACCATAGGAAACACCAACTGTTGAACCTCTGATGAACTCAGCATCATCCCAGCCATCATGGATGATAAGGATAGAACTCGTCTATGACTAATCCGAGGATCTCTCTCACCAAAAAACACCACTTTCTCTCCATCTACATCAATGAAAACGACCTTCTTCCTGTATCATTCCACAATAGCCTGTACCAAATACAATCAATCCATGCTAAGTATGACATCATATGGTTGTATTCGTAAACATAGAAAATCTCCCCAAGAGCGGTGTTTCCCCAACACTAGCTCACAATCTCTACATACTTCAAACAAGTCAGCTCGACCTCCAACTGGCATAGTCAATGCCAAGGGCACTTGAAGCCTCTCTACCTCAAGTCCCAACGCATGGACAAGGGTAGGTGATATGAAGGAGTGTGTTGCTCTAGAATCAAACAAGGAATACACCAAGGTAGAAAACAAGCAAAGGGTACCTCGAACGACATCTGGCTCGCCTGGGGCTGGCAATGCTAGAGCATGAAGTTGACCACGACCTCATCCACAGCCTCTCTAACACTGATGACGACCACCACCACTGCCGCACTCTGCTCTCTGAGGACGAGGAGCGTCATGGGGATGTCCTCTGCCTACTCCATCTAACCTCAGGTGATCTAAAGCTGGTTCAACCTGCTGCTGCTACCTCGGCTGGAACTGCCTCAACGGAGGAACCTAGAGTGGAGCGCCTGGTGCACGATGACTACTCTGAAAGGTCGGGCACTCCCGCTGCTGATGACCACGACCACCACAAGGGAAAAAAAGCACCTAATCCCTTGGCATAGGCCTGAGAGTTGCTGCCTCTGGAGAAACGGTATGGGAAGGGTTGGGACCTACCCCCAGGTGAACAGAAACTCTTCTTCCCTAAAAACTGGGATCCCTGGACCATAGATTTGCTTCGTGAGGAATCATGACGATTCCCCTCTCGTGATGATCTGGTCCTAGACAAAGTCCACTCAACAACCTCTGCCCTCGCCAGCACCTCAAGATATGTCTTTAGCATAAATGGGGTGACCTGGCGCTGGATCTCTAGATGCAAAGCCTCCTCGAAATGCCTCTCCCTGGCCTCCTGATATAGTAATAGGTCTGAAGCATATCGTAGAAGGTTCCTGAAATGGATTCAAAACTCTTGAACACTCGAGCTCCCCAGTCGAAGGGTAAGAAGCTTCAGGCGACTGGATGCCTTCGCAGTAGAAGAAAGAAACTCGACTCTAAACCTGTCTCGAAACTCCTCCCATGATATCGCAGACTCCTCACGATCCCCGAGGAACATGAACCACCACTGCCTCGCTGTTCCACGCAACATCGTCACAACCAAGGACACCCAGTGTTCCCTTCGAGCATGAATCGAACTGAAGGCTATCTCGACCTCCTCCAACCAGTCTTCTGTGACTGCATCTCAAACGAAGCCCTTGTACTTCTGTAGACTATGGCACTGAAACTTTCAAAGTGTCTTCCTCCAAGTGTCATCGTCGTCAAACTCTACTCGGCGACGATCTGATGGAACAGCCTGCTGAGCATCTTCTGCACAAACCTGACGAGGACGTCGACCTGGAGCCAAAACTGTAAAATCACTACTGTTATAGTTCCTAATCCTGGAATATGGAAGACTCAACATTAATTAATTAATTTTTTTGTTTTATTAATTTTAGGTTACCTATCCCAAGGTCTACCCATTCAAACACAGGCGCAAAGAATAATGATGCGTGATCATTTCCAAGGTCTCTACCCTGCGACCAGTATCACATTGTTTAGTAGCCATCGTAAACTTAAAGGTCTATGAAACAGATCATAGGGGTCCCTAAACGCCTATTTCTCTACCGGTCTCCAGTGTTTACCCCACTTGCTAAACATGAATGACACCATTGCCCTACCATCCCATGCATCCTCACCTGTGCCTAACTCCAAACTCCACCCTATCTCTCAACCAGACCTCTGATACCACTCTGTCACAACCCCCTCCCCACAAAGTGTACCCCTCCTGGACTTTCATTGTGAGAAGAGAGATAATGACCCCCGAGTCCCACCTCCAGTAGGCCCCTGGTTGGCAACTAGCACCAAGGGTAGAATAAACATACAAATGGGAGGCATTACCCTCTAAGAGAACACATGCAAAAGAGAGAGATTGAATATACTCCAGTCAACTCCAACTCAGAATTGAGATATAAAAGAAATCCAAGTACATATATGAAATGTCATGAAAAAGTACTACAACTGAAAGGGGAAACTAAAAGTACCCAAAAGAAAGTAAAACGACAGTGACCACAAGCCCGAATAGCTCCTCCTCCAACCACAAGCTATTAGTAACCATCTTGATCTCCAACCTGCTCCAGGTGACCTGAAAAACAGTTTATATATACATAGGGTGAGTATAGCAGTATACTCACTAGGATCCTCCCCAAGACTCTCATGCAAAAGTAAAGAAAGCATGCTAAAGCCCAGTGAACAACAAGTGAAACTAAATCGTCACCTAAACATGTATACTATGTTCCCAACCTCACCATGGCTACTCTCACCAAGTAACAAATACAGGAATATAGCATATATTAAATAATATCAAGGTTACCCCACTACTACTTCCCCACTGGTTTTCCGCTTTACCCCAACGAAATACGTCATGTGCTTCTCTCTCCAAAGGCTTTCCCGCAGACACTTGGGCTAAGCTCCACAATCTGCACCTCGTGCACCACAAAGGCTTGCCCGTAGACACCTGGGCATAGCACCAAACCATCATCACAACCAAAAGAAACCGGGTAAGTTCCGGGATCCACCAAAACCCCCATAACGTGTATCATACATCAGGTATTGTACCTCAAGCCATTGTAGCCCATACACCGAATAGGGATCCTCAAGCCATCACAGCCTATACACGTTACACCTATAGTAGTCCATAGGATACTATATCCATAATATATGTGTGTGAAATAACCAAAAGCCATTACATCCCTCAATACACATATATGGGTAAAACTGACCAGTGTGACTACCAGCACAGATATATACCAAGAGAAGAGAGTGGGGTCAAAGGGGGTAGTCATCCATTCAACCTCCCATCAGAATGTTGGGGAAAACACTACCCTAGGGCTCAGGATTCCCAGGGTGTCAGTTTCCCTTACCGACAGGGTGGAGTAGCGTATAGAAACACAAAAAGGTATAGAATATATATATAACTCACATACACACTATGGGCATTACATAGTCTTAGATACAACTCCATCTAACATCTCTCAGACTCCAGGCTACTACTTCTAAGACTAGGTATCCTATAAGCACACAAACATTTTGAAGAGTTTTATTAGATTACTCCATTCTCATTTTATCAGTTCCACTATACGTTAATTAATTCTTTAAACATTAATTAACCATGAACAATTCCACATTAAACTGAATTGGCATCACATTCAAAATCAACTACTCCTTTTGAGATTCACATCCTCTTTAAATTCTAGTATCTCTATCCCCGTGGATTTTCACAATTTAATCAAACATTCATTACAGAATTACTTTTCCATATTCCCAGGAATTCTAGAAAAGCATCCTATGCTTCTAAACAAAATGGAGGCTCAATACTGTGAGTATATATACTACTCGTTGAGTCTTTTCCAGCTATAGAAAGAGTATAGACCCATTCTCCCTCGAGAGGCTAAACACAGAAAGCACATGGCATACCCCGTGCGTCTTCGCCTCCTTCAGAATAAGGGTAGCAAGACCAGCTGCCTTGAGAAGTGGAGAAAAGAAAAGACGATTAACATTCAACGAAAACCACAAACATCCAGCAATCACATCCATCCCATACCATCATCCTTGGTGTCATCCCCGACACCCACCTGCATCAACTGATGCATCTCACCACTTTAGGCGCTATCCGCTTCCACAACCTCAATGCCTCCCTACCTTCATATATCACAATAGCCATCCAGGCTCACATCACAGTACAAGCAGCAGGAAATGAACTGTCACAAACATGGGCTTTTGACCCTTTAACAAACAAGAGGGTAACTCAGAACCCTTTAAGAAATTCCCACATAATCTGTTTTTTAATCCATATTGAATTAGCAGATTTGTTATGCATAGGTTCCAATTATGGGATAACTAATAATTAAGCTATCACAATTAAATAACCATGCTTACTTCCCTAATTTTATTATCCTCAAATTAGAACAACTACAATAATGGAAATAACAAGATTAATTTACATGCCTCTTTATCTTTAGACAATTAATTAACAATTAATTCCGGATTTACTTTCATTATCAATTTCTATCATGAACAAACAACAAATCAATGAAATCATAGATATCACTCTATCTAGAAAAAAACATGAGGCAAACCGTTATCATGGTATAAAGCAACAACATGAGATCAATAAATTCTTTTAATCCGGTTCAAGTATTTAATTAGGTCAATTTCATTGTGATCCAAAGGACTAAATCATGCTAATTCTACGATTGCACATATACAATTAGAGAAACCCTGAATCCCCTACCTTGAAGAGTTCATGACGTCCTTTATCCACACAATGGGTTACAATCCTCCTCTCACGACAACTGCATCCACCGGAGGATGCCACGGTATGACAGTACCATCCAACCCCAAGAAAAACCCATTAGAATCTTGGAAATTACATGGTATAATATGGAAGGGAGAAACAAGAGAAGATGATCCCCAAAGGAATGACGATAAAACATACCTTATTGGGAAGATTGACCAACACAGTTTAGTTGCATCCAAAATAGAGCAGAACCAATCCTAGGAGTAAAGATTAATTGTGCAACTCATATGGGAATGATTGATAGGTTCTAGAATCTCTTAGCTGAGAACAAAGGGAATGAATAAGGGAAAATAATATCTCGTACCTTTTTGAAGATTTAATGGGGCGACAGTTTATCATCTGGTTAATTCTCCATTAAAAACGGATCGCATTAACCCACGTGGTTTGACCATGTAAATACATCCTGGCCTTAGGAATAATTAATATAGGAGTTATGACATTTGAATCGGCCTTAAGAGTCCTTAAAAAAGGCTTTAAATGTATTTTACGTCAAAGGAAATGATAAAGGGGAAAAACAGTAGGAAGTTGAAAACACTGTTCAAGTCCACCATTAGAAGGTCACTGTTAGAAGGTAATCATTCTGGAAACACTGTTAAAGTCTACCGTTGGAAGTCCACTGATAGAAGGTTACCATTATGGAAACACCATTCTATTCTACCGTTAGAAGTCCACCGATAGAAGGTTACCATTCTGGAAACACTGTTCAAGTCTACCGTTAGAAGTCTACCGATAGAAGGTTACCGTTATGAAAACACTATTCAAGTTTACCGTTAGAAGTTCACCGATAGAAGGATACTGTTCTGGAAACACTCTTCAAGTCTACCATTAGAATTCCACCAATAGAAGGTTATCGTTCTCGAAACACTGTTCAATTCTACCATTAGAAGTCCACCGATAGAAGGTTACCGTTCTCGAAACACTGTTCAAGTCTACCGTTAGAAGTCCATCGATAGAAGGTTACCGTTATGGAAACACTGTTCAAGTCTACCGATAGAAGACCACTGATAGTACCTCACCAATAGAAACACTGTTCATGTCTACCGATAGAAGTCCACCGATAGAACCTCACCGATAGAAACATTGTTCAAGTCTACTGATAGAAGTCCACCGATAGAACCTCACTGATAGAAACACTGTTCAAGTCTACCGGTAGAAGTTCACCGATAGAAACTCACCGATAGAAACACTGTTCACTGAACCATACTGATAGAAACACTGTTTACCTACTGATACTGTTTATAAAACTGGAAACACTGTTCATAGAATTGGAAATTTGGAAAAGTGTTGGGGATAAGTCACCTTGACCTCCCGGAACACCTCCAACACCACATTTTCACAAAGTAATAAACCAGAGAGGTCCGGGCCATTACAGGATACATTTTTCCTATATATCCTTAATATATGTAAAAAATTTTCAAATTTTTTTTAATCTTATAATATGATTTATAAGTAAACATTTTTACTCTTGCTTTACTTTTCAAAAGATGTTTTGAAAAGAATCTTTTTTTTCATTTTCCAAATGATTTACTTTGTGAATTTTTGGGCAATGTTATGGAGGGAATGTTTTTTTTTAAAATTATATAGCATGATAGGATTTTTTTCACCATCTTGAAAAATATTATCATTTACTCTTACGTTTCATCATTTCATGGTTATTTTGAAAGAAAATTTTTTAATTTATAAATGTGTATCTTGTTTGAATAAGTGATTTTAAAAAATGGAAATATTATTTTCCATGAAAATGTTTTTATGATCATATAATTTAATTTTTATTAATCAATAAAATTAAACATTTTTTTACTTACTCACCACTAAAGAAAACGTTATAATGTTACAATACATTAAAAAATTCAATTAAGCTTAATCATTGAATAATTTTTTTAAATATCAATATTATTTCAATGATGGATATAATTATTTCCTAAAATGTATATGATTTCTATATACACTGGTATAATTTGAATGTATTTTATTTATTGGGGAATTATAGGAAAATTTATAGTATTAATTAAATACATAAATTTTTTATAGGTCAAATTTTTCATGAACTAAATCGATCATTCGATATGTGATGAATGTATTGGACATGCAGTGATGGGTGGGGATGAAAATTATATATCCCCTCAATGCATCAACAAGTATCATGAGGGAAAATAGTAACCTAGTATTAAATATGTTTTCAGTGTGTTCCAACCCATATTTTTAATTTTTCATGGTATAAGGACTCAATAGTATAGATACCATGATTTCTATGATCATGGAGTCTAGTATTTAAAATTTGTTTCATTGATAATTCAATTTTTATTATCATTCAAGAGCTTAGTGCATTGATATTATCTATGAATAAATTTTATTCTCTAGTTATTGATTAAATTTTAGGTGTTTTTATTCATTTATGATTCCATATTTATTATTCATTATTTACTCATGATAGTTTATATTATATGAAACTTTTACAGATCATCTGATCTTACCCTTTTATTTTTCCCCTTTTAACCATGAATTGAAGCTTTATTGTATGATTTATATAGGGGATAAAATATTGTTTCTATTCTATGAATTTTATATTACCATTACAATATATGAATCTTGTATATAGATATTTCATCAATAATACTAAACTATTTGGTCTTTCAGGATGTGATTCCATATAACTAACGCTAATAAAATATGGTAACCACCAAATCTGGGCTACTGGAGTTCGGGTCTTTAAATTTGGTATCGTAGGATGTTATGTTGAAACATTCGGAACTAGATAACATGAGAATTAGAATAATCCCTTATAGTTTTGATTTTTTTAACCATTATAGGTATTTTAATGGATCCACATTCCAAATGATTATGATCTAACCTACTGTGTCCTCTTATTTAGTAATTGAGCCTAATAGATAATAGGGATTCAATACCCATAAATAATGTAGGGATTTCCCTACTAAGAAAACCAATAAAACTTATTTTTTAATAGACCATATTATGGGTATATAAGGTCATTTGACTTAGGTTATGACAAATGACATTGTTTATATGGAACAAAAAATTATTACATAGTATGATTCACCAATATTAGATCACTTTATGTCAAAAAATCCTCCATATTTTATTAGAACTGCTAATAAATTGGTAAGTGAGAAATGAATGAAATATCTCAAAAGGCATTCAAATATCTGGGAATATAAAAAGGCTATTCTAGAATTTTATCATTTCATCAGATATGATAATAAATGGTGGTCACCAATCTAGGATACTAAAGATTCTGACAAAATATAATGTTTAGGATATAGAACTTTTATTGTGTTTTTCGTTGAGAAATATTTCCCTTGAGAAGAGTGAGATGAGAGGGAGATGAATTTTGTCCCTTTAAAAAATAATGAATAAAGAAGTGAAGCCAAGTATGAGGATATATTTATCAGTCTATCCAGGGATGCCTCAAACTACATACAAAATCCAGAAAACAAGATTAATCATTTCTTTGAATGAATTATGTTGAGTCTACAAAGGATTCTAGTTTCTAAATTTTTTTCATCTCATGAGGATATAGTGTCATGTTACATTACGATAGAGACATAATCTTATAAAACATAAATCTTCAATGAAAATCAATAGAATATGAGCTTAACTAAGAACCCAAGAAAAGGGAAATCATCAAAGGATAAGAATAAAATGAATAAATATCTATTACATAATTTTTTTGGAAAGAAACATCTTAGAAAATGATTGAAGGGTATGGGAGTCTTTTATAATTGTAATGATAAGGGTCATCTGTATAATGATTATAAGTTAAATAAAGAATAATCTATTATCTAGTTCATCAACTGTGAAGATATGTATAATTATTATAATTATTTCCATATGTTTTAGAGGAACTTATCACATAAGAATCCATGTAGAGAAGGACATGATAATTAAAGTACTAAAAAATAAGTGTAATGAATAATGTTCAAGTCTGTTTAGATTCAATAATTACGTAGAATTATTTTATCAATGATATATTGGAATTAATAATCATGGAATATATAAAGATGGTTCTTTATTTGTTTCATTGGAGGATTTCAAATCCTATTTTGAATAGTAATGAAAATCACTAAAATTGATTCAATGGTAATGTGATATTTTTGTAGAATACATAAAAATGGGAAAGATAAACCTCAATATATTCCTTAAATTTTGTTAACAAAATTTTTATGTGACAAAGAGTCGATTGACATAGATGATGAAAATGTGGTTGTATTGGTGACCACAAAAATTGTTAGTGATTTGATTGAAAAGTAATTTATGATTGAGTTTGATGAATTTATGGGATATATAGATTAAATAGAAATTTAATGTTTTTATGTTTTTATTTTAAGTGATCATGTTACTCACATGTTTGGTATTTTAGATTTTGAAATTCTTGATCAAGTATTTTTGGTATTTGAGTTTGAATTCAGTTAGAATTAATTAAAAAGGTTTACTATGGTAATCTACTTATGGGATGGATTGAGTTGATATTTGGATATTTTTATTTGAGGTTGATGTATAATTTATCATATTGGATAACCTATGAAAACCATATTGTGTTTGGTAAATTTTTAGAGGATGATGTAATGACTTATATAATGTTTGATTCATTCAAAGTGATAGTATAAAAAATCATATTGAATAACCATTTTCTAGCATATAAGAAGAAGTGAAAATTAATTTATGAAAAAAAGTTTTAGATTGTTATTACAACATGGAATTAATTGATGTATGATTATTTTCTCATTTGATATATCTAGATAATAAAATAATTCTTTGATATTAGTAAAAATACTATGAAATAAAAACATTATCTCCTTACTTTTTTACCATGAAATCAATGGTCATTTAACCGATAACTGATTTATGGTTCTGTGATGGTTGATATTCACATGGCCATGTTATCTATCTCTATATGTTAATACTTGGTTGTTTGTTTTTTTCTCTCCTGTCCATATATTAAATTCAGACTGATATACCCTTATTTTGAAACCCAGTTTTGTGGTGACCATTGTACTTCCATTTTTATAATTTTAAGAGGTTATTTTATAAATCCCTTTTATAATGTGGGTTATAAAATATCAAACCATTGATTACAAAGTTAAATTTTAAATTCTAAAGACAAAAATTATATAAGGGTGGATAATGTATGACCTTGGTAATTTAAAATAGGAACACTAATTTTTGATAACGTACACAACATGTAACACTAAGTCGAAATGGATACCATTATACTATTAAAATATTATTATTTAATGTACAAATTATTAAAAAATCCATTGAATATGAAGGTATGAAAAAATTAGTAAAACTATAAAATATATATATGAAGGACCTACTTAATCAAAATGAATTGATTAATTATTATAAAATCAATGCTAAATTTTGTGTAATGTTATTTTATGCTTTAGAAATTAGTTATCTTAAAAAATAATTTTCTTTCTTTTTTGAGAAAATATTATAATTAATTTTTGAATAATAAATAATTTTATTTTATAAAATTAACATAATTTTTTAAATCATGAAATTAAAATTTTATTTAGGTATTTTTTTCATTTTATAAAATCATTCATTTTTCATTGAATAGTGAAAAATACAGATTTTTATTGAAAACTATATTTTTGTTTCAACCATATAAAATGTTTAATTTTATTTTAAAATAGTTTAAACATAAAAAAATTTATATTATGTTTTTTAAAATTCAATTATGTTAATTGGAATCAATTTTATTTTTAAATTTGGTATAATTACATTTTTATATATAAAAAGAATTTTTTCTAAAAAACCTTTTTTATGTGAGAAACATTTTTTTATTTTAATAAATTTTATTGATAAAAAATAGTAATAATATAAATGAAATTTATATACTATATATTCAACAAAATATTTCAAAATCCATATAATATTGTTACTCTGTAAGGGATAAGATTAAATATAATTTTTTAAAAACTATATTTTTCTAAAAAGCGATCCCAATAGTGTTTTGCATACTTATTTTAAAATTAATATAATTCAATTATTTGTATTAAAAATGATAAAATAGATACCCTATTTTGATTCATTAGGTTAAAATTTGGTAAATATATTGTTTTATATTTATTTAAAAATAAATAGTTATTGTGGTAAAAATTTTCACCTTGTTAATGGGTAAATTCAATTAATATAGGTTAAAACAATGTAATAAGGTCTCAGTTTTGTAAATTAATTATTATTTTATGAATATAATTTGTAACTTATAAAAATTTTATATAAATGTACTTTCTTAATGTGCACTTTTTCATGAAAATGGCCATTATAATTTTTAAATCAAATAAATTTACAAAATGTCACTCTCTTAGTTATAAATATCTATTATGTGTCTAAAAAGTGTAAAAATTAATATACCAACGAACCTAAATGTCTATTTTTTGATTTAAATAATTATTTTCATGAAATTAATTTATTTACAATTTTCTGAAATTACAAAATTTTCACACATTCTTATGAAAAAGTAATACATTATTTATATAACTAATAAAATAAAATAACATAAATTATTCTATAAATAATAAAATTGATATAATTTAAATGATTTTTTAATGAACGACACTCATTTATCCCACTTAATAAAGCCTAAACCATCCCTCCACATACCTAAAGGGTATTCCCTTACCCCACAGGCTAGAAACTAGTGTTTGACATCACAAAAACACACTTGGGAATGTTTTACCCAATAATCAAAGTAAAAGAGACAACATTATTATAATAGAAATATGTAATTACTTTTCAGTATGTTATACTTCCATGCCGTAATAAATTAAATAGTAATAAACATAAAAAGAAAATTAAACACACTAGCAAAACTCAATGCTACCTTAGTCTCCCTTCTATGTAAAGAAAACCACGAACTTCCACTAGTGCCCTTCTAGCCCACATTATGGAATTTAATTTCCCTCCATCTATAGAATGTGAAAATAGCCTAATTTGTATAATGAAATAAAATAAATACCATCCTTAGTAAATAATTCTCCAAAGAATATCATAATGAATACGTACAAGTATCTTTCAACAAAGATAATAATATTAGGTTGAGCAGAAAAACACTCAGTATGGAAACACTACCCATAAAAAATAATTAACATCTTTCTTATAAAATCCTAATCATAATAGTTTTAAATAAAATAAAAAAATATCAATAATCTGGTATTAAATAAAAAAGATATTGTATGTGGGTTAAAATTATCTATCCATGATTTTTCGTAGATGAAATCAATCACATAGAAAACAAATTTTTCCCTATCCTAAAGCACTTGGGGAAATAAAATTTTAATGTATCACATTAAAACAATTTCATGTCCACCTAGTTATAAATAAAAATTCACATAATAAAAGTGGTTTTCAAATTCCTAGATGGATTTGTAATAAGAACTGGGAAATCAGTCATTTATTATAAACTGGGAATAACAACCTAAACACATTTTGAAAATTCAAACACACTTCGTTTTTCCAAATAGACTATTTTTCCATTTTCACTTGAGAAAAATTTTCAAACTAATTATAAAAAATATTTTTAAACCACATGAAAATATTTCACCATTAAAAAATAATTTAAAACCCCAGTGGTTTTCTATTAGAAACAAAACTCATTTTCGAAAATCAATTTCCAGCATGGATCAAATAAATAAATAAGGATCATGTTATAAAATTCTCAACACAAAATGAAATAATAATAATAATGATAACAAGAACCATCATCATCAAACCATATAAATACATGTGGGAATTATATTTCTCAACATTTAAAAATGGAACCAATCAAATGAATAATGGATCTAAAAAAACAAGCATGAGTAATGTGAACCTAGGGTTATAACCATCATCATAACAAGAGTGAGTAAATAATTATGCTAGATAGATATGAAATAGAAGCTCACTAGGTCTTCCTAACGAAAGGCTCTCATGATCTATTTGAAACCAATTTTGATGCATCCATGCTACTCCCTCTAAATCCTCACACATTCCATCAAAAAAACTAAAATGGAAGCTCAAATGGCCTACCCTCCAAAGGTTTACATGGTCCCTTGAACAAACCCCACACTCATACCCCTGTTAACCAATGTGATACTCCATGAAAAAAAATCATAAGAAATTAACGACATCAATAAGGACACAATATAAGCCATATTATAGAAAAAACTCCAAATTTAACAAAATACCATTAATAATGTAAAATCATTTCTCAAACCACATTATAAATCCACAAAAAATCATTAAACCCCATTGATCCATTATATCGAACACTTATTGGTCATTCAAAAAACACCACATATAAATCCCAATCTAAATATCCATATTTCAAAAACATGCGCTAAATCATATCAAGAATGGGATGTACATAAAACATAAATCAATGAATGAGTAATTTGATTAAAACCTCCAAGTAAAATAATAATTTAATCTTAATCAATAGATAACACCCTTAAATAGGGACACCTACGAAAAAACATTTACCACATATATATGCAGATTCCCAACCATTCCAAACATTTCACACACTTTCATAATCCCAAACATTTGTTTTTAACCTACCGTAGATAAAAACATCTTTTCAAAACAACATTTTTGAGTTCACCACCACAATAAAAACCAAAAGTTTTCTTTTAAAAAAAACTATTAATTTTCTTCAAATGATTATCATGGGATCACATGCCATGACAATCTTTAAATTAACATTAATAGAAAATAGACCAACAATTGGTAATATATAAATATAATCATTTTTGAAAGATGAAAAAATTTCAAAACAAAAATAATAAAACAGAATGTAATATAAAGTAGTGAAAAGTATCACCTACCTCAATGATTGGAAAACGAAATCAAAACACCTTGGAAAGCGTCACCTTCTATGGTGACCACTTCATAGTAAGATGCATATACACATTTATATATATACATAACCATTATTACAATTCACATATTCCCCTAACCATGAAGGAATATGTACTTGGGGGCATATATATATATACATTCCTAAGTAAATGAGTTTGAGAATTCAATTAGCCACAAGAGACCCAAAAGAACCAATAAGAAACTAAAAACAACCAAAAGATGAAAATTACAATTGGTATAATAAATATTTATTGAATAAAACTTAACATAAATAGTTGTGGGTGAACCAAAATGGACCTAAATTCTTCAACTTCAATGGTGGATGCGAAATCAAGAACGAATCTGATCCAAGAGGCCCCTCAAAGACCTTAAAAATTGATGAAAATACCAAAAATTGGTTCATACCATAACCAAGGGTTTGGATGATTAAATTGGTATGACAAGGGAGATAAAAATGATAGAATAATATAGGAGTCAAGTAAAGGTCATTCCATGAAGAATCAAGTGAGAATCCCAATGAAATTAGGTTCCATTGGTAATCATAGAGGAGTCTAAGAGGGGTGGGGGTGTATCACATGGATACAGAGATGTTTGGGGGTGAATCATATGAGTGATGATAGGAGATTAAATAAATAAATAATTGTAATACTAATACTTATATTTTTTTAAAAAAAAACTAGGTAACCCTCATGGTTTACTCACACAGTTTACCCAACTAAGTTATGATTATGTGGCCCACACAACCATTACACATGTTCATGAACTATTACACCTAAGAAAGTCACATAGTTGACAAAACTATGCTCCAAATGATCCAATTGAATCTTCCCCAATGACAGAACCCCCAATGGATGCTCAGCACATGGTTACTCATAACCATGAAAAAACTGTGTCCAACACCTTCTTCATTGAAAATGTAAATGTTTTACCCAACATTCTTGGGAGATTAACAACAATATTAATTAGATTAATTAAATTATTAATATCAACATGACATAGATAGTGTATGTAACACCCGAGATTTTATGAAAAACATTCCTTTTAATTTCATTAATGTCTTGTGCTGAATGCTACACCAAACAGAGCTTGCACAACACGCATCCCTGACTTGGCTTGCATTACATGTCATAAAGACCTTCCTCGATAGCATGTGTAGTACGCAATACCGTGTTTCATTAATCGAGATATTATTATATTAATATTATGAATTGGCCGTTATGAATAGTAATACCAACTTTTTGAAATTTTATAAATTTTATCATTCAAAATGGACTTCATTTTTGGATTCGGAATATTGAAATTAGCTTAGGGAAAAATTTTGGTATTTTTCGGATAACTTTCATATTCCGATGAATAGTGAAAATTACTAAATTTTAATTAAAAACAACTTTTTTAATTGAAATAATTAATACTGATAAGTAATTAATTTTATTGATTTTAAAGTATATTGACAATATATTTTTACCATTTAATACAATTTTGGTCATTGGATGTAATTTCACATTTAAACCAGACATAAAAAAGTGTCAATATTTTGATAGTTATAATCTCTTAAAAACAAGCTATTTGTTTTGACGATGGGAATTAATTTTTAAATTAATTAATGAAACTGATATGTATTAAATTTGGTAAAATAGACATCAGTTTTGAATTCATAATATAAAATATAGCTTAGTCCTAATTTTTGGTATTTTTCTGGAAACTTTCATTTTTTGATGAATAGTGAAACCACTAAGTGGTAGTTAAAAAACTGAATTTTTCATAAAACATAATTTTACCGCTTCGATGAGTGGAATTTCTAAAATCCAAGAGACACTATTAATATCAAGGACAAAAATTTGGTTCAATGAGATTAACATAATTTTTGGTGAATAGTAACTTTTTACTTTTATTTACCACGGTTAAAAGTAAATTGGATAATTAAGGGTAAAAATGATATTATTATTACCCAAACACATGTACTAATTCTATTGGATAAGTGAAATTGGACCAAAAACAACCTTAGGAATAAAATATGACCATTTAGTCCCACATGGATTATATTAGGACATTTAATATTAATTTATTTAAAGAAGGGTTAAAATAGTTAAAATCAACGTTTAATAAGTAAATCATTTTTAATATATGGTTATACATAAGATAAATTAGACTATAAATATTAATTATAAATATAAAATAATTTACTACATAATGTTATTTTATTTACAATTTTTAAACATTATATAATTTAATTTATTTATGACACAAAGATGATGCAGTAATTATCTTATTAATTAAATATTGACATAATTGATGTTATAAATACCCTAATAAATGTAGTTTGAGACTTTTTATAAATTACACTAATTTTATAGGTTAATATGACATGTTAGTATTGATTTAGTTAACTTTTTTCGAACTAATAATTCTGTTATGATTTTCACAAAAATCAATTACCAAATAGTGTCAAAATTGACATAAAATAGTTTTTAAAACAAATATTATATTATTAATTGTTATTTTATTCCTCAAAATATACGGTGCGGAAACATGACTTATATAAGGTTATATATATTAATAATAAACAACTTGGGGTTCTTTTGACTTGTTATAGTAAGTTTATTAACCTTATAGTGTAAGAAAACAAGAAGACACGGTAAAGGTAAAATTATTTAACATAAGGTTAAATCTAAATGATAAGGTTAAAATAGAAAACTAAACATGTATAAATTATATTGGATGAGAGGATTTAGATACATCCCCACCTTATCTTCTAAATAACTCAATTTGGAGCTATTAAAACAGAAAATGACTTTATAATAAAATAATATTTTCAGGTTTTCTAAAGGTGCCCCTCTCCTCCCTTATAAAAGGGAACCACCTCTCTCTCTTCCTCACACCACTTTGAGCCTTCATGATCGGCCAAACCCTACCAAATTCTCTTCTCAACTTATATAGAAACATCCTAAAGGTTCTGGTATTCGTCAAAGACCAATTTTAGTTCCCTAAGGGGAGGTCTCAAAGAGGCGCTTCAAAGAAGAGTTAATGTCCGTTACCGATTCTTTCAACTTTATTTCTTCTTCCACTTCTACTTATTCATTAGTTGTTTCATTATTAAGTAATAAAATCAGTATCACTCATATAATTATATGTTATTATATGTATGAAACAACCCTATTTCACCATCTATCCATCCTACGGAAAACGAAATCACCACGCATGCATACGTACGGAATACCGTCTCCACGCCGTGGTGTAATCTATTTCCCACCACCACCTTACTTGGATGGGTATAATGGTGTAAATAATAACTATATATGATTATTTTAAAGTGATATTGATTCTGAAATAGTATACATACACACCAATACAATTCCACAATCATGGGAATGATATCATCGCTCGTGCGTACTTACGGAATACCGTGTCCACGATGTGATGCGACTCGTTCTACATGATCTTCATTGCATAATGATTATATAAATGAATTGAACGAATGAATATGATATATATTACACTAATACCATTATATAAATGAGGTATATATAACCTAAAGAGAAGAATAAGAATTTATTCAACAAAACACGCATAAGAACAAAAATTAATAAACACCCGAATAACAAGTAGCAATGAAATATTACTAATAAGAAGCTAAGAATATGGCCAGATATTATATCATAACAATGAGTATGATTCTAGATTAAGTCAATGACATTATTTAAATCATTATACAGGAGATTCAGACACTTACAAAGCAAATCAGACTTAAGGTTAGGGAAAATCTCGCAATCTCATTTTTATCTGAGATTGTTTATATTTCAGAATTTATAGGGGAATATTAATCTTCCACATCCATGTTTCCTCAATATGTAATATTTATATCCATATAAAATAGTTTATATCCAATTTTAACTTTCGGTGAGTTTTTAGTAAAATATATGAAAGGAAACTTTTGTCATTTTTCGTAATAGGTACTTTTTGACTTTTCTGACAAAAGTACAAGAAGAATGTTTTTTTAACTTATACGGCATGAATGGATTTTTAGAACATTATTTCCATGAATCTTAATTTAAAAGTATTTAAGTTTATTTTTAATCAACTTCTTTTAGTTCAAAATTATATGACATGTTAAGACAGGAAAATGTTTTTGAAGTAGAAAGGATATTTTTCTCAAGAATGGAATTCAAGTATTTTATCAAAATTATTTTCCATCTATGATAATATAGGGTTCTGTTTATATCCCTATTATTAAATTGATTTGATTATGTTGTGATGGAATTATTTTTATGAATTCCTTTATCTTATATGAATTGTTTTATGATGTCATGATGTCTAAGAATCCCATTTTTATTACATGGGTTATGAAATGATGTATGATTTATGATTTTTGTGGCACACATAAGAATGGTTTCATTATGAGATGGGTGGGACCTATATCTCCATCCAATGAATTGGGTAAAGATTTTTATCTCATGAGATACACATGGCTGGAATGGCAGGTTAAACCGGTTCAGTGAAACAGGACTGAAACGAGGAGTGAACTCGGTTTAGAAATGGAATTTGTCTGCTAAGATAGTCTTGGCTATGAGTCGTGACTACAAAAAAATGATTCTATATGATTATGTGTGTATGACAAAAAGTTTCATGTTTTAAGTTATGATTAATGAGATTACATTTCACTACTATGATTTGTCCCATGTTATGAAATTGTGATCTCTTTTGCAGGTTAAGATTTCAAAAATGTTATGTTCTTATGAATATGATGTGATTGATATTTATTTTGTATACCCTTACTGAGCATTTGAGACCACCCTTTTGTATGTTTTCTTTACCCAGGTCAGGAAGAAGGTTATTAAGTAGGATATGCCAAAAGGGACTCTAGATATGAGGAAATAAATGGCAGACAATGTAGATGCTTTATGAACCAGTGGTTTATGTTTCCCTGTTTCTAAAGACACTATACCTATAAGGTCCTTTCCTGGTTTTGCTATATGTTGTAATAAGTGTGCTTCAATTTCGAAGTATTAAAAATGTATGTAATGTATGGGTCGTTAGAGTTGGTATCAGATGAAAAGTTTAGTCAACCTTTCGAAACTGGGATGCAAGAACATTAGTGAGATCCCAAGAGATATTTATAAGGTATGTCTAGGGATTTCTCTAAGGTTAAGTATAAGTATAGGTTATAGTCCTAGAATTATGGTAATGATATTAGATTAAACCTAAGATGTTAGATATTGAAGTTACTCCCCCTTTATTATGATTTTTTCCTCTCACACTATTCATTTTGGGTTTTAGAAAATGGCTGGAAACAAGTTGATTCACGATAATGGAAGATATGATGGACAATAGAATGATAATATTGATGAGAAACCAAATAAAATGGGATTTGGAAGTCCAAACATCATTAATATGCTGAATCTGCAATCTCATAATATGATCAATAAACTCAAATTTGGTAAGTTTCATGACTCTGCTAATAAGAGAAATATGGAGTTTCATGATGATCATAGAGGAAAGAAAGTTCAATTTTCCCTATGTAAATCATGTGGGAAGAGGCATCAAGGAGAATGTTTCAAAGGAACTGGAAGATGCTTTGGGTGTGGAAAAGAAAGACATAAAGCTTGTAAGTTCAAAGGAAAAGGTTCAGTTAACACCATGTATGAGGATAATGGTATTGCTACGACATCAACAATGGTTAAATGTTTTAAATGTGGAATGTACGGGCATTATGAATACCAATGCCCTAAGGGAAAGTCTCATGAAGAGAATCAGTATGGTTTTATGGGTAGTATTTATGTTGATGATGATGAAGAGACTACAAATGATATGTGAGATGAAAAAATTGTTGAATCTTGGTCAATGTTTTAAGAAGGTAGTGGAATGATTACATGTTTATCAAGTGTAATGTTGTATAAGTAATCTCATGGTACTATGGAATAAAGATACATCTAAGGATTGTTACGCTGTTGTCCTTCCTTAAGTTTTGAAGTGTATGATGAATGGTACCAGTAACCATGAAAGGCTATTCAGATATTTTTGGAAGGTAGATGATATGCGCATAATGTAGGGATAAAGAGAAAATTAAATGTTTGATAGTATTCATGAGCTCATGACTGATATAAGGATAAGTTTATATCATGGATTGAGTATATTGAATTTTTGGATTTTGGTATGTGGAAATAGTTAACTTTTGACAGCATTCATGTATTCACTATGTTTTAATGGGTATTCAATTTTCAAGAGAATACATGATTAAGGTATTCACATGATTGGAATGTGACCAACAGGATATATGGGGGATAAATGATGGTTGGTTGATGACATTTCAAGTAATCGTTTTCTTTATACTATGAGCTTGGACCGAAGTATTTTAGATAAAGATTGGAATTGATTATTTTGAACATAATTTAGTATTGTTTAAGGATAGAACATTTTTCGATATTATTGATGGATGTTATAGTAATTTAGTTTTAGAAAAAGGACAACCTGCAGGACGGGCAACAGCCCATCGTCTCAGACAAGGCTGTGGGAATCGAACCCACAACCGAAGTGCGACTGGCATTTATCACATACCACTGGCCTATAGGAAGTCCCTGTTTAGTAGAAAATAGTTTTATTATATTAAGTAGTATGATATATGAAGTATAAGTCCATTTTAGGAACCATATATGATTAATCTCACTATAGATCGACTTATGTATATTTAATAACTTTTTCTAACCTTTTGTTTGAGATAGAAGGAATGACCCATCATTCTATCACATGATATGCTAACACTTTACGAATAAAAAATTAAACTTCATTTATTTAAGAGATGAAGTGGAAATTGTTAAAGGCACGAACAACAGTGAGATTGTACTGAAATAAATTAAGTATTTATTCTAAATCAAATTCTTCAACTTTAGGGAAATGATCTTGAAAACCAAAAATGTTGTCCTAGTGCCCTTATATATGATGAATCAGATGGTACCCTAGATCATCACAAATTTATGGCTTTGTGATTGTTGGCTTTTTCATAGCCATGTTCTCTACCACTCTCCATCAAAATTTGATGGTTAGACATTTCTTTCATATCCATATTTTCACCTATGTTCTCATACGTGAAAACCCAGTGATGAGTTAATTTGGGTAACCATTATGTTTCATACAATAGTTTTTAAAGCCATGTTTTGGTATTCCTTTTTACGATGTGGGTTTCTATTAATGAAACTTTCAATAAGTAAACCATTTATAACCCCGACGAATTTCAAGGGAGATATTATTTTTAAGGGGGGTAGAATGTAACACTCCGAGATTTTATGAAAAATATTATTTTTAATTTCATTAATGTCTTGTATTGTATGCTACACCAAAAGGAGTTTGCACAACACGCATCCCTGTCTTGGCTTGCATTACACACAATAAATACCTTCCTCGATAGCGTGTGTAGTACGCAATATCGAGTTTCACTAAACGAGATATTATTATAATATTATTATGAACTAGACGTTATGAATAGTAATACCCACTTTTTGAAATTTTATAAATTTTATCTTTCAAAATGGACATCATTTTCGGATTCATAATATCGAAATTAGCTTAGGGTGAAATTTTGGTACTTTTCGGATAACATTCATATTCTGATGAATAGTGAAAATTACTAAATTTTAATTAAAAACAACTTTTTAATCGAAATAATTAATATTGATAAATTATTAATTTGAGTGGTTTTAAATTATATTTAGAATATATTTTTACCATTTAATACAATTTTGTTCATTGGATGTAATTTCACATTTAAACCAGACATAAACAAGTGTCAATCTTTTGATAGTTATTATCTCTTAAAAACATGCTATTTGTTTTGACGACGGGAATTAATTTTTAAATTAATTAATGAAACTAATATGTTTTTAATTTGGTAAAATAGACATTATTTTTGAATTCATAATATCAAATATAGATTAGGCCTAATTTTTGGCATTTTTCTGAAAACTTTAATTTTTTGATGAATAGTGAAACCACTAAGTTGTAGTTAAAAAAATGAATTTTTCATAAATCATAATTTTACCACTTATGTGAGTGGAATTTTGAAAATCTGAGAGACACAGTTAATATCAAGGACTAAAATGTGGTTCAATGAGATGAAAATAATTTTTTGGTGAATAGTAAATTTTTACTTTTATTTACCACGGTTAAAAGTAAATAGGATAATTAAGGGTAAAAATGATATTATTATTACCCTAACACATGTCCTAATTCTATTGGATAAGTGTAATTCGACCAAAAACAACATTCAGAATAAATTATGACCATTTTGGTCCACTTGGATTAGATTAGGACATTTAATATTAATTTATTTAAAGAAGGGTTAAAATAGTTAAAATCAAAGTTTAATAAATAAATAATTTTTAATATAGGGTTATACATAAGATAAATTCGACTATAAATATTCATTATAAATCTAAAGATATTTCCTACGTAATGGTATTTAATTTACAAATTTTAGACATTAAATAATTTAATTTATTTAGGACACAAAGATGATGTAGTAATTATCTTATTAATGAAATATTGACATAATTGATGTTATAAATACCCAAATAAATTTAATATGAGACTTTTTATGAATTAAACTAATTTTCTAGGTCAATATGACATGTTAGTATTGATTTAGTTAACTTTGTTTGAACTAATAATTCTGTTATTATTTTCACAAAAATAAGTTACCAAATAGTTTCAAAATTGACATAAAATAGTTTTTAAAACAAATATTATATTATTAATTGTTATTTTATTCCTAAAAATCTAAGGTTTGTCCAAATGACTTAGATAAGGTTATATATATTTATAATATACATATTGGGGTTCTTTTGGCTTGTTATAGTAATTTTATTATCCTTATAGTGTAAGAAAACAAGAAGACACGGTAAAAGTAAAATTATTTAACTTAAGGTTAAATATAAATGATAAGGTTAAAATAGAAACCTAAACTTGTCTAAATTCAATTTTATGACAGGATTTCGACCCATCCCCACCTTAGCTTCTAATTAACTCAATTTGGATCTATTAAAAACCGAATATGACTTTATAATAAAATAATATTTTTAGTTTTTCCAAAGGTGCCCCTCTCCTCCCTCATAAAAGGGCACCTCCTCCCTCTCTTCCTCACACCACTTTGAGCCTTAAATCTCAGAAAAACCCTGCCAAATTCTCTTCTCCACTACCATAGAAATATCCTAGAGGTTATGGCCTTTTCAAAGATCAATTTTAGTGTCCTAAGTGGAGGTCTCAAAGAGGCTTTTCAAAGAAGAGGTAATGTCCGTTACCGATTCTTTCAAAATTATTTCTTCTTCCACTTCGTCTTCTTATTTAGTTGTTTCATTATAAAGTTATAACATCAGTATCACTCATATACTGATATTTTATTATAAGTATGAAACAACCCTATTTCACCATCTATCCATCCTACGGAAAATGAAATCACCGCGCGTGCGTACGTACGGAATACCGTCTCCACACCGTGGTGTAATATATTTTCCACCACCACCTTAATTGGATGAGTATAATGGTGTAAATAATAACAATATATGATTATTGTAAAGTGATATTGATTCTTAAACAGTATACATACACTCCAATAAAATTCCACGATCATGGGAAGGATATCATCACTCATGCGTACGTACGGAATACCGTCTCCACGATGTGATACGACTCGTTCTTCATGATCTTCATTGCATTATGATTATATAAATGAATTGAATGAATGAATATGATATATATTACACTAATAACATTCTGGAAATTATGTATCTATAAACTAAATAGAAGAATAAGAATTTATTCGACAAAACACGCATAATAACAAAAAGTAATAAACACCCGAATAACAAGTAGCAATGAAATATTATTAATAAGAAGATAAGAGTGTGGCCATATATGATATCATAACAATGATTATGATTCTGGAATAAGTCAATTAAATTATTTAAATCATTATACATGAGGTTCAGACACTTACGAAGCAAATCAGACCTAAGGTAAGGGAAAATCTCGCAATCTCATTTTTATCCGAGATTATTTATACTTTAGAATTTACTGGGGAATATTTATCATCCACATACATGTTTCCTCAATATTTAATATTTATATCCTTATACAATATTTTATATCCAATTTTACCCTTTGGTGAGTTTTTATTAAAAGATATTAAAGGAATCTTTTTTCGTTTTTCGTACGAGGTACTATTTGACTTTTTCGATAAAAGTAAGAGAAGAATGTTTTTTTAACTTATAAGGCATGAATGAATTTTAAAAACATTATTTCCATGAAGATTAAATTACAAGTTTTCATGTTTATTTTTAATAAACTTCTTTTAGTTCAAAATTATATGACATGTTAAGAAAGAAAAATGTTTTTGAAGTAGAAAGGATATTTTCCTCAAGAATGGAATTCAAGTGTTTTATCAAAATTATTTTCCATCTAAGATAATATAGGGTTATGTTTCTATCCCTATTATTACATTGATTTGATTATGTTGTGATGGAATTATTTTTATTAATTCCTTTATCTTATATGAATTTTTTATGATGTCATGATGTTTAAGAATCTCATTTTTATTACATGGGTTATGCAATGATGTATGATTTATGATTTTTGTGGCACACAAAAGAATGGTTTTATTATGAGATGGGTGTGACCTATATCTCCCTCCAATGCATTGGGTAAATATTTATATCTCATGAGATAGACATGGCTGGAACGGAAGGTTAAACCGGATCAGTGAAACAGGACTGAAACGAGGAGTGAACTCAGTTCAGAAATGTACTTTGTCCACTAAGATAGTCTTGGCTATGAGTCTTAACTACTATGAAATGTTTCTCTATGATTATGTTTTTGTGACACAATGTATCATGTTTTATGTTATGATTATTGGGATTACATTTCACTACTATGATTTATCCCATGTTATGAAATTATGATCTCTTTTGCGGGTTAAGATTTCCAAAATGTTATGTTCTTATGAATATGATGTGATTGATATTTCTTTTGTATACCCTTACTGAGCATTTGAGATCACCCTTTTGTATTTTTTCGTTCCCCATGTTAGGAAGAAGGTTATTAAGTATGAAGTGACAAAATGGACTCTAGATATGATGAAACAAATGGGAGAAAATGTAGATGGTTTACGAAATAGTTATTTATGTTCCCCAGTTTCTAAAGACACTATACCTATACGGTCTTTTCCTGGTTTTGTTATATGTTGTAATAAGTGTGCTTAAATTTTGATGTATTAACAATGTATGTAAATTATTGGTTATTATAGTGTAAAAAAATCCCCACCCTGACAAATTATTCCCCTTAATGTAACAAGTACAATTATATTTCAACAGAGAGTAGAATCAAAGGAAACTCTCCTAGAAAAATACAAAACCTAAAGCAACAGAGATACATTAAGAAACATAAATAATAACTGAGACCCCAAACATAAGGATGGATCCTAAAGTAATAAACACTAAACATCGGTCTGCCCAACATTTTTAAATGAACTAAAATGGTAGAAAATTTGAAAACCACTTCCCAAAAAACATGAAGATATCTCCACAAAACCATATTTATATGATCTCTAAACGAGAATAAAAAACTTCCATCAGCCAAATCCTACAACAATAAACTTGTTTAAAAGTAAAATAAGAGTACTCTACAAGAAAATTACTGAAGGATAATCAAACCCATATCACCAAAACCAGATAATCCATACAATAAGATCAACAATGGAAATAATGTCTTGATAAGAGACAACATTTCTAAAAACTAATTGTACCAACTAGAACATGAGGGTGTCTAAGTCTAATTACAAAGAATAAAATACCATGGTTATTTATATTAAAATAAAATCATAGTGGAATCTATAACACACATGGAAAAAAATACACCCCATGTATTTAAGAATTAACCCTAGGCCCAAACCATTTCTAAAGAAACAAGTCCATACCTTCCCAATTTCTACCCACACAAGGGAATCAACCAAAAATATCATCAAGCAATGTGGTACAAAATAATTATCAAAAAAGAAACAAAACCTGGAAAGGGAATCCAAAGATGAAAAAATAATGGTATATTATTCACTAAGACTCAACTGTATCTATATGTATCAATAAAACATTCCCAACAACATCTCACACAAGAGACTCCACGAAAAATTGATAATAATTTATCTAAACCACTAGACCCAAAAATTAATAATGATTGACTAAATAAACACTTTCATTGAAAAAAATATAATCCACCTCACTTAGAGAGAGAACTGACACATGCCACTCTATTAAGAGTCAAGGATATTTATAAAAAAGATATAAGGACCCATAAAAAACTATAATTTTATACCATACCATTCTGGGATAATGGTGGGGGCTCAAATAAAGAAACAACAGATATATAACCATACATGGATGTGTCCCTAAAAGAAAATTAAACTATCACAAAACATATAAGGGATAAAAAAATCATGATTGAATAATACAATCTTGGCCATCCCAATATCCTATTTTAAAAACAAATAACATATTAAAATATCTCCTTATAATTTTAAAAAATTAAAAAAATCCATTTATTAAACTTAATAAACATCCCATAACACATCTTGGTTAGTTTTGAAATGCTTCTAAAACTGGTTTCATATCAATATGTAACACGTTTAAATCAAAAACATAATTTTAATTTCAAAATAATTATACAATTTCTTTCTGAAAGTGTTTTCAATCACTTAACTTTTTTAAATGCACACACCGTGGGTAATAATAAAATTTCAAAATACTATTTTCCATAAAATTAAGAAACCCACCTTTTAAAATCCAATTTACTTGATTAGAAAAACCAACCACCCATAATTTATTTTCCATATTTCAAAATGAAATCAAATTTTTGAAAAAAAATTATAAAAAATTTTTATTTTACAATTAATCCATATGTAATCTTTTAAAAACAAAAACATTTTATCATGAAATCAATTTTTTTTAAAACCCAAATTAATTTTACATGATAAGAAATATAGCATAAAAAATTCATAACACATGCCTCAATAAAAAAAATCAAAATATGATAACATACCAAAAGATTGAACATGAAACTTATCCCACTACCTAAAAAACATAGAAATCATAGATTCAAGATTTCAAAATAAAAAAAGAAACCATATTTTAGAACTATTCCTGACTATTCAACATGTTTGCTGGCCACATTATAATCATGCACTGGTTCAAAGAGTATGTCTAGAATCATGAATTTTTCATCACATGGTTTCTAATTCCATTTGATCTAACCTTAATTCTTGACTTTATTTTTCATCACCATACAAAAACATAACATAAAATCACTAAGAAAAATAAAATATGCTAATAAGGATCAAAAACCCACTACCATAGGAATCAAAATGAAATCCAAAAAAACATCAAACTAAAAATCCAAACCCACTTTCCATGGAAACTTAATGACCAAGGAAGGAAAGAGAAATATAGTCTCTTGTTCAACCTAAATCTTGAGTTCCAATGATATATTATAATTTGATCATACACTAATGGAAAAAATAAGTCACTCCAAATGTTTAAGCTTATATATAAAATAATAACACAAACAAACTCCAATTTTATTTTATAACAAAATATATTTGTTATTCCCTCCGATGTACAGCTGAACCAGCCGACCACATCCCTGAATGGTGTTCCCAATCCCCACGGGCTCGATACCATTTCATGGTATTCACAAGAATACACTTGATAATGATTTCTCAAGATAATAAAAGTCAAAGGCACAACATGAATATAATAGAAATATGACATGAACCATCTTTATTTCGGATGTCCATGTCATTAGAAAACAAACATAAATAAAAAAACAAGCTAAAATAATATGACATAAACTCTCCACTAGCTTGGTCTCCATCCAATATAGTGAAGGCCACAAGATGACCCAAGTAACATTTTAGCCCCCTTCATAGAATATAACTACCATACATCCATAGAAATTGAAAAAATCCTAATTAGACTAAAGTAATAAAATAAATACTATCCTTTAAAAATCAACACTCTCTAGAGAGTCCTGATGATGAAGAACCAAGAACCTATAACCAAGTTAATAATATTTTCATGAGGACAAAAACACTCAGTTGGCCACCACTACCATTAAAATATATTCATTTTCTTTCTTATAGAATCCTTATAATGATAGTCTTAATGAAAATGGAAAAATAAAAATTTTATACACAACTATATAAAAGAAACAACAATACATCACATGTGGGTTAAAACAATCTTTCCAATTTTTTTCTTAAATAAAAACAATTTCATGGAAAACACCTTCTTCCTAAGACAAAATCAGTAGGCCAAAATAACATTTTAAATTCTCACACTAAAACCATTTAATAATAACCATTTTATAATTGAAAATAAACACACTAAAATTGGATTCTAAATTTTCATATTGTTTTACAAAATAGTCTATGAGAACAACCATCTATTATAAACTAGGTATAACACCCTACAACCATTTTGAAAACTCATGCACACTAGGAGTTTTATAAAGGAATATTTTTCTATTATCACTTCAGAAACCTTTTCAAATCCATTAAAAAAATTGTTTTAAACAACATTTAATAATTTTACATATAAAAAAGACATTAAAACCTATTTGGTTTCCCATTATAAAACAAAAAGGTTTTCCAAAAAAATTCCCAAAATCACTCAAATTATGAAATATAGATTAATCTATAACATGCTAAAAACATATCCCACAAGGAATAATAAAATATAGAATAAGAACCATCATCATCATACTATATACATGGATGTGGTCATAAAATATCTCACCACCTAAAAATATAAAATATTAAAAGAATAAATCAAATAATCCAAACATTCATAAGTAATGTGAACTTAGGGATCTTACCATCAAACCTGACATGAGTGGGTAAACACATATTCTAGATAGGTAAGAAATGTTAGATCTATAGAAATTCCCAACCAAAGGCTCTAATGGTCCTTTAAGAACCAATTTTTGATGTTTCATGGTCTTCTCACTAAAGGCACCATGGTCCCTCAAACAGACCTCTATGGAAGCTCACACGACCATCCATCTGATTGCTCAAACTATCCCGAGAAGTAATCCCTCCCTAAAGCTGGTACAAAAAAATGAGATACACTATTGCAAACTATAATAATAAATTACCCACATCAATCAAGACACAACGAAAGAAATTTTATAATCAAATATTCTCGATATTACAAAAAACCAATATCAATGAAAAATATCTCTAATACCATTTAAAATATCCATTTCAAATTATATATCACCCTTAATTAATTTTTTAAAACAACTAGTGAATATAAAAGAAACACCAAAATGGAGATGTAACTTTGAACACCCAAATTTCCAAAAAAGACATAAATCATATCTAGTGTGGGTTTAAAATCATCTACAAAAAAATAAAATGAAATTTAATAAACACAAACCTTAGGAAATTCACAATTTAAGTGTAATACAATGATAAATACCTCAAATAGGGAGGTATAAAAAACAAAGGTGACCATATCCATTTTAATATCCAAAACCATTAAATACATTTAACACATTTTCAAAATTCAATTTTTTTAAACCACCTTAGATCCAGAAAACTTTTTAAAACAAAAACCAATGTTCACTATTTCTTAAAGACCAAAAGCTGTTTTTCAAAAAGAATACTTGATATTTTCATCAAATTCTTGGTGTGGGATCACATCACATTCCAATACATAAAAATAAATTTTATAAGAAATCCACCATCATTTTTTATATATACATATAATCATATCTTAAATTGAAATCAATTTTAAAAAAACAAGCATAAAAAGAATTTAATATAAAGAAATGATAATGTAACACCTAACTCAAAGAGAGAGAGACCAATCTAAAACACCATGTAACTCATCTCCATCAAAAAAGAATAATCCATACTTACATGAACATTAAACATATATATATATATATAGTAACCCCTTAATCAAATGCACATATTCCCTTCACCTTGAGGGAATATATACTAGGATGATATATATATATATATATACATACCTATGTAAATCTGTGAATGTATTTAATGATCCTCAAGACAACCTAAAATCAAATATGAAATAAAAAATTACCCAAATACAGAAATTAAAATTGGTAAATGTTAGATAAAAACATACCTCAAGTGGTTATAGGAGAAAGGGAATGGGCCAAAACTCATTATCTTCTATAGTGGATTTCAAAACACACATGAAGTCGTCGCAAGAGGCATATCATATGCATTAACAGTAAATGAAAATAAATATTTTTAGTAAACCCAAAACCTAGTTTTTGAATGATCAAAGGGGGGGTGATGGGAGAGAGAAAATTTCTAAAATAACATAGGAGGAGGCAAGAAAAGGTCATACCATGAATAATTATAAGGGAATACCAAATAAATCAGGTGCAAACAATTAGAGGAGTTGAGGTCAATTGGGTGGTGTGACATATAGATAAGGATAAGTCTAGGGGTAAATCACACTAGTGGAGTGGGTAGGGAAAAAATTAATAAATAAAATATTTTTTTTTAAAACTATGTTTCCAACATGGTTTATTAAAAACATGAGATGTCTATATGACTCACACTACCTTCAGAAGGAATATCACTTTGTTGAGAAAACTATGCTCTAAATGTAAAAAATATCACAACCACAAAGATATACCCCCCATTTATGGTCATTTCATGGTAAATCCTAACCATGTAAAACAAATTCCCCTTTAAATGTTTTAAAATATCAACATGAAATTCCCAAGAACTCAAAGGGTTCAAAATTATTTAGATGAATTAATTAAATAATATCACCATGACATGGCATGAATCATAGAGAAATTGTGTTCAAATAATTTTATAAATATATATGAAATTTTATATAAATTTTAAAATATTATATTCAAAATCATTTTTTTTCTTGATTTATTTAATGTCAAATTAATGAATAGTGCCCAAATTTACATTAATGTTGTTACATAAATATAATATTTTATTAAATTATTTAAAATTCATAAAAATATTATCTTTAATAATTTGAATGTAATTTTTTTAACACATCCAACATGGTCCATTTATGATCCACTTTTCCTTTAAAATAAAATTATTAACCCTTTTTGACTAAAATAGTGGTTATCGCGATTAAGGTAAAAAAATAATTAAACAAGGACTTAATAAAAACGATAAGGATTAAAATGATTTCAAAATTTGTATAAATTTTATTGTTTTATTTTATTCCAAACCTAGACACTTTCAAATTTAATTCATGACTAATTTAATGCATTATGAACAAGAATAGTTTTATTATATATTAATGTTTTATGAAATTTCAGAAGAGTTAGTCACCTCAAATCTATAGGGAGACCCATTCAGCAACTTATTTACACCAAATAGAGAAATATAGCCATAAAATAGACCCTTTATTATTAAAAAAACCTTATCCATGTTTATAAGGATTTTTTCTGCAGAAAAGACCTACCCTAGGTCCACTAATGTGTGATCTAGTGGACTTTTACCGAAGATGTTGTAATTGCCTTTACCGAGCCCTTCACGCTTATTTCATCATCTAAATCATATTAATGTTTGGTAAACATAATTGAATAATAAATTTATAATAATAAACATACATATATTTTATTATTGTTATGGTACAACCATGTTCTATCTCTTTTCCATCCCCCAAAATTGAAACCATTTCCCATGGGTATGTACAACTTACCGTCTCCACGTAGCGGTGTAATTAATTTTTCATCACTAATTTAAATTGACGTTTATAAGGATTTAAATAACGATTATTCGTTATATTTATCACATTAATATGATTATGTGACTATAATTCCATATATACCGACATACCATCCAAACTGTTGGGAAATGATAACATCTCTAATGAGTCTGCACGGACTACCATCTCTAGAAAGCGATGTGATTCGTTCATATTTATATATTAATTAGATTGTCACATGGATGAATTTGATGAATATATATGATTTATAATTCCTAATAAAAATTTTATAAATGTTAATTAATATTTCAGATTCATTCATTTAATTAATTGAAAAATGAAAACTACGTTCATGCATATATAAGACCTACATCTCAATGAGTAGTGCAATTTATTTTTCAATATCTATAATTTATGGATTTATATAAAATAATATATAATGAATATATATAATTTATATAACATTATTAAATTTCTGGATATCATGAATCCATTATCCAATTATAAATACTGAATCTACCCAACCAAATCACAAATTATTAATGAAATAGTTATCACACAAAACAGTAATTTCAACAATGAATCATAATCAAAAGGGTAAAAAAATGTTATAAATGGAAAATATATAAAATAATTGGTATTAATATTGTTCTTTTATGTATATATAAGGAATTAAAATTTATTTTATAGAATTTTAGAGCTCTTATGTGAGAATTTTGACCTGAGGTATGTAATTTTGTCTCAATTTCCACTCTGTTGAGAAAAATTTGGTATTATAAACCATTTTATTTATAGGTGGTGTATATAATTCCCCTTTGAGTAATATAGAATTTAAATATATTTATTCATGATGATTAAGGTTTATTTTAATTTTTTTTTGTTGATGTATTTCCCTATTTTCTTCCACTTTTTCCCCTCTTTGGAAATTTTATAATGAAAAGAAATATTTAAAGGAAAAAATATGGTTATTTATCTTTTCATAGGATATATTTTTATTACATATTTAAATTTTCTATAAAATTTTTCATTTTTTCAAATAATTATTTAATAAATTTTCAAATGATATATTTTTGCCTAATTTTACTTTTAATAGGACGATTTGAAAAGAATATTTTGTCAATTTCCAAACAAGTTACCTTGTGAATTTTATGAAAACAATGGAAAAAATGTTTTTTAAAATTGTACAGAAGGAGATGCTTTCTTTACCATAATGAATGACATTTTATTTAATAATTAATTTAAATGTTTAAACTATTCTTTTCAAATAAATTTTTTTACTTTATAGGTCCACAATTTTTTTAAATAAGTTAGTTAAAAAAAAATAGAAAGATTACTTTCCTCAAAAATATCCTAAAAATATTTTAATATTATTTTAATCCATAAATGACATCATCCCTTTATTTAAATCATTCACCACTCGGAATATGTTGTAATGATATCATATTTTAAAACTTTTTCTTATTGTGATCATTCTATGTTTCATTTATATCGAATATAAATATTATTTGTATCATGGGCATAATTATTTGATAAACCATATACCATTTTCTCATAAAATTTTATAATTATAAATTATCTAATTTTATGTTGAATTATTGATAAATAAATAGTATTTAGTAAATATATAGATTATTGATAATAAATATTTTTCATGAATTAAATAAATCAGTTGATATATTTTGAATGCTTAGGACATGATGTGATAGGTGGGGCCTAGAATTATATATACCCTTTATGCATGGATAGGTCTTGTGAGAGAAATTAGAAAGCTGGCATTAAATAATTTTTTGGTGTATTCATACCCATAGTCTTATGATATATAGGAACAAGGACTTTATGGTATAGTTACTATGATTTGTGATATTATATACTATAATAATAATAAATTCCTTCAATTAGAATTCAGTTCATATTATAATTCATGATATTATTACATTTATATTTACCATGGATGCATTTTTTATTTAAGATATTGATTCAATGGATTGTGTTTTTAAGTATTTACCTTTCCATATTGATTTTTCTTTATTTACTCATGATATCATACTTTATATTTAATCCTTAAAAAAATATAATATCACCCTTTTTGATTTCCTTTCCCTGCATACGAAAATAGATTTATGAATAATATCATGGATAAAATAATTATTTTATGATAATTATTTTTTATTTTCAATGTAATAATAGAATATTGTATGTATTTGGTTCATCAAGACTTATAAATTATTTGGTTCTCTGGAATGTGATCCATTCTATCTATTTCCAATGTAATAATGTGACCACCGACTCTGGGATATTGGAGTAGGGGTCTTTTCAGCATGTCACTGCTATAGTGTCCTCAATGGTACAGTTCCAGCACTACTACAATACTAGTATAACGATTCTATAGTAATTATTACCAATTGGTTTGAAACCCCTAATATTAATTTAACATTATGTGGCTCTTACCAAAAATCCAAACTCGAACTATATTTCTATATTCAAATGGAAAAATAATCATTCAACTATAGGAAAATGATCTTGAAATATAAATTTTATCCTATTACATTTATTTTTAATGAATTGATGTGGAAATTTATTCGCTACTAATTTATTGTTTTTGGGTCATTAACCTTATCATTACTGTGTTATCTATCACTCTTTATTTTTATTTTTATATTATTTTACCCTATGTGTCCATATTTTCACTTCTCACCTATGATCACCTTATTTGGGTACCTGACTATTCATTATTATAAGTGACATTAATATTTTCCTTCTTCTATTTTCAAAATTTTACTTTTTTAAATATTCTTATGATATGGATTTTAAACAAAAATACTTTAAAATATTAAAAGTTTTTTCTTTTCATGTATTTATGTTTTAACTTCAACTCATTGGAATTGATTATAAAAAATGGTTTAAAACCTGTTTCAATCATGTAAAAGATAAAAATAAATGGTTGAAACATCTAAAATGGTGGAATAAATTTAAACACCAATATTTTGTATTATAACTTCTTTATGTAATATATTAAATTTCATGTGGTATACACAACACTCATATTTATGTTACTTGTAATATATTATAAAATTATTATTATGTGACCATTATAACATTTTCATTAAATATGTTGTTAGGATTAGTAATAACCACATTGTAAAAAATATGTAATAAATTTTTAAATAATGAAATAATATTTATTTATTCATAATAAAAATAGTATCCATTTTTTAGTAAATTCTTTTTAGGATTGAATAAATATTTTATTAAAAAATGTGTTTATTGCATTTATAGCATGAAAATTATAGAAAAATATTATATAAATTAAAATATTATTTGATAAAATTAATATATTTTTTGAAATAATATTTTTTTTTATTTTGATATAATTTCCTAAAAATATATATTATTTAGTTAATAGTGAAAATATCATTTGTTGTAAAATTGACATGTCCATTCGTTAAATCATTTAATTTAAAATAATAATTATCTTTTGAAATTAAAATTAATGTAAAATATGCTTTCTATAATTATAAATAAAATAATTAATTAAATAGGAATCTTCATTGTACTTGATTTTGGTATAATTTCATTTTTTAACATAAAAACACATTTTAGACCTAAAATATGTTATTTTGAGAAAAAATATGTATTTATCTAAATAAATTATATTAATATGTATTTATTAATTTTATAATTAAATTTTTAGATTATATTCTTTTTCCAATATTTTAAAATTCATTTATTTTATTTTCAAAATGAAGGAATTAATAAAAATTCAATTTTATGCTTAAATTGCATTATTTAAATAGATTTTTATTATTTTTATGCACTTATTTAAAATTAATTTCTATAATTAATAGAATTATTTTATAATATGAAAATTTTATTTATAATAATATATTGAAATTATATTAGTTTGTGGAATTTTATTTTTTTCCATTATGAATAATAATTTTGGAAGAAATTTATTACTATTATAAATGTGATAATTGAGTTATCCTTGGTTAAAATTAAGGGATATGGCCTCATAATTTAATCATAATTCATATTAGATGAATTTATTTAGACCCATATCAAATTATTCAAGAAATTTATTCTTTATGGGACATTTTTCTTGGAAAGTGTATTAATAATATTTTCATTTTATTAAAAATATCAATGTGTTTGTGCTCCCTCACTTATAAAAGGACACCCACTATCCTCATTAATACACACTTAAATTTCATCTATAATAGATAATATCTAACATACTTACTTCCTAACATCCCTACTCATGTAAAAGTGGACATTTTTTATCATAATTTCAACCTTAGCCGGCCAATGGTGTAATCCTATTGATGTTGTTTGAAGAAGAGTTAAAAAAATAATTGGGTGTTTTTATTTTATTTATTATTTTTTCTTATTCAAACCTTTCTTAAAAATTCCAATAAAATGACATATGTATCTAAAATATACTAATATTCAATAATTTTTATGAAATAACCTTTATCCATCAGCTCTTTTATCAAATGGGAAATGAAACAATCTTTTGAGTGTACGATGGAGTACCGCCCCATGAACTAATATAATTAGTTTACCAAAAAAACTTATTATGGATGTTCCTGAGGATGGATCACAATGTAATAATATAACAAATATTATAGTAATTTAATTATTTGATTTTAAATAACCATATTACTTATTTCATGACCACCCCATAAAAAATACAAACATTGCTTGTGCATATGTATGGACTATCACCTAACAAAATAATATTGTTCATTTTGGTTCACCACCACCAACGGAGGGAATATATGATTTTTAACGAAATAATATTACTTATGATATAAAATAATACTTACCTTTTCCCCTATATTCGTTGAATAATGGAAACATTACTTATGGTATATACGACCAACCATCTCCATGACTATAACGTAATAAATATTTCATAACCATATTTCATAGTGGGCTTTAAATGTAAAAATATTGTATAAAAATGATAATTATAAAATTTTAAATATTCTATAAATGATATAATCATGACAAATTTTACAATATTCTTCTTACCGATTTCATTTATGACATACAAGTCAAATACTCTCAAAATGTCCAACACAAACCTAAACTACTATATAATTATGTATAACATGTATATAAGTGAAATAAAAAGATTAATAAAACTAAAATTATTTATTAATAAAATTAATAAAAAACATATGTATTTTTCAAGAAGATAAAGAACATATGTGATAAGTCAAACTTGAGGTAAGGGACACATTACCTTTAAAAATCATTCTAAATGTTTGAAATATTTTTTTATAAATATTTTCATTCCATTTCAATATTTTAAAAATTATTTTTTGAATGTATTTATGTAGATACAAATTAATTATAAATGGTATTTTACATGTCATATTAATTTCCTTGAAATACATTCAAATGGAATATTTTAATAAATTTTTTATAAAACCTTATCTGTTTATTTATAAAAGGAAAAAAGAATGTTATATTTTAACATATAAGAAGTTGATAGATTTTCTCAACACCAAAATAATTATTTTATTTTTTGTTTAAATTAAAATTTTCCATATTTTCTTCAAATTAAAATTCACCTAACCTTTGTTATTTTTATATTAGTTTATAAAATGTGGGTTTAAGAGGAAAGGGTATTTCCATATCCTAATGTGTATTACATATTAGTTCGAAAGAGTTTTTAAGAGATTAATAATAAAAAGGTGAAAGATAAATAATTTTATTATTTATATGGTAATGTATCATTATAGATGATAATGGTTGATTTTTATATATTTTATATAATGGGTGATCCTGATATATCTCTCCAAACCATTTGGTTAAATTCCACGTCTTCAAAGGGAAAAGGCAGTTTCCCAGGATGGTTTCTCCTATTAATTCAACAGGTGTCTAGTAAATTATGAAATTATATAACATGAGATATGATTATTGTTCTCTAAGAGGTGTAAAAGGGTTTCAATTTTATTTTTATATGGTAGAAATGTTTTATTTAATTAAAATGTGTGTATATATCATGTATATGACCTATTTCATAAAGTCAAAGAATATTGTGATAAAGGAAAACATTTTATGGGTTTCCATGTTTTTCAACAGAAAATTTAATTTATTAATTTTATATCCCTTAATAATATTTTTATTCTCATCCCACTTTTTTAAAAAATTTCACAAGGATTAATGATGAGTAACGTAAATGGAAATGTAATGCATAAAGTCATGATTATTTATCATGAAAAGGAAATGAATTTCATTTTAAATGTACTATAATGTGGGAACAATGGATAACAAGTGTAATTTTTTACCTTATAATGTATGGGTTTTGTTTTAAGAGTTATGACCCAATTCTCCAAAAATATAGGCCCATTATTTCATTCATAATGAAATAAAGAGAATTATTATCTACCAACTCAATAATATATAATGTATTAAGGACATGTCAATATATCAATGTACATGAAACATGTTGAGTTAGTATGTGAGTTTTTTGGACATATGAAATGAAGAAACCATGTTTTGTATCTCATTAGTGAATGTTATGTATACCAATTGAGATACTCATTGAGTCCTTAGGCATCTATCCTAGGTAAATGGTAAGTAACTGACACTATTTTATCTTGTTAGTACACATCGTGCAGTCACCAAGTGATAAACAGAATTAAATTAAATAAGAATAATTTATTTTAGTGTTATAACCGAATTACATTATAATAAATAGGTGAATTGACTATTTAAAAAGGTTTATAGATTTAGTAAATACTCAATTAACTCAATAAATAATTTATAATGTTGGTCAAGCCTTTTATTTTCCATGATGCATCTTTTGATGGTTTTTCCCAGAATCATTAGATGGTTATGAAGATAAAAGAATAAATTATTAATGATCATTTATCTTAATAATAATTAATGAATATAATTTAATGATAGTTAGTAAATTTTTTTGTATTTGTTAAATGTTTTCGGATGACCATGAGCATAGAGTAACCTGTTCATGTGAATATATTTTTATATTTACACTACTGGAAATTGGGCCTATACCCACGGTTTTTCAGAAAACCGTGGGTATAGGTCCCCCCTATACCCACGGTTTTCCAGAACCGTGGGTATAGGTATAGTATAGGAACCTATACCCACGGTTTTGGAAAACCGTGGGTATAGGTACCCTATACCCACAGTTTGGACCAAACCGTGGGTATAGCTTTTTTGGTGAAGACCTATACCCACGGTTTTTCCAAAACCGTGGGTATAGGCATTGCTTTGGAAACCTATACCTACGGTTTTTAAAAACCGTGGGTATAGGGGGTATTTTTTTCAAAGACCTATACCCACGGTTTTCAAAACCGTGGGTATAGGTTTCCCGCGTTATTACGGGTGGAGGGAATGGGGAAAAAATTGCGCGGGACGAAATAAATTTTACGTCGGAACAATGTTGTAAATAATTTAATTACACATATACTGCTATTAATGAACATAAATTCGCTAGGTGTGTTGGTTTAGTTAGTCTTTAAGTTCTGGAAAGTGCGGTGTTCGAAACTCGGCGGGATGTTATTTTAAATATTTCAACAATATTAATATAAGTATAACACTGTATATTTAAATTAACAAAATCGGTCTAGCTTAGTTGGTTCGCCACGGTGTTCTCTCCCTCCCGGTCCCGTGTTCGAAACCCGGCGGTCCCCTTTTTTTAATAACCGCATCAGTATTAATATATTAATATAGAATAATCATTATATACAGATAAGTATAATAGCTCGGTTGGTCCGCTGGTCAGTTGCTGCGCGTATCTCCCGGTCCCGTGTTCGAAACCCGGCGGTCCCCTTTTTTAATAACCGCATCAATATTAATATATTAATATAGAATAATCATTATATACAGATAAGTATAATAGCTTGGTTGGTCTGCTGGTCAGTTGCTGTGCGTATTTGTCCTCCATGGCGCGGGTTCAAAACCTGCTGAGCTCTTTTTTTGAATATAAATTTTTCTCACGGTTTTCAAACCGTGGGAAAACCCCATGCCACGCTGTACAGCAGCGGTTTCATGTGTGAACCACCTATACCCACGGTTCTACCAAACCATGGGTATAGGTCAAGACCCCTATCCCGACGCCATTCCAGCCCACGGTTCCCAAAACCGTGGGTATAGCCTATACCCACGGTTTTGGGGGCTATACCCACGGTTTTGAACCGTGGGTATAGGTCGTTTTTCCAGTAGTGTTATAATTATATCATAGTTTTTTTAAAATTATTAAATTAAATAATTGGTATATATGTTATTTTAATTTTATCATTATATAATGGAATGCATGACTATAATTCTTTTAAGTAAACCACTGAACCAATAGTTTGTTTCATCTCACTTATATTTGAGTATAGAATATATAATGGATTGGGATCCCATGTGATTGGAGGATTTTAATGTTTTAAGATGAGGTAAAATTAATATATGAGTTATAGAGGAGAATGAGTTGAATAATGAAACTCAAACCAATCATGGTTCCATGAGTTTATTCCAAATGGTCAATTGTTGGTTTATCATCTTCTAGATAACCAACCATTAGAAAATATGTTATCCATTCATCTTTATTTATATTATTTATATCCATTTCATGGATAATTAAATATGGATATGTAATCAAAAGATAAATTAATTAACGATAATGAAAATAAAATTTAAAAAATTTAAATTAGGGGTAATTTAAATCAAGATATAGTTAATACATTAAGTAAATTTCATGTAATAATAACAATCATGTAACAATATAAATCTAGCAATTTAAACATAATGATAAAAACCCATCTAATAATAAAAATATTCAATAATTATAGTCTTACACAACATGCTGGGAAATATATCCACTATTCAATGTTCTTGAGCAACATTTATTTGGATACATTTAGTTATCCTGGAATTTATATCTTCATTTTAGCGTCAACTTAACATTGTTTCAATTAGAGGATGATCACCTCCATGAGACTTTGTGAAACTAGTAAGAAATATGTTGTGGAAATAAAAAACTTTTATTTCATGACTAGGGAGTCCCCTTAGTGAATAAATAATCTACGTGTTACTATATTTGGATTGTTATATCAACCTAAACACCATTAAATAGATTGTAAAACCTCTATTTGAAATACGTGAAAGGAAATATGAATCATTTAAACAATAATATCATAGCGACCTGATATTTTGAAATCAATGTTGAGGGATATTGGGTGTCAATAAAATAAAATAATATTAATAATTTTAATACGTATGGTCTAATTTAGTAATCTTGATAATGTAATAAAACATTGATCTTATTTATTATTGAAATTTAATGCCATGTGACATCAACTATATCACTACAATCCATTATGTAAAATGACATTATTCTCACTAAATCTAATTTATTGGAATTGAATGGGAACATTCCTTTTATATTTGGCCATGAATGAAAATTATATATATTGGAAAACTCCATTCCTAAAGATCCTTGAAAAGTTTCTAGTGAGGAAGTACAATCTCTCTACATTAAATACTTAGATGACACAAATATTTTAAATTATTTAATGATATTTTCCATGTCTAATGATCATATAAAAGAAAAAAATATATAGATGAATATAGAATCATGTCTCACCTTCAATATATTTTGAAAGGCATGTAAATATAAAAGAGATATGAGATCTCCAATGAATTGTTAGTGTGAAAGAGTGGATATTTTTTAAACTGAGACACATATAGTCAATATGAATCACTATAAAGATCATTTAGACATCTTGTGGTTTATGATCCTTGAAGAGCTATAAAAAATATCATTCTATCATCACTAGATAAAGGTTTCTCAAGTTTCATTTTGAATTTTAGCATGACTAATAGTGTGAAGGATCTTTCAGAAATCCTTACATTGATTCAACAATTTGAAAAAGACATTTTTCAGGAAAATACTTCAATCCTTACAATGAATAATAAAAGGAATAATATGTAAAAGGGTCCCAAGACTCATTCCTTGTTAAAGGCTTTAGAGCACCTTCTTTCCATGAAATTGTATATCTTAATACTGGTGAAGGAAAAAATATTCATTAGTTTTTTTATGTGGAATGAAATTCAACTAGAATAAAAACTGTTTGTTAATAAATAAGTATTGGGAAACCAAAGGGGAGATTTTTATTGTGTGAAATACTTCAATATATATATTTTTTTATTATATAATGTTTTTTACCCATATATATAATAAAATATAGGAACAAGGTTGTTTTGAAAATATTTTTATAGTTGAAGTTGATCTTTAGGAATCCAAAATTAAACATATTTATACCTTGGATATATTACATTTTTACATTATTTTTCGAACTGGGAAGGTCATGGTTTTAAAACATTATTATTATTATATAGATTTTTCCATTAAAATAATTTTTGTATCAATCCATTATACTAATGGTTTTATTTTCATGATAAGAAATAATAATGGATTCTTTTAAAAAGAAAACATATGTTATGGTACGAGGTATGTGAATAACGGTCATTATGTTTTGAATTTTTAAAACCATGTAATGTAAAATTATAAAAAATCAGTCTTGCATGAATTATTTCACACCCAACTATCGTATTTTCATATTTTTCATTTAAATGAGAAGCGACTAAAAAATATCAATCCAGATAGTTACGTAAGCCCTTTTGATCGAAAACTGGTAGATAGATTTCATGATTATTTTAAAGAAAAAATGACCAAGAATTGTTTTTGGGTACTTGATTAAAGGGATAAAAATATTCAATAATTATCTCAAACTATCATGTATTAAACTTTCCCGTAGAATATAGAGGTGGATATTATTACATCATTACTTTTACTAATAAATTTAGTGGAAACCGGAATGTATACATAATGATATAAAGTTTGAATCCTCGATAAATTCCAGGTGTTAAATAATAATGTAGGAAAAAATTATGGTCTAAATTTAAATAATATTTGATCATATCAGCGTGGTGGATATCATAAACATGTTTTTACCAAAATTAATTTGTAATATTATATTTTACCTCATCTCACTACAACTTATACACCATATTTGTATTATGAAAATGTAAGGTGGAACCGTTCCTTTCTTTACATGGTGAGGTTGATGAAGAGACATGAACATATTTCATTTCCAATTGGATATATTCATTATATACTGTAGAAAACAATATAAAAAAGTACCAACTAAATAAATCAATGAAATTTCATATGAATTATTGTTTGATTTTTTTATCACATACTCATGTATGGGGTTGAGATGAGTTTGTAAATCCTTCTAGAAGAAACGTACTAGAACTTGAGATCATGAAGTGTTTCATTTTAGGGTATCCCAAGGAATCAAATGGATATTATCTACAAAAAATATTTTAAAATGGATATAATCACAACACAATAAATTTATCTTGGGTGGGAGAAAAACCTAAATAAGGGTAGTGGGAGAGAAATTTGATTTTATACAGTTGATTTATAATATACCCAAAATATGTTATATAAAACACTCCATAGGACCATATGGAATTTCATGTTCATGAAATAAATGTACTACTTAGGATCACAAAATAGGTTAGAGAACTAAAAAGATATAGTTTTATTGTTAATAAGTATTATGACTAATTATTCGTTGATAAGAGTAATCCCATTTCCAACAAGGAGGTAGTAGGAAGATCAGATGTTAAATGATAGTAAAAAGAAACAAATTTCCAAAAGGATTACATGTATCATAATTTGGTATGTATTTTTTTTCCAGTCCGCTAGTTTATGTAAATCCTGTTGTGTGGAAATGAAAATTGAAGGAAAAATTAAACATTATAGGTAATGTAAATACCTATAAATCTAGGTTAGTGGATAAAGGGTTTTAATAAAATCCATGAATTGACTATACTAAAACCACTCCTATATTTTTTAGGATTAAATTCAAAAAAATAATACTTTTCAAAGTAAAATTCAATTAATAAGTGATTTGTAAAATGGATTTAAAAATATATTTCCATAAAATAAACCCTCAGTAGCATGTCTCTGTGGAAAAACCTAAAGGGTTTTTAACAGAAGGAAATGAAAATAATATTTACATGTTATATAGATCCCTTCATGGATTGAAGAAATAATATATTACAAAAAAAAACATTTTTATATAATATTTTTTTGATAATAAATTATATTATTACCTCTGATTTTGTTAATTATGTTCCATTATAGAATATTTGGAATTAGATTAATCATTTGAAAATTTCATGAAAATTATTTTTTTGAACCATTAAAGTGTAGTGTTTAATTTTATTCATAAATATTTTGTATATATAATATTTTTACAACTAATTCTGTAAAATAATTCCTCCCTTGATTTTATAAAACTTTAATTTAGATCATATGAACTAGATTGTTCATTTGATAATAGTAAATGGTCCATGAAATGAATGATGGAATGGACTCCCCATCTTGGGATCCAGTTAATCATTTGGGACATATAATAAACATAAACAATCTTATTGGTATAAAATTATTCCAGTGAGTAGATCACTCAATTTTTTTAAAAACCATCATTTTGAATGGACAGTTAATGTCACAACCCGACCCAACGGGGCTTGAGCCGCGACTCCCCTAGCCGGCCTCCAATAGGCCAGGGGCCGACGTCTAGCACAGAGTAGGATATCACACACATGGGAGGCATTATCCTAAGGTACCTATACACACGCACCCACATACACCTCCATGAAATAGTGCAGAGATATATAAAACTGAGAAGTAAATGCATGCATTCAACAATCCCACAACCAGAGTACAATAGATGTACAAAATGGAGAAACATGGCCCACCAAAAGAAATAAAAAAGTTTTCAACCTTCTCAGTAGGAGGGAAAACATTTCCAAAGAAACTACCGGTAAGCTCATCGGTATAGCTCCAGTAAGACTCCATGATCAGTCCTGCTCACTCAGCTCCGCCTTCTCCGTGTCCTCCTGGGACTCCATCAAAAGGACATTGGTCTTCTCAAGTCAGAAACATGTGCAGGAAAAGCCCATGCAGGGGTGAGTATAAAAATACTCAGTAGGCACCGCAAAAAACCAAAACAAAAGGGAGGAACTAAAAGGAAACAGTCCACTCATCCCAGCTAGAGGGAACCTAGATGAGACAGAAACTACACCTCGTGTCCATCCTCAGCTAAACCTAGCTAGTCAGCTCAGCTCAGGCGTATGACCATACATAAACCCTGAGCAATCCTGATATACTCAGCTCATGCACCAAGCCACATGTGGTAGCTTCCTCCTCACCAGCAATGGTTCACAATCAAGAGAACACACTCCATGATTAATTTAATCCCAGATGGAAACCGTCTGAGAGATACACTCCATCGGGTTTCACACAAACACCTCAGATTCTCACCCGAGAGATCACACTCGTCGGATAGCGTCACTGAGGAAACCATGATAAAACAACATAAAAACCAAAATCTTTAGATAGGGGATCACTTCTAGGGTCTTATAGGGGATACCAGAACCCACACCAGTATACGAAGATCTCACAGATAAGGGATCACTCCTAGGGTCCGTTGGGGGATACCACAACCCAATTTGGAATTCGTAGATCTCACAGATAGGGGATCACTCCATGGATTTGCTAGGGGATACCACAACCCGATCTGGCATTCGTAGATCTCACAGATAGGGGATCACTCCCAGGATCCACTAGGGGATACCATAACCTGAACTACCATTTGTACAGAAACACGACACTCATATAGAGGATCGTCGACCGAGTAAAGGTGGTCACAACGATACCAAAACCCTTTCTGGGATAACTCATGATGTATGGGATCCAACTCATGATGAAGTAACCCTACCGAAACCACATGCTGAGTAGGGGATCGAATAACCAACAATACCGCAACCCTACTAGAAACCTCATGCTGAGCAGGGGATCGTATACCCGATGATTCCATAACCGTATTGAGCATGACCAACTACGTATGAGATCATATTCACGATGATTCCACAAACCCTACGGGGTTAACCTGCTTGAATGGGGATCGCCGCCCAAGGATAAGCGGTCACAGAAATACCAAGAACCCGACCTAGGGTAACTATGCTAGAGGATCCCACTTCGGGCCCACCAGAGGGATGCCAAAACTCTAACAGATTAAACATCCCATCGAGAGGATCGTAAGTCTATACCAGGATTGTGATGCCATGTGAACCCTCATAGGAATGAACCAAGGGAGTACCCTCAACCAATGCAGGTCCAAAATGTCACTAACCTGAGCAACCCACAACAATGACAAACCGCGCACCTCCAAGGCCGATACCAAGGACACCATCATGATCCAAGAGAAAAAACACACAGGGTATGTTGTCTATGCGCCCGAAACAGACGACCAGTGAAAAAAGAACTATTCACCATAGCTAGCCCTTGTGGGGCCCATAGAACGATCCCAAAACTCATCAAGTGGATCATACCACGATGATCTTTTCATAAAAACACACGGAATCTATTACTCGTTTGTCCCAAACGGAACCCCAGTGAAAAAGGCACTATTCACCAAGGCCAGCTCAGGTGGGGCCCATGCATCAATCCCAAAACACATCAAACGTATCACACCATTTTGATCCTCTAGGAAAAACACACAGGATTAACTACTCTCTCGTCCAAAATGGACACCAAGTGGAAAAGTTTTGTTTCTCTGAAAATGCCAAAACCCGGCCTTGTGAAGCCCACACCCCAAACTCGGTCCGAGCACCCGGAAACTATCTTGAAAAGTCATTCGTACCATTAGGGTCTCAACGCCATTGACTGTATGTCATTTGGACACTCCGTGCAGGAGTTATGGCGGATTGAATATGAAAATAATAAAATATTATTATTATTTTCAACGTTTCATTGCCCCGGGCCAAAATCCCGCCTCACAAAATTCTTAAAAGAATCGCAAGAGGTCCGCCTCAATGCATGATTTGCGTCACCATAAATGGCTCTTAAATCAGACTCCCAGTTTGCGAGTCACAGTGGTTTAAAGAATCCCTAGAAAAACCTGGTCTGACCACTACGAGCCTCACCGGAAACCACCGCGCTGCCACCAGATTCCACCTTGGCCGCCACCCCTCGTCGCTGAAAAACTGGGTTTTCTACTAGAAAACTTTTAGGGGCCACTGGGAGCACCCCGGTGCTCCAAATTCATATCCGAAACAAGTTTTGGAAAGCTCGGGATGTGAAATACACAACCCTTTTTGAAATTTGAAGAAAAACAACACAAAAACTGGATCTGGGATTTTAAAACTCAAACTTCCTACCTTTCGGTGGAACGCTGAAGCTTCACTTGCCCCGTAGCTACCGCTGCACGATCCAGAAATGCCCGCCGTTAAGATCTGAGTCCAAAAACACCTTGATCATGCGATTCAGCCTCTTATTCATCGTCGGAAGGGGAGGAGGAGGAGGAAGGAGGAAGAGTTTCTCCTCTATGCATCACACACCCAAAATGGTGGGGATATATATTTTTTAATAAACTCTCTCCCATCTCTGCCTCCTGACTCGCCTCCGCCCGATTCCTGATGTAGACATAAGTAAGGTCTCCCTTAAGGTAAAAAAGACGTTCTGAACTCAACCGCCATCTCATAATTGCAATCCGATACTCCATTCAGAAGTTATTTGAGCAGACGCTCATGAATTAACTTTTCCACTCATTTACGAAAACTCCCCTGGTGGCTTCTCTCACAAAAGGCCCGCACCCACAAATTTTTACCCCTCCTAGGGTAAAAGACATGTTCTGGACCCAAACTTGTCCTCATATTCCCATTCTAAGCTACCGTTTAGGAGATATCACACCCCCGCCATGTGAATAGTATAAAAATACTTAATATTTTTATAAAAATATTTTCAGGCACACCGGGCCTCGGAATCGCACACCGTCTTTGCTCCTAGCTCTGGAATTATTAATTAGAATATACCAAAGTCTAATAGGGCCAAAAACCAAGTCTCTACATCCTCCCCTTTAGAAATTTTCATCCCCAAAAATCCTTAAGCACAAGGAAAGCGACTGGACTCTCAACTGGGCCTCCTACGCTAGCGAGTTCACCAACCAACACCCATGCCCGAACACATATGTCAGAGAGATTCATCCACCACACCTCTACACTATCTTCTTTGGGTTGAACTGACCATCCCACACGATTTTAATCGCTTAAAAAAATGCATCTCGGTGGGGGAATGATCCCTCTTCCTCACGCATTCAAAGCACACCAAACAACACCCACACAGGGTCGTACCAATGCCCAGGAAAAAACTCGACCCAGCAACAGAAAGGAAAGAGTACCACTAAATAGTGTCTAACAAGATACTATAGAAAGTAGAAAGGACACAAGGAGTACCTCTATCCATCCACGGAGCCTTTGGGTCAACAGCCTCTAGGACATGCATCTAACCTCGCCCTCGACAACCAGCTCCCTGAGCTTGGCGTGGACAACCTGGGGGTGGGGGTGGTGGAAAATGATATCGCATACCACCTCATTCCATGGCACGAGCATCATCGCCACGTCTGACGCCCTTCAGACCTCCTTTCTTGAGACAATGCCTTTGCCAAGGAGGTCCATCGACCGACTCCATCTCAGCCACATGGCGGGTCCAACAATCTCTAGCAAGATGTCCCCAACCATCGCTAGTGTAACACCGCCTCTCCTACGGCTGACCAATACTTGCCTGTGAGCCCTGTTAGCCCCGGTCCTCAGATCCTCCATCCTGGGGTCGCCTCCTGAAAGGTTGCCCACGTCCAGTCCCCTGCGTCTCCAGTTGGATACCAGATGCATAAGTCTCCACTCTCGCGTGCCCATGGATCTGCTCAACCAGAAAGCTCTCTACCACAAACCCTCGCTCCCGCACGCCAGCATAAGTGGGTAGGTACAAGGAAACTACACCTTCTCTGATTTCCCAAAGTTTTCTCAACTCGAAGGTCCGAGACCTAATGAACGGGTCTTGAACCATATCCAGGGAGTAGCGTGGTAGGTCTGTAGACCTCGCTGAGTACTCCGACACAGTCAAGATCTCCTGACGAAGCTATAGAAGCTCTTGTATCCGCAATGACCTCAGCTTCACCAGATAGAACTATTCCCTAAAGATCTGTTCAAACTCTTCCCACATGAGCGTCTCCTCGTCGTGGGACTGAATCAATGGGCTCCACTATTTCTCGGCCAAACCATGTAGAAGGCTCGCCACTAGGACCACCATATGATCTGGGGTGTCCTCTCCAGGCGCAAAACTTGGGTGACTTATTCAAGCCAGTCATCAGCTGCCTGTGGGTCTGGATCACCCCAGAACCTCAAGAGTCGCTACCTCTAGAGCTTGTGCATCGTACTAAGCATACACACAACCTCATCATGCACTGCCATCACAACCACCTGCTTGACAGGTGGTAGCTCATCTGGAGGACCACATGGAGGTCCATCCTCAGAACATGCGCCCTAGTCCATAGCCTCTACTTGGGGAGGATCATCAGTACAATCCCACTATGGAAACCTCACTTGCTGCCGTCGTGGATGCATGCTGAAATACATTCAAGATGACTGAAAATTAACTTTTTATTAATAGAATCACTTTTTAGGAAAAGTGAGAAACCAGTAAAAATTAATCCGGCAGTGAAGCCTCATAAGAAAAAGCCAAGAAATCAATGCATAGACTCATACAATTGGTAATTTCCTCCCTATAATGTTTCTAGTTCATAAGCCATACCTTAGCATTAGAGTCTTCGTCGATAACAACTTCAAAGCGAGACACCATTTTGTCCCAGGTTCGAATATACTCTTCTTTACTGATTTCCCCATCATTGATGCCTCTCATCAAGATCATATCCTGTTTTTTAATCCAATTATCATGCTCTCTGTGGGCTTCCACTTGAATAGGTCTTCCCATGATCTCTGCCTATTCCTGTGGTATGTTGACATAAAGGAATTCTTCCACCATTTCCTCCTCCAAGTGTAGGATGGGATATTTTGAGTTCTTTTCCACTTGGATACACTTTACAATAGGTTTACAACTCATACTCAACTTGTCATTGCTGGTTCCCTGGACCGCAACTTGAGGCTTCTCCTATTCAACAATCAATGAAGCAGATGACATTTCAGTCTCACACGGTTTAGACTTTTTACCCGATCGTGTCTCCATTGGTTCTGGTAGATGAAAGTAGCCTTTGTGGCCCTTCCCCTTCTTCTTCTTATGGGTATTCAACTCCTCATGCCCCTTGTTTAAAATTAAATCCTCTTAAGACTCCATACCTTTTTTTGTTCCTCCATTCCGATCAAAGGGTTGATCTTGTATAGGATCCTCGGTGTCTGAACACTCAAAAGAGTTACTTGTCTGGACACACTCTAGGTTCAATCCCCTCCCTTCGGATTTTAGGATGACCCCCGAAGTAGCAGGAGCCACCCCTTCTATCCAAACCATGACCTCCTTCCCAGAATTACTCCAACCATAAGCATGAGGTGATTTCAAGGGTGGATCAGCATTCTGTTATGCCACTGATTTGCTGGTGCCCCGGTCCTTCAAAGCTTCCTTGAGACGATCAAAAACCCCCGATACAGATGGTTCCTCAACCTTCTTTCCCACTGATTTACTTGAAACCTCTTTGTGAACCACTTGCTTCATCTTCATAACATCATCACTCTTCCTCACCTGCACTGGAATCTTCCCTTGGTGAACACCCTGTTTGCAGATAGCATCCGAGTGTCCCAAATGATGACAAGAAGAGCAGAACTCCACCCAATGGTCATAGACCACGAACTATTTACACTGTACCTCCTCTCCGGATTCAATCCACACAGACTCGACTGGAGTCCTCAATACATCAACCTCCACACACATGTGTGGGTTGATCGGATGGAACACAAAAGTTGTTCTCGAGTCAACACATAGAAATCGACCCACTAAATTTCCTATCATACGCATAATCGCAGGATTCTGGAATGGAAGAGGTAGTTGCAGAAGGCTTACCCAAACCGAAATTGAAGGATAATCACGATTCCAGTAAATATCCTAGCTCCACCGAAACAGGTAGAAGCCACATCCGCTGCACTTCATGGGAACACACGATAGCGCGGGGACAAAATCATCTGACAAAGAGCATCGAACCATCAAATTCCTTTTATCTAATAGCCCAAAAACCGCTTGTTCTTTAAGTCCCCATGTTTCGAAGATAAACCTGTCAAAGCCATCCACTAACGGCCGTCTGTTCCAAAAACGGGAAACCGAAGTTTGGTTTAGAAAGCTCTCTGCCTCTGTAAACTCCTGATCTGAAAGAAGAAACATAGGATTTCCTTCCCTAATACCAGTCTTGTATGATGAATGTACTGTTTTTACCTGCGACCAGTGTATGAATGTACCATGTCGAAAGACAGGTTATTATAGTCCTTGTGTATGGATACGTCAGCCGCTGTACAAACACTGGAGTCCCTGGCCTAAAATCCAATCTCGAAACATCATAACACTGCCGCTATGCAACCCAAACCAAACAAAAAGATAGGCCAGCTATGCTCTGAGATCCCAAAGGTGGAAACTCCTCTCATACCACTCTCTCATGACCCGGCCCAATGGGGCTCGAGCCGCGACTCCCCAAGCCCGCCTCCAATCAGCTAGGGGCTGGCGTCTTGCGCCGAGTAGGCTATCACACACATGGGAGGCATTAGCCTAAAGTATCTGTACACACACACCCACAAACACCTCCATGAAATAGTGAAGATATATATAAATCTGATAAGGAAACACAAGCATATAACTATCCCACAACCAGAGTACAGCTGAATTACAAAAGGGAAAAACATGGCCCACCAATAGGAAAGAACAAAAGTGTCCAACCTGCTCAGTAGGAGTGAAAACACTGCCAAAACAACTACCAGTAAGCTCCTCGGCACAACTCCGGTAAGACTCCACTATCAGTCCTTCTAACTCAGATCTGCCTGCTCCAGGTCCTCCTAGGACTTCGTCGAAAGGCCAGTGGTCTGCACAAGATACAAACATGTGCGGGAAAATCCCATGTAGGGGTGAGTATAAAAATACTCTGTAGGCACCCCAAAAACCCAAAACAAAATAAATCAACTGAAAGGCAACAATATACTCATCCCACCCAGAGGGAACCCAGACGAGAGAGAAACTCCACCTCATGAACATCCTTGGCTAAACACAACTAGTCAGCTCAGCTCAGGTGTATGCCCATACATAAACCATGAGAAATCCAGATATACTCAGCTCACGTTCCAAGCCACATGAGGTACCGACCTCATCACCACCAATGGTTCACAACCAAGAGAACATTCTCCACGATCATTTTCATCCCATATGGAACCCATCCGAGAGATACACTCCATCGGGTTTCACATAAACATCTCAGACGCTCACACAAGAGATCACGCTCGCTGAATAGCATCACTGAGGAAACCACAATGAAACAACATAAACAAAAAACTCTTTGGATAGGGGATCACTCTTAGGGTATACTAGGGGATACCAGAACCCACACTGGTATAGGAAGATCCCACAGATAGGGGATCAGTCCCAGGGTCCACTGGGGGATACCACAACCCAATTTGGAATTTGTAGATCTCAAAGATAGGGGATCACTACCAGGATCCACTGGGGGATACCACAACTCGATCTAGAATTCTTAGGTCTCACAGATAGGGGATCAATCCCATGATCCACTAGGGGATACTACATCCTGATTTGGAATTCGTACAGAAACGCGTCACTCATATAGAGGATTGTTGCCCGTGTAAAGGTAGCCACAAAGATACCAAAACCCCATATGGGATAACTTGTGACGTAGGGGATCGAACTAATGAGGTCGTAACCCAAGCAAAACCACGTGCTGAGTAGGGGATCATATAACGAATGATAGCACAACCCTACTAGAAACCTCATGCTGAGCAGAGGATCATATACCTGACAATGCCACAACCCTACTGAGCACGACCAACTGCATAGGGGATCATATTCCCAATGATGCCACAAACCCTATGATGTTAACCTTCTAGATGGGGGATTTCTTCCCAAGGATATGAGGTCACAATGATACCAAGAACCCTATCTAGGGTAACTATGCTAGAGGATCCTGCTCCGGGCCAACCAGAGGGATGCCACAACTCTAACAAATTAAACCTCCCATAGAGAGGATCATAAGCCCATTCTAGGATTGAGATGTCATGTGAACCATCGTAGGAACGAACCAAGAGAGTACCCTCAACCACTACTGGTCCACAACGTCCCTAACCTGAGGGACCCACTACAACGCCACACCACGCTCCTCCAAGGCCGATACCGAGGCCACCATCGTGATTCACATGGAAAAAAATGCAAGATAGGCTATCTACGCACTAGAAATAGAAAACCAGTGAAAAAGGAACTATTCACTATAGCTAGATCGTGTGGGGACCACACAAAAATCCCAAAACTCATTAATCGAATCATACCACGATGGTCCCCTCGGAAAATCACATTGAATCCCCTACTCATTCGTCCCAAATAGACCCCCGGTGAAAAAAGCATTATTCCCTGAGGCCTGCTCGGGTGGGGCCCATGCCTTGATCCAGAAACATATCGAATGGATCACATCATTGCGATCCTCTCAGAATAACACACAGGATCGACCACTCGCTCATCCAAAATGGATACCAAGCGAAAAAGTTGTGTTTTTCTGAAAATGCCAAAACCCGACCTCGTGGGGACCACACCCAAAACTCGGTCCCAACACTAGAAAACTATATTGAAAAGTCCTTTGTACAATTAGGGTCTCAAAGCCACTAACGGTATGTCATTTGGACACTCCGTACAGAAGTTATGGCAGATCAAATATTAAAATAATAAAATAATATTATTATTTTCAACGTTTCAAGGCCCCGAGCCAAAATCCCGCATCACAAAATTCTCTAAAGAATCTCAAGAGGTCTGCCTCGATGCCAGCTTCTCGTCACTGTAAATGGATCTCAAATTAGAATCCCAATTTGCGAGTTACAGGGGTTAAAATAATCCCCAAAAAAACCTAGCCGAACCACCGCCAGCCTCAGCAGAAACCACCGCGTCGTCGTCGGATTCTGCCGCTCCGCCGCTGAATTCTGCCATTCCGCTGTCATGCCACCACAGGATTCTACCATGGATGCTGCCCTTCATCACAAAAAAATTTGGTTTTCTACCAGACAACATCCGAGATCCACTAGGAGTGCCCTAGTGCTCCAAATTCAGATCCGAAACATGTTTCGGAAAGCTCGGGACCCGAACTAGACAACCCATATGAAAATGTAAAAAAAAAACAGCACAGAAAAAGGATCCAGGATTTTAAAACTCAAACCACCTACCTTTTGGAGGAACGCCAAAGCTTCGCACGCCTCGTAGCTACCGCTCTACGATCCTGGAATGCCCGCCGTCAAGATCTGAGTCCAACAGTTCCTTGATCGCACGATTCGGCCTCCGATTCGCCGTTGGAAGGGGAGAAGGAGGATAAAGAAGGAGGAGTTCCTCCTCTATGCATCACACATCCGAAGGGGTGGGGGAGATATTTATTTATTTTTAATAAATTCTCTCCCACTCTGGCTCCCGACTCGCCTCTGCCCGATTCCCGATAGAGATAAAAGTAAGGTCGCCCTTAAGGTAAACACGACGTTCCAAACTCAACAACGGTCTCAGAATTCCAATCTGAGACTATGTTCATATGTTATTCAAGCTGAATTTTGTAAATTAACTTTTCCACTTATTTATGAAAACTCCCCCGGTGGCTTTTCTCATAGCAGGCAAGCGTCCACAATGTTATCAACCCGCCTAGTGTAAACGACACGTTCCAGACCCAACTGTGACCTCAAATTCATGTTTTGAGCTACTTTTTATGATATATAACACCCCCACCATGTGCATAGTATAAAGAAACATAATATTTTTATAAAATTAATTTTGGGAACCTCGGGCCTCGGAATCGCACGATGTCTTCACTCATAGCTCTGGAATTATTCGTAGAAATTTTCTAAAGTCAGACAGGGCCAAAACTCGAGTCTTTACAGTTAAATCACTTGTTTTTTATATAAATAATGCAGTTCAAGTTGGATCAAAATACTCTTCAGAACAATTACCTTCACAATTATATTCTCTTGTATCCCTAGCCCCCTACCTTCTATAAATAAGAAATTTTCTCATTTTTTGGGGTTTGGACGTGAATTAGAGGATTGTTACTATAATATCAGTAGTTCCTTTCCATTTTAATTAAACATTACTGTATTAATGCTCTGAAGCTAGGATCTTCAAAATAATTCTCTTCTTTTCCTCTTATTTGTTATAACATTGTTTTTATTGAAATAAAATATATATTTCTCTCCAATTTATTCATTTATTTTAAATTTAATTATTATTTTATTTATTTATTTGTTTTATAACTCAATATTAGAAACATAATTGGGTTATAACCTCTCTAAACCATTGTAAACACAAAATTTTTCTACAATGACTACACCACCCATGGAAGAGTATTTTTTATTAGTAATTTATCTACCGTAAAAAATATTAATTTATTTATTTTAAATCAACGAGATACATTAATTCTCACAATATTATCTATAAATTGAGTTTTTAAATTAAACTTATCTAATCACACAATTTAACAATTTACACGAAGCATGCGAGGTTGTGAATTATCTAAATTATGAGAGTGTAATCATAATTGGAAAAATAATAAAATAAGATGAATTTTTAGAGTGCAAATGAAATCCATAAACTCAATTAATTATCACTTAATTTATATATATGTTCTCTAATTAACCATTGAGCATAATCTATTATGGAAAAAACAGTCAAAGAATGGTACTTCAAATGCATGTTCTTAAGCTGACATTAGTTCTAATTAATTTAATCATTATGATTGAGGAATATTTGCATTGTGATTAGGGATTAAAAAATTAGATGATCATAATTTTGTGGATATAAATTTTAATGATAATTATTAATAATTCTATAAATATGTTGAGTTATGTTAGTTACTATTTCTCAAAATATTTTATAAACAAGAAGATATTATCGGTGGTTTAGATCAATAAAATTTAAAATAAAATAAAATATATAAACCTATTCCAGAATTCTCATTCATGTTTTAAAATTTTAAACACCAACCCATAAAATTAATTAGTGGGTTTTTTTATTTCATTTTGTTTTTTAAAATAACTTTAATTATTTTTTTATCTTCTTCCTCCTTAGACAAAATCATTAGTCATACAGTTCACTAACTCTAATAAGTATAAATTAAACAATATTTGAGAGAACCCATGTAAGTGAATTTAAAATTGTCACTATTTTCTAGGGTTCAAGTACATTATTCAACCAATTAGTGGATTTTATTAATGTTTCATTTCATTAGCTTATTGTCTTCTTTCTTTCTTCATTCCAATTTCTCAAATTTTATTATTATTTTCTTATTTTTATGGACTATAAAATCAAATTTAATTAATTTTTAGTGTGGTCTATTTTTTACATTTCCTTTTTATATTTAATATATTTTGGAAATTAACTAATCCCAATGACAACCTTGATATTGAACATAATATTGAAGTCAGCCTTAAGGCTCGAATAAATAAATCACTTTCTATGGGGTGTTTCAACATTCACCTAGTTGGAAATCTCCCCCATTTTGGGAATCCTAAAATTTTAAGGACATCAATGTAAAATATAAAACCAAAAACAATGGATGGAAAAAATAATAATGAGAATAATATATCCAATTTACAATTGGATACACCATATGTTGATTATCAACCAAATTGTATAGCATTAACAGACCATGAATTAGACACTGAATTAAAATAAATTATGATACACATTTTTAAAAAATTTCATGGACTCTCGGGAGAGGATCCAAACTACCATATAAAATAATTTTATGGGGTTTTTTCAACCATGAAATATGTATAAATATCAAATCAAAATAAGGTCATTCCCATTTTCACCTGAGGAAACTATAGAGGATTCGATGTATTATATAAAACATGATAATATAACATGTTGGAATGATTTTAAATTATTTTTTAATATATATTTATTCCATCATCGAGGACCACTGCTATTAAAAAATATATCTCAAGTATAAATAAATTATATAGTGATTCATGGTTTGAATACTTGTAATGATTCAAGAAGTTGTGTAAAGCTACATGCATCACAAAATTAGGGAGAAACTCCTCATCCAATACTTCTATGAAGGAATTATTCAATTGGAGATGTGTATGATGGATGTTGTTTATGGAAGGGTATTGGTTGAAAAAAATAGTTTATTCACGAGCTTTGGTCAATGGTATAAAAAAACTATCAAAAATTTTCCGATAGAGGTACACCATATGATTGAGGATTATATTCGTTATATCCATCTTATTTGAAAAATTATTTAATTGATAACAAGTGGTAATAATTGAAAATTTTTTGAGAAATATTTATTTTGACGAAAATAAATCCCAACCCAGTCTTATAAGGAATTTTGTAATATTCACTAACCCAGACCACCCAACTGATTGTTTCCTCTAATGAAAAGAGATTGAGGATTGTATTGATGTATTCCCAAGGAGACCGTATTAGAAAAAATAAGAAAGACATCCTTCAAAAGAAGTATGATTCATTTTAACCAAAATTTAACAATGGTGGAAATGGAAATTAGACACGAGTCATGGATCTTGATGAAAACAAATGCCCACTTTTCTATAAGACTTCCAATAGCCTCCACCTTACCAATAAGGTTTCGAGAAACCTAGAATGAGATTTGATTCCCAAGAATAAAAAATTCAAAAAAATTTATTTATCAACATAATGAATATTCTAGTACTGTTGAAATTTTATAAATCACTATTCTTAATCAAAATAATGAGCTAAAGATTTAAGGTTCAGTGTTGAGGGATTTGAAGGTACAAATGATCCAGAGTTACACTGCACTCTATGAAATGGTAAGATAAAACTCCAAAAATTATCATTCTAAACCAAATTTAAATACCAAGGGGAATTTCAATTCTATCACATTGTGATGTGGGATGAATGAAACTGGTACATCTACATCAATTAGTCCACCAAGATTAACCTCAACACTGGAGACGACCCATTCCAGACCAACTGATGAGAAGCCCAAGGAGAAAGACCAAGGAAAGAAAAATATTGATGATGTTCATCCTCAACCACTTAAATTTCATAATATGTTTGTACAAAAAATAATACAAATAAAGATGAAATGATAAAAGAGTTTTTAGCCACATTCAAGCCCACTAAGTTAAATATTCATCTACATGATGAAATGAAGAAACTTTTATGCTATACCAGGATTTTATAAGAAATATTTAAAAATTGAAGAAGGATAAACAAAAATAAGCACATAACCATGTGAGTAATGTGTCAATAATAATCATACCAACCATTAAAATAACTGCTAAGTGAAAGGACATAGGTACATTCATTATTCCAAGCCCTATAGGGGAGTTTCATATATATGATTCTTTGTATGATTTGGGTACCTCAATTAATGTCATTTATGTCTCTATTTTCTCATTATTTCTAGTACGATATATGAAATAGATAAGGGTGGGGTAACTGGTTATTAAGGCCACAAAATACCCTATGGGAGTAATTGATGATTTCATTCTTTTGGTGAGGGACATGATGTTTCTAGTGGATTTCTATGTGCTGAATATGGAGGATGATCAGGTATGTTATCACACTCCCATGATTCTTGGGATAACCATGATAAAAACTTCAAATACAATCATATATGTCCATGAGGATATACATTCTATGGATTTTGGAGATTATATCATATGATTCAGTATTTTCGACTCTATGAAGTACCCCTTAGAGGACCATTCAAATTTCCTCATCTCTCATTCTGAACCATATTTTAATGACTCTCTAAATTTTTATTTTCCACACCTTTTAGGTGGGAATCATTAAATGACTAGATATATCATTATTATTGGTTCTATTTTGATTTCTCAAAATAAAATCACACATATTTCTCATGATCAAAATACATTAATTTTTCATTTTCATGTGGATTATTATTTGGATTTAGGGCATATAATTTTTATTATGACATGGATAAATATTTTGAAGAAGGATATGATTAATTATTAACTGAAGATGATGATATATATTTAGAAGCTAACATTCATTTTACACATATTTTAGTTCACAAATCATTTCAATTAATATAGAATCCACCAAAACTAGAACATAAACCATTTCCACCAAATTTGAAATATTCATACCTATTGAATTACAAAATATTTCTTGTAATATTTTCCAATAATCTCTTTCCTAAACAAGAAAAAACAATTAATTATTTTAATGTATTATATTAGAGAAATAAGATATACCTTTTCAGACATTATATGTATTATCCCTTCCTTATGTAGGAATAAGATTATCATAGTGGATGGTTACAAACCTATTAGGCAACCATAAATGACACATATCCCCACACTATTAGATGTTGTGAACAAGTGATTCAAACGTTTATTGAGGCAAGTATCATTTAACCCATTTATGATTGTCAGTGGGTTAGAAAAATCCAAGTTGTACCCAAGAAAATTTGGTTGTTTTTTATAAATAATCAACATGATGAGTTAGTTCCAATGAGAGTACAAAATAGTTTGTGATTGTGCATTTGTTATTTTAAAATTAATAAAGATACTCAAAAGGAATATTTACCAATTCTATTAATTGACCACATGAATTATGTACTTGTATTTATGACATTATATTAATTCTTGGATGGTTTCTATGGCAATTTTCTGGTTCCCATTACAGTAGAGGACTAGGAAAATAATAAATTAACTTTCCCATTTGATACTTTTTCTTACTGTAGGATGCCATTTTGACTTTATAATGACCAATAGACCATATAGAGATGCATGGTAAGTATATATTTTGATTCACTTTAGAGTTTCATGGAGTTATTTAGGGATATTTTTACATTTTTATTCTTCCACATTAGATGATTTTCTATTGAGTTTGGAAAATTTATTGCAACATTTCATTTAGAAAAAATATGGTCTTAAACATCGAGAGGTATTATTTCATGGTATAAAATGGAATTATACTTGGTCATGTAATGTCAGATCATGGAATTGAGTTTGATATATATAATCTAGATATCATTTCATCCATTATATATCCCACATGTGTGCGCTACGTTCAATTATTCCTTGGGAATTCTAGTTGTTATCAATGATTCATCTGTGATTCTAGTAATATCATTTTACCCTTTTCTCAGTTACTTAAAAAATATATTAATTAATTTTATGATGATTTATGTATGGTATCATTTGATGAAATAGAGATTAGTCTCACCCAAACCTCAACCAAAAAACCCCCATGGTGGGACCTTCCATTTATGTTGATCTGTGATAATTTAAAATTTAATGTTGGAGTAGTCTTATATGAGAGGGTATAAGGGAAGTCCAATGTGATTTATTATGCATAAAATACTATTGATTCATACTAATAAAATTAGACAAAAATGGAATATGGTTTTCTTTAGTTTATATTTTCTTTTAAAAAATTCTGCACTTATTTACTGTAATATAATGTTGTCATCTTCTCTAATCATACAGCTTGAAGGTAACTCATAAAGAAAACAGATACAAATCCATGAATTATTTTTTTGGATTCTCTTTCATCAACAGTTTGACATTGAGATATGGCATAAGAAGGGTTCAAATATAAATTTTGGGTAACCAAATGAGTAGGATCACTCACATGCTGGAGAATGATACCACAAAATAGGTACCCCTTTGTGACATTCCCAAATTAGAATCTCTATATCATATTACGTACGCATCCTTAGTATATAGAATTAGTGATTTATATTGCATCCATTTAAATTATTTAAAACATAAAGAAATACTATATAGAAAAATTGAAGAGTGAATATATGTTTTATGTGTGGGATGATCATTACTTTTGGAAAATTTATAGTGACCAAGTCATTAAGACATGTGTTCTCAATCTCGAGTTTGAGTAAATTTTCAAATTTTGTTATAAAGTTTCTTGTTGTGGAAAAATTGGACACCATAAATCATCTAATAAGGTCATAGAATCTGGATTATAATAGGATATCTGGTTTCATGATGCCTGTCTGTTTTTTAATTCTTGCGCTGCTTTCCAACACAGTAGAAACATTTCATAGTGAAAAGAGATCCCCCCATAGCCCATATTTTTTGTGAGATTTTTAATGTTTGGGGAATTCATATTATGAGTCCATTTAAAATATTATATGAGTTATTTTACATTATTTTCACTATTTATTATGTTAGTAAATGGCTGGAGGAAAAGGCCACCAAGAATTATGACTCTCATGTTGTAGTGGATTTTTTTGAGGCTATAAGAATCAATATGTTTTTAGTACTAAAGGATATATTCAGTGACCAATTGATACTATTTTTAATCCAAAACTTTTCTCACCTCTTTTGAATGTATGGGGTGACACAAAAATTATGAACACTATACCACCTAATTTTTTTTTTCAGTCATAGTTTTCAAATTGGAAGTTCAAATAAATTGTAGAGAGTATCATGCAGTTAAATATTAAGTATTAGTGAAATAAATCAGATTATTCACTATGAAATTTTATAACATCATTCAAATCACTCACTGATTTTTCCCCATTTTGGATCATTTTTGGGAAATTAGGTCGTCTTCCCAGGGCGGTCGAGCATCAAGAATTTTGGGCTATAAGGATATACTATAAGGATTTCACCCAATTTGGAATTCAATTGAAGAATAAAATTCAAGATAATTAGGATATTTGATTTTATCATAAGAGAACTCAATGATATATGAATAATGATCAAGATAATCCTAGGATGGAATGATCCAAAAAACATATTTTCATATTAGAGACAATGTCCTTCTATAAAATTCAAGATTGATTGTTATTCCAATTAAGTTGTGTTTTAGATGGTTAGGTCATTATTTTGAATCTATTTTATTCCTTATGGTGTAGTTGATTCCAATTAGTATTCTATATGGAGAAGCTATACAGTAAAAGGGATGTGGTTGAAGTAGTATATTGAGGGATTATCCAAACATGGAGCAGATTTCATCACACTACATGAAGTTGTCATCACTAGAAAATATCATGCTATCCCTAAACCTTTCACATTTATATTATTTTTCCAATTTAAATTCTTTATTTAATGTAATTTTATCATATTATAGGGAAAATTTTTGGAAAATTTATTATTTGGAAGTGTGGGGCTGGGGACTACATTTTCGGTCTGATTTTTTCGGATTCTCATTTTCTATTTAGGTTTTTTTGTGTTAAGTTTTTGTGTTTTGTGTGTTTTATAGAATGATGATCATTAGAAATATTTCATCCTTAGAAGTTGATTTTTATAAAAATGGATGTATATGATTATATGCTTGGTTGTTTCATTATAAAACCTTTTAGATTATGACACAATTATTTAGGATGTTTTTATGTAAATTATTTAATCTATTTATCCACACAACATTTCACAAAACCATGACTTTTGGATTTTTTTCATACTCGATTTATTTTATATCCAAGTTAGGTAAATACAAATTTAATCTTATATCAATGGTTAATATATACACTAATTTCTATTCTAGTCAGTTTCATTACTATACAAAATTGACATATTAGTTTTTACTTGATATCTAATATTTTTATAACTTAAACAAAATAAAAAATAAAAAATCAAAATTTTAAAAAATATTTTCTAAATAAAGAGGGGAGTAATAAAATGTACAATGTGTGGGGATATCTAGTTTATGATATTAAATACTGAATTTCGAGAATGATTAAGTGATTTGGTCTTAAAATTTGTTTAGAAAGAAGTGTATAACATATCCAGTGGAATTAAACTTGGTAGGCATAAATTTTTTACATTACATGAATATAATGAATAAAGGTTGGAGACATGATCTTGAGATGGTTGGCATACAAACACATAGGTAATTAAAGTCACAGTAAACCTATAAATTGTTTCATTGTGATTAATGTAATAAATTTAAATGGATATTGTCTTTATATAATTTATTATATAAGGAATTTAAAATTTATTTATATTGAATTACTGATGATATTTTCACTTTTCCTATATTTCCACTATGGATTGGAAACAATGTATAGGCATATCTAGTAAACATTTTAGGGATTACATTATATGAGGTTTTTTCCATGAGTGAAAAATTGTAAGTGTGGGTGAAGTGATAAAAATGAATTTTTTAAAATATTTTATTGAAAATAAAAGAGATTACTTTATCATATTGTGTAAAATATGTTAATTCATGTAATATTTGGAACTATATAATTCAATTAAAAATTTGTTTAAAATTCTATTTTAACCCTTTAAAGTTTGATGTTATATTTTAGTCATATTTTTTTAATATAGATTATATGAAAATGAATGTTTATAAGAAATATATTAACTTAATTTTGTTCATAATTATTTTATATCATTCAACATGTATATTGAATTTGATTAGAGTAAATGGGACTTGAAATCAAAGATGGATTTTTTACTCTAGATTAGACACAACATCACCACATGAGTTATATCTACAACAAAAGTGCATGGAATGGGATACAATTTGGATATTAGATATATTAACCAATTCATAATGCATCATATATTAGGTGTTATTATTGGTCCATTTTTTTTCAAGGTCAATTGGTTGGTACAATTTGTTTTAAAATATTTTTTTGAATTTCTCATTCACACTTGTTACCTCCTGTAAACAGAGCCTCTACTCCACTATATAAATTTTAATTTTTTCATTTTTAAGAGTTTGAACATGAATGATAGAATTATGATTAATGGTTACATGTTTATTTTCAATTATAATACAACATTGGATTATTTAAACTGTCATGCTGGGATCTCCTCCAAAATGAAATTCTTTTACTCTTCTTTGTTGTAACATTGTTTTTATTGAAATAAAATATCTATTTCTCTCCAATTTATTCATTTATTTTAAATTTCTTTATTATTTTAATTAATTATTTTTCTATAACACATGATTAAAAATACAATTGTGTTATACCCTTTCTAAACTATTTCATATGAAAAATGTTTCTATGATAACTACACCACTAATTGAAGAGTAGTTTTTAGTAGTAATCAATTTTTATATAACCATATTAATTTATTTTTTTTCAATAAATGAGATACTATGAATAAAATAATATGATATATGATTTAAAATTTTAACTTAAAATAATAAAAGAAATAAATTAATCTCTTATCATAAAACATGCTTCGTCATGAATCGTTTGAATCTTGAGAGAGAAATATTAACAGGTAAAACAAAACTATTCAAGATAAATTTTTTGAGTTTAAATATAAACCCTAAACTCAATTCATCATCACATATAATTGGGATATGATCCCTAATTTACCAATGATAATAAAATATCCTTTGTACAATAACCAATGCGGGGTTTTACGATTTGATGTTTCCAATCTATCATTGGGTGTAATTTATTTACACATTATGGATGAGATAAATTCTCATAGGGTCATAGGATTAAAAAATAATGGGATAATAATTAAATGGATTTAAATTTTAATGATAATTATTAATAAATAATTGAATAGGTAGAGTTATATTGTTTATTCCTTTTAAAAATATTTTCTAAGAAAAGAAAATATACTTATTTTGTTTTATCAATTAAATTTCATGGAGAAATAAAAAATAAAACCATATTCTTGCTACTTATTATAATTTTATATCTTTTAAAAACACCCCATTTTTAGTTTGTGTTTTATTTTATTTAATTTTATTTTTAAATTACCATTAAAATATTGTTTTAAGTACATCTTATTTTGAGAACTCTCTAATCCAACTTTAAAAATGGGGGTTCTAAATCCATTGGGTATAGGTACTATAGCAGCACTATAGCAGTACTATAGCAGTGGTGGTACTGTAGATCAGCGGGTATTATAGCAGCAACAGGGAACTGTTGTAGTGGCTGTACATTGTGGGTACTATAGCAGGCAGGTTATTATTCACAGAATGGGTATTGGGCCAAAATTTGTGCCTACAAGCTATGTAATGGGTTACAAGCCCACTCGGCCTTAGTGCTAGGTAATGGGTCCTCCTCTACCCAGTTAAAAGTGGTATTTTCTTCGATTTAATAATAAAATGAGTCTTTGACACCATCATTTAAAAAACTTCCTCGGTCAACCACTCTGTTATAGCTAATATGTAAAATGTTCACATCAATTGAGGGTGCCCACGATAGCACAATTCACTATTTCATGGAACATTGAGAATGATGAATCCATAAAATTTTTAATGGATACATTTTAGCTATGTTTTTAAAATAAATTTAGGGGGTATATGTTCATATTTATTGTAGTATATTTTGATGAAATATTACTTATTATAGTCAATATACCAATTTTTAAATTAGTTAAAGACTAGTTAAACTAGTTTTTCTCTATGAAGGACTTTGGTGAAGGATTATATACTATAAATAATGGACATTCATGATAAGTAACAATTTATTATTGGAAAATAGAAGGGTACATACGTTGACAAGATACTAAATATATTTAATGAGGATTAATCCAATAGGGGATTGGTTCTAGTTTCACATGGTATACATCTCTCTAAGAAAATGTGTCCTTACCCAAACACACATAACAGAAGAGGGAGTGATAGAGAATGGGTAAGATATCATACTCTATTGTAATATGATATACCATCTATTTGATTCTATTTAATTGGATTGGAGTTTCATATGTTTTGACAATGGTAGGTAGACATCAAGATGATCCATGTGAGAAACCTTTGTATAATCTTCAAAATATCCTTAAGTATCTGATGTGAAATAAGGATACGTTATTATTATATCAAGGAGTTGATGACATATTCATCATGTGTTATACATAAAATATCTTTTAGATAGATTATAATGATAAGAATTAACAAATTGGATATGTATTTAGTCTCAATGGAGTAGTTATGAGTTGGATGTTTTTAAAACAACCATTCATTTCAGATTCTATAGTGAAGTTTGAGTATATAGATCCTTATAATATATATACATAAATAATCTTGTTGGTATGTGAATCATTATAAAATATCTATATTTGGTTCCTAGTATTAAATTCCATTAATAATATATTATGATAATACTCTAGTGGTGGCTGTTGCACTAGAGAAAAGTTTGCATTAAAGGGGACATAAAATACTCCACTAGTATCACCAATTGAGGTATTTTAGTATAGGGATAAGGTTGTGATGAGAAAAATTTCAAGGAAATTAAACATGTTAGATCCTGTTAATAAATCATTATCATTGTATAAGCTTTAATACCATGTGAAAAAAAGAAAACTAAAGGTTGATTGAAGTTTTATATAGAGAAATTTAGTATCTGTTGTATTCCATTCTCTAAAGACAACTTTTATGTATTTAATAATTTATTTTATTCATTTTTTATATTAATACTATTATTATTATATTATGAACATTAGTTATTGTAACATTTTATGTGATCATGACCTTAGTCTAACAGTCACACTTGAAGGCCATAAAAGATCCCCACCATGATGAGAACACAGAAGTTCCATGATATTATTGTTAAATATTTTTTTGATACTTAAAAAATATATTCTTTTAATAAAAAATTTATATAGTCTACCAAGGTGTTAAATTCAGAGGACATTGAGACACTTCTCAAGGTTCATTCCCTTGGTAATCTCTAGAGCAAGAGTTTACGAGAACTGGACCCGCTGATAGGAAATGAACATTTTTATATGTCATTAGATGTTTCTCTCTACAGACATGTGCAATAATTCTTAGATGTTAATATTATTAATAATGTGTTTCTTGAGTTTTGTAATTTTATGTATTTATGAAAATCATGATGATATATGCTCATGGTAAGGTAAGATAGGTTGGGTGCTTCATGTGTAATATTTCGTTAATGAATAATATAAGAAATGATTTATTTACTTCCTATAATAGTGGATGATTATATATTAGGCCCTTCAATGGGAATGAAAATACTTAATTAAGTCCATGACCATGGAATTATATTAGAATGTTCATTTCCGGAAATTCAATGAAAGTGACATTGAGATTATTAGTTGATAACACAAACATGCAACTTGCATGAGTATAGATATCAACATAATGAGATTATATTACAGATTGATTGTTCATATTAGGTTAATATTCATTACAATATTATATTTCTACTCTATGATATTGTTTTCGTGTTTCTAGAATCAATCCTTATACTTTAGGTGTTGTAGCCAAATGACACTAAAATAGGGTCCTGGAGGATCACATGCTATGTGTATTTTGAACCTAAGTTGAATTCTATATTGGTTTATCATGATAAATAAATATTATTCAATTTCATGTTTTAATAATTATTCATTATTAATATATTAGAAATATTCAGTGATGAGTTATTTAATAGAATATATGTTATTTTAATACATAAAAAATATGTGTTCACTGGTTAATTATTTAGTTAATTATATGAATATGTAAAAATTACTTTTTTTGGGTTTATCCACAAGTCCATAAAATATTTTCTTAGTTACATAAATATTTAAAAAATATTTATTTATTAATTTTGTGAAAATAATAATAATATATTTATTTTAGTATAATTCCATGATATTTATTTAAATAAAGACACAATCATTATTTATGGTCCGAAAATTTTTGAGGATGATTGGTGGACCTGGTGTTAAGGTTTGGGGAGAAATTTAATATCAAATATTATTCAAATAAATGTTAATTTTTATATTCAATGAAATAATAATTATTTTATTTTTGTGATTTCCACATTTCATATAAATAACAATAATTATATTATTATTTATATATGGATTTTCCAAGGATTTAGAAAATAATAACGGGCTTTGTGCAATCATTATTTTCTACCCTATCCTATGTATGACATTTTCAAGAACCCTATAAATTTTAATAAATGAGAGAAAATTTTTATAAATATGATTTTATATATCCACAGAGATATCCTCACCAATAACGCTCTCAATAATCTCAATTATCATTCTTACCTTGAAGGATTCCTCTTTTCCCAATATTGATCTCTAAAAGAATTATACATATCCATTCTAGTACCTAGAGGATTATATCGGGAAGATAAGAGGTTTTTGGAATAGGTGTGGATCATCACAAGAGATAATATTCCATTGATTCCACACCTATACTGTAGAATGATAAGATGTTTTCACCAAATCATTGAAAACTAAAAAAGAAATTAAAAGCAGTGAATTTCTTTATTCAAATAAATTAATTATAAATTGTATTTGATAATTCCTTCTCTTCTTGATTCAAGTGTTTCTATAAATTAAAAAATGATTTAATTATATTGGTTTGGAAATGCATTATCATATTAATATTACATTATTTAAACATTGCGTCAAAAATTTGATCAAGATATACTCAATAGGTGCTTCTATTGAGCCCAAAACCTTCAATGAAAACGAAGTCCCATTTAAGGAAATATTTTTTAAAACATACCATAATAAAATAATAATTATTTTAGAAACCCATATGAATAATTTATCTTAAGAACATGATTTCCTAAATCCTCCACTACCCTTATCATATATATAAAAATACCCTATTTGATGATCTTGATGTGCCCTAACTCCTCAGAGGTTCATTCCACCCAAGCCTCTACCTCTAGTATAGTGAGGATGATCACTAATAATATAGTGAAAAATAGGGCTATGAGTTTATAGGTCATTATGTTAGAGAAGAAATATAGAAATTTTTATTGGGACACTACCTCATGGTTTCCATGTCACTGAGATTTCAGAGAGTAGACCAAGGGAGTGATAGGATATCTATGATATTGTGTCTATGTGTGTGTGTTTTTGTGTGTGGGTGTGTGTATATATTAAAATAAAGTATTCAATTTTATAAATAAATAAATAATATACAAAAAAATATTATACATATTATATATATACACACAAAACATATGATTATATTTATATATATGACAACATTTACATATGTAAATAGTACGAAACATGATACAACAAAATCTTTTTTTAGTGGTAGGTTTTTAACAGTAATTTACTAAACCACCGCTAAAAAAATCTAAATTATTTTATTGAATTTTGTAAAACCCCATTGCAAAAGAATATTTTTTATTTGAAAAATACATTTCTCTTTATACATATTCCTTCTCCCCAAACTCAACAAACACTCCAACCATATACCCTATAACTGCCTTTATCCCCCCTCACTAAAGCTCAGTTATCTCCCAGCCCCCCCTAGTCTGATCCCCCAAGTACTCACCATCACTCTGGTCACATTCCACAACCTGTCACCCCTCCCATTCCCACTCTCGAGGTATCACCCATGACCAAGCCCTCTCCCTCCCCAAGCCATCACCTTTTATCAATCCCACATTGGATCTACAACCATATAAACTCCTAGGAGAAACTATCTATGGTACATTGAGGTTCTTATTGTCGGAGGGGGATATCAACATGGTTTAATAATCAATAAGGGAAAACAATGAAAAAATTAGTGCATACTTTTTCTAATCATATGATATCTTCTGGGTAACTTTCTTATTTATTATTTAATGTTAATCCACCCTCTTTAATTCACATCATCAAGAAGAACTCAATGACACTAATTAATCCAGTATTTTGTGGATTCTTTAATGAATTGGCTATATGTATCCCTATTCATACATGCTTGGTTATACACCATCAAAGGTGACACATTCTGGCTCAGGCACTATTAATTTCAGTTATGATTCCCCAAGATTAAACAATAAATTTATGAACCCTGTATTTAATTATGTTCTAAATATTAATTTTAATTTATTATTCATTTTTTTGAATTCCAAGTTGAGTTTTATAAAAGTTTCATGGTGTTATAAATTGAAATAAATTCGTTAATTGGAATATCACGTGGAACATGACATACTAAGTATCTAAAAAGTGTTGAAAGAATTATTTAAAATAAATTGATATGTTTCAAAATATTGTAACCTCATATGGTTTAGAAAATAAATTAAAATATTTATTTATTAATTTTAAAGCTATAAGTGAATAATGAATTGATTTTTCGGCTGTGTTTATAAAAAAAGATTTTTATTATTATTTTTACAATATTTTTATAAAAAAAATTTGAATAGATTTTGGAAATACATTGTGATGGAACATTATCTCTTTAAAAATCTGATTTTTAATTGGAATTTATTTTTTGTAAAATAGATACTAATATATACATACTCTTTATGCATATATATATATATATTCATATATATTTATTAATTTTCAAAATTCACATTTCAATATGTGAATATATTCATCATGATAAATATGTATATACGTGTGTGTGTGTGTGTGTGTTTATGTGTGTACGTGAATTTGAGTAAAAATATAAAACGGGATTCATTATCTATTGGATTCAAAAATATAATTGACTGCTTAATTAGAAAATTTTATAATTTTATAAATCTATTAACGTATGATAAATCCTGTAAAAACCCACGACTTTTCTTGACATGGATAATTGACGAAGGGGTGTGCATTGTATTTTATATTATTTTATGGATATATAAATGTGGTAGTTTTTGCAGAGGGATATTGGGGTAAGGGTGAGTTATTTGATAGTGTTTTTGTTCCATGTATCAAATACATAAATTTCTTACTTTCACTTCATTGAATTAATTTGGTCATGTGAACCTTGGTTCTAGAGTATAATAATAGAGACCAAATGGGATCCCTTTCAACTTGTTATAGTTGTAAAGTATATAACCGCCCAACCCACTTTCCAGTTCCATCATACCATAACTTTCAACTAAAATATATAAAGATATTTATGAAGTTACCTAGGCATAGTATCCATTGGCCAGATCCCATTACACTATTAGTTTCTTGGTTGATTGATATTATGGAATCTCTTTTTCTTATCTGAATCCCTTATTTTATTAACATGTGCAGCACCTAAAAAGTATTATTTTTTAAACACATTATCTATGACATGGAAACTTCATTTATTTACATTCCATTCCCTATAGTGTTTCTTCATTTTCTAAATAATCTTAATCATTATTTTTAAATGAAATATTAATGTTATATAGTTTTGATTCACATAGTGTGTGTTATTTAAAAATAAATGTTTTAAGATGATAGTTTCCATTTAAATAATATAATAGAATCAATTTTAAAAAATTCATGATATTTTCTTACTTTATGTGATCAATATGAAAAACATATACTCTAATATTATAGTGCAAACTATCACTAAGTAAATATTTATTTTATTGGTTGTACTTTGGGTGTGTCCTATCTTGGACGTTCTTACATAGTTCTAGCTCATATATATCTATAATTTCAGTTTCATTTTTACACATATTTTGGATTTATTGAGAATGTTGATTAATATGAGGTCAACATTATTTTGTCACATTTATCCTGTGGTTCCCATTAATTTATTTCTTCATACATTACAATTACAAACTCTTTGTTATGTGTCACTTTATTAGATAAAAAATGTCCTACTAGTATTTTACTACATTCATTAAGTTATCATTGGTGCACTATACTTGATTATAGAAAACACAAAGGAATATTGGATTTGGATTTATACAATTTATAGTGGAAAATAAATAGGGTGAGTGGAAGATTGTTTTCACATTGAATTAATAATTTATGAACTATTTCAATATCTCTGTTTTTTCACGTATATCTTACAAATGTATGGGTAAAGTTAGTTATTCAGTAATTTTATATTTGTTATTTTTCATACATTTAAGGGGGAAATATTTACCATTATATGTATATGATAGCCTATCACTTGTTGATAGCCTTTGGGGATACCGAATTCCCCTCTAGTATATTGTGAGTCAATTTAGGAATCTGATAGCTGGATTTATAAGTCATTTTTTATGACAATTGGCTTTTGTTAATGAGCCACCCTTTAATTTGGTTATGAAATTCTTCTTTAGGTTGATGGAATATTTCTAATCATATTATCCAATTGTGTTTTCTTTCCTTCAAAAATTTATTTTTTTAGAAATATTTAGATTATAAAATTGTTCTTGAATGTTTGGTTTGATAATTTTTTTGATAAACATTTGAAATGTAATTTTCAAATGGTTTGAAAAAGGATATAATTCTAATGACCTATAAGAAATCCCTACGGAAAATTTAAGAAAAATATCTGTATAAATGTGTGATACCCTATTGAACCTCATTTGACTATATTTAATTACAAGGATACATTTGATCCTATGAAGGAATGATTTTTATTGATGCATGTTTGTGTTTTTCTTAATGATTTTATTATTTTTTTCTTGCTTCTATTTTACATAAAACTATTCATGATTGTTTTCATTTTCCTACATTTACTTATCTAGTACTTATGTAACTATTATTATAATAAACTATGGTGTGTTGTTTCACTTCAATTTATCTATTTTTTGACTTAGTAATAATATTGTGTTTTAATTGTTTTTAATAAAGGGTAGGGAAATTTTGATATATATGGATAAAATCTCGATCACATTACTGAGGAACAAAACTTAGTATGCGATGGTTTTGGATGAGTTTTATGATTTTTCAATTTCTAATAAATTTTTTTACAGTAGAATATGAGGTGAATTTATGAAATCTAAATTTATAAGACAGTTGAAGTGAGATGAAGTTTATGAACACTTCATATTAAAGAAATTCCCTACTCAATATTTTTGTTGGATTTAGCATGGAGAATCAAATGTTATATAATTTTTGAGAACTAACGTCAATATTCATAATGAGATACCAAATTCCTCAAAAATGGAAAATGAAATGAAAAAAACATATAGATGTTGAATTAAGAATTGAAATAAAACAACATAAACAAACAGAGCATATCAACTGGTTGTGAGTGCTAAAAATAGCAACTTGATGAGTGGTGTTTTTGGGAAAATAAGAATAACAAATCAAGATTCTAACATATCATCAGATATTCCTATTTATTCTATGAATACTAATGTAAGAGAATAATTTACTGATTAGAAAATTATGTTTCATGGTTTAGTTGACGATAGAAATTTGAAGCAATATGGGGGATGTATGAAATTTTCCAAAATCTCTTTTTCTGCAGAAGTTGTACCATATCAAATTCCTATGTGGAATTATAAATAAGGTGATGTCTATGATATTTGAATTTTTTGTAAGGAATTACTTGAAGATATGATCCTTGAGTTTTTTTAAGATATGAAAAAGGATTTTAACAAGCTTGGTCTGAATTATAAAATAATAAAATCTTGTCCCAATGATTGTATACGTTATTAGTGAGAGGATTCAAGCTTAAAAGACTATATAAACATTTTATCTTCTATATGGATGTCAATTAGTTATGTTTGAAGTCTAAATCAACAAACTACTATGAAGAAGAATAAAAAAAAGAACAAACCTACAATGTTATTTCTTTATATTCCTATAAATCACTGATTTCAAATATTATTAATGTCATCAAAAACCACCCAACACATGATGTAACATTATATATATATAATAAAAATGATGGGTCAATGGGACATCAATGATATTTAAAATCGATAATAAAATTTGATTCGATACATCGTTATTTCTAATCTAATCTTAGGAATCTGTGATTGGGATTATATGATAATGGATTCAACCAATTTGGTACTTTGATACTTAATTAAAGAATTTGTCTTGTTGATTTGATCCCATAAAATCTATATCTATTTATGTTTAGGAAAAAATATATTTAATCACTTCAATGATTATTAGAAGAATAAAAATTCCATGAAATGATATTGATATATACTTACAACCTCTAATTGAATAATTACAGGAGTTATAGAGAAATGGTGTAAATGAATATGAATCATCATCTTGAATAATGTTCAAAATGAATGTTTCTCTAATGTGTACCATTAGTGACATCCACATAATTTGGAATTTAACCAGTTGAGTACATAAAAGAGTTGGTATTTTCATGTTTTTATCTTTGATTTTGAGTATGAATGAATACCTCATAGTAAAAAATGGTTCATATTGTGTCATCGAAGATTTATCGATGGATCTCATAGATTTCAGTTGAACATGTCAAAATTCAATGTATGAATTTATCATATAACACCTCAAATGTTGTTGAAAGGTTCTAAAATTGTTTCACAACTTGTAAATGTTGTACAAGAATTTGGGAAGGTGGATCATTTGAATGATAGTGGGAAACATGTTTTAAGGGACTCTTTATGTGAAACCAAACCCCAACAATGGATGAAAACAAGTATATTAATCAACCTTATATACTAGTAATTTCGTTTTTTATGTGGCATAATATTTATGTTTTGAATATTGAGAGTAATTTTTGTAAAATTTTTATCATAACATTGTTTTAGGAGCATGTAAAATTGATGGAACATCTCAATGCTTGGAAGGACGTTCAAACAGTAAACAAAAAGAATGATATCTCACCAGAAGAGAATGAAAAGTATGATATGGATGTTTTTTCAATGAGAAATAGTGATAAAGATACATTAATTATAATCTTGAAACATGTGAAGGTATATTATGGGTATTCAAATAATATATCACAGTGTTTTGACATAAAGCGTTATAGGTCACATGGATTTAAAATTCGTGATTCAAATATTTTGTTATAATAAAAACTACCATTATAATTTCATACATTCATAAGTAAAAATGATACTCCTATTGTCTTACAATTTTAAACATTCTTTAGAAAACTATGTTAGAAAACTCCACAACCTTTTGAGATTGAGAACCTTTGGGATTGGTTTTTATTGACAGTTTTTGAAATGAAGATTATCATTCCTCTATCAATTTTTACTATAATGATGCATTTAACCATTCTTTTGGTCACATATGATTAATTAAATGGCCTCGTACATTATCAATGAATGAATCCAATTTAGGGATACATTATTTATATATTTTTCATCTGAAGTAAGAAATTATTGAAACTTTATTAAATACACAATTATGTTTTATTTAATTTATTATACATATATCTTTGGTATGTAAAATCATATGTGAAAAATGAATCCCAAACTAAAGGCTCTATTTCAGAAGTCTATTAGGAAGAGGCGTGTCTATCCTTTAGTTTTATATACTTGTGTGATATTTATAAAAATTCAATCTGTTTGGAAATATTTAATATAATAACCCTACTCTTTATTACATTTTTAACATGATTAAATATGTAAAATATCACTTATTATAAATTAGATGATCCAAAGGTTTATTTTCATTGTGGAATAGAAACATTACATTAAATCTTATGTCTTAAAACACAAAATCTTTATTGAAATAATGTTTTACATGTACACAACATTCTACCATACTTCACATTTCATGAGATAACCTGAGGACATACAATAGAAAAGGGTGAGATATAAATCCTAGTAAGGGGGTAAACAAGGAATAACATGAATAATACACCACATGTTAAGAAATATACATATAAATGGAGCATTAGAGAAATATGAACATAAAGGAATAATATAACATGATCATCAAAACATGGAAACGAGGAAACAAATGAAAACAATACTTTATTAACATAAATGAATCAGGTAAACCACTCTCCCTACATGGTTGAATAATGTCATAAAAGGAATTAGATAAAACCCAGTACCAACATGACATTTATTTATACTAAACATTACGGAATGCATTGGAGCGCTATTAGGGCACACGCTTCCTAATCATTTCAATATCATTCTTATGTATTGCTCGTAGATCATATAACATGGAATCATTCAACATAATAATTTATGAGAAGATAATGTAATGTGGAATAAATACATGAAAATTATACAATAAATAAGTATATGTTAATAATGGTAAAGGCCCGTGATAGAGAAATGGGCGTGGTATTCATGACATGATGATTTCGGCAAGGTAAATCACTATGCAATTCTGGAAGCCTCATGAAGTGAAATAAAAATTCATAAAAATGGTTTATGAGAGAGAAAGTGGTATCTAAAAATATATAAATGAAATTTATAGTAAGGGGGTCCTATAGATAGATGTCCTATCACAAGGAATCTTAAAATAGAAGGCATATCAAAATAAAAATCTATAAGACATAGGAGAAATGGAATATCTCATATGAAATTTCGGCATGGTAATGGGTTTTCATTAGAGGGATTAATGAGATCCAAAGAGGTATCCAAACATAAAAACATAATACGTGAAGTACATGGGATGTGATAAAACATACCCCATAATTTTTCATTGAAAATTAAAAGAGTATGCCAATAAAAGTAAACATGGACCAAAATGAGAAAGGAAGGAAAGAGAGGATCCCTTAATAGAGTGTGTTACTTCAAAATCATGTAGAGGGGATTCAGGAGAGATTGGGGAACCATGGAAGGATTACAGAGAGAAGAGGATATAGTAAAATGTGATCAAAGGATTTTTAGTTAAGGGATGTAGGAGTTAGATTGGTTTTATATAGGAAATGATAGGGGAATTGTTTAATATTTCACAAAAATATGTCTTGTAATCAATATAATTAAATATTCAAAACCACAAACCTTACCACGATTTTCTACCATTTTTTTCCTAATAGGTTTGGAAAAAATTATTTTATAACTGCAATGGCCAAAAATGTTAAAATATTAGCCTTGATTATGTGGAGCTGAGTCACATTTTTAACGAAATTAATTTTAAATCATACAACATATTATACATTTTGGAAGATTCACTAAGGATTTATAAAATGAGTAAAAATAATATAAAATCACATAATTTTATTGGTAAAACATATATTGGGCTTATAATACCGACTATTGTATTTATTACATCATTTTGGGGTCATTATGTTGTCATAAAACACATTTTCTAATTATATTGTATTTAATTTTGACCCAAACATTTGACTGTCATAGAAAACTATTAAAAATTCAGCATTGGAGAATTTCAATGTCATGATTCTAAGAATAATATTCATTTTATTCAAATAACTTTAAAAATATGTGAATTTTTTCATCTAAAATAAAAACTAACATTTATTGAAAATTCATTGTTTTTGAGAGAAATAGATTTCAAAACACAATAAAAATTATATTTCACTTCATAAAAATTATATACTCATTTATTATTCATAAAATTAATTTGATAATAATATTTTGTTTAAATAATTATTATTTCAAAAAGTCATTAATTCCATAAAAATTCTTCAAAAAAATAAACTATCTATTTTATCTTTTTAAAAATATAACTATTATCAAACTGATCACCTTATCATTTATTGGTAAAGAAATGATATAATAATTATTTTTATGATTTTTTATAATATTATTAATAAAAACCTATTTTTTATGTAATAATGTATATATTTCTCATAATTAATATTTTTACCATATGAAACTATTTATCCAATTCGTCATTTTTAAAGAAAAAATATTATCATAAAGTTATTGATGGAATATGAATTTTATTTTTTAAAAAAATTATAAAATAAGTAAATAAAACCTTATTTCTTAACCCCTTATAACACCCACAAAATACTGATGGATAAAGTGTTCAAGGGTGACAGACTCTTGGGGCAGATTAAATAACATCACCCGAGTGGTAATATCTATTAAAATGAAATTCTCTTGAAGTTGATTCTATTCAGGCTTATTATGTTGAAGATCATCTTGGTCTTGGTCAATAATGAAGCCTAGTGAAGTAAAATCTTTTCTAAGCTCTGAAAAATGATCTCCATATGACTTGAGTCCATTGGATGAGGTCATCCCCCCAATTGTCTGTGTGAAATGTTTTTTTAAAACCTTATATTTATATTAGTCATGTGATCACCAATCAATGACTATATTATCAATGGTAATTATATTTAATGGTCATTTAATCACAATAATAATAAAAAAAGAGTTCCTGTATTTTTTATATCAATTAGTCATTAAATTAATGTGAATTTTATACATAAAAGACCGGGTCATTACAACATTCCCCCCTTAAAAAATTTTAACCTTTAAATTTCCATTTACCACACTATATCAAATTATGGTAACTATAACCCATAACTGCCTCGAGTTCCCACAATGGTTATTCAATCTTGTGGTTTTTCTACAACTCCTTGATGAGGGGAATCATATTATTTCTTATAACTCTTTCTCAATGATTTAAGATCTTCACCAGATTCGAATAAATGGAGAGGTAATTATCTAATTGCACCACCTCTATATTGAGTACATGAAGTGATTTTGGTATGTACTTCTTCAAGAGTGATAAATGGAATACATCATGTACATGATAAATGTTTGATGTGCATTCTAGTTGATAGGCCACTACTTCAATGTGACCTAGGATCTCAGAAGATCTGATGTACCTTGGAATAATCTTTAACATCATCCCAAATATCATAACAATATTCAGTAGTGATATTCGGAGTAATACCATGTCTCCAACATTAGAATCTATGTCACAACCCGAGATTTTATAAGATACATTCTTTTTAATTTCATTCATATCTTCTGTTGTACAATACACCAAGATTATCTTGCGCTATACGCAACACCGTATTAGCTTGTAGTATATGCAACACTATTCTTGGCTCATGTTACACACAATTTCATGTTCGTTTGATAGAAGTTATTCTATGAAAAATTGAGTGTATATATATATATATATTCAATGTATAAATAAAATATTATTGGATTATTTTATAAGTAATAACAAAGGAGTCGTGCACTACACGCAACCCTGACTTGTCTTGCATTACACGCAAACACGACCTTCCCTGATAGCGTGTGTTGTACGCAATACCTGGTTTTACTAAACAACAATATATTATTATAATATTGTTATTAACTAGCCATTATGAATAGTATTAACTAAATTTTGAATTTTATAACATTATTATTCATCTTACACACTTTCTAGAACATGGTATAAGAACAAAATAAATTTTTCGGGTAAAATAAGTATTTTTAAAAAAAATACAGTTTTGCCGTCTTTCGAGGGCTCACCCACTTTAAATCTAGTTTTTGAAATGTTTATGATTTCCATTTGAAAAAATAAAATGATTCTTTGGAATCATGAAATAAAAATTTACTTTGGTTAAATTTTTCATTTTATTCTGATAACTTTTATATTTTAATGAATTGTAAAAACACGCTGTATTTTAATTAAAAACAACTTTTTTCATCGTAATATATTATGTGGTTAAATTATAATATTGAATGGTTTTAAAGTATAAGTAGAATTTATTTTTACCATTTAATATAATTTATGTCATTAGCATTAATTTTACCATGAATTCGTAGGTTAAATCAATTCAATCTTTGGCAATGTTTTAAAGAAAAACCCGTTTTCTTTCGACAACGGGATTAATATTAATTTTATTTCTACAAATTCTGTGTATTGAATTTGGAAAAATGGATTCCATATTTGGAATCAGTGGGTCCAAATTATGTTAATAAGCTACTTTTTATTTTTGGGGATTGTGAATAGCAACTACGGTAAATTTTATTTACCATAGTTAAAGGTAAATCGGGTAATTAAGGGTAAATATAAGATTATAAAATTACCCTAACACTTGAAAAAATCCTATAGGATTACTAAAATTAGACCCATAGCACCTAAGGGTCGTATTAGATTAATTTAATGAACTTTTTTCTATGAAAATAATTTAATTATTATTAAAACCAAAGAAAGTGACAACATGTCACTCTCTTAAATACTATAAGTATAATAATTTAAAGATAGTGATAAACATCATTAAACTTCGAACATTAATAGTCTCCAGAAATATAATAAAATTATGTACATCATATGAATTTATTTATAATTTTTAGGGATTAAATAATTATCATTAATTATGACACAATTGTGATGCAGAAATTGTTTATCTAGTGAAAAATCAAGAATATAGTTTTTATTAAACTAATAGTGACCATAAAATGCACAAAACCCTGACCAAAACATATTTTTCATGTACATGTAAACCACAATCATCCAATTGTAGAATATTTGACCATTTGGAGCCTTATAAAAGTGATTATGACACTTATATTATTTTATTTTAAATGATTCCAAAGTTGTCACCTTCATAATTTAATAAGTATAACAATTTAAATATTGTCATTTTAAGATGATAAATTCGAGTAAAATTATTATTGTGAACCTTAATAGATTTATATTCATCATAAGAATTTATTTTTAAATTTAATGCATGAAATAAGTATATTAAATAATTGTTCAGTAATGTTGTAGTATTTGTTTTATTAAGAGATAAACCAAATTAACGGTTTTAAAAATAATAAAATAAATATTATATGAACTATTTAATGTGCTCCACTGATTTTATAGATACATATGGTATTTTATGAATCTATTAATGCTTTTATTTTGAACATATATTCTGTATTTATTTTATTTAAATTCAAATAAATGAATTGTGTCAAAATAGACACTATTGTTATTTTATAAAAATAACATATTATAAAATTGTTTAAAAATCAAAAAAATATTTAAAAATTAAAAATTTAAATTTATATGGTATAAAATGTTATTAAGTATCCAATTATGGACAATTACCAACAAATAAGTAATTATTTGTTATAATTTAAAATTTAGAATGTTATTACCACAAATAAAATTAAATTGATTAAATAAGGATATATCATGTTGATAATGTTTAAAATAAGATCAAAACATGTATAAATTTGATTGGTTGATGATATTACAACGCTATAGAATTTAATATTTTAATATGAGTCATTTTTGGAGGTTTTTATGTGGGGTTAAATTTATTATAAATTAATAATTTTTTAGAATTCCAAAGGTGCCCCTCTTCTCCCTTATAAAGGGGTACCTCCTCCCTCTCTTTCTCACACCACATTGAGACTTCATGCTCGAAAAAACCCTTCCAAATTCTCTTATACACTTCCATAGAAAGATCCTAGAGGTTCTTGTCTACTTCAAAGACCAATCTTAGTGCCCTGATAGGAGGTTTCAAAGATGCGTATCGAAGAAGTGGTAATTTCTTCTACTGATTCATTCAAACTTCTTTCTTCTTCAACTTCTTCTTCTTTAGTTGTTTAATTATAAAGTAATAACATCAGTATCAATAATATACTGATATTTTATTATAAATATGAAACAACCTCATTTAACCTTCTATCCATCCTATGGAAAGAAAAATCACCGCACGTGCGTACGTACAGAATACCATCTCCACGCCGTGGTGTAATCTGTTTTTCCACCCACACCTTACATGGATGGGTATTATGGTGTAAGGAATAACTATACATAGTTATTATAACATCATAATGATTCTGATATATTGTATCATCCACTCCAATTCAATTCAATAATTATGGCAATGATATCATCGCTCGTGCGTACGTACGGACTACCGTCTCCACGACGCGATGAGATTCATTCTCCATGTTAACCATTTAAGAATGATTATAACGTATATATATAAGCAATAATAATGAAATATATGAAATTATAAAGCTACTGGATTTATGTATATATATATGTATGTCATCTACTTAATTCCATTCAACTCAATTAGGAAACGAAAACAGCGTTCATGCGTACGTACGGCCTACCGTCTCCATGAACGGTGTATTTCTTTCCATTTATCTATCTATTATATATATGTATATTTTGAATATATATTGTATATAAATCATGTTTTATATTCTGGAATTAAGTAATCATGATATAAGAAATCATATGAATAATTACAAGTCAAAACACGGACGACAAATGAAACGATTTTACCCAAAACACTCTTTAACATGAAATTTACAAAAGAACGGGTAATATAAAGTCATAAGTGAACCATATATGATGTAATATGATTCTGTAATAAGTCAATGACATTATTTAAATCATTATACAGGAGTTTTGGATACATACTAAGCATATCAGACCTAAGGTAAGGGATAATTTTCCAAATCTCATTTTTATCCGAGATTGCTTATTCGTAAGTATTTACTGGGGTTATTTCTATAATCCATTTCCATGTTTTAAAAAACTGTTTTAATGTATTTTTAAATTCCTTTTTACCCATTCTGGACTTTTACTACATTGTATGTAAGGAATCTTTCTTTTTTTACGTTACGAGGTACTATTTTGACTTTTCGGACCGATGTACGATAATAATGTTTTTTTAACGTATACGGCATGAATAGATTTTTATGGTTCTATAAAGCCTTATTTTCAAGAAGATTCCTTCAAAAGTTTTCATGACTATTTTCAACAAAAACATTTTCTTCTAAAATTGCATGACATTTTGTGAAAAGAAAATGGTTCAGAAGAAAAAAGGATATTTTCGTCAAGAATTCATTTAAAGTGTTTTATCAAAACCATTTTCATCTAAGATGACATTATTTCACATGTGTATGTTTCAAGTGTAATGTCTCTATGATTTACATGGTTTCACTTTTTTTATTTTGAAATGATATCCATTTCTTTTATATGGATTATGTGATTATGGGATGATGTTTATTAAACCCATTTTATTTATTGGGTTATTATGAATGATTTATGTTTATTTTGTGGAACATGTAAGAATTATTTCATTATGAGATGGGTGGGACCTATATCTCCCTCCAATGCATTGGGTAAAGACTTATATCTCATGAGATAGACATGGCTGGAATGACAAGTTAAACTGGTTTAGTAATACAGAACTAGAATGAGGAATGAACTCGATTCAGAAAGGGACTTTGTCCACTAAGATGGTCTTGGCCGCAATGCCTTGGATACTATGGAAATCATATCATGTTCTTAATGGTTGCAACAATTACATGTTTTATTCCCATGCTATTTTATCATGATTTATGTTCCATTATGATCTATGCCTTATGTACTTCCATGTCTTATGTCGTTGCTCATGATTTTTAATAGTCATGTTTTTTTAAGTTCAAATGTATATGGTATGTTTTATTTTATCCATGCTTACCCTTACTGAGCATTTGAGCTCACCATTTTTATGTTTTATTTTCCCCCAGGATTAAAAGAAAGGTTTTACTTAAGAAAACAAAAGGGGAAGATCTTTATGGGAGATGTTGAAGATCTTTCACCATGATTAGAAGATTATATTCCGAGTTTCCAAAGACATTAAACTATTACGGTCCTTGTGTGTGTGTTTTTGTTATGTACTATGTATTCTGCAAAATTAATGTAATTTTCATGTACATCAAGCTTCGGGTCTCTACACTCTAGGTCTCATTGATGATTTTTTGAATAGTTCTTTTGTCAACTCTGAGCATCATTAATTTTTCACTGGATGGTCTTTACATTCTCCACCATTTTCAACCATTTCTGGACCTATAATTTTTCACTCCCCAACTTCATCCCAATATTTTTGTGTTTTTCACCTCTTCCCATAAAGGGGCTCATAAGGAGACATTTAGATGCTTGAGTGGATATATTTGTTGTAAGATAAATCAAAAGGAGGAAGATGTTTATCCTATTATCCTTTGATGTCCATTTAGCATACTCTCAAAATGTTTTCAAGTGTTTGGATTGTCCAATCAGATTGGCCATCAGTTTAAGGATGTTAAGACATATCAAATTTCCGAATAGTATTCCGAGCCTGTTGGAGACTTCCAAAACATAGAGGTGAATCTTTTATCTCTATCAAATAAAATCGATAGGGGTACACCAAGAAGACTTACAACTTATCTAATGTATCTTCATTCTAGTTGTTTGAATTAGAAATCCTCCAAAATTCCAATGAAATGTGCAGTTTTTGTAAGAATATATATAAAAATTGATATATCATTGTTTCATTAGGATTTTACAAAGTCCATGGTGATGTTTTCTGATATCCATGTTTGTATGGATTACAGTTGCATCATCCCATTAGAATTTTACCACTAACCCTTCAATGGTGAAATACCAGTAACTTTGATGTATATACATCAATCTTATTTATCATGTTATCCAACCAATAATTCTCTTAGATATCTCAATATAACATTGTGTTTCCTGGGTGAATATAGATATTCAATCAATGTGCATAATCTAAAAGTTTATTCTTTAACTCATGATTTGAGGGAACACATAGTCTTGACCCAAATCTCAAAATTTCATTTTCATTAACATTGAACTCTGAGGATTTTCCTTTTCTGAACGCTTCCACTATCTTCTATATTCCTACATCATTATTTTGAGCATCCTTTAATCTTTCCAAAAGTGAAAGTTGAAAAATAATTTGTGAAAGTATTTATTATTTTCCCTTCATTCTGATTACCATGTCTATCTTCATAAAATCTATAAAGATTGTATACTTTTTAATTCCCAACAATGAAATAATTTCTAGTTAATTTCCACTTAGAGTGTCTGCCACTTTATTCTCTTTCCCTGGATGGTAGTGAAATGAGCTGTCATAGTCATTGTTCAGCTTTAACCATGTTTGATGGTTCATATTCAACTATTTCAATTTGAAAATATTCTTGGGGATTTTGTGATCCATATATATTTCATAATTTTACCCAAATATGAAATGTTTCCAAATTTTAAAATCGAAGGTCATTATAACTAACTCCAGATCATGTTTTGGATAGTTCTTCTTAGGAATATTCCATTGCCTTGAATCATAGGGAATGAAGTTTTCATTTTTCATCAACACATTCCCCATTAACATCTTTCAATAATCACTGAATACCACAAAAATTTCACCACTTGTGGGTAGTGTGAGCATTGGATCAATGATAAGCCTCCATTAAAAATCCTTGAAAGACTCTTCACATTCATCATTATTGGAATGAATGGCTCACTTCTGCATTAGCTTGGTAATATGGTATGACAATCATGAGAAATTTCAATCAAATTGGCGTTAGTGTACGGCTAACCGAAAGCTTCTACAGATATTTGTCACAAATATTGGCCTCATACATCCCTAAATTAAAATTTTCATGGTGGGATACATATATATCCCAATTATTGTGATGATATTCCCCAATAATGATACTTCCTTCATCCATAACACACACTTTCTGTACTTTTCATAGAGATTCTCCTTTCAGAATGTCTCTAGTATAGTGCATAAACATTCCTCATGATCCTCCATTTTTTTGGAGTATATTCGAATATCATTTATAAATACTACCAAATAATTTGTTGAGGAAATATCTAAAGACAATATTATTCAAACCCATGAATATTTTTGGAGAATTAGTGAGTCTAAAATGAATTACTATGAATTCATAGTGCATGTACTTTGTATGAAAAGCAGTCTTGGGGATATCCTACTTCTTTACCCATACATTATAATATACCAACCACAGATCCTCATTGGAGAAGTATTGTGCTCTACATAGCTGATCAACCAAGTAATCAAATCATGGAAAATGATACTTTTTCTTTACCATGATTTTATTGAGCTCAGGATAATCAATAAAAAGATGAATTGATGAATCCTGCTTTATGATGAAGAGGAATAATGCACCCTATAGTGAAGCACTTGGTAATATAAAGCCTTTATCCAGATTCTCATGTAGTTGTTTCTTTAGATCCTTAACATAAAAAACAACCATTATATATGGAGTCTTGGATATTGGAAATTCCCTAGGTATGAGATCAATCGAGAATTCCACATCTCCACTAAGAGGAATACCGGACAACTGCTTGGGAAACACATCAGCAAATTCCTTCATAATAGTCATATATTTGGGGATATTTTATTACATAGAATAAATCATCATAAAAATATGTGTGTTATCCTTGGTTAGCAATATCTATGCTTGAGTTTATGGTTCTAAAGAAGATTCATCCTCTTTATTTCACTTGTATAGAATCATGGGTTGATTCTCCATATGAAGAGTGATTTCCGGCTTATGACAATTTATGTTGGATCTATATAGGGAAATCCAATCGATGCCAATAATTTCATAAAATTCCCCAATTGGAACTTTTAAGAGGCTGTCTTGGAAGTTAAATCTAGAAATTATGATAGGGGAGGAGTTATATTAATTGAATTCAATAATTTTCCCATTTTCCATTCTCACGGACATCTCTACTTCGATGATTTTTGGTGATGTTTGGATTGTTCTAATAATATTTTCAAATTTAAAAGATTGGATAGAATCGAAATCAAAATGTACATTCTCTATTCTTGAATAAATAATTAGAGTACATGTCAACACTTCATTGTTAGGATTATCTTCGATGGTAGTGATGGAAATAACTCTCCGTTATTTCCTTAGAGGTTGTTGGTAACCTTTGAAAACCCTTGTCATAGGGAACTGGTACACAAAGTTCCCTAGTTCTTTGAAGTTGTAGCAATGGAAAATGTGTTGAGTTTCAAATGGAGTGTTCCATTCCTCTATTATAGTAGTGGGTTTCTATTTTCAGTAATAATTTTCTAGGTTCTATTCTCTTCCTCACCCAAAGCATTTCCTTGTCCCCTTCAGGAAATTTATTGGGTGGTTACTTCCACAATATTGGAAACTAGGGTGTGAGGGTTTCATATCACAATAGGATTTTCCATCAGAACAATAGAATTAAAATATAATTTCTACTTCTTATCCCAATGAAACACTTGAGATTATCCGATATCCATTTTAAATTTGAGGAAAAATTGGACAGTTTTCTCAGAGCTATCGAAGTCACAGATCGCTAGGGCTTTCTTTAGGCTAGGTTTAATCCCATCAAAAAAGATTCGAACCTTGCATTCAGGGGTAATGAAAAAGCCATAGACGTATCAAGAAAGCCTTGTTATGTTTCCCTCATACACTCTAATGGATTTTTTTTTACTTTTTTCTTAAGAGAAAATAATTAACTTCCCATCTTAAGCCTGAGGGTTTATGGAAAATATTTATCAAAAAACATTCTGTAAAAATCCTTACATTCCAATTCCTCGATCTATTCCTCGTGTTTTTTATTTTTGATCAATGTAAACAATTCAATAGATTCACCCTCTGCATGAAAAGGATCCTAAAGAACCTTTTATTGTTCTGAACATTGATGGATGTTGAATATCATATCAATGGAGTTGATCCATTGTTCAACAATTGAGGGATGATATGATCCGTTAATAGTAAGAGTTCTTTGAATCATGAAGATATCAACTGCAACTTGTTGTTTATTAGGGGGGGGGGGTTAAATATTTTTCATTACCAATGTTTCTATTAAAAACTTGATTCAACATAGAGATTATCGTGACAAAGTATGCGATTCCCTCTCCCCTCAGATTAGGCATCTTATTAGAACAGTCATCACATTGATCATAAAATTGGTTGTTATCCTGAGCCCCCATATTACAGGCCATTGGCAAGAATAAAAGAAAAATTAGGGGTAAGTATTTTGAATTATTTAACACATAAAGGGGATTCCAATGAAAAAAAGGGATAACTTATAAATTAAATTTATTTCCTTAACTTATGAATTTCTATGTTTTTATCTATGTTATCCATGGTCTATTTTGTAAAAAATATTCCTAGATGAATTTTTTATTCCCTTAATAATGCTTCATACTAATCATGTGACTTTACCAAAGCATATCCCCTCGGAGTGTTGAACCAAGAGTGCAGAAACGCCTATTGCCATGCACTAGTTCCCATCAGATTCTAGCTCAATGTGGTGTTTTCAGGTTTAACCTCTAGATACATATGTGCTAGAGCCACCACTACTTGTTCATATCTAAAGAGGGATGTATTTTGTTGATATACCACTTATAATATACTCTCCAAAATTTAGGGATTATTTTCTTATACATAGTATTTTTCCTAAGGCTTTAACTAGGGTTTTCTAATAATAATCCAATAATAACTAATCTTATACATTGGTACCAACTAGAAAATGCTGATATTTATTACACACTTAAACATGATTTATTACATAAAAATGAACTTAATACAACCCATAAGATTGATAGGAATAGTGTATTTGCGGAATATGAACATTATATGAAAACTTTAGACATAAAATACAAAATCTTTGTTGAAAATGCCTTTTACCTAACCACAAAATTCCTTTGTACATAAAATTTCATGGGATAACCTGAGGATATACATAAGAAAAGGGTAATCTAAAAATATAAGTAAGGGAGTAAAAAATGAATAAAATGAATAATAAAACAAATTTTAGGAAATATACATATCAATTAAACATAAGAGAATAATGAACATATTTTCACGATATAACATGATCATCATAACATGGAAATGAGGAAACAACTTAAAAAAATGCATCATTATATCAAGGAATCAGGTAAGACCATTTACCAACATGGTGAAACAGTTTCCAAAAAGGAATGAGGTAAACCCATGCCCCAACATGACATATCATGGTACTAAACATTTCCTAATTCTTTGGAGTGCTATGTGGGAACACCCTTTATAATCATTTCAATCTCTTGCTTAAGTGTGCCATATAGATCATATAACATTGATTCATTCAACATCATCCATTATTACAAAATAAATAAATGTAGATTACATAAATGAAATTATAAAATCAATAATTATATGTTCATATAGGTGAGTAACCTTGAGAGATAAATAGGCATGGTATTCACTACACGATGAATTTGATATGGAAAACCATAGTGCAATTTCAGAAGCTTAATGACATGACATAAAAATTCATAAAAATTGTATATGACATCAAAAGGGGTATATAATCATATAAAAGTGAAATTGACAGTAAAGGGGTTATATAGATACATGTCCCAAAAAAATAATTTGTAAATAGACGGAATAACAAAATAAAAATATCTTGAAGAAAGAGGATAAACGGAATAACTCTTATGAAATTTCAGCATGGTCACGAGTGTACATGAGAGGGATTAATGATAGAAAAGAATGCCTAAAATCATAATAAATTAATAATGTCCATATGGGAGAGGTGAAAAAACATACCCCATAATTGTTAATTGAAAAACAAAATTGTATAATTATATAAGGAATCTTGGACAAAAATGAGAAAGGAAGAAAAGTGAGGATCCCTTACATGAGTTTGTGACTTAAAAAGCATGAAGAGGTGACTTTTGAGATCTTGGGGAACCTTGGGAGTATTATAGGTAGGGGAAGAAATATTAGAGACTGTCTATAAGGGTTTTGAGTTAATAGAAGTAGGTGATTGTGTGGGATTATATAGGAAACGATGGGTTAATTTTTTAATATTTCACAAACATAGGTTTCTGAATCTTTATAGTTAAATATTCAAAACCACATATCATTCTATGATTTTATGATAGTTTTCTTCCAAAGTGGAGTGGAAAAAATTATTTTATAATTCTAATGTTGGAACGTATTAAAATATTAGCCTTGATTACATGGAGGTGAGTCACATTATTAATGAAATGAATTTAAAATCATAAAATATATTACACATTTTGGAGGATAATCTATGGATTTATAAATTTTTTTTAAAAAATAAAAAATAAAAATATTTTTAGTTTAAAATATATATTGGGACATGAATACCCATTATAGTATTTATTAATTCATTTTGGGTTATTATGATGTCATAAAACCCATATTTTATTTTTACGATTTTTAATTTTTACCCAAAAATTCAACTGTCTGAATTTTTTTTTGAAAAATTCATTTTGGATAATTTCAATGTTTTGATTCCAAAAATAATATTCATTTTATCTAAATATATTATTAAATATTCTATTTTTTAATTTTAAAATGTAATTCTATATTTATTGAAAATTCAGAAGTTTGGAAAAAAATAGTTTACAAACCTTAATAAAAATTACATTTGACTTCATAAATATTATATAATATTTTATTATTCATAAAATATATTTTATATTAAAATTTTATAAAAATGTAATTTTTTATAAAATTTATTAATTCATTAAAATAAATTCCTTCAAAAATACACTTTGGGTTTTATCGTATAAAAAATATAACTCTAATCAAACTAATTAACTAATCATTTAAAAGCGAGGAACTGATGAAATTAAAATTTATAAGAAATGTTTTTATAATATTAGTAATAAAATCATAGTTTAATATATTAATGTATATATTTATCAATAGTACAATTTTTACTCTAAGATTCTGTTTATCAATGTCATCTTTTTTTAAGAAAGACTATTGTTAGAATATGAATTTTATTTATAGAAAGGTATTACACCCTAATTAACTAATACCTTTTCACATATCCCCTTATAAAACCTACATAAGACCTAAGGGTAAGGTGTGTGATGGTGTTACACTCTTGGGGTGGCTTAGATAATATCCACCAGGGGTAATCTCTATTAACTTCAACTTCTCACGTAGGCAATTCCGTTCAAGCATAAGGTGTTGAAGCTCGGCTTGAGATTGGTCAAGAGAAAATCCTAGTGATTATACCTCATTTATAAGCTCTGAAAAATGAGCTTCATATGGCCCTAGTCTACTAGATGTGTTCATCCACTCCATTTTATGTGGCAAAAGAATTTTTTTTGAAAACCTTATATTTATATCAGTCATATAATCACTATTCAGTGGACATCTTATCAATTGTAATTGATACATAACAGTTATTTAAACCTAATATTAAAAATAGAGTTCATGTTTTCTTTATATCCATAAGAAATCAGAAGAAAATGAATTTTATTCCTAAATGATCTGGTCGTTACATTTACGACACATTAACTCAATCTAAACTACATGGGAAATCAAAAATCATTCATGCTATTAGCCAATAAGTTGAAGGTACCTTAAATGCTACACTAATATAAATGAAATTTTTATAGGAAAGTGGAAATGTGTTGTTGAATAGTGAAATTGTAGATCCATTTATTAAAGAGAATGAGATACAAACAAAGAGTTGAATGATAATTTGAACATGAAATGAGAATTATATAACATAAGATATTAATAAAAATCATGTATAATGGTTTACAAGACATGTATGACCATAAACATTTCAATAAATATGTATATTAGGTAGAAACATATATTTTTTCAATCTAATAATGAGTATTACTTTTTGTTGATCATGAATATTGATTCACAAGATGCACTGTTAGAAGATTTGATGTTTTGGCTCAAGGTCCTCTAAAGTAGGCTATAATGTTTTACACATACGATGTGAATGGATTTAAATTTCATTCAATTGATTAGGAAGAGGGTTTGAAAACATACAATAGTTGTATATTTATGTTTTATAAAGGGGTATAGTATAGAAATATGACTGATATTATAGAATAAAACATACAAATGAATATATTTAGTTATTTTATTCAAATTCAAGTGGGTTGATGTTATTAAGGATCTTAAAATATATTACATACAATTTAATTATGTGAACTTATCTCACATGATGGTTGGCAATGACCTTGAATTACATGATCCATATATCTTATCATTTTAAGATAAAATGGTATATTATATGTAATAAATCATGGATGAAGGGTGAATTGTAGTAGTTCGCATACAAAAAAAGAGACTTGTATGATATTGGTGATGAAGTGGAAGATTTTCCTTCTCAAATTGAATCTCATCAATAGAATGAAGTGAAAATAATTTTTCATTATGATATTGAAAATAATAATCATGAAAGGGTGGATGATATAGATGAAGTAATGACAGAGAAAGAAAACAACATGATTGAAGAAAAAAAATGATCGTATGAGAAATAATCAATTCATTTATCAACCACATATGTTATATGTACAATCATTTATTACCGTAGATAAGTATTTTTTCAGTGTTGTGAATTAGTTATCTTTTATAATTTGTCATCGTTATTTTTTTTTGAAATACATGTTCTAAGGTTAATTATAAGGCCCCAACCTTAAACCTTACTTAATCTTGAGTTATTACAAGATTACACATTGGGGATCTTTTCAGGTTTAGAGTTTTAGAGAATTAGATCATAAAACTTGCATTACATTCCACATATAAACAATGTGGTTACATAAAGATAGTATTCTTCATTCCCATCAATGGAAACATATTTAAAATAAAACATGGATTCATTCTTGACACTTCCTTGACACTATCATCATATCATGTGTCTTTCCCTTGACCTGTGAAAAACATTTCAAAAAAACTAGGGATGAGCATAAAAAGCTCAGTAAAAGATATAAAAATATGGAATGGAAACATGGGTACATATATACATAAGGACGAGATCATACTTTACCCATAAAACATAAAAAACTTTAATATACCTCATCAAATCATGAATAAATCATAGAAATCATAAGACATAAAGGTAACTTGAGGCATTCATAACATTCTTACGTAGGGAGTAACCCTCTTGGTTACGTTTGGAATACCCATAACAGTATATTCCCTAAATCTCTTCGGATAAACCTTAACGTTTCACTCCTTCACGTTACCCAATGCATTGGAGAGCTATATCGGGCTCACCCGCCCTTAGTTTATCATGGAACCACCCGTCTTTATAATAATGCCAAGAACCACAACATAATCGTATCACATAAAACATGCATAAAGGAAACATAACATTTCCACATTTCAATCACAAGATATCAATACAACACAAAAAACATTGTGAAAACCATTTTCAATACCAAAATAAAAGAGAAGTAAGACATGGTATTTAATTTTCTTTTAAAAAGAATGTATGGCTTGTAGAGGAAGCCGAAACTCAAATAACGGTCACGACAGCGGAGAAGTCGTTGTCGCCGCATACGTACGAAAAAAACATTCCCTTTTGTCGTTTAGTAAACGCTTCATATAAAAAATATTCCTTTTGAATAAACGTAAAAGTCAAAGGGGTTTATAAACCGTATAAAAGAAAGTTGTTTAAAAAAAATATGCCTCAATGAAAGGAGATTGAGACGAAGTCCCATACCTCGTATCCGACATGACCCGACCATTCTATAATCTCCTGAATAATAAACTTGAGTTAATATCTACTTGCTTAAGAACCTTTTTCAAGTTCATTATTCCTTTTATACCATGTTATTAACATCATGTAATCATTTAAGTTAATAATGTTCATTTTGTCGGTATTTGGTTCTTAAGTCAAAAATAGACTTCTTACACTTACATGTTGTTAATTTGGTCAAAGTTTCGTTATATCCAGAATGATATTAATGATTTGTATAACATATATATCATATATATTCCGCATATACATGTATTTATAATATTACATCAGTTCATGGAGACGGTAAGCCGTACGTACGCATGAACGACACTTCCATTTCTATTTCGTATTTTCTGGAATGGATTCATAATGATATAAGAGTATATTATAATTCCAGTATAATAAAATATATTATATAATTAACTTTATCCTTTACACATCCCACATATGGTATTAACGAATCAAATCACTTTCAGGGGGCGGTAGTCCGCACTTCCTAAAATGAAGATATCGTGTTTAACCATAATGGAAACAATAATGATATGCCATAAATGAAAAATACCGAAGATTAAAGAAAGCATAAACATATTATATATCATATATAAAAATAGTGACATCATAATGGCCACCTTTGAAGGTGTTAAATGAGTATTGAACAATCATCGTTTCGGGAGGCAGAAGTTCGCCATCCACGGAAACAGTATGTTTTTTAACCATTTGATGTAGTTGTGTGAAAGTTTAGCTCAAATAAATCTTATAACAACATCCTAGTATATTGAAGATACTGGTGTTGTTACAAAATAAGTAAATAAAAAGAGTTAAGGGGTTGGAGAAGAAAAATAAAACAAATGAACATGAGAGAATGAATTACCTTTAAAAGTGTAACTCCTTTTGATTTGAGCCTAAAGGCTTCCTTTGAAAGGATTCTTCCCGACGTGAATCCTCTAGGATGAGGAGAGGGATGTGGAGAGAGTAAATGGGCAGGGGTTGGACGAGCCAAAGGCTTGAGGAGTGTGTGAAATGAGGTAGAGGTGGGGGCCTTTTATAAGAGGAGAGGAGGGGCACTTTTGGAAAGTAAAGATAAGTTACTTTATTTTAAAATGAGTTTCGGATTCAAAAGGTCCCACATTTCTATAATTAGAGGATAAGGTGATAAGGCTTAGAAATCCACTCATCCAATTGGTTTTTTCCATGTTTAGGTTTTATATTTTTCATTATCTTTCCATTTTATTTAAATCGTTAAATAATGAGGTCATCGCTGCATCATCATGATGTCATAAATAATTTAATTTATTTAAAGTCTAAAAATTACAAAGAAAATACTATGATGTAGGAAATATTTGTATCTTTCCAATTAATATTTATAATCAAAAATATGAATTTTATAACCCCATGTAAAAATTCTTTTAGTAAAACATCTCTTGTTTGTGTCATTTTTACTTTAACATTTAATAAAAAGTTATTTATGTCATTTCCCAACCAATGCGTCTCCATGGGGTACCCAAGATGACCCATTGCTTGTCTCGGTCGGCCATGACACAACCAATAAGGTTGGGACATGAGTCTAGGTCATTTCATATTATTAAAGCATTATTTATACCTTAAACTACCCTAATTACCACAAATCGCGATTAAAAACTTAATAAGTTACTATTCACCAAAAAAAATATTTTAATCCCATTGAACCACATTTTACTTCCTAATGACAACCATGTATGTCGGATTTTTGAAATTCAAAACACAATGATGGAAAAATTTAATTTAAACGAAAAAATCAGTTTTTATAAGTACCACTTAGTGGTTTCACTATTCATAAAAAATTGAAGTTTTTCAGAAAATTACCAAAAATTCACCCTAAGCTATATATGATATTCCGAATTCAAAAATGAAGTGTATTTTACAAAATTCAAAACATATAAGTCACATTAATAAATTTTAATAATTAATTCTCGTTGTTATGACAAATAACGTGTTTTTATGAAACAATAAGTATCAAAAGATTGACACCAGTTTAAGTCCAATTTCAAATTGAAATTGATTCCAATGACCACCATTGGATTAAATGGTAAACATATATTCTAATTTCACTTAAAAAACAAATCAAAAGATAATCTAATCATATAAATAAATTAGATTAAAAAGCAGTGTTGATGTAAAATGCAGTATTTTTCACTATTCATTAAAAATGAACATTGTCAGGAAAATATCAAAAATTCACACAAAGTAAATTTTGATGTCCCAATCATAAAGAATAAGTTTATTTTGACAAACATAGTTTATAAAATTTTCAAAAGATAGATTTAAAAAGTGTTTTCCATCAAAAGGCAGTAAAACAATCTTTTAAGAATATTAGTGTATTCAATGCATAAGATTGTATTTATTTTCATTTTAAGCCTCTAAAACACTATCTAAATCATTAATAGACATAGATAAAAATATCTATTATTCATTACTTACTTGGGATGTTACATCCTTCCCCCCTTTAGAATATTGCGTCACCACAATTTATTTACTTATCAAATAAATGGGGGTACTTATCCCTCATTGCATTTTCAGATTCCCATGTTGCCTCTTCCATCATGTGGTTTTTCCACAAAACCTTTACCTGGTGAATCACCTTATTCCGTAACACTTTCTCCCTGTGGTCAAGAATCTGGACCGGTTTTTCCTCATAAGATCGGTTCTCTTCCAGCTGAACTACCTCTGGACTCAAAACATGAGATGGATCTGGCATATACTTTCTCAACATCGAAACGTGAAAAACATTGTGTACCTGAGATAAAATCGGAGGTAAAGACACTCGGTATGCAACTGATCCAACTCTCTCCAAAATTTCGTATGGTCTAATGAACCTTGGAGTTAGCTTTCCTTTCTTACCAAATCTCATCACACTTTTCCAAGGATAAAACCTTGAGAAAAACATGATCACCTACCTCAAAAGAGAGATCCTTCCTCCGGTTATCCTCATAACTCTTCTGCCTTCTCTGAGCTGTTCTCATGTGCTTCTAAATCAGATGAACTTTTTCTGGCATCTCTTCTACCAATTCTGGTCCCATCAACTTCCTTTCACCCACTTCATCCCAGAAAGCTGTAGTTCGACACTGCTTCCCATATAATGCCTGAAATGGTGCCATCTGTATACTGGAATGAAAACTGTTATTATATGAAAACTCAACCAAAGAAAGATGTTGGTCCCAACTTCCCTGATAATCCATAGAACAAGCTCGTAGCATATCCTCAAAGGTCTGAATTGTTCGTTCTGATTGCCCATCTGATTGAGGATGAAAAGTTGTACTAAAATTTAATTCAGTACCCAACGACTTCTGAAGGCCTTTCCAAAAGTTAGAAGTAAACCTGGGATCACGATCCGATACAATGGAGAGAGGAACTCCATGTAACTTGACTATCGATTTAAGATACCAACGGGAATGTTGATCAAGAGAGAAAGAATCTCGTATAGCAAGGAAATGAGCAGATTTGGTCAAGCGATCAACAATAACCCAGATTGCATTATTACCTCAAGATGTCTTCGGTAATACAACAACAATGTCCATGGATATATCCTCCCATTTCCACTCTGGCACTGGTAAAGGCTGAAGCATCCCTTTCGGTAACTGCCGCTCTGCTTTAACCTGCTGACAAGTCAAATACTTCTCATTAAAAACATCAATATCTATTTTCATTCCATCCCACCAGAAATACTCCCGCATATCTCTGTACATCTTAGTACTGCCAGGATGAACTGAAAACGGAGAACAATGAGCTTCACATAACAACTCTCTCTTCAACTGCAAATCACAAGGCACACACAATCTCTTCCCAAATCTCAAAACACAATCACTATCAATGTTGAATTCAGGCAACTTACCTTTCTGAACCAGCTCTACCTTTTTCTTCAACTCACTGTCTCACTTCTGTGCTTTCTTAATTCTATCTGATAGAGAAGATTTCACTGATACCCGAAACAAAACAGAAGAACATCCGGTACCAACAACTTCTATGCCAAAGTTCATCAAATCATTAACAAAAGGATCACGTTCCAAACACAACATTGCTAATGAAGCATTAATTTTTCGACTCAAAGCATCAGCCACTTTATTTGCTTTTCCCGGATGGTAATAAATTGTGCAATCATAATCCTTGATTAATTCTAGCCATCTTCTTTGTCTCATGTTCAATTCTTTCTGAGTGAATATATACTTTAAACTTTGTGGTCAGTATATATTTCACACTTTACTCCAGACAAATGATGCCTCCAAATTTTTAAAGCAAAAACAACAACAGCTAATTCCAAATCATGTGTAGGGTAATTTACCTCATGAGTTTTCAACTGTCATGAAGCATAAAAAATTACCTGATCATTCTGCATTAGGACACAACTAAGTCCTTTCAATGAAGCATCACTGTATATAACAAACTGACCATTCCTGAAAGGTAGTGCCAAAACTGGAGCACTACCCAATCTTCTTTTCAATTCTTGAAAACAATCATCACATTCTTTTTTCCAGATAATCTTAACACCCTTCCGAGTTAGCATAGTCATTGGACTTTATAACCATGAAAAATTTCTAACAATCCTTCAGTAATAGCCTTCCAAACCAAGAAAACTACGAATCTCGGTTACATTTGTGGGTCTTGGCCATTCTTCAACAACCTTTGTTTTTGCAGGATCAACGATTATCCCATCTTTGGAAAAAATATGACCAAGGAAAGAAATTTTTTGCAACCAAAACTGACACTTGCTGAATTTCCCATATAATTTCTTTTCTTTTAAGGTTTTCAGGATAACCCTTAAATGTCTTTAATTCTCCTATTTACTTTTAGAAAACACAAAAATATCATCAATAACACAACCACCATTTATCACCTGATTTAACTGAGCCATCACTGCAGTAAACTGCTCAATTCTGATTCTGACCATCTCAGTATGCTGATTTGGAAGTTCATTTCCCTCAGTATGCCTTCCCAAAAAATCTTCTCTATTTCCTCTACGAAAAACCATTCTTAACACGGAAATACCTTAGGTGAAGCAACATGGTAATCTTTAAATGCGATATCATTTCAAAAAAAATATTTTTGGATAATCATTTAATAGAATTCTAACTCCTAATGTTATCTAAACCGACCTCTGATACCAACTATAAGGCCCCAGCCTTAAACCTTACTTAATCTTGAGTTATTACAAGATTACAGATTGAGGATCTTTTCAGGTTTAGAGTTTTAGAGAATTAGATCATAAAACTTTTATTACATTCCACATATAAACAAAGTGGTTACATAAAGATAGTATTCTTCATTCCCATCAATGGAAACATATTTAAAATAAAACATGGATTCATTCTTGACACTTCCTTGACACTATCATCATATCATGTACCTTTCCCTTGACCTGTGAAATACATTTCAAAAAAACTTGGTATGAGCATAAAAAGCTCAGTAAGGGATATAAAAATATGGAAAGGAAACATGGGTACATATATACATAAGGAGGAGATCATACTTTACCCATAAAACATAAGTAATTTAACATACCTCATCAAATCATGAATAAATCATAGAAATCATAAGACATAAAGGTAACATGAGGAATTCATAAGATTCTTACGTAGGGAGTAACCCTCTTGGTTACGTTTGGAATACCCATGACAGTATATTCTCTAAATATCTTCGGAGAAACCTTAACGTTTCACTCCTTCGCGTTACCCAATGCAATGGAGAGCTATATCGAGCTCACCCGCCCTTAGTTTATCATGGAACAACCCGTCTTCATAATAATGCCCAAGAACCACAACATAATCGTATCACATAAAACATGCATAAAGGAAACATAACATTTCCACATTTCAATCACAAGATATCAATACAACACAAAAAACATTGTGAAACCCATTTTCAATACCAAAATAAAAGAAAAGTAAAACATGGTATTTATTTTTCTTTTAAAAAGATGGTATGGCTTGTAGAGGATGTCGAAACTCAAATAATGGTCATGACGGAGGAGAAGTCATTGTCGCCGCATACGTACGACAAAAACATTCCCATTTGTCATTTATTAAACACATTGTATAAAAAATATTCCTTTTGAATAAACGTAAAAGTCAAAGGGGTTTATACACCGTATAAAAGAAAGTTGTGTAAAAAATAAAATATTCCTTAGTGAAATGAGATTGAGACGAAGTCCCATACCTCGTATCCGACTTGACCCGACCGTTCTTTAATCTCCTAAATAATAAACTTGATTTAATATCTACTTGCTTAAGAAACTTTTTCAAGTTCATTATTCCTTTTATACCATGTTATGAACATCATGTAATCATTTAAGTTAATAATGTTCATTTTGTCGGTATTTGGTTCTTAAGTCAAAAATAGACTTCTTACACTTACATGTTGTTAATTTGGTCAAAGTTTCGTTATATCCAGAATGATATTAATTATTTGGATAACATATATATCATATATATTCAGCATATACATGCATTTATAATATTACATCACATATAGAGGTAAGAAATGAAATGCACCGTTCATGGAGATGGTAAGCTGTACGTACGCATGAACGCTACTTCCATTTCTATTTCGTATTTTCTGGAATGGATTCATAATGATATAAGAGTATATTATAATTCCAGTATAATAACATATATAATATCATTAACTTTATCCTTTACACATCCCACATATGGTATTAACGAATCAAATCACTTTCAGGGGGCGGTAGTCCGCACTTCCTAAAATGAAGATATCGTGTTTACCCATAATGGAAACAATAATGATATGCCATAAATGAAAAATACTGAAGCTTAAAGAAATAATAAACATATTATATATCATATATAAAAATAGTGACATCATAATGGCCACCTTTGAAGGTGTTAAATGAGTATTGAACAATCATCATTTTGGGAGGCAGAATTTCGCCATCCACAGAAACCGTATGTTCATTAACCATTTGATGTAGTTGTGTGAGAGTTTAGCCCAAATAAATCTTATAACAACATCCTAGTATATTGAAGATACTGTTGTTGTTACAAAAGAAGTAAATACAAAGAGTTTTGGGGGTTGGAAAAGCAAAATAAAACAAATGAACATGAGAGAATGAATTACCTTTAAAAGTGTAACTCCTTTTGATTTGAGCCTAAAGGCTTCCTTTGAAAGAATTATGCCCAAAGGGAATCCTCTAGGATGAGGATAGGTATGTGGAGAGAGTAAATGGGCAGGGGTTGGCCGAGCTAAAGGCTTGAGGAGTGTGTGAAATGAGGTAGAGGTGGGGGCCTTTTATAATAGGAGAGGAGGGGCACTTTTGGAATGTAAAGATAAGTTACTTTATTTTAAAAAGTGATTCGGATTCAAAAGGTCCCACATTGCTATAATTAGAGGATAAGGTGATAAGGCTTCTAAATCCACTCATACAACTGGTTTTGGCCATGTGTAGGTTTTATATTTTTCATTATCTTTCCATTTTATTTAAATCGTTAAATAATGAGGTCATCGTTGCATCATCATGATGTCATAAATAATTTAATTTATTTAAAGTCTAAAAATTACAAAAAAATACTATGATATAGGAAATAGTTTTAGCTTTACAATGAATATTTATAATAAAAAATCTGACTTGTATAACCCCATTTAAAAATTGTTTTAGTAAAACCTTTCTTGTTTGTGTCATTTTTACTTTAACATTTAATAAAAAGTTATTTATGTCATTTCCCAAACAAAGTGTCTCCATGGGGTCCCCAAGTTGACCTATGGCTTTTCTTGGTCGTCCATGACACAACCAATAAGGTTGGGACATGTTTCTAGGTCATTTCATATTATTAAAGCATTATTTATACCTTAAACTTCCCTAATTACCACTAATCGCGATTAAAAACTTAATAAGTTACAATTTACCAAAAAATTATTTTAATCCCATTGAACCACATTTTACTTCCTAATGACAACCATGTATGTCAGATTTTTGAAATTCAAAACACAATGATGGAAAAATTTCATTTAAACGGAAAAATCAGTTTTTATAATTACCACTTAGTGGTTTCACTATTCATCAAAAATTGAAGTTTTTCAGAAAATTACCAAAAATCCACCCTAAGCTATATTTGATATTTTTAATTCAAAAATGAAGTATATTTTACAAAATTCCAAAAATATAAGTGACATGAATTAATTTAATAATTAATTCCCACTGTTATGACAAATAGTGTGTTTTTATGAAACAATAAGTATCAAAAGATTGACACCAGTTTAAGTCCAATTTCAAATTAAAATTTATTCCAATGACCACCATTGGATAAAATGGTAAAAATATATTCTAATTTCACTTAAAAACCAATTCAAATGATAATCTAATCATATAAATAAATTAGATTAAAAAGCAGTTTTGATGTAAAATGCAGTATTTTTCACTATTCATTAAAAAATGAACACTGTCAGAAAAATAACAAAAATTCACACAAAGTAAATTTTGATGTCCCAATCATAAATAATAAGTTTATTTTGACAAAATTAGTTTATAAAATTGTCAAATGATAGATTTAAAAAGGGTTTTCCATCAAAAGGCAGTAAAACAATCTTTTAAGAATATTAGTGTATTCCATGCATAAGATTCTATTTATTTTAATTTTAAGCCTCTAAAACACTATCTTAATCATTAATAGACATAGATAAAAATATATATTATTCATTACTTACTTGGGATGTTACATTAATACTATTTTCTTAAATGAAAAAAATATTGAGGATGAATTTTAATAATTACAGTAGACTATTAGTGGAAATTACATCACCACACAGACACATCATGATCCATTAGTATCCCTCCCAACAGTATTTGGGACAACCTCTTCCTAACCACTAAATCAACTCTCACACCCTTCATTCTGTCAGCTTCTAAAACACCCTTCTTCAAAATTCCATCAGCCATTGAAACAATTCCTCCTCATTCAGTAAGTTCAGTAGAGAGGGAGTAGGTGGTCCCTCAATTTTCTTTGAGGGGATATTAGAGTGTGAAAGTTATAGGTAAAAATATAAATGTGAATAAAGTTATTATACTTTTATACTACTACAAATTTTTCTTGGAATATGGAAACAATGCTACTATAAAATGAAATATTAAATTTTCAAATATCTAAAATAATAAGTGAATAAAGTTAGTTATCCCATTTGACAACTATAGAGTCCCGGTTGATGATGTTAAAAAATTATTTTCCCAAAGGGAGTTTGTTTCCATAAAAATAAACCATTCAAGAACATGGGGAACATATAATGATACAAGATTCAAAGGTTTTCTCTCTATAGAATGTGTTGGTTAAATTATAAAAGAACACAATTGGATTTATCCCTAGTGATATTACACCTATGACTGGGAATGATAAGGTAAATCACACATCTTCAGAATCATTTAATGAACAAATTTTTATTTGTTATAAGTTCAAATTTAAATATTATAAACTATTTAATATTGAATATAATTTTCTTGTAGGTGGTAGTAGTAGGAAGTGGAGAAGGAGAAGAAGAGGGTGTTGGGAAAAGTTCATCCGGTAGTGATTATGGTTCACTTTTGATTTAGAGATGACGTGAAACTAATAATATGGAACATTACGTATAATGATTTCAAATGTTATGGTTACAAATTTATTAATCCCCAGGATTATCTTTTGTTCATGATCATTTGTTTGGTGGCATAATTAGATAAGGGATTGATTCTGATATACCTAACATAGGATTTATTCTTATTGGTGTTGTAGGTGGGATGGATAAATTTCTATTTGATATATTTTTTTTTACTATTATGGTATGCAGATTTTATAGTTAAATATTTTTTAAAAGAAATATTAGTTTTATGTTTAAACCACCGCAAAAAATTCCATTTTTTCGATTGTTCAAATAGACACTATATAATGTCATTTTTTATTCGAGAAACCGTAGTGAAACAAAAATATGAAATGGTTACTAGAAACCACCTCTAAATGGAAATAAATGAAGATAATTGGTTGTAAATTCCAACTTTAGTGATGTATTTTTGGAAAGCATCTCATAAAGAGATAAAGATTGTTTTAAAAACCAGCAAATCAAAAAAACAATTCCCACTAATATGTGATATTGTTATGGGGACACACAAATACCTATATCATAAAAAACATATATAACATATATAAAAAGGTAATTAAAAAAATATATATATACAAGTACATTATAAAGGAAATAAATTCATATAAATGTATAAATAAATTACATATAAATATAAATTGATGTTTATGTATATATACACATAGAAATAAAAATATAATTACATCTGTAAACAGAAAAGTATCTATTTTCACATGTGTGTGTCAATAAAACTAATATACTGACCCCACTTTTCCTTGGTTAGTACTTAGCTCATTTTTATGTTTTTAATGCATGAGTCCTCTTAAGAGGTAAAGGGGGAAATTTAACCTAGAAAACGACTAAATTATATAAATGGTTCTCATAGAGTTCAGGGAATGGGGTCTACTCTCCAGTTTCATTTTTTAATGGTTTTTATTGGTTTTATTCTGAGGGATACATAAAATTCAGTAAATATGTAGTTATTTTAGGAACATAGTACATCGTATAAGAAATGTACATGTTATGTGCTTCAGTATTATGTTCTAGGATTGGATGTGTCTGGTCATTAATTAAACACTCCTTTGACCTAATTATTAAACTATAAATGTTATCATTATAGTTTTTTATAGGATTATCCACCTCTTTTACTCAAAACCTAGGCAACATGAATATTTTTTTATGAGAGTTGATTTTTGGGGGTGTTGATTTTGGATAAATGAGACAGTGGTGGATTCAAGATCCATATATGAAACACCATGAATTAATGGATAATGAATATTGTGGCATTGAATATTCATCATCTGGGATCATCTAAGAGTTATTTATAGCCTCATCCTTTACTTTTATTGATTCTTTGACTGATAATTGATTTACTTAATATTATTTTTAGAATCAACATGATATGAGTCCTTTGATATCTATATTTTTAATATTTAATTTTTAAATGGACATGAGTGAAAATATAGTATCTTAAATAGGTTTGAGTTATTGAAATTATTTCTTTGATTACCCTCAACTATGTGTACTTATTGAAGAATTATTAGGCCTTATTCTTTTAGTTAGTTATTATTACAATTTGTTGTTATTTTTTATTAATATATTCATCATTAAATACTTAATTTGTTATTTAATCAAATTAAATCAATGTTTTTTTGTTGATTTTTTCTTCATTTATTTTTATAAATAATTGAATAATTATTATCATTTTAAAGAGTTACATGCTTCATGCAATGAATGATTAAGGATGGTGAATCACATGAAAAGTTTTATCTTTTCTATAAATATCTTACACCCCCTTTTAATCTTCCTATGAAATTCATTCATGTCCAACATTTGTAATGACTAGTGGTAGGATCCCACTTTCCCAGAATAGAATATTGAGAAATGATAATAGAAGAATGGATGGTTTTCAAGAATAGTATTATCCCAGGGTTCTATAAAAGGGTTGAATGGAATACATCGATACAAAAAAGATCCCCAAATGTGGATTAATTTGAAAATAATGGCGCAACCATACGTTCCATCTCGACATTGGATGAGAAGCCACTAGAGGATCCTCTTCCAAAATGGGAGGTGATAATATAAATGAGTGAAACATCACATTATGCATACCACATTTCATGCCTAGAAACTCACTATGAACCATGATAGACATATCATATAGTTCACCTCCACTTTAATTTCATAGTGGTAGTACACATTTAACTACCACCCAAGGCATATATATTTTGTACCGAGGAATTCTATTTCATATACTGAGATGATTTGTTGTTTCTCATGGGGGTTTTATAAATTTTTTTCCAAAAAATATTTAATAAATTAATACTAGTTAAAAAATATTTTTAAAATTAATGTAAAAGGCATCATCGACATTACCTCATTTGGGTCACCATGAAAGGTCGAAATACTGATTCCACCTTCACATATTATTGAACCATATCAATGGCATGGTGGAGACACCATCTCTAATGAATCCTTTAACATTAATTAAGGTGAATGATGGCATATAAGATTCAGCATTGTCCCCAAACCCATATAAAATGGCACTCTCCCCACCCCCTTATACTCACTTATTTCACCCACTCTTTATCTAATTCCTACCCTTCTCTCTCTATTTTTTTTAATTAGTAGCATTCATTTTTGTGGCCTAAAAAGAGTACCAAATTTTGAGAAGAATAATTTGATTGTGTTTTTATTTATTTATTTTTTCCTTTTTAGTAAGTATTTAATGTGTTTTTTACTTATTATTTTTCTTAAGTATATATTGTTTAGAAATAAAAGTTTATATAATTAAAAAATTTATTATTATTATTTATGACTTTTGATTAAATATTATAATATATTACTTGTGTGTGGGGTAAAATTACATTTTAACACACACACACACACACACCTTACACATTGGTCAGAAAGGCTGGCCATATCCCCAAAATTAGATATGTAACCTATCTATTCATTTTTATTAAATTTATGGCAAGTAGGTCTCGTGAAAAAAAATACCATTCCATGGAACATAGTAATAGTGGGAATGAAATCCCATTACATGTCTTGTAGGCCAATGTTTTCAACCAAAAGGCCCACTAGTGAATAGTTCTACTATAATACCCTGGCTGTTATTGTTTTACCTCTACTATACTTCCTACTATAATGGCCACCACTACTATAGTGTCAATGCAACTATAGTATCTGCACCCAATGGGTTTTGAACCCTTGACCATGAGGTAGAATTATGTGGTGCTTTCCACTACGAAAAACCCCAATTACATTGAGGAAATGAATTAAAGTTAGTCTTAGTAAAAGATTTATAGCTATAATAAATTTATTATTCATTATAACATAGTATTTTTAAAATATTTGTGACATAATTAGGAATTAATATTAAATAGTTGACTAATTAATATTTGGATCCTGGTGCATAGCAGGGTTATCAATATCACTCTTGTATCTGTCCATGCATAGATTATTACCTGCAAATTTACTTTCTAGGCTCAGGATCTACTCTGCTCGATCATTTATGATTCCTATAATTATATGGTCAGAAGGGACTTATGGGGACAAATTTCTAATCTGTCACACAACATTGGAGACTCTTGGGTGATCATAGGGGACATTAATTCTATTCTCCTGACTGATGAAAAGCTGGGACACTCTCCAACCATCTCTACTATGGATGAATTTCGAATATGTGTTGAAAAATCAAATATGACTGAGGTCAATATGCTTAGAGCTAAGTACACCTAGTATAGGAAACATATTAATGGCATGAGGGCTAGCAGAATTGATAGTGCCTTTGGTAAGGATAAAGTGATAGAAAATTGGAGGAAAATATCTTGTGTGACTCCTGCTAAACATAATTCTGACCATTATCCAATCATGTCTAATTTTACTAGAAAAAGTGTGAGACGCCCTCTCCCCTTCAGGTTTAATAATTCTTGGACTAGTCTCTCTAAAGGCTCCACACTATTGAGAGACACATGGAGTATGGAATAAAATAATCATCATTTATCTTGTGTTTTTAAGCTTCGATGTCTCAAGATAAAGATGAAACATTGGATTAAAGACAGATTCAGCCTCCTGGACCAGGAAATTGACTCTCTAGGGAACTTTTTACATGGAATTCAACAATCAATGATTGATTATAATTTTTCATTCCTAGGTGGACATGAAGGTAAGATATCCTTGGACCTAATAAATCTGCTCACTCAATGAGACAATATTCAAAAGGGGGTGTATAAAGATAAGTGTCGTATGGATGGTGATAGAAATACTATGTTTTTTAATGCCATACAGAGGAGTAAAAAAGCTTGAAAGCCACTCTCTCTTCTCAAATATGGAGATGTTATTATCGATGATCATCAAAGTCTCTCGAAACACATTGTCTCTTTCTATCAGAACCTCTTCAATGGTCCCAAACAAAATGGGGAACACCTGGATGGAATTATACCTACCCTTTTTAGTGATGATGAAAACTCAATGCTAATCAGTGTACCCTCTAATATTGAAATGAAGAATGTTATCCTTGGGGTTTAAAAAGACAACTCTCATGGGCCTGATGGTTTCAAAAATCATTTCTTCCAATACTATTGGGATATTATACAGGTATATGTTTGCAGGATGGTCTAGTATTTCTTTAATAATGGATCAAAAGTTCATAGAATTAATGCACAATTCATTGCATTAATTCCAAAGGTTGACAATGCTAGTGATATTAATCCATTCAGACCTATCTCCTTGATCAATAATATTCAGAAAATTCTTACAAAGTTCTTGGATAACAGGCTTTCATGTATCTCGAATAAAATAATTTACTGGAATAAGTTTGGCTATGTTAAAGGAATAAGAATACAAGAATGTCTCTTTAATGAATTTGAATGTGTGAATATTCTTCTAAAACCCACTAGAGGAGGGAGTATTTCCCTTAAATTGTACATCCGGAAAGATTTTGACACTATTGATTGGGACTTCATTGGTAACATTATGAAAAAGTTTGGTTTTCATCCGACCTTTATTCAGTGGTCTTACACTTTGATTAGATCATCCTATATCTCTATTCTTATCAATGGATCACCTGAAAGATATTTTAAGTGCTCTAGAGGGGTAAGTCAATGAGATTCCTTGTCTGCCATTTTCTTTGTTATTGCTGAAGATTATCTTGGCCAACTGATTACTTATGCTGTCGACAAAGGAAATATAAAAGTTCTTCAAGCTAACAGATGTAACTATGTCCCCTCACATCATCTCTTTGCTGATGAAATTATTTTTTTTACTCAAGGGGGAAAAATGAACATTCATAATCTCAAATTCATTCTCCATCACTACGAGCTTGTCTCTGGACAGGAGGTTAGCTGGAAGAAATCCTTTATTTTCTTTGGGAAAAACATTTCAGATTCTAGGTGGCATTGTATGATTCAGAGCCTCAGAATCAGAGAAGGTTCCTTACCTTTCACATATCTTGGAGTCCCAATGTTTTTAGATAGACCTTGGTCTACCTACTTTGCTAAAGTGGTTTCTCAAGTTAGGATAACTCTCACCAATTGGAAATGAAAATCTCTCTCTATTTCGTGAAGAATCTTCTTATTTAAACATGTGATCATCTCCAAACTTGTTTATTATTTTATGGTGTACTCATGACCTGATTTTACATTTATGATTTTTAATTACCTTATGAGGAATTTTTTTTGAGTGGAAGCATTCTGGAATGGAAAATTATCACTGTTCCATGGACCAAATGTTGTTTACCTGTCACTATGGGGGGACTTGGGATTAAGAATATTGAGCTCTTAAATAATTCCCTTTAGGCTCAATTTATTTGGGGACGTATTAATGTAAAATCAGAATCTCTTGACTTTCATAGAACAAGAATCCTTAGTAGAATAATTTCTTGAAAGTTTACATACATGCACTCTTCTGTATGGCCTAGTTTGAAAACGATTTATCAAATGATTAATAATCACTCCCACTGGTTCGTGAATGCCTCCTCCAATAGGAAATTCTGGAGAGATAACTGGACAGGGACACCAGTAGTTGAGGGTATAAATCATGATTCTTTGGATGTTGATTTAGATGCCTCTATTTGTGATCAACACGGGCTAACCAATAACCTGCCTACAGAAATTCTGAGAATTGTTAACTCGTATGATTTTATAAATTATGAGGATATCATGGTATGGGAACCGAGTTCAAATGGAATGCTTGACTTGAAAATCTTCTACTATCATTCTATACAGGTCACTCCCTCCAATGCTGTCTAGAATTTCAGAAAATGGGTAAAAACCTCTCAGTTTACTCTTCTCAGGATAATTCAAATGAAAAAACTACTAGTGGACAACAACCTTCAAAAAGTTGGTATCTCTATTTTCTCAAGATGTGAATTGTTCCACCATCATAGAGATGATCCAGACCATTTATTCGCTTCTTGTAAAACTGCTTCATCAATCTGGATATTTATTTTTGACCTCTTAGGCATCTCAATACCGCATGTTAATAACATAGGAGATTTTCAGCACTTTATTTCCGCAAAACAGCTCTCTAAACAGATTCACATCGTCTTCCTTATTTCATGTGCTGAATCTTTCCACACTCTATGGAGAGGCAGGAACAAATGTAGGTATGAAAAGTCTGCTTTCAATCACAATGTTTCCATATCAAACATTCTTGCAATGACACAAAGTTCAAATCAGTTTCACACTGGACAATGTCACAATTCCATCAGAGACTTGTGGTCTTGAGAAAGATTCATCTGTCAGGTAATTTTCCCAAACCTATGGGAATAATAGAAATTTTATAGAACCCTCCCTTTGCTGGTTGGATCAAATTCAATCTCATGGTGCCTCAAAGGGAAATCCTAGACCAGTTGGTTATGGCTTTGTCTTCTAAGACCAGAATAGTGACTTGTTAGAAGGATTTTACGGCTCTTGTGGTCATGTCACTTCCCTTGAAGATGAGATGATAGAACTTATAAATGCTGTGGAAACGTCTCTCCAAAGAAATTGGAATAATCTCTAGTTCGAAATTGATTCCACTACTATTGTGAAAGCTATTAGAAAGAGTCAGATTCACCATCCCTGGAAACTTACCATGAAATGGATCAAATGCCTTGACACTCTTGCCTCCAAGAGCTTTATAAGCCCTCATGTCTACCATGAATCTAACTCTCTTGATGACAGACTTGCAAATAATGGTATTTATGAAGCCTCTGGAGTGCATTTGACCACACTTGATGAGGATTTTCTTATTTTACTTAATAGAGACAAATGTAAAATTCCCTCCTTCAGACTCTTTTAACTTTTCTTTTTTATTTGATACTTTTGTTGATTTCCTTTAAAAAAAGATAATATAAAGACTAAATAATGATTAGATAATAATTAATTAATGACCACCTAATAATTTATTAATAGTTGTCAATAATGTTAGTACTTGATATCTACTAATTATGTAATTATTAACTAGTGATTAAGGAATGATTAAGGAATAATTAATATTGGATTAACTAATTATTATCTAATGGTTAGTTAATGATTAAGTAACTAATGACATATTATTAACTAATGATAAAATAATTATTAACTACTAATAACATAATTATTATATACTAATTAACTACTAATTAGCTATAAGGTAAGTATTTAATACTTATTGATTGAATAGTGATTAATGAATGACTAATACCTAAATTATATAGGATTAACAAATTCTTAATTGATGATTAGATAATGACTAGCTAATGAATAACATATGATTAAATAGTTCTTAAAAAATAATTAACTAATAATTACGTAATGATTAACTATGAATTAAATAATGATTAGCTATAATGTAACTAATTTTTATCTATTAATTAAGTAATGATTGACTACTGATTAATAAATGATTGAGTAATAATTAATATAGGATTAACTGATACGTAAATAATTACTAGTTAGTGATTAACTATTGAATAACTTATTATTCAGTAATAATTACTTAATGATTAAGTATTAATTAATTAAAAATTAGATATAAAGTAACTACTTGATATTTATTAATTGTGAAATTATTAACTTTTGATTAATGAGTGATTAAGGAATAAATGATATAATATTAACTAATACTTAACTAAGGATTAGCTAATGATTAACTAATGAGTAAAGAAAGACTAACTAATAATTTCATAAGGGAAACAATATTAATTAACTAATAATTTCCTATTAAGTAACTAATTTGTACAATTAATTAATTAATGATTAACTATTTATTAAATAATGATTAATTCATAATTAATATAGGATTAAATAATGATTAACTAATGATTATCTAATGACTAACTAGTGAATAATTATGTAAAAATAATTACATAGTGATTAACTATTAATTAAATAATAATAGGCTATAAAGTGGCTACTTGATATCTATTAATTTACTTTAAAATAACTAATCAGGAAATAATAATAAATGGATGCTGAACTAATGAATTGGTAATGAATAAATATGGATTAAATTATTATTAAATAATGTTTTACTATTGATTGACATAGGATTAACATAGAGTGAAAGTAGGATCAAATATAGGAAACTTGAATATAATGAGTCTTAACTATAAATATGATTTGTAACATCCATGATTTAAATGATTCATACCTTATTGCACATATGTTTTTTATACTCTTTATTGAAATGTTTTATATAATTCATGTTATCATTATAAACCACTGAACATACCATTTGTATGATTATAATTTCTACTCCAAAACAACCGTTTCAACATTTAGGATACAAGAGAACCTTCTAAAATTTTTGTATATTAAGGATTAAGTGGCTATATATGTAATGAAACCTCAGTCTAGATACTACATGTTGATATGGATCTAGAACATATGTAAAAAGTGGTATCAACCACAAAGACACCGTATTGATCTAGACTCAATTAGGATTTGGTTCCTGAAAATGGGCCTTGCAACACACCAAGTTTTAAACTCATAGGGAATATGATTTAGATGATTCATATTTTCTTTATAAACCACTAATCATACCTTTAAAAAGACTAAAAATTTTACTATGAAAATATAGTATCATATTTTAATACATAATAAGACATTATTTTATTTCAGTATAATAAATACTATATGGTTATATATGCAATGAAATCTTTGTCTAGATACTATAAGTGGATATGGATCTAGCATATATATACCTAGGGTTAAAAACCAAGAAAACATCATAATGAGAAAGATTCGATTGGGAACTGGTGTGTGAAAATAGACATTGATGCACACTAAGATTGATACTCTCAATATACATTCTTTAAATTATTCATATTTTATTTATAAATTATTTTACATACATTCTTGAGGATAAAAAATTGTACTATAAAACATTAGTGAAACCTTTTAGGATGTTATATGTTTTTTTAAAATATTACTATAATAATTATTTTATGGTCACCAATATTTAATTCTTCCTCATTTTAAATATTATTTACCCTATCATAATTTAGATAAAAAAAATTCACATAGAGTTATATGTATACTCCTACCTGGAGGTTATTCGAACCGAACACAGAGATTCTTATAGAACACTACCAACAAAAGTAGTTAGTAAATATTATTGTTTAACCCAAAAAGAATTTCCTAGAAGATATCATGGTTGTTCAAATCATGGACCTGATCAAGTGATTTAGTATATTTTTTATATACATTTTCAATTCCTGGTTACACTTTGGCATCTAGCTTGTCCATTGGCTACAGATGATTATTGGGTCTAAGAAATCACTTATTTTTACCAATGGTCAAATGGTTCCATTATGGAGTTGTATATTGAGGATTATTGTGTACAATAGAATGAATAATTGTATGAAGATGTAGACATACAATAGTTATTTAAGAACATACATCCCAAGAAAATGATGTTATTTCTTATGACTTGGAAGAAGAGAACCTAACTAATCTCCCATGTATATATCTAAATCCATTGGATGATGGGAAATTTTTTAATTATTAAATAGATGGAGAAAACAATTCTAACAAAGAGGAAGGTGCAAAATATGGGGGTGATATTTCTAGAAATATTATTTTTTTATAACAGCCTCGATGAAAAATAAATCATCTTCCACTCTTCACTTCTAGTTCAGAAGCAATGGAATTTTTTTCTGAATTCTTCTGAAATATTATCACACCTAAAACTGAGTTTTATAGAGTTGTATAAGATATGTTTAGTGATTCTGAAAAATCATTACATGTTAGATAGAAATTTCAAACTGAATATGAAAAAAAATACTAAAAATATATCATGATGAGAGAAATTTTATATATTTACATTAGGAATCAATATGAAAAAATTAAATCTTGTGGTGTGATAAATATGGGGATGATTTTTGATTCCTATTAAATGATATTCAAAACATTTCATTTAGAGGTTGGAGAAATTATATGATTGGGGAAGCTCATACTTTCATTCAACCAAACCTAACACAAGATCAAACTTCATAAAATTTTGAATTTGTGTCATCTATTATCATAGAGATTATTAGAACTATATAATATGTTCCTGAATCCCTTTTTCAAGAGATTATAATAATAGTTTTTGATATATTATATCCTATAATAAGACTTGGATGGTGAAATAGAAGGAAATTGTAATGGACTATGGTTATTTAAATGACTCATATCAGGTGTTGGGAAATTTATAGCATTACTGAGACACAGAAACCATGTTTTATTCCATATAGATATGAAAAAAATGTCTTTTAATATAATCCATATCATGTAAAATTAATTATGTAGTTCTAGGAATTCCTTCCCTAAATTTTCACATTTTGTCTCTACGAACTGTTTCTTCAAATTAACCAAACATTTCTATATAGAAAATACATGGTATTATTGTTGATTTTAGAAACCCAAGATAAGAACCATTCACTTATTACACATTAATTTTATATAGGGGAGAAGTAAAATTATGAATCATGGAGTTCATTTTTGGACTGTATCAACAACCATTTCACCTGAATTCGTGTTTTCTTGTTGATATCTTATTCTCATTAGAAAAAATAAACTTAGAAATCAATGAGGATATTGACACATGGAGACCCCCTTAATGTAAATCATAAGTATTAGATCAAAATTATATCTAAAGTCATGCAAAAATATTCCCCGATGAACCTAATAAGAAGGAAATATTGAGGATTGGTATTCAATATATTTCGTATTTTTTACTATTTCAGTCTAATGATAAAATTAATTTTTAAAGAATGATCACTTCAATATAGCTTATGATCAAGATCAATGATTTTATGAAAATTATTTCAAAGGTATCTATAGGGAAAAAAGGTATTGAATGATTATATGATGCATATTCCAATAGAAAAATCAACATTGGCATATGATGGGTGGAATTAGTAAGAACAGTTGTTCTAAAAAATGTGGAATGCATCAATGGAATATTTTAGAGGATTCAGAAGTTACATATAATTGGACAAGTTTATGAGAAAATTTATCATTGTTTTCTATACTTTTTTGATATTTGTAAATAGACCTTATATGGTATTCAGTAAGGGAGATGGTATGGAAGGAACATTCAATAACAGAATGAAAAGAACACTGGAGAATCTTCAAATTATCGAGTGAGACTTTTACTTAGAGAAGACTCTTATTTTTATGTTCAAGAGTTTCCATACAACATCACTAATAATAGTTGTCGAGTATTGGTGGTATTACGGGATGTGAGGCAATGTCAATGTTAAAATGTCCATGCATTACAGTTTCCACGCGCATAAGATATCACAGTATATGCCTCTATGAATATATCAAGGGAATCATATATTGATCCATTGTACTGGTTGGAAACCATTTAAAACTTTGTTGTTTCACAATAGATTCTTATTCCACTAAAAATGACTAATTAGCAATTTTTTCCATTATTTATTTTTTCAAATGATGATGATTTATTTACCGAAAATTTTGAAAAACTTATGTAAATGAGGTGTTATTAATTTAGAAACATTTGAAAATGTCACCAATTAATGAAGTTTGTAAAAATCACTAATTATATGTGTTTGTAAATGCCTCTAAATTATAGATGTATATAAAAATTACAATTTTTCAACACCACCTTTACTAATGTTTCCAGAAAACATCATTAACATAGTGAAATTTATAAATGTATCTATTTAGAGACACCACATTTACTACCACCCTAGTCTCTCCCACCTATGCCCCCAAGAACAACTATATGCTACCCCACCCTTCATCCGAACCTCCCTCCTACACCCCCTATACTCTATATCCAGTCACCCCCATCCCCTCCTGCATATGCCCCTTGCAAACAACCCCATTTCACCCTACCCTTCCTACAAACCTGCCGCCTACACCCCATGTACCCCATGTCCCGCCTATCCCAACTCATCCTGGATAAACCCCATACACACCCCCTATTCATCCGCATAGTTCCCCCAACCCTCCCCCCTCTACCCCACATACCACCAGTCCATCCACTCTTAGCCCCTCTTGCCTATGTCCCTAGTAAACCATGTTTATCCACCCCCTGCCCGTACATGAATCCCTTTCCTCTATACACCTACAATAGAAGTATGTGCTGATCTTCACAATTAACCCACCCTCCTTTCTCTTACACTGGCGGTACAGAATAATTATGGCTTTGTAAGAATTTTAACTGACCACCCGCAGGGTTATACTCAAATACCTCACCAACTCACCTATCCCAATTATAAAAAATAAATTGTATTATATTATATATATTTAGATTTCAGAATATCAAAATTTAATATTATATATATATATATAATTATAAACATTAATATATATATATATATATCAACATTACTACTATTTGAGGTAAGGGAATCACTTACTTTTATCAGCACTACACATAAAGTGCTGATAAAATCCTCACATTTTTCACAACTAACTAAACAAGATTATAAAGGTGACATTTATTAGTGTGATTAGTAGTCATTACAATTAGATTTAGTAGTGATATTCTACGCACAAATAAATTTTTTTAATAAAAATCTTAGATAAGAGGATGGCATCCTCATGGTTGGGGTGGGAAGACCTCCCACCACACTACGAGTACTCACTCATGATTTTCTTAACTATTTGTTCTTGAACATTTATTTTTTGTAAATTAATTTCAGTGTATATCTAAATAATTTTAATAAAGGGGTTGCTTAACCTAACCTATTAAAAAAAATCTAATGAGATAATCATGATATTGATAGACATGATTGGAGTTATTTATTTTCATATATTGATGCATTTGTATAATTGATGTGATATGATCATAGGTTTATTTATGTACATTACTATGGGTTTTTATATTACAAATGTTAAGATTACCCCTATTATGATGAAACTTACATATTTTATGTATTCTTGTCTCAGGAATGTTCATTTATGCCTTAACTCCCTTATTATTCATGATTTCCAGATACGCGATGACTCATTTTTTATGATAAATAATTACTAGGTATGACTCACTCATGTTATTCGCATAAACTTATTATATTCCCATAAATAATTATAATGTTACAATAAATATATTTAAATAATAAATATATTTATTTATAATTATATATATATATATATTTAAATAAATATAAAATTAAAATAAATACATTTTTTATACTTTTATAAATATATATATTTTATGTTAATATTAATATAAATATATATAGATATAATTAAATAAAAATATTAATAAAAATATTAATTTATAATTATACTTATATATATGTAAATAATTATAAAATTTTATTAAATATATTAAGTATATATAATTATTAAATTATTAATAAAATAAACATATTTATTGTAATTTAAAAAAAATAGTTGTTTTAATAATTATAAAATGATAATAAATATATTGATAATAAATATATTTAAGTAAAAAATGTATTTATAATTGTATATAAATACTTGTAAGTATATTTTTTTATAATTATAATTATATATATATAATTATAAAATCATAATAAATATATTTGAATAATAAATATAGTTATTTTATTTATAAATATATATTTTTATATAGTGGGGATTTTTATTAGTGGTAAGCACCCCATAATACTATATCAAGGTTAGGGGAAACACTTATTAGGAACTTGTTCTATAAAGTACTTTAGCCATGACAAAATTGTAGCACCAGAACCACTCTGGCATTTGTGGGAACTATTGTAGGAACTATAGTAGCAAAAATACTATATACAGTGTTGTAGTAGACTATGTATAGTAGATGCACTTCTCACCAGAGGGCTTTGAGGTCAATAATTTGTGCCTTCAATGCCCTGTAACGGGCTTTCATGCTCCCTGGTCCTATGGGCAACATAATGGGATTCAAGCCCACTGATCCAATGTTCCATGTAATAAGATTCATGCCCAATAGGTATATGGATCATGTACTGAATAATTACGACTTGATTGGTGGGATATCACCTAGGGGTAGCTATGGACTGCCTTTCTGGCCGGTGTGTGAGGTGTGTCTGTTTAAATGTAATTGTACCCCCAAACACCAAATATATATATATATATATATATATAAGTATATGTAATTGTATGAATAAACTAATGTAGTGTGGTCCATGATGTATTATTATATAAATATTTTTTTTAATTATAACAGATTTTTTTAAAAATATTTATTTATAATTATAATTAGAAAAAAAATAAATATATAAATAATTTTATAATTAGAATAAATATATTCATGATAATTATATATATATATATATTTATATGTTAATAAATAAATAAATAAATATATTAATATGTAAATATATATAATGATATAAAAATATTTATAAAATAATATTAAATTAATTTAAATAATGGATATATTTATTATATTTATAATTAAAAAAATATATATTAAAATAGAATAATATTGAAATATATTTTATAATTATAATATATATATATTTAAATAAAAAATATATTTATTTATTTAGATCATTATCATAACTTTTTTTTATTCTAGATAAAACTACTCTTTATCAGCTCTAAAAGTATAGTACTGATAAATACAGGTTTTATCTTCATTTTTTAGAGCTTATAATGGTGAATCATTATCATTACTAAAAAAATACTGATAAAACCAGTCATTATTATCTCATTTTATTTTAGCACTCATGAAAATTTCTTTTTATAAGTGCATCATAGAATGCACTGAAAAAACCATTCAGGTTTTTATAAAAGAACCCTAATAGATTCACCATCTCATCACAGTTTCATGATTTTGCAGAATTGTAGTACTGCCACCCTACCATCATTACCCGCCTACACCTTCTCTTTCCCCATTGTAGTCACCGTCGCTCCCTACTATCATCGATTCTTGTTGTTTTTGTAGATTCAATCACAATCTATCATTTCCACTCCCAATCGAACCCTCACTGATCTTCCCCAATGAATCATCTCCACCTTAAAGAATGATATTATTGCTTCTCCTATTTAATCGCCTTTTCCATCATAATTTTTACACCCCCCAACATCATTGCATGTTTTCCAGACCATATTCGCCCCATATTTTCATCCCCATCACTGTTCCCATTTGTGGCCTAACCAAAGGGAAAGTGTTGAAATTTTTTTCTTATTATTTATTTTTTTCTATGCTATCGGATTAATTTTTTGAGCACTATTCATTGAATTTTTAGACCATTCACCATTAATTTGTGATATGTTCCACCTTGTGTTTTCCATAGAATTTGAGAACCACGATTTTTTTCATGTTTAACTCCATGTTTTTTGTATCAAAAAATAGAAATAAATTTTTTCTTATATTATAAGAATAGTAAATTGTGTTTTATGTGATTTTCATTTCAATTTGAAGGACTTCATAATTCTGGGACAAGATAAAATATTTTTTAATAAACCATTAACACCATGTGTTTGAGAAATTGAAAAAATTATCTTTATTAATAAATTATAAAAATTTATAAGGTGTTTTTGACATTAAATAGAATTCTCAATATGAATAATATTTTAACTTTTCATTTCAAAAAATACATGTAATTCCATTTATTGATCAAATATTTCAATAATTCATTAAATTAAAAATCTAGGTTTAGCATTTTTTGATCTCATTTAGTTTATTGGATATGATAATTATGCAAAAGATTTAATCCATCAAGGGATTTTATAAAGGTGGTATAATTTATATATTTACTTATAGGGCTGTTTAAGTTGATTGTTTTAAGAAATGTCTTATAAAGGATTTCAAAATTCTATATAGAGAATTGGATGTTTCAAGGGTTTCTAAAAGACTCATATGGACTTTTTAAATCATCATTCAAACATGTGGGGGTGTGAGACCCAATTACTTCCCCTTAGGATTGTTTTCCCTTTATGGGGGGTGTTTTATGTATCTGGGGTTTGGGTGTTGGGTTGAAAGGGGATATTTCTTTTGAGAGTGTTAGAGGCATGGGTGAGTTATTGTTTTTTCTTTAAGATATTTGTTTGGATTATTTATTGTTTCTCACCATTGAAATTACTTTGGTCATTAGAATATAATTTTATTTGATGGATTTATATATTAATTCTGCAGTAGATAAGGTCACACTTTTAGTTCCCCCTAGTTTTGTGTATGGATACTGGGGAGAGCCCCAAATTCAAGGATTGGTACAATCTAGTCAAGTGACTTGTCATATAATGAAGCATGATCCTCCAATAGTGCCCAATTTGAGAAATTATAGAACCATATCACATTAAATCCAAGGTATATCCCATGAAATCATTTCATTGTTTGGTGATTTGGAATATGGGTTTCAATTGATCTTCCTTTGTTTCCCAACATTATTGATGTGTGTGGGACCCTTGGATGATTTCTTTTATTTTGTAATTTTATTTTGTGGAGGATGTGGTTCTATTCACTTGTTCATATACCTATGTATCATGAGTGGGTTTTCTATAGGATCATTGAAATGTTTTTGAAAACTTCATTTCATTAAATCCAAGGGTATCATGAGACTCTGAAGGTACACCTATAGTTTTTCTATTAACCATAAAATCATGATCAATTGTTTCTTCAATGGAATAAAATAGAATAACTTTATAATATTATAAATTCATTAATTTTACATTTATATATTATAATTTTAAACTTTTATAAATTTTTAAACCTATATAATTTTATAAATTATGCATAAATTTATAACATATATGTATTTTAATATTGTTTTATAAATTAATATGCATTTATAAATAATTTATATTTATCTAAAATATAAATTCTTTTATAAATAATATATAATTATATATTTCTATATATGTACATAATTTTATATACTATTATAAATATCCAAACATTCTTAATTATTACTTTTATACTTGTAAACAATATTTAATTTATCAACAGTTTAATTAATTTATACTTTCACAAATTCCAAGTCAGTGATTGACATATTTTAAAAAGAATAATAATTATTTTTATTTATGAAACCATTATTATATTCGTTATTTGTGTTTTCTATTTAGAATTTTTTTTCAAATATTATATCTTTTTTATATTTCTATAATTACATTCAATAGCCATATTTCCGTTGGTATTTACATGTAAATGTACTTTTATACTTCATTTATACTCATACAAAAAAGGGATTGATCCTAAAAAATATGAAGTGATAAATTGTTTTTAAATGTTAAATCTCCTCAGTGATATCTATAAATTTCCATTAACAATTCTTTTTCTTTAATCATGTGGGTTGATAAACCATTTTTCATTCTTTCCTTTTACTTTCAAAAAAATATGTAGATATATCTTCAATTGAACATATGTTTTGTATGTATTTTCTTAAATAATATTATTATGAAATAAAATAATATGTATATGAATAGAAAATGGATAAATGTCAAATATTTTACTAAAGAGTATGAAGATGGGGTGAAAGAGATCATCAAGTTTTCAAAAGATCATGCATATTACCCTTCTCAAATCCTTTGTCTGTGTTTATGTTTGTTCTATTCAAGGATAATTTATCCATGTAGGATAGAATAAAACATGATATTTGTTGGAATTGATCAATGATAATAATTTTTTAATAAACATGTGGGAAAATAAAATGTAGCTTGTGACTAGGATAGAACTACATTTTATGGATCATCTGATATGATTACTTGTATATACAATGAAGACTACCATATTGAAGGTGTGATTACAAGTGTGAATGATGATGATAATCATAATGAGAAAAAAATGAATGTTTTAGAGGAACTTCTTGATTATAAAAATATTTTTGGGAATATAATGAGTTATACAAAGACACCTTTGTGTGCTGGTTTCTCTAAATATACAACATTTTCATCCATACTGAAGTTATATATTTTAAAAGTTGGAAACAAACGGAGTAATTCCAGTTTTACTAAACTAAATTATCTGTTGAATGATATGATACTAGAAGATAATGAGCTCCCTATAAGAAAATATTATACTAAATAAATGATATGTTCTATCGGTGTGATCTCTAAAAGTTTAAATTCATTCTCAAATGATAGTATACTACTTTTCAAGGACTGTAAATAACATAAATAATTCCAAAAGTGTGGTTCTTGTCTATACAATAATGATGAAATGGGGACTATTAATGTTGTATGGTAGATTACAATAATTCCTTGGTTTTTGAGCCTATTTAGAAGTTAGGAGACTGAATGTAAATTGATGTGGAATGCAGATACAAGAAATAAATATGGGAAGATTAATCATCTAGTAAAATCAAATCACTAGAAGAAAATTGATAATGAGTATCTCGAATTTGGTAATGAGATGAGAAATTTTTTTCTTGTTTTATCTAAAGATAGAGTGAATCCATTTTATTTTCAAAGAAGAAATCATAGAACATGGCTGGTTATGGAGGTACATTATAGAATTTCAATGTTGTAATGCATGAATAGAAAATATATCTTATTATATAAGCTTATATAAGGGTAAAAAATAGGATAATGATATTGATTTTTATTTGTCTCCATTGATTGAATATTTGAATTTAATATGGGATTTAGGTCTTATGTTAAACAATGCATATGGGCATAATGACTTCATGTTTAGATCTATGTTGTATAGGATGAAAAAATGATTTCACGATTATGGAAATTTTTTAGGATATATAATTAAAGAATCTCAAGGGTGTCCCATTTTCAAAAAAGTTAAATAGTCAATTAGGTTGAAAAATTCATTGAAGACTCCATTTTTTATGAAATCACATATTTCTATGTCAATGACATGAGTACTAATCTTGGAATACATCATTCGAGGGATGTTTAGAAGAATGTACAACACTATCTCCAAAAATAATAGATCAAATGTTTGAGAAAGTAAAATATGTGGAATTTTTTTTTTTGTAAGCCATTTTTTTAAAAACCAAATGAAAATTGGTTATAAGAAGAGATTATTATTTTTTGAATTAAATTAATGGAATTTACTGTATGTCAGAAATTTCTCTTGATGTTATGCACGATGAATGAAATATAAGTGACAATGTCATTGGAATGTTATTAAATCCACTCAATAAAAAATACATGGAATAAAGTATTGATTGGAAATGGTTTACCTGAGAATACTAGAAGGGTTAGAGCCAGTGAAGGGAGAAAAAAGAACATTTATTCCCCTAGATGCTTACACTCTTTCCAAGTAGGAGAGATATCTATTTTTCAACTTATTTAATGATGAAAAGGTTCCATAGGGGTATTCATTGAATATCAAGAATATCATGTCAATGATTAATTTAAAGTTAAAGGGTCTCTAATCACATCACTATAATGTTTTTACTCATGATCTAATTATTATAGATTTGTATTTCATTTTTTTCCAGGAATGATCATCATACATTAATCAGGATCTACAACTCTTTCAAAACAATATTCTGCAATGTTATTGACCTGGTGAAATTTCCAACAATTGAAAAATAAATTTCCATCATATTGTGTAAATTTGAAATGTTCTTACCTCCAACATTATTTGATATGATGGTTCACTTGATGGTTCAATTTGTGAAAGAGAATCATTTTTTAGTCATGTACATTATAAATGGATATACCCCCATTGATTTGTATATGATTATTTCAAATGTGTATATAAATAATCAATGTCACAAAGAGCGATGTGTTGTGGAATTATATATTTTTGAGAATGTCATTGAATTTTATACTGAATAATTTTCATGTGTGGGAATAATTTTTCTACCAAAATCTCATAACACTTGGAATCTTGTGGGTGATGGAATTTTTAGAGGAGATTTTATCAAAATAAATATGATAGATCGATAGTAAACCCAACATTAAGTTTTTCATAATAGTTTAGAGGCTTCCCCATATGTTTAAACCCACAAAGAAATTTTATGGATTTTGATTCCATCAAAGGTTGAAAGATGCATATCATATATATGTAATCAATAGATTATACGATAGCATCAAGACCACATTTTGAACATTTTAGATGAATATCTATATTCAATTTCCGAATCAATAAGATGGATTTCTAATGTACCAATTATGTATATATAATCATGAAATGGTTATGTAATTAATGGCCATACAATCTATACAAATGAACATGATGATGGTAGTTCCATGAAAAATAGTGGTTTAATACTTGTTGATAATATGTTTAATTTTTATAATAGTAAGGGATGAAATCCAATTTAAGTGAATATGTCATACATTGGTATCATTAAACAAGTCTAAGAGTTGGATTATATAACATTGTAAGTGTTGAATTTTCAATGAAAGAGGCTTGATAATAGGAGTGATATTAAAATGGATGAAATGAGATATATGAAATTAGATTCTATTAAATAATAGTACAATGGTAAATCATTTATAATATAATCACAAGCAATAGAATTATTTTCTATTCTAGATACAATAAACGGAAAGTGTTCAATTTATATGTTGTCAACCAAAACTACTAAAGAGTTAGATGAAAATTAAAATAGGGATGACCACTTATTTGGTACGCTGCAATCATTTCATATTATTTCTAATGTAAGGGTGGTTTTTTACATCATAGTAGTCAATAATAATGGGATTTTGATACTCAATTGAGGGATCAAATCCATTCATCCATTGAAAAATGATTTCTCAATAATCATGTAATATTATTTTGGTAAAATACTATTTGTTTACTCATGTTATTATCTATTTATGATGCATTTGTGTAATATAAATTAATTTTCAAACCAATTCATAAAATGATGACTTATTTACTTGCTAGTGCTACCAATTCAAAGGAACAATTGGTTTCTCCACAAGAATCTTTTCCTAGGGATGAGGAACAATCATCCTCTGCTTGTGTTGTTTCTCCCAATCCTGAGGAACAACGGGTTTCTCAACATATTGCTACTCTGAATATAGAGAAAAAACAACCTTTTGAACATGATTATGCTACCAATATAGAGAAATAAAAAAATGATGATGTTAAATCTAAAGAAATTATATGGGATGAAGATCCAATGCTGCATAAAAAATATGAGTGTTGTAGTGTGAAAATGTTATAAAAAATTATCATGGTGAAAAGAAAAGGAATCAGATTAGAAGTCAGTTGGAATGCATGTGGCCAAAATTTTATCCCTAACAAGGACATGTTGAGTTGTTTCATAGGTCTCATCACTCAGAAATTCATGTCTATTAATGTAGAATCAGGTGACCTTGTTGGGACCACTCCTAAGGAAATAATGTTGGAATATATTATGGTAAAATTATGACATCCATTCATTATTTTACTATAAAATAAAATAATGAAACATTTCCTTACTATACATCACCCCTTGAAGAGTGAATTTTTTATAGAAGACTCTCATAATGAATATGTATGAATTCTTTCTGGAAGGATGAAAAGAGAAGTTTTCAAAATTCATACAACATTTCATCTTAAGGAAACTAAAGGGAACATGAACCCTCTCCCACCTTGTACCTATGCACACCAAATTATCCATAAAGCGTGAGATGATTTTACTAGCCATCACGCAAAGGGGTATTTTATGGTATATTATGTACGGTAATACATTTTTTGACAATTAATTTTTTCATCACATTGTTTGATAATTTTTTTAATAAACAATATCCAGGTTGTGAATATAAAGAATGATAAAAAACCCAATTTACACCCACTGTAAATAATGGATGGGGCATGATTCCCCTAAGAAAATGTTATGTATTTTAAATTTACTATAATAATTTTATGTTACATGAAACAACAACATTCTTAAATTCATATATTTATATATATATTTATAAATCCAAATCCAATGTCAGTTTTATCTAATGTAATGTGATATGGAAATACGAATGTGTAAATAAATATGGTATAGTAATATATGAAATCACACCAATTGTGTTGGAAACATGTGTGTGTATGATATAAAAGAAAAAATTATTGAAATACCTATTAAATAACAAGTATTACTTATTTTACAATATTTTTTATCTGAATTAGTCATTAGAATAATCAACACATGTACTCGATGAACACCTACGATCGATGGTTTTGAAGGATATTTAAATATATGGCTACACCAGAGGTGTGGTTTTTGGGTGACATCTCAAACATATTTTGAGAAAACAATTAGAGTATAAATATAATGAAATTGAATAGGTGAAAATAATATTGAACACAAGTGAAAAATGATTTCATTAGAAGAATGAGTTTCTAGAAACTTTTTTTGGGGGTGGGAATAAAATAGAAGAAATAACTAAAGAAAAACAATTTCTTGAGGATACCCACCCCTACCATTATTGATGTGAGCCATTCACTTCAAAATGATATATTATTTGAGATAATATAAATTATAATAATTGTTTCTATGAAATGTGAATCATAAATACAATGATACCTTTCAAGTATGAATAATATATAGGGCGAAAATGGCTATGATTTATATATATCTACACCCACCCGTCTTTTTTTTATGAGGGATACCATGTTCAGCATCAAAGACAATATTCTACATAACATACCACTTACAATAAGTCATGTTAGAGTGGGGATTACTTCACATCCTGAGTCAAGCACTATGAAACCTTTTCCACTTGATGAAGTTGATATCCATATGGTCAAAAATATTGTCGGAACATTTTTATCATGGCCACCATGTCTAGTAAAGAACATGTCAAAGAGGAGTTATTGATTTAAAATTTTTTTTAATGATAAAAAATTTAAAATTAATGGAAAATCACTGACAAGATGAATTTTATTAAAGGGAAAGGGATGGGATGAAATGATAGAGTTACTCAAAACCATATAAAGGTTCAGCCAACCGATCAAAATGATCATCCAAAAACACTATTACAGTTCCCATTAAATATCCACATTTACTAACCATAACGGTTTATGCAGATACAATGTTACAATATGGTAGAAGTAAAATAGTTGATTTTGAAGAACAAATTTATAGAGTTAATGTTACATACTACATTTCTCTTGGGAATGAATGTGAAATCTTTAATTATGAATAGCCAGGAGGTTTAGTTGTAATTGTATACATGCGGTATGTTTTCATGATAGGCTTTTCAAAATGTTTATATACTATATTAATTGTATCTAAATACATTTTATATCTTTTTTAGGTGTATATATAAATAAAAATTGATGGGATTACCCCTTGAATATTTTTGACTCATTAGTTATCATTTCAATTTTATAGAATAAAAAGAATTATATAAAAAAAATGAATGAAATAGTGAAAAAATAGCTTAATTGTTTTAATGAAAATTTTCTTAAGACCAAATATTCTTAATAATAATAATGTACGGGTAAAATTATACAATTTTGTCTTAAAAAAATATTTTAATTTCTTTCATTACATACTCCATTTTTTCTCAACATTGGATGACCATTGCAATCAATTTGGATACCCGAAATATTTATTACTTGGATTCATAGCATGTATCCCCAACAAACTGACCACACATGGTAACATATTTTACTTTTTAATATACTACAAACAAATTTTTAGAAATAAACATCATGTTATATATTTTATATTTTTTAATGATAATTATGTTATGATATAGAATAGTATAAATATACTGAAAATCATGGAATGTGGATATCCAAGGAGCACAAGGAGCTGTAAAAGATCTAAAACTCACAAAATATTAGTTTATATATAATAATATTTCACTATCCAATCACATACAAAACAAATTACTTATTTTTATAATTTTTCTATAGTTTCTGAAAAAAATGAAAAAGATTGTAGTTATTATGTTTCTAAATTTATGAGAGAGATCATATTCCGTCAACAAAATAGAATCCCAAAATATGTATTTTTGAATATAATTACAATCTCATTTAAAACATTTATTAATTATTTTGGTATTTATATTTTTCCAATAGTACTATGACTACTGAAAAGATATATTTACAAGATGATGTTGATTAGTTTATAATGGAATGGGAATTATACCTGATGGTAAAATTTACACAAATAATAGGAATATGTGAATTAAATAGAAGAATTTTATTTTTTTAGGATAATGATTAATTTATTTATTTTATTATTACTCACATAAGAATTTTTTTATTATATAGTTGGATTCCTTTGTTAGTGTTAGGGTGACTTATTCAAATCTTCTCATGATCATCTGAGACTAAAACCGAGATATTAAAAGAAATGAAATGAGTTAAGAATGTATAAAACCATCATAAAAATGTGATTTCACACTATTTATTTAATTAATATTTTTAAATTTTTAATTATAATTTATATGTTAATTTCCATATCCATTTTATCTAATAATTATTGATTTTTTTCACAGATCTTTTGGGAATTCTAAATTATCATTCAATGATCTACGACACGACCGAAAAGTGATAACAAGTTCTTTTTATTCCAATGTTATCACACATTACATTGCCTTTATTTGTTGAAATTCCAACACTGAATTTTTTTAGACAAGAACATCCACTCAATATGATGTTTTCTTGTTTGAAAAAAATAAGACAAGGGAATGTGTGGTAACATTGGATGTTGGAATTGTTTGAGACTTTGTGGCATGTATGAATCAGCTGCAACTCAATCTAACACACAGTGTGACCGATCAGACTCTATGTGCTTATTTTTATTTATAATTAACATAAATTTTAGTAAAAACGACAAGTGACATTCTCAAAACAATGAGAAATATTCATATAAATCTAATAATTTAGGAAAAATATCCCTAAGACATTCTTGACATATTGGATTTATCTGGACCTCAATCCGATTAAAAACATTTCTGGTATGACTCAAAATTTATGTTATCAGTTTACAATTGACATTTTGATTTATAAATTACCACTCAATTAAAACTAAAAAAACATTCATTGATTGTCTTCATAATTTAGAAAAAAATTCATAATTAATTTGTGAAATGTATTAAACAGTCTCATGTCATATTCATACATGATATTACCTATTTGGAAAAAAAAATTTGTTTCCAATTTAAAATGGAATTTTATTAAAAAAACCACGTCACTTACTAAAAAAATATCAAACCCATTAATGCTTTTTGATACATTATTAAAATTATCCATAAGAAACTTAGGATGTGTAGGAATCTACAACAAATCAATATGATCAAGGGTGTGACTTGTATGACTTCATGTGCATCTTTTTATATAAATTTCACATTTATTTTAGTAAATTGGGCAACATCTAAACTCAAAACTATGAAATTGAATTCATATTGTTTTGATACTTTAGGAAAACGTTCCATAATTAATTTTTATGTATTGTAATTAGTTTTTTTTTAAAAATAATGTATTTTAATTAGTTGTACCTAAATTTGTTACATGACATGCCCAGTATGAATCAAACATTACATTATTAAATTTAAATTTAAATTTAATTTAAAGAAGTTTTACTCTCTAAAAACCACGAAAATGCACTCATACTGTCATAAAAATTAAGGAAAATGAGTCATAACTAATTTTGTATGTGTAGAAAGTGGTATCATGTAAAACTGACACATGAAATTATCAGTAAGATTCAAAGTGTGTGTTTCTAGTTTCAAATATCATTTTAATAAAAACATATGCGACATAATCAAAATTGAGAAAACACATTTGGATTTTTTTCATACCTTATAATGGTTATCCATATGTCATTTATGATGTGTAAAAATAAGCCTCACATAAATATGACTGATAATGTGATCAGAATAATTCCACGTGTGTCTATTTATTTAATTATATTATTATTTTTAGTAAAAATAACATGTCAAATACTAAAAATAAACAAAATTCACTATGATATTATGATACATTTGTAAAATGATTCATTTGTCATTTATAACTTGCAGGAATCAACTCCTCTCAATCAAACGCATGGTGTGACCATTATAACTCTAATTGTGTCTTTTTATTTAAAATTTAAATTAAATTTTACTAAAAATAAAAAGTGACATACACAAAATTGAGAAAGCACATTAATGTAATTTTGATAAATTAAAAAAATATCCATCAGTAATTTGGGATGGGTATGAATTACCTGCACTGCAATCTGATGTATAGTGTACCGATATGACTTCATCTGTTTCTTTTTTATTTGAAATTGACTTGAATTTTAGTAAAAAAGAAAAATTAAATACTCAAACAATTTTTATTATTATTTATATATTCCTCAGAATAATCCATAAGTCATTTTTGACATGTACGAATCATCCACACCTAAATTTGATATTGGATGAGCCAATTTTGACTCAATGTGTCCATTATTCGATTAAAAATGAAATTTTAGTTCAAAAAGTGTCTCTCAATGAAATCCAAATAAATGAACTAGTATTATCTTGATAATTTGGAGAAATAATTCATAATACATTTGGGCTGTGTAAGAAGTAGTCTCTCATAAAACCTACAAATTATGTGACAAGTATGACTCAAAGTTCATGTTTCTAGTTTAAATGATATTTTAATACCAAGAGAAAGTGATATGATAAACGCTATGAAAAAATTCATATTGTTTGACACTTTAGGATAATGATCCATAAAGTAATTTTTATGTGCTGAAGTCATTCTTATTGAAATTTGACACATTGTGTGACTGGTATAATTCCAAGTGTGTCTATTTATTTAATATGACATTAATTTTAGTAAACCAAACAAGCGACATACTGAAAACTAAGAAAATGATTTCATATTGTTTTGAAACATTTTGATAATGAATCATATGTAATTTATATATTTTAGGAGTCAACTCCATGTCAATACGACATGCAGTTTGACTATTATAACTCTAAGTGTGTCATTTATTTAAAATTGACATTAACATTTGTAAAAAGAACAAGGGACATACTGAAAACTGAGAAGAAACATTCAAATTGACATGATATGTTAGGAATAAAATACATTTTTCATTTTTATCGTATAGGAATTAAATGATCTTCAATATGATGCATGGTTGACTTATATAACTCAATATATCTCTTTTTTATTTAAAATTTACATTAATTTTAGTAAAAAAAGTGACATTATGAAAACACATAAAATTTAATTAGATTAATTTTATAATTATGAAAAAATACTAATGTAATTTGCGACTTGTGTGAATCAATAAAAACTCAATATGATTCACTTAACGGTTGATATGACTCCACTTGTGTATTTTTATTTAAAATTGGAATTAATTTTAATAAAAAAACACATGTGACATAGTGAAAACTTAGAAAAAGCATTTGGCATTTATTAATACTTTAGGAAAATGATCCATGAGTCATATTTTATTATTTGAAATCAACCACACCTCATTCCAACACATGGGGTGACTATTAGGACTCAATGTATCCATTTGATGTTTAAAATTGACATTTTACATCAAAACGTGTGTCACTAACAGAAAACCAAGAAAAAATTCTTCAATTGTCATGACGATTTAAGATTGAAATTCATCACTCCATTTTTATGTGTATGAACTAGTCTCACATCATCTCAAAACACTATGTTATAATTTTGAATAAAAGTGTGTGTTTTTAGTTTGAAGTGATAATTTATTTAAAAATACAAGTGAAAAGCTAAAAATTAAGAAAACATATGCATATTTTTTTGATACATTAGGAAAATGATTGATAAGTAATTTGTGATGGGTATGAAATAGCCACACCTAAATCAGATGCATGGTGTGAAGGGTATAACACTAATGGTGTCCTTATTTAAAAATGACTTTAATTTTAGTGAAAAGGATAAGTGATATACTAAAAACCCATAAAATGATATCAAATTGTTTTGATACTTTAGAAAAATAATCCCTAACTAATTATAGGAATGTACGAGTCAACAAAAATCCCAATATAACACATAGTGTGACCGGTATAACTCAAATTGTGTCTTTTAATTTAAACTTGGATTTTAATTAACGAATTCATTCATATTAATTCTTAATTTATCTCTTTATAGTAATACTAAGATAATATTTATTTTTTTATAGAGGTGGATTATTTTTATCTGTTTGAGGTTAATTGTTTTGAAATTGATAACATGGGAAGAATTTTTGTAGAGGGGTTTGTAGGTAACTAAGAAGATGTAAAATTAATGTTTTTACATATTTTCTTATAATTTAATATTTAATCATAAAAATTATTTTTTAAATGTATATAATAGTGTTTTTTAATATTTTCATGATTTCACATTTATTTCAGTTAAATTAAATATTTTTTCACACATGTAACACATTTTTCCTATAGTGTGAAGTTATTCAAACCACATGAGCCTTTATGGGTGTTTTTTCTAGCACGAATAATGGTCCCACTATGTGAAGAACTATTAAAAGCACAGATATAGGGAGACCTCTATCAGTTCATTCTTAACACTGATAAAGGGGACCCCTTAATGTATCTGAGGAAAATGACATTGTTAAAGGCCATTTTTCATGCTTTTAAAAGGAATATTTTTAGTATTGTAATATATATATGTGTGTGTTTGTGATTTTATATTTTATATTTTATGTTCATATATATATATATTATATTATATTATATTATATTATGTTATATTATATTATATTATATTATATTATATTATATTATATTATATTATATTATATTATATTATAATATATTTATATTTATATTTTTCAGTTATGTATATATTTACAATATATGTATATATTTTAAATTATAAATATATTTATATATATATATATGTTTATAATATATATATATGTATATACTTATTTCTCTGTGTTTATATATATATATATATCAATATATATGATTATGAATATATAGTATCTCCTTCATTGAGAACATCTTAGAGGTTTTCCTCCTAGGGTTTATGCTTCTTAGGAATTTCCTTGGGCCATTTGTTCTTTGATTGTTGTAGGTTTTCTCTAGTGCTTTCCTTTTCCATCCTTTGGGTCCATTCGTGTGTTTTCCCTTCCCATATTTTCCTATATATGCGGGATGATGTAAAAACATGTTATCCACTAGAAGAATCTCTCATTGAAAAAGAAACGGAAAACAACGATCCTCACTACAAAGAATGAAGACCCATTATTAACTCATCCGAGATCCCTTATTAACATCGAAAAACTAATCCCTGGATGCTGCATTAACATTAATGCCCAAAAAACACCATATAGAATATATGGAGATTATATTATGGTATTTCCAATAGTGAGGTTGGAGGAAGTTTCCAAATATTATAATTCATTAATGATAATGATAAATAGATTATCTTAAAAGGGAGACCTTGGTATTTTTCCAATCAACTCATACTTATTGAAGAAATTGTTTTTCCAAATGGATGCCAAAAATTTCACCTTAACCAGGTCTCTATTTTAGATAAAACTCAAAGGTATTCATTTATATGGAAGAACTAAGCATATAATGAAGTACATTGGTAGAATAATTGGTGCCTTTTTTGAATGGGATCATTTCCGTCTCATCATTTTAGAGTCCTGAGGTAAGAATACGAGTTCTAATAGACATTGGGTAAAACCTTATGCATGGTATCATTTTCTTTTAATAGAAGGATTAAAAAACTAGATCCAATTCAAATAGAAGAAAATTTCAATTTTCTATTTCTTCTATAGTATTTTGGGGAATGTAGATAAGGATTATACTTCTAATGTTATAGAAAATGATGGAAACACGATCCAATAATATAACCCTTAGATGAATAATAGTAATTCAGATGGAAATTTTATGTCGATGTTGGAAAAACAGAAAGAGATAGAGGTATTTTACAAATAAATTAATGCTAAATCATCTACAGGCCTTGGAAATTTCATTAACTTGGGAAAACTAGAATTCAATATAGCCTAATAAGATCCTCTTCGACCAATTGAAAATTATTCCCAATACATATGAGGTAAATTTTAAGGAACAAATATTCTCACGACACTAATATTCACATTGTGGTAATATAAAAGACTTACCTTATTCAAAACCATTCTCCCTGTGAAGACCTTCATAAAGAATACACTAGCCCAGTGTAATTGTGTGTATTTCCACTGGGAATAGTCCTAATACTGAACACTGATGACCCTATCCATTCATTCATTAGCTAAAGATATTTTACTATTTCAGTGATTGACAATATAAAACCACAAATCTGGAAGAGGAAACCAAGAGGAGGAAATAGAAGATACCTAAACAAGGTAAAAATTGTGGGTATAATATACATGATTAAAAACCATCATTTAGTGAGAGATCCCCCAAATAATGGAAATTAACTAATTGTGTATTTTTTACTAGAACTCTTAAAGCTAAATGATAGCATGAAACAACCCTACATATCCCAATGATCATATCATGTTGGAACTATCATGGGATTAGAAACCCACATTCAGTTTTGATGCTTTAGCTTTATTTCACTAAATGTTGACCCATCTTGGTTTTTCTATCTTAATATATTTTTTAAATGATGGACTTGGATGGGGTCAAAAAATATTTTTTTCAATGTAACCTCTTAGTCTCACATGTGGGCCACTCAAGTGTTCTTTTCCTCATTTGGAAATAAGAAATAGATGTTAGAATTTTATCATTCTCTTAAGACCATACTACTGCTACCATTTACAAACTAAACATCCCAACATAGACCTTTATAGGTTTCTATTATAGTCTATAGAAAATGGACAAATGTAAATCCTAGAAAATTAAAGATTCCTTGCATGAAAACATCCCAATCCCCCTCCTTTATGTTTTGGATTTTAATGATAACTTGTATTGACAAAAAAGGAAAGTCAGTGATTTCAATCATCATTTCCAAATTCTCGATTTAAAAAATTCAATATATTTCACTCATCGTGTTGATTTGGGATATAATAGTAACCCCTTTATCTGGTTTAGAGGATTCTCAAAAAATAATCACATTATTAAATGGTCATATTGTTTCCTTGGTATAGTTTAATGGTTTAATATATCAGTACTTTTAAGTCTCCCACATACCCCATTATCATTCTGATCATAGTCCGATTTTCTAATATATAGTTTTTGTCTATTGGAAATAGATTTTCAATCATCAATTCAATTTTCAATGTTTATGGTCTAATGATATGTTCTGTGAGGAAATCATCCCCTCATTCTAGACTACCGAAGATCCTTATCCCATGAATAAACATCACCATGTGGTGTTAGGGCGGAAGAAATAGGGTACCATTAATCACTGCAATATTGACTTCATTTCCAATAAAATTGAAATTAATATTACCATAATCTATTCCAACCCATCGAATATATTCCATTATTTCTTGAATTAGTACACTTAAAGCGGATCTCGACCTAGCTCTCTATAACAAGGATTGATTTTGGAATATGTAGGCTCATGAAACACTCTTCAAAGAAGGTGATACTGACACCACATATTTTCACTAGAATGATTCGTTAAGGTTCTTTAATAATTCAATAAAAATCCTTAGCTCCTCAAAAGGTAGGATCTTTTCAAAAGAGTAAGAGTTTCATGAAACCAGATTTTACTTTTTCCTAGAGCTCTACAAGGTGGGTGAATCTTTATATCACCTCCCATTACCTATTACATCAAACATCTGGTTACATACACCATGAATTAATGACATAAAATTGATATCTTAACTATGGAAATTTTTAGCGATATTGATGAAATCCACTCTAACAATGCCCTAAAACCATATGAATTTCAAGTAATCTTCTTTAAACAATTCTAGCTACTAATAAGGAAATATATCATGACCATTATGATAAACCTTATGGAATGAAAATCCATATTTCATTCTATGAATGAAACCATCATTATCCTTAATCGTAATATAAATATTCCCCTTAAGGCTTTATATTTTAGACTTCTTTTTTTAAGAAACATTGTTTACAAGATTTTTTTCAAGGTCCCTGTTATTTTTTTGTGCACTTTTCTCCCTTATATCATTTATATAAATCAATTTTCCTTTGTCCCAAAAAGAATTATTAATGATAATGTTATTGTTTCTCATGATATCTTCCACTCTATTAATACACGTTCTGTTTTTTAGAGAGGAATCGTATCCTAGAAAAATAAAATGACCATGTCTTAGGATAGTGTTTAGTGGTGGTTTCTTTGGTTTTACATAGAGAAGATATACAATTGTTTCTTATAAAATCTACTTGAATGGGGGGGGGGGGGGGTTCTCGATCTTTTCTTCCATCCAAAGGCTTCCAACAAGCAGACCCCCTCTCCACCATTATCTTTATTATTATGGATGATGTCTTCAAAAAACTTCTTTCAATGGTGAAAAAAATAATTCAATAGAGAGAAGGACTATATACACAGCCCTCAGGCGTCTCACCTTCCTTTAATTGATGACAGCCTGTTCTCCCGAAGAGCTACTATATAGTAGTACATGTCTATATTCCATATCACCCAGCATTATGATAGAGCCTCCAAGAAATCTATCAATATGGTGAAATCCGTTAATTGCATCGGTTATGGGGTTTTACCAAGTATAAATGATTCACTTAACTTATTCTTGGGTATCCAAGTGATGGATAAGAAAAACAAATACCTTTTCATATGAATGATCATCAGTCATTCAATAAAGGATGTGTTTTCTAGTATTCTCGATATGGTTTCAAAAATAATTTAGGAAAATACTCCAGATAGGATCTTAGAATTATGGAAGTATACACTTATTAAATATATCACCCAATCTATCCCATGATATGTTATGCCTCCTTTCAAGCTCCTGATATGGATTATCATCCACATCAAAGTTCACATTGCCATCTTCTGGTGGGGTCTCCAAAATAGGAATAACAAAACCCAATGGTTAACATGGAATAATACATTAATTCCAAAATCATGCGGGAGAATGGGTTTCATGAATATCTTCAACTTCAAAAAATCCCTTATTTCCAAACAACGGTGGTGTATCATGCATCATTGAAACTCTATCTACGATTACATCCTCAAATCGAAGAATTTATCCAACTATAATATCCAAGACTCAAGCTTTAGACCCCACCCCAGCTTCCTTTGGAGATGCCTCTGGGGATCTCACACCCTACCTTAGGCCGTGATAGGTTAGAGGATTGAGAATGGATCATCTGTCATAATTTTGAAAGATCATTGGTTTCTAGACGGTGAAGGATTTACGGATACATCTCTAGATGTCCATGTTCCTGAGGATGGGTGGGTAAGATCTCTTTTCAATGACATGGGTGATGGATGGTGTTTAGAAATATTAGGTTACTCATTAAATTATTAGGATAGAAATACTATCTTGAGCACCCCTCTTTATAATGATATGGGGAAAGACATCATTGTTTTGTGGAATGAAAATTCAGACATTTTTTTATTGAAAATTATTTACGCCTTTGAATGTGGATTCTAGAATCTGGGAGATGATAAAAATTGGAATTCATATTGGATTCTAATAGTTTATCCAAAAGTCCACTTATTCTTATGGAAAAACAATACGAGCATCCTACCCTCCCAAGAGTTTCTTTTGCATCTACATCCAGTCTATGATCCTTCTTGTTCTCATTTCATGAATTACTCGTAATATTCTTTTCATGAAATAGATAACTGAACTAGAGTTATACTATTCTAGAACTATTGAAATCCTTTTGTTGATCAATTCATATCCTAGGCCATAGAACTAAATGTGTTTCTTATGGCTTGGTATACTTCTATTCCTACCGAGATAGTGGCCTTCTTGTGTACCCTTGTGTGGCTTATATGGGAGAGATATATTAAACATATTTGCAAATAGATTTATAAGCCTTATTCATTCTGGGATGGATGTTCTAAGGACTGGTTTGATGTGTGTAATTACCAAAAACATAAGAATGAAAATTAGGTCCTCCATCCTATCAAATGATAATGTTAACCTCAGCTAAAGGATGTCCTCAAGATCAATATGGACGTGGCTCTCCATAAGAGAGGTAGGGTGGGTATCAGAGGTATTTCTAGTAATATATCTGGTGAAATCATCATTACATTCCACAATCCTTCCAAATCCTTTTCTATTCCCCTGAAAATAGAAGCTCACAAAATCTACAACAGAATAATCTATTCATTTGAGAGCGGACAGAACTCTATAATTTAGTAATAATACATCCTTATGTTGATTAACAACATTAATGTAATGGAATGAGGATTTCAATCTTTTGGCCCTCTTATTTTTATGATATAGTAATTTCTCCAAAACTTTTCAACCTTTTACTTCGCTTTTATTAAAAGATAAGGGTATAATGTATCCCACTTTGGAAAATAGGTGTCTCTTTGATGGTAATCTCACTTGATTGGATGATTTCCCTCCCTGGATATTTTATCTTCTTCACACTGTCTTTTGACCCTTTAATATATTTCCTTATATGTTGTCAATATATATATATATGTGCATGTGTGTGTGAATATATACGTGCATGCATACATAAATATAATGATACTTATATATTTCTATATATTTATTTATAATTATCCATGTTTTAAAACACCAGTAAAAGTGACACTAAAATAGTCTGTTTTTTAAAATCTGACTAAATATATAATACATATGTGTGTCTATATATATATATATATTTATAAGTGTGTCTATGTGTGTGTTTATATATAAATAAATAAATATTTGAATATATATGTCTATATGGATGTCTTTGTGTTTATATATATATATATATATCTAAATATCTACATCTGTGCTTATATAATCTATATATATCTATGTTAGTATTTAAAAAATTAATTATAATATATATAATTTTATATATTATATTCATATATTAGTATATATATGATTCGATTTTATATTTTTAAATTATGTGTATATATATATGTATATATTATAATATATATATATATGTTTATATTTTACATGTATGTTTATAATATATATATATATATTGTTATATATTATATATGTTTTAATATTTAATACTATATATATCTTTATATTAAATATATATGTTTATATATTTATATGTTTCCAATGATCATATATCTGAGTGGTAGAGGCTCCTTCTGGGCATCAAAAATACTTAGAAACAAATACAGGTGGGAGAGAATTTTGAGTCACTATAGCAATAATATAGTAGGAACAATGAGGTACTGTAGTAAATTTAAATACTCATATTATTTGGTACACTGAGCCACCACTTTGGGCCAATGGGTCTTAGGGCCTTTGGGTGACCATAGACCATCAGACCAATGAGCCTTCGGTCCATAATTGTCCAAGAAGAAGACTGAGAAAATAACATAGGAGTGGTCCCTAGAAGATGATTCATAGAATGTGACATCCACTAAAGAAGAGCTAATCATATTAGAAGAATGATAGTGCGTGGATCTTTCCATTGGTACCATCCATTGTGCATCTCTACATGGGGAAATTCTAACCAACTTTTCATGTGTGTTGGGGTGCTTGGAACCATAAAATATGTAGATACTAGGGATGGTTAGTTTAAAATAATGTCTATTTTATGCCTTAAAGGGAGTGTACTGGGCCTTGTGCCTATGGGCCTTCACTTCATGTACATAAAGTATGCCTCTAGGCCTGTTGGTCTTGTAAGGGCCCCCATTAACCCTTAATAGGGGTATAGTCCAAAAATAAATAAAAATATAAGGGAATCGGGGATTTTGAGCATATATCTATATATCATTATTATTATATCATAAAAATATGTCTATATGTTATGTTAATATATATATATATATATATATTATTTTTATATTTTATGTTTATATTCTTTTATTATTTTATATGTTTTTAATTTTATGTTAATAAATAAATTGATATTATATATATATTATATGTTTATATTTTATATATATCATGTTTATATTAATATATACGTGTTTATATTTAATATATATATATATATGTTTACATATATATATATATCTCTATGTGTGTGTATATATGAATGTTCATGTATATATATATATATATAATTATATACATATAAATATATATATATATACATATAATTAGCCACAATTTAAAATACTGGAAAAAAATTCACTAAAATTTCCTTGTCTCATAAAAATGTGACTAAATTTAACATATATAAATGTTTATATATATAAATATTTATATATATATATTAATATGTGTGTGTGATAATATATATATATGTTTATATATATGTGAAGTTGTTTTTATATATATATACCGACATCGATGCGAGGAAATGATCTATATAAATATATATATTTTTAGAGGCGTATATTATAAAAAACTGATAAATTAGTGACTTTCATCAAGATGTTTTCAAAATTTAGCGATGTATTATCAGAATTATCGTGAATTTATCCTTGTTTTTTCAAGAATAATAAATAATTTAAGGTTGTTTTCACAAAATGTCGCTAAATTTGCAATGTTTTCTGTGAACTTCACTAAATTTGTGATGTTTTTTTACAAAACGTAGCTAAAATATCATCATTTTTAATAAATATGTATAATTTGGGGATTTTTTCATGAAATATCACTAATTTAATTATGTTTTTCAGGAAGAATCATTAATTTAGCAACATTTTCTGGAAACGTAACAAAATTTCTAACAATTGTTTATGGAATGTGTCTAAATTAGTGACGTTTTCATGAAAAATAACTATATTTGTGATGTTTCTTAAAAGCATAACTCAATTATATTTTTTTAGTTGTATGAGTTTTGACATTTCCTATTTCCCAAAGACCATCCAATTTGATACATAACATCTAAAAGATGTGACAATGAGGAAGACCAAAGTCCAGAAAGATGCGGAATGAGATGGACTGGCCTCAAGAACAAATGAAACGTATGAGATGCAAGATATTTCATCAGGATGGTAATTACATCAAATGATTCCATAAATTGTTGGATTTAGTTCACACTCACCTCTATAATGATTCAATTCCTCCAATATGAACTTATCATATTATTAATTATATTCTATTATTATAAAGTTCATTTTTATAATTTTTGGGAATTTTTTAATACTATTACTATCAAATAATAAATAGTTGATAAATTATACAACCATTTAAATAAGTCACAAATGAGAAAAAAAATCTTAAATGATACTTCATTTTAATAAATGATACACTGATCAACATAATGTCTTTCCCATTATAAAGAATTTTCACATGATAAAAACTTTTTTTAAATCATAAATTTTTCCACAATAATCATTTCATAATAACATAACATGGAACTAGAAAATTACACATGAGATTAGAAGAAATAATAATAAAATATTTTCTTGGATACATTATAAATAAATCATGTGAGAAGAAAATCATGAAATATACCCTCATTTGAGAAATAAATCACAAATTTCAAAGCAAACCATTTGGGATCCAAATTATTGGTATATATGATAGACACAAAAAAATACTTTATATATAATGTGGACCCAATAGATATAACATTTGTGTGAAAAACCATTTAAAAAAAAACATCATTAAAATATGAATCAATTTTAAAAAGAATAAATGAAAATCAAGATACCGTAAAAAATGATACTAGAAAAATTAAATCTTCAAATTACCAAGAAGAGACGATGATAGATGTGAGGAAAAAATTCTTATAGGATACCAACATGAAAATATTTCGGTCTTTTATCAATGATAACAGATAACCTAGATCAATGTTTTTTTAAAAACTATACTACATGAAAACAAAATAACTTCATGTAAACCACAAATATTTATTTGGTTATATATATATATTATGTTTTTCTAAAATAATTCCCAAACATGGACCATGTAAACCAACGATAAGTGAAGGAATATGATATTTTATAAATCAAACAGGACCAATTTAAAAAATCACCCTTTCTAAGGTAAGACCATATCTTAACTGACTTTTTAAATTTTTATTGAGAAACATGAAGACACCCCTTTTATTTTGTTAAGAAAATCATAATAAAACAGTAGGAATAGAAATTTTATGTCTTAAATTATACCAGTCATAAAATTCTATAGACCATAACGTTATATTTATATTTTAAAATTAAGACTGACTTCATTCTTATACAACATGATAAAGGATATTATTCTATGCACTAAGCAGTATAGGCATGTTTTCCATGATGTGCTAGTGGTCTACGAGTTTCGGAAGATCAGGGTGCATAATGAAAAACATTATAATCACATTATTCCTCCCATTTCAATTATACCATACATACATTTTGATGGATTTTATGGCATTTTTAACTGATTTTACATTTAATGATAATCAAATCGCTTCTTCTCTCATCGAGAGATGTAGACTAGAGAATCATACATTCCACTTTTCCAAGGGAGATATGACCATCACTCTGGGGATGTGCACTATCTTCCTATCAATGATGTTGTTGTTATAACCCCCCAAATTGGAGACTAGATTGAGATTGTATAGTAATTTCTAGTTTTGGAAATTATAGGCGATGATGATTCTACTGAATGTTGGTTGATATCTATTAGATTAATTGAGATGAAATTTTCATTATTACCCCTTGATGCAAACAAGTAGACTACCATGCATCAAGACTGTTTATATATCATGCAGTTAATTTGAGGGAGACTATGAATTGATCACTCAGTTATGAATTTACATGTGATGTATCTAGCAATAATGGAGGAATTTTTCAATTTGGTAGATTCATATTGGGATGTACTTGCTTAGAATATACTTATAGATCACTATGAATGACTTGTAGATCATATCATACTAATATTATGGGATAAATCATCATTATTATTTTATGGGCATCAGATAACATCCCTCCACTCTCCCATATTATTATTAATCAAGAGCTTCACCTAGATGAGATTCATGATGCTCCATGTGGATGTTGGAATGTTCCCTCATCTATATCGATTTATGATGTAACTATGAGTTGTCAAATTTATTTTCTTATTATTTATCACATTCTATATTGTATGTTACATTTGGAGTCAGGAACACCGTCTTTTTAGAAAATTGTGGCACAACATGGATGTATATCATTGCATGTTGTATAGTTTTGTACCCACCAAGGATAGTTTATATAGTCTTTCAATGACTAATATATCTCATAAAATTATATTTCCTATTTTTTAGTTTTTTTATCAAAAATAATATTTCATTTCTGATTTCTTGACTACCATATCAGGCTTCGTTTAGTTAGCTTCATGCGTACTACACTAAAGGGATTCACGATGACCTGGTAGTAGTGCCTCTCATTAAATTTCAAATTGTACCATGGAACCTTCCTGATAGAGTCATGTTCCAATTTGTATTCATAAAATCTTATTTCATATAGCAAATTATCTCCAGTATGAGCCATGGTATCAAATGATGTCTATATTGTATCTCAATTCTAACACTATAGGGATCTAAGATATGGAAAATTATTATATTTCCATTATTTTTTTATTTTACATTTTTTAAATTATCATGTAATATCATTACATCATCTTCAAAAAAAACATATTATACCCATGTATAATATATAAATGGAATTTTTTTAGATAGGAAGCGTACCATGTTGTAGAGCAGTGGACGATTCCATAATATTATGTTCTAAATGCTAGTATCTTTGACCATCCACCCTTGGTAGATATAGGTTCTTTCCCAAGGAGATTAGGTTCGTTCTTAGGAACCTCATCCAACAACTGCCAATGTCAAGGAGCCAAGAAATTCCTTACATAGACTGTATCACTCTACACATCAACCCTCCCCTATAACCGAGGTAGTGGCTACACCTCTAGTATTCTAACCTTGGTCGTGTGGGGATGTTCACTTGGAAGAATGTAATCTATTTATATTGTTGGGATATACATATTTATCCCTCGATATATCTGATTTGAGCTCATGTAAGCATTCATTTCCCGTGCCATCACGTTTCATGATCGATCCATTATAGGTCTTATGGTTCTTCGGGAAGATAATGATAGGTCCTTCCACTTTTGTACTGGGGGAATGATCAGGTGCACATGATGACATCCAAATTCCACCTCCTCCCAATGAGTCACATGTAGAGCATCAGACTTATGTGGTTCTAGCACCCGAGGATTAGCCCTCACCTGAGGATGACCCCTCATTATGATTCACATGATTTTATTTACAACCAAACATTTATACATTTTAGCAATGATTTAAATTTTTAATTTTATTTTATATACATTTTATATTTTATATGCTTTCAAAGTCGACTACTGGAAACAAAAGAAAACATCTAAAATTTCATTTAGGTGTCCTTGAAATTGTAAAAATTTTAAACCAAAAAATTCTAAAAAATACATAAAACATAGGTAAAACATCTAAAAATTTATTTAAAATAAATATAATTTCATAAATATAATAAAAAAGATAATTTACATGACACAAACATTATTTATTGAAAACATAATATTCACACTATAAAAAATGAATAATCAAAAAATATAATATAATTAAAATCATATTGAAATTTAGAACCTTGGCTAAAAATATAATTAATACTTGAAAACGATTGTACTGTAAATGAAATTATAAGTACAAATGTAATATTTTCAACACAATAATATATTATGCCACTAATGTTACTTTACATTTTTTTTTAAAAATAATTTTTTTTTAATTAATTATTACATGTTCAGTTAGTGTGTCAAATATCAATTTGATTTTATTTCAAATTTATTTTTTATAGAGTTTGAAAGCAACAAATTTTAAACAACTTCTAAAAAGTTGACCTTTAACAACACTAACCATTATAAGTGCAAGAAAAAATAACAATTAAAGGATCCCTTTATCAATTCTTTTCTTTAGAAGTGATAAAGTGTACCCATTTTAGCACATTATTTTTCCACTAATAAAGGGTATCCTTTATCAGCACTAAATATAAAGCTGATAAAGGTCCCTAAAAAATTAAATAATTAAAAAATAAAAAATAAAAAATTATTAAATTTAAAAGAATTAAACAATTTATTAATTAAAAAATTATTGATAAAAAATAATATATTTAATATACATATATATAATTTATAAATAGTAATAAATTACATAGATTATATATATCGATTTGTAAAATGCTTAATTAAACATATTAAATTTAAAATTGGCTAAATTGAGAAAAGTATTAAATATTTTATTAACTAAATAAATTTTAATTAAAATAAATAAATTTAATTTATTTATATATAGGATGAAAATATTAAATAATAGTATATATTAAATATACATATATTAAAAGAATAAATAATAATAATTAAACATGAAAATAAAAAATGAATAAATTTTAATAATCTAACTGAAGAATAAAAAATGAATAAATTATAAAATTATAAAAAAATATTAATGAATAAATTGTTAATAAAAACTACCAATTTTAAATATATATATTATAAATAATAATAAATAATATATTTTAGATATAATAATAGAAAATGTATAAAATTTGATAATTAAAAACATATCAATATCTAATTCATTTTTAGTGGGTTTAATTCAAAACTATTCATTAATAAATTTAATATAGAAATATATCCATATATATATTTCAGTATAAAAATATATACATTTAAATATCACTGTACATAATATTTCCTAATATATGATTTAAATAATTCGATATAATTATGCCTGCATTAAATAAGTCATATATTTTGTAAATAATGTGTTAAAATTAAAAATTAATAATAATTTCGAATAATATGTAATTTCATCGGGTAATGTACATAACTATAAGTTCGTTTATTTTTATATTTATTATATATAAAATGTATTTTATATTGATTTCACAAACATATAAGTAAATAATATGTTTTTATATGCAACACACACCCAAATATTTATGTAATTAATATAATCTTATATAGCAACAGAAACTCATAATATTTAATAAATTTATTCAAATATTAATATTAAGTTTAGAAATTCTTTATTATTTGAAACATTTAATATATTATGTTTCTAAATGGTGAATTTTTTATATTTATTTTTAATATTATTACATTTTGGTAATATTTATTCAATTTTAATGATTATTATGGAATTTAATCATTTTATATCATTTATTCATATATATTTATATTCTATGATCTAAAATTTTCAATATTTATTCATTTTTATTTAAATATATATTTTTATTTTTTAATAATTTATATTTAATTATTAAAACATATTAATTTTCAATATTTTTAAGGTGTACTCAATTTTTATTATTAAATTTCACTCATTATTAACAAACATGCATTTAAGATTATGGATTCATTAATAATGTAAAATATAACGGTTTCAATATATATTTACAAATTAAAATATTTATAAATATATATTTACGCTTTTTATAAATTTATCAATTTATAATTATAAATAAATGAATATTATGTTTTTAAAAGGTATTTATATATTCATAAATAAATAATTATATATATAAAAAATATTATAAATTTATAATAAATTTATTTAAATAACAAATATATTTACCAGTGTACGCTAGCATTGGTGGTGCAAAGTGCATCTTTAGGTGAATGGGATTAGTGAACCCCATCTCTTTGGAAGTGGTGCTGGTCTGACAGTCATTTATGTCACCAAAATTACATCCTGGGAGATGATGGGGATATCCTTCACTAGTTTGCCGGAGGAGGATCATTCAGATTGAAAATTCATAGGTGATGTCTTGGACTATATTTGTCTTCAGGTGAATGGGACTGCATAACCGCCCCTCGACGATGGGGATGTTTGTTTGGTTATTGTCTATGTCAATAACACGACATCCAATGAGATGATGGGGGATCATTGGTTTTGTAGGTGAGGCTTATTCAACTAGCGAGGCACATACAATGACTTAGATGAAACACATCTTGGCTTATGATTATGAGATGTAATTATGGGACTTCTCGTGCATAACTTGTAAGGGTCTTCAGGGATATTATTAGTTGGGTTTTTTAGTCACTAATGGGTAGGTTACCCATTGAGGGGTGGGTTATGACATGACCATCCGGGTTAAAGTCTGTGTTTGTATGTTTTGAATGTAATTCAACCCCCAAATAGCCAATATATATATATATACATATAAATTTGTAATAAATATATTTTTATAATGAATATATTTACTATATTTAAATTTATTTTAGTTAAAAGAAGTATTTTCTTTACTTTAATAATAAATGGGGCTGCATCCCCAACCATTAAAGAACTATATTTATATTTATATTTATCTTTAAATATATTTACTATATATATATTTACATAAATTTATTTATAATTAAAAAATTTAATGAAATATATTTAAATAATGAATATATTTAAAATATTTATGTTTATATTTTATTTATTTATTTAATATATATATAATTATATAATTATATATAATGGGATTCTTGAATCCTGGTTCGACGACATGGGTGGTGGTCTATTGGTTGTCTGTGTCTCTAACATTGCTTCTAGGGAGAAGATTGGGATGCCCATCATTGATTTTTGGGGATGGATCATTCAGCTGGTGATGCACAAGAGATGGATTGGATGCAACACAGCAGGCCTACTGATTATGAGATGAAATTACAGGCATTTTTGGGCCTAATTTGTAAGGGTCTTTCAAGCTCTTATTAGTTGGGTCTTCGAGGTGTTAATGAGTGGGTTATCCCTTAGGGGATATGAAATAGACAGGTAAGGGTTTATGCATGAAGCATGCCTAGTGAAGAAGGAGGTATAATGCAGACATGATGTTGCACTAGACTTTGGGGAAATGTAATGGGTTTCATTCCCATTGGGCCTACGAGATATGTAATAAATAAACAAGACTTGAAGGATGGAGTATGCGTTGGGTGGGCTATGGCCAGCCTCTCTAGCATGTGGGTGTGGTGTGTGTGTGTGTGTTGGAATGTTATTGTACCCCCAAGCACGTCATATATATATATATATATTTATTTATTTATAATATATATATATATATAATATATATTTATATAATGATATAAAAATATTTATAACTATAAATTATAGTAAACATATTTATATAATGAATATATTTACTACATTTATATTCTTATACATATATATTTATTAAATATACAAATATATATATTTATATAAATATATATAATGAAATAAATATATTTATAATTATAAAATTATAACAAATATATTTAAATAATAAATATATTTACTATATATATATAATTATCAAATATATATATATATAATTATATAAAAATATTAATAATTATAACAAAATAATTAAATTTATATTTACATATATATATATATATGTATATATATATAAATATAAATGTATATTTTCTATATTTGTAAAATTATATAACAATAATTTCAATAAAATAAATTCAATTTTCTAAAAAATTATTAATATAATTAGGGAGAGATAATTATATTTTTAATAAACTATAAAAATATAATAAAGAAATTTATTTACTAATTATTAAATTATAATTATAATTATACATTTTTAATCATCACTAAATGTTTAGTGCTGATAATGTTGTTTATTATCATCTCTTATTTAGCATTGATAATGATTGAGATTCATCAGCACTAAAAATATATCTGATAAAAGGCATCTTTATTAGTAAAAAACCTCTAGAAATGATAAATATGGATTTTATTAGCTCTTGTTTAGTTCTGATAATGATAGATCATGTTAGTTTTTACAAATTTAGTACTCAAAAAATGTATATTTGTTAGCAATTTTTTTGGAAGCACGGATAAAGCTCTCCCAGATTTATTTTAAAGAACCCAAACCATTACTTATTTAGTCACGGTTCTCAAGCCTTCATGGAACATCCCTACTGTCAGTTCTCCTCCCCTAAATTCTCTCAGATGAATCATGGATAGAATCCATGGTATGTTATTTTCTCCTCCTGAGTCATTGATTTTGATTTTGGGTTCTATAATTTATTTATTGTGGAGTTATCAAAAATGGAGAACACTAATTATCTTCTCCCATAACTATAGTCATGATTTGACTCTATCACACTTCATCATTGTTTCTATTCTTATCACCACCTTAACTCATAGATCTTTCCATTTTTAGTGATATCGCTATCATCATCACCATATCAATCGTAAACATATCTTTTTTCATTTTCAACTACCACTGCTTTTTTTTAAAGGTAGGTTCTGGTCAAAAGACTAGAACTAAGAAATTTATTCAAAAGAGAAAGTCACAAACGAGTTACGACAGACGGAAAGAGGGAAATTTTCTAGAATCCTTAATAAAAGCAGGAATAAACTCTGGCGAGAGTTCATTCATCCAAGTGATCTCATGATAGACTCTCATGTTGGCAAGTCCATCCGCAACCATATTAGCCTCCCGATAGGTATGCGTGGCAATAAAATTGAGGTCATTGAGTATAGAGAGGCAATACATCCATCTGGGGGTGAGAGGACATGCCAGATGAACATCACCCTTCCAAATGGATTGCATAATGGTAGTGGAATCGCTCTCAATCCAGATATTCTTCCAGTTAAAGCACTTTGCATAGGAGACGACATGAATGGTAGAAAGCATCTCGGTCTCCAACGCAGAAGCAGTTCCACAGCTTCCAAAGAAACATCCAAGGATCTGGTCTTGATGATCTATAAAGATTCCCCCGCACCCAGCAAGATCAGGATTTCCCTTTGAAGCTCCGTCCACATTTACTTTAATCCAACTAGGAGAAGGTGCTTGCTAGAAAACTTCAATAGTGTATCGAGGTTTCGGGAAAATACTTTTGATGCCAATTCGGCAGAGGGTTTCACAATCTATGATAGAATTGTCACAACAATCCTTTTGTATCGTAGCCGCTTCTCTCATAGCCAGTAGAATCTGCATTTTACCTGAATTAATATTAAATGAATTATTGCTGAAAACAGAATCATTTTTACCGTACCAAAGAATATGCATAAGCTCCGCTAGAGCTGTTAGATAGTGATTCTAGATTTAAGGAGATCATGGGAAATCCAACGTTCTTTTCAGTTGAGAGAGAATAAATGTATCTAAAATCCATCTGCAATCAAAAAGTTCAATAATGTAATGCAATCATAGAGAATATTTTTTCACACATCCATGGTTTGTTTTATTTGATAAATTTTTTTTGTCGGATTGTGGTTTTCTCGTATGATTATTTGAATAATCGGTGTTATAAATCATACTAATTTACTTATAAATGGGTGTCTATGTTATATTTAGTAGGTTTTATCTTTTACTAAATTTTTAATTAAGGATTATCAAGACAAGTAAAGTGTGTTTAATTTTCATGAGTGGTTAAATTCTTGGTGTTATATTGGATGAATTATTTTTGGATGAATTTGTGTCTTGAAAATATTTTAATCCTTTTTATGAAATTTATTGTTTATTTAATTTACTAAAACTGTTTACATAATGTTGGGTATGATTAATTTACCAAATGAGTATTTGGATGATTAATGATAATTGTTTTCTTGGGTTGTGAATGGTTTTTTTGATGTTATAATTGATTATATGGGTTGAATATGGGGTATTGATAATATATATTTAAATGGTCATCCTGGGAATGTTTTAATAATTTTTAAGGTTTAATATTAATTTTTTTTTGAATTTTCTTAAAATTTAGTTTGAATAATAGAAGAACAATTTTATAATTTTTCAGTGTTATGCACCATTTCTTTTGCATTCAACAGTTTAATATTTATATTTGATTCCTCCAATTTTTTTTGACTTAACAGTCATTAGGTACTATAACAATTTCATAGCAAAAGATTACCACATTCATAATGTTACATTCTACATCATATTTTTTCATTGAGTACAATAATATTGATCATTAAATAATTACATGATAGGGATAAGAATATTGCAAGTTATTTTGAATATTATTAGAAAAAGAATTAAAATAAAATCATCAACCTATTTTTTCATGTTCATAGTATATATCACTTCAATTTCACTAAATTAAGTGATATTTATATTTTCATTATGATATATGAAATCTTATGCCTCCTTTTGGATCCATATCACTATCGATATTGTTTTTATATCTATATTTATTTATTTACATTTAATATAATAATTACCAACTGAAATTATGAAAGGAATAAAAAATTTAGGGATTATTTATGGGTAAACATTGAAAATCAACGGTATGTTTTTTTTTGTAATTTTTTATGAATGGTTTATAATTAAACATGTCTGTGATGAAATATTATTTTGAAATTTGTTACCTATAATTTATGTTTAAAATCTTTTTTAATTAGTTGATTATATTTTAGTTACTAAATGTAAATTTTAATTTAGATTATCATAAAAATGTTCTATTTATTACTTAAAATTTATTATAGGTGATAACTAATCATACTTCTATTAAAAAACTATAAACAAGTGATGAATATGAGGAAGGGGTTGATGGTTTTTTTGAATTTGCAAAAAAAAAATGTTTCAAAGAATGATTTATTTCTATCTTTTGTTGAAATGTTTAAATATGATAGAGTTTCAATGTAAAAAAATTAAAGAATCTTTATTTTTATGGTTTTAATCCATATTAAAATCCGTTGATTTTTAAAGGTGAAATTGTGTAGAATTTGAGATCTAATAATGGTGAATATTATTAGGTTGATATATTTGACTATTGAAGAAATTCCATTTGATATTATTGTAGTGGAAATTGAGAAGAAACCAATAAAAACATCCTTATATGGTGATACTCAAACCCCATTTTTTCTAAGTTGAAGGCAATTTATTTTTTTTAATGAATTTATAATTCAAATAATGGTTAATTTATAAGAAGAGGTAAAAGGTTTTTAGTTGAATCATATATAATTCCATTGAATGATATACACTGATAGATTTTAAGGGAATGATCCTGATCAAAATGGAATATATAAAACTAGGATAAATAGTTTGACCTTGTTCCCACTTCTATATTTATAACTAATACATCAGGATGTGAAGGCATGCCTAAACCAAATAGTTGTTTCCAATCTCAATGGATCCAATTTTCTAGAACAAACATATTATAGGTACATTTCCATATGGATAATAAATTGATATGAAATTCATAAAATATATATGCATGAATTTATGGATATTAAAGAATATATATATTTTAATAACAAAAGAGATAAAATTAATTTTAAATAATGAAAAATTTTAAAACATGTAAATATGTTTAAAAAAAATTATACAATAAAATAATCCAAAATATATAGTTTAAAAAACATTTATGATATTCATTCAATGTCAACACATCCTCTATCATTCATAAATATTATTCTATACTCTAGCTAATTTTTTTAAAAAAATTCCAATTTATACCCATTGGCGTGTTATATCATCGATTTTTCACAATTACTAAACAAAAAAATCATCCCATTATCATTTAAACACCGTAAAAAATTTAAAAACTAGTGGCATGGTGTAACATCTTGATGGGTTCCTTGAAAAAACCAACTAAATCTGGTATTGTTCTCTTACCCCAGGTACTAAACCACTACTAAATAAACCCACATATAATTAAATTCAATTCAATACTTAGCCTGATATTACACATAAAATCCCTCTTAAACCTAATGATCTTTTTGAATATTTTTTTAATTCGCATAAATATTTTTAATACCTACTTGATGTTTATTTTAATAAATTCTATGTAATGTTAATACTTGTATTTGTGGATTCTTGTGTGATATTTAATGAAACTAGTTGGTTATTAATAATTATTCCCTTGATTTAATTTTGAAATAATCATAAAATAACTATGGTATTTAGGATGGTAGTCCAGAAGAATCATTTCAAGATTTTATTTGTTAATTTACTACTTTCTTTTAAAATGCCTTTTTTTCATGTCAGCTTTATAAAATGTTAAGGAAATGTTTAAAAATAATAATATGCATTAGACTTGGTGGTAGCCTACATAGAATTTTTCTAGTCATGCCTATTATAAATTTTCATTTTGAAAAATGAAAAAAGGTTTTAAAGGTTAAATTGGTCTTTGAAAAGAAAAAAACAAGGATTTCCATTAAATTGAACAATAATAGATTCAGTGTTTCAAAACTCATGAAGTGATTTTAAAGTGAACCTGTAATGTTTTATTCATTTCAAAGTGTATATATTTTTGTGGAAATGGATTTAATATTTTTATTTAATTTCAATGGTTTCAAATTTAAATTAAAAAATTTTCACTTGATATTACAATTTTTTATAAAAAATCATGTTCAAATACCACTAAGTGGTTTGGAGAAAATTGGTCGACATTCATGTGTAATTTATAAAATGGGTTTCATGTGGGGATTTATAAATTCAACCAATTGACTTTTTAATTTAAAATTGGTTTTTAGTTGAGATTATAAAATTTTAATTAAGATGCAGTAATTTAAAAAGTTATAGGGAGGAATTTTAATCCATATCTAATTATTCAACCAAAAATTTAATATATTTTTTTCTTGAGACTTATCACCATGTCTCTTCAGGATATGCACCTATGCTGCTTGAACTACATTGAGCAGTAGTCATCATAAAATGGGTAATCGTGATCATATTAGATGAATATAGAGGGTAACACATACCATAATGGAGTAATTATTTTATTGAATTCAACTACCAATATTCTTCAAAGCATATTGAAATTATTTGAAACAATAAAATGTTGGTTTCAACCTATTAGAATTATATATATCATTGACCACTAATAATGAATATATTATGAGTATTTATATAATTTTATTTAAAAATAAATATTTTATGAACCTAATATGATTGATATGAATCAAGAATTGATAAATGATAATCGTATGAAAATAGACTATACCGATGGATTTAATAAGTTCATCTTGTTTGTAATTGAGCATGCACACTTACCTTATCAAATCATTTGTATGGGTGTATATTGTTTTTATTTCAGAAAATATTTTCTGGAAGGGTTGGATGAAAATTTGATTTTTCATGGAATATATTACAACTATAAATATTGGAATAAATATTGGAGAAACTAATAATGAACACTAATTGGGATGATAATGTAGTTTATGGATCATTTGATATAAATACTGGAGTAAATGATGATGGAGATCACATGGATGAACTGAAAATGGTAATTGAAGATGTCCGTATTGATAAATCAAACTTAATTTTGAAGTTATATATATATTTTAAGAGACCATTGTAAACCATTTTTATTAAATACAAAACATTTTCGGCTATATTGAAGTCATATCATTTAAAATATAGAAGTAGTTCGAGTGACACCAGCATTATAGAACTACTTGGTATTCTAAATGATATGATTCTCAAAACAATGATCCTCTATATTAAACACATGACTCTAATTGATATCTACATTCAATTTTTCTGATTTTAAAAAAAAATTATGATTGTCCAAATGATTGAATATGGTTTCTCAAGAACCATGAATCACACATAAAATTCCCTATGTGAAGAAATGATCGATACAAGAAAAATGAATAATGTCCTTTTAAGGTTTTATTGTACTCTCTTATCATTTCATGTTCTACAAGATTATATGTATGTTAAAATATAATGATATAAATGAAATGAAATTTAAATACAAGAATTAATTATTTGAACCTTTGCCTTATAGAATATTCTCCCCAGTGGAAAAAAATTAACCACACAATACAGAAAACTGAGTATTTAGCATCAGTTTACAAAACAACTACAATCGTTTTTGAAAAAATGTTGCGGTGGTTTTTTATAAACCACATATAAATAATTACAAAAAATAAATTCAATACACTGCCACTTTACCTAAAACCCCAAAACCCATGCCACGACTTCCCCAAGGTCCTTGAATCCCTCACAACGCCAATCTCCACCAACCATCATCATGCCAGACTCATCCCCGGCCATCACCGTCAATCGTTGCCCCTCCCCTAACCTCATTGTTCCCCATCAAACATCAACATCCCATGTCTCGTGGTCCCTCTTCATGACTCTCTCCAGTTTTTATGATGAAATACTATTTTTTCAGCATTTTAAAAAGTATTTCAAGATTTAATCTATATGGAATGGATTTTATACAAATGTTGTGTTTCGTAGGATAGTTGAACACCTAAACCAAGTGCCCATATGAAGGTATTGATATTTTAGAAAATGATATTCTTCATTTCGATTTTTTTTCCATCATTGTTTTATTGCATTAGTCATCTATGATCTCATTAAATATTTTATATATGGAATGAATTATAATTTAAATTTTCATCATATGAATTCCTCATTATACTCATAATTGAGTTAATCTGCTTCAATAATTCAACATTGGTTAATGGTCTGTTTCATTTGACATGAATCCTTATCAAAATATTATAAATATCATACTATGGTTTTATTTTTATTATTATTTTTGAGTTATTCATAAGATTAAGTGAGTACAATTTTCTTTCAGAATTTATTTGGATAATTTTTTAAAATACAGTGAATATTATGTGGTAAGATTAAAAAATTGTAATTTATAGTTATTATTAATTAGAGGTGTGAGAATATTACAAATCATTTTAAAATGGTTAGACACATCTTTATATAATTTTTATAATTTATTAAAATGTTTTAGATTTTATAGATAATTAATTCATATTATAGTGGGATGATTGTCTAGATTAGAAAATTGAAAATAATATTGATAATATATTATCTTTTAGTTCATTTATAGTATTAACCGATATAAAATAATTTATTTTCCATTTCAAGAAAAAATATTGTTTTTTATACAAGATTTCTATATTTTATTTCCTTAAATTTTAGTTTAGGTTTAGTTATAATTAAATTTAGATAATTTTAATTTAATTTAAAATGTACTTTATAAATTGGAATGATTTTTTAATTTTTACATTGTCTGTTTTGATCATCATTATGGAGTAAATAATTTTTTCTTTCAGAAAGAGTTATGTTGATATTTAGATATATATGTTTTTCATATATTTTTAATATAATACATTTTATTAATACAAATGGTTTTGTTTTTTAAGTCATGTGCAAGAGTTATATGATCATGCTTATATTTCACCAGGGGTTTTGAAATTATATTTCTCAAAAATTTATTCACATATACATGTACACAAAAAGGACATTATTGGTGAAAACATGTATTATTGAACAGAAAAATTAATTGATTTTCAAAATATGTTAATGTTATTAGTCATTTTCAAAGATTTATTTTGGTAAAATTTATTGTTTCAGTTATGTATGACATGAAATTCATGAATTGGAATTTCATTTTTATTTACATATAGATTTTATTAGTGGTAGATCATTTTATCTCTTGTTCATTTTAATTTAAAACAAAAGCGAAATGAATGAAAATTAAGATTATATACCCTTAGTCAATGTTTATATCTAATGATCATATCCTATGGTCATTATCCATCTATTAAATGTTTAAAAATCATTTCAAAGGTAAATAAATGTTGTATAACAAATTATTTTGTCAGTATAAGGTTGGTGGTATCGTACATTAACATATTTTTTGGGATTTTATATTAGATTTTTCTTCTTCCATATTACATACTTTCCCTATGTTTCTATTAAAATAGATAATCCCCAATATTAATTGTGGGAATTCAATTATAGACTTGATAAAAGGCCTTGATATATGGTTGGAGGATGATTAACTCAACCAAACTACCACATTGGTAAGTTTCACTATATTACTTAATGAACTATGTTCCCTTTGTGACTAAGAACCACGAAGTCATTTTAGGATTTGATTTATATCGTGAAATTTGATAAAGTGAGTTAATAAAATGATGTAGTGGAACTGATTATAAACCATCTCCCGTCATATTATTTAGAAACTATATGGATTAAATGATTAAATTGATTGAATAATGGACTGAGTGTTATTTGATATCCTTGAATGTATTTGGGAAGTGAAGTGATTACTTCATAAAGAAATCTATAATGTATATGAAATTAATAATTTTTTTGTTATTTTAAGGATATTACAGTCAATAATGTTCACTTGGAATATACAGACGTGATGTTCTTTATTTCTAATTGTAATTAACAGAAATTATACTTTATATTATTTATTTGGAGTCTCTATACATGAAACTTATCTATTTTATTAATATGAAATGGTCAAATTGTCCCATATTGTCAAAAATTAATTAATGGACATATTGTTACACATTTTTATTTTTTCAAATCAATGGTCATGGAATCCACTTAAAACACAACAATATCACTATGACATTTAGATACCTAAATTTATATTTCCACTAAATATTAAGGGACTATCATATATTTATTAACATCCATCATGAAATGTAAAAAATATGGTTTCATCAAATTCCCTTATATATGGAATTTACTTATTTATTTATATAGGAAAAGCTTAATTAATATATTCATATATTTTTTAAATTGAATATGTAAATATATTTTCCTATTTATTAATAGTTAGGTGTTGTAGATTTTTTTGAATATTTTTTAGGTACATTGTGATATATATGGATAAACTTTGGATCACATTACCGAGGAACACACCTCAATATGCTAAGGTTTTGGATGAGTTTTTTTTAATTTTTTAATTTCCAATTGATCCGTTGATGGGAGAATAATATTTTCATGTCCACAATGTAAATTTAGAGGATGGTAGAACAATTATGATGTTTATGGACATGTGATATTGAAACAATACCCTGCTCATTATTTGTGTTGGATTTGGTATGAAGAATCAAATGTTACAGAAAGGTTGAGAACTGATGTCAATCCGCAAAATGAGCTACCAACATCATCGATAATGGAAAATGAAATGAAAAAACGTATAAAAGGTGAATTAGTCATTTCAATACACCAACACCCACATAAAAACATATCTGAACAACCAGTTGAGGGTGATACAAATTTCAATGTGACAAGTGATGTTTTTGAGACTGTAGGCCAACCAAATCAAGATTGTAACTTATTAATGGATCTCCCTCATGATTATATAGTGAACAATGTAAGATAAAACATCCATGAGAAAATTTCATTTCCTTATATAGTTGATGATGATAATCAGGAGTTGTATAGTGGATGATTGAAGTATCCAAAACATTCTTTTCTACTGTAGTTGTACCATATCAAATGCCTATATGGAATTAAAAATTAGCCAATGTCCATGATATGGAATTTTTGTTTGATGAATTTCCTGATGCATACATCCCTGAGTCGTTTTATGATATAAAAAAAGTTTTTAACATGATTTTCCTGAATTATACAAAAATAGATGTGTGTCCCCAAGGTTATCTGCTTTATTGGTGAGAGGATTCAAGTAGATAATATAGCAAAAAATGTTCTTCATCTGTATGGAAGTAAATGGGTGATGTTGGATGTCTGAATCAACATACTACCATGAAGAAGAAGTAATTTAACAAATCTACAATGGTTTTACCTTGTATTCTATTAAATCCTCAATTTCAAAGATTATTAATGTCATCGAAAACTGCCAAACTCATGAAGTGTAATTCTATAGATAATAATAATGATGGGTTAATAAGACATACATGAGATTCACAATCATGGAAGACATTTTATTCATTACATCCTGATTTCTCATCTGATCCGAGGAATGTTTGATTGGGTTTAGTTGCTGATTAATTAAACCCATTTGGGACTTTGAGTACCAGTTATAGAATTTGGCTAGTTGTTCTGATCCCTTAAACACGACCTCCAAGGATGTGTATGCATCAAATTTCATTTATCATTTCAATGATTATTATTGAAAAAAATTCTTGGAAATGATATTCATGTTTACTTTCATCCACTAATTTATGAATTATAAGATCTATGGCGTAACAGTGTTGAGACATACAATTCTTCTTCTAGAACAATGTTTAAAATGAAAGAAACTCTAATGTGGACCATTAGAGATATCCTTGGACATGGGAATTTATCTGGTTGGAAAACATACATGGGTTTTACTTTTCCTATTTTTAACTTTTATTTTGATCCCAAACAGCTACCTCCCAGTAAAAAATGGCGGTTTTTATACCATCAATGATTTATCGATCCATCTCATAGATTTTGGTCGAAAAAGATAACATTAAATGGTTTCATTGATCCTAGAAAACCACCAAAGTTTTTAGAGAGTTCTGAAATATTCGCACAATGTGGAATTGTGGAAACATAATTTTGGAAGGTGAGTCATTTGAATGATAGTTGGAAACGAGTGATAATTGCATCATTATGTGAAATTATAATGCAACAATGGAAGACAGAAAATCATATTCTTCAAATTTATGTGCTAGGAATTTATTTTTTTGCAGCATAATCATTATGTTATGCATTTTGAAAATATTTTTTATGATAATTTCATCTTCTCATTGATTAATGTTCAAGGAAAGTTGAAGGATCATCTCAATGCTCTGAAATACATCCAATCAATGAACATAAAGTGTGATCACTGGACATATAACAAAAAAAAGTATGCTTCGGAAATTTTTTCCATGAAAAATTGGGAGGAAGATACATTACTTATAATTTTAAAACATGTGAAGGTATCTAATGGGAATTCAAGAACCATATAATAGTGTGTTGACTTAAAGAATCATAGTTTACATGGATTAAAAATTCATGATTAAAATATTTTTCTACAACAGTTACAACAATTTCCATTATATACATTATTACCTAAAATGGTTATAACTGTTCTAATCCAATTATGAACATTTTACAGTCAACTATATGAGAATTCTCTATAGAAATTTGGTCTTGAAAACTTGCAAGAGATATTTTTATTTAAAATTGTGTAATAGATATAATCTTTCTTCCATCATTTTTACGGTCAAAAAGCATTTAACTATGCATTTTGTAGAGGAAGCTAAATTAGGGGGTCCCATACCTTATTGATGGATGTATGCAATTGAGAGATACATTATTTATATGTTTTCCAGTTTGCATAAAATTATTGGAACATAATAAAATACATAATTATGTTTTTTTATTTTATTTCACATATATCATGGGAATTTGAAATCATACGTGTGAAATAAAAATCAACTAAAAGGCTATAATTATGAAGGATATTCGGAAGAGGATTGTATTACCCTTTTTTAGATACTTCGATGATATTGATACAAGATTAAATCCAGTAAGACATATTGATGACACATTGACCGAATATCAAATTCCTGGGAAATAAAAAATATTTCCTACTATTGGATAATTAGTTGGGAGGACCTCAAATGTTACACTTACAAAAATGAAATTATTACAGGAAGATAGATATGTGTTTCTGAATAGTGAAATTTAAGATCTATTTATTGAATAGTTGAGAATACAAAAAAAGAGATGAATGATAGGATGAAAAAAATTTGAATGATATAATAGAACATGTTAATAGAGATATTATAGAATAATTTCCACAACATGTAAGTTCATTAATATTGTAATAAATATGGATATTAGGTTGAAACATATATTTAGTAAATCTAATAATGTATATTTCTAATTTTTATATCATTAATATTGATACTCGAGTAGTGTTAGAAACTTTTATGTCTCCCTCTCTAAAACATATGAGACATCATCCGATTTCCCCCTATACCATATCTCACACCCTCTGTGTGCATCACTTTAGTACCTTAGGTGATGCCTTCCACTTTAGAAGCCTTAGATTGATATAGATGGATGCCACTTCTAGTTCTTCCTGGGGATACTGAAGTGCTAATGTTATATGTAAAAATTTTAAAAAGAATAAATTAATATCATTTTTTAATACTATGATTATGTTCATAATATATGGAAGAAATGAAAGTATGGAGAAAATATGAGATGTTCAAATGTGTTGAATCTGATAGGAGTGATTATTATTTCTCATTTGATTCATATGTGGTCACTACAGATGATGCCACAAGAATACTTGGCCATATTTTTGGTCAGCTGGTCATAGAGCCGATTCCCCTTCCTATTACTTGTGATTATTGGAGGGGTATTCCTTAAATATGGAAAAATGATGTTCTTGATTCACAAATAAAATAAATTTTAATACATTATTGTGTAATTTAATTTCATTATGTTATTAAATTATAATATTTTCAAAATGAATTTCTTTGTAAATATGTTTTTCCACTTTATGGTTGATGATGTGCTAGCATGAAATTATAAATTAAAAAATCTAGGAAAGAAATAGAATGAAATTAAATAGAGATTGTGGGGCGATGTCAACTATACATTATTAATCTCCCAATATATGTATGATAAGGTATCCAATGGGGTACCCAAATAGAAAAGGAATGTTTTTTTTGAGAGACATCTTGATGAAAAGCAGATGGTATTTAAATATGTATTATTATATTAATATCATTTTTCATTTATACAGCTATATTAAAAAGAGATTAAATTTCATAGATTACTATTAAATTACATTTTAGTTATTTCAGGATCATTCAAGGAAGAATGCATCAATCCAGTCTAAGAAAATCATCGCTCACACTGTGAGGTCAAACAGTTTTTCAAGAATTCAATCAGATATGGTAATATTTTCACAGGTTTAAATATTTATAATTCAATATTATCTGTTTAATATATTATAATTGTGGATTTATCTTTTTTTAATGTAGTCACAGTGTTTTGGGAACCCAACATCCAGAATAGAAGTGTGGTTGGATATTCATAAAAAATCTGATGGTTGTTTTGTCAATGAGTCTGCTAAAGAAGAAGAGGCATGAATTTATTTTTCATTATAATAACTTATTTTAATTTGTCACTATGTTCATATATATTTCTAGTAAAATGAATAATATTTTATTTATAGTTAAAAATTAATGAACTTTGGGATGCAAATCCCAAGAAATCCTACTCAGTCTCCCAGACTGAATGAGCTTGTCAAGTGCTTAGAAAGGACCATCATCATTGAGTGCCCGGGATAGAAATAGTACCCATAACATTTGAGGTATTTTGAAGTACATCGAGGTTTTTTGCTGCATCAATTCCTAGTTGTAGTCAGTCTCTATCCAAAGATACTCATAGAGATTTTGATTCAATGAAAAACAAAATTAAGGATCAGGGGACTGCGATATCCTCTATTAAGAATGTGTTAATTTATTTTTATCAGAAAAGAAACATATCTATCCTAAGTGATATTTCATTTATGAAGGGTGGTGGTGAGAATGTAAATCACCAAAATTCAAAATCTTTTAGTTTGAAAAAATTTATTTTCATTATGTTTAAATATACATATACAATAATATTTAATTTTCAATATAATTGTCTTACATATTCCGGTTCCAAGAAGTAGAGATAGAGGTGGAGAGAGTGAGGATCTGTATTCATCATCATACAATGAATAGGGGTTTTTTGAAATGGTGTAATAATTTAGAAATAGTTTCTTTATGTTTCATGTGTGGCACAAAGTATTCACCAAACATATTTGGTTTATGTGTCATGTGTGGCACAAAGTAGTCACTAATTTTTTTCATTTTAGTTATGTTAGGATGTATATATTAGTATTTTAGATGTATTATTACTGAATACTCTTATATGGGTTAGATTATTCTACAATATAAACGATACACATGGGTTATTTTTAGGGTACTCATACTGGGGCTGTAGAACAAGAAGTAGTTTTTATTTTTAATATTATATTTAGAGGTGATTTCAACTACTGCTAAGTGAATTGAGCATATTTAGTGGCTATTTAAACCGCCACAAAAATGTGGTAGGCTAATATTAGTTGTAGTTTAAACTGACACTAAATTATTCAGTGCTCATATTTTATTGGTGGATATTCATTTTTAGAAGTGGTTTTTGTGGGGATAATTAGATTTATTTTTGGTGGAGGTTAAAACCGTTGTATAAAAATATACAATTTTTTACCTAGAAACCACTACTAAAACATCTCAACAACACTACTAAAAAGGATTCTATGGACCTTAATGTAAACATACACCAGGTAGATGAAACTTCCATGTATTTGTTGCGGACACTCAATTTGGTAGCGGTTTTATAAAACCACCTATATGTGGTGATATTACTTTATTGAAGAGTAACCAGAATATGGAAATGAGATTAGAAATTTTTTGATTGTGTAATATAAAGATAGAATAAATACTTTTTTTGTATAAATTATTACTCAAAGTACATGGCATGTGATGTTGTTAAATTATAACTTACCTACATGGTTATGCATAAGGAGAAAATACATTCTATTGTCTCTTCTTATATCTGGAGAAAAGAAACAAAATAAAGATATTGATGCCTATTTGGATCTATGGATAGAATAACTGAAATTGATGTTGGATATAGGTGTTAAAATGTTTTCTTCTCATAGAAATAAAGAAATCTCATTGAGGTCCACAGGATGATAAATGAATTAACTGCTTATGGAAAATTTTCAAGCTATAAAAATAATAGAATGTGGGGGTGTCCCATTTATAAATAAGACAAACACTCAATTTGGTTGAAATATTTCTCAAATACATTTTTTTAGGAAGTCATAAATTTTTACCTCAATCACATAAATACTAATCATGGATTTCAACATTCGATGAGAATAATGAATATGGTATAACGTTGTTTTCACTAACATATGATAAGATTTTTGATAAAATTATAGATATTGAAACTATTTTTGGTAAACTATTTTGGAATAACCATATGAAATAATATTGAACAGAAAGATAATTTTTCTTTGAATTAGCATATTGGAATTTTCTTATGTCATAAAATTGTATTGATTTCTTGCATATAGAAACAAATTCATTTGATAGTATTATTGAAACATTACTGAATGATCCTAGAAAAACTAAAGATAGAGTCAAGTGTAGGTTAGACATTATTGACAGGGGGATAAGAGAAGAATTGGAACCAGAGAAGGGTAAATGGTTTAATTTTCTTCTATTAAAATCTTACTCTTTATCCCTATAGGAAATAATTAATTTCTCTACTTTTGTATAATAGTGTTTATTCTTTAGATGGGTATTCATAAAATATCAAGAATATTATTTCTATGAATAATTTCAAGTTATAGGATCTAAAATAATAGTAATTTAATATCTTTATGTAATATTTGATACATGATGCTTTATGTTTTATTCCAATTGAAAATGAATGACATACATTAACTTGACTTTGTGTCTTTTTCGAGTCCTTATATAGTAATGTTATTGAATAAGTTGAGTTTCATTCTGGAATATAGAGGTTAAATTCATATTACATGAAATAGATATGTTCTTCCGAACATAATTCTTTGATATAATGTGTCTCATGATGGTTTAATTTATTTGAGTGGTTTAATATTGTGGTCAGTTCTGTTATAGATAGATGTACCCCATTAAATGATATATGAATATTTTTAAAGAGAATGCCAAAAATCGATGCTAGAAAAAAGTGTGTAATGTATACTGATATATTGTTGAATAATATTTTGAATTATGAAATGATTACCTAATAGATTTTGAAATAATCTATCTACAAAGTCTATTCCAAGATGACTCATTATTAGTGAAGGGATTTCTAGAAGATTTTTTATCACAATTATCATCATAGGGTTGGAGGAAAATAACCAATAGACTTTAAATAATGGTGAATATGTTGATCTATAGACTGAATCCCAAAAATAAATTTGTAGATATTTGAATTAATCATGGGTTGAATAATGGATATCAAATACAGATAATAAATAGTTTTTAGGAAGGTTCAAGACCAAATTTATAACCAGTTATAAGAAAATATATATTCAATTGATGAATGAATTTAATGTATATCTCAAGGACCAATTGAAAATGATATATCATAATTTTTTTAATAAGTGGTTAAAAATTCAATTGGATAGAACACGATGACTGATGTAGGATGAAAAACAGTGCAATTGAACTACTGGTGGAAGTGATGCACATATCTAGTTCAACGGATAGAAATACAATTTAATTGAATATGTCATATTTTGGAATTATAAAATAGATATATGAGTTGTATTATACAAAATTTGACGTTCATATTTTCTATTTCAAAAGGGATGTCAATAGGAGTGCAATGAAATGTGATGAAATGGGATTCATGAAGGTGAATTACAGTGTGGAAGTTGAAATGGGTGATCCATTCATAATGGAATCACATGTAGTGAAAATATTTAATGTCTCATAATAAAAAAAATCATTTATTTTCATACTATTGACTAAATCATCATTACTGTTACATAAAAAATAAATCGAGGATGACCCTTTCATTTGAAGATAAAAATTAGTTAATTCTGGTCCTAATATAGATAATGTATTGTATTCTATTGGGGAACACAAATAGTATATTCCGATTCTAAATAGAGGATCAAAGCCCCATTAACCATTAATAACAGAGTTCAATGAGAAGGTTAAAGTGTTTTTTTAAATATAATATTATATTCTTCATAATTGTATATGTTCCCTATAACATTAAAATAATATAAATTTAATGTTAGACAAATCATTTAGACAATTTATTCTACATGTTATGATGGTACCAATATAGGAGAAGAACATACTATTAATGATATAACTTAAGACATATAATGGGATCACAGACATTTTCATGAAAAAAACATTTATTAAATAATATTAGAATGTTGAATTAAATTTAATGGGAAATAAGAAATGGTATAAAATTTGAGATTGGCTGGAATCTATGTGGGCTACCTTTTGACCCCAACAAGTATATATTTATTAGTAATTTAGGGGTCACAATGGGGGTGAATGATCTTATTGAAATATATTTATGGCACCACGTCAAGCCTCTAATGAAGGAAACATGTTGGGAATACATAATGTGAATGTCACAATAAGCATTGAATACTTTACCAATAAATTATATAATGAAATTCTCAATTAATTTTCATTATTCTTTGATGATTTCATTTATCTTAGAATATTTTGGTAATAAATATGTTTTAATGGCTTATAAAAAATCCCATAGAGGCATCTAGATTCTTCTTAGAAAACTGAATCTCATGAATGTTTTAGGGAAAGTAAATCCCCAACCACCAGTTATATATGTACACATTACACAGAAGAAAACATGGAATTATTTCATTAGTCATTATAATGAGAAATTAATTCATGTTTAATATTAAAAATACAGTATTATTTTAAATTATTTATTTTTACCCAATTTTTTTCAAAATTGTAAATTTATGGAACAAAAAAGGAGTATAGAAAATAATGAACATGAATCAAAACCAATGTATCCCTATCACTAACCAATGTTGGGGTTTACATCACTATAAATAATTGGTATTTATTTTAAATAAAATAGAAAATATTTATTTGATATGAAACAATATATGTTCCTTTTATATAGGAATTTTGATGAATCAAAATCTAAATACACTTCCATCCCACATAATGTGATATGGATGGATGCACACGTACATTATGTGTGTGAAGTAGTTGGTGAATAAATAATTATGGGAAACATGTGTAATTATTTCATAATTTTAATTAATTATGGTTTATAATACTATTATTTAAAATATGTATTTATTTTCAAATTTTTATATGTTTTGGACTCATGTATTGGTAGTGAACGTACCAGAAGAAAATCGAATTTTAGTGTGTTTTGAGAATTTGTAATAATAGTGTCACATTAGAGGTGTAGGTTTTGTAGGGCCTTAATGACCATATTTCTAGAAGATAAAACCACAAGAATATACATATAACATTATGAAAGTATTTTTTTCTTAAATAGATTCTTTGAATTATATTATTCTTCATTATAGTTTGGAAGATAAATATATGTGAAAGGATCCAATTGAATCAGTGGTGGAACAATATTCTATAAATGAAGAACAAAATGACCCCTTCTATTTTTTAGGATAGAAAATTCCATAAGTTGATTACATTACATGTGCTAATAATTTTTTTATATAATATTTCTATTAAATCTGGATCATAAAACATCTGATAACATTATATTACAAATATTTTACATGGTAAACTTGTTTTTGATTTCTATTTTTAACACCCATTCACCTCTTTGTTGTGAGGGGTATGCTTTATAACACCCCTATATAAAATATACACAATAAGTAACTTCAATAAGTTCACATCTGTATAGGGATTGAGGTTGCTCAGGTGCCACCCATTGTGTTTCCAATTCAACTTGATGATCCATCTATTATAATAATCCATGATGTTATTGGATATTTGGTTGCATTGTCATCAAATATTATAAAGATACATGAGCTATGTCCTTAACATTTTTTTTGAAATAAAAATACAAGTACGAGTTGATGAAAATAAGTCACAAGTAAGGTGTAGTATTACATATGGATAAAGTGATGGGCAAACAGATGTTTGGATCATGATAATCATGTGAGTCGACCAAGAAATAAATAGGACCTTCTATGAGTACCTTCCCCCTTCTAGTTTTACATCAATATTTATTATCATTTGAAATTCATACAAAGATCAAATTTAAATAAAAAAATATGTCTTAAATTCTATATGAAGAGAAATATTTAGAACTTGTGTTACAAATATAGTAGGTCTAGAGAGTATAAATGAGATTATCATGTTTAAATGGTTGGGAGCCTTAGGTGTGAATTCATATATAAGGTACATTTTCAAGATACTCCTTTCAAAATATTGATATTATATGTTCATTAATGATAATAACAATTTATATTTTATATAAGAGTTATTATTAGTAGTATATAAAGAAAAAACCATGAGAATCATGATATGGATTTTTTATTCACAATAACATTTATATGGACACCAATCTTTTGGGTAATGAAGAAATTGACAATAGGAAAGATGAGAAATATGTTGCATTTGAGAAAAAAATAACAAACTACTATATATTTTTTATGGAAAAATTATAGGGGTAAAACATTATAATCTAATCATCTAAAATATTTATTTTATTTTTTAACTATTTATCTATTTTTTATGTACTACTCGATGCCAATAAAACTCATTCTGATCACCCAAAATATTTATTTTTTGGATCTAATGCATGGATATCTAACAAAACGACGACAAATGATCCATTTTGTGAATTTAGAATACACTATAATTAATATTTTTTATATAAACATTGAATTTTATATTTTAATAAGTGTTTTAAGAAGAATTTTTTTATAACATGGACATCACTAAATAGAATCTAAATCATTCCATGGGGTCAATGAATAAACATAATAATTAGTGGAACACATTAAATAGAAATATATTAAGGCTTTTATAGAAATAAATGACCATCAAAACATATTTCAAATTAATTTACATATTTTGGTCAATTTTTATACAGTGTATAATTTAATAAAATTGACATAACATTGGAAATTATGTTTATAAATATATGAGAGATTTCAGGAACAATGAAAATAAAACCATCCTTGAAAAGATAATTTACAATGTTAATTACAGTTTCATTAAAACTATTTATCAAATTTTTTGTATATATTTTCTCTGTACTATGACTATTAATGGTAACCTTTATACTCAAAAGAAGTGGAAATTTTTTTAGAGATTAGTGGGAATTAGAAATGGTGTCAGAATGTTTACAGAAAACCAATTTAGGTGAGTTCTAATTATTTTGGTGACCAATTATAGCCTATTATCTTAGAAATATATTTTGGGTTTTAATAATAAATATTACAAGTATTATATATTATTTATGATCTCTTTATCAAGGGGATTTATAATGGAGGAAATCAATTTATTTATAAATTATTAGAAAACATATGGCAAGAATTTATATAGGAATCTTGTGGTGAAATACTTCTACTTAATTTGTTAATTTTCTCATTATTTTATCAACATGTTTAGTTAATTTTTACATTTTTAAACTAAAATTAGACTATTTCCCCCTTAAGGGTTAAATAATGGGTGTTCATAAATGATATAATAATAGAAAAATAACGTTGTTTCATTTTAGTGGGATGTGGAATTATTTAGTATATTCGATCATTAATTTTATATATGATAAAATATCGAAAAAAAATTATAAAATACATTCAAGTAACACATCATGTTTACATCAGTGAAATTCATTTACAAAAACTGGTCATTTTGAACACCCATATTGTGAAATTAAATCATCGTACCATTATATCACATAGAATCTCTCAATAATTATATGAGTAGTTTTTTAAATAATCCTTATAATTCATATACATATTTTTTCACTAGCTCCCAGTAAAAAATGTTTCCATTCGTTCGTTACTAATATTCATGTGCACATTCATTGTATAAAATGATCCTTGTTCACAAGATAATTAATAAAAAACTCATCATAATTATCATAAAAAAATAAATTATTATATGTATATTCCCATTTTTATGAAAAAATAATGATGGTGTTATGTTAAATTTTATCATCACCAAAAATATTAAAAATGATATACTAATCTATAAGACATTCTAGGAAGACATAATGGATGCCCTAAATTTTAGTGTCATTTATATTCTTTAATGTGTCATACTGATGTTTCAAACTAAAAAAAGGGGAAATCAATTTATAATAGTGTTTAGTGTATTATGAAAATACATGAATGTTTACACTGTGGTTATTTCCATCAAATAAGGTAAACAGTTTATCATAGTGGTTTTACTCTCTATAAGGGTGAAAGAGACAGATAGATTTTGTTATGTTCCACAAAAACTCAATTGTAAATATAAATTTTAGTTTAACCACTGAACGATAATAGGTCTAAATTAATGGTTAATGTTTTATAGGAATAAAAAAGGGATACACTAATGTTCTATAAAATATCAGAATAGATAATGTGTTATAGGAGCGTTTTTATCAAAAAATAATGAATATGATTATATATGAGTTTTGCAGAAAAATAGAAGGATAAAAGTTTACATGGGAATTATTTGTAATATGTTAATGTTATATTATTTTAAATAGGTTACATATATCACATTTCTGGGATTTAACTTCTAAAATATATCATATGTATCCATAATGGGTGAATCACAAATGTTATTGTTTAGAATTATATTTTAATATAATGGGACTTGGATTGAATTGTTTCATAATTATATTTAATTATTTTATTTAGATTATTAATAACATAATAATTGTTTCATTATATAGGTGTATTATGATTCCAGATTTGGGGTGGTTTATTTGAAGATCTTCCAGCTCAAGATAGATTAGAAAGAACTTGTTCCTCTCTGATTGAAGTTGAAACCCCATACTACCTGAAGCCTGAAGTGTTTGAGGTACCATAATGTCACTAACTACCAAATAGAGAGGATGTATGGATATGAGTCTTTATATAATCCTCTATAAATCTATTCATCTCTTCTAGGTTCTACAATATTTCAAAATTCCCCTATGTATTTCAGAACACCCATTTGGATTTGAAGTATCTACACGAGATCTTGTGGAGGGATAAGTCCAATGAAAATGAGGTTTCTTATTCCAACGTAGTGGATCATGATCTATATTTTCTAGAATATTGAAGATATTTTAATAAATAAAAAATATCACATACTCAATTATCCACACCTCAGTCTGATACATAGTGCACTCAGTATGACTCAGACTACATGTTTTTAGTTTATAATTAAAATTTCAGTTCAAAACACATATCACTTAATCAATACCAAGAAAATTAATTAATATTGTTCTAAATATTTATGAAAACCATCCTTTTGTAATTGTTTATGTGTAGGAATCATCTTCATCTCAATCTGATGCATAATGTTGCTGGTATAACACCAAGTGTGTCTTTTTATTTAAAATTAAAATTAGATTTTCAAAAAAAATACAACTGACATAATCAAAACCAATAAAATTCTTCATCATCATTTTGATACAATATTTTAATGTCCCTTACGTTATTTATGATGTGTAGGAATTATTTTCACCAAAATTCAACACGTGGTGTGCTCAGTATGACTCAAAGTATACATTTTCAGTTTTAAATAGGTATTTTTATTCAAAACATGTGTCACTGACTAAAAACCATGACAATTTACTATGGCTATCCTGATAATTTAGTAAAATGATTCATAAGTCATTTTTGATGTGTGAGATATAGTACCGCATCAAACTGACATATGATATGACCAATATGACTCAAAGTTCTTTACAACCAGTATAAAATTGAATTTTAGTAAAAAAATACGTGTAAAACTCAAAAATATGGAATATCATTTGGATTCATTTTATACTTACTAAAATATATCCATAAATTATTTTTCATATGTATGAATCTTCCTTACCTCAATTTGATGCACAATGTGATGAACATGACTCCAATTACTTCTTTTTATAAATAATTTCCATTAATTTTAGTAAAAAATAATTGACATACTCAAAAATAATAATAAAAAACATTTATAGTGTTTTTATACATTATGAAAACAATCCACTATTAATTTGTGATTTTTGGAATTAACTGCACATAAATCCAATGCACGATGTGACCATATAACTCAATGCACATGTTTTTATTTAAAGATGACATGAATTTTAGTAATAAATAAATCTCACAAACTCAAATCCAAGAAAACACATTTTTAATGTTTTCATAAATTAGGAAAATGATCTATAGGTCATTTTGGATGTGTAGGAATCATCAACAACATGATATGACGCGCTCTGTGAGCGGTATGACTCTAAGTGTGTCATTTTATTTAAAAATTATATTAATTTTAGTAAAGAAGGAATCCTACATAATCAAAACCAAGAAAGCATATTTGGACTGTTATTATAATTTATAAAAATAATCAATAAGTTATTTGTGACATGTTGGAATAAGACTCACCTTAATTCGATAAACGATGTGACCGATAAGAATCAATGTTTCTTTTATTATATTAAAAATTGATATTTTAGGTCAAAAAGATTCACTCCATCCAACTAAGAAAACACACTCAGATTGTATTTATAATTTTTTACAATGATTCATAATTACAGTGTGAATTTCAGGAATCTATCTCCTATGAAACCAATATATGTTGTGATTAGTATATCTCAAAGTGTTTGTTTCTTATTTAAAATGAAATTTTTGAAAAAATAGGTTACAAAATCAAAACTAATAAAATATATTCACATTTCTTTGATAAATTGGTAATAAAATCCATAAGTAATTTATGACATTTAGGAATCATCTGCACCACAATCCAACACTTGGTGTGACTAGTATGACTGAGAGTGTTTTTTTTTTAAATTTTCAATAATTTTAGTAAAAAATAATTTTGATATACTCAACATTTAGAAAACACATTTGATTGATTAGATACATTAATAAAATTATCCTTATGTTAATCCTAAGGAGTATGAATCATCCCCACCTTAATCTGACACATGTTGTGATCGATATGGCTTTATGCGGGTCTTTTATTTTAAATTAAAAAAAACAATATTAAAAAATAAATCTTGTATACTCCAAATTGAGATAAAACATTTTTTATTATTTTTATAATTTAGTAAAAATACCCATAATTCCTTTGTTACATGATGGAATTATATTCACCTCATTATGATACACAATATTCCTTGTATTACTCAACATTTTTGATAAATGTTTAAAATTTACAATTTAGTTCAAAAAATTTCACTCACTAAAACAAGGAAAGTGAGCTCTTGATGTCGGGATAATTTAAGAAAATTATAAATACATCATTGGTGATGTGTGGGAATCAATATCAAATCCACCCAACATATGATGTGATCATTATGATTCCATGTGTGTGTTCTATGTTTAAAATCAAATTCTAGTAAAAAAACACAAGTGACATAATCATAATTAAGAAAACACATTCAGATTGGTTTAAAAAATTATTAAAATTATCCATATAGAATTTTGGATATGTATTAATCATCTGTACCTATATCTGATGCACTGTGTGACCAATATGACTCCATGTATATTTTTATATAAAATTTATATTAATATTATTAAAAAAGAAAACTAACATATTAAAATCCAATAAAACACATTCATATAGTTTTTATTCATTGGTAAAATTATCCATAGGTAGTGTTTGACGTGTAATAATCATCCAAAACTCAATCCAATAAATTATATACCCAGTGTAACTCAAAGAGTTTGTTGTCAGTGTGGAATTGATATATTTTTTAAATTTTTACTCACTAAAAATCATGAAAGCAATATTTTATCGTGTTGATATTTTAGAAAAACGATTAAAAATTATTTTGGGAAATTAAGGAATCTATCAAATATAAAACTGACACATGATGTGACCAGTGAAATTCAATGTTTTTGTTTTTAGTTGAAAATACCATGTTAGTAAAAAACACATGTTATATACTTAAAACTGTGAAAAATAGTAGGATTTTCTTTATACTATAGTAAAATTATCTATATTTAATTCTTATATTTAGGAAACAGCCATACCTTAATCCAAATCTCGATTGGACTGGTATAACACTAAGTATATTTTTTTTATTTATAATTTATAGAAATTTTAGTAAAAAATTTGACATACTCAAAACAACTCAAATAAATTAATAATTTTATTATAAATGAGGAAAATTATCCGCATGTAATTTTGGTTGAGTAGGAATTAGACAAACCTCAATATGATACACAATGATCATGGTAGTACTGAAAGTGTCTGTTATCTGTTTAAAAATTACATTTTGGTTCAAATATGTCACTCATTGAAAAATAAAAAAATAATTTTATATTATCTTGAAAATATAAGAATATTATACATATGTAATTTGTGACATTTACGAATCATCCTCCCATAAAATCAACACATGATGTGACCGTCCTACTCAAAGTTCATGCTTCCAATTTAAAATGATTTTATTTATTAAAAAACCCCAATTGACATAATCGAAAAAAATAAAACACATTGGCATTAGTTTAATATTTTTTAAAATGATATAGAAGTCATCTTGGATGCGTATGAATCAATTTTACCTTAATCTGACTTACGGTGGGACCAATATGACTCCAAGTCTGTATTTTTGTATTAAGTTGACATTAATTTTCATAGAAAAGATAACTAAAATTATTAAAACCATGAAAAAACATTCATAATACTCTTATGAATTATTAAAATTATTTATAAGTAATTTGGGTCATTTAGGAATCATCTGAACCTCAATCTATGACATGATGTTTCCCATATCACTCAATGTTTCCATTATAATTTAAAAAATGATGTTTTTGTTCAAAAACTGTCTGTCACTGAAAATTAAGAAAACATTATAGTGTTATCTTGATAATTTATGAAAACAATTCATAATTCATTTTTTATTTTTAGGAACTAGTCTCTTATTAATTAACTAAATATGTGGCATATATGATTCAATGTGAATGTTTCACGTTTAAAATAAAATTTTAGTAAAAAATAGAATTGATATAGTTAAAACTCACCAAACACATTATTATTATTTTTATACTTTAGTAAAATTATAAATATGTCCTTCGTGATGTTTAGGTTTGATTCTCACTTAAATCTGACACACTATGTGGCTGGTATGATTCTATGTTTTTATTTTTATTTAAATTTTACATTGATTTTAGTTAAAAAGGAAACTAACATACTCAAAACTGAGAAAGGGTATATGTATTATTTTGATACTTTATAAAAATAATTCATATTTCAATATTTACATGTATAAATTAGTCTCACCTTATTATGATACATTATGTTCCTTGTATGAATCAATTTATCTGTGATTATTTTAAAATTTACAATTTCGTTTAAAAATATTCACTCACTGAATATAGAGAAAACATATTCATATTTCAATGACTATATATAATAATTATTCATAATTTATTTTTGAAATTTTGGATTTTTATCTCATAAAACTGACACATGATGTTACTGGTATGACTCAAAGTGTGTTCTTCAAGTTTAAAATTTCATTTTTTTTAAAATCAAAGTGACATGATATAACCTATGAAAAAAGTTGTGGATAGTTTTGAAACATTTGTATAATTATCCACAAGTAATTATTAATGTTTATTAATTATAAACATCTCAATCCAACAAACAATGTGGTCAGTATGACTATGATTTCTTTTTTTTTTTGATATGTAAGTGCCATTTTAGTTTTGAACATGCTTGATATCACCAAAATAGAGAAAATGAGCTCATATTGTTTTATCATCATTTTATATTATATTACATAGTTAATTTATTTATACTTTTTATCTCATACTTATTTAGTTAATTTTAATATAGATAATTCTTGAATACGAATAAGAAATGGGGTAACATACAATTATTAACCACAACTCAATATGTTATGTAGTGTTCCAAACGTGACTCAATTTTTTATTAAAAAAATTAGTTTAAAAATAAAATATTATATTATACTTTTTTTATAGTATTACTATGATATGAATTTTTTTCTTACACATTTGAACTATTTTTCTTAATGAGTGATTTTTTGTTTGAGAATAGCATGAGTTGGTGTCAGGGGACACCAAAAATTGAGGTTCTTTAATGACTATGATAATTTGAACTTTTTCATGTAATTGTATAAACTAATGTCTGAATTTTCTATAATATTGTGTTTTTATAATAATTTTATTTTACATTACATTTAATTTATAATCAATATTTTACCAATTTTTTGTTTCTAGTGATATTTGTATTGTACTGATGCTATTTATGGTGTTGCAGTGTGATGTAAATTTAGAATAATGCTGAAATACATCCCTATATTAGTGATTTTATAATAATTGATAAAGATAACCTTGATTAGTGTTTTTAGTGACGATCAAGGGCCCCTTTATCAGATCTTTTCTATCGCTGATAAAAGAATAGTGATTTTAATCGAACTCCAGTATTCATCACTTTTTAGGACTACAAAGGCCAATTTTAGTGCTATTAGAGGCATATTTTGATGTATTGAAAATTATTATGTTTGTCATGAGTGACATGGAAATCATATTAATTATTAAATTTAGATACAACGTCTTGATATTTGAAAAATAGAATCAACATATAAAACAAAAATGAAAACAAAAATTCATAAATATAATAAACATATGCAAATTTACACGTCAAAAAATTTGTTTCTTAAAAACATAACATTTTCAAATTAAATAATTAATGGGAATAATTTAAAATAATTATTTTATTATTAATTACATTACCATGAAGTATTATTAATTATGTTAATATAATTTAATGTTAGTAAGAACAATAATAAAATAAATTAATTATATAATTAAATATTTACGTTAATTAAAATATCAATTATTAATAATGATGTAAACAATATAATTATTATTGTAAATAATAAATTTATTAACAATAAATTTTTAAATTAAATATTCATTATATTAGTGTTATAAAAAATTTAATTACTAATAATAATGTTATTATTAGAAAATTATATGAATATACATGTATATAAACAAAATAAAATAAACCACATATATACATACACACAAACATATATATTTAATTTTTTTTTAAAATTTTTTAGAGAAGGTGACATCAACCTAGCCTTGTTTGGACTAAAACCCAAATGTGGGAAGAGTGATATAACTTTCTGCATTATATTTGTTTTTAAAATATCCTATTATTATTTTACTAAATATTTAGAAAACATATGAAAACCATATTTTCATAACATCTCACCCGAGTGTCTAAATCTGAAATGTAAACTGTAATTTGAAGTGATTTTATATGTAGAATTTATCAATTGTCATCAAATAATTTGTAGTGGTTGTTTTCATGGTATTTAGTGTAACTAGTGATCCTTAGATTTATGGAGATGAAAATGGGGTGAGGATGAGATATCTAAAGAAAACATATGTTCTGTATCATCTTAGTAATATTCAAATCAAAAGTCTTGGCCCACCATATGTATTATTGGCTTTAGTACCCCCTTGGATATGGGGTTCTAGAATATCATCCTTAGGGAATGTGTCCTCTATATAGAATTGGGTATGTAAACCCAAAACCCAGATGAGTAATTGGTCCCCATTAATAGATGAGGAGATGGTACTATCCCATATGTTTGGATATGGGTCCTCTACTTAAAGAGGTCAAGGTTTTTTCCTTGTATATATATTGTGATTCCACTATCCTTTATAAATATAATGTCTTTCAACTAAAATTAGTTCTTAAAGATGTGTGATTCCCCTTATATAATTCACAGGCCACTCTGAAATTATTAATTATAGATTATTTTGATATTGTATAAAATTGATGTTATAGATCTAGGAACATCTTAGGAATTCTTAGTTGCTTTTGATATATATATTACAACTATACTATCACCATTATGATTTATGATTCTACTGATTTTCTATGTCTCTCTGGATTCTTATGATATTTGATCCTTTGATGAGTTGAGCAGTAAATATTGAAACTTCCATTATTCATGGTTTTCTTGACCTTATAGTATATATGGATCATTTTTGTTTCTTCCTATTTACCAAAAAATTGGGTCTGAGATGAATTTTGTTTCATTAATTTTTTGGTTTGGGGTATCATATTGGGAATTTTTATACTAACCCATCTATACATTTTATATATTCATCTATTTTTTCTATATCGATGATGTATATTTTAGAGATGACCATGGAGGATGCAGAGATGGTCAATCTAATAAGACTAATGTATGGTGGCCTAAGGTAGTTCATGATGGCAGAGGTTGGTTTTTGAGTTTCATCCATAAGTCCTCCTAGTGAAAAGATTTCCCTATTCCTATGGAATTAAGTATACTTGATGACATTATATTATGTATTTGTATTTTCATTTTTTGGTTTCCTATATAGAATTTTGTTTTTAAACTATTGTCTCATTAATAAATTTTTATAGTTATTTTTTTATTCATTACTTGTGATTGATGGATATATCATGTTTTAGAGTCATATGTTTATTTTAGGTTGTTATAGGCTAAGGCCTATCGGTTGTATTATTAATTCTTGGTGCTAGTAATTAGAACTTGTCCAACTATAAATAGGCCCGAACTAGAACATTTAGCTTAAATGGTTCTAGGTGGCCCCCTTTGGGTTTTATTTTTTGATAACGGAATTATAATGGAAAAGTCATAAAGATTGAGTTTAATATTTTTGGTTTGCTGAGGATTGGTTTGGTAATTTAAAGAAACAATGTCATCTGTTTGTAGTTTAGTTTTTAGAATAGGTAACCTAGTTTTTGTGTGACTGTTGAGTTATCAATTACCCCAAAATATAATAATGTATTTATCAATATTTATATTTTAGGCACTAGTTGTAGAGTATAGTTTGGATTGTATATGAATTTTATGGGGGTCATTTGGGGTTTTAATTTTATTCATGTGTCATATCACCTAGATATTATCTAGTAACATTGTGTTATTCCTATAAAATAGAGTATCCACCCATAGAGATACTAATCATATTTATGGGTAATGTTATGATGTTCCCATTATATCCATTATTACTTAAAAAACTGATCAGTAGAGGGGCAAGGAATTGATTCAAGGATTCTATTTAAAGGTAAATATCCCCCTTGTGTAGAGGGAATTTCCATCACAATATGTTATTTGTAAAAACCCACATTTTTAGTTTATGGTAGTTCAAACATAATAAGAAACAACTACCTATATGATAAATATATGGTATGCATTCTTGTGAGAACCGGACCATATAATTTTTAGGATAGAAAGATCCTAGAGTGACAAAGGATTGGTTAGATTTTGAAACTCATGATTCCCATTTGGTTTAGAAACACATTGACAAGATAATATTTATTTCATCATGTTATATTCATCGAATTATGATATATTATTATATATAAATTATTTTCTATTATGAAATTTATACCCTAAAATGATTGGTGTTTTATTTTCTTTATGATGTTATATTTACTAATGTTGAGGATGGTCTATGTTCGGAATATTCTTGACTAACTGAAGGAAAGCATAACTGTGGCTGAGAATCTGATTTGGAACAAAATAAATAAAATATTTTATGAAATAATTTGTGAATGAGTGTTTAATTTAGGCTTTTAGATTGAAATCCATGCTTGATTTAGATATTTTATATCCACCTACTACAATTGGTCCTTCACTGTGGAATAAAAATCCATGTTTTCCTAGTATATATGGACCATTGTTTTTTAAAAAGAAAGTGATTAACATTGATTAGCCATAGTGGTGTCATATAATAGCTCTAAATTATGCTCAACATTGAGTTTAAAAACCATCCTATTATAGGATATGTATCCTCTAAAGATGTGGTGTTAGTAATAGATTTTTTTAGAGAAGTAGTAAATATATGTGGGAGATGCATTGAACCATATCCCTCACCACCTTTAGTGAGTCTTCATCATATATAGAGTATTGATGGAAAGAAAAAATAATTTCATGAGATTAAATGCTTCATGTAGGGGTTTAATGATAGTGTTTGAGGTACAATTTCTATCCCCTATAAGAATTCACATACACATCGATTCTAGTAATAGCTATTCCTTCCTTCCTATGTTATTTTTCAGGATTTAGAGACACCAGTATAGCTTCTAGATAGACCTCTATGAAAAAAATACATCTATTGGTAGTCATAATCCCTCCAATAATATTATTTGAATGTTTGAAATTTTTCTTAAGAGATAAAAATCATTTTTGGTAGTCCATCATATTCAGAATAGGCCCTATGACATCACCCATATAGTAAATGGATAATCACAGTTTGTATTTGGATAGTTTTCATGTGTTACTAGGTAATGATAAGTTGGTAAAATGGGACATGGTCTACCCATAATTATGTGTTATAAAATCAATAAAGTTGAGTGATTCATCCTATAAAAGGATTTAACTAATTATCCAATAAAAAAATAGTTTATATTGGCATTCTAGGGATACAACTGAATATATTTTTTCCACCGCAATAAGAAAAATCATTAACTTTTCCAAAAATATATTTACTTACATTCCTCATCGAGGGATCAATTTTTTAGATTAGATTCTTTTTGGTTTAATATCAATATCTCATATAGTTTAGTAGATAGTCTAACCAAGCACTCATATTAGATGGTGAGGTTGAGAGACTAATTAGTTTAAATTCTTCTTAGAATTAGTGTGACCTTTTTGACCTATAGAAAGGATCAAGTTATTCTTGGTTTAATTATGACTTTATTAGCCTCATCTTTTGCAGTGTTAGAAGTGATTCCTCAGAAAACATTCATGCATCACTATAGATATATTTAAATCATATTTATTTCATTAGAATTAATGAATTCCATTTCTATTTTAATATGACTTATGGAGAATTGAAGGTGGTTTTTTATTACCACCTTGTTTTAGCTAAATTAGAGGTCGAGTGTCCTAAGAGATAGGGATTCATATTAGTATTCATCATGATATATAACATCATGGTGAACTATTGTGGTGTGAGTTATGGATTTGAGTTGTCTATCCCTTTTGGAAATTTTGTTTTAGAAATGATTTTAATTATTTGGTCTATGTAATGATTTGGGTATGTGTTGGAATATTTGATCATAGTGATGAAACAATAGTATGGTGGAGGATCCCCCTTAGCTAGTATTTAATCCTCATCAATGATCTAGAGACGGTGTTCCATTTTTTTATTTTGATGGACCTCACATCTCAATGAGTACTGATGTTATAGTATGGAAGATAAATTATGGGACAATGTGTGATAAGGTATTTATAGACTGTCCCCATAATAGATTCTTCTAATGCTGTTGAGTATATGATTTGGTTTTATGATTATATAGTGGAATTACCATATGGGTTTTCTTAGGTGTTTAAATGGGTATCTTTGAACAAATTAAAAACAATATGATACAAGGATTTTTTGTAAAAATAATAACTATAAATTTGGGTTTACTATATGGAGTTTTTATCTATATAGTGAAGGGGGATTATTAGTGGGGTTTGTTTTTGGGGCACTCCAATCTTGGTAGGTGTTATCCTAGGATCTGAAGCAGATATAATAGGGTAATTTGAATTGGTCAAGCGTAACCAATCTGAATTCTTGTTTAATGGGTTTCAAATAAGTTATGGTTTTGTTACGTGGATGTTTGAGGAGGCTGGTTATGTTTTACTATATGATCAATATTTTTTTCAACAGTTTTCGCAATACAATCTAGTTATTTTTGGTAAGGTATTTGAACTTGAATGGAGATTGAGGAGGGGTTTTATGGATTTCACAGATGGTAGATTCATGATTAGACCATGGGACTAGTTGTCCTTATGCTTGGTGTTTGAGACATCGGTACATGTAACTCATTATGTGGTGAAGAGGAGTTGAAGTATACCTCAAGGAGTCTCTACCTAGGATATATTTTATGTTTAGTGTGAAATAATTAGTTCATTTTCTCATTGGTAGGGTTTTTTATTTGTTGATGGTTTTCATGTAGTGGTTTCATGCATTTTACATTAAATCTATAGAGTATAATGCTCACGTAGAAGGTTCTGTTATTAATAGACCATATCCATAACAATGTTAATGGTTTTTAGTATGTGATTTGTGATGAGTTAGTGGTCAAACAATGGATGAAAGGATTATGGGTATGGAAACATAGATATATTTGTATCATATATCTTTATTCTTTTATAATGATTTATCAACATAATGGAATTGAACTAATATTTTTTCGGTGAAGAAGTTGAAATATAGGGAACTTTATTGGAATGAATGTGGTAGGAATAGAGGAAGTTCCCCTATGATGATGTCTCCTAGGTTTTCATATAACATGGACTTCTAGAGGATGTTGATGTATATGAGAAGATATTTTTACCCATGGGATTATTTTAACAGAATCCTAGTTTATCATTTATATTTATTTTCATTTTAGGGATGAAATGATTTAATGGTTTGATGATCATAGTGAATTGAGTTTACCTTAGATATTGATTTTTTCATTTTTTTTTATTTTTGAATTAACGAGTCCTGTAAAGTAGTAAAATAGGAAATTTATACCATTAAGTGACTAAAGATATCTCTTAAAATTCCATGGATTTTCAACATGGGGTTTACGCTTCTAGTGGGATTTATTGAAGTTTTGGGATGGTTAATTTCAAAGGTATATTAAAATTTTATTAAATAATTAAATATTTACCAAGTGAGGATTAATATTGAATTCCAATTAAAAAAGATCATATGAAAATTTGAAAACCATGATTCTGTACATAATGAGGATTTTTACTAAGAAAGGAATATGTTATGAGACTAGGTATTGGGTCTTAGGTCAGGCTACTTTGGGTATTTATATAAAATGATATAAGATTATTTCATTATCTAATAAATATAATCATATAAAATTCTCCTCAAGATTTACTCACGTATTTTCCATATACCCTATTGAGATGGAATGAGTATTCCTCTATGGGAGTGTATTTTTGGTTGCGTCAATGTTAAATTGGAGATAAAGTAGTCTATTTTTTATCAATCTATGAATAACCAAAAATTAATAGGGAATGAATATATAAGTATCATTTTGTTTGATTTATTTATTATGAATGTTTAATATTTTTATCCTTATTCTTAATATTTTTCAATTCTACCACCCATAATAAATTTTCTTGATATTATATAGGGGTTTAACGTGATGAAATTACATGAACATATATATATTGAATAATTAATTGGTATATGATCTTTTGTAATCAGAGATTATATTTAATAGGTTATAATGGTTGAAATTAATTCTTTGATAATCCTCAATCACTTGTTCTTGGTTTTGATGAATAATTATCACCCTCTTTAAATTGATGATTCTAAATTTTCATTGTTATGCATTGTTAATAAATTAACTACTATGACCTACCAATAAATAGTGTTATAAAAATAGTTTAATAGTGATAAAAAGTGTTTTTGTAGTAAGAAAAATTGAATGTCCCCCATTTATCAGAGTTAGAAAATTACAGATAAAGGGTCTCCTTTATCAGTTATATAAAGAGAACTAGTAAAGGATATACTTCTAAAACATGCTGATAAAATTATAGCACACTACAATATGAAAAATATATATATATAGAAAAATTACTATTGAATAAAAAAAATTAAATCACAAATTCTAGAAAAAACACGAAATTATAGACATTTCAAATGATAGTTTTCACAATTACAATAACAGGTACAATTTGAAACATTCATTCAAAATGTTAATGGTTTAATTGTATTTGTAACCCCACCCCCTCTCAAAAAATCCCTATAATGGTGTCAATTATCAAAAAAGCACCTCAATTTGAGAAAAAAAATCCACATTTCTAAAAAATCAATTATTATATGAGTAATATTACTAAAAAATAAATAAAATGTAATTATGAAGATATATATATATATATATATAATTTAATTTTTAAATTTAAAAAACTCAATTAGATTAATATCATCCACATAATGTATCAGATTTTGGAAAACTAATTATTACAAGTAATAATGGAATTATGTATTGTTTCCCTAAGTATCAAAAAATTTAGAATTTGTTTTCTCATTTTTGAGTATGTCATGATTGTTCTGAACTAAAATGTAATTTTTAATCTCAAAACACTTAGTTTAAGTCATTTTAGGTACCTTGTTTATCAGATTGAGTTGTGGATGATTTAAAATTTTCAAAAATGACACATGAATTATTTACATAAATTAGAAAAAACAATATTAACTTGTTTAATAGTTTTTGATAACGTGGCATGTGTTTTGAAAAAAAATTCTATTTTAAATAAAAAATAGACTATGAATCATACTGACCACACTGTGGGTTATTTTAAAAAGTGGTTGATTCCTTCACATCAAAAATGACATACAAGTTATTTTATTGTAGTATTAATTTAATCCTAATATGTTTTCTTGGTTATGATTATGTCATTTGTCTAACATACTTAAATGTCATTTTAATATAAAAACATGAACTTTGAGTAACATCAGTCACATCATGTGTCAATATAATATGAGAGTGGTTCTTACACAATAAATATTACTTATGAATAATTTTCATAAATTATAAATATTATCCAAGTTTTTTTTCTTAGATTTCAATTAGTGACACACATATTTGAAATAAAATATAATTTAATACTAATTACTGACAAATTGTGTCACATTGGTCACACCATGTATTAGATTGTAGTGTACCAAATTACTACACATCAAAAATAACATATAGATATTTTTCCTAAACAATAAAAATTATCCAAATTCATTTTTTTATTATGTGACATATTTTTTGAACTAAAATGTCAATTAAAAAAAGACACACATGGAATCTTACTGGTAAAATAGTGTTCCTGATTAATGAGAATATGATTCCTCTAGGTAAAAAATGAAATTAACTTCGTTTTCCAAAAGTGTCAAAATAATAAAAAAAATTGATTGGTTTTTAGTATGTCAAATATATTTTTTCAGTAAAATTTTAATTTAAACTGATTACAGGAACTCTGATTCATACCCATCACATCATGTAATGTTTTGATATGAGACTAATTCCTACACATAAAAAATGACCTATTAATTATTGTCTTAAATTATTATAACTGTCTGAGCATTTTTACTCACTTTTGAATGAGTGAAGTATGTTTTGAACTAAAACGTCATTTTGGAACTAATAACACACACATTGAGTAATACTGGGATCACCTTGTATTAGATTTAAGTACAACTAATTTATACATGTAAAAAATGACTTATTTATTTTTTTATTATATTATTACAACATTTCGAATTCACTTACTTGGTTTTGAGTATGTGATGTGTGTTCTAAACTATAATAAAAATTATTGATGAAAATACACTTGAGTCATAATGGTCACTCAATATATCTAATTAACAAGAGTGTGATTCATACACATCATAAATGACATAAGGAATTTTCTCATAAATGTATAAAAATATTCCAAATATATTATTCTATACTGTGAGTATGTCATGTTCCTTTTTTATTAAAATGTCAATTAAAACTGGAAACATACAGATTGAGTTATACCAGTCACATAGTGTCTTTTATTGATGTGAGATTAATTCCTTCTTGTAAAAAATTACATATGAATAATTTCCCAAAAGAATCAAGAAAATCTGATAATTTTTTCATTATTTTCATTGATTGACATATTTTGAACCAAAATGTTGATTTTAAACTAATAAAATGCACTTTGAGTAATATCAGGAACACAATGTATCATATTAAGGTTTCGCTAATTACTACATGCCACTAATTATTTATGGATTATTTTACTAAAAAATGAAAATAATAAAAATTTATTTGTTATATTTTATGTATTTAACTTTTGTTTTGAACCAAAAAGTACAGTTTAATAGTGAAAACACTTTGATTCATATTGGTCCCACCATGTGTTGAATTGAAGTGTAATTTATTTATAATAAAATTTCCTAAGTATAATTTTTATAAATTATCAAAACAATATGAATTGGTTTTCATGATTTTTAGTATGTCACATATAATTTTACTAAAATATATTTTAATTTGAAAACACACACTCTGAGTCATACTGTTCACATTGTGCATTTTATGAATGTGATACTAATTCTTAAATGATACAAATTAATGATGAATCATGATACAAAAGTATTATGATAAACCAAGAATGTTTTTATGGTTTTAAATGAGTGAAAAATTCTTGGAAGTAAAATTTTAATTATAAACTGATAACATACATATTTATTTTTACCAGGAAACCCATGTATCAGGATGAGGTGTGGTTGATTCTTACATTTCCAAAATTATATATTAATCATATTACTAAATTATAAAAAAATAATAAATATTTATTTTCTTAGTTTTGAGTACGCGACTTTTTTTTTGAACTAAAATGTAAATTTTAATTAAACAAAATATATGATTCATAAAAGTCACACCTTGAGACAGATTATCATTCAATTGATTTACACACATCACAAATTTGTTATGGATCATTATGATAATTCATCAAAGTAATATGAATTAATTTTATATATTTTGAGTTTTTTGTATTTTTTTTTTCATAAAATGTCAATTAAAACTAAAAGAAAACATTCAAAGTCATTCTGGTCCCATCATGTGTCAGGTTTATATAGTACTAGTTCTAAGATGTACAAAATGAATTATGAATTATTTTACTAAACTATCTAGAATGTTTGAGTGTTATTTTTGCTCAATTTTTGACACATGTTTTGAATTAAAATGTCTATTTTAAACTGATAACATATACATTGTTTTATATCATGCACATTGTGAATTGGATTGAGGTAATGATAATTAAAAAACATCACAAATGGCTTATGAATCAATATCATAAATTATAAAAATAATATGAATGTGTTTTATCTATATTTATTATGTAAAATATGTTTTAAACTAAAATGTAAATTTAAAACTAATGACATAAAAATTGATTCATAATGGTCATACCTTGTATAGAATTGAGGTTCAATTGATTCCTAAAGACCACACCATATATATTTATTCTCTAATAAATTAAAAAATTCTTGTTTATCTAAAAATATTATTGTTTGATAACCTGAAATATTAAATTCATTGAAGAATAAAAAAGGTATATCATCATGATTTAATCATTCTTACTGAGTACATGATCTATATGAAAATTAAAATAATAAGTATCAGAAAAAAATGATAAGTAAATAAACTAAATGAATTAGATAAAATGATAAGAAAACTAACTAAAAAATTATTAGGAATATACCTCATCATGATGTCTATATTCAATCAGAAACCATGTATTCTTCCAATTTTTTTAAAAACAAAAATTTTTCCCCTAGTGAATATGAGGATTGTCATTAATCTGAGTAGTAATGAAAAATATAAATAAAGAAGGATTAATAAATATTTAAACTAAATTATAATTATCGTAAAAAATACCTCTTTTGGATGCTAGTTTATTGATGGAAAATAAAATCTCTCATAAATTTTAAAACTAAATAACCAAAATAATTGTCATTAGTTTTTTCTATGCTTTATAGAATCATTGAAAAAAACATGTAATTTTTTTAATATATTTTTTGATAGTGGAATTTTATTAAATATTCCATAATACTTCTCCTTTTTTATAAGTCTATATGCATTTTTTTCTCATGGACTTTCCTCATGTCATGATATTTATGATATTGATACACCTCTCTATTATTATTATTATAGACTAAATAATATTACAAAATGTATAACATGCATTTTATTTGTAAACTGTTTTATATAGTGTATTAGAAATTGGTAAACATCAAATGTGGGGTTGGTTTATTTGGTATCCATGAAATGAATACAAAAAAATAAATCTTTGGTGTATTCAAAATGATTACAATGGGTAACCAATACTACCTAAATAAGGAAAAATAATATTTTATATGATTATACTATAGAGTTTTACCATTGTTTCATGAGTATTAAAAAAATTATGTCATCTGAATGTTTTTTTCAAGAATTATACATAGTTTTTTCACTATTACTTCCTATTACATTGGTTATAATGTTTATCATTTTGTAGATGTGATTTGGGGACTAATCAGTCGAAAATTATGTCCACACAGTTTCCCTTCAAATTTTATTGATATTCACACATAAAAAATATGAATAGTATCTATTCATAAATATCATAGTAAATCATATTTTAGATAAACAAATCATGAAAAGAAACATGATATATAAATTTTATACTGAGACACCTGGCCAATAATTCTAAATAATTTTCATACAATCTCTAAACATTAGTCAGAAATGTCCTATCCATGTATATTTTATTTAAAATAAGTTATGAACCATTTAATATTTATAATATTGTATCCATATAGGCCATTAATGTTTGTAAATGAAAAAGATAAAAAATGGTGTAAAGGTATTTTTAATTATATTTTTGTTTGGTTGGTTGATCCTTCAAAAAGTTTGGATTCGATTATCCAATTCACCCCTACCCTTTTTCCTTTTATAATAAAATTCATCAATTCAGACATTTTCCCCTTAATTGTAAAATTTTTGGCAAAAAATAAATTTTAATGGAATACCACCTTATTTACATCTATTTTTACAATATCAAATGTTCATGCTATTAAATTTTCATGTTCATGATTGACTGTATGAATATCTACATCATTATGTGGAATACGTATCATGGGCCTCAGTTCATGATATACGTGAATATATACTCTCACATGATCTACTATAAGTGGTTTTTACGTGTAGAATATATCCTTGGATATTGTACATTGTACCCCTAAAAAAAATGAAATTGGGTCCGAGTTAAAAGATATAAATCACAATCATTTTAACCCTAAAAAATATCATAACAAGAATAATTTTAGTGTCTTCCTAGTTCAAATTTCCTTGAAACAATTTTGAAAATAATGATTACCTCATCTAATATGTCCCTCTGAGTGGAGTGGATCACCATAAAGATGGTGTTGGTTGGGGGGATTTCCACATAGTGGCTGTTGTTGTGTGGTTTCTTTAATTTTATTCTTTCCCAATATATTTTCTGACAACTAATGACTACCAATTAAGATTTTATTATAGATCATATAATCAATCCTACATATCTTACATTTTTTTATATTTATACCGCTTTTCATTTATTTTCTCAAAATATTTTTATAGTGATGCCCAAAACCCACACCTATGATGCATCCATATTGTTCTAGACACATCAAGCCCCCTAATAGTAACTATACCTTAAGAATAAATGATTATAATTATTATGTCTTTGTCAAATAAAGGATATAGAAAAATAATTATTCATTGACATTTAATACATAATTAAAGTTATTTTTTTGTTATTTCATACTTACACATGCTCCCCACACATCATGTGTTTTTTCATCTATTAATATCCCAACATTACTTACATATGCATTCTTTCATAGCACATGATGGTGGACGGAAGTTGATTTTGATTTTGATTCATCGATATTTATATATAAAAAGGATCATAACTATATTATCATATCCTTCCATGTAAATGAATTATTATTGAATAAAAATACTTACCATTTTCTCAAGTGATGTGTACCCATTATTTTCATTACAAACGGGGTACATCAGTTTTTCTACACGTGTATTATTTTCATCATTAAATCTCTATTTCATAAATTATAAATTCTTAATAGAATTGATTGATACACATATTTTCAATCATTGTATTACCTGTCACAAGATAATTGAAAAGATTTACCCTCACGAAGACCAATAAAATCATCCAATTCTTCTAGGTTTATCAGGTGTGCATAATTCTATGGTGGGGTAAGGTTTATTTCCACTTCAAAATCTTTGAGATGATAATTCATATAATTATTTTCTAAATACTCTATATTACTTTAAAATGATAATTAATACAAATATTATTAAGGATACATATACTATAAATGCACTCATTTAGGGAATAGGATGTGTAAATCCAATGTTTATTATTTTGGTTTTATAAAAATAAATAGAGTATATCATATGATTTTTCCATAATATCTTCCTCAATTAGTGCCTTAATTGCGGGAAAAACATTTTTTTAGAATTTACATCAATTGAAAATGAATTCAAGTAGTTCCCCAAGTAAATCTGATGAAGATGGCCTTGATGGGGATAATTAGTTTTCCATTTTTATTCAATCCAACCATGAATATGATTCCATTGTTTCTCATTTTAACAATTTTTTGTAACACTATAATGCTCTTGAGACCCTTTTTTTGGGATACAGATTATTATCCATCAACCATTACCTCAACATTTACATAATCAATATGTTGTTCCACTGAATTAGCAGCATCAGAATATAAAAATGCTTGTTTATCCTATCCGTTAGGAGCATTAGAATGTTTAGAAACCTTTTCTTCCTCTGGATTGAGAGCATAAACATGTAAAAAAGTCATTATATATAGGTGTTGTCGAATATTTAATTTAGTTTACATATATGCATTAGTGAATTGTTAATAATATGAGGTAACAAAATATTAAATAAAATAAAATATAAAATGATTATTGAATACACTTTTTTTAATGACTGATGGGATTTAACCTAACCATCCGGTATCAAAATCCCCTCCTTATGATCCCATATAAAATATTAGAAACCATCTACAATGGTAATATTGTGAAATTTTTGTTGCATATCAATGAATGGTTCACCCTCAGTTTAATTGATAGTCGACCCTTCATTAGTTATGGTCAATAACACATCAATTAACTGCTTTTGATTTACATGATAGGGAACATAAAATACATGTACTACCTATGATTCCATTATAAATGGTTCATCTTGGTATCATTCTTTATTGATATCAAATTTAATGAATCACAATTCATTTATTTAACTGAAATCCTATAATAAACCAATATACATTGAAAAATTATCACATGGAATGTTTTATAATCCAACTCACATATTTGGTTTATGATGCATATGTATAAAATATTTTTATAAAATATATATCTATTATTAGTACTAGATTTATCATCACTTATTCCAAAATTGTATCTACACAATTTTCAATGGTACTTATTTGATCATTTTAATGTATATATATATATTAACATTAACTACAAAAGCATTACAGGATAATACATGCACATTTGGTCCTATTTCTAGCCATTGAAATCATTTAGAAATTGAATCTAGACATTCAGTTGACTCCATAAATATATAGTCCTAAAACCATCCTATAAAATATTTATTATATGTATTTCATATCTATTTTTCATCCTTTTATGGATTCAATTACGTAAGAATTAATTTTTTCGTTTTAATGTATGGATAATCCTTAATACTCTTATAAAAAAATATTGGGCTAAATCATGCTGTATAATACTAATTATGATGACATCAATTTTATAAATTCAATCACCCCAAGATTACCGATGTCATGAGATTTTTGTATACCAATTTTATCTATAATGTAAAATTATTCTATACAAAATTCAACAGCTTCCTCAAAATTATATTAATTTTTAATACAATATTCTATCAGAATTATATTTTTAAAACACCAATTAAAAATCTTCATATACCACCCAATGGTGTACATTAATGTATAATGTATAGGACCACATATTATAATATCTCTTACAAAGTGAACAATCAAGTTATCTATCGTATAAATGAATATCAGTGGTAAGAACATCTAAAATTCACATAATATGACATCACTTTACTTTTCCATAGTTGGAAATTTTTTCAGGTCTATAACGTTATATCATATATCATTGAAAAATAAATAGTTACTTGTAAATTTATGATAACCATTATTTGTAAACAAGTAATGTAAATCTACATGCATTTTATCTTACATCAAAAAATGATATTAATGATATTTTAGTCCCTTTAACATTAAATCAGTCATTGGCATGACATTATAGATATTTAATGAATAATCATATGGAACCTTTACGTCATTCATGATTATAAACAATTGATATCACTCATTCTTGGAAATATTTTATATAGTTTGAGTAAGATAATTATATTTTTAACTAATTAATGCTACCAACACATCCCATATCCTCTTGTCAATCATCTATAGATTATCCTTAATTCCATCAATTTTTTGGTCAGGTCTATTTCATAACATTATAATGAAACTATAACATACATTTTTTTCACATGTATAACATCTATAATTTTTTTATTTACAATAAATTCTAGTATGGAAATTAAAAAAAATAATCTCTTCTTCAAACCTATTTTTATAATGTTTTTCTATTTTTTGTACCGAAATAGTTTCTAAATTTTTTATTTCTGAAATAGTTGATCAACTATTATTAGATACATTTTTTTACTTCCTTCTAAACTCGCATAAAATTATGTTTTTTAAATATTAGTATTTATGTACCCTAGGTATAAATTTGTTATTTCCTAGACTCAATGTTTTCGATTAATGTTTCGTAATGGGACATTATTGAGTAGATTTAATGTAATATTTAACAAATTTTCTATAATATGTAAATTCATTTATCAACCCATACAACTTGGAAATCAACATAAAATATTTATTTATATAAACATAATATAATTTCCCACTTTAATCCCTCAATTATTTCAAATCATTGATCAATAGAGCCAAATAAACAACATTATCATTTCCCAGTTGTGTGTGTCCTGATATAAGAAGAAGTAACAAAAATGTAATTTCCATTCATTGATAACCAAAATGGAAATTAATAATTTACCAATATAAAAATCCATGTACTGCGAGGTCTAATTTGAAAACCAAAAGGATTCACTCCCACTGTAGATATCAGAACATGAAGGTTTCTTGGCTCCTTTGAAAATTAATGATATTCACGGTCAATTTTCATCTAAATAGTAGAGTCTACTGGGTGAAAAATATTCCCTTATCTACTTATTATATATGTGTTCAACTTCAATATCCTTTTAGGCTCATCACATACATATATGTTCCTAAAACATAGAATCATTGGAATGTACCATATAATATTCATGTGACCTGATCATCTTTCTTGTGTCATGAAGCACCGCACATTGGGAATTTTTTATGTGTTTTATAGTCTTTGAAAAATTATGTACAATTATTTGGATGTGAATTTATTATTTCAGATATCATACCTATTTAACAGAGAATTAATTTAGTGTTATATTCCTGAAAAGGAAGCACATTGTCTTGCATATCATTCTAGAGGGAAATTAGTTCAGTAAAATTCGTGTCCCACCATCCATTGTAACATTTAAATTAGATAAGATTAGTCTGATTGTAAATGTTGAATATTTAGTTTAACCATTATAAAATGTCATATTTTCTTATCTCATTAACATTTGAAACTATTTTTTACAATAATTATGTTCATCTTCAATCGCCATTTTCACTGTTAGGAATGTATTATATCAAAAATACACTATAAATATAATTGATTTTGATGCTAAAAAATATCCTTGTTTATTTTCCTAATTATATTACATTAATTCAATATCTATAAATTTACATTTTTTGTGATATTTATTCTATAATTATAATCATGCTTTTAATCCTTAAGGAATGTTAATTAAAGAGTTTTGAACAAATTTTACTATATTGATGATAAACTATTCATATCATACATTGGAAAGTGTATAGTAAAAAATGAACCATATGATTATAATAGTGAGTTAGAATCATATAACCTATGTTGACTTAACGTATGGTTTATCAACCCTATGTAAGTATAGATCAATGTGTTTGTGAGAAATAGAAGTCTTATTATAGAATCTTATATAAATAAAGAACACTTTATTTTAGGAAACTAATGTATGGATCATAAAAATTTCTTTTAATGAACAACCCTACAAAATCAACCATATATTTAGTATTTTTTCCCTTTATGAAGGAGCCCTATATTTGACTATTCAATGATGGAATTATGAATTCATGATATTTTTTGAGATTACTATAACAGACTTAATGGGATTAAATATTATTTCAAAGATATATATGACTGATTCAGATACTCATTATTATTGATTAAAAAACCATAGTCAACGGATAAAATAACTCCTATTATTTAAGGGTGTTATAATTCTTCTAAATGTTTCATATTTAAATATTTTAAATCTTTTAGGAAACATTCATTGATCTTGGAAACTAAATTATGTTTTCTAATCTATATATTCCTCTTATTCATCTTTTCAAATAAACATTTTTACCTTACTACATATTATTTTGAATATATTTTTATATACATAACTACTAAAAAAACAATAAAATATTTTATTTATAGAATAAGATACACCTTGAAGTTCTATATTTTTCAACCACACTCAACTATAACTACTGATTTTTATTTGTTTATAATTTAATTAAAAGTCATTTTCAACCAAGATAAATTTATAGCTATTGTTTATTAAATAAATTCATTAATAAAGAAAATATACATCTATATCTATTTCTTACTGCAACTATGAAGTAAAACTCAAAACATCAACTTATCAAACTCTTTTGATTTATTGGTGTTTGACTGCTCAGAATCAGTCACGGTGAAGTATCATCTTTTTAGTCTAAGATATTATTTTTTTGTGCCCTATAAAATAACATGATGGCTTTGTTTAGCCTTTTCATAAATCATTAAACTACCTACACCCAGTTTTTAAATTTATGGTCTTGTAATAATGGGTACATTTCAAGTGAAATTAACCATGCTCACAAAGAGAGCATTGGTGGAGTATACTAGGGGATCATTGTTCCCCAAAACACTATAATACTTTGTGTTCATATTTACAATTTATTTTCTCCTTATAAATTTTTTAGAAAAGAATATTGCATATCTGCTGAAATCGGTAAGAGATTTAAAAGCCGCAATCTAATGAGATTATCAGAAAGGAAAAATACAAACCCTATTCTTTTATATTTTTACTATTCTAATATAAAAATTGGTATCAAAGGGTATATTTTTTGATAAAATATATAAAAATATAATAATTATAAAATAATAAGGTCTATATAAAGAAGATGGAAATGACTAACCCAAAATAAAGAATGTTTATGACTCGAGATCCATATTTTAATGGTGAAAACTATAAATATTGGATGTCATTAATGATAATATACTTGAATAATCTTTGATTCAATATTTATTCAAATATCTCTAATCCTTATTAAATTCCAAAGAGACCATAAACATGAGATGTATAAAGAGAAGTCGAATATAACAAAAACTCCAAAGTAGTGAATGCTATTATCTTTACAATCAGACCATATGAATTCAATCGAGATTCATAGTTCCCTTTTTTCAATGCAATTTGGAATTCCATTACTTTCATATATGAAGGAACAAATAACATCATACAAATGAGATATGCTACATCAAAACTATATCATTAATCCTTTATAATTATTTATGGTGAAATAATAATAAAAAATGAATGGAATATTAACATATATTGTCAAAAATATTATTTTCTTAGTAGATATCATCTGTAAATTAGATAATATGAAAAAGTACATAGATTACTTCACTAGAAATAGAATGGAATATATAAATATTTTCAAAAAACATCACTCATCATGAATTTTACTATAAAAGAATTAACATGAAAATTGATAATGTTAAAAAGTAGAAATGAAATATAAATACAGAGATAATAATATAGTGAAAAGAGAAAATTATTCCCCTAAGGTGACATCTCTGAGGCATGGTATAAAATAAAAATAATAAGTCAAAACAAGAAACTAAAATTCCTAAGACTCTAAACTAAAATTGGGCCAACTATCCAGAATATTAAAAAATTCTAAAAGAAGGAAATAGGTTTCTTAAAATACTATAAGAAGGATGAAAAGTACCCATGAGAAGAAAGATTTTGTTAATGAAAAATATGGATCCTATCAGCCATAATTTTTCCCAATTTACAGATAAATGAATAAGAAAATAATGAAATATCAGAAGAATGAACATGATGAGCATAAGGCAAAAATATCCATTAATTGAATGTGGATATTGGCTAGAGAAGCTAGAAGCACCCCAAAATATTATTCATAAAAATATTCAAAAAATCTCAAAACCAATATGAGTTATATGGATAAGGAATAAAAATAGGTAAAAACTTATTATTCTTCCGCCTCTACCTATAATAGATGTTCAGATATTGAATTGTTTTCTTAAAAATAAATTCTATAAGAAAAATATGATTCATTAATAATGAAAAAATAATTATTAAAAAAATATTCATAATGTTGGATTAGATGAAAGTGACACTATTCTAATATAGAATTTGTATCAAATTGAAAAATTCAATTCATCTAAATCATCTTTTTTAGATTACGAAAAATGTATTAAAGGTTTAAAAGATGATGTTTAATCTTATAAAAGTGTTATAACTTCCTTAACTAATGGAGAAAAATTTATAAATTATATTCTTGGAATTTTTTTTATTAAAAGTGAAAAGTTTATAATTGGAAAAATTATGAAAATAAACATTATTGTAAATTTGTTTTGTGAAAACTTTGAAAAAATGTATATTATATTATTGTGGAATAAAAAATCATTACACTAATGAATATTATTTGAGGAATCCTCAAATTAGTGGTATAAAAATTGATTTTATATCTAAAAATATTTATGAATCTAATGATAAAAATTTAAGAAAAATCAAGTAGATATATTTTCCTAGATATTTTCCCGCTGACATAGTTGGTCCTAAGAAACTATGTGTACCAAAAGAAACATGTGTTTAAATTATTTTATAGGAAAAAGGCCATAGGAAAAAATATTTAGTACGTATAAAATAGTTATTACAGACACCTGAATGGAGACTCATCAAATTTCGATATATTGACTCAGATAGATGGAGGTCTAGTGACATTTTTTGAAAAAAAATGAAATATTGTTTTAGTTAGAACTATTAGAGATCCAAATACAATTTAAATAAATAATTTACATTATTTACAAGTGCTAAATCACAACATGATAATTATTTTCCAACACTTTGATGATGTATTTTATGTTGATTTATATAAATTTTCATGTTGTGTTTTCAAAGATAAACTTCTAGAATTTAGACCACCAAGAACTAACAAATTTTATTCCTTGGATCTAAAATCCTTGTGTAAACAAAAATTGAATTGTTTAACTACTAATACAAATTAATCATGGATCTAGAATAGAAAATTTTGATGTTAATATATATATGATTTATATAAATTATCGAAGAAGTAATTAGTTTCTAATTTTCCTATCCTTAAATATCAAAATGAAAGATTTTTTGATTCTTTCCAAATTTGAAAACAAAATAAATCATATTTAAATTCAATTAAAAAAACTGATACATCCCAAAAAAATGAATATATTCATATGGATTTTTTGGACCATTTTGTGTAGCATGTGTGGTTTGTAAATTAAATTTTAAGGTTTTAGTTGATGATTTTATAATATTTACATGGGTTTATTTTCTAAAACTAAAAAGTGAAGTAATCACTATTTTTTAATGATTTTGAAGAAAAATTCAAAATGAAAAAAGTTTTAAATTAATTTAATTAAGAATTGATCATGGTGGAGAATTAGAGGATCAATAATTTTATTATTTTTGCTCAAATTTCTATATTAAACGCTCATTCCATGCACTATTAACTCCTCAAAATAAAGTAATTGTATAAACATGAAACGTTACTATTTCATAAATGGAAAGAACTATGATGAATGAAAACTGTAATCCTACATATTTATGGGATGAATCTGTAAGAATAAATTTCTATATCATGAATAGTTTTTTTAAAAGAACAATTCATAAAAAGACCCACTATGAACATTAGAATAATATAAAAACTATAATAATGTACTTTAATGTATCTAGATACATGTTTTATATGTTGAATACTAATGATAAACATGGTAAATTTGAACTAAATATATTGATGGAATATTTTTAGTATATTTTCTACTTAAAAATCCAATGGAGTGTTTAATAATAATTCAAATAATGTTGAAGAATCAGTTCATGTGATGAATGATAAATCTGACTCATTTGACAACATGAGACATAAATCACCTAATACTATTTTTGAAAATGATATTCATGAAATTTAATCTAGTATAGAAGAAAATTAAACTAATGAACCTGAATGTGTCTTACCTATATAGTTAAGAACCTTAAAAGTGAATCCATTAGTAACCATTATAGGAAATATTGATATTAGAGTTTGGTTGAGAAGAAATGTTAGAACCCTAGTTGAATTTTCTATCATTATATCTCAGTTATATTCTATGTATATTAAATAAGCATTAAATAAAGATAGTTAGATGATATATATATAAGAAGAAGTCAACCCATTTAGAAGAAATAATGTTTGGGAATTAGTATAACTATCTTTCAATGCTGCATTATTAGGAACTAAATGGGTCTATAGAAATAAATAAGATGATAAAGAGATCATAGCCAGAAAAAAATCAACATTAGTAGCTAAAGGATATAATCTTGAAAAAGGAATATGTTATGATGAAATCGTTGTAGTAACAGTGAGATTAGAGGCCTTTAAAATCCTTTAATATTATGTATCCCATATGAATTTTAAATTATGTTATATGGATATTAAATATTAATTTTTTAAATGGATATTTAATAAAGGAAGTTTGAATTAAAAAAACTATAGGTTTTTAAAACCCTCAATATCCTAATTCTCTTTTTGAACATACAAAATCTATTTATGTAGTTAAACAAGAACCTAGAGCTTGGTATAAAAGGATATGTTATTTTTTATGGGAAAATGGATTGTATATGGTATTATTAGGACCAAATATTTTAATGAAATCAGTTTGTTCTAATATTTTATTCATAGAAATATATATTGATGATGTAATTTTTGGTTTAAAAAATAAAAAACATTGTTATGATTTTTCAAATTTAATGAAAAAAGAATTTAAAATTATTACAATGGGAGAAAGGAATTTAGATTCCAGATTTTAGATCTATCGAAATAATACTGAAATGATTTAAATCAATGTAAATATATTATTGATTTATTGAAAAAAACTACACTTGAAAAAAAGAAGTCCTAGACAACTCTCATGTGTACCAATATAAAACATGATTTTGATGAAGCTGGAAAGCTAGTTGATAAAAAGTTATAGCGACAAATTTTTGAAATTTAACTATATCTTACTAATAGTAGACTATAAATAATGTTTTTTTAATTATATATTCTATATTTTAGTTAAATCCAAAATAATCTCACATTAATATTGTTAATATAATTTGTTTATATTTAAAATTAATAACATTTATACATATTATTTACCCCAAATATTAGTATTTTAATTTAATTTCATATTCAGATGTTGAATTTGGAGGAGGTTGAATATATAGAAAAATCACTTTATGACATTTTTATTTTTAGGAAAATTATTATTATCACGGTGAAGTAGGAAACAATATTCAATTTCCCTACCAATAGCTGAGGCCAAATATATATCTCGTAGTATTTAATGTGTGCATGTTTTCTTTATGAAACTTAATCTACTAGATTTTGGAATAAATTTTAATAATATTCCAATTTTGGTTGATAAGACTTGTTCTATTAGTATTTCATAATAACATACAAGTCATTATAGGTCTAAACATATTGATATAAGGCATGATTTTCTAAATAACCATGTCCTCATATAAAATATATCTTTAGAATTTTTTAATAATGAGTATGAATCAACATATATTTTTTACTAAACCACTTCCCACTGTATGTTTTGATTTTATAGGGGGGTTAGGAATATTTAATTTTAAATATTTTTTAATTCTTATTAATTTATTTTTTAAATTTATCATTTAATAATTTTCATTTATATTGTGGTTATTCATTTATTTTATATTAAAATGAATTATTTTAAATCAATATACTTTTTCAAGTGTGTATTTTAAGAAATTAATAATTTAATGATTACCCTATGTATTCAGCACAAGAATCATGACTTAACCATCATTCCATTTGAAAAACTCATCATATTTTCTTAAATGTTTATTTCAATCTTTTGGTTTACCTAATACCGTGTATGTCCATCCATAACTATAATCTGAAAACCTTCAACCTTCATATTATCAAATTCGATGAAGGCAACATGAATAGATAAAGGAGAACTAACAGATCCAAAGCATAAACGTTTCCCATTTAGAAATATCATTCAATGAAATGTCTTTGATTTTGAATGGTTATATCAAACAGACCTTTTTCTCAAGAATTATATTGCATTTAATGTTTTAGAATTTCTTTTAATGAAGAAAATACAGAATTTATTATTGAGTTATATTTGAATGCGTTTTACAAGGATGTTCATTTTATATTTTTATAAATAGAGGATTTAATATCTTTATGAATATATGGTTAGGCGTTTTAGATATCCTCATTAGAAGTCACTCAGATTTTAAAAGGGCCTCAGAAAAGAGTTTTCAATTTTGATTTTTGATCAATTAGAAATCAGGACCATAAGTCAAATGATATCATCTCCTTTATTTTTGGTTCCAGAAATATAAGAAAACTGTTTGTAAGGGATCTCATGGATAAATAGAAATTATTGGAAATGTTTATATAATGGACCATACTTTGTTTTATTTCTAAGATGGAATATATATTGTATACAGACTTGTATATCATGTTTTTCTTTATTGGGGAGATTATGTTAAATATTTTTAGATATATGAAGATATATCTATACCAATTTTTTTCATTCATTGGAAAATATGATTTTTTATCCATATGGAAGGATTATTTCACAACTTTTGTACAAAAAACTAAGATTTTTCATATTGATGTCTGTACTAAATGTCACTAAACAATGTTTTGAATACTTCTAAATAAGGAAAATTATTTTTCAATTGAAGTACAGTTAATGGTAAACTACTAAATGTTTGTGTGGATGACCATCCTAAATTTGGACATTTATCTTAGGGGGAGAAAGGAAATCTCATGTCTGTAGGAACAATTTGTTTAAGAAATGAATTTGTTAGAGAATCACATATTGATGGTTTTACTCAATTTGAAAAAGGATGATCCATTATGATACTACTAATACTAATGAATAATTCTTTGAGAAAATATCCCTTTCCGAACATGTCAAAAGGATAATCATTTGAGAAGAACCATAGATTAAATATCAAAAGGAAGAATCATCTAGAACTAAATATGCATATATATATATATATATAAATCAACCTGAGGAAAAAAGGATAAATGTAAACATAAGGAAGATATATTCACAAATAAATCATAAAAATATGGTGAAAAATATCAATAAGGAGAAAAAATTTAGATATTAGTAACTAAAAATAATGAAATTATTAAGCATCGGGTTACCTTTGCGTTTGAGAAATCAATTAAAAAAACATGTTCATTTTCTTTCCAAAGTAAAATATTCATTAATGATATTTATTTTTTCAATTAAAGGAAACTTGTTAGGACATTAAGTGTTGTGGTAGAAGCTCCCCATTCTAGAAAACTAGATGAAGGATCATCTAATTATTTATCGAATGAGACAAAAGATATTGTAATTAAGAAAATCAAGGTACATGTGGAGAAAAATAGTCTTCAATAAGATCTAGAATCTTCAATAGAATATCTTGATGTATTTTGATAGTCATCTGTTCCAAGGATGGAATTAGATTCTATTCAAACACAGCTTAAAAATTTCTGAGATTATTTTCTGTGAAAAATATATTTTAATGAATTGTATAGTGATTTTTTGGAATAGTTTGGAAAACTGGAATCAAAATATGTTTTTAGAAATATATAGATGATTTGAAATGGTATTTAGGGGTCCATTTGGAATCAATAAAGGGAAGTATAAATTAGTCCAGTGTTTCCACCTCTACAGCTCCAACATCACAAGATCTGACCAATATATTTCAATCAATCACAAAAGTAATAGATTATATGAATGATAGAATTATATTTCTTTAGTGTAATAGTACACTGTTTCAGTACTATTGAGTAATTAGAATGATCTTTATGAGAAACTCAATTAAAGTGAATCTAGTATCAGATTACTTCTTAATTAGTTTTGTGATAGGATTTATCAATTTTTTGTAAATAGAAGAAAAGTGACATGACTTTATAAAATTCAATATGATTGAAAATTTGAATGTAATTCAAGATTCATGAATTTTGATAAGGAAGATAGAATAAAATATTCCAGAAATTTTTCAACCTTATATTTCAAAGCTGAAATAAGATTTTCATGTTGCTCTACCTTTTCCAGAACCATAATCATTTCCTTATCAAATCAATTCAACATCTTCTAGACATATTTTATAAAACATTACCTCAATCCAAAACCACTCATGTAATTTTAATAATTTTATAATATAAAATCCAATGTTTTTTTCTATTATGTGAATCACTTATATATTTTATTTTATGATTATATCATCTGTCATAAAATGTTTCTTATTTTTTTATTCAGTGCAATATATCATTCATTTATTGTTCTGTGAAAAATTATTATTTCATAACTTATTTTTTTAAACATTCTTTCTTGACATAAAAATGGTGAAGAAAATTTGATATACAAATAATTTATAATTGAGTATCTATTTTTCAAATTTTTTGGAAATAATACTAAAAATCGATTCAATTCATTAGAAAATTAATTTTCAGAATATTAATTTTTTTTTTAAAAATTAATTTTATTAGCATTATCCAAATCCTGCCATTTATATAAATTAATTTACTGGTTTTCTAATCATAATAAATTTAATATTATTTGGAATTTATTTTCGAAACAATATTATATAAATCCAATAGATTTTGATGCTCACAAATTCACTTTTCTATTTTAATAATGATATTACATTATGTGAATTTTATGAAATTAATATTCTTTGAAATATTTATTATGGAAGTATTTTAATGTTATTAATCCTTATGGAATATTTGTTAAGGTGTAATGAATAATTTTGAGTGTATTTTTGAAGGACTATTCATGCCATACTTTTTTAAGCATATCATATGTAATGAAACCTATGTTAAAAAAATGAATATGATTCATATACCCTACATTGGTAAGCGTAGTGTAAGGAATTAACCCTATGTTCTGAATAGTGTGTATGGTTCATATACCCTATGTTGATAAAAAGTATTGTTTATCAACCCAACGTTTGTATGGAACATTACGCTTGTGAGAATGAAAAGTATGGGTAAGAAAACCTATGTAGGTAATGCACACTATGTTTGAGGAAATATAATTATGGATCATTAAACCTTATTTAATGAAAAAAGCTAAGATTTCAACCCGAGGATTGGTATTTTGTTTCTTTATGAAGGTTCTATATATTTGACTAATCAATGGTAGAATTTACAATCTGTAATATATTCCGATATTACTACAATGGTCACAATGAGATTAAATATTGTTTTAAATCTATTGTAAGGATGATTCAAGGGATGATTATGATCAATTAAAATACCAATATGTAATGGGGAAAATATCTTATATTTTTAAGGGATGTTACAAATCTCTTAAATGTATCAAATTTTAATATATCTGATCTTTTAGTAAACATTATTGGATCTAAAAAACATATGCATGAATTTTTTTCAATATATTACACTAACATATCTTTTCAAATAAAATTTTTTTTAGGAAAATATATTTTGGTATTATATTCTGATATACAAAACTATTAAAAATAGTATTCGACTTTGTTATTTATTAAAGATCCTTCACCTTAAAGTTTTAAATTATTCAAACTCATTATACTGTATCTATTGGTGATTAGTAATTAATTATATTATTAAAGATCATTTTCAACATAGATATCTTCAAAATTATTATTTCTGGAATATAGTCATTTTTGTTGAAGAAGACCAATCTACTGTCAATTGGTACTGTAGCAGTGAAGTACGTTTAGAACCATCAATAAATCAAAAACTATTAATTTCTTAGAGTTTCGACTAATCAAAATCAATTGTGGTGAAGTATTAGCTTCTCAGTCTAAGATGTGGTTTTTTCAGTTCCCAATAAAGGAAATAGAAGTCTATATTTAGAAATTTTTTAATGGTTTCAACTATATTCACTCAGTTTTGGATATAAAGGTCTTTATAAAAGATGGCATTTTCTAGTAAAATTCACCAAGAATGAAGTGTGATTGTTTGTAGAGTGTCTTCGGGGATCCTTTTTCCATGAACCACTATAAAAATATTATGTTCATCTTTACTATTTATCCACTACACATAATTTTTATAAAAAGGAATGATGAATATAATCATATATCTCACATATAATTTAATTCTTGAACTTATTGATATTATAGAAAATATAAAACACACCCCCTCTATTTTGATATTTGAATTTTTTAACCAAATGGTCATTTCTTAAATACTATCTTCATCTTTATTCACAACTATAATCATATAATCAATATGATCTTTAACTATTTTCATGTTTTTAGTCATACCAGATGATCAATAAAACATAGTTTTATCAAAGTTAATATCCACAATTAGTTTTTCACCAGGTTCAGTGTCACATTTATAACATTGATCTATTCTATGATTGATCATGTTTTCTCCCAAACCCTCAGGACTTAGAAGTCTGGAATAATAGTAGAATAAACATGGACCATGGATTTTAGATGGGTCGAGTGCATGATATTTTGAAAAAATGAATAACTACTTAACCCCATACATAGACCCCATTTTCATATTGTCAGAATGCATCCATTTTTTAATAATATACCGATTTAATTCAATAATAAAAATATTTTATAAAATAAATAAATACATATAATTTCTAAGCATTGAACCCATATAATTTAATTCTGAAATAATAATTTAACCTAAATTATGTCATTATTATAAGATAATAAAATATGAATGGTGTGTATTTATATTTTTTAGTAGTGTAAGTCATTGAATGAAACGAATGATAGATATCAATAAGGTTAAAAATAATATATTTAGAATTACCTATATTATAAAATTAAGAGACTAAGGATGTTTTTGTATCACTATTAGTTGGATGTATAACTTGAAGGATGATTTGAAATTTTTTATTTCTACCCTTGGTATAAGTGATTCAAGGAGGTTTTTCAGTTTTAGGATGCATATGAGCCAAATTTGATCTTTTTATAAATGTTGAAAACATTAAAATTTCCCAATCACATGGTCTTGAGAACCAAATGTTTTATGAAACTCTATAATTTAAATTCAATGAACTAGAAGATTTGGGCTAGGGTTCTCAAGCTATTGGAAAAAAGAAAGAACAATCTAATTGTTGTTTTGAGAATGCATCAAATTTAAACCTTTAAATAGACTTGTATGAATACTCATAGAACAAAAATAAAAAACTTATAAACTTATATAAAATTCATAGGAAATAAAATCTACATATGTTTTATGATATTTCTGAAAATAAGTGAATTACTATTATAAAATTATATTGATGTGAATTAAATATGGATATATTGTTCTTTTCATGTACAATTTTCTTATTTATCAAAAAAGGAAATTGAAAATGAGTATGATTTATCAAGAAGTTTACATAAGAAAGAAAATAAAAAAAATAGAAACCTAAATTTTCCCTAATATTGAATGGATAAGAATTTATTAAAACTATAAAACATACATTTATTATCTAAATTAGATGATGAGGAAAGTGGTTCTTATTTAACTAAAGTTGAAATATAATGTATATCAAAGATGAGTTTAATGATTTTAAAAGTTAATGATGATGAGTTCACTACTTATATTGATAATGGTGATGAGAATGATGAAAACTGTGAAATGATGAATTCCGAGTGCGACCAGTAGATGTTCAAAGGAAAAAAAGTATTAAAAAGATTGGGGTTACTTTTTCTATTAAGGGAAGAAATGTGAATAATTTTTTTATTTAAAGATATTATATTAGGATGAATATATAGAAGATGGTTCCATATTCTTCTCATTTGATGTTCAATTGAAGCCCTCACTCAAAAATTACCTCATGATGTAGATTGAATGGGAATGTGTGGGTCATCAAAACTTTTCTGGGGAGAAATTTTATGTATTAAAAGTATCTGTCACCCAAACATTATCACCCATTCTAAATTCTATGGTGAACTAGATGATTTCCATGTATTGTGCGATGGTTGTATCATAGCGATAATGCATAAGGGAGCTGATATGCCATTCAAATCCATTAGAAAAATTAAAAAAACACATTGGATAATGAAAAATGATTAATCATTGAATGCGAGATAAGAAGTCACATAGCGTTATATTTGAATGTATGAATTCGTTTGAGGGAGAGAGAGGTAGAGCGCACACCGACAATGGAGAGAGGAAGCAAGGTTTCAGTACTTCTAGAGATTGAACGATGTGAGAGGAGTTAGGTTTATAATATAGAGAAGGTTTTCATTAGTGCTTCTAAAAAATCACTCACAATGTGGTGTTTTATCAGGGATTTTATTGCATAGATAATGATATGTCTTTATTGGTGCCAGAAAAGAAATGATAAAACATATCTTTATAAGTGATTCAACAACACTAGTAAATAGTGGATAATATAATTAATATTACTAAAAAATTTAAAGCGATATAATTATAAATAAATATAAATGTATAAAATCATAAATAAATATTTATATAATTATAAAATTTTATAAATAATTTTAAATATATATATATATATATATATATTAATAAATAAATGTATATATATATAATAATTAATATATTATAATAATTTTAAATATATATTTCAAAATATAATTATAGATATATAATTATAAATATAAATATAAACAACTATTTTTATAAATATTTTTATATAAATATAAATATACTTATATAATTATATATATATATATTAATATATAAATTTATATTTATAAAATATGAAAAATATTTTTTATATATTTTTTAATTTTTTAGATATATAATAGTTATTTTGTAAATATAAAAATAATTTTATATTTATATATATATATATATAATTCTAAATATGTAATTATATAAATATATTATATACATATATATATTTATAAATATATAATTCAAAATATATTTTTTAAAGTATATTTTATAAATTTAGAAATAATATATAATAATAAATGAATTTATATTAAAAATGAATAAAAAAATTCTATAAAATAAAAAAAAATAGTTTAAAAAGTGAATTATTAACATTTACATAAATTAAAGACACATAAAAAATATTGATAAATAATTTAATGTATTATATAAATAATATAAATAAAAAATATTTTAAAAATTAATTATATTTATTATACAACAATATTAAAAATTAAATTGAATTGAATAATTAATTCCAATTAAATAAAAGAGACACATATGTTTATAACAAACAAAATAAATATATTTAAAAAATTAATAAATAAAAAAGATACTATAAATGGAGAGAAATTTAAAATGAGTAAATACTATAAAATCAATACCAATGGATTCGTGCACACACACATGTACATATGATAGGCATACGTATGCACACATATTCATCTACAGACACATATATATAAATACACAAAGATACACAAATACACATACATGCATGGAACCATACATGTGTGTATGTTTTAAATTATTTAAAATAAATATAAATATATGTTACAATAAATATATTCCATTATATATTATATTTTTCATAATTAAAATATTAATATCTTATATTTATTTAAATTGTGTACAAATTATGTTTTTTTGTTTATAAATATACTATTGATCCTTTATATTAATAAAATTTTGACAATTTTTTCTTTATAAATTTTTTGAAAATAAGATTATTTTTGTTTTAAATGATATATAAGTCACATTTTTATATTATATTAATACATATAGTAATTATAATATATATCTTTAAATATTAAAAATATATATATAAATGTAATCACTCATTGTGAGAATTATAAGTGCTTAATAGAAAACACAAATAAATGTCACTTATATCAGTGATAAAAATGTGATGATAATGGTGACTTTTATCAATGTTAGAAAAAACTAATGAATAGGATAACCATTTATCAGGGGTTTTTTAGTGCTTATAAAAGTCCCCGCTTTATCAGAATTTTTTTCCTAGCATTGATAAAGATCTGTGCCAAATATCATGAAAACCATGGTTGCGATTCTTCTTTAATTATTTAATGTATTTTTTGAACTAATGAATTTGTGGTGATTTTTGACATATTTTTCTTTAATTTATTTGTATAAATATTATATATAATTATTATTATCCTTTTTCAATTTCAGGATCTTCATTGGATGGAAGATGAAGGATTGGGAATCACATGACTACTCATTTTCATCATATTTTGTACCCTATTTTCCCTTATTAAGAAATGCATTCCCTGCTTGCCTTCACAATATTAATATTCCAAAATGATAAAATTGAGCAATGATAATGGAATTAGATATTGTGATGGGGCATAATGATCTAAATATAACAAGAAAGTCATCCAACAATAAGGATAGAAATAGATCTTTGAAATCAACGATCTATAATATAGAACAAAACAAATAGAATAAAAGAATGGTAAAAGGGGGTACAATAATAAATTACTTTATGGGATTCGTTCCAGTGGGGACCTCTATGCACAAAAGTAATATAACCCATTACACACATTTTTTATTAACCACACGAAAGAACCGATTATATATTATAGGATAACAGAAATGAAAATAAAATAGTGACAAAGGATTTTAACCCTCAAAAACCAAGAAGCAAGAAGAATAGAAGATAAAGTCACATACAATGTCAGGTTCTAGGTTATGACTATACTGCTACCTTTAGGTGTGTTATTGTAGTGATGATAAAGATCTTTCTATGTGACTCATGTACTTGTGATCACCTAGACTGGATTGTCGATGAATCTACTTTTGATCTTCATTACACCTCCACCCGAACCTATACATTAGTGGTGTACACTGAGCATGGCAGGAAAAAGATATCCTATACAAGAGGATGGATAAAACACATGGAACAATTAACTAGATCCAAGCCAATATCCATAAGTAACAATAAACTAGAGCCTAGTTGAGAGAACCCTGGAGTAGAGAACAAGAGACTACATGAGAACACACAGAAACAAAGAACCAGAGCCTAGCCGAGAGCACCCAGAAGTAGTACACTAGAGACAAGCCAAATCAATAAAATGATATTGTCCAGAGGATATCAAAGAACGGAGTCATCAATTCCACTAACATCGCCTACCACTAGAAATTTTGTAGAAAATACAATGATTCCACAAAGCGAGTTTGAAACAGAAACTAGGTGGATAAACAAATTAGTTGAAATAGGTGGATGACATAGATCAAACAGTTAGTAGAAATAATCAAATCCCAAGAATAAGCATTATGTGGATCGTCGTGTATGTAGTTGAACACAAGTAAAAGGATGGCTGAAGGCTTAGGCCATATGGGATGGACACGACTAAGATAAGAAGTCTAGCATAAGAAAATTTTCCAGATAGTCAAAAAACTGTTAAGAATAAAGAAATAAACTTATTTTCAGGTAGGAGATTAAATTTAATAAAATTTTTAGAATAATAACATGGAATATTTCTATAAGGTCTCGGCCTTAAAACATTACCTAATCTTGAATTAAATGAAAAATTTACATTGATGATCTTTTCAGGTTTAGAGTTTTAGTGAATTTGGAAATAACTATTATATCTAAAAAGATTACAAAGTTGACACTTCTACTCAATTTCCATTTTTTTCCATAAAATAAAAACACATAAAAAACATGCCTATTTCCATGTTTTAGACAGCATGTCTTTCTTTTATCCTAACCTTGACCCTATTCATCTTTAAGTCATGTGGTAAACTTTTCAAAAACATGGGATGAGCATAAAAAGCTCAGTAAGGGATATACAAATATGGAATGAAAGCATTAGTCCATGTATACATAAGATTCAATGAATATATAATTTAATCATAAAACATAATCACTTTATAATACCTCATGAAAAGATAATATTTATGAATAACTAATAGAAATCATAAGACATAAAGGTAACTTTATAATTCATAACATTCTTACATAGGGAGTAACCCTCATGGTTATGTTTTGAATACCCATCGTAGTATATTACCTAAATCTTTTCAGAGAAACCTTTACGTTGAAATCCTTCACATTACCCAATCCATTGGATAGAATTATTGAGCTCACCCACGCTTAGTTTATCACAAAACCATCCGACTTCATAAACAATTCCCAAGAACCATAACTAAATCGTATCACATAAAACATGCCAAAAGAAAACATAACATTTCAACATTTCAATCAATAGATATCAATACAACACATTGATGTAATAAAAACATTATCAGAACCATTTTAAATACCAAAATAAAAGAAAAGTAAAAAATGGAATTTATTTTTCATTTAAAAAAAATTTATGGATAGTAGAGGAAGCTGAATCTCAAATAAAGGTCACGGTGGCGGAGAAGTCATTTTCACCATGTATGTAACACAAAACCATTCCTTCTGTGTTTCAGTAAAATGATTCGAGTAAAAATATTTATTTTGAATTAAATTAAAAGTAAAAACGGTTTTATACACTGTATAAAATAAAATTGTGTAGAAATCAAAAGATGCCTCAATGAAAGGAGATTGAGAAGTAGTCCCATACAAAGACGGTATCCTTATATTAAGGATAAATAAATTACATAATTATGTTTGGAAAATATAAATACACTGAATATAAGTGGGTATTAAGTGTAAAAAAATTAGAGGTCACCCAAACATTTTCATATCATGACATAATCAAGAAGTAAAGGTTTATCCCAAAGAATTGAAATTGGGTTAAGAAGTTCCCTTACAGAAATTCGACAGCCTAACAACGACAATTTAAAATTCATAAAATGAGTTGGTGAGAGATAAAAGGGTATCTCATCACTTGGATAAAACATTTACATCAATAATAATATATAATAATATATCCCAACATAAGAAGATGTAAATTAAATGACCTAACAAAAAGAAGTCATTAAAAAATAGGAGGGTGAATGGTTCCATTACCGATTTGGGTAAATTTCAAAACGTACACCCCATGAAAGAAGGTTCATACAATGAAGATGTAAATACCCAAAAATTAAAGTATATTACACAAATAATACAATCATGAGAAGTACATACACCACACAAAAAGAAATAGTGGAAAATGTAGCATTAATCTCACGAGAATAAAAAGTGAGATAAAAAACCCTTACCTCATTGTAATCAATCGCGTTTTATGACCAAAATGTAATAAATGACAAATGAATCACATAATAAAATGAATATAAATAGATTCATGATAATATATATGAAATGGCAGTACACAATACACCATATGAAGCAAATAATTGGCGAACAATGGAAATATTACGAAATTACAAGTGAGATAAGAAATCCCCTTACCTCATGTCCGACTTGTTCTAGTTCTTTATTTATATTCCTAAATAATAAACATAGGTAAATTTATAATTTCTTATGGAATTCCTTTGAATTTTATTATTCAATTAATATAAAATATTATCATTTTATAATAATTAGTTAATTATGTGAGTTCATATAATACATTTTGTCGATGTTCGGTACATGAGTCAGAAATGAACTTGTTTGAAAATAATTTCTGATGTAGTTATAAGTGTTGGTCAGAGTGGATACTCAAGAGTGGGGGGTGAATTTAATTCCAATTAAAATTTCTGTTAAAAAACTTTAGTATTAAACAACCTCAAATTAAAACCGCCTATCAATTAAGGCAGTAGAGATATAAGTGACTTATTGTTCAATAGGATTCTCAAAGGTTGATTACTCCTCAGTTTAATCAGTATGATAACTAATTCAAATTTTGAAACAGGTTTACTACCAAAATCCGATATACACACTAACCAGAACTAACTATCAGAGAGAATGTAAAAACCTATTTCTCTCTTTGAAAATATAAGCACAACAGATAAATGTAAAAACAGAGTAATGGAAAGATGAATACAACAATTTAAACAAGAGGTTCAGTATTAAGAAAAGACCTAGTCCTCTCCAATTAGTGATCACCTGCTACCATACAATTATATTTAAAAGTGATACACGGCCTGTATCAAGCTTTACAACAGTTTTCAAAAATGTCCAGGTTTTGTAACCTCTACCACAGTTATACGTGGGAAACAAATTTAAATAGTGTTTGGTATGGGGATTTTCAGTATCCATCAGTTCAAGCACAAGAGTTAGTGTGGGTATCACAGAAAAACTGCCCACAAATTTAAAATAATTAAACACAATAGTGATAAAGATAGTAGTGATAAGTTTATAATGCTCTCTTGTGTTGGCAGATCAGCTCTGGACTCATTGGTATGAAAGAAATGATGTTTTGGTCTTTCTCTGCAAGTTGCCTCCAAAACAGAGTGTTGCAACTTCCAGGTTCTGACTTCCAGATATAGAGATGACCAGCTTCTTGGGTTTTAAGCTCTTTTGCAGCACACCACTACAGCTTGAAAAGGTTCATAAAAATAGATCTTCGTGATGCTCTTTGTTCTTTAGTAGGAGTGCTTGAGTGTTCTTCTTCAGATTGTGTATGTTTCTCTCTTATGAGTGTTCTGTGTATATTCAATGTGTCCACGCTTGTCTATTGTTTCTGTGTATTCTTTGTATATATCTCTGTGGTGATTATTTTTTTGATGTCTGTCTCTATACATATATATATGTACACTTTTCCAGCAGATATTTTTTTTATTTGGTTCAGCAGAGGCCGACAAGAGATATGTTTCAACCATGTGTGGTCATCCTCGTACATCGTACTGTCTCTTGATATGCCGGAAAATAATATTAAATAATTTTAGGTGCATTCATTTGTCCAGACATGACCTGTTACAATAAATATAAAAAAATTGGTCATTAAAATAATAGAATATCATTAGACTGGTAGCAGATGCATGTCAAATGGTAGACATCAATGTTAGTCTTTCCAACTATGGACTTCATCAGTAGGCTCTTTGATTGTAGTCTGGTAACGGTAGACTTTGTGTCAGTGGATGTCTTGTAACAGGAGCTGTTAATATATGTAACAGTAGATCCTCATCAGTAGACATCATCGGTAGGCTATTCAACTGTGAGATTCATCAGTAGACTTTATCAGTGGTGGACTCCAACAGTAAGATTCTAAAAGAAGCTTTGTAACATTAAACAACTTCAACAGTGACCTTTCCAACTATAGACTTATCTCAATAGGTAATTTAATTAATGGTGGAGTATTTCCATCAGTAGACATTGAGAAACATTTGACTATCTCGACAGTAGGAGTTGTCTAGCTGTAGCCTTCTACTAATGGTAGACATATTCAACTATAGACTTTAATAGTGAGGTTCTTAGCAGAAGACTTGAGATAGAGTCTGACAATGAACTTCTAATATAAACCTTGCCACAATAGTGACCTTGTGAAGATGAATCTTTGTCTGTGAGATTTGATAAGAAGATCAATGATAGACTTGTGATAGTAACCTTTTACTGATAGCCAATATCAGTGAAAATGGATATTCAATAGTAACCTTCTAGGATCAGTGACCTATAGTAACAGTGAGCTATGACAGTGACTTTGATTAGAAGACTCTAACCTATAGCCTTTAACAGTGAACTTATATTTAGATAAATGTAAACTGTAAGCTGATGCCACTAAATTATGAGACTAAAAATATAAATTGTTAAGGATAAACAATATAAATATAGATTAAAGGGGTTAGAAAATGGATTAATGTATCATGGTCAATATTTAAACATGATTTGGGTTTATCAAAACAGGTGGGTCTGACAATCTCCCTATTTTTGAAAATCACAAATTGTGCCAGTATGTATTAAAGATATATATCATATATCATATAGTTACTAAACTTAGATAAAAAATGTATCCAGTATCAGAGATTAATAAGAGTGTAAAAACAGAAAATATTGGTTCATGAGATCAGAGTGAAAGGCAGAAAAGATTCAACATAGTATCATATTAGCATATTAGCATATTTCTCCCCAATCATGTGATTAGTCTTGAATTAGCACAGTATTTCTCCCCCTTTGTGATGAACAAAAAGAAACACAAAATAGAGAAAACCGAGAAAGCTTGTATTAATGAAAGTACAGTACATGACCCAAAAAGAATACAGAGTCCCTATCAAAAGACGTAAACAGACTCTATCCACATCATCCTTAGGTAAGGGATCTTTCTCTTTGGAGGAATAATATGGAGTATGAGCCGGTAGATCAGCAGGTTTAGGAATTGTTGCAGGAATGACTGGTGGGGAAGCAACAGAAGCTCCTATGGGTCTGTAGTGGGTAGCTCATTGAGGTATCAGTGGAGTAAGGAATCTGATAGCTTCAGCAGGAGACATCATAGAAGAAACACTAGGTTAAGATGCAGGTAATGCAGAAGGGATGATGATAGGAGTGTAGTCCACGTGGAGAAAGGGTAGAAGAAGGTATCTGAAATCCATGATAATTCTTCCTCCTCTTTATATAGCAGATAAAAAATCATCTTTATTCTCCAAATATTTATCAGAAGTAGGGGTCAATTCTATCTGTTTGCTGACCTGCTCTCTAAATGCCTAATTCACTGGAGGCAGATTCATATTATCTAGAGAAATCTTAAAGTGGTTGGTCATTTGGTTCTTGGAATAGATCTTCTAAAAGTAAGAATCTACCATATTCTTAATGGCTTCTTGGGTAGCAGTAGCTACATGAAAATGTTCGCAAACATAACTGTTGACTTCCCTAGTGGTAGAAATTACTTGAAAATCATGGGTTCCACTAGTACTATCCTTAGAAAGTTCTTCTGGGACCACATTTTTGATCTGGTCAATGTTCACAGAGGAGCTAGATGAGGGAAGGGGTTTGACTGAGACGGCTACTGTCTCTTTGAAAGACTGAGTCAAGTTACCAATCACCTTCTGAACAAGTGCATCCTGAATGTTCACATGTTCTTTGACCGATATCTTAAAATCCACAAAAACGTACATAAATTACTAGACTACCTCTTTGATATATCTAATCTCAGCATTCAAATGGTTTTGAGAACTGTTCATGGCAGCCAATGAAGCAACCGATTGTCTCAGAGCAACCACAGCTCTTGTCCATCTTTCAAATATATTATGGAACACATTAACCTCATTCAACATTTCTTTCACTGGACTAGACACAACACATCCTAGAGATATCTCCAAGGATTTATCCACATTCCTCACCTCTTCAACAAGGCTATTCTTCAAATATTCTACTGATTCTCTCAATACCTTTTTCATTTCAACTTTCAAGGACTCAAGGTACTCTTTTGTTGCCAAATTGTCAGCCAAAACTACCAGAATACATTCAGGTAGGATAACAGAATCCCTTTGAGGCTGGTCATCCTCATCAGAATCTCCGTAATTGAGTCCAAGTACCATGTATCCTGGATCTAATAAACAACCCTCTATGTCATATATCCCAGAAACTGAACTAAGATGCTCCCCCTCACTTAGAGATCTCTCCTGAGTATTCTACTCTACTTGTTCTACTCTAGGTAACTCCACAACATCTTCTGCAACTCCATCAGTTTCAACAATAGTTTGTATTGTTGGTTCACCAGTGGGGTGAGTCACATCCTTCACTGAGTCTTCAATGACTTCCATATCAATGGAAGTAGATGCCACTCCTGCTTCCTGATCAGACACTTCCTTGTCTGTATTATCTATCAGAGGGATCAAACTTAACTCTTCTTCTTCATTATCCTCATCATCAGCTTCAGCAGCAGCCTCCTTTACTTAATCCTTTTCACAAGATTCCTCTACCTCATCCTCTTCAGAGGTTTCCTTGAAAATATTCTGAAATTCTTCTTCTTCTTCAGTGGTCTCAGTGTCACTATCCTTCAGAACAGTCTCTCTTCTTGGAAGTTTTTTTGGAGGGCTACCTGCTCCAAAAGCTACTATCCTTACAGGGCTGTGAAGAAAATCAAGATCAGTCCCATCATCCATGGGGGTGTTTTCTCTATCAGGGTCCACAACACCTTCAACTTCCTCCTCCTCATCGGAATAAGCCGGTTCTGTCTCATCAGGCTTCAGACCTGGATCTCTTTGGTCTTTTGGACTAAATGGGTGTGTAGTAGGGTTAAAATTTTCATACACCTTTCCTTCATCATTTACCCATTCCTTCTTCTAGGGATTCCATCTGATTTTCCTAAATTTTCAAATTATCTTGGAGATACAAACACTGTACCTGGCCACTATCATCTCTTCTTAATTTCTAGCCACACCCTTTACCTTTAGCATTACTAAAATAAGCTTAGCATGGAATATGGCATTTGATTTTGAGTTTGTCTTATTCATATCCTCCAATTGTACCACTAGTAACCTACATAGGTTGATCTTCTTTCCATGATTTATTAAGTACATCGGGAATATGTCCTGGTACTTCAGCACTGAAAAATCACTTCTCTTGGGACTAAGTACATGCTTAATGAATTTGAATAAAAGCATGTCTTCTCCATTCATCTCAGCTGTAATGATCTTCCTTGATTTTCCATTTCCTGTGAGTTCTTCGATAGATTTTTCAGATTAAAAAACATCACTATCTGGGGGAGCCACTCCAGAGTAGTAATCTTATATTCGTTCTTGAGGAACTCTCAAACAGGAATCCCACTCAGCAGACGAGAAGCTGACTTCGTTGCCATTGACTCTGGATATTAGTTTATGCAAATCATCTTCCTCTTTGAACATCAGATATTCATAGAATTATTTCACAAGCTTCGGGTAGTATGGTCCTTTGTTATTGGAAAATAATTCGGTCCATCCTTGGGAATCTAGTGCTTTTAGCACAAATGACTTGCTCGAAACGACCACTCTTCACTTAACTCCTTTCTCAGCAAATATTTCTCTCTTGGTCAGATGCGGTTTTACAGGTCCAGTCAGATTATTACTAGTGCCACTGGATTCGTCTCAAGTTCTCTTTGACATTGGCACATCCTCATTGACAATCAGGGGTCGCTTGGTTCTAGCCATGGAGATTGAAGGAGGTTCGAGGGTTAATATGAAGGGTTAGGGATTAAGAATTTCAAGAGCAAGGTTCGAGATTGAGAGAGGAAGGTGGATTGAGATACATTCGTCTCCTTTGGTTTTATCATTTAGGGATTAAAACAAAATTAAATATAAATAATAAATAGGAATAAAAATGGATCAAATTCACACAAAAATAAAGAAAAATAGCGAGGTATGCAAAAGTGAGATGTACTAGTAAGGTACACCAGTGAGGTGCAACGGTGAGGTGTAACAGTTGGGTTTATCAGTGAGGTCTAACTATGTGGTCCAATAGTGAGTTCTAACTGTGAGGTCTAATCGATGAGTTCTAATAGTGAGGTCTGACAGTGAGGGCTAACTGTGTGGTCAAACAGTGAGGTCCGACTGTGCTAAAGTTAATCATACCTAACTCATGTTTGATGTAATTTAACCTCCCAGAATTCAATGGCTTTGTGAATATATCAGCCAATTGATGTTTAGTGCCAATGAATTCAAGAGTTATATCACCCTTTTGATAATGATCCCTAAAAAAGTGATGTCTCACATTAATTTGCTTTGTCCTAGCATGAGATACTGGATTTTTGGAAATGTTAATATCACTTGTATTATAATACTTTATAGAGACATGTTTGAATTGATATCCACAGTCTAGTAAAGTCCATTTCATCCCCAGAATTTGAGCACAACAAATACCAGCAGCTATGTACTCATCTTTAGAAGTGGATAATGTAACAGAATTCTGCATCTTACTACACCAAGATACGAGTGACTTGCCTAAAATGTGACATGTCCCATAAGTGCTTTTTCTATCTAACTTGCAACTGGAAAAATCAGCATCAGAATAACTCAAAAAATCAAATGATTGTCCTTTTGGATAAAATAATTGTAAGTTGGGAGTATGTTTGAGATATGTAAAAATCCTTTTTACAGTAGTTAAATGAGACCATTTTGGATTGGCTTGAAATCGAGCACACATGCATACACTAAACATAATGTCAGGTCTGATAGCTGTAAGATAGAGTTGACTCCCTATCATACCTCTATAGTTGGTTTGATCCCCTAGTTCTCCCACTTCATCAGTATCCAACTTACAGGTGGTACTCATAGGTGTGTCACTACCTTTACTACCATCCAAAGAAAAACTTTTTAAAATATCCTTATTATATTTAAATTGATTCAAATGAATTCCATTTTTATTTTTAATGATCTGAAATCCAAGGAAAAATTTTAGTTCTCCCATTAAACCCATTTCAATCACATTTTGTATCATTTTTGAAAAATCAGTACATAATAAATTTTTAGAAGATCCAAAAATAATATCATCCAGATAAATTTTTACTATCAAAACATCTTTAGAAATCCATTTAATGAAAAGATTAGGATCAGCTATCCGTTTGGTAAAACCTTTAAAAATAAGAAAAGATATGAGCCTATCATACCATGCACTTGGAGCTTGTTTTAAGCCATATAAAGCTTTAGATAGTTAAAAAACATGATTGAAAAAATGGGGATTTTTAAAACCATGAGGTTCTTCAACACATAAATCCTCATCTATAGACCCATTTAGAAAAGAACTTTTAACATCCATTTAATAATGTTTGAAATTCAGATGATCTATATATGCAAGTATTATCCTAATAGCTTCTAATATAGCTACAGGTGAAATGGTCTCCTCATAGTCTATTCCTTCCTCAGGACTATATCATTGTGCAACTAGCCTAGATTTATTTCTAACTATATTCCTAGACTCATCTACATTGTTCCTAAACACCCATTTAGTTCCTAGGGTCAAGGTGTCCTTAGGTCTTTCCACTAATTCCCAAACATTGTTTCTTTCAAATGGATTTATTTCTTCTGGTATAACCATTACCCAAAATTCATCATTGATAGCATCATTAATATTTTTGGGTTCATTCTATGAAAGACAAGCTTGATGTTCAACCTGGTTTCATAGATAATCTCTATTTTGTGTTCCTCTATTTAAATCTCCTACAATAGAATCTAGAAGATGATTTCTGATAGTCTTAATTCTTTTAGGAAGGTTTGAACTAGATTCTTCATTGTTGTCTATTGGTTATGAATTAGCAGGAAGAGATTCTAGAAAATTTTTAGAACTGGATACTTTTACAGGGGATTCACTATTCTCATCATTAATGTTCAGATTTGACAAATCTTCCTCAATATTTTCAAGAGAGGTTTTAGGCTCATGTGGATCAGTCTCATCAAATATGACATGAACTAATTCTTCCTAACATTTGGTTTTCTTATTGAACACTATATAGGGTTTACTTGAGATAGAATAACCCATGAAAATTCCTTCATCACTTTTGGAAGAAAATTTGTCAAGATTAGCTATAGTATTAAGAATAAATACTTTTCTACCAAAAAATATAATGTAATGAACCTTAGCATTCCTATTATTCCAAAGTTCATAAGGTGTACTTTTGAGAATAGGTCTAATTAAAACTCTATTGATAATATAACAAGTTGTGTTTACAGCTTCAACCCAAAAATAAACAGGTAAGTCATACTCATTAAGCATAGTTCTATAAATTTCTTGAAGGGTCCTATTTCTTGTTTCTACAAATCAATTTTGTTGAGGTGTTCTAGGGGTAGAAAAGTTGTGACTATATCCATTATGTGATCAGTAGGATTCAAACTCATGATTCTCAAACCCACGACCATGATCACTTCTCAGGGTCTTAATTTTATGTCCACTACGATTTTCTATAGACTTGGAGTACTTAATAAATTATGAACAATATTCACTTTTGTGAGCTAATAAGTATACCCAAGTATACCTAGAAAAGTCATCCACAAGAACATAAACATAGTGCTTCCCGATTAGGCTTGAAACTCTTGATGGTCCAAAAAAATCCATGTGAACCATCTCAAGTGGTTGAGAAGTTGAAACTTCTTTCATTGGTTTGAATGATACATTGTGTTGTTTTCACTTTTTACAGGGAGTACAGACATTATCAATTGGGAATTATAATTTTGGTTAGTCTCTAACTAAAAATTTCTTAGATAGATTCCTAAGTGAGTGCACATTATAGTGTCCTAATCTTCTATACCACAACCAAGACTCTTTATGAAAATCATTTAAGCAGGAAACATTTTGTTTGGCTAAGGAATTTAAATCAACATCATATACATTCTCATTTCAACATGCAGTGAAAACTAAATCATTTTTGGAATTAAAAACATGGCATGCATCATTTTCAAACTTAACATTAAAGCCATCATCACATAACTAGGATATGATAAGTACATTTTACTTTAATCCATCAACGAAATGTACTTTAGAAATTAATATTGTATCAGGGTTACCAATCTGGCCTAAGTCAAAATTTTTTCCTTTTTCATTGTCACCAAAGGTGACATGCACACCATCAACTTTAATTAGACTCTTGAAGAAATAATAGTCTTATTTCATATGTATTGAACATCCACGTTCCAAGTACCATAGGGTCTTACAAGAACTCTTTAAGAAACTTCCCTGCAAAACAGATTAAACATGGGGTATTTTTGGTACCCAAATCTTCTTAGGTCCAAAGAGGTTATCTAGTAAAACATTGGGAACCCATATTTTAATTATAGGTTTCCTAAAATCATAAAACATATTTTGAGATATAAATACCTTGTTAGGTCCTTTAGAAAATTGTTTCTCAAAAGATGGTCCGGAACTAGCAGTAAACTGTCCAGATTTTGGAACAAATTTGGTTTTGCTAATTTGTCTCTATACTGGCTGATATCCTAGACCTGTTGTATATTTTGGAGCAATATGTTTTCCATGAAACTGTGTCATGGTATCCCTAAAAGTAGTGAAATTCTCAATATCCTTTCTTAATTGTTCATTAGATAATTTTAGGTGAGTGTTCTCTTTCACTAGTTGAACATTCTTTTCTTTTTCTACACATAGATCTGTTTTAATATCACTAGTCAAGGAATGTTGTTTCTTCAAACATTTATATTTATCTTTTAGTTCATTGCAGGTATCTTCCAGTATATTGCAATATTCAATCAGTTCAATCTTAGGCATATTTTTCTCATTACTTGAATCACTGTTATTTTCAGAATAATAAGTATTATGTATAGGGGAATTAATTGTAACCTCGGATGTCTCTGTCATAAAACATTTATTGGCATGTTTGTTCTGTTCTGATTCTAAAGCATCAGATTCACTCAAACTATCTTCTGATTCACTCCGGGTCTCTTTCATAACCTTTTTAAAACTTTTTCCCTTATAATCATATTTCTTTTTGAATTTTAACTTCGGACGGTCATCCTTGATGTGTCCTTTCCTCTTGCATTCATAGCAGTCTATATTATCTTCTTTATTAGATTTCTTCCAATCCTTCTTCCAATGTCCCTTGTTGTCATAGTTTCCTTTTTAGTTTGATTTTCTGAAAAACTTCTTCTTTCTATAGAACTTTTTAAATCTCCTGGTTATTTGAGCCATTTCTTCATCACTTTCTGAATCTAAATCTTCACTGGTTGAACTTTTAATAGGTACATGTATTTTCTCATTCTCTTTTCTCTTTGAAGAAGTAGACTTTAATGCAACATATTTTCTCTTGGGTTCATCATCTTGTTCTTTTTTCACCATCATTTCTTCTTCATACATCATTATTTTACGAATCAACTCCTTAACAGGTAGACTTCTGATGTCACATGACTCTCGGATAGACACAGAAGTGCCTCTCCATCTTTCTGGAAAACATCTCAATATTCTCATGATCTGCTCCTTTTCTGGAACATCTTTTCCCAAGAACTCATAGTGTTGAAAATATCATTAAAACTAAGGTACATATTAGAAATGGATTTATCCGGTCTCATCATAAAATTATCATATTTAATAGTATAAGTATTCAATCTCATTTCCTTTTAATTGGTTGTTCCTTCATGATAAACAGCCAAGGTGTCCAAGATTTCTTGAGATATTTTACATGCAAAAATTCGGTTAAATTCATCATCTACAATAGAGTGGTAAAGGGCATTCATAGCTTTACAGTTATTGATATAGTCATACTTTGTAGAATCATCGCAGGTAGATCTAGCAGTATTGGGGATCTTATATTCCGGTTCTATAGCAGACCAAATATCAAAACCAATACCTTCCAAATGAATTTTCATTTTAATTTTCCATTGATCATAATTCACACCATTAATTAAAGGTGGCCTGTTAGTAGCAGCACCTTCAAGTCTATTGTCCATACCTAGATTTTAAAGAATATTAAAGAGGTAAAATTTAGAACTAACAGAAATTTAATATATTTATGATAAAACTAAAATCACAGTTTGAAAAACAATGGGTTTGAAGAATTTTTATAAATAAGAATGTTTCCTCTGATACCAAATGTTGGTTGCAGATGATACTCAAGAGGGGGGGCGAATTGAGATTCAATTTAAATTTGTGTTAAACACTTTTTGGATCAAACAACCCAAAATTAAAATGGCCCAGTAAATTAAGGATGTAGAGATATAATTGACTTATTGTTCAACTGGTTTCTCAAAGGTTGAATACTCCTCCGTTGAATAAGTATGAGAACTAATTTTACTTTTGAAAAAAGTTTATTAAAAAAATCAGATATAAACACTGACCAGATCTAACTATTAGAGTGAATGTAAAAACGGATTTCTGTTTTTGAAAATATAAGCACAGTGGATAAATGTAAGATAGAGTAAAGGAAAGATAAAATAAAAAATTTAAACAAGCGGTACAGTCTAAAGACAAGACCTATTCCTCTCCACTTGGTGATCACCTGCCACCAAGAAATTATATTAAAATGTGATACACAACCTGTATCATGCTTTAAAATAGTTCTCACAAACTTTCTAGGTTTTGCAACCTCTACCACAGTTATACGTGGGAAACAAATGTAAATAGAGTTTGGTATAGGGATTTTCAGTATCCCTCAGTTCAAGCACAAGAGTCAGTGTGTGTAACACAGACACACTGCTCACAAATGTTAAATAATTAAACACAATAGAGATAATGATAGTAGTGATATGTTTAGAATGATCAATTGTGTTGGAAAATATTCTCTGGACTCGTTGGTATGAATGAAATGAGGTTTTGGTCTTTCTCTAAAAGTTTCCTCCAAAACATAGTGTCGCAACATCCAGCTTCTGACTTCCAAATATATACTACAACAGCCTGAAAAGGTTCTTTCAATAGGTCTTCATGAATCTCTTTGTTCATCAAAAGGAGTGCTTGAGTGTTCTTCATCAGATTTTGTATATTTCTCTCTTATAATTGTTCTATGTATATTCAATGTGTCCATGCTTATATCTTGTTTCTATGTATTCTTTGTATATATCTCTATGGTGATTATTTTTTGATGTCTGTCTCTATACATATATATATGTACACTTTTACAGCTGAGCTTTTTTTATTTGGTTTAGTAGAGGCTGACAAGAGAAATGTTTCAACCACGTGTGGTCTTCCTCTAAAATTGTACTATCTCCTAATATACTTGAAAATAACATTAAATAATGTCAAGTGAATTCATTAGTCCAGGAATGACCTGTTATAATGACAATAATAAAATTGGAAATGAAAATAATAGAATATCATTAGACTGGTAGCAGATGCATGTCACACGGTAGACTTCAACAGTAGTCTTTCCAACTGTGGACTTCATCGATAGGCTATTTTTCTGTAGGATTGTTACGGTAGAATTAGTGTCAGTGGATGTCTTGTAACGGTATCTGTTACTCTATGTAACAGTAGCTCCTCATCAGTAGAGTTCATCGGTAGGCTATTCAACTGTGAGCTTCATCAGTAGGCTTGATCAGCGGAAGACTCCGGCAGTAAGCTTCTAAAAGATGCTTTGTAACATCAGACTACCTCAATAGTGACCATTCCAAATGTAGACTTATCTGAACAGGTAATTTCATTAACGGGGGAGTATTTCCATTAGTAGACATTGAAAAATAGTCGACTATCTCGACAGTAGGATTTCTCTAGCGATAGCCTTCTACTAGAAATAGACATGTTCAACTGTATACTTGAATAATGAGGTTCTCAGCAGAAGTCTTGAGACAATGTCTGATAGTGAACTTCTAACATAAGCCTTGACACAACAGTGACCTTGTTGCGGTGAATCTTTGTCTGTGATATTTGATAATAAGATCAATGATATACTAGTGACAGTAAACTTGTACTGATAGCATATATTAGTGACAGAAGATCTTCAACAGTAACCTTCTAGGATTAGTGACATATAGTAACCATGAGCTATGACGGTGAATTTGAACAGAAGACTCTAACCATTAGCCTTTAACAGTGAAATGATATTTATATAAATGTAAACTATAAGTTGATGCAACTAAATTATGAGACTAAGAATATATATTGTTTAGGATAAACTATATAAATACAGATTAAAGGGGTTAGCAAATGGCTTAATATATCATGGTCAATATTTAAACATGACTAGGGATTATCAAAATAGGTGAGGCCAAAAATAATTACATAATCTCCATAATGGTGTTCATAATTTAAATATAATATATATCATGTATATATTTATTCAATAATATTCCATAATGTTTTGAGATAAGAAATGAAATGTACCATTCCTGGAGACAGTAGACCATACGTATGCATGAAAACTACTTTCTTTTTTTGTCATATTAATAGACTTTAAATCTAAATGAGACATAGATATACTATAATTCCAGTATAATATATTTTTTTTATAGGTAACATAATTTCATTAATTACATTCTTTATAAATTCCATTTTTGGTATGAACTAGTCACATCATGTGAGGGGGCATTTGTCCACACTTCCTCATCTGAAATTACCACATTTGCACAACATGAAATGCATAAAGATATGTTATAAATATAAAATACAGAATAATAGAGATTACATAAATATAATATATGTCATATATAAATATAGTTCCATCATAGTGGACATCATTAGAGATTTTAAATGAAGATTGAACATTCATCGTTTCGTGAGGTAGTAATCCTCCATCCACAGAAACAGTATGTTCTTTAACCATTAAACGGAGGTGTGTGTATGTGTTTGTAGAATCCTTATCATAAAAACATCCTATTATATTGAGGATACTGGTGTTATTATGGGATAAAATAATAATAATATAGAGGTGAGTGAAGAAGGAGAATAAAATAAAGAAACTCGAGAGAAGACATTACCTCTAAACCAAGTAACTCTTTTTGATTTGTGCCAAAGGCTTCCTTGGAAAGAGTTATTCCCAAAGTGTGGATTCTAGGAGTAAGAGAGAGATTTGGAGAGATAATATGAGTAGATTTTGGATGATCAAAGGGCTTGAGAGGTGTGGGTAAGGGGGTAGATGTGGGGGCCTGTTACAAAAGGGAGGAGGGTCACTTTTGGAAAGTCTTGAAATGTTACTTTATTATAAAATGATTTTCGAATTTTAGAGGTCCTTCAATGATATATTTTAAGGATAAGGAGATAAGGGTTCTAAATCCACCCATCAAAAAAAATTTCGTCAAGTTTAAGTCTTTGATTTTACCATATCTTTTCTTTTTATTTAAATTGTTCATTGATGAGGTAATCAGTGCATCATCATGGGGTTATAAATAAAATTATTTATATAATGTCTAAAAATTATAAAGAAAGTACCATAATGTAATAATTTTCTTTAGATTTCCAATAACTATTTATATTTTAAGAGATCATTTATATAAACAAAATTAAAATTTATTTACTTAGGATGTACAAACCTTTGTTATATTTCTCTTCTTTTTTAAAAATGATGTCATAAATGTCACTATCACACCCATGTGACTCCATGGGCCCTCAAGTTTGGAATAAAGATTCCCATGGTTGTAAAAGACTCAAGAAAGAGGATCTGGACACATTTTAGGGTCATTTTATATTATTATGATATTATTTCATTACCCATTACTACCCAGTTAATAAATACTCATGAAAATTAAAGACAATTATCGTTGTTACTATTCATAATGTCAAAAAAAAGTCTTAATTACATAATTTGGACCTTATGAATCCAACTATGGAATAAATTTTACCTAATTACAAACACAGAAATTTCAGTAATTAATTTAAAAATAATTCTCGTTGTCAAAACCAAAGATGAGTTTTTAAGAAGTAAAATCTATAAAAATATTCATTTGTTTTTACTTCCAATATAAAAGTGAAATCACATCCAATGACCAAAATTGTATTAAATTATAAAACCATAATTATATTACACATTAAAACAAATTAAAATGACTATATTACTATAAAATAAATTGGATGAAAAGACAGTTTTGTATTAAAATGCTGTATTTTTCACTATTCATTAAAAAAATGAACATTATCAGAAAAATAACAAAAATTCACCATAAGCTATACTTAATATTCCAAACTCAAAAATGAAGTCCATTTTACCAAATTAAAAACATATAAGTTTCATTAATAAATTATATAGTTAATTCCCACTGTCCAAACAAATAGCGTGTTTTTAAGAAACAATATCTATCAAAAGATTGATACTTGTTTATGTCCATTTTCAATGTGAAATTAATTCTAATGACAAACATTGGATTAAATGGTAATAATATATTTTAACTAAACTTTAAAACCAATTAAAAAGACAATCTAACCATCGAAATAAATTTTATTGAAAAGAGGTTTTGGAATTAAAATACAACATTTTCATGATTCATTAAAAATAAACATTATCAGAAAAATACAAAAATTTACACAAAGTAAATTCTGATGCCTTTATTATAAAGAAGGATTTTATTTTGTCAAATATAATATTTAAAGGTGACAAAAATGTAGATCTAAAAAGGGTTTTCTTTCAAAAGGCATTTAATCATCCTTTTAAAGAATATTAGAATATTTATGATTAAAATTAGAATCTTTCGCATTTTAAGCCCCTATCATTTATTGGGTAATTGTTAAAATATTTAAAAAACATATATAATAATTTTGTAGTTAGTTTTATTCATTACCTCCATTAAAACAACTAGGTTTTTACTACCATTTAAAATAATATTATTATATTATTATTGTGCAACGTAAGATTTCAAAGAAACTTATTGTTGCGTATTGGGTATGCCATCGAACATAGCATCCCCTTTAAAGTAATATTAATATCTTATTCACAAATATTAATAAATATAAAATTTTCATATTCATTATTTACATGGGATGTGACATCCCTCCCCAATTTTGGGAATTGCATCCTCGTAATTTTAAAATTGGGCTCGAAAACTTCTATGAATGTACTACATCAGAAAAAAAAAGTCAGTAAAAATATCAGTTTAAAAGAATGAAAGAGAAGTACAATGGTCACCCGAGTTAACCCATACTAGGATTCCATGTAGAAAAACATAGATATGGAAGAGAAAAAAAATGGTCTAGTTCTGATGGAGAGTGATAAAAAATATGTATAGGATAAAGTTAACCACCAGAAAATCACAAACCTGTGAAGGGTTAAATGGTATTTGATTCCCCAGTAGGAAAAGATAACAGAAAACGTTTTTGTTTTAAGTTACTTTTCATTGAGGAATTTATTTATGAGATTAACTAAAACATAAGGAAACATACTTACTTGTCATATAGACTTTCAGCTCTTACTATATTTCTTACACAAACTCATATTTTCTCGAAAAGATGAGTTTTTAGGATGACTTGTTCACATTAAGAGCACTATAATCAACTTCTTGAGAATCACCTATCCCACAAAAGATGAACTATATATTTCCCATGCCTTTAGACCTTATCCAAAACCAAAATTGGTAGTAAAAGATCATATAATCCCCAAAAGTATAATTCTTTATAAAAAGAAATACTACTCTTAATCTCCAAAATTAAACAAAAAGAACCAAAGGTTCAAGAAAGACTATTAAATAAATAGCCATCCACAAAATTCTTCGAAGTAATCCAAACTATGATTGCAACTGAAATCTATGAATGATTAAATCACATAGTCCTCTAAGATAAATATTAATATTTATCTCAAAATAACATCAGTTACTCTTAAAGTCTCATATTGAAAAGTAATTAACCTAATCACATATACTCCATGATAGGTCAATCATTTCCATAGATAACCCAAAATCAACATATTCATGACTCATTAAATCTTCAAACTAATTTTTTTTTTCATACTAACTAGGGGCTTCACATAGTCTATTGGAAGGTGATAAATAATAGTTTCACTTTGGTTGTGGGTTTGATTCCCACAACTTCATCCAACGCGACGGGTTGTCACACGGTCTGCATGTTCTCCCTTTTCAAAGACTATATAATTTTATAACATTACCAAAAAGATATAAATTCATCAAAAATAACCATAACATAATATAACCACGAAGGTTATCTAATAACTTTTGTTTTGCATCCCAAAAAGTGTTAACTGTTAATTGCCACAAATTTAAGTATCATATAATCCAAAATGGTTATTTATAACTATATCCACAAAAGAAAAGATTATTATTCCTTGAATAAAATTTTCATATATCAAACATCAGGGTTTAACATACTATAAAAATTCTTCTAATGTTATCCAATCATCAAAAGAGCCATAATACTTTTATGAATTTAACCATCCTGAAATCTACCATAACTCTTGAATCCCTTATATGTTGACTTCTTACTCATTCAACATTGTTCATGATCCACTAACCATTCATTTCCAACTTATTCGGAAATACCAATTTCCTACAAAAATATCATGAATCATATCCTAAGATTCAATAATATGAAAACATATGTTAAGAAATAATCCATACATTTCATTGGTCATTATCATTTTCTTCATCCTGAATCATAATGGAATTAGGTATTGGTAAACAAATATTTGTACAATCCTAGGGATCCCATTCCCGAAACTTCTTCATAGGACATGTGTTTTCATAATGACCATGCACACTACATTTAAAACATTAAATTAATCCTTCAGAAATAACTTCTTTCCCTTTTCTATAGTCAACTAGATGCTTCCTTTTTGCATGGAAGGTTCTTGCTTTATGACATTCATTTCCACATCAATAGCATCTTTCTATCCCTTTGAAACATTTTCCTATGTGTTTATTTCCACATCTTTGAAACATAGGTTTTTGAACATACTTAACTTTATGATTTTTACTTGAACTTCCATGGGGATTTGTTTCCTTCATATATTATTACATGTAAAAACCATTAAGGTTCAGGTGGTCAATCATGACTTTAGATAGTTGGTTGAGAATAACCACAAGTGTTCTTATTGGAGCTCCTATATCATTAGTTCTCATTCAGAAGACCATCACCATTTTCTTCACATCCACGGTTACTTTGGAACCTGCTAGATCTTGCCATTAACTAAAACCAAAATCTTCAGTGTGAGAATATCAGAAAAATCATCATATAATACTAAGATATAATTATTCATGTTATCTTAATCTCATTCACATTATCTAAAAAAACTATGGCTCTTTCTGAAATCCCAACCATTATGGTAATGTCACTTATGCTTAAAGAATACCCTAACCTCTAATTTTATATAAACCAAACTCTGATACCAACTATAAGGACCCATTATTAAATCATTAAATAATCTTTAATTAAATGAATAATTCACATTGATGATATTTTCAGGTTTAGAGTTTTTTAGAATTTGGACATAACTATTACATCTCAAAAGATTACAATGTAGACACTTCTACTCAGATTCTATTTTTTTATAAAATAAAAACTCTTAAAAAGAAACATGTCTAGTTCCATGTTTTAGAAAACATGTCTTTGTTAGTCCCATCCTTGAACCTATTCATCTTTACGTCCTGTGGAAAACATTTCAAAAACATGGTATGAGCACAAAAAGTTCAGTAATGGATATAAAAATATGGAAATAATAAATTAGTCCATGTATACATAAGAATCAATGAAATAATTCTTTACTCATAATACATATGCACTTTATCATACCTCATGAAATCATATGATTTATGAAAAACTCAAAGAAATCATAATACATAAAGGTAACTTGAGGCATTCATAACATTCTTACATAGGGATTAACCCTCATTGTTACGTTTGGAATACCCATCGTAGTATATTCCCTAAATATCTTCAGAAAAACATTAGTGTTTAACTCCTTCATGTTTCCCAATGCATTAGAGATCTATCTCAGGATCACCAAACCTTATTTTATCATGGAACTGCTCGACTTCATAAGAAATTCCCAAGAACCATAACAAAATCGTATCACATAAAACATACATAAAGGAAACATAAAATTTCCTCATTTAAATCACAATATATCAATACAACACATTGATGTAATAAAAACATTATCAGAACCATTTTCAATACCAAAATAAAAGAAACGTAAAACATGGTATTTATTTATCATTTTAAAAAAATTATGGCTTGTAGAGGAATCTGAAACTCAAATAATGGTCATAGCGGCAAGGAAGTCCTTGTCGCTGCTTATGTAAGTCAAAAACATGCGTTCTATCATTTAGTAAAACACTTCTTGTAAAAATAATTCTTTTTAATGAAATTAAAAGTCAAAAGGTTTTTATACTCCATATAAAATAAAGTCGTGTAGAAATCAAAAGATGCCTCAATGAAAGGAGATTAAGATGAAGTCCTGTACAAAGGCGGTATCCTTAGATTAAGGATAACTCAATTACATAATTATGAGTGACAAATAAAAATACACTCAACATAAGTTGATATTATGTGTAAAACCATCCGAGGTCACCCAAAATTATTAATATAACTAAAAAATCAAGATGTAGAGGTTTAGCCCAAATAATTGAAATTGGGTTAAGAAGTTCCCTTACAATAAATTCCACAGCCTAACGACGTCACTTTAAAATTCACGAAATGAGTTTTTGATAGATAAAAAGGGTTTCTCATCACTTGGAAATAAAATTTTCAGCAATAAGGATATATTATAACATATCCCAATATAAGAATATTTAAATGAAAAGAGCTAACAAAAATAAGTCTTTTAAAAAAAGGAGGATGAAAGGTTCCCTTACTGATTTTGGTAAATTTCGAAACGTACACCCCATGAAAGAAGGTTCATATAATGAAGATGTAAATACCCATAAATTGAATTATATTACACAAAGAATACAATCATGGTCAGTACATACACGTCACAAAAGGAAATAGTGGAAAATGTAGCATGAATCTCACGAGAATAAAATGTTAGATAACAACTCCTTACCTCATTGTAATCAATCGAGTAGTATGACCAAAATATAATAAACACCAAATGAATAACTTAATATGATGAATATAAATAGAGTCATGATAATATATATGAAATTTCAGTACACAATACACTACATTCAATAAATAAGTGTCGAACAATGGAAATCTCATGGAATTAAATGTGAGATAAGAAATCCCCTTACCTCAAGTCTGACTTGTTCTAGTTCGTTCATTATATTCATGAATAATACACTTAGGTAAATTTATAATTTCTTAAGGAATTCCTTTAAAGTTTATTATTCAATTAATATCACATATTCTCATGTCCTAAAAATTAGATAATTATGTGTGTTCATATCATACGTTTTGTCGATGTTTGGTACATGAGTAAAAAATGAACATGTTTGAACTGAATTTCCCATGTAGTTATAAGTAATCAATCTATAGTATGGTTTTCGTGATTTAAATATCATATATATCAAGTATATATGTATTTAATAATATTACATAATTTTTCGAGATAAGAATTGAAATGTACTGTTCATGGAGACGGTAGGTCGTACGTCCGCATGAACACAAATTTCATTTTTGGTCATATTAATGGACTTTACAAACTAAATGAGACATAGATATATTATAATTCCAGTATAATATATATTTTATATAGGTAACATAATTTCATTAATTACATTCTTTATAAATTCCATGTTTGGCATTAACGAGCCACATCACTTGAGGGGGCGGTTGTCCACACTTCCTCATATGAAATTATTACATTTGCACAACATGAAAAGAATAAAGGTATGATTTAAATATAAAATTCAGAAGCATAGAGAGAAAATAAATATAATATATTTCATATATAAATATAGTACCATCATAATTTCTACCATGAGAGGTGTTAAAAGAATATTGAACAATCATCATTTCGTGAGGCATTATTTCACCACCTACAGAAACAATATGTTCTTTAACCATTAGACGAATGTGTATGTAAGTGTAGGTATAATCCTTATCATAAAAACATAATAGTATATTTAGTATACTACTGTTATTATGGGATCAAATAATATGAAGATTGTGGTGAGTGAATAAGGAGAATAAAAGAAAGAAACTATAGAGAAGACATTACCTCTAAATCAGGTAACTCTTTTTGATTTGAGCCAAAGGATTACTTGGAAAAAAGTATGCCCAATTTGTGGATTCTAAGAGCAATAGATGGATGTGTAGAAATAATATGATCAGAGTTTGGATGATCTAAGGGCTTGAGAGGTTTGGGTAAGGGGGTAGAGTTGGGTGCCTTTTCTAAGAGGGAGGAAGGTCACATTTGGAATGTCTAGAAATTTTACTTTATTATGAAATGATTTTCAGATTTCAGATGTCCCACAATGATATATTTTTAGGATGAGGTGTTAAGGGTTCAAAATACACCCATAAAATAGGTTTTTGATAATTGTAAGTCTTAGATTTTACAAATCATTTCACTTTATTGTAATCATTCATTAATGAGGTAATCACTGCATCCTCATGGTGTCGTAAATAAATTTATTAATTTAATGTCTAAAAATTATAAAAAATACCATGATGTAGGAAATATTATTAGATTTCCAATGACTATTTATTTTCGGAGATTTAATTTATTTAATAAAAATCAAAATTTTTTTACTTAGGATATACAAACCTTTGTTATATTTCTCTTCTTTTTTAAAAATAATGTCATAAATGTCATTATCACACCCATGTTACTCCATGGGCCCTCAAGTTTGGTATAAATCTTTCCATTGTCGGAAATGACTCAAAAAAGAGAATTTGGACACATGTTGGGGTCATTTTATATTATTATGATATTATTTTATAACCTTTAACTATCCGGTAACAAATTAATCACGATAATTAAAGATAATTACCATCGTTACTATTCATAATGTCCAAAAATTAAAGAGTCCTAATTAAATAATTTGGAACATCTAATTACACATATGTAATCATTTTTACCAAATTACAAACACAGAAATTGCAGTAATTAATTTAACAATAATTCCTGTTGTCAATACCAAAGACGGGTTTTTATGAAGTAAAATCTATCAAAAGATTGATTTGTTTTTACATCCAATTGAAAAGTAAAATCACATAAAATGAGAGAAATTTTATTAAATTACAAAAAAATAATTAAATTACACCTTAAAACCAATTAAAATGTCAATATAACTATATAAATAAATTCGATGAAAATGACATTTTGATTTAAAATGCTGTATTTTTTCACTATTCATTAAAAATGAACATTATCATAAAAATGCAAAAAATTCATCCTAAGATATATTTGATATTACAAATTAAAAAATGATGTCCATTTTACCAAATTCAAAACCTTGATGTTTCATTAAAAAATTATATAGTTAATTTTGGCTGTCATAACAAATAGCGTGCTTTCAAGAAACAATATCTATCAGAAGATTGATACTTGTTTATGCCCATTTTCAAATTGAAATGAATTATAATGACAACAATTCGATTAAATGGTAAAATATATATTATAATTAATCTTTAAGACCAATTAAAAAGATAATCTATCTAGAGAAATAAATTATTTTAAAAATAGTTTTTAATTAAAATACAACATTTTCACTATTCATTAAAAAATGAACTTTATCAGAAAAAATACCAAAAATTTACAAGAAAGTAAATTTGGGTGTCCTGATTATAATGAAGGATTTATTGTTTCAAATATAACATATAAAAGTGACAAAAAGTAGATTTAAAAAGGGTTTTCCATCAAAGGCGGTTAATCAACCTTTTAAGGAATATTAGAATATTTATGCTTAAAATTGGATTCATTCACATTTTAAGACTCTATAATTTATTGGGTAATTGTTAAAATATTTTTAAAAACATATATAATCATTTTTCAGTTATTTCAATTCATTCCTTCCGTTACAACGGTTAGGCGTTTACTACCATTTAAAATAATATTATTATATTATTAGTGGGCAACGTAAGATTTCAAATAAAATCGTTATTTCGTATTGGGTACGAGATTGAACATAACATCCCCCTTATATTAATGTTAATATTTTCTTCAAAAGTATTAATAAATATGAAAATTTAATATTCTTTATTTACATAGGATGTTACAATTTCAATATGAAAACAAGAATGTAATTCCATAATTCAGAAATATCCACCATTTTTAATTTGAAATTTGAGATGTTATTGTGCATATTTTTATATAATGAGATCCAACATTATACTGTCTAAATAGAATTTAAAGATAGGAAAAAAACAAATTTATTTAAACTATCATCCGGATTATCAGGAATGTGTATCTTATTGACCCACCAAGTCCTAGGTTCTATAACATCCCACATGATGTGAATGAAAAAATCCCTGTGATTTTATTAACTGTGGAATACTAAATTTTTTAATATGTGAATAAAAGATTAGATGTCAAAAAAGACATTAATAACAGAATTATATAGGTTCAATCCAGAACACTATCCCTTCATGCATAAGGTTTTGTTTCACTTCACCGGTCAAGGAAATAAACTCATAATTTTTGGTTGATAGTGAAACAATGGAATACATATTTCATTTTAATGAAATAAGACCATCAAAGGAAGTGAAAAAATAAACAGTAATATATTTACAGGTATCTATACTACTTGCATAATCATCATCTACATATCCAACATTAAATTTAGTAGTATCCTCATTTTTACCATAACACAAAGTAAGATTATATCTACAGTTGATATATCTAAGATTTTACTTAAGGGTATTCTAATGAGCCTTATAATATGCCTCCATAAATATTATAATAGTGAAGATTTCATATTAAATATCATTTCTAGTGAAAATAATAATTAACAAAATGCTGCAAATAACGTTATTATAACGATCATTAGAAATAAACTGTACATCATCACCCGATATAGGTGCATGTTTTAAATAAAGTTTAATGTGTTTCCCAAGAGGTATATAAACTGGTTTTGGAGATTCAAAAATATATATCTTGAGAATATTTTAAACATAATAATGATATGAGTGATAAAAAAATTTATTTTTTCTATTTCAAATGATTTATACACCTAGAATAATCCAAGATTCACCTAAGTAATTCATTTACAACTTTCCTTTTAATTTTGATTTTATAGGAATGATAACACCCATATTCCTACAAATGGTAACCATGTTTTCCACATAATGTACCATATAATTCATTCAATTCATAGTTCATTTAAAATAGAGACTTGCATCATATTGAATTCTGTTAAATTGGTTATCTATAAAAAATAATTCAAATTTTATATGCCACTACCTAGAGGTTTCTTACAATAAATATAATGATTTCTATAATATGAACACTTTATTCAACTTAAATTACATTTAATAACCATCCGGATGATTCATATAGAGATTATCATTTAAATAACCTTAAAAAATAGTTTTAACATCTAATTGTTTAATGTGTTGATCACTATAGGTAGAAAAATATGAATGGAATGAATCTTAACAATAGGGGAATATTTTTAGAATAACTAATACCCACTCATTGGAGGAATACATTTTCAACTAACCTTTTATTGTATTTTATTTTATTTCTATCAGTGTAATCTTATTTTCTCTTATAAATCCACTTTCAACTAGTGACCTTTGTATTTGGTGGTTAAAAAAAAATAGCCTTAGTGTGATTCTTTTCTATATAGTGAATTTATTTATCGATGGAAAATATATAATTCATTTTTTCATTGTTAAATAAATTCTACCTAGAGGGTTTAGGATCATCAACTATGAGTTCTTGGTCCATATGAAATACATATGATGCCATATCATGTTGGATGAATTGAGAAATAAGTCTATTCACCCTCATTTCTCTATCATGGGTCTGTTGGTAGTCTCTATTATTAGCAGGAGGTTTTGGTTATGAATATGAACCGGTACAATACTAAGAATTATCCTCAATAGTGGTTGGAGGAGAAGGTGTAGTATCCTAGACATCAGCCTCAGAATTATATGGGGAACCATCTTCATTATCATATTATAAGTCTAGTTTAGGGCAACTATATGTGGCTAACGATGTCTTAGGAGAAGTGGAATCATGGAACAATACAACCTTATTAACAATAAACTTTTCTATCTTAGATTTTCTACCCAAAATTTATACCCCTTAACACCATTATAACTAAAAATAAAAATTCATTTGAGATATCTTGGATCTATTTTATCAGTTTTAACAAGTGCATAAGATGAAGAACAAAAGACCCTTATGTATGTATAAGAGAGAGGCTTACCATTAAGATTTTCTAAAAAGTATTATATTTATTGGTAGTAGAGTTAATACTATTAATTGGGATAAATTTATATTTAAAAACCTCAACCTATATTGATTTGGGGAAGCCCAAATATGCAAGAATGCATCAAACTCTTTTAAGGATAGTCTAATTCATATTTTCTACTAAGAAATTTTATTTGGGAGTTTATCAAAAAATTGTATGTATTTTCATAAATTCATATTAAAAATGAATGTATTCAAGGGGGATAACTGATTTTAAAGAATAACTTTTAAAGGTAACCCTCTTGGTCGTTCCCATCACACGATCTACAAAAAATAGGTCCTTTCAGGGTGTGATGTCACTAAATATCCCTTGGATATTGATTTATTATAGGACCATGGTGCTTAAATTCCACACTACCCTATTACAAATCATAGTGTTATCTGTGTTGGGGTTGTAGACGCTACCCAACTTCCTTGAATGAGTGTTTCCATTCAATAAATACATCCCAATAATTATAGAATTCTTAAAATGGTTCTAGAGCCTTAGGAGATTACAAGACAACCTATGAAATATATAAAAGTAAACCCCTTCTTATCTATAAATCCAAAGGATGAAAATATTCATTGAAGGTTTTGAACCCACCTTACATCAAGTAAGGTGATTATGGAATGATAATTTAGTTCTAACAAAACATGACCACATCCCTCAACCATACAACTATTGTATTTATCTAAGAGGACATCTCTTTATAACATTTCAACTAATTCTACAAACAACTATATAAAAGAAAAAAATTGGAAAAGAAAACTCTTGAGTCTAACTCCCAATATTGATAGAGTGTAGGAATGGGAACATTAAGGACTTTAATAATTTCATAAACTGAGTAAACTATAATGGACCAGTTAGTGGGATGTTTGGACTCAAACCCACATTTTATTTTATAAACTTTGGGATTAATAAACATTTTTACCATAATTAATTCCAGTGAAATTTCTTTATTTGAACCAGATCAATGTTTTCAGTGATTATTTTTCTTTCTTATATCTTTAGTGACTTGTTTCTTTGTTTTTGTAGATCATCGTCATCCGTTAGAGAATAATCTCTATGCATCACCTTTAATTCTATGTTTAGAGTGTAGTTATTTACAAAGAAAGTATGATTTGACTTTTTCAAGAGTGAAGGAGTCTGGAACATAATTCATTATGTCAACTAAAGTGGTGATGTATTATCTAGAGAAGTTCAGAGGATTTTTTATGATCCTTATCATTCATAATAACATTAATTTTTGAGAAATCTAACATAATCTTATTAACTTCATCAAGAGGGGATTTAATAGAGTAACCAAGCTTCATTTTAAATGTAAACATGCAATGTTTTTTTAAAAAGAGTACCAACCATTGATGATGTAATTAATAATGATTCAATATTCAGCTAAATACCAATAAAAACATAATCACAAGAAACTTCTCTTGTAACATTTTCTCCCCACTAAAGAAGTAAAGTGAAATTTGATTAACAGATGCGATAAAGACTCAAATAAAACATTGTAGTGCAATAATTTTGATTTAACAATATAAGAAAGTACTTATTGTAAATAGAGACCATAATTGAGAAGTATGAAAAAAATAATCCAAACCTAACAGAAAAAGAAAAACTATATAGGCTCTAATACAACTTTGTGAGGTGAAGGGCTGATTAGAATATAACCAAAAATCCAAACCCTAGCATGTATTGTATCATATCCTTAAAATAATATGTTAAGAATAATAAACAAAAAAAGATGGATACATGAATAATAAAAGGTTGGACTTGAACACATGGTTTAATGTTATTCGTTCCCATGGGGACCCACTTGCATGGAAAGAATACAACCCATTATACACACATTTTATTAATCTCAAGAAGAGAAATATTAGAGAAAATAGGCTAATATAAGGACAAAAAAACAATATCAAACACTTGAAGTCAATAACTAGAAGAATATATGATAAAGATACTTACAATGTTTGACACTAGTGTCTGACTATCCTGATAGATTGACATGTGTCGTTGTGAAGCAGATGAAAAATCTTAATCATCACCCATGTACTCATTCTCACCTAGACTAGATGATGGAGGAACGCTACATTTGATATTCATATCACTTATTCCAAGGAAAGGACACTATCATGGACTCCACCGGAACCTGTACACTAGAAGGGTAAATTGAAGAAAATAGGGGAAATATATCTTATGTGAGAGGGTGAATAATCCTCCAAGAATAACAAACTGTAGTCAAGCTGAGAGCACCTAGGAACATCGAAACAAACCTAGAAGAGATCACCTTAGAACAATGAACTAGATCCTATTCGAGATAACCCAGATGAGGAAAATTAGAGCATAACTGAAAGAATTTTGGGAGATTGTCAAAAGGACATCAATGTAAGGGGTCATGAATTCCCGTAAAACTTCCCCCCTCTTAGAATGTTTCCCCAAATTGGAATATTCCATGAAGGTATGCTGAAATAGGATCCCAAAAACAATGTATATTATTCAAAATAGGTATATTAAATAGATTAAGAGGGGGGAATAAATAATCAATGACCATGAATTAGCATCACATGAATCATCGATTAAGTAGCCCCGTGTGGCCTGCCGACCAGCTGAAGACCAGTATAGAATGGACCACATGATAAACTAAGCCTATAAGTATATAATTTGATCAAGAACAATAAATAAATACATATATATGTATGCCTAATATTCAATCTAAAATATTTTGCAAAATAATAACATGGCTTATTTCAATATGACAATAAGAATGGAATGTCATAATCCACATTAAATATTTACAAGAAAGTTTCTAGTGATTGTTGACACTCAAAATATACCAATTATCATTTGGAAGAAGATCAATAGAATAAGGAAAAAAAATTGGGAAAAGTAACTCCAATAGAAAAATATCATTAATAAAGGAGGGGGAGTCATTTTCAGTGAGCACTTGGTATCCCTTCATGGTCCCATAGTTCTCTCATAGTCTGGATTCATTTTTGTTGAGCACACTATATCCCTTAATATTAACCTGGATATTTTTTATCCATATGTCATTTTTGATGATGACAATGTACCTATTCATGGTCATGCAAATCATTTTCAACCACATGTCTTTTGTATCTTGATGTCGGTAATCCTTCACATAAATCTCTATTTATCACAGCTTGGTTACATTTTTAGAAAGCACATGATAGTAATTAATAGTCTTGTGTATCTTTATTAGCAATATTTCATTGATTTACAAGAATTTTTATGTATTTTTTAAATTTATAAAGAATGAAAATTATTGATTTTTTATTATCCTGAATTAATTTATTACTTTATCATATTATTGGTATTTATTATTTTAATTAACATGGTGGGAATAAGAATATTTTTATGGTTTTTTATTTTATGTTTTTGATTTTTTAAAGATTTATAGGTAATAATGTGTCACTTTCTCCCTATAAGAAATTCATATTTTTTGTGAAGCATCATGTAAAGGCATTTCTCTTAGTAAATTTAAATTTATTTTTTTAATTAATTGATTGTTTTATAGTTAGTTCAAAGTATGTTATTTATTTCATAGTTTAGTTAGACAAATATAGGATAGAAATAATATGTATCATTAGTAATGAATAAATATTGATTAACTAATGAATAAGTATGAATTAAAGAATTAATAAATATAATGATTAGATAATAATAACAAACTATGGATTATCATATGATTAAATAATTATTAAGGCATAATTAAGTGATTATTAAGTAATGTTTAATTAATTACTAACTAATGATTAATGATCAATTATGTAAGGATTAAATTATGATTAAACTATGATTAATTAATGATTAACTAATTATTGTGTAATTATTAAATAATTATTAACTAATGATTAATGATTTATTTATCAATGATAAAGTAGTGATTAAATAATGATTATCGAATGATTAAATAATGATCAATGAATGATTATTAAATGATCAAAGACTGGTTATGTAATTATTTAGTAATGATTATGTAATGATTAACTAATGATTTAGTAGTGATTAATGAATGATTAACAAATTATTAAGTAGTGATTAAATAATGATTAACTATTAAATAAAAATTTATTACGGAATGATTAAGAAAATATGAATGTATCATTAAGAAAAGATTAACGAATGATTAACGCATGAATAAAAAATGATTAAGGAACAATAAATAAATGAATAAAAATTTATTAATGAATGATTAACAAAAGATTAAATAATTATTAAACAATTATTCATTAATTATTAAGTAATGATTAAGTTATGATTAAAGAAAAATTAAGGAATGATTAAGGAATGATTATAATTAATAATGAATTGTACTAAAGAACATTAGTCCCATATTTTAGGATATAAAAATACTGTCTATAATTTTGGTACCATAAATATTATGTGGTTACTATGAAATCAAATCCATGGTCGGATACTAAAAGTGGATGTTTCTCTAGCACACATGTATCGAGGAGTAACAAATCTTAAAAGGTGTATTGGGCCTTACTCAACCTAACCTAGTACATGAATAGAAGACATGCTACTCACCAAATTTGACACTCCTAAGGGTTATTCTTTTGATGGTTCATATTTTCATTATAAAATTCTAAAATAATTTGGGATGATTATAAATTCTTCTACAAAACAGTAGAATAATATTTTAGGATAAATGAAGATGTTCTAAAATTTTATTATCATAATTATTATATGGCAAAACTCAGTTTCAATAGTTTTCACATAATGTTTTGAAAATTGAGGACAAAAGAAGAAAAAACAACAAAATAGTTTACTAGTCTATGAGAAAATAAAAATTATGAACATATAATGTGAAATATACCTGAAAAAACTCATTAAAGAAAACATGAATGTGTTATAGAAGACAAGAAACACATTAAAATAATTCAACAAAACTTTGTTTGGATTATATGAGTATGAATTTGGAAGTGATGTCAAATTCAGTATAATTTCAAGTGAAAATATAACAAAATCATCCAAATAGATTTCTTTAAATTCTGAATTATCAAAAGCGTTCACCCTTTTATTGAAAGGATTGCCCATACAGTGATGGAGTCATTAAATATACAAAATATTTTAAAAATTGGAAACTTATAAACATCCCTTTTTAAGATGTTGTTATGATACCACTTGGAAATAGGCTAGATTTTACATTACTTTTGAGGGGAGACTCATCTCATCTAGACATTGTTTTGTTGAAAAATGTCACCGTGTTTCTTATCAATTGTAGGGAATTCATGTGTTATTTAATGAGTTTATTCCTATCCATTTCACATTATATGATAATAATTTACATATTACAAGGAATAAATAAACTTAATTGATTTAAATATTATTTACACTATCATAATCTGGATCAAAAAACATTTTTTACATAGAGAGGCTTGTTTATTAGTGTCTACTCCTATAGGGAGGTTATTCAAATTTCACAAGGTAATTCTTTCCGCACACTTCCAACAATAACAGTTAATACATCTAATTGTGTAACCATATGTAAATTTTGAGATAGAATTTGTGGTTTCATAAATCTGGGACTTGATCAAGAGATCAAGTCTATTAGGTATAGTAATTTTTATTTCCCAACTACACTATGAAATCTATATTTTTCATTAGATTGTATTGATTCATGGGTTCAAGAAATAAGTTTATTTTATCGACACTCATATTCTTATGTGATAGTGTTATAAGTTTAGGTGTGTACTAAACAAAAACAACATCCAATTGTACAAGGATGTAGACTTAAAAGAGTAGTTAAAGAAGGTCTGCCCTATGAAATTGAGCCTCTTATCTCTGATTTGGATGAGGAAAACCATGATGATCTTATAAATATTAATGTAAATAAGACATCCGATGAGGACTTATATAATGATGCAAGAGACATAGAAAATAGTTCTGATGTGTTCGGATATACAGATTTTGGGGTGGAAGTTTCTATAAATGTATTAGTGGTACAACAACTTTGACCCACAATAAATCATCTAGCACTCTTCAACCATTTATAAGAATTAATGGCAGATTTTTTAGAATTTGGCTACAATTTTCTCACACCTAAAACTTTTAATCCTAATGTTGTACGAGATTGTTTTATCAACTTGGAAAAAACATTACAAGTTAGAATGAATTTTCAGTGTAGAAATTTATAAAAAAACATGGTAAAAAGGTTTCATACAGAGTGGAATAATAGATATTTAGTTCAGGAATCGAGGAATAAAAAATTCATCATATGTTTTGACTAGTATTGTGATGATTATATATTCTATATGAGGTCAATTTATGAAAATTAATTTGGAGGTTGGTGAATTTCAATGGTTGAGGTAGCTCATACCTGTATTTAGGTGAACCAGACACATATTAATACCTCATATGATGCTAGAATTGTGTCATCTATTTTAATTGATAGGATTATGACCTACAAAGATTTTCATGTATCCCTTGTTCGTGATGGGATAAAACAAAAATTAAATTATAATATTTCCAATAATAAGGAATGAATATTAATACAGAAGGGAATTCTGAAGGTCTATGGAGATTAAGATGGCATGTATTTGGTGTTTCATCAATTTATAGCCATAATGAGAGATAATGACCAAATTTTCTTCCATATTCATATTAAAGAACTCATTTCTCATGATAACCAACTTGATCTATTTTTTGTTGAATTTCATTTGTAGTTTTGTGTCACACCCCGACCATACTTCATTTTCATTTAATTATTTCTGGTCTTCCTTTTGAGTTGTGGTTTGAATTGGTTCTAGTTTAAAAGGGGTTTGGGGTCTTATACAGGTGTGCGTCCATACGCGCGACCGTGCGTAGCGCCAAATCGTATTTTGGACGATGTTTTGTTATTAAATGTCTTACTATTTGTGTGTGAGACCTTGCACACGACCCCGTGCACGTTTCCAGACCCGACCTGAGTCTTTGCGTTTTGATGATAAATGAGTTTTTTGACTCGGTAGTGACTGGCGCATGCGCACGGAACGGACGGAGCCGCATGGCTTCGTCAGATGTTTGTGCGACCTACCTTGTGCGCGGGTAATAAATTAATTAATGAGTTGAATAATAATTTAAATGCAAGAACAAAATATGAAAAATGATCAATTAACTTAAGAGTCATTTAATAATAATATTATTTTTATTGGTGATTATTCTTCTTATTATTTCAGCTAATATTTTTATTAGTTGTATAATATTAAATTATTAAAATGGTCATAAAATTTTCATCATGTATGTTTTAATATTATTGCTGTTATTAATTGTGTTAAGATTTAAATTAGGTTTTAATTTATATTTATTTTCATTTCCTTTTCATTTCTTTTTCTTTCCTTTTTATTTATTTTTATTTCTTTTCCCACCATTCGTTCTCACCCCTTCCATGCGCCTTCCCCCCTTCTGTTCTGCGCAGCGCACCCCCCTAACCCTAGGTCGGCCGCCTCCCCTTCTCTCTTCCGGCAGGGCAACCTCGGCGCCTTACCTCGCACCTGCCACGCCCCGCCTCTCTCCCATCGTGGTAGCCCGCTTCCCCTTGCCTTCCTCCTCCGGCGCGGATCGCCCCTCTCCATTCCTCCTCCTCTGGCATGGATCGCTCACCCCCTCTTCCCATCCCGGCGAGCCGCATGGTACCGTCCCTTCGCCAACCTCCCTCCGCCCAGCCGGCCACCCGACCTCCTCCGACCCCTGCCGCAACAGCGCCGGCCGCCCCGCTTTCCTCACCCGAAGCCACGCTGCCCCCTTCGCTGGACCTCCTCAACCTCATCCAACCATACGCGCAACTCCTCAGGGTTCGGCCGAAGCTCCAGCAGACCATTCCCGTGGCCGAACCATGCTACCGCCTCTTCTCAGATCGGTCGAGACCCCCTGCGCACCTCCCCTTTGTTCAAAGGATTTCTCAGCGGGCTTCTTCTTTTTTTTTCAGCATTGCGCAAACCTTGACACCCTCCTCCGGCCTCCGGCCAGCCTTTCGGACTGCTCCTCGTAAGTGCGATATACCTCGGTTGTTAGTTCTTTTAATTTCATTGAGTTGCAATTTGGATTTTGAATTCGCGTTTGGTCTGATTATGATATAATTGCTCCGATTGTTTGTTTTTAGGGATTAGTTGTGTTGTTGCGGTGCGTTTGAAGTGCGGCGGACCTTGCACACTTTTTTTTTGTGATGTCGGTCTACACTGAGGTAGGTAGTTTCGCGTATGATTATTAATTGCTAAGTTCATTTGCTTAATTAATAAATTTAGCATGTTTACTAATCAGTTTTTTTTGTTGCACAATGAATTTCTTTTACTTGAGGTTCGGTATGTTTTAATGTGTTTACTAGCGTGTTAATATGAGATGAGTATTTTTTCCCCCTGTCGAACTGCTTTCTAGTGCTTCATAAGTTGTGCAGTTTATTTTGTTAGAATGTGCAAAGGGTGTGAATGATGTTTTGGTCGTAGTGTCTATACGCATTGTTTTTTCATAAGTGAACATTTAATGAGGTTGTGGTGTTTAATGTCTATTTGTTTTAATTTTGGTTTTAAAGTGGCTTCTAAACTTGAAGTTGAGTGTGTCATTGGCGCGATTCTTTGATGTGGGTTTATTATGCCGCGCAAGTGCTGCGAAGTCTGTTTTATCATGTTTTTGGTGTTTCGTCATGGTGCGCTGGGTATTAGAAAGTATGTTTGAGTGCGTTGTTGGTATAAACCTTTGATGTGATATTTCAAATGATTTATAAACTGTTTAATTGTTTAATTCCTTTATTGAATTATATGTATAGTGAGTGGTCCCTTCCTCGGGGGTTCGAGTCGTCGGCATTAAGGACCTGTGTATATGCATATGCATGAAAACATATATGCATGGCGGTGAAGCGGTCTCGGGTTACCCTTGTCAAAAGCTGCGTGTCTTGAGGTAGGTTTCTTATGCCTATGCCTTTAGTTTGAATTTCATAATTGCTTGCTTGCTTTGAAAATATGTTATATGTATATATTGGTTATATTTTCATGTTATGAAATCTGGGTGCATTCGCTAATAATGGTTATGCATATGTTTTGGAGAAATGTAATGTATTACAAATGCCATTTTGACTTTCATAAATTAATTCCATCATTTTAAGAAAGAGTTCAAGCTTGTTTTTTTATATGTAACATGTATATTGTTAAATTGGGATTTTTAAAAGGTTTTGCAATGAGTTTAGATTATTATATGTTCAAAAATGAAAACAATTGTTTGTGAAACCATAAAGCCTGTTTGGGCCTTTTTAAATGGTTTGTAAAATTGGAAAAAAACCCCACCTATGGAAAACCCCTTGGTCTTAGAAACTGACTTGTATGTTGAGTGTATGAATATGTGCCTAATGTTGGGGCTTATTCTTTATGTAATGTGAAAGAGGGGAATGCGCTTAAGGAGGGAGAACAGTGGTGAGTGGTTTAGCGAGTTTTTAGGATGAAGAAAGTGTGAAGTTCATTTCTTTTCTTTTGATAAAAGCTCACCACATTTTTGTAATAGAGCACAATGGTAAACCCGGGTATCTAGGTGGGTGACCAGGACTAGTACGCTAGATGACACGGCAGGGGTTCGTCCCGGGTTGTCTAGTAGGATTGACGCAACAAAACTAACTAAACATATGAATTTCTGAGGGTCGTGGCCTTCTAAGCCACGTTTTCTGAGGGTCGTGGTCTTCTAAGCCACGTTTCACCGAGGTACGAGGTCTATAGTTTTCCACTTGTTCTACCTACCTATAGGGATTTCCCATGGTGCTCATTTGTGACATGCTACTAGTGGTGTAACTTTCTTTTCAGTTGTTTCATACTTGATGTCTCTTTTTGTGAAAACCATATTTTAATCCAAATTGGTTTCTTTTCATTTGAAACGTTGATGCATGCTTGGAACCTATTTTTTTTTAAATGTAGTGGGAGTGAAATGCTTTACTTGAAAATGAAAACTCGTTTCTCGGATTTTGAAAGAAGGAAAACATTATTTTATTATACCTTATTTTTCAAACTGGCATGATTGGATTTCTTACTTAAGGCGGGGGCATAAGACGTGGTTACATTTTGGCTTTCCTACTGAGCATCTCGGTGCTCATGCCTACTTTACTTTTCAGTTGCAGGTTTCAATCTTGGATCACTCTTGGGAGAAAGTGTAGTTGACGTACCGTGGTGATCCACGAGGTCACTTGAGGTATGTAACATTTTGTTTATTCCTTTTTCCACTGCCACGTTGTTTAGTTCGTTTTTCTTTATTTTATATGGTTGTTTAGTTTATGTTTATTCATCCTTTTCTTGGGCTAAAATCGTTCCCAACTGGTTTATTTTGATGCCCGGCACTAGTTGCCAGCCCGTGGGGATCGGGAACGCCCTTCGGGCCAATTCGCGGACCGGGTCGGGCGCCGGGTCGGATGACGCACCGTTCTGGTTCGTGACAAAATGGTATCAGAGGAGGTTTTGTTCTTGTTATTTAGGGTATCAGGTAGATCAGAGATAGGATTGTCGGTACTCGAGTGGTAGGTGCGGGAAGAGCGTCGCGAACTCTTGCTCATTCTGATCCTCAAGTAACCAGGGGCAGTCCAAGATCTATGTTTGGGCTTTGGTCTTTGTGGATGGGGGATTACAATAGGAGTAAACCGTTACTGCGCGCGGTATCACATGGAGTAGCGACCCATGTGATGCCCGAGAGTGCGGTTCGACACTCCTAGTGGTTGGTGCTTACCCAGGGCATGGTCTTCTAAACCATGTAGCCGAGTTAGACACGACCACTAGTCCTCCGCCCAGGTGTATAACGTTCGTTATATCTTGCTTCAATTTTGGGATTGATATGAAATTGTTTTCCTTTAAAAAGTGAAGCGGACTTTGCTGCTGCTCTTATTTGCGGTTGACATGATATTTGGGGTGTGTTTCTCTTGGACCATGTTTTTGAAATTTGGCGTTGATTTTCCGAAGTTGATTTTCTAAAAGAACGTTTTGAGTTATTTGAAATTGAAGTGAGTTATTTTTTAAATGGGTTTGAAAAGAAAAAGGTATTTTCTGATATTGAGGATGTTTTTTTTTTGAAAGCGGAGTAGCCTTGTTTCTTTCCAGTGGTATTCCTATGGGTGCTCACATGTGCATATGGACTTGATTAATGGATAGTTGGTGATCGTGTGGACGGGTTTTTGAGTGGCACGAAAATGCATACTTGTGAGGCACCATGGAATATCATTGGTGGTTGTTTGATCTCTAAGGTTGCTTCTTGTTTCCTAGAAAGTGGGGTTTTTTCTTAAATGGGTTTTGTGCAATAATGGTTTTGGAAATGAAAAAAAACGGCATTGCTTTTAAAGTAAAGATAGATTTTTAAAATAGTTTTTGGGCTTATTGTGCAGGGCTTGGTCTCTCAAGTGAGTGTATTCTTTGAAAATGAATTGATGTTTGAAATTGGGGTTATTGGATTTGTTTCTGGAATGTTGGTGTTTGTTTTGTGATGTGTTTGGATTTTTGGAAGGCTGTTTTGTGTTTCTTGTTTGGGATGTGCCCCTAGAAACGTTCCATGGGTTCCAGCAGGTCTCTCTCAGTTCTTGGCCTGACCCAGACTCTTAGTGGAGTGGCAGAGTTGGGTTATGCTTGGTGGCGTCGAATGTTCGTAGACGTCGATGTCAGTTGGATGCCATTGAGTGATTTGGGAAAGTTGGAAGTGTCTATGGTTTTGGAGGAACTCCAAATGTTGTGCTGATGTAAGATTGTCTCGAGTACGTCTAGTGGAGCGGTACTAAACTAGTGAATGGTGATCGTTCCATTTTAGATGAAAATGGGGATGTCGTGAGCGATCCTCAAGACTAGCCTCATTCCACGGTTGTACCTAAAGAAGAGAAGGCAAGGAAGGTGGTTGATCTCGTAGGTGCCTGACCAGTCAACAGAGGGTGAAGAAGGTATGTTGACCTTTATGATGAGCTTGTTTCTTTCCCCAGAGGTTGTGTGTAACGATCAGTTTAAAGCTTGTAATAGTTTTCCGTCCCGTTCATACTGTGGTAAATGAATGTTTTTCGTCCGTTGACGAATGTGAACCAAAGGGACTTTCTCTTGGAGTGCCCCTCTCTTCAGTTTGTGTCGCACGTTTGACAGACCACTCAGTCCCCTATCTCTAGTGTGGTCAGTTAGACACTCTAGGTCGTTCGCTGCAATTCTAAGTTGGTATGTTAATAGAGTGGCCGCGCGAGACACGAGGAGAAGTATGCAAGTTGCTTTTGCAGCGGAGGAAGTTCCAGTTAGAAGTGGTCAGCTTGTGACTGCGAGGCTGGAGATGCTTCAGACATCAGTGCCCCAGCCATAGGTCTCGGGGTGAAGCTTGCACGCAGTCAGGACGCGTCAGATGTGGGATGGGCTTGGTCAGACTTTAGTCCGCAATGTCGGGACGGGGGAAACATAAATTTCCCTATTGTGGTTCCCTCTCCGAAGGCGTCATTCTTGTTGTCAGGGGAATGGATCCCTGGTCTACTTGTCATTGTCTTATTTTATGGGAGTTTCTCTTGGGCATTAAAGAGGTTCGGAAAAACCCATATTCCTGTAAAGCTAGTGGGTGTGCTTCGTGAACCTTCTTGCGGTCGGAGATACTCATGTCTTGTGGAAACGTTGTGCGCCTGTCTGGTTCATCTCATGGTTAGGGGTTTCTGCTATCAAAGCTATCTCATGTGGCGGAGTGTTGTCCACTGTAAGAATGATCAGTGTAGGTCGACCCGTGTGGCAGGTTCACGATGAAGGGTTCAATCGGTATTGCTTAAAGTAAACTAGGAATGCCCGCGCGGGTTTCGTGGTGTTAGGAAATTTTAAAATGGTGGGGATACCCTGTGCGGGTCTCTCCGATGTCCCGTCTTGTGTTAGTTCAACATAGGGAACTCTGAGGGTCAAGCCAGTGTTAGAGTTGTCTGGGTTTGGGAGTCGTTTTTGTTTGGAGAACAAATGTTTGCCAAGAACCCTAATATGGTGGGGAGACCACCATAAGACGGACTTGTGGAAGGCTCTGTTTTCAAAGTGCGCTTGGCGGAGCAACCCCTTGCTTCTTCTCCGCCCAACCTCAACCATATTGGTTGGATAACTAATGTAGTGGGTCGCTTGACGAGCGTTCTTGGAGATCTCGAGTGGTATTGATGATCCCTACGTTAGGGGTCGGGGTGTTCCATGTTGTAGTGGTGTTTGAAGGTGAATTTCTTATTGTTGGTCATTTTTCTTGGTGATTCTGGTTTTGAGATCTTTGATGTTTCAGGTCATCGACTTTTTAAATGCTCGGTCTTTGGGCGATTGAGGTTTTGTTTTAAGAATCATCGCGGCCTTGCTTGGAACCCTTGGTTGACCTGGTATTTTGGGACTTTCTGGGGGCAGAAAGTGTCATGGTGGGGAGCATTGTCACACCCCGACCATACTTCATTTTCATTTAATTATTTCTGGTCTTCCTTTTGAGTTGTGGTTTGAATTGGTTCTAGTTTAAAAGGGGTTTTGGGTCTTATACAGGTGTGCATCCATACGCACGACCGTGCGTAGCGCCAAATCATATTTTGGACGATGTTTTGTTATTAAATGTCTTACTATTTGTGTGTGAGACCTTGCACACGACCCCGTGCACGTTTCCAGACCGGACCTGAGTCTTTGCGTTTTGATGATAAATGAGTGTTTTGACTCGGTAGTGACTGGCGCATGCGCACAGAACGGGCGGAGCCGCATGGCTTCGTCAGATGTTTGTGCGACCTACCTTGTGCGCGGGTAATCAATTAATTAATGAGTTGAATAATAATTTAAATGCAAGAACAAAATCTGAAAAATGATCAATTAACTTAAGAGTCGTTTAATAATATTATTATTTTTATTGGGGATTATTCTTCTTATTATTTCAGCTAATATTTTTATTAGTTGTATAATATTAAATTATTAAAATGGTCATAAAATTTTCAGCATGTAAGTTTTAATGTAATTGCTGTTATTAATTGTGTTAAGATTTAAATTAGGTTTTAATTTATATTTATTTTCATTTCCTTTTTATTTCTTTTTCTTTCCTTTTTATTTATTTTTCTTTCTTTTCCCACCATTCTTTCTCACCCCTTCCACGCGCCTTCCCCCCTTCTGTTCTGCGCAGCGCACCCCCCTAACCCTAGGTCGGCCGCCTCCCCTTCTCTCTTCCGGCAGGGCAACCTCGGCGCCTTACCTCGCGCCTGCCACGCCCCACCTCTCTCCCATCGCGGTAGCCCGCTTCCCCTTGCCTTCCTCCTCCGGCGCGGATCGCCCCTCTCCATTCCTCCTCCTCCGGCACGGATCGCTCACCCCCTCTTCCCATCCCGGCGAGCTGCACGGTACCGCCCCTTCGCCAACCTCCCTCCGCCCAGCCGGCCACCCGACCTCCTCTGACCCCTGCCGCAACAGCACCGGCCGCCCCGCTTGCCTCACCCAAAGCCACGCTGCCCCCTTCGCTGGACCTCCTCACCCTCGTCCAACTATCCGCGCAGCTCCTCAGGGTTCGGCCGAAGCTCCAGCGGACCATTCCCGTGGCCGAACCATGCTACCGCCTCTTCTCGGATCGGTCGAGACCCCCTGCGCACCTCCCCTTTGTTCAAAGGATTTCTCAGCGGTCTTCTTTTTTTTTTTCAGCATTGCGCAAACCTTGACACCCTCCTCCGGCCTCCGGCCAGCCTTTCGGACTGCTCGTCGTAAGTGCGATATACCTCGGTTTTTAGTTCTTTTAATTTCATTGAGTTGCAATTTGGATTTTGAATTCGCGTTTGGTCCGATTATGATATAATTGCTCCGATTTTTTGTTTTTAGGGATTAGTTGTGTTGTTGCGGTGCGTTTGAAGTGCGGCGGACCTTGCACATTTTTTTTTGTGAAGTCGGTCTACACTGAGGTAGGTAGTTTCGCGTATGATTATTAATTGCTAAGTTCATTTGCTTAATTAATAAATTTATCATGTTTACTAATCAGTTTTTTTTGGTGCACAATGAATTTCTTTTACTTGAGGTTCGGTATGTTTTAATGTGTTTACTAGCGTGTTAATATGAGATGAGTATTTTTGCCCCTGTCGAACTGCTTTCTAGTGCTTCATAAGTTGTGCAGTTTATTTTGTTATAATGTGCAAAGGGTGTGAATGATGTTTTGGTCGTAGTGTCTATACGCATTTTTTTCATAAGTGAACATTTAATGAGGTTGTGGTGTTTAATGTCTATTTGTTTTAAGTTTGGTTTTAAAGTGGCTTCTCAACTTGAAGTTGAGTGTGTCATTGGCGCGATTCTTTGATGTGGGTTTATTATGCCGCGCAAGTGCTGCGAAGTCTGTTTTATCATGTTTTTGGTGTTTCGTCATGGTGCGCTGGGTATTAGAAAGTATGTTTGAGTGCGTTGTTGGTATAAACCTTTGATGTGATATTTCAAATGCTTTATAAACTGTTTAATTGTTTAATTACTTTATTGAATTATATGTATAGTGAGTGGTCCCTTCCTCGGGGGTTCGAGTCGTCGGCATTAAGGACCTGTGTATATGCATATGCATGAAAATGTATATGCATGGCGGTGAAGCGGTCTCGGGTTACCCTTATCAAAAGCTGCGTGTCTTGAGGTAGGTTTCCTATGCCTATGCCTATAGTTTGAATTTCATAATTACTTGATTGCTTTGAAAATATGTTATATGTATATATAGGTTATATTTTCATGTTATGAAATCTGGGTGCATTCGCTAATAATGGTTATGCATATGTTTTGGAGAAATGTAATGTATTACAAATGCCATTTTGACTTTCATAAATTAATTGCATCATTTTAAGAAAGTGTTCAAGCTTTTTTTTATATGTAACATGTATATTGTTAAATTGGGATTTTTAAAAGGTTTTGCAAAGAGTTTAGATGATTATATGTTCAAAAATGAAAACAATTGTTTGTGAAACCATAAAGCCTGTTTGTCCCTTTTTAAATGGTTTGTAAAATTGGAAAAATACCCCTCCTAAGGCAAACCCCTTGGTCTTAGAAACTGACTTGTATGTTGAGTGTATGAATATGTGCCTAATGTTGGGGCTTATGCTTTATGTAATGTGTAAGAGGGGAATGCGCTTAAGGAGGGAGAACGATGGTGAGAGGTTTAGCGAGTTTTTAGGATGAAGAAAGTGTGACGTTCATTTCTTTTCTTTTGATAAAAGCTCACCACCTTTTTGTAATAGAGCACAATGGTAAACCCGAGTATCTAGGTGGGTGACCAGGACTAGTACGCTAGATGACGCGACAGGGGTTCGTCCCGGTTTGTCTAGCAGGATTGACGCAACAACACTAACTAAACATATGAATTTCTGAGGGTCGTGGCCTTCTAAGCCACATTTTCTGAGGGTCGTGGTCTTCTAAGCCACGTTTCACCGAGGTACAAGGTCTATAGTTTCCCACTTGTTCTAGCTACCTATAGGGATTTCCCATGGTGCTCATTTGTGACATGCTACTAGCGGTGTAACTTTTTTTTCATTTATTTCATGCTTGATTTCTCTTTTTGTGAAAACCATATTTTAATCCAAATTGGTTTCTTTTCATTTGAAACGTTGATGCATGATTGGAACCTATTTTTTTTTTAAAATGTAGTGGGAGTGAAATGCTTTACTTGAAAATGAAAACTCGTTTCTCGGATTTGGAAAGAAGGAAAACATTATTTTATTATACCTTATATTTCAAACTGGCATGATTGGATTTCTTACTTAAGGCGGGGGCATAAGACGTGGTTACATTTTGGCTTTCCTACTGAGCATCTCGGTGCTCATGCCTACTTTACTTTTCAGTTGCAGGTTTCAATCTTGGATCGCTCTTGGGAGCAAGTTTAGTTGACGTACCATGGTGATCCACGAGGTCACTTGAGGTATGTCACATTTTGTTTATTCCTTTTTCCACTACCACGTTGTTTATTTCGTTTTTCTTTATTTTATATGCTTGTTTAGTTTATGTTTATTCATCCTTGTCTTGGGCTAAAATCGTTCCTAACTGGTTTATTTTGATGCCCGGCACTAGTTGCCAGCCCGTGGGGATCGGGAACGCCCTTCGGGCCATGTCGCGGACCGGGTCGGGCGCCGGGTCGGATGACGCACCGTCCTGGTTCGTGACATTTTGGGTAATCCTCCACTATATTTTTTCCTTTCATTTGAGTAGTAATTTCGTTTATAGTGATGAAACATTCTATAGGGAAATTAAAAGGGTGTATTGTTTATTATGACAACCCTAGATGGAAACCATCCACCTATTCTAAAAACATTTTCTACTATGGATAAGAAAAACTACGAATCATGGTGTTTATTTGGAATGTATCAGCAACCATTTCACCCACTTTTGGGGTGTCTGTTTGATATTAGATTTTCATTGTTAAATCAATGATGAAATCAATACAAAACCTAATAAATGGAGACCCCCACAATCATTTCATTGGTACTTCATCATACACATTTCGACCAATGGGTGAAAAACATTCCATAATGAATCTATGAATAAGGAAATCATGAGGCTTGGTATGCAATGTCATTTCAATTTTTTACTATTTCATTGTAAAGATAATATCAATTTATGTGAAATATGATCACTTTTTGTAGAATATGATTTGGATCAAACAAGGTTGGAACAATGTTTTGAAGAATTCTACAAGGCTAATAAAGAAATGTATGATTATATTATGTGGATTCCAAAGAAAAATGGGAAATATTATATGAAGTGGGAATGATGTATAAAAACATGAAAAAAAATTATGGAGTGAATAAATGGGGTATTAAAGGGAATTCAAAATTAGCTTATACAATCCCTAGTTTAGGATCCATTTTATCATTTTGTGAAATACATCAATGATAAAAAAACATGCCTCAGACAAGATTAAGTAGGGGAAAATGTATAAATGGAACATTAAAAGGGATATTGAAATGAACAATTAAGAAGATTCTAGTTATCATTTGTGATTTTTTACCAAGAATACTATCAATTTTGAGGTCAAGTGTGTATGGATCCCATCACAAGTACCAGTGGTGAACAAAAAGTGGGATTACAAGTAGGGATGAAATCTCAATGTGGAGTCGTCCATAAATTACAGTTTCCATACACACAACACATTAAAACATGTGCCTCTATAAATAGTTCACACGACACATATGTTGATCCAGTATACTGGATGGACACCATTTCTAACTATTATTATAAATAATGTATGCTTAATGGGGTGTTTCGATATTTCATGATGAATAATGAATAGCCACTAATGATACCTTTAATTAAAAGGTTTCAAACACAAGAGAGTATGAAGTCCAATAGGATGAATAATGTGTTGGAATGGCCTCAAGAATAAGAGAAACATTTTAGATGAATCATATTTCATCATGATGGTAATAACTGGAAAAGATTTCCTAACAATATTCGACCGAGTTCGGACTCTAAACATAAATGATGGATAGTCTAGAATTTGATATTTTCATGTTGTTAACTATATACTGTTCATATAATATCCTTAATTTTGTATAAGTTTCTGAAATTTGAGAATTCATTTACTATAATTAATAACAAGCCTTTCATATTCACATCAAAGGGAATATGAAAAGTGCATGAAAGGTTACATGAAAGCATAACCAATATTTTTATGTTTAATCCAGAAAGTATGAATGTGTGATAATAATCATGAACCATATCCTCATGTGTGAAATCATACATTAATTAAAAACCATACTGTTTATTAATAAACATTTAGATACGGAAGACAATGTGTTTTTAGATATAAATATAAAATACCATATCTTATAAAACATAATCTTCTATGTAGAAATATATATCAAAAACACTTTAGTAATATTCTTTGAAAAAAATTAAGTCATTGCCTTTTCATTTTGTAATAAACATCATAAAATAATAGGAATAAAAATTTCCTATCTTACATTAACATGACATAAAATTCTATTGATCATAACATTATATTTACAGTTTACACTAAACACATATTTCAATTTTTACATAAAAATGGAGAATAAAATAATACTCAATGATCAGTTTATGTATGTTTCCTGCATCCTGATAGAAGGTCATCTGGTTCAAAAAATATGTGTGTGTCGAGTGAAACTTCATCATTATACGCTTCCTCTAGCTTCCATTATACCATACATGTTCCATGATGGATTCTACAACATTGTGGTATTCGATTTCACATTAGTTGATCATCGCTATCTGGCTTCCCTTTTAGAGAGGTGGTTGAAAGAGATACACACATTCCACCTACTTGAGGGAGAGATTTCAATCAGCCATAAGTATTTGGTTTCTCTTTTTGGTCTTTCTTCCAAGGGGGTTTAGTTATTGGACACACCCATGAAATTGGATGGGTCTTGTATCGATATTTCAAGGAATCGATATTTTGGATGATCATGTTGTGACAGATAGATGGTCTATATCTATGAGCTCTCTTAAGATTGTGTTTTTACATTTACACAATGATGCAACTAAGCATACTATCATCATACATGCCCATTCCTATATCTTAATGATCATTAGCAGGACACTATGTGGTAAACACATAGGTATGTATGTGCACATGATGTATAATGGGGTAATAGATAAATTTATAAGTTCAGGACATACCGATGGGTATCTGCATTGTTTTTTTACACCTAAAGAGAATTTTTCATGACATACAACACATAATAAATGGATAAATGGGGACTCATAATACTTAATATGATGGCGGAATGGTAGAACATCTCCACCCTCTCCCATGATCTTATTGGTAAACAGATTCTTATAGACATACTACATGACTCTCAACATGGATGCTAGTATGATCACCCATCTCTATTGGTTTATGATTCTATTTGGTGTTATTGAATATAATTTTTAATTATTTATCACTTTTTATGTTGTATTTTTAATTTGGGGTTAGTAAATCTGCTTCGTCTATGATTCAAAACAGAATTTAGAGGCACACTATCTCATGTTGGACAATCTACAACCTAAGAAGGTATGTTTATAAAATCCTTCATTGATTGAAAAATTTCATAATATGAACATTTTTTGTTTTTTCAAAGGAATTTTTTTTGAAATCACTAGTCACTTCAGATTTAATGGATACCTTATTAGTATTTATTGGTCGAGTTTATTACATACTACACTATAAGAATTCATGATGTTATGGTTGTAGTTCCCAAAATTAAATTTAATATTTTTTAGTGGAGCCTACCTGATAGAGTAATGCACCAGTTTGGTATTGTTCAATTAATTCCATCTCCATTGGGATAGTTTCAAGAGCTTCATTCCATGAAACAAAAAGGGAGGGAGGATGTTGACTAGCATTGAGGACATGAAATGCATGTCAACCTGTTGGGAAGATGATAATCACTTCATATCAAGGGTGTTCGTATGACGTGATTCCATATATCATAGAAGGTCAACATGGAGAAATGGTATAGACAAAAGTCTATAATATATCTTACTCAACACTGAAGTGGGATTAAGGATATAATATATCAATAAAGTTACTTTATTTTTTTACTGTACTATTTTTTAATTCATTTGGAATATCTTTAAATCATACTCGAGTACCTAATATTATCTTCATATCTGATCCATATGAGGTGGTTGTTTGTATCCTAACAGCAATCCATGTTGTAGTGCAGGGGAAGATACTCGCCTTTCATATGGTTAATAATAGTATCTTCAAACGTCTAACCTATGGATATGACATTCATGCCTAGGGAGTGGAGGTTCCTACTCAAGAACCACCTCCACTAGCTGATGATGCTATATATCCATGATGATGATGATGTAGACCACACCATTCTTCACTTGAGCCCACACCAATTCCATAGGAAGTGGTAGGCCCTCTAGAATTTCAACCTCATCCAATTGGGTTTGTACATAAATAGAAATGAGACCCATCTGGGTTAGAAGGATATTAATAGTATTTTCTAGGTGCATAATTTTTGAGCTTCTATTAAGGGTCACTTACCATTCCCCATCACTCATTCCAAGGCCTTCACAAGCTTTATGGTTTCTCGAGGCAATAATGGTATGTCCTTCAACTACACTAGTTGGATAAGGATCAGTTGAATAGGATGGAATCCAATTGAAACGTCTTCCCACTAAGACACAAGAAGAGCATCTAACAGTCAATGTTCCAATTCGCAAAGAAAATCCATCTTAAGGTCATCATATTCTACCCCGATGCAGAGGTCAACACTGTCAATACGAGCATCCCTTTCACATGCCACCATGTAGAATGACACCTCACCATAGAGAGTGATTGTACTATTTCATGTAAATGTAATCTATCATTTAAACTGAATAAATTCCTTTTATTATTAGTCATTATTACAGGTTTAGACACAATTTTAATTTTTATTTAAAATATTTTATAAATTATATTTTTTTATGATTCTAAAGTCAAATACTTGAAACATGTGAAAAAATATTAATTATCATGTAGTAAATGATAAAATATTATAGAATTAAAACTAAAAAAACAATATAAATAAAAATTACGACATATCTTTATCATGTAATTTTTTTTTGAAAATGAAATGAATCTCATAAATATAATAAATAAAATAAAATTAAGGAAATGTAAAAAATGTTTTTAATAACACTGTAATTGTTTAAAACCTAAAAATATTATGTTACTAAAATTACTTTTCATTAATTTTTTAATCAAATGTTTTTTATTTTGAATTATATTTATAATATTCAGAATGCATGTACAATATCATTTAGATTTTTTTTATATTTTATACATTATATAATTTCAAACCCACCAAGTTCAAACATTATAATGTTTCATAATGGTTACTTTGAAAGAATATAACTTGTAGAATATAATTACAATGTAATAGATATTTAATAAAATGACTCTACTTATAAAACATAATTTAAAATAAGTAAAATCAAAAATATATTATATAATATATAATTTAAATGTCACAAAAATTCCTGTCTTAAAAACCTAACATATTTAATATTAAATATCGATTTCATAATTTAAAAAAATGATATACATATCATAATGTACAAACCTATATATTTATAAATATAAAAAAATGTATAGATAATTTTTTTTAAAAAAATTTATTTGAATGGAGGAAATGATAGTTCCTCATTTCCTATTATCTGAAAGGTGGAAGGGTTCCAACCACCTTTCAAACACAGTTTTGATTGTTTTTTTTTTCCGAAGAGGCATTTTAAAAAAATTCATCAAATAAATAAAAATACTCAATATTTTTATTTAAATATTTGATTTATTTTTCAGATGTAAAATTTTCTTATATTACATATAAAATTTCAGTATAAGATATCCAAATAGAATTTCACATGCTAATCAGAAGAGGACCACCACAAGAATGTATAAGCTCATGTCAAACACATTGGAGAGATAAGAGGATCTTGATGTTGATAGTCCTTCGTTTGGAAGATAGTGGCCACTTCCTTCATTTGTCAAGGGAGGTATATGAGTAGTTGTGTGGTGGGTGGTAAACCCCACCAACCCACTGGTGTAGGCTGATGTGAATGGAGAAACAAAACCTATAAATGAGTCTCTCTCTTAGGGATTTTATCATCACAAGATTCAATAGGCTTATCATCACTGATAGTTCATTTGAGTGTGTGATATGTGTGAGGTTTATTTAATCACTTATTCAAGATATATTTCAAAAGGGTTACTCCTTGTAAAAGTGATGGATTTTGTGTCCACTTTTAAACATTATGATCCTTCTAATGGACCATGTGTTTCACCCCATTCATTTTGGGGGGTTTTCCGTATTCTATCTGGTGTCTATTTATTTCCACATTTTTGACCATTCATTTATCTTGTGTTTTTCACTACACTAGTAGAACAATCATCAATGTTACAAAAAATTAGTATCATATTATTGTTTTGGTCCAGTGTTGTTCACATTTTTGGATATTAATAATTCTATTAAATTTGTGTATGGTCATTGATTATGACTCAAGTTGATATTTTACATCAGAAACAATTATTGAGATGATTAAATACACTGTTTTAATAATAATAAGGTTCAATACTTGGGGAATGTTTTGATGTATGAAAAACTTGAGATCGATAACTTAAACATGAATAATTTTATGTTGTGGGAAAATATGTTGTAGGAAATGTTGTGGAAGGATATTTGATGACGTAGAATTAGTAAAAGACTAGAAGACATGATGATGTTTAATGTATCTAATAAGATCCAAATTCATGAAATTGAAATAAACTTGGTGAGTAATTATAGAAGCAGAGATATACATGGCAGTGAAGGAAAGATGACTACTTGAAGTAGGCAATATCTCAACAATGCATGGATAATCAACTCAGGATAAGTATGTCACATGATGTCTCTATTATAATGGTATGACTATATGAAACCATCCTAGAAGGAAATATGAACATGTTTAATGACCACACATTGATGATTTTTTGATTTTGTACCATCAAAATGAAGACGCGTGATGTAATTGTTCAAACCATCCATGGATTACTCCTCGTGACCTGAAGATAAACATATTGTATTTGGAATTTTTTTTGATATTGGATGAAAATATTGCACCAAGAATGTAGTGATAAGAATTGGGAATGGTGTTCTTATGATGATGAAGGATGAAAATATATCAAATAAATATTATGTTTTTTTGGGTGAAATATACATTGAGGTAGAGATAGTTTTTTCACCGACTACCTCGATTAAAAAATTGATGACATTATGGCATCAGAAGCTTTTCAATATGTCAAAATTATTAATGATGATTCTAGCATATCCAAAGTTGTCTCTTGGGATTACAAAGGAATCCTAAACATTTTATGAGTAGTGTTTATTATAAAGGAACACATGTTAAATTTCAATATGACAACAATAAGAAGTAATGTGTTCTTTGAGTTGACCAATTCTGACATTTGGAAATCACCAATTATATCCCAGAGAGAGGAGAAAGGTAAATTGGCTCCTTCATTGAGGATTATTACAAGATATGGTTGTTATAACCCATAAAGAGAATGGGATATTTTTTATGTCATCAAACCTTTCAAATCATGGTAGGAACACAAATATGGAAAGTTTATTGAGTGTATGAGGACTGAAAATCGTGAAGAATATACAAGTGAGGGGTTTGATACTTTATGTCTACATGGAGAAATAAAGTGATAGTTCATGGTGACTTACACTTAGAAAGATAATAGAGTGGAAAATAGGATGAACAAAACCATGTTTGGTAGAATAAGGGTGATGTTAAACACTATTGGAATTTCCAAAAACATGGGAAGGAGTGAATACCTCCAATTATGTGATAAATTTATCTCTTTCAATGGTGATTGATCTAAAAAATCCAATTGAGAAGTTGTATGGAATTAACATAAATTATTATTTGTTTGATACTTTTGGAGGTCATTTATATACATTCATCAATAACTCAAAATGATGAAAGTTGGGTCTGAGATCTAGGAAATGTACCTTCTTGGGGTACGCTGATGGTTTGAAGGGGTATTATTTCTAGGACCCCACTGCCTGAAAACATATCATCATTAGATATTTCATTTTAAGATAAACATGTGAAAATGGAAACTATGTCTGACATAGAGAAGGATAATATAGAAAATATAGTAGTTCAATTTGAGGACAAATCCACGGAAGAACCAATTTCTTCTAAGGAACAACCAAAGCATGACGATCATGTACCAGTTAAGTATGGACAACAATGGTCAACCTGAGAGAAAATATAACCAATATGGAACTCATAATATGTTACTAAAATATTACATACTACTTATTGATATAGGATTGAGAGCCATATTCTTTTGTGGAGGTGACCCATAGTCCATATGGATCCCCTTGGATGGAGATGATGTTGGAGGAATGTAAATCCTTACATAAGAACTAGACTTTGCATCTTATTCCATTAAATTGTGGATATAATGACATCAAAATGGGTTTTATTATAAATAGGGATATAAAGGACCAAGTGAAAATATGTCATGCACACCATGTTGTTAAATGATATTGTTAGAAAGAAGGTATGGATTTCAATAAAATATTTTCTCTTCTTGTTTAACAGATGGTTTTTTGGATTTTTCTAGCAATGTATGGTATATATAGTATACATATAGAGTATCTAGATGAGAAGAATTATTTTTCATTAGGGTTATCTTTACAAAGATATAAATATATATATTCTCTAACTAGAATTTTTTCAAGATGAAGGAAAAGGGAACATGGTTTGGTGGTTGAAAACATATTTTTACTCTCTCAATCAAGTGATAAGTGGTTAGTAAAAAATATTTGGTTTTAATATCCTGATCCTTGGATACAAAAGGATTCATAAAAATCCTGGTGTATATATCCTCGGTTCATATGGTATTGATTTCACATTCATCTATTGTATGTATATGTCATGTTTGGTATAGTCCCCAACAAAGATAATATCCTGGAGATGAAGTAATGGTTGTCTAAGGAGTCTGATATGAATGAAATGGGACACAAAAAAGATTCTTAGAAGCCAGATTTATAGAGAAATAAATAATGGGATGAAATGGGTTTCATATAAAAATTACTTATGAAGAGTCTTAATTGTTTTAAAATTAAAGACTATAATCCAATCTTCACCCCACTTCGTTCTAATTTTAGGTTATCATCTATGATGAGTCATAGAAGTGAAGAATATAGGATAGTGATGTCCTGAGTACCATATGCATCAGTAGAGGGGAATCTGATGTTCACAATGGTTTTTACTAGATGAGACATATCAAATTGAGAGGGAAAAGTTAGTCGGCAAATTGAGAATCCATTATAGGATAATTGGAACATAGTGAAGTGTATCTTGAGATACATCAAGGTGACTACAAATAATAAATTATGTTATGGAGGATCATATTTCACTATTATAGGCTATGTTAATTCATATTTTCATGATATTTTCATTGGAAGAAATCCACTAATGTTTTTGTGTTTTCACTAACATGAGGTGTTGTGTGATGAATTTCATTTTTATAGTTAGATGTTTCTTTATCAATGATGTAGGAAGAGTTCAAGGAAGCTATATGGGCATATAGTGAGGTGATTTGGATGAGAATTTTTTTGGATGATCTCATGCAAATAAAAGAGTAGATTCCATTATTTGGTGACACTCATAGTAACTTGCACATTTTAAAGAATCCATGCTTTCATTCCATGATGAAGCACATTGGGGTACACTCACTTTTTCTGAGATGTTGTGGAGGAAGGAATTTTGTACAGGTAGAATATTAAAACTAAATAAAATTCAACGGAAATAATACTGAAGAATGTTGACTCTAATATGTTAAGAAGGTGCATATCATCAACAGGACTTACAGAGACACGAGCAGTATGTTTTACAGATAGAAATGATATGTGGAGATGTAATTTGTTCTCAATCAAATCTCCATGTGGGAGATGTGTTGATAGTATTTCATTTGAAGGATAGTGGCCACCCCCTTCATTTTTCAAGGGAGGGAAATAGGTGGTTGTGTGGTGGATAGCCATTCCCCACCAAAAAAATTTCAAAGGATGAGAAAGAGGGGGAGTGGTATCTTGTAAATGAGGATCTCTTGGAACGATTTCATCATCATCACCTTCATTAGTATTCTTATCACTGACAATACATTTGACTATTTTATATTAGTGAATTTTATATATTTTATTATTTGAAATAAATATTATGATTGTTTTCTATTTTTAATTTTATGGTAGTGTTTACCCACTTTTTCCTATAGTGATACTTCCACATTCCCATTTTTTACCCCTGTCATTTTTTTAGTTATTACACATAAAATCTAGTGTCTACTTATTTCATCATTTTTAACGTTATTATATCTTATGATTATCATTGAACTAGTGGGACAATCATTGAATGTCCCAACCCATGAAGAACACATTGGGAGTACTAAGGAGTGGGGTCATGCATTACGGAATAGGTATATGTGGTTTTTATAGTGCATCAAGAGTATAATTGTCAAAAAATCCACAAGTCCATATATCAGTTAGTTATACTGTGAATTTATGTGGGTTAGAGATATTAATATTTAGGAATGAATAAAATTGATACCACATTTTATCAAACCCATAGCCCACGTGGACTAACCCGCCGAGGGTCTGTGGGTCCTGTTTAACCTTTAATTACTAGCATTATTTCGAAAATATATTTTTGGAAGAAAAATAAAATAATTTAATACCTTAAATTAACATGTGTGTGAAAAATAATAGTTCATGTTTAATACAACGAAATACAAATCAATGAAAATATCTTCTCGTGTTAGGTGATGAACAAGTCAATCAAACTGGTCGTGGGGTGGATGATGCATGTGTTAGTTGGAGTGTGACACCAGGTTAATAAATTGAATTGATTTATTAAAATATTGACGTAATAAATATGAATACTAATGTACAAGACTACCTTTTTGTTTCTAATAAAAAAATTTACAAATATTTTTATTTATACATTTTAATTTTAATATATAATTAATTTTATATATTAGTCTTTGTGTGTTATTTATATATTTTTAAAATATATAATAATGTATGTTTTTTATTTAAAAATAGAATATTAGTTAACATATTTTTTTTATTTTAATAATTTCTGATAACATATTATAATTAAGAAAATATAATGTCTATTATTTCATTTGAATATATATATATATATATACATTAATCTATGTTTTTAAAATTTTCTTAAAAAAATTAATAAACTGGATAAATAAAAATAAAAAATAATAATAAAAAATATAATAATAATATTATTCATTAATATATTTTCATTGAAAACATATAAGTGTGTTTATTTTAAAATTTTGATAATCATGTCTCCAATAAATATTTTCTATGTAAAATTTCCTTGAATAATTTGAGTATATATTTAAAATGATAAAGGTTATATTAAAGTTCATTGAAAATATAATTTTTCATTTTACGTTAGACATTTAAATTGATTATTTTAATATAATTTTCTAATGAAAATTATCACTTAGATCATGTAATGTAAATTTCTAATGTAAATTTCTATTTACATTTTATATTTAATATTTATTTGTCAATATATTTTTATTTTAGTTTTTTTGTTTATGATTCTAGTGGATGTTTAGAGTAAATGTTATTAACATAAATTTTAAATATAATTTTTAACTAAAAATTGTATTTTTAATTTTTCTGTTTCTATGTATCTAAATTTTTAATCTAATTGTAAAATTTAACTATATATTTCTAGTGTCAATTTACACTGAGAATTTCTAGTGGCAGTTTACACTGGAAAACTCCATAGGAAATTTATAGCTCAAATTTTCAATGTATTGTTACAATTTTTATGTTTCAATATATTTTAATTGAAAATTTTGGGATGAAATTTTTTTAGAATTTTTTTAATAAAATTTTCAAAATAATTATTATAAAGAAAAATGGAATGTTTCACTAGAAATTTATTTGTAAATTTTAACAAAATCATTCTATTGAAAATATGTACTAAATGTTTTATCCTCTAATTTTCAATAAAAATAACATGTAAAAAAATACATTTTTTATATTTGTATTAAAAATAATTGTATTTTTGTATTAATGTTTTAAAATTAAATTATTTTATTAATGTTTTAATATATCTACATTGTATTTTTAATTGAATAATTGAACATCAATTTTCAGGTAAAAATTTTCAATGCAAATTTTCTACGGATGTTTACATTATAAAATCCATAAAAATTTGGATTCTAATTTATTTCTAATAAATTAAATTATTTATTTATGAGTTAATATATTTAATATGAAAATTAAATATGTATTTATTTTATAATTTTTATTAAATTTTTTAATGTAATTATATTAAAAAACTTATGGTGGAAAATTTGAGTAGAAATTTATGTGGAGAATTAAATTAATCATTCGGTGTAAGTTTTCAGTAAACCGTTTCCTCTAAAAAGGGAAATAAAATATATTTATGCCAAAATATTCCTTAGTACGTTCCAAGAAGTGGATGATCAAGTAGAAATAAAGAAACATGGTGATGTCTATTTTTCATGTTGTAAGAAGGGCTAGTGATAGAGAAACTGAACCCATCCAAAGAAGCGTAGGGAATCATCCAGTGCGTTTTTTTATCAATTTCAATTTATATATGTCTACAAATTTGTTATTATATATATCTTCTATTTCATACTTATGTATAAAAATATAGGAAGAAATTTGATTTTGAATGAATTACCAAGGGGGGTAGATCTATGAGAAACCAATAAAGATAAACCCAATGATGTAACTATTGGGGAATTCCACCTCATATTTTTTACTGAGATGTTCTGGGGTTTGAAATGATTTTATATTGTTCCATATATTACCAAGAACATTATATCTGTATCATGAAATTATACTAATTTATTTCTCTAAATTTGGAAATAATTTTTTTTGTTTCATAAATATAACATTTTTATTGAATGACACATATAAATAATGGAATTTATGTGTTGGATTACACGAACAATGTAACAAAAATTGATAATTAAGGGAGTTCACATGAATCATACCATGCCCAACTCTAGCATCACTGTATATTTCATGTAAATGAAAATCATTTGACTAAGTTACATCAAAATGTATATTTAGTTTCTTGTTAACAAAAACAACATGGTTTAGGTTATTCTTGTTTACTAAGAAAAATGGACAAATACCTATTTAGTGGGAATGATAAAAGGGTTAAAAATCATCATATATTAATTAATATTTATATGTGTATAAATCTTCCTATTAATGGAAGTGAATGGTAATCAAACACTGTAACATTTACTCATTAATTTCTTAGATATGGATATGCATATTTGATGAGGAATAAGTTTGATTATTTTGATAAATTAAAGTAATTAATGAATGAATTTGAAAACCAATTTTCCAAGAAGAATATGAAACTATACACATAACATGGTGGATAATATCATAATAAAGACGATATTGATTACTTATGGGAGTTTGAGATCTTATCCCAACTCAATTACCATTATAAACCTATGTGGAACGACGTAGGAGAAAGGAGAAACTGAACCTTTTTCGATATGGTGAGATCAATGATGTATAATGTGAGTCTTCCATTAACATTTTTATGATACAAATTACAAATAGTTGCACAAATACTATTGAACGTACCAACTAAATCAATAAATTGTATTCCATATGAATTTTCTAGTGGAAGAAAAACCATTAAAACCAATTTACATTTGTGGGTAAGAGAATGATTTGTTAAATACTGATTAGGTAGAAAACATTCATCATATGGAACAAAGTGTATCTTTATAGGAAACGATAAGAAAGAAAGGGGATATTTTCCATAATACCACTCATAATAATATTTCATAGTCAAAAGGCACACTATATTCCTTGATATGGTAACATCATAAAATGTTATAGTTTAAGAGAGTTAGACTTCGATGAAGTTGGGGATCAAGGTAGCCCAGATTTGGAAAATGAATAGATTCCAAAAATACATGTAGAATTCAAAACTGTTCTAAAGACACGATTATTAAATTTGAGTTTAATATAGTTTAGAGAACCGGAACATTATTGTTTTCTTGCCACTAATGATGGTGACTCATTATTAGTCGAAAATAATGATCCTCTAACATACAATGACGTAGTCAAGGGCCCAAATGTTTCCATGTGGAAAGAAGCACTAAATTATAAAATGGATTCCATGTACCAAAACTATACCTTGGATTTTGGTATATCTTCTAGTAGATTTAAATATTCTTTGATGAAAAAATGTATTCAAGAAGAAATGGGACATGGAGGAACAAGTCTATCCATATAAGGAAAAACTTTTTTCAAAAGGGTTTAAATAGCATTAATGAATTATCTATGAAAAATCCTTTGTCGTTGTTTTAATCTTTAAATCCATTATAATTATACTATCCATTGTGGATTATCATGAATATGATATTTATGAAATGAATTTCAAAATAGATTTTTTAAACATGAAAATTCAAGAAGATTTCTATACAAAACAACCTAAAGGGTTTGTGACTAGAAACGTGTCTACTAAGATATATTGAAATAAAAATATTAATTTTTGGATTAACGGTATAATCCTGACCATGAAACATTCATTTTGATGAATCCATAACATAATTTCACATCATATTGAATAATTTTGGTCCTTTTGTCTACATACGGGTTAGTAGGGGTGATGTCATTTTATTAATAGTCAATGTTGATGACATATTACTCATAATAAAAAAATAAAACTCTTATAATATATTAATATGTGGTTAAATAAATTATTCTCCATGATGAAATATGCAAACAAATAATATATTTTTGGTATAATAATCTATTGTGATAGATCCAATAAAATTCTAGACATTAGTCAAATTACACACACTCGCATGATACAGAAGATATTCAATATGGAACAATCCAAGAGGGGATTGTTTCTACTGTCCCATGGAATTCATAATTCTAGGAAAACTTTTCCTAAAACACTAATAAAGATAAATATACTATAAATAATTCCATACGTATCAGTGATTGGGTCATTCATGTATTTCATGATATGTTCAATGATTGATGCTTTCTATGAATTGATTTCAGTATGAAGATATCAAGATGATCCAGGTGACCTATATTATATAGATGTCAAGAATATTTTTAATTATATGTGTAAAAATAATTTATGATTCTATTATATGGAGTACATGAGAAACTAGTCAAAATATGATACAAATATGTTAGTTTCTAAAATGATCATGATTAAATGATGTCATAAACAAGATACACATTCACATTGATTGGTGGTGATGTGTGATGAAAAAGATCAAAGAAGAATGTATACACAAATTCTATAACAAAGTCCATGTATATTATAGAATTTTAGGTAGATAAGGTAGTAGTATGGATGTGAAAATTCATTCATGATATTGATGTGTTACCTATAAGTAAAGATACTATCACACTCTATTATTAAAATATCATAGTAGTGTCTCTCATAAAATATACAAGGTCTCATCAATGGATGAAGAATATACTTCATATATATCATATCTTGAGATCATTTTCATTAGTAAGAAAGGTTGTAGTGATAAATACTTTCCACATATGAAAGAATGGATGATTTATTGGCTAAATCCTTGACTCCATACAAACATTATTATCAAGTGAGGTCCAAAGGAATGAATGTAATAGGCATCTAACATTAGTCCCTGTGGGATTTTGATATATTTCTTTTTCTTTTAAACAACTAATTTAACTTTAATTACCTTTAAATTTGATGAATTGAATATTAAATATGTTTTTTATCACATATTTTTTATTTTTTCTACATTGAATTAATGTAATTATGTCCATGATTATTTTTCACATTTATTCGGTTATTGAAGTTACCAACTATGATGAGAACCTTGAAGTTCATTGAAAATATTTATACTATAGTTCAACAATTGGGGATGGGAACCTTGATGTGCTAGTTCTCATAAGTGGATGAGGATTATTCTCATGAATTTCTCACCTAGTAATCTTCAATATGGAATATTATGAGAATCGACCAACTTGTAGGAACTTCACATGTATTGGTGTCATTAGTTATTCTTATCTGGGAGTGTTTTTAATGATCCTTAAAAATTAATATTATCATTAATGTATGTCATGACACACACACACATATATTTGATGACAATAACTCTTACAACATATGTTGGTGTCAGTTAAGGTATGCTGGGTGTGTCATAATTTCCATATCACTAATAGATAAGTTCAAAAAGGATTTGTCCCTTCATTATTAATGGAAGATGATATGTCGACCCTTTGATTGGTATATATGCATCACCCTAAATTCTATGGTCATGGTGTAATGACGTGTTTATTTCAGATTGAAAAAGAATGATATATCTAGCTTATAGGTTGGTGACATGGCTGAGCAAACTTCTTTATTGAATATTATGATGAAGGGATTTTATAACATAGCGAGTGTTCATATTTGGATTTCAACATGGAGATACTATGATATTTCTCCTGGGTTCCTTGACCCGTTTTTAGTTAGTAATCATGGACCTTAAGTTAGATTTTCTCATTCCAACATGAAATTATCATAGAGGGTAACACATTAATGGTTTCCGCTGACTTTGATTAAATTTTAGTTTTGTTTAATTAATGGAATACATATTATTCTCAAGTTTGAGGAATAATTTTATCCATGTTATATAGATCACATAAATTAAATGAAAATTTATCCACCAGTTTGTTAATAAAAATATATTTATTTTTAAAGGAATATAATTTTTTTATTTATTTTCTTATATCTGAATGAAATATTTATTTATGGCTGAAATATTTATTTATGAATAATGTTTTTCTTTTAATGTTCAATATATTCAAGGGGCTTTCAACAGGACAAGACACTATCAGTGAAAAATATTAATTATCAATATGGTTAGATAATATTTTTTATTTCCCAAGTTTTTGCATATAACAAAGTTGTAATAATAATAACATTATTATTATTATGTGACATGGGGTAATTTAAAGGTAATTAATATATTTAAATTTCTATCATACAATTAAATAATATTTTAACTTAAATCATAGCTCTATAAAATGATTGTTACATCTATTGTGCATAACATCCAAAATTTAGTATAGAAAAGTTTTTGCACACAATGAATTATATCTCGACTCCTTCTTATATATCCCTCTAAAGATAAATAAGTAGAAGAGATATTTTATCAAGAACAAATAACGGTCGATCATGAATGAACAAAAAAACACATTTGACACACCTTGATAGCACACAAAGAATGGATTGCATTGATTGGAGATCATATGGTCAAGTTGGATCACCACTAAAGGGATTCTATCATTGGATTCACAAAGCACAATGAAGGTAATACAGAAGGGTATTTCTAGATGATCATTATTAACTAATGAATATGTTTTCAAACCGTAAGTATATATTTTATTCAAATATTAAGTAAATTAAATATTATTTTGATATGAGAGATCATCACTCATTGTTTTGGGAATGATTTTTAAAATATATTTTAATATATCACCCACTAATGATTGCTTCTGTTTCACTCAAAACCACAGAAACCATTGTACAATATTAATTTAGTAAAAATAAAAAATATTTAAAATTTAATCATTTGGTTATCAATAGTTTTCAAACCATTTACAATATGATGACATAGATATAAAATCTATACAATCTCATAGTTTTAGTCATTAAACATCATCCAAACATGATTTTTTTAGTTATCACAATAATAGAGGGGAAAAATAACTCCTTCATAGGTGCTAATTCCATCATAATCATCAGTATCATCCTTATCAACATTGTCTTCTTGCATAGTTGCATCATCGTCTTCTAAATCCTAATTATCATCATCACCAACAGTATCTTAACTTCAACTACAAAAAGGACCATCATTGACATCACTCAATGTATCATATAAAGAGAACATTGTTTCCATAAATTAATAAAAACCATTACCAAAATCTGATAGATGTGATGGATATATAACTATTATAGATTTTGGGAATTGTTCAGTGACCAGTTTACCTAATTCATGATTTAACATAGCGATTGTTTGGAATCACTTGCTTCTGTAGGATCATTCCACATCACTGTGGTGTGACATCATTGAGAGGTTATGAATGACGGCCCCTATCCAGTGGGGAGAATTCTTTTACCAGGTTGAAATGGAACACTTCTAGAGTTCTTCTCATATAAAACATGTCTCAAATATTCAATTGGCCTGAAGTATTATTCTTCTTTATCATCAAGGGCCTATAAAAAATACTATTTAAAATATAAATAATATATTTAATTATTAATTACTTAACAAAATATTAAATATCATTAAAAATACTTATAATATTTTCTTGTGTCTATGTATATACAACATTTCCAGGTTTTTCCTCCTATATGAGAAAATTAATTTTTATTTAGGAACACGACCTTCCATACCCAATGTTTATTGTTAAAAATGAAATTGAAAATATAAATAGTATATTATTAAATAATATTAATATGTCAAAAAACCAAAAAAAGTTATATTGTGAAGACTTGTTAGAATAACCATCTAATCACATAAAGTGAAAATATTCCCACATTAGAATAAATTATAGTGGCAAGTCACTATAGGGTCTTAAATTCAATTTCAACATAAGATTAATCTACTTGGGAGAGGATCTGAATGTGATTAACTGAAATTCAAGATCAAATGGAAAACATGGTTAAAGAGTAACTTTGCTAGTTTAATAATATTTTAATCATGTCATTTTAATGTAATCAATTTAAGCAACAAATTAATTCAACATAGCCTAGAACGAATTAAAATTTTATCTATTGATGAAATACATAAAATTAAGAAGCATTTAATTAGATCATATGCAATAATTCATAAATTAAAACTATATAAATTGACTACATGGTCTCTACCAATCAGTTGCTTCCAATTATAAACTAACTAGATCATATGTTATAATTATTAAATAAAAACCATAATTTTTAATTGTATGGTCCTTATCCATAAATAACCAGAATAGGATGAAAATGTACATATTTATAGGACAACCTCAAATCATTTAATATATACTATTCTTTTTTTGTAAGTATAATTCACTTTTTAAAAGTTTCAAAAGTAAATGATATAATACCATGATAGTTTATAGTTTAATTTTTTTTATAATTTTTTTGGATGCCACATTTTATTTTGAGAAGGATATGTTGTCCCAATCCTCTCATTCTATGATTAAGAGATGTGATTATGGAAGGATTATTTTTGATCTAGTTGTCGTAAAGGCCCTTTTCAGATTCTTGAAACACGGTTCATTATATATGGTTATATACTACATGACTTGGGATCATTGATAATCTTTTTTGATAATGGTAGGATATGTACAACTGATATTAGTTTAAAATTAATGAAGGTGTTTCAGGAATGGAAGTGTGTGGATTAATTATGTTTAATTAGATACTACAATATCAATGTTCATGTTTTCTGGTCTCTAGACAGCTGAGTTTATGACCTGGAACTGGAATGAAATAAGTTTTAGAAGTGTTCCATTTTTATTATATGGTGGGTCTATATTCTAATAAATTATTTGGATGTGAGTTATTATTGTTTTTATTGTAAAATTTTTGTTGTTGTGTTTTAAGGGGGATTCATCTCCATTCTTTTGTATCTCTATTATATGTTGTAGGTTGGTCTGGAAATTTGGATGATTTTTGAACTGAATCATGAATTTTATATAATAATCAAGGTAAATGATTTTATCCAACATAATAAAATCATTAGGATGATTATTTAGAGAAATATAAAACATGTATGTTTGGATCCATATAATGGGGAATATATATTTAACGTAATAGAAAAATTTTAGAAATCCAAAAGTTGGATGGTTTAGCTATATCATCTACACACATAAAATTACTTAATGAGGTATGTTGAAATTATAATTTTATGTAATTTATATTGTGGGTGTTCTATTTTCCTTAGTGTTATGTATCTTGATGTACTCCATGATATATAAAAAATTAGAAATTATATTTTTAGTGAATGTTTTGATCTATTTTATTTAGGAAATTCATTGAACGAACACTAGAATGGCATAAAATGTTTTCCCCAATATCATAATGGTTTTAAGATTTTATTTATTACATTATTATGCACAATAAAGTGAAATATTGCATTGATTATTACATTGTTACACTATCAATCCTGAATATTTAGTACATTACTACAACATAGGCAGAAAAGTAATTTGATGGATGATTCCAATATATTATTATTGTAAAATTATTTAAAGGGGATGATTTATGTTTTATTATTATTTAATCAAAATAAATTTGGATAAAAAATGATCATTTCCGCATGAATTAACTGTATCATCTTATAATACCACATCACCCAGAAATTGGCAGTGTACATGATTTATAATTGAAAGTAGGAAAATGAAATCCATCATACATTTTCACCAAAGTGTTTTTACATGAATGTTTAAGGAAACATTGTGACTATGTTTGAATTAGATGAAATTAATAGAGTGTAAACACCATGTGTTGTTGGAATTAGATTTTTATATCGTGTTAAAGATTTATATGATATTGTAGTCTCCCTGAAGCAGTCTTCAGGAATAAAAATATTTTTAATGTGAATCCTTAGTCATGTTTTAATTAATTTTTAAAAATTGATGGAATCCAAGAGATAGAATAGATTTTTATTTAGGAAATAGTTACTAAATATCTTGTATTGGTGGGAGTTTTGGAAGATATATGTTTTAGAAGTGGACGATATAAAGGTCAGATGTCTGGATGTTATGAATAGAAGTTAAGATTTCTTTAATATTTCAATTTTTTGAGGTTTAATTTCCAATTATTATCCACATTATATTGAGAATAGTTTTTGGGATGGTATGATTCATTCATAAAAAAATTAATAGTGAAATTAAATATTCATAAAAAGATAATGTTTTAGTTGGACATTGTGCATGTGTTAGAAATTCTCCATTCACAATGGGTAGATTTCCATGAAATTTTATAATTTAGTGAGAAAAGATTACCAACTAATAAGTATTATAAAAATGTGGGAAAAAAATGAACATATGAAATTGTGTAATTGAATTTTTTACATGTAACAAGTGATATAATTAACACAAATAGAAATGGTGATTAAGAGTCTTATAATTTTCCAATTTAATAGAAAGGGATAATTTTTCCCATATAGATAAATGAAATAGATTTTGAAACATAAAAAGTCATGTCTTATTTATTTTGTGGTTATTTTTCCTAAATTCCTATTAGTGATTTTATCATCCTTGTGTGAGAGGTTTGGAATAATGTGATGACTTTATATATTGAAATCACAATGTTATGTTACACAAAAAATTGATTAGATTAGTTTTAATCAATGATATTCTGGATCTAATTCCTCTTTTAAAGTAATTTTTTTAATTATTCGATAGATCAGGGGTGAACCCCCACTCCATAATATAATAGTCTCTCAAATTTCAAAAAATTTATCATTCAAATTGATTTAATAGATTAGTGCCTATTAAAACTCCATTGGTTATAAAAGTACCTGGTTCCTCTCATTTTCTCACATTATAGTGCACCACAATGTGTGAATATATATCATAAAATCACTGGTTTTTTTTAAATAACACATTGTTAAAAAAATTTAAAATAATTAATAAAAATTAGATTTTTAATCCAATCCCTTAAATATTAGGAATAATGAAATCTCATTACTCCTCTAATATGTGATAATTTATTTGAATTTTATTGTCATAAAGACAGTGAAAATTGGTACACCGTAAATTAGAGAGGCAAATATACTATCCCAATCATCATATAAATCATGTTTATATGATATCCTCAACTCACCATGTGCCATCAACGGTGTGACTGTGGAAGCTTCACCATAGGGAACATTAAACTGATGGTTCCATAAACATGTTAATTAATATAAATAAAAATTAATATTTTTTCAATTTAAAAAATATTCATACCCATATATCCACCATAGATTTATCATGGATTTCATTACAATTTTCCCTCTATGAATGTAGTTTAATCGGAATGATATCTCTATACTTGGATAAATTTTCCAAACCCTTTTACATTTTCTAGATTTTTTTATATATACTTTGAGAGTATTAATTATAATATAACATTATTTACATTTTAGGTTTCCAAGATTCATGAAAATCAGTTCACCCACATTTCCAATTAGAATATACCACTAAATATGATAAAAATAGAATTACTTTGTTGTATAATAGAAAAATATGATGTGATAAATTTTCAAATAATCATAAAAAACATGACCCTGTATGATTATTAAGCTATAATGGATCCATGGGATATCCATGATCTGTATCATATAAAGAATTTTTCTATTCCAATGCATGCACTAGTTCATCTATATATAGTGGAGTGGAAGCTGATAGAGAACTGTCACCAGATCTTGGATGGTTAGTAGGAAATGGAGGTGGATTAGACATGGTAGGATAATGATATAATCAATGGGGATACATCATATGATATGGATAATTTATAGGTTAGAGCATCTATATGGGGGTGTATAAATGGTATGATATGTATATCCTAAAAATATGATGATGTTATAGGAATGGATGGGAAAATTCTTGGAGACTTAAGTATATGAAGAATAAGTGTGGTTGATGGGAGGTTCTCGGGTGGTTCAGGGTATGAATGAGTATGACAGGTGGTCCATATAGATCTTGGATCATCCTTGTTCAGACACATACTCGTTGTATTTGGAGAGGTCAAATTTGGTTTAGATGAATTTCCCTAATTATGCTTGATAAATATTAAGAACTTGACACTAAAAATAATACATAAGAAAAATATATCAATTATTATACTCATTAAGGGAAATAGAGGAAGAAACCATAGTTTACACATTTGTTTATCATTTTAAAATAGTATCTTCCTTAAACATTATTCAATACCATACAGACAATATATAATTTAAATAAGAAACATATAATTTCATCACATTATTTAGAACTTATAATTTATTACCACGTTAAACATGTTTTAAAAAAAATATTAATCATAGTTTTCTAAATATAAATGAATATAATTAAATATAATTAATATATTAATATTAATATAAACATTCCATTCCCAACTAAAACTATAATAATGTAATTACAGTGTTAGCATCTTATGATACTAACATAAAGGTAAACTGAATGTATTGTGAACATATAGGGTTTTTTCTATATATTATCAACCACTATAGTAGGTTCAACATAAATTCTCACAATTGGAAAATCTAAGTCAAAAAATTCAATATTTTAGCCATCACTAATTGGGGAATCAATGGTGTCAATATTTCCCCACCATCTAGAAAAATATTCCTTGAATTTACATTAATAACAACTTTTTAATCAGGTCTCAGATGATACTTCACATCAAACACTTATTTTTCCATTGATTCAAAAATAAATTGTTCGTTAATAGATAGATTAAAAGTTATTATAATAACTTTCAATACACATTCATCAATATGTTAACCACGTTACTTCACTACATAAAAACACTAACATTTCTTCATTGTGACTCGATAATGAGAGTAGTAATCTGATGAAAATATTTTCTTAACACGACCATTTAAAGACACATTTTAATATTGAGGACTACTATATAATGAAATATCATAAAATATTATTGTTTTATTTAAGACAATGACATCATGATGTTTCCTCATTATCCTCCCTAAATATATTATATCTAATTTATACTCGTTTTCTATTAATGACTTGTATTCATGAACTAAATATTGGTACAAAAATCCAAAATTCTTAATTATTGAGAGACAATTTCTAATGGAAAACTCAATTCCATGAAAATATAAGATTCATAAAATCAAATTAATATATAATTTTATGATGACCAAATTGGGGGTCATACCATTGATTTCATCCCAAAAAGAAACTCTTTACTACAGAAATCATATATTCCTTCTCAAATACAAATATTGATGAACTCAACATATAATTATTTTATGTTCCATAAAATATTATAATAAAATTTAAGTTATGCTTTAAATGGTATAGTATGAGATAATATATAAATATTCAAATAATATACCTGATATTGTCCTTAAACAAACCACAGTTAAACTTGACTATGTGATGTGCCATATCCCGCTCATCAAGGGTCAATGTATCCAATGCATATCACCCATTAAATACTCATTTTTTGATAATAAATAGAAGTGAGTGATCAATTTCCCCTACATCCCATCTTCATTTCTCATTGATCGGTTATGTCTTGTGCTCACATCTGAGAAATACATTAAAAAAATCAATACATTCGTGAGCCAATTATTATCTCACAATGGATCCTTGATAATGATTCTTGTTTTGAACATAATATATAAGTAGGAACATATCTCATTAATTAGGATACACCCAATAAACAAAATGGCCCCCAATGAAGCATTCAATTTGGTATATAAACTATTAATTGCATCATGCAAGTAAAAAACTGATGGAGGAAAAAATTTATCCAACTCAAAAAAATTAGAGTTGAATCTTATTGAATTTTTATTATAAAATAATATGATAATATTTTAGAAAAAATTTATCTATAAAAATAGAATAATTAAGTTACCCTAACCATTACATTAATGGATTGTAAATTATGGATTGCAATTGTCATCAATTCATGAAGAAGGACATGATAATCATTTGTATTAACGGATTCTTGTTCCAAATCCATTATATTAGATTGATAACGCATATTTATTAAATAATGATCATAAAACTTAATATTCTCTAATAATTTGAAAATTTTATTTTCTAATAATTTTTTTGTCACATAACAATCACTAGGAATGTTCAATTTTTTTCATCGATACACACATGATGTAATTCAGTTCAAAAAAATGAATCTGACAAGTGAAAACCAGGTGATATGTTGTCTTTGGACTTCTGATTTACATTTATATTAACTCAAATAAAATTTTAAAAAAAAATTAATCAATTTTTTATTATGTCTAATTTAATACTCAATAAATTATTTGACGAATATGGAACACCAAAAAGTTACTTTTAATTTTCCAATTATAAATTGATTTTGTGTTAACATGCATCTAATTTTTAAATTTTATCTCACAGGTCCCTAATGAAAAAATAACATATTTTAATTCCATAATCACATCAATTATTGATATATGTTGAGGTGGATTTTAAGAGTTAACAGTATTGTCAAATATTTTAAAATTCCTTATATATTGAAGATTAATTTGAAACAACTATTGATTCTCCACGAAAGGAAAACTATGATAAAATTTATGTCTTCTATATAATTTTTTTTCCATAAAAATCCGACATGTTAGTTTTTCCTTCATTCTATTAACATACTCCATCATAAGTAGTTAAATAATTTATAGTCCATATAAGGGAAACACACATCTGAAATATATTTTGCGAGGAATCAATAAATGTGAACACACCCATATCCAAAAGTGTCTTCAACTATCTTATTAATTGTTTTAAATATACGTCTATATAATTGTTTGGATTAGAATAATCATATATTTGTATACTCAAGAAATTGAAATTTCTTTTATACACATCCATGAAGGAAGACTATAAATATAAAAACTAGCCATAAGTTGTGATAAGTAACAATTTGACGATGAAAATTAAAACAGTCATATGATATACCAAACCTAACATTATGAACATTAATAGAAAAATTATAATGTTTTGAATCAAATTTTTACCATGCTAATCCATCTGTAGGATGACCCAAGTTATATTTAATTCTCTCAGAATCAATCAATTACATATTTTTTGAGATTTATGTATACATAAATAGATTTTGAATCATTGTAATGTATGGAAGGCGCACATGACTATATTTATCAAACAAGATGATTTTCCATATACATTTTCCTTCTATATAGACGTACCACATTATTCACCATCATTAATTTCTATTGTTATCTCCCAAAATAAACTACAATATTTCACATAATCATGAATTTAATTAGGGGAGATCAACATAACCAAATTACTACATTGGGGCGTATTTCCATGGGATCGCCATGTCTATATGGTTCAGTTTTTATGGGAGAACAACGTCCCCCAATTATTTACACCATGAGAGTGAAATATCCTCACAATAATCCACACAATAATTTAAATCATATCAAACCCAATTGCACATGGGGGACTAAATAAGTATCTATCATAATGTCCTACAAAACTATTCAGTTTCCCTTCAATAAATTAGTCTACATAAACATAGGACATATAATAACCCCATAATACATAAATAAATAAAATAAAATAATAATTAATTACATATTCCGTTAATATATATAAAAATATATATGATATTTATATAAAATTAGTAGAAAACTAAATTAAAACATTATATATATATATATATCTATTAGAAAGTATTTTTTTATGAAATACTATAAAAAAATATAAATGATACATTTTTCAAATAATCACAAAGAATAATGATTTAATGGTGTCTTGTTTAGGTTTTGATACATAGATAAAAATTAAAGCAATACGCATCCTATGAGAAGAATTATATGGAAATCAATAATCTATTGTGGAAGAAGATTAGAATAAAATATACCTGAATAAGGGGAGAATATTGGAGGAGAAGAGAAGGAAACCACAATATTGGGTGACATTGTTTATGGATTTTGGGTGAATGGGGGGTGGATGGTAGATCAATGGATTTGTTTGAGAACCTATTTGAATGATTATTTTAAAAACTCTTGGTATATTTTAACCTATATAAATGGTTTTTTAAAAAGAAATGGTATTTCCTTATATATAAAAATGGTTTAGTCAAAATATTGTTATAAAAATAATCTCGGAAGACTATACAAATAGTTCTTATAAACCATTAGTATTGATGCAATGGGACACCCCATTTTAATGAACGGTCAGTTTTTAATGAAATTTCATGTTTTAGTTTAGTGGGAATCTAGTAATAAGTGGAAATTTATTGACACTGATAAATAAGGGTGATTATTATGTTGTTTTTGATCCGTATTGTTGGAAAGAAGGTATTTACCATCAGAATAGGCCTCTAAAGACGCATCATGTAAATTTTGTTTCAGAGAGGATGAACCATAATTTTAAGAAAGTGTTCAATTTCTGATTTCATAAGTAAATTTTCTTAGTAATTTTATGTGTGAGGGTTTGTTTACTAATTCTTATATTATCAATTTATCACCCACTGTTATATTTCATACAACCACTTCTAAGATGTTTTGGTATTTAAAAGAGATCATGTATGATAATTTATATGTTTTTGTCCACATGTATTTTTTCTTGTCGCTAGAGATGAGATATCCAAATTAAATGGTATTGCATGACAATTTATTTTTATTGGATATCAATATGATGAGTTTTAGTAAGGATTCAATGATTGTAATTTGAAGAAACATGTCTGATTTGATGACATAGTGTTTAAGGAAAATCATACTATGAGTGATTTTATTAAAAGAGAAAAATAAACTCCTCTAACTATTGATACATATTTCAATCTTAATCCAATTTATAATTCTCTGTTACCATATTTTGATTATTCTAATGATCTTGTTGATGTGTAAAATTATGTTTAGGGTGAAAAGGATGGAGTTGATGTCCAATATGAACCTACTATTTCTCATGATTTGGTTCCCATGTTTTTGAATGAACATTTAGTTCCACTTCATAGATCATCTAAATATTGTACCACTTCTACTTGTTATTCACTTAAATAGTATGTTCTCATTGAAAAAAGGGGAAATCCATAGTTTTTTGATGCAGTGACGAAGAGTTATCATAAGAATAGATGGATTTGGTAATGGATACCAAGATGATACCATTGCATGGAGATAATAGTTTTGAGATGGAAAAGTTACATACTGGTAATATAGATTTAAAAAATCGATCAATTTATCACATTAAAAAAGAAGAATGAAGTTTTTTTCTATAATAAAATTCAAGGTTAGTTTTTAGATGAATCTAGCAGAATAAATACCTTGATTTGGATGATATTTTTCATCTATTTTAAAAATGTATTCAATTATGGTTTTTCGTGGTTTGGATACTTGTTTGGATATATATTGATCATATGAATATGAAGCCAAATTTTATCTATAGATATTTAGTGGATTAGATTTATATGGATCATCCAAAGGTTTATTTTATAATAACTAAATAGAATTATATCTATATGTTAAAGAATAGTTTTAATTCTTTAAAGAAAGCTCAGGTGCAGTGGTATAAAGAAATTTCCATCTCACATTATTCATTAGGGTTTCTAGAAAACATTTTCTTTTCATTTTTCTTTTATATATTTATAAATTATGATTTTGTTATAATATTAATCTTTGTTAAGAATATGGTTATTTTTTCCCTTGATTATTCTAGAATTGATATATTCATGATGTATATTTTTTTTGATTTTTTCAATGGAATAATAGGGTCTAACATGACATATTCTTTTCTTATCGATATCTTGTTATAATAAGGCCAATAAATTTTAATTATAATAGGAGAATTATATTGGGAAGTTACGTTATATATATTATAGAGATAATGTGAATGTGGTTATTATTACTCTTGATATAAATTTTATGCACAGTTCTTGTCAGTCACCTTCTACCGATGAAGGGAGAGAGGAAATTCAAACATACCACATTCTTCTATCATAGGCAATTTGATGTATGTGATACAATACACTAGACCAGATATAGATCATGAATTTAGTTTGATAAGTTATTTTATATCTAATCTAGGTAGATATAATTGGAGATAATTAAAGTATATATTTCATTATCTTTTCGGTATTTATGTACAGATATTGTATTTTGGAAATAGAGAACCTATGATTTGTGTATTTACATATTGGAATATGGTAGGGGATATGGATATGTGGAGATATAATTTAGGATATTTCCACACTTTTTTAGTGTTAAAATACCATGGATGTATAGATTGTAATGATGTGACACATTAGCTACCATATATTCTGTGTCTATAGATGCTATCAAGTCTTGAATGTGTTTTTTTGGATGGAAACCATTATTCGAGAGGTGAATTTTTATTACTGAAGGTATGTTTTATTTTTGAATGTCAGAGTGATATTTGATTTGGGATGAATCCCACAATTCATGGTTGGAAAAAAAAATAATGATTATTGGTATCATTGGATTACCAATGTCTTTAATTATAGAATTTTAGAGATAAAAAAGATCTACATAGTTGAAAATTGGTCATACACATTGACTTAGGGTTTAGATGACCATAATTTGGTGACATTATGATGGATTTTAGGGTTGTTGGATATTTCAAATTGAGTCATAGGGGGTTTTTTTGGTCCTCCTCATGTGAAGACCACATGTAAAAATTTAAAAAAATTAAAAAAAGGAAAACTATTTTCAGAGGGTTATGGACTTTTTAGGTTTGGGAATCCTTTTAAGGAGGGGAATTTTTATTAACCCGCACACTCTCCCACTATACATTCTAGGAGTAGTGTTGTTAGGATTTCTGGATGTGGTTTTCAGATCTATAAATGGATTAATTTATCTAGTATAATTTTATTTCTTATGTCATGGCCATTAATCTGATTTTGGTGTTTTTGTTCTACACATTTTATTTAGAGCATTAATCTTCACAGATTATGATCAGATTTATTTGTTTTTCTTACTAGGACCCATTATTAATTTTAGGCTTCTTTCAGACTCTATCTACATTCTTTCCTTGATCAACTATTTTTTCACAGTATTATGTTTCATATCCCACTCATCATTGGGTGTCTTCACCTTGTAATCTTGATAACTAATGGATTCATCTTTTTGGAATGGTTCTTAAGATTTTCTAATTTTGGATTTTCCATGTAAAAAATTTATCATCTAAATATATATTTTCCTATACATAAATTTTGGTTTCTATGCATCTACTTTTATTTCTAGGTTTGTTTTAACAAAATGAATTTTATTTTCACTACATGTTTTCTTTGGTGCTCTTTTTCATGTTCATTACTTTTATCCTTCTCAATGGTGTCATAATTTCTATAGGAACTTTGAAATGATAAATTTTTCATCGTATTATTTGATTACATTGTTGGTATAGAGAAAAATAAGTATATAATTCTACAAAAAGGCATGATGATGATCATGATCGAGACCTAAATTCATGAATGAAACTAGTTGGAGAATAAAATGGGTAGGAAACACCTATGGTTGGGGATCCACTGGCCAAAAGTGGAATGTGGCATGTGAAATGGATATAAAAATGAGTTGAGTAATTATTCTATGATGTTGTTCAAATATCTACAAACAAATAGAGGGTCGAGCTGCCTCTATCCCATATACGGGGATAAAATATGTTACAAGGTGATAATGTAGATATTAAACAATATATCTAAATGAAGATGTGGATTATTCAAATTAATAAATCCTTGAATATTTTGAATAATACACTTTCCAATTAATTATATATATAAGATATGATGTATAGAACATCTTCTCTCTTTGATAAAAGTGAAGATTTATTTCAATGGAGAAATGTGAGGAAACATTTGGATAATATAATATTAAAGAGGGTGATTCTATTGATGTTGTGGTTAAAGAATGACTATAAAGAAGATAAAAATGAGATATCTTAGTATAATTGATTATTAATAATGGGTTTTCTGATGTTCACAGTAGAATAAAAACTGATAGAAGGCTACGTTTTTTTGTTTCGTTTATACTGTAGTTTTTCATTCTAATGTAACTCCACATGAATATGCTTAAATAATGTGTCTATAAATATATTTCTCTCTATACATATCTATTTATATCTATACTATTATATCTTATACTGACGATAGTCAGTGATTGACAAAATGCTTGGCCTTGTTGGAGTTTTTCACTGTGTGTCTAAATTCATTCACTTAGATCCATTATGTTTAAGTTTTTTTGGAGAAGTGCAGAGAAGTGTTTTCAATTGGTGTGGAAATCATCCTCCACTCTTTTAAAATTCTTGAGAAATTATTTTAATCCATAATTAACTTTAATTACCTCTATTTTAATATATGAAACACTTCATACAATGGTGTTGAGTTTATTAAAGGATGAAACAAAAATGGATACAATAGGGTCTTAGAAGGCATCACACTCTAGATAGAGTTATTGTAATTCCCTGACCCAATCATCCTAGAGACGGTGAGTTATATTAATATATTATAATTATTACAAAGAATCATGTTGTCACAAACCAAGCCAGGTTGCCATCCGACCCGGTGCCGACTCGGTCCCCGGCATGGCCCGAAGGGCATTCCTGATCCCCACGGGCTAACACAATTTCCCAGGTATCAAGAGTAACATGTGTGAACGGTTTTCCCAAAATAGTAAACACAAATAAACTTACAAGATAAACAAAATCAAATTGTGAACAGACAATCAAACAAACCCTTAAACTAAAATTAAATTTCATGGTTTACAAATTGTGGCAACATGCAAAACTAAAAGACAGAAAAAGATATTAAATCTATAACTCAATCCTCCATTCAATAAGAGAGGTTCAACATCCACACGCCACAACCACCGACCTGCATGAGGAGACCATCAACGACCAAAACCACCATCTCTGAGCACGATGCCTCAAACTAGAATAAACAAAGAACAAGGTCTACATACACACAATGGTGTATGTAGGGTTTGATCCAAAATCCCGGTAGAAAATCACCCAATAAAACGGTTTCACACAGAATTATTAAATGACAAATACATTTAAAATGTTAACTAAATAAAATAATTAATTTCTTGAACAGTTTAAATGAAAATGGAATTAAGGAGAACAGTTTTAAATGGAACATATTAAATTAAAACAAACACACACACTCTTTTTAAAATAACCAATGTGTCACACTGACGAGTGTAAAGTAACCAATGAGGACTAGTGCAGGAGAGGACTCATGGGTGTTAGTTAGCATGGGTCCCTAGATATTCATATCTCAGTGAAACGTGGCATAGAAGGCCACAACCCTCAGAAAATGTGGCTTAAAAGGAAAAGACCCTCAGAAAACTTGGCATTGAAGGACACGATCCTCAGAAAATGTGGCTCAGAAGAACACAACCCTTAGAAAATCCTATGTTTAGTTAGTGTTGCAATCATCAGTCCTGTCAGTGAAACCGAGTCGAGTCACCTCTAGAAAACTAGCCTGTTACTCTAGTCTAACCTCATAGCTAACCGGGCTTCCTGGTTTGTGCTCAAGCATGTTTCAAGTTCATGCCACATGTCACACTAATGCATAAAATCCAAACAGGGTATTTTCGGACTGAAAATCACAATTTTCATGCCCAAACTCGCTTTTAAAACAATACACTCACTAAAATCATGTCAAAACAGAATATTTATAGGTTATATACTCAACCAAACCATCTGGAAAATTTAAAAGACACTCACCACTGAAGGAACCTCCACTTACACATGTAAACACCATTTTGAAATAAAGATCAGAATAAAAATATCTCAAAACTAAATCATCATCAGTTACAAAACCAATTAAAAAAACTACACAGTTAAAGAAATCACTTTCATTATCAAACATGCCACTAACTGAATTTATTAAACAAATTACACACACATCGCATGACTTTAATCACAAAAAATATTCACACAATTTAACCAGAAAAATCCTTCACCCTTAATAATTATTTAGTAAAACAACCCAAATGCTTAAAAAATAAAATTTTGAGAGAAAAACAATGTTTTACACACCAGACTAACCCAAACCCCCTCACCTAACCAAACACACACAATGCCACTGCAGAAACTCAATTTTCATCACGCACGCGATTAAAGAAACCACCCAAATAGTTAAAAATACCATTTCTATTGTTAAACGAACTGCCAAGAACATTTCACAATAACTTTCAAGATATGACACATGATATTAAACACAAAAAAACCTTCCAAATGTCATTTCTGACTAAACGTAAATAGATGCATTACTAAAACAACAACTACACCCTTTTCACACCCTAACAAATTAATTACACAATTTTCATAAAAAACTAATAATCAGTTCAACATTGATTTAAAAAAAAAACATACTCATATCATGCAACACACTACTAAACACGTCAAAACACAGTAAACCATATGTAAAATAATATATTCACCAAAATAACTAATTAATAAACAATCTAACTTATTAAATAAGTGAATGAATTTATCAATTAATACTCATGCGTGGAACAACCTACCATGGAAGGAGGAACTCCCAAAACTTGTGTAAATCTCCAATAACACCTAATAAGCACCACACGTGAACTGAAAAGGACCCTAAACCAGAATTCAAACAGAAAAAAATCAAAATTTAACCCCAACTCAGACCAGATACTCGCTGAAACTAAATTGCCAAAAACAGGAAGAAAAGATACCTTGAACCAAACAAGGAGAAGCCTACCCGAAGGGAGATGATGTGGTGGGGCTATGTGTGCTCGTCCAGAAGGTCTGATCACCGGAAAAAGGGTCGGCTAGTGAGGGGGAAGGTTTTCGGTTGCGCCAGGCTGGAAAGGGAGGAGGCGCCAGTGGAGTTGTGGGTTGGGAATAGGCCACAAGGACATTGGTCGGGAGATAAAGATTGTAGAAGTGGTGGTCGCAACAAAATCAAGGAGTTCTTCGACCATGGGGGCGGTTCTAGATAGATTTGGTGCATCGTGCATGGAAGGTCTGGAATTACAGGCCATGACGGGGCCGACCGAGTGGAGCCGAGTGTGAAGTGGACTAGCCGAAGGGATCAAGAGGGATGGGGCTATATGTCCTGGGGGGTTGTGGCATGTCTGGGATGGCCAAGAGGGAGGCTAGGGGGAGTAGGGGAATGACACATTGGGTAGGAGAGGGAAGCAGGGGTCGGCATTGGGTTTCCGAGGAGTAGAGGTGAAATGAAGAGTTTTTAGGGGAGATCGTGCGATGGAACGACGATGGAAGACAGAGTGGAAATGAGTGCTAGAGGGGGTCGCCGAATATGGTGGAGGCACGGTGAATTTGAGTTGAGTGGCATTTTCAGGTGGTGCGCTAGGGTTCAGCATGCAGGCCAAAGGGGGTTCTATGGAAAAAGGGTCAAGGAGGTAGAGGGAGGAAATGAGAATGAGGAAAAAAGGAAAATAAAAATAAAAATAAAATAAACCCAAAAAAATATAAAAACATTAACCAATAATAATAATATCATAATAAAATCTACACCCTTAAAATTATAACGTTGTTAATTAAAATATTAACAATTATAATGATAAGGATTAGTAATAATAATGTTATTATTATCATTAAAAATAAGTTCATTAAATTTTTAACATAATTATTTTATATATATATTTACCAATAATTTAATTATAATTAATTATTATTAACATATATTATTTAATTATTTGATCATTGGGTAAGTCACACGGTAGCCCGGGTGAAGCCGCATAGCTTCACAGTCATGATTCACTTGTGTGTCGCATGCTGTCATGCCTCGAAGACTCATATATCAACAAAACTCCATATTAAAAAATATTAATTATTATAATATTAATAAACAAATAATAAAATTTATATTATTAATTCCTTCAATAATAATAATAATAATAATATTCTCAAAAAATATTATTACCATTAAAGTAGTCCCTTAAATATTTTTATTTTTATAATACTTTAGATTTTTTTCATTTTACCATTCATTACATTTTATTTACCTGCCTTGAAAATCATGAAGGTCGTGCGGTGATCTAGGCGAGGATGCGTGATTACTCAGGTGAGGCTGCATGGCTTCAACCGTGGTGCACTGAATGTTGTCATAGACAACACATGTGTTCTTTAAATAAGAACTCAAAAATTTTAAGTCGGGTTTCAACCCCAACTACCCAATTCCCATAAAATTAATAAAAATAATAATTTTAAAAACTATGGGTTTGATAATTCTCCCCATCATAATGCTTTATGTCCCCAGAAAGCCACAACTATGGTTGAGACTCAAAGAAGAAACGGATACCCCACTAAGGATCAAATAGGATCCCCTCCATCAACAAGCCTAAGAGGCAAAATCATCATGCTCAGAGAAATTTACTCAAAGAAAACTTCAAGAGATGCATAAAAAGACCCTCTAATACATGTCACCCACCCTAATGAGCAATAACTACTCTAGTTGATTGACCAAATCAAGGAACTATTGGACCCATAGAAACCAACTTCACAAAACAAAACACCTTAATCACTTTTAAATGAAAACCACACCACTTGTCTAGAATGAACAAACATGGTTAAACCACGTCCAAGGAACATTTTTTTCACTTATCACTAAGCCATCTATAGAAAAAGAACCAAAAGGTCAATGTGGGGAATCCCATGGGGCTCCCCATCATTAAGAAACTACTAACACCCAAGAGGAGACTAGAAAACCGACACGCGGAGGTCTAAACAGACTCGACACTATTGAATAAAAGTACAACATTGATTAATTCTAGAGACATTTGAGAGAGAACTGTTGTGGGTGTCCCCAAAATTTGGATCGACGAAATATACAAAACATTGGGAATTTCTTGGCAGTGACCAAACACCCTAGCACAAGGCGCGGGGAGAGAGGGGCCGGACTACTGGGGTGTAAAAACCACGACTAAAGACATACCAACATTCCGAAATCCCTGGATGAGAATTATTTAGATTAGAGATTGATTTACCCAATAGACTCACATATGGACAACTAAAATAAATTACATCTAGTGGGACGTAACCCCCAAGACTTTAAGGCAATGAGACGAACACGCCTCCACATAGTCACGAAAACCATACGCACCCAGATAGTTCTTTTGAAATGGAACAACTGTAGAAACAATTTAAACTACATCTACTTTCAATATTGATGACAGAAATAAATTTAGGGTCCCATACACTCCCGGGGTTCCTGACCACGTGCCAGCTTCACTCCGAGGCCTATGGTAGGAGCCCTGATTTTTGAAGCACCTCCCACCTCGCTGTTAGGCATGGAAGACTCCCGAACGATGTTTCTCTTTTTTGGCGACACACGCAACCACACTACTACCAACACCCACCATCAAACCCAACACACCATGACACCCAACTACTCCCCCTTGAAACGTCCTCCAGAACAAGGTTTTAGATGATGCACATGCATCACCTCTTCACCTAATCTATGAAACATAATAATGAAAGACGCACAATAAACACTTACATTCGAAAAACAAAATTAGAACTCCCTGAGAGGACACACTCATATGAAAATAGGGATTCCAGAAAGATCCTACAGAATCCACCCTTTCTCTTCAATAGAACTCAAGCTACAAGAAATCACCAATAATGAATCTTACGGCTGATGGATGCACTACGGGCCTTTCAAACCATCAGTCAACACCGATAATTCTAAATCACCTTCACCCATCCCCAATAGAATTTCCTTCACTGTTTCCAGGGTGAACCTTCAGATGCAAGGATTTCAAACTTCATACCCGACAACTAAGATAACTCAAAAAGACCAAAGATCCTATCAATTTCTCACAGGCCTGTCATCCCACTATGAGAGGATCCACTTAACCGAAAGGAAAAAAAGAATACACTTACACTATCACTGAAAAGGGGGATTCATTGCTTTAATCAACTAGAGGGTTCACCAACAACGAATTAATTATGACCGCACATCAATCGCATGTTTGCGCTTTATGGGGGCATACACTAGTTAAGAATGAAAACCGTATACCCAGTAAAATTGGTCCAATGGCCAAGATATATCGCAAGTGAACATGAAATGTGAAGGGGGAACAACTGCAAGGGCTTCCAAAAGCACTTTTCAAAAGAATTCACTAACTACGCGCTTGCACACCAACATACAAATAAGTGTTCAAACTCAAGACACAAACCATTCAGAAAGTATCCTAGGCTCAAATGCCTCACATCCAACATTTCTAAAACAAAAGGACACCCCACACAATCACCAGTTATTAACACACTGAATTATCATTTAACAAGTCTTTTTGAAAATAAGCAAAGATTGTGGGTTGCACAAACACCAATGGTGTCCCATGGGCCTCACACATGTATGTTCCCATGCTACACCGGCACCCACCTCATATCCATCTAAGAATTCATCTTCTCGTGACATAGATTATTCCTCTTTCTATATACACTCATGCATGTGGTTTCCCATGAGAATACCAATGATCAAAACAAAACCATTCCATTTTTTTGAAACCAAAATATTCAACTCATATATTTCAAATCTCATACATCATTTTTTATTTAAAGTGATTAATTTCAAAACATTTTCCCAGACCAAATCAGTTTTAATTAAAACCCAAATTTCCACAATTTCAAAAGAGAAAAATAAGGGATGGTTCTAGAGAAAACTATTGTCAGCAGGTGACTGGAACATATGGTTAGCAACCATATGCCAATCACTCTATCACCGTAGAGGGCATTCCAGGACAACATTCCTGGCCCCACACGGCTTGCCAGACCATGCAAGCTCACGGAGAACACTAACCCTGCTCTCTTTTCATTTCCCCTAATCCAGATTATCCAAATGGACTAATGATTTAGACACACATAAAATAACTTTGGTAACTCGAGTCCTGCCACGAGGTGTGCTGGACATGCACCTTGATCATAGCTAGAACGTCGTGTCCCATAAACATTAACCCCAGTCTACCGTGGATCTATCCCAAAAGAACATGACCCAAGAGAACAAACCTACTCTGATACCATTTTTTCATAAAGCAGGCTGGGTCTCCATTTGACTGGGTGCCCGACCCGATCTGCAGCATGACCCGAAAGGCGTTCCCGATCCCCACGAGCTAGAACAAGTTCCTGGGTATCAAGAGTAACATGTGGGAACGATTTACCCGAAATAGTAAACAAAAAACCACTAACAATATAAATAAAATCAAACTACGAACAGAAAACCAAAAAATCCCTTAAACTAAAATCAAAGTTAATGGTTTATAACTTGAGGAAACATCCAAAAATAAACTACCACAAATGAAAATAAAACTCTAACTCAAACCTCCAATAAATAAGAGAGGTGCATCATTTACACTCCCCAACCACCAACCTGCATGAGAATACCATCAATGATAATAACCACTATCACTGAGCACGATGCCTCAACCTGGAATACATAATGAAAAAGGTCTACATACACCCAAAGGTGTATGTAGGGTGTGATCCAAGAGCCTAGTAGGACATCACCCAAAAAATGTTCCACAAATAATTATTAAATGGAAAATATATTTATAATGTTAACTAATGAAAATAACTAAATTATTGAATAGTTTAAAAGAAAATATAATTCAGGAAAATAGTTTCTAATGGAACAACATAAAATAAAACACGCACCCTCAATTTTTAAAATAACCAATGTTCCACACTGATGAGCATAAATTAACCAATGAGCACTAGTGTGGGAGAGGCCTCGAAGTTGTTAGCTAGCTTGGGTCCCTAGATCATCGTGTCTCGGTGAAATGTGGCATAAAAGGCCACGACTATCAGAAAATTTGACTTAGAAGGCCACGACCCCCAGAAAACATGGCATAGAAGTCCATGACACATAGAAAACGTTGATTAGATGGACACTACCCTCAAAAAAGCATATGTTTAGTTAGTGTTGCAATTATCAATCATGCTAGTGAAACTGAGTTGAGTCACATCTGGAACACTAACCCACTAGTCTAGTCCACCCTCCTAGATACCCAGGCTTCTCGTTTTTTTCTCAAACACGTTTCAAGTTCATGTCTCATGCCACAATAATGAATAAAATCCAAACAATGTATTTACGCACACAAATTCACAATTTGCATGCCCAAACCTGATTTTAAAACCATTCACACACCAAAATCTTTTCAAAAAATAATCTGAATAGGTTATATACTGAACTAAACCATCTGGAAAATTTAAAAGACTCTCACTAGTAAATGAAAAACCACTTACACATGTAAACACCATTTTGAAATAAGGCGCACACTAAAAATATCTCAAAACTAAATCTGCATCAGTTTCACAACCAATTAAAACATCTCCACAATCAAAGAAATCACTTTCATTATCAAACATTCCACTAAAAGAATTTATTTAACAAATTCAACTCACATAGCATGACTGTAAGCACCAAAAATATTCACACAATTTATCTAGAACAATCTTTCACCATTAATAATTATTTAATAAAAAAACCCAATTTTTTCATAAATAAATATTTGAGAGAATAAAATGATTTACAGACAAGTCCGACCCAAACCCCCTCATTTAACCAAACGCACAGAACGCCACCTAAGAAACCCAATTTTCATCATGCACGTGATTAAAGAAACCACTCGCATAGTTAGAAACACCATTTCTATAATTAGAAAAACTGCTAGAAAAATCTTACAAATAATTTTAAGATATGATACATGACATTAAAAACCAAAAATGCTTTCCAATGTCATTTCTGAGTAAACACAAACAGATGCATTACTAAAACAACAACTGCACCCATTTCACACCCTAATAAATTAAGTACAAAATTTTCATTTAAAAAAATAATAATCAGTTCAACATTGAGTTCACAAAAACATACACATATCTTGTAACACACTACTAAACATGTCAAAACACAATAAACCTTAATTAAAATCAAATTTGCACTAAACTAACTAATTAATTAACATGATGTGTTATTAAACAAGAAAACTAATTTATTAATTAATACTCATGTGTCAAACAACCTAACTCGGAAGGAGGAACTCCCAATACTTGTTTGAATCTCCAATATCACTTAATACGCACCAAATGTGAACTAAAAACAACCATAAACTATAATTTGAGCCAAAAAAAATCAAAATTTCACCCCAACTCAGACCACATACTCTCTGAAAACGAAAATGCCAAAAACAAGAAGATGTGAGACCCCAAACCAAACAGGGAGAAGTCTACCCAAATAGACATGATTCAGCGGGGCTATGTGAGCTCAGCCAAAAGTTTTGATTGCCGTAAAAAGGGTCAGTAGTGAGGGGGAATGTTGTGGGTTGTGTTGAGATGAAAATGGAGGAGGTGAGAGTGGATTGGTGGGTTGGGCCTCGGACACAAGGAAGCGGGATGGGAGAGGAAGCCGATAGAAAAGGTGGTCACAACAGGAGCAAGGAGGTCATCGACCATGGGGGGCAGTGCGAGCTGGCTTTGGTGCTTCGTGCACGGAAGGGCCAGAATTACAAGTCGTGACAGGGCTGACCGATTGGAGCTAGGCGTGAAGGGGACTAGACGAGGGGATCCAGAGGGATGCAAATAGATGGATAAGGGGGTTGTGGCATGTCCGTGATGGCCAAGAGGGAGGCCATGGGAGTTTGGGCATGGTGTAGTGGGTAGGAGAGGGAAGCAGGGGTCTGCGTTGGGATTCTAGGGAGCGGAGGTGCATCGAGGGGTTTTCAGGGGAGCCCGTGCGATGGCATGACGTTGCGAGCCAGAGTGGCGATGGGAGCCGGAGGGGGTCACCATCTATGGTGGAGGCACAATAGATTGGAGTAGAGAAGCGTTTTCAGGGGGTGCGCTAGGGTTCAACACGAAGGCCAAAGGGGGTCTGATAGAAAAAGGGGGATGGAGGTAGAGGAAGGAAATGAGAATAAAGGAAAAAAGAAAAAAATAATAAAAATAAAAGAAACAAAGAAAAAACTGAAAACAATAAACAATAATAATAATCTCATAATAAAAGATACACCCTTAAAATGATAATGTGGTTAATTAAAATATTTACAATCATAATGATAATGATTAATGATAATATTATTATTTTTATCATCAAAACTAAATTCATTAAATTTTTTAACATACTTATATTATATATATTATTACCACTCATTTAGTTAAACTTCATTATTATTAACTTATTTTATTTAATTATTGGATCATCATCCATGTCACATAGTGGCCCGGGCAAAGCGGCACAGCTTCACAATCATGATTCTCTTGTGCATCGCACGCTGCCAAGCCTCGAGGACTCATTTATCGACAGAACTCAAAATTCAAAAAAAATTAATTAATATAATATTAATAACAACTTAATAAATTTTATGTTATTGATCCCATCAATAATTATAATAATAATAGTAATATTTTCATACAATATTATTATCATTAAAGTTGTCCCTTAATTATTATTATTTTTTTTATACTTTATAAGTTTTTTTTTTCATTTTACTGTTCATTACATTTTATTTACATGCCATTAACATCCAGAAGGTTTGGAGGTGAACTGGGTCAGGTTCCACGATGACACGAGTGAGGCCACACGGCTTCAACCGTGGTGCGCTGAACGCTGCCAAGCCCAAGACATGTGTTCTTTAAATAAGAACTCAAAAATTTTAAGTTGGGCTTCAACCCAGACTACCCAATGCCCATAAAATTAATAAAATAAATAATTTGAAAAACTATGGGCATGACACATGTTTGAAAGGACATATCTATTTAGCAGTCTTGGAAAATAGATTACATATGTGAACTTTTTTTTACCACATTCATAACATAAAACACAACATAGATAATCCTTTGATAATTCCATTATTCAACTAGATAAACCCATCATATCAATCATAAAACAAATTTTAGAATCCTAGAAATAGAAAAAATACGAAAGGGGTGACCTAAAATGCTCAGTAAGGGAAATAATATACTAGAATCTATCATAAATATGCATAAACTTTTACCACATGGTACACAACTAAATCAAAAAACATTTAAAACATTATCTTCAAATCGATATAGAAAAAATAAATAAAATAATTCCATTTAATCATTCAGATGGATATCATAATAGTTTAATAAATCCATGTAAAATAAAAAAAAGTCATACTGAGGGAATGCATAATGCGAGATATCTTAAACACTATGTCAAAGCCTTGTTCCAAGAAAATACACAAATATTTAGTCAAGGACTTTTGTCGAGACACTAGTTTGTCTCAAGAGACCTACCGATGCATCGATGGTCTATATCTGGCCCCACCCATGACATACTATGTCCAATGAATTCCACATATGAAAAGGTTGAAGCATAACATAAATATTCATATTTAAACTAGCACACAAAATTACAATTTTTTTAAAATATTTAATGAATGGTATAAAAATAGAACATCCACAGTCAAACATATCATATCTCATTCAATAGAATATAGAATATTGTATTATAATAAATAATCCTCAATCCATAATAATATTCAATAAATGATGTTTACATAAATGAAACAAATCAGTAAAACTCTTTCAGAGAAATATCCATTTTTGAGGAAATAATTTAAAAGTTGCACAATCTATAGAGGATGTAATTTAAATGATATTTTTGAATCATTGTTTCACATACCACTGTGAATCATTTAAAAGTAAATAACATTTTAAAACAATATTATACACGTAAAAAATCCGTAAAATCATTTTGAAAACATTGACATTAATAAAAATGATTTAGAATAATAAACATTTTAAACATAAAAAATGATTATATAGTAAAAGGGAACCTTCCAAAGATCCAGAAAATATTCCTTTTTATAACATTTTAATGAAACATGGACATCGATAATAAATATTTCATTGTAAATACTTACACATAAAAAACTCAGATAATAATAAGATTGAGGAATTAACCCTTACCATAGGTTTAAGACTCTTCGTACATGTCCGAAACTCATGTGTATTGTTTTTAAACATATTATTAACTTATATAAGAATCATATTAATATTTATGATATCATATATGTTTTTATGACATTATATTACATGTTTATTAATAATTCTATGTCATTTCCACATTTTAGGTAATAATATATTTGTTTATCGTACTTGTTTTGACTTGTTATTTTTTTCATATTACATAGATCATAATTTACATACTTCTAGAATGTATAATATGATTTATATATCATATATATACATTTTATAAATATATATAATATACAGATATATGAAATGGAATACACCATTCATGGAGACGGTATGCGGTACGTACACATGAACGTTTTTCCTATATTCTTATCATTTTGAATAGAAGTAATTGAATGAAATATATGTACATATATAAATTATAGTTGTCTTATTATGTCATAAATTTTATAATTGTGAATCATATATATGTTTTTATAATCATTCTCATTTGGTGGACGTGGAAGATGTGTCTCATCAAGTCATGGAGATGGTAAGCCATACATACGTACATACGAGTAAATATATCAATTTCATAATGGTTTAAGGGTATGGATTTTGGTGGAATATGAATTTTACAGAAATAATACTATGTTATATTTATTCTTTAATTAATTTATATCCATAATTATACCCAGAGAAATAATGTATTGATGAAAAATAATTTATTCCATGGCCTAGAGATGTTATGTTTTACACACTCTTGCATGGTGGTATTATTTTTCATATGATGGGTAAAACGAATAATATGGTTGTACAATAATTGTAAAAACATATCAAAATATATTATATTATAGAGTTATTATTTTTAGGGGATCTTTTTGAAATGCTTGAAATATTAATTTATTATAAGTATATTTTTGGTTTTTAATAGCTCAAATGATATTTATTTCAAGGATATTATGACTATGGTGAGAACTCCTCTTAGACAATGTATTTCTGACCATTTTAGGCCCGGAAATAAAACATATCATTTCAGATTAACCCTTATTTAAACAGTTTAACTCTTACATTCTCTTCTTGTATTTTTAAAATATATGGTTAATTTAGATACTATAAAATTCCTAGAGAACCAAAAGTGGATATTTAAGGAAATTAATAACATTATTTATGTTAGTTGGATAAATATTATATTTTTAAGATTTTTATATCATTTTAAAAAATAATATTTATTTTTGAAACACATTTATGTTAATTTTGAAACTATTTATTAATTTATTTTAGTTAAAATCACAAGAACTCGACTACTTTGAACGAAAGGAATAAAATCATCCATAATATGTCAATGTAATCCATAAAATTTGAGTATATCATCAAAATGATCATATTACATTTATTTAAATATTTATAAAATCATTTATTTTAATCTTTCATTGATAACGTAATCCCTACATCATCAATACATCATAAATAAATAGATTTTTTAATGTTTAAAAATTATAAATAAAAATACTTTATTTAAGGAATTTTTTTATATTTATATTTAAAATTTATCGTCTTATATATCAGTTATATAACCCTATATTAATATTGATTTAGTAAAATATAAATGTTTATTTAATATTTCCCATTCCCTTAAATTAAATATTCTAAAATGTCCTTTTCACTGTAAAGTGGCTCCCAAATGCCAAACTTTCAGCATAAGGATACTCATTGTCTAAAATACCACATTACATAGTATTATGTCACATGTTAGGGTAGTTTTATATTATTATAATATTATTTTCTACTCTTATATTCTTGATTTACCTTTTAACCATGGAAAATATAAATAATTAATGTAGATAATATTCATAATATCAAAAAATGGTACATAATTACAAATATTTTAACCATATGATTAAAAATATGGAATTTATTTTTCCAAATTCAAAACACATAATCAGCTAAAATTATTTTAAAAAGAACTTCCATTATCAAAACCAAAATGTGTGTTTGTAAAAAGAAAAAACTATCAAAAGATTGACATATGTTTATGTCCAATTGAAATGTGAAATTACATAAAATGAAATAAATTATATTAAATGATAAAAATATAATCTAATTATACTTTTAATTTATATAAATTTATAATTTTACACTATAAATTATTTCGATTAAAAAAATTGTTTTCAATTAAAATTTAGTAATTTTTATTATTCATCTAAATATGAATGTTATCTAAAAATTTACAAAAATTCATCCAAAAGAAAATTTTATATCCCTATTATAAAGAAGAATTTAATTTCAAAAAACTAAATATATAAATGTTTCAAAAATTGGATTTAAAAAGGATTCTCCATTGAAATGAATAAAAACTATTTTTTTTAAAATATGCATCTTCTATATAATGAAATGAATTTGTCCTAATATAGTTTATATGTAAAAATAGAATAATAATGTTAAAATTATATGGGATATATATAAAATTCAAAATGTTGTTAATAATATTAATAATAAATTTTTAAAAGTCGTGTTTGTTTAGTTGGGGTGTGCACGAAGTCAGTGTTGTGTGTAGCACAAGCTATTGAATTATTAAAAAAAAGCATACCGTGGAAGACTAGGGTGTTATAGTTATTTCATAATCATTGTCTATTAGATGAGGTTTGGTTTTGTTTCAAGAATAAACCTCTTATGTTTGATAAATTTCACAAACAGAAATTCGGGATAGTAGTTTATCAATGAACAATCAAATGTAATTTAAGTAATGTTTTTGTATAATGATGGAACCTGATTCATTGACACTAATACCAATCACTTTAATTATAAACGAATTCATTTGATCTACATCGGTATATTCATGGTATATTTTATATTTTTCATTCCACATTCTCAAAAAAAAATTGTTTATTAAAATTATAAATACAACAAAATTTAATAAGAAAATTATAAATTTTGTGATATTTACCGCAACCCTCCTCAAGAAAGATGATCATGGTCTACCGCTGTAGCACATAAATAAATACAATCAATGTTTTTTAGCACCTTATAATAGGAAGGTTGAAACATGTTTCAATTTCTATGGAGATGATCTGTTATTTCTTCACTCTTTGTTTTCAACCTTTCTAAATAATTTTCCTTATTTTTATAAAAAAGATAAAAAATTTCTTACTTTACCTAGTTTATAATATCTGGTGTTTCTTAGTTTTTGTAAAATATTACGGGATATCAACGATAAGTGGTCATTGAAAAGGAATTCAGGGATCTCATCTTGGAAATTAATGATTCCCTCAAATACCATATACTATAAGGATTGGTATAATAAATAACATAACTCCAGGTGTACTTTAATGTTTATCAGTATATCCCATTGACACAAAAAGTGTCTTCATTTTTTCCTCAAATTTTAATGAATAAATAATATTGGTCGAAAAAATAAGTTACTATTTTAGATGAGTTAAAAACCTTAAAAAATATATACGGATTCTGGTGAGTAAAGTAAAATGCATAAATTAATAAATCCATTCATCTAAAGAAGAACTACCAAATAAAGAACCAAAACCAGTTATGGAAGATGAATCCCCATTAATCCTTCAATTAGAATAAATTTAGGAGGATAATGATTTAAATGAATAATTACAACCATCATAACCCATTTATCAATGGCTAGAGGGTATTCATGAAGAAGATATTCCGATTGATACAATCATGGGAGATCAATAATATTTTGATGAATTGTTTAGTGAATATTCAATTATTGAAATGGATATTGTTCTACCTATATTTAAGAATACGAATCGACACATTTATATCTATATCATGATTTGAATGAATAATAAATGACTTAAGTGATGAAATTAAATGAAATATTGGAGGATCCAAACAACCTACTTCCAACTGCTGAAACTAGACTCCAAGAGGCATTTTCTAAAGATTAATCATTTGAAACTAAACTAAATATGGGAGATAATCATTTATTTAACTCAATTATTTTTAATTTCATTAAATCTGAATTGAAAATTGACTCTTCATGTTTAAATGTCAAATATTCATCTAACACATAGACTTCATTAGAGGAAGATGAAGAAGAAAGTTTCACCACATAAGGAACACCTAAATGTCCCCAAACATGTTACAAATTTATTATAGGTAGTACATGTGGAGGACTATGTGGATTTTCCCAAGGAAACAAAGAAAAATACTATCTATATTTAATGGGTAAACTTATCTTAATTTTATATTCATCAATTAAATATAATTACTCATTGAATTTAACATTGATTATTCCATTGAGTCAGTATACCTAGATAAATTACTGATGAGTTAAGATGAGGTTCTTCATGATGTATCTGAGAAGATGTAGGACACATTCTTTATCCCACCCCCACAATACGCGATGTATCTCATTTACATAGGGGTGGATTTGATGTAATCTATCTATATAATCCTCAATATAAAAAGAATGTAATATATTCTAGAAGAAGAATAATGTGGTATTTCAAATCAAATTATCTCAACCCACTAACAAATTAGGAATAATAGTTGGTACTATTTTTATGGTTGTAGTGAAACCCAATTCTCGCATGAGGGTTTTAAAATATGATTTATCCAGCTGTCCATTTATTTTAGAGGAATTATTTAATGAATATTTTATGTCATTAACCCAAATTCCCCAATCATTTTTATCTTTAATGAAATGTTACCTACAAATTCAGGAGTGGTATCTATTTCATTGGATCATGATGATGATGTAATATGGAATCCCATGATGTATCTTGATAAAGGGATAAGAAAATCACATCATGTAGATAGGGGAGTACACATTTAAATTCATAATTTTTTATCTCTCTTAATTTTTTTCTTTTAGAAATCTATATTTAGATTTAAAGGAAAATAGCTTTCCCACACATTGACTTTCTATCTAACTTCACTAAAATTGGAAACATGACTTTCTTATAAAACCCATGATTTGATGTTTTAGATTTAAAAAGATAATTAAATTGAATGATTAAAGTGGGGAATTGATTGATTAGAGGTAAAAATAATTTTTTAGTTTAACGAATCAAGATTTGAGGGAATCATTTGATTCATTATAATGTAATTTCACTACCATTTTTATACTTTTAATTTTTGACATTCATGTGGATTTATTTGATATTATATATTTATTCCAAGACTGATTATCAAATTTTATATATTTCTTATTCATGATAAGAATCTAGATCTAATACATCCAGTTTATATCTTTTTCATATTTTTTATGTTAATTTGGGTATGCCAACTATTAGATCATTCATTGTAAAATTTCAAATTTATGATGGAAAATGTAAAATTTTATAAGATTGATACATTTTCAATGATTTTTTCCATTATCTTGAGACCAAATTATATATGAATCACTGTTTATACTGTAGAATTCATGAATGAACTTTTTCGGAATGAGCCACTTTAAAATATGATATTTCTATTTCCTACCATAAACTACATAGTTTGTATATTATTTTAACGTTGAAGTACTGGGTGTGGGAAGCTATGGACGAATGGATGCATTATATTGGAAGGAATAAGTGTGTAGGTGTGGTTTTTGGGATTATGAAAGGATCATGATTATTAATTTGTTATATTTAAAATCAACCCTGTTTGAATAAAAGAATAAAGAAGAAAAAGGGAAAAGTTTATGGAATGGGACATTTAAAAATCACCTTTACCAGATTGATTTTTTTATCACATGGGGTTTGGTGGTGGATGTGAGATTAATTCCAATATTAATATAATTTTGTTAAATTTTCAAATTTATTCAGAAAAAGTATAAAATATTGAACTAATAGTATTCATGATGGTATACACCTTTCATTATTATTCAATGCATCAAGACCATACTATGATCTTGGGAAGGGTATGTCATCACATTAAAAGGAAAATTTTATTTACAATTTATATTTTATATCATGAATTATTGTTTATCCTCATTTTTATCCTTAAAATATATTATATCAATAAATGATAACGCAAACCTTAAGAGTCATGTGATTCTTAAATTGAAATTCCCTTGTGATTTCATTTGATTTTTGTCTTTAAAAATCTGAGAGTGTAGGTAATTTTTAGGCATTTGGGAGGTTTATGTATTCATGGTATAGAAATAACTCTTCATTAAAATGTTCATTGAGTGATAAGAGAAACAAATTCATTATTACGTAAGTAAAAACTTAAAATGTTTATGAAAAATAATCTAATATTATTGAATGAATGGAGAAGACACGTCAAATTAAGAAGTGAGAGAGTAAGATACATGGGCTGATTAATTTATTTTAATAGTTTGGATTATGATTAATATTATATTTGATTCTTAAAAATGTTATTTTCCCTTTGATATATTTTTAATATTATTTCTATTAAATATAAATATTGGTCACAAAATTTTCCATTGATTTTTATGAGGGATTTAATCCTTTAGGATAAGTATGGTTTCACTTGTGTGGGTATTTGATACTTTATTTTTCATAAAAAATAAAATGTATAAATAATGAAAATTATTTATTTTTAGTGGATTAAGCCCAAATAACTCATTGGATTATCATTTTATGTGTATCTAAATATAAATTTTCATTTTGTAAAAAAGAATATTTTTAATTAATTGGATGACTCTAGGGAGAGCCAAGAAGATTATAAAACACACATAGGGTGGGTCAAGTCTTACCTCAACAATGTGTATCATCATCGATCATTGCAGTTAGTGTAGTGTTTTAGGATTGGATATTAGGAGTTGGAATATGATATAGTTATGCGGTGTCCTAATTAAAATAGTGCCTCCCTCATGAACAAATATCTAATGCGGGACTCCATTTGGATGAGAACTATGCACTTACGAAGAAGTGATGTTGTCCCACAGTTGGTCATGTGGCCCCACGCTCATTCCGGAACCTCTATAACATTATAAATTATTATACTACTGATGAATGTGTCAATAAAATACCATGAAATCCATTAGTGAGGCTTTGGATTAAGCCAAAAATCCATTGTGAGGCCTCATATTACAATGAATATCCTTGGGGGCTTGAATGACTACTACGAAAAAATTTAAAGAGAATAAATACCTTCATAAATGGGATCTGGTTGAATATCTCAAAGTCCTTTTCAATTCCCTTAGCATGTGAACCCACAGATCACAATTAATTCATTCAATTGAAAATACAATTAAAAAGGGATGAAATTCATAGGAGAGTATGTAGATGATATGAAACGACTTCTTAATATTTTCTACACCATAGTAAAAATCATCATGGTTAATAGGTTCTCTCTGATGAATAAATTTCTAATAAAACAACTTGTGGGCCATGATATATGCCCTGTTAGAGGTGTTTACATGCATTTAAAAACTTTTTAATGATGAATGATATTCCATAATACGCGATCATGTGGCTGGGAGAGAGAAATAGAAGTGAGAACACATTGAAAAAAGGTGATTCAATGAGCATGTTTGATCTTTACATGCATGCATAAAATAAGAAAAATAAAGAGACTATTGAAAAATAAAATTGTTTCTCCTAGATGGAACCAACTATTCACTACTATAATGGATGGTTTAATACATCAAAGAAGGTATATTCAATTTATTTCGTATTAGACACATTGTTGTAATTTACTACACAAAAGTTTTGAATTTTTTTTATATTTGTTTCCATCACTTATCTCTTTGTGTGATTGTATAATTAGAAAAAGGATGTGTTCTACATTATTTATTTTATTAGAATGTAACGTGACAAAATCTAGTTTCTTTCCATTTCCATTTCCCCTCTCTGGTCACCTCCACTGATCTACATATCCACAACCCCAGTTGAGTAAGCTTATATAAAATCCCACATCAGAAAGAAAGGATACTCCCATGGCTTGTTATCCAATGGCTGATAGTGGAATGCTAAGTTTAAAATTTATGAGAAATGGGTTGAGTGGTTAGCCTATGATGTGTATAATATGTCTACAAATAATTATTTTTTTTATTATCCTCTATTTGATTCAATATGTTTCAGTATTTTGATATTATGTAATGTAGATATTAAATCATATATTTACATAATGATAAGGTCAATTAAAACTAGTGAATACCTAAAAATATGAAATATGATATTGGAGGATTCAAAGTAGATATAATATATTAAGTTCATAAAATCCTCTCTCAAGAATAAAAATAAATATTTTTTAAACAGCTGATATGTGAAGAATTATGATAGCTCGATAATGAAATATTCCAGAGGGTGATTATAGTGATGATGAGATTAATAAAATATTCAATGGAAAATAATAAAAGGATATCATAATCTTATTTCCTATTAGTATAGTGTATTTTATTGTGCACAAGAGAATCATAACTAGGATGAGGCTAATATTTTAGTTTGTTTTACAATATAGATTAAGTTTTATTTCATATATAACTCTATATGATTATTCTTAAATAAATTATTTCTTCATTTATTTCCCTCCCCCCCTCTCAACTATTATCTCTTATACTCATGAATGTGAGTGACTGAATTAGGAGTTAGCTTTGGGGAAGGTATTTTCAGTGTTCCTGAATTAATTCTACTCAATACATTATTGTTTTATTTTACATTTGGGGAGGGGAAGAGAAATGTTTTTTGATTGGTGTGGCAATCATCCACCACTATTTTATGAGCATCTTGAACTTATATTATTCCTTAACTGAAATTTATTCACCCTTTTCTTATAAATCACTCTTCAAATAATTGTTTTGAGTTTATTTAAGGGGTGAAATGGAATACTATTAATATGGGTCTTGGAAGGATTTAGAATTTTGACTGATGTGTATCATCAACCATGAATTTCGATTAAGGTGAGTCTTGGTGTGTTGAAGAAGTATCATAATCATGATAAATTCCACAATAAAAGGTATATATTTTCAATAATTAATTATAAACTATAATATAATAAATATTAATTTATAATAATGGAACTCATGTAACCAACCCTAGACCAATAAACATTTTTCTAACTTCATTCATTCATTCTACATCTTCATCTAAAAGTTGTATTTTTTTTTAATTTTTTACACATTCTCAAACAATTTTTTTCATGATTATAAATAAAATAAAAACAAATATATATAATTAGTGTATTATGAATATTGTGTGATATACTAAAGAGCATCTCAATATATATAAACCTTCTAACCGGATATACTTCATTGATAAATAAATTGTAGATTTTTTACCACCCTATGATAGGCATGTTAGTAATCTTCTACAAGAACATTGAAATCCTTCATGACCATAAATCAATTTGGACAGATTGATGAAATCCATTACATTTTAATTTTAATTTAATGGATCGTCTTATTTTGGAGGATTATTTTAATCAATCATGAACATGTACCCTTCAGTGGCCATATGCTTTATTCATGACCAACGATTCTAGGATGTAATTGCATATAAGTTCCCAATAAAATATTCAATAAAAATATTCTACATAAGAGAAATAGAGAAATTCAGTTAAGTAATTTACCATTATGAGAATATTTTTAGGGAACCACATACCCACAATGATTTCATTATTATTTTAGTGTTTCCTTTGTGAAAGTTTCTAATATAATCATGTAGGTAATTACTAGGTTAAAACCTGAGAATGAATTAATGGAATGAACCAGGAATGAATATTCATGATAATTACTTCATTGTTTAATATATTTATAAAGCTCCATGTTTAGGATAATTTTTGAATCTCATATATGAGGTTCCTTCATGAATACCATCCATTAGTTTCCTTTAAAAATCATTCCAATAAAAAAAATTTATGTAGGTCCATTAGCATAAAACAATTCAAAAAATTGAGGACATGAATTACATTCCTTCACAATACCATATTTATTAATATACTACACCAAATATATAATACTATTGGCCCCATGATGTATATTTCATCACATTCATTACTTCTTCACAATGGAACCCTGTTAAAGAAATAAATTCATCTATTAAATATATTTCATCTTCTTGGTCATCCACCAAGTACGAATCAACCAAAATAACCTAATTATATTACATTCACCATGGTTAATTCCTCAATATACTCATTTCAATAGGTCCCCCTCCAAGACTATCTATGATACATGACCAGACTATATACATCAACGTTCACCCAATCGATCATGTATCCCTTTGATAATAGACATCTCTGGAGTTTTCCTCATTGAATAGTAAAAAGATAAATTTAATTGGAATAATGTTTTCCATTGATAACAATTCCCCTTATTAAGAGTATTCTGATGAATCCTTCGCAAGACAATGATTCACATTTAGGGAACCCATATAAAAATTTTAGCCAACCTGAGCTTTCAATGGACTTTTTTGTTACCCTTAATGAGGCGAACAGATTTAATGGGATTCATAGTGGATGTAATCTATAAATAATTCATTCACCTAACTCATAAAATTGTTCAAACACCTTCGGAAAAAATATTCGTAATAGCAACACATATCATTCATATCCCGCTGGTAGGTGCTAGCTCCAATCTAGTGTATATCCCCATTAATTCTTCATTAAAATATATTCCCCATGAGCCCAATCATCCTTCTATGTTTTGTTATCAATAGATAGGTGGTGGAAATACATACCTTTGGGAAACACATGGTTAATCCCAAACTCAGTCATTATAAGGCCATATTCCCTTTGAGTGACCATTCCTTCATTTAAAATATTTTCTATGATCCTTCACTCATCAATGATCCAGTTTTATTATGAGTCATCATTCTATAATTGGTATTATTAACTATATATGACCATTTATACATATGAAATATTGCTTATTATTCACTATTAATCAATGGTACATATTCCCCACAAAGAAAAATAGAATGTACCATTCATTCTTATATCCCACAATATATAATTTTTAGGAACCCTTCACCTTTTATTCATAGATGCATTAATTTAAACTACACGGAACACATCTCTAACATATTATGTTAAAAATAAACTAAAAAATCATATTGAAATACAATATAATATGGAATAATTAATCTATGGTATTTTATACATTACAAAAAAAGGCCTTAGAGGAAGTTTTTTAGATTTTCCAGTGTATTGAACAACTAAAAAATAGTTTCACAATGGTAAATATTGTCCTCCATGAAATAATGAATCAAGAGATATTTTTCAATGTTATTTAAAATATTGTGGTGATCATTTAATATTTTCCAAAAAATATTATTTAGTGATTATTATTAAATTTGTTTCCATGATTTTATATTTTAATTTTTCTTACCATAACAAGGAAACATAAACCGCTAGAAAATAACAATAATAAATTAGTGGTCATCTAAACTATTGTTAGTATCTATGGTAGAAAAAATGTAATTAAAATAATCCATTACAAATAAAGAATGAACCAAATAAATAATGTGACTAATCAAAATAGAATTTATATAAAATAATCCCAAAAAATAACTTCATATTAAGTCAACCCAATCTAACTAAATTTATACCAAACAAAATGAAATTAATCAAACAGAAAATATGAAAGAGTAAATTTGATCAAGATGACTAGAACCATTTAGAATATTAGCGACTAATCAAATCAACACTCAAAATAAATAAAACCAAAAAAAACTAGATTTAATTAACATTAATTGAAATAAAAGTTATTAAAAATGACATGATACAACCTACACTAAACAAAAAAGAATACTATAAACCTCAATTAATCTAAATATATAAAAAAACAATTGTGTAAAATATAATAAAACTAGAAAAAATTGAACCGTATAAAAGATAATTATCCTATATTGATTGAAAATATGTTGAACTATCCCAAACAAAGCTGGCCATAATAAAAATAACCAAATAAACCTAAAATTACCTGAATTATAGTGAGTTGAAACAAATTGATCCAACCAATGTAAAAATAAAATAAAAAAAGTGAAAAAAAATTGAATCAAATAAAACATAATTTACCATACTTGATATTCAATAAAAACTGAACTAAAAATAACTTAAATGAAATATAAATAATAAAATTAATATGATTTAAAATACATAAAAAATATTTTTAGTAGGATAATTGTAACTATTACCAACTGATGGTAACAAACCAAAAAACCGTAATGAACTAATCTAAACCATCATGGAATAATACATTCTAAACCAATAAAAATAAGCTCAAATTAGTTAGAAATGAATGAAAATAAATCAAGAAAAATTTGACTAAAAAATATTTAACCACCTCAACTAAACATGATGTAAACCATACTAAACCAAATATACATGAATATACGCTATATCACCAATTATACGTTGGGAGGAACAAGTAATATGAACTGATATGATGTTTTTTGAATTGAATTGACCCAGAATAACCAAGCGTGAACCAAATCCATCAAAATCAACACAACCTATATCAATATAAATCAAATAAACAATGCTCAAAACAAACTTAACCAACATAAATAAAACTAATGTATCCATACAACAACTAGTTTGATCTAAACTGAATCAAATAATCATTATCAAATTTGATCCAAATACCACTAATAAGAATTTAAATTAGAAAAATATCATAATTAATTAAATATATAAATTTATAAGTAATTAGTTTATTTATACAAGAACATCCCCATACTAGAGTTCAAAATCAATCCCCATTATAACTAGCTCCTAATGAGAAGTAATCTTATCCATCTCCACTCCGTAATTCTAGTTCCTGCAATTTAATTTATTTGATAATTAAAAATGTTATATATATATATATATATATATATATATTAACATAAAGTAATTTTAATTAGTTTTAAAATGATTATGAAATTCGTAAATTTTCTAACCAACTCTATCCAACCATCAAGGAAATCTCACTTGGTATATATCTAGTAATCTAAAAATATATTCGAACCAATATATAGTATTGAATGGATACCTCTAGATCTATAATTTTTATATGAATTCCATGTTGCAGGATTATGTACCCCTTCTCCTAAATTGGGTCCCTAACTCCTGAATTGGGGGTTTTCATAAAAATAACTTCCCTATTTTAATTTGGAGGAAAATGAGAACTAAAATATAGAAAATAAATGGGTGTAACAAATTATATTGACGAAATTTAAATGAATTGATATGAGGATAGGGTTATATTGACTTATCTTTTTCAAAATATATCAATGTGTGATGTGTTTTGATAACATAGAAAATTTATATTTACATTTTAATGAGTTTATATTATGTGTTTTATATTTTTAATTTATGTCATCTTATAATTCATAAAAAGCTTAATAAATATATAACAATCATGGGCACAAAGGATTTTTTTAATATAGTTATTTATAAAAGGAATTTATCTTATAATGGATGTTTATATTGTGAATAAAAAAACTATTTTATGGAAGAAACCCGATATATCCCCAATAATTTCAGTCTTCACCAATGTTTTTCATCATACAGATAGACATTCAAAAAATATAAACTCTCTACAAAAGAAGATAATCTTTTTGAGAAAGTAAATTACCTTATTCATATTGAAATTTAGAAAGGTTAGTCAAAAGAAAATTCTGAGAAATATTTTATCTCATGAAAATGAAATTTGTAAAAGGATTATATTATGAAATTTTGTTGAATATATGGATGAAAATAATCAAAGGTTAGTAAGATTTTATCTAATGAAAAATATTTATATTACGAAACATGGAAGTCAAGGATTGTTTTCTTAAAATGATTCTACATGAATCATCTTACAAGAACAATTCTATAAAATGTTTTTCTTATGAAGGATAACCCATCTTACTGATCATCTAGATTATACTGGAAACATTGGTATAATATTTTGTTATATTAATTCAATATTTTATGTGTGTTAGAAAAAGACATTTCTAAACTAGAAAAGGTCAATTTAAAAAAAAGTAACTTTTTTGAAAATAATGTAATGATTGGATAAAGAATATTACTAACATCTTCAATGTAAAATTTTATTCTAAAATTTTATTCTATATTTGGAAAAGAAGGTAACATTCCATTAAGGACTCATCTCCTAAAATTTTCACATAGACAATTAACTCATCCATTGTTATTATCAATTGTTAATAAGTTCAAATTAAAAAGAGAATACAAAAATACATGATTTCTCCTTTATATGAAGGATGAATGCATACATGTGAAAAAAATAACACTTGAATACATATAGTTATGAAATATAATATATGATACATGATTCAGAAAATAATTTATGATAAAACACTTGAAACTATTGTACAATTATTGTTCATACAATATCATCTTTGTAATTGTGGAACCTCCATACCTATACATAGAAGAATATCATCTTCTCTAAATGAATCTTAAAATACTATTAGTTTTCTCATTGAAATATGTAATCCACCATTCATCAAAATCTTTTTAATAATTATTAATATCTTAAATCATTGTGATATAGTCTATTAAAACCAGAAATGAAAATTTTTAATAGAGAGACTAAATGAAATCTCTTAGACCATTGTAATAAGTAAAAAATACTTTCACTCTTCTATAATCCCTCAAGAATGATATTCCATAGTGAAAATCACTGAACTCATGGACTATATTTTATGTAGAATAAACTAGGTGATTTATTTTAACAAAACTAGAATAAATATATATATATAAATATTTTCCATTTGTATTTTTATTTTATGTAACATTTTAAAAATGAAAATACTGGAAAACACATTAATTAAATAGGGTGGTATTGATGAAAATAAAATTTTCAAGATCTCAATTAATCCCTTCTTGTGTATTTATATTTACATTCTGTAATAAAAAATTAAGTCTCATACGTTGTGAATTAGGATTTCTCAGCTGTGAAATGTAGAAGTCAAAAGGTATTCCTTTAAATGGATTTTGAAACTAATAATAGAGAATGTATTTTTATTGTTATAGATTCATATTGTAATGGTTAGAGTTATGGTTCTTATAATATTTAATGACTATATATTTGATGAATCTTGGCCTTAATGATTATCTCAAAGACATTGAGCCATATAAAATTCTAGATACAAAACTAAAAACCAATAATGTTGTCACTGAAGTGAGATATAATCTAAATTCAAATGATCGGAACACTATTGTATATATAATATATATAAATGAGTTTAATCATGTTTATCAATGTAAATCATCCCCTGAAATGTGGACTACTATAGTGGTTCATTATGATGGAACAAACAATGTCTAAGAACTCTGATATCATACAACTAAACATATGTTCAAAACCCTCATAATCAATGAATGATAAATCATTAATAAATTGAATGGAATACTTATAGAGATTGTAGATAATGTTTCTTACCTTAAAGAACCAATTACCAATTCAGATATTTCCTTGAATGTTTTATGACGTTTATAATATAAGTTGACTGGAATCACAGATGAAGTCAGACAATCAAAAAAGGTCAAGATTTTAAAAATAAATGATCCCATTGGAACTCTTATATTATATTATGTTGAAAATGAATTTGATTTTGGGTAACAATAGATGACTGTGATATAAAATACTTTTTTCAAAACATTATATTCTAAGGATGGTAGGATGTATAAAGAGAAATATGTTATTGTGTCATAAAATTAATATATATAAAATATTTATTCATTGAATAATGAACTTTATCAGTTCTAAATATAATTTTGAAAGTTCAATAACAAGATAATATTTTTCAAAATAACATTAAAATGTTCTGGTATATTGTGAAATCCATGAAGCCCATCAAATCTACCTAGAGTGCCTCTCAGGGCTCTAGTGATAATATATCGTTAGTATCAAATGTTGAAGTGTCTAATATGAATGAAAATATGTGTTTTAATGAAAATTCAAATTAGGTACACTCTTGTTATTCATATGATCATGGGAGTGAGTATAATAAATAAAATGTATCATATTAATAATTAAATCAATACCAGGAAATGATGGAAAAAAACTATGAAATACTGAAAAATAAAACTACCGTCATAAACTCTGACAATAAAATTGTTTTTAATGGGAGAGAATAAAAAAATATCATAGATTTCAAAACATAGTTGTAAAATTATAATTCATTATATATTAAACATAATAATAAAATAGACATTAAAATTTTATGTTTTATATCATAAAGAAGTAGCATTTTAGATTAACTAGAGTAGGATAACATAAAATCCATTATAAAAACCATCCCAAAAGGTAAGTGTTTAATATAGGATATAAGGGTGAAAATTAAAAGCATTACAAAAATTATTTTTTAGGAAATTCTAAAAATATATTTCTAGTATTTTATGATTTCATTATAAAATAAATGATCATTTTGAAAATGACAAATCTAAAATTATTCCAAAAATATTTGAAAAAAATAAAGTTGTTATATTTTATCAAATATCCAACTCATTTTTTTAGATAATGAAAACAAAATTTGGATTCCAAATCTTTTGTAGAAAATATTCTTGGACCCAAGAGAATTTGGGTACAAAAAATAATGTCGTTTTTTCATCATTATTGGTAACTAGCCAAATTATAATTGATGAAAAGGGGTTTATGGACAATGTATATTCATTAAATATGAATTGATATTTATCCATGTGTCACAAATTATGTAGGATTGATAGAGGCTATGTCACTATTTGTGAAATAAAAAATGGAATGATAACTGGAATTATATTAGTGGTAAATACATAATCAATTCTCATAAAAATTTGATTATATTTTACCCATAAAGAAAAACCTTATAAGTATTTTTAAGATTCGTGATGATGGTTATTTGGTTTATTTTTCTTAAAATTCATGTGTATTATTTAGTGAAAAATTTATAATGATTAGAACACCAATAAATGATAATTTCTATATTATAGATCATAAAAATTTGTGTAGGAAGAATTTGAATTGTTTGAATTTATAATTAAATGAATATTTTATTTTACATAAAACTATTCTAAATTCTAATGCTTAATCATTGAGAGAGTTATCCAAAAGAAATTTTATTTATATTTTTCCAAACCATAAAATCTATATATAAGACTATGTGATTCATGTAAAATTTGAATGAAATATAGGTCATATTTTGAACCAGTTAAATAGTATTATACTTATATAACCCAAAACATTATTCATATAGATCTATCTTGGCGTACAAGAATAATAAAGGCTGGTTGGAAAATATTTTTTAATGTTTTAGTTAAAAATTAATAAGATTGACTTGGGATTAATTTTTGTGACTAAAAATGGAAGCATGTTCTTTTTTTATAATTTTCTATATACATGTTTGAAAATAAAAAATATGTAAAATTTCTATATATCTAATGATATCATGGAGTATAGTTTGAGAATAATTAATTTACATCATTCGACACAAATCATGAAATTATGGAATGATTTTCTTCTCCCATGAAACCTCAATAGAATATTGTTGATGAAATTCGGAATATGGATTTTTAAAAAATGTTTTATAACAATGATATATGAATATTACATTATTTCTAATTTTTGAGTAAAATTTTAAAAAAAATTTATTTCCATAACATTGTTCTAATGAATACTATTACAAGGAAGACACCTAATGTGTCATAGAATAACAGAAAACTGAATCTATGATACGTTAAAGTGTTTTAATGTAAATTTATATTATAAAAACCAATGTTAATGTTGGTAAATTTAATCCAATATCTAATTAAGGAATCCTTTTATTTTATTCAAATACATCCAAATCTTATAGAAGTATCACGAAAATATTTATAATTATTGAACAGTGAAATCATGTGAAATTTAATTAATGATATTATTTTTATAAAAAAAGGAATCATGTTGATGAGTTATGTGATTCATTTATAGACATGAGACATGAATATATATTTTATAATACTGTGGATGTTGATTTGAAACATGATTTTGGTAAACCAAATCCTGTTAGTGTAGATACTAGTAAACCAGAAAGGGTGTTACCTATAAAACTTAAGGAATATTCTGAAGAAATAATTATTTTATTTTTTGATGAAGGATTTAGGACTAGAAAAATTTGGGAAACAATATATATTTATCTTCATTTATATCTAATCTAGGACCTATATATATAAAATAATCCTTAGACAATGAGAGTTCGGTTACATAAATTCACAAAGAGTTAAACCAGTTAGAGAGAAATAAGGTACGATAATTATTTTATAGATCCTATTAATATATTAAAATTTAAAAAAAATGTGTATTTGAAAAAAAATAGGATGACCAGGGTGTGATCACTAGAATTAATGCTATGTTATTTCCAAAATGTTATAATCCAGAAGAATGAATATATTAGGAAGAAATTTTTTTTCTAGTATATTGGTTAGAAGAAATTAAAATCCTATAGGCATATGTATATCATATTAATTTTAAATTATACCATATTGATCTAAAATATAAATTTAAAAATATACGGTTAACATAAGAATTTTATGTTGAATAAACTTTTATTATTGAAGACCCTCTTTTTCAAAATTGAGTTTTTTAACATTCCAAAGATCTCTTTGGACTTAAAAAATCACATAGAGCATGTATCAATATATTTTAATCATTTATTTAATAAAATTGTTTTTCAATGGGTTTTTTTAAAACAATCAATGTTGTATAAAACATCATAAAAATGTATTTTTCTTATGAAAATATAAGTTGATGATGTTATTTATTTTCTAAAAAATCAAAATTTCTGTAATGATGTGTCAAATATTATGAAATTTTTTTTAATGATCGTGATGGGTGAGTTATGGTATTTCCCAGGATTTAAAATTTATCAAAATGGATTTTTAAAAGTTTTAAACCAAATAATTTATATAAAATATTTAAATTAAATGTTTTTACTTGAAAACAGTAAGTCCTTTTCAACTCCAACGAGTTCCAATATTAGAAATGACCCATATGGGGATAGAAAAATAGTTGAAAACAAGTTATATAGATGAATCGTTCGAATATGTTTTTATTTCACTACAACTAGGCCATATATTATTTTTTCAGTATGTCTTTGTTCCATATTTGAATAAAATAAAAAACAATCCCAATTATACAGTACTAAACAAAATTAGGTTTCTGAATGGAACTATTTCAATTTATCTACATTTCAAAAAATACAATGATTATAATTTAATTTCATACTTACATAATGAATTTGGAGGGATTAGATTGAATAAGAGGATAACCTTAACAACATGTCAATTTCTAGGCAAATATTTATTTATTATGGTATAGTAAAATAAGCACTCTATAATATTATCAACTACTAATGATGAATAAATTTCATCCAGAAATTGTTGTATATAGGTTCTATGGATGAAACACAACATGGAAAATTTTGGATTCTATTTTAATTAAACTATACTAAATCATGAAAACACATGTACTATAAAAATTTCAAGGAATTCAATAAATCTATCTTGATGAAATACAATTAATATAAGGAAACATTTCATAGGAGATCATGAAAAATGGTAATATATATTTTTATTGTGATTTCACATAAAATAATTTAATAGAGATTATTAAAAAATCATTTCCTGTAATCAGATTTTATTTTTTTCAAATATGTATTTTGTTAAATAAATTTTACTTAATTCATGTATACTAATTTCATAGTATAAGTGAGGGTGAATTTATATTTAATTATTTTATATTTTAATAATTTAATTAAAATTTTTGTGCTACTGTTTTGAGTATTTTCCACATACAAATATGAAATATATTCTAGTATTTTCATGATTACACTCCATATAACATCTTTTTGACCCTATAGACACCACAAAACAAAATAAAGAAAATCATTCAAGTGTGTGAACCCTTTTTAAATCATAGAGCACATATCTTCCCACATATCAACCCTCATATCCAAAATCTTTTTATCCTTATACCCATCATCAAAATATGGGATAAAATAAGATGAAATATGTTTCTCATTTCTATAGAGACAAGATCTCAATGTCTATAAGGAATGTGTTGAGGGAAAGAACTACTGATTTTAGATGGTTATATGGAACAAACATGTCACATTAGAAAGTTATAAATCATCTAGCATGGGAGTATATATTTTATAATAGGTGAACATAGTTCCTTATTGAGAAATAATTTTTTTAGTTTCAGGATACATTTGTATTTCATTGTGTTGATTTTGAGGTCCTCATAACTATAATAAAAAACTAAAAGGGAATTTTATGATCTTGTACATTATTAAATAAAGTCTATCAATTAATTTCATAATTTTTTTGGATTTAAATTCCAATTATTTCCAATTTATTATGTAATACATCTTGGGATATTGATGTTTCCTTTTAAAATGACTGATATAGAGATGAATCTTGTGAAAGACTGAGATCCAAAAAATAAATGTTCTTACAATGTTTAAAAAATATTTAATTTCACAGTGAAATAGTTAGTTTTGAGAAAATATTTTTTAAAGATTTTACAATATTGTATCAATTTTTGGAAAAAAATACTATATATTTAGCATGATATTTAATGAAAAATAGTTTACATATTCGAAATAAAATTTAAAATTACTATCCCTTTGGAAGGTTTTGAACCCTAATTTTATGTAAATAATGTATTCATTTAGAGGATACCACAACCAATCATTTTAAAAAACAAAAAAAATTATATTATATTGTATTAAATAATTTTTGTTTCTATAGGATTTTCTCTTTTAGTATGTTGTCTCAATTAAGTTTAATATATGAGGTGAAATTATAAATTTCTATTGTTATAGGGGAGTCCACTTGTTTGGTGGCTGTTGATGCTATTGCTGACCAAGAAACTAGAGTTTTACCTGCACCTATAAAATATAATGTTGATATTATGAATGTAATAGAACATATAGACAATGAATCTCTTGGTGATTGAGGTATAAAAGATCTAGTCGTGATTTCAAAAAAATTCAAACTGAGGAATAAACCATTCCAATGGTAAAATTAGAAACACATCTGGTGATTGACTCCCCTTATATTATAAATATTAATACCATTTTTTGCCTATTTTTATTCAATGTAATACATAGCCTTGTATATTATTAAATTTTACATTTCGGGTCATGTTAATACCATCTCTACTATGTCATTTTAAGTACCACCTTTTGAATTATCTCTATATGGGGAGACAAGTAAAAAATATAGATGTGATAGAGTAAGTTTTATCAGATAGATTGATGTTTGGAATGAATAATAATATTACAATAATAATAATATGTTGATGAAGGAACCCTAATCATTGTGAAATAAAAATAGATAATTTAATCATTTGATCCCTCTCAAGGTGTGTATGTACCTTAAGTTAAAGAAAACCAACATATTAATGAAAATAATATCTGTAATGGAGATCATACTATATAAATTAAAAAATATGTGTTTACACTAATTAATTCACATCATACCAACCCTAGTATTCTTACAAAAGAGTTATATACTAATGATAAATGATCCTATATGATCTTTTATGAATTGATGATTAAACATAATGTGTTGAAAAATTATTTGATCGAGTTTATAGAATAGGTATGGTCTCTTTTTCAGTAAACAATATCACAAGATAATTTTGATGTGTTAAATGTATTGATTCAATTATTCCTGGAGAAATTTCATGTTGTGAATATATTGGACAATGAAATTTGGATTGGACTTCCATAGAATAAAATCTAGATGGTATGTATCATGAGAAAAATATGTTTATTTTTTGAATAGCCTCTATATATTGTGAAATACTAACTATATATATATATATTCTTCATGATCATCAATGTAACTTTATTTATAAAATTAGAAGTATTCCAATAATTACATGGAGAAAAATAGAAGATCATAATAAATCCTTTGTAGTGATTAGTTATTTAATCACCGATAGAGTTCCATAAATTTATGATTCTTTAGTTCACATATACAAATACAATAGTTTTATTATTATTTGATTTGAAAAAATAGTTAGAACATTGAATGGTAAATAGGCATTGGATGAAAAGTTTAGATATATATATATTGGGTGTGATCAACTTGAGATCAAAATCATGTTCTTAAAAAAAAGATGATTATTTTTTGGCCCCAGAGAATAATTGATTTCCTCTAAAAAATAGAAGATGTACCATCAATATTCACTCCTACCATCGGTTCAGTTGGTGTGATTAGTAGAATGTTTGATGTGTTTAAGAATTTACTTCATAATTTATATAAGGGAGATGTATATACCTTTTTTGGATTTTTTTCTCAATGGACGTTGAACTATTTCACAACTCATTTAGATTACTTCAAAACTAATTGGTGGAGAGAATTGAGATGTGTGTGGATACATTCTATCATCATCAAGGTATAAATAATATAGGACCTACTATTACTAATTGCTATGATACCACATATCAAACAATTAAAGGGATTATTGGTCACACTAATATCTATTCTATGTTTTATTGTAGTTTTTTGGATGAAGTTTCATTACCTTTACCTGCCTCATCCCCTATGATACACTTCATCCATGTTGATCTCTTTGACGTGGCCCAAGATTTACAATATTCTCTTAACATCCAATCAAATATTTTGAGTATCACTGAAGGATATTAAGTTAGTCTTGGAGTATATTTTATTAATATTGGGGATTTCTTTAAAGAATATATTGAGACTCCTCTTCCAACCCCTTACATTCATATCAGACACCTCAAATCCTTTAGAATACCATCTCCAAAACATCATCATCTACCATATTACAAATTTATTTTCTTTGTTGGGATGTTCAACTAATCATAGTTTATCTTAAATATTTGAACGACAGTTTATTTTAATCTTTTAATTATTTCAATTCTAATATTTCTATATATTTTCTCTCATTATTCTGTACATTTTATCTATTCATGAAATTATATGTGTTTTTTTATTTTTTTTCATATATCTATGGTTATTCTCATTATATATACAATTCTATTTTTAATTCTATTCCATAAAATATTCTATTCATATTTACTATATCTTATTTATACCATTAACACTTGTTTCTCTGTGTCTTTAATTGAATCTTTTTTTTCTTCTCATACTTGTTTCTTATATTAATAAAATGGGGGATGAAATTGAGGGTAATGAAATGAAAATATTATTAAATTTTAATCTTCAAATATATGTTCACTATTTAATTGGATTGGGATCACAAAACATGTAGATATTATATGATAAAAATATGTCATTTCCATATTTAAAAGAAATTTATTTTATATATAATAAAACAAATACCAATTTATATTCTAATGAGTTTACCATTAGCATTTTAGATATCATCTCTATATCTAAATATAATTCATAAGATATTTATTGAATATATTTTACTGGAATTTAACTTATGTGAGCATAAATAAATTTATTCTGATGGAATCTTGGTATTTTCTAACAGAATTTATCATATTTTTTTGTTTATATTAATCGCATCATAATTATTTTATGAATGAAATATCATATCTACATTTGAATTCTATTCAATACCAATGTAATTTATTTTTCAGAATCCATGTTTAGAAATTTTTTCTTACCACATAAGAATATTATCTATTAGAAAAATTTAATTTTCTTCTTCAGGTTCAAATTCATAAATCATTGTCTGACTGAAATTAGGAGATAAATTTTATCTTATAAAAAGAAATATTAAAACTGGCTTGTCTTATTAAAATCTATTGTATCCATAGATGTATATTTTCATATGTTATTAAGATATTATGTGATAGATAAGCATTAACTTACGTAATGTATAAGTAAATGATCTGTTTTATCTTATGGGGATTCTCTATAAATCATATTTTGAAAACAATTCTATCATATGTTTATATTATGATGAATAAGCTATCGTTTAGGTCGCCATGGTTATAAATGTAATGTCAGTCTAATATCTCGATAAGTCAATTCATGATTATAATTATGTCATAAAAAGTGTTGTTAATATAGGCAAATATTGATTTGGATAAATTTTATTTTTTATAAGTATTGAAAGATCTGAGAAAGAAGATTAATTACATATCCATCATAGATATTTATTCCATATTTAGAAAAGAAGGGAACATGGAATTAAGAATGTATCTGATAAACTTTAAAAAAGGAATATTCACATGGAGGTTATGAATATAAGGTGTTATGAAAACTATGTTCAAAAGAGAAGATAAAAATAGAATAGTTGTCCAATAAATTAAGGATGATTGCTAACATGTGAAAACAAGAATATCTAGGTCTACATAAATATGAAATATACAATAAGAACCATAACTTCTAACAAAAATATTATACAAAAGATTGACTTATTCTATCCTTTTTGTTCTAACAGAATTATCATTTGTAATTGAAGAAATTATATAGATAAAATTAAAATAATATCATCTTCTATGGATGAATCTTAAAATACTTTCAATTGCTACATGAAACTATATACTACACCATTTTTCGAAAAAATGTTTATAGGTTTTACTATCTTCACTAATTATAATCAAGTGTGTTAAGACATTGAAAAATTATTGTGCAAGGAGAGCCTAGAGAAAATACCTTAGACATTGGATACAAGTAACATCATCTTTCACACTTTTAGGAGCCCAAAAAAGTAATGATACTGTGAATTCCACCATAGTCAAGGAGTAGAGTGTTAGTGGAGTGGACTGGCAGATTTATGTGTCCTAAACCACTATATGTATCTTTTGATTTATATTTTCCTTTGAAAATTTTATTTTCCACCTCCTAATTTTTTTTAATGTAAATAAAATATTTGATACCACAATTTACCCACTCCCCATCTTGAGAATGTGGTTATAAAATCTATCAAAAAAACAATGTCCAGAACCCATCCCATTCACATAACCATGATGCTCCTTCCCAAGGACCATACCTAAAAGATCATCTTTGGAGACCGAGTACGAGTGCAAGAGGAGGAAATCCCATAACTATCTTATTTTTAAGTACTAATAAAATATTGTTAAAATATAAATTATAATAATAAATATCATAAAAAAAATTTGTGCCCCAATATTATTGGATGAAAAATTATGATAATTTCCATTTAATTTGGAATGAAAAATTATCTAAACATCTTTAGGATAAACCTTACTATATATGTCAATTATTTGTATGAAGAATAAATAATTTAATATTCTATTGTAATAAAAACATAATATTTAACATATAAATATTATAATTACCAAAATTATTACCATGATATTTTTTAGAAAAAACATTTCAAACTAGATATGAGAGGGATGATCAATTTCTTTCTTCTGGATACATTTTTTCTATAATCTTCTTGTAATAAATAAAGAGTAATATAATAACATATGTATAAATATTTATAAAATGATATTAATAATATTTTATAGTATACAATATGATATACTTCTCATGTATATGACTACCAACAAAAACATTTCATTACTCCAAAGTTACACCTCCAAGTATATTATTTTACATACTTGGAATAGTGAATGGCGCATCACTGGACTCATTCTATAGTCCCCATTAAATATTATTCTATTTTAACCAATTTTGATATAAACCATGTATGTTATATTGAATTAGGTACTATAAAATTGATGAACATATATAAAAAATAATTTATCCCAATTAATTGAATTTCATAGCATAATAAATTGTCATTTAATTAGAAATTATTAGTGTATAAAAACATAAATAATCTATGTATATAGCATTTCAATATTCCATGAAAAATAAATTCTATTGAATTTGAAAAAGTAATGACAAGGTTCACTGTCTCACATCCAAAATAAAACATAATTCAAATGACTATTCTTTTATTATCATCTTTTATGACCCTAAAACTATAATATACATCCACTATCATTATTCAATTTAGATTATACAAATTTTAAATATTAATTATTTTCTTCAAACAATATTAACATTATTTATTTAAACAACATGATTTTAGTCATCAAAAATATTTTTTTGGATAAAATTATATATATAATCATGGCCATATAATATCCTTATGAGAAATCTATATTGATCAATTTCTCCATTAATGCATGAGAATCGACTACATCAATGGAAAACCTACCATAATTATATCATAGGGGATATTATCTATTGGAAGTGGGTCAGATACTATCTATAATGTGATATAGGTATTTTATACATCATCGAGAGGGAGCCAAATGGAATTTTAGTTATGGTATAAGTGACATTACATGGAAAAGTAAATTATTTATGGAAGTTGGGTGGACCATATATCATAATTTGTCTACAATAACTAAAATTTTGTCTCCATGATCTTCAAATTAATAAATAAATAAAAATATGTTTGAAAAAATATATTTCAAAACCAATGAATCATTAATTTTTTTAATATGATATTTGATTCACAATACTAAAATAAATAATATAATACATAGTTACTTGCTATGTTAATGGATGACTATACATACAATCATTTTCAACATCAAGGGTGATATCCTTATCATGATCCCTTCTTACATATTATACATTATTCTCCATTGAAATATCAAAATTCTTAATACCATCATGGAATATAATGATAATGAATTACGGGTGATGAGATTCAATGTCATAAGTTAATTCTTCCTCTTCATCACTCATATCATACAAGTCTCTGTTTTTTATATTCACAACAACACTCAACCCTCCTACCACTACATGTTCCACATAATATACCATTGCTTCTTGTAATGTGAAGACATACATGTCATACTCTTCACACTCACTAATAAATACTAAAGGATAGAATTTGATATTATTATATTTTAAGAAATTTTTGATAATTCCCTAACAAATATTGAATCACTTATATTTGAATAAAATAAAAAATTGGATATGAGAGTTTAATATGATAATATTGGTCAAAATAATAAATAACCCCATTATATGGTGGTTAATTTACCACTATTTTATGTTCTTAACCTTCTTATTGATCAAATGTATGAAGTTTTTTAAAAAATAACATTATAATTATCCAATATTTTAGTTTGATTTACATGACCCTGATCTAAAATATAATACTCATATTACCCTTCAACTCTAATATCAATATTCATTATCTACTATAATTAGTAATTGTTTTACATTTATAGAGTATATATGTCAGCCTGTTTTCGATATGTTCCAGTATTAATGAACTTACATGACATGGAAACCATTCTACCAGTTAATATTAACAATTTTTTTCACCTTTCCCTTTCTATGTCTATCTTTTAAGACATCTTTTCATTTTAATACTTTATTCTATGATGAATGGATATAAAATTTTTCTAATAGTAGAACATATCTATATAACTTTATTTTTTTTTTATTTTTTCAATGAAATATTTGATGTTCTCCCAACTAGTCATCCCAAGATACGAAAGGTGGTAGATTTCTTATTATTTTGAATTTGAGTAGTTATATCATCAATAATTACAACTTGACTACTAATTTTCATCATATAATCAAACTACCTTGAAAAAAAATTGACGCACTCCTTCTCCAGGTAACCTTTCAAAATAATTCCTTCTAGTTGGGATTTATTTTTCACATTTGAATTTAAATGATCCCGATATCTATAATGGAAAATGAATGAATCATAATTCACTATGTATATAATAAGATGGAAATAATATCTTAATTACAAGGAAAACATAAAAATAAAGTACATTCCAATGGGAAACATACATTGGCATTGTATAAATAAAGTACACTTCAATTGGATACATACATCGATAATTTATAGGGACTCTTAATTTAGTTTCCATGACCAAATTAACATTCAATGAATTATGATAGAAAAATATTATGGGGGGGGGGAAGATCATCTCCACATGAAAATGTGTGTCTGGATAGTTTCTAATCTCTATTGGTAGTTGGTTTTTATCACAATTTTTTTTAAGAATGAGTAAATCTCTATTAAAAATGTATTTTAATATTTTATGTAATAATAAATGAAATGGTAATGGTAGTAACATATATATATAAATATGTGAATCATACCATTTAAATTTAGGTAAACAATAAATCATCAATTCAGTACATATATAAATGTTAATCATCAATTCAGTACATATATAAATGTTTCTGAATACTCATCAAATACTTTATTTTGTTTTAATATTTGAATAATTATATATTTATAAAAAATTTCATTGAAAAATTATCATATCATAATTTTCATTATTAACTTTCTATAGATTAGTATTTATATTCTTATCTTTTAAGTCCATCTAGGTATTAAATTGGTCCTTCAATTCCCATGTTCATTATGTGAAGTGAAAATCATGTTTCCACGTATATTATTCTCCCTATTCATGAAATCAATATTATGATGTAGAAAATTAAAATTTTAATATAGATATTTAAAAAAAGAATCATTTTTATTCCATTTCGAAGTTCGAAATTCAATTAATGTTTTCCATATTTTTATCCCAATAACATTAAAATGATGGACCTTCCCAAAATATTCTTCAACATTTACAAGTTATTCCATTATTTAGGATCTTTTTACTAACATTGGTGGTGGTCTATAATCAATGCCAACATATTCAATTGAACAATTTGAGATTCTTCAATAAATCTATAATGATATAATAAGAATTATTTTATACAATAAATTAGTGTTTAATGATTCAAATCGATGTAAAAACTAGAAAAAAAAACTAGTCTAATTTTTCTACCCAAACAAGTTCCCATGTATAGCTAAATCAATAGTTTCCAAATTTGTGTTGCATAAATTTTTAATAGCTTCCTAGTAGATACATCATATGTTTTAAAAAATTTGTCTTATAAATCCTAAATTTCATAAAATATGGGGTAAAAGTATACATTAGTGTCTTTTCTTGGCCTATGTTTTATAGGAATAATCATCGAAATGATGATGGATAATTTCCACATACATATAAATGAATAGAAATAGTAAGGGATCAAAAAATTCATCTAAATTATGTATCTTGTACTCAAAAAAACAAAATGGGTCGAATTTATCAATAACCATTCCAAATCACACATTCATAAAATCCGATGAGGAATCTGGGTTTAATGAGTCCATTTTTTTCCATGCTTTCAAATCTCTGGGTTTTCACATTAACCTATCCTTTTCATTTTACATATAATTCAACCTCACGTGCCTATCCATTTTCGATGACATGAATGATCATCGAAATAAAGGGTTTAATGGAAATTAATGAAAAATCAACATATGAGTGTTAATTTTTTTCATTTATAAATATAATATTTATTCAATCTTTTAAAATTAATCATGTATTTACTTCTATAAGACCAATATATTTTTCACTATGGTATACGTTAATCCTCTCCAAAATATAGAATCAAATCACTAGGGTAATCATGTATTTTTAATAATTAATTCCATTATTGTTAATAATTTTTCCCATGACATAAAAAAAGTGATATTAGATTTATGAAATGTGTCCTGAAATAATTCCAATACCATGAAAATAAATTTATTTGTAATTAAAAAATAACAATTGATATGATATAAAGTTTGGAAAAAATATGTTTTGAATACCTGATACATCCTCCATAATTCTCTTGATTTCCATAATCAACAAATGTATGAAATTCATGTTTCATATCAATAAATATTCCACAAGAATTAGAATTTATATAATTATGTAGAGGATCAACTCATATGTTACACTCATAGTTTAGTTTTCCAAAAGTTGCAAAGCATCCTTTTTCATGATTATATCTATAGCTCTATAAATTTATTAAACTAATATGTTTTTATGAACATAATGATTATCTAGGGTAGTGAAGTGATTATTTATTAGTTTTTGAATATCATTCTGTATTTTGGGGAAGTAGAACACTTATTTTATTGATTTTTATCAGTTTTAAAATTGTATATAAAAATAATTTCTCTATAATAAATCCAACACACATATTGAGTAGGCAATTTTATTATGATCACGTGATAATAAATTTAAAGTATCCTGAATAATTTTTTGAATATAGATTTAGATCGTGGATATTTTATCTTACCATCCATGGATTAATTAAAAATTATAACTTCTAAAAAATTATATATAACCTTATAATAATGAGGTGATCCTATGTAATATGATCTTTATTTTATCAATATATAATCGACTACTTCCATTCCTTGAAAAAATTATTGTTATATAATTATATTTTAATAAAATAACAATACTAAATACTTATATGTTAGATAATGAGATATAAGTTCTCATAACCCAAACATTGTTCTCCCATTAGGGAATGGTTAACAAGTAAATATAATATGGCCACTCCCTACTTTATGAGAATAATCCCAGGTTTGAGCCTTGTCATGATTAATTTTATCCTATGGTGGATAGTGTATAAGGTGGAACATATGGCCTAGATAATGTGTGTTGGGGTGCATTCCAAAACCCATGTCATCCAAACTTCATTTAAAATTGGGTTCCTATAGAAGTGATAAATTATTCCCATTATACTACATTGACCGGGGTTAAAATTCTCTCCGTGCTTAATGTTAGGATATTTTCCTATATAAAAATGGAACAAGGGAGACAACCATAGTGTAAGAAATCGAACATGGAACAATTCTAACGTCCATCACAATGTTGGGTGTGTGCTATAATACATAATGGTGGGTAATGAAAAAACACAATGTTATAGGTGCGGGATTCTATGTTTATGATTAAAGAGGGTAGGTCATGACAAAGGAGGTGTGTCCTCTACGAAACTATAGTGTATGATGTTAGGGAAAAAAATGTCATGTTCTACTTCTAAGGAAATAATGTGTTATAAGGTTTGCAAAGGCATATTCAGTATGTCTTATTGGATGTTATAGTGTAAAATTGGCAGCCATAACATGGTTGTGGGATCCAGATATTGGGCCTGAATCCCTTCAAAACAATTTTATTTGGAAAAATTATTTAAGTATATGGTGTTCATAGGACTTCAAGTCATGTAATATATCTCTCTCAAAACATTTAAATAGAGGTTTATTTTCATATTAAGGGATATTGATGCCAATTTTTTTAACATGGAGATATTATAAATTCATTATTTTATAAAGTAATTGATAATATAATTAATGTGGGTATCTCCAAATCATTTAAATTTCATTGAAACTTGGTTTTTTTCTTAATAAAACTAACATACATTAATAGAGGACTTCATTTTAGAAAATAAAGATATAATTTAAATATTATATACCATGAACCAATAAAAATTCACTAATAAAAGTAAAGTAAATAAGTGGACCATTCATTTCATTCTGGAAAAATAATAATTGAAAACTAAAATCAACAACAAAATTTCTATTATTATTTGATAAAATTAATATAACTGTTTAATTATATATTAAAACCATGTATCTATGTTAAATTACCTTATACCTACACTGATACCGTACTATATCTTTAATATTATGTTAGTGAAGTGGTCTCTTCAAATCTAATTGATTTAAAAAATGATTTTTATGTTACATGGAAGAAGATTAACCCATAAATAAAGGTTTCAAAACAAACTATATATATGTAGGAGAAAGTCATTGATACTTAATTTCCATGGGAGATTAAATTATATTAGGAAATCAAGGAATTACCTTGATATCTCCCCATTTAAACATCCCCCAAAACCAATCAATATGAAATCAGGATTAATGGATGAATTCCAGGAGCACAAGAGTTTTGGTGGAAGAGAAAACATCCACTTCCAAGGATAAAGACAAGAATAAAGATGATTATTTTTATATTTTGGACTTAACTTTATTAATGTAATGGACTTATGACCAAGACTATAGTACTTCATGAAAGTGATGAGGTGGGGAAGATTGAGTGGGATGGTGGAACTCAAGGATGTATGGTAGATCTCATACTGATTGAGGATTAATGTGATGTTAGAATGATTTCCTTTTCATTTTATTGATATTTTGTTTTGACCCAGGATTCTATCAATGAATTTTTTCTTCTTATAATTGTTTCATACTATAAAAATAACTTAAAATCGCTTATATAACACAATAAACACATAATATTTGAGGAATGACTGAAAAGAGAGTTATATCTAGAATTTAAGGATCCTATACCAATGAAATAGTATTTTTACCTAAGGAATAGTAATATGACCTTTATGAAAGGTAAACATGCCAAATGAATAATAACCTCACACATGAAAATATATATCAAATTTATTCTTATTATAAATGAATTTATGATATAATTATATCATAACATAATTAAATGAATATGTTATAAATAATTAATTAATTGGGAGTATTCTTTTAAGTCATACATATTTATTTAAAATATTATAAAAAATAAAAATATTTAAAATAAAATCTAATTTCATAAATTGTTTTTATAATTTATATTTAATTGTCTTTTGATTTTAAGGAAATTTTTGAGTCTTTAGTTAAATTTTCAAAGAGTTAAAAAATCAGGTATTATTTTAATATATGTATATTTAGAGTAAATGATGGTTTTTATTAAAAATTAAATTTCTCATATATAGAAAATTATTTTCCAAAAATGGAGCTAATTATTTAATTATAAACATTAATATATGGTCAGGGTGAATTTATAGGATTTTTCAAAAATAATTAATTTTTTCTGTGAAAAGTAAAAAAGGATAATTTATAGTACAAATAAATTATAAGTAAAATAAACTTTTCCTTTAGAAATCAATGATATAAGAAATATGATATATAATGTTCTGTAATTATTTTAAAATATTATATGATAATTCCTAAACTATTCATAATATTGAGCCAATATTATAATTAAATGAATAAAATATTCAAACAACACCCCACTCATCCACTATAAATATTTCCCTCACCTCTCCTTATTCTCACATCATCCAAGAATTGATACCATTCTAAATTATACTGAGTAATCATATCAAAACCTTTCCCCATGTCCAGGATCTCTTGGTATCATAAAAATACCAAAACCAATCCCCTTATGAAGTTTCTCAATGAGGATAATTCAAGAGGTGAAAATACTATTTCTGTTGTTTTATTTTTTCTTTTCAATTTATTTTTCTTATCCTAAACTCAACTACCATATACAAAGATACATTATAACTCATGTATAATTTAAATACTATAATTATATAATGTTAAAGTTTGATCCATAATAAAAATCATTTCACCCTCTCTTTTACACTATATACGAATATATTACCCGTGATGTGTCAATTTACCGACATCACAGAAAAGGCATTTTAATATTCCATTAACACCTTCATGGATGGTCATCAAACCATATTTATTGTTATAATATATTTTATTATACATATAAAAAGTTACTTAATATAATAGTACCAGTATATATACATGATATTAATTAATAAATAAAACTATTTGGTAATGATGGAAAAACCCCCAAAATGATCTAACCAATTATCATTAATTTTATATATAATTAATTAATCATAAAATATTATAAAATATATGTATAATAATATTAAATTATATTTATGTTCAATAATAACATATATCTATAATTCTTGTGAATTATAACCATTTTACCTGAACATAATTACTTATAAATAAGCAAGCCAATAATGAAATTGAAAAAATGAATGCTCCCAAACGTTGAATTTAAACTATATTACTCATCAAAAAGAAAATAAATAAAATTAATAAAACTATAATGAATAAAAATCATATATAAAAGGTTCTTAATTAATTAATTATGTTTTTAATTTGATTATCATGTATTTTAATTTCATGTGCAGAACAATTTTGGAAATTAGGTAACAGTTTCACACCAAATCTCCATTTTCATATGGGTTATGCTTTCTCCATATATACACCTATGTAATTATTAATTATTTTTATATAATTGTTATAAATTCTATTTTTACATTGAAAACTAAATTATCTATATAATTTCACCTTTTTTTTGGAGAAATACATGTTTTATAGGGTTCTCTTCTCAATTATTCCTGATATACAAGCCTGATTAAAGGGGAGGTCTCTATTTATTAGTAATTTTTAATGTACCAACCATAATATAATTCAAGACACCATTATATTGATAAAATAAATAATTTTTTCAAAAATTCTATATTTTTACATTTATGATTTTATAAAAAATTAGCACATTTATAAATCCTTTTTATAGAATAAGTCTTTCTTGAAATGAAATGGGGTATTTCTCTTATGAATTTCCCAAAGATTTATTAGAGTATTTTTGTCTATTTCAACAAAAAAAATTAAATTTAATGTTTTATTGATATTTATATCTTATTTTTATCTTCTAATATATTTTATTATGTGGTTTATGATCATATTGACTGTAGATGTGCTATCTTGATACCATAAACTTTATTACACAGAATTGTTAGTGATTATGTTTTCATATTGGGGAAAGTTATTTACATTTAATATGTATATTTTTCAACACCATTCATTTGAGGAATTCATTTGTCTATGTATGTTATAGTTAGGTCCGACTATATCTCTTTCAATGCAATGGTAGGACTCATCAAATAGATCAGATAAGCACTTTGTTGAGGACCTTCCCATTTTCAAATTTTTTTTATCTAAGGTATTAATCATTTTCATATTTTTTGGGATGAGGTATTGATTGTATAATTCAGATTTCAGGAACTTTATTTACATCCTATTGATATTAGTAATTAATATCCCATGTGAATATTTGACTAGTAGAATATCCAAGGATAAACTTCTTTCTCAGGTGATTATTTATGTGACATTATTTGATTATCTTTTATCATTACCTAAAAATATTGAAAATTATTTTTAATGACATGTTTTTTAGTCATTCACCAGGAATTATTGTTTAAATTATCTTCCTCTATATTATGTAACTTTAATGGGCATCTAATTTCACCCCTTATTATGTTTTATTTTTTCCCATGATATGAAGATGAATATTATGAATGACTTGAAAGGATAATCTAAAATATTTAGGTGTTAAAAATGTAAATTCTATGTTTTTTTTGCTTTCAAGTTTTAATGAAATGGTTATCTGTGAAATTTATATTATAAAACTACTAAAATTAGCAATCATTTGTATCAATTCCAATGAATTAATATAAGGCACCGACTCAGGGATACTGGGGTCAGGGTATTACAGTTAGTATTAGATAATGGTTTGTAGAAACATTAGAAACTATATTTATAAAACATTTATGAGGGGAAAATCACAATGATAGATTTTAGGATAAGAATATAAAAAAATTATTGATTTTTTTCATATTGGAGATTATGTGGGTTTTCCTAGAAATACATATTTCCATTGACACTAACATGGTATGTGGTTCTAGGACAAATGTACCTATGTGTATCAACACTAACAATGCTTCCCCATCCTAACCATGTGTATCTTGGTACATGATAGTGGGCCTCACTCTACACTGGGTTTGAACCTCTGAGATAATATTCTTTCGATAATTTACAATTAATTTATAAATCCTTTTAAAGGATTTAAAAGAAAATTACTCCCCAATGAAACCATGTTTATGATTATGTTATTAGTTATTCATAAGGCTTAAATTTATATTATGTGTTTTTTTAGTTATAAATTATTCAATATGATTCATAACCTAAGATAGTGAATTTTATTATTTAGAAATTGAGCCTAGAAGAAGGAATGTAAACCATATTAGTGCACGTACTCCATGGTAGGATTTCCATCCTATACAAGATAATGATATTGGTAAAAGTGATATGATAGGTGCTGAGAAAATGAAAACTATAATGGGAAAATGACTCGATTTATGATGTATAACCTTACCTTTATATAGAATCTTGATCCAAAAAATGTAGGATAAATGTTAAACCTATTTATATGACAACTATCTTCATTATTCAATGGGACTGCAAACCCATTTGTAGCAATTAAATGGATAAGTTTTTTAGAGATGATATTTATATTTTTGGGAAGTAATTAAAGGGTGAAGGTTATCCAGTAATTTTATCATCTATCATGCTCTGTGGATTAATGGTGTTTAATAATTCAAATCACAAAGTAGGACGAAAAAATTATAAATAATGAATGGAATATATTAAAGAAAATTTCTAAGAAACCATTTTTATTCATGACTAAACAATAGATGAGGAGAGGAAAATCTCATGTTAGAAAGAAGAAATGGTGAAAAAATTTCAATGTATTAATCTATATTTATAAGGTTAATAAGAAATGGAACATACTATATATGTAACACAAAGAACAGCATTGATCGATTCTTTGATGGTCTAAAACCATTCCTCCAAATGGAACTGGTCTACCAAAATTTCACATCATACTAATATATAGTATCATGTGATATAAAGGTATAAAATTATTTTTCTATGTCTTACGTCTAAGTGAGAAACTAAAGAAGAAGAGGGTTGATGAGTAAATAATGTATAAACAGGAGAATAAAAGTGGGAATCTCCTAACATGCAATACATCTGGAAAGAAACCGAATGGTTCCTACTTTAAATAAAAATGAGTTTTCTATAAGTGTGGTGGGAAAGGTCTCCATGATCAATATTTAACGGGAAATTAATAATCTTACAATGTTAAACGATACAATATTATGGATATGATACACTTTGTAAATTATTTTCCTAAGCATCAAGGAAAATACTTCAGAAAGGCCAATGGAACAAGGGAAAGCATGTATGATCACAACTGTTGATTTTAATGATTCTAATGATAAGGTGAAAGGAACTTCAATCATTTCCAAAAATATTTACAATGTATTTTTTAATATTGGATTACCACATACCTTTAGATCTTCCCTGTTTTTCAAGAAAGTTAGACATTTCCCTTTTGATTTAATTAAAGAGTTTCTAGTAAAAACTGCCAAGGTAAGTATCATTATAATTAATATGTGTCAGTAAATAACCTTTACAACACAAAAATGTTATTTATTATAAGAAAATTTCATTGTACATATGATTGTCTTCGATATAATCCCTATTATGGAATAAAATTCAAAATATGATGAGAAAATCTATTGTAAAAAGAAGGAAATTACGATTGGTGACGAAGATAATGAATCCCTTGTCTTTAAAGTATTAACCTCATTATATGTGTCATATATTGATCAATATCTAGTAGTTATTCTAATGGAAATTCGTGGTGAGGGAGAGAAAACATAATATATATTTTTTCACTAGTTTACAAAGGACTCCATGAAATAATGATGCAATATCAGTAATTGCTGACAGACTTGCAAAATATAAACATTTACTTTCTATAAGGGAGTATTTCCCAATAAAAACCATACATTAATCTATATTAATTATTTTGAAAGACATTATGGATCACCACTTTCAACATTGTCTGATCCAGATCCCTAATTTACATCTAAATTATGGAAAAAGTCTTCACAAATCATTGGAAATTAAGCTTCATTTGAGTACTGCTAATCACCCTAAAACTGAAAAGAAATCAAAAAGGGTGATCCAAACATTAGAATACATGTTGAGATTATCCTCACATGACTTTCAATGTATGTGAGATAAATATTTACCATTTTTACACTTTTCCTTCAATAATAGTTTCCATTAATGTATTCATATGAAACCATATGAAGCATTAAGAAGAAAGTGGTATTGTACTCCCACTTATTGGGATGATGTTAGTGAAAGGAAGCTTAGAGGCCCATAACATGTGGAGAAAAAAATTAAAAATTTAAGGACTATTAAATACCATTTCATTGCAGATCAATGGAAGAAAAAGAGCTATGCCGATAATTAAGGAATTGTTTATTAATTTTAAGTGGTAAATCATGTTTTCTTGTATGTTTTTCTGGGAATGGTGATAGAATATTTCGGAAGAATGAGAAACTAAGATCTAGAAACATTGGACCTTTTGAAATCCTGGAGAGTGTTTGAGTCATTCCTTATCATTTGGACATTCCTCAAAAATATTCAAATGAACGCAATGGGTTCTAAAATTCCATTTCAAAGATGTGCATTCTAGTCCCAATGCATGTTGTCAAGAATGAAAGAATAGATTTGGAACCTGATTTATCTTACTAGTAAGAGTCTATCTAGATTGTGGACACCACAAAATAGGTTTTGAGTAATTGGGTGACTAACCTGTTAATGGTACTTTGGTAAAATCATAAAAATTTAAGATACAACATGGGAACCAAAGGAATATAAGATAAAGAACTACTAAAAACCTTTTATGAGGTGACAATGAGTAAATTTCATTGATTATTTTTCTTTAGGAGGAGAGAATGTAACATTGAAGAATTCTATAAATGATATTTTACATCTTATAATTATTTCATATAGTATAAATCACATAAAATCACATATAAACCACAATAAAAACATTATAAATGAATAAGGAATTAAATAAGAGGTATTTATAGATGTTAAAGATCCTATACTAAGAAAATATTATCAAAAAATTATCAATATCAGTATTAACATTATGAATAGTAAAATGGCCAAATGAATTGCAACCTTGCCCATGAAAGTATTAATAAAAATTATATATCTATTAAATTAAAGCATTATATAATTATAACATAGTATAAGTAACTTAATATTTCAAAAATTATTAATTTTTTGTTGGTATTTTTATAAGTCATAAATATTTATTTAAGATATTTTAAATAATAAAATAATTTTAAAGAAACTTTATTTTCATAAAAATGTATTAACAATTAATATATGGTTAACTTATGATTTTAGGATAATATTACGAGACCTTATTCCATTTTTTAATGTGTTATAAAATCAGATATAATTACAAAATCTCTATTTTTTTAATAAATGATGATTTTAATTAAAAATTAAAATTTTAATATTTATATCAATTTTTTATAAAATTGAGGTAATTTTTTAATTCTAAATGTTTGACAAATTTTATGTTGAAATTTTTGGATTTTTCGGAAATACTTTAATTTTTTTAATTGTAAATTACTGTAATTTACTGTACAAATACATTATAATAAAATAACTTTATTACTTGAGTCATCAATGATTTTTTAACCATAATTTAGAAAAATATGGCATTATTTTAATATATTTGATGATTATTCTAAAAGTACTCATAGTAATGATTCCAAATAATATAATAATGAATAGAATATATAAAAAGCACCCCTCCACTATACTATAAATATCACCCCTCACCACCTCTTATCCTCACACAATCTAATAATTGATAATTTTATAATTTCTATGCAATAATCATCCCAATCCTCTCCACCATGTCCCAATGTTATTGTTCTCCTAAAAATACTAAAACTAATCCCTTTATGGAGGGTCTAATGAAGGAGAATTAAATATGATAAAAATGTTATCTCTTTTCTTTTATTTTCTATTAAATTTATTTTATTTTATTATACTTCCCACACCTACCATATCTAAAGAGACATTATAACTTTAGTATAATTTATAAAATACAATTACATCATGGTAATAGATTATCCATCACCAAGATCCTTTCTATTTCACTTTTTCACTATAAATGAAAACATCGATCGTGATGTTTCAATTTACCAAAAAGTTAGATGAGGCATTTTCATTTTCCAATAAGGCCTTCAAATCAAGTCATAAAACCATAATTATGGTTAAAAAAATTTTTATACATTAAATAATTTTTTATTCTATTACTGGTATATATAAATGATAGGAATAAATAAGACAAAACTATATTTTGATGTTCGAAAAACCTACGAAATAATCTAAATGGTTGTCTTTAAATTACTATATATTAACACATTATCATATATAGAAAAAATAATACATAATACAATTAAATATAATATATGTTAATTACTATAATAAATTTTAATAATACTGAATTCTAATCGTTTACAGGTACTTTAGTGCTTATAAACAATAAAACCAATCATGAAAAACAAGAAAACGAATGCTCCCAAATGAAAATATTAATATCTGTTTCTCATCGAAAATCAAATAAATGGACATAATAAAACTCTAATGAATAAAATTCATATAGTAAAATTAATTAATTAATTAATTAATTAATTAATTAATTAATTTAATTATATTTTCTATGATGTTAAGGTCAGGTGAAGAATTGTTTCATACATACTGTAAGGGTTTCTTCCTGAATCTCCATTTTCATTTAGTTTATGCATTCTCCATCTATACACCCATGTAATTATTTGTTATTTATATATAATTCTTTTAAATTCTATGTATACAATCCGAAATCATGTATCTTTATTAGTCCATCTTTTTTTATTGGTGGAAAACAAGTTTTATAAGGTTCCTTTCACAATTCATCACAGCACCGAAGCCCAATTAAAGGGGATGTCTTAGTTTCTTACACATTTTTATGTAGCATACACAATAAGTTTGTAGATACCATTATTTTTAAAAAATCAATGATTTTTTCATTAAATTATATATTTGTAAATGTTTTGTTTTATATAAACAATTATGAAAATTATAAATGATTATTCCAAAATAACTATTATTTGAAATGTAATAAGGGTATTTCTCTTAGGAATTACTCAATGATTTATTATTTTATTTTCATATATTACAACCCATATTCTTAATTTTAATCTTTAATTATATTGATATCTTATCATTACCTTCTACAATATTTTATTAATTGGTTTATGATCATTTTTACTATGGATGGTCAATCATGATACTATTCACTATGTTACTCCGAATGGATAGTGATTTTTTTTAAAGATTGTGGAATGTTATTTACATTTCATATGTATATGTTGTTTATGTTTATGCATGTTATTATTAGTAATTAATAGGACATATTATGTGATGTGAGGGAATCTAAATAGTCCATTGATTTATTGTCTTCTCATTGGAGGAAAAATAGATATAGACTTGGCTGAGGCCTTTCCCATTTTAATATATACTTTTGGCTCAAGAGTTAATCATTTTCAAATGTCTTAGATGAGGATTAAATGGTCTATTTCAAATGCTTATAATATTAATTCCCTCATAATGATATTTTTTATTTCTTATCTATGAAAATATTAAAAAAGAAAAATATCAATTGTTAAACTTATCTCTCATGGGATTATTTATTTTTCATTGTTTATTCAAATTATATGCTAGCCATATCATGTTCAAGATTATGTTCTAATTGCATGTTTTTTATTCATTAACCATTGATTATTTTTTATATTATACTTAATCATATTATGTACCCTTAATGATCATATGACCCCAGCCTTTTATTATGTTTTATCTTCCTCAGTATAAGAAGTTGAATAATATGAATGACTTGCAGGGTTACTCTATGAGTTTTTGGGTGTTAATAATGGTGTTTCTATATTTTTCCATTAAAGTTTTAATGAATCATTTATGAATTTATTATGGATTCCTAAACTACTTAACTAATTATTCATTTTATAATATAGTCTTATATCCATTCCAATGAATTAATATAAGGAACTTACATTGAGCTACTAGGGTGGGGGTGTTTACATATTTAGTGATTATTTTTAAAAAACCTCTAATTATTAAAATTGATTTTTTTATAAATGGTGGATTTTTAAACCCCCACAACAAATAAATATGTATATTTTATAATTTTATATTGATTCATGTTAGAAAGGATATGTTGGAATCTTCTTGGAGTTTTAACCCCAATAGCCATTAATCCTTCTCACATGATCATAAAACAGTATCATGTGTACAATTAAGTGGTATTAATCCGCATAGGTTACGATAATTATCATAGGGATATATAAGAATCCCCATTATTAGTCCCAATTCTAAATCCATAACTCTTAGGTCATCCCTAGATTTTTAATAATCTGATATTTCCTATCTATGCTACTTTAGAATATATCTTAATCATAATGTAAAGAAAAATATAGACCCACTAATAAATATAGGTGTTCAGATCGACAAAAGGTTTTTATTAGTAACATAAAGGGTTTATATCTAATTTAAAAACTTTTTATTATATGTATTCAGAAATATATATTAACTATATAAGAGAGTCTCAAAGTAGAAAATAGTTTTCCTTAGAATAGAGTGTGATCCTGACCACACATCCTTTCTACTAATGTGTAAAAAATATAAAAATTTGTAATTTCATTGCGATTTCATAAAATTATAATTTTTTTCATAAAATGATTAATTCATGGGTGTGATGATGCATTAAAAAAAATGGGGAACCCACTATAAGTCTATTTCATGTGAAAGAGATTGATCGACCGTGAACTCTTACTTGAGATGATGCATTAATAGAGTTTTTGTTTTAGGTAGTTTTACCGTTTAAGATCCCCCTATCTATATAACTCATTTATTTACCATTGATATAAATGATAAAACTAAAACATAAATTATAAAATGTATGACACCTTAACATGACATATACATGAGTAACAATAAATGTTATCGACTTATCACGCTAGAGGTGGTTGTTTCTAAAAGACAATCTCAATCATTAATAGGTAAAATTGTAACATATTTAATACCATCCTAATATAACCATATTTAACATGGAGGTATCTTGAAATAGTTTTTAGGTGAAGAATCCTTATGAACCATCCAACCAGCCATATATGGTGAAGATTCTGGTGGTACAAATGGCCACCACTAACAGCTTCATGTTCTAATCCCTAGAGTGTTATAATTATCACCTATTATAGAATATAGAAGTAAAGGGAGACATAACAAACATAAAAATGACTTTCAAATATCTATAAAGTAGGGATCTTGTTATTGACTACCATCTCTAATGCCATGCATCCCCTGTTCCTTTGGAACGTGATGAGGAGTTTACTCAGGAGACCATTACCCCAGTCCCCTAGACAATAGAACCCATGAGAACATATTAATAAAAAATATAGACTATCAGATGTAGTTATTGTGATTATATTCCTATTCCATATATATAATTATATTAAACTTTATTGGTAGTGAATGATGAGCATGTTCAAATACATTCTTTCACCCACAAATATTATCAACATATCTTAGAAGTAGAAGATAAATTTTTTAAGTATATCTTATTGACTATTCAGGAGTAGATTTTATAATTTCATACACATAGATAGGTTGATGGAATTCCCAGTCAAATAAATAAGAATTGGGGTGGGATCATATACATATTTATACAAAATTTCATTAACACAACCAATTGAAATTTCAATATAAGGCTCATATTCCTATTCCTATCAGAGAAGGATGGAATCATATCTAAAAAACACATGATTATTGTCTTTATCATTCAAAAGTGGATATCTTATGATAATATATTATTGTAAATAATAGTGTAGGATAATATTTCTATCAATAATAAATAACCGCAATGGAATTTATCAATGGAAAATAAGGGTTATACCTATATTCCATCACAAACATGAGGATATGACTACAATATTCTAGGGGAACATGAGACTCATCTAAAGGAACTCCCACCCATGAAGGTTTCTTCTCATGCTTCTAAAACTCAATCATTATAGACTTTCAAATAACTATTTCCCAACAAAAAAGAACCCATAAGGATGAATTTACAATGGAAATCATAAACCAAAAACTTGAAATAAATATTTTACCCAATTAATGAGGATATTCATGACACTGTTAATTATCTTTAGACAGTAGCGAAAGAATATTACATCTTTTCATTCATAATAATAGGAAATTATGGTTACGAAGTTCATCCACAGGATTCCATGTTTAGTTTCATTATAAATCTTTCATATAGAAGTTTCCTTATAGGTCCTCCCTGCTATGTTATAAAGACCAAAAACAGAGGTCATCACTATGATTCCATATAATATGTCCTCTTCAAAATAAAAAATTCAAATGGTGGGTATAATCTCCTCTTATAGGCTTATTAACCATCAATAATCGTAAATGTCCTCTCTGTGGAATCAAACCCCAAAACAATAGTGGCCCTTCCCTTGGTATTCATTATGATGGTCCTTCCCATAACGATATATCGTATTTACATAAATGTGCACTCTAATTTAAAACCAATCCAATGATTCTTTTTAATCAATAGGATCTTATGAATCTGATTATGGATATAAGAATTTATTCATCCATGACATGTGACATATAACCAATTTAATGATGCTTTTATATGACGATCATCATCAGCGCCACCCTTAGATCGTATAAATTTTGATATACTATAATGATCATAAACGGTCTATCTCCCCTTTTTAAATAATCAGGTATGATACCTTACTAGTTTGATCATATTTTATAACCCATATCCAGTGATTATAATATATACATGATCTTGTGGAAATAATTTTTCAATGTTGGAATACAAATCATGTTATATTACATTTCTACCAGTAGTTATGATATTATTGTGATATTTTTAAAATAATTCTTGAAATATTAGTTTTATAATTCATTGGAAACTCATAGATATCATAAAGGTAAACTTGTTTTTTTAGGGAAGTATTCAGATCACATTGAGATGGAAAATGAACAATGGGTTCATGTTTTGTTAAAGGACATATTTGTGGAATAAATTATAGTGATGATGTTTCATGATTTCCTCCAAAAGGCCTTTGTTGATAGAAGATGTGAGCATTGGTTGGTAATCGCTGAAACCCCCACATGATGTGTGCATTAGGGGTGAATATGGGCATCTACTATTCACCTCAGTACCCAGCTAACAAGAGATACTGTGGAAATATTAAGACTCCATCATTGATTTTTTCAAATACACAAGACATAGGTCTAATTATTCCAATTACTTTTTACAGTGAAGTCGTACAAATCTAAAATCCTACAAACAACCTACTGAATAACAGATATCCGTTGATAGATTCATGTATCAAAATACTAAGAATATAAATTTCTACATTCTTCCATGTAAATAAAAAATAAAATTTTATATCATCCCTCTATGATAAGCATCACCCATCAAGATCATGTGTTATATCCACATCATGCCACAATAAAGGCTCAAAAAACCAAAAAGTTTGCAAAATAATATATCATAAAAAAATTATAGAAGTAATTATATCCCATAGGGTTGAATTAATTTTACCACAACCACCACCCATTAAATATATAATGAATCCTAGTAGTGCTGGGTCTAGAGTCATGTTATCCTAAACTAATTTTGATGGGGTCATTATTACCTCCAACTCCTCTAAAGAATCAAGTATTCCCAAGGTTGTGATCGAATTCACAAGAACCAGCATCCGAGTTTCTTCATATATTTGTCCCATACTCTTAATTAGGGATTAATTTATGGAAAATTATAAGATAACCTCTTAGGATCACCATATATTATGTATAGAAGGTGAATCCTTTCAAGGGATATAAACAAATATCATTCCCCATGAAGAAAACTATCAAAGGGGATTATGATTGGACACTCGAAGAGTATTTAGTGGATGATAAACCCTATATAACATATATGGTGATATAATGCTTGATGTTTGGTTCACATTGATAAATTTTACTGGCTTCACCATAATGGGTATACCAGATCATGACACATACTATCTATGAAGGTGATGATGTTACATCTTCTCAAAACATGGTACACAATAAAGTCAATGAAGATAGTGTATGTTTCCGATATTTTATGAAGGATCACGAATTTGGGTCTCTTTTAAAAATTAAAATCTTACTATTTATATGATTTTCACTCAAATATAAAGGTAAGAGTATTTATGCATTTAGAATATAGCCACCAACTGATGAAATTTAACACATTTCTAGCGAGGATATATTATCCCAATGATATGTGAAGTTTGATAGATTAATGTGTCTCAATGAAAGATCACTCATAAGAAATATTAATATTGAGTACATATCTTAATTATAGGCTAATGTTTCACTTCCATTACATATACAATAAAAAACGGATACATATTTAATAAATGTAGAGTCCAACCATCCAACTGGATTTTAATTTGTATTACTAGTCTACCACAACTCTTTGACAAAAGAGTATCAAGAATTCACTCAATTATGGAATAAATTTCCATTAATTGGAGAAATATACCTCTATTATACAAAAATATTTTAAATTTACACTATATTTGATGGCATAGAAGATATGGAACACTGATCATTAATGACAAAGTATATTATCATTTTAATATAACTTCTATATTAAAACCATTGAAAAGGTAGAAATGGATTTGATAAATTTAATTATGAAATATATATTATGTTTATAATAATAATAAATTTACATACACATTATATTAAAATAAGCTCCCAATTTTTTTAAAGTCAATTAATATTTCAAAAATATGTTTTCATAAAAATTACGTTTATTGGTCTTTATAAGAAAATGTTATAAATAATTTATACCAAATTTTTGAAAAATATTTGTTAAAAAATAATATAAATTTTTTTACTTATCATATTATAAATTTCATAAGGTGAAATTTGTTTTATGAAAAGATTAATTTTTTTAAGTGAAATATTAAAAATTATTTTATAGAGAACTGTCTATTACATTAGAGTATTTAAAAAAAATCTCATTTTGTTTTTAGTTCATTTTATAATTTATTTAGTATCTTTTTATTAACTATATTACTATTTATTTTATTAATTTCTACTGTAATCATAATTTAAGAAAAAAAAATATTTTTATATTAATTTTTTTTTCTTTATGGAAAAATGTTTTAGTTTTCTGTAATTTATTTATTTTGAAAGTAATTTATAGAATATATAAGTACTAGATTTGATAAAATGAATTTTATATTTTCAATTATAATTTTTAAATCATAATAATAGTTCAACTTTATTTCTTATCATTATGAATTTTAAATCCGGTAAATATTTTTCACCTCATTATGTGTAAATTGGGTAATTATGTTTATAAATATAGTAATATTCTTTTAAAAATATATTCAACACCAAAATTTTTGTATTGGGTGAGTTTTTTATAACATCCTAATACAATGATTAAAAATATGGAAATTAGTTCCATTTCTCCTTGATAAATATGGTTATACTATTTTAGGTAAAGAATAAATACCAAATGTCGCTTTGTTTTTTAAACTATAATATTTTTTTCATAGGAATAAAATGTGGTTATATTTGATTAAAAGGGTTTATTTGAAATATTTATTAATTTTTTTCCAGGTAATTTATTTTTTAATTTTTTTTTGTCTGAAATAATTACCTCAAATTCATACGCAATGCAGACACACTACGTGTTTAAATAATAGAAAATTCACAAAACTTTTTTTTAAAACCTAAAAATTAATATATTGTTTTGTAATTTATAGTGATTGATGAATTTTATAGACATATAAAATTCATTTTTAATGTTTTAAAATATTATATATTAGTTAAATTTATATCTTGATATTTTCAAAGTAAAATTTTGAAAAATTCTGGAAAATAGAATTTTATGGTATTTTATGTTAAAAAATATTTTATTAAATTATTTAAATTTTATATAAATATTAAATTATTCCAAGTGAATGTGAAATGGTATATAATATCAGTCATTTTCTATTTGTGGGTTAATTTTCCAAATATTGTATCCTTCTTCACATATAAATGATAAAAAACTTTGTTATCATGGTAATAAATAAAAGGGTTAACGAGGGGTTAAAAGTATGAGATAAGTGTTAAAAAATAACCTAAATTAATGTAAATTTTATTTTATTTGAATATTTATAATTATATCCATCCCATTTAAAAAATATAATTTCTTCCACCTAAAAATGGAAATTAATTTATAGAAATTTAATACTTTAACTAATTCAAAGAGTGCCCTTAACAAATCTTATAAAGGAACACATCCAATATTATCATATAAAAATAAAGAGTGTATTATTAAAAAAAAATCTACCAAAATCCCTTCGTAACATTTACCCACAATTACAATAGCTCTTTGTCTCATAAAAAGACAACCAAATTTGTCGTACTATGTATGCATAATATGGTCTTTTAAAGAGTAAGTAATCTTCTTAATCAAGAATTTTAATTTTACATAATATTATACCCTGTTAATATATCATTAAACCATTATGATATAATAACATAATTATCCAATATCTAATTAAATTTTATTATTACAATTTTACCACCCTATTCATCTTCTGTTCTATCATATGGGGAACAAAAACAACATTTGTGCGTATATGTGGACTACAACATCCTTGAAGTGATGTGTTTGATTATCGATCACCACATATCAGGAATTTTTATAAAGAAGGATTTAATGTATATATATGATATTAATAAAATAATTATAATTTTTTTATATGATATATCATAATTTCCTCTACCCTTCCATGTATTGTAAAATGATCTTGTCCTTCTCCTGTATGTTTGGATTACCACCTCCACAAAATTATGTGATCCATCATCCATGAGTGTTTTTCATAGTTTGATAAAAAATTGTATTGAATGTCTAAAAATTATAATAATTACATGATTAAAATTATTTTTATGATATAACAATGATCCCTCTAACCACAATCAACTGACCAATTTCATTATATAATTATGAACCCAAAACCCTCAGTATAGTTTAACTTGAATTAACTGATTAAATAATTAAATATATCATTGAAATAAATGAAATAAATGGTTTTATGATAAATTATAATTTGAGAAATATTTATTAAGAAATTAAATAAATAATATAATTTTATTATATTGTATTTAAAGTAAATATATTGAAAATATGGATTTATGGTTGGGGGTATCATAACTCAATTATTTTTTCATTGGGTTATATTAGTACTTATTTTTCTATGTTTTGCAAGGATTGTGTTTTTAATTCAATATGAATCATTTATACTATATTTTACTGTTCTTTTGGGGATTTCAATTTTTTGCACATAACCACTTTATCAATTAAATCTCACATCAATGTTATGATCTTCGTAAGGGGTTCTAACTTCACTATAATTTTCGTAAGACATATTTAATATTTTCCACTTTTTTTATTCATTTTGTGTATATAAAATTCCTTTGATATGATATATCATTAATAAAATTATAATCATGCTATTTCATGTTTCATTGGATGTTATTTCATTAAAGGTGTTTATGATTCAAAAGTTACATACGTAGAATGATTTTATTATACAATATCATTTTTATACATGATTATTTATGTTTAAATTTACACTAAAGGAAATTAAAATATATTTCTATTATGATATCTTGATATAATATCATAACATAGTTATATATGTATTTTACTTATTTTCCTTTCATTCTAATCTCCTTGGTACAAAATATTAATCAGAATATTTTGTTTTAAGAATATCCAGCCATATTTTATCTTTGATCGATGAACATTTTCATTTATGTATATTTTTTTAAAAATTATTCTATAATGTTTTTATTTAAATTTAAATGATTTATTAAGTTCAATTTAAACAATCATTGAATTTATTTAATATGTTTTAAAAATTAATCTCTCTATGAATTCTTATATGAAACATTTTAAACTTCTTTAATGAATAAAAAATAATATATTTTCAAAACATTTATGGATTTACCTAATTTGCCAACAAACATAGAAATTAATCAAATTTATGATTAATATAATTTTTTCTATATTTATAATTAAATAAAATCATTATCCCAATATATTATGATTTTTCTGTTTTTAAAGGTTAAAAAAGAAATGGGTATTTTCCTCTATTCTCAATGAATTTTTTAAATTCTATTTTAAAGGTATTTTAATATAAATAAACATACATTAATGATTCCACCGATTCAATGAGAATATGATGTTATGATAAAATCCATTTTCATTATTTTTATGGATTATGGTTATTTAATAATGATATTATCATGAAACTTGTTTATTCTCTGTTGGTAAATTGAGCTATAATGGAATGAAAGTAGTTTTTTAAAGAATGATAATGAAAATACCAGATTCCATGTCTTATATTTATGTATGGAACATGGAATTTAGTTATGGTTACAGGTGATCCTGATATAGATCATGATAATGGGTGATCATGATATAGATTTTATAATGGGTGAGATCGATATAGCTCATAGTCATAATCATTAATGGGAATTATGAGGGTTTCATCCAATGAGGTTTCTTCTACAGATATAAAATGTCCTTAGATATTTCTAAAATGAGTTATCATGGTGGATATAGATACTATTCCAACATACTAACATGTTTAATCTAGGATGTCTAGGTGTTTTTAATGGATCCTTTAGCCGTTATTGAAAAAACGTGTCTCGTAATTATTGATTTTTATGTATATTTCATTTGTAAAATCATTATTCAATTTCAATTGTTTAATTATATATGTTTTTTTAGGTTTAAATTGTCTTATTTAATTATAGTTCACTTTTTATGTGTTCCCATACCCTTAATTTAATTTTGTGCTCATCGAGTATATTCAATAGATAATGCCAATGTCTACCCTTACAGGGAATTCGATCACAACAATATTATATTTATTTTCCCTAGGTTATAAAAGAATATGTCAAGTAAGATATATATATATATATAAGGGTTTTATATGGGTGATGATGAATACTTAAATTCAGTCATGATTATTGGTATCTAATCTAGGAATTTAATGTGTATACTTTTTGCATCGTATATGAGAATACTGGTACGAGGCAGATATAGATTGTATCTGAGATTTTATTATATAACATTTGATATTATGATGTTATAACATGTGGATAAATTATATATTTTAAATACCATAATGGGTTATATGATTATAATTTCTCATATGTACAAGGGAATATACAACCCCATTTTAGGTTTTAAGGAATGTTATTTTAATGAGATTAATGTTATTTTGGGGGACACATTATTAGGTTGTAGTATAGTTAACTATTAAGAGTATTATGTGATTTAACATGAAGAATTATTTTTTGAAAGATTATATTACATTTTGAGATTTATGTTGATTGTCTTATGATAAAAATACGGTTAATATGTTTTTTTTGTGGAAAACTCGGATAAAAGGGAAATTATATATGGAATGATTTAATATGGACATATTATATAATTGTTCAATTTTATATATTAATTTATTATTTATTCATGTGAGGTTTTATCAATTTGGGTAAAATATTATAATATCCTAACTATTTGGGTTTTAGTAAAGACTTGATTAATAAATTTTCATTATATTATTAATCTCATGATCTATTAGAGTATAATTTTAATTCCCTATTAATATGAAATTTTCATCAAGGATATTCATTATTTGGAAGATGGGGTGAAATATAGGTAAATATTTGTTGAAACACATGACTATAGGATGAAATTCCCTTTATTAATATGAAGAAATACAATAAGTGGATTTTATTCTGTTATCCTTTCTAATAGTAAAAATATTAATCATCTTTAGAAACATGTTCTTGAAAATCAAAATGATTATTTCCTTACAATCATTTCTGATTTAATCCTTTTATTTTCACACCTCATTGATTTATTAATTTATGGTTATTTACAGGGTCATGATCATTAAATTTCATATGAACAATGTTCTATATAACACACTATTATTATTTAGACAATAAATTTTTTCTATATGTCTATATTTTCACTTCCCCCTATTTTTCTCATATATGGACCCCATGTTATTTTTAATTCTACATGATCTTTATATTTCACTTTCCCGTTATTCAAAAATATGTTTTATTAAGAGTTTTTATGATGTCGGTTTCAATAAAGGTATTATAAAACATCAATCCTTTGATTAACAAGTTAAAGAAAAAATTAGTATGATGGATATTATTAAATTAGTTATATATTAATACAGTATGATTTTAAATGAACAATATTTTTGATTTTGTATAAGACACACAACCCTGATATTTAATGACTATAAAATATTATTATTTAAATATTACTATTATAATGTTGTAAATAAATTTTGGAAAATTAATATTAGTGATTTTAATATGAAATATTTATATATATAAATGAGAAACACAGTAAAAATTTATTAATACATTATTACATAATAATCACTCAATTTTTAATAAATTAATTATATGCTTCCAAAATATGATTTCTTCAAAAATATATTTTATTTCCTATTATATGAAAATTTTATAATTAATTTTGGATTCTTCTGGATGTTTAATTTGATTAAAAGGTTATAATTTTTTAAATTTGAATATAAAATTTATTTTAGTATTAAATTTTTTTTTGTTTTGAAAGAAATAATTTTTTAGTGAATAATTAAACAAATGCCAATTTAATAGAAAACTATATTTCCATTTAATAATTTTCAATGTGACATTTGTTATTAATTTAATTTAATATTTAATTAGTTCATTTTTATTAAACATAACCCATTTAGTGTAATTAATGTTTATGTTAGTAATAATTTTTTAATAAATAAAATTTTCAAACTAAAAAATGCATTTTACTAGAAAAAAAATTTCATCAAGTTTTATGTGTTTATTTTGAATATAATTAATGAAATTTAAAGGTACTAATGTTGATAAAATTTATTCCATTTTTTTTCATTCACTTCCAATTTTTTTGAACTGGTTTACATTTTATTTTTCATTATGAAAAATAATCAAAGTAAATATTTGTCATCTCAGTGAGGGTAAATAAGATAATCGAGGTAAAAAATAATTCTATGATGATTAAAAATCAATATAAAAATGAAAATATATATATCGGCTTATTTTTTGGAACATAACCATCCAATATTCTAATATTTTGCACTTTAGATGAATTTATTCTTAATAAATACCTTTATATTAATTTATGTTATGAATAAATAAAAAAAACCCACATTCATTTTTTAATAACTCAAATAATTTTTCATAGGTATAAAATTATCTTATTTTTGATTAAAAGTAGAAATTTTAAATTTAAAAGATTTTTCATGTAGGAAATTTATTTGAAAATTTTTAGTGATGAAATAGTGACCATACATTCTTAAGAAACAATTATAAAATATATGTTCAAGATGTAGAAAATTCAGTTAAATAATTTTAAAAAATAAAAAATTAATGTTTTATTAGTAATATATGGTTAAAAAATAATTTTATAGACATATATACATCATCGGTTTTGTTTTATAAGATTATATTCAAACTACATATCATGGTGATATTTTTAAAATTGAAATTATATATATAGTCCCAAAAATGACATGAATGTTATTGTATGTGAAATAATATTACATTAAATAAGCTAAATATTATACAAATAATATATTTAGACTTGATAAAGTTATATTATCATTAATATCAATTTTGTCCCATTTTTGGGTCACCATTCCTTATATAATAAAATTTTTGAGCTCTAAAGAGTAAAAACATTGTTATCACGGTAATCGTTAATTGGGAAAACCATGTTCAGAAGTACGATATCAGGGTTAATACATCACCAGATCCTTTTTAAATTTAATTTTATGATTTTATTTTGAATTATGTATATCCATTCTCTGAAATATGTCAATTTTATTCCATATTATATTGAAAATTTATTTTTTATCTAATATTTTTATGAATTTATAATTATGTCCCTCTTCTATATTATAAATGGACACTACCCCCCAATAATATACACTATTAAATATCACATCATCTTATATAATATGTATCAAAATACTTTCATAACATTTATATCCACTTTCTATTGTTTTTCCCTCTTCGTAACACCATCCTAAATGTCTTATTATGTATGCCAATTTCTGTCTACTATTGATGAGGTAATCGTCTTAACAAAGTGTATTCATTTTAATTATTATTTTTTCTCTGTAAAATATTATTAAAACATTATGATATAATAAAATTACTATATAGGATATACTTAAATTTAATTAAGACTATTGAATATCAATCTTTCTTCACCTTTTCAAAATAATGGGGAATGAAAACTTCGTTCATGTGTATATATGGACTACCATCTCTACAAATTGATGTGTATTTAATGTAACATCCATTTATAATATTATATTTAATATTTATATTTGTTGATAAATAAATTTTTATCATTTTATAAATTTAATATGACATATTTTATCCTTATCCTTCATTTTGTTCGAAAATTGTAATACCCATCATGTGTATGTGTGGATTATTATCTCCACCAAGAAATGTGATTTTTTTTTTCATATATATGTTACATGAATGGTTCTGAAAAATTATTTAATTTATAAAAATGATAAATATTTCATTATTAATATTCTATAGATGATGTAACAATTAAACCATTTAAAACAATCATTCAACAAAATCCATTTTTCAATTATGAATCGATCATCCTCAAAACACCGTACATGGACATTGCAGATTATGTAAATAAATATATAAATGAAATAAATGAAATAAATGAAATATATTTTTTAATGATAAATTAATAATCCTATAAGTTTTTATTAAATAATTTAACAATTAATGTAATTTTATTATGTAGGATTTAAAGGACATACATTTGAAATCTATACTAGGGGTAAGGTGTTTTATTACTCTATTAATTTTCATTGGGTTATATTACATATTTACTTTCTATATTATGAAAATATTATGTTTATAATGATCTATAATTATATTAATTTTCATTTATGGTTTATTTATTTGTATTTATTTTTGTTACTGATAATCAATTAATTTACTAACACTCACATAATTTTTTGGATCTTTGTAAGGGATCCTCATCTCAATTTTGTGTCTAGGAGAATTATGTCATATTTATAACCTGATTCCTAAAAGTGTTGTATATACTATACCATTTATTTTATATATCATGTATATATTTATATTAATGGTATTTATTATTTCATAGGATTTTATTTCAACTAATTTAGTTGTGATTCAATAGTAAATAAAGTGGTAAGGTTTTATTAAAAAATATCATTTTTATTCAGGATTGTTTATTTTTTAATTTAAAATAATAAAAATTATAAGCTCTATATTTATTTTAAAAAATATTTTCTTTTACACTAGTTATATAAGTATTTTACTTGTTTTCATTTCATTTTCCACTCTTTGGTACTTAATGTTGCCAACAAGACATTATTTTGTGAAAAATTGACCTTATTGGAACATTAATTGATAAAAAATGTCTTCTATGTCTGTGTTTTATAAATATTATTCATGATTTTTGTTAGTTAATTTGAAATTATTTATTATGTAAATTTAAAAAATATTTATCATTATTTATGATGTTTAATAAGGGAATATTTTAATTATTTCTTATATAGAACCACATGTTAATCCTAATAAAGGGAAGAAGTAATGATTATTAAAATAAATGACTTGACCTACTTTTACTACCATTATAAATATTATTTTATTTTAATATTACATTGTGATTATAAATTATTATTTTCAAAAAGAAACATTTTTTCAATATTTTAAGAATTTTTTCTATTAAATGTTTCTAAAAACCTGTATAGTTCCTTATTTTCAAAAAATTCTTTTTAAATTATCATTTAAAGGTGTTTTCATCTATTTCAATATACATCAATGATTCATCTACTTCACTAGGATTAAAATATTATGATTCAATTCATCTTTTTTTATGTTGATTATAATTAATTTTAAACACAATATCATGAAAGCCATTTCTTTTCGATGGGTAAATTAATCTATAAAGGAATGAAGGTTGTTTTTAAAATTTTGATGAGGAAAATGAAATATTATGATTGTTAAATTAATATATGGTACTTGTAAACTATCGATAATGATGGGATATCCTAATATATCTCATGATGATGGGTCAGCCCGATATAGCTCATGATGATTAATGAGCCTAATATAGCTCTCTAATGAATTGTGTAATGTTTGTTTTATTTAAATTCAAGGGGGGGATTTATTCAAGAGGGATTTACTTATAAATTTTACTTGTCTCTAATTATTCAAGACATTACTGAACATTTCTGATGAAGATAATGTTCCAAGATATCAATGCATTTTCTCTGCACTTAATATGAGATTTTAATGGTTAATGTGATAATGATTTACAAAACATGGATCATAAATATTAATTATTATGATTATTTTATTTGATAAAGATTTATTACTTGTAACATGTTATATTATTGTGTTTTTTATTGATATTAATTCTCTTATTTAATTCTAATGAACATTGAATATTTTATTGTAACCCTATTATCATCATAGGCTCAAACAATTTATTTTATTAGAGATAACTATGTTTAACCATAATGATCAATACAACTAACCCCTATTATGTTTAATTTCCCATGTTTATAAACATATAATTTAATAAATATATATATAAGGGATTAATGTGGGTTATTATGAAGAATTAATTTTGAATAATAAAACGTCGATATAGTGAAAAAATTATCATTTAAATACATGTGTAATGTTATGTAACTGTTCGTCATATTTTTATAAAACTATAAGCCAAAAAGGACCTTGGGAAAGTAAGTGATCTAATTTTTTTCCTAATGTTGTTGGTGTTTTATGGATAAAATCATGTCATGATTATGAGAATAATTTATATAAATATAACATAAATTATTTTTGAACCATATCCCGAAGTCTGTGATTGGGAATCTTATATCCTCATGTTGGGTAAACCTAGATATCAAAAATAGAAATTGGTGAGATAACCGTATCAGGTTCTTCCCGATACCTCTAGATGATCATTATCACATAAAATAGTTCCATTTTTTCTCTTCAATTTCACTGAGTTACTTTATATTATAATGGAATATTGGGTGTGGTGGTGCACACTAATGTAGAAGAAAGGGAAACTGTATCCTATGTTAGTGGTTGTGAATCCCCTCCACCCAAATTTTGGGAATACATACTTCCGAATATTCATTGTAATTTAGGATCTAGAACAACATCTAATATACTTAATGTCTCCTTTTGACTCTATTATAGTAATATTTTAAAATTTGGAGTTGGTGAAGCTCATGGGATATTTATATTCCATAGAAGAACCTTTGTTTATATGATATTGTATACTACCAAAAGAATCTTTTTTAGATGGGATATTATATGTTTGTAGTTACATTACTATTTTATCACAACATTGTATAAGATTATGAACCTTGATCTGTCAAATTTCATGATTAAGAAAAAGTGAGAGGGTCGTAAAATATATCGATGGGTAGTCATGATTAACATATTCACTAAATATGATACACCCATAAGAAAAACTATTTTAGATCTTTATAGAGAATCTCTATAATGAATTATAAACACCTCAAATACATTTAATATATCATGGATGATTTTGATAGTTTACAGATGTCACACAATAATTTTAGGATTCCATGCAATGGTCTAAAAGAGATACTCTGTCGAATCTGTCAGCACAAGGGAAAAACATAGTGTAATAAAGAATATGAAAATCATTCTAAAACCATCATCATTTTTGGATATAAAAACCAGGAAATAAAATATTTTTTTATTATCTCCTTATAAATGGAAACATAAAAAATAGACCCCTTATCCGAATGGTAGGGAAAATCAGCGTCATTCGAATTTTGATGCTTGGAATAATAAATTATATTCATTATGAAGAGAGGGGGTTTACGATATTTTATCATTTCTATGGATAACAAATTTATAAAAATTTTATAGATCACAAAGATTAATAAATTTATAATAAACAATCATCCAAACTATTCCCCCTATAAACAATTTCTAGGGAATAATATACAGGAATGATTCTTCTACAATGATATAATCTGGAAGATGGTTGATTTCAAAGAGTTAATGTGGGTAAACCCCAAATATAAGTGTCTTGTAACTCTACTACTTCACAATATAAGGAAGGAGAGTGGTAGTAATTTCAAAATTCGCATGTGTAGAAATTTGATATTTGGATGAGGAGAAAACCAGTCATTTGGGATTACCAAATACACAGGGATCAACTAAAATAACCACTTTGGATCTCAAATATCATTATTGTAATTGATAATACATATTCATAATTTCAATATTCCAAGATCTGATAAATCTATAATTAGTAAAAGAACACAGAAGAAGAATATCTCTTATTGATACTCAAACTGGTCCAGACCCATTCATATTAATTACCCCCATCACTAGGAGGGTGGGAACCATGCCCTAAAATTAGACTATAGAAACAGACATTACAAAAAGATAATTTCTCATATGAGAAATATTAATATGGATCTCCCAACATCATTGACCTAATAAAAACCATCTATGAGGAAGAAGATACTTACAAACCCTTGTTTACACATAGTAATTGGGGTGTAGAATATCAAGGATAATGAATTCATGGAAGATAAAATAATGGAAGACCCCAATGTCTAGGACTTATTTATATTGAGGCCATATACGTATCTAGAACCTAGAGGTAATCACTATAACAATATCAACAAGAACATTGATCTAATAATTAATCATCTAGGTCTCGTTTAAACCCAAAAATGTTAGAATAACGGTTAACATATATGGAATTTTTTAGATATCATAAATATGAGAGAATTCCAAATTAACCCCACCCATGGACTAAAAAACTACCCCAAATAAAACATAAGGGAACAATCCATTGACATAACCATCATTAAACTCCAATACTAGAGTTATGTAATAGCTAGAAAATAGTAGGCGTAGACCGTTGGTCTAGAAATATGACATTTTAAAGTATCTCACGATCGTTCTGACCAAATTATCTATCATGGATGACCGTCATATCTCTCTAAAACTCACATAATATCTTTCTTATGCCATATTAATCCCTTAATAGTTCATATAATAAGTTTTTTATAACTATGAAATATCACGTAGAGACTGGTTCCATCAAATTCCATATAGTCCTCTCCTTTATAGTGAAAGAACAAGAGGATTCCATCCAAGATATCACCATATACTTGTATGTATATATATATATATATACATATATCAAGTTTTTTTGTGTCAATATTCATCTTGAAGTAATTGATAATGATATAGGGATCAATCTCATCCCAATTCCAACACTTATAAACTTTTGCTATAGTGACGTTCCATTATCTATTTTCAACCAAACAATAAAATGATCTAAAAATTGAGTAGAAGCATATTATAATGAAAAATCATATAATCCAATTTATAAAATTGATTTAGAACTAAGATTTTATCATTTTTCACTAAGAAAAATTATTTATTTCCCTAGTGGGATGTCCATGTAACTACATATATTTAGTAATGCTATCATCATACCATCAATTCCTAAAATACTTAATTAATGGGTAAGTCATGTTCTAGTATAGTGACATTTCCCCATTTGATTCATATAAATATTAATATATAGTGATCGAGATCAAAAATGGTAGATAGATGTAAGTGATGGTAGATAAAACTTTTAAGAGAAATATGTCAAATATATTAGAATCGTTCCACAACAATCTACAGAGTAAACACAGTGAATAGTTTGTGTTTCATATCAAACAAATTTAGGTGAAAACTCTTAATATGATCATTGATTGGGTTATGTATGTTTCATTAGATAATAATCGTAATAATATAACAAATTTCCACTATTAATTTTTTTCCGGAATAAATTATCATTGAATGACCACATTTGGTATGTGGAGGATCTTATTGATATTCCATACATATCATCCTTCCATCAGAATATTTTATAGTGTGCTTGTCTAGAATGATATTCCATTAACCCATCCAATATTATTTGTTTAGCTGGACATGAATCCCAAAAGGATAAGAAGAGAATAATACCTGGGCACATTAACTCCCCTTCTCAAGGTATCCATTTTCTCAGATAAACCTGACTACTATAAATAGGAGTGGTATCCTAATAAAAAGGATAAATCTCTCACATTATCTACTGTATCCCAAAATTCCCAGCCCCTAAATTTCTAACTATAGAGATGTAGAAAAGAGGGACTAAGAAGATATCTATGATGAATAGATATCAATATATGAAGGCATATATTCCTTCATAAATTATCATAGATAAATTAATCTATTATAAAAAATGTTCCAAAGATTTAACTAATGAAGTTCCCAAAGTTTCTGAAGGAGAATGAAAATAATATATCCATTCTAAAATATATTCATGATGTCTTTTCATTGAACTACACCAATATTAATGTGTTGGATCCCAATAGGGATACACATCATTTGGTATTACCATATGTCGAATATGGTTATCAGTAGGTAGTAAATACAATTCTTCTAACCGATATATCCAAATTGGATGTGTAATTTAAAAAACACATAAAATCCAATATCATTCAAAAATTTCAATATCCAATTTGGATCATTAACATTATTCCCATTAAAAAAATGGTAAAATATAAAACATTATAAATTTTAGGGAAATAATTAGTACTAAAAAAGGATTATTTTAAATTCGTAATCCTGTAACTACTGATAAATGTGACTACCAACTACAAAACTAAATCCTTTATGGGAGGGTATTAAGGCTAGAACAAGATCTGTATGAACTCCAAAGATGAAAGGGTCACTACCCTCTAAGAACCTAATGGGACATATAATTATCATGTAAATCACATTTTCTTAGAGAATTTTTGTTCAACATATCGGTATTTAATACACCATATCATCATTCTCTTTAAAGAAAAAACATTGTAGTGATATGTGGTTGATTTGGTGTTCATTTACCAATAATTATATGATAATATTTAGAAACATTAAATTTAGTTAACAAATTATGGAAATAGAGATGTATAGTTAGCCCCTTAAAATTTACTTCTAGGGTAACATCAGGAAAATTCATTTTCTTTTTAGTATGACACCAAGGAATAAAATTTATCACTAAAAGACTATAGTAACAATTGATATTACTGTTCATCAAAAACTAATTGAGTTAAGTGGAATCCATTGATGGATTTCATATATAAAATTCCTCATAGATAAAATTATCAAAATTCCATCCCATCTCAATGATAATGAATAAAAGTGTAACTTATCACTAAGATGATTATTTTCATAAGGACTTTGATGTTCTCAAATAATAAATCTTGCATCTGATTGTCCTTGTTTATCATGATAAAGGGTACCATCCTATCTCATATGAAGAAACCATAGTAATCTATCAATGTATTCATTTATTAGAAGAATTGTGTCTATTAAGATAATATTTTTATCCATATAAACATATCAATATTGGATAATATGACAAGATTCATTGATATTGACAAGAATTACCTTCCCTTAAAATTAATAGTGTATATGTTTAGACACGACATTCAACACCATGATGTCCACATGGATTATTTTGTTTACCCACTAAAAGAAAACATAAATGGATATCAACATAGAGTACCATAACCTAGGGAAGTCATTTTTGGATATATATATATATATCCCAAATGAAGAGTATTTCACCATGAATGAAACCTCAAAACCCAAGATGATGTACGTTGATGGTTCGTTAACAGTCCAATTCATAGAAAGATGGAGAACCCAGAGAATAACTAGATTTTCATTGTTAATTCCAATATCTATCCTCTAATAGTGGTCATACCTTATTTCCTACTACCACTGGAGTGATGCACCAATAATGAGTCAAAATACAGAGCCCTAAATATAGGCCATGATTTTTTTATATTATTACCAAGAGTGAGATTAAATACCAGAGTAAATTTATAGTTTATAATAATGTAAATAAATAGATAATATTCCATCAATATGGAAGAGATGAATCCATTACATGATTATTTATGAGTAACTAGGGATGAAGTCATATCAGATCCAACACTTCTATCATATTAAATTCATATAATACCTTAGTAGAAGCATTATACATTGAATCAAACTCCATGAATGATCTGGTTCAAGATGGGGTGTTCATTATGATATGATATAATGTGGTGGTATATCAATTGATCAATAACGATATTGAATATATCAATGAATTTAATACCACACTTTATCAAGGAGAAAAGTACTCCACACCAATCAACACCACTATTGTATGAACATACTGCATAGCATACCACTTCCAAATGAAAGATCCTTATACTAGATAAAGCCATGATCGAATTGATTCAGTAGTAGTCAGAAAATTATTTCTTTTATGATGGTCTATATTATGATAAATTATTCTCAATGTTAGTATTTTATAAAGTTATTTACAGATACATTGAAGGAGGAGAGACCCACACCATTATTTAAGAGGTCCATAATGGCACTTACAGTTCAAACTAGTTAAGAACTGTGATATCTTATTAAATCATGGGAATTTGATACTCTATCATTTAATGATATAATATTTTATGAACATAAAAATTAATAGGAATTCTTTAAAGATAAATTCAAAATTCATAAATCAATCTTATAAATTTTTTTATACCACCAAATAATCATGTTCACTATCTATGTAGGGAATATATGGTATTGATTCATAACCCTCATATATATCTAAGTAGTTCAAGTAAAGACATACTACTATTTTATAATTATATTAGTGGGTAGTGTTTATATCCCTCAAGGTATCTATAAAAAAATCTATCATCAAATCCTTGATGTCAAATGTCATCACAATATTTTATGTACCAATAAAAATTATGAACCAATAGAACCAATTTATATTTTTTTTGAATTGAGAAGGTTGTATGAGGGGTATAATATCTATAACAACTACTCTTAAAAATATAATGAACCAAAAAATGGACAATCCTTTAAAAACATATTATAATAGGTTTCATAATGTGGAGGAAAAATGAAAAAAGAAATATTTCCTAACAAAATCTATCATTATTTTTGGTATTATCATACCATAACCTACACTTTCGTATAGATGACCCCATAATTTCTTATACATGTGAGAGGGGTATCCCTTCCCTTTTACTTACAATGTACCTCATATCACATTTCAAACTAAAATCATTTTTATAAAGGTGAGTAATCATTGAATTGGATGGGTGATTTTGAGTGAGTCAATGAGAAAAGTTCACACACGCAAAATAACTAAAGGGTTAATCAAAATAACTTCTTCTCAAAATTCAATAATTAAGTATTAATCCTCTTATTCATTTAAGGATATTTAGTTCAATCTCTAAGAACCCCCATTATACATTGTTTGAAACCCCTAAAATTATTGATTAAATGGGATAGGCCTTATAAAATATATATGGTCTATTCCAATAGAGCTTCGTCCATGATTATAATGTGTGGAGAGACCATAATTCCCACTACTACTCCAATTTTATTAAACAAGTACTTTGAATATATCCACATTTAGAAATTTTATGCTAAAATAGTTATATTAAACTGAAAAAAATAAATTTCACTCTACATAACATTATAATTCATTAAAAACATCATTTTCTGGAAATATTAAATTTCCTAAAATCCAAAGCCTTGTTTTCTGACTATAAAATATATAAAACGTGGTATTTATCACATAACATTGATCTTAATGACATACATTCTATCCCATATGACTTTTAAAAACATATTGTTGTCCATACCATGTGTTATTATTCTTCACATAGGGGTCCATTTCATATCAAATCAAATATAAAATGACCATCCCTTTTAAAAGAGAGTGATCCAAATAGGTGTATATTTTCATTTTATATGGATTTATTGGTTATTAAAATACTAGATGACACAAATACCCAGATTCACATGTCCTATGACAAAAATATTATAAAACCCTAGAATGTTAAATGGAAAACTAAGAAAATGTTATGACTCATGTAAACAAGGTGTGACATACTTCTTAGAAGACTATATAATTAGAACACCCCAGTTAATCATGATTATCAGGGATTAGTGATTGGGATGGGTAAACATATGGGAAGATTCCCAGTGTGTGAGAATGAGGAAAAAGCACATTAGAAAGGAAATTTTTTGGCATGTGGAGACTGTCCTTAGTTTGATGACCTATTTGGGCAAATGGGTGGGCCCCATGGTGTATACCAATTGTTTTTGTGGGAAATTGGTGGTATATGGTATGCCATGACCTTATGGACATGTTATGGTGGGGTGTATGTGCTATCCCAGAGACCTAGTTGTTACATTTGGTATGAATGGTTGTCCTCAGCCTTAAGTGAAACACACTACATGGGATGAGATGTAAGGCCCTAAATAGGGACATTGTGCTCTAAAGGGTGGGTGAATTTTACACCACAAATGATAAAGGGTTAATTAAATAAATGATATGACTCATGTAAACAATATCCTCCTAATTTTTATAGAGTCTACCTGATTAGAACATCAAATTTATGAATGCTTGTCCTAGAATAGTGATTATAATGGGTGAACTAATGGGAAGTTTCCTAGGGTGTGTGTGGGTGAGTAAAAAGTACATTATAAATGGCATGTATTGGCCCGTGGGGACTTTCATTAGTTAGGTGTCCTGTTCGAGAACGTTTGTGGGCCCTATGGTGGGGGCCCACATATCTACGGGGAATTTAATGGTACCTAGTGGGATTGGACCCGACAACCATATTATGGTGGGGTGTTTATTATGTCACTAGGACCCATATGATACAAATATCCACTAATTGAAACTATTTAGGGTTCGATTCATATCATCTTATGATATGTAGTGATGCCAATATCATAGATAATGGGACCGTCCATAAATTACACTAATATAAAACCACATCTTAGTGTATGGTATGCCTATTAATATTGATTATTTCTATAGTAGATACTATAGTAGAATAACCCACCTTTATTAGAACTATATGTGACTGAATTACCACTACTTATAGAAATACAGTGATACCCATATCATTAATATTTATCCCAACCACAAAATTTACCACTATCAAAGAACCACTTATTATATGGTCAACCTTTTCAGGTATAGTCTTTCAATATTAGAATCTACACTGGGGGTAACATATCATTTTCAGAACTTTGTGTCGATTTATTCCAATAAATTCTTGATACTTAGATATTCCCATATCTTCAATCCTGGTCCTATTTGTTTATTACATAAATATCCATCAACTTCTTAGTGCATGCTATCGTCATTTATGTTGGGTATTCCCATAGTATACTCAAAACTACGGTAGAATATATTCATTATTAATAAATATGTCTTGATTTCCACTACATTATGATAGGTAGTGATATATAGATTTACCCTATTTTTTCAACCACGAATTCCATTTCTAGGCCACATTTTCCATAGTGAGGATACCGTTACCAATTATTATCATGTTTCATTTTTTCTTCTCTCACCGAAACACCTATATATTTCATTCTTTCTCCAATATGTGAACTAGTTCAATATAATGTATATTCCCAGAACTAAGTGTGTTATAATCACTATAATCACGGGATATGTAGTGATACATACATTATTTATTATAACTTTTTTCATAAATCACAATTAGACCCTCATTTCATTGTAATTTTTGTGAGCTCTAATTTTCATCATTTTTCGCTCAACAATCATGAAATTGAGGTGAATCCATTTAATTTGGACAAAATTTTTAGATATATATAAAACCACCTCAATAAAGACCCTCATTATTAAACCATAAAATACATATAACCATCATATAATTTACATGAACCTAAACTACATAGAGTATATCCTCATCATATGAATCTAAAAATTTATGACAATGGTGTCCTTGACACATAACATTAAACTGTAGGAAATGGGGTCCACACTATATGACCATTAATTTATTTTAGTATTCCATCCTACATTACCCATCTTACAAACATGATATACACATACATTTAAGGGTACCTAAAATATTGTTCATATTCATCTAATTATGATAAGAGAAAATTTCATATTCTTACAGAAAAATATATTTCTTATCCTTGGTAAAATACATAAATAATATCATTTCAACAACCCCATATTGATATATATATATATATACACCTTTATTATATATGATAGTGATTTTTATATAGGATATTTTTTTTGATTACTATATATTTCATGATCAAAGTTATCATAAGATATATAGTGACACATGAGTTATCTATTCAAGGTCTAACCACAAATCATATTGGATTCACTCTTATTTACCATGATCATTCACATTTATGTTTTGTCTATCATAATGTTTGAGCACCAAAATGAAGTCAGCAGTTATCACCCTACACATGAGTTATATTTTTGTAGAGACCTCACTAAAATTACTTATAGTGTTATTCGTTTTATTTCAGTATATAGATTAGTGTTGGAACAATATATTTTAGACCCAATTGTATATTTTCATCCATTTTAACTCTATTTCAAATATATTAAACTATGTAGTCAGTTTTATCAAGGGACTACGATGTGCCCGTAACTTTTTATTACCTACTTCACATAAAAAACACTTCATACATCAATTTATTTAAATCATAAAAAATATTCTATAGATACCTGTAACAAGTGTATTCATCTTAAAATGACACATATTATTAGTAATGATATTCATGCATCCATATTTGAAACATTTAACAAAGGGGCATGGTTTTATCCAAAGGGGATGGTCCACTAAACCATTATTCCCCCCAAATACATTATATTATAGCATGCTATTTTAATATTAGTTTATCAATTTCACATTCATGCTTGTTTTATATCATCTCATCTTAATTCAAATACCTTAGGTTAAATTCACATTATTTTCATTACATGAAAAATAGGTATTGAGAACTCTTATCTCTCCATCCCCATATAGAATTTCATGAAATATACATATCATTCGTTCATGTACCATGACCATAAACATCTTTCACCACTATATGAACCAGTATTTTCAAGAATGAATCTATCAATTTCATTGACGGTTTTATTTTACCATACTATATAGAAAATCTCACCCTTCGTTCAATTTTGTTTGACCTCAAACCCCAAAACATTTAGTTAAAGACATGTTTTAATAATCCTTGTAAAATATTATTTAATTTTGTGTGACCATAAACCCCCAAAAAAATGTGTCAGAATGGTATAACCAAGAAATCGATCCTTTTATGGTCTAAAATGAAAGATGCATAAACTAAAAATAAAGAGATATGAACACTTTTCAGGTCCAAAGCCCATAGTAGGTAGGCCATGTAAGAGTTACATATTTTATTAATAAGATTCTCCAATTTGATGATTATTAAATGTTTATCGTGAGAAAATAAGAAGGAATAATGATTTTGGATCCCACTACATGACATTAAAAAATATAAAGATATGATTTCTTTACCCCCCATCGAGGAAAATGTTATAGCATACCTTTATAATTATCTCCTAGATACATTCTTAATTTTTTTTTTGATATCTTCATTTTCCTCATGAATGTGTTCAATAGATGGTCGCATAATCCTTATGGATCACAAACCCTCCTTGATTATCAATTTCTCTATAATCAAACACCATTCCTAAACTATTGGAATCTAATAAAATCATTTAAGGATATTTCCAATGATCACATTCATCTGCAAGGGATAAATCTATTTAGTAATGATATATATACTTCTATATTTTTCACTCATAAATAGAAGCATGGTTTTAGCCTAAGGAGAAGGTCATTTAATATTATATTCCTCTGAAAATGTCCAAAGGGTGCACATCAGTTGAGTTTGGTCAATGACCATTCAACGTGTACCTTTTATATTCCATCAGTTCCAAATTCAAGTATCACAAGTTATGATTTACACATTACAAATCCAATATATTTAAGTGGATTAAAATACTATCAGTATTAATCATTTAATAATCATACCCATTAACTAAGAAAGACAATGAAATCACTTTCTTTAGACTTTATTGGACAAAATAAAGAGACCTTAACACCATCTACAATAGTGGTATTGGTAACTCATTAACTTTGAGTTTATATAACAATAACTACTAGGTAGAGGATCATAATATTTGGAAAAAATAATATGATATTTTACCATATCCCAAAATGATTTGAAGTGTAAGACAACGGAATATATAAACCATTCCTTAGAGTTTCCTATATTAATGTTTTTTGGTGAACATTTGTTTTAGGTTTTATTTTCCAATTTTCTATATAGATTTCCTAGTCTAATTGTAACAAATGACTAAAAATAAAAAATTATTACATTTTCCCTAATTGGAATATTTTAAACAATGTAATAATGACACATGATACTCTCCTAGTTAATCCCCACAATTGGAAACTAAGAAGAAAAAAGATTCTTGGTATACTATTACAGACTTCGACAACTGGGGGCAGGGGGATGGGTGGTGAGTTGTGGTTATTTTGTATTTATTTGTCTGTTTTCCATGAATAAAAATTTATATGATTATTATTATTATTATTTAATGCTAAAAATATTCATAATAATAAAAATAAACATTACTTATCACTAATCTCCCATATATGAGTATTTGGAAAATGTTATGTCCAAAAGAAAAATACATAAATCTTATAACATCAGTTGTATAACCCTTAAAAAGTGAATATGTTATTACTAGTACCCTCAAATATGAAATAGATCATAGAACCCTCCAATTTATCTAAAATATTTTTTCATATTATCTATGTTAAAGTCCTGTAATTGTTTTCGTAGGGTACTTTAGCCCTTTTTACCATTGGAATCCTTATTCCCAAATCACCCTTAATGATTTTCATCATTCTAATTCACTCAACTCTATAATATACTAATATAAAAACATAATATTATTGTAATTGTACATATTTCAAAATAAGTGTCCCACATATAACCATCTAGGTTAAACATCCTAGAAGAAATCATATCTCACATATATATACATATATTATCTAAGGTTAGTGTATGGTGATGGTACATAGGTCCTATATTTTACCTTCAAATATCTTTCTATGTGTAGAAGAATTAGAGGAAACAAAATCCCATCATCGATTATCTCACAAACTTGAAATTTAATATGGTAATGGTATATAATATTCCAAATCAATCCCAAATATATTAAACAAAGGGAATATATCCATAGATAATGGTTTGTTCCATTTTTCCTCATTAAATAAGCACTTTGAAAAATATAAATTACATGTTCCATACCCACATGATGAATATATTGATTCAATGATCATGTTATTAGTATTTTTTAGTTATGGAGGGTATCATAGACTAATAGATGAGATAACAAGGAAAATTGACGAGTTGGAAATTATTGGAGAAAATATTATTTCATTCACTGATAAAATTAAGAGTGGATAATTCTCATTCTAGAGTCTCAATAATTATATAAAAAGGTATCTTGAATAGGAATATTTTTACAAGTTTTGATCAATGGAATCATGATATTAAATAATCACTTATTCATAGTCATTGATATCTTTACAGAACTATTATGATCTCTATGGAATTAAACATCCAAAAACACTTTATTCTTACATCTATGATGATAAACTAGAAGGTTCCATAATTTTAGTCGTATGGATTTAAAATACTGATCCCAAAATCCATTGTACAGAGTGTAAAAATATATCCCTGCCTCATATAAAATTTGGATTCCTCATATGATAAATATTAGTTGACCATAAGATAAACTTGTCCTTAGAACATACCAAAAATTGTATCATTCAATGACAAGTATAACCTTTATTCATAAAAATAATCCTTCACAATGTGTTAAAATCCTTTGTGGCTTGATTTTTAGAGTATAAATATCAATTCAAACATTCCATCAATTAATCCCCACAATTGTTCCTCCCTATATTTGATTCCCCATCATCTTTTATGTCTGAATGGGGCCCCTAATGAAAAGGGTTCATGGACACAATTTCTCAACAACCGTATTGGGAACATGATCTAATGTATTACTGAGAAAATTCTGATATTGTTCCCTTGTTTTGAACATGAAAAATAGTTTAACCTCATTTTTGGTCCCCATCCTTGGAAAAAAGATTATATATTTTATGTTTCTAACTTGGAAAATAGTTATTCTCTATCATCATGTCTCCCACTTTTAGTTCCTTATCTTTGGAATCTTGATCGACTAACTTCATATAATCATTTGTTTGGATTGAATTCAATAATACATTCATTATCCATTGGTACACTATTATATACTAGGAAATAAAGTCATCTATATTGTGATCCCCATCCTCCAGCCCATGATTTTATAGAAAATAAACACTAGGTGGTGGATAAAAATGTTCATAACCCAAGTGTTTGACCTCCACATAAAAATATCACATAATTTATAACTATTACATTTTCAGATGTTTTTAAAACCAATCCCGACTCACACTGTCTTAGATATTCAACTATTGTTGTATTTTCAATGTTATCAAAATTAAAAAAAGGAACACATTGATGTATAAAAATATTCTTGAAAATCCTTTCAATGAGTATGGGAGTTTTACCCAGATATTTTTGCATAATATTTATTTTAGGACAAGGAAAATCTCTCTAGGGATCATCCCTAATGACCAAGCACTCAAGATTATCCAACTGCTATTGAGTATAATCTAGATTCTGCTTCTCCTCCACCATATCGATAGCCACATCCTCATTGGAATAGAGAACTTATTCTTCCCTAATTCACACCTCATATTTATCATCATAGAACTTGGACACTATAGATGCCTCTTTTTCTTCACCTTCATCATCTAACACCAACTCAGCCATCAATTGGATGATGATCACTAGAATAGTGGTGACAATGGTTATGTTATTTTGTGCCTTCTCTTCTAAATGATAGATCACTAACTTATCTTCATGAGGCATATTGGTTCCAAAAATATTCTTCTTGTGCTACTAAAAATTACATCACTACACTTAGTTTGTGTAATTTTGATTAGAAAGTCTCGATATAGTGAATGCAAGACACTAGAGTCCACCCAATTATCCCCTCGACTAACTATCTAATGGACGAGGGATCCCAACGAGTTGGGTAGATTCGAATGATGAGATAATGTGATGAAATATTGAACAATAATCCATTTCTTATGTAATATGACCTTGTTCTCCTAGACATCATCAACTCTAGAATCCTCAAATTCCTCAGGTGAAGTAGGCTCATATAAATTTAATACCTCTAACCCATTAGTTGTTGTGTAGTTTTCAGTAATTCCACATGCAGACTAAGTCACAGGTAAATGAGAAATGTTTCCTCATCATAACGCTCACCTACTGTAGGAGCCCAATATATCACCTATGGAACCCTTAAGGGAGAACAATCCACCATATCCTCCTCATCCAAATCTTTTGGTGGGATTATCAATAATATATTCATTGTGGTCTTAGATCTAGCATCTAACTCTAGTTGAACATCTATGGTAAGTACAACCAACACAATCTCCTAAAAAACCATCATTGAATGAATAGTCGGATCCACCATCACTATCCCAAACATGATCATCTGCAGTGTTGGTTCATATCCAAGAATGATTTGAATAACCATTAAAAAAATATTAAACATGCCTGACTTTTGAGAGGAAAAAATGATAGAAAATCTGAAAGGGGGTGAGATTACAAGAACGGTATAACCTAATTAGAATCTAAAAGATATCCATAGGAAAATATATGGCTATTTTAAGTTGAGGAAACAACTCAGTTGTAAGAATATATTTAATATATGGATTTCAATCTATGAATGATGCACCATTTATAGACCCCGATCATTCCCCTTAAAGGGTGGGGGATCCCTCACACAACACCCGAGTTTCATCATGAATCTCTCATTCCTATAAAATCACTGATTCATCAATAACTGAAAAATGTGTAAGGTTGTTATATTATAAATTTTTTAGTATCCAATACATATAATATTATAGGGTTTAACTAATAAATTTAAGGATCTTCATCCCTAGGTGATTCTTGATATGCATCACAGCCCTATTACTCCTCTTATCCTTTCCCTTAGTTGCATTAGTAGAAAATCAGTCCATAGAAAGCCCCATAGAAGAGGGAATGTCGAGAATAACCATTAATGATTTGGTGATGGGATGCGTGATTACACATGATTAGATGAATTATTCTTGATCTAACATGTATTTATTTGCCTTAGTGCGAGAAAATTGGAATCCTACCCACCTGTGATCCATTCCTAAGAGTAATATATCCATCGTGTGGAGATGCAACCACATCCCACCAAGAGAGGTGATTTGTTTATGTATTACCCAACACTCTTATGTTTTGGATAAAATAACTTCTCTAAGAACATTTATGTATTAGATTATATTCCCTTGAAATTGGATATATTCCCTCTTACTTCTCTATAGGGTATTTATTTTTCCCAAATCCACTTAACTAGGAGCATTGGGCCTACTTCTTCTCTCCTCCATACGGTCTCTACCTTTATAGGATTAGTAATTTAGAGATCTATATACACTATTCCACCGACTATACCAACAATTACAAGACAACATTACCCAACTATCGCTCTCTTTGACCTCATGGTTGTGGGACACCTCCTTCCTCTTTATCCTAGATGGATAACTGAATCTTCATTTCCCCCAGGTATGCACTCTCCCAAATCATCATATAATCATGGGATTACCTATAATTAGCTTTCTGGGGTGGAATATCATTTCATAACCTTCTATATTCATTCACTAACATAAGCCTTATATATATATGAGGATTGAGGTTGGGTGTTCGATATGTACTATTGTATACACCATTGGGTTCAGCTACTGGGGGCATCAGAATTGCTTCATGAATCGATTCAGAGCATATGTATTGAAAACCACCTTATTGTTCAATCTAGATTCCGAAACCCCCACTTTGAATAGAAAATATTTACGGCCATTTATCTATAGCCCCAATGATATCATCAGTCAACCACCCATAGAAAATTTTGAACTTTTGCAAAATAAATAAGTCTTCCAACACTATCCCCAAAAATCTATCAAATAAGACCAAGTAAAAATGTTGAAACCTCATGATATTGAGGTTCGACGAATGGATGTTTGTACACAGAGAGGATATGGAGTTAAAATACTCAAATCCCCCTTATGTACAACAAACAGTGTATAAAATAAATGGATGGACCCATACATGTTGAGGGGTCATCTCTTAAATGATGTTGATCATCACCTTGTATTGATATAACAATATCAGCACTGCTAGGTTGATGTGTCTGAAAATCTCATGCTAGTCCACCATGATTAAGGTTCTTGGATAGACACCATTTTACCATCCCAAACAAGGAAATCCACACATAGATATTCAAGATAACGAATGGATTTCCATAGGATCCTTGCACATCATGTTTTATCATCACAATTCCTACCATCCATCCTCTAAATCCCTTTAGTATAAGTTGTACAATACATGTTGTAATACCTTATTTAATTGGTGTGGAATCTATGGTAATCATACCATTAGTTCTTTAAAGTTAAACCCAAACCAACACTTCAAATGGATGTTCATCATCCCTGTATTTTTGTTGCTCCCCCTTTCACTAGGCCCAAATAACCCTATATATGGTTGGTATATGATACTGGTCCTCCAAAAATTCGCCTGCCTGGAATAATTAATCACGATTGAAACCTTAGATTATGATCCCAACAATCTAGGTGGGATCCTAAAATATGATGTTGAAATATCCATGGTGAAGATGGAAAGTATTTATCACTGGTGAACACCTTCTTAGTAGTTTTGGAATGATTTCTTGATGATGGTTGATTTAGAACTATGAGGACCAAGAAACCTCTCAAATCCTAGAATGATTTAGTTCCACATCAATCTCATGGAAATAACTGCATTCCAAATACTCCTATTTCAATTAATCCTAGAGGATTCTGTACTAGAGTAGGTCCATGCCTTCTTTCCACCCCTTTAGAAGGTCCCCTAACACCACCTTGAGACTCATCTCATACTGAAGAGGGGAAACATAATCCTTAAATTCAACCCTATTTACATTATTTAGAAAAATAAATTTGTTTTCTATAGTAAAAGATACATGGTCTTTCATGATTTCACCTCTGATAGCCCTATGCCACTACTATGGGCCAGGCATGCTCCAGAACCTATAAACAGGCTCATCCCAATTAGAACTATTGTTTTAAGAATCATACCTCATCTTGAAACCATATAGTGGAAGCCTATTCCATAGTGGGAATTCTTATTTGTCCACCATCAACAATGTGCTGAGTGTTTAAGGATTTGATAAAGTCTATAAGATCTCTCGAATCATGGTGTTTCTAGGCATATACCTTACCTGCTTAGTTAAATAATCAGTTCCTTCTATAATAATGTTCTGAGGGACTAAGAAATTTTTTTTGATTAATTATCAATGTTATGTTCTCAAAGTTTGAGTTTTAATTTTTTTTAGTTTCACAAAAGCTTTCTTTTTGAAGATTCTTGTTTCATGAGTGGTTTGGATTGATATGAAAAAACCTCTTTAATTAATATAGATTCCCAAAAATAAATCACTAGAATATATTTTGAAAAAATACCAAGGTCCCCTTATGGACTCTCATGCAGATTTCTAGGTTTAGGGTTAGACCGATTTCGACAAATTTGGCATGGTAATGGATAGATTTTTATGGGATTCCATCATAATATAAACCATAACTCCCTCATTCTATCCAATTATCATGGGGGAATTTTTTATGAAGAAATACATATTTCACGATATAGGTTTTTCAAAGAACGACAGGTTCAGTGAAAGTTCATGACGAATTAGATCAATAATACACTTAAGGGACTAGTTCATGATATTCACTAACATCAATAATGGATCATGTTAATATAACTACCCTACAACATAGATCATAGGTGGTAACCACCATATAGTGTATCTTCTATTTTCATAACTCTAGATAATAGAAGTTTCTAGCTACACAGAGCATATGCACTATCCTTTGTGTAGTGTAACACCAATTTGGGGAAACTAGTCACTCCACAATGTTCATATTTTCTCATGAATGACTCAATATTTCACAAAACCAATTCCATTTCCTATTTTTGGCCTAAAATTACCTCCCTATGTAATACAATTATGGGGACATAACATTTTTTCTCATGATAGATGCTCTAAATCCATGAAACTCAGAAGCATCATTAGAGAGAGAGGATATGGAGTTCCAATTGTATTCAAATTTTGTGAAACCATCTCCCATGGGTTTTCTTATAACCTCATCCCTTGGTGGAGATTCAATAAAAAAGGTATGTGGTCATGGAATAAGAATAATCACCTTTTTTATTCTTTTTGTTTTCAAAAATATTTATCCATAATGAAATAATCCTCATCAGAATAAAGACATTACTATTAAACAATGTAACGTCCCGAACCCGAACAGCCACACGAAAAACGCTAAATGGGTGGGGTGTTACTAACCTAGGCGCACCTCCCTGAACATCATAGACTAATGACTTGTAGCGAGGGTGTAAACATGTATAGTGGCAGGGCTATAACCTATCTGAGGATAATAATTTATTAGTATGAGTATAATAAAAAATCGATAATGGTAATAGAGACTCAACAGACATGAACGAGACCCACATAGTGGAATCACAACAATATTAAACAAATTGTGGAAGAAATATAAAAACACATGTAGTAGAATATTACAAAACATCCAGCAGAACAACACATATAACAAATACTAAAACAGTAAGGCATGAATCCACAACGGGTAATCCATGTCAAAAAACAATGGTGCCCATGGATAACCAGCAGTATCTAGAATAAAAATTTTGAGAATGATGATATAAGAAAGAAAGAAAAATAGTGTAAACTCTATCAAGGAATTACCTCAGGGTCCATTCAAAATCTCAATCAAACAACTTATATGATCAAGATCCTAAAGCGGATCTCTTTCATGCACATAAATCCATAAAATCTACACACATCTAGAAGGGCATGTGTAGGGTGTGAGATGAATCTCAGTAGGACACCACCTAATACTGCATACAAAGTATAAGGGTTTATGTATGAATGAATCTCTAAGGAAAGTAAATAGTATGATGCACAATGTAAACACAATATCTAATGGTTCTCAGTAGCTATGGTGTAGTGTCTCTTGCTTAGGACAATTCTGGAATCTCAGTCATATAATCTGGCACCACATGCCTCCTAAGACCTCATGTCTCAAGTACAAACATCTTCATGGAACACCCAAACAACAATAAACAATTCTCTAAAACTCACATCTAACCATGTCACTACAACCAGAGGAACAATGATGCTTGTCCTCAAATAATAATTGGAGGAACAAGAATGTCTTTCCTCAAATAAATAACCAGAGGAAACAACAACATCTTCACTCAATCTCATAACCTGGTAGCCTCATCGCTACCAACCGAAGGCTCCTCACATTCCACATGTCTTCATACGACATGACCCTCCAAACTAATAGTACATAAACTGCAGCTATCAGAGGCCTCTACCCACAAGAGTGGTAAAAACAACAACATCATCTAGTCATACTATGTGCACATAACTCATGTCACGGGTGAGAGATAATCCCCAAATAAAGAACCCTAAGACACAATATCTTCAAAATATCATGTCTCTATTACCATGTCGCTCAAATGTGATGCCCTTTCCAGCCATGTAACACATTCCATGACCAACCAGTCTATCTCACTATCTCAATCACATCATCTATGTCACCCAATCCTATGGTCAAACCACTAAAGTAATCCGGGATAATCCAAACTTATGACGAATATAACTCAAGAATATTTAGTCCATTCCCAACAAAACCCAAAGGTTCCAACATATGAAAATCAGAAATACCATATTTATAACAATTAAAAAATCACCAAAATATGAAAAGCAATCTAAATAGTTGAATTGTACTATCCCAATGGCTATTTCACAACAACAATGAGGTCTAGAGTGACTCTAAAAATCCTAATCATGCTTTACCAAACTAAAAATACCATTTGAAAAACAAATAAGACCCATTATATCCATTTTCGAACCCCGTTCCAAAATGTACCGATGAGTGTCGTCCTCTTTCCTGGCCTTGCTCAAAAAATTTAGTCAATAGAGTACGACCAAATGCATCCCATAGGTCCAAAAATTAATTCAATATGTAATAGTAAAAAAAACTGGTCATGCTCAAAAATACCCAAAGATGTGATAAAGGCCATGCCACCAAAATGTCCACAAAAACACAAAACAAAATATGAACATCCTACCTCGAACTAGTATGATTATCCTCCTTAGGTATCAGCTTCTAATTTGGTCTAAAACATGGTAGATCTATAAAATGAGAAATAAAAATCAAACACTTATAACATGGTTTAGAATAGAAATCAAGACGAAATGATCATGTGGAATCCATATCTCACTTGGGGGTTCCAATGGATCAAATAGTGTGTAAAAAGGGGTTCAGATGGACAATCTATAAGTATTTATTCATCTAGAACTACTCCTCACTCAAAATCGTCGAGGGTGGTTCCTAGAAACATTAAATGAGGCTACTGTGCATTTTTTAAAAAAAAAAATACAGGGCATGTATATATGAGTACATTCAATGTGTATCATTTTACTGTTCATAAGATAACTGCAATTTCACTGAGGACATGTATACATGACTACACGGTGTGTACATTGGGGTACAAGGAATGCCCTTGGATTGGCCCCTCTAACTCTCCAACATATCCAAACACCTTGTATATCCCCCATACACAGCTACACTGCATGGCATGTACTAAGAGTACACAATGTGTACTTGGTTAAACATCTCTATCCAGACAACATGCCAACACACCATGTATGGCCTTCTCTAAAGGAATGGGTATAGTACATGTACTAGGATGTACATTGCGGGTGTCCTAGAAATTTCTAGAACCACCCTTTTTACCATTTTTTAAAAAATAATGTAAAAAAGGAAAATAAGGCTTGTAGCTAAACGGAAGAACTATGTTCTTATAATCATCCCCGTTAAAGCAATTAGTCCCTGAATTTTCCAACCAACGATGGTGGAGAATGATTCCAAAACAAATCTAGATAAAAATTGAATCCAATCAGTGGTCCATAGACATAATATTCACACCCATGGTCCTCCCATGATGTGTCATCACCCATGCACCCAATCACGTGCCCCTGTGTCTTTCTCGACACCCAAATGTATCCCATACCGCATCGGTGTCTGCTTCCATGAGGTCCTACATCCCATGGATGCTGAAAATTAAATATGGTGCCTTTCACCTCATGTAACCCGCATCGATGATGCCCCGATGCTCACAGATCCTCACGTATTTCGTATCCTCGATGCTCCTGACACAACTAATATCATATATATATATATATATATATTAAAATATATTATCCACCCAAAATGGTACCGATCCCACTAACTAGAATCTGGTTTGTCCATATATATCTTGTGTTACTCATGAAATCAAAATGGGCATGCCTCATCATGACATGATAAAAAGAAAACATGAAAACCATGTCCATGCCTGCGTCATACCTCTACGATTTGTTGGATCACTAGAATTATTATACTCTAGCATCCCCACAGTAGGCACGTAGCCTGATTTATAACTGTTTAATTAATGAACTCCCAGCAATTATGCTCTAGTCACCTGCCACTGACCCCTCAGTTTGGTCCAACTTTCTCAAACACATCCTCCATGTGAAACTGATCCTTGAATACCCTCACCTGGTTCCAATCATGAATCGACCCTGGATGCCAACTTCTGTCCTCATAACTATCAGGAAACTATATATATAGGCTTCCTGTAGAACCTCTCTAGATGTTCGACCTGATCGCATGCCCTACAATCCATTAGAGGCCTATCGCACTATGTCCGGACATGCACTATATGCCCAAACTCCTTGAAAACCACTGATGAACTACCATAAGGCAGTCCGGCTATGACTATAGCCTAGATGAACTGCTGAAACCCATTTTGACCTCACTTTATATTATCTAATACATCACCTGAAGCCACCAATTGGCTCAAACATGGTTTTTCAATCATGTGTCCCTCAGTTATGAGAGCCTGATTCACTGCCTCCCAGAACAAGGTCAACCTATATATGTTTACCTATACCTCAATGGTGCATCGTAATCCATCCTCAAAATTCCCCACCCTCAAGGTCTCATCTCTTACTATACCTGGAGCAAAGCAATGCATTTCAGTGAAGGTAGCTGCATTGTCCATGACGGATATCTCACCCTTTTGGAGGCCCAAGAACACCCAAGCTCTCTCTACACCGAGCATCTTAGGGAAGAAGGGATTGAATGATTTGTCCACGAAGATATTCTATGATATTCCTTAGTTTTTTCATGTCTAAACCTTTACATGCCTCAAAATATTCACTATTCCTCTCCGCATGTATGTCACTAGCTTGACCCTCTGCCCTAGAGGGGTCTCGAGCAACTCAAAGATCATCTTCATGCTCTCTATCTATTTCTCACATCTTGTGAACCACACCCACCTTGGAAAATCTACATGTTCATCGACATAAACACCCTCATCAGATATTTCATAGAGGGAAATGTACCCTACGTGCCACTCTCGATCCCGTACTATACACTTACCCGTCGTGCCATGACCTGAACGCTACCAAACCCAACTGCTACTCTTCGGGGACTAGAGAATGAACCTGATCATGACCCTGATCAGGTACCTACAACTCATTCTACACAAGTCCCTTAGGTATATGAACCTGATCTTGATCCTACGACATTATTCCATCACCCACCAGACTTTTCATTGAGCTGTATTGGAGGAACCAGCTGAATACCATAAATGGTTAGACATCCCTCATATATAACAATATATATATATAACACATAAGGAAAGTATTAAAGAGGTAGTTCATAACTGTTATCCTAAATATCTCCCACCAAAATCATGCCCCACAACATCTCATCCTCATGACCTCTTTACTCGCCCTGAATAGAGCCATGTTTCACAAGTACCTCTGGCCATGCCATTCATGAAATCCATCGTTGCCTCAAACTGACGAAAGATTCTCCCAATCCTTACATCCCCACTACCTCAACATGACGTCTAGGAATCCCAATCATGTTGATCAACATCACCTCCATCATAGTACCTTCCTGATCACATACTAGCTAGGATGAAATGTCATTCCACATACAATTGCCAATAATTTAAACCATGGAAAATTACATTGCAATAAACAAGAAATTATATAAGTAATTTCACCTTTCACCATCCAAAACCATCTATATCATGTATATTGATATTATTCACATGGTATTATCATTTCTGAAAGAATATGTAAATTTATGAAATTGAAATACCATGAAAATATTCCTACCAAAAGATAGGAAATCTAGCCTTGCAAAACCATGCCAAGGACTAATTTCTATCTTCCTTACCACACTGGGTTAATGTTCACATATCACAATAAATAATATCACATACCATGTGATCGACCAAGGTATATATCATATAAAATGTAATCTGAGAGAAGGAAAAATAGAAATTTCCACCCAAGGTGACAAGGTCCATCCATCATACCTGGGGCTACAGGATCCCAAGAGAAGCTGAAAACCCAGCTCCAATAACAACCTATATCGAGTTTACCATACCCCAAATAGTAATCCATCAGAAATAAAAGATATTTTATATCTTGATAGTAGTCTGTCAAAATAAACCACTGAATCCCGGTCTAGAGAAACATCCTATGATACGACATTGTAAAATCCCATACTCGAACAACAACCCGAATAGTGCTAAACATGCCGGGTGTTACTAAAGTTAGGGGCACCTCCCCAAAACGCCAAAGGATACTGACTAGCAGTGAGTGTTTAAATAGGTATAGTGGGAAGGCTATACCGTCTCATAGGATAATAAGTTACAAGAATGAGTATTAAAATAAAACCTAAATTGGTAATAATGACTTAGCAGACTCAAACAAAACCCGCATAGCGGAAGCACAATAATATCAAATAAATTGTAGATGCGATAACAAACAGAAGAAGAAGAATATAACAAAACAGCATGATGAACACCACTTATAACAAATACTGATACAATAATCCATGCATCCATAGCAGTCCATATATTTCAATAAACAATGGATTCCATGGCTAACCACCACTTTATATATTAAACAAGATAATCATGCCCATACAAGAAAGAAGAAAAAATAAAATAATTTTCCTCTTGGAATGACCTCAATTTCCATACCAAATCTCCATGAAACAACTAATATCATCCAACTCCTGACGCTGATCTCTTACCTATAGGTAAATCCATAAAATATACATGTGTCTCGATAGGCCCATGTAGGGTGTGAGATAAATATCAGTAAGATACCACCCAATGGTGTGTACCTTGTATATGTGTTTATGAAATCATGAATCTAAAAAAAAGTAAATAGTATGATGCATAATGTAAACAAAACTTCCACTTGTACTCATCAGCAACTATGGAGTGTCACCTACTTTGGCCAACACCAGATTATCAGTCATATAATCCAGCACCATGTGCCTCCCGACAACATATGTATCACGTATCAATGTCTAGATGGCACACCCAAACAATAGTAACCCGTTCTCTAAATCTCACATCTTTTCATGGCATAACATATGGTGGAAAATGATGCCTGTCCTCAATTAATAATCAGAGGGACAACGTCGTTTGTCCCCATATAAATAACTGGAGGAAACCACAATATCTTCCCTCAATCTCATAACCCGATAACCTTGTCACTACCAATTTAAGGCTTCTCACCTTCCACATTGCATGGTACAAAAAGCACCTCCAAACCAATACTACCTAAACCGAAACTATAAGGGGCCTCTACCCATGTGAGTTTTAAAAACCACCTCACCATGGAGTCAACCTATGTGAACACAACTCAAGTTAGGGGTGAGCTATAATCACCAAATAAAAAACCTAATACATGACATCTTTAACTCCTCATTCCCCTACGACCATGTCACTCAAATATGATGGCCTTTCCATCCATATAACTCGATCCATGCCCATTCCAACAGTCTCATTATCCCAATCCCAAATTCCATGACACCCAATCCTATGGTCAAACCAATAATTCAACCTGGGAAAAGCTCAACCTGTGGTCAATATACAATGAAGAGTATTCAGACCATTCCCAACACAACCTGAACGTTCCAACATATACAATTCAACAGTTACATATTTATCACATTTAAAAATCACATTATAAGAAAAAACTATATAAAAAGATTAATTGCACTATCCCAAAGTCTATCACACTTCAACATAGAGGTATTGAATTCCTCTAACAATTCTAATCATGATTTTCCAAAATAAGAAAACCAGTTAAAAAAGAAGACCAATTTTAACTATTTTGGAACCCCTGACCAAAATTTCCCAATGATTAACGACCTCTCTCATGGACTTTCTCAACAATTTAGGAAAGAGGGTATTCCAAGAGGCATCCCATGGGTCCCAGAATAAATTAAATATGTAATAGAAGTTAAAATGGGCTCCTCTCAAAAATATCTGAAGACATGCCTTAGTTCGTGCCACCCAAATGTCCACAAGAACACAAAACATGGTCTGCACCACCTACATAAAACTTGTACGATGATCCCCTCCAATGTTACAATCTAACTAAATCTATAACATGGTAGATCAAAAAAATGATAAATAATGGTCAAACCCCTATAGAAAGGGTTAGAACAGAAATAATGATGAAAGGCCCAAGTGGAATCAAGGGCTCACCTGTGGGGTTCCAACGAATCAAACATTGTGCGAAACAGGGTTTGGATGGAAAATAGAGAGGTATTTATTCCTCTGTCAATGCTATTTGATCAAACCCATTAAGGGTTCTTCCTAGAATCATAAAATAAGATATTTCCATCTTTAATGAAAAAATTTAATACATTTTGTGTATATATGAGTACACACTACGTGTATAATATTATTTTTCCTAAGATGGATAAAATTTCATCAAGGACCTACTGACTTGACTACATGGTGTATACCAGGACGTACATGGTATGTCCTTGGTTTTCCCCCTATTACTCTCCAACATAGCCACATTACATATATATCCCCCATACATAGTAAGGCTACACATCATTTCCTAAGAGTACATGATGTGTACTTGGTTAAATGTCTCTATGCAGCCAACATTCATACCTGTCTTGTATGGCCTTCTCACACCGAAAGGGCAGACGAAAAGTACTAGGAAATACATGGTGTGTGTCCTTGATATTTATAGAACTTCCCATTCCTTCCCCTTATTCTCAAAAACAATATAAAAAGAAAAGTAAAAGAAGACATGAAACACAAATGGAATTTCCATGTTCTAACAAAAAATGTCTCTATTTTTTATGAAACATATTCTTTCAGGATAACACTATCCATCACGAGACCCAATCCTTTTTAAAATAGATGAACATCATAAAACAGTAAATGTTTCATAAAACCCTATCTTTCATGAAATCCATCTCACTAGCCTCTCAGTGGTGATACTTTCATCCAATACAATTTTACATAATTTAATTTCCTAGGAACCCAATACCAATAAAATTTATGTCCAACTTCACCAAAAATCCTCATTGGACGGGTACCATCATCCCTTGTGTCCTCAAACATTACATCAAGTGTGTTTGGGGCCAATACAATACATTTTTCATCTAATTATAGGCTCCCCAATTCATTTTTCCCCAAATAAGCGACACCCAAATGATAGGATCTATGATTTACACTCCTCCATAAATGTTTATATGCCATGCCCCACCCAAAGGCACATGTGAGATAGAAAAATAATCCATAAAGGTGGAACGACCAAGAAAAACTACTTACCCATTTGTGTTGATATTCCAGTCAATGGATCTTCCACTCTCAATGGAATGGTCCCCCTTAGGGTTTCATACCAATCATGTTCGAGTTGCATGATTTAAACTCCATAGCTCTATATCCAATTCTTATGATACTAAATTGCATGAAAAAAATTTCAACACATGATGTTAAACTATAGTCCAACCATGTGTGATGATCACAATATACCCCATGTATGATCACAAATGAGTTTCACAACAAAAAACTTCTCAGCTTCATGTCATAGTCATATGATTTTAATCTTCAAAATTACATCCTCAACAAAGTACCATCACATGACCTTAATCTACAACATCAATCTATGTAGGTTATGATCCTTATCTCTTCAGAAGGGAAAATTGGACATCTTATTGAGTTTCTACCTTGACACCCCAACCTCACAATCAAGTCCATAAAATTTTTCATCTCCGACACCCCCAGCGGGCACACTTTATCTCACTACACCAAATCCCAGGTGTGAAATATTCCACCTTAGAAACACACTTAACCAAAACATGAGTGTAAAAAATTCCCCCATGTAGTCATACTGAAAAAATACCAAGTGTGAAATCAATTCACTTAGTGACACACCTAACCAAATACTAAGTTTAAAATATCCCCCCAAGTGGCACATATAAAAAATCCTAATTGGGAAGAATTCCAAACTAGGGACACACTTATCCAAATCCCATGTGTGAAATATTCCTCCAAGAGGATACACTTAACTAAATCCCAACTGTGAAGTCTTCCCCTATTTTGGAAAACATAACCAGATCCTAATTGTGAAATACCCTCACATGTATACACAATTAACCAAATACCATGTGTGAAATCTTCACCCATAGGGTCATACTTATGGAAATAATGACAATGAAATATTCCCCCATTGGGACACACACAATCACCTACAAACTATGAAATATCCTCCCTAGGGACACACTTAACCTCCCAATTATCCCAAAAATAAATTAAACCTAAGGTCTAAAAGTCCTTAAATGGCATTTTATAGAGACCATGTATTTTCTTACATTACTATAAAGTCATTATTATGATAAATAATATAATTTCGTTACACCATGGGTATCTAGAGGTTTAGCGTCTTGTGAAAACTAGGACCATACATATCCTTTACAACACCAAATATAAATATTTATTTAATTTTTTCTTCTCTAGCTTCTTATTTTCACTTGACCTCTCTTTAGTACATGTAGACACCTGAGGATAAAAATCAAATATTGTGGGATAAAATCCCAGTACGAAAAAAGATAGTATCAATATAGCATGAGATGAAAATATTCATAACATCATCATCAAAATTATGAGATTAAACAGTAATAAAAGACTTGAAATGTAGCAATTTATAAAAATAAAAAATCATGTTTTAGTGGTCATCTAACACACATAGTTGTGAACAATGATAACATAATGTTTATGAATCATTTCACTTTTACTCATTAGATTCATCTCATCATCCAATTCATTAGATCTCTGTATATTTCTAGGCACACCCATTACATTCAAACATTCATATTGCACAATATAATTCTGGGTGCACCCATCACATCATAAAATTATCATTATCATGCATGACTCATATTAAATATATTAAAAATGAATATAAATAACCCTTGTAAAGGAATTTATTTCATATCATAAGAACATGTTCTTAAACATTGGGTTCCCAAATGGAAGTTGAAATAAAATACTCGATACAGTAACCATTAACCTTGAGTGAGATGTAAAATGGGTGTTTTTGAATGTAGGGTAATTTTGGAAAACATTTTTTTGACATAAACTGTTGTGGAAAACATGTATATCCCAAAAACGGTAATATAATTATGAAAAATTTATTTTTAATGACTGAACATATGAAAAAGTTCTGTGAAATAGGGAGAACCTGAAGAAAGAAAGTTGGGTTCGAGCATTTCCCCTTACCTTGTATCTGAACACTTTACTCACATTAATGTCTAGTATAACCACATTAGATTCATTAATTATCAATTAAAGAAATTTTTTATATATTAATATGGATAATTATGTTTTAATTATGTTATTTTATTTGATTTTTGAAGAGTTATTTATTTTAAATCCACTGTATGGGTTTGTCTGTTTTTATGGTTTTCTAGAACGATTCACTTGTATTCATGTATGGAAGTTCGTGTCCAACATGGGGTAACATAAAAAATTATATTACATGAAATTAAAGATATTAAAATAGTTTAAATTATTTTATAATGATTTATGGTATATACCTTGTGGATGAATCATTTGTTAAGTTTTTAATGATGATCATTTGGGTTAATTTTGGTGGTTTTTCGACCACAAAGAACTTGTTTTGTTTAATCATTTTGTAATTTGTACATAAGATAGTTCTAGAACATTAAATAGGACATAATAAATATAATATCATATATTTCAACCATAAAAATGTTTTCATGACCAGATCTGAAGGTGGTAAAGGAAAAAAGAAAACATGTCATTATTGAAGGTGATAAATTAACACCTCAAGAACAACGTTTTCATTTCTAAAACAAAAAAATGGAAAAGGGGGGTTGGATGATATATTACCCAATTAGTGTCATAAAATTACAGTAGTTTTGAGATACTAGAGTTACCTTACCATGTGCAGAGATATTATGAAAATAAATTAAAATTTAAATGAAATTATAGGAAAACCGATAGAGGAAAATTAACTCTTGAATCCTCCTATTGAGATCCTCCTTAAAGACTCTTGGAATGGTCTTTTGATGATTACATAAGAACTTGGACGTTAGGGAAGGGATGGGGAAGATTATTGGTCACATTTAAGACAGTGATTGATTCTTTAGGTGTGTGCAGAAATGAGGGTGTGAAGAGAGGTATTTATAGTTGTGGGGATATGGGTTTTCTTAATATTTTAATCATTAGTTTATAAATATCAACCTAGACAAGAAATAGTGACGATTCCATAACCAATAATATTAATGCGTGCATGTGAGATCAAGATAATTTCCTTACATCACCCATACATCTGGTCAGGATATCATAAATTATATATTTAGCATTTATTATGAAATATCGTGTTTTTCAATTAAAAAAAATTCATGTATTTTTGAAAAATCCAAAAAATCCTCCCCAACCATTTTTCAATGTTTAGAATCAAAATTGTTTGCCAATTTTCAAAAATAATTTTCTAAATATAAATAATTTATTTTTTAATTAAAATCATTATTTACCTGAAAAATAATGTTTTTTTTAAAACTAATTATTCCAAAACAAATGTAAACCATGATTTCACATAAAGAAAATATATATACACTATCATATGTGAGGTTACTACTTATATGGTTATATCACTATTAATAAGGGTAATATTACTATTCATAACGGTATGATACTTTTCACCAAAAAATAATTTCATTCTATTAAACTCAAAAAATCATCCTGAACACAACCGTGTCTGTCAGATTTTTGAAATTCAAACCATAGAAGCCTCAATGTTATGGTTAATGTTCACATAGTATTTAGTGTCATTATATGTGATTTTTATTACTAATGAGATTATAATATAATTCATAATTATAATAAGGTAATTCCATTGAAATACATTGGGTCTTTACATTCCTCATCCCTTATGAAATTTCACCCTCAAAATTTCATTTTACACAAACAGGTGACGGTATATCTCCGTCATTGCCTCATCCAATTACCAAGTAGCTTATTCAAAATTATGGTTTCTCCAAAATCTCTTGATAAGGTGGGTTTTATTTCTTCTTAGAGCCATATCTCTTCTATCTAGAATCTCTACTGGATGTTCCTCATCGGAGAGTTCATCTTCCAGCTACACCACCTCTGAGTACAGTACATGTGAGGGATCTAGTATGTACTTATTCAAGAGTGATAGGTGAAGCACATAATTAAAATGAGCCATATTTAGTGTAATTTCAATATTATAGGCCATGGATTCTATGCGGTTAAGGATTTAAATGGGTCCAATTTACCTTGTGATTATCTTCCCTTTCATTCCAAACCGCATGACTCTCATCCATGGTGATATTCGAAAGAATAATTTATCTTCAATGTCGTACACCAAATCCCTTTGACGATTTTCAATGTATCTCTTTAGCTAACCTTCAGCAACAATGATGTGTTTCTCTATAACTTTAACATTATTTGTCATATCTTTCACAAGAGCAGGTCTACGTATCATTCTTTATCCAACTTCGTCCTAAAAGGATGGAGTTCTACATCTATTTCTCTAAAAATATTTATATAGAGACACATGAATACTCTAGTGGAAGATATTTATTTATGAGAAATCAACCAATATGATATTCTAATCCCATCCACCTATGAATTCTAAAGATATGGATCTCATCATGTCTTTAATCGATAGAATATTTCATTCAGATTGACCATCAGTTTGGGGGTGAAAGGCCATGTTGATATTTAATTCAGTACTCAAATAATGTTTAAGGATCTTCTAGAAATTAGATGTTAACCTTGGATCACAGTCAGATAAAATTGAGAGGGGAATGCCATGAAATATCACCAATTCCCTCACATATATATTTTCATGTTTTTTAAGTGAGTGATCCTCCCGAATAGTGTCAAAATGGAAAGTCTTGGTGAGTTGGTCAACCAAAACCCATATCACATTATTTACCTTCAACGTCTTCAGGAGAACAGGGACAAAGTCCATAGTGGAATTCTCCCATTCCCACAAGGGTATAGGCTATGGGGGAATCATCTCTCTAGAATTTTGTCACTAAGCATTATACAGCCCACATACCAAGAACCTTGAGATATATTCCACAATCTCTTTTTCCATGTTACCTAATAGAAGTGTTCTTAGAGATCTCAGTATATCCTAGTACTACTAGGATGGAGAGATAATGTTGAGCTATGTTTGTTGTCAAATAGATCTTTCTTTATCCTGGGTGATGAAGATACACAAATATGTGTTCCAAACAGAAACATTCCTTCATCATCACTATTTAACTATTGTAAATTCCCTTCCTCTAATACATTCACCATTATTTTAATTCCAGATCATCCCTTTGTTTCTCCATAATCAACTCTTTGGATTTATGATGTCACAATCATTTGGGAATGATAATACATATCCCATTCCACTACAATTTCTAAATCTATCCTGTGCTTATACAAGAAGATATGGTCATTCTCAATCAGTAACATGGATAGAGTAGTAGTTTATTTTCGGCATAGAGCATTAGATACCTTGTTCACCTTCCTATGATGATAGTTAATAGATAAATTGTAATATTTTATTAGCTCAAACCATCTCCTTTGACTCATGTTGAGCTCCTTTTGTGTAAATATATACATTAGGATCTGGTGGTCGGTGTATATGTCACACTTCGTACAATAGATGTAGTGCTTCCAGATGATCAAGACAAAAATCTATGATGGCTGCTCTAGATCATAAATTGGGTGGTTCTTTTCCTGGATCATCAACTTTCGTGAGGCATAGGAAATCATATTATCATTTTTCATTAATACACAACCCATGCCTTTCTATGATGCATCACTATATATCACAAAAAATTCTCCACTTTTTAGTAGTGTGAGAACTTGTGCAATGATCATCCTTCTCTTTAGCTCCATGAATATTCCATAACATTCCTCCATCCAAACATAATTTAACCCTTTCCTTGTTAACATATTTATAGGGATGGACAATCATAAGAAATTTCTCACAAAACATTGGTACTACCCAAAAAATCCAAGAATACTATGGATTTCGGTGATAGTAGATGGTCGGGGCCATTCCTCAATCACCTTTGTTTTTTAAGGGTCCACATAAATTCCCTGACTTGTGATCACATATACAAAAAATGATACTTGATTCATCCAAAATTCACACTTTTTAAACGTGGAGTACAACATATCATTTTTCAATGTCACTAACACAATTCATAGATGTTCTTCAAGTTCCTACTTTCTCTAGGAGTATATGAGAATATAGTTAATAAACACTACCAAAGATATTTCAATGTAATGTCTGCAAACTCTATTAATTAAATCCATGAATATTTTTGGGGCATTAGTAAGACTTAAGGGCATCACCATAAACTCTTAGTGCTCATAACTTGTATGGAAGGAAATATTCTAAATATATTCCTTCTCCATATTTAGCTTATGATATCCAGAATGAATATCCACCTTTGAGAAGTATTGATATCCTGTTAACTACTCAAACAAGACATCAATCCTTGGAAGATGATACGTTTTCATTATGGTGATCTTGTTGATTTTCCTAATAATCTATACACACCCGCATTGTTCCATCATTCTTCTTCAAAAAGAGCACTTGTTAACCCCAAGATGAGGCACTTGGGTGTATGAACCCTTTGTCCAAATTCTCTTACAGCCGCTTTTTTAAATCCTCCAGTTTGATATGATCCATTCTATAGGGACACATTCATATTGGATTAGCTCTAGGTATGAGTTCTATTGTTAAATCTACATCAGGATCCAGTGGATGTCCATGTAACTCTTTAAGAAATCCATCAATATATTCCCTCATGATGGGAATTTCCATAAGGTTGGTACTTTCCTTTGACTGAACCATTTGGGAGAGGTATCCTTCTTCCAAGAGAATCAAAACCCACACCATTTAAATATTGTTCAAATGAGATTAATGATCTTCTTGAATTAATAGAGGAGCATTGGATGGATAGAAATATCAAAAGATATTCCCTTTTCCCGACAATTGATATGTGCTCTACATATCAAGAGCTAATCAATTTCTATTATTGCGTTGAATTCCACCAAGGAATGTGTTTCAAGATTTGCTAGAAGTATATTCCCACAGACTCCAACAAGATAAATTTCAAACACTTTGGTTTCAATGATTGCACCACTTGGTGTTTTAAAAAGATATCTCTACTTCAAGGTTTTGGGGCTTCGATTCAATAATTCAAGTAAAATAGTAATACATAAAAGAATGCATTAAACCAAAATCAAATATGAATTTTTCATACTAGAGTGAATTTGAAGTGTACCTTGTATTATTTCATTATCTTGATCCACTTCCATAGTAGTAATGGAAAAATCTTTCCATTTTTTTTGGAGTTGGTGGCTGCTGACACTAATTACACTCAAAAACATAATGTTTAATGAATTTTCTTTCATAGTTCCATTTCCCCTACAGTTGTAACATTGGACCAAGGGTCGTTCTCCCCTTTATTCCACTACATAATCCTCCTTTTCATGTAATATCAACACTATTTATCATGGTGTCCTTTTTTCCCACACTAGAAGCACATCCCTATCCCTTTGAGGAAGTTCCCATGATACAACATCCCACATTTTTGGCATGTGGGTCGTTGATTTTTCATCCCACCTTAATAATTAGATCCCCCATCTTAAAACTCCATTTGTCATCTTACATTACTATAGCCATGGGACCACTATCCATTATTTATATCCAATTTGAGTGTACATTGAAAAATGTTTTGATCACTCCCAATGTCTTGAATTGCAGGAGCCTTTTTGAAAGGATTGGTTTTTATCCACTAAATAATATATCAATTTTTATATCATTGTTATAAAAAACATGAAGCATATCTTGAAAGACTTTTGAAATTCACTTACTAGAAGGTGATATATTATCCTTCATTTTTCTGGGGCATTATTAATTTTCTCTCCATCTTCAGACGATGTGTTCATGGGAATTACTTGTTGAGAAACATGATCTTAAAAAAATCCCATTCCATCTCTTAAATTTCGTCACTTGGTTTGGTATTATTAATCAAATACCACCATTGATTAGCCACATCATCTTGATAATAAACATCTAGTGTCCCTTTCTCTATCTCAGAATAGTTGAGTACAAAAAAGATATTATCCTTGGAGTTGAACCATTATTTTGTAACTAGTGGATCAGAAGATCCACTAAACATCAGTGGTTGTTGCCGAAAAAAACACTTGATAGCCAATTGGTCCCTCTTTAGTGAAGGAGGACGATCCCCATAATTATGATTATTGTTCACAACCTGAGATAGTTGGGTACGAGTTTCCATGATATTTTTAAGTCCACATCACAAAGCATTGGGAATCATGTTTGGGAAATCATTGCATTGGCCCTCACATGAGTGGTTGTCTTGGTTTCTCCTGGTTCCCACCATTCTTTAAAATAGAAATGGTTAGATCAAAACATAAGTCTAAAATTCGTGAATAAATTATTCATTTGTATGATTCATACTAAAATCCTAAATTATGGTATCTCTATCTAATTCATCTTGCGTGCATATTTGTACTTAGACTCATGGTAGAAGTTTCATCTAGGATTCACTAATCCTAATTCCCAAATTAAAAAAACCTTGCATCTGATACCAGAAATAGAGACCCTACCATTTCTTCAATTACTATTAAATAATTTTAAAGTTAAAAACATAATAGTATTATACAGTGAGGATCCATGTTTTTTGTGTATTATGGTAAATAGGACCATACATAACATTTACAACATCAAACATAAACATTTATTTAATTAATTCTTATCTATCATGGTATATTCACTTGACCTCTCCTTAGTACTTGTAGCCACATGATGATATATATAAAAAAGGGTGAGACAAATTCTCATTAAGAGGATAGATTATATTAATATATCACGTGGTGAGCATATTAAAAACATCATCATCAATATCATGAGAAGAAACATTAATAAAAGACTTGAAATATTGAAATGTATAAAAATAAAACATCACGTCTTAATGGTCATCTACCACACATAGTTATGTATAATGCTAACATAATATCCATTCATCATTCATCATTTACTAATTAGATTCATCACTTTACCCAATGCATTGGAGTGCTATATAATTTCATGCACACCCATCGCATTCAAACATTCAAATAGCACTATATAATTCTGGGCGCACCCATCACATCATAACATTATCATTATAAAGCATGATAAGTAGAAAATATATAAAAAAAATTAACATAACTAACACATGGAAATGATTGTTTTTCATCTAATAAGAACACATTCATAAAATTTTGGTTCCCAAAAGATAGTAGAAATAACATACTTGATACAATAACCATTAACCATGAGTGAGAAGTAAAAGGTGTGTTTTTGAAAGAAGAGTTATTTTGGAAAACATTTTTTTAAAATAAAATCTAGTAGAAATTTTTACATCTTAGAAAAGGTAAGATAATTATATAAAAATTATTTTTAAGGAGTGAACATTCTATAAATGGAGTGGAATAGGGAGAACCATAAGAAAGAAAGTTGGGTTTGAGAATTTCCCCTTACCCTATATCCGACAGCTTTTTTCACCTTAATGACCTATATAACCACATTATATTAACTAAATAAAAATTATATAGGCTTTTTACATCAATATTTTTCATTATGGTTTGATTATGTTATTTTATGTGCCTTTGGATCAATAATAGTGTTTAAATCCATTGTTCGGAAATGACCGTTTTTATGGTTTTCTTAAACGATTCACTTGTATTAATGAATGTATGTTAATGTAGAACATTGGTAAAATTCTAGAAATAATATTATATGTTATTAATTATATTACAGGAGTTTTAATTATCATAAATTGAATAATATTATACACCATGGTGATGAATAATTAGTTTAGAAATTAATGATGTTTGTTTGGGTTAATTCGGGCGGTTTTTCATCCACGATGAACATGTTTCGATTAATCATATAATAATCTGTAAAAAAGATCATTATAGAAAATTAAATAGGGAAAAATAAAAAATATATATATAAATAGTTTCATGACTAGATGGAATGGCGTTAATGAAAAAAAGAATACATGACATTCTTGAAGGTGATAAATTAAAACCTCACGGACAACATTTTCATTTCAATAACAAAAAAGTGGAGAAAGGGGTTGGATGATATATTACCCAATTAGTATCATAAAATTCCATTATATGTGAGATAATAGAGTTTCTATACCATTTGGGGATATATTATGAATATAAATTGAAATTGAATTTAAATTAAAGGAAAAGAGAGAGAGGGAAATTACCTCTTGAATCCTCCTCTTGAGATCCTCAATAAGAAACCTAGGCCTGGTCCCTTAATGAGACAAGAATATCTAGGGGGTGGGTTATGTGGATCTATGTAAGATTATTTGGAATATTTTACAAAAGTCTAGAATCTTGAGAGGTGTGAGGAAATTAGGGTGTGAAGGGTGGTATTTATAGTGGAGGGTAGAGGGGTTTTCTTAATATTTTATTCAGTAATTTATTAATTTGCACCGAGATAAAAAATAATGATGATTCTATGAAAAAAATATAAATGACTTCTTGTGAGTTTAATATAATGGCCATTAATCAGACATACATTATCTTATTACGTCATTATTTATGTATTTAGTATTTATCATTAATTATAATATTTTAGTATTCATAAAAAAATCAAGTATTTCTGAAAAATCCCAAAAAATCACCCCAACAATTTTACAACATATAGAATCCAAAAATGAAGTCAATTTTTCAAAAAATATTTTTTCTAAACATGATTAATTTAATTTTTTATTATAATCAATGTTTACATGGAAAATACAGTTTTTATAACATTTTTTACTTATTCCAAAACATAGGTACATCATGATTTCACTTAAATCCTACATATATACTACAATAGGTGAGGTTACTATTCATAAAGTTATATCACTATTAATAAAGGTAACATTACTATTCATAAGGCTAGGTTTCTATTCACCAAAATAATTATATTTGTTTAATTAGACTCCATTAATCACCCGAAACACAACCATGTATGTTAGATTTTTGAAATTCAATCCAAAGAAGTGGAAAAAATATTTTTATTGGTCACATAGTATTTTGTATCATTATATTTCATTGTGATTCCAAATGTGATTATACTATAATGAAAAATTATAAAAAGGTAATTCCATTGAAAAAACATTGGGTCATTACACATTTAGTAGATGAAGAGTATATCACCAAGTGATGTTAAACTTGTCACCATATCTATGATCCCTACCCAATGAAATAAACCAGGGTTCCTTATGGTAAAAATCCTCTAAAAACCTGCACCCTTAACATCAAATAACTTTCGATATAAATGTGATTACATAGTTTTGAATCCTAATATGCCTCAAATGAGATGCATATAACATCAAAATGGGATTCTTTTACAGATTCCCATTCTACCCAATGTCCATAAATTACCATACATGCCCAATGTTAATATCTACTCTTACAAAATAATGATTCCCTATCATGATAGAAGTGGTGTAAATTACTAGTATACACCTCTAGATTGAACAATGATGAGTTTTATAAAAATGAATTAAACATATTAGGGAGAAAAAGACTAGGAAATGATATCCCATTAAGAATATATGGAAGGATTAACCAACATCCCATCATCATGTTTTAATCAAGTATCATACATAACAATTAATGTGATGGATGCCTCTCACATTTGAAATGATATAATATGGAGAAAAAATTTGATAAGTGTGACCTCAATAGAATGAATTATAAAAATAGATCATGATATGGGAATATGCACATAACATAACATCGTAAATCCATATATGGGAAATATGTTCAATATCAGGTAGTCTCAGATTCCCACTCCCATGAACTGAGAGAGCTGTTGATGGATTTGGTGAATTTTATTGTGATTTTTAGCCACTAAACTATTACATATCTTGATTTAATTGAGGTAGCATCAATGGTAAACAATTATAAAGTTTTATATACAATAACATAGGATATTAGTGTAATATAAAAGTATTTTATTGAAAAAATGGAGTAGTAAAATTGTATACATAGAACCTATTCATAAAATGCACTACAGAAATTTCATGTGAGAATAAATTCACATTAAACATGTTCTATGAAGGAAGTGATTTATTTTATTAGGTTTTGGGTAACTATGATAAATTCATTGAAGGGAGTTTTCTTGTAGAGTATGGATTGATTATCTATATAGTTTCTTATTCATGAAGTAGAACATTCATGGTCTAAATTATTCAAAAAGTAGATTGTATGGTGTAAAAATGATCTTCTGTGAAATATATATATTTAGCGGGAATTTTAAATATTTTAAATAGATGTTACATGTTAAACCACCATCAGAATTAACTATTTTTAATCTTGGTCATACATAATTTTTAGTGGGATTTATTCTTCTGAAATTCAGTTCATCAGTTTGAGGAAGATCAATAAAATAAAGAGAAAATTTTCAAAATAGATATCCTATTATAATTTATTATTATGAAAATATGGTTGAGTAATTTATATTGAATGAATGATATCCCTTCTTGTTCTCATAGTACGTTCATGGTAGGTATTAGTTATGGTGATCACAAGGCTTAACATTTTGTTTTCCTCAATCCATCAAGATAGGTTATCATTTTTTGGTGAGTGCATGGTATCTATTAATTGTCACATAGACATTTTTTTTCCAGTTATTTACTGAAACTAAAAGATAATTTTTTCACAACTATCAATATCCTTCATAGATGGACATCTTTTATAATAGGCACACAATATCTCTCTGTGGACATATAGATCATTTTTTGAATTATATAACCTATGCAATGTTCATGGTAATTCAACACATGATCCAAGTTCAATTTTAGTGGAAATTTTTTTATCGTTGATTGGTTTTAATTCTTTTTATAAGAATATTAACATCATGTTATGACATTGTTATTATTGGACTCATGCGAATCCTTTAAAGACATATACACTGCCTGGACTCATGATTTTTACCCAAACAACCCTTAGGAAAACTGTGTACTTATAAATACACGATGAAAATAAAAAAAATTGACTTTAGAGATAGAAATATTAGGAGACAATTAATTTTACATTTGTAGAAACTTTTTAAAGAACCACTTAATCTCAAAGGAAGCATTTTTCCTGAATTCTTACCTTTTCGAAAAAAATTTATGAAGTCCAACATATAATTACAACATAAAATTCTCTGCATGAACTAAGGATAAATTTCATGAATGTTTATTTTTGGTAATTACCTCATTATAAATAAAATACAAATATTTATTTCTGTTGTATCCTTCCTGAATTCCATCCATAAAGATCCTTTACAGTGCATTCTCATGAATACCATATTGAGGATGTATTTTTGCATAAAATCCTTCATGAATTGACAACCATAATTATATGCCTTTATAATATTGAAACCAATTTCATTGAACACCAATTATACTAAAATATCATGATAGCTAATATATATTTCAACCAAGTCCTAATGGTCAGTAGTTGTGAATGATATGAACCATTAATTTCAATATTGTGTCTTAATAGTATTAGGTGTATCTGATGTTCCGTTGGAATATTTCCTTAAGTCAGGTCATCTACCTAGGCCAAATACACTAAAATAACCTTACTGCCACCCTTTAATCATGTAAAATACATCATAAATTTTAATTTAGAACATCCTCCACCATGACCATAATAGATACAAAACTGGGCTATCAACTGCAATGTCCACCCTATTGATTATGTATTATCTGGATAACGAGCCTCTCTCAGGTTTCCCCTCTAACTGATAGGACCCTTTGTGTAATAAAAATAATTTATCACATTGATAGTGAGGATATCAATCAAAAGGATTTTAGTTAAACCTCATTCTTAATATTTTTCACATCTTGGTTGACCCATATCCAATATTCAATCGACCAAATAATCCATTAAACCTCTTTATTCTACTAAGTGATATACAAATAGACCATATTCCTTCTACTAGTTTAATTACAATAACAAACATTCACCAAACTCATCGACTAAGATAACAACCTTCATAAGGTATATATATAAGGAGAAAATATCCCTTTTATTCTCCCCTTGTAGACTAGGTCATCGACTGTTGTATAATCTATAATTACCTCCTCAATGGGACATATTCACCTTGAGTCCAATTTTTCTTCCTGGTCTTGTTACTAACAAAAAAGGAAATGTATATATGTATATATATTAATCCCATGAAAATATTATACTCATTCTTTAGTGGGATATATCCCAGTTTTATGATCCCTCATATGGGGGCTATATTCCCTATGACCCATCACACTTGACTGGGCCATGTTCCCTATGATTCATCAATTAACCATAGTTCATGCGAGTTACTCAGTATCCAAATGGATATTCCATAAGGGTAATGATTTTTCATTGGGGTATATTCCATTTTTGGTGAACTAGAATGGTTCATCATGCATAATTTTCAAACATTTACATTGATAGACACCCTCTAACTAGAAGTTCTAGTAGTATGACATAAATTTCTATAGAACATGTTCTTAACATATGGAATTAAATTTATATAGATTGGTCTTACCATATAACAAAATACTATATAATACAAACTATATAGTAATTAATTTATATATAATAAGTTAGAATGGATTCAACATTAAGGATTAATCCCAATATCAATCAGTTTTTGTTTCACATAATTAGAAGGAACATTATGCACCATTAAGCATCACAGAATTTTCTATGTTTTGACCACATTTATATGGAATTGTTTGAAGACCATTTCATGGCCCTAAAACTAACATCATATTTCCTACCACCTCCTCATGCATAAAAACATTATAGACTTCCCAATTATGTAGCTTTAGAATATAAAATAATATGCAAGTATAATAATGAAAATTAATATGTGATATATAAATATATACACATTGGGGCATGATGTTTATCAATCGGTAACACCATGAGATTTTATAATTTTTTTCAAAATAATTTATCTATTAAATAATTTATTTCATTTCCCATTAAATTGGAAATAGTTATATATATATATAAATCATGTAAAACATTTTTTTATCCCACAATTCTATCTTGTCTTGCACTACATGCAATACCATCTCGGCCTACATTGTAGGCAATACTGACTTGTCGTACAATGCACACAACACTATGTTTCTACAAAACATAATTTTTTATTGTATTAATCATTTGAATAAGATAATTATAACCTATATATTAAAATTATTAATTTCTATATTAATATATACTTTTATAATATTTTAAATAATTGTTTTATATAAACAAAACATATTGATAATGAATTAAAATATTTTTGGTAAAGTCTTTTTATATAAAAAATATTTTATTCTTGAATGAATATATTTAAATAATAAAAGAAACATTAAGAAAATAAATAAATATAATTTGATAAAATAAAATAAATTTTTGAATTAATAAATTTTTAATAATACTCAGGTGAATTGTTTGGATCTTTAGGTGAATGTTTACAATTTTGATGAATAGTGAAAATTACTTTTTTTAGTTAAAAACATCCATTTTGTATAATTAATTATTAATGATAAATGATATTATAAATATTTTTTATGGTCCAAATAGAAAAATATTACATCTTTTAATAAAATTTAATTCATTAGCATCAATCTCTCATTGAAACAGAATATAAAATCTTAAAAAACATTTGAACTTTTCATACATTAAATCCCTATTATTTTGTCCTGTCTGTGAGATTAACACTAATCATAAATTTTCCAATTGTATTTGTAACATCCCAAGTAAGTAATGAATAATAGATATTTTTATCTATGTCTATTAATGATTAAGATAGTGTTATAGAGGCTTAAAATGAAAATAAATACAATCTTATGCATGGAATACACTAATATTCTTAAAGGAATATTTTACTTCCTTTTGATGGAAAACCATTTTTGAATCTATATTTTGACAATTTTATAAGCTATGTTTGTAAAAATAAACTTATTCTTTATGATTGGGACATCAAAATTTACCTTGTGTTCATTTTTGGTATTTTTCTGACAATGTTCATTTTTTAATGAATAGTGAAAAATACTTCATTTTACATCAAAACTGCTTTTTAATCTAATTTATTTATATGATTAGATTATGTTTTGAATTGGTTTTGAAGTGAAATTAGAATATAGTTTTACCATTTTATCCAATGGTTGTCATTGGAATCAATTTCACTTTGAAATTAGACTTAAACTGGTGTCAATCTTTTGATACTTATTGTTTTGTAAAAACACGCTATTTGCTCTGGCAGCGGGAATTAATTATTGAATTAATTAAGGTGACTTATATGATTTTAATTTTTTAAAATGGACTTCATTTTTGAATTAGGAATATCAAATATAGCTTAGGGTGAATTTTTGGTAATTTTCTGAAAAACTTCAATTTTTGATGAATAGTGAAACCACTAAGTGGTAATCAAGCAAACTGATTTTTCAGTTAAATGAAAGTTTACCACTAATGTGTATTTAATTTCAAAAATCCGACATACATGGTTTTCATTAAGAAGTAAAATGTGGTTCAATGAGATTATAATAATTTTTTGGTGAATAGTAACTTATTAAGTTTTTAATCGCGATTAGTGGTAATTAGTGTAGTTTAAGGTATAAATAATGCTTTAATAATATGAAATGACCTAGAAACATGTCCCAACCTTATTGGTTGTGTCATGGCCGACCAAGACAAGCCATGGGTCAACTTGGGGACCCCATGGAGACACTTTGGTTTGGAAATGACATAAATAACTTTTTATTAAATGTTAAAGTAAAAATGACACAAACAAGAGATGTTTTACAAAAACAATTTTTACATGGGGTTATAGAGATCGGATATTTGATTATAAATATTCATTGGAAAGCTCAAAAGATTTCATACATTATAGTATTTTTTTATGATTTTTAGACATTAAATAAATTAAATTATTTATGTCATAATCATGATGCAGTGATGACATCATTATTTGACGATTTAAATAAAATGGAAAGATAATGTAAAATCTATGAACTACACATGGCCAAAACCAATTGGATGAGTGGATTTAGAACCCTTATCACCTTATCCATGAATTATATCAATTTGGGACCTTTTAAAACCGAAACAAATTTTCAAACAATGTAATATTTCTTTACTTTCCAAAAGTGCCCCTCCTCTCCTCTTATAAAAGGCCCCCACCTCTACCTCATTTCACACACTACTCAAGCCTTTGGCTCGGCCAACCCCTGCCCATTTACTCTCTCCACATCCCTCTACTAATCCTAGAGGATTCCATTTGGGCAGAATCCTTTCAATGGAAGCCTTTAGGCTCAAATCAAAAGGATTTACACTTTTAAAGGTAATTCATTCTCTCATGTTCATTTGTTTTATTTTGCTTCTCCAACCACCTAAACTCTTTTTATTTACTTATTTTGTAACAAAAACAGTATCTTGAATATACTAGGATGTTGTTATAATATTTATTTGAGCTACACTCTCACACAACTACATCAAATGGTTAAAGAACATACGGTTTCCGTGGATGGCGAAATTCTGCCTCCCGAAACGATGATTGTTCAATACTCATTTAACACCTTCAAAGGTGGCCATTATGATGTCACTATTTTTATATATGATATATAATATGTTTATGTTTTCCTTAAGATTCTGTTTTTTTCATTTTGGGCATACCTTTATGGTTTCCATTATGGGTAAACACGATATCTTCATTTTAGGAAGTGCGGACTACCGCCCCCTGAAAGTGATTTGATTCGTTAATAGCATATGTGGGATGTGTAAAGGATAAAGTTAATGATATTATATATGTCATTATACTGGAATTATAATATACTCTTATATCATTATGATTCCATTCCAGAAAATATGAAATAGAAATGGAAGTAGCGTTCATGCGTACGTACGGCTTACCGTCTCCATGAACGGTGCATTTCATTTCTTACCTCTAAATGTGATGTAATATTATAAATACATGTATATGATGAATATATATGATATATATGTTATCCAAATCATTAATATCATTCTGGATATAATGAACCTATGACCAAATTAACAACATGTAAGTGTAAGAAGTCTATTTTGACTTGAGAACCAAATACTGACAAAATGAACATTATTAACTTAAATGATTACATGATGTTCATAACATGGTATAAAAGGAATAATGAACTTGAAAAAGATTCTTAAGAAAGTGGAGATTAACTCAAGTTTATTATTCAGGAGATTAAAGAACGGTCGGGTCAAGTCGGATACGAGGTATGGGACTTCGTCTCAATCTCCTTTCGTTGAGGCATATTTTAGTTTATACACAACTTTCTTTTATACGGTGTATAAACCCCTTTGACTTTTACGTTTATTCAAAAGGAATATTTTTTATACGAAGCGTTTACTAAATGACAAAAGGGAATGTTTTTGTCGTACGTATGCGGCGTCAATGACTTCTCCGCCGTCGTGACCATTATTTGAGTTTCGGCTTCCTCTACAAGCCATACCTTCTTTTTAAAAGAAAAATAAATACCATGTTTTACATTTCTTTTATTTTAGTATTGAAAATGGTTTTCATAATGTTTTTATATCAATATGTTGTATTGATATCTCGTGATTGAAATGTGGAAATTTTATGTTTCCTTTATGCATGTTTTATGTGATATGATTATGTTATGGTTCTTGGGCATTATTATGAAGACGGGTGGTTCCGTGATAAACTAAGGGCGGGTGAGCCTGTTACAGCTCTCCAATGCATTGGGTAACGCAAAGGAGTGAAAAGTTAAGGTTTCTCCGAAGATATTTTAGGGAATATACTGTGATGGGTATTCCAAACGTAACCAAGAGGGTTACTCCCTACGTAAGAATGTTATGAATGCCTCAAGTTACCTTTATATCTTATGATTTCTATGATTTATTCATGATTTTATGAGGTATGTTAACGTGCCTATGTTTTATGGGTAAAGTATGATTTAATTCTTATGTACATATGAACTCATGTTTCCTTTCCATGTTTTTTTTATAACCCATACTGAGTTTTTATGCTCATCCCAAGTTTTTGAAATGTTTTTCACAGGTCAAGGTAAAGGTAAATGATAAGATTATAGAGTCAAGGATGTGTCAAGAAATAATCCATGTTTTATTTTAAATGTGTTTCCATTGATGGGAATGAAGAATACTATCTTTATCTAACCACTTTGTTTATATGTGGAATGTAATGCAAGTTTTATGATCTAATTCTCTAAAACTCTAAACCCGAAAAGATCCTCAATGTGTAATCTTGTAATAACTCAAGATTAAGTAAGGTTTAAGGCTGGGGCCTTATAGTTGGTATCAGAGGTCGGTTTAGATAACTTTAGGAGTTAGAATTCTATTAAATGATTATCCAAAAATATTTTTTTCGAAATGATATAGCATTTAAAGATTACCATGTTGCTTCATCTAAGAGATGTTTGTTCAGAATGGTTTTCCGCAGAGGAAACAGGGAAGCAGTGCTAGGAAGGCATACAGAAGGAAATAACCTTCCGAATCAGCATCCAGAAATGGTCGGAATTGGAACTGAACAGTTTGTTGCAGTAATGGCGCAGTTGACTCAAGTGATAAATGGCGATGGTATCCATACACGAGATCAGCCAGACCAACCGCAAAGGAACATGTCAGTGGTGGAACATTTCATGAGGCAACATCCACCATCATTCAGAGGATCATCTGACCCAGTGCTAGCTGAAGGGTGGATTAAAGAACTGGAGAATATTTTTGATGTCATGGGGTGTTCAGACAATCAAAAGGTTAGTCTTGCTATTTACCGTTTGGAGGGTGAAGCAGATCAGTGGTGGTCTATGGTTAAAAATATCAGGGATGCCGATGAGATTGATGCACTTGACTGGGATGAATTCAAAGGTATGTTTCGTGAGAAGTATTTCCCTAAGGCTATTCGAATTAGGATGGAAAAGCAATTCTTGGAATTGAGGCAAGAGGAAGACTCAGTGGCTGCCTATGAAGAAAGGTTCACTCGATTGGCAAGGTATGCTCCAAATTTTATCCGGGACCTTGATAGTAAAATCAATCGTTTTTACTCAGGAATAAAACCAAAGTATCGAAGGGAATTAGCTTCTCGTGAGTTTAAAAGTTATGAAAAGCTTGTTCGATGTGCTGAGAAGGTGGAAATGGAGTTTTCCGATGACCAAGTTTTCTATAACAGCCATCAGAAGAAGAGACCGAGGTGGCAGGAGAAAGGTAAGAATTCTTCAAAAAAGTCTGATGGTAAGAGAACTAAGTTTCTAGTTTGTGATAAATGTGGCAAAAGGCATGCTGGGGAATGTCTTCTGAATTCTGGGAAGTGCTACCGAGTGGTAAGATGGGACATAAGGCTCGTGATTGCACTGAAAAGGATCAAGGTGAAGGTAAGAACAAATTTGATTTACAGTTAGTGAAATGTTATAAGTGCAATGAGATGGGTCACTATGCAAACGAGTGTCCGAAAAAGAGCTTGAGTGATGGGAAGCAGTTAGACTACAAGCAGAAAGGGGTGGTGAAATCCTTTGCAACTACTTCAGCAGATGTCGGGCCATCAAATGAAGTTGTATCAGGTACTTTGTTTGTTTTTTTTTCAGATTATGCCAGTGTGTTGTTTGATTCGGGGTCTACACATTCTTTCATCTCTGAAAACTTTTCTAGTAAAATGGGAATACCATCTCAAGAATTGACTCCTGAACTTTTGGTAAAAACACCTGGGGGAAGTGTCGAGGCAAAAAGAATTTATAAGAATCTTCCTATCCTTATCTATGGAAAGAACCTACTTGAAAACCTTATTGTTCTACCTCTAGTAGAGTTTGATGTTATCCTGGGTATGGATTGGCTCTCTATTTACCATGCTAAGATTGACTATAGAGCTAAAGAAGTTTCTTTTCGGAAAGACTTTCAGTTTGTTTACAAGAATGAACCCTTACTTTTGATAACATATCAAGAGGCTGAGAAACTTATAAAAGATGGAAATGAATGTTACTTTGCACACGTCATTGAAAATAAAGGAACTGTTCAGATTAATGATGTGCTAGTGGTAAATGAGTATCCTGATGATTTTCCTGATGAGTTGCCTGGAATAATACCAGATCGGGAAGTTGAGTTTACTATTGACTTAGTTCCTGATGCTAAGCCAATTTCAAAACCCCCTTATCGAATGGCACAAATTGAACTTTTAGAGTTGAAGGAGCAATTACAAGATTTATTAGAGAAAGGTTTCATTAGACCTAGAACATCACCATGGGGTGCTCCTGTTTTATTTGTTAAAAAGAAAGATGGTTCTATGAGACTTTGCATTGATTATAGAGCCTTGAATAATATCACTGTTAAGAACAAATATCCTTTGCCTCATATCGATGATTTGTTTGATCAGCTCCAGGGAGCTCAGTTTTTTTCAAAGATTGACCTGAGATCGGGGTACCATCAGCTGAAGGTAAAGGAGGCAGATATTCAGAAGACCGCGTTCCGTACAAGATATGGCCATTATTAGTTTGTAGTAATGCCTTTTGGGCTAACCAATGCACCTGCTGTATTCATGGACTTAATAAATAGAATTTTCCATGAGTTCTTGGATAAGTTTGTGGTGGTTTTCATTGATGATATTTTGGTGTTTTCTAAAAGTAAAGAGGAGCATGAAAAACATTTAAGGGTTATCTTGGAAACCTTAAAAGAAAAGAAACTGTATGGGAAATTCAGCAAGTGTGAGTTTTGGTTGCAACAAATTTCTTTCCTTGGTCACCTTGTTTCTAAATATGGAATAACTGTTGATCCTGCAAAAACAAAAGTTGTGGAAGAATGGCCAAGACCCACAAATGTAACCGAGATTCGTAGCTTCCTTGGTTTGGCGGGCTATTACCGAAGGTTTGTTAGAAATTTTTCACGGTTATCTAGTCCAATGACTAAGCTAACTCGGAAGGGTGTTAAGTTTATCTGGACAAAAGAATGTGATGATTGTTTTCGGGAATTGAAAAGAAGATTGGTGAATGCTCCAGTTTTGGCACTACCTTCCAGGAATGGTGAGTTTGTTATATATAGTGATTCTTCATTGAAAGGACTTGGTTGCGTCCTAATGCAGAATGATGAGGTAATTGCTTATGCTTCACGACAGTTGAAAACTCATGAGGTAAATTACCCTACACATGATTTGGAATTAGCTGCTGTTGTTTTTTCTTTAAAAATTTGGAGGCATCATTTGTATGGAGTAAAGTGTGAAATATATACTGATCACAAAAGTTTAAAGTATATATTCACTCAGAAATAGTTAAAAATGAGACAAAGGAGATGGCTGGAATTAATCAAGGATTATGATTGTACAATTCATTACCATCCGGGAAAAGCAAATAAAGTGGCTGATGCTTTGAGACGAAAAAGTAATGCTTCATTGACAATGTTGCGTTTGGAACGTGATCCTTTGTTTAACGATTTGATGAACTTTGGAATAAAATTTGTTGGTGCATGAAGTACTTCTGTTTTGTTTCAGGTATCAGTGAGATCTTCTCTATCAGATAGAATCAAGCAAGCACAGAAGCAAGACAGTGAGTTGCAGAAAAAGGTAGAGCTTGTTCAGAAAGGTAAGTTGCCTGAATTCCACATTGATAATGATTGTGTTTTGAGATTTGGGAACAGATTGTGTGTGCCTTGTGATTCACAGTTGAAGAGAGAGCTGTTATGTGATGCTCATAGTTCTCCGTTTTCAGTTCATCCGGGCAGTACTAAGATGTATAGAGATCTACGGGAGTATTACTGGTGGGATGGAATGAAAAGAGACATTGCTGATTTTACTGTGAAGTGTTTGACTTGTCAGTAGGTTAAAGCAGAGCGGAAGTTACCAAAAGGGATGCTTCAGCCTTTATCAGTGCCAGAGTGGAAATGGGAGAATATATCCATGGACTTTGTTGTTGGATTACCGAAGACATCTCGAGGTAATAATGCAATCTGGGTTATTGTTGATCGCTTGACCAAATCTGCTCATTTCCTTGCTATACGAGATACTTCCTCTCTTGATCAACTTTCCCGTTTGTATCTTAAAGAGATAGTCAAGTTACATGGAGTTCCTCTCTCCATTGTATCGGATCGTGATCCCAGGATTACTTCTAACTTTTGGTAAGGCCTTCAGAAGTCGTTGGGTACTGAATTAAATTTTAGTACAGCTTTTCATCCTCAATCAGATGGACAGTCAGAACGAAAAATTCAAACATTGGAGGATATGCTACGAGCTTGTTCTATGGATTATCAGGGAAGTTGGGACCATCATCTTTCTTTGGTTGAGTTTTCATATAATAACAGTTTTCATTCCAGTATACAGATGGCGCCATTTCAGGAATTATATGGGAAGCGGTGTCGAACTCCATCTTTCTTGGATGAAGTGGGTGAAAGGAAGTTGATGGGACCAGAATTGGTAGAAGAGATGGCAGAAAAAGTTCAGCTGATTCAGAAACACATGAGAATAGCTCAGAGCAGGCAGAAGAATTATGCGGATAACCGGAGGAAAGATCTATCTTTCGAGGTAGGTGATCATGTTTTTCTCAAGGTTTCTCCTTGGAAAAGTGTGATGAGATTTGGTAAGAAAGGAAAGTTGAGTCCAAGGTTCATTGGACCATACGAAATTCTGGAGAGAGTTGGATCAGTTGCATACTGAGTGGCGTTACCTCCGAGTTTATCTCAGGTACACAATATTTTTCATGTTTCGATGTTGAGAAAGTATATGCCAGATCCATCTCATGTTTTGAGCCTAGAGGTAGTTCGGCTGGAAGAGAACCTATCTTATGAGGAACAACCAGTCCAGATTCTTGACCACAGGGAGCAAGTGTTACGGAATAAGGTGATTAAGAAGGTAAAGGTTTTGTGGAAAAACCACATGATTGAAGAGGCAACATGGGAATCTGAAAATGCAATGAGGGATAAGTACCCCCATTTATTCGATAAGTAAATAAATTGCGGGGATGCAATTTTCTAAAGGGTGGAAGGATGTAACATCCCAAGTAAGTAATGAATAATATATATTTTTATCTATGTCTATTAATGATTAATATAGTGTTATAGAGGATTAAAATGAAAATAAATACAATCTTATGCATGGAATACACTAATATTCTTAAAGGATTGTTTTACTTCCTTTTGATGGAAAACCATTTTTGAATCTATATTTTGACAATTTTATAAGCTATGTTTGTCAAAATAAACTTATTCTTTATGATTGGGACATCAAAATTTACCTTGTGTGCATTTTTGGTATTTTTCTGACAATGTTCATTTTTTAATGAATAGTGAAAAATACTGCATTTTACATCAAAACTACTTTTTAATCTAATTTATTTATATGATTAGATTATGTTTTGAATTGGTTTTGAAGTGAAATCAGAATATAGTTTTACCATTTTATCCAATGGTTTTCATTGGAATCAATTTCACTTTGAAATTAGACTTAAACTGGTGTCAATCTTTTGATACTTATTGTTTTGTAAAAACACGCTATTTGCTCTGGCAGCGGGAATTAATTATTGAATTAATTAATGTGACTTATATGATTTGAATTTTGTAAAATGGACTTCATTTTTGAATTCGGAATATCAAATATAGCTTAGGGTGAATTTTTGGTAATTTTCTGAAAAACTTCAATTTTTTATGAATAGTGAAACCACTAAGTGGTAATCAAGCAAACTGATTTTTCAGTTAAATGAAAGTTTACCACTAATGTGTATTGAATTTCAAAAATTCGACATACATGTTTGTCATTAAGAAGTAAAATGTGGTTCAATGAGATTATAATAATTGTTTGGTGAATAGTAACTTATTAAGTTTTTAATCGCGATTAGTGTTAATTAGTGTAGTTTAAGGTATAAATAATGCTTTAATAATATGAAATGACCTAGACACATATCCCAACCTTATTGGTTGTGTCATGGCCGACCAAGACAAGCCATGGGTCAACTTGGGGACCCCATGGAGACACTTTGGTTTGGAAATGACATAAATAACTTTTTATTAAATGTTAAAGTAAAAATGACACAAACAAGAGATGTTTTACGAAAACAATTTTTACATGGGGTTATAAAGATCAGATATTTGATTATAAATAGTCATTGAAAATCTAAATAGATTTCCTACATCATAGTATTTTTTGTTATAATTTTTAGACATTAAATAAATTAAATTATTTATGACATAATCATGATGCAGCGATGACATCATTATTTGACGATTTAAATAAAATGGAAAGATAATGTAAACTCTCTGAACTACACATGTCCAAAACCAATTGGATGAGTGGATTTATAACCCTTATCACCTTATCCACGAATTATATCAATGTGGGACCTTTTAAAACCGAAACACATTTTCAAGCAAAGTAATATTTCTTTACTTGCCAAAAGTGCCCCTCCTCTCCTCTTATAAAAGGCCCCCAACTCTACCTCATTTCACACACTACTCAAGCCTTTGGCTCGGCCAACCCCTGCCCATTTACTCTCTCCACATCCCTCTCCTCATCCTAGGGGATTCCCTTTGGGCAGAATCCTTTCAAAGGAAGCCTTTAGGCTCAAATCAAAAGGAGTTACACTTTTAAAGGTAATTCATTCTCTCATGTTCATTTGTTTTATTTTGCTTCTCCAACCCCCTAAACTCTTTTTATTTACTTATTTTGTAACAACACCAGTATCTTAAATATACTAGGATGTTGTTATAATATTTATTTAAGCTACACTCTCACACAACTACATCAAATGGTTAAAGAACATACGGTTTCCGTGGATGGCGAAATTCTGCCTCCCGAAACGATGATTGTTCAATACTCATTTAACACCTTAAAAGGTGGCCATTATGATGTCACTATTTTTATATATGATATATAATATGTTTATGTATTCCTTAAGATTCTGTTTTTTTCATTTTGGGCATACCTTAATGGTTTCCATTATGGGTAAACACGATATCATCATTTTAGGAAGTGCGGACTACCGCCCCCTGAAAGTGATTTGATTCGTTAATAGCATATGTGGGATGTGTAAAGGATAAAGTTAATGATATTATATATGTTATTATACTGGAATTATAATATACTCTTATATCATTATGATTCCATTCCAGAAAATATGAAATAGAAATGGAAGTAGCGTTCATGAGTACGTACGGCTTACCGTCTCCATGAACGGTGCATTTCATTTCTTACCTCTAAATGTGATGTAATATTATAAATACATGTATATGATGAATATATATGATATATATGTTATCCAAATCATTAATATCATTCTGGATATAACGAACCTATGACCAAATTAACAACATGTAAGTGTAAGAAGTCTATTTTGACTTGAGAACCAAATACTGACAAAATGAACATTATTAACTTAAATGATTACATGATGTTCATAACATGGTATAAAAGGAATAATGAACTTGAAAAAGATTCTTAAGCAAGTGGGGATTAACTCAAGTTTATTATTCAGGAGATTAAAGAACGGTCGGGTCAAGTCGGATAAGAGGTATGGGACTTCGTCTCAATCTCCTTTCGTTGAGGAATATTTTAGTTTATACACAACTTTCTTTTATACGGTGTATAAACCCCTTTGACTTTTACATTTATTCAAATGGAATCTTTTTTATACGAAGCGTTTACTAAACGGCAAAAGGGAATGTTTTTTTCGTACGTATGCGGCGACAATGACTTCTCCGCCGTCGTGACCGTTATTTGAGTTTCGGCTTCCTCTACAAGCCATACCTTCTTTTTAAAAGAAAAATAAATACCATGTTTTACATTTCTTTTATTTTAGTATTGAAAATGGTTTTCATAATGTTTTTATATCAATGTGTTGTATTTATATCTCATGATTGAAATGTGGAAATTTTATGTTTCCTTTATGCATGTTTTATGTGATATGATTATGTTATGGTTCTTGGGCATTATTATGAAGACGGGTGGTTCCGTGATAAACTAAGGGCGGGTGAGCCCGTTACAGCTCTCCAATGCATTGGGTAACGTGAAGGAGTGAAACGTTAAGGTTTATCCGAAGAGATTTTAGGGAATATACTGTTATGGGTATTCCAAACGTAACCAAGAGGGTTACTCCCTGCGTAAGAATGTTATGAATGCCTCAAGTTACCTTTATGTCATATGATTTCAATGATTTATTCATGATTTTATGAGGTATGTTAAAGTGCCTATGTTTTATGGGTAAAGTATGATTTCATTCTTATGTACATATGAACTCATGTTTCCTTTCCATGTTTTTTTATAACCCATACTGAGTTTTTATGCTCATCCCAAGTTTTTGAAATTTTTTTCACAGGTCAAGGGAAAGGTACATGATAAGATGATAGAGTCAAGGTTGTGTCAAGAAATAATCCATGATTTATTTTAAATGTGTTTCCATTGATGGGAATGAATAATACTATCTTTATGTAACCACTTTGTTTATATGTGGAATGTAATGCAAGTTTTATGATCTAATTCTCTAAAACTCTAAACCTGAAAAGATCCTCAATGTGTAATCTTGTAATAACTCAAGATTAAGTAAGGTTTAAGGCTGGGGCTTTATAGTATTATGCGAGTTTCAAAAATCAGACATACACCATTTTATTCAGTCTAATATATAGATTCAAAAATTTCCATGCATATTTTTTACCAAAATGTTTTTTAAAAGTGATTAATATTAAATATAGTAGTCAAGGCCGAATTATGCTTAATTTGGGACTAAAAATTAAAATTAAGGGTCCCACAGACCGTGAAACTTGTAAAACACCCATATTCTATCCATATTTCGTCCATAAAACTTAAATTCATGAATTTTTTATTTTTTATGACTTATTGTATGTAATAGCATGTGCACACATAATTTGTATCTAAAAATTTCATGTGAGTCTTTTTCCTTCCCTATAAAAGGCCACCACCTCTATATATTCTTTACACCTCTAAAACCATTTAATTTCCACCTATATCTAAAAATTTGGCCTCCCAATAATCCTTCATTAGATATTTCAGCATTTCTTTAGTAATAAATATTTTCAAATAATCTTTTTTGGCACAAACCAAAATGAGTTACATGATTTTGAGGTAACATCTCCTCTCAAGATCCTATCATTTATTTTCCATCTCCACCCCACTCTATTTATTCCCTTTTTTGTTATGATAGCAGTATATTCCATATACCAGGATTATTTTATGAAATGAGTATGACCTACACATACACACAACTCCCTCTAGTGGATATTGGACAAATATTTTATGCGTACGGTGAACTACTGTCTCACGAAACAATGATTGTTATTTTCTCCATTACCACCAATCATTGTTTCTATTATGATGTAAAATATGATAATATATTTAATATATTATAATAAATATTTATTTATCTATATTTATTACATTAACAACACTCATCATTTTTACTTTCTATTTGGTGTTAATACGACAATCTCTTTTGAGGAAGTGTGGACTACTTCCCCATTAAAGTGAGGTGATTCGTTCACACAACACATGGAATGTAATAAAAAAGTATTTAATGAAATTATATGATATGTATGATATATTTATTCAAATTTAATAATTATTTACACTCATATATTTATAAATCATCTATATACATTCTATGAATTTGACAATAATGACTCAAAACATCCTTCATGAGGCATACCGTCTCCATGAATGGTGTATTCCATTACATACATCCATATGATAGAAATTATTAAAATATACATATAATTGATATAAATGATATTAATATCATTTTATACATTTTTAATTATGATATATTTATTAGGATCAATGATATAGAAAATTAAGACAAATGTGAAGAACAATTTCAATATTACATGAACTGAAACCTTAACATATGATCCATAACAAGTGAGAAATATAAAATAATAATTAAACCATATATGGTATTATGAATAAGAATACTATTATATGATATATGTATAATGAAATTCTATTTATTATACATGAATATTTTATGGGTATGGATAGAGTAAAGACACAAGGTAAGAGGATTTAATCAAACTTTTATTTTTTTGTGAGATACAAGCTATGTTTTCTGCACTTTACTTTTTTGAGATGTATGTAATTACCATGAATTTATTATATATATATTGTATTTAAATTTTTGGATATTAAAATTTATATTTTTTAATCCTTATTTCATGGAGTTTATGTTTCAAAAGTGACCAAATTGGTAAAAATGTTTTATCTCAATTTTCCTTCTTTGGGACTAATTTTTTGTTATACACCTAAAATATTTTTCACGGTTCATATAATTACATTTTACATTTCATATCATGAATCAGAATATTTTCATGAAATTATATGCTTCATTTAATTAACTTTCCTTACAGAGAGAGCATTATCCCATGATACCAAGTTCTAAGAGATTTTTTAGATATTATCATTCCTTTTCTAGATTGTTTATTTTAATGCTTCATTAAATAAAGTATTGTGATCCATCACTCATGAATACACATGTTTTTCATTATATTATATTATTTCATTATATATTCATGTATTGTTACAATTTTATTTAATAAAGTAAGTGTTTTTTTAAAAACCTAACACTACCCTCTCTTTGGGTGGAAATCTAGGTTTTATGGAATGTCTTTTAAAAAATATTTTAGCATTCCCATATAATATATAGAAGTCATTTTAATAAATTATTCCTTTTCAAATATCTTAAAAATAATATTCTTGTTTCTTTCTGAACATGTAACATTTATATCATTTTTATTGTCCTAAATGAATGTTTTTTGACCACGTATGATATGTACGTATTTATCTGCAATCATTTCTTCGAATCTCCCATTACATTGTAAAAATGGATAATATTTGAGAAATTGTGTTTAAATTAAATTTTAAAGGAAAATTGTTCTCATAATGGTTCGAAAATTCTTCTATATGTTTTCAGGGAATACATTTTTCAAAATATTCTCAAGTGACATTTACATGATTTCAACGTGCTTTTAATTAATGGGTTATCAAAACTTTTTCATGATTCATTATATGTTTTCAGGAAAAAATTATTTTCAAAATTTATTCAAGATTTTATTATAAGTTTTTAATGTATTTAAAAGACATGATTTTCCAAACATTTTCAAGAATTCCTTAAATTTATTAAAGAGTTTTCAAAGATTTTTTTTTTAATTTTTGGAACCTAATTTGAAATATTTTCAGGGAATATGATTTTAAAATTATTTCACATCTTCATTATATGTTTTCAGTGTATTTTATAATGATTTAAAACTGATTTTTTTTAAAAATAATTTTTCAAACAAGAATGTATATTTTCTTAAAGAAATGTTTTTAGACAATATTGAAAAATTATTTTGCATCTATGATGACATCTATTGATGTTACTCATGCCTCTATATTAAATGATCTAAATGTTCCATTCATATTCGATCTATGAATGAGTTATGCTTAATCCCATTATCGTTATGAAACCCATTCCTCCTTTATGTGTAATATGTTTGTGAATCCCATTTCTCATTCAAGGGTTTTATGATTTTGAAACCCACTTCTCTTCAAAGGTTATTTTTATGCTTAAATGATTAAGAAACCTATCTACTTCCATAGGTTATGATATGTTTAAATGTTTATGATAACCTTTTCCATTGATGAGCTATTATGTGATTATTTTGGATCATGTAGAACACATATGTATTGTATAATTACATGATGGATGGGTCCTATATTACCATATAATGCATTGGTTAATGATTTATAAGTAATGAGATAAACTATGTTGGTATTGGGGGTGGACCTTGACTTTTATGATGGAAATGGTAGTGAACCATGTATACTCAGATGATGTGAGGACTGAACTTATGCTAATATGATGGCTATGGGAGAAAACCATGAATTCTATGATGGTATGGGGAGTGAACCTGTAACGACCAGAAATTTTGAATAAATGTTGTTTCCTAATTTTTTGTGTTTTTTTATACCCAACAAAAATGTTTCATTTGATAACCTAAGTATAATTAAAATGAGACCGTTGGTTTTTTTACTATTATATGACCATTGGTCAATATGACCACTGGAAACTAAACGTTTTGATTATTTTCTCTATATACAAGTCATTTTGGTTAATTAATATAGAAAGAATATTCGATGGCCTCACCCAGTAGTCCTGGACCAATCGAAGCCCATATAACAGAACTTGGGAAGGAGGTAGTACCACTGGGCTTTGTTCTGGACCAAACCCAAGCCGAACTTCATCGTGTGAAGTTAGAACGGAATCGTCTTCACGAGAAGTTCAAACTGATATAAATTACTACTCGTGCGATGTTGGTTGAGCCTCCCTCAGATTCTTTCACCTTAGCACACCTTACACTTAGGTCCTATGCTGGTGTGATAAGGGGCTATGTAAGGAGATCGTAACTGCCTTGTGTAATAATTTGTTTTAAATAAAAATTGGGATTTCTTCTTATGATGATGTTTATAACTTTTTAAATTTCCAGATAATTATAGTCTTCATATTTTTGGTGAATTTTAGAGAAATGATATTTTAAAAAATGTTAATGTAAACCTTAAATAATTAAAAATGTGTAATGATTTTCAAAAAATGGTCTTCTACAATTATGTTCAGTACAAAATTTAGAGTATAATAAGATCAACTTATATTTTGATGAATAGTAAATTATGAATAGTGATTTTATTCTTAGGATTAGTAATGTGACCAAATGGATTAGTAATCTCACTTAAAGAAAGAATTAATATAATATAGGCACCTTGATTAAGTATTGTGATTTAATAAAATGGTTAAATAATGGTTTCATAAATTATTATTCAAGTATAAGTTTTTTCGTGTGAATAGTATTTTTTAATTAAAAATTAAATTAAAAATATTTAGAATTTTTTTTATAAAATGGATTTTATTTTTGAACTCAGAGCATCGCTATTATGTTAAGGTAAATTTTGGGGTTTTTTTTGAAAAAAATAAATTTTCGGTGAATAGTGTATTTATATAAAAAATTAATTAAGAATATATAGAAAATTGTTTTTATAAAAATGGATTTCATTTTTTAAATCAGTGAAATTATATTTGGTTAAGGTGAAATTTTGGGATTTTTCTGAGAAAGATGAATTTTCAGTGAATATTAAAAATACAGTTTTAGGATTTCAGTACGTTTAATGACATCATAACTATGTCATGATAATTTCATGAGATATTTTAAGGGTTGGGAGACCAAAGGTGATGAATTATTGTATTGGGGGCTTCATGTGGCTTAACTCCATGGTAAATTCCATTGGAGAGAACATGGTTTTGAGAAAAGCACTTGTGAGGTGTCCCTTGGCCATTAATGCCTTGTCCCCTAACATTCCCTATAAATACGAAGCCCTCCTCTCATACATTCGACTCAAAAACCATCCTCAACAATTTTCTGGTCTCTTTACCTCCCAAGGAGTCCTCCAAAGGTGCCCCAAAGCCCTCAAGGTCCAAACCTTTGAATTTTAAGAGTTACGTTTTAAGGTAATGGATCCGACCTCTCCCTTTCTTTTCAAGTAATATCTTTTATGTCATTTCTTTTATACTCCATGTTCATATATTTGAGGATGTTATTATATAATAATATTACTGACCTTTTCATGTTCATATGATTAGAGACCCCATCTTGCTCTCATCAATTCGTTTTAAGAATGTTTAAGTGACGTCATTAGGCTGCCGAATTTTTAAGGGGATTCTTTCACCCTTCTCATTCTTTTCAAAATTCTACTCTCATGTCATGTCTTTCAAGTTCTTTTTTTGATTATGTTGGGGTATGATCTCTATATCTATCATACTGATATTTTATGATCATATTATGAGAGACCCCATTTTATATCTTCAATTCAGTATTTTGAAGGTTTAAGTGGCGCCCTTAGGCTGCCGAATTTTTAAGGGGATTCTTTCACCATTCTCATTCTCTTCAATGTTCTACTTTAATGTCAAGTCTTTCAAGTTCCTTTTTAATTATCATGGGGCATGATCTCTATATCTATCATACTGAACACTTATGTTCACATGATGAGAGACCCTTTTTGATCTTTTCAAATCATTTTTGTTGAAGTTTAAGTAACGTTGTTAGGCTGCCGAACATTCATAAGAGAAATCTAATTTTTTTTCTTCCTTTCATCTTTTTTATTTCAAATTGTATGTCCTTAAAATTTCATTACAATGTACATATATCCTTCTTATTCTGTCCCTCTACTGTTTTATGGGTCATTTATGAATGTTTGACCCATGTCCCCTCTCCTTTCAATGTTTTCTAAATCCCCGAATCATAGCCATTATGCTGCAGAATTTTCGTCTCAAAATGCCTCTCTCTTTTCTCAAAATTATTTTCTGTTATAAAGTGAATACTCAAAGCTATTATTTATTCAAGGTTATTCACATATATATCATAATGTTCTATTTTAAAATCTGGGAATTACATACATGAGACCCGCTCTCCCCTTCCGTGGGTTTAAAGTGACGTAAAGATCATGTCTTTAAAGCGGTTTTTAAAAACGTTATGATTATGAAATGAAACCCGTTTATTTTATGCTATATGGGTTATTTATGAAATGTTTTATGATGATATATGTGGATCACATGATAATAAATACAAATTTAATGGTGCACCCTAATAGCGTTCCAGTGCATTGGGTAATGATATAACCACTCTAGATTACAATTTTCACGATATCTTGGTGAATAACCTGGGTAATTTTCAAATGACTCCTTGGGGATGGACCTTGGTGATATGTTCATGATTGTATATGTTAAATGATGTATCCACATCTTAATGTTATGAAAAATAATATTTTTATTATGATATGCCACATGATTTCTTTCTCATGCCTTAAAGTTCTTTTTCATCACATAGTTGATGCATCTCAAGTTCAATTGTTAAATGATTCTCTTGTTCCCTTCCTAGGCCTTATGCTCACACATTCATTCACTGTATGTCCCCATGTTATGAGATGTAGTAATGATCCTAGGATGAAATAAAGGATAAGCCTTTCAAGTGTTTAAGAAAAAAAATTTATGTTGTTTTCATGTATTATGTTCCTGGTTTCCAAGACACTAAACCTTAAAGATCCTCAGTTTTGTGTAATGTAATGAATGTTTATGTTATATTAAGGTATGATGCTATAGTTGGTATCAATGTATGGTTTTGTTTTTTGTGGAAATGAGGATATTAAAACTCTAGGAATAACCCTATAGAAAAGTTTAAATATAAGAAATATTCCTGGTATTTTGGTGAGTATTGAGTAAGGGGTTGTCAAGCAAATACATCCCTGTCTGGATACGAGTAGGTAGAGGTGTCTCTGTCACAGATGTACATAGGGGTAAAACCTGAAAACACCTCTTTGATCTAGACTTGAACGGGAACTGGTACACGACAATGGGCCTTGCTGCACTCTTGGTAACGACACACCCGGGGGATATGCATTGGTAAATTCATAAGCTTAGTATGAACCATTATTAAAGGAACAAAGATAAAATAAAATAAATATTCCCATAAGGATATATGATCATGGATAACCTAGTTTGAAACCTAGGGGATCACATGTTAGGGTATTATTTTATTCTACAAGTTATCCTTATATGATTTAATTTCTTTTTCATGATTATTGGATAAGTATTTAAGCCCTTAATTATACTTTCTCTCCTTCTTTAATGGTGGGAAATGGGAGAACATGCCCCAACAGCCAATGTGATAGAAAATTTGATGATTTCTGTATTAATATGACATAGATGATTAGGGGATTAAAAGATGATTATTATTATTTTGAAGACGTTCACTATTTTGGGAACCCTATTTGATCGAGGTAAATAGATTACTACGATATTTTCTTTGAGGAGTAAAGGTTGAATTATATTTTTGAAGAATCAATGAATTTAAGGTGAACTTATTGTATTATATGTTACTTATAGAAATGATTGACCTATATTGGGAAAATATGTTTAGGTTAGTTACTTTGGTTATAAGATTTTAGGAGTGGTTAATGTTGTTTGGAGATGAACGATAAAGTTTATCTAGGTAGACTATGTTATCAAGTCCTTCTTGTATTTGGGTTTCAATCTTTGTTTGGGTTATTTTGAGGAATTTTAAGGACAGTTACTTAGGGAATGGTTGATGTTAGGAGTGGTTGATGTTGTTTGGTCTATTATGAACTCTGGGTAGTACCATTGAACTTTGAAGATTTAAAAGTAGTTTCCCTTCCTATGAGAATCTTTCATTTTGAAGAGTTGTTTTATCTTACCCTTTCTGTTTTTTGGATAAATATTTAAAGATAGATAGTTTTTCTTTTATGGAATACATGATTCTCTAGAAGATTATTCTTCTGTTTTGATGAGACCAAGTAGTTTTGAATGCTCATCGTTTGGAGAAATGATTATTTTTGGTAGAAACTTAGTAAAGGATGAAACTCTACATGAAGGAAGGTATATTTCCTTATATTTTTGTTCTATGTTGTAAATGAATTCCTCAAAATTATGAAAAGAAATTTTAAACAAAAACATTGTTGGTTTACATTTCCTACTAGGTAATCAAAGGCCATTTACACACATTATAAGTTTGATATTTACTGGTTAACTTTCTCCTAATCATGTTCTCTATCACTCTCCCTTAGAACATGACCCTTTGTTTTTTCCTCAATGTCCATGTTTTCCTACGTGGAATCCTTGTGTTGGTTAACTCGGGTGACTATTGTACTTCCCTTTCATTCTTTTAAAGTAATAGTTTTACTGTCTCCTATTCCGATGTGTGACATTCAATGAAATTTCAAAACCCAATTTTAAAAATTGTGAGGTCGCAATTTCTTAAGGGGGAAGATTGTAATGACCCGAAGTATTGAATAAATCTTGTTTCCTAATTTTGTGTGTTATTTTTTTTATACTCAACAAAAATGTTTCATTTGATAACATAAGTATAATTAAAATAAGACCGTTGGTTTTTTTACTGTTATATGACCATTGGTCAATATGACCGCTGGAAACTAAATGTTTTGATTATTGTCTCTAAATACAAGTAATCTTGGTTAATTTATATAGAAAGAAGTTTTGATGGCCTCACCCAGTAGTCTTGGACTAATAGAAGCCCATCTAACAGAACTTGGGAAGGAGGTAGCACCACTGGGCTTTGCTCTGGACCAAACACAAGAGGAAATTCATCGTGTGAAGTTAGAACGGAATCATCTTCCCGAGAAGTTCAAACTGATAGAAATTACTACTCGTGCGATGTTGGTCGAGCCTCCTTTTGATTCTCTCACCTTAGAACACCTTACACTTAGGTCCTATGCTGGTGTTATAAGGGGCTATGTAAGGAGACCGTAACTGCCTTATGTAATCCTTTGTTTTAAAAAAAAATTGGGATTTCATCTTATGATGATGTTTATGACTTTTTAAATGTCCGGATAATTATAGTATGCATATTTTTGGTGAATTTGAGAGAAATAATTTTTTTTAAAATGTTTATGTAATCCTTAAATAATTAAAAATGTATAATGATTTTCAAAAAATAGTCTTCTACAATTATGTTCAGTACGAATTTTAGAGTCTAATAAGATCAACTTAATTTTTGATGAATAATAAATTATGAATAGTGATTTTATGCTTAGGATTAGTAATGTGACCATATGGATTAGTAATCTCACTTAAAGAAAGAATTAATATAATCTACGCACCTTGATTAAGTAATGTGATTCAATAAAATGGTTAAATAATGGTTTCATAAATTATTATTCAAGTATTAGTTTTTTCGGGTGAATAGTGTTTTTTAATTAAAAATATGTTGAAAAGTAATTTTATAAAATGGATTTTATTTTTGAACTCATAGCATCGATATTATGTTATGGTAAATTTTGGGGTTTCTTCTAAAAAAAATGAATTTTCGGTGAATAGTGTATTTATTTAAAAAATAAATTAAAAATATTTAAAAAATTATTTTTATAAAATTAATTTCATTTTTGATATCAGAGCATTGATATTTGGTTAAGGTGAAATTTTGAGAATTTTCTGAGAAAGTTGAATTTTCAGTGAATAGTAAAAATATAGTTTTAGGGTTTCGGTATGTTTAATGACATCATAACTGTGTCATGATGAAGTCATGGGATATTTTAAAGGTTGGCGGACAAAAGGTGATGAATTATTTTATTGGGGGCCCCATGTGGCCTAACTCCATTGTAAATTCCATGGGATAGCACATGGTTTTGAGAAAAGCACTTGTCAAGTGTCCCTTGACCATTAATGCCTTGTCCCCTCACTTTCCCTATAAATACCAAGCCCTCCTCTCATCCATTAGACTCAAAAACCATCCTCAACGAAGTTCTGGTCTCCGTACCTTCCAAGGAGTCCTCCCAAGGTGCCCCCAAGCCCCCAAGGTCCAAACCTTTGAGTTTTAAGAGTTACATTTTAAGGTAAGGGATTCGACCTCTCCCTTTCTTTTCAAGTAATATCTTTTATGAAATTTCTTCTATACTCCATGTTCTTATGTTGGAGTATGTTATTCTATATTCATATTACTGAACTTTTCATTTTTATATGATGAGATACCCCATCTTGCTCTCATCAATTCTTTTTATGAATGTTTATGTGACGCTGTTAGGCTGCTGAATTTTTAAGGGGATTCTTTCACCCTTCTCATTCTTTTCAAAATTCCACTTTCATGTCAAGTATTTCAAGTTATTTTTTTAATATGTTGCGTTATGATATCTATATCTATCATACCGAGCTTTTATGATAATATGACGAGATAACCCATTTGATCTCTTCAAATCAGTATTTTGATGTTTTAAGTGGCGTCGTTAGGCTGCCAAATTTTTAAGGGGATTCTTTCACCCTTCTCATTCTTTTCAAAGTTCTAATTTCATGTCAAGCCTTTCATGATCCTTTTTAATTATTTTGGGGCATGATATCTATATCTATCATACTTAACTCTTATGTTCACATGATGAGATACCCTATTTGATCTTTTCAAATCATTTTTGTTGAAGTTTAAGTAACGCTGTTAGGCAGCCGAACTTTCATAAGAGAAATCTAATTTTGTTCTTCCTTCGATCTTTTTCATTTCAAATGGTATGTCCTTAAAATTTCATTACCATGTTCATATATCCTTCTTATTATGTCCCTCTAAAATTTTATGGGTCATTTATGAATGTTTTACCCATGTACCCTCTCCTTTCAATGTTTTCTAAAACCCCGAAACATAGTCGTTATGCTGCAGAATTTGCGTCTCAAAATGCCTCTCTCTTTTCTCAAAATTCCTTTATGTTATAAAGTGAATACTCAAAGCTATTATTTCTACAATGGTATTCACATATATATCAATATATTTTATTTTTAAATTCTGGGATTTACATACATGAGACCCGCTCTCCCCTTCCGTGGGTTTAAAGTGACGTAAGGATCATGTCTTTAAAGCGATTTTTATAAATGTTATGATAATTAAATGAAACCCATTTATTTTTTGATATATGGGTTATTTATGAAATTTTTGATGATGATATAATTGGATCACATGATAATAAAGTAAAATTTAAGTGTGCACCCTGATAACGCTCCAATGCATTGGGTAATGATATAACCACTAGAGATTAAAATTTTCACGATATCTTGGTGAATAACCTTGGTAATTTTCAAATGACACCTTGGGGATGGACCTTGGTGATATGTTCATGATTTTCTATGTTAAATTATGTAGCCACATCTTAAAGTTATGAAAAATGTTATTTTTATTATGATATTCCACATGATTTCTTTCTCATGCCTTAAAGTTCTTTTTCATGAAAAAGTTGATGTATCTCAAGTTCACATGTTAAATGTTTCTCTTGTTCCCTTATTGGGCCTTCTGCTCACCCATTCTTTTGATGTATATCCCCAGGTTATGAGATGCAGTAATGAAGCTAGGATTAACTTAAGGAGAATCCTTTCAAGTGTTTGAGAAGAATTTTTTATGTTGTTTTCATGTATTATGTTACTGGTTTCCAAGACACTAAACCTTAAAGATCCTCAGTTTTGTGTAATGTAATGAATCTTTATGTTATAAAAAGGTAGGATGATATAGAACCCATACTACTAAAATGATATTGAAAGATATCCCTTGCATACTAAGGAATTAATTTTATTATTATGTGCTTTTAAAAATTCCATATATTATTCCAATAATATGGTTTTATGTATTATTCTCTTAATTTAATATGATTGATGACTTTTAAACTGCCAATCGATATTCCATGAATTCAGTTTTGATTATTGATATATATGCTATGAACTTCTATTTATAGGATCACATTCTCATACCCTTATACTCATTTTTATTCATACATGTCTCTATTTTTTCCCTTACTGAGAATTTTAGATCACCCCTTTTATGTATCCTTGCAATAGGTTATGATTATATTTAGTATGTTTTACATGTCTAAGATGTTTTCTATACAAGAAGAACCTAGTGGGAGAATATGTATCTCACATATGTACCATAGATTATGTTTCCATGTTTCAAAAGGTACTATACCAATCATGGCATTTGGGAATCATTTTGTATATTGTTTAAATATTCTGAAAAAGTTATGTAATGTCAATGTTTGAAATGTAAGAGTCACTTTAGTTGGTATTAGAGAAAATGTATAGTTAAAAATTGGAAACTAATATGATAATACCATTGTTATATCCATATTTTTAATTATAAGGTTGTTCCTAGGGATGTCTCTAATGATACGTATAATGATGAGTTAACATTAGGAAAATGTTCTAGAATTTTTGTAAAGTATAGAGTGAGTGGTTTCCAAGTAATGCATACATATCTAGATAATACAAGTGGATGTGGCTCTGAGACAGATGTACCATTGGGGAACAACTCTGAAAAGATATTTCGTGCTTGACTAGAGGTAATTAGGTACATGTCAATGATACATTCATCACACATAGTATGAAAATCTCGAGGGATATTCACTGGGAATTTACAAACTCTTAATGAACCATCACAATGGATTTAGATATATGTATGATATGAATAACCTAGGATGAACCTTTGGTATCATATATTAAAGGAGGTGACATGATTTTGATATTCTATTTGTAAATATTTTTATGGATATATGATATTATACTTTGATAAGTATTGATAACAATATGATTTTGGTTTTAGTTAATGGAGGGAACTAAAATTATATGAATTAATGTTGATTGTTATGGGATATTCTCTAATTATAAATCATGTGGGGTGATCACTTATGTGAAATATTTCATGTTTCGGCCTAATTAGTTTTCATGGAACATGATTAACAATGTTTTACTTAACCAACTCTCAGACTTACTATGGTAGAGAAAGAAGGGGTTCACTTAGAGTTTGGGAGATTTATACCATGAGGGAAAGAAGATTTGGTTTCCTTAATGTCAACATTTTGGAATGAATTGCCTAAGGTAATGACTTAGAGGAATATCAAGGTCTTTTGACTGTGGAAAAGAAGGAAACAATGAAATTGACTACAATGGAAAAATGCATAGTTAAATTAATAAAATGGATTGGAATTTTGGCCTCACTATTGTGTAATCAAATGTTATGTGTTTTATGTGTGGATAAAATAGTAATTTACAACCCAATGAACCAAGATAAACATTCATAAATATAATCAGCAATGTGTTGCATGTAATGGTTACATTATGGATGATGAAAAGACTATGGTAGAAATGTGAAAGGAAATAGGTATTGAGGTCAATAGATTAAGGATGATGATATTGAGGTATTTATGTATTCAGATTCAAAATTTTTGAATGATTAAATATATTAGGATTGATATACTTATGTTTTTGCTTTGTATTTAAATGTTTATATTCAAAGATCCCTATGGACAGATGATGTGATTTAATGACATGGTGATATTTTGACTAACGGATGGTAACCTTTAATTTGTTCTTCATGATACAATAATGGTGTATAGATAATGATATATGAGATATGTATAAGTAAGTTGGATAGTATTTATTAACATTTAACTATGTAAGGACTTGTGGAAGGTTGTTTTATAATATCATTGATGAAGCTTATAGTATTATTGGATTTAAGGAGTAAATCCCATATACTTTGTAATGAGGAAGAATGTATCTTTCCAAAATGATTTATGGTAATTTAAGTTGTTACTTTGATTAATGAGAATATAAAATATTATATTTCACATGTTTGGAATGTTATAACAAAGATATACATTTTTGATTCATGGGAATCAATTTTAATCTTATCTCATGAACCTCTTTCTATGGTTTTCGATTTTCATCATTATAAAGTGTTATAAGGTTTTCTGTTCATGAAACGTTTAAGTTATACTTAAGAAGAAGTATTTGTGCACTGATTTTGTGTTGCAAAATTGAGTTAGATGGATAATCAGTGATTAACCTTATTTCATGTATGTTCATCTTATATATTATATTAGTGTAGTTAAAAAAAGTAAATCATGTATATCGGGTGACGACCAATCATGTCTGGTATGGCCGTGTTTTTTGAACCCACGACTGAAGGACAATAAGGGTTTAATGCTTACCATTGGCCTACATGATTTACTCTTTAATTTGTGTATATTTGTAATAAATAAATATTAATTATGATATATTTTTTTTATAGATTAATTATTGTTGTTTTTAGAGACAAATAGTTAGTTATTTTCATTTTTTATGGGCCTAAAGATATGTTAAATGTGTATTTTAGTTTATTATTCCTCAAAGTTAATTTCATGACATTAATTCAACGGTGTAATGGAAGGATTAGAAATTTTTCAATGAAAAACCCATGAATAAATTTTTTTTTATAGAAATTTATCATGAATTACCCATTATTCAGAATGTGGTAAATTTCTTTCCTAATAAATGAATTTTTGTTGAGATAATGACCTTTAAAATCATAATATATATTGGAATTTCAGGCACACAACTTTTTATTGATCAATAACATGTTTTTGATTGATGACCTAAATCATAACAAATAAATATTTATACATTTCCTCTATGTTTAATCATCACTCGCAACCTATGCTCTATTATATAGAAACCATGTTATATATTACTTTGGGTATCTGTTATTGATATAAATTTCACTTTTTAATGGATGTTTTAGTATTCATTTTTACACTGTGGGTTTCAATGAAAGAAATTTGGAACTACCAAACCACCGATAATCTAGATGAAATTTTTAGGGAGATATTCATTGTATAGGTGGTAGAGTATAACACTATAATATTTTTAAAATTAATTTTTTGAATTAATTAATATTTTTATAATTTTATTATTTTCACATGACAATTGAAGTAGATAATTATATATATATATATATATATTAAAACACTAATTAAAAAATTAATTTCACATAAAATTAATCCTAGTATTGGGAAACAAACTATAAAAACATGGCTTGCACTACAAGAAACACTGACTTGACCTAAGATGCATGAAACATTATGTTTATTAAAAAAAATTATTATATTTATTATTTAAATAAGATTATTATAAAAAATGAATTAAAAATAATAATATTAACAATAATAACTTCTTTTAAAATATTATTTCTAATTGTTTTCTATAAAAAAATATATTAATAATGAAAGATAAATTTTTTGTATTGTCCTTTTATGTTAAAAATATTGGTTTCTTGAATGAATCAATATTAATAATAAATGTAATTTTAGAAAAATTTATTAATTTTATTGGATAAAATAAACTTCATTTTTTAATTCAGAACTTCTAAATTATCCTAGGGTGATTTTTTGGTACTTTTTTGTGAAGCATTACTTTTTTATGAATAGTGAATATTGTTGATTTTCAGTTAAAAACACACTTTTTGTATAATTAATTATTAATTATAAATGATTTTACAATTATTTTTTAAGGACATAAACTATTAATATTCAATTTTTTAACATAGTTTTAATATTTATATTCAACTTCTCTTTGAAACATTATATAAAATCTTAACAAACATTTGATCTTTTTCCTACATTAAAACCCTGTTATTTCGTCACGTCTGCAGGATTACCACTAGTATTTATTTTTCCTCTTTTGTGGAGAGGATTTAAAAAATATGACATTAAAAATAGTGTTCAGTTTAAAATTTATAGTAAAAAATTAACATGTTAATTTTTGGCCAAAATTATTAGTAAAAGTGATTAAAATTATTCATAGTAGTTAATCCCAAATTAAGAATAATTTGGGACTATATCGTAAAATTGTGGGCCTAAAGACCTTGAAACCTTTCTAACACCAATTTTATTTCTATAGTTCTTCCCTAAAACTTATATTATTTCTTTTTGTTGGTTTTTATGGCCTTTTTTAGTGAAGAAAATATGAACACCTAATTTATTTCTAAAAATTCCATGTAAGTCCTTTTCCATCCCTATAAAAGGCCACAAACACTACCCATTACTCAACCCTCTCAAACCTCTTAAGTTAATCAAATATATACCTAATTATCCTCCCAAAATTCCTATATTAAACTTTGAAGCTTCCCTTTATGCATAAATCTTCTCAAGGAATACTTTTGGATCAAACCAAAAAGAGTTTCCCAATTTAGAGGTAACATCCTCTCTTAAGATCCTTCCATTTAATTTTATTCTCCACCAATATACTATGTTTATTACATTATTGTGTTATTAAACGTTTATAATTATTAATCTATGATGTTTTTATGCAATTGGTAGGTCATACACTTACATACACCTCAATCTAATGGATGTTCAACATACTATTTCAGTGTACGGTGAACTACTTCCTCATGAAACAATAATTGTTCATTTTCCCCATTATCAGAAATAATGGAATCCATTATGATGGATACTCTATTTATATATGTAATATATTATAATTAATATTTATATGACATTATTTTTTTAAAACACACAACTTTTTAAAATTCTATTCAGTGTTTACACGATAATGTTGTTTTAGGAAGTGTGGACTACAACCCCTGAATGAAATGTGATTCGTTCACATTACATATGGAATTTATTATGGATGGTTTTAATGAAATTATATTGAATATAAGATATATTAATTTTACATCAGTAATTATATTAATATATATATATATATATATGTCATATACATACAATTCTTCAATACAGAACAAAAAACAGAAAACAGAGTTCATGAAGCTTACTGTCTTCATGAAAGGTATATTCCATTTCACACATCATTGTGATATAGATTATTAAAATATAAATATACTAGAAATAAATTGTATTAAAATAATTTTCTATGTTCTGGATTCATTATATATTTATAAGGATCAATGATATAACAAATTAAGACACATGTAGAGAAAAAAGAGAATATTACCCGATGTGAAACCTTAATGGAGGATCGTTAACTAGTAGGTAATATAAAGACATAATTTAAAATTTTATGCTATTATGTATAAGAATATTATAATTTTAAATATATTTATATTAGTTTTATAATTATACTACAAGAATATTGTATGGGTACAGAGAGAGTCAAGACACAAGGTAAGGGGGTTTCAAGTCACTTTTAATTCCTGTGAGATACAAGCTATTTTTTCTTCTTTCCTTTTGTGTGGTGTTTATACTGTCCATGATTTTATTATATGTATAGAGTAAATAAATTTATGGCTATTAAAATTACCATTTTTAGTTCCTTATTTCATGGGATTTTAGTTTCAAAAGATACCAAATTAGTAAAAATACTTTCCCTCAATTTGCCTTCATTGAGACTCATGTTTTATTATGCACCTAAACAAGTTTTTGGGGAGAATATAATTCCATTTTACATTCCATATAATGTATCTAAATATTTTTTAAGATATTATATGCTCATTTAAATACCTTTATTTACATGGAGATCATTATATTAAGATTCCATGTTATAAGATTTTATTGACACAATCACAATTATTTTCAAGATTATTAATGTTTATGATTACTTTGATAACATATTATGATCCATATTTCACAATTATTCATGATTTTCTTTATCATATTTTATTTAATGATTTAGAAATGTATTTATACCATTATAAACTCTTATTTACATAAATTTTCTAAAAATGTGTTTTTTGAAAAACCCGACATTACAATATCTTCAGTCAGAGATCAATTTATTCTAAAAGGGTTTACAAGAATATTTCACCATTCCCCTATAATATCAGAAATAAAATTTTACACTTTTATCATTTACCAATATACTATTGTAAATATTATTTTCACTTTTCAAAAAGGCACTTATATATTCTTTTCACCCAGAAAAATGAATGTTCTTTTGACCTCATATGACATGTACAGATCTACCCAGTGTCATTACTATGAATCTCATTTTTTATTGTTAAAAATATTTATCATTAATAAAATGTTTTAAAATTAATATTCAAGGAAAATTGTTTTCAATATTATTTAAAACATCTTTAATATGTTTTTTGGGAATTTTTTATCAAAATGTTTTGCAGCCTTATTTAATTGTTTTCAAAATGCATTCAGTGAAATTGTTATCAAAACATTTTCAATCATCATTATATATGATAAGAAAAATTAATATTAAAAAATATTTCAAGATTTATTTATATGTTTTTAAATTATATTCAATGAAATGGTTTTCAAAACAATTTCATGATTTCATTAAAAATTTGGATGTGTTTTCAATGAAAAAGGTTTTTAAATGTTTTAATGCTACTTTTTAAAAAAAATCATGGAAAAATGATTTCAAAATGATTTAATGTATTAATAAATGTTTTCATGTTATTTTCTAAGAAAACTATTTTCCAATGATTTCTTGTTTTGAAAATCCCTTTTCAAACAATAAATGATATTTTACTGAAGAAAATGTTTTAGAGTATGTTTCAAAATTATATTTCATATGAGATGACATATATTGATGGTACTAATTCCTACATATGATATATTCTAATGGTTCCATTCATATCCTATATATAAATGAGTTAGGCTTAATGCTATCGTCATTATAAAACACATTCCTCCATTATGGGTAATATGTTTATGAAACCTGTTTACCTTTCCCGGGTTAAATGCTTGGGAGTCCTGATTCTTTTAATAGGATATTTTATGATTAAATTATTATTAAACCTGATTATTTCCACAGGATATAATATGTTTACATGTATATGACACCCAATTAATTTCTAGGTTATGATGTGTTTATTTATGATGTTGGGTCACAATAATGTACGATTTCATTTTGTGAAGGAAATGACCTATATCCCCCTTAAATTCATTGGTTAATGTTTTATATCTCTTGAGATTAACTATGATAGTCTTGGTAGTGATCCTTAACTAATATAATTAACATGGGGGTGAACAATGATTAATAATATGGTACGAGGAGTGAACACATGCTACTATGAAGTCCATGGGAGTAAAACATGAATAATATGATGGTATTAGGAGTGACTCCATACTATTAATATGGTATTTGATGTGATGCATTTTCTACTATGGAAATCATTATATGATTATGTGTTTTATATAATTCTATGACTTATTCCAGTATGGTGATTTCATGCCATATTCCCTTTTATTTCATATGATACTTGTCTTATAAAATGAAAATATTTATTCCATGATGTTGGTTGTGATCATTGATATGTTGGGTTTTATATTCTAGTTACAAAATCATGTTATAATACCCTTATAATCATGTTTATTCTTACATGTATCCCTTGTTTATCCTTACTATGAATTTGAGCTCACCCCTTTTAGGTTTCTTTTCCAAAATGTAATGATAGTATACACTATGCTTGATATGTGTAACATGGGTTCTAGTTAATTTGAACCCAGTGGGGGATGATGTAGCTAAAATATGTACCAGTGTTTATTTTTCCACATTTCTAAAGGCACTATAACAATCATGGTATTTGGGTGTCTTTTTGTATAATGTTTAAGCATTCCACCAAAGTTATTTTATTTCAATGTTTGAAAAGAAAAGGTTTCTACGTAATCACTTGTATGATGGTAATATATAGTAAGATAATTATTAGTAATGATTCATGAAAAGATTTTAAATCCAAATGTGTTTCTTATGTTATTAAATAATTTCCCCAGAAATTATATGATGATAAAATCCAGTCATCCTCTCATATAATGAATAACCAAAAGCATTGTTGGTAATGTCCCAAAAATTGAAAGGATTTTGAAATAAGATATTCATTGAATCCAAATTTTACAGGAATTAAAACATATTAAAAATAACATAGAATGGAATACGGGTATCATGGTGACAATTAGTGTCACATATATTATCCATATAGGCTTCAGGTGAAAATATTGTGCCCCGATAATGTGGTTCTACGCAACAATGAATGTTTAAATACTAGATGATTCTAATTTATTAAATGAGTTAGAACTAAGAATAGAATATAAAATATAATAAATGTTGTGTGGTTATGTAGGGAAATAGTGGTGAATACTGGGTAATTGTTGAGAAGTATTGATAATAGAGAATCTGATGAATTGAAGAGCATAGAAAATGGCGGTTGATCCATCAATTATAACTGTGGTAAAACGACACTAACTAAGACATAAATAATGAGTGATATATAACATGATTCTACATTTTTAATATTTGATCCAATTATGTTTGAATATGTGATAAAATATACATCCTGTGTTAAATCCTAGAATGTGGAGTTGCAACATATTGAAAAGAACCAAGTTTGCGATCTTGTGGAGAGAATTGAACAACACAATATGATTAGAATAACATGTGTCTTATAAAAATCAAATAATGATGTAATGTGGTTTGTAATAATCTTGTCCAATATACAAAATACTATGCATTGATTGAATGTTTTGATGTTGAATAATCCTTTATACCAATGGACATACTAGAGTCAATTGGGATATTCATGGAGGTGGTGATTCAATAAAGATTTATAATCTTTTATATGCATATATAGAAACAAAATTAATGGATGGTTTTCTTAAAAAGGATATTTATATTGAACATTTGTTGTGTTTCATGATCTAAAGTGATGAAAATTGTGTTTTAAAACTAGGTAAGGACTTTCGTGTCTTAATGAAATAACCATATTCATGGTATTCTCAATTTTAATTATACATAACTAATATTGTATTAAATATTGGATGTGTTGACCATGATGTTTATGTGAATAAATCCATATAAAAAAAATTTATGGTTCTTTTATATATGTAATAAAATATATTTTTTGAACATAAGATAAAATATTTGATGTTATTTCCAAACTCACATGGTCATAATTAAAAATTTATATTATTTGGGAACTCACAAATTTTATGGGACTATATGTGATTAATAATAATTACCACACACATATATATATATATATTTGGCTATGTATATAAAATAAGTAGTACAAAAATATAACATGTAAAATAAAAAATCTATTTCAACCCAAATTATAGTTAATCAAAACATTTGGAAGTTTGACAATAGAAAACATGTTGATCATACGTTATATATGAGATTCATTAGGATTTCATTAAACATTATTAGAAATTGAATGAAAATTTATTATTAAATATGTTTTGAAGCACATTTAAAAATTAATCCAAAATAGGATCATCTCATAGTAGTAAATTGAAATATGAGGTCGGTTCAAGTTACACATAGTTTTTATTTTTATTTTAACATGAATTGTTAATGAGAATTTCCAATTGGGACAGAGATGTCACAGACCAATAGTTCATGAGTGGTGATTCAATTCCCCATAGAGTTAGATGTGTGATTTGGATGAGTATAAAGAAATAAATAACATGTCATAGAACAATAAATAATAAATCTATAATAGTAACCAAGGTACGCACCTCGATTATATGGATGAATCAATAGTTGGAAGATATTGCTGAAAATGTTTGGAGACATATGGTGGTATTATGTGATAACAATAGTGTAATAAAACTCACCAAAAAGTTAATTCTGAACTCTCTAACAAAAAAAATTGAAATATAATATTATTAAATTAAATGAAATGTTGATAAAGTGTAATGTAGGATGGAATATATTTGTATTGATAAATAAGTTTCTAAAATAATGAATAAACCCTTAGCTAATCCAAAATTCAAGAAGGATCAGTTGAACCCTGGTGTTCAACAATTTCTTTTAACTATAGGAGGTTTATAAATTCTCATCTAACCAATATATATAATTATTTTTTATAATAATTTTATTTCATATTGTAGATGTTAAATTATAATATTTTAATATATAGGGGATACATAATCAATTGTGATTTTTTAGTGATAAGAAGAGTCATGGAAGAATTGATCATCTTTATAGACATAAACTCAAGAGTTTTTTTCATTCACCATGTTTTAAATCATAAAGAATTGTATTATTATTAACGGATCATTTCTTGAATCTTTTTTTGTAACTATTTTATTAAAGGATATGTTGGATCATGTATGAATAAGAAATACTTCTTATAAATTTTATTATTGAAGGTGTAGATTAATAGAGTGAGGGGAAAGAAAAAAATGTGTTATCATGGATGGAAATATAATGTAGTATGTAAAGAATAAAACGACATTGAAAATTTGATAACTAACAATAAAACCCAAAGGGAGATAATGTTGGAACCATAGATTAAATTATTTAGTATATAATGTTTTTTGGAATAATTATAGAATTATAAGAGTTATTTGAGTACTGAACCCTCTTTCAGTGTGTAAGAGACAATTGGCATTGATTAGTTATTGAATTTGATAAAATTATAACACTCCTTTTATAAATAAGGTCTATATATAAATTATATATTAAATAATGTTAAATTCATAAATCATAAACCTTTATACATAATATTATTTTCTTGAAGAGACATATATTTGAGAAAATTTTTGACGAGTTCCTTTTGTTGATAGGAGTCATCTCTAGATATTCATTATTGTCATCATGAAGTGGTTGAATGGATTTTGGAAATGTAGAATTAGAAAAATGGGTCTTTTTATCATGTTAATAAAAGTAACTCAAATTTGGATTGGGAATTTGGATATGTTTTGAGAAGCATAATGGTACACAATCCAATTCAAATAGTAAATTTTGTGTTGAGTAGAGGAAAATAAAAAGTCATGGAGTATGTAAGAGTTTCTTGATCCATTAATGAATGTCAGGATCCATGCATAAGGGTCTTGAATCACATTTGAAAAAATCAATTTCATGTTCTGTAAGAGTCATCAGATCATGCATTAGAGTAATTAAGGTCAATCCACTTTGTAATTTTTTTCTAAAGACTCATGTTGAAGAAAATACATAGGGATTTTTTATTAATTTAAATTCATCCACTAAAGATATCTACCTAAAGTATCGTGTAATGATGGAGGAGATCAAGATAAGATTAAGTAAGGCTATTTTAGTTATTTAAATATAGTTCTTGTGTAGTTTTTTTATTTGATAAGATCACACTACTACTCAGAATTGATTTAAAGAAATATCTATATACATTTAAGATAATTTTAATTATCCATATATATATCATTTTAAATTATCAATTATATTTTTTTATTTATAGTTCAGTTAGTATTGGTTAATTATTTTTCAGATTTTAGGGAAGCGTAGGGACCATGATGTTTAGATAAAATTATGGGGATTATCAAAAAACAAACGATATTACTTTTATACTAGTTTATTGAGTTTCCATATAACAAAGTTAAAAATTATTATAGGTAATTATCCTACATGTTTTAAACCATGGGTATTCATAAAATAAGATAATATATGTTTTTGTTGTTGTGTTATATAATATAATGATATAGAATATAAAAATGAATAGACTAAAAATTATATCATCATTAAATGGTATGCTATTTCATTTAGATTCAATAAGATTCATTGTAAGAAACTTGTGTGTCCCCATTCCCTTTGTAACTCGTATATTAAAGTATCATGTTAAACGAAAAAAGAGGAATTATTTCAAGTATTAATCACCAATTATTCTTAAAACCATCAAAAATAAAATATAGTAATTTGTTACTCTTTATTAAAATGACACACTATTAGTGTATGCTCATTAAGTTATCATTTATAAGTGAAATAAGTAAAAAAATTGTCTTTATATTTACATTTATGTAATTTTATATTGACTAAAATATTGAAAAATTAACAATTTAATTCGTATCATGATAACATAGGAAACATGTCATTAATATAAAAAAATAAATTACACACACCAATTCACAAAATCTTGATGGGTATTTATTTATGGTTTCAACAAATTCAAATCTAGTTGTTGACCCAACTACATTGAGATCAGTATAGTAAAAACCTATTGTGTATATTAATCCATATTGTTCTAGGGTTTCATGGTATTCTATATATCACATAAGGTGAGACTCCTGGTCAAATTAAATTTATATTGGTCTGTGGGACCTAGAAATGTTCATACATGCTTAACTAACCATTGTTTTCCTAAATGATGTGTAGACTAGGGAAAACTATTTTTATAATGATAATATGAATTGGCATATATTTTCTGTATATGTTGATCCAACCCATATGTCCAACATAACATGTACTATGATGAACATTCCATATTGGTTTACACAACATGTACTATTCTATGGTAGGATGAAGCAATAAAACACCTATGGTTTACACACCAAGTAACTAGGAAGTGGATTTCATGTAATAGGTAGACTGTGGATTTCCATGTCTTCTTTCCTAAGTGTAAAAATCATACCATTAAATTGCATATTATAAGTTATTTTGAATACCAAATGAAATAGTTATTATCTCATCATTAATAGGGTTTATATCCCAGGCATTTAGGAATATGGCCATCTATAGCTTCAGGAATATGAAATTATAGAAGGGGATATAGTTTTTGTGTAGACTTGAGTCCTGTAACCCCCTTGAGACATTATGATAATAGTGAACAAGTCCCCTATAAGGAATTTGATGTTAGGTGAAAGGAACAGTCATAATTCATGGGATCACTAAGTGGTGGGGTGAATCATTGATCAAATATTATAGTTATTTCTGAATTAAAAATAATCTTCATATTTGGTTAGTGAGAATATAATATTATAAAAATAAAACATATACACCCATAGGAACATAAGTGTTTACAAGGTTCACCATCCAATAGTATTGTGTAGCCCTTGGAATGTTCTGGAAATAATCTATGTTCACAGAACTAATAAAAATAATTATTTTATAAGTTTAAAATAGTAGGTAATATCCATAAATTTTATAATACTATATTCCTTTGATAGTTGATTTCATCCTTATATAGATAATAAAATGAAACAATTTTTAAATCTTTTAATGAAATATCACCAAGAGGATGGAATATTTTTTCACTTTGATTCTAGAAATTCCTTCACAAATTCTATTTTATAATTTCATATTCTTCATGTAAACATTATTGGATAGAAATCATCATGAAATTCCCAACATATTTTTTTGTAAAAACTTATTTATAGGAGAACCTCTATATTTAGTAGTTATCTATACAGTATACTCCATCTAGTTTACTCTTTCTAGTATACTCAGTTTGGAACTAATTTTCCAATAATTCATTCATATAATAACCACTTTTGTGTATCCCCCATCAAATAATATTGTGCTTTATTCTTCTATGTTTGATGATGTGACAAGTTGAACACTCACGATCTTCATTCCACACCATAGTTCGTTGGAATTTCACCCAATAGTAATAAACATTCCCAGAACATTTTCTCCTTGTTATATAGAATTTTTTTGGGAATTAAAGGGAGAATAATAAAAATGAAATTAGAATATCCCACATGAACATTAAATATCCCAAAAAAATAATTATATATTGGACCTAAATCAACCCTGTAGACATATTAGGATCTACAATATTCATAACAACATCCTTATTTATCAATGTCAATAATATCATTAAATCATTTTTAAATATCTGTTAGAATAATTTTTTCCACAATGATTATTGTAGCATTAAATTTCTAGATCTAAACCATAACTTTAAAATAATTTAAAAATGACATTGTAAAGAACCCCCAAGCATCTCTTAATACATCTTCACCAGGATTAGTTCATTTGGTAAATCTCTGTTTGGTTTAGAGATCCCAAACCCTTTATTTTGAAATTCTTCATCGGCACTTCTTATTCTAATGTACTCTACAATTTTCTCCCAAAATTATCTTGAAGATGGATTCTATTTGGTATAATCTATTATTTGATGTTTCTTGAAATCCTATATCTGATGGATCAACACGGGTTTCTTCAATCTAATGTATTTTTTCGATGGACACAAACAGTTCATCTTTTATAATTAAAACTTATCTTTATCTTATATTGTCTATCGAATCATCAATAGGGATATTTAATTTCATTATGATCATTACATGATTCATCACAGCTCCATTATATGAAATTTTTAAATCCTTAAATTGTCTGAAAACTTTCTTAACAAACTCATCTTTTACCATGTAAACCTTTTAGTAATCATGATATTAAAAACATTGAGTACATTAATTAATTATCTGACATCTTTTTCTATGAACATTATCTATGTTATATTACTAAGAATAAAATCCTAAAATAAATTTTATTTCATCCTTTATTTGATCACCACATTAAATTTTTCCATACATTATCCATTCGATTATATCCATATAATGAGCCAATATCTTTTTACCCATAATCTTCCGTCTAAAAACGTAATATTAGGGATTAAACATTATTATGTTTCGACAAATGCTTTTTCTCAATACACTAAGGAATATTTTTGAGACATTAATACCATATCACCAATCATAATATGATTGAAATTGTTAATTATTACATCTTATTAAATTAGGTGTGGATAAAAAAATCATACAATATAAAAAATCTACCAATAAAATAAATAATTGAAGCTCCATAACTCATGAAATAGATCGTTATCTAATAATTATAATAAAATGTGAGTGAACTCAGTGTAGGAAACAAAAATCAATGAACCAAAATACTATTTTTCCAAAAAATAGTGATTAAAATTCACTCTACAGAACTTTATGTACTCAAATAATCATCAACAAAACTTTGACACCAAAAAAACATGTTCCTGCATCCAACTGCAAAAATGTTCCAAATATTTTATGCACATTGAAATCTTAACATACCCCTATCAAATACTCCCTCAAAATATATTCTCTCAAAATATAGGTAAATAACATTTCAATGGATATATTTAGGTTACATATTATCTCCACAATTAATAACACTATCTAAAGTAATGTTGAGTGTTGTTCCATATATCACATATATTATCCATGATGATTATAAGGACCTGACCTTAAACATTAAAAAATCCTGAATTAAATGGATAGTTCACATTGAAGATATTTTTAGGTTTAGAGTTTTTTAGAATTAGGAAATAACTATTAAATATCAAATTGAATATTAAAATTATACACTACAACTCAGTATCAACTTTTTTTCATAAAATAATAAAATTAACATGTACAGTTCCTTGTTTTAGACTGCATGACTTTTCCATGATCTTATCTTTGACCCTTATTCATCTTTTATTCCTGTGGATTATAATTCAATGACATGGGATGAGAAAAAAATCCCAACAAGGGATATAAAATAAGGAATGAAAACATTATCCCCTCAATAAATACAAAACAATGAAGCCATATTTTTCAATCCTAACATACATTATGAAATCATAAGATTTATGAATAACACACAGAAATCAAAAATCATAAAGGTAACTTATGAAATAAGTAATAGACATATATTTTAGTTATCACAGCTATGTAGGGTGTTACATCGGAATACCCATCATATTATATTCCCTAAATCTCTTTGGATAAACATTAACGTTTACTTCCCTCACATTACCCAATGAATTGGAGAGCTATCTTAGGATCACCCACCCTAGGTTTCTCACAGAGCCACACGTATACATAAACAATTCCCATGAACGATAACATATTCGTAACAATTAAAAAAATAAAAGAAATATAACATTTCCACAATGAAATCACAACATATCGTTTCAAGATATATACATAATCAATGCTTATTTAAACAATTTTCAAAACCATTTAAAACATAAAATAATGTGATTTTTGAATCAAAGATTCTTATACCACTTTAAAAAATTTAAATAAATATCATTTAAAAAAATTAATTTCCATATAAATAAATCCATAAAAACATTTTTAAAACATGGACATTAATGATAATTATTTTGAAGAATAAATATTTAAAACATTTAAAATGATATTTTTGTTAAAGTATTTTTAACAAATTAAGAGACTCTTGAATACAAATAATTGAGGGATAACATTGAATAAGAACATTATAATATCATGAGAATAAAGGTATTCATGATATAATATTCCAAAGGATAGTATATACACCATATAAGAGTTAATTGGTGCATAATAACAGTGAAGTCTCAATGGAATGTAAACTGAGACGAAATCCCTTATAAAAACTGTATCCTTAGATTAAGGATAAATAAATTGCCTAATATTGTGTGAAAGATATAAATATTCTCAATATGAATGGATATTAAGTGCAAATAAATCAGATAACATATACACATATTTTTTTAAAAACAATACCAATGACTTGGATGTTTAACTCAATGAATGAAAATTGAGTTAAAATTACTCTCATTAAGTTCATATCTATGACATGAGAATTTATCAATGGATTTATTATTTGAAGAAAATTTATATTTACACAAAGGGGAGTGGAAATTACTACATAAGAAAATAAATAGTGATTTCACACATAATATTGGAATAAAATAATCAATGAAGTATGTGTAAATCCCAATGAGTGGAAATTGAAATTTGGATTTCCCTTACCGATTTGGTAACATATAAAACATGCACCCCATGAATGGAAGATAATAAAATAAAGATGTAAATACCCATATATTAATTTATTTTAAACAAATAATACAATCATGGGTAGTAAATACACCACATAAATAGAAATAGTGGAAAATATAGCTTAAATATCACGAAAATAAAATGTGAGATGAAACCCACTTACAATAGAGTAATAAATCGAGCCATATGACCAAAAGTTAATAACCACCAAATTATTCAAAAAATAACATAAATATAAGTAGTATCATTATTATATATATCAAATGGTAGTACCCAATACACCACATGCCATAAATAAGTGGTTAACAATGGAAATCTTACAGAATGAAAAGTGAGATAAGAAACCCCTTACCAAATGTCTGACATGACTCGTTTGTTCCTTGTTCATAACGAATAATAATAATGAGTATATATATACATGATTATGAACCATTTTAAATTTTATTATTCCTTTTATATCACTTAATACTATGTAATAAATGTTATGTAATTATTTTGGTTAATAATGGTGGTTTTGTTGATATTTAGTAGTTGAATCTAAATTGAACACCTTATAATTACAAGTTGTCCATGTGATCAATAGTCCATTATCACCAGAATGATATTAATGATTTATATATCATATATATCATATATATAACCAGTATATAAATGAATTTATAATATTACATAACATTTAGAGGTAAGAAATGAAATGCACCGTTCATGGTGACGGTAAGCAGTACGTATGCATGAACACTAATTTAATTTCTATTTATAATTTAATTGAATAAAAAAACATAATTATACATAGGTATATTATAATTCCAGTATAACATAATATATAATTTCATTAACTCCATCCTTTATACGTCACTTGTATATCATGAACGAGTCATATCATTTTGATGGGGCGGTATACCACACTTCCCCAAATGAAATTATCAGGTTTACCCATAATATAAACCATAAAGGAATAATATAAATGAAAAATAAATAAGCATAAAGAAAAAATAAACATTATATATATCATATATAAATACATTACAATCATAATGTCCACCATTAGAGGTTGTAGGAGAATAATGATCAATCATAGTTTCGTGATGCATTAGTTTGTCATCCTCAAACATAATATGTTTTTTACCCATTAGATAGAGGATTGTGTAAGTGTAGTTAGAATATTTCACATAATAACAACCTAGTATATTTATGATACTAGTTTTTTTATAAATGAAAGTAATAATAAGAGTTTAAGGGGTTTTATAATGAAAATAAACAAAAGAACTTAAGAGATAATGTTACCTTTAAATCGGGTAACTCCCTTTGGTTTCAAACAAAATGGTTTCTTGATGTTCCATATGACAAAGTTAAGGCTTCTATGTGGATGATAATGACCTAGAGAGATTATTTTTTCAGGGTTTCGACAAGACAAGGGGCTTTAGAGGTGTGAGTAATGGGTTAGAATTGGTGTCCTTTTATATGGGGGAGGAGGGGCTCTTTAGGAAAGTGTGAAATATTATATTATTATATAATGATTTTCAGTTTCTAAGGATCCAAAACTCATAAAAGTAGAATATAATATGACTCATGGAAAAAATACAATATCATAAGAATAATTGGACTAGTTTTGTTTATTTTTTAATCATTATAATCTTATTTATTTAAATCATTTCTTAAAGAGGAAAACACTACATCATTATTGTGTCATAAATAATTTTATTAGTTTTATCTCTAAAAATTATAAAACAAATACCATGATGTATAAAATATTTTTACATTTCCTGAAAATATTTATAGTCTAATTTATATCTTAGATAACCTTATGTAAAAATTAATTTTCTAAAATATATTTGTTTATGTCATTTTTTTCTTTTCTTTATTTTAACTAAAATAAAGTGACATTATCACTCTTATATGTGTCTATGGTGTCCGAAAATAGACCCATGAATGTCCATGGTCGAACATGAATCATTCAATACAGTTAGGACAAGGTTTAATGTAATTTTGTTTTTTATGATATTCATTCTAACTTGAATTACCCTATTTAACTTTAATCGTGGTAAATAAAAGTCAAAAGTTACCGTTAACCAAATAATATTTTCATATTATTTAACCACATTTTACTGACTATTAACAACTATGTGTGTTGGATTTACGAAATTCAATTCAAAAAATCGGTAACATTCATTAAAATGAAAATGTTAGATTTTTAACAATTACTTAGTGGTAACACTAATCATAAAAAAAATTTATGTTTATCAGAAAAATACCAAAAATTCAGCCTAAGATATATATGATATTATGAATTTATAAATGGTTTCTATATTACCAAATTCAAAACATATATGTAGGATTAATTAATTTAAAATTAATTCTCATTGTCAAAACAAAAGGCATGTTTTTAGGAAATAATAACTATCAAAAAATTGACAGTTGTTTATGCCGAATTTCAAAGTGATAATTTGTCAAATGACCAAAATTCGATTAAATGGTATAAATATAATATATTTAAACATTAAAACCAATAAAAAAGTTAATGTAACCATATTAATATATTATATTAAAATGGATATTTGAATTAAAATACAGTATTTTTCACTATTCATTAAACATTGAATTATATCAGAAAAATACCAAAAATTTGGCGAAAGTAAATTTTGACGTCCCAATTCAAATGAAAAATTTTATTCTATCAAATAAAACATATAAAAGTGACCAAAACTATATTTAATGAGATATTACCATCAAAAGGCGGTAAATTAACCATTGAAATAATTTTAGAGTATTTATGCTTAAAATCATATTCTTTCTTATTTTTAGCCTCTAAAATTTATTTGATATATGTAAAAATATTTAATTAAAATGTATAATCATTTTTTAGTTAGTTTATTCATTCCTACCATTACAATGGCTAGATGTTAACTACCATTTAAAATAATAATATTATTATATAATTTTTCAGTACAACTCAACATGGTGTGCAATATAATATTTCCAAGAAACCCATTATTGTGTATCGTGTATTCCATTTAACATAACATCTCTTATAAAAGAATATTAATAATTAATTTAAAAATATTAAGTATTATAAAAATTACAACTTCTTTATTTATTTGGTAGGTTACATCATTCCCCCCATTTGGGAATTGCATCCATGGAATTTTAAAATATGGCTTAGAAACTTCATTGAAATTCCCACATTGGAAAAAGAGTAAATAAATCTATCACTTCAAAATAAAGGAAGAGAAGTATAATGGTCACCGAAGAAAAAAGATACTAGGATTCCATGAAAACATGGATATGGAGGAGAAACAACCCATCAAGTTCTGATGGAGAGTGATAAAAAAACATGATTATGAGAAAGTTATCCACTAGAAATTCACAAACATGTAATGGGTTAAACAGTCTTTCATTCCCCTATAGAGAAATTTAATAGAATTTTTTTTTGTTTTATGTTAACTTTCCTAAATTTGAGGAATTTATTTATGAGCTTAACTAAAAACATAAGGAATCATACTTACTTGTCTGTTAGACTTTCATCCTTTAATAAATTCCTACAAAAAAACTCATTTTCTTCTTCAAATGATGAGTATTTAAGATTAATTTTTCACATTAAATAAACTATAATAAACTTCAAGAGAATCTCATAATTGATAAAAGGTTAACTGTATTTTTCCAAATTCATTAGACAATAACCAAGACCAAAATGGACAGTAAAGATCAGATAATATCCAAAAAGGATAATCTTTTATAGAAATAAAAAACTACTCTTAATCTCTAAAATTTGTCAAATAATACCCAAATATCAAAAAAGAACATTCAATACAAAAGTGTCCATAAAAATTTTCTAAGTAATCAAAACTAAATTGAAACCCAAATATCAAAAGGATTTAATCACATATTCTTCCAAGATAAATCTTTACAATTATCTCCAAATAACATCAGTTACTCTTAATGTTCCATATTGAAAAGTAATTAATCTAATCACATATTCTCTAATTATAGGTAAATCATTTCCATAGATAACCAAAAATAAACTTATCCTAGATACATAAAATCATATAACTAAAAATAATTAGTTATACTAACCAAGGAATTCACATTGTCTGGTGGGTGGTGATAAATCCTAGTCGCACTTTTTTTGTAGGTTCGATTCTTGCAGCATTGTCCAACACAATGGGTTTTCATGTGGTCTACGTGTTGTTATTTTTCAAAAACTATATAATTTTATAACATTCCCAAAAAAGAGATAAATTCATCAAAAATAACCATATCATATTTTAACCTGAAAGGTTATCTAATAACATTCATTTTGCATCCCAAAATGTTTAACCTGTAATTGCTTCAAATCCTAGGATTATATAAACCCAAATGGTTCTTTGTAACTATATCCACAAAAGAAAAGATAATTATTCCTTGAATAAAATTTTCATACATCAAAATATAGGTTTACACGTACTATAAAAAGTCCTCTAATGTAATCCCATCATCCAAAGAGCCTTAATACTATTAAGCATTTCGCCATCATAAAATCTACCATAACACATGAATCCCTTATATTTTGACTTCTTACTCGTTCAACGTTCTTCATGATCCATTAACCATTTATTTCCAATTTATACTGAAATAATTATTTCATAAAATTAAAATCATGAATCATATCCTAAGTTTCAATAATGTCTGGACATTAGTTAAGAAATAATACAGACATTTTATAGGTCATTGTCAGTTTCCTCATCTTCAATTGGAATTGAATTAGGTATTGGTAAACATATATTTGTATGATGTTTGTGATCCTATTCTCGAACCTTCTTCTAAGGACATCTATTTGTATAATAACCATGAACACCACATTTAAAACATTCAACTGATCCCCCAAAAAGAACTTCATTGCCTTTCATAGAGTCATATGGTAGCATCCTTTTTCCATGGAAGGTTCTAGCTTTATGACCTTCACTTCCACATCTACAACATCTTCCCATCCCTTTGAAATATTTTCATATCAGTTTGTTTCCACATGCTTGACACAATGGTTTTTGAATAAACATACCTTTCTGATAATTACCTGAACGTCCATGGGGATATGTTTCTTTCATATACAATGACTTATAAAAATCACCGAGGTTTAGGTGGTCAATCAGGACTCTATATAGTAGGTCAAGAATAACCACAAGAGTTATCATTGCAGCTCCCTTTTCATTCAATATCTCATTTAGAAAACCATCATAGTTTTCATCACATCCATTGTAACTTTTGTTCCTACTAGATCCATTCATTTACTAAAATAAAAAAGGAAAGTGTGATTATATCAGTAAAATCATCATATAATATCTTATGAGGAGGGTAAATACTAATATATACATATTCATGTTATCTTATAATCAATAAATATATATAAACTAATAAATAATCATTCTAAAATCCTAACCATTATGGTAATGTAACTTATACATAAGGAACACCCTAAGCTCTAAAGTAATCTAAACCGACCAATGATACCAACTATAAGGACTCAGCCTTAAACACTACAAAATCCTGAATTAAATGAATAATTCACATTGAGAATATTTTCAGGATTAGTGTTTTAGAGAATTATCCATAACTATTACATATCAACATGAATATTACAATTAGACACTACTACTAAGTATCCATTTTTTTCATAAAATAAAAAAAGAAACATGTCTAGTTCCATGTTTTAGACATCATAACTTTTCCTTGTTCTTATCCTAGACCATTATTCATCTGTAATTCATGTGGAAAAAATTCCACAAACATGAGATGAGAATAAGAAGCTCTATAAGGGATATAAAATAAGGAATGAAAACATTATCCCATCAATGAATACATAACAATGAAACCATAATTTTCAATCATAACATACCTTATGAAATAATAATATTTATTAATAACATAGAGAAAGCATAAATCATAAAGGTAACTTATTGCGTACATAAAATAATTACATTGTAGCTATCACAGCTACGAAGGGAGTTATGTTAGAATACCCATCATATTATATTCCTAAAATCTCATAAGAGAAACATTATAGTTTACCGTCGTCATGTTACTCAATGCATTGGAGAGCTATCTCAGGCTCAACCGGCCTATTTTTATCACAGAACAACCAATACACATAAACAATTCCAAAGAACCATAACATATTCATACCACTTAAAACAAGAATAAACGAAATATAACATTTCCACATTGAAGTCACAACATATCATTTCAATATATATACATAATCAATTATTTATCAAACCATTTTCAATACCATTCAAAAAATTTAATAAATATATTTTTGAATAAAAGTGTAGCATACCACATTGAAACTTGTAAATAAATTACCATTTTAAAATATTAATTTCCTCATAAATATATCCTTAAAACTGTTTATAAAACACCAACATTGATGATAATGATGTAGAAGAATAAATCATTAAAACATTTAAAATGATATTTTAGTAAAAGAGTTTTTATCAAAATGAAAGACTCTTGAATACAAATAATTGATGAATTACATTGAATCAGAACTTTATAATATCATGAGAATAATGGTATTCATGATATAATATTCGAAATACAATATATACTCCATATAAAAGCGAATTGGTGCATAACAGCAATGAAGACTAAATGGAATGTAAATTGAGATGAAATACCTTATAAAAACTCTATCATTAGATTAATGAAAAAATAAATTACATAATAATGTGTGAGAAATATAAATACACTAAATATAATTGTAGATTCAGTGTAAATCAATAAGAGAACATTCACTCATTTTTTTGTAAAAACAATACCAATGACTTGGATGTTTATCTCAAAGAATTGAAATTGAGTAAAAATTACTCTTATCAAGTTCATATCGATTACTTGAGAATTTATCAATGGATTGATTATGTGTATCAGAAGTATATCCACACAAAGGAGAGTGGAAATTACTAAATAAGTAAATATATAGATATTTTACACATAATATTAGAGTAAAATAATCATTGAAGCATGCGTAAATCCCAAAGAGTGGAAATTGAAATATGAAATTCCCTTACCGATTTGGAAAGTTACGAAACATACACCCCATGAAAGAAATATCAGAAAATCAAGATGTAAATACCCATATATTAAATTATATTAATCTAAAAAAATAAAATCATGTGTAGTACATAAACCGGAAAAAAATAGTGGCAAATATATCAGGAATCTCATGAGAATAAAAAGTGAGGTGAAACGCCCTTACCATGTAGTAATCAATCGAGTCGTAAGAGGAAAAGTTAATAAACACCAAATGAATCACATAATACCATAAATATAAATATTATCTGGATAATATATATCAAATTTCAGTACACAATACACCACATGAAACAAATAAGTGGTGAATAATTAAAATCTCATAGAATTAAAAGTGAGATAATTAACCCCTTTCCCCGTGTCCGACTAGGATCGTTTGTTCCTTGTTCTCCTGAATAATAAAATGAAGTTAATTTATAAATAATTAAGAACATTTTTAAATTTTTTATTCCTTTTTATTACTTATCTTCATGTTATTAACATTTTTCAATCATTTAGGTTAATAATGGACGTTTTGTTGATATTTGGTACTTGAGTCAAGAAATGAACACCTTATAATTAAAATGTGACAATGTGGTCAGGCGTACACTATATGCAAAATGATATTCATGATTTATATGTCATATATATCATATATATCCTGCATATATATGTATATATAATATTACCTAAAATTTAGAGGTATGAAATGAAATGCGCCGTTCATGGAGATGGTAACTCGTATGTACGTATGAACGCTACCTTCATTTATACTTCGTATTTAATTGAATGAAAACATAATGATAAATAAGTATATTATAATTATAGTATAATATAATATATAATTTCATTAACACCATACTTTATACATCCCATGTTGGGAATGAATCAGTCATATCACTCTAAGGGGGCGGCATTGCACACTTCCTCAAATGTAATTATTGCATTTACCCGTAATGTAAACCATAAAGGTATGATATAAATAAAAAATACAGAAGAATAATGAAAAAATAGACATAATATATATCATATATAGATACATTTCTTTCATAATGGCCACCATAAGTGGTGGTATGAGAGGATTGAACAATCATCGTTTCGTGAGGTGCCGGTTTGTCGTCCACAGAAATAGTATGTTATTTACCCATTAGATAGAGCTGTGTGTACGTGTAGTTCAAATACATATCATAATAAAAACTTATTATATTTAGGATAATGGTTTAGTTATAAAATAATGGAATTAAAAGTGTTTATGGGGTTGGTTGTGGAAAATAAAACAAAAGATCTTAAGAGAAGACATTTGCATTAAATCGGGTAACTCCATTTGGTTGGAACTAAAATTGTTTATTCATGTGACTTCTTCAAAATTTAAGGCCTATAGATGGAAGAGAGAGATATTTAGAACTTATTTGGGTGGGGTTTGGATGATTCAAGAGGCTTGAGAGGTGTGAGGGATTGGTTAGAGGTGGTGTCCTTTTATAAGGGTGGGGAAGGGCTCTATAGGAACATGTGAAAATATTATTTTATTATATAATTATTTTAGGTATCTAAATTTTGAAAATTCATTAATGTAAACGATAAGATGACTCATGGTTGAAATAAAATCATCCAATAATAATTTAATAGGTTTTGGTTAATTTTTTAAATCATTCTAATCTTATTTATTTAAATCATTTATTAATGAGGTACAGACAACATCATTATTGTGTGATAAATAAATTTATTTATTTGATGTCTAAAAATTATAAAAAAAATCTTGATTTCAGAAATATTTTTATCTTTCCAAACAATATTTATTGTTGAAATGATAACTTATATAACCCTATGTAAAAATTAAATTTCGAAAAGATAATTGTTTATATCATATTTTCCTTTACTTTATGTTAATTAAAATAAAGTGTCATTATCACTCTTATGTTGCTCCATGGGGTCCCTAAATAGATCCAAGGATACCCATGGAAGGACATGAATCATACAACAAGGATTGAACAAGTTTTAAGTTAATTTTGTATTATTATGATCTTCTTATTACATTGAATTACCCTATTTACCTTTAACCATGGTAAATAAAAGTCACAAGTTACAATTCAGAAAAAATTATTTTTATAATATTGGACAACATTTTACTTACTAATAACAACCATGTATGTCAGATTTTTGAAATTCAATTCACAGAAGTGGTAAATTTTATTTAAATGAAAATGTCTGATTTTTAACTATTACTTAATGGTTTCACTATTAATCAAAAATTGATGTTTTTTAGAAAATTACCTGAAATTATGCCTAAGATATATTTGATATTAATAATTCATAAATGATGTCTATTTTACTAAAATTAAAAACATTGAAGTTGGACTAAATAATTTAATATTAATTCCTATTGTCAAATAAAAAAATATGTTTTTAAAGAAATAATAACTTTCAAAAGATTGACACTTGTTTATGCCCAATTTCTATGAGAAATTTCGTCCAATGACCAACATGGGATTAAATGGTAAAAATATAATCTAATTACACTTTAAAACCAATTAAAAAGATAATATAATCATAAAAATAAATTATATTAATGTTCATATTTGAATTAAAAAACAGTATATTTAACTATTCATTAAAAACTGAATTTTACCAGAAAAATACAAAAAATTTACCCAAAATAAATTTTGATGTCTCAATTGTGAATAAAATTTTTATTTTGTTAAATAGAACATATAAATATGACCAAAAATATATTTTCAAAGGGTTCACCATCGAAAGGTGGTAAATCGTCCTTTTAAAGAATATTAGAGTATTTATGCTTAAAATCAGATTCTTTATTATTTTTAGAATCTAAAATTTATTGGATAAATGTAAAAATATTTAACAAACATTCATAATCATTTTTTAGTTACTTTTGTTCATTCCCACCATTACAACAACTAGGTGTTAACTACCATTTAAAAAAAAATATTATATTATTTTTTGAGTATGACTCAACATTTTGTTCAATTTAAGATTTCAAAGAAACATGTTGTTGTGTATTGGGTATGCCATTAAAATTTTCATCCCCTTAAAATTAAAATTAATAATTAATTTACAAATATTAATAAATATGAAATTTTCATATTCATTATTTACATGGGATGTTAAAAGATATTGAGGTTAAAAATAGATAATTAAATATATCTTCTAAAATATTTAATTCAGTGATATTTTAAAAAATATTTTAGCTACTTTCTCCTTTGTAGGTATAAAATATAGATTTATTACATTTCATTCTATATGTTCTTTGATAATGTGATATTTAATACCAATGTACTTACATAGAAAATGGAAAATTGGTTTCATGGTATGTTTAAAAGCACTTTGATTATGAAAACCCATGAGAAGGAGAAACAACATGTTATCCATCAAATCTATTATCTATGTCTTCATTCATTTAAACTATGTTATAGCTTTATGATAGAAACATTCACAGCTTATAATGTGTGTTGAGTTTCGAGAAATTAATTCATTGTATGAAAACTGACATATCTTTCACCAAAAACAAATATTATTCCATATGTGGATCTTCTATCCTCAAATAAACCATAAAAACCTACATATGTGTAACCAAACTGATCAATCAATCCTATGATGTCATATTTCATCCTGAAATCAAATTTTCTATCAATATATTTGAAAACTATTCTTCTAAACACAAGAACATATACATTTAGTTAAATATGATACATATAATAAATTGTAACATTATATACTAGATATGGACTTATATCTATTATGGAAAATAAGATTCTAATTAACTTCTTAAAGACATTATTTTCAACCACTTTTCATTAATTATATTACACACACATCATTCCCACATATATGGGTTTTGAAACTGTATTTAAATCATCTAAGCCAAATTTATTTAGTATTTTAATATCATACTTCTATTGATATTAGAAAATTAACCATTTTATTTGGGAATTTTTTAGCCAAGAAAATATCTCATTTCTCTTATCAAAGACATTTCAAATAGATTCATTTTTTATAGAAAATTGTTCATACAATTCTTCATCAATCCTTGTGAATATGTTATCATTGATATGAAAAATCTCAATAAGGGAAAATTCATTATTTTTTTAGGAAATAGTTTTTATCATAACATCCATTAAAAAGAATAAAATTCTTCAATAAAGTATCCAATTTATATTACCTATCTCCTGGAAATTATTTCAACTCAAACAGATATTTATTTAATTTTCAATCATATTTTTCATCTTGACTGAGGAATAATCCTCATGGTTGGTAAATTTAAACAAATTTATATAGAGAATAATTGAGAATAAATGGAGTAAAATGTATAAGTAATATCATATTTCATCATTGTGAACCAAGGTAAAAAGATATTGTACTTCTTTGTGACCTTAAACTAGATAAATGTCCTAATTAAAATCAGTTCCTTTGAAATGTTTGTAGCCTTTAGAAACTAGTCATTCATTGTTTTTTATCACATCACCCATTTCATTAAACCTATTTTATAAAACCCATTCGGTTAAATCACATTTTTACCTACTAATTTTTGGGAAAAGTTACAACGTCTTATTATTATCAGTCTTATTCAAATTTTCATTCATTAAACCTATCAATTACTAAGGATCCAAATATTATTAACCACATATCATCTAAACCTATCAATAAAAAATGATATATGAATTTATCATTATGTTATTTTTTTATGAACCTATTTCCCTTATTATACAATAATTGTTCTGACTTCCCTGGCATTGTCATCCTTGGATTAGGTAAAAAAATTTCCCCCATGATTTGAAATTTCTGAATAAAAATCGTTAAAATGTATGAATAATATATCATTACTTCTATAAAAAACAATGTCATTATATCGAATTGTAAAAGCATTATATTTGCTTCATCTTATTTATATATCTTATTTTAAAAAAATTATATCATAGTGATCCATCACTATTACAAGTATATATTCAGAAAAAATTCTAGTTTACTTATTTTGACACATGTTTTTTCTACCATTAAGATGGTATCGCAAGAAAATACCTTCAACAACTCGTTGATCGAACTTCCCTAGATTATCACCGTTGATGTTGATAATGGATGGACAAACCAAAACCTTTTTTTTCAAACAAGGCATTTATTTTTAATATATCATGTATTGAGTCATTATAGTGTTTAGACCATAGAAATAGTGATTCTAAATGTGAATAGATACTCTAAAATTTGGCACCCCAAAGAATTGGGATGTCTCATGCTCAATTATCATGCTCTTCGACATATCAAACGAACATATTTTCATTATTAAAGAAACATCATTCTATTTTAGCATTTATGTTACCCTAATGTTGTGAGTAATTCCATTTTTCAAGATAATCTTTTAACATACCATTATTTTATTCACCACCGTTATCAATATGAGTTTTTTATGAAACTTCCATATTTGTTTCATTTTTTCCCATGAAACACATAGATATTTTGAAAGCATATGATTTATGTTTCAAAAATATAATTCAGGTAATATTATTTGAATCATTAATAAATGAAATAAAGTTCCAATAACTATATTATGATAGATTTCTCATGGGTCCATAGATTTTTAGAATGAAAAAACTCTAAAGGATGAGTTATATGTATCCCATCTATTTTATGTATTGAAATTGAGATATTACCTATATGTAATTTCAAAAAACACTATTATATATTATCATCATGTCAACAACATCAATAATAATTTAACACTTTCTCATATTAATTATATTCCTCTAGTAAAAAATTTAAATCTGTTTATGTCAAAAATGATTTTCTTTTATCATGCTCTAATAACATAATCTATGGGAATATCCAACATGATGTATATTTTCTGAGGTTCATTATCCTCATATGTCAACTTTACTATGTTCTGAAATATTTAAATAAAAACCATCTATACAGAAAAACATAGTTCCCCTCATAAAAAATCTACCAAACATATCGAAAATTGTGTTTCAACACCAAAATAAATTTTTTTACTTCTTGATTAAATATTTTATTTTATTATAAAATCATATCTTATTCATTTGATTCTTAGTGAAACATAATTTACAAGAAATTATACCTTGTTTTTAATATATTACATTCTTTAGTAATTTAAAATATATGGCCTTATGTTAATAACACAAATTTTTCCGTATCTAATTCCATTATACATTTTTTATTTCAGTGTAGTTTCACAAACCAAGGCCTTAAATTTAACCTTTTCATCATTAATATTGTTCTTCTTGAAAAATATCATTTGAATTTTTTCGAGTTAGAGACATTAAAGGACATAATTTATCATGATTTCTAGGATAGTTACATCTTTCAAAAATTATTTATAGTGGTCTAAAACTATTTTTTTCCATGGTTACCTTTACTGAGTGGGTTTAATACATGTAAAACTAAATCTCTAAAACCTATAAGATTAATTTTATTATTAATAAATGTACCATAATATTTTAAATTTATTTCAAACGTCTCTATAATAAAATTAATATCCCTATATGTCATATTTTTTTCTATAACCAACATGAATTCCAAAACTCTGCACCTATTTTCCCACATCATTATAACCACAAATATTGGATTATTCTTATTAACAAATGTTTTTTTATCATAAAAACACATAATATAATGTTTTTAATTATTTTTAATATTAATATTGTATTCATTTTTAGTGACTTTTACATTAGACTTTGGAACCCTATAAATTATAAACTTTTTGACTATTCTTATTTTAGCCACATACATGGTTTTCTGAATTCATTGTTAATATGAACAATATAAAGCATATTTTGAAACAATTAAGATAATATTTGTTGATACTTTTTAGGATTAAACATTTTATATCCCTCACCATGTTCATAAACTATGTTTTTGATGTTTGGTATTCCTTTATTTGTTTCAAGAAGATTCTATTGAAAAAGATCATCATCATTATCTTTCAAAATAATATGTTCATTGAGATTGATTTTAAGGTTTTATCTTCATTAAGATACTTATTTAGATCATAAATTTATTATAGAAAATAATACCTTTCATCCAGAGTTGATTCTAGATTTTTTTGATAGATCTTATTTTTTTAATATCTTATAATCATCCACAAATTTAAAAGTATTTGAAATATATTATCCCATTTAAAATTTATTCATAGCTTCTATATGAGATTCCTTTTATTACTATTATAGTTTTTTCTTTCATACTTGGTAAAACTCCCAATAATTTAGCTTTTTAAAGAAGAAATTTTCATTACCACCAACACTCGAATATACAGCCTCCACTTCACTATCATCCTCATCCTCACATTTGGAAAAAAGGTTTCTCTTTTTATATTAATTGAAATTAATACCCTTCAAAATTGAATATGAATCTGAATTTTATATATTATCCATAAATTTTTTAATGAATTTCCACCTTCTTTATCACAGTCTATTTCTTCTTTTAGGGAAGCAAAAATTTTCAGTGATATGTACAACGGTTATGTTACTAAAACACATGAATGGTAACCATTGTTGTCAAATATTTATTTCTCTTTTCATTGTTTTATTGAATATATATGTGAATAAATTGAATCTTTTTTTTGAATTCGTCTTTAATTTTAGAGTCACTGACATCTTTATTTGTAATTATATTATACATTCAATTGTTTAAAAAATTGTAATATATTATTTCATGAACCTTTTAATTATTATTTGACATGTTTTATTTTATCAATTCATATTTGATTAAAATGGTATGTAAATCCTCAAAAAATATATTTATAGGATCTATATCATCTATTGATGATACATTATCATATATTATTTTAGAAAAAATTATTATAATATTTTCAACGATATTATAATATTCCATTTTCTAACTAACACTTCTTATGGTGCTAACAATGTTGTCAACCATTGTAAATAATTTACCGACAGATTCATCATCTTCCAATTTTATAGAATCACTTGTAAATATCTAAATCCATAAATAATTTTTTTAATATTTCATTTTATATATTATTAAACCTGTCCCATAGACATTTTTCTATTATTAAAAATTCAATTTCCCAGGGTAAGGAAAGTATAGAAATTATAATATTCCCATCATTCCCTAAATTCTACATAGGTGTATATGTTATTGGATACCCAAATTAATTGGAGTGAAACCATTTGTATCTTAATCAAGAACATTATATAAAATGGATAATAGATAGAGTTCCATTTTTAACTTTGATATATGATAGTTCTTCCCACAAAAGAAAATAATACCATTAATATTAAGTGATTTATGAAAATCCATAGATGACTCATTTTTCTACAATATTTATATAAAATGGTAAATGAATGAACACGTACTCTGATTTCACTTGAAATAACTACTCAATATATATGAAATCAATGAGGGGAGGGGGTTAATCCATTATCAAATTATTAAATGTGTAATAATTTTTAAAAAGAATTCTTTGTTAGATAATGAGAATAGACTCTATTAGAAAACAGAAAAAAAATCAAACCCATAGGAACAAGACTATTTACAATTTTCACCACTCGATAAGAGTTTCTAGTACATGGAATAGTTTTAAAATAATTAAATACCATAAAAAATTTGGGAAAAAACCTTCTATGGATTAAAAAAAGTAGGGAATATTAATCAAATGCATAGATATATATTTCATTGGTAGTACATGTTCCCATAAAAATGATAATATGATAAATAACATTTGAATCAACTAAAAAAACTTCACCCATAGGATTTAATATTTTGTTACTATACTTGTTGAACATTTTTCACACATTATTTATTGCATGTTCTTCTTCCTCCTCTTCAATTTATTTCATATAAGTGATAATTAACATCCCACTTAACAATTTTATGTGAAACATTTTGTCCAATAAACCCTCTATATGGTAGATGTTTGTTTAGTATACACAATCTATTGTACCTTCTCATGGTAAATAAATCTATTACCCTCTATCTAATTATGTATTCATCGGATACCCTTTGTCATGTATCCTTTATTTTAAAATTGTACCTTCAATGTTAATGTATCTAATGCTATGAAAAGAAAATTCCTCAAGCACTATAGATGGAACATCTATTTTTCCCAATTTAGCAAGAACCTAGACCCCATATCAACACACATTCTCTATTTTATATAGGAATAATTGTTCCTTAGTTCATATATTTAAAGACTCCATACATATAAGAATAAAAAATTATTCTATAAAAATTATTAAATCTTATTATCTACAATATATTTTAACCTCTAAAAATATCAACTAGAATCAAAATTTTCTATTCATGTTTATTGAAGAATTGACCATCCATATTAGTATTATAAATGTGAAATAATTTACAAATGAAATTAAAAATATCCTCAATTCTTCTTTTAATACATATTCATTGTGATAATACATTCGGTAATTATTATTCTGGTGAAAATAACATCAACAATCTATCTAGTACTAATTTATCTTCCCTTATACATCCTATGAACATAAAAAATAGCACCTAGAAATCTTGGTATGAATGATTCAATTTGAAATACTTTTTAATGAATTCATTTGGAATCCAATAAACAATGACATTGTATATCCCTCATTCATTGGACACATATGATGGATGAACATACAAAGTTCATATTTTAGACATCATACTTTTCTCTATTTAATAAATTGTGTTTAATCATAAAATTGTTCCATCAAATGCCTTTCCATATATATATTCAATTTAAACCCTCAGCTACATGAACAACATACATTTGTCCCCTATCTATAAACATTGTGAAAAAATTATCTTGTACAGTGAGAAAATTTTTATATTCATTATGTCACAAATGTTGATGAACATCAAAGAATCACTTTATTTCTATTTTCATGATCATTCACTATCCAATGTAAATATGAAAACAATTAGAAAATCATTTCTATTTAATCCATTTTCAAATATCTTGTGATTTTTTATCTTATCATTCTCTATTCAATTGTCTCCATCCAACCAACCCATATTTTTGTGTTCAAAAACTTCCATTTTGAAACATCATATTCTGGATTTAACATCATTATGATGAAAAAATGTTCTTCCCCAAACACCAAGGCATGAATTTAAGACAATAATAACATATAACTAATTTTCATAAGTAAAAAACAATTCATTTTTCTTACATTCTAATTTACTGGGAGACAATAAAATCCATCATATTAAAACAATATGATTTTATCAACCAGCCTTCATTCTCTTTAAACACAAACGATCACCTCTTGAAACCGACATTTGGTATCCCCCAAAGGTCTTGGGGGAATAAGACTTTAATTCTATAGGTAAGGGTCTTACATACTAGCATTGGGTTAATACCTTCTCAATCTCAATGAGGCTCAACTATCCCATAATATTGGTGTATTTGGAACTCTACCTCATCGCATTGTGTAGTTCCTCCACAAAAAAGGTGTGTTATTTTATATGACATTTTTAAGAGTCCACTATCCTCTGGAAATTGAATCCCCCTTGACTAACATCACCCCTAAACATGGTTCTATATGCATATACATTATAGAGGTATCATAGTACTAATGATTTCATTGTATTTGTGATGATATGTGGTATAGATCATTTTGGTCTTATGACATGTCAAAAATAATCAGTTTCTTAAATTTATGACTTGAAACAGATTATCAACATTATGATGTATGATTACTTAGATAATATATGTATATATGGATTCTAGAAATATATTATCATTGGTGATTATATTTTAAATAATTCAATTTTACCATATCCATCATTTATTATAACAATATGACATATCTAGAACATTATGGTTTATACTTATTTCCCCCAATCACAGGTTTTTATTGACTTTTTTTCATTATTTTTTGTTTTGGGGGCATCCTCCTAAATATTTATATAATTTCCATTCCACTAGATTTATACCCATGCATTTCATCATATCTTATTTTGGTGTTTTAAGTGTATTTAAAAAAAATTGGAAAAGGGTTTAGTTTTAAATTATTTTTAGATATGTTTACAAAATGTATTGAACACTCCATGCAATTAACATTTCTAAAATTTATTAATTCCTAAAATATATTTCAATCATAAGTAATATTAAATGATTTTGAGCTTCAAACACATTTAAAACCCCTGATAAATAAAATAGAAAATGAAATTATAAAAATAGAATTTCATTTACTTATATACAAAAAAATGTAAATAAATTCTTATTCATAAATAGTTTTAGTATTAATTTTATTATATAAATATAAATTAATAAAACTAATTATAATTTCATTATTATCCTTAATTTCATTTACATGAAATATATTTTTGATATATAATTATTCTAATAATTGTTCTTTATAATCATAACCCTATCAATAATATTTTACAATTAATGATATCTAAAATAATTATATAGAATTAAAATCTTATATATTTAATTAAAATTGAAAATTTCCTTGGTTCTTCCAATTTGGGACTATCCCACATTCGAAATTGTAGATCCAATCAAATAACTAGTTCATGGACCACTATAATAATGTGGATCTTAATGAAATAGATGGAGAACTTGAACATATACATGAACATCAACTGTATGTTGCTCATATTATTGTGATTCATCTAGAGTTGGATCTTTTGGGATATTCAGATTTATGATAGTCCAATTTATTATTCATTAATCATGTAATTGAAAGGATGCGATATCCAATAAGGAATACAATCAATTACTCAAATCTCATTCATAGATGACTAAATGGGAAAGGGAATCTAAAAGGATATAAAATACATTTTACTTTTAGAATATAGTGGGTAGCCTTATAAAATTGGTGGATCCCATATCAAATAGTAAAAATAATAAAAAATATGAGAATAATATGTTTGAGGTTCTTACTCTATCAATAGGTCTTTGGGAGGCCTTATGTGAGGCTCTATGTTATTTACACTATCTTCGACACTCCTCATCCCCAATATATACTAGATGTAGTGCCCATATTGGCACCTCCTCTACCATGGGTAGTTGGTTTAAGAAACTATCATGTACATTAAGAATATGAGTAAATACATCATTTATATAGAATTGTAATATATTAAACTAAATATAGAACCCCATTAAGGATCAAACAACCAAATAATATGATAAATTCATGAATTCTATGAAAAAATAAAATATAAACTAAAAAATTTACCACAATAAACTTAATAATATAATGTTTTGGACTTAACAGTTCCCTAATACCTCAAACATGTCATCTAACATATAGTATATATTTCAATATATACTATAGTAAATACTAAAATATTTTCTAATAGATACATTCCATATCATAGGAATTACCATAATATAAAACATTAAATCCCAGTATTAGAAATGATATATTATTATTAATTCCACCTCAAGTTTACATTCTACCTTCGTGTCAGCTTCATAGAATGATACATTGGTTATTATCTCAATACCAATGGAATAATTTGAAAAAATACAAAATGATTCATTTGTATATTGAAATAGTTCTACATAATAATATGAAAGTGTTTGAGATGAACTACATCCTTGATATCATTGATATAAGTATTAATTTTAAAAAAAACTGGGCAATGAGATCCAATTATAAAAATAAAAAATATCAAATGATAGACGACTAATGTAATAAATAAATTAAATGTAATTTTATTAAAAATATTATATTTAAAATCTTATGGCTCAACATAATATTGTATACTTACATCTCTGGGTAGTTGACTATCGAATATGAGATGGAAAGCTACTAAATTTTATCTCGGTGTTAGGATATAATGGTATGGATGACTCCACATGTAATGAAAAATATATAATCTACTAAATATAAAATAACTGAGTAAAATATTATTTATATTAGCATAAAAGAATAAAAAATATTTTATATCATAATGTAATATATGTGAATAATCATGGAATAAATTGATGGAATTATTTTGACCAATAACAATAGAGTATAAGATTGGGATGAACTTCCTTGTCATATTTTAAATGAGGATAACATATCCACCATGATCAATATGATATTATGAGCAAACCATTAATAATTATCTATACATGTATTGCATGAAAAAAAATTTCTATTTCCCAAAGAAAGATAAATGTTATCATGTATCCCCTGATACGTAATGCCGACATAAATGAATGAGTGGTTAGAAGAAATTGTCCCCTGAATGAACTATATGATATATCCATGAAAAAATTGACAATACTATTATCATTATCATCAGGTAAATGTGTGATGTTTATGTCTTGAAATCCCATAAATTGTTTCCAATCAAATGTTTTTATATCTTCACTTTCAATATCTTGGCCTATTAATTAGAGTGAAATATTAGTATAGTCTCTATGGGAAGGGTCTATAACTACAAAACACTAAATAAAAATACTAATAATAAATCACAAATCCTATAGGCTGATGGTCATATCCACCCAGGTCAGGTGGAAATGTGTTAACAATACATCTTCATATCATTGTGCGATAATCTAATTAATGATTATTGAAAAAAACCAAATTAGTTATAATTTTTCCATAAATAGTATCAAAAAGAATATGTGGGATGATTTCATATGGATGTAGAATGTGATGATAGTGGTTCACCCTATGCACCTTGACTAATAAAATTTCATGTCCCTATAATACTTCACATAAAACATTTTTGAACTACTCATTTAATAGAGTACATTCCTCCAACTCTATGTAGAATGGTGATATAATTGTAAAAGAAGTATAAAATTTAATTATAATGATATGGTTAGTGTTATACAGGACTAATAGTTATAATAATTATGAAATAAGAATAAATTTTATTAACTATGATTTTATTTTTTATTATATCAGTTTATTTTTTAATGTATGTCTTTTTCACCAATATTTCTCTATAGGGATAAGATCTATGATAGATTCACATGTGGATCTCATTGATGTCCTATGTTTGAGCCTCATATATATATTCACTGTAATTTTGTGTTGAATATTCTCTTGTAACATATTTCCATTCCATTTAAATAATTTATTATCAATATTTGATATGATCTGGATGGATAATTGATAAAAAGAAAAAATATTTCTTTTTAAAATACATAATTACCTAAATTTATTAAAAATAAAATACATCCTTATCTCTACGAATTGGAAATGAAACTAGGAATTTTAGGGAGTCACGTATTATTATGAAATTATCTATAAAAAATAATACAAGTCAATTGTTGTCTTGAATGATAAGATAATACATCAAATTAAAAATAATATTGATCATATTTTTACACCGTTGAAATAACCTACTGATTTAGGTATCAAAGTTGATTGTTCTCATAGAATTGACATATTACGAAACTCCCCAATAAACATCCACAATGCACTATAAAATGTAATAATGGGGTCTAGATGGTACACTAGATCAGAATATGATTACTATTAGATGATTATTGATTTGTATGTTGTAATGATATGAGAACATTTAAAACTTACATAGAGAATGTTTCCATATTTATAAAGCCTCTTCTCTATTATTACCAAAAAAACTATACTATTTCAACCTATCATGGAGTCGTCACACTCTGTTATTTATGGTATTTTAGATTCCTAGTTGAACAATCACACACTAAATTTATAATTTTTTTGATGTTCATATCTATACTCTACTGAATGTTTCATCTGTTTCACACCCCCTAGTGTTTCAAATCAATAATACGTCTTCCAATTTCAATGAATAACTTAAAAAAATTTCACCTATACTTGTAATATTATAGATAAATAGTATAAAACCTTGAATAAAGATTTGATGCGATCTATAATTTGTATGGGCAGGTGTTTATAACTCTCTAGACATCATGTGATAATGACGATTTCACTTTCAAATTCCACATCATGTAGTCATAAACAACCTTTTTGGACTTTATAATTATGTTCAACATGTTTCTAAACATTAATTTGTATGTATCATAAAATATAATTAAATTAATAAATTATGAAAATAATAATTTTATCATTTTATTAAAATAATAAAATGTTATCGTAATTTTACGTACCAAGATTAGAGATAGCCTTTTCCATGACTTCATCATGAAATGTATTTAAAAAATTACAAGAAATGTATTCAATGTAAAATCAATTAAATGAATTTTGGGATCACTATATAACTTGATATAAATTTATTTGTTACATTATTTCCTAGAAATTATTTGATAGCAAACATACTCTATGTATGTTGGTGAAATGGATGATGATATAAACCAAAAACAAACTCAATGTTTCATAATTTTCCACCTTTAAAATGGAAAATGCAAGTGGAATAGGAACACACATACCATCATGGATTTCCACAATTAATAGAGCACTAGTGTACATGAAATATTTAAATTATTCATAAATATGTGTAATTTTTTTAAAAAATTATATGTGGTAATAAATCATTTGAAAGCTCAAAAGAGATGGTGAAATATGTCCTGAGAAGGATTAACCTAGTAATCTAAGAGAATATGTACATTAATGTCAATGTGTAAAAAAAGTTGTTATCTTTGACTTGGAATATATAGAAATTATGGTACAAAGAAATAATTTTAATTCTTCTCTCGATAAACCTCCACATTTGTATTCTATTTTTCCATAAATACCTTCTAATATGAAATCCAATAGTTAAAAATTTATTGTATTCATTCCAACACTAGGAATATAATCACATGTTAGCACATTCCAATAATCTGTAAAATAGGGGTTCATACAAATTATATATTATATATTATATGATCCTATGTTAGGTTAAGTTAGATTGAGGTATGAGGGATTTTAATAATAGAAATCCTCCAAATTTCAAGTGAAATATCACAAATATCCCTCAAGATCATTCCATAATCACCACTATATTCATTATAATTTATGACATATTTTTTCCATTTTTTGTAATTAACTAATTATACAAAGTTTCTTTTACATGAAATTCATTTAGTAACATTTTCATGGAATATTTTCATAGAAAATATCATCAAGTGTAAATATTTTTCCTATTTAATTATATCTATCTTTTATTACAATAGGGAGATCACTTTCATGTGTGATAATATTCCAACCAATTTAGAAAAAACATTTCATAGATTTTAGAAAAGATATTAATAATAGTCTAAAATTTTTATTTTATTAAGGATAGTGTATTACCAACATATTTGTTGAAGCTTCTTCTATAGATTATTCAATTTCTTCCTCATCATCACATTTTTCCCTTAAATTTCCATGATACAACAATGCATCATCATTAAATTGTTCCTATATCATATATGGACTATCTAATTAGTTCTATTATCTAACATAATATAAAATATACTCCCAGTTATATGATTATATTAATGTGTTCCCATTAAAAAAATATGTTTATGTTTGAAATTGAAAACCTCAGTATATAATTCCATTAAAATATTATCAATTATTGGCTTAATAATGGTGTTTCATACACCCAATACTCTTCATCAAGTAGTGAATATTATATATTCTATAACTGTACCAATATTTAAAATGTGTATAACTAATATTCTAGATCACCTGATTAGGAGTCACGTTTAATTTTCCATAGACTCTATTATTAACATATGTATTATAGAAATATAAAATTTCAGAAATCTGATTCTATATTAATTTATGCATGGAGAATATCACGGAGTTACTTTTTCATATAGTCTTTTATAACATTAAGTATTAAAAACATATCCAATTTTAGCAATAATCTACAGAATTAAAAAACTCTTAAAAAAGGATCAGTACATATTCTATAGTCCTCAGATAATTCATAATCACTACAAAAAATATAACATAACCTAAATGAATTTTTAAAATATTATAATGTTCTGTGACTTATTTGTACAAATTACACTCAAAATTGAGTTATTCAATGTACCTTTACTACCACTTTAATTCTATCTCCTTTTCAGATTTCTCTATCCATTATCCTTGTGTTTACAAACACTTCTACTTGAAATTATCCTCATCAAATCATCATCCAAAGGTATTTCTTTACAAAATAAAGTATCCTTCAACCATTATAATCCATGGATGGTTTCCCATTCTTCTATCATGCATTTCTTCTTTAATCCAAAAAAGTATATTTTTATAGAAATTATAGCCTTTATAGAATTTCTTTTGAATTTGCATAAAAATGATTTCAATTATATATTCAAAATCCACAATAATTTTCATTTAGTATTTACAAACTAACTCTATATTCATCATTTGTACATGTTTCTTCATAAAAGTTTTCTAGACAAATATTATAAGAAGATGCTTCAACTCCACCTCTTTTTCTATCAACTTATAATGGTAGATTATTTATTTCTATTTTATCATCTCTTATGAGATACATCTTCTTCATGACCATTCAGATAATCATCATAACCAAACATTAGACAACATTTATTTAATTCGTCAGTAACATATTAAAAAATAATAATATCAATGTCACTCTTCATCATAGTTAAATTTAGATCCTAAATATCCTTATTTTAATTTCTTATAAATACCCATTTTAAAAAATTAATTCAATATTTGACTACCCCATAAGGACAATAAATGAAATGTTAATAGGTTAAGAAAATTCTATCTTAATTTCCTGTTTTATTCCAAGGTTTATTAAAATTTCTTTTTCTCTCTATCATTACCTATTCACCGATTACAAATTGATTCAATAATTGAGAGAAAAATAGAATCACATCTCACATATAAATGAACATTAAATCCCCAAACTCTATGTTAATGTGATCTATTCATAGTGTATAAAATAATAGATATTAACTCACTCATCAGTTTTTTCTGTAATCCGATTAATATGTGATTTTAAACTCATGTTTTCATTATGGGATCTCTTAAAGATATTATATACATAAACATATTCACTCATCTTAAAAAAATCAAAAAACATTTCATTGATGAAATGTATTCAGCCCATTTAAATTCTACACATTCCCCCATTTTAAATAAAAAAATATTTAGTCAACATAATAATGAGAATGTGTGATTGTCCTAGATAATTATTTAGAAGTATACAAAAAAATATAGATTCATATGTAATAAATTATGGTGATATTCCATAAATAATTATATATCTGATATATATTTATATATTTCTTTAAAATTATCATTTTTATTCATATGAGGGTATATTATTTTCCACAAAATAAAATGACACCACTATGATAAACTATTATCATTTTTTGTTTCCCTGTGATATATGTCATTAAATTAAATCGATTAATATTTAAATAAAATATAAAAGAGTTCAATTAATTCATATATATGATACATGAACCCATAATGATATTAATATAAACATTTAAATGCAATATTCAATGAAAATATAATCATGTAATGTCCATAATTTTATATTTAACTACTACCATATGATGGAAATAGGTATGGATTTCAGATCCTCAATCTTAGTTTATACTGCATAGCCCATTTATCTCTTTAATATTCCTATTTTCTATATGGAGGTACTTTTATACCAGGGAGAATAGGTGATTCTCATCTAATACGCAGATGAATTCATTTAAATATTGGATACCACCAATGGTGGAAATTATTTTCACTTCTCCTTAGTGATCTTTATCAAACCCATATGACAATTTTGGGAAATATATTATATGACCTACATTGTATGGTACACATGATATATAGTAGCTTCTTCATTTTAGTTTTATTGAATTTTAATGTTATCTAACATATAGATCATTATAATGGGGTTTAAATCACTATTATAGCTTCTAAAAAAACAATTAGATGAATTGAAAACTATTCATAGATATCAAAGGGACCCATGAATTAGATTTATGAACACATTCTTGAAATGTTGATGAGACAAGGAAAACATAGCACCACTTTCATTTTATAGAAATCCAGCTTCTAAAATTATTTACACATACATAGATGGTATATGTAAAGGTATCCAATGTCTTAAAATTATGTAGAATGGTTTATTATAGATAACCTGGTATTTTACTGTACATGTAATTATACCAGAGATTCTACATAAATTTCCACGATGTATATATTTACAGTGAAGTAAAGTCAATGATTATATTTACACAAAGGGAATCCTTAAAGGTATTAGCTATACATGGGGAATTATCTAAGGTTTTTTCCCTCTGAATCCTTTTGAAATTTATAATATATATTGGTCTTACCCTTCCACCAAATATCATCATACTGGTAGAGGGTAGTTACCCTTATGTAGATTGTCTATATAAGTGAAATGGGAGGACACCCTAATAAAGAAAATGGATTCCATGTAAGCTTAATCAGAAACATTTTTAATTTTATTATCATTTAAAATAATTCACATGGTTTGTAAAATGTTTAAAATTAATTATAAAATGTATTTTTGGATATATTAATTTAATAAAAGTGTATATAATAAATAATTATTATTTTTTATAAAGAAATAAATATCTATGAAGCATTTATATTCCAATATATTAAATGTTAATATATAAAATTCCTTTCAAAAATTTATACAAAATTATTTTTATTGATAAATAAAAGTGTTTATTTATAAATCAAATGTTATAATTTATATTGTGTTATAAAATATAAAATAAATACAAATTTTGAAACATTTATATTTAAATTATGATTTTTTCATAATTAAGTAATTTGAATGATTCATAATAATGGGAATTTATTTGGATATTATTTAAGAAATGTTAAAAAAATTAATGAATTATATGACCTAGGATAAAATAATGATTAATTATACAATATTTAGATAATGTAAAATTTATATTTAATATAACTTGGAATATAAATAATCTATACTTCATATAATTACATGTATCTAAAACTAAAATCAAATATAAAAAATAATGTTAAAGAGTTCATATTGGAATGAATATAAATGGTTTACATTCAAAATTATGTATTTTATGTAGTGATAAATTTGAAATTATAAATGGGTTAATTGTTAGATCTAATTTATTAACTGTTAATAAATATATAATGTTTAAATATATAAAAATTTAATTAATTTAAAATGTTATTTATTGAAATAATCTTGTATAAAAATGATTAAGAAATGTGAATAACATGTAAGATTTAGTTTTAAATATTCAATTTCTTCTAGGATAGATCCACTCATTACATGCTAGTAATGACTCTACAATGAATTTAACATTTCATCTACCTTGTACATAATTTATAAATATAGTTTTTTGCTTTAATTTTGTTGATAAATATTGTTTTTCATATTAGGTTTAAGAAATATTATTAATAAGATTCAATGTTGAGTAATATATCCATGGGTAGACGGATTAGTGGCTAGAATACCTACCCACATGAATGATTATTTTATTTATAGGATGGTAAATGGGGATGGATATATTTTACTCAATTATTACTCATTTTATGATTATAAATATCATACAACATTATTCCATTACAAGAATTGTTCATGTACCTTATGCATATGATTCATTGAGATTTGTGTGAATATATGTGAAATCTATTTTTGGATGAGTAACACAAAATGTTTTGTAAGATATCAGACATCATGGATGAATATTATTGGTTAAATTTTTTCATAAATCCATTAAATATGACCCATTAAATTTTACCAGGTTTATGACGATGTTCAGTGGTGGTCCATGGATTTGGGACATGATATAACGTGAATTCATTTTATCTATAGCATGTTTCATGGTTGGTGCATGGTTAGAGTAAATTGTGAAAGGGGGAATGAAAAAATGGGTGGTCTTGTATAGAGGAATTAAACATAGTAGGCACATGGTTTGTAGATACATGAGGAATAATCAGATAACAATGTGACTTGGACCCCACATGGATAGTAGAAGGTGCTCGTTTTGTAAAACCACACGGCCAACCGTTGGTCCCATTAAATTATGAAAAAATACCAAATTTTCCTGTCGACATTTTAAGTTCCTCACCCAATTTTTCCCCATATCTTACTCCATCCCTAGTGATGAACTAAACTCCACAATCTTCCCACGGGTTGATCTACTCCATTTCGAGGTTGTTTGGAGTGTCCATAGTTGTAGATCAATGCTCTGGGTAAGAATAACACACTTATTTATTTTCTTTTTTGGATTAAAGATTTTGGGTTCTTTATTTTTATTCATAATACCTAAATCCGTATTTTTTCAGTGGATATTAAGATGTTTCTTTAATGGGTTATTGAATCATGATATATAGATAAATATAACGTTGTATTGATATATTAATTCAAGAAAGGTGGTCAACATGTAAGAAAACAGAGTTTTTTATAGATTTTTTCTTTTGTGGTTGTGATATTTCTTCCATATTGATTTTAATTTGATGATGATTGTATAATATGGAAAATTGGTTAGCTAAATGATGACTTATACCACTCACTATTCCCATGGGATTCATTGAGATTTATTGGACTGGATTAGGGCCACCCATGGGGTGCACCAACATTTCTAAATGTGGAATATATAAATGTTAAGCATAGCGTTGAGTGTGTTTGAAATAGAGCCCACGAAAAAATGATGGAATTTTTTTTAAACCATAATAGGCAGCAATGGTAGTTTTTTCTATTTGTTGAAAATTGAACAAGGAATTTTTGGAATGATTTGGGAAAAATTTAAATGGATTGATGGGAATTTATCTAATGGATTGTAATTTTTAATAGAAATGTGTATATATATTATGTCATTAGAATTTGTGAATGTGATAAATGTGTAATTAATGAAAAATTAAGAATGGGTTAATGTATATTCATTTTTGAATATGCTAAATGGGTTAGGGTATGAAAATGGGAATGGGTTAAATAGGCTAAGTGATATAAATGGTAATGTGTAAATGGTTTATGGATTGATGTTGAGTCATATGAAATGTAATATGAATTTTGATTTTAACATGTACTGAATATTTATGGATTTTGATATAGTATATATTGTTAATTGATAAATAATCACGTTCTCATGGATTGTTAGTTATGGGATATTGGACATGCGGATCTTTGCACACTGGTTGGGTTAGACTAAGCCTCTAAACCCCACTCCATTATTCACATGTTAGGGATTGGGACTGATGCTCTATTCCCCTAACAGTTACATTTTATGAGACTACCTAGACTACAATTCCAAGGTAATTGTGAACTATTTTTTTTGTGAAATTATTAGTCTTAGTGAGATAGGGAACCTATCTTATACTATTATTCATTATAGTTTGTAATTTTAGGATATTGTGTAATGATGTAAATGCATAACACATAAAACAAGTGATGAAAATGAATTATGTAATGAATATGGTATATTTTTGGAAATGGGATAACACTAAAGTCCTAAAAAATTCAAGGGACTTTTTTTTCTTAATTTCTTTGGAATTTTACGAGTCCACAGTTTCTGACGGCACCTAATTCTAAGGGCCGGTGTGCCCGGAATAATGTTCTGGAGTTTTTTTAATATTAAAATTAATGTGTGTAATCAGTTTTACTGAAAAAGTGGAATAACTCATAAAAGGTTACTCAGATAAGAAATCTGAGGGCACCGTTGTTCTCAGGATGGTGGGTTTACCCTAGGCGCGACTTATGTTTAGTCGGTGCGGGCCTCCTGTGAGAAATTCCAAAACTGGCATAATCGTAAATAAAATAATAAAATAAAATATTTTATTTTTCATATTGTTATAACTCACAAATGGTAGCTCGGATTAAAAATATGAGACCACTGCTGAACTAGTGATGATATTCTATATTTATGATGATACTAACATTGTCCAGCATGGGCCACCAGAAAACGTTAGTTTTAGGCTGCAAATAAAATAATTAAGTGACAATTATTTTATTGTAAAATTCATAACTTCTATACGGTAACTATGATTGAAAATCCGAGAGTATCAATGGTTTTATTGTGGCGTGTTTTACTTAGGCAGAGCCTAACCTCGACCAGCATAGGTTGAGGGTGACTGATAATAATTTTCTGAACTTTTTTTCAGGTACGTTCAGTAATCATATGTGCGGGTTTTTCTGTCTTTTGAACCGGTTCTCAGAATTGAAATCCGAGGGTACCGATGAACTCACATCGCCGGTAATTTCTTAAGGGAACCTTTACCACAGTTGCTTTTTAAGAAGGTTGAATTTTATTATTTGGGGATTTAGTTTAATATAAATAAAATTGTGGAACAATTTTATTTTTATATCTTGGAAGTTAATCTCTTCAATGTGTGGATAAATGAGAGGTGGGTCCCGCACGATCCCCAACCTCTCAACTTCCTTAACTCTCTCTAACCCCCCTTTAACACCTCTCCAATTTAATGTGACTACTCCCCTTCTTATTGAAACCCATCACCTCCCTAATTAATATTCCATCAAAGGTTTGAATTACATGGCATGTTATATTATGGAGAGACTTTTTATTATTTTGGGGGCTGGCAATATTAGTGGAGGAAATCTTGAGAAGACTTAGAAGGAAGTGTTATTCTTTGAAGAAGAACACCATCCTTCAACAAACAACGACTCCACCACAATGAACGTGAGGTATTTCTCCAACGGTATTTCTACTCCAGACACACCCTGACGTCAACAGAATAGACATCCATCTTCTGCGACGCCGAATTCCGCGAATCAATGACGTGCGACGTTAATTACCAAGTTAGGAGAATATTGTTTGTTTCACATTTAAGTGGTTTTATTCACGAGCATGAGTGTTTATTTATATGATATTTGTATAATTTATCCTTGAATAAATTATACCCTTGTTGTTGTTGAAATAAAGTGTTTTATTGTTTCCAATTGATAATTCCTAACACGGAGGGCACGGGTCGAACAAACATGGCCCGACGACCCTCCCCTGGTTGTTCGTTTGTGCGTGGAGTCAGGGCGGCAGATGCGAGGGTAGGGCCGGGATAACAACACGAGCAGGACATCACAGCTAGGCGGCCGGTATGGCGGTCCAGCGATATTATCGAGCGGACAGGAGGCGCAGTTGTCCGGAGGTGGCGGGTGCGCAAGACCCTTGGCGGGTTGGGTTTCATCCGCGGCTGAAATTTTGGATTCAGGGGGAGTGATTTTGGGGAAGTATTTTTATTATTATTATTTTTTTGAGCGTGAGGAATCGAGATGAATGAAATAAGATTGGAGAGAGGATATAAAATAAGAGAAATAAATTAAAAGGAAAATAAAAAGAGAAGTGATAAGATATGTATAAGGGAGGCGTTACCCAGATAAAGTATAAATTTCAAATGATATTATAGAGAGAATTTCCAATCAACTAAAATAATAATAATATAATAATAATATTATTATTTATGGTTGTCAAAAACATAATTCGACCATAACATCTTCGTGCAATCTCGGTTTCATGAACCGTCAGTGGCAGTGCGACCCTGACATTGAGACGAAATTTATGAGTCCAATATTGGATGTCTTTTTCAGGTTTTTGGATCGGGTACCCGAAGCGAAAGGAAAATAATAGATTTAATATTAATATTAAATTTGCGACCAGCCATAACTCATGTGTGTGATGTTTGATTGTCTTGCGCCAGTGGAGATATAATCGTATCTTTAATATGTTCGGTTCAAGTCTAATGTTGGATACAAAATTCTGGTTCGTGGCTTGGTCCCACGAAACACCGAATAATAATATTATTATTATTAATACAGAATCTTGTATCAGACATATCTCTCTCATAAGATGTCGGAATGATGAACCATCTCCGACTTTGAAACCCTAGAATTAAGATGGTTGTTTCAAGACCAATTTTGGATATTTAAGTCGAGGTCGAGGCGTGGGCCCCATGAGGCCCGGTTCGCGCATATTGCGGTGAAATGCAACCATTTCACCGGATATCCGTTTTGGACCAATGGGTAGCCCATATAATGTGTTTTTTGGTATGGATCACAATGGTTTGACTGGTTTGGTTAACCGGTGTCATGTGAAGTACGGATTGGTTGGTTCGAACCCAAAACCAACCGAGCCCTCGGAGCGGTAACGCTTATAACATGAGCTCTGGACGTCTGAATGATGTGTCATCAAAATCGTTGGATTCCTCTTAATGAGACGGATCATTTGGCATACTTCACTTGTGGTTTGGATGCAGTTGCAGTAAGGCCAGGTCGGATTGTACCCGAATCCAACCGGGCCCCTGGAACGGAAAAGCTGATAACTTTCGGCCGAGACGTCCGTTTGATGAACTGTCAGTGGCATTTGTAATGTTGTTGAGAAACGATTCCTTTGAGTATACCCCATGAGAGATCGGGGTACAGTTATGATATGGTTGGGTTGGTTCGTACATGAAACCAACTGGGCCCCTAGAACGAAATGGCTAATAACACACAGACCGGGCGTCCGATTGATGCACTGTCTGTTGTGTGGACATCCCTATGACATGGCAGACTTTTGAGATTCTTCTTCGTGGTACTTTGTGATACTTGGAGGATCGACCAGTAGCTCGTGGAGTGGACCCTCCTGGAGATGAGCGTACGGAGTACGGAGACCGTGTAGCTGGCTGAGACCTAATGACTGATTGTCCGATTTGAGTCGGAGTGACTTGTATATTCTAGTGGGGAGCACTGCTGTGTTTGGGTGGCGGACCCCACGGCGGGTAGCACTACTGTGTTTGGGTGGTAGACCTGCAGTACTTGACAGAAGGAGTACCTCTGTTTGCTATTAGGGGGGTGCACTACTGTGTTTGGGTGGCAGACCCCGGCGGGGAGAACTACTGTGTTTAGGTGGCTGACCCATGGTACTCGACACGAGGAGTACCTTAGAAGTATATGGATAGTGAGCAGCGCCTCAGATTAATGACATGATCAGTGTACTCGATAGAGGAGGATCTTTTCAATAGATGCAGTTTCGATAATAAAAATCCTGGTTTGAATTGAGTCGTTGACCTTTGTTATTTCCTCATGATTGAGATGGGTTACTTAATAACTTAGGTATATGTATGGGAATATACCTAAGTAGTGGTTATCCGTTGATTTCATACCTGTATGATACCTCTTGATTGTGATGGGTTACTTGATAACATATGTATAAGTATGGGCTTATACCTATGTAAGGGTTATCTATTTAGTTCCTAATTTGTGGTTACCCTTTTTGGATATAGTGTGACCTTGATGGTCTCGGGGTCCCTACTAAGTATCTTTATACTCACCCATGCACGGGCTATGCCCTCACCTTGTTGTGTTGGATGCAGATGACGGACAACACAGACAGAGGTAGAGTGTTCGAGGACTGGATGGTACCCGGAGGTGGACCTCACGAGGAGTCAGTATCTGAAGGAGGACCTCAGGACGAGTCAGTATCCAGAGATGGATTTCACAACGAGATGGTACTTGGAGGAGGTTGACGAGCGAGAGAATTGAGGAGGATATCACTACATACCATTCAGGTACGGCCTGAGGTGGACGACTCATGAGATGCTTCCATCTTCCAGCTATTTTCCTTTTCTGTTGTACTTTCATTCAGTTGTAGCTGTAATTTTTAGTTGGCTTCGTATTCTGGCCCATTTTCATTTCAGAACCTTCTTTTGTAGATATTGTTTTACTTCCTCTTGTACTCTGGTTAGATGTGTTTATTTTTTATAAAGGAAGTGCCTTCCCAGTTACCGGTATTTACGCCTTTGGTGCTAGTCACCATCTCCTGGCCTATGGAAGGTGGGCTTGGGGTAGTCACGACACAGGACCTGAGGATGGGTCGTGACAAATTGGTATCAAAGGAATCGGTTCTACCGCAGAACTCAGGACTCTAATAATTATATTCTGTGAAGCAATAGTGTTAAGGGTACTGAGTGTGGTTCTCTGTTCAGGCAGTCTAGTGTTGGTGCGGTGGACGACGTTTCCATACACCAGGACCCTGACTTATGATTTCCAACATAGTGCACGAAAACACTTATTGCCTGTCAGTTTTCAAAAGTTTTTTTAAGTCATCTCAACCAGGTCGGCTCACCAGGTTTAAATCGTTTGCCCGTGTCACGTCTGTATTGGATGCCTCCACACAGACAGTTAGTTGGAGTTCTATGATAGTACATGATGATGGCTCACCGAGCGACGAGGCTTCAGTGCAGGGCCATTTCTACTATGTTTGAACCTTTGGGTGGTGTACCAGCATCACCACCACCCATTGGATAGCTTATGCCATCAGCCCTAATAGCGGACAATGCACACCGATAGAGCACATTGCACGAGTTCCAGCAGTAGAGGCCTCTAAGGTTACGAGGGGAGGTAGATTACCAGGAAGCAGTGCATTGGAAGGAGGCGATTTCTAGAGTTCTATGCCTAGTTTATACACTGGTAGAGCAGCTGGTGATATTAGCTACTTGTGTTTTCCAGTGAGCGATAATGAGGTTGGTCCGTATAGTGATGAGGCTTCAGTACATGGACCGATGCCTGAGATAGTAACATTGGGTAGTGTGTCACCTATATCACTACATGTTGGTAAGCAGGCACTACCAGAAGTACTGGTAGAGGTTACTTGTAGGATTAGTGCCTTACATATGTTTCAGCCCCAAATATCCCTCATGTTCCTAGGCGATCACGAATCACAGGCGGCTAAGGACTGGCTTGAGGAGGTGGCTAAGAGTGTTCCAGAGCTTATACAGCTTCTACAGGACGACATGTTGGTACCTGAGTACTCATCGAGGCATACCGATCGTTCCGGGTACTTGATGACTATGATAAGATCAGCACTTTAGAGCTCAGACCTCAAAGCTAGAAGAGACCTTTGTGGTTGAATGTTCATTGGTTGAACAAATACATCTAGATAATGTTAGCAGCGGAAGAGCATGGAATTGGCGCCAGTCACAGAGACATGGACATGTACAATGTTTCATGAAGAGGAAGTGTTAAGGACAAATGAATCTACAGAGAAGCAGATGTGGAAACAGAGCTAGTAGTGCAGCATGAGGTGGTGTACATTTCGACATGTTACAACCACCCGCCTTTGTAGTCGCCGCCAGTCCCAGGGAGCTGGAGGGTACGGAATGAAAATAGCTTCTTTCTATCAAGGAGTGTGACCCAAGTCCTCTAAGAATGATTTGAGGTACGGTAAGTGTCTACTACAAGATTCCATATCAATAGACATATGTACCAATCATTAATTTCTTCCACGAATCTTGTTCTAGACCTAGAGTTTCTGGTTAAACCGTTGACTTGACCCTCTCGTCTGGAGATACCTTTCGGAGGAGACTCGATAATCATGCTTACTCTGATGGTGTGATCTGACCCTTAAGGCGATATTTTCTGTTGGAACCACTTGGTGGAAGCGTTGAGGCTTTACGATGTTAGTTTGGGTATGGACTAGGAAACCACAGTTCATACACAGATTGACTGTATCAGGAAAAAAGGATGTGGTTTAACTACAATGATGGTATGGGTTTTCCTTGGTCGGCGAAAAGGAAACCCTAGGCAGCACAGGATAAACTCATGTATATAAGGGTGCAGCAGATCACTCTTGAGTTGGCAAACCATACCCACATGGCAGCAGGAGTTTTGTGTTTTCAGTTCAAAACTGGGAACAAAGGCCTCTAGAGTTTGAGGATGGCGACCAAGTTTTTAGACGTGTCTCAGCTCGACGAGGTCTATGGAGATTTGGCCGATGTGGAAAGTTAACTCTGTGTTTCATCGGACCTTTCCAGGTCCCCAACAGAGTAGGCAAGGTGGTTTACCGCTTGACCCTTACACCTCAATTGCACCGGGTGCACGACATCATCCACGTATTGAAACTAAGGAGATGCGAGGATGACATATCCATCATCATCAACCATGGGGAGCTAGAAATTGTTGATAGGGCGACATTCTCAGAGGTTCCCGTGAAGATCAAGGATTGACAGGTGCGGGTCCTACATAGACGGTCGATTCTTCTGGTGCGCATTTGCTGGCAGCACAGGATCCTCTAAAAGAGCACATGGGTGTGAAAGGCGTAGATGCATGGACATTAAAACTTTTGTTTTCCCTAGTGTGTGTTGTAGTTTTGCGGGGACATAAAGGCATGTGGTGGGAGTAATGTAAAGTCTAGAAAATTTCAAGGGAAATTTTTTTCTAATTTTTTTGGAATTTTATGAGTCCGCAATTTTTGACGGCACTTGATTCTGGGGCCTGGTGTGCCCAGAATAATTTTCTAAAGTTTTTCTAAGCTTATAATTAATGAGCGTAAGCAGTTTTAATGAAAAAGTGTAATAACTCATAAACGGTTACTCAGATCAGAAATCTGAGGGCACCGTTGGGCTCAAGATGGAGGGTTTACGCTAGGCGTGACTTATGTTTAGTCGGCGCAGGCCTCCTGTGAGAAATTCCAAAAATGGAAAAACCGTATATAAACTAATTAAATAAATTATTTTATTTTTTAAATGGTTATAACCCACAAATGGTATATCAAATTAAAAATATGATACCACCGTTGAAATCATGAGGATATGCTTTATTTAAGCAGGTACTAACTTTGGCTGGCATGTCCCACCAGAAAAAGTTAGTTTTTGGATGCAAATAAAATAATTAAGTGAAAATTATTTTATTGTAAAATTCATAACTTCTAAACGGTAACTCGGGTTGAAAATCAGAGGGTATCGATGGGTTCGTTGGGGAGTGTTTTAATTAGGAAAACCCTATCCTCGACCAGCGCAGGTTGAGGGTGACTGATAATAATTTTCTGAACAATTTTTCAGATACGTTCAGTAAACGTACGTGTAGGTTTTTCTATCTTTCGAACCGGTGCTCGGAATTGAAATCTGTGGGCACCGATGAATTCGCAGCACCGGTAATTGCCTATGGGAACCATTAACGTAGTTGCATTTTAAGCGGGATGAATTTTATTATTTGGAGATTTAGTTTAAAATAAATAAAATTGTTGTACAATTTTTTAATATCTTGGAAGTTAAACTCTTCAAAGTGTGGATAAATGAGAGGCGGGGCCCACATGAGCCCCAACCCTTCAACTTCCTTAACTCTCTCTAACCCCCCTTTAACACCTCTCCAATTTAATGTGACAAATCCCCTTATTATGGAAACCCATCACCACTCTAATTAATATTCCATAAAAGTTTTGAATTACATGGCCTGTTATATTATGGAGAGCCTTTTTATTATTTTGTGGGATGGCAATATTAGTGGAGGAACTCTTGAGAAGACATATAAGGAAGGGTTTTTCTTTGACGAAGAACACCAACCTTCAACAAAGAACGACTCCACCGTGAAGAACGTGGGGGATTTCTCCAACATTGTTTCTTCTTCGGACACAACCCGACCTCAACAGAATAGACATCCATCTTCCGCGACACCGCTTTCTGCGAATCAATGATATGCGAAGTTAATTACTAGGGTAGGGGAATATTTTTTGTTTTACATTTAAGTGGTTTTATTCATGAGAATGAGTGTTTATTTATATGATATTTGTATAATCTATTCTTGAATAAATTATACCCTTTTCGTAGCTGAAGGAAAGTGTTTGATTGTTGCCAATTGATAATTCCTAACACGGAGGGCGTGGACCGAACAAACACCGCCTGATGACCCTCCGCTGGTTGTTCATTTGTGTGCAGAGTCAGGGTGGCTGATGTGAGGGAAAGGCTGGGATAACGACACGAGCAGAACATCACAGGTTTGTGGCTGGTACGATGGTCCAATGATATGATCGAGCAGACAGGAGGCACATCTGTCCAGAGGTGGCAGGTGTGCAAGACCCTTGTTGCGATGGGTTTCATCCGCAGAGTAATTTTTGGATTCAGGGGGTGTAATTTTGGGGAAGGAGTTTTATTATTATTATTTTTTTAGAGTGAGGAATCGAGATGAATGAAATAATATTTGAGAGGGGATAGAAAATAAGAGACATAAGTTAAAAGGAAAATAAAAAGAGACGGAAGAAGATATGTATCAGGGAGGCGTTACCCACAAGCAGAGTGAATTTCAAATGAGATTGGAGAGAGAATTTCCAATCAAATGATATAATAATAATATAATATTATTATTATCATTTATGCTAGTCAAAACCATAATTTGGCCGTAACATCTTTGTGCGATCTCAGTTTCACGAACCGTTAGTGGCAGTCCGACCCTGACTTTGAGACGGAATTTATGAGTCCAATATTGGATGTCTTTTTTCGGGTTTTTGGATCGGGTACCTGAAGTGCATGGAAAATAATAGATTTAATATTATTATTAAATCTTTGAACAACTATAACTCATGCGTGTGGCGTCTGATTATCTTGACTCTAGTGGCGATGTAATTCTATCTTTAATACATTCAGTTCAAGTCTAATGTGGGATACTAAATTCTAGTTCGTGGCTTGGGCCCATGATACACCGAATTATAATATTATTATTATTAACACTGAATCTTGTATCAGAAATTTCTCTCTCATAAGATGTCGGAATGATGAACTGTCTACGACGTTGCAACCCTGGAATTAAGACGGATGTCTGAAGACCAATTTTGGATATTTAAGTCGAGGTTGAGGCGTGGGCCCCACAAGGCCCGGTTCACGCATGATGCGGTGAAATGCAAACTTTTCACCGGCTATCCATTTTGGACCAACGGGTATCCTATCTCGTGTGTTTTTCGGTATGGATCGCAATGGTGTGACCGGTTTGGTTAACCAGTGTCATTTTAAGTATGGCTGGGTTGGTTCGAACCCGATACCGACCAGGCCCTCGGAGCGGTAACGCTTATAACCTGAGCTCCGGACATCCGAATGACTTGCCATCGACTTTTTTGGATTCCTATTGATGTGAAGGATCTTTTGGCATACTTCACATGAGGTGTGGATGCAGTTGGAGTAATGCCAGGTTGGATTGTACCCGAAACCAACTGGGCCCCAGGAACGGAAAAGAAGATAACTTTCAGACCAGACGTTCGTTTGACAAACTGTCAGCGGCGTTGGTAATCTCATTGAGAAACGGTTCCTTTGAGTATACCCCATGATAGTTCGGTGTAATGTTATGATATGATTAGGTTGGTTCTGACTCGAAACAAACCGGGCCCCCAGGACGAAAAGGCTAATAACACACAGATTGGGTGTCCGACCGATGCACCGTCTATTGTGTTGAGATCCCTATAACGTGGCAGACTTTTGGGATAATTTTTTATGGGACATTGTGATACTTGGAGTATCAACCAGTAGATCATGGAGGAGACCCTCCTCGAGACGAGCGTACAGAGTACAGAGACCGTGTAGCTGGATGAGACCTGATGACTGCTTGTCCGATTCGAGTTGGAGTGACTTTTATAGTTCAGTGGGGAGCACTACTATGTTTGGGTGGCAGACCCACGGCGGGGAGCACTACTGTGTTTGGGTGGCAGACCCGTGGTACTTGATTGAAGGAGTACCTTTGCCGGCTATTAGGGGGTACACTACTGTGTTTGGGTGGCAGACCCAGGCCGGGAGCACTACTGTGTTTTGGAGGCTAACCCACAGTACTCGACAGGAGGAGTACCTCAACAGTCAAAGGTTAGAGGGCAGCACCTCAGAGTCTTGTTAGGATTGGTGTACTCGATAGAGGAGGAGCTCTTCAGCAGTTGTGGTTTCGATAATGAAAATCCTGGTTTGAGCTGAGTCGTTGACCTTTGTGATTTCATCATTATTGAGAAGGGTTACATGATATCACAGGTATATTTATGGGCATATACTTAAGTAGTACTTATCCATTGTTTTCATATCTGTGTGATACCTCTTGATTGAGATGGGTTACTTGATAGCTTAGGTATAAGTATGGGCTTATACCTATGTAAGGGTTATCTATTTAGTTCCTTCTTTGTGGTTATCCTTATTGGATATAGTGAGACCTTGAGGGTCTCAGGGTCCCTACTAAGTATCGTTATACTCACCCCTGCACGGGCTATGCACGCACCTCGTTTTTTTAGATGTAGATGACGGACAGTGCAGACAGAGGCCGAGTGTTTGAGGATTAGACGGTACCCAGAGGTGGACCTCACAATAAGTCAGTATCTGGAGGTGGACCTCACAATTACCCAGTATCCGGAGGATTTCATGATAGGACGGTACTTAGAGGAGGTTGATGGGAGAGAGCATTGAGGAGGATATCTGTACCTACCCTTCAGGTAGGATCCGAGGTGGACGACCCAAGAGCTACTTCTATCTTCCAGCTGTTTGTCTTTTCAGTTTTACTTTCATTCAGTTACAGCTGTACTTTTTAGTTGGGTTTGTATTCTGGACCATTTTTTCAGCACATTATTTTGAAGTTAGTTTTTTACTTTTTCTTGTACTATGCTTAGAAGTGTTTATGTTTTATAATGGAAATGCCTTCCCAGTTACCAGGATTTACTCAATTGGTGCGAGTCGCCAGCCCCTGTCCTGTAGAAGGCAGTCTTGGGGTAGTCACGGCACAGGCCCTGAGGATGGGTCGTGATAATAACTGACTAAAATTGTTTAATTGAATATTGTTAGCTAGTGGTACTTGAGTTATATTTTGTTATATTGTCATTTATTCCATTCTTTCAAGAACTATCTGTTTAGACATGACCTTTTTTTTAGAAAACATGGTTGTAGCCTATTAATTTGTACTCACACCCTGCTCAGTCCACCATTGGGTAAATGAAAAGATTTCATGGTTGTAGGACTAGACAAGGAAAAATCCCCAATGATATAGTGTTGATTAGTTCATGGGAAGTGAATGTTTTGGGATCTAGACATGGGGCCTTGACATATTTTTCGAATTCATTGATGGTTTTTATTTTGTGTTTTCCAATACCATGGAACCATTGGGATGACATGATATATTTATTAATTTGTTATTTTTGTACCCTATTTTGGATTTGTTTTATAATTCCTGGTGCTGGGTTACTTTTATATGTTTCTTTTATTTTAGGAATGTTTGTTTGTGTCATACATTGGTAAATAAGGTTATACTCTCCCTACATGATCCATTAGACCCTAAATATATGGTAGTAACATCTAGAATATGGGAAGTCATGCTTGTAGTCATGTGGTGGCCTGGCTTAGGGCACTGAGTTTGTAGCTTCCAAGTCGGGGAAGTTTCAAAGTGTTATCATAATGGTTCTTGTGTGTGTTACATCTATTTGGGATGGTATAAGAGGTATAAATAAGTGTTAGACCTTTTAAATAACCTTATTCATGGTTGTATCTGGCCCATGAATGAGGGGAAACCAACGTACCTCGAGTGTGATTTTTTTCTCATGATGTTTGTTTTTATAATTGAACAATATTTCAACATTAGGTGATTAACATTTTTAGGATGTGACTATTTTTATGACATTTTCCCATGTATTATATTTGAAAACGTTGTTCATTCATGCATTACTCTTGGAATCTAGTGATATATGTAAAAGGTATCATGATAGGTAAACATGGGATGGCTGTGTGGGATGTAGAGGATAGTTTGGATTTTACATTCATTATGAAATTGAAGAATATAATGTCTAATAAAGATCATAAAAATGGGTAAATGAAATAAATGTTAAAGAATGGTTAAATAAATTGTCCTTGATAAAAGGGGAGTAAATGAGTTAAAATGTTTATTGTAACAAGTTGTAGAAAGATAAAAGTGGCTAACTAGATGATTTACATTGTGAGTGATGAAAGAGTTTAATAAGGGTATGTATTGAAAGACCCATAAATATGTAAGTAAGATTACCCCATGTTGGCCATGAACTGATTTATGGATGTTCAAGGGTAATCTGCAATGTGTGAATTTTTTTTGGAACAATTTATGTGAAATCAATATTTTATGTTCAGTGGAGATCCTTATACTTATGTAAACTATGACATATTTTTGTTATGTGATATAAGAATCGTGATTGGATTTTTATGGAAATTACACCATGGTTATGAGTTCCAGTTGGGAGATAATAGGATATTACAAAAAATTCTAAATTATTAGTGAAGTAAGAAAATCCATTGGTCCATGATAACCAAAGGCAAGTGATGTTCCTGGAGAGGTTTTCTTAATTTATGAAAATTATGGAATGGGGCCTAGGGTGGGTTGTGTTCAGAATGTTTGTTTTGACCAGAGAGTTTCAATTGCAGTTTCATCCAACCATTTATAGAGAAGGTGGAATTGAGGAAACCATGTTTTAGATATAATCCATATATATACTTTTGGATCACCTGTAGACATTAGGAGAGAAGAGGGTTTAGCTGGAAACTAATATGTTGTGGGGAGAAGAAAAGCATTAGTGGGAGATTTTGCATCAGGCACAATAAAAATATATTATGTTATGGAAGGACTTCCAAGATAAGTTTCTAGATAATTTCTCTAAGATAAATTCAAACAAGATTGAGCTATAGTGTTTGTGAGGTTAACCGAGGGAATCATGTCAGTAATTGATTATGTTTTTCATTTCAAAGACATAAAATTCTTTGTTCCATCATTAGTTGGGGATGATTTCGTTTTGTAGAGATTTGTTCCGGATGGAATTGGAAATGATATTAAGTCATTGGTGAACATATATGGTTTAATGAGGAATATAGAAGTTTTGGATTTGGAAATTATTTCAAATGATAACATAAAAGATGCTTAAAGTAGTGGGTTTCTTGTTCTAGATGGATAGATCATTTATGTGACTTCTTAGGAACGAATCATCATTTCAGGACAGTACACCTCTATGATAGTGTGTAGGGTAGTCAAAGAAGAGGATCATCCTGTCATGGTGTAGAACATGTTTTTTTTCAATCAACGTGGAATTTCATGGCACACATGTGGACATTTCCCCAACAACCAGTCGATTAAAGAGAGTTCATAATAATGAGACATGGGAAATAGTTCTATTAAAACCATCCACATATAGGAATAGAAGGAGGATAAAGGTCGATGCCGAATGTAGGAAGGGGATCAGTTACCCTAGATCAGGCAGGCAGTTGGAGATATATTTGTAGTACTGTTAGAGGAGGAATTTGTGGTAGTCTAAGGTGAGAGAATCCATATCAACAGGGCGGTCTATCCTCATGAACATCGAATGGGGACTAGGGAAAAGTGGTGGGTTTGCTTCATGTTTTTTAGTCTTCACTAGGTGGTGGTGAGGTTAGACCATAAATTATTATTGGTACTATCTATGTAACATAGATACTTTCTAGTGAATTTTTTGATACAGGTGCTTCATATTCATTTATATCATCTCAGTTTGTGGTTGTGTTGTGCCCATCAGTAGAACATGTGTGTAGGGTCATGTCGATCGACACCCTATTTAGGGAATGATTATATAATATTCAACATTTTAAGAGGTCTCATCTCATTATTGGTGTGTACAGTTTTTATGGGACTTTTATGTACTAGAGATGTAAGGTTTTGATCTGATTTTGGGCATGGAATGAAAAGTGTTCTACCAAAAAAATATTGACGGTTACCATTGTACAATAGCATTCACATCCATTAAAGAAGATACGAATTTATATAATGGTGAAAGGTATGTCTGGGAAGGCCTTATAGGGAAATTTTTTTAATTTTTGGTTGAATTCATGATCCAAGTTTCCTTTCTCTTGGTTGAGGTTGGGGAAATAGTGAAGCATGACTTCCTGGTGGATTGGTTTCTGGTTTTGTTTTCTAAGGACTTCTTAGGGATACCACCTGAGATGGATGTTGAGTTCATGATAGAGTTTCCACTAAGAGAATAACCAGTTTCTATTCCAACATATAGAAAGGAACTGACAAAACTCCATGAAAAGTTGGAGGAATTAGATAATAATTGGTTTATTCATCCAATTATGTCACCTTGTAGAACTCTTGTGTTGTTTTCCAAGAAGGATAATGGATCATTGTTACTATTTTTTGATTAGGGGAAGTTTAATCAAATGAATTTTAGGAATATATACCATCTTTATCTAATTTATGCTCTTAATGACTAGATGACCGGTTCTTAAGTGTTCTCAATGATTTAATTGAGATTAGGATATCATCATCTTTGGTTGGGAACATATGAAGTGTCAAGGAGTACAATTAGGAGTAGGTATGGATTTTATGTGTTTTTTGGTTTGTCGTTTAGGTTTACAAATGTGATGATAGAGTTTATAACTCTGATGAAAAAAATCTTTCTCCCAAACCTACATCAGTTTGTCGTTGTTTTTGGTAAACACATATCATTGTACTCTAAGACTCAAGAATATCATTCCAAACAAATTTACATCATCGTGAGTACAGTAAAGTTGAATTGTCTATATTCAATTTTATCCAAATAAAATTTCTGGATTTATAGGGTTCATTTCATAGGTTACATTATCTATGAGTAAGGTTTTCCAGTGGATCCAGTGAATGTGAAATCAATTGTGTCTTCAAAGAATCCCAATAATAATTATGATGTTTAGTGTTTTATAGGATTGATTGGCTATTACCAAGGGTTTATTTAGTACTTATCCCATCTGGAAGATCCAATATAATTCATGACCAAGAAGTTAATCATCTTTGATGGTCTAAATCAAATGAGAATTCTTTTAAATAGTTTCAAAATGGTTGAATATAGAAATATTTTCTTATCTTACCCGAGCCTAGTAGGTATTATACCATATTTTTTGATGCATCTGGTATTAGTTTGGGGTAGTTTGGAGGCAGGTTGATTTGGTTATCATGTACGTTTCATTATAATTTATGTCTCGTGAAATAAATAACACTACAAATGATGTTGAATAGGCTATTGTAGTTTATTCCTTGATGTTTTTACATCACTATCTGCTAGAAGAATATTTGGTGATGTATAATAATAATAAAAGGTTACGCCCTAACCCTAGTTACCATGATTCATTGCATTATTACACAACATTGACATGACCATAAGGGGTCAAATCCCAAATGATCAATAATTTTAGTATACTTGAAAGTAATAGATATATATATACTTTTTACATTATATTGTGAAATAAAATACATCCACATTTTGTCTCATTTTAACACATTAATCTCCTTAGACTAACCTTGCAGGTCAATCATAATATACTTCTTCACATCCCAAGAAGAATAAAACATTGAAACGGTTGACCTTAGATGCTCATTAAGGATAACTATATAGTAGAAACTTTCATAAAAAGGAAAAAACATTTAAGGAAATGTATAAGACTAAAACACAATCCTTTTAAACATAAAATTCAGCATAATAAGGAAAATTTAAAATCAAAATAATTCCATTTACTTAGTCACATAAATATTCTACTAGTCAAATAATCACAAGAAATATAAAAAGGAAAATTTCATAATGATGGAATGCATAATTCCAAACATCATAACCACATAGTCAAGGACTCATGGAAAGACTACAGTTAAGATGTTTTATAGGCTATATTCCAAGACATTAGTTTTTCTAATGATACCTACTGATGTATTGAGGAGCTATAGCGGGTTCCACCTATCACTTACCATGTCCAATGCATTCCTCATATGAAAATGTAGAAACATAACATAGTCATTCATATTAAAAAATTCATATGAAATGTTAATACTTCATCCGTAAAGAAATAATGGTTATTAAATAACACATCTGCAATCAAACATATCACAAAACCTTCAATAAAATGTGGAAGATTATATCATAACAAATCGACTTCAAACAAGCGTAAAATCCATCAATGGATGTCGACATAGATGAAATCAAAACCATTTAATAGAAATATATCATCCTATATTTAAGTCAATAAAAACAAAAATAATTATAAAATAAAACATTTAATTTGAAAATAATCTTATAAGACTGTAAGGGATGATTAAATGATGTCTTAATGGTGAATAATATCCACACTCACCGTATTAGTTAAAAAAACATTCTTTCCTTAATTGTGTCGAAAATGTCGTAAAGGACCTTGTTTGGAAGACAATGAAAAGATTCCTTTATAAAAATTTTATTAAAAGAAAAAAAGTGTATAAATGACCTGAACCCATATTCTAGAAAATAGTAATATTTTTTGAAAATACATTTTTATGAATCATGGATGTGGATGATAAAGAGGTCCAGGTAGATAAACATGTATAAACAACCTTGGATAATAAAAATATTGTAGATTTAACCCTTACATTGTAATTTTCCTTGATCGAGGGTACGTTAACCTTCTATATAATTGTTAAATCATAGTTATTAAATTATGAAATTACCACATACATAAATATAATATCATATATGATCTTCTAATATATATTTTTTAATAATATTTCATTAGTATCATCATTTTAGGTTTTAACTGATTCATTTTAATTTATAAGTTTTGTTATGTTTGTCATGTTTCTTAAGGATAAGATATATTTGATTCATATGCATAATGATATTATGTTCTAAAACATTATTTATTAATCATAAAAAGAAATTTATTCTTTAATTGTATTGATGGGGAATGAATCTCATCACGTTCGTGGAGACATTAATCCGTACGTACGCATGAGTGACAATGTCAATCAATTGATGATAGAATCATATGAAATTGTATGGTGTATCATATATAGAAAATAATTAACATGTATTATATATTATTTAAATCAATTATACTTATTATAATACCCATCCAAATAATTAAGTGTTTGAATAACAAACTACACCATGACATGAAGACAGTAAGTCGTACATACACACGTATGGTGACTTTTCATGCATTGGATAGAAAAAATAATGAATATGATTACACCATATTAATAATAACATCATAGTCTGTATACGGTACATGATTTATTATTTTTATATGGAAACAAAAAAGAATGAGGAAGTGGAAGAAGAAAAGATCTTTGAAATAGGTGGTGAAATTATTACCACTTCTTCGGGTGTTTCTTATTGAGTTGATCAAAAGGGCTCCATAGTTTGGATTTATGATCAATGTAAGGCCACTTGGTCGAAGTGAGGGTAGTTAGGACGATATATGAGTTGGTTTGGTCTGATACAAATGGATTTGGTGGTGTGATTTTGAGAGAATATTAAGTACACTTTTATAAGGGAGTATAGGGTTAGTTTAGGAAAATCGTGAAATGTTATTTTATTATACTATATTTTCAATTTATAATTGCTCAAAAATTATTTATTTTGAAACTAAGGTAGGGATGGTTCCCAAAAATCTCAACAAATAGGTATTATAGAGTTGTAGGTCCTCATATTAACCTCTGAGTGGTTCTTTAATAACATATATATTATCATATAAGTTCTTTTGATGAAAATTAGATTTTTTTTACTATTATATCATTTAATAATATAGTATTTGTTTTAAACACTTATTTATGTCAATTTTTACACAATTTGGTAACTGATTTTTGTGGAAGTCATAACATCCAGATTAATTTGAAAACAATTCATTGAATCAAACCTTTCATGTCATATTAGTCTATAAAATTAGTGAAATTCATAAAAAGTCTCAATTTAAATATATTTTGATATTAATAATATCATTTATTTTAATCATTCAGCAATAAGGTTATTTTTATATCATCATTGTGTCATAAATAAATTTAATTATTTAATGTATACAAATTTTAAATAAAATGACATTATGTATGAAATATTTTTATCTTTATAATGAATATTTATAGTCTAATTTATTTTATGTTTACCCTAATATTAAAAAGGTTTTAGTTATGAAAATTTGAATTTAACACTTTTAACTCTTCATTAAATAAAATAATAATAAATGTCATAATATAATCCAAGTTAACCAAAAGAATCAAATTTTATTCCCAAGATTGATTTTGGTCGAAAAAATCTTATCCAATAGAATTAGGGAATATGTTTGGATAATGATAATATCATTTTACCTTTAATTTCCCTATTTACTTTTAACCATGGAAAATAAAAGTCAAAAGTTACTATTTAGAAAAAATTATTTTCACCTTATTGAACCACATTCTACATACTTATATCATCCATGTCTCTCATATTTTTAAAATTAAATTTATAGAAGCTGTAAAATTATGTTTTATGAAAATTTTCAAATGCGCATAGAAGGTGGGTAAAAGACGATAAAATTTCAATAAAATATTATATATCTAATATTATTATAAAATGACTCCAACGAATTAAATTGGGCATATATTGGTATTATGAATATATTTTTACCTAAAATAAATTTTAAAATCTATAATTATTAAAATAAAAATTCAGTTTTAAACAATAACGTAGTGTTTATCACTATTCATCCAAAATTTAATGTTTTCAGAAAAATACCAAAAATTCACCATAAGCTAATTTCGATATTCCAAATTCAAAAATGATGTCTTTTTTGAATAATTAAATTTATAAAATTTCTAATATTTGTTATTACTACTCATAACAGCTAGTTTGATTGGTCATGGTGTGTTAAAACACCATCTTGTATACAACACAATCTATTGTATTATTTGAAGGGAAACATACTGTTTAAGTTTGGGGTGTCATATTATCCTCTCCTTCAAATAATTTTGACCAAAAAATTTCTAGAATAATAATGTATAAAAAGATTTGTTTGTTTCTTCATCATAAGTTCCTTGACATCCCATGTTGCCTCTTCTATCTTATGGTTTATCGATAGAAGAATCATCATACTAATCATCTGGTTTCTCAAAACTTGTTCTCTGGTATCATGAATTATAATAAGCTCTTCAAAATAAGACAGGTTGAGTTCTAGTTCTATATCTTCAAAGGTGATTACATGCATTGGGTCAGACATGTATTTTCATAACAATAATACGTGAATCACATCAAGAACATTATAATGAATAAAAAGAATTTCCAAACGGTATGCTACAATGCTAATTCTTTCTAGATTTTAAAAATGTTAGATGTACCTAGGAATTAATTTATCCTTATTAACGAATCGTACAACACCCTTCAATAGAGATACCTTCATGAAAACATCATCTTCTACTTGAAATTTCATATCCTTCCTTCAGTAATCGGCATAGCTCTTTTTCTTACTTTGAGATAATTTCACGTGAGTTTGGACAATATTCCCCTTTTCTATTGTTTCCTCAACAAGTTCAAGGCCTACAAGTTTTCTTTCACCAACATCATTCAAACATGTTGGTGTGGAATATCTCTTTCCATATAATGCTTCACATGGTGACTCTTGAATACATGAATGGAAGCTATTGTTATTTGAAAATTATACCATAGGTAAATATTGATCCCATATACCTTTAAAGTCTTTTGAGAAAGATCTCAACATGTCTTATATGGTTTGAATAGTCCATTATTATTGACCATTAGTTTGAGGGTTGTAAGCTATGCTAAAACAAAGTTCTATATCCAAGGCCTTCTGAATACTTTTCCAGAATCTTGGGGAAAATCAGGGATCACGATCTGAAACAATCAATAGTGGTACTCCATGATGTCATACAACTTCATTAATATATAGTCTCGCTAGACATTCAAGTGGTAAATATTTTTTTTATAGAATGAAAATGTGTTGACCTGGTAAGATGATCAACAATGACCCATATTTAATCATTCCATACAAGAGTCTTTGGTATCCCAATGACCATGTCCATCGTAATATCATCCCATTTCCACTTAAGTATGGAAATATGTTGAATTACACCTCAAGGATGTTGACTTCTAGCTTTCACTTGATGGTAGACCATACATCTTGACAAATAATCAATAATCACACACTTCATTTTGTCCCACCAAAAATGGTCCATAAAATTTCTATACATCTTAGTGCTACCATGGTGTATAGAGAAATTACAGCTATGAGCATCGTCCAACAAAATCTTTTTTTAGATCTGGTATATCAGGAACACAATGTATCTTACCAAATTTTAAAATTCCATCTTCATATATGAAGTCAATCAATATCCCATCATTCACAGCATTATTTTTCATTTGAAACTCCCCATCATCAGTCTGAGAACATTTTATCATATCTATTAAAGATGGTTTGGAAACTATTTGAAAAATAATTGATGTTTCACCTTCAATGATTATTACCATATCCATTTTTACTAGATCCATGAACATATGATCCATTTCAACTATCAACTTGTACAATACTATATGTATATTTCTGCTCAAAACATCTGCAACCTTATTTTCCTTCCCCACGTGGTAGTGTATAGTGTAATCATAATCATTGATTAGCTTGATCCATCACCTTTTCCTCATGTTGATTTCTTTTCGATAAAAAATATACTCCAGACTTCTGTGATCATTATATATCTCAAATTTTCACCATAGATATAGTGTCTCCATATCTTTAAAGACAAATTACAAATGCTAACTCCAAATCATGTGTGGGGTAGTTTTGTTCATGAATTATTAGCTATCATGATGCATAGAAAATAACCCTATCATTCTGCATAAAGACACTAAAAATTCCATTCTTTAAAGAATAAATATAAATAAAAGATTCATAATTCACTGATTGTATAGTCAGGATTGAAGCATTGACTAATCATCCCTTTAGTTTTTCAAAACATTCAACAAAATATTTTGCCCAAACAAATTTAACACCTTTACGTGTGAACTTGTTTAATGGGTTTGCCAATTAGGAAAAATCTGGACCAAATACTGATAATAACCTACTAAACCAATAACCCTACATACCACAGTTATACACATTGGTGATGGGCATTCATGGATTGACATGTTTCTTTAAAGGATCAACAAATATACCATCCTTAGAGACAATATGGCTAAGAAAAAAGTCTCTTTAATCCATAATTCACACTTGCTAAACTTCTCATATAATTAATTTCTTTTGAGGTCTTTCTGAATATTATGCAAGTTATTTTCAAGATCTTCGTAACTTTTTGAGTAAACCAAGATATCATAAATAAATACCAATAAAAATTCATCATGATATACCCTGAAAACAATATTCATTATATCCATGAAAGCATAGGGTGCCTCAGTCAGTCCAAAAGGAATTACTGTAAACATTAAATGCCCATACCTGGTTTGAAATGCTATTTTTGGAATGTCTTCCTTTTCACACACTACTGCTGATATCCATATAGAAGGTCAATCTTTGAAAAATATTGAACTCCATGAAGATGGTCAAATAAATCATAAATCTGATCTAGGAAATTCATGTTATTTTTTGTTATTGCATTGATCTCCCTATAGTCAGTGCAAAACTTCATAGATCTGTCTTTTTTATTAACATAAAGAATAAGGGATCCTCCTGGAGAAACACTATAGAGAATAAATCCTTTATTAATGAATTTATATAGTTTTTACTTTAGTTAAACTTATTCAACAGTGGTTATTCTATAAGTCGTCATTGATATGGTCCTTGAAACAAGAATAAAATAAATTAAAAAAATAAATTTATCATTCTAGAGGATTTCTAGGTAAATCCTTTGTAAACACAACAACATAGTCTTTTACAATAGGTACATCCCCTATTTGAACAATATTTTCCTCTCCTATAGTTATATCATTCACTTTCTCCCCAGTAATTGAATTTATTAGAGCTAATGGGGGTGGATCTAGATAATACTCAAGTGTTGAAGTTCTTGATCTAAAGATAATGCACTCCTTATCAACCTGAAAAATTGTAACCTCCTTCTTCTATCAACAAATTATCAAATCATGGACCAAAAGAAAATCATTTATGAGGATTATATCAAATTTAATCATGGGAATGATGATGATATTAGCAGATAAAGAATATTTATATGCCCTAGTGGGAACAGATTCACAAAAAATTGTCGGAATGATACTTCCCCTTGGAGTTTTGATTGACAACTCCCTTGTTAAATAAAAATGAAAATATCTAATTTTCATTGAAAACTGAAAAGATATGAAATAATATGATGATCAAGAATCTAATAAAGCATTGGATAAACTTGAGGAAACCATTAAATTACCCTCTACCATATCTTTCAAAGCATCAACTTTAGTAGTAGTGATCACATAAGCTTGGCCTTGCTACATTGGATATTTATATAGTAAGTTTTTATGGCACCAAGGACATTATTTTTCATAATTACCCATTTATCTACAATTGTAGCACTCAACATTGACAACCTCTTTCTTTCCCCTGCAATCACGATCTTGGTGGCCTTTTTCAACACAAGTGTAATGGACTCTAATTCAATTCAGGAAATTATTGGTGTGTTTCTTCCCACATTTACCACATGATGGAAATTTAACTTTTCTATTCTTCCACTTATTTCTATTTCCATAGTGTTCATCATATCTATTCTTCTCATAAATTGTTTTAATGACGTAAGACAAAAAGAATTATTTTTTTCTTTATACCTCATGAGCCTATATCTTAGTATGATGAGAAGTATTGTGAGACTAATTCTCAAAGGATAAATGGTTTTAACCTCTCAAAGAATTGATTAATGTTACTCCTCGGGTTATGTATATAATCTGCCGAATGCTTTTCTAACCTTGTAATGTTACCCTCACACATTGGGACATTCTAATCCTCCTTTTTCCTCATACTCAAAAGTTTTCATTCCATATAAACTTTATGTTCATGAGGAAATTATTTATCTAATAAATTCTCTTTAAACATACTCCAAAACTTATTGGATACTTATTTGTCCTCCTTTGTGTTTTGAATTGTTGACCACCATTGATCTGAATCTCCTCTGAGGAAATAAACTGTGAGGACAACATTTTCCCTTTTGTTACTCCCTAAAGCATTAAAATATTTTCTCTAAGAAACATATCCATTTCTTAGCTACAAAGGGGTTTGTAGTCCCATTGAACATTCGTTGTTTTTTCATCATGAATCGGTCTAACATTAATCCTCCATGATGGGGATCAGGGTGCTCCATACGGGTAAGGTTATTATTCATATCCATAGTGAGTTGTCCCAGTATAGTGGTAAGTTGATCATCACCAGTTTCTACACGTGCTCTATTATAACTATCTTGAGTATTAGTGAAATCCCTACATGGATTACATGCACTGACATGGTTTCCAATCGATCCACTAGGCACCATTTCTAAACAATTGAATATTGTAAATTAGTTTATGAATTGCAATAAATAATTCCAAACTTATAAAACACTTAACATAAATTGAACAGTTTATATATATAATACTTAATCATAAAAATGTTTTCATTGAGGAGGTATATACTCATAAATCCTTCATAATTATTTGTAACAAAAAATTAAATTATCCTATGCATATCCCTCGTGAGTGTCATAACCAAGAGTGAAACAAGGCCCATTGTTGTGTAACAGGATACCCTAGGTCAAGCCTGAAACTCCATGTCAGAGTTTTCTCTCCTAGGAATATCTGTTCTAGTGCCTCATCAACAAGTTCCTATCCAGACATGGATGTGTTTCTTGAAAATACAAAATACATCTACATTACCAAAATACTAAGATGTTCTTCCATTATAATCCTCATAGTCTATCTTAGGGTAATGTTCTCTAATAATAGTTTTTTTAGTCTAGATTTCAAGGATTGTACTAAACTTTCTATGATACCAACTATAACATCATGACCCTAGTTACCCAGAGTCAGCACATTATTACATAACATTATAAATATCACATGTGATAAAATCCTGAAAGACCGATCATTTTAGAAGCCTTGGAAGTACTAGATACATATATAAGTTTTACATTACATTATGAAATGAAAGAAAAAAACATTGTGTCTCCTTTTAACACATTCATCCCCTTATACTATCCCTACATGTGAGACATTGTATACTTATTCGCATCCTGGGAAAAATAAAACATAGAAAGGGATGATCTCATATGCTCAGTAAGATAACAATATAGCAGAAACATTCATAAATGTCATAAAAATTTAAGGAAATATATATGACTAAAACACAAGCCTTTTAAACTAAAACTTCAGCATAATGTGGAAAATATAAATTAAAATTGTTCCATTTACTTATTCAAATTGATATTATTCTAGTTGAATAGTAACATGTAATATCCCTAGACAATTTCATAATGATGGAATGCATAATGCAGGATATCATAACCACATATTCAAGGCCTTGTTCCATGAATACAAATGATATTTTTTCAAGGCCTTGTTCTAAGAAACTAGTTTTTCTCATGAGACCTACCGATGCATTCATGAGATATAGTGGTCTCCACCCATCACTTACGAAGTCTAATGAATTCCTCATATGAAAAGGCTAAAACCTAACATAAATATTCCTATTAAAACTAGCATATAAAATGTTAATACATTAACCATAAACCATGAATGGTATAAAAATAATACATATATAGTAAAACATATGACAAAACCTTCAATACAATATGGAAGATTGTATCATAATTAATCAACTTCAAACAAGTGTAAAATCTATCAAAGGATGTTGACAAAGATGAATGAAAAAATATTTAAGAGAGTTATCTCGTTCTATTTTGAAATAATTTAAAGGCCACATCAATATAAAAGAAATTATTTATTTTGAAAATATTCTTACAAGCTTCTAAAGGAAGCATTGACAGTGTTATAACAAGAGAAAATATCCACACTCTCCGTATAATGTTAAAAAACATTCTTTCATTAATTTTGTCAAAAAGGTCGTAAAGGACCATGTTTTAAAATTGATGGAAATATTTCTTTATAAAAATTCAAAAAAGTGTATAAACGCCTTCAACCAATAGTCTAGTAAATAGTAAAAATGTTTGGAAATACATTTCTAAGAAATACAGATGTGGATGATAAAGAGGTCCCAGTAGATACACATGTATAAACAACCTCAGATTATAAAGATATAGTAGATTTAAACCTTAACTTGTACATTCCCATGAACAAGGGTATGTTAACCTCTAGTATAACTATTAAATAATTGTTATTAAATTATACAATAACCACATACATAAATATGAGATCGTATATGATGTTCTAATATTTCTTTGTTAATTATATTTTAGTAGTATCATCGTTTCAGGTGTTAACAGATTAGTTTTCCTTTATATATCTTATTATGTATGTCATGTTTTTTGTGGATAAGATGTACTTGATTCACATACTGAATGATATTAAGTTCAAAAAAAAATTAATCATAAAATGAAATACATTCTTGAATGGTAATGATGGGGAATGAATCTCATCACGTTCGTGGAGTTGGCAATCTGTACGTACGCACGAGTGAAAATACCATTATATTGATGGTGTAATCGTATGTAATTGGATGACATATCATATATAAAGAATCATTAACATTTTATATTTATTATTTACAAAACTTATACTCATTATTATATCCATAAAAATATTTAAGTGTTTGAATAACAAACTACAACACGGCGTGGAGAAGGTAAGTCTTACATACGCATATATGGTATCTTGTCATTCAGGGGATGGATTAAATAATTAATATGGTTGTACCATATTTATAATAACATCACAGTATTAAAAAGGAACTGAATTCAGTAATTTGTTATGGAGAAAAAAAATGAAAGATGAAGTGGAAGAAGAAAAGAACATTGAAAGAGGTAGTGAAATTATTACCTCTTCTTTGGGAGTTTCCTTTTGAGTTGATCAAAAGTGCTCCATAGGTTGAATTTATGATCAATATAAGGCATGTATGCCAAATTGAGGGTTTTGGGGAGGATATTTGAGCTGTTTTTGGCTGATCCAAATGGTTTTGGAGGTGTGATTTAGGGTGAAGGGGAAGTACACTTTTATAAAATAGGTGAGGGATACTTTAGGAAAACCTTGAAATATTATTTTATTACACTATCATATTCAATTTATAATAGATCTAAAATGATTTATTTAGAGTATAAAGTGGTTATGGGTCGCAAAACATTCATCCAATTGGTTTTAGATAGGTTTAGGTCACCATATTAACTTTATCTTTTAGATTTAACTCTTAGTTAAATAGATTATCATTTACCATGTATCCAAGTATTTTTATATTACATGGTTAATAAACATACTATAAAATTTGAAAATAAACCCTTGTGAATAAATAATTAAATATATTTTATTATATATGTCCTTTGGATTAACCATAGTTATTTAAGACTATTATATCAATTAATGAAATAGTATTTGTTCTTAAAAACTCATTTATGTAAATTTTGACACTGTTTTGTAATATATTTTTGTGGAAGTAATAACTACATGATTACTTTGAAGAAAATACATTGAATCAACCCTAGAATATCATATTATTTTATAAAATTAGTGTAATGCATAAGAAGTCTCAATTTACATTTATTTGGATATTTATAATATCAATTATTTTAATCATTCATTAATAAGGTAATTATTGCATCATCATTGTGTCATAACTAAATTTATTTATTTACTTTATAAAATTTATAAAAAATAGAATTACTTAGGATATATTTTTAGCATTATAATGAATATTTATAGTTGAATTTATCTTTTGTGTATCCCTATATTAAATATGTTTTAGTTATGAAAATTTGAATTTAACACTTTTAACTCTTATTTTTAAAAAAGTATAATTAATATATTAATCTAATAATAGGGGACCAAAATAATCATATTGTATTCCTATGGTTGATTTTGGTCAAAATAAACTTATCCAATAGAATTATAACTTGTGTAAGGCTAATAATAATATAAATTTTACATTTAATAAACCTATTTACATTAAACTATGGTAAATAAATGTCAAAAAGTTTCTATTCATCAAAAATTATTTTCATCTTATTAAACCTCATTTTACTTACTAATATGAACCATGTCACTCAAATTTTTGAAATCCAATTTATTGAATCAGTATAATTATGTGTTATTCAAATTTACAAATGTGTCTAGAAGGTGGGTAAAAGACGGTAAAAAGTTCAATAAAATATTATATATCATATATTATAATAAAATGACTTCAGTGAATTAAATTGACCATATATATGAATTATGTAACATTTTTTACATAAAATAAATTTTAAATTAATTAATTATTTAAATAAAAATTTAGTTTTAAATAATAATGCAGTGTTTTTCACTATTTATCAAAAATTTAGAGTTTTCCGAAAAATAACAAAAATTCAACCAAATGTAATTTTGATATTCCGAATTAAGAAATAAAGTCCATATTAAAAAATAAAATTAATAAAATTTGAAAAAGTGGGTATAACTATTCATAAAGGCTAGTTTGATTAGTCATGGTGTGTTAAAACTCCATGTTGCGAATAATGAAAGGTATTGTATTATTTAAAGGGAAATGTAACATGGAATCCTAGGGTGTTACATTAATGTTTTATGTATATATTTTCATAGTGTGATCTGAATCTTTATAATAAATACAGGTTGAGTATATGAAGGTACTAACCATAAGTTGGTTTTTACACTGGGAAAGGGGAATACTGTTTTAGATGTTTTGAGTATGAATACTAAAAATATGATGGTATAAGAATGTAGTTATAAGAGAAGAATAATTTTGTTGTTTACTGAGTTACATATTAATGTGTTGGTTGGCGAAGGGAAGATGTTCGTTTCATCCTATGTAGTTGATTCCATGATTTTGAGATCGATAAAGGGGATTTAGTATGAGGATCCAGAATATTTGGCTTTGTGGAAAATATTTAAGGTGGGGAGTAACCATCTATATATTCCATTTGAGGAGATGGGATCAATTATTTTTATGGTCTTGTTATTGTGCCTATGAGTATATAGTAAGATTTGATTCTCAAGTTTCCTTCTTCAATGTAGTAAGTTCCTCCTATTTTGTCTAAAATTTATTATGATCTTTGTGGTAGTAATGGTGTCCATGGATGAAGAAAGAGGATGCATGTTTTATGGTGTGATGCCCTACTTTCTAGTAGTAAAAGGTCAAGAATTAACAATCAGGTGGGGTGCTTCACCCATTACGAATTTTTTATTGAATGTTCAATGATGTGATGATAGATATTGTCATATACCTTATGATGAATTCTCATAATAATGATGTGATCTGGGTAGTTGTGGATTGGTTGAATAAGGTTGATCATCTGTTTTCAATTCATGATAATTTGAATGTGGATCAGGTGGGAGTGATTTATGTTTTATAGGTAGTGTTTTTGCATAAGGTTTTGAAAACTGTTGCTTTGGATCATGATCTATGTGTTACGTCTCTCTTCTAGAAGGGATTACAGACGTTTCATGATACACATGTATTTTTTAGTACAAATATCCACCAATAGATGTATTGGAAATTGGATTATACTGTCCAAGTTATATCGGATATAGTAGGGGCTAGTGTCATAAAATTTTGTGGATCATGTGAAAAGAATCTATCCTTTATTCAGTTTTGCTACAACTATATATACTAAGCAATGATTCATAGTCCACCGTTTGTGGTTCTCTATTGTATATCATATACATATTCATTATATTGGATAGAGGCTAGGTAATAATAGTTATTGGGTCGGTGTTTCATGTAAGAGATGTAAGAATAAATTTAATTGATTCAGAAGCATATAGATATGGCTCATAGAAGGAAAAAGTCATATTTGGATTGACTACATCAACCTATTGAGTTTTTGGTGGGGTATTGTGTGTTTGTTCCTTTTTTTCAGGATGGGTCACCATCGAATTCAGTAGAAGGGAATGTTTTCACCTAGATATGTGGGATAATTGGAGAGTTTAGAGAGGATCAAACCTGTGTTGTACTAATTTAATCTTCCATAGTGATATAGTGATATCCAAAATTATTTTAATATTTCATAACTACTATAGTTTTACCCTGACCCATGTCATTTGAATATTTTGATTATGTCAATATTGAGGATAATTCATCATCGGAATAGAATGTAATTTATATTACGGATCATTATGAAATGATATTGTAGGGAAATATTATTCCCTTAGTTCAATATTTTTGGCATCATGATAATGTTCAATTATAATCATGGGTAAGATAGTAGGATTTGTATTCCTAATGGCCTAATATATTTTCTTTTGAATCTAAATTATGCATGGGATTATGGTTCGGGGATTAGATGTTATAAGGTGTGGTAGTTATAATATCCCGAAGTTAATAATTTTATGTTCATTTTTAAATTTTATTTTCAATCCCTTGAATTTGGAAAATTAATTTTTTCTGGGTGTGTGATGAATATAATAGGTGTTCTAGGGATTCAGGTCCTAAAGGAAGGGGAATTCAGGCCATCCGGAGCATATTACATGGTTGGACCTCAGTTAGTGTAAATTGTGAAAGGGGGAAAGGAAAACTGACTGACTTTAGATAGATGAATTTCACATTGTTGGCAGTCAATTTTATAAACTCTGTGGAATCCCCCGGTAACCATGAGACTTTGTACCCACTTATATAGAAACAGGCACACAATTGGTTCACATTTTGGAAAAACATGTGGCCAAACTGTTTTCCCCATTAAAAGGTGAAAAATTACCAAATATCCCCCCTCATGATTATAAGTTATACACTAAATTTCTCCGCATTTTATCCTCCTATATCCCTAGTGATTAACCAAACTTCCCCAATATTCTGAAAGGCTCATATTTTTCATTTCATGGCATTTTGGACTGTTATTGGTTGTGGATCGAAGCTCTGGAAATGTCTACTTTTCCTCTTACTATTATTTTTCAGATTTGGTATCATGGTTTTGTTCTTCTTCATATGAAACCCTAAAACCCTCTTTCTCGATTAGATCATAGGTTAGGGATTTAAAGGGATCTTGAATCCCAATATATGGCTAAAGTTAAGGGTGTTTATATCTTCAAAATCAAGTTAGGTGTTCTAAAAGTTATTTCCCCTACATTTGTTAATGATTTATGAATGTTTGGTTGTGATATTTCTTCCCTAATAATGTAAATTTTATGCTTTTAGTATGATTTGGTATAATGGTAAGGTAAATGGGGATTTAGACCCATCATGATCTTCATGAGATGAACTGAGATTTATTGAACTTGATTAGGGACACCCATGGGGTGAACCATTGTCCATAAACATGGAAATTTATACTATTACACATAAGGTTGACTTGTGATAAAATAAATCCCATGATAAATATGTCGACATTATAGTTTAAACAATAGTATGAACCAATAAAATTTGTGTATATTTGTAGAAAAGTGAATAAGGGACTGTTTTGAATGATCTGAAATGTGTTTAAATTTATTGATGTGAATATTTCATATGGATTATGAATGTGTAATGGAAATGAGTAGATGGATTAGTCATATGAATTGATTAATGTGATAAATTACAACATGTATATAAATTGAGGAATGGGTAAAATATGATAATGAATAACATTGTTGAACATTCTAAATGGGTTAAGGTATGATATCAAAAATGGGTTAAATGTTTTCCAATAGACATAGGTGAGTGTACTCTTTATTGAATCAAAATAAAGTGTTCAACGGAGATTAAAAAGAAGTATAAAGAGGAAAATCATAAAATAGAATAGGAAATACTACAATGTTCAAGAGAGTGTACTCATGTTGTGGTAAGGATGGAACCCGCGTTTTCATTGAGAGTGATGAACTTTCTTCCCAGTCCTTGCTTGCATCCATGGACCTCCTAAATCATCCTAAGGGCCTTCCACAGCAATGGGGGAAGGGCAAGACACAGACGGATCATCATTACTTGATCCAACATCAGTTCTATTGACTGTGATAAGATTCCATGGGTTATAAAATGCTAACATTACAATGTACCTTCTCAATAGGATATGAGATGTTCAACATGGATGTCAGTCCTTGCTTTGGCTGGAAGTCTTTAGGATTGTCCTCTGTCACCACATCCTTGTTGTTACCTAATGTCATCATAGTGGGGGTCTACCTTGAGTTGAGCTTTGAATCTCTATTGAGGGTCTTATCTGGATGCTTAATAATTCTGTAATCATGAGATAATACTGTATAGGGGATGGGAAACTGAGATTAAATCTGTATAGAAGATGGATTTAGGTTCATTTTCATGGTTTTAGGTGCAAAATCACTGAGCATGGCAGTGTTTACACCCAAAACGTGCAGTGATTGGTTTCTCTATAAACACTTATCTCAACATGAATTTCATCTTTTTTTTTTAACATTTTCACCCCAAAAATTAATATGAATTAATCAGGTAGAAGGAATATAAAAAAATACATTGTCCTTGCACTGAGAAAATATGGACCATGGATGCATTCCTCTGGTGATCTTTGAACATATCATTGTCTGAGGTCACATCATCAAGGATAATCTTACCCTTTCACAATTTAAGAGAATGAATATCCTTTCTAAATCTATCACTATCCATTTCTTGAGCTGAGAATTCCTTGTCTGCCTAGATATCCTCTGAGTCTGAGTCTTTTTCTTCACCTTCCATGTATGTGACTAAAGCATCATTGCTTGAAAGTCCTCTTTCAGGTCGATTGATACCTTCAGCAAAATCCACACAACATACCTTGTTTGGGCCATCCAAATTAGGTGTGGAAGGGAGTCCTCCATTCAGTTGTGATATCTTAATTGAGAGTTGACCAAGAGGATGCATCTTACACAACATTATCTTAGCTTGGGTGCTTTTATAAATAGAAAATTAGTCGAAAGTGACCATAATATCTTCTGTGAGTTGTTTTAAATGAGCATAATTCCTTTAGAAGGATTTATGGTTCTCCTTTATTATACATTGATACTCCTTAATATCTTTCATCATGCATTGAGAACACTTAAAGATTGAGCCATAGTTTGACTGGGAGTGTCCTATCATACAACATGAATCACAAAACAAATGCATTTTTTCATACACAATTTTGAAGCTAATTTAATCATGATAAGTGGAGAGAATAACTTTATTAATCAAATTGGATCCAAAATAATTATCAACTAAATTCTTTAAAAATATCCAAATGTAGATTTCTTAGTGGGTAGGCCAATTTGGATTAGTATCCCTTTTGTGGAGGCAATATAAAATAGAATTTCATAGTGCCATAGAACCCAATTTAAACAATAAATCATGATCACTATTTGAGAAAAAGTGTCCCTAAAATCATGAAGAGGAAAGTGTGGATTCCATTTATAAATCATATGGGTTATTAGATTGAGGTTTACTGACCTAATTCCCCATGATTGTCCTTTGAATTTAGCAGTAGGAAGATCATGTGGAAGAATACCCTCACAGCAATATACATTTAAAATAAATGAAATCCCATCTCTTAGATAGATGGGCTACAAGGTCATAAATTTTCTAGGGATATATACCACTAGATTGGGAGATTCCAGAGATGAAGGAGTTTTTTCATACAGCTAACCTTTTCTATTTCCCACCATCTAAGAATATACATGATCCATAGAAGGTTTTTTAATAATACGTTTTGGAATGTAATTTTATTGGAATACAAAAGAACCAGTATGAATTTTGTAGGAAGAAAAAACCTGTACTGGTTCATTGAGAACATGGGCGTTATTTGTGTCCTTAATGTTCTAGGGGTCACATCGATGCTGAGAATCATATGAAAAGAGGATAAATCCTATCAGGTAGGATTTATCTACCTAGTTGTCATGCGGTGAGGGTTTCTCATGCTTTCTTTTAGAGCCATCACCCTCCATTTAGTTCTAAAATCTCTAATATATCGGTCAAATCATTTAATAAATTAAATTTAAAATGTATAAAATGGATATGTATGATATTGTTTTATATGTAAATGAATAAGAATATTTATTGTTATGTGTATTGAATATATATGTTTTTTATATGGTTTATATGGTTAATGGATAAATAATCATGTACACATGGCTTGGAAGCTATAAGGTATTTGAACTGAGGATCTACACCCACATTTCATGTTAGGATGATGCTCTAAACCCCACCCCATAATGCATGGATTAGGAAAGGAGACTGAGACTCTATTCCCCTAATGATTTCATTTGATGAGACCAATTTGAACAAGGCTACAATGTACATTTGATATATTTTTTTATAAAATGTTTAGCCCTAGGGAGATATAGAACCTAACTTATACCCCTATTCATGATAATTATTTGGCTTAGGCTATTTTTTTTAATATGTAAATGCCTAACACGTGAAATAGGTGATGAAATTGAAATTTTTAATGAAGATGGTATATGTGATGGAAATGGTAGAAAATATTGAAATTGTTTAAGTGAATATTATTAACTAATGGAAGATAAGTTATCGATTATTTATCTCATTATTTATATTATACATTCTTGTGGTATCTATTTAGTCTAGATATATTGTAGACACTATTGATGGTAGAATATTGGGTTGTACTCGCAACCTTCTCAGGCCAGAATTTGGTATAGGAGTAGATTTCATGGTTGCATGTCAGTTCAAGGGAAAAGGCCTTATCATAGATATTGTACTTTTTCAAAGGAAGTAATTGGTTAAGAATCTGTACGTGGATTTACAAAAAAAATTTGGGATGCAGTTGTTGGTTTTTATTTTCAGGGTTTCCTTCAACTTGGCACTGTTAACATGACATGACATATTTAATAATTTTTTATTTTTGTAAGTTGTTTGTAATTTTTTTGGAAATGTATGGTTATGTGGTATTGTTTTCTATGTCATTTATTCCATGTATTATATGTTGTGGAATATTCTGGTAAGGAGGGGATAATCTTCCGTCTTGATTATTTGACCCTCTTTGTGTGTCACCAACTTTTGGAATATGGGGAGGCATGCCTGAGTTCATGGGGTGACATAGTTCGAGACACCGGTTCAGTGGATTCTGGGATGGAGAATTTATTTACTGGGTTGTATAAATGGTCAAACATCAACGTGTTTTTAACATATTGATTTGGTGGAGGGAATAATATTACAATATAAATAACTGTAAGCATACATATATAAAGGTAATATCATTAGATAATATGGTGGGAAAAAATCCCCATTAGTAAAACATGTCATATTTTTTTAAAAGTTCACTTTCCATGACCTCGATCATCAAACTGGGTAGTTCCATGCCAAATTGGGGTACCCCTGGATTATCTTGTGTAAGGAATGAAATTAATGAGTGATGTGGGATCATACTTTCGTGGCGTCAAACCAAATAGGGATTCCCATAAATTATATTATGAATAGCTTTTCATGGATGTTTTCAAAGGGTTACACAATCTAAGAAACCCCAAATGTTAGGGTACTAGAGGGATATAGATTTTATACATATGATGGATTAGATAAAGAGTTTTCCAATGTACTATCCAAGTGAAATATATGATATGATTGGAATACTTGCCTACCTAAATAACTATGTATTTATTTTCACACCAAAGTGGGGTTATTTTCATAGTGAAATAATTATGTTGTTCTAGAAATGGTTATGATAGATTTTAATGGGGTCCTCATTTGTGTGGGATCCTATTTTGGGAAAAAAATTATTTGTTAGTAATTCATGATACTCATCTGATAAATAATTTATCTAAGGTAATATCATTATCATCATGAATATAAAACTTGTGATAAATCCAAGAGAAGGATAAGATTAATGTAATCTATTTATAGGACTTCTAACATACAAAAAATTATTGATGAAAAATTATAAATTATTAAATAGTTTCTTATTATGTAACCATGTATTGAAATTGTTCAAGAATTGAATATAGATTCCTGTGGAATAATATTGTGATTATTTAATGTTTTCAACGAAATTAGATGAAAAATGACCAAATAAATTTTAATCTTCACTCATATACTCAATATAATTGAGTCCATCAATGATTTCAAGTTATTTTAGTGTCATATAATCAATATTGTTGGGTAAAAAAATATGATAATCAATAACAATAAATTTGATAAATTATATTTTGAGAATAATGTTTTCTATAATTACTTATTGATTATTGAATTCTATTTTGTTATCCTAATAGATATATGATATAAAATTTATGATATAAAAGTATTTTTAATGTATAGATGTGTAGAAGGGGAAAGTAATTTTACTTTAATGCTTTAATGTATCATTCAAGTAATGGAGAAAATAATTTTCTACATTCATATCACGGATCCTTTAAGATGGGTCATACATGTAATAATATGTATATTTTTATAACTATTAAATCATGAGGATATTATGTTACCAATAGTTGTTTAAATTAAACGACATGGGGTTTTTTTAATAAACATGGTATATGATCATATTAATTATATAACATACTTTATGAGATAATTAAAATTGATTGATCCTGTTTGATAATTTTTCCAATTGTAATCTGTATAAATATTCCAACAAGATGATTTAATTCAATTAACATTTATATGATATTATCAAATTGTTGAAAATATTTATAGACAAGGCATATGATGTCTTAGTTCTAATATAATATATAGATCGTACAAGTTGGTAAACATTATCTACGAAATAAGAAATATTAGTTGATGAACATGAAAAATGATTCTTTAAGAAATGATTCAAGGTTATTGAAATCCATGGTTTCTAAGAAAGAGTATTAATAATTCCATATGATTAGATTATACAAGGTTAACCTTATTTTTTGTGAAAATCCATGCAATGTCCAAGTCATTTATTTATGTTATAGAAATTTATTCTTCAATTTCCAATATTTTGTTTTATGCTGAATTTATATTATACATTTTATTATAAATATAATTGTGTTCTATTTAATAGTAATAATTTTTTTATCTCATAGTTTATATTCATTAGATGAAGTCAATAGATAGTACAATGAGTATTTTAATGTAGTTTAATTTATCTTGATCAAATGAATATAATTAAAAAATATATATCTTCATATCATTTCTCTTACATGATAAGAGAAGATGTTTAATAATAAATAGATTTTATGCATAATTTTATTTGCATGGATTATGGTTCATCAATTTTAATAATATATTTTTATTAGAAAATATGTATAAAACTGTTTTCCCAGAATATGGATAATTTTTTTTATCCATGATAATTAATTCATCCCAAATCCAGTTAAAATACATGATGAAGTGTTCCAAAACCAATCAATGGTATATTTTAATAAATTATTATTTTTCAAAAAAAATGATCTAAACACATAGAATATCATATATAATATAGAAACAATAATTTATTTTATAAATGTTTATAATCAATTGTAAAAATTACTTTCCCTAAAAAACAGTTTTTGTATCATAAGAGGATAATATAAAAATTAAATAGTCTTTAGGAAGATAATGGGAGATGGTTTGGGATTATAGAAATAAAATATTTATAATTAAAGGGTAACACTAATCTTAAGTTAAAATACTCTTCAATTGAAATCCTTTAATGTTAATGATATGTGACAGTCAGGAAAAATGTAAAGTGTTATATTTTTGTACAATTTCTAAATTGAATATCACAATTTTATAATGATTTATAATATTTTATGATTAAATAATATTTCACTCAATATCTAAAAAATGTTTATAATATGTGAACATAAGGAAAAATTTAAGGAGTTATGTTTTGTTATCATGAAGAATGAATGACATTATTTTATAAAAGATTATACTAGTGAAAATAATAACTCAATTAAAATTTATATCTAAAAAGAGTCTAGGGTATGGAGTTACCTATAAATGTAATGAGTTAAATTAGTTACCAAAACATTGTTTTCTCACTGTATCCTATAATATTGATAGGTATATAGGTAATGGTAAATGAAAAGAGTAACATTATTTGTGGTAAATACATTTTATCACTTTTTCCTAAAAATGTATAGGCTATGGAGATAAAGAGAAATGTAAGAGTAATATTTAGTTATTTAATTAAAGTGATTTCACATTGTCAAAATAGTGTTTTCAAGGAATGGTAAAACAAATAATGTATGTCTACACTTTATTTCCTGAAGAAAATAATGGAATATGGTTCCAAGGATTATTTCACTGAACATATAAATAAATCTATGTAGAAAAAATAAATTGACATTATAACATTTGATGTTGTGAATTTAATAATATTTAACATGTTCAAGATGTTGATGGGTGAGGAAGATGATTCCTCTGTGTCACCATTATTCATATTGGGTTACTTTATATACATTTATCACAATGTATTTTAGAGGGTGAGTTTTATTAATTGTTTACATAGACATGTGTCATGGATTTCCTATTATATAAAGGTATAAAAAACCTAGAATATTTAGAAAATATAAGGATTATATATGATTTTATCATATCTGATATGATTGAACAGTTATTATATTGATGTTCTTAAATATTCATAAAGAGTTTAACAATATTAAAATGTATCATATTAAAATAAATCTACCATTTATTAATTTAATATTCGATAAAAAAATTTATATTGATATGAAATTTTTGAAGTGTAATAAAAAAACACTTATTAAAGAATGACTTTGTGTTTCTCTCTAACTAATGTATTCCATGGAGTATTATAAGTTATAATGAAATATTATGGTTTGTATTAGTATAATTATTATACAGATGTAAACAATATTCCTATGAGTCAAAAATAATGAATATGATTCTTTGTGAGCATTGGATATGATAAAAATTATACCACATTGGGTATAATACAAATTTAATTGGTATACTAGGGTTGAATGGATTGTATTTGAGTCCACACTACATATGTTTATAGAAATGCTTATCATCAGAACCTTCACACAATGATACTTGACTTAAAAAAGTCAATATATTAAGATATATAATACAAGGGTGGTTCGGTATTTTGTAGATGTTGTAATCCGATCGAGCATAACCAAAACATGATTTTTTTCTCTCATTTCAAGAGTATGACATGTAGGACCATGATTGAGTGAGACTGTAAGAGTGTGCAGTCGTACATTGAAATTTTATATCTATATAAATATGGGAAATTTTATGTTCTTATCTATGAGGATGAATGGAATTTGATGTATTTATTAATCAAATCTGTTTACATTATATTAATTTAAAACATATGAGTTGGCTACAAGGGATTGATATGTTTTGTGTGTCTCAGTAACTTGATGGCCTGGAAAAAGGGAAATATGTGAATGCACATTTTCAAATGATGTAGACTGGTGGTAAAATGTATATAGATACATGTGTTTGATGGATATCACACCATATATCTTTAGATATTGAGTGACATTGATTTTTTTATATAATCTTTCCATTTCCTATATATATGAATCCAGAAATTTTTATTTGATGTCAATGTGATTAAGGCCCATAGTGTCACACATTGTGGTTATCTAAATGTGGATTTATTTTAACTCTGAGTGTTAATTTAATAGTATTTTAGAAGAAATCCAAAAGTGTTTTGGATGGTTATTCACATGGTATTACATATTATGTGATAAAATTTCATGTTAATGATATAATTACATAAATATTTTGGAAAATATTCAAAATGAGTTTTGGATATGGTTTCACATGTTATTTTATGTGATACAAAATCACAGGAAATAAAAAAACATCTATTATGATTTAGTGAAATTTGGATATTGAAATAGAATTACCTTAAAAAATTATAAATATATAAGAGGGATATATATATATTTATTTAATTAAAATTATGAATTTTCATGAACACAAGGCTATATTATTTTATTCAATATAGGTATTCATAAAAATGATAAACTGTTATCATTTTGTGTTTCCCCCTTATATGTATTTATTAAATGAAATCATTTCATATATATATATATATATGAAACATAATACATTGAAATGTATTCATATATACAATACATGAACCCTGCATGGTTTCTTTTCAATCATCACAGCACATGAAAAATGAGAATATATTCATGGAACATCCATGACCACTTATTTAAATACTTCCTCATGATAGAAATGGGTATGTATTTTATATTCTCATTCTAGGATCATACACTATATTACATTCCAACTTCTCATTTTCCTACAGAAATATAATAGTACAAGTATACCATGGTGAATAGGTGAGTCCCATATAATGTGAGATGATTCATTTTAAAAATATAGTATATTCAATACAATGCCTAGTACAAATGATTTAGAGTAGCTTCTTAATTTTAGTTTTACCGTAGTTTTATATTATCTTTAATAGATATCTTCATAAATTAGATTAAATATATTTTGTAGAATCTGATAATTATTAATAAACATTTGTAAAACCCTTCAATAATAATACTCTTACAGTTTTATTATCTCGTCTTCTCTTCTCTGCTTAAATGGATGTACTCCATTACTCTTCATAATTATTTTTCCTCTTAAAAGATGAACTTAAGGAACCTTATTTTTGATTTCACATTGAAATATTTAAATTAGATTGGAATTGAAACACTTTATGATGGATATCATCTCCTGTTTTATGGTAATTACAATTTCATTTTTTTATCCCCTTTTATACATCTTCATTAGTTCAAAAAAAACACAATCAAACATTTAATTGGGAATAAAATGAGTTATTTGTCGGATAACTAATGAGATAAATTTAGTTGATATTGGATTCTAATCCTATAAATGCTTTTCATCTCAGAGCCAATTTGGTGATAACTCTCCATTATATCAATTCCTTTCAGTTAATAAAATAGGACCTCATATGGGAATAAGGTTTTATTATTAATTTCATTATTATTCTTAGTTGGAACAGGTTTTTTACTTTATCTAGAAAATAACTTTCATTTTTATAATATTTACCCATATTTTTAACTAATTCAAACAATTATTTCCTCATGGTCAAGTATTTTTTTGATACATCCTCAACAATTATTTTGTGTGTTGAATCATTTAGAAATATATGATTAACAATTCATGTCCCAAATTTTTTATCATAATGTATTAGTAATTCATTCTGTATAGGTATCTTTGGAATTTAATTTTTTATTATATATATAGATAATTATTAAATTTCACAACGTTTCATTATATCTATTAGATTTCCATGATTTGGAAGTCTCTCAAACACTTAATCATAGATGTATTCCTCTGATCGAATCCTTATATTCCATTCTCGGATAGATACCTACATTGATTTCATATTTGTTCTTCCATTATTAATGTTTATGGAAGATTTTAAATTGTCCATCATGTCACATTTTCTATTATAATAATGGAATATTCTCTTAGTTGGGTTTTCACCCATCAAAGTATTATTTCAAAGAGTATCTTTCTCAACCTTCTTCTTTTTCTTATACCCCATGTCATTCAATCCAATATTTCTACATTTAATATTAACCTTTATTTTTATTTTTCCTCCATCAAAATAATATTTTATCATGATATGTTTATCCCACCAACCTTCTCCTATATGGTCTCCTCTAATGAAATTATCATAGAAATTATCTAATTTTTTTTGGAAATACTAACTTTATTCTATGAAATTTACATCTATATAGAAGTAATTTTTATAATTTTTGATCTACTCTCCCATAATACAAATCTTCTATAATCCCCAAAAATTGAAAACAAAATCTAAAATTGCACAGGTCTTTTCTCAAATGTCCAATAACATTATAAATGTTCAAGGAGTCATGCTATATTACCTTTGGTTATATTGTAGATATATTTTTTCAGTTTTTTTAATAATGAATGACTCATTAATTTGGGTTCCTCTAACAGGGATGATTCTATTTCACATGTTTATATATAACCTTGAGGTTATTGTGGACTTATTAAAAGATTTATTCTCCAATATTTTCCCATAATTAAATTTTTTATATTTACTAACAGATGAAAATATATATGTAAATAATATATTTTTTAGGTCCTGGCATTCTGTTTTCTGTGAGCTTACACTAAATAGAATATTCAATGATCACAAGATTTTTTTATTTATCTATTATAAATTAGGATGAAAAAACTATCTTGGAAAATTTTCATAATATTTCTTATTCTCTTATTATTTTGTGAACAATCATCAGGAATAACATTGATATTTTTTAATATTAATTAATTCTCAAGTAATTTCATATTGAGGATAATGTTATCATCATACATGGATTTAATTATGTATTCACACACATAATTAACTATTATGATATGATCTTCAGTATTTTTCTTCCAATAAGTATGGAATTATCGGGGTCTTTAATTCTATATTCTTTGATCTCTAATTGGGAAGCCATGACTCCAACAAACTCTTAGTGACCTTATTTCTAATCCTAATGATTCTTATATAATATTTTCTTAATCTTGATATTTTCACCAATGTCAAATTTCATGAATCATCATCTATGGAGAATGTTTCTCTACTAATCATTAAATAGTACTCCTTATCCCACACTTATTTGATGAGAGTATTTCATTCATGAAAATAATTTGTAAATCATTTTTCATAGTTGTTTTATCCATTTCTAGCTATTATTTATCATCATGTAGATCATATATATACTAAAATATATGAGTAAAAACATCAATTGGATCATCTATTATGTTATCCTTAACCTCAACATATATTTATTCAATAATTGTCTCATTATCCTTATCCTTTCAGTAGAATGATATTGATTATTGAAGAGGATTATATATATATATATATATATATATTAGATAAACATCAACATTGATTACCTTTATGTAGTGGTGATCCCTCTTTCATCATTGAACACCTCCATAACATAGTTTCTTTTTTTCGATATATTCTTCAAGGTTTTTAGTGAAACCAAATTATTTTTATTAATAGTGATGAAAACTGAATTTTACATTTGAATATCTTATGATGGGTTTTAATATATAAACATAATTTATATATAAGAAAACCATTAGAAAAAATTAGATCAAATAAGAGAGAACATGGATAGCTCTGGCACAACTTTATGTACATAAAAATATCATGTAGTCACATGAGGAGGGTGGATCAGGGTAACTTGTTTTACAGAATTCGTTTTACCAATTTAAATTATCCCCTCTCCATTATTCTATCTTTTTTATCAAATAATTTGTTATATAGTTCTATTTAATATTTCCCTCACAGAATTCACACTTCATTCATAAAGTAATGTAATAATGTGGTGTAAATCATATATTTTGGAATTTCATTCCCACTATGGGTAAAAATTCATTAATATGTTCAAGTAATGTATCATCCCCAAGAATAAACTATATTTTACAAATAAATAAGGAAGGATATCTCTAAAAATCCATTATCATCTCCTAACAGATTATTTTTACAAGATCATATGAGTGTATAATGTTCCCTCCAACACTCTATAAACAAGATCTTCAAGACTACTCCAAATTCCACTAGAAATTGAAATTATGTATTCATAATCATGAATAGGCCTTCAACTAGTTCTATCATACAGTATAACAAAAATTATAATTGATATATTCTCTAAAACTCACCACTATGATGATTAGTACATGTAGATGACCAAATTGTAATCCCTAGCTTCCTACACAATCTTCTTCACATGCTTGGACATAATATATACAATATTTGACTTCTTCTCAAATATTATTTTAAAAATATGAAGATAATAAAAGTAAGTACTATGTTCTTGATTCTTATTTATTTATGATCCTACACAAAAAACTGTGCTAGAAATATTCCTCTTCCCAATCAAATTATATAATATAAGGATTATATTGGATTACATCTTTTCATTATTCTAATTTAATTAAATATTTCATCTCTTATTGTATGTTGTTGGTTCCTTCTCTCTCTAATACTAAAAGTACAATTTTGGAGTTCAGTATCATGTTCTCTTCCTTAGAAAGACATATCTGTTATCTACCCTATATATTTACACCTATATAAAATCTCATCAATATTTGGTTCATATATAAATGTTTAATTATTCTTCAATTTTAGGTTTCTATATATTTTACTGATTCGTAAATTAAATCAAGTCACCAATATATGTAATTTTTTTTCACATTTAATGGTAAAAAAATATTTCATCTTATTCTTCCAAAAGAATTAGGATAATTCATCATCAAACATTCCATAAATTCTTTTAGAAATATAATTGTTTTTATGATTTAATGTAGCAATTATTCATGGTGAAAATCATCCTTCATAGAGTTATAATATTCTCAATTTTAACCTATTTAAAATATTAAGATAATAGAACCTCATTTCATAAAATCTGTGAATCCATAATTTCCATCTAAAGAACATGGTTGTGAAGTGAAATCTTCTATCCAAATCAATATATGCTCCCATATCATCCTAGAAATGCACTAAGACTTCCTAATAAAATAGCATGATGTTAATCATTACCCATGATATTTTATTGGTTTACTATCAATGGTGTTACATTCTAATCCTCAATCTGTAACATCCCATTTCATAAAAACTACTTCATTCGACATCTCATTCTTAGTCTTTTATCAAGAAATGAACATCCCCTCCTTGGAGTGATTTTTTAACGTAAATAATAGTAATTTATAATAATAATGTTATTTAATTAATTGAATAACAACATTGTAATATTCTAATATTTCTCAAATATCTAACCTTTATATATAAATTATTTACTCTTACGTGTTGAGAAACAACTCTACGCATCAAAAGTTATGTTCTATGAAAGTTTTCCACATTCATTCACTTAGTGAATCATACATATAATTATGTTCACTATAACATGTCATGTTATGATTTCTCTGGGATATTTCCAAATTTTATTTCATTAAATATTATATAATCTTACTTCTTCAGTGTAACATGAACTCTTTTCAAATTTCGAGTTGACCTTGAGAACTAATATTATGAATGACCATAATGAATCTTATATATCGTAAGAATACAAAAAAATTACAATTTATTAATATTTTACCCTGAAACATAGTGAATATTTGTCATGTTAATTTTAGATATTGTTTGGATGAATTTTAGGTATCCATAAATTATCCAATTTTGACATTCAAATACATAATTAATGAACACATTAAATAGTATAAAAACATGATAAATCATCTTTCGAGAAATATAATTCACTTAAAATAATCAAAAAAATAAATGAATTTTTAAAATGTTATAATGTATCCCAAATTACTTAATCTAGTTTCAAATTTTTTATATTATATGAACACTTATCTTTTAATTCTTCAGTAAACCTTTAATTCCAATTTAATTCTGATTCCATTTAGATTTCTATAGTCATTATCTATGTTTGTTTAAACACTTAAGGGTGAAATAAACAATATAAAATATTCACCATGTTCATATTATTTATTTAATATTGTAACATTATTTCTCAATACTCTAGGGAAACACTCTCAATTTTCTATCCATCTGTTATTCTTTAATATAATCTCCATTTTCATCGTAAAATTAAAAATAACTTATACTTCTTCACTCGCATTCATAAAATTGTTGTATAATGTAAATTCCATAATTATTAAAATATTATTTTATTCTTTAAAAAACAAACCTATAATCATTATATGTAAATGTATCTTCCTAGAATTTATCCTACTTGGAATTATAAGGATGATATTCAAATCAATATATCTTTTAATTGACTTATAATGATATTATTATATGTTTAAATTAAAAATATCCTCTAAACAACATATTATTAACATTCATTGGGATCTTCCTCATCAGGATAATTTAGAATATATTAATTTTTTCCTATTTAACATGTGGAAAAAATATTACTAATGAAACTCTTAATCAAAATCCCATTAGTATCATTAAAAATAAATTTAAAAATAAAAAAACAAAAAAACCCATTTACTTAATTTTTAAAAAATATAAATATTCAACTAATTTAGAACTAAGAATGATTGAACTTTTTATCCCTAGTTTTGCATTGTGAAAATGAGGACTTTTAAATGATAAATTAGTGATGACAAAAGTTCCCTTTCTTATATATTTTAAAAACCACTAATGAAGATAATATTTTATATATTTTTTGTGGGTTTTTTTCCATACAAACACATGTGTACCATCCCATATTGAACAAAACCACAACATCAAAATGGTTCCAATTTTTCTGTAACATTATCATTCCTAATAATAATGATATCAATGAGACTTACCTAGTCTTAAATTCATCTCTAATTGTGTTTAATGATAAGATAAACTCAAAAAATATGAATATTAATAAAATATTTGGTATCAATATGTTTAGAAATAGGGAAAACATTTGAAACTCTTTGGGATTTTAGGGACCTTTGTGTGGTGCTTCGAAAACTATAATTGACATTTAAATCGCAATCATAGAAATCCAAGCCACACTGTGGAATTAATTTTTTTGGTTTTCATGGTGATTAAAAACTAGTTATCCTTCCACCATCACAATGAGATGTAGAATTGGATTCCAAAAATGAATTTTCAAGGTGACTTTAGAATTGATATATCCATCAGATCTGGCATGATCTACTACCATTCCATTGAAATCACGATGTAGAAGAGTTCCTATATTTGATCATAGAGGATGAAAAATATTTTGACTTGATGGAAATCCAAGAGATCATTTGAGTAAAATATAATAAATAAAATATATATGGTTGGGCATTTTCATGGTTGGAGTTTATAATAAACAACCAATGTTGGAATGGAAAAGGCCCCATCAAATCATGGATGCATATTAAAGAGTCCCTGATTCCTATTTACATTGAAATGAAAAAAAATAATGTATCATAATACTAATAATATGATTGATTCCAATATAAAAAATTATGAAATATTCTAAAAATCAATACAATAGTTTGAAATGATATTAAGAACACTAATTGATATAAACTCTTGAGGATTATCTGAGACCTTCAACTAGCTATCTTGGATCGAATATAGCATATTAGATCATCTAATTTAGAAGAGGAGATTTATTAATATTTTCAATATGTATCATGACTATCGGGATACCCTCATTCTACCACTATATTATCTAGAGTTTGGTATTCCACAAAAAAATTGTCATAGGTTCCTGACTCCTTGATATAGGAAGGTAAAATAGCATGATGTGAATATTTGCCTGTGATATATTAATGGTCACTAGCCATGATGTTTCATTACAGTCCTCAATCTGAAAATCCCATTTCATAGAAACTACTTTAGTTGGCATCTCATTCTATGTCTTTTATCAGGGAATGAACATCACCTCCTTAGAGTGATTTTTTTCTTATCATAAATAATATTCCTTTATAATAAACATCACCTCCTCTAGAGTTTGGGATTCCATAAAAAATTGTCATAGGTTTTGGATCAAATTTTCCTTGCTTGTAGTATCAATGAGTATCTTTAGAATGTGTTCATTCATCCTTAATCACATGTGAAAGATATTTTATCATTATGGTTCTTCTTATAATGAAACAGTGGTAATCCTAAATCATCACACCGATTGGATTTATTGATCTTACTAAATGGCTTGCTCGATGATAATGGTTCACTAATAATCTCCATACTTCTAAGTGTTCATAGGTTTCCAACTCCTTTGATTTATTAGTGAACCATTATCAACGAGAAGGTCATTTAGTAAGATCAATAAATCTAATTGGTGTGATGATTTATGATTACCACTATGTCATTATAAGAAGAACCACAACGATAAAATCTCTTTCACATGTGATTAAGGATGAATGAACACATTCTAAAGCTACTCCTTGATACTGGAAGCTAGTAAAATTGGATATTTTAAGATTTATAGGTCTTATTACTATTAAAAATTATTATTCACTCACCAATATAATTTTTTAGTGGATTAAGCCCCTCAGAGACATAATTTTCACATAGTTGTGAAACATACTATTATCCAAATTATTTTACAAAGACCTCATGATATACAATATAGTATAGATGTATTACTAAAAATAAATCCTAGAGAGGTCATGGATGTTTGATTTCAATTCCTATTAAATTTTGTCATCAATATAATAGAGTTAACCGTGAAAAAGTCCAACAAATCCATGTAACATTTTATAGGGTTCCCTCTAACAACTCGCATCATCAGGGGTTGTGAAAAATCAGATGATATTTGAAATTTCTGATCTTAGATGTGTTTCAGGGGAACGATAGTAATTTTTACTATAATGTGACCTTAGATAACTTTTTCAACCACTATATTGGTTATTTAAAAACATGGTTATCAAAAGATAAGATTTTGGTAGAAAACCTAAGAATATGAGTTTTCATGGAATACGTAATGTTTAATTAATTTAATATTAAAATATTTAGGTTTGAATTTAGAGAGATATTTCAAATAGTGTATTGGATTGGAATCCAATTTTAGAAGATGTTTTTGGAATGGGTGGGGTTTCCTATGTGAGGGTTAAACCTATCACAGGTGTGGGTGTTGGGCCCCTTTTCATTTACCTGATTTTTTGTTTTCTTCCTATACTATTTTATATTTTTTTGTATTACCCATTTTATTTATGTGATTACCCAACGGGATCCCAATTAGGGTATTCAAATGAGTGAGGGGGAGGGGTGAAGAGGGAGATAGGGGAAGAGGTGATGTCGAGGTATCTCATTCGGAGGTAGATCAATGCTCGGAGCATGCTTGACAAGGATTTGATGTAATGATTCAGCAGTTAATACCTTGTGGTAGGACCATTTTAAATGGGTTTTCTTTAAATCGACATAATGATACCAATTTAATGTTTTTAAATCCTCTATTGGGTTTAAAGAGACCCTCTGGGTATTGATCTGTAGTGTTTTGGGAGATATTGTGTGTTTCATCCCATTTTAGGGGTTTCTAAATTTGTTTAACACGTCTTAAAGATGAGTAGTATAGGGAAGACATGATTTTTGTTATTTGTATTTGAGTAAAATTATTTTTTGGACTATAATGTTTGTACATGGGTGTATATGATGATTCGTGTTGACTTGGGGTGTGGACGGAGAACATGTAAAATCCTCATGTTCATGACCCTGACCATGTATGGTACACATCTAGAACCAATGTGATGTACATGATCATTGGACATGTACTATGATTAGAAAAACTCGATGTTCATGCACATCATCATGTCTGAGTAAGTTCACCCAATATAGGTCACACTCTATTTATAAGTTTAATATTCCATGTAATTTGGAAAAGTATACGTTGGCCGCCAAATAGAATACGACAAGGGATTATCTTTAGTGGTTCAAAATAATGGAATCTATTTTCTTAGTTCATTAAATTATGTGGATGTCCATTGGATGTGATTACAGGAGGATTGGAGGTAGTTTGGAGAAGTTTGGTTGTTAAAAGATGGAAGAAGAGATGTTACATGTCATTTAACATGATTTCATGGAAGGAATATTGATTTTTTGTCTTGTTTGGGAATTCTTCATAACATGAATAATTTTACATGGCATTAAATAGGGATTAATAGTGTGTTATATTTCAAGGTTTGAAACACAAAATAAAATCAAGAGGTTTTGGATTTTTTTCAGTAAAACAGGACCTCTATGTATTTCACAATGTGGAAGGGGATTACATGATGCGTAGTCACCTGATGATGTAATGTTTTAAAATATTTTAGCCATTAGTGTTTTAAAAATCCTATTTCCTAAAAAATATATCTATTTATAGATGAAACCTAGTAACCCTAAAGAGTTATTTGAACCATCTTCCTCCATCTTTGATATGTTGATCTCGGTGATCATTCGTTGGTGATATGTAGAAATCCAAGGCATATTCCCCCTTAAATTTCTAGAAGTTCACCGTCATTTTGTCTCATTATTTTCCATATATCCTTTTCATTCCATGGAGTGTTTTTATACATGATTAGAAATGGGGTCTCTTTTTGTGTAGGTTGGTGTGGTGGTACTGTGGAGTCCATAGATAGTTGAAGATATCGAGCTGTAGGTTATTAGAGGACTATTACAAGATTTTTTCTCATACGAAGAATTTTGATACCCTTTCGAAGTAGGGATTCCCTTATATAAATATATTTTTTCATCATGCAGGATGTGTTTATTATTTTTTTACCCTAGTATTTTCATTTTGATAGCATACTCCAAGATAAAGAATGTGATAATTGAAATGAATTTTTAGAGGGGTTTATCAACTGATTTTATTACCATTTGTTGGTGATAGTGTGAATATACAAGTTGAACACCCTATTAATTGGCCTTTGGTAGAATTCATTAAACTAGTAATATTTGGTCTGTTTGCTGCTTTGGTTGTGGGTTTTTTTTGTATCACCCTAAATGGAAACTGGTTAATCACATGCACCCATATAATGAACACATGACCCACGATTATACATCTTCTGTGATAACCAATGAATAAAAATGAGTAACTAAATAATGGATGCCTTATTAAAATTAGAAATTATAATTTTTTTTGGATTGTGTGGTAATTCGGATGTATGAACAGTTGTGTATTGTGTATGGGTTTCTTTGTTGTAAATTGTGGGATAGTTCCGAAGGTGTGATGGGATATCAGGTTGAGAGATTGATTGAATGTGGAATAGATTAGTAGTGTTGTGCAATGAGGCTATAATCATGTTCTTCGTCGGTAGTGTTGCTCATATTTGTTGAGATTTGGGGAATTTTTTTGTTGGTATGGTTTGTTTTATTGGAATTTATCCATATTTTTCCTTGGATGGGTTTCATGTTATGGATTTTTCTTCTAAGTTTCCCAAATAATTATGGAATGAATAAATAAATAATTGACTAACATTGTTTCAGACTTTATTGGGTTGCTTTCGTATGCATAATGAATAAATGAATTGTGGATTCACAATTCTAATTGTTAAATTGGATTGGCTTGGAATTTGAATTATGTATTGTCTTCTTTTGTGGTGATTGAATTTAGTGGTAGCAACGAATTTAGTAGTTTTCTTAGATGGTTGTTTATTTGAAAACCCATATGTGAGGCATGAGTGTTTTATATTATATCTATATATACATGTTTCCCCTTGTGATTTATATAAGAACCCCACCCTATTTTTGGACTACGTATTGAACATGCCCATCATCATGGCCGAGGGTGTCATTCCCAAACATCATGGTCGGTGAACGGATAGTGGGCCACCCACTCTTCTATACTCCTTATTCAAGGAAGTGATAGACCCTGATTATTTGGGTTGTCTTTGGTCAGTGAGGCCTTGGTGTGTGTGTGTGATTTGTGTTTTCCTATGTGTCTTCAGGATGAGATGATTTTTGATATCCCATGTGTCTTTAGGATTGGATGTGTTATTTTTTCCCTGGTGTTTTTGTGATGTGATGTGGTATGTGGTCAATGTTTCTGTATGAAATATGTGATATGGTATGTGGACTAGGTGTCTATGGGTGGGATTTGATGCAGTATGTGGCATAGGTGTCTATGGTAGGGATTTTGTAGTGAGGCCCAAGTGTTTGTGGGCATATAGTGATGTGGTGTGTTCGATATGGGTGGGAGATTTGGGAATTTTAATGTTAGGGTGTGAGAGAATCTAATTAGAGGGAAATTGGTTTAAGGTGAACTATTATTGATGGTCATTTTATTACCATACATGACTTGTGTTATTCGGTGAGTGTTCCTTAGTGAGGTTAGGGTGGTTAGTATAATGGCTTAGGTTCTGTTTGGATCTTTTTTTATCACATGGGTATTAGAATGCTTCTCTCACTTGTGCATGGTAGACTTTGGCTTTTCTTTTGAATACAATTATAAGATGTCCCTTCATATATTAAAATATTTTAAGGTTTCCAGGAGGTCTTCACAAATAGTGTACCACCCACATTTTTCTAAAAATAAAAAGTAATTCATGGAAATTTGTTTAATGTGGATATTTATAACTATCCTTTAAAAATAATTTTCCAATACTATGAATGGAATTTCAAGAAACTGTCATCTATATTTGTGTTCAGTAAGTTATTTAGAGTCTGATGAAACAAACTTATTTTTTTGTGAATATTAACATACCCTTATGAATAGTAATATTCCCTTAATGAATAGTTCATTTTATTATTATTTTATTTTCTTAAGGCTTTAGGATAAGAACATCTTGGTTAATTTTTCATTTTGATTTGGAAGTAGTTATAAAATTAGAATTGTTAATTTTTTAATTAAGTATTATTTTAATTGAAAATTAAAATTAATAATATTTAGAAAATTATTTTCCAAAAATAGACTTCATTTTTGAATTATAAACGTAGAAATATGATTAGGGTAAATTTTTTGGATTTTTCTGAACTTCTTGACTTTTCGATGAATAGTGAAATACGATAAAATACCGTATAATCAAATTATCAGTAAAATACACTATTTATGACATCAGAAGTGATTCAAGGCCACATGGTTCGAACTCACATGCCATTATTACTATTTTATTTCACATTAACTATGACTATTCATAATCTTTGGGAAAATATATTATAATAATGATTAAAATAATGAAAAATATCCCTTCTCCTCTACTATAAATACCACCCTCACTCCCCTCTTCTCCCCATACCTCTCAAGACTTGAGAAATTCCTAATTTCTGCCCAATACTCCCCCCCAAGGCTCTTTCCCACGTCCTATAGCTTCTGGTCTCACAAAAAGGCCAAAACCAAACCCCTAAAGAAGGATCTAAAGGATAAGAGATCAAGAGGTAAACATCCTCTTTTATTTTCATTATTTTCAATCATTTTATGTTATTATCCTTCTTTCCCTTTGGTTTATGTTCGAAAATTTAATTCCATATACCCCTTAATGTATATATTATTTATTTTTGATGATATATCCCCTTTCTCTAATTAAAATAGTTTTATGATCGATTTAGAGACGCATCCCCTTTCTCTCATCAAACTAGTTTTATGAAAGATTTAGAGACGCAAATAGACTACCGAATTTTCATGTGAAATTTATTATGTTTTCTTTTATTTCAAGATTCCATTATTTTCATCACATTTCCTCACCTCCTTTTAGCCAAGAGGAATGAAAGCACCAGATTCATTTATATTTCGGAGGTTCTTATGTTCATGAAATATTCATCATCATTCTTTTTCTCCTCTCCCACTTTTTCCAGGAATTAAAAACATTGTCCATGATGTGTTGAATTACCGAAATCATGGATGATGCGATTTCATTTTTCTTTAAATACATAATGTCTGGCCATAAAAGATATTTTTATGGTTGAAACAATATATAATATATGTATTATTTCTCATACATGGTATTTGAATTATATTTTACACATGGATATAATATATAAAAAAATGCGGTCTTTATTATTAAAGAAAAACTCAAATGATCTAATCAATCATCATTAATGTTTTAACTTCTGTATCATCATGATATAAAACATCAAATTGATAAATGTTATAAATAATGGTACTGAAAATATGAAAATACCTTTCCATTTTAATTTTTTAGTTTCACTTCTAATCGACAAGAACATCCATCATGAACCAATCCTGGAAATCATGTAAAGACTCACCCAAAAGCATTTCAAGGAGGAAAATACAAACCATTAAAGGGTAATATGATGTTTTAAAATGATCATATATGATGTTATAAACATGAAAATATTTATGTAAAATACTAATAACACTATTTTAAACATTATACTAGATGTTTAAACAAATATTAAGTAATACAAGCCTGAGGTAAGGGAATTCGTTACCTGATTTCCATTCTTTGGGTGAACATTCTACGTCGTTATTTATGTGGTATTAAAATTTATTTTTTGATGGGTTTTTCTTATATTATGTTAAATAATGTTTAATTACAGTTTATAGAATTTTTACATCAACTCTATTAAGTCTCTCTTCAATTATATTATATTTATAAGGGGATTTTCATTTAAAATCCTCTTTTAAAATTATATTTTACAAAATTCAAAAGGAATGTTTTCATGCTACTATTCATGTTCTAAGTTTATGTTCTAGTTATTGGGAATTTTTTATGATAAATGGTGGGACATGTATCTCCCTCCAAATCATTGGGTATGTGTAATATGGAGGTCAACCATATGGTTACTCAAAGTGTAACTGTGCTGGTTACACAAATAGTAATGTATCCGGGAGGGTTACAAATTATAAGGTTGCCATGAGGGTTAGATGTTATTGTAAGTATTGTCCAATATACAATTATGGTTCTAATAATGTTCCAATCTATTTTTAAAATCACATGTTTCAAAAATTAAGTATATATATACAGTTGACATGTATGTCTTTTTAAAGTGATTTCATACGTTACATGAATTCATGGACTAATGTTTTATTTCCATATTTTTATAAGCCTTAATGATTTTTTATGCTCATCCCAAGTTTTAAATTATTTTAATAGGTTAATGGATGTATATTACAATGAAGTTGTAACACACCAGGTAAATAAAGAATATGACATTTTTATATTTATCCGTATTTGTGAATAAAATATTACTATTACTTTAATGGAACGCTATGCTCGATGACTTACCCAGTATGCAACAATGTGTTCCTTTGAAATCTTACGTTTCACTCTAATAATAAAATAATATTATTTTAAATGGTAGTTAACACATAGCCGTTGTATTGGCGAGAATGAATAGAAATAACTAAAATACCATTATATATATTTGTTAAATGTTTTTACTTATATATAATAACTTTTAGAGGCTTAAAATACAAATGAATCCAATATTAAGCATTGAATACACTGGTAATTTTAAAAGATTGTTTTACTACCTTTTGATGGAAAACCATTTTTTAAAAAAACTTTTGACAATTTTATAAGCTCTATTTTTCAAAATAAACATATTATTTATGATTGGGATATTGAAATTTACCTTGGGTTAATATTTGGTATTTTTCTGACAATGTTCATTTTTCAATGAATAGTGAAAAATACTGCATTTTACATCAAAACTTTTTTTTCATATAATTTAATTATATGGTTATATTATATTTTTAATTTGTTTTAAAGTTTAATTGGAATATATTTTTACCATTTATTCCAATGATGGTAATTGGTGTTAATTTCAATTTGGAATTGGGCATAAACAGGTGCCAAACATGTGCCAAACTTGGGGGCCCCATGGAATCACTTTTGTGAGAAAGTGACTTTTTATCAATTTATTTTTAAAGAATGTTAAATGTAACAAAGAATGTATCACCTAAGTAAAATATTTTTTTGAGAGTCTACATAAATGATCTTTTAGACTATAAATATTCATTGTAATTCTAAAAAGATTTACTACATCACAGAATTTGTTTTATAATTTTTAGACATTATATAAATTAAATTATTTATGACATCATGATGATGCGGCGATGACCTCATTATTTAACGATTTAAATAAAATGGAAAGATAATGTAAAATATAAGACCTAAACATTTCCAAAACCTATTTTATGGGTTTATTTCGAACCCTTATCACTTTATCCTTGATGCACATCAATGTGGGACCATTAAAATCCGAAACTCATTTGGAAATAAAGTAACCTTTTATACCTTTCCAAGAGTGCCCCTCCTCTCCTCTTATAAAAGGCCACCACCTCTACCTTACCCACACATCCAAAGCCATTGGCTTGGCCAAAACCTACCCATTTTGTCTCTCCACATCCCTCTCTAACTCCTTGAAGCCTCACTTTGGGCAGAATCATTTCCAAGGAAGCCTTTGAGCTCAAATCAAAGGAAGTTACCCGATTTTAAGGTAATGTCTTCGCTTGAGTCCGTTTGTTTTATTTTGCTTCTCCAACCCCCAAACTATTTTTATTCATTTATTTTGTAACAAATATAGTATCTTCAATATACTAGGATGTTGTTATAAGACAGTTTCAAGCAACATTTACACACACCTACATCTAGTGGATAAAGGACATATTTTTTCCGTGGATGGAAAATTTCTGCCTCCCAAAACGATGATTGTTCAACATTCTTCTAACACCTTAAAACGTGGCCATTAAGATGAAACTATATTTATATATGATATCTAATATGTTTTTTTTAACTTAAGCTTCTGTATTGTTCATTTATGGCATACCTTTATGGTTTCCATTATGGGTAAACACGATATCTTCATTTAAGGAAGTGCGGACTACCGCCCCCTCAAAGTGATTTGATTCGTTAATACCATATGTGGTACGTATAAAGGGTATATTTAATTATATTATATATAATACCATAATGGAATTAAAATACTATTATGTATCATTTTTTTAATTCCATTAAATATTAAATAGAAATGGAAGTAGCGTTCATGCGTACGTACGGCTTACCGTCTCCATGAACGGTGCATTTCATTTCTTAACTCTAATTGTTATGTAATATTATAAATGCATTAATATACTGGATATATATGATATATATGATATATACATCATGAATACAATTCTTGATATAATGAACCTTTGACCACACGAACAACATGTAATTGTAAGAAGTCCACTTTCGACTTAAGAACCAAGTACCGACAAAACAAACAATATTAACATAAATGATTACATAATGTCTATGACATGGTAATAAGGGATATAAAAGGAATAATGAAATTGAAAAAGGTTCGTAAGGAAGTTTAAATTAACTCATGTTTATTATTTAGGAGATTAAAGAATGATTGAGTCAAGTCGGACCCAAGGTAAGGGATTATACTCCTCTCGTTCTTTTTAAGTACACTCTTTTATGTCATTCCTTCTAAGCTCATCTTTATTGAGATTGGGATGTTTTTTATATTACTCTTACTGTAATTTTTATGTTCATATGATTACAGAACTTATTATCTCTCATCAATCCATTTTGTAAGTTTTGAGTGGCGCCGTTAGGCTGCCGAATTTTCGTAAGAGATCTAACTTCTCTCTTTATTTTTAAGTACTCTCCTTTATGTCACTTCTTTTAAGAAACTCTTTGTTATGTTGGTGTATGTTCTTTTATATTACTAGTTCTGTAAACATTATTTTAATATGATGAGAGACCCTATTGGATCTCATCAATCCATTTTGGAAGTTTTAAGTGCCACCGTTAGGCTGCCGAGTTTTCGTAAGAGATTTTTCATCTCACTTTTATTCCCGTGAGATTTATGCAACATTTGCCACAATTTCCTTTGGGTGGTGTATGTACTGCCCATTATTTTACTCATTGTGTAATATAATTTCATTTATGAGTACATACATCAATTTTGTATTGTTTTTCTTTCATGGGGTGTATGTTTCGAATGATACCCATGTCGGTAAGGGAACCTTTCACCCTCCTCTTTTTAAAACACTTATTTTGTTATGTGTTTTAATTCACATACTATTATGTTGGGATATGTTCTTATATATCCTTATTGATTTAAATTTTATTTCCAAGTGATGAGATACCCTTTATATCTCTCATCAACTCTTTTTCTAAAATTTGATGTGACGCCATTAGGCTGTCAAGGGAACTTCTTAACCCAATTTCGATTTCTTTGGGTTCAACATGTAGTTATTCAATATGTCATCCTTTGAATATGTGTGAATGAACTCTGATTGTTTTACACATAATATCCTCTTATATTGGGTGTATTTATATTTTTTACACATAATTAAGAGATTGATTTATCCTTGATTTAAGGATACCTTCTTTACAGGGGATTTCATTTCATTTTACATTTCTATTGAGACTTCATTGTTGTTATGCACCAATTCACTCTTATATGGTTTATATACTATAATTTGTAAAATTATATCATGAATTACATTATTCTCATGATATTATAAAGTTCTGATTAAATTTTATTCCTCAATTATTGTATTCAAGTGTCTCTCATTTTGTTAAAAACCCTTTAACTAAAATATGGTTTTAAAGGTTTTAATGATTTATTCTTATAAATATTTTTCATTAATATCCATGTTTTAAGAATGGTTTTAATGATTTTTATGTATGGATATTAATGGTTTTAAATGTTAAAACCTTCAAAGTGGTATGGGACACTTTGATTTAAATATCTATTTATTAAATGTTTTAAATGGTTTTGAAAATGGTTTTTTAGAATGGATTCGTTATTTCAATATCTAAAAATGTTATATTGTTATTGCAATATGGGAATGTTATCTTTCCTTTATGCATAAGTTATGTGATATGATTATGTTATGGTTCTTGGGCATTATTATGAAGATGGGTGGTTCTGTGATAAACTAAGTGCAGGTGAGCCCGATATAGCTCTCCAATGCATTGGGTAACGTGAAGGAGTGAAACGTTAAGGTTTCTCCAATGAGATTTAGGGAATATACTATTGTGGGTATTCCAAACGTAACCAAGAGTGTTACTCCCTACGTAAGAATGTTATGAATGCCTCAAGTTACCTTTTATGTCTTATTATTTAAATGATTTATGCATGAATTTATGAGGTATGTTAAAGTGCCTATGTTTTACAGGTAAAGTATGATTTAATTCTTATGTTTATATGAACTCGTGTTTCCTATCCATATTTTTATAACCCTTACTGAGCTTTTTATGCTCATCCCAAGTTTTTGAACTGTTTTTCACAGGTCAAGGGAAAGGTACATGATGTGATGATAGTGTCAAGGAAGTGTCACGAAAGAATCCATGTTTTATTTTAAATATGTTTCCATTGATGGGAAAAATGAATACTTCCTTTTATGTACCACTTTGTTTAAATGTGGAATGTAATGCAAGTTTCATGATCTAATTCACTAAAAATATAAACCTGAAAAGATCCCCAATGTGTAACCTTGTAAAAAATCAAGATTAAGTAATGTTTAAGGCTAGGGTCTTATGAGAATAATAATAAGAGATTTTCCCAAGTGTCTAGACAAAGCTCCACTTACCATAATCCTAAATCAATTATTTGTATTTTTTCATGAATATATACATTTATTTATATGAATACATTTTATTAATGGATCCTTTAATTTATAACATTCTTTATTTCTATCTTGTTTCTTCTCTATTTTATTTCAGTATTTATTCATTGAAAGATAATTTTGTGACACTTAAAATATTATAAAATATAAACAGACGAATGAAATGAATAAAAAGATGTCCACCCTCTAAATTATTTATCCTCAAAGTTGTTCTTAAAATTACATGGTCTATTTAATATATCATGAAACCACATATTTTGTTCCATATTTTCATCATATAAATTATACATAGAAATATCTAGAAAAAACATAATCATGGTTAGAAATTAGTAAAACAATAAATTGATATAATAATACAAAAAATCATTCACATATAATTATTTACCACATTTTACAACATAATTTATAATTATGAATGTTAATTTTCTACCTTGTATTTCTTTTTGTAGTTTTCAAAAATAGTGGTCACAAATTTTATTAAATTAACTATGAAAGAGTAACCATGATATAAACTATAGAGATGGAAGGTTATCTATTTCCCAAATTCTAGGGTAGGCATGTTTCACAGTAAGTTTTAGAGTGATGTCAACTAAATCCTTTGAATGTACAATGATCTCATCATTTTCATCATGTTGCACCACATCCTTCTATCATCCCTCATCTTCATTGTGAGGGGTTCTACAGTGTAGTGATGTATGAATTCACATTTATCGATCATCAACTCATTTCTATGGTCAAAGTGATATTGATGCTAGAGAGAAATTCTTTCTACTTTATAAAGGGGATATGACCATTACACTTAAGGATTTTCCATTATATTGGGACTCCCAATCGATCATGCCACTTTGATAGGAAGAGTGGGTGAATGTTAATTTGATTTATTTCACATATAACAAGAAATTGTGGTACATGATGATGGTTGGTCTGTCATTAACAATATATTATGAATTACGATGATAGAATACCACTTCACTTATCTATCCAATGTGAAGACTCTTCTATGATTTTATTGTGTATAAAATTTGAGGCTTATTGGCGACATGATATGCATTGATCATCCAACTACATTTGTACATATGATGCAATTTCTATTATTAGAGTACTTGAACTAGAAAGGGTGGTATATCGGGGAATATTCTAGTCTTGAATATACATAAAGAGGTATATGAAACACTTTTCACATTGATAAGATGCAGGTCACATGATGTGTTATTCGGATATGGATGTGGACATGGGAACAAATTTCTCTCTTAGAATCACATGCACAAGCCCTAATTCCAGCCAGTGATTTATTAGATTATCCATTTGGATTATGGTATGTAATTCCTTGTAGTGATAATATCAAATTTATAACTTTCATCTATGAAATATTAGTATAAAAAGATTATTAATACAGTTAAGAACATCAATATTCAGATACAGCCAGACATGATGTCCTTCCATACAGAATTATGATGGGCAGTCTTTGACCGAATGACTTACATGGTTATCAATTAATTTTTTTAAATTATTATCTTTCTATGTACATGAATTTATTTATAAATGATTTTTTTTCATGGATTCCATATACTAAGGCTATCATCCAGATCCTCCCACAATACTTTAAAGTGATACATGTTTGTTGACTCATGTTTCATTCCTATGATTCATTTTCATATAGTTGAGTGGAATCATACTGATATAATCATGAGGTAGTTTAGATTTTATTATCCCATTAATTCACCTCCCAGGGATTTACCCTCATTTCATTTTCTAAATATCTCAAGGAAGTGAGACATTGAATAGAGGAGATATAAAGAATGATATATTGTGATATGGGATAGACAACATGATTCTCGATTATTAGGGACCTTTATAGTACGTATTCATTTATCAAATCATTTTAATTATGAACCATAGTACCATGTGTCCCAAGTGACATTTCTTATGTGACACAGATGGGGATATCATGAATTGGGGATAATTCTTCCTTCCATGCATGAATAGTTTTTTATTAACATTAGTTACCTACATAATTTTTTTTCCTCGTATTACCATATTATCCATCACCTTCACATCTCTAGTCCTATAGAGGAAGATTCCTTTGACCAATATTATTTTCATAGATCTGTGGCAGAGCTACTTTTTCTAATGAAATAGATTTATCATTGGAGTTTTTTGTGTCTCAAGAAATGTTGGTGGTGTTGAGCCTGATATAGATGTATTAGGGGTGATGACCTTGTTATGATCATAGATGTGGAAAATGAGGAGGGTGTCGATTATGATCATCTAGATCATCCTCCAGCTTCTATTTCATATGAACCACAACCATAGCTAGAGCCACAGGTACAGACATGGTGTATTCTCATGTGAGATGTTATTGTAGAGATAGATATTGACTAGTATGTGCTTCATTCTTTTTTAGCCTCTTATCCACAAATATCTACTCCACAACAGCTATCTCTTTCATATATTGTGGAGTGTTCCAGCCAGAAACCACTATCCATAGAGATAGGATATGGTACATGATGTGAGAAAATATATTGACCAATTGTCACACAAGAATATTTTGAGGTAGGTACCATGGATGATACAGAGGAGATATGTACGATAAATCATATACATAAACAGAAATGGAATGGATGCATTATAAATACACCTCATTGTGGTACGAAAGAGCATCTAGGTCACCAATGTATATTAGATTGATATATGAAATATTTTTTTATTCCATTACATGTACATTTAAAAAACATACAACTATATTAAATTTTGATGCATAAATTAAGAAATTGATATAATTATAACTTCATAAAAATACGTTTGAATTATTAAGAAACATTAATAATAATAACTACATTTTTAATGACAATAATAACTATTATTTGATATATATATCAATACTTAGTATTATTACCCATATTATGTATAATAAATAATCATCCAAAATATATTTTTAAATAATAATATTATTATTATTTTGATTAATTGAAATATTAATAATTATAATTGTAATAAATATTATCTTACTTCTTATATAAGTATTTACTAAATAATACATCATAATATATTAAGAATATTATAATTATTAACTATTAAATATTTCACTAAATAAAAATTATTTTAAATACATTATCATTCAATAAATATCACATATAATTCTATTAATTATATTAATAAAAAATTAATATATTATTAATTATTAATAAATAATACAATTGAGAATTAATAGATATTTTACATATTATTAAATTACTGATAATTATATCAAAAGAAATTGAGCAAATATTTTAAATTAAAATCATATCTGAATAATATAGTTATTAATTTGTTAATAATTTTATAAATAATTTTTTTTACATTATCATACAATAAATATTACTTTTGGGTGGTCCTATGGGTGTAATTCACCTAGTCAATGTTAAAAAAGATGAACACGCCCTAATGGTATGATGGAGGCAACATTTGATCTCGTTGAAGTAGGGGAAGATGATTGGGGGGATCTTTGAATGTTGTAGCGAGGGATGGGATGTTAGTTGTTTAAAGGAGTGACAGCAACGTAGTGTTCATGGGGTGATGGTGGCTTCAATCCCAGGCCATGAAATAAATGGTGGTGGCATCCATGCAAGAGAACTAATAAATTTACCACAACAGAACATGATAGTAGTGGAACATTTTATGAGACAACACCCTACTTCTTTCAATGGATCTTCTGACCCAGTAGCAGTAGAAGGATGGATCAAATCCCTTGAAAAATTATTCTATATTATGGGATGTTTAGAAAATCAAAAGGTATGTCATTACATTTATCATTTTGAAGGGGTTTCAAATTAATGGTGGTCAATGGTAAGGAATATCTGGGGTAGATAGGATTTTGATGCCTTAGTGTGGGATGAATATAAATGTATTTCCATAGAAATTTTTTTTCCAAAGGTGGTGCAACATTAAATGGAGAAGAAATTCCTTGAACTGAATAAGAAGGATAAAGATTCAGTGGATTTGTATGTAGCTAACTTCACTCAAATGGTGAGGTATGATACAAATCATATTCTAGACACTGATTGGTAAATCAACTGCTTTTACTTAGAACATAATCAAAGGTATTGAAGGGAGTTGTCCTCTCATGAAATCAAAAGTTATGAGAAACATTTCTTGTGTGCTGAGAGGCTAGAGATGGAGATTCATAATGATCATGTGGATTCTATAAATAAGGAGAATAAGAGGTCCAAATAGAAATTAATGGGTAAGAATAAACCAATGAAATCTATCTGTAAGAAAATCCATTTTCCAGTTTTTGAAATGTGTGGAAAGAACCACCCTTGGGAATGTCTTACCAAAACTAAGAAGTGTCTAAAATGTTTTAAGTTTATACATATGGCCAGATATTGTAATGAAAATGATCCAAAGACTAATCCTGATAAGAAAACTATAAAGTGTTTTAAATGTGGTGAGATGGTTCATTATGAAAATGTATTCCCAAAGAGAGATCTGAATAATGAAAAGAAGCCAGACTACAACTAGAATGGTGTAGTGAGATCCTTTGCAACTATGTTAGTAGATGTCGGGCTATGCAATGAAGTTGTATCAGGTACTTTGTTTGTTCACTCAAATTTTGCTAATGTTTTGTTCGATACGAGGTCTACACATTCCTTTATCTCTAACAAATTTTTTGGTAATTGGAAATATCACCTCAATAAATAAGACCCAAACCTATTGTTAAAACACCAGAAGAAATATAATTGCAATGAGGAATTATGATAATTATTCTACTGTCGTATGTAGAATGACTTTACCTTCAAACCTTGTTTTTTTACCCTTAGTCAAGTTTAATAATTATCTGGGAAGGTATTGGCTTTTTGTTTATCATAAAAATAAGGACTGTAGAGATAAAGAAGTTGTTATTCAAAAAGAGTTCATATTTGTATACAAGAACAAAATCATACTGTTGATAACATATCAAGAAGCTGAGAAACTATTGAAAGATGGACGTGAAATTTATCTTTCACATATTTTTGAAAACAAGGGAACTATTCATATAAATGATGTGCCGGTGGTAAAAGAATAACATGATGTTTTTCTTGATGAGTTACCCGATGTCATACATGATCGGGAAGTTGAATTTATAATTGACTTGTTACTGAAGCTAAGACAATTTCAAAACCGCCATATCATATGGCTCATATAGAACTTCTTGAATTGAAAAATCAGTAGAAATATTTTCTTGGAAAAGGCTTCATTCCTCTTAGAACATCTGCATGGGGAGACCCTGTTTTGTTTGTTAAAAACAAATATAGTTCCACGAGACTTTACGTTGATTATAGTGATTTGAATAACATCACAGTTAAAAACAAGTATCGTTTGCCTCATATCAATGACTTTTTTGATCATCTCCAGGGAGATCTGTACTTTTTCAAGATTGACTTGAGATCGGGATACCAAAAGCTGAAGGTGAAGGAGGATGACATCCGGAAAATAGCCATTCGTTCTAGTTATGAGGATTATAAATTTTTTGTTATGCCATATAGATTAACTAATGCACTTGATGTATTCATGAATATTATGAAAATAGTATTTCATGAGTTCTTGGATAAGTTTGTGGTTGTATTTATTGATGATATTATGTTATTTTCTAAAAATAAATATGAGTATTAGAAACATCAAAGGGTTTTTTTACAAACCATAAAAGGAAATAAATTGTTTGGAAAATTCAGGAAGTGTAATTTTTGGTTGCAACATATTTCATTTCTTGGGCACATTCTATATAAGGATTTAATAATAGTTGATACTTCCAAAACAAAGGTGGTTGATGAATGGCCAAGACCCACAAATGTTAAAGAGATTTGAATTTTTATTGGTTTAGTAGGTTTTTGCAGACATTTTATTAAGAACATTTCTCGGTAATCTTTCCTATTTACTAAGTCAACATAGAAATGTGAGAAATTTGATTGGACATGAGAATGTGATGTTTTTTTCAGGAATTGAAGAAGAGATTGGGGAATTCTCCAGTTTTGGCTTTACCTTCTAGGAAATGTGATTTTGTCGTATATAGTGATTTTTTAATGAAGGGACATGGTTTTGTTTCAATTCATAATGATCATGTAATTGATTGTGCTTCAAGAAAAATATAACCTCATTAGTTAAATTATCTCATACATGATTTGGAATTGGAACTTGTGGTTTTTTCTTTGAAAATATGGAAGCATCATTTATATGGTACCAAGTCAAATATATACTGACCATAAAATTAGGAAGAATATATTCACATAGAAGGAATTAAACATGAGGTAGAGATGATGACTTGAAATGATAAACGATTAGGATTGCATGATCAATTACCATACTAGAAAAGAAAACATTGTGGAAGATTCCTTGAGTCGGAAACATCATGCATCATTAACCATATAACGTTTGAAACATGATCCCTTGATTATTGATTTGATGAATTTTTTTTGAGATGCTGTTGGTGCTGGGAATAGAAATGTTTTGTTTCAGGTTTTAGTGTAGTCTTAACTGTTTGATATAATTAGATGATCAAATAAAGAAGACCATGAGCTATAGAAAAAGGTAGAACAAGTTAAAATGGAAAGTTTCAATAATTTAATCTTGATAAGGAGGGTGTTTTGAGATTTGTAAAATGGTTACGTGTTACTAGTGATTAAAATTTGATTTTTTTTGTGAAGCTCATAGATCTCCATTTTTTAGTTCATCCTGGATATACTAAGTTGTGTAGGGTCCTTTAGGAGAATTATTGGTGGGATGTAATGAAAGGATATATTTGTAATTTTACCATGAGATGTTTGACATTTCAACAGTTTAATGCAGAGAGACCTTTATCAAAGGGGATGATTCAACCTTTTCCAATTACGGAGTGTAAATGTGATAATGTATCCATGGAAATTGTGGTGGGACTACCAAAGACTTATTATGGTAACAATGTGATTTTGTTACTATAGATCGGAAAACAAAATCTTCACATTTTCTTTCTATTCAAGATATAATGCCTTTGGATCAGCTTTCTTGATTGTACCTCAAGGATATTTTCATGTTACATAGATTTTATCGTTCCATTGTATCTGGCCGAGATACCAGGTTTTCTTCTATCTTGTGGAAGAGAATTCAGAAGTCATTGGGCATAAAGTTAAATTTCAGTATAACATTTCATCCTCAATCAGATGGGCAGTCAGAACGAACGATTCAGACATTGGAAGATATTCTTTGTGCTTGTTCAATGGAATACCAGAAAAGTTGGGATCAGTATATTTCATTAGATGAGTTTTTATATAATAATAGTTTTCATTCTAGTATTAAAATGGAACCTTTTGAGGGTTTGTATGGAAAGTAGTGTTGGACTCCAGTGTTTTGGGATGAAGTCAGTGAATGAATGTTGATGGGGCTAGAATTAGTGGAGGATGTGGATGAGAGAGTGGAGATGATTCAGCAGCACATGATGATAGCTCAGAGTAGGAAAAAACATTATTTATATAAGATAAGGAAAGACTTCTCATTAGAGGTAGGTGATCGTGTTTTCCTTAAAATATCTCCTTGAAAAGTGTGATACGTTTCGGTAAGAAAGGGATGCTTTGTCCATTGTTCATCGATCCTTTTGAAATCTTGGAGAAAGTTGGAACAGTTTCATACCGTATAGCTTTTCCACCAAGTTTGTTTCAGGTACACAATGTTTTTCATGTTTCTATGTTAAGAAAGTACATGTCAGATTCATTATATGTTTTGAGCTTAAACACTATTCAGCTAGAAGATAACATTTCTTATGAAAATAAACCAGTTCAGATTCTTGATCAAAGGGAACCAGTATTGCTGAAAATGGTATTCCAGCAGTTATAGGTTTTGTGGAGAAACCACATAGGTGATGAAGCCACATGGGAGTTTGAAAATGCTATAAGGTAAAAGTAGCCTCAGTTGTTTAGTAAGTTAATAAAATTTTACGGACACAATTTCCAGAAGGTAGGGATAATTTAACACCCCATGTTTTTCAAAATAATAATAGAAATGCATCGAATTTTGTATAAAGTAGATATTTATTACTCACATTTAAACATAACTATTCAAATACTATGTTCTGAATTTCAAGAAAAAGTCATCGACAATTGTGTTCAGTATGTTATTTGGAGTCTGATGAAACCAACTTGTTTCATTATAAATAGTAATATAACCTTATGAATAGTAAAATGCATAGAAATATGATGCTAATGAATAGTAAATTTTATTATTATTTATTATTAATTCGTTATGATAATAACATCTTGGTTAATATTTAATTGTGATATAGAAGTAGTTATTGAATTATAATTGTTAAATTATGAATTAAGTATGATTTTATTTAAAAAATAAATTAATAATATTTAGAAAATTATATTATAAAAATTACTTCATTTTTGAGTTCTACAAGTCGAAAAATGGTTGGGGTAAATTTTTGAGATTTTTCTAAATTTTTTTAGTTTTTGATGAATAGTGAAATATGATAAATTACCATACAATCAAATTATCTGTAATATAAAGTAATTAAGACATAATAAGTGATGCAAGGCCACTTGGTTCAAACTCAAATTCCATTATTCCTATTTGAGGTAATATGAACTAAGACTATTCAAAATCATGGGGAAAAATATTTTAATAATGATTAAAATAATGAAACAATACCCCCTCTCCACCATTATAAAGACCACCCTCACTCCACTCTTCTTCCCACACCTCTAAAGCCATGAGCCATGCCTATGTTCGACCCAATAATCCTCCCAAGGATATTCCCCACTTCTTAGAGCTACTGGTCTTACCAAAAGTCCAAAACCAAAGCCCTTTAAGAATGATCGCAAGGAGAAGTGATCAAGAGGTAAACAACCTCTTTTTATTTTTTTCTTTTCGTTCATTTTATATAAATCTATTTCTTTTCCTTCATCTTATATTGTGAAATTTCATTCCATATACCCCTTTACTATCCATATTATGTATGAGTGATGAGATATCCTCTTTATCTCATCAAACTATTTTTATGAAATTTTATGAGACGTCGTTAGGCTGCTGAATTTTCGTGAGAAATTTCTCATTTTTTTATTTTATTTCATGATTCCTTTATTTTCTTTTCTTTCATCACCACCTCTTAACCAAGAGGAATTAAAGCTCTAGAATTATGTATATTCTTTATGTTCTGATGTTCATGGAAAATTATTCATCATTCTTTTTCTCCACTCCCAATTATTCATGGAATTAAAAACATTGTCCATGATGTGTTGAATTACCGACATCGTGGATGATGTGATTTATTTTTTCATTAAATACTTAAATTCAGGTCTTGAATAGATTTTTATGGTTGAACCAGGATCTAATATATTTATTATGTCTCATCCATGGTACTGGAATTCATTTTTACAAATGGTTTTAATTTATAAAACAAAATGAGGTCGTTATTATCAAAGAACCACTAAAATAATCTAAAAAACATCAGAAATTCTTTATATTATGTATCATCCTTGTATAAAAGATTAAATTGATAAATGGAATAATAAATATGTAAATACCTTTTCATTCCATTTTTTTTCACTTCCAACGGACAAGAACATCTATCATGAACCAATATTTGAAATCATGTAAAGATCTCACCCAAAAACAGTGCAAAGAGAAAAATACTAACAATTAATGGGTAAAATGATGTGATTAAATGATCATATAATATTTTATAAATATGAAAATATTTATTTAAAATACTAATAACACCCTTTTAACCATTATAAAGTATTTTTAAACAAGTTTTAAGTAAGACAAGCCTAAGGTAAGGGAATTCGTAATCTGATTTTCATTCTTTAGGTTAACATTCTACGTCATTATTTATGTGGTATTAAAATTTATTGTGTGATTTTTTTTCTTATATTATGTTAAATTATGTCTAATTACAGTTTATAAATATATTACATCAACTCTATTAAGTCTCTCTACAGTTGTATGATTTTTATAATGGGATTTTCATTTAAAATCCTCTTTTAAAATTATATTTTACATATTTCAAAAGAAATGTTGTAATGCTATTATTCATGTTGAATGATTATTTTCTAGTTTCTGAGAATTGTTCATGATTAAGGGTGGGACCTATATCTCCCTCAAATTCATTGGGTATTTGTATGATGGAAGTCGGTCATATGGTTACCCCAAGTGTAATTGTGAGGGTTACACAAATAGTAAGGTAGCAATGAGGGTTACAAATTATAAGGTAGCTGACAGGGTTACATTTTAATGTATGAAATTCTCCAAGATACCTTTATGGTTATACTTATGTTCTTATTTATTGTATAAATATCATGTTTCACAAAGTAATTATATATATATAGAGTTGAAAAGAATGTCTTTTTAAAGTGATTTTATATGTTACAAGCATTCATGGAATAATATGTTCTTTCCATCTTTTTATAACCCTTACTGAGTTTTTATGCTCATCCCAAGTATTAAATGTCTCTCACCAGTTAATGGATGTATATGAAAAATAATGAAGGCATGATAAATGTTGAATAATTGTTAAGGTGTCATGTTTTATGTTTTTTTGTTTTATATTTTGAAAAAATGGAATCAATTTTTATGGTATCCACCCTGTAACAATGTGTAACATTATTAATGTATTATGTACCAACTCTCTAATTCCCTTAATATAAAAGATCATCAATGTTAAAGGAGTTTTTTCTTGAAAAAATTAAATACTATGTATGTAATAAGGATGGGTCCTTATAAATAGCGATGAAATTTAATAGCTCGGATTTTGGTATTTGTTGTGTCGCTATCACAGTTTTCTTTTTGTACATACTTTGTAGAGTTTGGATTTTGATTAGTTCTATTTTAGACATTCATTTAGGATGGATTTGGATTTCATATATATATATATATATATATATATATATATTGGAGTTTTTTTGCGATGGAATATATTCAATCTTGACCTTGTTCCTTAAAAAGGGTAATGATCCCATTTTGTGATATTTTATATCCTCGGTGTTGGTTTCCAACCTAGGGACTATTAGAGGCTATAATTGGGGTAATGTTCTTTCGTCCTTAATTTTTACCTTTGGTGGGGAATATCTAGAGGGGGGGGGGGGGTAGTGTCATTATGGTCTAAGAGAAAATGGTTGATATATAGGATGGATTGGGGAGTTAGTGATAGCAGGGATTGGACGGGTTGGTAAGGAAATGTCAGGTTTTCTTGCTGCTTGACATTGGAAATGGAAGATAGTATATGAAACATGATTTTATGGCCACATTATCTGATGATAGAATTATGAGCCTACGAAAAAACTAGCTGAAGCTAAACCGATTATAGGGTAGAGTCCCAAGGAAAGGTACAAGAATTATAATTTCTTGTTCTCTTGATTGATTCGGGTGTTTTGGAAAATTTGAAATTGATTATAAAATGAGTTAAATGAGTAACCAAAAAACCTTAACTAAAATTACACACAACATGGGATTAATAATTCTTGATTGCATTTCATATATGGAACCAATTCAACTTCTATAAGAGGTTCGGGTGGTTAAGGTATAATAGGCCGATCTGATTGATTGGTGCAAGGTTCATCTACTAGAAGAGGATGAATTATGGTAGAAAAAGTTACATGCCTTCCTGTTGATGATCAGAGGAATATTCGAGGGCAGTGTTTCAGACAATGAGGTGGAGGGATGGTGCGATGAGATTGTGATAAACTTCAGTTTGATCCAGGCTCTCACAGAGTATTGGTTTCCATTAGTGGTGAGTTAGGTTTGGCGTGCCACAAAATAGTGACTGAAGCTATACCTGGGGGAGTTCCTTTACTCTACATTGAAGGATGAGAAGAGGATGAAGCTATCATCCCTTTAGCATGTGAGTATGCCATTGTGGAAACATGGGATCAAGTTAAAATATCTTCTTTACTTCTCCCCAGATCTCTTTCTAGATGAGTATCCACATGTGTGAAAGCCTAAGGAGGCCATTCACACATCTAAACATTATGTTTTCACTCCTTTTATGTTTCCAACAAATCTAGTATCCAAGAGTAGAATCTTGGGATCATGTATGGGCTCTTTGTCTATGTATACATCTCATTCAGTGTAACAAACTCACTAATCATGTTCATAGGGCTAATGGACTCCATCCTTCCTTAGTTCATCGACCAGTTTGTCATCATATTTATCGAGGTTATCCATATCTACTAGAATTCAGTGGAGAATCACATAGAGCATATTTGAATTATATCACAGGTTTTTTACTACCATAAACTCTATGTAAATTTGTCAAAGTGTATGTTCTAGGAATGAGAGGCAAGTTTCCATGGGCATGTGGTGTCCTAGTAGGTTGTGGTATTTGACTTGTCAAAGGTTAAAGCAGCTCTTTCTTGTGAAGGACCTAATAATTTGACACAAGATAATTGTTTTTAAGGTTCCACAAGATATTATTGGAGGTTTGTACCTGATTTATTTTAATTTTCAGATTTGTTTGAAGCTCAAAATAAAATGGACTAAACTTTTTTGTTGACTAAGTAATACAAGTATGAATTTATTTATCTGAACGGGATGTTGGTCAATGCTCTGGTCCTCTGACAGAATGAAAGAGTTATGTTTGAGATGTTTTGTGAAACTCTTTATCTAGGTTTGGGATGTGTGCTGATGAAACAAAAAACAATGATCTCTTATGGGTCTCTAATGTTAGTCCCCATGATTGTAACTATGCCACACCTGAATAAGAGTTAGAAGTTTTCATGTTTGCATTTACGTTGTGGAATTATTAACCTACTGGAGAAATCTTTGTGGTGTAAACATATCAAAAGTGTTTGAAGTATATATATAAGAAGTGTGATCTGAATCTATGGATCTGGTGGTGGATGGAGTTTTTTTTAGGTATACAATTTTGATATCACCTTCACCTAAGGAATGGGGAATGTCGGGGCTAATTCATTGATTATAATGTCATATAAATGTTGTTTATTGAGAATATATATATTCTAGGTATGTGATAGAGGAGATGAAATCCTTTCACATAGATTCATAAACAGATGGTGGTAAAGGTTGTTTGTTCTAGATGATAGCATATTATTTTTCGATGTAGTATGTGTATGATTCTCAGTGGGGAGACTCAGATGCAGAGGTGTTTCATGATCATTTTGGCCAAGGTGATGCTTGGGAGGGATGGTTGAATAATGGAAAAAATAAAATATTGTTATGTGGGGGTTATTTGTCATGGTAGTAATGTATGAGGGAGATCTTCATGAGTTTCATAACTCACCATTATCATTACACAAATGAATTTCTAAAATTTACTAGTGCTTGAGGATCCATTTTTGGTGTCCCATGTTGAAACAAGAATTAGTAGAATTTGTGGAAAGATGCTTGGTATTCCAGTAGGTAATGGTTGAGCACCAGGTTACTGATAGTTTGTTTCATCCCTTGGATATCCCCAATTGGATTTGGGATGACATATAAATGGATTTCATCATAGGGTTACCCAAGGATCAAATATTATATGAATATATCTGGGTAGTAGTGGATCAGATGAAAAAATCGGCCCATATTCGAGCGAACAAGGAGTTTGGATTTGTGGATGCCTTAGCCAATAGTTTTGTGAAGGAAGAGATGTGGTTACGAAGAATTTCTAGGTTCATTGTCTCAGAATGGTATTCATGGTTTACCTAAATAGTATTAATGGGATTACTACATGATTTTGGCCCCTAGTTTCCCCTCACCACTATTTTCCACCATTATATAGATGGTCTTATAGAATGGACTATCAAGATATTGGATAATATGTTGCGGGCATGTTTCATCCACTTTGGAAGTTTTTGGGTACAATTCCCGACCATAGTAGAGATCACATATAATAATATCTATCACTTTTCCATTGGAATGACTTCATTTGAGTAATTGTATAGGACACCATGTTGTTCTCTATTGTGTTAGATAGAGGCTGGGGAGACAACTATTGCTATTCCAGATTTGGTGTAGAGCTTGTTAGAGATTGCCCTTCTAGTTCCTGAGAGGAATAAAGTAATGAAAGATAATAAGAATCCATATTTTGACCTTAGGAGTAGGCCCTTGGGGTTTAATGATGGGGACCACATGTTATATAAGGCTTCCCTTCACTGTGTGAAATAGTGGTTCAACAAAGGTAAAAATATTTCCCCTTTGTTTTTTGGACACTTCTAGGTGTTGGGATGGGTTGGTGATGTGGCATCCCTGTTTTCATTGCAAACATAGATTAAGAGGGTCCATGGTGTCTTCCACATCTTGTATATTTGTTTGTATCTTCTTGATAACTCTCACGTCCATGAATAGGGATAGATTAATATTGAGAATGACGAGAAATATGTTGAAGGGATAATAGAGATCCAATATTATCATGAGAAGCTTCTATGTGGATGAACAATTCCATTGGTTCACATGTTGTGGAGGCGTGGTGTCCTGGAGGAGAGTACTTGGGATAGAGAAACATATATCTGTTCCTAGTAAGATGATTTTTTTAGTTTCTAATTTTTCTGTTTAGTTATGAAATGTGATGCAGTAAATATGTTTTATGAGATGTGTTTTGTTACATTGGTATTAATGTGTGAGGAGAAATTTGTGATAAATTCATGATGTGTGGAAAATTGAGGAACTCCTTCCCAATCACGAAGAATAAATTGATATGTGATTAAAATGTAAGGTTGATTTAGTGATTCCCAGATAGGATACCATATTGACATGGAGGTTGTAATTCAATATTTCATGCATCATGAAAATGTGGTTGTTGTGCTAGTGTGGTGTGTCGTGTGGTCATTTGTGTTGAAATGATAATTCTCGTTTTTAGGTTTAAGATAAGTTGTTATTGGATGTGGTGGTTTACACTCAAGCATTCCAAAAACACAGAGTGGAATATCATTTAACATTGATTCTTTTGGTTGTTATTTGTGTTTCATGTGTAGCGATATCCTTGAGAGGTATATCACAGGGTAGTTGTTCAGACCGTTTTTCACTTGGGATTTATTTGGATTCTCAAGGAAGATAATCATTTTATTGGTATCTAATGTAATGGTCTATTCTTTCCTAGTCTATTACATTGTGTGTTTGGTTGATGGATGTGCTTAGAAGAGGCTTAGAGGGAGTCTAGAGAGGTTCTGTTAATAAAATATAGATGTATGGTGGTTTCAAATCATGTAATTTGATTTTAGGGCGTGTTGTTTTGTTTCTTGACTTGCCTTAGAAAGCCTCCGGAATTTAATCATTTAGATGTTGTAATAGAGGGATTCCTAACATGTTAAATTTCAGGGATTGAAAAATAAAATAAATGAAATATTCCAAGGGTTTTTTAGTAGAAGGGAATGTCGGTGGATTTCACGATGTGAAAAGGGATTACACGTTGTGTTCTCCCCCAATTCTGTAATGTTTTAAAACATTCCAGCTACATGATTAATCACATGTATTATATATTCATCAATCTATCACATTCCAATAAAACCTTAGTCACCACGGAAGAGTTCTAAGAACTCTCTTCCTCTCTCATCGATCTGTTGATCTCAATGGTTGATCAATGGCGTTCTATGGTGATCCAAGGTACATTCTCTCTTTGTTTCCTAGAATTTTTCCTCATATGAGTCTCATTCTATTGAATATCTACTCATCGGGCCATGGCGTTTGCTTATCTATGATTTCATATGGCACACCTATTGGGGTAGTAGTTAGTGTTGTGGTGATTTGGTGTCCTTTGATGGATTCAAATATTGTGGGGTAGGTGATCGGAGGACCGTTACATAATCTGTTCTCAATAGAACAAAACTGAAATTGTTTTGAGGTAGGGATTCCCTTTTCTGTCGTTATTTTTTCAACAAGCGGGAAGGGTTTTTCATTTTTTACCCTTGGATTAAGGCTTTACCAAGTATATCATGGATAAAGAATATGATAATTGAATTGAAAGGGTAGAGGATTTTATTTCATGATGTTCATAGATTTTAATTTTTATGAATATTGTGATTATATAAGTTGAAATAACCACTAAAAATGGTGGTGGTTGGTGGATTTGTGTGCACTGGTGATATATGTTGTGTGTGGTAGTTTGGTTTTGGTTATTGTTGTATTACCCTAAATGAAAACTGAAAAATCACACAAACCTAGCTAATGAATGGATTTCATAGGATTGTAAACCTTATATGATAATCCCTAAATTAAATTGAGGAGCTAAATAAGGGATGATTTATTAAATATGGAATTTATATTTTCTTGGTTTGTTTGGTGATTAAGTTGTATGAACCAGTGTGTGTTTTGTGTCGGTTTCTCGGTTATGTATGATAAGATGGTTTAGAAGGTGTTAGGGATTATTTGGTTGATATATTGATGTATTGTTGAATGGATGAGTAGTGTTTTGTAGTGGGATTGAATATGGGTTGTTCTTTGGTTATGTTCCTACATGTGGTTTGGATTTTGGGACTTTTTGGGGTTGGTAAGGGCAATTTTCATATGGTTCCCCTTGTTTTTCCTTTTTTGTGTTTCTTTTTAAGTGTTGTTCTTCATATTTTCATGGAATGTAATGGAATGGATGAATAAATAATTGATTAATAATGTTATGTACTATATTGGGTTAGTTAGTCTAACAGAATGAATAAATGAATTGTGAATGCAAAATTGTAATGGTTAAATTAAATTGGTTGGGAATTTGAATGAAGTTTTTTCTTATAGTGTGTTAATTACATTGGGAATTAGTAGAAAAGATGGTAGTTTTGTGAGCTAGTTGTTTTTTTTGAGAACGTATAGGTCAAGTAGGATTATTGGTATTATATCTATCTATACATGTATTTCCCATGAAATTTTTATATACACACCACCCTATTTGATAATTATGTTCTAGACACCCCCATCTTAATTGAGGATGGTGTCTTTACCAAAATTCCCAGTGGGAGGATGGATTCCTAGCCAAGCACTATTCCTTTCTCATTAACCAGGTGGTGATTGCCCTTGATTTTTCGGGTAGGATGTGGTTTTTATGTTCCTATTCTGTTTTCCTAGGTGTCTTAAAGATGATATGTGTTTTTTTTTCAAGGTGTATTCGGGTTGAGATTTTTTTTATTTCGGTAGTTTTTTTTTCAGGATGTGTCGTGGTTTTTGGCCTAGGTGTTTGTGTATTGTATGTGATTTGGTATATGGCTCAGATGACTGTAGGATGATTGTAATGTGTTATGTGGCTCATTAGTCTGTTGGTGGTGTGCGATGTGGTATGTGACCTAGGATTCTATGGTTGGTATGTGGTTGTGTGGACTGGGTGTGTATGTGTGGGTTGTGATGTTCATTTTATAGAAGTGGTGGAGCACTGGGACGCTTTCTATTATGGTGTGAGAGTGGATAATTAGTATTAAAGGGGTGTAGGATACCCTATCATCAATGTGCATTTTATTACCTTAAATTAATTGTGTTATTTGATTAGTGTTCTTGGGTGAGAATGGGGTGGTTGGTATAACCTACTTAGGTGTTTTTTTCTTCTATTGTTTCCTCACAAGGAAATTAGTATGCTTCCATCACTTGTACACAATAGACATTGATTTTCATACTAATTATACTTGTATCATTATCCTATGTATATAAAATAGTATTCAGGTTTCTATGATGACTTTGTAGACCATGCTAGAATTTAGTAGCTCATATTTTGATAGTTCGTGTCTTGCTACCTAGATTTACTTTTGGTATATACTTTATAAACATTTTTTATACATTCAATTTTAAATATTCAAGTGGTATGAATTTAGATTTATATATAAATCTTGGAGTTTTTTTTGGAATAATACATCTTATCTCATGATCATGTTTTTTAAAAATGGTAATAACTCCCATTTTGTGATATTTGTATACCATTGGTGTTGGTCACCACCTCTTAGCCTACATGAGGTGGGATGTGGCGGTGATTATCTCTGATCATTCTTTTCCAGCTCCAGAGGGTCATCTTTGAAGGGTGGGGGTCATGACATACACCCCATTTTCTATTTTCATCCTTGGATTGTTTTGGGTCTTTTTTATGTAGAGTAATAATTGGACATAAGAGGAGTCCATTCTTAGAAATTTTCAGGATATATTATGATGGTGGAATCATTTCATCATTTATATGTAGTTTGGATAGTGTTTTTGTTTTGGAGACCATTTATATTAGGATTTCATCATAGTTCAGTTTCGGAATCCTCCAACAGTGTGGGCTATGAGATGGGAGGCCTTGGTGGGGGTTTTTGAGCTCAGTAATTGGTTAGATCAATTGTGCCATGATGATTTTCTTGTGGTTTTGTTGGATGGATCCCAAAATTCTTGATCATGTAGTATCTATAATATGATAATGGGTTTTCCCATGTTCGAAAGAATGGTTGCTCAAGGTCAAAGAATTTATGGTTTATGATCCTATAATTGATGATTGAATCTACTGTAACCTTTGAGATGGGCTGATTCCATGGGAAGGATCATAGGTCTAGGAGTCTTTGTGGTGTTGATATGAACCTAAGGGACTCTTGAAAATTCCCTTGTGGGATGGTATCTAACTAAGTGATCAATGGGTGTGATATTCAACATTTGGTAATTCTTGAGAGGCATAGTGTACTCTAGACAGCCGGGTGGGGAGTTAATTCACATTATTAGGTTGTTTTCTATTGAGATAACTGATATTTTATTATGGGTATATTTCACATTGTTTAATTTGTTTTTGGAAGTCATTTTAGGGTCCCACTATTATTATTTTCATGATGACCATTGAGAGATACATAGTAGGCATGCTTGAGCTATTGGATTTCCCTTTGGTAATGTTATTGATCAATGATTAGTTGGAGTCCATTGAATGTTGTTTGGTATGTTTATTAATGAGTAATGTCCAATGATTTTAATGATATATATGATTCCATTATAGGTCATCATAATATTTTGTTTCCTTTATTATAGTTGTCTATTTTAGAAAGGGTGATCCCTAATATCTTAGGTGCAGTTGGGGATTCCCTAGAATGACATTTTCTTATGTTGTGACCCTGAGATCTGTTGGAGAACTATGAGTTTTTTTGTCCCTAAGGAGGGTTGTGGAGATATTATGGTGTGTGATTTATATATTTAGAGATCCGATGTGTTGATATATCTTTCTAATTTGTTATATGAGAGTTTATTAGTTATTTTAGTTCATCTATTTGAATGGTTTTTTTCTAGATTTTGACTGAACCTTGTATAAGTAGCATTTGGATAAGATGTTTAGGTAAATTTCAACATAAGAATTTTTTTTGGGAGTAGGCCTTTAGGATATTATGGGTCAAGAAATGAACCTTAGTTTTTTAGATAGTTTTATGCTCCATTGGATGTTTGTGGATATATGGGCGTAGGGAGTTAAGGGATGGTCTAGATGAGTGAACCCCCTATCACTGAGTTTGCACCATAAATAGAGGGTATATATAGAGATGATGTGGATTTTATTCTAATAACCCTACCATTGATGATTAGAAATATGATTTTTGTGTATAGAGACCATAAAAAATGATTTATTTGGGTCTATGTGAATGGATCCAATAGGGGAGTGAATCTTTTGGGTCCATGTTAAAGACCATTTAATTCTATTGGACTATTGACACATTAATTTATCTCTACAGTGTGTCATGGAGATTCTATCACTTTTTCAGATCAAGAATCTGGATTCCCGGTTATTTTTGGATGCGCATTGTCATTTGGATTCCAATGGGTTTTATCTAGGGTCTAGAATTCATGAATTTTGGTACATATTGCTTGGATCTCATGGGTAGATCTAAAAGAAAAACCTAGTTTAACATCGTTGAGTAATCCACATGCTATAAGTATTTTGGATGTGTCTAGAGTGTGGGTTGACATTCCTGGGGTATCAGGATACAACCCATGGTAGGATATTTTCATTGTTATCCACCTTTTATGTAGTTTTTCTTTTTAATTTACTATTTTTAATAGTTTTTGACTAGGATGGTCAAATTATGTGTGAATACACTTTTTATGGAAGTGGTTTATTTGTTATCCATTTTGTGTTTCCTATTGAGATTTAATTTCTACCCCACGTATGTTTTCCTTATGGTTGGTTCTAAATTGATGACTACATTTAGGATAGTTCCCAGGTTGTATAGTAGATGGGGCCCGGGCCTAGTGTTTTATGATCGAGTAAATCCACTCTATTAGAATCTATGTATTGATCTAGTGAAGCTCAAACATCACATAGACTAGTCATATGGTTTGGATCAATATATGAAGTATAGTCTATTGTATTTATTTTTAGTATTTTTATTTTGTATATCTAGTCATCCAAATGGATGACCTACTATTTTTTATTTTTCATTATTGTTAATCTATATGCATGTCTCATTTTATATATTATAGAATTCCCTTGTTTATATTTATTTATCTTCTGTACTACAATGATTATCCTTGAAAATGTTTTAGTAATTTAGATTTTTATTTTAGTCAATCCTAATCGTATAGTATACACAATATATCTATTACAACCTCAATACTAGTCAACAACCTATAGCATATGTGGATCCATGATGAAGGCTTTATAGTGGGTTGGATCGGGTGACGTGTTAGGCTAAATTGGACTAGTTCATTAAAAAATTAAATCAGTGTGGGTTTGTTTTATGATTCTGGGTGTTGGTAGGAATGTGTTTTAAGAATTTTCCATAACTTGTGATGGATAATGGATTGGTGTGTCATGACCAAATTTTATAATAGGAAGTCCTCATTTACATGGAATGAGATTTTTGTTGTTGGTTTCTATTTTTTTGGTTGTGTGATTTTGCTTAGTGGGATGGACTTGGGTTTGGGGAATTATGGTTTATTCTAGGTTTTATCTTATGGTCCATGTGATATATACGTATTCTCATGAATCCTTAAAGGAACAAAGGATTCACATTACATATTTTTCTCTTTGGTGTTTTTACTAATGATGGTTTTTTAGTTGTTTAATGATTATTCAATGACATGTATATAGTATCACATAAAGCACGTTGGTATCATTAGACACATATGAAACATATTTTAAATATATATTCATTTTATAATAATACATTTGGATATTTTGGTGAGATGTTATCCAATTATAGAGATGTAGTATCTCCATCTAGTAATACAAGGAGACCCTTGGTGTTCATTAAAGGTATCTAACATCCATTTTGGTAGATAAATGAGGGAAAGAATACCTAATAGATATTTATATTGAGAGAAAGATTCCATGAGTTTGTGGTTCTCATTAATTTTATGGTTTTATTGTGAGGGGTTATTTTTTTGGCATAGTTTTCCATCAAGTCAGGAAATGGGGTCCATGGGCATGTTATCATCGATGAATTGTGTGGGAGTGGTCGTTCATCCATGGTGGGGGTATTCATGTATACATTTCACTATGGTGTAGGTAGGAAAGAGGATTAATAGTGTTAGAGAGTTGTATCACTATGAGTACTCATAGAATCATGGTCATCTTGAGGGGTAGGATTTGTTGGATACATAGATCTACTCATTTACAATTGTGACATGGGTACAACAATGAGATTGTAGTTGGACCCTTGTGGATTTGGATTGACGCACATGTCTAGGGTGGACATGTGGTTGATATTAAAATCAATGATAATACTTTATTTTGAAGTGGATTTCCAATATTGAACCTATGTTTATTAATTGACCTACGTGAGGAGCATGGAATGTGGTTTTATGTGTTTTAATATAGTTTCATTAAGACACGGATTTTGTATGTGTGAGTCTTTTTGTCCACCAGAGGTGTGTGGTAAGTAAATCCTTATGGGTTAGAGAACACTATATGCTATTAGAGGTCATGAACCATGTTTTAGGTGGTCGGTTGAGTATGGAAGTGTTTTTCATTGTGGGTCAAGAAAGAGCTTTTTTTGTTGTGGGTTTTTGTGATGGTTCTCATGTATGAGGATTTTGGCCCGTAATATCCATTGCACTCAACGATGAATGTGGAATGGTATGTGTGTATTTCAATTTGTATATTGGGGTGAATTTAAGGGTATTCCCTTGGTAGGTTGAATCAAATTAGTTGTGGCTGAATCACATTCATGTTGGGAAAAGGGTGTGGATACTATAAACTAGTCATTGTACGGTTGATAAATTGTTGGTTTCACCAGTGATTGGGTTGATATCATGGAAACTTCATAAATATTTTAGGATTCCCTAGGGGAAATATGAATTTTTAGTGGGGGTTTTATGATGACTTGTCTCGTTATAGGTTCGATAAATCTTGATAAATTTGGACTTTTTATTATTGTAAGTGTTTCAGGGGAAAGATGGTAATTTCTCCTATGAGATGATCATTGATAATTTTTATAACAACTTGGATTGTCCCAAAATATGATTTTTACCCTAAGATGGGAGTTGGGTAGAAATTTGATCCTTTAAAATTATCATATAATTTTTAATAATTAATTAGTTATATATTAACTTATTCAAACATGTTTATGCAGTGATATTTTAAAAAATAATTTCTTAAATTGATTTTGTCTCTAAAGTTGAGTTTGGAATATAGGGTTTACCAAGTTTAGGCCTAAACCTATCATTTTTTTATAGTGTTGGCTTCAGACCCCATTTATATTATTATAATTATCTTGTTTTTATAATTTTTTGTCTGTTTTCCATTCTTATTTTCCCTAATCCCTATTAATTTGAGGCACACCCATTGGGATCCCCTTTGGGTTCTTTGTTCAATAGAATGAAATGATAGAATATGGAGACGGAGGACGAGTTTCCACTTTGGTATCTCATTTATTGGAAGATTGATGCTCAGTGTGTCGTTGGTGGGTATCTTGTGTGAAGATTTAGTAGTTTCCACCAATATACAGGCCCTTTTTAATGATTTTCCTTAAATAAACATATTGTATCTTTTTAAAAGTTTTTAAATCATTTTTGTGTTTTAAAGGACCTTGTGGGGTTAGTCTATGGGTTTTGTTTTGAGAAATCACATATTTAATCAAATTGGGGGTGTTTTCGATTTCAGAGATCCCATTTACATGACATCACGTTAAAGGAAAACATGTCACATGTTCTTCGTATTTAGGGTAAGATGAATATTTGAGACTACACAACATGTAATTTGGATTATAAATCATGTAGTGGAAACATGAGATGTTGTCATGGCTTGTCCAAACAACCCATGTCGGGGAACTGGGCCATGTAGAGTTCACAACTAGAGACGTGGGGATGTAAACAACCATTATTAATTTACTATTATTAGCTATACCCCATACATGGGTACATAAATGGGTACAATACTGGGAAACACATGTTGGGTACATTCCATATACAGTTTCCACACTCTATTTACTTTAGAAAAGTACAGACTGAGTGGATAGTAGAACATGGACTGGGAGGAATTTTGGGGGTACACATAATGTACCTTTTCCTTCCTAAGCTTATTTTTCCTAATTTATTACATGGAATAATAATTGGCCAAATGAAGAGTCCATTAATACCATTGTTTCACACATATTTCAGTTTTGTAATCCCTTGTATGTTTTGAGGTCATCTGGATGGTGTACTAGTTTTTGATATAATTTGTAGTATGATTTCATTTGATGTCTGGCTTCATAATACATCAACGGTTTGGGTTTTGTTCTTTGAGTCATGAGTGTTGGTTATGATCTCATTTCTCATAATATATTAATTGTACTAGGGAGATATATTCTATCCAAATTTAGACAGATCCCAGAATATGGTATAGTGTAGTTTCTCTGAGGAAATTTAGGTTTGTACATTGTTATTATGACTTATTTCTCAATGTTAGAGTGGTTGAGGTTATAGGAACTATGTTTCAGTATCATAAATATTAAATCCTTCAGGCCTTGATGCTACATTGTTATAGAGTTTATAGACCTGTTCTATTGTAGTGTACAGAAGACTCTGAGGAACTCTTGAAAATTCCCTTACGGGATGGTTTCTGGTCAAGCGATTAGTGCGTACCATAGTCAACAAATGATATTCTTAGGTGGAATGGTGTTCATTGGATTCGCTTTTGTCAGAGTTGGTACTTATGGTTGGGTTTTTTCTAGGATCCTACCAGAGGTTTTCTTGTGGGGAATATTCTTGAAGTTTATATTGTACAATGGATCCCTCATTGCTTATATTTATTAGATAGTCACAATGATCGTTTTAAATTACATTTCAAGCATTAATATTCTTTTGGATTCCCATTTGGGTGTTTTGTTGATCGAGGATTAGTTGGTGTCCACTGAGAATCATTTTGAATTTTTCTACACTAGTTGTGTCCCATTATATAAATGTGTTGGGGAACACCTTATATGATTTATTTCTCTTATTGTGGATCTTTATCTTGTTGTATATATTTAGATGGGTGTGGCCCTAAATCTAGGGTGTAGTATAGTATTCCCTAGAAAGACGTAGCTTTTTTTGTGAAATTAGTGATAAAAAGACTTTTGTATATACTATGTCTTTTATTTTTAGTACAAGGAGATGTAGGGGATTGAAATAGGATATTCAATTATTGGATAATATTTGATCAGTGATGCTAGCTTAGCCGTTTTCATTGTGGGTTCAAGAGTTGGATAAACCCACATTCGGGTGGACTTTGGATGTGATGTTTGAGGCTTTTTAAATGATTTTTCTTGGATATGAAACTGATGGTATATCATGGATCATATATTGTCCATGAATGTTATATGTTTCTCTCTTTTATCGGCTTGTTTTGGTTAGATGGAATTAGGGAGCTAATGGATGATATATATGAATAAACTCCCTCTATTTGAATATGATCATTTGATAATAGGTATATATGGTTGTTGTAGATGATGGGGATCTCATATTAGTTTGAATTCCTAGTGATTTTGAATTAGTGAAAGGATCCCATAAGAATGTGTGTCCTTCATGTCCATGAAAATGGATCCCATAGGGCGGTGTATCTTTTGTGGTCCATGTTGGAGCCCGATTCATTCTATAAGAACTTTCGGGACTTGATAGTTTCTCTAGAGAGTTTCAATGAGATTATATTTCTTGTTTTGATAATTCCATTATATTCCTAGATTCTGGTAAATTCATGTTGATGTAGGGATACATATGGTTATGTCCACGAGTCCGACATTCATACAATTTCATTTAGATATATTAGATCTCCTATATAGATTTTTTGAACCCATCTGATGTCATGTGTGTGGGTGACCCACATGTTGTAAATCCTTTAGTGGGGGAAAAATAAGGGGGTAGAAATTCTAGAAATGTGAGTCGTGAACACAAGGTTTTGTTGTTCCTTTTTGAATCCCCCATTCAGGTAGTTGTTGTTATCAATATTTCTAGAATTAATTTTTGAATATGCTAGGAATATCACATGTTCATGCACTTATTATGATATCATATTATAGGATCAACATTCAGTATCACCTATAATGATTGATTTCATACCCCCTACAGGTGCGCATTTGTGTGTGTGCATAACTGATATATTCATTCAATATGGAGAATAAATTTCACAATGGATCAGGATAAGGCCTACTGATTCCTGATAAAGTAAAATTGAATTCTTAGAGCCTTAGTATAGGTAAGGTGAATCTAGAGCAGTGTGGAGGCTGGGTATGTGGTTTGGCTCAAAGTTTTTAGTATGACCTGATGTATTTATTTGCAGTCTGTTTATATTATAAATATGTCCGTTCCTATGGGAATTCATATATTGTTTGTTTTTCCGGATTCTGGGACTATATGAAAATATTCCTAATATAATTTATTATATAATTCCCTTATTTTAGTGTCTTTATCACGAGTAATCTGAGGTGTATTCAGGTGGGTTTTTTTTCATTTCCAATATTACACTTTGACCCAAGGGTTTAGCCCCCCCCAATATATCAGTTATATCATCAATCATAGTTTTTGACCTCAGGTTTGTAGGGATGCATGATTAAGGGCTTATAATGGGTCATATTGGGTGACATATTAGGTCAACTCGAGTCTGTTCGTTAAATTCCCATATACTAAGGTTCCTAAAAAATAAATTGTTTTTTTTTCAATTATATATTTCAAGAAGATAAATTTAAAAAGATGTGATGAAAATATATTTTTAATTATAGAAATAGAAATACACATGTGTTATTTATTCAAGAATTTGGGGATATTTATTCTACATTCAACATTGATAATTTTATATTTTTCAGACAGTAGGTGTTGCTATATATTCATTAATACTCAAGGTCAAGTCATTATTAAGAGGGGAGACTAATATAGAATTACATATAGAATATTCACAATTCCCTTGTCTATAAAAACCCTTGGAAATAAATTGGGTGTAGTAATGTTATGGATCTATTATACACATGATTGTAATATTCCCATACCAACAAGAAATTCACAACTCAGTTTGGGATTACTAGGTCACTACTATACTCTACCAATTGTCCTATATATAGTACATTATCATCATCATTATTATCTAAATATAAATATATTTTTAAACTATATATATAACATTTTGTTTGTTAACAAATGGCTATTTATTGTGTTAAAACTGAAAATTTTGGAAGAATGATTATATATTGAATATTTTTTATTCTTTTCCCCATATTTTCTCCCTAGGATCAATATATAAGGGTTTATTTAATATCTATTTTTACATAAACATTAGAATCATCCAAATAAGGATTTCATATTCATAATGGGAGTATATGTGCGAGATGACAGGGGCATATAGATTTATCCCATGTGTCACCACAAATTAGAGGCTCGTATATTTTGACTCTTCCTTGTTCCCCATTAAATAGTGAGGGTAAAATAAAACATGTGAAAATGGAATGAGGAGGACAGGAGTAATAAATGAGGTTTTAAAAGATCTATAAATGGAGACAACATAGTGCCAAAAATATATAAAGTTACAATGAAAAAATATATTACATTAAAGAGGATAAATATTTTTGAGAAAATTAGTGTTAATGTATAAGACTCATGGGAGGAATTTTTGGTGATTTATTTATGTGGATGAGTTTTATTATTATATTGAAAATGTATGGATGGAGGTAGAAGAGAAATTTGACCTAAAGAATGTAAGGGTGGTATTATAATTAATCATTACATTAAAATTGATTTATTATAAAAATAATTATTGTCCATATTTATTAATCTACCTCTCACTATTGATTTTTTATGAAATTATCTCTAAGGATAACCATTGTAGAGTAAATCAACGAAAATGATCTCATATTACTGTCATGTGTGGCACCTAATACCATGTTAACAATGATGGATAAAGACATGATAATTTGTTTTCTGAAAATTATATTTGAGGACCAATATAGATATTTCATATTAATAAAGGATCCATAAATTTATGTTATCTATATTATTACTATTATAAAGTTCATTTAGTAGAATTAATTTTCTATATTGTCCGTTATTTTTAATTTTCCTTATTTTTATAAAAATAATTTTTTTTTCAAACACAGATAAATTTTCATAATATATTATAAATATGAAATAGATATTTTTAAGAAGAAACCATTTAACCTTATGGGTTGTTGTTAACAAAATATGAATATGTTAAAAATAATACATGAATAAATAATTATGATAAACATTCATCAGTGATATAGGTAATGAATCAAAATAGATTGAATGAATAAAATAAAAGGAAATTGATATAATTAGTTATGTTTTTTGGCATGAGTCTGACCTAATTTCACAACATAAAAATTTCAAAATATATTTATTATAATTGAAAAAAACATGAACATAAAAAGAAATTACTTGGAAAAAATAGAACCACTGAACTATATGAAACACATGAATCACCAAAAAATGATTAATATCAAAACTGGGATTAATGTATCCAAATATACATTCCACTATATTTAATTCAAACAATGCAGATAAACATACTATTATTATAGAAAAATTACAAGAAAATCGTAAGTTAAAACATATAGAGCTTGAAATTAGATTATTAAGGCAATTTAAAAACAAAAACAGTAATTATATATATAATCCTACATTTATATATACATAAAAGAATACATCCATGTAATAATGAATGCATGAATTTTTTAAAATTAATAAATTCATGAAATTCTATTCCAAATCATTGTCTAGATTATTTTTATAAAATATTATACGACATGATCCTCCATGAATTTCCTTTTTTATATTTTCATTTGGGAATTCTCCCATGATCATTTAATATTTCATTCTCATTTAACTATTTGACAAAATCTTTATTTTACTAACACCATAATTCAAATTTTACAGGTGTTCCTTCAATATTTATCCCCAGATAATATTTCATATATATTTGAATTTGAGAATTCTAAAATGTTCACGTAGTGATCACCATTTTTAATAATTTATAAACCACATCATGAATAACATAATTATAAATAGATCATTATTCTTAAAATTTAAAAACTGATGTTTATCATCCTATTTAAAATTCAAATGATATTTTTTGTATTAATAATATTATTCAATGTCCATTGAAATTTCATCATAAATTACACGGCATTCATAGTCTCATGATACATTTTTAATTTTAAGTTTAGTAAAACATAATAAGATTTATCGTATAATATTCTGAGCTATGATATGGGGATATCATATTATATGATTCCAATGATTACTTTGATCCTTTTATTTTTGTTTATTTTTGAATCATATATGAGATGAATGTTCTTCATATGTATCTTAACTTGAGTTTCACATAATTTGATAAATTATAAATATCCACAATAATTAGAACTTTTGATGTAGAAAAGAAGTTCATTTTAATTCACTAAAAACCAATTCTTTATGAAAAAATTTACATATAAAGTTAATTTTGATACCTCATATCAACTTCCTCAATTGCAAAATTCATACATATGATCTCAAAATATTATGTATGCTTTAATAACTCCCATATATGATTCAATAACCTATTTTAAATACAATACCATTGTTGTTTTTTAGCTTTAACTCATGGTATATCGTTTGTGTCATTATATTAAAATCTTATATATATACATGTAGATACACTCATGCTCATCATATGAATCACTTAATAAATTCTATCTCAAGCAACCTCAATCTTATCTACCATTCATCTAATGCATTTGTTACAACCCATAGTTTATAAATGATATTTTTTTAATTAAATAAATGTGAATTATATTATATGATATATTATTATAAAAATAAAAAAATACAAGAAAAAATTATTTCATTAATAAATATTGTTAAATTAATAAGCAACTAAACCCATGAAAATTATATAAATTATAATGGGTTAGGAAATATATATTAAGAAAAATATAATGGAAAATTTTGGATTAATCAAATCAACAATAATAATTTCACACATGTCCAACACTATAGAAATGATGAAAAAATAAATTCAATGATATTTATATATTTTAAAATGAAACTATAAAACCATGGTAGTAATTGCAGTGAATGTTGTATAATTGAATGAAGTAGTATTTATAGGACGTGATGTGACTTTTGGAATAGTAATGTGATAGTTGGAATATTAACTTTTCCTTCAAATAAAACATTTTTTTATCAAGAGTAGTTCTAGTAAATATAAATATTATAATTCTAATAAATAAATACCATGATAAAAAAAAGAAAATATAAGAATAATTTTTGCAGACAATATTTTAAGGATTTTAAAAAAGTCATTATATATATATTAAAAATTAAAATAACATATGTTATCATATTATTCAGATAAAAATAATATAATATTTTAAATTAAAATTCCTAAATTTTCCATCAGTTATTTTTTGGTAATTTTGTGAAATACATAAATTTTCAAGTGAATTGTAATATGCAGTTTTGTATAACCATTTTAACTTTAATTACATCATTCATAACATAATAATGAACTAATAATTTATATATCATTATTCTTGGAAAAAAATATTTAATTTAATAAAATATTTATTTTAAAACTAAACATGATTTTCCAAACCTAAAAACTACTTTCGAACATCTAATGTTAAAAGTAATGCTTTAAAATAAAACATTTTCAATTTTTTCCACATTACTTCTAATAAACTATAATAAAAGATTTATCATGGGTTTTAATTTCATAAAGCCATTATATAAGTTTTATATATGACTCATATGGTCATTAATAACACTATTACATGGGTTTCCTTTGATATATTATATAATTCAATATTTTATTCTAAACATTACCCTCTCATAAAGTATGAATAAAACCTCTATATCTCTTTGTTAAACCACTCATTCCTCGTATAAAAATACCATTATCTACTCAAATTTCCTCTCTTCATTATATTATAATACATAGGTACGTTTTAGTATAATCAAAATCCAATGGTTCATGAATTTACGGGCCATAGAAAATGGACCACATTAAGAATGATGTAATTTCCTTGGGTCCTTTTATTTAATTTTCATTTTAAAATTTAATATTATACATATATTTTGTAATATAAAAATTATAAACTTAATTATAATACAATTTAACATCTTCTTAATAATATTAATTTACTATAAAAAATTAATATGATCATATATTATACACTATTCACCTCTACTACGAACATTGTCCCGTTAACGGCTAGTTAACCACTAATAAGTTGTTTCCAATTATTTCCTTGTAAAAATACTTCTGAATGGTAAAAATAAATTATTTATGATATATAATTTTTTTAAAATATATATTTATTAATCTTGTATAATTATATTTACTTATATATAAATATATTAGAATAGAAATAACGTAACAGAATCAAAACTGTACATTTCTAAGGAAAACATGATATCCAAATGGTATCTATTAAAAAAAATTAATTAATAAATATAATACAATGACTATAATTGGATAATAGTGAAAAAATGACAATAATTCACTTCTAGTTTACTATTTTAATAAATATAATTTCATTATTTAGGAGGTGAATATTGAAGATATAAAGTAGTATTTATGTTAATGTGATTCGAAAACTTGGTACCTTAATTTGAGTTATCTCTTATTTCACAATGATATGGGTATGAATTATACTCTAATATTCCAAAAATTTATTTTCTAGATTATTTCCCTTCTCATTTAGTGACATAAATTTTTCTACCCGTCAAAAATTCATTCTAATACATTTACAATTATTTTCAAAATGTATTTAAAATGAATTAAATTCTCTTTTCTTTTTTCTCATTTAAAAAATAAATTGATATTTTATTGCAATTAATTATTTACCTTATTCATTTTTAAATCATAATGTTAATTTCATGAATTATGATATATGAATTCTTTGACGAAACCCATTCATGTCAATGTGTTGTTTCATGAGTACGATTGTTATCCTTCAGTGTGGAATGCATGATTAAGATCTGTTTATAATGTGAAATATAGTCTTAGAATTATATATCTCTCCAATTAATTGGTTAATGTCATGTACATCATGATATAATTTGTATTATGGGTGAACATGATGCCATAATGGATCATTTTTATGATGTTACGATTATACAGATATGTTATGCATGAACATGATAATGGATTTTCACAAAACTAATTGTATTGTTTTACCACTATCTTATGATGATTTATTATTATGGTATTTTTATATTATATGAATTTATCAAATGTTTCAACCATGATGTTGATAATGATACCTTGTTTATGATATGGAAATGATGATTATTATCACCCATGTAATATTGATTAATATTCTTTCTTTCTCACCCTAATAGGATTTCGACCACCTATTTATTTAATTTTTATCATGATGTCAGTATATATAATAAGGATAATGAGAGAGATAACATATGGATAACTAGTAACTTGTTTAATTATTTTTAATTTTTATTCTCTGTAAGTAGTGTATGTGACTAATTTTTCTATGATACTAACCCTTTGGATCCACAATTTTTAATAGTATTATTGCGTTTTTCATAAAATTAATGTTATATCCATTTATAAAAAATTTGGGTCTCTATATATGGTATCAAAGTATTTATTATTTAATTTTTATATTTGGATTACAAAATATTAGTTAAAATCCAATGTACAATTCTATGTAAAGGTAAACTTCAATGATATATTATTTTATAAAATGGATAAAAATAGGGATACCATAAGATATTCCTTCAGAGTTAATTTATGCATTATAATATATTTATTTTCTTAATTTCATTACTTATATTTTTTTAAAACATTTTATATTTAAGAAAATAGTGGGAACTTTAAGAAATCATAACAATACCACATGTGAGTGGAAATATAATGATTTTTTGATTGACAGAAAAACTACCATGGGATGTGGAGCATTAGAAATTCATAGTGATGATTTCCATAATATCTCAAGATATTAGAAATAAGATAAACCCTGAGGAACTTACACCATCACAAAATATTGATAAAATTGAAATTGAGTCCTTTTCTGTGGGAATAACCCCTAATATTTTTTGGTTAATCTCAACAACTAGTCATAGAATAGTGTGTTAACTAAATAGAGAATATATTTTCTATGATCTACTATTTTGAGAAGGAAAATATTAATTTTGAATTTTATCATATTTTTTGAGAAGATGATCAATAGTGTGAATTGTTAAAAAAACCCAATCCAATGTCTGAAATGGAAGAGATGGAGTGGGATTTCTAAATAAAAATATTTCCTAATAAGTATTCCCCTAGAACTCTTTGAAAAACATATGGGGAGAGAATTATTAGATATAATTAAAACATTGGGGAAAATTTTCATGTATAATGTGAAAAACATTACAAGGAATGAAATATACCACCAAATATTTGTTATAAAAATGATATAAAAATACATATAATCATTAGTGGTTCAAAAATGCACATTTTAAATTTTCTATCTATCAATGAATTTGGTATTTGTGAATAGGTAGTTTGATGTTATCTAAAATTTTGAGATTGGGTTTGGATAATTTTCCCATTGTTATGAATATAAGAACAGAAGAATAAAGTTTTATGCTTGTGGATCAAATTAAAAAGTGGGAATGATCATCCAACCACACATATGTTAAAATTTTGGGATGATGATTTGCATAAATTTTATAAAAGGTAAGGGGAAATGGTTTAAGCGAGGGAGAGAATGTAATACAACAAGTTTTTATATACCATTTTTTCTCTTTGATGAAAATAATATTCATTGATGTATTACAACGAAAAAAATTCAAACATTCCTTTAGCCAAAACTGATGTGGTGTATGTTACCCAGAACCTCAACTTGTAATTTCATACATAGAACATATACTTGGCGTATGATACACACAACACTGACAAGGCAAACGTTACATGAAACATCTATGTTTCTACAAAACATCATTCCATTTTTATAACTATTTAAATGAGCTAATTATAACCTATGGATTAATCTTATTTATATGAATAGTGAAAAATAATTTTGAAATAATTTTTTTATTTATTTTATATAAATAAAACATTGTGATAATAACAGATAAAATATTTTGTAGAGTCCTTATAGGATTAATAAATCTATTTTCTCAAATGGATTGCTTTTCATTCCCTTCTATGAAAAATGATAAAATTAATTTGTGATATATATAAAAATTTAATTTGATAAAATAGTGGTTATATTTTAAATTATAATATAGAAACTAGAATGGGGTTATTTTTTATGATTTTTTTGAGAAACGTCATTTTTTGGTGAATAATGAAAATTAAATTATTTTAATACAAAAAATATTTTTTTTCAAATTTATTTATAAGATTAAATAATATTTTAATTTGTATTCAATGATTAATTATTTCAAATTTTGATCAATTAATCCAATATAGGTCATTAAATTAAATTTCACATTTAATTTGGTAAATATTTATATCTCATGAGATGCACTAATAATTCATGGGCAATGAACCTTGTCTACTTAGATGACCATGAGAGTGAACCATGACTACCAAGAAGGTATGATGAGTGAACTCATGCTACAAATATCGAAAATGGGATTGAACCATGACTACGAAGATGGCATATGGAGTGAACCAATACTAATAAGATGGTCGTGGTAGTGATTACTTGGCTATTATGGAAATAATAATATATACATATGTGTTTTCCACAATTCAATTTTTTCCCTATCTTATCCTATCATGGATAATGTTCATTATTTCATCCAAATTAACTACCAATTTTTATTCCATGTTTCTTTTTTATTATCATTGATATACAAGGTAAAGTATTCTATTTTCTTGATAATGTACTAATACCCTTATGCTCATTATTATGCTTAAATATCTCCCTTATTTACCTTTATTGAGCATCTAATATGTACCCTTTTTATGTTTCCTACCACAGGTTATAACGATATGTACATTTTTTTGTGTCTAATAAGGGTTATAAGTAAAAAAACATAGTGGGAGATAATGTATCTCATATATGTAAAAGTTTTTATAATTTATTGTTTCCAGGGACACAACATTAACATGGTCGTTAGTGGCTTGTTTGTAGAATGTTTTTTGTATTCCAAAAAAGTTATGTAATGTTAATGTATGAAAATAGAGGGTATCAATAGTTGGCAGTAGATCAAAGTTTTAGTTAATATTTTGATGATACAATGTGCAAATATAAGTGAAAACCCTAATAAAATGTCAAGGGATATGTCTCTGGATAAGGAAAAGTATAGGAATATGTAATGGAATTTTGGTAATGGATAGAGTGAGTGGATTCTTAACAAAACATATGTTTCTCGATACTAAAAGTAGATATAGATCAAGAATAGATGTACTTATGGGTATCAACTCAGACCAAATGATTAGTTATTGACTTTGGGTAATCTCGTACAGGACAATGAGTCTTGCTACAAACCTTGTTTGACACTCACAAGGGATATGTTTTAAGAATTATGAAACACTTCATGAAACATCATGAACGATTTAAGTATAAGTTAAAGAACCTTTGGTATACATAATGTGTCATATATTAAAGAAGGTTTCAATTTTTAATCATCCCACAAGAAACACATCCTGATTATCTGGTTCCCTAATATGATAAATGTTTTTCTATTTATGATTTATGGTTTTAATAAATGGATGGAACCAAAAGGATATAAATTAATGGGAATTGTGATAGAAAATATAATTTATTTCTACCTGAGAAACTAAATTCTATGGGTTCTGAAATGAAAAATCATGTCATTACACTCACACATATTTCTCAAGCTATGAATCATGGTGGACTTCTTATTAAGAAAAGTTGGGAACAACATTCTGTTGTGACATTCATTAGGCATCATCCACATTCTTTAGTGGGTATTTTGATCCAATTGTTCCTGAAAATTGATTAGTAGTAATGAAACTATATTATATGTTCGCCATTGTTAGGAGCATGATAAATTCATTCAGACTGTCTATCGGTTTAAAGGAAAAGCAGGCTGGTGATGGACTCTAATCAATAATATGAGGCAACAAGATTATATTGAATCCATGGATTATCATGAGTTCAATAACTTAACTTTCAATGATTACATTCCTTTTATTCATTGTTCCAAGAAGAATAAATAGTTCCTTGAGTTGAATAAAATGGGTGATGAATCTGTTGGTACCAATAAGGATAATTTCATAAGAATTGTGAGGTACGCTTCTTGAATTATCATCCAAACTGAATTTATTGTAGATAGGTTCTTCAATGGATTAAATAAATTTCTCTAAAGGGCATTGGATAAAAATGAAATTGTTAGCTATGAAGAGATTTTCCAGGGTGTAATCAAGTTTCAAATTATGCATGGAGTCATGTATAAACCTCATTGTTTTGACAAGATTTGGAAGTTGAATTTTAAAGTAAAATCAAATAAAAATAAAAATAATAAGATGATATTCCATTTATGATATATGCATGGGAAAAATCATGGAGGAATTTTCCGTTAGTGGTATAATCTATGTTTCAAGTGTGGAATTTAAGGCCATAAAAAATTTTATGGACAATGTGATGGGATGAAGATAAATATCATTCCAAATGGTATAAAAGAGTTATAGAATGTACCTCCCATGATTTAGTGATACACATGTAAGGAGAATGAGAATTATTCTATATAGTGACCAAACCCATGGGATGGTGATTATGAACAATGTCAACTACCCTTTATGTTGATTCATAATGGGAAATCATAGGAAATATCAATTTTTGATGAGGAGTGTGATATCAATGTCATTAAAGGTAAACATACCATATAATATAGAATAGCTAATGTCATCTTGTATTATACATCTACCCACTTGTTCATATTTAATGAAATTTCTAAGAGTGTTTATTTTACAAAAAATGTTTAGATGTAAAATTAGTAGTGCAAACCCATAATGTTCTGATGATTTCATCCTGAGTCTATGATTCCTCTCTTGTTAATGATTGTGGGAATTGTATTCCTATAAATATTTCCATTCTTATTTTGGTTTAATTTTATGTAATATTAGGCATGGATAGATTTTCTATTAATATAGGGCATAACAATTATTTAGAAAGGAAAGTTACTTTTTTTATTTCAAATCCTCCAATGAGCATCCATCAATGTGATGATAACAATGAACATATTCTCTAGAATACACCTAGTATGTGGGTCTTAATTTCTATTACTTTTTTATCTCAAATGGTTGGGGTTAAAATGATCATTGTTATATTCCTATTGTTAGAGAAGTTTGGGATGTATTTCTGGATTATTTTCCTATCCTTCCACAAAAATGGGATATTGAGTTCTCAATAGAACTCATACCTGGTTCCACACTAATTTAAAATACTCCTTATAGAATGGCCCCAATTAAGAATGAGTAATAAAATAATAAAATCCAATAAAACCATTTATGTTATTCATTTTTCCAAGGGTGTTATCATGGGGTTCAAATGTTATTTTTGTGAAAATTAACAATGTATTAATGTGACTATGAATTGATTATTGGGATATGGACATGATCAAAATCAATAAAAATTATCATGTCCCCTGTATTAATGAATTTTTTGATCAACTATGAGAGGCACAATACTTTTCCAAAATTGCCCTTCATTAAGGATATCATCAATTCAGATTCAATAAGAAGGATTAAAACAATATGCAATTCATTAATAGGTATGGACACTAAAAAAGTATAATTTTTCCTCTTGGTCATAGTAATTCCCCAAATATCATTAGGGATTTAATAAAAAGAGTCTTCATATATGACTTTGATCTATTTTTGGTTTTATTGGTTGTTGATATTAGTATCTATTAAAAGATAAAGAAAGATAATTAATATTACATGAGAATATTACTAAATACCCTATGGAAGGAGAAACTATATGAAAATTTTATGAAGTGTGAATTTTGTCACAAAATGGTTTCTTTTTTGGGTAACATATTATCGAGAGATGTTATAGTAGTAGATCAATCAAAGACTTAGGCTATTCAATGTTGTATTATACCAACCATGTTGACTAATATACATAGTATTCATTGTTTTTAATTATATTATCAATGATTTATTTTAAATATCATAACAATATCTAATCCTCTACCCATGTTATCTTAGAATGGTGTCATGTTCCTTTGAAAAAATGAATCTTTGGAAAATTTCAAGGAACTAAAGATAAGGTTAGTTAGTGCACCTGTGCTAACAATACCTTATAGTCGACAATGTTTTTTAATTTATAGTGATTCCAAAAAAGGTTTTGGAATGTGTAATTATGTATAATAACATGGTTTTCACTTATTCCCCATGGTAGTTGAAGATTCATTAGAAAAAACACATGTCTCATGATTTGGAGTTCGTGTAGAAAATTTTATCATTTAAGATATGGAGGAATTATCATTATGTAGAAAAGTGTGATATATATACCAATCATAAAATAATGAAATATTTATTAACACTGATGGATTGAAACATAAACCAGAGAATATGTTTATAGTTTATAAAGGATTATGAATTCTAAATAAATTACAACCCTAGTAAATCAATCTAGGTGGATGATGGTTTCAGTCAGAAGGATCATGCTAGCTAATTTATGAGCAGAATAATAAAAGACCCTATATTTTTGTAATATAAATTATTATTCTAGAAATATATAAGTAAGGGGAAAATATTATTTTTATAAAATAAATTTTCAGCCCTCTGGACAAGTGAGGAATAAGGAGGTACAAAAGGTAGATGTAGAACTGCAAAATAAATTTTGAAATGTTCTAGAGTTTAAAAATGATCACCATGGAATGATAAGTTCTAAGAACAATGTATTTATTATAACCATACCTAATTTCAAAATGGAGTTGTTATAAGATTATAATAATTCATTCTTATCTATTTATCATTGAATAATGATGAAGTAAATGGACATGAATGAATACTTCTACTATGATGGAATGAAGAGAGATATCACAATGTTTATATCGTGGTACATGGTATATCTATAGTTTAAGGCTCAAATAGAATAGTATAATTGTATGTTTCATCCATTATCATACCAAAATATAAATGGGATTACATCACTATGGATTTTTTCATTGGACTGCCCCAGAACACTAATGTGTTTAATGATATATTTGTGGTAGTCAATTTCCATAGTAAGTAAGAACACTTAATCATTATCAATGAATATATATCTCTATATCAACTTTTAGGTATATAAATTAAGGTTGTGGAAAGGTTATATAGAGTTAAATATTCAATTTTATCATATCTGGATATTAGTTTTACATCAATTTTCTATATGGTTCTTCATATATCACAGGATAAAAAATTATGGTTTAATAATTATTATCATCCTCCGAAAGATGGTCAATTTGAAAGATCAATTTAAAACCTAGTGGATATGATGAGATCTTATTCTATTAATTTATAATTTGATTGGGATCAACACCTTAATTTAGTTGTCTTATATTACAACAAATCGTTTTCTCAAGAATTTAGATGGAACCAAATGAATTTCTATTTAAGAAGAAATTTAGAGATTGAACATGCTCGATTGAGGATTGAGAAATACTTCTATTGGGAGATAATATTTCTAAATAAATATTATAGAAGGATACAACCATTCCACATCATATCAAGGCCGATAAAAGTCTAAGGAAAAGTTATCCGGATAACCGTCAATGTGATTTAAAATTTTATGTTGGTGAAAAAGTGATTCTGAAAATAAAACACAAAAATATGGTTTTGATATTCATGAATAATGGGAAACTAAAACCTAGGTTTATCAGTTCCTTTATGATTATTGACTTTATCATGATGGTATCCTTTGTATTTTTACATCTTCGACATTTCTCTCATATCCAAGATGTGTTCTATTATCTGTGTTGATAATGTTCATACATGGCCCTTCCGATGTATTAAACTCAGAAGTAATTCCACTGGAGAAACATCTTAATTAAAAAGAACAAATTCATTAAATTAAATATCAATCACAGAAAGTTCTATGAAACAAGAAAACTCACATGGTTAATGTATTGTGGAGAAATCACCATCTTGATAAAGCTATGTTGGATCTTGGAGATATGATGAAGCAAATCTATCCTCATTATTTGTTTTGAAATTATGATTTTTGGGGGAGAAATCCATTTTATGGGGGGGTTTAATGTGACACCCCAAATTTTTATGGATCATTTTTTCATCAATGGAATTAATTTTCATTTATTTCTTACAATGCACTAAGTCAAAAATTCTTGGCACATGGATCCGACTCTATGTATGTTACACATAATATTGACTAAAAATACATTATATGGATCATATCCTTAAAATATGTTACACACAAAACCTTCTTGGATTACATTACATGAAACCCCAATGTTTCAAAGAAACATCATTTTATTTTAAAAATTATTTAAATGTGGTAATTATAACATATCTATTTAACATAGTTACTTAAATAGTAATAAATACTTTTCAAATATTTTTTATAATTTTTTTATAATTTTTTTATATAAATAAAACATATTGACATTGAATGATACAATGTTTGCTAAATTCCATATATGTTTAATGATACAATTTTCTCTAATAAACTTTGTTTAATGCCTTTTTCTGAAAAGATATAAAAATAATTTTTGGCACAGATAGAAATATATTTTTATTAAATAAACTTCATTTTGGAATTTATAATGTCAAAATTAGAGTGGGGTGAATTTTTTGGATTTTTCAAAAAAACATAATTTTTTGATAAATATTGAAAAATAAAAGATTCAAATTCAAAACATTCATTTAACATATTTTTATTATAAGGTTACTTTATATTTTAATTGGTTTTAAAATATTAATTATATCATATTTTTATCAATTATTCCAATAATGGTCATTGGAGTGAATTTCCATTTAAAATTGGGTAATGATATATATCTCATGTGATTGACTAAGATGATACTAGCTGTGAACCATGACTAGTATGTGGGACATGGGTGTGATCCTTGTGTACCAAAATGGTTTGAGGATTCAACTCACACTTCTATAATGGCCACAGGTGTGAACCATGACTACCAAGATTGTTTGGAGAGTAAAACCATATTACTTATATGGTTTTGGCAGTGATGCCTTGGCTAATATGGGAATTATATTATATACATATGTGTTTTCCATAATTCCATGTTTTATTTCTATATCATACTATCATTGATTATGTTCATTATTTCTGTATAATTCATGTCGTCTTAACTATCAATCATAATGTTATCTTCCATGTGTATTAACATTGATATTCAACATATGATTCTCTATTTTCCTGATCGTGTACCCATACCCTAATTCTCATGATTACACTAACATTTATCCCTTCTTTAGCCTTACTGTGAATATGATCTCACAACTTTTTATGTTTCCTTCCCCAAGATATAAGGATATGTATTATGTTTTATGGGTCTAAAAGGGAAATCGTGAAGACGAATCTATTACTAGATAATGTAGCCCATTTGCATACTAGTGTTAATGTTTCCATGATTCCAAAGTCCCTCATCTTATATGGTCATTAGGTGTCTAGTTTTATAATGTATTAATTATTATGATAATTTTATATAATGTTAATGTATGGAAATTAGGGGTCTCTACAGATAAGGTCACCAAATATATAAATTTTGAAGAGATCTGATGAATCTGTACAACATAATGGAGGAAAGATAGTTACCACTTAATGAGCCTCCTACAGTTAAATGATTCAACTACAAGGAGAAAGGGTAATATACATGCCAGTGTGCTAAAATACATGTACACGAGGATAATAATCATCATCAACCACCAACACCAAATGATCTAGGTAATGATTATTCCCTCACTACTGCTGACGCGGAGTATGGAAATGATGTCGTACAAGGTACACTTTCTATTCACTCATGATTCGATAAAATATAATTTTATTGTGGTTATTTGTATTCATTTATATCTTACCAGTTTTCCAGAACTGTTGATTTGAATCATGTATACTATAAAGTATATATTTATCAAACACTAAACCCAGTTGTTTGATCATTGTAACCAATGTTTTGGAATCTTCTCATGTTAGCATATGAGGAAGGATAACTCCAACTAATCGTGCAATATTTTATTTGGATTTTTTTACTATAATGGGAATGGATTGACTCAAATTATATATATCACAAAACAACTATCAAGACAAGAAAATCTGTTACATATTTTGACCAATATTAATCTTCTTTACAAATTCAAGGAAGATAATTAATCAAATTTAGAGAATACCTCGATAGTGTGGGTGATGATACCCTATGATGACTAATAACTTTTCTAAATGGTTTATTCAAATTAAATTACCATTATTGAGTGAATTCCCATTGTAAGGGAGTATAAAGATGTATTTTATGAATGGATTCCTATACTTTTACCAGATCATGAGGTAGAGTTCTCAATAGTTCATATAACATAATCCACTCATTTCTCAAAATTTCTCCTATATGATAGCCCTGATAAAATTGGGTGAGTTAAATAAGAAGATTCAAGACAATTTGGAAAAAAGTATTATATTCCCTAGTGAATATCCTTTGGGTGAACTAGTGATATTTTTAATGAGAATGTAAAGATTAATGAAGTTGTTTACAAATTAATGAGATATAAAAAACACAACCATCATGAAAAAGTATCCCCTTATAAGGATAGATGGATTTTTTTATCAATGTAGAGGAGATAACTCTTTCTAATAGGCAGATCATCAGTCTAGATATCATCAACTAATTTTTAATAAGGAATACATTTTGAAGTCTGCTTTTTGTACAATATATGGTTACTATGATTTCATTTTGATTCCCTTATGAAATTTTAATTCCCCTAAAGTATTCATGGATTTGGTTAATAGAGTCTTTTGATATTACATAAAAAAATTGTTGTAGTATTTATTTACGATATTCTCATTTACCCTATGTTTACGGAAGAATATGATGAGAATATAATAATTGTAATAGAAACATTGAGGATAGAGAAAATGTCCAATATGTTTTTTCATGTGTGACCTTTTGTTGTTGTAATTAACATTCTTTGGTAACATAATCACAAGTGTGGGAAATTATGTAAACATATCCAAGATAATAGCTATTAGTAAATGGACTACAAACACTAGTGTAATGGAAATCCATAGTTTTCTTTGATTAGTTTCTTACTAAATATTTTTTTGGAGAAATTTTTCCTGAATTTCAATCTCACTAGAAATGATAACAAAAAAAGAGAAATGTATGTTAATATTTAACAATTTGAGGATATATTTATGGATCTCAAGAAGAGGTTGATCATTATGCCTAAAATGAAACTACCATTAAGGGGATAATATTTTGTGTTATATAGTGATGTTTCAATGAATTTAACCTATTTTTTTACTCCTGAAGAATGAAAAAGTGATATCCTATGCCACACAAAAACTGAAGAACCATGAGAAAGACTACTTGATGCATGATTTTGAGTTAGAAAATTTGATATTCATCATGAAAATTTTCCATAACAACCTTTATGGAGTGAATTGTGACATATATACATATAACATGAGTCTAAGGTATTTTTTTACATAGAAGGATCTAAACATACATCAATGTTGATAGTCAATTAAAATCATATAAAATGAATTATCTATTCACTACCATCTCAAAAAGTAAAACAATTTAGTTCACGATCTTGGTTTAAAAATCCTTCTATTTTACCCGTAATATTGATTTTTAAAGACCATATCTTCAAGAATATACAAAGTATGGATCTATTAATAATAATAGTGGTAAATATGTAATTTAATGACTTTGGGTGCACTTAACATATTCCCTAAGCAGATGGGTCACATGGCCTCAATTGTGCTTCCCTATACACCACATTCCACTGACTCTAAGGGAGGGTGTAAAGGTTGTACAATTGGGATACTATAGACTCTTATCATTGTGGGATAGAGTAAATGACCAAAATCATACATTTATAGAAGAATATAAATAAACATATAGAATAAATAAGTATTATAGGAATAGATATTTGAAAAATAGAATAACAATAAAAACACACTTGGTAGTTTCATATAAATGAATTCATGTAATGCTGATAAAATGAAGGTAATAGGAGACATGTAGATATAACATGCTACAAAAACTGAAAAATTGGAAAAAAAAATATACACTCAAATTTCGAGCCTATGATTGCTCATCTGCTTTTATGCTCCAACTGTAACTAAGAATATTTACGTCTAGTAGAAGAGCACTAATCATAATCAGTACCTATTGAATTATTATATTATCAAGTACCAAAGGCGTCCCGAGTAGGGTATGAGATAAAATCTAATTATAAAGAAAAAAAATGTCTATATGTTATCCAAACAATTCTCATAACTAAATAGTGTGGAGACCAAAATAATTAATTAATAATGTTGATTGAATAGAAAATAATCTAGTTATTTTCCTAAAGGACACCTAGTAGATCTACCTTCTTCGGCTCTTGGTCGGGAGGATTGTGTGATCATTCACTATATATAGTAATTTTATATATTTTATAGTAATATATTCAATGAACCTATTGGAACCAAGTACGTGAAGATTTAAGTGGCCATATACCTAGAATACTAGTTTAGTTTTGGACTAGGGAAGAACTCAGAATTCCATAACCATTCTAACGAGCCTACAAGCTGATGAAATTGGGTACATTCTTAGCATCTCTTAATGAGGGAGGGACACCATGTTAGTCACTTGATATGGGAATTTTTTCATCATTTCAACAGTTGAAACATGGAACATGGCATGTCATGTTGAACACTCTGCAAGTGTCAGTGGTTTGAGATGTAATTATCAACAACCAATGTATGTGAGTGTAATACCTCCGTGTTCAAAATATCCATTACCATCATAAAATAGCCTATATTAAGGCCAAATAATATTAAAAAAATTAAACATGAAAAAATACCTTTCATGTAAACCAATAGTCATGTCTATTATAATTAAGGGATTTCAAATCCAATAATCTAATTCACTATAATCAATGATGAGGTGTGGTATTGCCAGCCCTATAGAATTCATTCAATTTTGCCAATTTTTTAATTTGAGGAAAGTAAAACCAACATGTGTAAGACAACACATATAATCCAAACCATTAAATTGTCCAAAACATAGAAAATCCATTTATAGGTCTTGAGGGGTTATTTTGAAGGTCAAATGTCTAATAAAAATATTTCATACATGGGATATTTTAATTATTTGTGTTCCAAGAATATTAGTGGTTCCATGGTTTCTGAAAAAAATTTATATAACAAAGTAAATTCTATTCACATATCCCGATAACTTCTAAATAGGAGTTTCAGGAAATTGTCACAATTAACCACAAGGTAAATTCAACTTTTCACACCCACAGGGTGTCAATAAATGATGTTATCTTCATCTAAATTAGTAAAAAAGGATCAAAGGGTGTGCATCCTAGATATATTATCACTTTTATATAAAGAAATAATTAAAAATACAATATAAAAAATGGTTGGCATGTTGAAATTGGAATTGATATGATAACACAAAAACTCCTGGGGAAAATGAAAATAACAGCTAACTTAAGGCCACAAAGGACACCTCACTTAATATCATCCTATAAATTGGGGTAGGTTGGATTAAATTGATTGTAATGGTTCAAATCACAAAAAATAACGAAAACCCATACACCTGAATAGAAAAATGTATTCAAAGTTAAACATTGATAATCAGGGAGGGGATTCGTTAACTCAACTTTGGTTTTCAAATTATTCCTTTGGATTTTGAATTGGACAATAGAAGATGAAGCTCTCTCAATGTCTAGATTGGGATTGATGGAGAGCTACAGGAGGAGAAGACACTAATTCATCTATTGGCTAGGGGATGGGGGAAAAGAAATTATTTTTATAAGATAAATGAGGGGAAACATGCCATTTAACCTTAAAATACAAGGCCACATAGTATAGAAAACTATTAAAAAATGTTGTGCATGGAACTGCATAAAAAAAATTCCCACCTGGATAAGAAGAATTGTTTCCCCAAAAATATTATTAATATTCTAAAAGGCTATTAAAAAGCTACAATTTCTCTTATTATCATGTTCATGGAGTAACATGAAACCGTGAAGCTCTTATTTCACTTCTAATTTTTCCCATATAGTTAGATTAAATCACGTGGTCTAGGTAGCACAGCTTCTGCAAACTTTGCAGCCCTATTTGTTTCCTATTTGAGGAACATCAGGCTACTGAAAATATTCAAAAAATCTAGAAACATTCCATAGTTCATAGATCATGTTTTTCCATCTTAATCAAATGATTTTAACTACAAATAATTTATTTTTTCCTTCAAAAAATTAAGGATTGTTAACCCCCCTCCTTATAGAAACTCATCCATGAGTTGGACTTATGGTGGTAAATAGGTATCATCACCAAAATTCTCCATCCACTTAGATCATATATCATCTTCCCATTTATAGGTCTCATATTTTACTCGTTCATGTTTCCATATCAAATGTACTATAGCTATTAACCTCCCTTAGAGGGTCATCTTACTCCGATGTACTATAGAAACTACACTCTCCTTGAAGGATACCTACACATCCAATTCCACATAATCTGGCTTGAAAACATGTTACGGGTATAGATGATATGTCCAAATATGAGAGACTTGCAATACATTGTTGAATGAATAGTATTTTTAAGGAACTACTAACTGATAATATATTTTTCTTAACTTTTTCACAACCTTGAAGGGTCCAACAAACCATGGTGGGATATTACCATACCTCTACATATATCTATGGCCAAACCAGGGAAAGAATCACAAGAAAAACTAGTCTCTATCCATAATCTCATGATGTTATAGGTGTTTTTTGGAATATGACTTCTATCTAGACTGAGTTATCATAATTCTCTTTTTGGTCAGCTAAACATGCTATGTATTCTCTTACAGAATACATGTTCCAATCCTAAATACTTCTATTGCATCTATATATAATATAGTTGAGTAAAAAGGCCTACCGTTTAATGTTTCAAAAAGATCCAGCTCGAATGTAGATTGAAATATGTTTATATAATCATACTAAATAAGGGGTATGTGGTTCTCCCATGAACCCTGCAAGACCATGAATCATTCCTAGAGCATGTCTTCCCACACCAGAATAGTATTCTCTTTCTTTCCATGGGTGAAAGTTCATGCTCATAAGAACCTATGTACATAAGGAATTTTGAATCCCATTCCAAAACAATGTTGTAAAATGATAATCTCTATCAAAAATGTCAGAACAAGGATCTCAATGGAGGCTTATATCCTCCATGACGTACATCCTACCTAGCTCATCTATCAAGAATTTCTCATTCACATGTAATAATTGGGTGTCCATTTTCAAAAAATTAATGAAAAACCACATTTTATCCCTTCCATGAGGTGATATGGGTAAACTATTCAAGATGTACATTGAATCATCATACCATTTCTACAAGAGAATGTAAAATTACAATACAATCCTTGTTGAATTTTGATGATCCACATTCACCTTCTCGAAGGTGAATCACAAAGTGATGATTCCAGAAATATTTCATTTCATACATTACCACCAATACAGGAACTGTAGACCCAAATAAATATTGGTGTAATTAGGGTGAACTTCCAATGCTATGGTCTGGAATCCCCACATCATCTCTTCTCCAATATCTTCTAGGACCCACAAAAAAAATGGAATATAAAAGTATCATCCCCATATAAGGTCCAACATGAATACGTATTATCATCTAAGACTATTACCTATTGGAAAAGACCTTTAGGATCATACATTCTCCTCTTTCATACCAATTCCATTAGATTATAGTTCAATGCCAATGTTGATAGGATAGACTGACAATGATCCTCCTAAACCTCAATATGCATATCTAGGAATAGGGTATTGAGCTTCCATTCACCATTAGAATCTCTAACTTCCTATGTTGAATATGTCCATCTCAGTTCGTCATCGATTACGTTACACTTACCATGCTAGTAGGTATGATTTAAACCAAACAATTTTAGGTATTCAACTTACCTTTACTATTTGATATTGATATACCCATGTGTAATGATTTACATGAGGATTTTAAGACAATGAATACCAAAAAATTATATATAACTTGATAGTGTCTCCAACAACATTGATCATGAAATAAATTAGCTAGCTATAGATCATGCATCATATAATTCTACTAATGAGAACTTAACTGAAAAGTCTCATATGTGAGGACTCTCCCATCCTTCAATAGATAAGCTCCATGCTCATTACCAGATTTGTCATAGTATATAGTATAACTACTTTATAGATATTTAAGAATTCGAATTGGTGTTGAAGCCAAATGTCCCTTAAACTCGTGAAGATCATCCTTATAATCTTCTGAGCCTATTAATTTAAAATGTTTCATTTTCAAGACCGTAAATAGTGTTGCAAGACATGATAAATCTAGGATGAAAGGTATGTAATATATATAAATCCACATGATAAATTCACTTGGGATTATCCCCAGAAACTACATATCTAACATTATTTGGGTCTACTAAAAATCTCAATACTAATATAATGTGATCATGTCAGTGGGGTTTTTTAGCCAAATGTGGAATTTATTGAACATAACATGGAGGTGGTTCTCTATCAGTTTATTCATCACAATATTAATATGGGTTTAATGGTCATGTATATAGTATGAATAAACTATGATATCAGCAAAAATGACAACCATGATTGAATCCAAATATGGTGGAAACTAGATTCAAAAGATCCATAATGATTGTAGGTGTGTTTGTGAGTCGAAATAGAATGAACAAGTACTTGTATAGACAAAACCTACTCTTGAACTGTGTGAAAGGAATGTATGAAGTATTGACATGCACCTAATGATATCCCAATCACATATCTTACTTTTAAACACTTTCACTCCTTAGATTTTATTGAATAGGTCATCTATTCAAGGAGGTGGATATCTATCGTTATCGTGAGCATGTTTAATTGACATTAATCCTCCCAAATCTGGAGGGAACCATCTCCCATTATGGAAAAATGGGCTAGTAAAGCCCAATGATAAGGGTTGGGGCATATAAATCCTTTCTACATAAAATCCTATGACTATTTCTTGACATCTATGATCTCTATAGGTTCCATCCTATAAGGAGGAATGATCACAAGCACAGCTCCTGGAACAAGATCTGTGGTGAAATATACCTCTTGAACTCGAGGTATACCAGAAAAGATATCCAGAAATAAATCCCCGAAATTATCTACTAGAAGGGGGACATTGGTTCGTTACATATTATCATTAAGAAAGATATTGGTCAACTAATTCATCATATTTTTTTGAGACTTTATAGTTTTTTATTTTATCATGCATCCAAAACATTTAATTATACCTTATTCATGTTCCTATTATCATCTAGTAATGTAAACACCACCATATGATGCAATAGGTCATTATAGACTCAATAAAGATCTAACCAATCCATCCTGGTGATTAAATAAAAAATCATCATGTTGAGGATGAAAATATTTCATACGAAGAATTTTCCACCTATCTCAAGGTGGAAATACATAAAATAGTGAATTCCCTATAATAGGATACCAAAAGGGTTATCTAGAATCATCACACCAAATAATTAATCAATATTAAGGCCCATATATTGCATAAAAATCTGTTATATAAAAGAGTGAGACACTCCCATGTAAAATAAATAAGACATTAAATTGGAGGCTACTATAATAGTACCTCGTATAATAGAAGGTCTATAGATATTCTCCTCTTGCAGTGGATGAACTGCATGTAACTGAAATATACCACGACCTTGAGTAGCTACCAGACTTTTTTGAGTGACCCCACGCTACTGGAACTATGAAATATGTGCTTGACTTCTTCTACATCAACCTCCACCTCATATAGATCAGCTAGTAGTATTCTAGAATCCTTCATAGAATTTTCATAGTGATACCTCTTCATAACATGAAATATGGGTATATTCCCCCATTCTGGGAACTGATAGGTATTTTCTATAGAATCACTAGATATATCCCATCGTTACACAACCTATACATTCCACTAGATCCTGAAAGCACTATGGTTTTGTATGTCTTGTCTTACCTCAATTGTGACTATCAAAAATACTATCTACATGTTGATCCTTATTAATTCTACATCCATGAGTAGCCTCAAAATACTGCTTTTTTCTAGATGAAGAGGTACTGATAGATCACGGTGTCAATCCTCCTTGAATTGCATCATCATCAAACCTCTAATTCTGGTCTCCAACAATTATTTTTTTAATGATTTCAGAAAAATTAGTGAACCAAAAAATATTTACCTACTATTGACTAGCATCGACCATCACATCTGAAAAACACCTTACGATCATAGGGACATCACCAACTATTGTAGGATCAAAATGAAATAGCTCTATGAAATGAGACAAGTATACTAGATTTAACATAAATCACTATTGTAGGTTCATGAATTTGATAGATCTATCATCCCTCATATTATGGGGAAGGAAAAATTCATATAAGATCATCTAGAAATCAGTCCAAACTAAATTAAATTTTCAATCTTCATGGGACAAAACATCCCACCACCACATGGATTAATCATTTATCTTATAAGATGAAATCTTGTCCCACCATTATGTATGCATCTCAGATGATCGTACATAGAAAAAATAGATTTGATCGATGACATAGTATCTTGTGGATCATCATCCCATAAATAGTTGGATGATTCTACTACTACAATTTGGGAGTAAAATCTTCCATAGTCAGGCTTTATTGATAAATACAAATATTATACTATAATATATGAATAAATACATAATGGAACTAGGTGTCAGAGCCCATATTAGTAATTGGAGTAGTTTCTATTAGTGGGACTATAAATGGGATCATTGGTGGCTGATGGTCCATCACCTTAGGTGCATGGTCATCATTGCCTTCATGGAATGAAAACCAGAAGACATCATGGTAACATGACACTATAATGAATAATTAACACTATAGAAGGGATTTCAACAATTACAAAAATTTATATTTTAAAACTATGTAAGGTGCATAACCTTCCTATAAAAATGATCATGACTCGATGAATTCTTTAAATTACTTGTCTATTCAGTAGAAGAGTCCAATAAGGCCGTGAGAATATACAAAATACTAAACTACCCACTACTAAGGTCAGGTTCAGGTGTCTGTCTAATATTATGTAGTATAAGATGGTTTTTCATACAATAGAAATCATATTGATTTTCTATGTATTCTAATTAAATATATATATAACAATAAAAGGGTTGCATTAGGTAGATATCCCTTTATGATTCATAACGGACCATGCTCTATATGAACCAATATATGGAATCCATATAGTCTACACCATAGAACATTTCAGCCCATGTGAACAAGGGTCCATGGAATACTATACAATTAATATTTTCTTAAGGTGACTACATTAAACTATGGAGGAAAAAATGTTAGTTTAAGTAGGCACATTAAGTGTAAATTTTGTTTCCAATCCCTATAAGAATTTTCACCCCTATTAAATCCATATTCATGAAAGTATTAATATGTAATAGAAATATGCACACTGAAATTTATCAATTTATAGAGAAATACATTTCATATTAGTCAAATTCTTCCAATAATGATGGGTAAACTATTTAAATGACCTCGTTTAATAAATATATTGTAGATAAAAATAGTTTTTATTATACCAGGAATATATACACAATAAAAAATGTTTGTCGCCCAATAGTGAAGCCATATCAACTATAACTAGTGAAAATAGAAACTAAATTTTCCCACCCTATTAAATTTGGATTTCCCCAATACATGGGTTATATTCATCTAAGAACATGGTCATTTAATGATACATTTAACTCCATGTATCATATCTAATTCCCAAATTTAAAGGCAAAGGAAAAAATGTTTCTCTGATACCACTTTATAATGACTCAACCTAGGGTCCACTTAACTATTACCTCGATCAGGTGGGTAACATGGCCTAAAGCAAGCCTCTACATTCGATAGAGGATTCGAAATTTATGTGAGGATGTAAAGGTTCTATGATAAAGAGACTCTACACTCTTATAAGTAGGTATATCAGTGACTACTATCATGTTGTTTTGACTGATCAATACCTATAGATAGATAATCATGAGTAGTGTGTGAAATAAAATCTATGTAGGCCACCACCAATAGGGTCTAAGAGTAATCCAAGAAATTATCATAACAAAACAATTTTCATTTTTATATAATTAATTTACCATGTCTAATAAATAAATAAATGCCCACTAATGATGCTAGAGGACACTTGGAAGCTCTACCCGCTTCATGTCATAGATGAGAAGAATTTATTCTTAGTCACTATATATATATATATTATAGTTTTATATTTTATCCACCTACATGAACTATGTACATGAGGACCTACATGGCCTTATAACTAGAATAATAGTTTATTTCTAAACTAAGAGATAACTCAAAAATCCACAACTAGGCTAACAAACATATAAGCTCATGAAATTGGGTACATGCCTTGCATCATATAATGAGTGGGAGGAATCATTCACTTCACTATAAATAGTGATTGTTCCCTCATATCAGCACACAAAACAAGGAATTTGGTTCATCAATCCCAACATCCAACTAGTTTTAGTTGTGTTAGACATCATTCTTAAAACCTAATATTAGGGATCCAGAGATAGTATTTCTCAAAAGATCCATTTACATTGTACACCAACCTTTATCATGGCTTAATTATATATTAAAATTAAAAATGATGAAATACCACTCATGGATACCATTATTCAAGTCCATTATAAGCATGTGATTTCAATTCATATAATATATGTCTCTATTGTCAAATATGAGGTGTGGTCTTTCCACCCCTATAGAATTCGTTCCATTTACCCCATTTAATTCATTTTAGAATAAATAGCACCTGTAGTCCATCCCATAATATTAAAAAATTTTAATTTTCTGAAACAAGTAAACCCCATATACAAGACTCACAGTGTTATATATAAGGTTATATAGTCAAAAAAAATATCATGCATGGTAAATACCAATTATATTAGGTCAATAACCTATTACGTTCTTTAGTTATCATTAAAAATTTATATAAAAAGGGAAATTCCTCCTACATATAGAAGAAATAGAAAAATTGGAGTTCTGAGAATTGGAAGCAATTAACAATAAGGGAAATTAAAATTGTCACACCCAAGTGGTGTCTATAAATTATGTAATGATCCTTTAAACTACTAAACATGGATCAAAGGGTGTGCATCTAGGTGAGATGATCATTTTGTTATAATGAACTTGTTAGAAATTGGATGTGTAGAAAAGGACAGCAACACAATAAAATAGATACAGAAACACCAAATCTCATGGGGACAATGATAAGACCACCTTCCTAAGGGTTTTAGATTACTTTTCACACCATAATGGACTCAGAAGTTCTCTAGGTTAGAAGAAATTGATGAAATTTTCCAAAACCTTCAAAATTATGGTTGTGATATTTTATCTAAATAGTACAGGGTTTTCAAAGATAAAATTTGATAGGATGTTAGAGGATTTCAAAGCTCACCACATGCTTTGAAATTCTTTGTTCAGATCGTGAATCACTCAATTTATGTTGAAGCTATCTCAATTCCGATATTGATCTTGATTGGGAGATACAAGAGGGGAATACCCAAATTCATCTACTGTACATGGTAATGATGAAAATAAATTATTTTTATAATTTGATGGAGGGTAAAAGTGTCCTTTCACCTTGAAGTACGAGGGATCATTAATAAGGTTCACTGTTTACCAAACTGTGTGAAAAACGGGCATAATCCAATAGTTAATGATTTTATCCACACATATAAAGTGGAGAGTCTCCCAAACCACATGAATATCCACATTTAAAACCCAGTGTTTATTGCATGTTCTTTCTCTTAGAGGGAAATGATTTTAGAAAACACATGGAACTCTTGGAACACCTCTATTTTTTCCTACATGATTAGAATAAAATTTTCAGTCTAGGGAGATTTGTTTATACTAATTGTGTGACCTAGTCATTTTTTCCATTTTAGGAAGTCTATGATCCAAACTGGACCCAAAAACTTATAGAACATTCCCATGGTTGTAGTTATGCTTTACTGAGTTTAAACCAAGATTTAAAATAAATAAACGATGTGTAACATTTTTAAAAGATAGGTAATTGTAACATATATTTTACCTTTCCCAAATTTTTTCACAAATATTTTTCCATAAGAAGATCAATGAGGCACAATCAGATGATCTAGATATTCCAGAAAGGGTGAAAGATGTAAATTAAAGGAATACTTATGAACTCTATTTCAATGATGATAGTGTGACTTAGTTTGGTAATAGGATTTAATTCATTCATCACCTAAGATAAACAATGAGCTATTTTATAATGTCCATAGATCATATTTTTCCATCCATCATGGAAGCACTAATATATAATATGTTCTCTAAGAGTAATTTTGATGGGACAACATTAAAAAGTAGATCATTGAGTAAACATCAATTTTCTTGGAATATCCAAAAGTTAAATAAGTGTGATAGAATACCAAGGGGATCTAGCAACCACTTCATATACTCATATGTAAATTTAAGAACATAACCCTGTACTTATTTACTAGTATCCAAAATAAATTCATAGGAAACAGTAAGATATTATTAATTTGGAATGACCAACTAATATTGTCGAGTTTATATCTATTTGGGAATACTTTTCATTAGAAAAACATTTCAAGAAAAAACTAAAGGAAGTGGTTAGCCTATATTAGGATCCACTTGTGATGATCATTGTTTTTAATCCATGGTTTTCTTCTAAATTATGAAAAATTCATCAAATTTCTCTAAATAATGAGTTGAGTTTCAACATGACCTCTTTCCCCCAAAACTGATGGAAAATATAAAAGTACTATTCAGACACTTAAGGATAGGTTGAGATCATTCCTAATGTAATTAATATGAGTTTGAGATCAAAATATCCTATTAATTGAGTTCTCATAAAAAAATAGCTTTAACTTGAGTATTCAAATATCTCCATATATAGATTTGTATGGATGGTGATGTATAAATAATACTTATTGTGTTGATGTTTGTTGGTCAGAGTGGACACTCAGGGGGGTGAATTGAGTTCCAATTAAAAAAATTTATTTAAAATATTTGTATTAAAATCCCCCAATTTATAAAACAAGTTAAACTATAGTGAATTTATAAAGATTGTAAATGTTCAATCAATTTCTCAAAGATTTATTACTTCCCAGTTAAATTAATCTGAAGATTAAATTAGCTTTTGAAACTAACTTACTGATTCAAAATAATTACAATAACTTGCTAGTTCAACTATCGTAGTTACTTTAGAATAGATTTATATTTAATTTACTTAGCAGTAGAATATTCAAAATAGTTTTATTAAAGGAAAAAACCACAAAAATTATAAAACAAGAGGTTCAGTCTCAAGCTGAGACTTAGTCCTCTCAAACAGTCTCGATAAACTGTGATCCATAACCTAGATTGAGGGTTTTACAATAGTACTTAGACAATTCAGGTTCTCAGACCTCTACCACATTTCTACGTGGGGAAACTAAACAACAACACATAGTTTTTCTAGGTCACACTTGACCTCTTCCACAATACACAGTGGGATAAAATAAGGTGTAAAAATTTTGGTGTGAGGATTTAGTATCCTCTAGTTCAGCCTATGAGCCATTGTGTGTATAAATAGACAGATGCACACACACTGCTCAAAATGTAAAAAAAATTTCACTACATAGAAAATAAATAGATAATGAGTTTAGAATACTCCGTGTGATTGCATATGAGCTCTGGACTCGTTTGGATGTTGTAGATGTTATTTGAGTCCTTTCTGGTGCGGACGACACAAAACATAGTGTTGTTGTTCTTCTAAACTACAGTTCTTCAGCCTTGTGCATATGAAGCTCAGTAGGCACAACAACTTGGTTTCAGTGTTTGTTCAAGGTGAAGGATCTTCTTGAAGCTCTCTGGTTTTCACAGGTGTTCTTCAAGTTCATCCTTTGTTTTGAAGGTCTTCACACCCATGCTCATGCTTTCCTTCATTCGTGTCTATGTCTATATATCATTGTGTCCCGTTATCTTATTCTTTTACTGCAGATAGATCTTCCTATTTATTCCTTGATATCTTGTAAAAATAATGATTACTTTTTGAAAGGTGCGAGGTATGGTTCCCTGACATCCAACAACCAACATTTATTAATAGTAGGTGAATTGAATTTATCAAATATGACCGATGGAATAAAATAAGAGTAAATAGAAATTCAAACAGTTTTTATGACTGTCAACGAGTCATGAGTTTAGTAGGTCATTTGAATTTGCATCGGTATTGGTATGTCATGTGACCAACATTGTCTTCAGTCAGTCATGTGATCTGCATCGGTTTCGGTAGGTCATATGATTAGCATCAGCTTCAGTAGTTTATTTGATCAGCATCAGCTTTGTAGGTCATTTTATCAACATCAGCTTCGGTAGGTCGTCTGATCAATATCGGTTTCAATAGGACATTTGATCAGCATCCGCTTCAGTAGATCATTTGATCCGCATCAGTGGGACATTTGTATCATCGGTGTGACCATTGTCACTGGTTTCAGTGTGAGGATTTCTGTAAGTATTAGTGACTCAAGAATATAACTAATTATGAGTCTATAATATAACTAAAGGTGAGTCAAAAATATAACAAATGATGAGTCAAAAATAAAACTAACGGTGAGTCAAAAATATAACTAACGGTGAGTCAAAAATATGAAATTCTCACAGTGTCTATGTAATGTACAATACTTCCAGGTCAATAGTAGACCATAAATAATCATAGATAAACATATGTATACATGATTAAACATATATAAACACATTTAGAACAGATTGATTAATTGACAAAATTGTCATATATATATAAAAACAAAAAACAATGATTTGTGATTATAAAAATAACTATCGCACAGAGGGTTCAACAATCTCCCCTTTTTGATAATCACAAATTTATGGAATTAAAAGAAGAGGGAAGATGATATAACACTAATTATGAACCCCCTATAGAAAAAATATATAATCGATATCAAGACATTAGAGCTTAATGTTTATTTATCACTTATATACTGGTCTCCCCTTTAGATATTTCTTATACTTATATATACTGTTCTCTCCCTTGGATATATATTTATACAATTCTCCCCCTTTTGGGATATATCCCCCATTAGGGGATATATATAGATAGTCCCCCCCCCTTGGGATATATATATATACACAATTTCTCCCTCTTTGGTATTATCAAAGAGAGAGAGAGTAGAGAGGGAAAAAAATAAGATTTCATTGAAATAACATTTGAAACGATAAAAGGAAAACATCGCCCTATAAAAAAAACACCGTTATATCCTTGGGTGCATAGGATCTTTCAATTTATCAGAGGGAGGAATGGATGGGCTAGAAGGTGGTTTGGTGGAAGGTTGATCTGGCCGGATGGAGAGAGGAGGTAGCACAGCTTGGGCTGTAAACATAGTGGTTGTTAAGGTCACCTACTGATGAGTAGAAGATCCTCTTAAAAGTGGCTGCTGAATGACTATACGAATATGGGATAGAGCATGAGAGACTAAAATCTGACCAGGGGAAACATTAGAGGGACTGAGAGGCTCATCAGTAGGATGAAAAATTGCCTTTTCTATCACATGAAGATATGGTTTGAGTAGATTGATAAAATCTTGAATTACTTCACCACCATATTTCATGGCCTTCTTGAAGTCATCCTTGTTTTTCATGAAACTCTCTAGAGTGGGAGTATGATCCTTCAACTATTGGACTTGATCCTTAAAGGCTTGAGTGAGTATAGGTAGCCTTAAATTATCTGCCAAGACTTTAAAATGATGACTCAACTTATTCTTGGTATAAATTTTATAAAAATAGTGATCCACCTTTTTTATCTCTTTTTGAGACTTACTAGCATCATCTGAATACAGATTCACCATCTTGTGATTATGATCACTATTTTCCTTCATCTTTTTCAAAGAGTTGAATTCCAGAATCATTACAAAGGAAGATAACTCTTCTTTTATAACATCTTTTAAGGAATTAATCTCATGTATAATGATCTTCGTTACTTTGGAGGAGCTAGCCTGAGAAAAAATCTGAGTTATCTCCCCCTTCAATTTTCTCAAATCATATTTCTTCAGGTGTTCTATCAAGATTCTCAACACTTCTATCATACTAGTGATGGTTGATCTAAATTCTCCTGATAGAGATACTAAACCACTGCTCAAATCCTTGAGTGCATGATTCAGATAGGAAATGTGTCTGCCAATCATTTCACCTGTATTACACAGCTCTAGTTTAATAATATATACCACTATTTGAGTTATAACATCCATAAAAGCCTCAGATAGATTCACAAGAGCCGAAGGAGGAGAATTAGATAATTACACTTTCAATGTTTCTCTAACTGCATGGAGCAGCTCATCTTTAAATCTATCAAAATCAGATCAAGAAACAGAAGAACCAGGTCTTTCTGTTGTCACTTGCACTTCCTCAGAAACTGGTCCGACCTCAACTACATGGCTTACTCTTGCAATATTCATTTATTCTTCCTTTTACTCTCAATACTCCAAACCTAGAATCGCAAAACCTGGGTGATCTTCCCATGCATTATTATGAAAGGTATACTTAGGTTTTATAAAATCAGCTTTACCAGAATTTTCATGAGAGACTTCCCCATCTACATCAAACACAGACTTCACTATCCTTTCAGCCTCAGGAATAAGTTCATGTTCAACTTATAGTGGATGAGGATTAGCTTGAATCATATCGTGACCATCCAATGGTCGAGTAATTTCATCACTGTCATCATCATAACCATCACCATTTCCATTATTGTTTACTGAAGTCTCATTAATACTATCTTTGTTACAGGATTCACACTACTCAGAATTTGATAATTTAGTTTCAGCTTCTTCTTCATCACCTAGAAGAGGTTCTGACTCAGGTAACATAAGAGGTGGACTAGCTGGTCCAAATTCCATTCTGCTTTTCTTAGGAATTATTGTATTAGGTTCACTCCTGTCATCAGGAGGTGACTCAGGTTACATTTCAGTAGCGACATCATCATTAGCTTCAGCTTATGCTGTTTCATTCCTACTAGAATCTCCAGTGTCCTTAGGAGCTTCTCTCTCTTCTTCCTCATCATAATATATAACTTCCTCATCAGGTTATAAACCGGAATCTCTCATCCCCTTTGGCCTCTTAGAGCAGTCAATAGGATTAAGGGAGTTATAAAACCTATCTTCATCTGCATCCCATTTCTTATTCAATGGATTACAGTTGATTTTCATTCTTTTTTAGATATCCTTTCTAATACAAAAACTACTACTAGATGAGATAAACTCATCTCCATCTTCAACACAGCCCCAAAACATTATCAAGGAAGATATTTTCTTAGAATAGAACATGGTTGAAGCCTTCTTGGATGGCTTTACCATCTCAGCAATATGAACAATAATGTCTCTACAAAAGATGATCATCACATAATTTAGCAATAAAAACAACAAGAAAACATATTTATACTTCATAGAAGCAAAGTCACCCTTTCTGGGAAATATTTGGTGTGAAATAAACTTAAAAAAGATTCTTCTTTCTCTATCAAACTCAGTAGCTATTATTCTACTGGATTCATATTTTCTAGTCAACATCTCAAGAGCACACTCATTCGAAAAATATTTAGTGGTAGGAGGAATATTACCAGTGTAATCCTCATATCTACCTCTATGTGGTACCCCCTAACACTCAATCCATTTCATCTATGAAAAATTTATCTTCTTCCCTTTGATCACTAAAGATAATCGTGGAGATTCTGCTCCATCCAATACAATACTTATGTTCAAATAAAATTCATACACTAGATTTGGGTAGTATACTCTGATATTATTACTGAACCAGTATTTCTATTCTTGCATTTTATATACTTATAAAAGTGCAGAATTTCTGGATAACACACATTCGGAACTTACTTCCTTTTCTGCAGTGACCACCCGAGTCTCTAGTTTCAGGTTGACAGATTTTTGAGTTCTGTTGCTCGATTCTCATTAAGCACGTTTCACAGCTGAGGAGCTTTTAGATTCCTTGTCTTGTCGCTTTTTATTTTCCAGTTGGATATTTGGAAGGTTTGAGAGGTTTGAAAGGTTTGAGAGGTTCCGAAAATTAGGATTCATAAAAAGTGTAGTTCAGAGGGAGATGAATGGTCCACAGTTCTTAGGAATTGAAATAGCCATGGGTCATTAATTTTATCATTTATGGATAAAATATTAAATATAATATTGATTATGTTAAAAAATGACGTTTCGATAAACACTAACAGTTATATCTTCTATATAACTCAATTGTTAGCAATGTTCGGTTTCATTAATCAGTTTCACTGATTGGGTTCACGGATCAGTTTCACTGATCAGTTTCACCGATCGGCTTCACCGATTGGTTTCACTGATATGTTTCACTAATTGGTTTCACTGATCTGTTTCATGGATCAGTTTCACTGATCGATCATACCTAAGTATTGTTTAATAATGTATAACCATTCAGATCTTAAGGGCTTGGTGAAAATATCATCCAATAGATGTTCAGAGTGAATAAATTAGAGAGAAATATCACCCTTTTGATAATGATATATCAAAAGGTGATGTATTCCATCAATGTGCTTAGTCCTAGAGTGAGACACATGATTCATAAAGATGTCAATTGCATTAGTATTATCAAAATTTATAGACACATGACTAAATTGATATCCATAGTCCAATATAGTGTGTTTCATCCACAGAATCTGTGCACAACAACTACCAGTAACAATGTATTGTGCTTCAGCAATAGACAATGCAACAAAGATCTATTTCTTACTACACCAAGAAACCAGGGACTTTCCCAAAAGATGACACGTTCTAGATGTGCTCTTTCTATGTAACTTGCAACCAGCAAATTCATCATGTGAATAACTTATTAAGTCAAAATATTTTCCTTTTGGATAAAATAAACCTAAATTGGTTTTATGTTTATGATATTTGAAAATCCTTTTAACATAAATTAAACGATATTCTTTAGGATTTTCTTGTAATATTACACAAATTTATATCTAATCAAGATATCTTCTCAACTAGAAGTAAGGTAATGTAGGCTTTCAATCATACCTCAATAATTGGTTTGATCAACTAGTTTCCCTATGTCTTCATCATCCAACTTACAGGTGGTACTCATAGGTGTATCACATCCCTTATTACTATCCAAACCAAAATTTTTTAAAAGATCCTTTGTATATTTACTTTTGTTTAAAATAATACCATCTTTCTTTTGAAAAATTTGAAATCCAAGAAAATACTTGAGTTCTCCCATTAAACTCATTTCAAATTCATTTTGCATAATCTTTGAAAAATCAGTACATAAATAATTTCTAGAAGATGAAAATATAATATCATCAACATATATTTGTACAATCAAAATATCTTTAGAAATTATTTTAATAAAAAGAGTGGGATCTGAAATTCCTTTAATAAAACCTTTAGAGATAAAATAATTTGTAATTCTATCATACCTTGCTCATCAAGAATATTTTAAACCATATAAATCTTTACAATGTTTACAAACATGATTTAAAAAATGGGGGTTTTTAAATCTAGGTGGTTGTTCAACAAAAACATCATCAGTTATAAAACCATTTAGAAATGAAATTTTCACATCCATTTGATATAACATGAAATTCAGATGAGCTGTGTAAGAACGTAATATTATAATGGATTCTAATATAGATACATGTGCAATGGTTTCTTTATAGTATATTCCTTCTTCTTGATTGTAACAATGTGCAACTAATCTAGATTTGTTTCTAATGATGTTTCCATATTCATAAAATTTATTCCTAAACACCCATTTAGTACCTATGGTCAAGGTGACCTTAGGTATTTCAAATAATTCCTAGACATTGTTTCTTTCAAATTGATTTAACTCCTCTTGCATAGACATTACCCAAAATTTATCATTGATTACATCATTGATATTTTAAGGTTCTAGCTGTGAAGGAAAGTATTGATGTTCAACCTGAATTCTTAGAGAAGCTCTAGTTTGTGTTCCTCTATCCAGGTTACCTACAATTGCATCTATAGGATGGTTTTTTAGAATTTTGGTTGATCTAGTAAATGCAGGACTATAAATTTAATGTTCTTTTCTAGGTTCGGGTTCAACAGAAGCATGTTATGGTGTATTTAGAGTGATGGTTGTCTTTACAACAGTACCAATATCTTTATCATTGAGATTTAAAATATAACGGTCTTCTTTATTATCAACAACAATAGGTTTAGATTCATGAGGATCAGTTTCATCAAATTTTATGTAAATAGATTCTTCCACACATTTGGTTCTCTTGTTAAAAAATCTTATAGGCTTTGCTAGTAATTTAATATCATAAAAATAATCCTTCGTCACTAATGGATGTGAACTTGTCTAGATTATCTTTAGTGTTTGGAATATAGACTTTTCAACCAAAGACTTTGAAGTAACTAAGTGTAGGTTTCCTATTATTCCAAGGCTCATAAGGGGTTTTCTTAAGAACATGTCTAATCAAGACTCTGTTTATAATATAACACGATTTATTGACAGTTTCATCCAAAAAATAAATAGGTATATCAATCATTTAGCATAATTCGTGCAATTTTCTTGAAGGGTTCTATTTCTTCATTCTACTACACCATTATGGTAAGGTGTCCTAGGGGCAGAGAATTTTTGATTATAGCCATTATGTGAGCATTAATATTCAAACTCATGATTTTCAAACTCATGTCCATGATCCCATCTCAAGGGTTTAATCTTAAGTCCACTAAGGTTTTCTACAAACTTGGAGTATTTAATAAAGTAAGAGAAAAATTCACTTTTGTGAGATAAAAATTATACCCAAGTATATCTAGAGAATTCATCTACTTGAACATAAACATAGTGTTTCCCATTTAAACTAGAAACTCTAGAAGGTCCAAACAAGTCCATATGAACCAACTCGAAAGGTTGATAAGTTGAAAAATATTTCTTTGATTCAAAATAAACGTTATGTTGCTTTCCCTTTTGAAAAATATTACAAACTTTGTCAGCTAGGAATTCAAGATTAGGTAGGTATCTAACTAAGTCCTTCCTAGTCAATTTTCTAAGTGGATGTACATTAAGGCTTCCTAATCCTTTGTGTCAAATCCAAGATTCTTTATCACAAGCATTTAAATAATTTATATTCTACATAGCTAATGAATTCAAATCTACAGCATATACATTTTCATTTCTGAAGGAAAAAAAATTCTAAAACATTTTTAGAATTAAAAACATTACAGGAATCATTTTAAGATTTATCATTAAAACCATTATCACATATCTGATAAATATATAACAAGTTATATTTTAGTACATTAAAAAGTAAAACATTAGAAATAAAAATTGAATCAGAGTTACCAAATTGGCCAAGGCTCATGATTTTCCCTTTATATTTATCACCAAAGGTGACATATCCTCCATCAACCAGGATTAAGCTTTTGAAGCATGAAAATTCTCCTACCAAGTGTCTTGAATATATACTGTCCAAATAACATGTCTTCCTACAAGAACTTTTCAAGCAAGTTTCCTACAAAATAATTTTAGATAGGAAATGATTTTTGTGCCAAGATTTTCATGGGTTCAGACTGGTCAGTAAGAAAAACATTTAGTACCCAGATTTTTCTAATGGGTTTCATATACTCAGTATTTTTAAAACATTTTGAATGATAAACTTTGTTTGATCTATTACTATTTGAGTATCCAGTTGAGTCATAAGAATAATCAGAACTTGAACTAATAGCATACTATCCAGATTTAGGAAGAAATATATTCTGTGAAATCTATCTTTGTCGAGGCTGGTAGCCTAAACCATTAGTATACATTGGTGCCACTTATTTTCCTTGAATTTGTTTACGTATATCCTTTACATTAGTAAATTTTTCCAAATATTTCCAGAGTTTCTCATTAGAAAATTTCAGTTTAGAATTTTCATTGAGTATTTGAGAATTTGTTTCCTTTTCTACTTCTAGTGTAGATTTTACAGTGCTAGTTAAAGCATATTGCTTCATTAAGGCTTTATACTTATCTTTCATCTCATTTCATGTATCCTCTAGCATATTACATTATTAAAATAAATCTTTAATTGACATGTTTTTATAAAGAGAATTATCTCAAAAATAATAAAAGTTTGAAGAAGGATTATCCAATGTTACCTAAGATGTGTTTGTCATGAAACACATTTTATATTTTTGAGATTTTTCATCCTAAGTGGTATTAGAATCACTTGAACTATCTTTTGAAGCACTCTATGTTTCATTCATAGCATTCTTGTATTTTCTGTTCTTATAGTCGTATTTCTTTTTTTACATTATCTTTGGCAAGTCAGCTTTGACATGTCCTTTCCTCTTGCATACGTAGAAGACAATATCATCACTTTTATCAGTTCTCTTCCAATCCTTCTTCTAATGACCTTGGTTGTCATAATTTTCCTTGTAAATTGATTTTCTGAAGGAAAAAATGTTTCCTATAAAACTTCTTCAATCGTCTGGATATCTGATCCATTTCAGCATCACTATCAGATTCACTTTCCTTGCATCTTGAGCTATCACTTTCACATTGAAGTTTTCCTTTTCCCTTAAGTTTGGATGTCAATGTCTTAAAAGCTACAAACTTCTTCCATAGTTAATCATCATCTTCCTTTTTTACTTTCAGTTCTTCCTCATACATGATTAGCTTACCTATAAGTTCCTTGATAGGCAAAGCAACAATGTCATAAGATTATCTAATTGAAACTGTTGTGCCTCTCATTATTTCTGGTAAGAATCTGAGTGTTCTCATAATCTGGTCCTTAGCTGGAACAACCTTCCAAAGTGAGCTCATTGAATTTACAATTTCGTTTAACCTGAGATACATATCAGAAATAGGTTCATCAGGATTCATTTTAAAATTATCATACATAATGGTGTATGTATTTAGTCTCATTTCATTAACATTGGTTGTTCCCATATGAAAAATTGCTAAAGTATCCCATATTTCATAAGCTGTCTTACAGGAAGATATTCGATTAAATTCTTCATCTCCTAAAGCATAATATAGGGAATTCATTGGTTTACAATTATTATTGTAAGATGATTTAGTAGGTTCATCCCAAATAGTTCTAACAGTTTCTAGAATCTTATAATAAGTCTCTATATTAGTCCAAATGTCAAATCCCATAATTTATAAATGAATTTTCATTTTGATTTTCCATTTGGAATAATTAACACCATTAAAGAATGGTGTCTTATTTATAGCTAAACCTTCTAATATGTTATCCATAATTAATTTTTAACAATTGTATTTAATTAGATAAAAATTTAGAAATAGTTGAAATTTTAAGATCTTTAAGATACAACTAAAATCACAGTTGAAAAATTTTCACAAACAATTTAGTTTTGAAAATATTCATCCCTCTGATACCATATTTTGGTCGGAGTGGACACACAAGAAGGTGGGTGAATTGAGTTCCAATTAAATTTTTTTGATTAACATATTTTATTAAAATCCCCCAATTATTAAAACAAGTTAAATGGTAGTGAATTTATAAAGACTGTAAATGTTAAATCAGTTTCTCAAAGATTGATTACTTCTCACTTAACATAATCGGATGATTAAGTTATCTTTTGCAACTAACTTACTGATTCACAATTATTACAAACACTTGCTATTTTAACTATCAAATATAATTTAGAATCGATTTATATTTGAAGTACATAGAAGTGGAATCTTCAAAATAGTTTTATCAAAGGAAAAAGGCATAGATGTTTTAAAAATAGAGGTTCAGTCTCAAGTTGAGACTTAGTTCTATAAAACAGTTTATATAAACTATGATCCACACCCTCGATCGAGGGTTTTATAACAGTACTTAGACTGTTCAGGTCCTCAGACCTCTTCCATAGTTCTAAATGGGAAAACTAAAAAATAGCACATCGGATGTCCAGGTCACACTTGATCGCTTCCACAATACACAATGGGATAAAATAAGGTGTAAAAAGTTCGGTGTGAGTATTTAATATCCTCTAGTTCATCCCAGGAGTCAGTGTGTGTAAAAACATACATATTCACACACAAAATTCTAAAAATGTTATAAAAAGGTTCACTATATATAAAATAAATAGATAATGAGTTTATAATGCTCTGAGTGTTTGTATATGAGCTCTGGACTCGTTTGGATGTTGCAGATGTTATTTGAGTCCTTTCTGGTGAGGATGACACAAAATAGAGTGTCGTTGTTCTTCTCAGCTACAGTTTTTTAGCCTTGTGCTTTTAATGATCAGTAGGCACAACATCATGGATTTTGTGTTTGTTCCAGGTGAATGATCTTCTTGAAGCTCTCTAGTTTTCACAGGTGTTCTTCAAGTTCTTTTTTTTCGAAGGTATTCACACCCATGCACACACTCTCTTTCTTACGTGTCTCTGTCTATATAACTTTGTGTCTAGTTCTCCTCTACTTTTACTGCAAATAGATCTTCCTTTTTATTACTTTATGTATGGTAAAAATAATGATTAATTTTGATAGGTACGAGGTAAGGTTCTATGACATCCAAAAACTAGAATTAATTAATAGAAGGTGCATTAAATTTAAAAAATATGAATGATGTAATTAAATAAGAGTTAATAGAAGTTCCAACAGTTTTCATGACATTCGGTGAGTCATGAGATCGGTAGGTCATTTGAATTTGAATCGGTATTGGTATGTCATGTGACCAGCATAAGATTTGTTTGGTCATGTGATCAACATCAGTTTTGGTAGGTCATTTGATATGCATCAGCTTCGGTAGGAAATTTGATAATTATCTTATTCAGTAGGTCAATTGATTAGCATCATCTTTAGTAAGTCATGTGATTTACATCAGTTTTGGTAGGTCATTTTATCATAATCGACATCGGTAGATCATTTGATCTGTATTGGTGAGACAGTTGTATCATCGGTGTGACCGTTGTCACCGGTTTCGGTGTGAGGATTTCGTAAACTATCAGTGAATCAAGAATATAACTAATAGTGAGCCATAAATATTACTAACATTTAGTCAATAATATAACTAATGGTGAGTAAAAAACATAACTAATGGTGATTCAAAAATATAACTAACGGTGAGTCAAAAATATGAAATTCATATAATGTCAATGTAATCCAGAATACTCCCAGGTCAATAGTAGACCATAATTAATCATAGATAAACATATGTAGACATTATTAAACATATATTAACACATTTATAACAGATTGAATAATTGAATAAATTGATTATATATGAAAAACAAAAAACAATGATTTGTGATTATTAAAATAGCTATCTCACAGAGGGTTCAACAAAGTTGGTGAATGAGATATACTTGTACCTGATCTTGAGAAATATATGATAGAGAAGGTTTAGGCCATTCCCCAACATATAAAATATATACATAGTTGTAAAATGATCTACACTAACAAAATAGGAATCGATTTGGTGTTTGAAGTTGGAGATAGTGATTTCTTCCAAATATCTTGATGGAAGTGAGTCATTTAGTTTGGAAAGAAGGGGAATTTTCTCCCTATGTATATTGTCCACTTTTAGATCCATGACTAGAAAGGAGTAGTGGCCTAGGTGTTTACACATCCTTTTAATATAGAACATGTTCATGATGTGTTCCACATATCTCTCTTGTGGGAGTACCTACTTGATCCCTATCAGGTACTAAATATGGAGGTGGTACAACTGGAGAATAACCTCTCATATTAATAGAAACATCTTGGAAAACATAGACAATGTTCAATGTAATAAGACAACTCACCTTTTTAAAGTGTTTTTGTGGAACCAATACTATGGAGAGGTAATGTGGGAACTAGAGGAAAAAATGAATGAAAACCAACATCCCCAATTTTAAACTAAGAATATGAATTGAAATTATAAGAATGAAATTTCATTATAGGGGAAAATTTAAACAACCCAATGTTTATAAATGATATTTTTTTCATGATATAAATACATATTATATTTCATTATATATTGGTGTACACATAAAAAAACTAATTGAAGATATTTATTTCATTAATAAAGCACATTACAATAATCAGTAACCAAACCCATGAAATTTCAACACCATACAATGGTAAAAAAAATAAATTAAAAAAATAGAATGTAAAATATCTTGTCCATCTAATCTTCATAAATCATCTCCCATCCTACCAACATTATTATAATGAAAAAATGTATTAAAAAAACCAATAAAACTCTTAGAAAATGAAAATATATTACCTTGGAATGAAATTTACTGAATGTTTAGTGAAGGGATAATGTATTATTTATAGGATTTAATTTGATCATTGGAATAGAAATTTGACTATTATAATTGTAACCCAAAATTTATAATACTAACTTGACCATTTTGAATAGTAACCAAACAATTGAGAATAGTAACCTGACCATTGGAATAGTAATTTGACGGTAAAATGATAAAATATTATACAAATAATTTTTTTCATAATTAATTTTTGTAAATATAGATATTATAATGATTATAAATAATAATCATGCTAAAAAACTCAAAGTAAATATAAGAATAATATTAATAAACAATATTTTTAGGTATTTTATAAAATATTTTATCTTTGTATTAAAAATTAAAATGTCCCATGTTTAAATATTAATTTAACAAAAATAATTTCATTTTTGAATACATCGTGGAAAAATTTTCCATGGGTTATTACTTAGTAATTTCTGAAATAGTTCAATTTTCATGTGTGTAGAAAAAATACCATTTTTCCATAATCAGTAGTCTTACATTTCATAATTCATGACCCAATAATGACTATGTCATTTTTTATAACATTGGAAAAGGTATAACCATATTTAATTTAATAAATAATTCAATAAAATATAATAAAAATGATTTCCAATTCTAAAAATTTCATTCCATCATCTAAAGTAAAAACCATTCGTTTAATATAACAATTTTTTATTTGTTTCAACACTCTATTTGTTTTATTATTTAATTCATATAATAAAGGCATTTAAAATCCTAAAAAATCATATTTATTTGACTAATGATCAATAATTTGATTAATATCACTATTAGAATGTTTATCTATGCTATAATAATTTATTCTAAATATACCCTTCTCCTAAAGAATAAAAACCCGTTACCCTCCAATTGATGAATAACTCATCACTCACATGAAAAATCCAATTATCTTCTCAAATACCCAATAGCAATAATATTTTTGTCAATTGGAATTTTTAGGGTAACTAAACTCCAATGTTTAAATACACTAAGGACAATTAAGATGGATCCACATTAATAACGTGGTAATGTCCTTTCCTCCTTTTATTTCAATTTTTATTTTCGAATTTAATATCCTCCATCAATTTTCTAATTCAAATATTCTTAAAAAAATTATAAATTATATTAACATGACCATTATAATAATAATAAACTATAATTTTTAATTTTTTATATAATAATATATTATACATCTCACACATCCTCTTCGAATAATTTCCCAATAAGGGAAGGTTAACCTCTAATGAGGAAATTGTCAATAAATTTATTATCTCATATATTACAGATGTGAATAATTAATTTTTTATTATACTAAAATTTATAAAAATATTTATTTTTTGATCTGGTAATAAATTATAAAAATTTATAAATAACTCTGTATAAAAATTGAATAATCGATGAAAAGTTTTATATTATTATGTAAACCATTATATTGAAATGTAATCCATTTAACCAATATTATTATAAAGAAATAATATACTAATTATAATTTATTAGTATTTAGGAAATGACAATAATTCAAATTTGGTTCAATATTTTAATAATCCTAATTTTTTATTTAGTATGCTGAAAAGTGGTGAAATAAAGTAGGATTTAAGGCAATGGTATTCATAAACTCAACTACTTATTTAGGGTTATATCCAATTTCACATTTATTTCATTATTAATGTTCATATAATATCCAAAATAATACCATTAAATATTATTTATCTTTCTTTTAGGTTGGTAAATTTTTCAGACCTTTCAAAATTTTTATTAATCCATTTATAATTTTTTTCATAAAGATATCAATTTCCAAAACATCCTTTGAATCATCTTGAGTTATTTACCCTTTAAATAAATAAAATAATTTTTTTTTTCAATCAACTATTTTCATTATTTTTTTAAATCTGAAATTTCATTTCATTATGTATAGTGTGTGATATTTTCTATAAAACCCATTCCATTCAATGTGTTAATTCATGAATGAAATTGTTATCCTTTAATGTGGCATGCATGATTTTAATCATTTTATAATTTTATTGGTGCCCCCAAAATAATATATCCCACTAATTAGTTTATTAATTTTATGTATCTAATTAGATAATTATTTAAATTCATGAACATGATGCTGGGTTTTTTCAAATTTAAGATGTTATGATTATGCACATATATTATGCATGGACACAATTTTATTTATGTTCACAACAATGTGTGGTGTTCGACTACTGTATTATGATGTTCCATTATTATGTATATTACACACTCTATGACTCTAATAAATGGTTAATTAATGTTGGTAATAAGGACCCAATGCTTATGATAAGTTAATTTTTTTAATCTCAACCATCAACTATTGATTCATGTCGTTATTTTCACCTTATTATACTTTTAGGTCACCCATTTCTTTTTTGTATATACGAATGTGACAATATGTACAAAGGATAATGTGATATAATTTATGTGTATGTATAATAATAAGTTTGAAAAAATTAAATTTATATTATTCATAAGTATTGTGTGAGATTAATTTCCCGACGATACTAAACCTATGGATCTTGGATTTGTAATATTATAATGATGTTTATTTAAAATTAATGTAATAGTCAAGTATGAAAAATTAATTCCATTATAACATTAGCCATTATTTTTATATGTTATTATTTATTATTATATGTCATTTATTATTCTTCAATATATACATTTCTATTTTCATATTTCCTACTTCAACTCATAAAACCTAAGACATAAATAGGAATTAATAACATCTAGATTAAATATTTAGTGTAAATTCAGTAATTCTTGTATTATTAATTTTTTATAAAAAATATTTTAACCAAAAGAAGGCATTTCAAATCACTATACAACATCTCCAAAACATTATTAACACCTTAATATCAATTGATAAAGGATCCAATTATTCTCAAAAAATGTTTAAAATAATAGTTAAAAAATAGAAGCCATTAAAACTTACATTATTCTCTTCAAATATCCCCCATTGGATTTATTGTAAACATGTTATAAATTATTTTCCAAACTAAAAAACTCATGGAATGTCACTAAATTATATCCTTATCTCATGGATAAATTCCTGACACACTAATTTTAGATATGGTAATGTTTATCAGAGAATTACTTATCCTAGTGAAGAATAATTTTTGAAAAGTGACATGGATGATCTCTCCCAAATACATTTCAATCCTAAAGTTCTCTCACTTATTTATAATAACAATATGTTTATATTAATTATATATAAAATAGTTTTATCTCTCCACCGTTGATAAATAAGTGTATACTATGTATCAATATTTGATAACATAATTAGTAGAATTATGGGGGTTCTCAGCACATATACTCAAGGGGAAGAAATGTGAATTTGTTATTATTATGACCTAAATAAATAAATATCTTTCATAGATATACTTTTTATAAAAAACTAAGTATTTTGGTCTTTTTTTATAAACATATTCACATTTTACATTTCAATTTCACCTTTTTTATTAAAATAAATGATATATGATATCAATTTTATATGATCTGGAATGTTTCCCTATGTTTTTTGGTATATCAGGAGCACTCTAATTTTTACAAGAAACCCAAATTTGTTTTTCCAGATCTACATTCAGATCATCTATGTGTACTTTCCTCCATTCCATTTTTGTACATGGCTATATTTCTACAGAAATTAGGCCTCAAATAGTGTCAGAGTCCCTAAATTACTATTTTCTACATTGCTAACTCACAATTTTACTAGGAAAGAGATTCATTCAAAAAATAAATTTTATTTTATTATAGTAATCTACCAATTCTGCATCTATGAACCCCAACAAGTTTAGTTTTTCACATATTCTATAGAAATAACCATGGGCTGTTAGACCTTTAAAATATATCATTATTTTTTCCATCATTAATATGAGTCTCCTAAATCTGATATTTTTAACAATGAGTTAATGCATAAATTTTATATACAATTGATGCTATTAGATAAAATATACATCCAATTTTATTCCTAAAATATTTGTGATTAACTCTACTTTAATATTTATATTTTTCATTTAGTTCTAATGGGAATAAATTTTTAACCTTATTTATTATCCTCCTTTCAAAAATTCTTTAATAATTCACAATAGTGTTTATCTTTATTTATGAATATGTAATTATATTTTTGATAATATTTAACCACAAAATATAATTCATTTTAGATAAATTTGAAATCTCAAATTTCATCTTCATATGCTTAAAAAATTCTTAACTTTTACTTTTTTCCCTAGAACAATTAATATATTCTATATATAAAAATAAATTTAATTTAATTTATTCTACTTTATTTATATATTTTTTGTTTTTTAATTTTTATTAGAGAATTTGATTTGTTTTAGGAACCCACCAATATAGTATAAAATGATGTGGGATCCTTTTTTAAGCTCATATATATCCTTATTCAACATACATGCCACTATTTAATCTCTATCCATAATTAATCCTTTAATATTCATAATTAAAACATCCTCTTCTTGATCCCCATTAAAAAATAATGATTTTAAATATATTTTGTATACTATATAGTTTCTATGACCATACAACTCATGATATATTTCGAATATCTATTGTATTTCCACTTGGAATTATTTTTATATAAAATCTTTCCCCTCTAACATAAAATATAATTTCCATAATAATCAATATTTTTTAATACCATTATTTTATCATTTAATTTGTTTCTAAACATATAAATGATACTGATAAAATTATTCATTCATGCATTGTATAATGTTCCCAACAATAATTCATCTCAATCTATCAATTTATTCATATGTTACATTTATTCATTCCTAATGCTCAACTTTTTTTATTCAATATGTGGATCAAATTTTGAAATCGCTACACACTGATTTTCAAGACTGAATTTTATTATTTTTTAATTTGTAGATTATTATTTCTAAACATATTTTCTAAATCATACTTATTCCTCAATATCTTATGAAACAATTTTTATCTCTAGAATCTTTATCTTCACCACTACTTTATTCAAAAATCAATATCAATATAAATTTTCTCTTTCCCATCTTTGTATTCATTCTAATTTCTGAAAAATTAAATGTTTTTTCTCCAAACTTTGAAAAAGGGTATTCATTTCTCACATATGAATGATTCTAATTTTTATTAAGAATCATATCAAACAACTCAACAATGCCTTATAGCATATTATACAGTTTTCTTGGAATGAAGTACCTATTAGATAATGATGATGATGATGAAATTTATTTATATAAATTAAAAAAAATATTGTGTTTATTGATGTAAAAGGATGTTTTAGGTCGGTGTTTTAGAATTTATTCAATTATAAATACATATATTTAATTTTCCATGAATAAATATTAGTAATACTATATATGAATGTTCCAATTCTATAATATATCTATTAGGAATTAGTGAGTGATAAATCCAAAAAAATATCAAACTCATGTCACCCATAGTAATGAAGGATTTTAGTGCAAATTATATTGATGGGTAGAGGAGGTGTTCATGGAAATAATTTTTTCAATAATAATACCTAAATATCCTAATATTTATTAAACAAAAACTTAATCTGATTATGGTATGTTCCAAAGAGTGAAGACGAATCATCATCAATGTTTTGATTTGAAAAATTAATTTTCCAAGATGATCAGGAAAAGATGATAAGATGGAAGAATGATATTTTATATATGTTTGGGAGAATAAAATAGTGAAAAGTATTATTATACTCATGTGAATGAAAATAAATTATTTTTATCAAAACATTTCAAATTTATATAATAAATACATTTGTGTGGTAAAAATTGATTGAACATGCTATCAAGATTATGAAAATATATAAAATTGTATTATCTGTGATAGTAAGTGCATAAATATTTTTTGTTTAAATATGTAAGTCAAATAATGTGTTGACCAAACATGATTCTTTTTGGAAGCAAGTAACAATCAACATGATGATAATTGGAAGCGCGAACCATACACTTATATGAAGAGCTGATATGAGATGGAAAAAATAAACTAGATGTATACTTTCCTCAGAAAATAGCTTCTAGAAGATGATAATTGAGATGTCATGGTGTTGATAAATCATGTATCATAAGGGATAATATAGTTAAGGATGCCATGTATGCGGAAAAAGGAAGCTATTAAGATTACTCGATCACTAGAAAAATATATAAATAAAAGTATTCTATAAGATGATATATTGTGTCAAAAAATAATATGGAGTAGAAACCTTGTTAGATATTGTAATATCACATTCTATAGAAGGTTATTATATTGTAAATGTATTGATCTAAATTAATACGTATTTTGATATATAATTTTAAGAAAATGAAATGAAATTTATGTGCATACACTGTCAAGGTAAGAATCAATGATGATATATGCATAATCTAATGATAAGAATAACCTATATTATTTAATGAAGAAATTTTATTGAATTATAAGAAGGTAGAATAATAAAAATAGGAAGTTATGGGAGAAAAAAATTCATAATAAAAATAATAAATATTAATATACTATGATAGTTGAGAAATAAAAATTATATGATCTAAAATATGTACTAGTAGCCTAATGCAATGAAATATTGGAATGAGAATATAATATATTTTATCATTATAATATCTTTGATTAATATAAAATTGATAATATATGATATGATCTTGTTTTATTAATATGAATACTGAAATTACTTTAGATACAGATAATGTCTATTTTGAACTTTTAGAATATTTGGGAGTGAGTGTCTTCTAACTATTATTAATTTTAACGTAAGTTTTAAATGTGATTTCACATGAAGAAGAAGTAATGAAATATGAGAATATATATTCAATTTAAGAGATGATATTGTAGGAATATATATTTTCTACAATTTGATTGATTTTTAGGTACAGAGGATTTCATGAATGAAAGGATTTAATATAGGTTATATAAAAATTATTTATATATGAGTTCACTAAAAGGATATTTTTGATTTAACTAGAATGTTATTATTGATTTCCAGGGAAAAAGTTTTGTGACATCGCTAGAAAATGAAACATCAATATATGACATTTTCATATGGTTAGAAGTTAATTTATATCTAATGAAAGAACAAAAAAGTATGTACAATATATTAAAATAATCAAAATCACAAGTGTAATTTTCTTTGTTTTTTTAGATGCAGAACTAGATAAATAATATTTATTCAAAGGAAATTTCTCTATAATTTTATTGTATTTTTTCGTTTGGATGAATTCGATGTAGAACATGAAGGAGTTAGATGATTTATGTAGATGTACAATAATAGGACAATTCCATATGAACTTCATATTTATTTGAAGTCACAACTATAATAATGATGCTGATTTGGATAATCAATATTTAAAATTCGTGAAACTATTTTCTTGACTCCAGATTATTTCTATGAAATGTGAGTTGTTGTTTTATTCTATATATAATTGAGTTGACATTGGTATTTTTAAAAAATTATTTAAGGGGTGGAAAATTGATCCTTGAATTTTAGATATTTAAAATCACAAAACTTATGGAGAAGGTTCAGTTATATAAATGGTTAATCTAATTCAAATGAAGCACATTTTTTTGATAAGAATGATTTTGGAGAGATTAAAAAAATAAATGAATAAAAATATAAATAGGTGAGTTTTTTATTGAGATCTATATAGAAAATTTAGTTGATTAAGAAAACTTTAGGGGACCAGACCATCATGTTTTAATAAAATTTGAAAAAATAAAAACATCAGGTTTTTTGGAAGAAAGTGAAATATCTTGATTTAATTCACTATAACTAAAAAAGAACTGATATGAAATTACTCTAGTATAGGAAGAATCCATCTGGACACTCAGGTTATATCATAGTATAGGTTCATGTTTTCAGATTATTAATTTTATTCCCAGTTCTATTTTTCACTTATTATATGATGTATAGATAACATAATGTTGAATAAATAATTTTTCAAGATAATATAGAAGATATGTATGAGTATAAAGGAATGAAATTTGTTCACTATGAATTAAATAATGAGGTTTTAAAAAAACACTAATAAAACTGTAATAATAAATATTATTAGATTTTTTTAAATTTATTCTCTCCAAATTAGTGGAAGGTTGTTTCATTATTCATGAAAGGTAAATAGTTTGGAATTTATATTTAAAAATACATCCTAATTAATCCTATGAAAGAAGTAAGTTCACTATATGGTGAGTATTAATCTATTTAAATCATGGAGAATTTTTAGTCTAAAATTATGATTTAGATAAAAAAAATTTCCTATTCAATTTTTTAAATATATAATTTCAAATATCAATAGTTTTTTGAGGAAAAATAATAACTTGAATTGGAAGTCGATGAGATGATTTATTAATTGGAATAGAAGTTACAGAAATGAAGTTACTCTCATTTGTTATAGAAGTAATAGAATTATATATGAGAATTTATAATGATAAATTTTCCCTAGTCAAATAATAATTTCAAATTAGTTTTCTTAGAACATGAATTTTGAGGATGGTGTTTGAGAAAATGTTCAAGAACTAGAGGATACTCACAAATCAATCTTTGATATCTAATAAATAAACTAAATAATAACGGAAATTTTTTAAATAACATGATAATTTACTAAATTAGATAAGTATCATATTGGAATTGTTAAGAAGATAAAATTTTGATTTGATGTTAATGTAAAATTTCATTATGATCATAAAAATCATTGAGTTTAATGTGACTTGAGATTCATGTAAAATTAATAACTCTTGGATGAAAATCATGTAGAATCATTACATGAATATGATAAAAGGTCCGCTAATGATGTTCTTAAAGTGTGTATTATATGTGGGATGAATCAATTTATTATAAATAAAAATATGAAATCAATGGAAATATCATATTCGTATAATCTAAAGAATAAGGAAACCCCATATACTAGTGAATTTTTATTTATTAATTATAATACTCTAATTAGTGTATGTTTTAGTTTCAGATGAATATGGGTGACGAAAATATGTATAAACCAACCAGTATAGTGAAGGTATAAAAATATGTAAAGGAATAAATCTCCGAAAAAGTGTTCAAAAATAATAAATTTGGTATAATCTCCCAACCAACCAAAATTAATCTCAATAAAATATAAGTATATTTTTTAGGTAATTTTTGTTTTTATGGAATGTTAAAAAAGTAATAAATTATTTTTTTTCATTATATTAACTTTTATGAAAAATGGGAAGGGATTACATCAAGGGAATGGAAAAAGGTTGTTTAGATAAATTCAGTAAAATTCAACCAAAGTACCCAAAATAGAATTTTTTTTTGGCACACAATAGATTTGAATATATTTTAAAATACTATGGATGCTGGGGAAGAAGTGTTCAGGGTGATTGTCATTGAGGAGTTACAACTACCTAGAAATACATTGATATCGCTAAATGGAGGACACCATGATAGTTAGATAAATTTAGAATTAATATTGAATATTAATCTATAGTAGGGTGTGAAGAAAAATAAGATATAAAGAAGGATACAAACAATAAGAAAGTGAATGAAAATGTCAAACCAAAAGGGAGATAATTTTACCATAGAAGGGAATGTTAGTTAATGGAAGAATTTAAGAATGACAAGAATATTAATACAGAATAAAAATATATGAATTGAGAAGTTAAATCACCCTACGAAAGAAAATAGTGGATATGAATGGTGGAAGTCATATTCGAGAATGAATTTTTGGTTTATAGGAAGTTAACTCTGAGGAGTGGATTAAAAAATCAATAATATGCAAGGAAGGTTTAATTTAGTATAATAAAGTCATAAAAATGAATGGAATGGGTACCTTGATCAGATTTTTTTAACAATAGATAGAAACACTTATAATATGAATATAAAAAAATTACTCAATATAGGATAAAAGTTGAATATATTCATATTCTATGAATAATAATCTAGAAATATTAGTTGAAAATAGAATGAAATATAGTAGAAAAAGAATCCCAGATGAATTATTATGTATTTTATGTTCAAGGAACAGAGAAAATATAACATTTTTTTAATATTAATTAAAATAAATATAGGAAATATAATTAATTCTATAGATGGAAGCCCAAGGAATAATGCATGAAAAAAATGTGTCTTATGTAAGAGGAGTTTTTAGGTTAATAAATATTTCACAAAAGTATTATTCATACTAATGCTAAAATAAATTACATTTTATTCCCTGATAATTTATGATGATGTTAATTAAAGATGGTGATTGTAGGTGATGAAATATAGGGGGTGTTTTCCTCTACAAAGGAATATGTTGATTCTAAAGACCCAATTATGTAGTAACAATAATTTCAGACAACCAAGGTTTAGGAAAATGGATTCTAATGTTATGTTAATGTAAACATTTAAATACGAGAAGAAAGAAATCTCTGGCTAATGATTTATTTCTAGAAATTGAAAATATAGAGGAAGTAATTATTTTTCATTATTGAGGAATGCTTTATATACGCTCATATTAGCATATAAAACATTATTTTAAATGACAATTTGAGAAATAATTTCTGATGGTTCTAAAAATTTTATAGAAAGGGGGTGAAACTTTATAAATCAAACATTATGTTTTTTATATCTTTATTAAAATTGATAATGGAATATATTTTGAATTAAAATATTAATAATATACCCTAGAAATAGTAATTTATAAAAAAATTAATAACTTTTTATGATTTACGGACAACACTAATCTCTGAGTTAATCAATGTTATTTTCCATGCTTAAAATGAATCACATAGACTAAGGGTTGGATGAATCATATCTTATTTCATTGAGAAATGTGATTGAATCCCCATATCAAAAAATTCAATGTTTAAATTAAATAAAATAAAATAAAATTTTATATGAAAAATAGTTTGAAAAAAATTCTACCATCACCCAATAATTTTAATAAGGGAAATTGAATTTATATCATTAGGGAGAGTGAAAAAAGATATTTTTTATAAAAAAATTAACATTATTTTCAATATGGGAAAAAATTTCATTAAATTTATGGGTAATTTGGTATTAAAAACAAATATAAAATGGAATATAGAAATACCAAGAAGATAATGATGATAATGTTTTTTTCAATGGATTACAGAAAATTAAATAAGTTTTAGTGACAATAATTTTTCAATAGGTTTGATAGATGTTGGACTACTAGTTGTATATAATCCAAAAGATGAAACCATTTGAGGTCAAAATTCCATATATTCTTGTTATACTATAAAATAAAAACACTAATGAACTGGTGAATAATTATTATCCAAATATTTTAAAACCCCAATCAATGGATGTAATGATGGAATGTGGAGAGAATGTTACTGATTGATAGAGAATTAAATCATGGTAGAAATATTTTATGAAAGAAGACAAATATATATAATGATTCATTAAACATTAGCACAATGTTTTTATTATATGAAAAAAATATTGAATACAAAATTTCATCTCTATATTCGAGTTAAAGTAATATGTATGTATACTAGAAGATACATTTTGATTTATGAATATAATGAGATAAAAAACGTGGATTCATATGTGCTCAAGGTGATAATTCAAAAATCTATATACATGAACATACTAGTGGATGAGACTGTATAATTTCAAAAATAAATGTTATTACACTACTCAGATATTAAACATTCAAAAATTGAGGTTTTTTAGGTAGTGTAATTTTTCAGAAGGAAAATAATATTTTAGGAATCTAAAGTAGTTAAGAAATCCTGACGATGAGAACTAAAATTTTAATAAAAAAAATAATAAAATGCAATATGAACATGATAATAAAAGATATATTCCTATTTTAATATAAATGAGAAATATCAAATAATCAATACATGAGATGATCTTATGATTTGAAGAAGTGTTGAGGAATTACCTCAAAAATAAATCATTAGTATTTTTATCATCTAAAAAATGTGATTTGTATATACATGTGGATAATTATAAATATTAAATGAAATTGTATTCGTAATTTCACTAGAAGAAGAAATAATGATAGATGAGAATATTGAGTATTTGGAAAATATGAGTCTGTTGTAATATATATTTTCCATATGTTGTGTGTTTATAAGTTATTGAGGATCACATGAGTGAAACAGTTTTTAAAATGGAGTACAAAGAAGTTGTATTTTTTGAGTTTAGAAGAATAAAATTTTTGAGTTCACGGGATGAATATTAATGAGTTCACTAGAAGATGTTTTGTTATTTTACCAAAAACTAATTCATCAAAAGATGAGACAATCAGATTTTGGGAAGAGACAATGTATCAAAATCTCGAGTAAGTTCAATGGATTAATATTATCAAAAGAATTATTATGTCATCCCATAATTTCCACACATATGTATCACATCTTAATAGATGAATATTTATCACACGAAATAACATTCCATGCTAGAAACATATATTTCTAGTGCATTTGGAAACATAGAAACAAAAACAACTGGTTCATAAATGATCTAAATCTAATCCAAATATTTTCTTCAAAACTGAAATCCTTTTTATGCATATCATACATAATACCATTCATATTAATTAGGGTAATGGAAACATAAAAAATGGTGATATAAAATGAACATTAAGGTCAAACAAGGGAGATATCAATGATCATATGAGCATAACATTAACAATTGGATATGTGACATTATAATAACATCTGAATATCATAGCCAAAATATAATAGACTATATTTTTGAGTTAGTATATAAATAGTAGTTGTTCGCAAGAAATAAATCATAATGGAATAAAAGAACATAATCTATGATTGTATAACATTATCATGAAGAAGTGTGTAAAAATAATAATAATATAAAATCATTTCCATAGTTGTTAAGGATCATTTCTAATAATATAATAGTTGAATGGGTTCACTCCACAAACCATTATAGAAATCACGAATCACACCCACTACTATTATAGTTGATAAAGTCCCTTACATAACTTGTTACACTACCAATAACATTCATATTTTTATAATTATATTTTAATCATTACAAAATGTATTGGAGGGAGATATATATCTCACCCATTAATTGTTTTAATGTTACCATCATTCTTGGTTATAATATAACATTTCTTTGGTTATAACGTAAACATTTTTATTTTTATAACATAACCACATTAAAATAAATAAAATCCTGAATATTTCTTCTAAAATATAAGAAAATATCCATCATATCATAATCCATCAAATGAAATAAGTTTCGTAAACATTTTATCATAGCATAACCCTTGGAAAAGAATTGGTTTAATAAACATATCATAATTTCCACATAGCATAACATTTGAAAGTGGAAGATGTTTCATAAAAATATTTCCATCTTAAAAATAAACCATCAAGAGGAATAATAAGGATGGTATCACTCTACCAAATATCTAGTAAATCATAAGTGAAATCATGGGATTATATCTATAATTAATACCCTAAAAAATATCATTAAAATATTCTTCATGAAAATAACATTTCCATTTTTAAATCACTTCTTTATAATATAAAAAATATAAAAAAATTATGGAAAAAATTTCATTTAATATAAACATTGAATGTTTAACATGAATAATCAATTATTCTAGATTTTATAATTGTGAGAAATTCAGTTCATGTCATATAAGTTACTAGAAAGACATTCATTTTGACATTTATAGATATACCTTGTTTGGTAAAAAACTATAATATTCCTTTTTTATTTTTTTTAATTATAAAATTTTTATAAATGAATTTGAAAAATAATAATGGAACATTAAAAACATCTTTTAAAATAGTTTATTAATACATGGATATTGAAGAAAATGGTTTGTTTATATAAGAGAAAAATAATGAAAATATTGATTGAAAAAACATTTCTCTATATTGTGTACATAAGATGAGGGAAGTGAAATAATAACGTATATTATAAGTAATGATAAACTCTATTACCAAATATTTGTGTTAATTTAGTTGTATATAATAAGCTTTCATCATTAGAAACATAATTATAAATATTCTCTATAATGAATGAGATTGTAATATAAAACACTTACACTTTGGTAACATTTGAATCGTAATACTGATAAAAGAAATAACCTCATATTGATAATTTTATCACATAATATTCATTACAATAATAATAAACATTATAGGGTAGTATATAAACCACATAATGTTATTTTGTATAAGGCACTTGTTGCACATATATAAATGTGTGATTAAAATCTCTTACCTTGAGTCCCATATAATTAAAAGGAACTTTGACCAAATTTATAATTAATTTTTTTTAAATATAATTATTTATAAGAATAATTTATGTAATTATAATATCATATATATCCAGTATATACATATTTAGAATCATTCTTGAAGTGTTTATATTGAAAAATGCATTGCATCATTCATGGAGACAGTAGACTACACGATTGCATGAACGTTGTTTGAATTTTTCAACGGATGGTTGGAAATAAGGAAAACTAATAAATCACCTTTATAGAATAATTGTTATATCATACAATCATATTGGTTCATTAAATATATCCTAATTAACATCCTTGGAATATAGAAATAAAAAATCTCACCCCTTCAAGGATCTAGTAGTCCACACTAATACATGAACGATGTTATTGAATTCAAATGACTTTGAAGTTACAAAGATTGATATGATATCACCATTATATAATCATAATTATTTCATAAATATCATATATAAATATTAAATACATTATGATAACCATTTTTGAATGATGGTGATGGAAAATGAATTTTATAGTCATGTGGTAACTTTAAGTTGAACGTGCGCCTGAGCATTACATTCACTTGTAATTTGATGAATAATGTTAATAAAAAAATTCACAATCATAATAAAAATTAAAATATATTTAGGATACTTAATATTTTATTTTATTATAAATATAATATATTCAAATGTGGTCAAATAATAATTAAAAAGAAAGTGATCTCTTTGGGTGATTACTTCATCCTTGAAAAAAATCCTTTAGATATTCTATTACAGGATGTAGTATTGAATTTTTGGGATACCAGAATTTCTATAAATAATCTATGGATGTTTACAGGAGAACATGGTATATTTATATTGATATATAATTCTCAATTTGGTGCGATGTATGGAAATTAGTGGTTCCCTTTTATTGATGAGGGGTGGGGGACTCCTAGAATTTATTAAAATATAAAATTAATATAAATTATTTTAGATAAAAAATGGATAATATTTTATAATATTACAATATTATATTATAATGAGCCAATATAATCTCATATAATAAAATTTGGGAAATATTGGATCATATTTGTACCATTATATTTTGTTTTTAACCATTTGATATACATTTTGACAACTAATTTAATGTTAATGTTATCTAGCCATTAACGGTTAATTAGGATACTATAAAATTAAAAAATACAGGTTAATGTATAATGGTTTATATTTAATCTATACCCCATTCATATTACAGAATATAATGTTTTTAATTTTATATCATTTAATAAAATATTATTTATAATAAAATATCATTATTTTCATTATTAACACTTTTTTTATTTTAATATTAAATGAATCAATAAATTTGTATGATTATGATAATATGAGGTTAAAACACTCTAATATTCCATAAAAATTTATAAAATTCATCTATATAACTTACACAAATTATATTACTTTTATTATTTCTAAATTCATTTTATATAGAATATATAAATTAGAGAAATAATTCATTGGTGTTGTGTAATCATTTTAAGTTATTATATAATTACTCCAAAATAACAAAATTGATAAAATTTTTAATTAATATAATCATTTAGAGTTATATCCATTCACAACATGCTTTTTTTCCCATGTGGACACATTAGGGATATTTAAAACTAAATGATATTTTGTTACATTCTTGAATCTAAATATTATGCAAGTCATTTTCATTGAAAATAATCCATTAAACAACTAAATTTCAATAAAAAGTTTATAGGGGATTAATTAAATTCATTATATATGAATTGGGATGAGAAATTATGGCCTTCTAAATTAATTTTAACCTAGATTAACTCAATTCACCCTTGATTGGGGTGATATATTTTACTACGATTACATTTAATATTGACGAAAAATAAAAGGGTCTTATTAATTAAATTTGAAACTCCTCATTCAAACTATGGAATTTATTTTTCAAATTCAATTGTTAATATTGGAGGATATTTGTTTTAAAATAAACATGGAAAAATTAATGAAAACTAATTTTAATAAAATACATTTTGAAGCATGAAAAAATATTTTTTATTATCTCATTCCTAGAAAAAATATTAAATGAATGTAAAAATTTTTTATTGAATTTATTATATATAAATTTCATTAAAATCATTAAATTATTATGATTAATCTACATTATTATGATAGAAATAAATTAAATTCCGAAAACAATTATCTTATAAAATATCTCATTTTCATTTAAATAATTTTTGATTTCATTTATAATCAATCGATAACCAATGAATTTATGTTATAAATTTATAAAAAAAAATTCTATATTTTATTTATTCTTGCACATAACAACCAATACAATTGAAGGGAGATAGATAATATTTTAATTGTATATTAGTTATTTTTTAATCATGATGTTGTGTTTAATGCAAGCAATCAAAAAAATAAAATTCATTTGAAAAAATATATATTTCCAAAAAAATTAATGTGTTATATTACACCCCATGTAATCTAAATTTCACCCATTAAAATCAAAATTGTAATAAAACAATTGAATATTTATTTAGTCTATCATATCCTTGAGTTCCCATGCTGCTTATCCGAAATTTATATTTCTCTAGAGTACTTTAACCATGTGTGTAGTCTTATTTCGTAGCAGTTTATCTCTATGATTCAATATTCATAAAGTTGTTCCTGATATGAAATATAAATATTCCAATGGTATGAAGTCTGATTTTAGTACATGTGATAGAACAAGAATGTACTTATTCTAGATAGATACATAAAACACATCGTGAACTTTAGAGGGATTTGGTGGAAAGGTCAACTGATGAGATACTATTCAAAATTGATAAGGAATATATAAAGGGACAATATACATGAGGTTAACATTTTCATTCATTTAAAATAATATACATTTCATCCATATGAATTTTTTTAAAAAAACCATCACACAAAATAAAAATTTAAGATCACATTGATGATTGTCTATATATGTTTTATGTTTACTATGAGTTTCATTAATGTATTATTAAAATGATCTAAATTTCTCAACTAATTCCATATTGAGATTAGGGTCCAATATCATAACTTCTCTAACATTATATCATCACAATATAGTTATAATCTTTATTTTTAAAATGGATTCATATGGATCCATCTGACTGCTCAAGTAAAATATATCTTTGTTTAAAAACTCAACTAGAGGAAGGTGTTAATCTAAATAAAAGTTGAAATGCCTAAGAAAGATCACAGTATATCCTATAATATTTTAATTGATCGATTAGATGAAAAATATGTCTATGGATGATATGTAAAACATAAAATCAACATTGTATCCAGATAATGAAGAATACATCTAAAGATATTAGATGTAAACCTCATATCAAGATCAGATACAATAGAATGTGGTAATCTATGGAACCTTACCACTTCATTAATAAAAATTATGGAAATTTGATATAGGTTGAAATAATATTTAATTAAATATTTTTTTTCTTAAATAGTATGGTGATTTTCTACAGCCCATATATAATTTACCCTTTATATGTTTTCAGTAGACAAATTAAAAAAATCATTGGTGATGTTTTCCAATTTATATCATAGTATTTTTTATTGTCGTAGCATCCCATTAAAATTATGTACTTTACTATTAACTACTTATCATAACAAGAACCAAGATACATTCTCAGTTATATTTCACTATATTAGGTCCCACTATAAATACTATACATCCAGGATGAATATAGAATGATGAACATTGAGCCGCATCCAACATCTCCCTTTTCAAATATACTATGTATTTATCATATACACAGTTCTTAAATGTCATTGATAAACCACAATCAAGTTTAAATTTCAGAAAATTTATCATCTTCATCTATAGCTTTATATATTCATTTTTCGCCTCTTTAATCATCACATGGATAGATCATTAAAAAATAATTTGGGAAAGAAAATATATTGCCCCTTCCCTAAATATTTCATTATCCAAGCTTTGAAAACTCAAAAATATAAGATCATTAATGATAATCATCATATATAAGATATCATGAACATTTTGACTCATTGTATCTTCCATCTGGTTTATTTTCCTAGGTTGTAATGTATTAAACATTTATTATCATTAATTAGCTACAATGATCATCCATAGTGTATATTCAACTAATTATATATAAAAATATAGTTTAATATTTTATGATTAGTATATATATATATCACAAATTTCTCTATAATGATAATGACTCTATATATTTAATGAAAAAAATAATGATGATAACTCAAAATCATTAGTGTTTTAATTTTTTTCTTGTACCTTTATATATAATGAGGAATAAGATACCACCATAATATTTTACATGATAACGAATCCCAATAACGAATTGGATTCATAACTAAATAATTTAGACCCCTCCCCTAATTCAAGTATTTGTGAGTTAAGTGCACTAAACGACCCTATCATTATCTCTTTGATATTATCTTCACCTTAATCTATCCTAAGGAACATGTATACCTTATGAGTTAATGTGGTGAGTTAATTAGATTGTCACGATAAATTATCCACAATGAGTTGATTATATCTAGACAAACCATTAAAACAATGGATCTTGGTGAGATTGGTTTTTATTAACCAACATTAAATAACTTCTATAATTGAAGAATCTTATGATATATCCTCATATGAGATTATATGACCCATAATTGAAAAATTCCAAAACTGGAATTCACACATGGTAAATTATTCATTAAGTATAACCTTCATCTAGGTATTCAACACAATTGTCATTAAATATTCCTATTTTTTTCATTATCGTTGAATATATAACAATATCAACTCTAAAGAGTACTATAAATTAATAAATTTCATTTCTAAAGACTCTACTAATTAAATCACTGAAGATAAAATGGGAATCAGTAAGTCCAAATAGAAAAAATATAAATTGATAGTGAATATAACATGTAAGAAATGTATTCATTGGTATATATTTCTTCTTGAACCTCAATTGATGATATCCAAAATGAATCCAACCATAAAATATTATTGATATTTTTAAAGTTGATCAAACATGTCATCAACAAGTGGAATATGAAATTTTTTCCTAACAGTGATATTGTTATGCTCTTAATAGTCAATGGAGAGGTGCATTGACCCCTATTTCTTATTAAAAAATATAATTGGTTCTCTTCATGGTGATTCACATGGATTAATGAATCCATTTTAATGATCTATTATAGTTTCTTATTTAGTTCATGTAACTCAATTAATTAAATACTATATAGAGTCTCTGAAATAGGTGTATAACTAGATATGGTTCCTATCATGAACTAAAAAACATAATTCTGTGGAATACTAGGAAATTATTCTATAAATACATCAAAAAACACATACACAATATAAATATCTTATATGTTGATTTTTACCCAACTATAATGTATAAACAAACCATTATAAGAGGTATCATGACTCATACAATGGATAAAAGTTCTATTGTAATTTTTATATTTATCATCTCACGGATAGATTGTCATATATTTATTTGTAATATCAAATGTTACTTCATTTCCATATAAATTTGATGTGGGATTTATGGAAAGAAATCAAATCCCTAAAGATAACATCAAACTAAATAAAAGAGGTAATAAAAATATTTTTTGAAGCACATTCCCACAAACTTTAACAAGAAACGAATCATATACTTTGGATGTGATAATCAAAAAATTAGTGGGTGTCAATACTAATTCAACATTTAATATTTGAGGTGGAACTATGACACCATATGAAAATTATTCTGATATAATAGAGTGGGTAAATCTAAAAAAGGCATTTGATGTTTTATTGTGGATGATAAGTGTAACATCCTTCATGCCATTATCATACACCAGAACATAAATAGTGATATCATGGTATTTTACATTTTCTCTAGGATTAAGAGGTAATTGTAGACAATCATCATCATAAACCATCATATTTGGACATGGGATGTCATAATGACCATACTCTATGCATTTGGAACACATGATTGTTGGTTGTTGATTCTATAGATATGTATCTCTATTTTCATCATTTGAAAACATCTTTACACCATTTTAAAATAAATTGTAAATATTAAAATCCATTACACAATTAAAAATTTTACTAAATCCCTTGTGAATATTTCAACCATGTTTTCTTCCTCCCTTTGAGCATAAAGAGAGATCATTTTATTCTCTCTATGTTTTATAGAATTTATTTTGAATTAAATATTTAATTTTTTTTCAAAACCATGATACTCATTGGTAACTATATTATTCATCTCCAACATTATAAAATAAAATGATCACTTCATATCTATTGATGTTGCATATGGATAATTCCGTTCAAAGTATTATCTTTATGCCATGGAATAAACAATCAACCTTACATTTAGGTTAGTTGATAATACTTGAAATGTACCTAAAATTTCATGTAAAATTTTCTTCAAATGCACCAAGAAAATCAGCATCATCTTTCATTAGATCATGAAATTCATTTTCAATTTTCATGAATTTATATGAATAAATTTACATATTGAAAAATAATCTCTTGTACTCACCTCACTCTATAGATTCAATTTCTTCTTATTTATTTCTATAATTTATAATATCCATCCTTCATCTTATTCTCCTTCAAAGTAATAAATATATAGAATAACAGTATCATGTCATGAACACTAGAAAATGGAAAATATCTTGTCCTCAGTACTAATCATGGTTTCATTAACTAACTAGTCAATGGATCTACAAAAATAACATGATTTTTTCCTCATAAAGGCCTACAATCACGTTGTTCCTTATTTTCAAAATTATGATTCTCATCATGATGCATATCTTGAGTATGTTTTTTAATCATAGAAAAAATTATTTTCTATTATAGATATGGTAACATTTTGTATCTCTCAAGTAAATATTTGTATTTTATTTCATATTCAGGATTTATATGTTTCCTTCAGGTTCCTACCATTTACTAAAACAAAAAATAAGGATATTAGAAGAATTAGTCATTGTTGAAGCACCCATAATAATCGAAAATAATTTTTAGTATGTATATATATTGAAAACTTATTTGATGTAAAATTGGTTTAGCCTTGGTCATTCAGGATCATTACCAAATAATTGGGATATTATTCAATAGATATACTAATACTGAGCATTCTCATTAATGATATTTCATCCTAGATTCAAAAGGTTAAGTAAAAAATTCTTTTATTCTAACTATAGAGACCAATAAAGTTCATAAAAAGATATCATATATATATATATATATTTAAATTAATTTCAAAACATAATGGTCTAGTCCAAAATAATATAGTTCTAGTGTCATTGTAAACTTGTACAAATAACCAATATCTTCATAAAATATCTCTATCATCACCTGCTATGTTCTTTATAACTGTCACCCTTCGTAGACAAATCATAATTAGTATAATTTTTCATAACATATAAAAGGTAAACATATGAAATTTAGAGCTATGATGATCAGTAAGGGAAATCATGGGAGAGATCCATGATCACTTGATCATAACAAGAATGTAATGATACAAGAATATGAGCATGACATCTGAAAATCATTACCAACATATAATCAATCATAATCTAGAGTCACGGAATATGTATTTGAAGTTTATAAGATTTTATAGTTAGGCCTCATTTCCATGACTATTATTATTGAATGGGTTAATTCACAAATTTATCATATTTTTCAAGGTTCACTCCCTAGACTATAATAGCAGATTAGGTACATTACTTAAATAAGATACCTCAATATTCAATTACTATTTTTATCAAGAGATATCTATCTTTACCCAATTAATTTTACGGAGATAGAGGAGCCACCATTCCTTGGTTTTAATGTGGCCACTATCATTGGTTATAACAGTACCACTGTCCTTTGTTATTACATAATCATCTCCCTTTTTTATAATAAAAACCATCATCCCTTAATAGAAACCATATATATGTGCACCACAATATCATAAAACATTCATCATATCAAATCCAAATGATGAAAAAAAAATCATAAACATTTCATCATATCCTTACATAGGGAAAATGTGGGTTTTATAAACAATTCATCATCTCATTATAGCTTAACCCATGGAAAATAAATGAGTATATTTACAATAATTTTTTTAAAAAAATGATAATTCCGTAGAAAAAATTTCTATGGTATTCTTGGATCATATCCCTGGTAAATCATAAGTGAAATAAAATGTTTTTTCTTTGACTAATAAAATTAAATGATCATTAATAGATTTTTTAGGAATGTAATATTTCCAATTTTAATTCACCTATATGAAATCTATAAAAATTAAAAATATTATGTTGAACATTTTATTTTAAAATAAAAATGAAAAATTATAAATTAATATTAGAATAATAGACTAATCAGTATGGCAGTAAATTATTTGCATTCCTTATATATTAAATTTGAAAAATTAAATTTAATTGTTTATAAATGTTCCTTGTTTTGAAAACCACAAGAATATTCATTTTAGAATATGTTGTAAAAATTAAAACATGGGTAAAAAAATTTTAAAAAATAATTGTAGTATTTTAATAAAATTTTTATTTATTTATAAAACATAGATCTATAAGAAATTATTTTTATAAGATGGGAATACGTCCAATTTTCCTTATAAACACATTTTTTTTAAAATTTTATTATTCTGGGTGAAATAGAGATAAAAATTTTTAATGAAAATTTAAAATATGAGGATTAAATTCATGATTTTATTAAGAGGTACACGAAATTATTTCATGATCAAAAACATAATCATTAACAATCTTGATAAATAATGATATTTTAACATAAAACCCTTACCACATTGATATCTTTTGAATCAAAATAACCATGAAATATTGACCCCTATATGGATTTTTATATACAATAATTTTTATAATAATAATAATAATAATATAAATTCATGGTCAGAATACAAACAAAACAAATTTAACAATTGGTGGATAATCCATTCAGGTAATAGAAATAATAGTTTGAAAAATATCCCTCACCTAGGGTTCTGCATGATTTGATGGAACACTAACATCTTGTATTGTAAATTAATATTTATTAAACTTATATATATGAATCATGTACATAATTATAATATCATAGGTATAAATTATATAATAATATATACAATTATTCATAAAATGTAGATATACAAAAAATATTTACACTATTATAAAAATGTTATGTAACCTAGTAGAGAGGTTCTTATGCACTGATAGCCGCACTGAAGTAGAGATCCATCCGGTCAATCCCCGGGTCTGGGTAGAAGTAGACATATCTGAGTTACCTTTCAAATTGTTTCAGATTACTATTGTAAAGGAATACAAATGCAATCAATGGGTGATTTATGAGAAGTGGACTGATTTTTTTGGTCAAGAAACCACCTATGGCTCTCCCCATATGCTTGCCAAAGGAGTCCTTCAACCTTGGAGTTGGAGACTCATTGTCAGGAATCTAATGTCTCAGAAAGAAGGGAAAATGCTTTAAAGGGTCAAACCCATGTGGTTTACTAGGAATCTTATCTAGAATAGATGGAACATGGTTCATATGGCTACGGTGGAGGACATTATTCACAGCGTCCTATAGAGAAAGAAGTCTTAGAGGGTGTTTTCACGGTGTCTGAGGTGAGAAGTCATGGTTCCATTACGATGAATGCTATGGTGACCAAAGATAACCGAAAGGTGTCTGAAGTGTTTAGAAAGATGAGATAGGATTTGGGGAGCCCTTCTATGCTCTTTTTATTGAATGATGCTGATTTGAACCCGATGGAGGATCCGGTGGAACAACATAATAATGGATATATGGTGGCTAGTCTGAAACTAGTGGAAGGAGAGGAGGTTATCTTTGCCTTGAATGTGGCCACCCTAGTCCGAACTAAGGAATTTGGGGAACGTGTCCATCAAGTGAGTCCTTTTCTTCAACTGAGCAACAAGTTTGATGGTCTCTCAAAAGAAGGATTGAACACTGATCCTATGGAATCTGGTGATATTGATGGGGGATACCATGAGAACCACACTTATGAATGTTAGGGTCACGAGGATGCCTCTATAGTTATGGAGGATCCCACTAACCTGGATACCAACAATCTACAATGCCAAGAAGATGACCTAAGGACTATTGTTTTGGGTGAGAGAATGGAACCCATTAAAAGAAATGGAGTTGTGCTTAGGTTTCTTTCAGTGATTGAATGCAACATGCCTAAACAGGGGAGGGGGAATGACAAGGGGTGCATGGGACCTGTTTTAGAGAATCTCATTGGAATTTGGGGGTTTATTTCTAGGGGTGATAAAGAAAATATGCATGTCTTGGTCAAACAGTCCTACAGTGATATTGTATAAGGTGTGTAAAAGAGGATTAATGAGTCTGGAGGAATGTTATAGGCTACCCCAGGAAGAAGAATAATGAAGTACTATTCTTACCTGTAATGACCAATGAATATGAGAGATTCATCTAAGTGGGATCACAGAGTGATGCTAGATTTCCAAAAAGATATCTTGTCCAAGAAATCTTATCCAGGGAAGCCCTCACTAAATAAAATGATTATTCGGGACCATGGTGATAATCTCTTGAGTTATTATAAGCCAACTTCTGAATGGGAATCAGGCACTGTGGTAGAGGACTCCACTATTTGGTGTGGTTACGAGTATGGATATAATTATCGGTAGTGTTTCTATTGGTACGTTCTTGTTGTTTAATTTCGTGCTCCTGGTCTATGGTTGGTGTCGGTTGTGATCTTGTAAAGTTTATTACTTACCCTCAAATTTTATCATGGATTCACACTTTTTCAAAAATCGTTGGAAAATATAAAATTTAATTTTCATCCATTCATACCATCAATGTAAAATTTAAATTAATAACAAATCGCATCACTTCATGTAGCTGGTAGTCCACATGAATGCCATTTTAGTTTTATAATGGTTTGGAAGGTAAAATTGTAGATATGTTGTTATCAATATATAAAAATAATAATATCATAAATATCAGAAATAAACATTAAACCCATATTAATAATAATCCATAAAATATGGGGATGGAAAATTAATGGTATCTCTACATGGATATGGTAAGTTGTATGTACACAAGCGCAATACATTCACTTCCAATTTGATGGAAAGAGGGTGAATCTATGCCGTTTCACAATCATAATAACATTTAAATATATATATGATATATAATATATTATTATATGAATAATTAATATATAAAAGGGATCTAAATAAAAAATTTAAAAAATATCAATAATGGTGATTACCTCTTATTTTAAATGACTCCTTTAGATAAGAAAATAAGGTTTATAAAATTGGAAATTTGGGAATAAAATAACATATATAATATTTCTAGGGATTTTTATAAGATAAAATGGTGGAATATGGTTTATATATTATTCTTACTGTGGTGTGAATAATAAAAAGTAGATTTTCCCATATTTAAACTAAGGGGAGGGTCCACCATTGAATTTCAAAAAAATAAAATTAAATGAAATTAATTTTTTTATGAAAATGGATAAAAAATTATTATATTCAAATTTAAATTTATTATGAGACAAAATATTATCATATAATAATTTTTTACATGTTTGTATCAATGTTTTACTATTATCTTTTTAACCCTTTGTTAACCATTTTGATAATTACTATAATATTAATGTTTTTCTCTTTAACAGTTAATAATGTTTATAAAAAATTTCAAAGGAAACATAAATGGAAATTTGTTTATATTTAAATACATATATAATTTATATTATTGAAAATGAGATTTTTGATAATATTATATCATTTATTAAAATATTATTAAATATAAAATATCATTGATGTACTTTTGAACACTATTCAATTAAGTTGACATTAAATGCAGGAAAAAATGGTTAATTATATTATAATGATTTAAAAATATCCAATATCTCATATTTATCAATAAACATTGTGTAACACATTATATAACTCAAATTATATTAGTTTTAATATTTTTGAAATCAATTTTTATAATTTTTATTAATTAGTAAAATACAACATCGTTGTTAGATAATAACTTTTTGTTATTATATATTTACTAAAAATTAAAAATAAATTTATATCATAAAAGCAATTTAATTAATCTCAACATATACACATATATTCATTAAAAATATTATTCCAATTTGGACACAGAATAGATATCTAAAACTAAATGAGTGACATTTTGTAACATTCATAGATTTAAATGTAATATAAGTCATTTTCATGGAATAATGGCCATTAAAAATATAAATTTAATTCATAATGTGATAAGGATAGAAAAAAAATCATTATATAATTATTATTATGAAATATTCCCACCTTTTAATTAATTTTATCTATAATTAACATGATTTAACCAACACCAAGGTGTTAAATTTTACCACAGATACAATTCATAATGACCGAAATAGAAAAGTTTATGTTTAAAAAATTTGAGCACCATGATTAAAAATAGAGAACCCATTTGATCAAAATAAATTAAAATAAGTGGTACCTATTAATTTTAATGTAATCACGTAACACCTAATAAAAACCAATTTTAGAAATAAACATTTTTAAAAATAAAAAATAGTTTATTCTTATCCCATGCCTTGAAAGATATTAAATGAATATTAAAAATTTTAATTGAATTTATAATTTATAAATTTAGTTTAAATATTTCATTAATATTTATTCTTTTATTTAATTATTTTTAATATACATTTCACACACAAAAATAGTTTTTCTGAATTTTATTTATTTTTTCATTCAAATTGTTTTTATTTTCATTAATAATCTATTTATAACTAATGAATGTATTCTATAAATTTTTAAAGAATATATTTTTCATAATTTATTTTATCATATCTATATGATAAAATCAAACATCCATGAAATAAATATTATATAATAATATTTTAATAGTTTTTTATGGTTGGTTTAAACTCAATGTTCCGTGTAACAGAACATATCGAAGAAATTAAAATTCAACTGAACAAATTATTTAATAAAATATTAGTGTAAATAAGAGTAATTTATAATAATTTTATATTATAGGGAATAAAAATTTAAATCATATATATTCGTAGGGATATTCATCAGAATATTACATGATTTTTGAGTTGTGTTTTAGTAGAAGAAGAACCGAAAAGAGAAAGATGATTTTTATTAATGAAAATTCATCAAAATATTATATACGATCATAAATATTATATGAAATCAAAAAAATTATCATGATTATATATGGAATTATAAATTTAAAATATTCAATTAAATAAGTTCATGATTCTATATGAATTTTTAGGAATGGTATTTAACATTGAATTTCTCACAAATATGAGTTGAGTCCAAGATTTTATATGATTTTATTGAATACATTTAAAATTGATACTCAGTTTTTATTGATTTAAAATCATTAAAATAATCTATAATATTTATAAAATAATATTATAAGAACCTTTATATCCATATATTATTTTATGTTATGAACAATTTGAGATAACTACTTAAAATAAGTGAAGAAATATCGAGATAGGATGTTTTGGGTCAGAGTTTTCAACGAAGAAATAGTTTAGTTTCTTATTCTGAGAAGAATGTAAAATCATTTAATGAAGAACTATGAGAAGAATATAAAATAATGTTTTGTGGAAAAAATTGGGTGATTTTGATTCACATCCCAAGAAGAATAACAAGGCTAATTAAAATGTACTATATTGGAAGAAGAAATTGTAGTCGAAGACATGTTCAAGCTGGTGAATCATTTTAATATAATATGAGTCTATATCATTTTTTGAGATACATAATATTTGGGATAAATAATTTATATTCATGGTAATAACATCCCACAAAATTTATAATTTATAATAATATTATTGATGTAAAATTTGTGATTCAGCTTGAGTCAACATTGAAATTAGTTTGTTCTCACATTAAGGAAAAACCATGTTAAAATAAATTATAGTCATTTAAATTATAGTATCATCAGTGAATAAGGAAAAAATAGTGATATATCATTCTTACGATCAACTCATCATATCCTATGGTAGAATTTTGATTATCTTAAACGAATCTAAATATTAAATATATAATAATTGGTTAAAAAATTTATCCCTGATTCCCCACCCCTCACTTTTTTTTAATGCCTGATACTCTATGAATCACATAGCCTGTACCATTTTATATATATCCCATGTTGATTCCTTTGTCTTATGTATCCTCTAATTTTCGCATTTTAGTATTTTTAATATATTAGTAACAGGGACTACAAAAAACATTAAATTACAATCTACTTTATTTATCATGTACCACATTTCATATAGTATCATGTGTGTATCAAGGCTCAGTAGACACATTTTATGTATCTGTCAAAAAGAACATATCAATTCCCTCTAAAAATAATTAGTGAGAATGTGCTCAGAAAAAATTATTTTAACTATCTAAACTAAACACATATTCTATTATTATATTATACCATTTTGTTATGAAGTGTATGGTTTACTGTATTATAACATAATTGAATGATTTTAAAGATATATTTAAAAATCATTACATGTGTAATATTTTCTATTATCCATCCTTAACATATTGGGGTAAATACCCAAATAATTTTCATCCTGTATTATGATGATTTTTAATATCTCATTTTTTTATGTTTCAGAAACAAAAAGTAATCCATCAGTGTGTAGTAATTAAGGAAAATAATTTAATATGGAACACCTATATAATATTGATGTCTGAGAATAATAATATTTAATTTTTTTCAAATATGCTAATAATATAACCCTAATTGGTCAGATTACCAAATAGGTTGAAATTTCTACTAGTTCTATCATTTTTGTTGATAAATCTTATATTCATTAAATGATCAATGGTTCATTATATTTTCATGAAAATAATTTTTTTCCATTATCAAATAGTTGGATCCCACATAAAATATTTTTTTATATAATTAAAGATAGAGAATATCTCTACATTTAATCTTTTGGTCTTCAATCTTTTCAGTTCAATGTTCCTTAATTTTCTAGGAGTAGTCATTTCAAATTATTGATTTCCCACTATCATATTTGTCAATATTAATTATAATTTTTCATTCACCCTTTACATGTGAGTCGAATAAACTATCTGAAATCTGTGGTTTAATATTCTTTAAAGCTTATATAGAAACATAAAAAATGAGTGACTTATATTCATTAATTTACATATAAATTACGTATCCTTTTTCATTTTAGGATAAATTTCATAAAATTAATATTTGGAATTATTCAACAGAAGGGCCTTATTTTTTACACCTACCAATAATTTCATCCAAAAAATTATACATGTTATTCATAAAAATATTATACGAATGTATATTAATTTTCAATTTTAATTATCAATATTTTCCATATCTATTAGAGTTAATAACCCTTGGGGTTTTCATTTAAAATATAAATAACATGTTTTACAATCAGGATTAATCTACGTTATCATAATTCCCATAATACTAGTAATAAGCTATAAATATAATTTTTATATATAGATAATAGTTTTGTTTAGAATATTGTAATCATTCACTATTCAATAATTTTAATTCCCTTTAACTTATTGGGGAATTGGTTTATGTTGATACAATTAACATTATATGATATTGAAGGGGGTGTCTCATAATTCATCATATCCTAAACATGATCATATTATGAATTTTAACAAATCATATTAGAAAAAATAGGATTAATTTTAGATTAAATAGGAATGGTCTTACTCTTACCTTATGATCTCATTGGTTTCATAGCCAATGATGATTTTTTTAATTTATACAGCCTTTTTGAAGACATCCCTCTCTTTTTTAATGAATTCTCATTTTGATGAAACATTGTTTATAAATTTTTATCACTTATTAAATAAAGTTTACTCTATAATCAAATTATTTCATGATTTTATCTTGCAAAAAAATAAAATTCAAAATTTATAATCTCTTCCATGAATTTAGATTCTGTTTTATGAAGCCCATTCTTCCCTTAATTTTCATTAAAATATTATTTACCATGTATCTTGATTTACTTATTGATTTTAATGTTATATTTAAGGAATTCTTCTTGTTTATATTTCAAATTGTACAAAATATATGTTATTAAAACTTATTATTCTTAACTTATAAATAATTATTCATGTTATTCAACATGTGACTTATAGTATTTAGACTTATCATTGTAACTTATTATAATTTTTTACGAAAATAGTATTAATACTCTTTTACTTTATTCATTAGACTTATTATTTTTCATCCTTGAAATATTTTTTTGGATATATTTGGAAAATTATTTTGAATTCTTAACCACTTAATTCTTTCGAGGCTTATCAAATTGATCATTAGTTTCATGTTCAATGATTTTTGTATTATGATTGTTTATGGAAAAGTTTCCAATTCAACATAATTAGAAACACATATGTTAATATATATATTTATACATTAAATATTTTTTTTAGATTTCTATGATTGCTGACATGATTATTTCATAATCCTTATCTTTTTCATCATCATCATCATCAGTATCACCAACATCTCTAACTTATTTATCCATTATTTTGAGTTTTTTCGTTATGTTAAAAGAAATTTACACATTGAATTTAATTTTTAATATTTAATTATTTATCGTGATATATATAATAATATTATTATTCAATTTATCATGTTTAATATCATTTATAACTTATAAATTTGATATTTTGGGAACAAAACTAATTTTAATATTCATCATCAAATTTTTTTCAATTTTTGATCTCTTGAACTTCTCTCCATATTCTCCGACTTTTTGACTTCATAATTCCCTATTATGAATTTATCATTAATGGTTTGATCATTATCCCTAAAAAAATATTAAAAATACTTCTCCATATTTACAAATTATCTATGTTAACCTTAATATTTTCATTATAATTTTATTCTAGTTTTTCATTGATTTATATAGTTTATTGATGCACCATAACATTTTGTAAAATTTATGTAACAAATATATGAAAATTTTATTTATTTATTTTCCATCAATGTCGATATTTGTATTATAATCAAATAAAAATAGATATTTTCTCCCAATCAAAGTAAAAGCCACTATTGTTTCATAAACAACCTCCATTCTACGTGATAGAAGATAAGGTAACATCTGATTCTTCAATCCATGATAGTTTTTATAAATAAAGGTTTGGAATCCTCGTATATGGATAGAATTTATATTATCAATATCCTATAACTTAAGGATATTGTAGAGGGAACCATAGTGGGATTTAATACTTATCGATTTGACCGGTAGATGAGGGAACCAATAAGAGGGGGTTGAATCACTAATGATTCATTTTAGAATTTCATTCCATTGAAATTAAAATACGTTATCTATTAGGATATGATCCACTAAATATATGAATCCATTCATTAAAATAATAAAAAATAATAAATTAAGACAAGGAAAAAAAACATTTTATTTGTTTTAATCCTAATATGGGTACCTACTCTATTTTATGATTAGGATGATTTTAAGTCATAGATTTTCCACTACAATGAATCACCGAATAAAATTTTTTAGAGAGGTATCTTTCTATACCTCTATGTTTCTAAAAAATTATATAGAATCATGATGTAATTAGAATATATCCCACAATATAAGATAATTATTCCATATATGGTGACAAATATCACACGAATGTATATGATATTTCAGAAACTACTGATGAAGATCATCATCTTCCGTTCATAAATATAAATAGAAATAAATATGATCACCAATTTTAATATATTCAACTTAAGATAATAATATTTTGATTTATATCATTCAAGAATTATTAATTTATGCTAGTATTCAATAACCTTTTCATCAATATCAATTCGTCGACTACACATGCTTAACATGTTATCGACACCCTTTCAAACTGTAATTTTTTCCCTAATTTGATTATTATTTTTTATCTACAAAATTTCACAAATGTTACAGTGGTTTTCAATTTTATCCCTATAATAAAAAATATCTCAATATTCTATAATTAATAAATTTATAAAATTATATACCATCTCATAATCTAGAATATTCACATAATATATTATAAGAAGACATTGTATATGTGTTTACACATTCATTTGTTCCTAAGGGAATTCTCCTATGTTCATTAAATATAACATTTTTATTATTTAATTATTTATCTCTTGTAATATTCATTTAATACCCTCCTTATTTCATTTTCAATCCTTCAGTATTTATCTACAAAGAATAATTCAAGAATATATGAATTTTCGATTTCCAGAATGTTCATGTTATGACCACATCTTTTAATAATCTGAATATTAAATCCGGAATTAAAATATAATTGACAGTTCACAATTGTTTTATTTTATGAAGAAACCAACCTAAACCCATTTAAATTTCTCATTAAAATCACTATATAGTATTCCCATTCAATCTCCATTAAATTTTTTGATTAATAATTGTTCACTAACATGATTCCAATATCTTTTGGAATTAATTTCTTTAAATCATTGTCTAAATAATATCATCATATAATGAGATATGATATGGGGATGTTTAATTCTATAATTTTCACTGGATCACGGATCCTCAAATTGTTTCTTAACTATTGAATAATATGTAACATGTTTGGTCTTTCTATGTATTATTGTTTTAGTATGAATGTCTTTATAAATCAATAAATCTCCACAATAATAGGGTCCTCTCATGTATTTTATAAATTCATAAGTATTAATTAAACACCACTTTCATATAAATAATATAATATAGTGGTCAATCCATTACAACATATACACTTCACATGCTACAAGAATTTTATTTATGAAATAAACAACTTATTTATTCTTTAATACCTCTTCTATATTCCTCAAACACCTCCGGTACATGCTCATAATTTTCCAAAATCAAAAATTAAATTTGTGAATAACATTCATTTTCTCATAATCACCTCTTCCATATACACGTATTTAAACTCGTTATCCTCCTATATATCCCTTATAAAATTATTACTCAAGGAACCACATACTTATCATCTATTCATCTTCCATATTTTCCTTACTTCATCCATTTTAGCCTTGATTTATTCTTTTAATCCATGACTATTTTTTTATTATCCATGATTTTTTCATGTTCCATGATTTATCATATAAAATTATATATATATTGATGAAATCCCCTAGTCCTTGTTAAATATATATTTTTACCACAAGAATCCCTGAATTCCAAAAAATATATTTTGAACACTTTCATCCAAAATAAGTAATTTCAAATCACTTAATAACATCTCAATAACATTATAAAAACTTATTAGAATCATCATATTTTAATTAGTCTCATTTATATTGAGAAAAATAAATTACATAAAAAATTAAATTGGGATTTTTATAATATAGTGGTTTGGGAAAAAATAAATAATAATCTATTTGTTATTATACATTTAGAAACTCATTCCTAAATTTAACAAATGATTTTGTTATTAAAAACTGAATGGACATTAATTTGGAACACATCTCTACATTTGATTGAACGTGAAGGGTGATGGTACACCATAGGTAGTGAATTTAGACAATGGGTTTTGTGGTCTTTGTATTGTGAAGTCTTTAGATGAAGTATTAAACCGCAGAGAAACTACATATATTGTCATCTTCATAATAATAAATTATTTCTCACTATTTTAAAGTAAATATTATTTTTTTGTTATATAATTACATGAGGATTCTTAATTTTAAATGGAGACTTATCCTTATAATGTATAGGTGGTGGTTTAGTAAATATGGTTTTAGAAGAAGGCATTGTATTTTTGTTATTAGAGGTGGTCGATCTAGTTATAATGGTATAAGATAATCAAAGATGGATGGGGTGAGATAGTATCTTAGATATGTGACATAATAAACTATTAATGTGGCCTAAATTAGATATTTATCCATGTAATGTGTAGTTAGGTGTATCATGGTTCAATCAACAACATACAATGAGGCAGTGGAAACAGTTCAATTAGGTGATCGAAGGGGGAACTGTTTGAGTATGAAGATGAGTGTTTCCAAAACCTCATATTTTGGATCTAGCGATTCAATTTATAGGAAATGTAAAAAACATATAAATAATTAATTAATGTTAAATTGATAATTAAAAATAGAAAATTATGGAGGAAAATAGGTGTAGACTTGGATTCATTGTAATGGGTGGGTCAGGTAGGTTTAATCTTGTAAATTATGAAAATAAATAAGAAATTAAATATAATTCAAAAACAATTATAATATTTTAAAGTAATAACAGTAAAATAGAAATAAATTGATATTATAATTTACTAAACACATGTATATTGATATATATATATATATTATATTATATAAATTATGGTATTATAGTTTAAATTATATGTTATTATTTTATAGTGGTAATAATAATAATATTATAATTATTACTATCATGATTATTACTATTATTATGTGTCTATAAGTGAATAAAATAAAATAAAATAAAATTTCTCACATTGGTGTCTGATAGTGACAATTAAATATTGGATCTAATAAAAATTTACTCATAAATCAGAATGGAAATAAATATGATTTCACTTTGATTTTTATTGGGTTTTTTTGTAATTTAATGTTATTACATTTTGAAATAGATGTTTATCTAACCTAGAAAATTTATGATCCCACTACATAATCATTATTCCCGAGTAGATCACAATGACACCCTCCATTGAGTGGTTTGAAGCTCTAAATATAATGAAATTAGTAAAAAAAATTAAGGATGAATATGGGTACAAGAGGAAGGACAACATTTATAATGATTGTGATGTATAATAATACTATGATGAGACCAAGGATAGTGAATATGATTATAATACGTCGTATTGATAAATTATCTATCATGATATGAGTGTTTGTTAATATAAGTTATGATGATGATAAATTATTAATGATTACAAAATATGGGGATATGAATTATAACTGTTCATAATTTAAGATAATTAATGTCATTTCATATAATGATTAATAGAATTATAGTTTTCCCCGTTAACATTGAAATTAAATAATTTCCATGGATATCATTTGAGATTGATATAGTGATTAGTAATCCCTTATTAAATTCATGACATGAAATGAAGGAGTGATCTATCTTAACATGGAAATTGGGATCAATTCATGTCTTACGATGTAATAACATACTATGATGTACATTCTATTTATCATTTAATATTACTAGTGGGTGGGATGTGTAGAGTGTGATTATTTTCAAGTTTATAAATTAATCAATATTTGGTTGTGTGACCATAACTACATACCTTTTTTGATCAATACTAGTTCAATTTGTATTAGGAGTCATTGTTTGAAAATAGAATAAAAACATAGAGAGTAATAATCATTAAATTCCATTATGTTGATGATATTATCTACTTGAGATGATTACATATATCTGGTGGTCTATTGTGGTGTATTCTTAGGTGAAAATAGATCCATGATTTCTGGAATGGGTACTATTACCATTTAGTAAACATGTGTTTGAAAACAGTGGTTGGAATATTATTGTTATGACATTAAATAAATTATTATAATTTTTATGGATGATGGAAAAATGGATGTCTTAGTGATGACTTATGTTTGATGATCAAATATTGGTATGGGATTGCATGAGATCTTTCTTACTGTATATTGATATTATTTCAACAATAGGAGTGCCATTTATTATACAACCCTTGCATGGGGATGGCAATCATTATTGGGGTCTAATATGAAAATTAGAGGGTGGAACAACTAAATGGCCATACTAGTATACTCAATATCACCCTAATATCCCGTTTGGATTGGATATGGATAGAATATAGATTTTTTGAATTTTTATTTATACAAGGAATTTATGTGGATACTGTGTCTTCATAATAGTGTGTGGGTGAAAAGATATTAGATATTGTAGATTTGGGTACTAATTTGTGGGGGCTAGATTTAAAGGGATATTATATATTTTGGGTGTGTTTAACATTATAAATACACTATTATTTGGTGTTCAATTATTATGGTGATTTTGTAGAAGAAATAATTAAATTTGTTATACTTATTAACTATGACATGACTATTATTGGAAATAACATTGAATCACATATATTATTTGATGAGACCTGGGGATTGAAAAACTAACAATATGTTATTTCTTCTAGTTTATTCTAGGTGATTTTTATTCTGAAAATGTAACCATACATTATGATTTTATTGAAATTCTTTTTATTCATGCTTGACGTCAACTTACTTATTCATCTTTAGGGACCGCTCTACAAAGCACGTTTATATACACATACTGACTTTTATATACCTATTTTGCATGTTTATTAATATAGTTATTGAGTGACATTTTCTTGATGGTGAGGTTTGATAGATGGATATTGGTGTTTTAAGGTTATTTTTATACTACTTAAGTATATGTGTTATCAGGTTTTATAACATTTTTGGTATTTAGTTGATAACAAATTTTTTTTGTAAAATTAATTTATTTTTATTATTTTGTATGAAATTTAGTCATTTTATATTATTATGATATTAACAGATCCGAGATTCTTTAATTTTTTTGGTTTTATAAATCATATTTTAGTTTATAGAATTTTTACAGGATCGTTAGAAGATAATTCCTCCAATTTTTTTAATTCATTACCATGATTCTAGTCTAGAACCAATAGCTAGTTGGGGGGATGCTTCAGTAGTCACACATAATTATTTAAAGGACTCTGTTGGGGTATCAGTGTAAATGGTATATGATAAAGTGATATAAATACATTTTGATGATATCACGATCATTATTTTAGATTAGGAAATATATGAGGTGTTTTTTGGTTAGTTAAAATGTGGGATACAATGATATTCATTTTATATTTTAGTCTATTACGTACGAGAAACTAGTTAGGGTGTACTGGTCAATGTATTCCTATTCAAGGAAACTGATTTTCTACTGAAAAATTGAGTTCTTAGATAATTGGATTAATTGTTTAGTTAAGATGATACATTTATCATACATTTTTTTTAAATTTAATTTTTTATTTCTTTATTTATGATGATATAATTTTTTTAGAATAAATAGTCGAAATTTTTTGATGATATTATCCATATTATCACTTCATTACATTATGAAATTATTATGTGTTTGAATTTAATTTAAAAGTTTTATCATATCATATAGGAATTTTCTATATTAATTTTGGAAATTATATTGATCATTTTTTCACTTGTTACCATAACACATATTGATATCTGTAGATAGTTGTACATATAGTTTTCGTGAAATTGTTTGTTCTTAATATGGGTGTTGATGTAAGAGGGATATATAAAATCATGTTAATTTCATAACTATTGAGTCCAATTTGGTTACTCATGTCATTTATTATCAATATATGAACATATTATCATTAAATAAGGTTTATGACCTATTTTATTAGCCTCTTTAGTTTATTTATTTCTATATTAGTTTTATTATTATGGTTGAGACCTCTTTGATATCCAATTTTTTCATTGTTATTATTATTATTTTTCATAATATTTAAATTTGATAATGATGGGTATTGATAACGAAGAAGGAATATGTGATACTATAATGTGTAATTAGGGGTCTTGTTATTTTTATGGTGAGATTGTTTCACTAATGGTTATTTGGTGGTAGATGAACATTATTTGTTCCAAGGGGATTAGTAAGGTGACCTAGAGTTATATATCATAATATATTACTAAATTTTGTTTTTTTGGATTAAATACAGATTTCTTATTATATGTAAATTTCATGTTTTTTTAAATGATATAGAATTTAATTTTGATTTTTAATGATCTAGATGTGTGCCTTATATGGTGATGTACATTGACGTTTCAGTATGTTCTGAAGGCTAATGTGTTCTAACTTAACTATAAGACCATGTTATACATCAATTTGGTAAACTTGTATACATGATATTATAATATTATTTAAATTCTATATTTTCAATGATGTGTCAGGATATGTGATTTGAATTTAGATAATTTTCATGGGAATGAATTAAAATTTTAATTATACTTTTTTGATTTTAATAATGATCGATTACATGATAAACATAACTCTAATCATATTATTAGATCAATATATTAGGCAATATATTCCTGTTAATGATAACATATCATTGGGTAGTGTCTTATAAATTTTAATATAATGTTTATATAGGGATATTCACATAGGGTTTGACAAATATGGGTTCAAATCATCATAGTGTATCTTTGAGTGATTAACATAGATGAAATTTTATGTCCTGCTACTATTGGTACATTTTGTGAGATATATTTATTAATGTCAAAACCTATATTTTATTCACAAAGTCTAATATAGATCATGATTGTAATTATTTTCAATAATAGTTTAAGTATATTGTCTTCTTATGTTCTATACAAGGGTATGAGATGAACCATTTGAGGTTATTATGGTGACTATGACTAGGTTCTCTTTAAATTTTAGTTGTATAGATCCTCAATAGTCTATGTTATTAGTATTATTGGGCATATACATGTGGTTAAATTATGGAAATCTATCCTATTCATATTCAAATATTTCACTAATGAACCATTTTTGAGAGTTTTATTAATGATTGAACAATGGTAATTTTGACACCATATATATATTAAAATATTAAGATAATTAATAGTGATGTTTAATTATTATACACCAAGGTAATAAAAAGTTGAAAAAATTTCCATAGTGATTATATTATATGGTATACAAAGGATATATTGATGATTAGTATTGGAAATGTACCAAATATAATTAAAAACAAAGAAATTATCCATGTAATGAGTAGTATGGGATGATGAGCCAAGGGGGTGTGATGAAATTTTAAAATTATTTTTCAAGAATATTTTATTAAGCATCAACATATATAATTAACTAAATTTCCAATATATCATTGTGTAAATATAGGTAAGATGAAAAATTTTAAATAATATTCCATCAATATATATTCATTAGTTTCCTAAAAATAATAATAATTTCCTTTAGTAATGCAATATATATATTATATGTTATACTTTATGGATAAATAAATGGGATGTTATCCCATTTTTACAGTCATGTGGAATTTCATTTATATGTTTATTTAATCAAATATAAGGATATGTTATGTTGTTTGTATGAGTGATATATTTTAATGGGTGATGTTTTCTATGATTTATATGCCCCTAAGAAGGCGTGGTTATTTAATAGTTGTATTTATAATTTACTTCATCCAAAAATTACCTCTTAAAGTAGTTATATTATTTATCCTATCGAAATTATAAATGATCTTCAATAACAAGAAAAAAATTTGAAAAGAAGTGTACATGAGTATTTATAGGTTTTATCACTAATACGGGTGACTGTGTACTTAAATTTTCAACTATCATCAGTCCACAAATATTATCTACATAATGAAGTGAATATAATAAATAAAACACTTTTCATGATTTTTCTATCTACCTAAGAAATATTACTTTGTCTCCCACTTGTAACAATGTTCTCTAAAACCTCTTATCAAAAAAAATATTAAAACCTAAAATCTTATCACATGAAAAGTTATCAAAATTTATATATGGTACATATAATTCTAATTAACTTCATATTATGTGACACATTCTGGTAAAAGTATTTTTATTATACATATGATTGATGATGACCTATCTCATGCACCAGTATATTGTACACCACTCTCTGATGATTCTTCTTGAACTAAGAGAATAATTTTCTATATTCTCATGATGAAAAAACATCATCACATCCCATGTCATGATGAAACATTTACTCAAGATGACTAGAAACTTTATATAGGATTAGATCATTAGAAAATCAAGGATAATACACAAGATCTAGTTATTAATTTCATGCTCAACTCAACATTAATTTTTCCATAGTCAATTCTTTTAAATGTTAAATGTCTAAAATAATTATACAAACTTCCTAAAATATCAGTGTAAATGGATTCCTTAAAAACATCGATAATAACATATAGAATTATTGATGATAAAATAATATCTCATTATCATCATAATTAGCGACATTAATAAGTTTATAAAATTCTGAAAAAATCCACATCCTGGGATCGCTTAGATTTTTGTCACTTTATATTTGTCTGATTGACTTGGTCCAGTAAACTCATGAATTACTCTATCTTGATTATAATCAACACTTATCTATTTGGTATAACATTATACATTGTTTTCATATCTTACTACTCTTAATTTATTAGACACTCATTCTAAAGGACTTGAAGAAGATTTTCCATATTGATCCATCTGATGAGATGGAATTTCTCTATCAAGTGATTCTGCATCCATATAAACATCTAAAAGAGATCAATTTTGGAACTCAATCCAAAAAATATTTATGGGATTATTCATCCGTTGAAATCACATTCCTCTACTTGACACCCATCTAAATTATTATCCCTAAAAAATATGTAAGGCTCAACACCTATTCAATTTCATCCAAAATCAATTGATTCACATGTCTATCCCATATTGGGAAATTTCATTGTCTTATTGTCATTATCGAGTAATCTTTAGTTACCCTATTGACATCCTTAATTACTATATTTGATCATCATTGTTTGATGGTTCTCAATTTATTGGAATTTTTTATGTTCATCCCTATCAAATCATTTCTTTAGATATAATAAATATTTTTTTGATCATTAACCCCAACAACAAAATAGATTATCCTAAACTTTTCAAAGACAAAACTCTAATTTTCTATCTTCGCACTCAGTATATTTTATAATTTCATCATTTTTTAATATTAATATAAAATAAACTATATCTATATAAAAAATTCTTTCTAATACCATGAAAACATTTTATTAATTCTTATTTGAAGAATATTGTGGACCAAAAATGAATCACAAAAATTAATATGTGTAGAAACTCAAACTTATTAGGATAAATAGTAACTCACTTTCAAAAATTAAAAAAAATAAAAAACAATATTTTTATGAAAAATACAAGATTAATTAAAAAATTATTCCAAATGTTCTTAAAAATCATCATTTTTATTTGTTGGTAACATTATCTAAATTTTTTAACAACTCATTTCTTCAAGTTTCATAAAACCACAACCACTCATATAGAGAGTTTTTGGAAACCATAATACTATATTAAACAATGATTCTGAAGGATTCTCATCCCTCAATGAAAAGATATTTTATGTCAATTGTATTGATAAACTCCACCTAAATCATTAATCACCCTTTTTAAGATAACATCAACTTTGGATTAATAAAATATATAGTACAACAATTTTATTTATTACCCCATTAGACAACATAATCCAAAAAACAATATTCGAATCTTATGACAATTCTTAACTCAGTTTTGGATGATAAATATGTAGTTTCAACCACAATTTCTAAAATATTTTAATTGGCATAGATTTCATGAAAACGTTTGTAATTTGATCTTTTATTGAATAATACTAAACCATTAAATCTTACCATGTAATTTTATCTTTAGTGAAATGATATTTAATATCAATTTTTTGTGATATTTAATGTTTCACGTGATTTTGTTGAGAAAAATGAAATTATAATTGTGGAAATTAATATTCAATGGTTTTCTAACTTCCACCCAAAATTATTCATGGTTATAATTTATCCACGTAATTTGGGTACATTCTTGGGTAGAAATAACCTATTTTTCTCATGATTTTCTCAATGTAACACAACTTTGTGTCTTATTATGCCATATCACACAATAATCATCCATAAATAAATTTCATCCTAATGTTAATTTTAAATAATTATAATCTCCATCCCAATTAATATTTGTTTAACCATGAATGATTACCCCCATTATAATGTTTATACATTAAGCCATAGTTTAGGTTCCTTTAACATACATAAGGATTTTTTCTTCTCCCAACAAGTTTAATTATTTCCTATAATTTTTATATCATGCAAAAAAGATTGAAACATAAGTAATATCTAGTCCTAAAGTAATATGTAAGAGAAAAATTTCAATGAAAATTTGAAAATCCTTTTGACTAACGCTTTACCCACATTCATCTTTCCTCATACTCCTGAAAACATATATCTATTTATAATCATATTTTGAATTTACAAAGATAAAATATGTTAAATGTTAATTGGAATAGATTTACTATATATGGAGTCTGTATCATCAATTCTATTGAAATTTTAATCCTAGATAGATGATTAATTCCCCAATCATTGGCCCTTTAAAACTATTTATCATTTTTTTTAAAAACTGTTCACAAATTTTATCCTTATCCGATGAAAAATTTATTTCATCAATATAAACAATTAAAACCATGAAATATGTATTTATATATTTATTATATATGTTTTTATCAACATTTACTTTAGAAATCATTAACTACATCAAGAAATATGCGTTTTTTGAATACTAGATGTTTGGAGAATGATTCAACATGTTGAAGTATTTCTTCTGTTTACACCCAATGGTTCTATAATTATCAAGTATAAACCCGCTAGGTATCTAAATATATGCTTCTTTATCAATTTATGCATTAAATAATGCAGAATTTAACAATCTTGTGATATTATTTTTAATTTAGTTGAGAAAAAAATACAATGAATTTCTGATAATTTATAACCTTGCGACAAGGGAAGCATTTTTCCAAAATCAAAACCTTCAACCAATGAATTACCTTTCCAAAATATCCATGAATAATTTTTTTAAATCTATCATTGGTTAATGATATTATTTCTAAACAACCACTGTCTCTTTATAATATTCATTCCTTTTGATCAAAGAACTATATCTCATGTGTCATTCTTCTAAATTTGATCCAACTCTTCATTCATTTGAATTTAATATTATTTATAATAAAATGATTCCAAAATAGTTAATGGAAAAACATATGAAATAAGTGATGTTTGATTTTCAATCCTCGACTTCTATCTAGTCCATACATGGGTATCCTGATATCTGATAATATTATTGAATTCAGACTATTTTGTTCGTGTATATAATATTTTCTAGTTTTATTAAAGTATTACCTTCCTCATTATTGGTTTTTTCAGAATCATTATGTACAATATTAGGCTTTCATTAATCTTCATTCTCCTTAACATCCCTAGATGACATCATTCCATATTTAGTTAAACTATTCCAATCTTCATGAATGGATTCTTTAATGGTGATATTGTTTACAATGAATTCTACATCAAATGAATCAACGAGATTATATTTTAATTTATTATAATTATTTTAGATGACCTCATAGGATGAATATAACATGAAAATTATTTCTTCTTATATTTTATCATGCATTATTAAATACATATCGTTTTCTTTAGTGAGAAAAGAAATCCCAAATCCCTCAATGTATTTAACTATATATATCACCTTATACCATATATCAAAGGAAGTCCTATTTGATTCCAATCAAATAAAAAATTTGTTTTGAAAATGTATAGTTGTACATATAGTATCTCTCTAAATATTTTCTTAATGTTTATAATCAGTAATCATATTTGTCCCATTTCAATTAATCTTCTTAATTTATGATGTTATACATCAGTTTTAGGTTCATTTGGAGAACTGTATTGGTGTTGATTGTATATTTAATTATATATAACTTTATAGAATTACATGTTTTCTATATTCCACTATCTTCAATTATAGTCAATTTATATACACTCAGTTATTTATAGACCACAAATATAATTATTTAAATTACAATGCGGACTCTAATTTTTGTTTTATGAACATTATGCATTTAATCTAATTTAAATAATAAATGCAAGAAATAATCTTCAAATAACACATTATAGATTGATGCTTCACTAACCATCATAAGTTTGAGTTCATAAGCTCAAGTGGTCTGGTATGTTTAATTTTTAATTTCTTAGGTCTTCAACTAACCATCCTTACTTTTGGAATGTTATAAAGGTGGCTTAATATTTCCTTCAAAATTGCAGTAATTGTCTTATAGTATGTTCATTTGAAACTATTCCCACAGTTTTAATAGACAATATGCCCATGCATTTGGGGCCACAACTTTTTTTATACTAATCACTCAGTTAAAAAGAATCTCTAGGATCACTAATATGGAATAGATCATCACTGGTTCTTTATCCCTTGGTGAAAACTTTTACATTTTAAAAGCACAAGATGATACATGAATATTTTCTAAATATAACTTCAATAGCTTCATCATAGAGTTGGTAAACACTTAGTATGTTTTACCTAATCCCATCAATAAACAAAACATTTTTTGACATTATCTTCAAATACTTAATCTCGATCATGTCAATTCCTCTTATTTTTATGGAAAAACTATTTAAAAAAGTGAGAGATCCTCCCTCATATTATTCAATATTAATAAATAATTGTATATCTCCTACCATATTTGTGGAATAATATTTTAAAATAATCCATGGATTATTATTTTTTCAATCTTTTAGTTTATAGTAAAAAATAAAATATTTTCTGAGGAATTTCATTTTCTAGGCTTCCTTTTCTTTTCAATTATGAGGATTTTGTCCTGAAATTGTTTTCATAAAATATTAAGCATAGTTACTTCGTTGTAAACATCTTTCCAAAACATCCAACGAGAGGTTAAATCAAAATTTTATTTTTATCTTCTTTTCTTCAGATGGATTTTTTTCTTCCTTTAACTTTATAATATTACATTCTTTTCTTCAATTTTCTCCCCCTCAATTCATTCATCTTCATAGGAGATGCAAATTGTGATATAAATTTTATGACCTTTTCATATATATCTTATAACACAATCAATTATCATTTAACCTTGATATTTTTTATAAATTTCGTTTTTCGCTAGGATATGTTATTCGAGATTCAGAACACAATACATCATCTGTTTTCCATTATCATGGGGAATCAATATAAACAGAGTTATTTTTAATTTCCATTATTGTGATTTGTTTTTCATGTCCTTTATTAATCAAATATCTACCATTTTTTGATTATTACACTTATATGGGAATAAAATATATATGAAATTGTAAGATTATTGGGTGTATATTTCACTTGATTCTTGCGACCATTTCTTTCACCTACTTGAGATGTTATAGACTTTACCTATAATGTTTTTACTGAATTTATCACCATTCTATATTAAGATATATTCATCCTCAATACATTTTCATTATGTACTACATAGATTATATTTATTGTCAGTAAGTTTTTCATAAAGATTATTCACAATTAATCCTTATTTTACAACTTTCAACAAGAGATCCTTAATTTATTTTATGTACATATTTTCATTTTTTAGAAATTATTGGTTTACCTCCTTTTTATTCTCACATTCATTCTTTTGTATTCTATATTATTTCTTTTAAATTTTATCTTGGTAAATAGATTCTATAATTTTTTTATCTAAAATTAAATTACCTCTAGGTTTCATCACATCCTTCTTCTACACTATTTGAGGTATTGTTTTTTCTTTCAACATAATCCAAGTGGGTTATTAATGTCACATAATGACCATATTTTGTTGAACTATTTTTATTAGTGTCAAAATCTACCCTTTTACATAGAATAATTAATTTTATTTTTCCATTGAAATTTTTATTATCATCCATTGAAGTTATATACATATTCATTATGTATTTTATTTCTAAATCACTATTATTATATTATCTATGTTTATTATTTTAATAGATCAATTGAAATTTTTAATTCGACCATGCTTGAATAATTTAAGTGTGAGATATCTTATGTATTACCCACTAACATTTTCGATATTTATAGAGATGAGGGATATAATTATATCCTTCAATTTAGCATTATTTTCCATACAATCAGATTTAGTGAGGACTGGCACCTCATATTCGGGTTCATAGATTTTCAAATCCTTTATAGCATTAGAATCTATCTCTTCAATAATAATATTTTTTATGAAATGAGATTTCCTCATTTCATACTCCAAAAACATGTTTGTTGATATAACATGGGATAAATACTCATTATCATATAAATAATTTATTTTAGTATCAGACCTATCAAGAATGTTCTTATTTAATTTTTTAATAATATGTGAATATTTTTGAACATCCTTGAATCATTTATTATTGATAATGATTTTATTAACTGTGGTGAAGTAATCATCAATAATTAAATTTTATAACATTATAATATCCTTATACTATATTATCTATATTTGAATATTTACTTATATTAATTTTATTTTCCCCAAAATGCGGATTTTAATATTTACCCCACTTTATTTTATATTTTTGAGACCCATCTACTTAATATTATTATTATTTATATTTACCAAATATTAAGATTTAGAGAATTTCAATCAACCTCAATATTCCTTTTTAATAAAATTTTATAGGATCATCATTATTTATGGTTGAAATCCAAAAATTAGCTACATCAACGATTGCTAGGAAAAGATGTAGAAGTTATGGTATATATCAATTTTTCAATCCATGATAATTTTTTCCATCCAAGGTAGAAATACCAATATTATTATCTGCGTTATGATTTTCCATGATAAAAAATAAAACGATATTTTATAGGGAACCTCATATTATTGCACTTAATGTTACTATGACTCTATAGACCACTATGAATGGGGCTGGGGTTGAATTAGTAGTATTTTTTTATGTTCGTAAGGATAATTTAACCCCTATGAAGGGGGTTGAATTAGTTGTTTTCATTGTACAAATTTACAGAATCATAAAGTTTAATCTCTAAAAAATTTTAGAATTAATTTTAATTATCAAATTGTATAAAAATCTAACAATTATAAAAATATGTGAAATTAACAAATGCATAAATGATTTACAAGGTTTTATCTATGTTAGAGAAACAAAATCCAAACCATGGACATTACTTTGAATCCATAGAAATTCACTATTATAAACAAGTGAATAAATCTTTGATAAAAAACCCATTAATATCCTTTTATCATATTATAGGTATGATTATACTAAATCCCATTACTTTAATTATTTTTACATATATAAAATAATCCAAAAAAAGAAATAAATCGTTGTAAAAATATATCCAAAATAATATTCATCGTAAAATTCCATTAAATTTCTCCATATGGAATGTTTGATCAGTCTTCCCTTTTCTATGACTATATAATTTACATCCATTGTGTCATAATAAAAAATACACATGATATATAACAATAATTTTACAAGATTATAAAACCATAGTTCCTCATAAACTCTCCTCGTAAACTCCTTCCATTTATATCTGTCTAAAAACTCTAAATGGAAACTCAATGAAAATATGTAAGAGATAAAACTATATGAAAATTTTCTTCAACAAGAAATAAATCATCATTTGAAAACACAATAATGAAAAAATAATCCTTCAGATATTCACCTTTTTAGTGAATATTTGAAAATATGATCTTACTCTTCAATCCTTTATATAGGGTTTTCCATGATTGTAATAGAGGGAAAATAAATTAATTCTCCCACACACTAAAATTAAAAAATCAACAATTCTTCTAATCTCATTTTTTATGCTTCACATGCCTTCTATAATATTAATGAATAATATTAGAAACCATAGATAACCAAAATTTCATAACTTCATTATCAATAAAATTATGGAACTTATCCAATATTTATTAAATTGGCTATACTTATGAACTTTTTAATACATTCAAATTCATGGCATCAAGAAACATCTTTAAACATTCTAAAACCTCTCCTTTGATTTATTCCCCTGATTTACCATTCATCTATCATTTTTATACTTTACATAACCATTTACTGTTGATCCATCGATTTTAAACTTTCCCCAACTAATTACTATCCATCTAATAATTTTATACATTCTATGTCAATTTACTATTCATTAATATTGTACAGTAAAAAAGTAAAAAAATTTAATTGAAGTTTTTGTAGGGTTTTGTTTCTTTGGACCAACTACTTGTACGTAGATTACATAAATATTTAATTTATTGCATATTAATATTTTTTTATTAAATATTGTTTTTATAACTATAATGTAATAATGTATTAGTGTATATGTTGCATTAATATGTTTATAACCATTTTCCACCATGAAAAAAACCTTATTATGCTATAAATATATTCTAAAATAATGTTCTATACTATGATAATGTATTATGATAGGGAAACATTATAAATAGGACAAATGGTGAGAGTTTTCGTATGAATATTATCTTTCTTCTCTGAAAGTTCTAACGTGGTAATTTTCAAGACGAGAGATTATGAGAACATACCTACCAGTAGTAATTCAACCTATTTTTTTTGTCATTGAATATTTTTATCTATGAGCATTTGTGATGGTCCTTAAACATTATGAGTATTATTAATGTACATTACAACTCATTTAAATTGATTTACTTCAATAACCATGATGATAATTGTTCATGGAAATGATAAATATTGTGGTTGTGTCCTGAGTGACATGTCATTAATTAATAAGTTGATGAAGGATTTTTCCATTTCATATTTATGAAAGATGATATCTTAGCCCTTTGATTTTAATAGATCCAAAAAATTAAATTATATGTTCATGGGGTAATGATGTATGTATTTAAGATAGTCAAAGAAATACATATCGATCATTTAGTTTGGTAACATGAAATAGAATTCGGTTAGATGAGATATTGTAATAGTGGGATTATATAAATAAATGAGTTTTTTTATGTGGTTATCAAAATTGCGAAAATAAGTTCTATCTCTTTGGTTCCATGATCCATTTCAAGATTGTAATCAAAGACTGTAGGTAATCCCACATAATGATAATGAGAAATATTCTTAGAGGGTCATACCTTATGTGTTACTACTGTTAATTATTAAATTCAATTTTAGTTTAGTTGTTAGAAAGAATATTTTTCTCATGTCCAAGGAATAATTTTATCCATGTAATATTTTTTGGAAAAATTAAACGAATATTTCATCACTATCAGTCGAATAAAATATTTATTTTATTTATTCATTATTTCAATAAATATATTTATGTTATACTAATAATAAAATAATTATTGATGAATGAAAATTTTAATCCGTTATTCAATATATGATGGATGATTTCAAACCCACAAAGACTCAATATTGTGAAAAAAAATTATAAAAATGATTGTTACATAATATTTTTTGTTGTGCATGTTGGAGAACAACACAATATAATAATAATATAATTATTATTATGTGTAATGTGGTTCATTAAAGGTAATAAATGTTTTTTAATTTCATGTACTTGATTAAATAATATTTTAACATATATCCTAACTGTATTGATAATCGATTATATCTATTCCATAGAGTATCCAAAATTGAGATAAAAAATTGTTACACAAAATGAATTCTCTCATAACTCCTTCACTATCTCAATCAAGAATGAGAAGTTTAAAAGATATTTATATAAGATCGAAGAAAGGGATATTAAGAATGAACAACTCAATTCATACAAGTTTCCTCTCTAGCACTCAAGGATCGAGTGGTATTGCTCTGATATCATAGAAAATGAGTGGATCACCACTAGTTTGATTCTATCCTCAGAGCTTCACAACACAATATAGGTAATCTGAATGAAATGTTTTGGATATTCAACATTCACTAATGAAGAAATTTACTTTTCCTATGTATTTATTACTTAAAATATTAAAAAAATTAATAATATTATTGACATGAAACATACCCATTATTGGTTATAGGAAATGGTTATTAAATGGTATCCTATTATATCCCTCACCATTGCAAGCTTCTGTTTTTTCCGGATCCATCAAGTGGAATCACAGTTTCCATGATTAAATTTATAATTATTTACTTGATTGATGATCTATGTGAAATTGTGGTCATATATTCATTTCATTTTATTCCTTATATAAAATGATTTGATTTAACATTTTATCAACATATTAATCAGGTTCATTCATTTTTTCATTTTATTAAATGTTTAAGAACAAATGAATAATTACTAGAGATTTCATTAGGACGTAAAAAATCCATTTTCAGTTAAAACTATGTTACACCACGTGCTGCCTAAGAACACACTGTATACCCATGAACATTTCATCTATATGCACCTAGTAATTAATTACAATTGTTTCTATTTTTTCACCACATTCGTTGACTGGGAAATCATGGAACGTGAAAAGATGATACATGGTGTGTATCTTACATGTACAAACCATGTTGTCTTGTTGATTTAACACAATGAATCCCCATGAAAGTGACATGTATATACAACAAGAGAGGCACATGACGTGCAGTTTCTTGTACACATTTGTTATTTTCCAATTATTGAAAAAAATTATATAAATTTAAAATATTTATAATTAAAACTATATTTTACATATTATCACACCATTTTGTGTCTGATAGTTTAATAATGGTTTTATTGAATTTTAAATTCACTATTAATTTATTGATATTAATATGTCTTTATTAGATTATATGTTTATTTATCATTAATTTAATTTATGATGAGGTTCTTCAAATAATATTGAAATATTAATTATATGAATAGGAATTAATTTCTTAATAAATTAATGAAATCATGTTAATCTTAATAAATATAAAAACTAATAATGAAATGAAAGCTAGATGTTTAATTTTTGTGTATTCATTGCATGTATAACTGTGCATTAGCTTGACCAAGACCAATATATGTGTCGGAAGTATTAATTTAATTTATTGCATTAAATTTCTATTATTTAATATTATATTAAATTATAGTCAGTGAGACATCCCTCACTCCATTATTATATAGGTCCTAAATATATAATGATATTTATGTAACCCCATTAACAAAACCTTTTGTTCCCTACCCTTGCGTGTGAGTAATAATTATTTTTAATTAAAGAATTTTCCCAAGGTTCATGGAGGCAGTTTAATAAATAACAATCACGATGCCAACCATAGTCATACACAGGTGGATTGGTGGAATGATGAAACTCAATCCATGATCGACAACATTAGTTATTTCCCCTAGGTCAAATCTTGATTTAATTAAATATCATTAAATCAATAATTAGATAATGGACATGAATGTGTCTTTTAATTATTTATTTATATCATTCTTTCAAATAATTTATTTAATGGATGTAAGGCCACCATCAGATAAATAAATGAATTAATGTGTTATGGCGAAAATTAAATAAAAGAATTATGTGTATGTGTTTTACCTGAAATTGTTAATTAATTATTTAACATTCACATAATATTAAAAATGTGTGTAAAAGAAGAAAACTAGATAAAATTTATGAATATTAAATTAAAATATAATAATTAAATATTAAGTCAAAATAATACTTCCACTACATGGTCGGGAAATATACCATAGAACATGTTGTAGTACATGACCAAGGCTTGGAAAATTACTTATATTAGTGAGTTATCATGAGTGTTTTGGGTCAACATTACAAAAATCGTGTTGAGTTTAATTGAAAAATTATGTTCAATAAAATTTTGGAGTAATGTGTTGATGAAATTCAAGTCATTATTTCTATATAGAGGGATCCCCTCAATAGACAAGGAGCTGCAAGTCGAAGGTTTAAAAAACCTACTACTTAATTACTTTATTATGGATTTCATTGAAAAATTATAGATTATTAATAAAATAAATGGGGATCATTTCCACTTAAATTTTAAATAAACATGAAATTCTATGTTAAATGGTGTGGGATATTGAGACTCGATAAAATAGTAGAATATTGAATAAATAAATAAATTTATTTTATTATATGTAATATATATTTTTCAGAAAAGTGATAATAATATTCTCTTATTAATTTTACAATAAATTGAGAAGTTCACCATCCACACTATCCCTATTATTAATATGAGATAATGATATCCTCTTAAATAGTTGTAGAATCTTGGAGTGGTTTAGAGGCCTTTTTGTTGTGTTACTTCCTAAAAATATATATTATATTTTTGAATCCCCAATGCCTGATCCACCTACAAAAGTGGATAGTTATGAAAACCTCCTTATCTATGAATAAAATTTGACTAACACATACAACATTCAATGTTTGATGATTTCATCTATGTCTATTTTATAAATGTCGTCTCCTGGAAACATGGATGTGTATAGAATTCTTGAGCACTTTCAGGGTATTTACCATGAGAGAGGCTGATATGAACCTTTTGAGATATCCTAGGTGAGATTTTAGAGATTTATTATTAAGGGTTTCTTAGATAGGTCTCATGTATTCAATCTCATTGGCTTCATAGAGCCCATAGAGATTATAAGGTTTAATCTCCCTGATAAATTGGGCACTAAATTCATTATGGAATCACTCCCTCAGAGTATCTCTATATTTTTTCTGAAATTTAATATGAAAACATAGTGAAGCCTCTTACAGAAATTCTGAGTCTTATCCCCCTTGTAGTCAATAATGTGAATCATGAAAAACCTTATTTATTAATAGTGAACAAATGGAATGGTAAAGTGAAGAGCATGAAGCCCAAGGCTTCTTCACACCCTTATAATAAGTGGATGATCAAGTGAAAAGCAAGAAAACATGATATTGTCTGTTTTTCAGGTGGAATGAAGGACCAAAAGAAGAAAAAAATACACCCATAAAAATAATAAAGGTAATTTTTCTAGTGATTTTGTTATCTATTGAAATTTATCGATTTCTACAAAATCAGTTTCATATACAACATCTGGGGATCACCAATGTATTCGAATATAGGAACCTTGTTGATTTATAATGATTGACTTAGGAGAGGTATATATTTAGATATCTAATGGAGACAAACATTTTTTTTCATCTATTGGAGACTATTTCCTCACATTAACAACTATAATGGTCTTGGTTTTAAAGGGTTATTAATATATGCCTTTATTTACCGAAAACATTATTTCGGTATCTAGGCTTAATACAGATGGATTTATTCCCAAACATTGGAAGAAATGTTTCTTATTTTATAAAGATATAATTTTTTATGGTAAGGAGATTTAAATAATGGTCTTTCTGTGTTGGATTACACAAAACAAGTAATGGTAATCGATTACGAAGTAACTTCTAATTACTCATACCACACCCAACTTTGGTGTCACCATCTAAGTAATGTAAATGAAAAATGCTTAAGTAAATTACATCAAGATAGATATTTTTATTATTTTTAAGTAAAACCACATGGTGTATGTCACACATGTTTACGAGGAAAATGACTAAAGACCCATTTTGTGGGAAATGTGAAAGGGCTGATTAGCTTGTGGAATTAGTTCACATTGATGTTTGTGGACAATTTTAGGTTGAACCATGGTGTGGGTTCTCATACTTGATAACATTTATAGATGATATTTGAAGACATGGATATTTCAACTTAATGATGTATAATTCATATTCAGTTGATTAGTTCATGTAATATGTGAATGATGTGTATAACTAGAATCTTAAGATGAATAAGAATCATTTCATAGATAGTGGTGGATAAAATCGTAATCATGACTTCATTAATTATATAGGTGGTACAAGATTTTATTTCCACTGACTCATCCTAATATGACTCATTATAATGGTTTAAGTGAAAGGAAGAACCATAACTTGTTGGACATGGTTATACAAATGATAAATCATGAAATACTTCCACTATCCCTTTGGAGTTATGCGTTAAAAAAAATATCATATGCACTAAACCAAGTTCCATGATATGAAATTGATAGTACACCACATGAATAAGGGAATGGAAAGAAACCCATGTTGTTTTTCTTACATGAGAGGGATTGAGAAACATTTTTAAGCACTATTTAGAAAACAATATTTCACCCTTAGGCACAATGTGTATCTTTAAATGATGTCCCAAAGATGAAATGGGATACTACATATACAATCATTTAGATAAAAATTATGTTTTATATAGACATACCATATTTCATGATAATTAATTTATCAATAAAAGTGATAGTGGGTGAGAGATATGCAATGATGACATCCATGCTCATGATTCACAAAAGTCAGAACATGAAAAAATTCCAAAAATCCATAATGAATTAGAAAATTGTTTGAAGGATTGAATTACTACATATGAGTACTACATAGGTCAGATAATAATAATGGTACAGTTTTCTTATCACTGAGGATGTTTAATCATTTTTAGTTTATAATAATGATCCTCTATCTTACTAATAAGTAGAATGTGTAATATATGTTTCCATCCAGAATGATTCCATGAATTCTATAATTGATTTCATAAACAAAAAACATGGATGGATTTTGGTAGAACCTCAAAACGATGTGATTCATGCTAGTGGAAAATGAGTATTCAAGAAGGAATGATAAATAGAATGAAATTAAACACCTATAATGAGTGAGTACTTTCAAAAGGTTTTAAACCGCATCAATGGATTTTATATGATGATACTATTTAACCAGTTTTAATAATAAAATTCATTAGAACTCTAATTTCCATTATGGCTATCCATGAATATGAGATGTGGAAATTGATGCCAAAACAAAAATCCATAATGTTAACATTTAGTAAGATTTCTATATGACATAACCTGAAGGGTTTTGGACTACAAAGGATTCCAACAAGGAATTCAATTTGAAAGGATCCATATATTGATTAAAGAATGAACCTAGGTCATGGAAAATTTAATTTGATGAGGCTATAATGTAATTTGGTTTCATAAAGAATGAATGTTTTCAATATATATATAAAGGGTTTATTGGGTGTTCATTAATTTTCTTAAATTTATAATTTGATGAAATATTACTCATTTGAAATGAAATATAGGTCTTTAATTCTATTATGTTTTGGTTAAATAAATGAAACTATAAAGGACTTGAGAAAGGTGGAATATATTTTTTAGATCAAGATCTATGATGAAAAATCAAAGAGGTTCCCTAAACTATGTTAAAGTACATAGATTGACAAGATGCTAAAAATATTAGATATGGAAAATTCCTAGAGTGGATGGTTTCTATCATCACAAGACATTAATATTTATAGGAAAATGTGTGGTCTGACACATAGGAAACAAAAATAATGATAAGTATTCTATAAACATCAATGATTTTTTAAGTCATGTATTCAATTAATTGTACTAGAGTATACTTCATCTATACATTAAGTTATGTAGGATGGTATCAATTTGATTTAGGTGACCTCTATTAGATGACAGTCATGACTATCCTTAAGTATTAGTTGAATACTTAGGATATGTTCTTTGTCTATAAAGAGGATGAGAAACTAGTCATCAAAAGATATGAAGAATCTAGTTTCCAAATATATCAAGATGACATGAAGTCAAAAACCAGATACTTATTAACATTTAATGTAGGTATTGTGAGCTATAAGAGCTCAAACCATGTTGTGGGTGTATATTCTATAGTAGATTATGTGTATATAGTGGCTTTTGAGGTATCTATAGAAGTAGTATGAATGTGAAATATTTTCCTAGAGCATGATGTGGTACCTAAAATTAAATACCCTATCACACACTATTGTGATAAATATTTAAAGATAGATATCAAAAAAAATCTCAGGTCACATCAGTAGGAAAAAACCTATACTTCAAAATTAACATCTATTGATATATTTTTCTCAAAAAGGAGATGTTGTAGTGAGTAGATTATCCATGGAAGACAACATGGCCGACCCCTTGACTAAAAAATTGAAAAATAAAAAACATGAGTATCATGTTATGTCTAGTGTACAGAAGTTTATATGACATTTTATCTAGTCCAAGTGAGTGTTTTTTGGAGTTAGTGTCATATGAACAACAATTTTAACATTTATTACATAAATATTCAATTATTTGAATATTAATACAACTTAGTATTAAATATTATTTTATAATCTTCAAGGATATAATGTAGTATTATCATCAAGTATACGTGACATTAATAAGGGAAGTGATTTACAACACTATAATGATATCCTTTATATTCTATGACGATGTTCTCAAATAATTTTCTGCAGTTGGATAATGTACTTTGATGGGACACATAGTGCATAGACTGTTAGGTGTGAGTACTGGTAAGTATGTGAGGATTCTTCTCATGATGTTTTCACGTGGTTATCCTCATGATAGGAGATTATAAGAATAATCCTTCCATTGTGATTTCTAATTGTTTTGGGGTCAAGAGATAATTCTTTCTATGGGCATGTTTGATGGTCCTTATAATTTACAATTATAATTAATTCATGTTACAACTCACATCCTCAGGTGTATTTTACAAACCATGATGATATCAATCTGTGGCAATGATGTAAACATTGGGTGTGTCAAAAGTGAAAAGTCATTAACTAATATGTCAAGGATGTATTTTTCCATTCCAACATCATAGATGATGATATATCATCCCTTTTATTGGAAAAAAGAATTGTATTAAATTTTATGGCCAGAGAGTAATGAAGATTTTATTTTAGATAGTCAATGATATTCATATCTATCATATAGTTTTGTGTCAAAAATTTAAAAACTATTTGATTAGATATTGTGATAATGTGATTATATTACATAGTGGGTGTTCTAATGTGGTTTTCAACATTCTGACATTAAGACCATTATCAGGTGTTCTTTAACATGTTATTAGATAGTAATCATGGATTATAGGCAAGAATTACTAATACCAATGAGAATAAATACTAGAGGGTCACACATTAATAGTTTATATTGATAGAAATTAAATATTAGTTGAGATTAATTAATGGAATATGTATTATTATAATGTCTATGGAATATATGATTTCTTGTTATATTAATATTATAAATTAAATTAATATTCATTTGATGGGAAGTAAATAAAATATTTAGTTTATATATTAACTATTTTAATAAATATTTATTTTCTATATACTAAATAAGATTAATTTATGAATAAAATATTCATTTGGTTATTTAATATATGATTAAGGATTTCGAATAGAAAAAGACTGATTCTGGTGACAAATAGTAAATAACAAGATCATTACATAATATTTTTTTTTCACATGTTGGCACACTCAAAAACATAGTAATAGTATAATTGTGATTATGGGGAAAGAGATTTATTAATGTAATAAATGTTATTTAATGGCCAGTATAAAATTAAATACTATTATAAGTTAAATATTAAATATATTAAAATACAGTTGTGTCTATTTTGTAGACTGTCCAAAATTGAGAATAATGAATTATTGTGCATAAAAAAATATCTCTCAAATCCCCCTTATATATCCCTATCATGAGAAATATTTTTAAGAGACATTTCATTAACACCGAAGAAAGGGAATTCAAGAAAAGAATACAATAATAATTCAACACACAATTCTATAACTTATAGATCAAGTGGTGTTTTTCAGAAATCATAATAGAACACATGGATCACAAGTAGAGAGATTTCATACTTGGATCTGTATAGTGCAATGAAGGTAATCTGAAAGGGTCATTTGAATTGTTCAACATCAACCAATAAATAATGACCATAAGAAAAAGTATTTATTTATAAAAATATTAAATAAATTAATAGTAAATTTGATGTGGATGATCCTCAATCTCTGTTTCGAGAAAGTATTATTAAAAAATTATAATATATCATCCACCTCTACAAGATTTATCTTCACCTCGAACCATTATTTTTTACATCATATAATAAAAACATTGTATCATAAAATTTAAATTAATTCCATCCTAAAATTTATACAGTATGTATGTTCAATATTGTAACTTCAACTTTGTATATCCCGAAACATTGACTTTGTAACGTCAATATTATATTTTCTTTACAATTTTAAATTTTTACAAACATCGTCTGTTTTTATTTTTCATCTAATTGAAAAAAGTTCATCTGATTGAAAGTTTTTTGTTTGACTAACACAATTTATTCTTATTTAACAAATTTCATCCAAAACATGAAGGTTTTTATTTTTCATAAATGTTGGGTAGGTGAAAAAAATTCCATCCACTTCAAAAATATTCATTTGATACAAAAAATGTCATCTTATTCATAAAGGTTGATATGATACCCAGATGTTCGTCTTCTTCCCAAAAGTTCAAAATTTTCACAAAAGGGAATTTGATTCAAAAAAAATTCCATATAACAAAATTTCATCTGATTTACCAAATTTCATCATCTTTAAAAAATTGATTGAGAAAAATTATTCTAATTCAAAAATATTTATAATGTTTACAAAAGTTCACCGTGTTGAAATTTTTTTTTTCGGATTCTCATAATTTAATTTTTACTTTTATTCTGTTAAATGAACTTGATATTGTATCATTAGCTTCATTAATATTTTGGAAACATTAAATAAGTAAAAATTTATCATTTGAATTTTTCATAAATAATTAATGGAACATTCTATCTTTCTAACTTTAAAACAATCTTCTCATCTTCTAAAATAAAAAAAATTCATAACATCCTATAACATTATAAATAAACATTTTAATAATTTACAAAAAACATTTCAAATAAAATTTATTCCAGATTTTTTTAACAAATTTTTCTAAAAAAACATCGCACAATTTTATCGCGTGTAAAAAACATTAATATAAAATTTATATTGAGAGTAAATACAAAAAATTGTAAGAAAACATCATAAAGGCTCACTAATTACTAACATTTTCATAATTATGAAATTAACCTCAATAAATAATTAGAGTTTAAAACAACCCATCAATATTATAAACCCTCACTCATATGAAAAGATAAATATGAAATGCATGAAACACCAGTGTTTATAAGGTTCTCCGCCAATGTTGTTGACTACATCCTTATCCTATCGACTCCTATCAATCCAAAAATATCTAGTACATAATGAAGTGAATGAAATCAGTCCAAATTCCATAAATTTCTTTTATCATGTTGGTAAATTATAATGTATCCAACTAGTTATAATTTTTTCTTAAAATTTCAAGAGAAAACAATAACAAGACATGAATTTTTGTACAAAACTGTGTCTGGAATGTTTGTCTAGTACCTCTACATATTGTATCACTTCTTCTGTTACACCATTGTCTAATGTGACTCAATATAGTATATGTTAGTCTAGTATACCTTGTTTTTTGATTATCTATCATATGTTATTGTATTTGGAAATCCTCTATCTAGTTCTTATTCATCAACCAAAAGATTCCATGGCTGGATTATCACATTGGAAAAAATTATGAACTTTCACTCTTGACAAAATGATTCTACTCCCCATAGATGAACATATTTATATAAGTGTACATATTATTAATATCATCAAAATGGAAAAAGCACCATTTTCAAATTCCCTACTCAAATCATATTTCGTTTGACTACCTTCAAGGATTAATATAGTTCAAATAAAACAATATTCATACAAACTTCCTCAAATCTCGACATTAAAAATATCTTTTATTACTTCCTTAAATATGTTTTTTGATTTTTTATTATTAAAATAAAATATATGCATCAAGTAAATTATATACCTTACAATATATATGTAAATTATATCAAAACTCAGTCTGGTGTTCTTTTTAAATGCATATCTGATTCTTTTTTACTCATCGTCTTGACCTGATAAACCCATCCATTATTGTATAATTTGATTCTTCATTGTCTGGTAGCCCCTATAACTAATGATATCCAAATTGATCATCCATCTTGATATATCTGCTGAGATGACACATCTTTTTCCAATCATCCTACATCCACTCAAACATCACAGATAGTATTGATGTGCCTGATTTGTGTGTTCATTTTCTTACATTCTATTGAGTATAAAAACATGTTTCCACTAGATATATGTTTTTTTGTGGATAAATTGTATTATTTCAAAGTTCATGATAAATTTTAGGTGTTTTACAGGTAAATTCACAAATCTGGAATGCTCAAATCAATGATTAAAATATAAATTGCATGTATATATAAAATCACATCATATACTATGTCCACAACATGGATCAAATAGGTCATGTACACACCCATGTTTCCAGAAAAGATTCAAATTCCATGTACAATATATTTACATTCTATGTAACACATCCAGATGTGGTTGATTTATGAAGCTGATAATACGCACCATATAGAGTGGCGTTGTACACTGTGTACTCCAACCAACCAACATGCGACAGCTTCAAAGTCAAGGAGCAGTGTGCATCTCACCTACCTAGAGAGAAAAAAAATAAAAACATTGTCGAACAGTACAAATGATGTATTCATTTTTGATACATGACTTTTAGTTTTAAAATATATTAATAATATGTCAAAGCTCCATGTCTGTGGTCAAACTTCCATGGGGAAGGTGATACTGCTCTACCCTTCAAGCCTCCATAAGATCCATTTCAAGTTATTCATTTCTATTTTCAGTTAAAAGTTTAGTTTAATTCTCTTTTCCCCCATTCTCCTCTCATATCCAATGTAGGGATTGAGTTATGACTCAATCCACAGATTAAGACCATGGTCTTAAGAGGCTACTTTGCCCCTTGTTGGGGATTTAATCATGATTGTTTTATTATTTATAAATGAAGTACTTAAGAGTTTTTTAATACTAATTTTGTTTAGAATTTTATCATTGAATATAATTCCTTATTTTATGTTTGTTATATATCAGACCAAGATCCAAACCAGTGTAAAAAAACTAAATGAGTTACAACAAGTTAATCCATGAACATTGGGGGAGTCGATTGCCTCTTCCATTTAGGGTAATGATGTTAAACATGTTTTGGTAGTTAATTATTGGACCAAATAATTAACTATTTAAATATATAATTATTTTTTATTAGTCCAAGAAACAACATGTTTTTCTGAATAACCACAGTAAATAACATTTTCAAAAATATTCAATTTTATTGGATGATAATTGAAATAAAATACTATCAGAGTTGCAACCCATAATAGTTTTTTCTGATCATTCTCTTATTCATTTGTTTTATTTTAATTATCAAAAATAGATTAACTATTTCAAGATATTCTCTTTACTCATTCGTTCTATCCAAACAACCAGGACTCAAATACCTACCCTGTTTTTTTCATTATCTACTTCACTTAGGGATCAACCCTAACTTCCACTAGCTACTCAGCCATTGTTTCAGAATGGAAAAATATTAGAATTCTAATTTTTTTTTCTCACAGTTATTTGGGAGGTAAAAAATTAGTGTGTTGTTTCCTTGTATTATATGTTACTGGTGTTTTTTAAAATTAGGTTTGTATCAATTACAGAGAAACTAAAAATAAAAAATTATTAAAAAATTTATTCTTAAACAATTTTTTTATATTACCTCTATTACACTTGGTGTGTTTTTAGTGTTGTACAAGAAAAAATGGGCATGAGTGGTTGAATAACCCATTCTAGGAGCATTGAGTCATCATAAGTCCTTTTAATTAATCAATAGACTAAATGAACATTCTTGAGGTAATGTTAGGAACTAACGTGAATGGGAAATAAAAATTCCTCCATGGAGAACATACAAGAGGTAAAATTGGCTTATGTCCAAGGAGATAGACAATAGTTCATACCTAATGACAACTAGAACCAACAATTAGTTGATAAGGCTATATAGAACCAACTACAACTAGTGAACATAATGAGGTTCATGTCATGGAACCATAATAGATAACAAAATCAATTTTTCTAGGTTATGACCTGTAACAACCCCATTAGTACCAACCATACCTATTTCCATAAATGTAGTTAGGGTACGGGCTTATTTTTCTCATGAGAAACAATTTATTCCCCTACCTCCTCAAGAACAACATCCCCCCATAACATACCGCTATGGAGTATGGTCTACCTTCTATATAAGGGGAAGATACCATTACTGTTAGATCACTTGTAAAATCCCAACACTTTGAGATCAAATCGGCCATCTGGAAGGTTATCCAAAATATGGTTTAGTTTGGAGGATTCCATTGTGAAGACCCCAACCCTCATATCTCCAATTTTTTTAGAGATTTGTGACACATTCCGTTATAATGTAGTCTCTGATAGAACCATTCTACTTAACATATTCCTCATCTCATAAAGTGATAAAGTGAAGAACTAGATTAATGGAAAACCTCAATCCTCCATCCTCACCTGAGAGGCATTGGCTTAGAAATTTTTGTTAAATAATATTCCTATTCAAAATTGTGACGGGGCAGAATGAAATTCATAAGATTTTTCAGTAGGATATAGAGTTATTGAAAGAATATTTGGAGTGTTTTGAAAAAATGGTTAGGAACATCCCTCATCATGTCCTTCCATTGTGTATGAATGTACAAATTTTCAAGGGTAGTCTAATGACAAACTCCAAATCTGTGGTGGATGTAGGGGTGGGAGGAACGGTGATGAGGAAATCTTCAAAGGATCTCTTCGACTTGCTAGAATATATTTCAGAATATATATTCCAATGGAACTTGATTAATGGTACAGAAAATTGAGGCATGAATAACATTAAATCCACTATGTCTCATTATACACAACTCGATGTTTCGTCCCTAAATATTTATGTGTTGCATCATAAAATTTTTTTCATGTTCAAATGGTAAATCACCTAGCATGTAGTGAATGTGGTGATAATCACTTATGAGTGCATGCCTAGGGGTGAGTTTTGTTCCTTCAAAAAGTGAGGTTAGATATGTTTTTTGGAATAGATGTCCAAACATGTACCCTTAATACCAAAACATGGCTTGGAAAGATAACAAAAACACAAGATGGGCGCATCAACAACAAAATACTCTACCTCTCCCCCATTGGATGACCAGATATGGTAAAAAAATATCATAATCCATATTCCAAAAACTAGTAGAGATAATTCCAATATAAATGGTATCAAAGCCTCCGTCTAGTGCAACCACCTCGGAAGACACAACCTCATTTGGCTACACAACAACCTCTGCATTGACACCCATCAAATCTTGAAGAAATGATGTCAAAATATAAAGAAAATAATGATACATGATTTGAGAATCAAGGAGAATCTATTAGAATAATTGAGAATCAAAATGGGAATCTTGGGAATCATATATCTTTAAGACAACCCAGTACACTATTAGGTAACATTGAGAAGAACCCACGAGGGGAATACAATTCTATCACTTTACTATATGGGAAGGATCTACACCAAAAAACAACTAAAAATCAAGGTGAGGCCTAAAATCCATATCCATATTAGGATATTGAATTATATATTGAAGATCCTACTCAACCCATGGTATATCAAATGAGAAATTGGCCACACATGTTAAGGGAAAATTGGTGTTCAAACCTTAAGAACCCACCATAACTTTTCTCGCACAAATGATGAAGAGGTAGATGGATCAACAGTTTGTAAAATTTTGAGAGGTATTCTAGAAACATAAAATTAATATTCTTTTCACATAGGCATTAAGTAAAATTCCAACATATATATTGTCTATGATATAAATACAGTCAAAAAAAGTCAAAGATGGAGAATTTGGGAACCATTCCTCTCACTAAGGAACGATCAGTGGTGATTCAACACTCTTTTCCTCAAAAACACCAAAGACTATTATTTTTTACAAAAACATGAAACATAGAATCCTGTGAGTTTGGAGAAGGCCCATTATGACTTATGGGATAGTTTCAATCTTATTCATTGTAGAGTCATTAAGGATCTCGGGATGAACAATTTATAGTCTACATGAGTGGCACTAAAACTACCAGATCGTTCCATTATATATCCTAAAGGGATACTAGAGGTTGTTCTAGTGATTGTGGGAAGGATGATTAATCCTTCAAAATTTATCACACATGACAAAGAGGAAGATCAGGATGAACATCTTATTCTGGAAGACCCTTCTTGGGTACTAGTAATGGTTTAATCAATGTTCACGGTGGTGATTCGTTATTCAGAGTAAGAGATTAAATGATATCCTACAACATCTACAAAGATATTAAAAAAGTGTCACTAATTAAAAATGTGGAATGTTATTCCTTTAACTATAGTGGACAATCAATTTTAACACATGGAAGATGACATGTGATGTTTTTTTAGAATAGATGAACCTATCATCAAAAAAATCTATCATAATTATGAACTAGAGGAGTTGTTTTTAATCATAGGCTACGGTGGTCATTATTGGTAGTGTACATTTGTTCTTGATATTTTTGATTGAGACAATGTAGAACTGATAGGTCCTTAAGTTCTTAATGACCCACAACATGATCAAAATACCATCCCATATTCTATAAAATATGGTTAATTGGGTGATAAACAAATAATACCGATTATAATAAATTAATATCTCTCTCCAGAGCATGAACATGAACTTCAACATGTTCTAATGTAATTACTACACTCTATTGGGAGGATAGTTTTTTTCATAAATAGATTAGTCCAATCATTATCACTGATAAGGTACTACATGAGGATGTAGCCCAGTCCTCTCAGAAACCGATATGATAGCTAAACCATCCAACAAAAGAGGACATTATTAAAGAAGTGATTAATATATTGGATTTTGTAATCATCTACCCCATTTCTGAAAGCCCATGGGCGAGTCCTTTACATGTAGTGCCCAAAAAGGGTAGATTTCCATGATTACCAATGATAAAAATGAACTCATCCCAGAAATATCGATCATGGTCTGGAGAGTGTGTGTGGACTTTAAAAACATAATGATTACACATGTAAAGATCACTTTCCAGATCATTTCATGGATCAAATGTTGGAGAAATTGGTGCGGAACAAATTCTATTGCATTTTATTTGGTTATTCTGGATATAACCAAATTTCACTATCCCCTAAATACCAGAATAATAGAACCTTGAAATGTCCATGTGGAACTTTTTCATATCGACATATGTCTTTTGGAATGGGAAATTCTCTAGCCACCTTTCAACGGTGCATTTTAGAATTATTCCCTGACATGGAAGAGAAAATTATGGAAGTCATAATGGGAAATTTTTTAGTCTATGGAAAATTCTTCAACACCATACTGTGAAATCTAGAATTAGCCATGGAATGATGTAAACACACCAATAGTTTTTTTGAAAGAGGATAAATATCACTTTATGGGGCATAATAGTATCATCTTAGGCCACCATATTTCAATTAAATGGATTTTATTTGAACCTTAAAAGATTAAAGGCATCTAACAAATTCCCATTCCAACTTCTATTGGAGAAATTCAATGTTTTCTTTGTCATTAAGGATTTTATAGAAGACTTGTTTATGGATCTTAAATGATAGAACAACAATAACCAATCATATTTCAAAAAATTCTTCCATCAAATTTGACTAAACACTCACCGAAACCTTTTAGTTTTTGATGCAATGATTAGTTGATGCTCCTATCATGATTACCTCAAACTAGAAGAAATAATTTGAAATCATGTGTGATTCAAGTGATTACATGGTGAGATCAATTCGTGGAAAGCTGATTAGTTGTATCTTCAGACCAATCAATAATGCAAGAAAATCCTTGAATGAATCACAAATTAACCACAACACCACGAAGAAGGAAATGATAGTAGTAGTTTTCACATTTGATGGGTTCCACTCATATTTGGCGGTATCAAATTTTTTTGTCTACAATAACCACGAAACACTGAAATATTTTCTGATAAATAAGGAATTGAAACAACGTCTCATCAATTGGTTTCTACTCCTCCAAGACTTTGAATTGGAAATCTATGAAGAGATGAGAAGTCTGAATGTGGTCGTTGATCATCTCTCCGATATTAAATTGCCCGATTTGGAAAGAGAGGATCATAGATAATTTAATAAGGACTTCCAGAATGGGAATCTTTTCTTATATGATGCTACACCTTTCCCATGGTATGATGACATCTCCAATTACATGGTAATAGGAGTCATTAATCCAGATTAAATATTCCATCAAATGAAATGATTTCTATCATAATTAAAAAATATTTTTTAGGGAAGTCCCACTGCTCTACCAGTCATGTGGAAATGGGGAATCTGCCGCAACATTCTGGAAGATGAAATTATAGGAATTATGGATTTTCATTATTCATCCCTAGCTAGGTGGAATCACGATCTAGGACAAATGATAGAGAGAATTATGCAATCTGTATTTTTATGTCCCACCATGCAGAAGGATGCCTAATATGTTTTACATGCTGTGATATATTTCAGCGAACATGTAACATGAGCATTAAGCTAAAATGCCTCAACATCACATTTTTAAGGAAGATGTATTCAATGTATGGGGATCTCATTTCATGGTCCCCTTTACGCCACCAATTGGAAACTAAAAAATTATAGTATGGGAATATTATGTATCCAAATGGGGAGAATCTACTATAATGAGGCAGAACACAACAAGGGTAATTGTTTACATCTTAAAGAAGAATATTTTATGTTGGTTTAGCGTTCCACATATTTTGATAAGTGATAGAGGGATGCATTTTTAAAATGAATTGATGTGTAATGTTATCATGAAGTACAGAGTGAGGTATTTCATAGTGACACCTTATCATCCCCAATATAGTGGCTAGGTGGAGGAACCAAATATCGAACTGAAACATGTCCTTGATAAAAATGTTGGAGCATGAAGGAAGGAATGGTTCGGGATTCTAGGTGATGTCATATGGGCATACCTGACAACCCTCAAGATACCTCTGTGTATGTCCCCATTCTGTTTAATATATGGAAGTAAATTTCATTTACGAGGGTATCGTGAGCACAAAGCCAATTTTTCTATGAAGTCATTGAATTACGATCTAAAGGATGTGGAAGATAAAGGAAACATTCAGTAGATGGTGCTCCATGAAACTCGAAAGGTGGAAAATGAAAATTCCGAGATATATAAAGAAAATTCCAAGGCAGTCTATGACCACATGACCACTAGGAAGTCATTTCCTGCTAAAAATACTATTGTTTAACTCCCTTTTCAAATTGTTTCTAGGAAAATTTAAGTCTTATAAGTCTGAACCATTTCGAGGGATCATGGTCTTCCACCATAGTGTGATTGAAGTTGGTGAAGTAGATGGTCGACCATTTAAGTTGAATGGGAAGTTTCTCAAACCATATCTTCCCATGGAGGACAAGGTGGGTATTATTTCCACCATACAATTTGAATAACAAGAGGCTCAGGTATGGTTGATCCAAAGACCTAAAGCAAAGGCACTACTTGGGAGGTAACCAAGAGACTACATGTTGTGTATCACCTTTTGACACAACAAGTAAATTACTTTTTAATTTATATTATAATACACGTGTTAGTATAAGTATATATTAATTATGTTAATTAATAGGTATGATGCTTGTGCTAACGGTAGGGTCACTAAAATGTATTCATGCTATCGCCGGTTCAAATCGCTACATACCTGCCTTCAGTACAAGGTTAATCCATTTTGAATCTGTTTTATATTAAATGACTTGTGAGGTATTTTTCAAGTAAAATATAAGTAATTTCACTGAAAATAAAACCGATTATGGTGATGGAATGGTTGGCTAGTGTTGTAAACTGGATTCAAATGACTCATGTTCATATCCTAATAATTGACCTAGTTACATAATTTTTCATGTTAATAAAACAACACGGTGTGAATTTGAATATACATAATATGCACAATGTAATGATTCATAATTTAAATAGTTTTTAAAATTTTAATACACATGTGGGTGATGGTGGATGATTGGCAGAATCTTGGCCCAAATTCCAATGACACTGGTTAAAACACGGCTAATCTCTCTAAATTATCACCATGGTTAAAATGACTACCGTACGCCATAAATTTTCTTCATTTGATGTAGAAATGAACCTTTAATTTTATAATTAAAAATAAATAAAAATATGTAGCACTTCAACCATCTCTCTAGGTGTTGAGGGATTGTGTTTCGATTAGTAGATCACATGTTTGAATCATGCCCCAAGAACCAGGCCGATGGTTGTAGAAATATTTATCAAATTTTAGATCACACGGTGTGCCATCCATTGATACAATATGTTTATAGGTTTATTTTTTATTATATTATTATATTTTATTATAAATAATTGTGATCTAAATAACTATATTATTTATCTAAGAAAACATACATGGAGTGTGGGACCTACTATAATCCATGTGGCTTGGGTATTAATTATGGGAACCCCACCCAGCCTGACCCCATGTTGAGTCCCACCCCCTCCCCATGTTCTTCCTCTGGATGGTGCTTTGCCTCCCCCTACATCAATTTATCATTTTGTGCATATTTGAACCTTATTTCTTCTGAATTACGATCCTAATTCAAGGTATTCTATTTTACACACCTTATTTCAATGTTTTAGTTCTATTTTGGGTGTATCTTAGATCAGTTGACTGTTTGGGTCTCTTGTGTAGTACACAAGTTAAATGATGATCACACTTTTTGTACAATAGAGTACATGACAACACACTCTCATTTTTTGGAATTTCAATGACACATGGCATGTACATTTAGCACACATCATGTAATTTGATTTTCCATATTATTTAGTACTGTCTTGTGTACTAAGACCAGAAGGATAAGACCCCATGTATCTACACACAATGTGTATATTAAGAACACATCGTGTATTAATTCATCCAAAATAGATCATGTAAAGTGTGTTCATGCTTTGGACAACATGTGCTTATTCCTGATTTGTATGGATTACACATGGTGTGCACTATGATATTTGATTTCTCAAACTTGCTGATTCTGTGTATGGGCATTCACTTTGGGATGAAACCCATGTTCATACACAAAATGTGTATGCTAACTACATGTTGTGTACTAGTTTTTTCTCAAAAAACATTACCTCGGGTCCTTTCTATCCAAAGTACATAAGTTCTTCCCTAGATCACACTACCCATTATGTACACTCGATCGACATGCCATGTATATTTTTTTTTCATTTCTCACATTTTCATTCATATAATTCATTTTCTTTTTCTTTTACTATTTTTCTTTTCTTTCTTCCATCTATGGAAAGTAATGATCACGTGAGTGGAAATCAGCATGCTTCCAACGTAGATGGTGATAGACCCCCTCAAAATTGAATTTGTCATTGGAATTTCATGAAACCATCTTTCAATTACCTAGTTTTCCAGCCCCTGATGTTTGTATTTCATCCTCATCTTCTTCAAGTTCCTCCTTTGACAACATCCACTGGTAAGGTCAATTCTGCGACACCCACCCTTGCTGCCAATAATACTCATATGGCTACTACCACTCCATCCATTTTCATTGAGATCACATATGTTTCCCCTACCTCTTCTTCTATCCCTTTGGAGATGATCACTGCTTCAGCAAAACCCAGTTGAGCTAGCTCCAGCATCAGATGCTCCACCTCCAGCGACCACTACTGGCCTAGCCTAGCCTGTAGTTATTATACAGACCTATAATTATAACATTATTTAATCAAAGATTTTAAAAAATTACATAAATTATTAAACATTTAGGATCTTTTCATGTTTATAGTTTCAAAGAATATTGATAAAAAACATAAATAACATACCACATTCATACAAAGAGGACTCTTTTTAAAATAGTTTCCATTTTTTTTCAAATTATAAGACATTAAAACATAAAGAATGATTAATTTTTAAACACTCCATATCAAACATCATGAATACATTATTTCTCTTTCCCATCATATTATTATATGAAAAACATTTTAAAAACATGGGATGAGTTTAAAACTCAGAAAGGGATGTAAATATAGAAAGCGTTAGTCAAGTGATAACAGAATAAAAAATAAAACCAATATCATAAAAACATGAATTCATGGTATACTCATGTTTTTTACATGGTACATATTTACCATATCACTCTTACATTCACCAATTTATATGGAATAAAAATTTGTTTAACTTCCATCGCTGGAGTATCCAATGCATTAGAGAGATATAATTGGGCTCACCTGTCATATCATGAGCTATAATGGGCTCAACACAACATATCTTGGGTTATAATGGGATCAACAATACATATCGTGAGCTATAATATGATCAACACCGCATAAATAATGTACAAGGAACAAATCATGGTAATAAATTTTCCTGAAATCAGCAGAAAAAACTCATTACATATACATATAATAATACAATCCCTTTGAAAATTATTAGAGAGACTTTTAAAAGAATTTTAAATGGAAAGTACAGAAAATATATAATTTAAGTGAGACTTAATATAATGGAATTTAAATGTTTATTAACTATAAATAAACATAATAAAACATTATATAAACATAAATTAATCACATAAATAATCTTAATACAACATAATAGACAAAGTAGAAGGTTAACCCTAGGAATGGAAATTGGGATAAGAATTCCCTTACATCGGGTACTTCTAGCATAAAATGTGTTTAAACATACAATATATTTGTTCAAATAGTTTTATTAATATCTTAAATAAACATATCCATCTTTATAATATCTTATATGATCATTTCATTAGATCATTTAACCCTTTATTTGTTAGTATTTTGTACCTTGCATTGTTTTGGGGAGTTTTCTTAACATGTTTTCCATGATTGGATCGAGATGGATATTAAAGTCGATTGGAAGTGAAACTACAGGATTGGAATGGTAAAGTATTTAAATATTTATAGTATCATAATTTATACCATTTAAATTTTTTTTATATGAGGATGATTTATATGATGTATTATTAATTATGTCAGTTTAATTCATTTTAGTGGTTTTTTAGTGACAACGGCATCATTTTGTCTTATAAATTAAAACTATGACTAATAATAGAATTAAAGAAAAATGGATGAGAAATAATACATATATTATAACCTCGTTCAACCATAAATTTTTTTTCATGACCTGACTTGAAATAATTAATTCAAATTGAAATCACATCGTCCATGATGTCAGTAATTCGACACATCACGGACCATGTTTTTATTCCTTGAATAAGTGGGAGAGGATATAAGAATGATGATGGAATTTCCTAAAACGTGAGAAAAACATGAATATACATAATTTATAGGGCTTTCAGGCCTCTTAGGAAAGATTAAATGAGGAAGGAATAAGTAAAAAAAGAAACTCAAAATAAAAAAATAATTGAGAAATACGTAACAAAAATTCTGCAACCTAATGACTATGCAAAATTGTTTTAGAAAATATTTAAAAGAGAGGGGACATGGGTCACCAATCCAAATATAAATCATAATATAAAATATTTCAGGAATAATAATGTAATAAGAACATTAATGGAATCCTGAAAGTTATACCACATAGAAGAGAACATGAATGAAAAAAAGAATGAAATTTGGAATTTTTTTACCTTGTAGAGTAACTCTAATAACATGAAGGTTTGTTCCGTAGGGGCTTGAGGAAAACTTGGTAGGACTACAAGAGAGGTTATGAGGAAAAAGATTTATTTATTTGGAATTGGGAATGAATTTAATGAAGGAATGGGATGGTATTTATAGCAAAAATGACGGAATATTTAAATAATTTCCAAGGGACAACTCATTAGTGCTATTTGGAAAAACATGGGAATTACCATGGTATTTTCACAAATTATTAGTCACATGGGACACCTCACATATTATTTTACTCCACCCAAGTCATGAAGATTCATTACGTCATAATCACATCAGTAATGATTCCATTAATACACCAAAACTCAAAACTATAATTTTTTTATTCACCAAAAAATCAACTATATCTGAATCATCCCAAAAGTATACCTTTACCATTATTCAATGTGTAGAATTAAAAAATGAACTCCATTTTTTTAAAACAATTATCTAAATTTTATTAGTTTAATTTTTTAATAAAATCATACATAATTCAAAAATAAACAATTTTAAAACTATAACGGCTTTTATATCACATTGAAAAATTAACCAGGATGTTATTATCTTTAATCCATAAGAAAGTAAAATATAAACACAATTAACTATTAATTGGGGTCACATTACTATTTATATTACTATTCATAAGGGTAAGTTACTATTCACCCAAAAACAAGTTGGTTCCATCAGACTCAAAATAACATACTAAACACAATTGTAGATGATTGTTATTTGAAATTAAAAACATATAAGATTAAAAATTATGATTAATGGATAGTAATAAATATCTACATAAAAAAATTTTAATTCAATTTATTTTTAAAAACATGGGGTGTTATATCTGCTTCTGAACCCTAGTCCACTCTAACTACTGCGTAACATCAGTTGCATCCCTTCTAAATCTTTACTGAGGGACTCCCTACTACATTCCTATTGATAGTCTTTTCACAGTGGACGATACAACATAGTAATTTCTTCTTAGACATCAGCATTCCACAATGTCTCGACATCTAGGAGGATATTGAGGAGATATAAGGCAATACACACATTCTCAAGACACTCCATTTCAACAAAAGAATATATAGTGATTTATGTTTTGAGTTTATATTGATCTTTGAGTTTGATGAGACGCCTACCGCCCAACTCCCATCGATACAACAACCCTTGATTGATTTCGGCATGACTGACATTATTTTTTCCCAACCATGGCTGAGTTTGTCCGAGGGTGTGGATTATACTACCATCCTTCCACCCCACCGAATGTATCCACCCTTACCCACCCTGAATTCTTTGAACTCATCGCTAAGTGGTGGGATCTTTCTAGGCCTTACGATAGGTACACCCCCACATCCAAGAAGATCACACTCATCATTTCCCCTCCCATTCATTTCCAACATTGGTGATCCAATGCCATTATTTTTTCCCACCATAAGGTTATGGGTGTCATTTCTAGGTGAGACATGGATATTCACATCTATATCATATGGCATGATTAATCAAATCCCCCCTATCCTGCATCCACCTATTTCCATACCACGATCCATGGCTGTTAGGTCCACCATAACGATAGCTTTTATGCCACCCGCTTGGCACACCTCCTGGGTGTTTTTAGACCATACATTCTAACAAACTCATAGGATATCTTCAATGTCATTAATTCCTCATTCTTATTAGAATACATATGATTGAGTTTTGTGGAAAAGGATATGTACACTAGCTGGATACCCTATCTGCCGCAGCGGTGATAGATGACCCGGATGTTCTCGATGGTGTTGTTGTGCTGGTACCACCCCATTTATGAGTGGATACTCCATCACCACCCCACCCCACTTATTAATCCCTTACAAATTCTACCACCATTACCACTTCATATGTTACCTTAAAATTCCCACATCCACCCACAACCTCAGTTGATCTCCCCATCACCCTCCACCTAGTCGTGATGGACCACTGTATGGACATCCTTGAGAACCAGTAGACTAACATCCTACCGTCTCAGACATGTCTTGAGAAGATATTGAGACTTCGTCTTTATAATCATGTGATTTAGATACACCAACCCCATCTCCTCCTTCCGCTACTCCTCCTACTACCACCCAGTCCTGGATGATGTCCCTTGTCATCGATTCGGTTCACCTACCCACTGCTTCCCATGACAATGTTTCGATAGAGCCACCCATGTAGGCTGTTGATAATTTTTCTACAACTTCTTTTTCTACTACTGCAATTATGGATGTTCTCCTTTTTTATTCCAATCAGATATCATATCAGGTGCCTCCATTTTCCATTACATTTGATCCTCCTCTTCTGAATCCCCCAGTTGAAAAGGATGTGTCTTCTAAGGCGACTCCATGACTAGTTTTTTACAAACATGATTAATTAATATATATATCATCTATTATATTATAGATAATTGATATTGAATATATATATGTAGGTTTTTTTTTCATTTCCTCATCAGTCACTGGTACCATGGTGCGTTTCATGGCACTTTTCATTCAAATACTTTCATTCTTTTTCAATTCACCATGAGGGGAGTATTATTTTGTAGTTTATTTTTTATTTTTTACTTCAGAATTAATTATTTAACTTCATTACCTAATCATGACCATATATGTTTCCCCACATACTCTCCTTTACCCTGGTGTTTCCCTTGGGTGACCAAGTGCCATATTATGTGTGGGGAAGATTCTTTGACTAAACTAGTATTTTACCTTGAGCTAATCTATGTGACATCATTAATAATTGATATATTTTATAATTATGAATTTTAATAATAATAATTATTATTAATAAAATAAAAATATAATGGAATTTTAAATGATAAAAGCTTATTTTAAATTTTAATTTTTTTAAAAGATTCCAGATATAGTTTGATTTTTCATTTAAATTCTCAGTCATTTACATTTATTATACTAAAATTTTTTATTCCTGTAATGAAATGATTGACATATTATTTTTCCTCATTATAGAGATTATTTCTATGTATTTTTTCCATATTTATTATTATAAACTTTTTTAGAGATTCTTGGGAAATTCATAACTACTAGAAAATGATAGTCTTTCTCTTAAAAACATGAATATTTTTATTCTCATTAAAATGATTAAGGTAATTGATTATTCTTCATTCCCTATGAATTTGAGACATATCCTACATATGATATTCCTAAAACCCATAGAAACCATGAAATTCCTTGTTATGATGTTACATTACATGCCTATTTTCCCATCCAACACAAATCCTTTCATAATTTTTCAGGATTATTCATTTGAGTTTTACAGAGAGATTTTTGGAAATTCATGGAATCTTTTGGTGATAAAATATGCATTTATGAGTGAGGGAGAGTAAAAATTGTTCATTTGGGTAGAAGGGTTACAAAAAAACTATTAATTTTTTTCTTGGTGGTCCTGGATGAGAAAAAAGATAAACATTGAAAATGAAAAGAGGGGCCAGATTAATTAAGTAGAAATTATTGATGGTTTATGAACCCAATATGGTAAGGGATTATAACCAATATGATAACCATTTAGAGATCCTTATTAGGGAAGAATTTTTGTTGCGATCTGTTTTGAATATAATGTGTTACTGTTTATGAATTCAGACCCCTTTTCCATGCCAAAAAAATTATATTAACTATCATTAACAACCTACCCTTAGCCTCAAAATTATTTTAATATTATTGAAATCCCTCTTGATTTTGGTGATTTTACTTATGATGTGGATAATTAGAACAATTTCACACCTATGGATACATGGAATATACATAATATTTAACATAAATATGATAAAATAATCATTATTGATGTGTGTGGTATCATTTGGTGAGGTAAATCATCACGTGGTTTGTTTATTTTTTCAAATTTAAATAATTTGGATGAATGATGATGAAAATTATTAATTGAATTAAATATAAGGTATGACTATAATATCATTGGAATTGAAATGTGTTTTGTTCTTTTTAACATATTTATCTATGGCTATGATATTTATAAGTATAATTACATGAATGGTTTATTTTTTGTGTATGAATTTTATTTAATTTGATATTGAGATTATTATTGAGGAAATGAAAATGACTATGTGCAGGGGAGTTTGATGTGATATATTTATGTGTATATTTTTATAAATTCTATTGAGTATAAAAACATTTTTTCATCCGATATTTGTTTTTTTTTTCTTATAAAATGATTTAATTTACTGTTTAGGATAATTTTCATGTGTTTTACAACTAAAATCACAAATTGGGAATGATCAAAACATTTATTAAAATATACACAGTGTGTATATATAAACACACATTGTATACCATTTCCCTAACATAGATCGATCAGACTAAGTACAATCACATGTTACTAGCCAAGATTGACATGTTGTGTACAATATATTTACACACCGTGTACCCCCTTCTAGAAGTGGTTGGTGGATGAAGTAGATACTACAAACCATGTGGGGAAGTGATACATGAAGTGTACTCCAACCAACTGACCATTGACGCCTTCAAAGCTAAGGAGTAGTGCGCATCTCACTTACAGGAGGATAAAAATAAGCAAAACAATTTTGAACAATATAGACATTAGGTAATTTGTTTTAGATGTCATATAGTATTAAAACCTGTAATATGATAGATGAAAACCATGTCCGGTGTCAGACATCTAGGGCAATGTGATGCCGATTTTCTATCTGAGTCTCCCATAGATTGGTTTTGTGATTTCCATTAATATTTTTAGTTCATGTTTTTGGGTAATTATCCATTTCAATCATTCTCCTCCCATATCTATGTTAGGGATTTAGTTTTGACTCAATCCTCACATCTCGACCATGATTATAAGAGACTATTGTTTCCTGTGTGGGGGGTTGAAGTAATTATTTTTTATTATTTATAACTGGAATCCTAAAGAGTTGTTTATTATGAATTGTCCTTATAATTTGTTCAATAAATATAATTCCTTATTGACTATTGTTGTTGTATTAGACAATGATCGACACCAGTCTAAATAACTGAAGTAGTTGCAATAATCGAATCTATAACCATTGGGTGTGTCCGTTGTGAATTCCATTTGGGGTAATGTTCTGAAATATGTTTAGGTAGTTTATTACTGAAACAAGGAGGTAATTATTTAAATATTTAATTGTATGTTATCATACCATGAATCAACAAGTTTTTTTGAATCCCTATAGTAAATAACATTCGCTGAAATATTCAATGTTATGGAATGATGATTGAAATAAAATTGGATCCAAGTTACAACCCTGATACCTTTTTTTTATAATCATTATTTTCTTCTTTTGTTTTATTTAAATTCTCACTAGTAGTTTTAATAGTTCTAGAAATTCCAATCAATCATTACTTATGGACAATCTATCAAGACTCGAAAACATATACTATTTTTTTCTTTTGTGACATCACAATGAAATTAACCTTGACAACAAATATCTACCTAGATGTAGGTTCATAAGGGAAAAATATTAGAATTCTGAATTTGGAATTCTCCATCTGAAAACGGCGGTAGAAAAAATGATCCTCATAACTCAGTCTGATATATCATCATCTGACCATATGTTCAATGAAATTGTATTTATCTATCTAATACTCATCCATCTGATGTTCTCTAAAACAAAATTCATGTCGAACTTCTATTAAGGTTCATATAAACTCATTGGATTCATATTTTTGGTGAAAATTTATAAATTTATTCCTCATATCATCATTATACAATCACCTTGAGTTTCTCTAGTGACATCATTATCAAAAATTTTATCATCATTTTCAAGTTCTTCACTGTTTGGTTTATCATTCTAGAGTCTATCTATTCAACTCATTCTGTTGGCCTACACAAATCTTCATCAGATTATTTTTTGCAACTTCAACACTTCTTAGCATAAATTTTTCACCATCAGAACTCCATCATTGTAACATTAAAATTTTTATAGTTTGAGATTTCATTATTTAGTAAAATCAACTCTAAAAAGTCTATATCTACTCAGAAACATTTTTCTTGAACAATGATAACCATTTAGTATTCATGATATTAGGAAAATTGGATACCAACAAAACATCATCATAGTATCAGTAGAAACTTGTCGCTCTAATGACAAGAATCAACTCACATTAATGAAATAGAAAAACATATAAAAATATTTTTTTGACAAAATATAAAAAAATCCTTACAAAATCAATCCAAAGGATCTTAAATTGGAAGGGTTCATTGTGACATGATGAGGCTATGATAACTTTAAATGATATTTTTGATTGATCTGAATTTTTTCACTCATGAATTTAATTTGAGTATTAATGACTATATAAATTATTACTCGGTTTCACAAGACATTTTGATATTTTGGATCGAGTTCAAGAGTTGTTGAATGGAAGCATGTGGGCCCATAATCCATCAACATTGTGAGGGGATGATGATTCCTCTAATTATAGAATTATGAATGAAAAATGGTATGTAGGTGATCAATTGTGATTTGAAATTTTCTATGCAAAAATCATTCCTTGATTTATGTACATTTTTTAACATAATGTAATTAAAGAATGATGCAGTATTTATAGGTATTTAAAATTAATTAAGAACCATGTCATTAATTTTTTGATTTCATTATTTCCATGTATATTTATTTCTATCACCTTGTGAAGGTGAATATTTTATGGTGATTCATTTATTAAATTATGGTATGAGCCTTGTTGAGGGGTATCTTCGATGGAAGATCATGTGTTTGAAAATTATAGTGTTAACGTGCAAGAATTACTTTGTTAATATGGATGAGAATAACTGTTTTGAGGGTCAGAAGTTGTTAATGATTATATTAAAATTTAGTTTTTTAGTTGGTAAAATTCTAGAAGAATTTTGGTAATTTTGACCCCAAAGTTTTATATGGTAACTCAAAATTATGGTCACCCTATAAATATATTTTTTATGGATACATTGATCTTGGAATGAGTTGTTTACACTAGGGTGGATGTTTTATGTCTTTTGATTGTATTCTGTGTGGTCAAAAAATCATTAATTTAAACAATAAATTATTTAAATGGTTATCTTTTCTTTTTTATTTTTAAAGAAAATGAATAAATATATTATAAGACAACTCATTAATATTCTTCCAATCACACAATTGATTATGCAATGTGAATTATTAATTAGTGTATAAAATTTGTGGTTTTTAGAACATTGAATATTCAAAAATTATATTAAATTAAAAATAATTAATAAATTAATTAACATGTGAGGAATTTTTTTCACGTACCGCCAGAAATCATAAATTGGAATCAAATTTCATCAAATCCATGATACTTGAGACATGTAGTTTTATTTTACATCATAATAATTTGGTTCCTCTAAAACTAATCTCAACCCTCATACAATGCTCAACAATAATGTATATGTTCCCTCCTTTTTCTAATTTTAAATGTGAATTGAGAAGGAAATCATGGATTATTATCTAGATGACCAAAGTGATGGAAGCTCCTCCACCTAGGATTACAACAAACTCTTTAATGTGTTTAGGAATTTAATCATCATTGTTAAAATTATTGCATATAATTTTTATTTCTTTATGATTATTAATAACAAAAAATCATGTTGTTGATTCTTTTTTAGGAATTAAATTTAAAATTCTCAATTTGGGTTAGTGATTATTGTTGGAAACTATAAATTTAGGGTTCTCATGAATGATAGAATTTTTGTTTGTGGAGATTAAATTAAGGGCATTAAAATTGAAAAAAACTAATAATAATATATTATTATTGAGTTATAAAAATCCCTTCACAAATTATTCCTATGGCCAAGATATGAATTGATGAATATCCATCAATGAGGACCATATCTGGTCATTAGAGTGACCGAGATAGATGTGGAATGCTTCGTTGACAACGTGCATCAAGAAAGTGGCAACAGTTGAGCCAAAAGATCATGGGTGTTTGACAAAAGTTTGATGATTATTTATCTGAGTCAACAATTTTGGATATATGATAGTTTAATAATATAAGCATAGAGGTATTTTGTTCATGGATTAGAGGTTGTTGCACAACCATAGGAATTGGAAATGGAAAAAGAAAGGGTGAACACCAATTTCATTGATAGTCACATCCTTCCTTAAAAAATTAAATTATTATTTTTGGATATATATATAATTATGTATTTTAAATTTTTAAAAAATACATATATTTTTTAAAAAAATTATTTATTTAAATTTAAATATATATAAATAAAAATAATTTTAACAAAAACTTATATGTATATATATAACAAAAACCTATATAATATCTTAGACCCTTTTTATTTCTCACATAGGTCCCTCTTTCACCTAGTCCAAAGGTCTAACATTACCATCGTAAATTACCCCAATAAACCCAACCCATAAGTCGCCCAACAACCACCAACACCTTGAGTACCTTCATGCAACCAAAACCCAATGTCAATGAATGCATGACCAAAAATTCTCTACCTGAGATAATCATCTAGGATGATTCACTAATAGTTGCTCCTGACTGTTGAAATTTTCATTTTCCCCAAGGCTGGGGTCATCCCTTTTTTTCTTTATCGCTCATGCATTTGTGGTTACCCCAGAACATCGTTGGAGGTTCCAACATCGACACTTCATTGTTGGGATTTTTAAATTATTTTCATACTACACCAACAGCTATCTTGCCCCAAGGAACTAAAAATGATTTAAAATTATTAAGTACTACTTTTTATTAGAATTAAAAAATTTAGTGATAAAGGTAGTATTTTTATCATCAGTCAAAAAATCCTAGATAAAAGGTTCTTTTATGAGCACTAAACAAAGGACTGTTAAAAGTAATCTTTTATGAGTAATTTTGTTGCACTGATAAAATTATCCCTATATCAGTATATTTTTAGTTGTAATAAAATTATGAATTTTATTAGTTCTAAAATGATTGTAAATATTTCTAATATAAGGTATATTTCATACAAAAAGTTTTATATCCTTAAAAAGAATATATTAATATATAGATATAATTATATTGATATAAATATAACAAAAAAATATAAAATACGATTTATATAATATGAAATATGTAATCACACTTAAAATATAAAATATTTAGTGGGAAATAGTTTATAATGTAACTAAAAAAATATAAATTAACAATTTCACATTTAGTATTGAGTAATAGTCAATTAAAAACAATTTGAAGATAGAAAAACTGAGTAAATTAATTAATGATCTAAAATATGATTAAAACATGACTCTATCATCAAAATTCCATAAAGTTTGATCAATTGTCTATTTGAGATCAACCACATATCAAATAGATGTTCTGAAAAAATCATCGCCAATGTGATTGGGGAAACCTTTACCATCGTTTTTTGGGTGGTAAAAAAGGCCCAGAAGACCTCAAAACTGAGTTTTTTTATTACGGTGCCATTATTTTTTAACACCTGATTATATTTCATACACATTTAAGAGATTATTCTTATCCTTTTCAGCAGAGACACAACATATTCTCAAATCAAAGAAACATATGAATATTATAACATTCTAATTTTACCATGTTTCATTTTTTACTTTTATCTTTAATTAAATATATACACATGGATACATATTATTTTATATTTATACATGAAAATATAATTTGATAATAAAATATTTAGACATAAGAGATGAATATCACCCCTATGTACAAAATATGGATTTAAAACAAAAAAAAATAGCAGTGATAAATGGATCAATTACCATCATTTTTTTATTGCTTATAAAAATGGCCCTATTTACATGACACTTTGATCAACAACACTATTTTATCACAAATAATGCTTTTTTATTTCACTTTAAATGTTATTTTTGTAGTATTGAGGTCGATGAACCCATTAACGTCCTATACCACGAACTATCTTCTCACAGTTGTCAGCACCACCACACCATCATCACACTACCCCCGTTGTTCAGGAGGGGGACCTTCAATACTATTATCTATAGAAGCAAACAACCACCATCCTATGTTCACTTTTTCTGATGTTTCATCACCTTTAAAACACCCCCTTTTGGGGCCACCACCATCATCAGTTCCCACTATCCATCAGTACGATGCCTACAAAATTCCCTCTCGATCAAGTTAGGATGCCCATCATCACGTTGGAATCGACAATGCTAGACCATCAAAACAACGCCCTTGTTATGCTTGTCAAGAATGTGTAGGCTGGGATTTGAACCTCAGACCATCCAAATGTGGTTCAAAAGGTGATTACCACTCAACTACAGCTTTGGCCACAATATGAAAATATATATTAATTAATATACTTATAATTAAAAAATTATATATATATTTTTTAATGAATATAATCAAGAATAATTATAAATAAATCAATATTTTTTTGTATATACATATATATCTATAATTACATATATATATATTTGTATAATTATAAATATTAATATATAATTATAAAATTATCCAAATTATATTTAAATCTAAATATATTTATTATATTTAGAATTATGTATTTATCATTTTATATAATTAAATATTTATAATTAAAATTATGATATAAATTTATTTATTTATAAATATATATAAATACTTGTATATAATTATATTAATAAATACATATTTAAAATTATTTTATAAAATTAATCATAATATATAAATATATTTATTTATAATTTTATTTATAAATACATATTTAGAATTCATTAACAAATTTATAATATATATATATATATTTATATTAGGTGCTAGGGGTAGAATTATATTAAACACGCACACCCAAAACTCATGCATGAAAGGTATTTCATAGCCCCTCAAGTGAAAACTCACCCCATCAAACCATAAATTTTAAATACATGTATTGAAGGTCTAGTGGACATAAAACAAATTACATCGTCCAAAAGAAAAATAATTTTCTTGAAGGCCCTATGCATCATCATTATTATATAATATTCTATATGTCATCATGCATGTGTTTTTTCCTGCCTATGTCAGGCTTCCTTCAATGCATGCCTGCAGAAATTCACTTCCACCCGGGTCTGATGTCGGATTACGGAGAGCTTTTACTACCCTGGAATGCCCCCAACTGTAGATTATATATATATTTTTATATTAATATATTTATTTATAATTATAAATGAAAAAATAATTTCTTATAATTTTATATGTTTCTAATTATACAAACAAATATAATTATAAATATATAATTATAATAAATATATTTATAAGTAAATAATTTTCTTAAACAAGTTGGGTTTCATCCAATTTTGTTAAGAAGTGAATTTAATCCTCTATACAGTGTTGATAGATGACTATTAAATAACCTGGAGTTCCATAGTCTATAATTCCAAGGAAACATGGAACAATCTCCTAGTTTCCAAAAGGCCAAAATATGTCCAAATTGTCCATAGTGAGAGTGTGTATCATGTCATGTCACTTGTAAAACATCAACCCCAACCCTATTGGTACATATCACACTATTATCCTAATATGAATGTCAAGTTACCTCCCCTATAAAAATATGTTGCATCACAATTGGGACACATTGAGGAAGGACACCCCTTCGTCCATAATGTGGGATGACGGCATGATGATAGGTATCAAAAGACCCATCTCTCTTTTTGATTCTGCCTCGTTTTGATGGAACGAGGTGTCGAAGTTCATCATCTAGTCTTCTACACCCATGGAGTGGGATAGTGGAGATTTCTACCTACACAACACTGAAGGAAATTCCAATGGTCATCGATATGCCACCTACTTCCCACTGGTGATGACCTGGAGGTAATGTGGCCGGAAGACCAAGACGTTGTCCCAAAATCACAAAATCCCAAAGAAACCCATGATAGAGAAACCTCCCTTATAGTAAGTGACCAAATATTCACTATATTATGAACCCCAATGACACTTATTAGTTCAAACATCTCTGTCAACACTGTAGTAAATGGAGAACCACAACATATAAAGAAATGAACTGAAGAATACTTGATTTTAACATGATAAAATGGTCATTTCAGAGTCATAGAAAAATATGTGTATGAATAGAGCCTAGTGATATAGGAGACACTACTAGAATAGAGATATAAACCGATATTGCAACTTCTAGACTAATCTGTGTCATACACCTCCAGGTACAAGTGGTGAAGGAGCAACAAAGAGCATCAGGAAGACTATGGGAAACCAAATTTACAATTCAATGGAGAAATCTGTTAATAAACCTGAATGAATCCTTTGGTGAAGAAAATGTCATCTGACCGAGGAGGCAAGGGATAACACAAATACAACTCCTTCAACCTCTGAACCTAGAATAGTGTGACATCAAAACCTCCAGTAACTATCGATCCATAGAAGGAGACAAGAGAAACCCTATATCTTCTGGAGGAAGAACAGACAGGGGAGAAGAGAGGATCCATCCAAAAAAGATCCATCTTTTTAGATTTCGATGATCAAGTAAATAATTATATATATAATTAATTAATTATATAATTATTAAGTTATATTTATATATATAAAAAATATTTATGAATATAATTTTAAATAAATATTTATACAATTTCATAAATATATATAAGTATAAATATTATAAAAATTTATTAACAAAGTAATATTTATAAATGTATATTTGATTTATTTTAAATATAAAAAAATTATATAATTTAAATTATATATTTATAAATAAATTTTTGTATTTATAATTATATAATAAAAAGATAATTATATATACAATTATATACATATTTATTAATACAAATATATATATATATGTATATAGTTGAATAAATATATATAGAATTATATATAGAATTATTGAAATATGTATTTATAAAACCTCTTAATGGTGCCTACTGGGTGAACATCACCATCACTCATGGAGTAGGGTTTGAGTGTTTCAACATCTTATCACATAGTTATTTTATTTTGTTTATAATGTTTTAAAACAGCCTGAGATGGTTTTCTTGTTTCATTGAGATTTTATGTCTTGTTAAATTAAAACAAAATTAAATATCAAACACAACATGTCATGATGAAAGGGGATAGGATCTTGTGGCAGTTCACATAGGCACACTAAATCCCACTTCTTTAATTTTCCTCTTTCCATCCTTCTTGTGACCGTACATTAGACATAAGAATATCAATGATATTCATCCTTGCAAGAGAATTCAAACCCCTATGCACCTCAAAATGATTTTATATCACCTGAATTTAGTGAGAGACATGAACAAATATATATTTATTTATATATATATATATGTGTTTGTCTGTATGTGTAATTCAAAATATAATTATGAATATGAATTTATTATTATAATAACAACATAATATATTTATATATATATGCATACATATATATATATATATTGGAATGTATTTATTTATATGTTATTACATAAATACGTAATCATATATATATATATATATATATTAGGTGATTGGGTTACAATTACATTCAAACACGCACACACCATATGGACATAGGCATGAAAGGAATATCATTTTCCCCCCTATAAAAACATAGACATAAATATTTTAAAATAAAAAATTAAATCTGTATATAACAAAATATGAGGATTCTAAAACCTCTAGTCTCATGGTATGGTTTCTAATTGATATAATCACTTGAAAATTTATTTGAAAATTTTTGTAAACATATATTGATACTTAAGAAGTAAAAAACGGGGGATGAGCTTTAGGGAATCCATATAAATGTTGAAAGAGTGGGTTGGATTGATGTTATAATGTAATTTTATAAAATAAATAAGAAATGAAATATAGTTAACAAAGTGAATATAATGTTTTATTGTAATAATAATATTTTAAATAAATATTATTATAATTAAATAGTTTAACCACCTGAACTTTTTAATGGGAGATAATATATTTTGAATCACAAAAAAATATCAATTTATTGTGAAAATGTATTTTCAATGTAATATATAGAGT